>JANUYF010000003.1:272747561-275415894 GCA_026167975.1 Phrynosoma blainvillii
GGGATTGGGGCTTCCTCTCAGTGGCTGTGCTTACCTGGTTCTGGATTGGGGCCTGAGGTTGCCGGGTGCTTTTTGATTAGGGCCATGCTGCAGTTTGGCCAGGTTAGTGAGGCTGCACTTCTGGCTTTGGGCCTTTCTGGCCTAATAATAATAATAATAATAATAATAATAATAATAATAATAATAAATTTATATCCCGCCCCTCTACTGAAGCAATCGGGGCAGCTTACATCAATAAAATGTCACAATATACCCTCCCAAACCCACCCTCCTCTTAAAACAATATTAAGTATAATAAGAATTAAAACAATTACAACAAACAAACAAACAAATTTAACAAATTACAACAATAAAACTATAAAATAGTCTAGCTGCACTAATCCCCAATAGCAATTCAGCTGCACCCCCTTCCTTTCTTAGGGGGGATGCAGACGAGGGCGTCCAAGACGCCCTGGTCCGCAGCGCCGCGGGGCCAAGGCAGCCTCACAGCGGCGCCTCCCCGGCGAATCTAAAAGGAGCGCCAAATTGGCACTCCTTTTAGATTTCAGAGAAAGTGCGCCCCAAAAGCGGCGGGCGCACTTTCTCTGAGTCAAACGCCGCGGCGCGTGTGGTCGCCGCGGTGTGAGGTCAACCCGGAAGCGCCGGGTGTCCGGATGGCCGGCGCTTCCAGGGGCGACCTCAGGAAGAGGAAGGGGCGCCGCTCGTGCAGCTGCCCCTCCTCTTCCTGGCCTCGGAGACGGCTCTATTAGCCGTCTGCCGAAGCCCTTACTTGCTGTGGCTCTGTCAGACCTAGCTTACTGGGAGGGTCACAACCCCCATCACTTTTTAAAGCCCGATTGGGGCCTGTGCTGGCCTTGCCATGCTGGGGCCTGCATGGCTGTGCTGGTCTTCACTCATGAGTTGGGGCTCCACCCATTATTCTTTCAAGGACCTCGGGGGCCTAGCACCCCCCCACACACTGCTCTTTAGGCCTGATCAAGGCCTGTGTAGGCCTTTTCAGCCTCTGAAGCCATAGGGTTGTGCTGAGCCTCACTCATGGTTTATTTTGTTCTCCCCCCATTGATCCTAGGCCTGATCATGGCCTGTGTGAGGGACTAAGCAGAAGGGAGGCATGGGGCCTCCCCGGGAAGCTGCAGATCAGGGCTGAGGCATCCGCATTCCTCAGCCCTGCGGCGCAGCTTCGCTGCCCCAGGAAGGAGCACTAAAATAGCGCTCCTTTCACAAATCACCAAAGGTGTGCTGCAAAAGGCTGCTGGGCCACCTTTGGCGCCTCTTCCACTGCAGCGTGTGTGAACACTGCAGCAGAAAGGCATCCTCGGAGCACCGGCCGTGCAGAGGGCCGGCTGCTCCAACGACGTTTTCGGGAAGGGGTTGGGGCACCCAGCGTGCGGCTGCCCCTCCGCTTCCTTGCTCTGAAGATGGCGCTTTGCGCCATCTGCTTCCCCCCTGAGTCTTTTTGGGCTTTGGGGGCCACATGGCTGTACTTGGCCCTGCTCCTTGTCTTTCAGGCCTTTGGGGCCTAATTGAGGCCTTCCTTCAGGCCTTTAGGACTAGTGAGGCCTGTGCAATCTGGTTAATTCACCTAGTTGAGGCTTCCTTTTCTGGCCTAGGTGCAATTTGAATATATAGATATTCAAATATATCTTCTGCCTATGTGCCACTATTACTCATATCCCACTTGTAGCAACCTTATTGGTTGTTATATTGTCAGGACTTGGGCTATTAGAGTCACACTTTCTCAGTCTCAAGATTTACTTTGTGCAAGGGTGGTATTCTCTCAGCCCCTGGTGTTTTTATTAGTGCTGTGGGTTACTTTTTGACTATTCCTGGCAACCAAAAAGGGGAAGGGTGGAGTCAAGGGTAAGAGCAAGGTCCGGACACCATAGCTTGCCAAGAGGCCCTTAGTGGAGTACTCCTCTGAATTTGATTTGAACTGAATCCCTTATGATGAGATTATTGACTACATTCAGGTGCTAGAGGGGGGTGAGAGGCAGGTGATGCAGGCTTCTCAGTGGGTTCATAAGGGGCTAGGCTTTCTAAGGCTAAGCAATTTGTCACTGAAGTTCGTTCTTGTCTTGATGAATTACAGCAACAGTGTGCTCAACAGGTGGAGGTAGCTGCATTTGTTCCTGTGGCTGAATCTGCTCAGGTTCCTTCAGCTGAGGCTTCAAGTGGTGCTGACACTTCCGACGTGCCAAATCAGTCAGATAACCCTTCAGATTCTCAGATGGTTCCACAATACTCCATTGGCCATGAGGTAATGATAATACATATGGGGCCTCCCAGTATATTGCATGGTATGCCCCTAACTCCCAATACTTCATCTTCCCCACATTTGCCATGGGTTTGGCCCCCACAGGCTTTTATGCCTTGGAGTGGTGGTCCTATGGTTAACATACCCCCTTCTTATGCATTGGTATCTCCTTTGGGGAGCTAACACTCCCGTTGGGGGATCATTTGGTGCAATCTACCAAGGACAATATACTGGGGGGGGGGAATATGTGGATGTTTTCACATTGCTGTATAGGAAGCTTGAGAAGAAGGACAAAGATGAGTTAGATGAAAAGGAGAAGAATAAAATAAAGAAGAGGGAAATTGATTGGAACTGGACGAATTGGCTTTTTGAGTATTGCATTTATGCCAGAGTTTTTGTGGGGCCCTGCTTTGATTCATTATTATTCATAGAGTGTATGTGGACTATACTGGCCCAATTTGGCTTCTTTATGATGAGGCCTATAGGATGTGTGCTGCCCTCTACCCGAACATCAGGTGGGGTATGCTGCATTCACAGTTGTGGATGCAGCTTATGACACCAGCTCACCCAATGCAGGGGGAGTGGTTTCACAGTGGACACTTGGTTCAGAGAGTGTCCAATTCCACTTCACAATTTCAAGTGTCTTAAGGTCAGCAACAGAGGTTGCTATGCTGGGACTATAGTTTTCAAGGGGTGTGTAATCGCAAAGCTGTACCAAGGGCAGAGGTTCACAAGGAGGTAATAGCAGAAAGGAAGGATACATCCCCCTCTGCCTCCAAAAGGGACCCAATCCAATTAAGTTTTCAGTTCTGGGTCACCTTCTGGAGCATTATCCTGACCACCAGTCTGAATATTTATGTGATGTTTTTTTTATGGTTTTCGGATTCCGTTTCAAGGTATTAGATGCCCCTTTTGGGCTAACAACCTGAAGTCAGTGCAGGGGATGGAGCAGGTGGCTAGGGACAAGATGTCCAAAGAGACATGGGAAGGCAGAGTCCTTGGCCAATTTGATGGGCCACCAGCCCCAAACTTTAGAATTTGCCCCCTTGGGTTTGTCTCCAAGAAAGCAGAAGGTGAGTTTTGCATCATTCACCATCTGTCATATCCTAAGGGTCAATCAGTGAATGATGCTATCCCTCCGAAGCTTTGTTCTGTTTGTTATACATCATTTGATAGTGTGGTTAGAGAAATTCATAAACATGGGCTTGGTGCTGAGCTGGCTAAGTGTAATACAAAGTCACCTTTTGTTTGCTGCCAGTTCATCCCATGGACTTTGAATTGCTGGGTTTTCAGTTTGATGGTAAGTTTTACATGGACAGGGCCCTTCCTATGGGTTGTTCAGTTTCTTGTGCAGCATTTGAGGCCTTTAGCACATTTTTGAAATGGGCTATAAGAGACAGGAAAGGACTTACTGGCATTGTTCACAAGAAGACTGAGGGGCCATCTACTTATCTGACATATTTGAGCATTGCCATAGACATTATTAACCAGTCTTGCCAGTTGCCCTTGGATAAGCTTCAGGAATGTCTCCAGGCTTTTTTAGGGCTTAAAAAAGCTACTTTAAATGAGTTTAAAATGTTGATTGGTCATTTAAATTTTGCTTGCAAGGTGGATGCTCCTGGGTGTGCCTTTTTGATGTGCCTTTGTGATGCTCTGTCAGGTGTGTCCCAGCCACATCACAGAATTCACCTCACTTCTGGAATTAAGGGAGATTTATGTGTTTGGTTGCAGTTTTTGGAAAATTCTAATGGCATTTCATTATTTTGGGAGGAGCTTAAGCTCAAGGATGCCTTGCGGGTCTCTTCTGATACTTCAGGTTCCATAGGTTTTGAGGTCTTTTTAGGGTGTGTTGGTGTGCCAATTATTGGTCTCCAGAGTGGAGTAGCTTGGAAATAACATCAGACTTGACATTTTTAGAATTTTTTTTTTTGTGGCAGTCACTATATGGGCAAAGGAACTTGCCAATTCCTCCATTCATTTTTGGTGTGACAATTTGTCCATGATGCATGTTATTAATTCCTTGACATTTAAGTTTTCCTGGGTTATGATACCCTTCAATGTTTGAAACTTAATATATTGTTCACTGCTTTCCTTGTGGCAGGCCTAGAAAATTCTCTTGCTGATGTTCTCTCTCATATGCAGATGGAGTGCTTTAGAAAATTGGCACCAGACTCAGCCTCAACACTAGAGCCGATGCCGGTAGGCCTATGGAGTCTTGGCAGCTCGAGGTAGTTAGAGCCTTTAGTATTTCTATAGCTCCAAGTATGCAACAGGGATATCTTAAGGTAATCAAGGATTTTAGGGCTTTTTGTTCCCACAATAAGCTTCCTTCCTCTGTGGCTATCTCTGTCCCTATACTATTATGGTATTGTGTCTCTCTTCATAGCACAGGTTTGTCTCCACAGCCCATCAGGTGTAGATTGTCTGCACTAGCCTTCTGGATGAAAGCACAGGATGCTCCTGACACCACGAGTGATTTTAGGATCAGGAAGGTGATAGAGAATTGGTCCAGGGAAAGAGGCTCTACTGTTGATTCTCATTGGCCATTATCACCGGCCATTTTGAGAGGATTAGTTAAGCTCTGGGTGGCTATTTTCAAGACTCCATTTGAGACTTTGTTGTTTCATGCAGTTGCCTTGACTACCTTTTTGGTGCTCTTTGAATTGGTGAGTTGGTGGTTGCTTCCAGGAATGATAGGTCTGGTAAGGCATTGCATCTGTTTGACTAGTTATTTCATGAAGAGATGGTTTCCCTCACTATTGGATGATCCAAGACAGACCAATGTTATAAAGGAACCTATTTGGTGATTCATCCTTCTGGTGAGACTGAGTGCTGCCCAGTCAGGGCTCTTCACAATTATTTCCTAGTCAGAGGTGTGAGGCCTGGCCACTTGTTTGTTCATTCTGATTTTTCTCCTCTTACTAAACATCAATTTTGGGCTATCACTTCAAAGGCTCTCTTAGCCCTGGGCCTGGGCAACTTTAAATTTGCTACTCATTCCTTCCACATAGGTGCCATATCAACTGGTGGTGGTGGTGGTGGTGGTTTTGACATGGCCGCTATCAAACATATTGGGTGTTGGAGGTCCTCAGCTTACCAGCGTTATGTCTGACAGTTGATTCATTTATTTGTTTCTTTTTGTTTTACAGATACCAGGTTGTGGCAGGCGAGGCATCGCATGATGATCTCTGGCCACAGCAAAGTCACTCATGTGGGCTCTTGCTGATGTTCTCTCTCATATGCAGATGGAGTGCTTTAGAAAATTGGCACCAGACTCAGCCTCAACACCAGAGCCGATGCCAGTAGGCCTATGGAGTCTTGGCAGCTCGAGGTAGTTAGAGCCCTTAGTATTTCTATAGCTGTCAAGCCCACATGAGTGTCTTTGGAACACACCTCAGATTGAGAGAAGGTTGTGTCTTTGAGTGGCGTGGAAGGAGAGGCCTCCGTTGGCATGGCTTGTTGCCATTTTTGTTTGAGGAGCATAGTGGGCTTCATCTACATGTTCTTGTTCTACATTTAGATGGAAACAGGACAAGGCACTGATTCTTCAAGCTATTCATGATATGAAGGTTATTAAGGCCCATTGGCCTTTGGTTGAAATTTTCTGGTCAGCAATGCTTCCCACACATGTTTTATCTAACAGACTCCCTAACCGAGCTGTCCACCCTGGTCTCTGAGTTGCTTTTGGAGTCGCCCAGACTTTTGGTTTTGGGTGACTTCAACATCCCACTCGAGACTAGTTTGCAAGATCTAACTGGCGCAGTTCGGGAGTTCATTGATACCATGACAAACATGGGCCTATCCCAACTGGTCGACGGGCCCACACATTGTGCTGGTCATACCCTCGATGTAATTTTTAGTACAGCACAGGAATATCCATGGGCGGAGATCATAAAAGCCTCTGCACTGTCATGGATGGATCATTTCCTGGTCAAGGCGGAGCTAAGAGCCACTATCTGTCCCCCCCCCCGGGGGTGGTGGACCCATTAGAATGGTCTGCCCTCAAAGGCTAATGGAACCAATTGGTTTTCAGAAGGCCTTAGAGGGTTTAATGGTTGGTGATGCCAGGGATTCTGTCGAAGCCTTGCTGAATACATGGAACACCGATCTCAGCAAGGCTATCGACACAATAGTTCCCAAGCGTCCTTTCCAGCCCGCTTCTAATCGTAAACCCTGGTATACAGAGGAGCTTAGGAAGATGAAGCGAGCTGGACAATGACTAGAGTGCAAATGGTGGAAGACTCGACTTTTATCCAACAGAACTCACCATAGGAAGCACCTTGATTCCTATTGGGAGGCTTTACGTACAGCGCAGAGATCTTTCTGTTCTGCACGTATCGTCTGCAGAGTCTTGTCCGGCAGAGCTGTTTAGGGTGGTAGGGGAGCTGACGAAGGTTTCACTAGTGCCAACCCCCCTACTTAATCCAATGACAGCCTGCTGTGACACATTTAACATCCACTTTGCAGATAAAATCTCTCGGATAAGAGCCGACTTGGACGCCAGTGTTCTGGCAGAATCTGTAGACGAGATATCCAGCAACTCCGTTGATGGCAATTTACTGGATCACTTTCAATCTGTGAGTACCGATGACGTATTCCTTGGAAGGGTGAGGAAGACGACTTGCCCCATCAATCCGTGTCCAGCTGGTCATCCGGGGGGGGGGGGGGGGTACACGCTGAAAGTGTTCCTCTGGGATACAATCAATGAATCCTTTAGGGAGGGTTTTATACCATCTAGTTTAAAGGAGGCGGCAGTTAGGCCACTCCTGAAAAAACCCTTCCTAGACCCCCAGTCTCCTTGCTACCCTTTTTAAGCAAGGTGATCGAGAGGGCAGTTGCTTCCCAACTCCAAGAGGTCTTGGATGAAACCAATTATCTCAATCCATTTCAAACCAGCTTCAGGACAGGATATGGAGTTGAAACTGCCATGGTTGCTCTGACCGATGACCTCTGCCTGGGCATCGACAGGGGTAGCGTGACCTGTTGGTGCTCTTGGATCTCGCAGCGGCTTTTGACACGATAGATCATTCCATCCTCTTGGATCTACTGAGACAGTTAGGAATCGGAGGCACTGCTTTGCAGTGGTTCGGCTCCTTCCTCTCGGGCAGATTCCAGAGGGTGAGGCTTAGGGACAGTTGCTCATCCAAAATAGAGACATTCTGTCCGTGATGCTATTTAACATTTATATGAAGCCACTGGGTGAGATCATTCGGAGGCATGGAGTGTGGTGTCTTCAGTATGCTGATGACACCCAGATATACTTCTCCATGACCAGATCATCGGCTCAGACTTCAGATGGTGTCTCTCCTCTCAATGACTGTCTCAGAGCAGTAATGGATTGGATGAGGAAAAAAAGATTGAAGCTGAATCCAGACAAAATGGAGGTACTGACAGTCACGGGACCGAAACCAGATTTGTGAATACAGTCTCCAGTCCTGGATGGAGTCACACTCTCCTCTAAGATTGTGTTCACAGCTTGGGGGTACTCCTAGATTCGTTGCTTCACATGACTAGTCAGGTGAATGCGGCGGTCAGGAGTGCCTGCTTCGGCTGATACACCAACTGTGACCTTATCTGGATATGAGGGATCTGGAAACTGTGGTACACACTTTGGTAACCTCACATCTGGATTACTGCAACACACTCTACATGGG
The DNA here is from genome assembly GCA_026167975.1 of Phrynosoma blainvillii. Taxonomy (NCBI): domain Eukaryota; kingdom Metazoa; phylum Chordata; class Lepidosauria; order Squamata; family Phrynosomatidae; genus Phrynosoma; species Phrynosoma blainvillii. Next base: position 272,755,470 of record JANUYF010000003.1, read on the forward strand.
TCTACCCTTGTGCCTAACCCAGAAACTGCAATTGGTACAAAACATGGCAGCCAGGTTAATTACTGGAACATCTAGGAGGGAGCATATAACACCTGTGCTTAAATCCCTCCGCTGGCTGCTGATTAGTTTCCAGGCACAGTACAAGGTGCTGGTTTTAACCTTTAAAGCCCTACATGGCTTGTGTCCATCTTATCTCAGGGACCGCCTCTTCCTGTATGACCCCCCGCGCGTCCTTAGGTCCTCTGGGAGGAACCTGCTGCAGCCCATGAAGACCAGGTTCTCGCAGACCTCCCAGAGGGCCTTCTCTGCGACTGCTCCCAGACTTTGGAATGGCCTGCCAGACGAGATCCGTCTTATTACCACTCTTGCTGCTTTTAAGAAAGCAGTAAAGACAGATCTCTTCCGGCAGGCCTTCCTGGAATAACTTCCTGGCAAATGTCAGAGGTTTGCTACCCACTCCCCAATCTGCCACTCTTTACATACTGCCCAAAAATTGTTTGTTTGTATCTATGTTTAAATTCATTTTAATTCTTTCTTGGTTTAATCTAGTTTTAAGGGGTGGGAGGATTAGGGTGTGGGATTTGGGAATATTTTAATTGCTTACTGTTTTTATAAGGTTGTACACCACCCTGATTGCTGAGCAGAGGGGCAGGTTAAAAATAAAACTTATTATTATTATTATTATTACTGGTTGGTCAGCAAATTATATAGATTAGATTTTTTAAAAAAATACCAGAGAGAAATGTTGTTGTTGAGAGGAATAGCAAAGAGGCAAGTCAGGAAATGGCATTCTCCCAATCTGAATGTCAATATGCAAATCATCCAAGTGTGGCTAAGTTATTTTGCCACCTGAAGCAGAAATACCATGAGTTACTTCCCTCCTTCCTGGCAAGAAAGTACAATCATAATAAGGAAAATTGGTAGCTATATTCTGCCTTTTCATGATCCAAGATCTATGGGATAAAGATCTCTCTAGTAGCTTGTTGTGCCTGCTCCTAGACCCTGACATCTCTGAATTCTATGAGTCAAAAAATTAGTTCCTGGGCCAGTTGGGAAACTTTGACCCTCTAGATGACATGGGACTGAAAATATCAGCAGTCCTAGCCAGCAGAACAGATACAGAGCAATTATGAAAATTTAAGTCCTACAGCATCCAGAGGCTGACAATTTCCCACTACTAGTCAAAAAGTAGTCTTCTTTCTGCAGCTCTTACCCACTCCAACACTAAAGAGGAACATATATGTCCTCATGTTATATGTCTTCCTAATTATACACCCAAATGTATCCCTAATTCATATCCTCTAACTAGGTTTGCAATATGGCAAAGTCAACTTGACAGGAATTAAAAACAACCTTCCAACTGTCCTGATTTGGCTGGGACAGTTCCAAACAATAACGTAAAATAAAGGATCTATTAAAATGGTCCAAAAAGGTCTAAAAATGAGCTGAACATATATGTATGTTCCCTACAGAACATTTGGAAGATGGGGGGGGGGGGATCTAATGTGAGGAGGGAAAAACTGTTAGGATATGGATGGGATATACAGTCAAAGGTGAAATGTAAAGATGTGTGTGTGTCTGTAATTTTCCACTTGAGAACAGCTTTTGGACAAAGCACAAAACAACATCTAGAAAACAAAGTGTATCAACACCAGGTGGCTAACACAGACATCAACATGTACTTTCCCAGAGGTAGAACTAATGGAACCAGACTTTGTTATGGATAACAAGAGATATCAAATACGTAAACATTGGGGGGGTTGCAGACTGCCAGAAATAGTGTGAATTCAATAGTGTGAGGTTAACTATGGGAACACAGTAACTTATGCATGGGTGCATGGGCCCTGGCAGCTGATTGGGGTCTGCCGAGACCCAAACAGCATTAGTTTCCACTTCCACTAATTGCAACAAAGGGCCTTACAGAATGCAATACTAAACATATATTCAATAGGAATTACGAGGCAGCATGCGTAGGTTGTTACAGGATGCATACTTAGCTCTACACACTGTGCCGAAACACAAATAAGTGAGTTGGTGATCACTGAGAAATCTGACACATTTGAAAAAAATGTGAATGTCCCATTGTTCCGATGATATATGCAGATTTTGTAACAAGAAAATGTAATCATAACCATGTAAGCATTAATATTGAATATCCAATGCAAGCTCAAACTCTCAGAGCTGCAATCTGTGACATTTTATTTGTGAACAAGCTAAAAATTAAGACTTATTTTCAAAAGCAATTTGCTTTTGGTTTTTGAATTCTAAACAGTCAATTATAAAACATTTTTTTAAAAACAATTCACCAAATGAATTATTCATTGCTGTTCAGCCACCCAAACACACTTTAAGAACAGTATTTCACTCTTCTCTGATTTTTTTTTCTTTGATGTGCCCATATGGAATTTTAAACATTTCTTAAGGCCTTTTTCATTTTTCTGTGAAAGTGCATGCACCCTGTCATTTCCATGTTTGGATTTTCTAAAGGGAAAAGTCATTAGAGTTACAAAGAGGCCAGCTGATAATTACACTGGACTTAATATAATTTTGGATGGAGGAAGAGATACAGAAAAGTTACAGGTTTTGATATCATGCCCATTATTAATCTTGGCTTAATCTCATGCTCGGGTCTCAATCTTATGCATCATTATAAGGCCAGCTTCCTGATCAGGAACCTGATCATCACAATAGCTGTAAACATATTCAGCTGAATGAATGAAGTTACAGAACTTTAGACTGGGACTGTATCTGCACTGCAGAAATAATGCAGTTTGACACTACTTTAACTGCCATAGCTCCATACTATGGAATCCTAGGATTTGTAGTTTTGTCAGACATTAAGGCTTCTCTGTGAGAAAACTCTGGTGTCATCATAAACTACAAATCCCAGGATTCTATAGCATGGGGGCATGACAGTTAAAACAGTGTCAAACTGCATTATTTCTGCAGTGCAGATGTAGCCTCAATGTATTTCATTCTTAGACAATTTTGAAAGATGCATGACAATGTTTAGGAGCATCCTTTACTTGCATGCTGGTCATCCTCCCATTTCAGTCCTACATGCCAGCAGACAAATGCTTGCATACAGCTATTATTGGGATAATTATTTCGTTCACTTGGCTATGTTAGAGTTTCCACATGTTCCAGTGGCTAAAACATGGCTTTTGACATGCTTCATTCTTGATAGTGGGTTGAAAGTGTTGTTGAAAGCATTCCAGTTGCAGATTTTTTTATTTTTTTATTTTTTGTTGGACCAATAATTTAAATTATTATTTTCTAATTATGACACATCTGTGTTTATTCATATGCAGATATGGATTATTATTATTCTTTTGGCTGCAGAAATGGAACAGAAGATGCATTACTATGTCTTTGCAATACAATTTAAAAGAAAAATAATTTGTATTTCAGTTGCATAGTTATCATTTAATCTCATGTTCCATAATAATACACCATTATGCTACCAAAGTTTTTATTAACAATGAACTCAGACATATTAATATAAAATGAATTTATTGTCATGTTTATGAGACTAAACCAGTGTTCTAATTGCTGTGTCACTTTAATTTTAAACCTCCCAGATTTAAAAATTAAAATTCATACAAGATGACATGAATTCACATACAAAGAAAAACAATAGCTAAAACTAAGGCCATACCAATATAGCTTTCACTCTACATTTTTAAACTATTCCATTTTTTCCTAAATGTGCAAATGATTGTTTTCCTTGATTTTATTCCTTTTAAAGAGGAACAATATAATATTGTTTTACTGTTTGAGAAGAAAGTCAGTCAGGAATTTGCAGACTCCACTGAGAAGATTTGCCAATGCTGCAAAGAAACTCATTGCAAACAATGAGTGGGTTGTTTTCAATTAATTTGCCCTATATTTAGGTGGCATCCTGTATCACATGCTGAAATGACATAGATGCTTTCCATCATGCTGAATGGTTCATTCCATTTTATATAATTAGATGTTTCTTCTTATTCCTGCTATCATTATTGCATTCTACCTTTTAAATAGGTTGTAAGCATCCTCTCTCCTTAGTATGAAATGAAAAGTAGAAATGGACTTTTGGCTACTTCCAAGTTTCTTTGGAAATTTATTTTGCCTTGTCTTGGGTATTGCCCCTAGAAGGTGCTATGAGCTGAGAATTGGCTACAAGTCCCATAGCTCTTAGTCTACAGGAAAGGGTTACAATGTTTTGAGATATTTTGTTTAGCTAAAAAGAAAGTAAGGAATAAATGCACAGTTCTTTTCACTTGCTTATTGAAAACCTAATGACTGGTAGGATATTCAGGACAGAGAAATAGAATTTTTTACAGTGTATAGTTAAATCACATATTCCACATAGTGAAGATGGAGCAATGGTACCATCCACTGACAAGTAGCATGCTACTGAAGACCAGCCACTGGGGATCACTAGCAGGACAAGACTATTGCTTTCATGTCCTGCTTTAACTGTGGGTTTCCCAGCAGCATCTGATTTGCCATTATGTGAAATTGATTGCTGAACTACGTAGTCTTTCATCTGATCCACCAGAGCTCTTGTAATATTCAAAATAGCACTTCTTTCAGCTTAATATTGTACTCAAGAATAATTACATTATACCAATTAATACAGGTTCTTGTTCCTTCCATATCAATGGAAGGCTTCCAGTGAGCCAGGCTTGCAAAGCCATTCAATAACTGATCTCATTGAACAGTACAATAACATCCAAAATCCACAAAACAGTGATGCTTTTATTGAGCCAACCAAAATGCATACTGTATATGTTGCAAACTTTCAAATCTTCATTGGCTTCTTTGTCAAGCAAAGTAGAAGCCAATGGAGCTTTGAAAGCTTGCAATATAGATAGATAGTATATTTTGGTTGGCTTAATAAAGTCTTCACTCTTTTGTGGATTTTGGATGTTATTGTATTTCACAATATGACCAACATGACTAACCCTGGATATGTTTCCTGATCTCATTGAAATTATCCACAGTTTTGGCAACAATATACATTTGTCCCTCCACATTTGCAGCTTTGACTTTTGTGGATTTGATTATTCATGGATTGTATTAGTATGTTCTCTCTAGGAATATCTAGGTCCTCCAGTGCAACTCTATGGTCAACTTTAACCAAAAGGCGCACTGAAGGACCTAGAGATTCCTAGAGAGAAGACTCTGCTAGGCATCTGTAGCTCCTCCAGCACAATTCTATGGTCAATGTCTGGCAGATGTTGACCACAGAGTTGCACAGCAGAACCTAGAGATTCCTAGAGAGGTGTTCTCTCAGGTAAAAACATAGAGTTTTTGCTATTTGTGTTTTTTTCCACATTCATGGTGGTCCTCTGCTTCTAATCCCAGTGAATGTGGAGGGACAAGTTTATCTGCAGAGTTGAAGACAGAGTCAAAGCCTTCCACCTTATTTGCCATCATAGAGTATTTCGAATGCTTGCCTAAAATGGATGGAATGATACATCACAATACATTGCATTGTAGCACAAACAGAGCAATTGTCCAATTTTGGTAATGTATGATTTCTTTTAGTGTAGGCTACTAGTTTAATTTGCAGATTTCCAAATGTTATGGGACTTCATGTTCTATCAGCCTCAGCCAGCAATCTACTGGCAAAGGATGATAGCTGCTGCAGGCCAAAACACTTGGAGTGCCCCTAGTTGTCTACATCTTCTCTAGGGAAACAAAAGTTGGAATGGTGACTGTACTATTATTAATATCCTTCCCAATCCAGATTATTCCTGGTAGGCAGACACTCTTAAAAGTAAATTGCAACATTTCATTAAAGTAAAAGTCTCTTTACTATTAATATACAAATGGTGAAGAGTGACAAATAATTGATATAACCATAATCCATACTTTCAATGTCTTCCATAAATACAAAACCAGCATTTTCATTATTTTTTTCTTTTTTTACAATTTAGATATATATACAGAATTTCATAGGGACATAAAGTTTTGAAATAATAAACACACCCCAGTTGAAGATAACATAGCAGTCACAAACCCAGGTGGCAGATACTGTATATGGACTGTTGAAAAAGCATGTTGACAGACAACTAATTGATATGTTCTAATTAACTTGTACACAGATTATTATTTTTTAAAAAACTTACCAAACTTGAGTGTGGTAGGAAAATTATTGTCTAAGAAGTCTATATATCTGGGGATGTTAAAATGATTTGTCTCCTTGATTTTTAGTTTCTTTTTAATTATTAATTGTTATATATTCAGAGGGTTTTGTACCTGTAATCTCATTAAAATGTGCATCTTAAATATATATCAAGTACATTTTCCCTTTATGACATAACATAGATCTTTATTTTATTTTAACTATGTATGTAGTTTTCACTGTTCTGTGGCTCATTCTTTTCAATTTTTTATTTGTTTCTGTGTTTCCTGCTACTCTTTCATCAATATTCTAAGGAAGTAGGCTCAAGTCTGTAAAAACTCATGCTACCAATTTCTCTCTTTCAGTTAGTCTCAAAGGTGCTATAAGATCCCTTTGTACACTGATTTCACCAATATGGACAATGTATCATCCTTTAGATACTACTGGACTCCCATCATCCTTCACCATTGGCTGCAGTGGCTAGGGCAGATAGAAAGCCAAAAGTTTGCATCTCATCTTACACTTGTGTGAACAAGAATCTTATGTAAAATTAGTCAATTTTTTCCTAATAGCACCTAACACTGTGAATTTTATGGAACATTAAATTGCTAAGTCTTGACTGAAATGTACTGAAATATATATATATTCTCATTCATTCACTTCCAAATCTGAAATGTAAATAATGTGGGGCAACTTCGATATTTTCAACAGGAAAGATTGCTGACAGACTATAATTGCCCTAAAGACTGCTGTGAAGGTTCCTAGCTGCATCAGTAATATTTGAATAAGATTGTCATTGGTCACTCATTTAATCAGGGATAATGAAAATGTTTTAGCTCACAGTTATTTTACATCAGCAGACATTTTCATAATGCAAATTTTAAAGTCAACATTATTTTAAAACACTTTATAATACAGAAAGTGGTTTGTTTAAAGAAATACATCAGTACTGATACCAGTCAATATGTTTGTCCACTCTAGTCACTCACTTGCACAAAAAATCAACTGTCAGCAAGGAAAGAGACAGGAATACATATGTCTCATAAATTTGAACAACAGTCATACTGTGGGTTGAGCAGTCTATCCCTATTTTAATTTCCCCAAATATATTTTGAGATATTTAACAATATTTTTTTCTCATATTCAAGGACATGTTCACAATTATTATGTGAGCTATGCTGCATATCCTTCATAGAGAGAACTTGGGTGTAACTACACAATACATTTAACATGTAATTAGAAGAGATTCTTCCTCAGCTTGCATAAGAGATCTTGTCCATGTTTCCCCTCATCTATACATTTTGCATTTACCATGGTTGACTTTGGGGCTGAGCAGACAGGCCAGGATAGCATGGGTTCACCCCATGCTATTTTGGCCCAAGTGCTCACCTGGGTCAGTCCTGAGATTGGATGAATGAGTATTTACACACCCATCTATGCAACAACCTGGGACCCACTATTGGTGGATATTTCTTACCTTGCTGCACCATTACTTGTACTCATAAGCCCCCTATTGCTGCATCTGATGTGGAAACCGGGCACTTGGCTGCACCCAACTGGTCAAACACCTCGTTTATGCTTCAGATGCAGTGATGGAGTGCTTCTGAGTATGAGTGACACAACAAGGTAAGGAGCATGAGGATACATCTAAACAGATATCTAAACAGTTTCCAGGAAATTCTGCAACCAATCAGAGATCAAATTATTCCAGGATAAGGGCTTTTTACACCGGATAAGAATGGATCCACTAGATCTGTATCCAATCTGGCAGGATTTGGCACAATCCTGGCCCCAGGGTTTTGGCCTGCATCTAACCTAGAAAATATAAGGCTGAGGGGAACACAGGTCTTTTGGCCCATGTGGACAACCCCTTTTTCACTGTTCACTGAATGGTGAACACACTGTTACTTTTAAAGTCTAATTTCAGAAGTAGGTATCTCTAAATCTCTAAGATTTAATAAACAAAACCGGTTAAGCACAAGGAACACATACTCCCCTCCATTTCTAGTTTGACTCTGTTGATTGTGTTAGCCAGTGATTTTAACTATGTGTATGCATACATTTGGCCTTATCATGCATACAGAACAAACAACCATATGCTGCGGTTAAGATGTATGGGTTAATAAATTATTGTTATAACTAAAGCAAAAATTAACATGTGGTTTTATTTTTCATAATAAAATTATGGTGCAGATTCCTTGTGGAAAGAAGAGGCACAGAATTAAATGGTAGAGTTATGGGAAATAATAATAATAATAATAATAATAATAATAATTTCAGAAGATTACTAATAAACTTTAGCCATGAGGATTGGGAGAATAAGATTTTAAAATCTATGTCACTGTGCCTTCTGTTTCTCAGTCTTTGTGGAAGATAGCAATGACTTTTATTTATTTATTAAAAAGAACAATTTAAATTCTTTTTCAAAAGAGTACTTGTTAACTAGAAAATTCATTGCTGACTGAAATGGAAACACAGAATTCTGTACATATATATGAAATTTAGCAACAAATAAATGAGAAAAAGGCTCTTTCTGTACATCTTTGCTATGCATGGGTTTTTAATAATTGATGTGGCTTTATAATATATTTGTATTTCTGAGAAGGAAAGCATGTATGCGGTTCTGTATTCACAGAAAGGGGTACCCATAGACAAATAATTGAAGACTTTTATTTTTGTCTGCTTTACTAAAGCAAAGTGGCATGCTGCTCAAAGGCACAAAGACATTTTAATTATCACTGTTTGGCACTTAAATGCAGAATGTCACAATCATGAGAAACACCACTGTTCCCTGATACAGACTTGGAAATACTTTGGGGAATGTATTATGTAATTACATATTGTTAAAACAATCCATGTCAGTTTTATTTTATTGGATATAATATATATAGAGAGAGATAAAATAGACAACACTCTGTTTATGAAAAACTCCTACATAAATGAATGACACTACATGGTGACTGTTTAATGTTGGTTCTGCACTACACTTGGCAGATGTTCCCTATGTTTGGAGCATCTCCTATAATAAGAGCGAACTACTACTTTTTGTGCTAATTGTATGAACATAGCACCACTTGTGCACAAGATACAAACATCAGTATGATTTTGCAGAACTAGAGGGTCAAAACAAAGAAAACATCTAGTGTAAACTCAAAGAGATTGCAGGGGGGGATAGAGAAAGCTCAGCAAGCAGAGATCATTGACTGAAAAAGAGGGATGAGAGGAAATTGAAAAGTGTGTCGTGTAAAAATGTCATGGCTGGCTGGTTGACTTTCTTGACTGCCATATTTCTTGGACTACCCTTCCTGTTTAGATTTTTTTAAAAAATCTCCTGCACAGAGGAAAATACTGTGGCACCCTCCTTGCAAGTGAAGATGAAATAAGTGAATATTTGTACCCTTCAGTTGTCCAAAGTGCTAAATCCCTAAATAGGTCCATCACCCTGGATAGCACTGTTAAAGTTCAGACAGAGCAGATGCATTGTTCCACTAACATAGGATCCACAAACTGTCATGGAGCAGGGATGCAGACCTGTAATGAACCTGTGCTGAATGCTGCAAGAATCTCACAAGACATTGTGCTTCTGTCGTCTTGTATAACCCCTGCCTATATTCCTGTGTTGATATCAACTGAGGCCTTTTGGCAACATTCTTTCCACTCTCAGGCCACCACTCAACAGTAGCAGCTAGGAAACACTTCCACTGTCACCCAGTGTTCTATCTATTTTTGTCAAGAAACAACAAAAAAATTACAGTCTTACTGGAACTGAAATTAATCCATTTTTACAACAGAGATTCCTTTTACAAATTGTTAAATTTTCATGATTTTTCTTAAATTTCCTATGAACACAATAGCAAAATATGACATGCATATTTAAGAGATATACGTGGGATATTTTCCATCTAGAAAGTAATATAAAAATAAAGGTTGAGCTCCCACATTTCTCTTATGAACACATACTGTTTTGAGGCTACAATTTTGTATCTATTTACTGAGGACTAACACACAATGCAGTTAGGAGAAGACACATAACAGATTGTGTTGTATTGTATTGTTAGATCATGATACACAAATAACATTACTACTTTACCTGCACAATAACAGGCAGCTGTACTCCCACCAGGCCTGCCAGCCATCCTAAAATGTTTAATTGGAATAATATACGTCTGAAAAATCATATGTTTTATTCATATGGACACTAGAAAATGTATTATTGACAGGAAATAAAGAATTATAGACTTGGTATGAGTAGCTTTGTATCTGTAAGAGTACAGCCCATCATAATTCATCAAGAATATTTCTAATAAATATTCAGTTTCAGGGGGAAAAAATAAGGAAGTGGGAAAATGTAATAGTGGGTTGCAATTATTCTGCTTGGTTTGTTGAAGGAAAATGTTAATGTTGTTATTAAGCAGCAGTTTGATTTTCCTGAAGAAGGAATACTAAGCTTAAGACTCTTAGGTGGCTTTCAGAAAGCCCTCATGTCCTGGTTTTCTAAATACTTCTGCCATTGCCACAACTATCCTTAGAGCAGAATTTCTGTATCTGAAACACTCTTTTCATAATTTCCTGGCAAGTCTATATTAGTAATGTCTGTAAGGATGAACCTCATGAATAAGTCAGGTACCCATGAGTAAGATGCAATTATACCCTAACCCCAACATTAGTTCCAGCTATGGTACACCCACTGAAGTCATTGGGACTTTAATTTTGACTACCAAGTCAGATTTATAAAATAGTTATGCATGATGTTTATTTATTTATTTAGTAGACATGCATAATGTTGAATTTAACCCAGTTCCCAACTATGGAACTGAAGTCTTTTCCTTGAGGGTACTTCCAGTGTAAATTCCTACATGGAGACTAGTTAAATGCTTCACTGTTTAGATTATGTATTAAATGTGCTTTCCCCCTAAACATTAAAAAGTATGTGACTAGTTCCCCTATGTAAAGAGACATTGGAATTGTGTTTCTTGAATATTAGCTGTATGCTTTGAGTGACAAGACATATATCTTTTAAAACAGATAAAAGCTCCCAAAAAGCATTTGTGATATGGACTGGATAATGTCCAAAGAGATAAAAAAATGAAGATCACACTGAAGAGGGTCAAGAAAAAATAGTTCTTTGGATCCTGGCCTTTGCTAAATAGGTTTGTTGTTGTTGTTATATTGAAATAAAGAGATTTATGTTTGTACTAAATGACTGAAAACAAAGAATGAACAATATTATGTTTTATAAATACAGTGAGGCAACTCAGTTGAGCCTGTATTTATTGTTGCAAGTTTCCCTTTGAAGTTGAGTGTTATGCTCATATTCCAGGATATTCCAGGATTCTTACTTTCACACAAAATAAGTTTTGACAATTTAAACTTACACACACTCTTCCAAACATAAATACAAAATATCTGAAGCACTGAAATCTCTGTGGATGTGGATAGTTAGGATGTGATCAATATTTTCATCAAAATAGTTCATAACTTTGTTAAAATCTGTACATCAAATCTATGAAGCCTTCATTGTCTTTAGGAATTGGTGTGAAGTGCAGGATTATCACCATGAGGGAGTTCAGTCTATCCTTATGTCAAAGGTCAGCTGCAGCTGAGGTCAGTATTGGCCTTTGTCAGCCACACATATCTAATTTCTAACTGAGACTGATATATTATATATATATATATATTTATATTTATATATATTTATATATTTTTCTTTTAAAGGCAACCAATTTTTTTTTAAAATTGCAAATACAAACAAATATAAATGTGTATGGCACTTTCTCGCATGGGTTTAATTTCCATCACAAGTGATATAGCTGTCTCATGTACAGTCTGTGGATAAGGGGGCATCTTGACTTAAAGATTTTCTTTTCAGCAATAAAATAAATTACAATATTTATATTGGCTGATTACTAAACTGAGACCAGCCAGGACTACAAACTAAAACTATTGGAGTTAAATAAAAAAGGGGGCAGTCAACAGAAGAAGTTTAAACTACTACTATTAATTATTTCATTTAAGTTACCCTAGAAACTAAGGTCAGATGTAAAGTTTTGGTCACAGATTTATTTAATCCAAATGCCTCCCCCCCCTCCCCAAGACAGCTGTAGTTGTTGTATTATGCTTTGCTATCATCTTCTTTTGACTGAATGATGTCATTAGAAACTTTGATTTCTATAGTATCTGAATTTAAAACTTCTTTTCCATTTTCTTCTTTCAATGGCAGCTTCCTATAAGAAAACAAAAAGGGCATAATATTACAAGTGTAAACTATGCTTTCAAAAACTGACTTTGTCATTTGAGTTAATCATTCTTTTCTGTCTCAGTTGGATTGACTCCTCATATGGATTTCAAAGTAAATCACTTCAGGAGTGGTTTACCATTGCATTATTTTGCACAGTACCAACAAGTGTTAGCTATGGCACCACTTTGGTTGTCTCTGAGAGATCCTCACCAAGTGTCTCACACACCCACTGTACTACTGCTACTGCTCAGTAACCATTTGACACATTTAGTCTGGCTATTTAGCAACCCGTCTGACATGGGAGACCCAACCAGTAGTACTCCTACTGTGAGCATAGCCTCTTGCCTCATAGGACTGCACAATCCCACCACTACAGAAAGGTAGTTTCATGGTGGGCATTTTCTATCACAGAAATGTAATTCATATGTATTAATTACATTTCTGTCCCCCTTGTCCCCTCAATTTAGACTTGCATCTGGATTTTTGAATTTTAGAAATTGTACATGTACAGGGACTCTATACAATTAAGAAATAAATCACTTAAAAACATAAGTTACCATTCATAAGTTCCATTTTAGAAAAAAGCCATTAAATAGCTTTGATTTCTAAAGTTTTCTCCCTATACCCCCACTAGTACATTAATAATGTGCAGATATATAAAAAAGTAATTATGATGTTATTGAACATAGCACTGAATTAAACGTGTTTTTTAAAAGGGGTTTTACTGATTCAACAACTCTTTTCTTCCAGTATCAAAATAATGTGTGGTCCCAGACTGGGACTACAGGGGAAAGCAGAGGTTAAAACACTCCTCCTCCTTCTGCCCTCTTTCTATAGAATCAAATCCCTTGTCCTGCTATATACACCTACAGTCCAGATAAAATGGTTGCACCAAGAGCATCAGTGATCACTGAGAACAGTACTAACATTATGTTGGTAGTTACGGAGATGTAAATAATTCTGCTGTCATTGTGGAGGTCAGAATTCTCTGTGGACCACATGCAATAAGCAAACATCCACAAAGTACTACTTATTAGCTTCCACAGCCCTGCACTAGTATCAATTTCCTGGCTCTTGGAGACCAGGGGATGTGCAGAGAAGCATCCAGCTATGTTCCTATAGGTGGATGTGTAGCACTGATGTCATCCTCCAAGACATCTCCACAAAGTTACTGTCTTGTTAAGAGACTGTCTTGTTATTGTGAGTCTAGCTATAGGAACATCACTGCCACCTCTACACTCTCCACCAGCCAGCAAATTCACCTTTTTGGGTAAGAACCCAAAACAGTTTTGGTGGTGAAAGGGGAGACAGTTTGATTGAGAATGCTGGGTAATCTGTTCTGCTTAAATTACTCTTCATTAGTTTCAAAGGGATAATTTATTTAGACTATTGCAAATATCTTTATGAGCATGCAAGAGCTAAAAAAGATAAACATATTTTAGAATGAAGGAATATCAATATGTTGTTATGTCTTCTCTGATTTCTCAAGAAACGTATCTATTATTGTCTTTTTACCATTATTTTCCAATACTGTAAACCATCTCTTATGTATAGTGATAAAGAAAACAATATATTTGATTATATATTGTTTTCTTACAATTAGAATATTGTTGATATGGGTTGCAGTGATTTATCTCAATGATTATCTCTTTGTATCCCACCCTAGATGATTTATTATGAATAAGCATCAATATCTGTGAATTATTTAAAATATCATATTACGTACTCTGGTTCTGTTAATGGGGTTGTTTCATTGGGCTCATTTACTGGACTTCCATCTTCATGATTGGTAATTCTTTCATCTTCTGTTCTCATTTCAACTATTGGTTCTTTTGATCCATCTTTCCTAAAGAATATTAATAGATTTTTAGAGTCCCTTACCATGTGATAAAAAATACAGACAGTTAGTTGTGCTAGTGGATTCCACTCTACAAAAGACTATGCAATAAAATCTTATTAGTCCTTAAGTGCTGCTAGCACAATGGGGCCACCTTATCTGTGGGAGTTTGGTTCCAGGATCCCCTACAGATAAGCACAAATGTGGATGCTCACGTTGGTATTTAAAATTTAAATTTGCCTGCAACTGACAGCAGCCAGGCTGAGAAGCAGTCACATGGAAGGGAGGGAGGCTTTAGAGGGAAGCTCCATGCACCAGGGCATCATTCTTCCTGCTTCCTCTGCAATTTGGCTCAGAAGGGGCAGCTGGCATGCTCAGGAAGCAGGAAACAGGAATAATGTAGGCATTGGGCTTGGAGCTTGCCTACCCTTGGCTTATTCAAACCCCCCTCCCCACTTTCCCATAGCAATCACAAGCTTGGCTTTCCTGGTGGTGCTGTCCTATACCCTTCCTTCCCCTCCCCATACACACCCCTCCTTTCTCATAGCAATCAATCCCATGAAGGACATTAAAAGCAAGAGAAGGGAGCATCAAGGCTCTGGGAGCTTAGCTTTGCTGGAGGTGCTGCCATATATATATATATATATATATATATGGGTCCTGGAATCAAATTCAAGCAAAGCAAAGCAGCTTCATTTATATACTGCTTCATACCACACTATGCAGTGTCTAAGCAGTTTACAACTGTAAGCTCATTGCCCCCCAACAGCTCAGTACTCATTTTAGTGACCTCGGAAGGATGCAGGCCTGAGTCAAGCCTGAGCCCTGGCTAGTATTGAACTCACAACCTTGTGGTTTATGTGTGAATAGCTGCAGTACAGGCATTTAACCACTGTGCCACCAGGACTCAGCAGATACCAAGAGCCCACTGTATTCCTTGGTACAGAATGCCTTCACTCACATCTCTAAAATGTACCTCCAAGAATGGCAAACACTGAAACAAGGCGTTCTACAAAAAGATCTTAAAACACAGCAGGTTCATAAAATGAGAATATGTTTTTTCTATCTATGTGGAAATGCAATATTTCAATATCAAGATTATGGCTAAATATGAAATAGATATTTTCTCTTTTTTGTTTTTGTTTTGTTTTTGTTTTTTTAAAGAAACAAAGATTCAGGTTAGTAAATGCAATCTTCATATATGATATATTCAGCATGATGAATGGTGAAACCCATAATACAAGTTCAGTTTAAAAGGATATATTTTAGGTATTTCAGAACAGCTTTGGTGAAGGTATTATGTATTAAGAAACTAAGAGGCAAAGTAGATGGGTGGCTAGGACTGGCCTCTGGCTGCTCCAGCCACAACCAGCCCCAATCGTCCCAGGACCATGGTGACTGCACAACCTGCTTCCAAAGCAGGCTCCCACTGTAGTTCCAAATAAGCCACCAGCAAGGAGCATTTTTAACTGTCCTTCTTCCAGTGGCTTTGGTCTGCCTTAGGCAGCCTCAGAATGGCTTCCAGCTGCATCAGGGGCATACATCATCTACACACCATGTCCCCAAAGCAACTGGAAGATGCTCTATTTGGCCTGTCTATTTTGGGCCTTACCTTTAATATGTATTTAAAACATAATATTGATAATGATAATATATGCTTTTTAAGGATCCTCAGCATTCTGAGAATATCAGCTGAACTGTAGCTAACTGCTAGGATGAAACTGATACTCTTTCATGAATAGGTTGGATTGGAAGGACCTCTTCCTTTCTATTGTAGCAACATCAAAAAAAGGAAAATAAATTATGTTTTGAAGGAAAATGATGAGGAAGCATATCCTATATCTGCAACAGGTACTTGCCTTAAGATGGATGCCTTATATCAAGTTAGAATGGTGGGGAATTGGATCTGGGAACTTTTGTGTGTGCTACATGAGCAGTATAATTGAGTTACCTCCTCACACTTCAGCCTCCACTCTCTACATACAAAAGCATGTAAGAGGAATCAGGTATCTATATCCAGTCTATGGTTCTACTCTATTATGGGATTAGGGCATACAGAAATCGTTAAGTCTTCATATAACATACAAATGCATTTGTAGTTAAAAGTGCAGTTTGTGACAATGCCACCTGTTGAAAGCTTCTCCAAGTCTCAAGTCTACCACTTAATAAAAAGAGTAAAAAGTAATACTGGCATGGATGAATGATGTAAAGGAGTTCCCTTTCAGTAGCAATTACTACATTCCACTGACACCTCTTCTTTGTTCCATTCAATGGTAGTTTGTGAGGGACCTTCATTTTGAATTATCTGTGTCAATTTTCTCCAGATCATGTGACTGATACTCACAGATATGCAGCCTTTCCTTCTTCTAGCTCTTTACTCTTTCCACTGGAGCCACTCTTCTTCCCACAGATCCTTCTGGTGAGGCACATTAGCAATCCACATTGCCGTACGAAGAAGCAGCTCACATCAGTCACAACAAGGATTAATAGAAGAGCAGCTACAGCCAATCCAATGACTGAACCAAGACCAAGACCATTGAAAAGTGTGTCTTGAAAACAAAAATAGAGAGGCAAAAAGGTTAATCTACTTGGAAGACCTCCCAAACACATTTTTTTAAACATATATTGATGACATACCATAAAGATCAGATTTAAAAACCTAAATCCAGCTATTGTATGCTGCCTCAATTGCTTTGCAAAGGGGCAGGTTAAAAATAAAATTTATTATTATTATTATTATTATTATTAAAGTATCCATATTCCCCCATGCTGATTTCATGGAGGGAGGGATAGAAATCAGATGGCATCTAAAAACGGCCACCTCTAATGCAACCAAACAAAGAGTGCTGGGGGATGGAGTCCATGGGATATAAGGTTCTGCTGCCCCACTCCCCAACTCCTGCTTTTGGAAAAGTTCAGCCCACTCTCCTGCCTCTAACACAGTGTAAGGTTGCTAGTTGCTTTGGGGCCAGATAGGAATTTTGCAACAGCACAAAGGACAAGAGACACCTCTTTTGGGGGTTAAATAGGCCACAACATTTATTTTTGCTGTACAGAGTCTATTTACAAACATTTATAATTCAACACAAAAAATATTCTGTCACATGTGTATGTGAAGGTGTAACCATCCCAGGTGGTTGATCCTTCACATCATATGACAAAGTTGAGCTATTCATTATCTTTATTGTGCTATTCAATATCTTTATTAATGACTTGGATGATGGTATTGGGGGCATAGTTATCAAATTTGCAGACGACACCAAATTAGGAGTAGCTAATACCCCAGAGGACAGGATCAAAATTCAAAATGACTTGAACAGACTAGAAAGCTGGGCCAAAGTTAACAAAATGAAATTCAACACGGAGAAATGTAAGGTACTGCACTTAGGGCGGAAAAACGAAAAGTACAGATATACAACGGGGGACACCTGGCTGAATGAGACTACGTGTGAAAGGGATCTAGGAATCCAGGTGGACCACAAGTTGAACATGAGTTAACAGTGAGATGCTGCAGCTAAAAAGGCCAATGCAATTTTAGGCTGCATCAGTAGAAGTATAGTGTCTAGATCAAGAGAAGTAATAGTGCCACTCTATTCTGCTTTGGTCAGGCCTCACCTGGAATACTGTGTCCAGTTCTGGGCACCACAATTCAAAAAGGATGTGGAGAAACTGAAGCGTGTCCAAAGGAGAGCAACTAAAATGGTGAAGGGTCTGGAAACCAAGTCCTATGAGGAAGGACTTAGGGAGCTGGGGATGTTTAGCCTGGAGAAGAGAACGCTGAGAGGTGATATGATAGCCGTGTTTAAATATTTGAAGGGATGTCATATTGAAGAGGGAACAAGCTTGTTTTCTGCTGCTCCAGGGACTAGGACCCAAAACAATGGATGCAAGCTGCAAGAAAAGAGATTCTACCTCAACATTAGGTGGAACTTCCTGACAGTAAGGGCGGTTGGACAGTGGAACACACTCCCTCGGAGAGTAGTGGAGTCTCCTTCCTTGGAGGTCTTTAAGCAGAGGCTGGATGGCCATCTGTCAGGGATGCTTTGATTGGGAATTCCTGCATGGCAGGGGGTTGGACTGGATGGCCCTTGTGGTCTCTTCCAACTCTATGATCCTATGATTCTATGAAATATCAACAATTTTAACCCCTCCCAACCGAAAATGATGTCATATTACTTCATATGACATCACCAACTTACTGACGTCATGCACATTAGCTGCATATGTCACTTCCGTTAATTTATTTTGACCAAATTTACCAAATTAAATTTAATTAGCCAATTAATCTCCCTGTGAGGTGGGGGTCATTACCTGCCACAAGAGGGGGCCAGAATAGCTTGGCATCCCCTCTCCCCCCACCAACAAACCACTCTCCTTATGTGTTCAGAAAGTGACTTTACATAAATTTCCGAACCTTCTGAGGAGAGGTGTACCCCATCCCCCCTGTACAGCTGAGGCATATCCAACCTAATTCCGCCATGTTCAATTATGAAAATGCTCAGTCTTGTTAGCTGCTTAGCCACAGAATGGTTAAGCCACCGTCAAGCACCATTAACGGCAGCGTCTTTACATGCACTAGGCCAGCTACGCCTTGGTAGCAGTTTGGTCCAAAGCAAAACAGTTCCAGGAATGTGCTTCCTTATTTCCTGAAGGTGCTTTACCATCTGTTTCACCAGCTGGAGACACGGTACCTTTACCAAGTCATTTTCCCCCAGGTGTATGACCTGTGGGTTTCCTTTTCTTCTATAACCCCCCCTATAAATAGTGAAACCCATGATCCAATTAATGAAATTACGCCCTAGCTTAGGGTGTTTGAGTGCTTGAAACTCTTTAGGGAGGCTAAAGACTATGCCATCCTTTACCATGATTCTTGGTTCAGGACCCCTAAAAGTCAGAGAAAATAAATCGATATAACCCCCCTTCCAAATTCTTTCTTTAGTAGAAAGTAGAAGGTATGAGCTAAGAGGAGTACACATTCCAGCATATGGGTTACATTCAGTAGGTCCTGTAACTCCTGGAAGCACAGGAGCACCCAAAGAAGACACCCTTAATGTGTCATCAGCCAAAGTTGTTGACTGACCCACCTGCACCCTAGGGACAGGCACCTGGGTGCACTTGCACTTATGGGAGGGGGGTCCACCCCTGAACCCTGTCCAACTTGGCCACCTGGAGCCCATAATGAGGTGGGCCAACATGCCTGTAAAGGATTAGAAGGAGACAAACCTGATGTTGAGGCATGCTGGGAAGCATCACCAGCTGACTGAATAGGTCCCCTGAAGTGTGACCCTGCAACAGCTCAGGTGTCAGGCTGAGACTCAGAAGCACCTGCCTGTTCTCTCCTCTCTGTCTCAGAGGTTTGGTCCATTGCACCACCACCTGGAAGAACCACTCCTCGCAAGAGGTTATATAAATCTGCCACCGTGGGCTGCTCAGAAACAGGAGCAGCAGCACCCTGAATCTCCACACCAGGAACCCTTTTTAGGAGTTCCCACACATCGGCTATAGTTGGTTGCCCAACTTCCATAGCTGGAAACACCACAGGACCATGTGTTGTGTCAATTACCTGAGAGTCAGGTGCAGATTGAGGGGGCAGCACTCTTGTGTCAAGACTAGCAGAAGTGCTGGCAGAGGGGCTTGGCAGCTGTAGCCTGAAGCCCTTTCTGTGCAAGCTGATTACAGACCGCAACACATGCTTGAATTGTCTTGCCCAGTTGTGCAAGCTGAGCGACAATTTTGTCATCCATGCTGGCCGTTTCTGAGGGCCTCTTCGGTGCAGAGTGACTGGAGCCTGGTGCAGTCGGAGCTGCACACCTTTTAGATTGGGCCTTACTACGGGGCATCGCCCTGCACAAGTGTAAACACGGGTCCTTAAAAACATGTCACCAAACTTCGGATGACCACCACCTGGCCCGAGGGCCGCCCTTCCCAAGTGTCCAAAGAGACGCCAACAGCCAGGAAGCATCACTGGCAACCACCCAAGGGGGAAGGTGTCCACCAGGGTCCTGAATTAGGCACCCTCAAGAAAGAGAATTGCCTCCAACTGACCCACAACCGGGGGAAGTGTAGAGCCCAAGTGAATGAGATCCGATCTTACCAGACTGGAGTGACCAGGGTGCCGCTGGGCCTGGATTCGACCACAGGGTCCGCGCACCCAGGGAAGAACTGCCTGTTGCAGCTCCCGCCTCAGCCCGATGTTGAACAAGCCAAGTGTTGGAGATGCCGCAGGCCGCCCTCAAGGTCCAAGGCAACCAGCCTGAAGGCCTCACCCTGTGTCCTGGATTGCGGCCAGCACACACCAACCTATTCCGATAAGGATGGCTCAACAAGGTAATTAGCTATGCAGCTGGAAATAGTCCACAAACCTTGCAAGGAGTGAGAGAAAGAGCAAACCGGAAGCCAAAGCTGAAGTCAGGAATACGGAGGTCACAATAGTCAGTCCAGTCCAGGGTCAGATCAGCCAGACGGTAGCAATAGTCCAGTCCGTTCCGAAGTCAAGAGTCAAGGCCACAAGGAGTCGAGGTACAGGGAGCCAGTGCAGGCAGCAATCAAACCAAAGGATCATGCAATAAACTCTAGCATTGAGTTGGCGTCTCTCTGCTTCCTAAATAGGGGACACCCTCCCCAGTACCAGATGAGGCTGGTTAGCTAATTGGCTCACAGCAATTCTCTCGGATCTGCATCTGCCAGCACTTTCAGCCCTGCTCTGCCTGAAGGAGGGAACCTTCAAGCCTGATTCCTCCCCAGAGTCACCACTAGGCTGCTGTACCACCAGAGGAATCCCATCAGTACTAGGACTTGGCTGAGCCTCCTCCTCTGGGGCTGGGAAATCAGGGCTGGGCTCTGGCAGAGCAGGATTAACACCTGGTGTAGCCTCAATTACCTCCTGCACTGGAGAAGGATTAGCACCTGGTGTAGCCTACATTACCTCTTGCTCTGGAAGAGCCCCATCCTCCGAGACCTGTTCTTGGCTGGCCATGACATCCTGGCCACCACCACCGAAAAAACATGGGAAGTCCGAATCAATCACTCCCACCGTGCCAAAATAACAATCAGGATCAAAGATCTGCAAGTAAAGCCAAAGGAATAGCTAGGCCAAAGCCAAGCCAAGCACCAAAGAACGCAGCCGAGCGAAGTGACTCACTCAGCTACAGCTCTACAGTGGCTGCCGCCATGTGGCAGTGCAGGGCCAAACTCTTGCAGGAAATCTCGCGATGACATAAGCACCACGAGATTTCCAGCGTGCTTGAGGATAACCAGTTCAACACCCAAATGGTCAAGCACGCAGGAATTAGGCAGGAATTCCTGCGCGCTTGGCCAACCAGGCGTCTCCTGTCCCAAGATGGCCGTCGCAACAAGAAGCCCCTCCCGATGAGTCGGGGGGGTGTCTTTCTCCCTTTTCCATGGTTCTCCCTTCCTTACCCTACACCAGGGGTAGGCAACCATTCCCCTTTAAGGGTCGAGGGACTTCAGCTCCCAGAAGCCTCAGCCATGTTGGCCAATAGTCCCATGTTGGCCAATAGCTCCTGGGATTCTGGGAGCTGAAGTCCCTCGGCCCTTAAAGGGGAAAGGTTGCCTACTCCTGCCCTACACTGTGGTCTGGGGACTTGGAAATTGGCCTAGGGTGGTGTCATAAATAGGCAGTCACTTTGTAGGTGGCGTGGAGAAGGGGGAGGACTGTGATCATCTATGGCAGGGGTAGGCAACCTTTCCCCTTTAAGGGCCGAGGGACTTCAGCTCCCAGAATCCCAGGAGCTATTGGCCAACATGGGACTATTGGCCAACATGGCTGAGGCTTCTGGGAGCTGAAGTCCCTCGGCCCTTAAAGGGGAAAGATTGCCTACCCCTTATCTATGGCATCCTTTTTGTGAAGAATATGCCTCTGAAACTGGTTCCCTATGTCCGGAGACTAGAGGTTTAGGAAAGAGACTGTCCTTAGGGATAAGCAAGAAATGTTGTCCTCACCAGAAGTATGTAGCTTGGGGGTTGGATCCTCTGGTTTGTCTTCCAGCAGTGGACCAGCCAGAGAGCAACCCAGTTTTGGATTCCTCTGGAGGATCAGGTGTTTCACCCAAGGGAAGCCATGGAGGTGGTCTGGGAGAGACCAACTGCCTCAGCTGGTCCCACATTAGGTTGCTCCCCCCTTTTTTTGCATTTCTCAAGAAATAAGTTTAAACAGATAACAGTTTAAATAAAGTTGCCCATATTTTATCTGAAGTTTTGTGTGTGGTCTCATTATTTCATGGGCTGGTCATCAATACACTAAATAAATGGAACTTACAAGAAATTTACCAATTTATTATTAATTTATTGGATCTAGTTTAGTTAGGACTAAGAACTGGCTTTAGTTCAAAGTACTTTTCTCAGGTAGAAAACAATTTAACATTTGTATTTTACAGACATCTTTTTTTTTTAATCATTTTTATATGTATCTGTCCATATACACACTGTTGCAATCAGCTTGCCTGAAAACACATGTTTTTTGGTAACTCCTATCAAAATACATTATTATTATTATTTTAAAAAATTGTTAATAAATAAATGTCATAATATGAAACAGCATACAAGAAAAATATAAAACACCAGACAAAATTAACTTAATTGCAACTAACGACCACTACTAACAAAACTACACTACAAATCATTAATATTGACACAGGAATATATATGACTCCAACTTGCCAACTAATGGTTATAACTGTCAAATATTTCTACTTCCTCTACATCATAATAATATCTCATACCTATTTATTATGCTAACTACTTCTACATAATATTTGAATCTACAAATTCCTTCTACATAACACTTGTAAATTAAAGCTTTCACATAATATTTGAAATTGTATTGTTTGAAATAAAAATAGCTTCTGCAAAATACTCATTTTTATAACTGAAATACAGTCGCACATTTGTCTTGTTTTTGGCATCCCATAGGTATCTGTTTGCCCTCTGTGGCAGCATGATGCTGATATATATAGACATTTCAATGGGAGACTTAAAAAGACACATCTTTAATATTAACTTGATAGCTAGTGCTTGGTGATTTGCACACCTTATTTCCTGGAGATCATTATGGCTTATCATTACAACACTAGAGTTCCTCTACCTTTTTGTACATAATAATATTCAAAATGAATTTCAGGGGCAAATTTGTAGAAATCTTGATGAAGGAAGTGATGTCCAGAAGAAATGCTTCAGGATTTAAGAATAAGGAGCAAATCCTAGAAGAAATTTCTTAAATTCAGGAAATGTGCTCTTTAGTTACACCTGGCTCCCATCAATAGTTTTAAGAATCATAAGATGGTTAGAACTGGCTAGTGAACTCAGGATTTATTTGTTGTGTTATATTTATACAACACAATTAACTGCCAAGTAAGCACCTTAGAAAAAATACAACATTCTAGTATATTTTTTGGGTCTATGATACTACCATATGTAATTTTAAGAAGCCCCAAAAATAATCAAATAGTTTGATTAATGACACTGTCAAGTTAGCTATATAATTATAGACATAAAGCCCTTGCCTAGTTCCATCTCCCGCCGGCATTCTCAAGCCGTGGAGGACTGTTTTGACTAGCCTGCAGCCCTCGGAAGATCATAATGGAACTGAAAAATTTATGTATTTTTAAACTGTATATTTTAATTATTGTCATTCAACTTGCTTAGTTTATTGTTTTGGGGAGATGGGAGGGTATGGGAAGGGGGGATGAGATTTGAATTTGATTTATTTTTGGTATTTGTTCTGATGTTTTGAAATTCTGTACGCCGCCCCGATTGCCTAGCAGAGGGGCGGGATATAAATAAAAATTATTATTATTATTATTATTATTATTATTATTATTATTATTATTATTATTATTATTTAGAATGGCTACCTGTGGCATTCATGTTTTACTTCAAATAATTGGGTAAGCATACCTAGGCCTTGGCCCCCTGAAGACCTTTCACCTCCCAAATCCTCTCCCTAGACAGCCCAGGGAGAGGATCACAGAGAAGAAGGCAAGAGGTGTCTTGTCCCCCCCAAAGACCCTTCTCCTTCCTGGGCTATCCAGGAGAGGATCGGGGAAGCAAAGGGTCTTGGGGGGGGGGGTTCAAGGATGCCCAGGGAGAGATCGGGGAGGAGAAGGGACAGGTAGCCAATTAAAGGGATGGGAGGGTGGGAAAAAAGAAGCATGCACCTCTGCTCCCCTTCCCACACCCACCCCTCCCTTTAACTAGCTTCTGAGTTGGGGGAGGATCTATTTGTCTCATTCTCCTAACTCCTGAGAGTTTGGAGGGAGGACTGTATATAAATACTTTGGATATTATTCATACAGACTGTGTTACTTTTTAGATTTTGTGAATACCTAACTTTTTTCTTTGTTCTTCAGTTAATAATAATAATAATAATAATAATTTTTATTTATATCCCGCCCCTCTGCTAGGCAATCGGGGCGGCATACAGCATTTCCAAACAACAAGCAGATAAATCAAATTCGAATCCCATCCCTCCTTCTTATTCTAGGCCCAATGGTGCTGGGCCTAGTGTCCTCTCCCCCAGATGACACTGGATGGAATGGAGGGAGGGCTCTTCTTCTTACACTAGGCCCGATGGTGCTGGGCCTAGTGTCTCTCCCCCAGATGACACTGGATGGAATGGAGGGAGGGCTCTTCTTCTTACACTAGGCCTGATGGTGCTGGGACTAGTGTTTTTCCCCCAGATGACACTGGATGGAATGGAGGGAGGGCTCTTCTTCTTACACTAGGCCTGATGGTGCTGGGCCTAGTGTCTCTCCCCCAGATGACACTGGATGGAATGGAAGGAGGATTTACTTACATGTACCTACTGAATCAATAGTTGGGACTAATCAAAAGTTTCCAAATTTTGATTTGGTGCACAGGAGCAGGAGAGAGAAAGGGGTTAAAGAAGTTAACATACATGATGCTAAACTATAGCAAGATGAGTGAAATGCTGTAATTGAAGACCACGAAGTGGTAGAATTAGCAAAGGTCCTTTTTACCCAATGGATTGTGGGCCTAATTCTGGACTGGGAAACTTTCTTCATAATTTCCATTCAGCAAAAGAAGCAAGCAAGGACTACAGGATGACATTTGAACAATTTTTCTCATCTAAAGATAGCTAATATGTTGTAATAAACAGAACCGTTGTGTATGTTCCTTAACCATTTTTTTAAAAAAGGAAACAAATATATATATATAGAGAGAAAATCAAATGTGCTTTATTGAACCACTGACCAGACTATGGATATTGCTTTTCATTTTGAACGGAACACTATTTATAGTTGGTAACTGGATAGATTCGGGATATAGAGGACTAATATCTAAAAATGAAAAGCCCAATATTGACTGAAATAAAATATTGACTAAAATATGGCTCTCTTGATACTTTATCATATGGGTCATGCAGATGGGCAAATGGAGAGGCCAGAGGGTCCCAACTGGCATGGGACCATGACAATAGGCCTGCACAGGCTCAGGCCCAATCTGGATTTTGCAATGGTTCCAGATGGGACACCACCAAAGAGTGGACTTTCTTTGCTCCTTTTCCATCTGCCTTTTCCCAGCTGGGCATACTTTCCATGTGTCTTCTGGCCACTCTGGGGGCATGTGTCATCTAAACCTCATGGCCCAAAGCAACCGGAAGCCACTCATTCCTGCCCATCTGTTTCGGACCAATATCATTAAATTATAAATACATAAAATCCATACAAAACAGGATGGATTACTAGATCCAAGATGCATGACATCTCTAATACTGAGTAAAATAGTTGCATTGCTTGAGATGACTGATATCAGGTCACATTAAATTTCTAAATGTGTTTCCCTTTTTTGAAACTTGATGGTGATTCATACATTTATACATGCAAAGCATCACTCAGAGGTGTAAGCATAAACATGAAGATATGAACCCTCTGTAAGTAATACACTGCGTGTACATTTCATTTCTTGCCTCACAGCTTGCAGATGATAAATTCTTAAATACTGTTAACACATGTTAGGCTCCTAGTCTTTGATAATGGTCTTAGTATAAAAAATGGTCTTGATATGCCACAATATGTGTTTCCATTTTTCTTGCCCTGTTTTTTTTATTTGTTATGATTCATTGATACATTCTGATGGATGGTTATTTAAAAGAATATTTTGAAGGTTTAATAATCAAAATGAGATCAAGGCTTTGTTTTCCTTTGTCAAGGGGATATATTTATTCATGCATTTAACCATATAATCCAAAGGCTAAATTCTATTAAGGCTAGACCAGTACCAGAGTGGGGTGAAGTGAAATGAAGGGGGAAATGTACATTCTACTCCATTATTTCCCTGCTTCCAATAGCTCAACTGCCAGAAACTTTTTATGCATGTGATGACAGAGATTCATGTTTGCATGTATCTTATAATGTAGTCTTGTTACGATCTGTGGAAGATAATGGACAGTTATGAGCTTGTGGAAGAGCAAAAAGCCAGCTACATTTCATTCTTTTATATTCACCAGTTTCTTCTAGGTTTTGCTATCATGATTTCCAAAAACCATGAATACTTCAAAGTTTATGTAATTTCACTTTCATGTCTTTCATTTCACTCTGGGTTTGGCATATCTCAAAAGACTTTCCATGAAAGACCCTGTGTTTACTGGAAGAAGAATGTAGTAGGTATCTAAATACAGCTATATTTGTTTAGCAGTGCTGCTCATTCTCTGCCACTGGGTTTAAAATGGTAAGGAGTTATTCTGAACAGACTTGATTCACAGGATTAGCCTGTTAAATAATCTGAAAAAAACAGAGGCATAGAGAGGCATAATTACACTTATCTACATTCTTATACATTTAAGTCTGATCACACAGAATCTTTCCACTACTCAACTGGACATACAATGACAGAAGAGACCAATGAATGCTATATTTTACAAATATCTCAATGCCTGCTAAAAATTAGACATTCATTTATGTAGTTTAAAAAGTGAATTGATTTAAAAAAAAAGAAGAATGAATGAATTCATTGGTTGAACAGAATAATTATTAGGTCTATTCCTTTAGCAAGATAGTGGGCCTTTGGTATCTGCTGAGGTTTGGTTCCAGGTTCTCCCATGGATACCAAAATCTGTGGATTTTTAAATCCCATTAAATGCAATGGCAGAGTAAAATGGTATCTCATATAAAATGGCAAAATTAAGGTTTGCTTATTTATATATTTTTTTCAATTATTTTCAAGCCATGGATGGTTGAATCCATGGATAAAAAATCCATGGATATAGAGGGCCAACTGTAATTAGAATTCTATGGTCGAGATAGACAAGTGTGATATGATTAATTACACACAAAATAATAATAATAATAATAATTATTATTATTATTATTATTATTAATATCCCACCTCTCTGCAGAGCAATCTTTATTTTATTTATTTATTTATTAAAAAAATTAAGATGAGTGTACCTCAACAGGTATTAAACTAGCTTTGAGAAATAGCTTATGTAAAATAATAATAATAATAATAATAACAACAACAACAATAATAATAATAATAATAATAATGATGCTTTATTTTTAACCTGCCCCTCTGCTCAGCAACCGGGGCGGCGTACAACAAGATTAATACAGATAACAACTTAAAACACTCCTTCAACCCAATCCCTAACCCTCCCCCTCTTAAAACTAAATTAAACTAGTACAAGATTAAAATGGCTATTGCACAACAAAATGCATTCCAAAGAACAGTTGTAAAACAATTCAACATGTGCCTGAATATTCATAGGGCTAGAACTAAGGAGAGGATAGTAGTGACACCACCCTGCCCCGTCTGTCTTGAGAACCCAGTAATAAGTTAGACCTTTGCACACATAGACCAGAAATCACTTAGGCACATACAAATGTGTAAGTCATATTTCTCATGCAGGGCTAAAGATCACAACTACACAATAGGCATGTTCAGCTGATAGCAGTGGAATCTGAGTTGCGCAAACATCATATTCCTCCATGCCTTGTCTTTGCATGTTGTGCTCTGTGCATTTTAGTTCTGTGTCCTATACTTTCCATTATGGTTGTGCATCCTATATTTTGCATTATGATTTCACATTATGATTGTGTATCCTATAATTTGCACTGTAGTGTGCATAACTGTGTAATGGCACCCATTCACTGACTTCGGACCTTTACAGACTGCCATAAATAATGCAGCTTGAAGCCACTTTAACTGTCCTGGCTCAGTGCTAAGTAATCATGGGAACTGTAGTTTATTGTGGCACCAGAGCTCTCTGACAGAGAAGGCTCAATGTTCCCCCAAAAAATACAGTTCCCATGATTTCCTAGCACTGAGCCAGTTCAGTTAAAGAGGCCTCAATCTGCATTATTTCTGGCAGTCTGTAAAGGCCCGTATATTGTGGAATGTTGCTATTCAGAATGAGGTTTTGTAATGGTTCTGTGGTGTATATCCACATGTGGGTATTCACATGACACTAAGGGGACATTGGACTGAGGCCTGTGTGTGAAGGCCTTAAGAGGGCTGTGAAACCACAATTAACTAAATATTGTTACAAAGTTCACATGAGCAGGAACTCAGATGAGCTTTGCAACTGTGTTCAGCTCAACAGAGCTAATAGAACTTTCTTCAGATTTCAAAACACACATCAAAATGGACAAGATACATCCAGTGATACAGTACAGAGAGGCCTACATTCCTCCCATGTACATGTACTCAGATTTAGCCCTCTGAATGTCAAAGTAAATGTCTGAACAGGACTAAAAAAATTGCAAAAAATCTAAATAAATCAAATTATACACAGGATACGTTTCTTTATCATAAAATGTTTCATAGTAGTTTTTGAAGTTCTCTTTTCTTTTATTGTGCTCTTGCTGGTATGGTTCTTAATCTGGCCTGTCTTTTCACCCACGTTCTATCAAGGGTGTCCCACATACTAAAATATGGTTCTGTGTGTGGGTTGCCCAGGGCTAGCTCAAGATATCTTATTGCCTGAATCCTTCTTCCAATTAAATCAAACTGCACAGCACTTAAGACCAATCAATTGATTTTGACACCTGAGGCAGACTATTCCACAGGTACTTTCTATCTGGCAAAAATTGCAATTATAACAAATTAATAACTAATAGCTTGCTGATTTATTCAGACATCTAAAATTAGCTTCCTGAATCAGTCAGCATATTCTGCCCAATGAAACTGACCTTTTGTTTGGGCAAAGGGCAGAATGCTCCAAACAGTTGATTTCAGAGACAGATTCAAAACATCTAGTTCTCTTCTGGAGATAACCAACAGCACGTGTCCAAAATCAAACAGACAGATGACAATATTAGGTCTGACAGTGTTTATCACCTATTTGGGGCAGGGATTAACTCTTTTCAGGCATCCCTTTCACCCACCAGAAATTATAAATGCTGTTGGAGCTGGAAGTTTCCAATGAGCAGTGACATATAGCCTGTATATGTATGAAAGGAACATGAAACTGGAGCTATTACTCTAAAATTTTCACATGGATAGTTTTGCAAAACATGCCAATTAGAAGTCAAATAAGTATGAAATCCTAAGAAGGAAAAAGTATTTGGTTGGATTGTCAACATAATTAATAAGCATTTCAATATATCACATATTAATTCATATTTAATTTTAGACTAAAAAGCTTATTTAATACTATTTTTTGCAACTGTCCCCGAGCAACACCCTCTGGAATCTGCCCGAGAGAAAAGAATGGAACCATTGCAAAGCAGTGCCTCCAATTCCCAGCCCCCTCAGGTGATCCAAGAGGATGTTGTGGTCTATTGTGGTCTATTGTGTCAAAGACTGCTGAGAGATCTAGAAGCACCAGCAGGATCACACTACCCCTGTTGATGCTCAAACGAATGTCATCAGTCAAGGCAACCATAGCAGTCTCAACCCTAAATCCTGTCCTAAAGCCCGTTTGAAATGGATCTAGATAATCAGTTTCATCCAAGACAGCATAACATTAGAAAAGGAAGAACAAATGTGTTGCTGTCCCCTTTCTCCACATTGTGCACCATTATATGTGCCTCTGTGTTGGTCACCTTGCCATGCTCTAAAGTCCTAAATCTTGTAAACTTTTTTTTTTCATAGTGGTAGAATTCAAAGATAAAGCCATGTTAGTCTGTAGAATCATTATGTAGAGAGATCTTGTAACACCTTTGAGACTAATTGAAAGAAAGAAATTGGCAGCATGAGCTTTCATAGACTTCAGTCTACTTCCTCAGATGCATTATATACCTTAGGGCCAATGCAGACAGCCCTTGGGAGTGGTGGATCAGGGCCACAGCAATCACATGCCATGGCTCCAATCCTCCTTTATGCCACCCCCAAAACAACAAGCAAATGCTACTCTTTTTGGGGATGGCAAAAAGCCACCCTTTGAGCTGCCATGGTGGCTCTTTTGCATCCCTTTGGCACAGCATGTATGCACACTGAGCCAAGCGAGCACCCAGATGCCACATGCCATGCAGACAGGTGTGTAGCAACCAGCCAGAGTCAGAGTGGAGTCAGGGTGGCCAGTGTGCAGTTGCCCCACCCCAATTCCACCCCCAGGCCAGCCCTTTAGGCCAGTCTGCATTGGCTCTTAGTTTCCCCATAATCCTGATAGCTTGCTCTTTTCTTTTTGGGGTGGAAGAGAGAATACTGTGGCCCTGGGACACTCCATGAGACTGCACTGAATGCCTCAAATGTCTGGATGGCCCTTGTGGTCTCTTTCAACTCTATGATTCTATGTCTGGCACTTCATTTTGGAGGAGAGGAAAGCTAAAAATGTTTAGCTACACACACACAGTGACTGTAATTCTTTGCTCATTTTTTTTCCTGAAAGCTATTTTCAACTCAGTATTTTGTTGAGTATGAACTATTTTTTTCTTTACAAACAGGATTCATTCACCACCACACATTTTTGCTCTGATAGACTATAATTCATTGCATGTGCAGTTGTCCTCTACAAGGTATGCCATATTTGAAAGTTTCCATATACTTTAATGAATGTTTTGGATGTTTTCATATACTTTAATGAAAATCAGGAAGAAACAAGAGAACTAAGAGTGAATTGTGACAGAATATCACTACTTTGCATAATCTGGAGCCAGAGTGGCATAGTGGTTTGAGTGTTGGACTATGACTCTGGTGAGCAGGGTTCAATTCTCAATTCAGCCATGAAACCCACTGGGTGTCCTTGGGCAAGTAACATGTTCTCAGCCTCAGGGGAGAGCAATGACAAGCCTCCTCTGAACAAATCTTACCAATAAATCCTCATTATACATTCACCTTGGGGTTGCTATAAGTCAGAAACAACTTGAAGGCACACAACAAAAACAAAGGTGGCTATTTATGGCTTTAGCAAAAGTTTGGTTTTTAGGCTTTAGTCACAAGATAGGCCTTGTTTATTAAAAGGAGAGAATGAGTCAAGGCCAGTTCCCTCTCACAGGTGGCTGGTAAAAGGGAGTAGAGGGGTTGTATCATGACAACAAATAAAATGTTCCCCAGCACATTGGTAATTGGAAAACAACTCAATAATTGGCCTGAGAATGCTCCTCCCTTTCCTTGGGCTCAAACTTTGTAAGACAGATGATGTGATGTTTCTTTAGAAGCCTGTAGAAGAGACACAGGTATATGAGATAGTAGAGAACAAAGGATCTTTGCCTTGCAGACAAGCTTGTAACCCTGTGTGTGTGCTTGGCTCTATAGTGGTGTGCAGCCAGGCAATGACACTGTGTATCTGGTTTGTTTCTTTTTGACATTTAAATTGCTTGAATCTGGAGTGTTAACGCTTATTTTGTTCTTTTATTTTACTTGCATCTAGTTGTGTGTATATATGCCCTGTTGTTCCTTCATTTTGCTTGTTTAGTTAAAACAGCCCTCCTTGAGACCAGAACTGAGTGGTCATTTTGTCTGCCTCATACCTCAGAAACTGACAGCATGCCTCCAAAGCCAGTTGTAAGTGTTACAAAAGGGAATGTAACTTTGTAGTCAGCACGGTGTAGTGGTTTAAGTATTGAATTACGACTCTGGAGGTCAGGGTTTGAATCCCCACTCAGCTGGTGACCTTGGGCAAGTCACATTCTCACAGCCTCAGAGGTAGGCCTTGACAAGCCTTCTCTGAAAAATTTAGCCAACAAAACACCATGATAGCTTCATATTAGAGTCACCACAAGTCAGAAATGCCTTAAAGTTGCAAACAAACAAAAAAAGAACATGTATATGTATCTGCCTGAAATTTAAGATCCTTACTGGACAGCATTTTGTACATCCTGCCACCTGAGTGGCTAGAGAGGTGGGTACATATGACAGGAGTTTCTCTGTAACACCTTTCTGATACTATGAAAATCCATCACAAGAGTAGTTGTGCTTACTGCATTCCCTTTTTGTTACTAGCAGGCAGCTAAGACTATGGGGGGTTGCAGACTGTCAAAAATAGTGTGAATTCAGTTCACTTTTAGGGTTAGGGTTAGTGCTAGGGAATCATGGAAATTGTTATTTTTCTGAGACATTGAACCTTCTTTGTCAGAGAACTCTAGTGCCACAATAAAATTCAGTTCCCATGATTCCCTAACCTTAACCCTAACCCTAACAGTGGACTGAATTCACACTATTTTTGACAGTCTGCAACCCCCCTATGTTGTTTCTCTTGGCTTTCAGTCCTTAAAGCCAGAGATGCTTACCATAGCTGTTTTAACTGTGCGTGATTTTAAAACTATTTTAAAAGGTGTTTTAATCAATTTTAAATGTTTTTATCCATGTATTTAATGTTTTAAATGCTTTACCTTGGAACTCCTACTGTGTTGAGAAGTAACAGATAAATGCTTTAAGTAGCTAAATAATTAAGTTATTTTCTATTCAGAATAATTGTATTCTTGTTCAGATCCAGTGCAAAATCCAAGAGATTCAAATCTTTTTGGCTTCACTATATTTTTACTTTAGGATCCCATATTTTTATTTAAGAGCAAATGCTCCAGGGAGGGAATAGCTAGAAGAAACAAGCAGGCTCAGAGGAAAGTGAGCTGATGATATCTGAATAGTGTTTTCTCCCATGAGGTTTGCGAAGAAAGTACAAAGAAAAGGGACAGAATATAAAGCATCATAAGACAAATGAACAAGCTGACACTGCAGTGCTGGATGCCCTCTAGCATAACCCAAGACTCATAAGATTTTGTTTTTGCTCCTTGTTCATGTTCTTAACTTATTGTTATATTTATATTTTCTCTTTCACCTTTCCAAAAGGCCCTCAAGGCAGCTCAGTAAGAGAACACTGTAGAAGCTAGATAAGCATAACTTGGAAGGTTATGAGAATTTCACAAGAATGTTGATTTTGTTTGCTCATTTCAGGACAACAGACTATGTACATAGTGCAAAGGGAGGGAGGGATCATTTAAAAGTGCAATGCTGGCCTCTAGCCAACATTTGTTACCAGCATTGGTACCTTTCTTCTTTTGATATTAGAATTGCAATACGATACAGGCTAAATGACTCTTTAATGACCCTGCTGTGGATGTCATTACTAGGATTAGCACTAGGAGTTGCTTGGGCTCTGTTTTCATGGACACTCTACAGGAGATGAGAAATGTCAACAATGGGCTGATTCCCAGGAGTCAATGGCTCTGGTAGTCCTGCACGCTAATCCCTCTTGCTTTGGAAATGCGCGGCCATCACTCACACTCACACCACAGTGTTGCCACCTTGGAAAACTGACTTCAAAGTTATTCAAATCCATTTCAAAGAAGGAACCACAATTTGGACTTTTTCAATACCTTGAACTTTGCCCTCAAGGTTGAAATTCACTATAAACATTAGTGCCCTTCCTTTGTTTTAGTCCAGTGATAGGCATACATGCTACCAGTTTATTCAGCTCGCTCCTCTTTTGCTCACCAACCCCCATTTGGCTCAGGAGTGTTTGAGTTCTGTTTTTATCCCTGGACCTGTAACAAGAGGAGGAACTATCCATTCAGGTGTAGTATTTCTATTAGTCTGGCCTACTCTGTTCCAAAGTAACACCTTTGAATTTCTTAGTCCTTGTGAGTGTGCATGGTTGTGTGTTTGTATGATTGTTGATTCCCCTTTGTAAAATGAAACTCATTATTTGTTTAGGACCCTGTCTCTGGAATTCTTTGTGTCTCTGGACTTGGTATACATCGGTATTTGGTCTCAGGATTACATAACCCAGCCAATAGACTTTGCTACATTAAGCTAATTTAATTCCCTAAAATCTCAAGAGTTACACAGTCATGTTTGGTGCAAAACACTTCTGGACCTCATGGGGACCCATAGACAGTCTTAGGTAGTAGTGAGAAGCAGAACACAGTTTTGCTTAGAAGTGTCCCTGGCTGCTGAGAAAATGTGAATTCCTATGTCATTACGAACTCACCATATTGTGACCATTAGGAAACAGGGCAGTTTAAAGAGGTTCTAAAGCAGGGGTAGGCAACCTGTCCCCTTTAAGGGCCGAGAGACTTCAGCTCCCAGAAGCCTTAGCCATGTTGGCCAATAGTCCCATGTACCAATAGCTCCTGGGATTCTGGGAGCTGAAGCCCCTCAGCCCTTAAAGGGGAAAGGTTGCCTACCCCTGTTCTAAAGGATCTGTATAACTAACAGTGTACATTTTTTATCTTATTTTTGTTGTTTCTGAAAATTTCAGAAAATTTCTTGAATGAATCCCACCTTTTTTTTTCTTTTTCTGTTCATGTTCAGCATGCACTTTGTACACATTCTTCCTATTCTACTTATTTCTTTAGGCATTTTACTCAATTTATCTATCTTGGCTTATTGAGTATATATTTTCAGTTTTGCACATTTTATCTATTTGCATTTTAAAATGTTCACATTGCCTTGTGTGCCGGCTACTTTTTCCAAAATGTCCTGTAATCCTCAGAAATGTATGATTCACAATGAGACAGAAAAAAGTGTGAAAAGGCTCCTTTTATTGAAACAATCAAATTGAAGAAAATACTTTTACATCCTCACATCTACCATCATTCTTCATTGGATAGGCAAGTTTAAATCAATGTCTTCCTATTTTGTAATAGGCTGGTATGTAGGCGGTATCACAAGACTATAGCAAGGTGGCTTTGAACTTTGCACCAATAATCTAGCAGTTCCTTTGAGAATTTTAGTATTAACATTGCTTTACATGTACTGGAGAAGCATGCCTTCAAAGAGTATGCACATTTGCATATTAGTCTAACTATACTGAGAATTAAAATATGAAGTTTATAAAATTTACTCATTAAACAACACTATAACATTTTAAAAACAAGAGGAAAGAAAGCTAAAAAGCACTGCAATTAATCATAATGTTGATTAAAGTGTAATCCAGTGAAAATGCAGCATATTTTAAGAAAGCCAGAGCAATACGTAGTGCTTAAGGTGTTAGACAAGAACAAAAGAGGGTTCAAACCTGCATTCAGCCATGATGTTTTCTGTATGATCTTGGGTCAATCTCTCTGTCAACCTTATTCAGAAGATAAAAGGGCCTCACAGGGAAGCAGGTATGCTATCCTTATCTTTTTTTTTTTTTTTGTATGAAAACTGGCATTAGAATTTATGTAATAAAATAATAATCTATAATAATATTAGACAATGTCTAGGTTTCTAACATCTGGCTCATTAGTGCCCTGCTGCTGCTGGCCTGTGATGACCCACACATCAATTGTTGATTTGGAGGTGAGGAGAGAGAAGGAATTTATCCTGGGGAAAATATTTGGAAAGGTTAAGCAAATCATATAGGCTATTTATCATCTCCTAGGATGTATTTTATGTTATTGTTTATTAAAAAAAAGACAACCTTAACATAATCCTCCACAATAATCATGTGTCAACTGGAAAGCAATTGGAAATTTTAAAAGGTGCATACATCCCTATGGAACTATTTTTAAATTATGTTTCAACAGATGGGATTGGAACACAGAAAGACCTCTTACACACTCCAATTTATTTCATTGAGGCACCCCTGAAATACAAGATTACTAAGTTTTGAAATCTAACAATATTACCAGATGTGGAAGGGGGGTGGAGACCAAGCAGTAGCATCAATGGGGGGGGATGCAAGCAAGGTGTGGGCTACACTGGGTGACACCCCAGAAGGGGCTGACACCCAGTCACCTCCCTGCCCCCTGTCGGCACACGTTGGGCCCATATGGATGCTGCTACAGGCCTCGGGGGGTGATCTCGAGCCTGGGTAGGTGGTGAGCAGCTCTTTTTCAGCTGCCCTGCTGCTTTCTAGGGATGGAGGGGGGAGTCTTAGGCCCAGACAGGTGGTGGGTGGTTCTTTTTCAGCCACCCTGCTGTTTCCCAGGGCCTTGGGGGTGGTCTTGGGCCCAGGTGGCCAGTGAGCAGCTATTTTTTGGCAGCCCCACAACTTCCCAGGGCCTTGTAGGGTATCTGAGCCTCAAGGGAGAGGTCTCCGGCCCAGGCAGGGAGATATTTTCATGTGATCCCACCCCTGGAAATCCTGCCTGGAAGTCATGCCCCCAGAAAGCCTCACCTCCCTGCACCATGTGACACCCTGGGAGGTAAAGGTGTTTCTCACACTAAGTTTCTTCCTAAGTATAAATGTCTTTGAATTTAGAGTTCTAGAATCTTATATTTGGGTGTGAATGCTATGTTCATTTCCTTGCCTCATTATAATGGGAGATAGGTCCCTAACATATGAATGAAAAGGTATACTGAAGCCTAGTAAGAAAAGAAAAAGTTTTGTAAATTACCAACACAACTTCCTAGCTTTCTTTAGGATGTTATACTGTAAGTAAGGCTTCCAGGTAGGTCACCCAAACATAGGCATCCAATTATTTTACTGTTACATTGTAGAGCTCCCTTACCCCTAGCTTCTACTACATATGCAACCAATTCTGCAATGTTTCATGCATGTCACAGTCTTACAAAATACTATGTGATATTTAATTTTAGTCATATATTACATGCCGTGTATTGTTGATGGGTAGAACCTTAGAAGGTAATGGCCATGTGACTGAACAACAGCCCCCCAGGTGCCATATTTGGATCTAAAACATTGCTGCCAACTTCTTTCAGTTAGTCTCAAAGGTGCTACAAGATCTCTCTACATACTGATTCTACAGAATAACACAGCCATATCTTTGAATTGCAAAATGGTTGTCTTCATTTTCCACATTAACCAAATGCCTCAGGAGAATGTCATGGTTAATGATATCAAGTGCCACAGTGAGATCCAGCAGGATTAACAGGTATGTTCATATACAGTTTCTGGTATAGGAGATTCAGCGAGGCACCAAGGCTGTTTGTCCCAGAATCAGGCCTGAACCCACATTGCAATTAATCCACGCAATCAGTAAATCCAAGAAAGCCAGGAGTTGTGCTACTATCATTCTCTCTAAGATGCTACGTAGCAAAGGAAGACTAGAAATTGACACCATCTTGAATAGTGGCTCCAATGAATATCTCTTCAGCAACAGCCTTATACTTTTTTCCTTTAGAGGACTTGGGACACAACCATTTTTTTTTTTACAGCATTTATAAACCCCACCACTCAACTATTCAGCCTTTCTCTGGTAGCTATAATCCACAATATTTACATGAGTCTAAAGAAATGGTTGGGCTCATATCTCCAAATACCATATCTTGTCCACATTGTAACACTGAACAAATTGAAAGCCATCCATCAAAACCAGACAAGTGTATAAATCCTCAGGATCTATTTAAATGTGGATTCTAAATGCAGAGTCCAAATATTTAAGAAAATCTGAAATATTGTCTATGAAAAAATATTTTGCAAATCCATTGTAGTTGATTTTTTAAAGCTCTTCAGTACTCTAAGGTGTAAAACTTCATGAAGCAGCGCTATGGGTGGGACTGTGTTAATGCAATAGAGAGCAAAGAATTGCTGCTTTGCTCCCCTCATGATCATGGGTTCCAATTTGCAGTGAATCAGTTCCATCTCAAATATTTCTCTATAGTTGCTGTAGTTATTTTTCCAAGTGTTTCCCCCCCCCCCCCTTGGATTGCCTCAGAAAACCAAGGAGATCATGATCTGCATTCAAATAAAAATGCTTATGAGCAATTGTGTTTATCACCTGGGTTATCTCCCCATTCCACAGAATAGTCTGGTTGTCAACAGGATTCCCAGCTCAAGCAGCTGCCAAATCCTCCAGAACATTTAGGACCATTCTTGCTTCATTTGCCTTTGAGGGTGAAGCATTTTCATGGACTCCCCACCACTGCAGAACTTGGATGTCACAGTATGTCTTAATCCTATTAGGTAGTGATTTGTCCATGAAAAGAAAGTTCTTTCACCATGGGCCCCCTGCTCACAGATCACAGTCATGCAATAGAAGAAATACTCTCTGGCTAATTTTCTCAAACGTAATGGATATTACAACAACATTAACCTAACTTAACTATTGGAGCTGTGAGAATTTATTATTCAGAGGAACTATAGCATGATGGTACCTCTGATCACTGCTTTAGTAATTTTACAAAGGATATGAAGAATAACTTGTTCAAATTGTTTACCTTTAGTGAGCTTTTTTAGGTTTTGGTTTTATTTTATTTAGTTTAGCTGTTTAGTTTTAATGATGTTAGAACTTGAGAACTTTTTAAAATGGAAAGATAAAATAGAAATTGGTGGTGGTGATGATGATGATGATGGTGATGAATGAGGCAACATCAAATTTCTTCTTTTACTATTGGATCTGGGATGATTCATTCACTTCACTTAATGTGGTTCAATTAAGCAATGAATAAGAAAGCATTAATCAGTCTTGTAACCTACAGTTTAGTCCATATATACACTGTTCTAAATTATCTTAAGAATGTGAAGGGTAAAAATAATACCCACAATTTTTTTGGTGAGTGGCCAGGTGGCAGCAACAGCAAAAAACAGAGGCTTTCTGATATAAAAGAGAGAACAGGATCTGTTGAGCAAACTAATGGGTGTTATAATAGGAATACAGGGGTGCTTCTGTCTCTTTTTCGTGACCCCTCTCCATGCTGAAGAAAGACATTTAAGTGATAGCTGGACTTGCAATGGTGCTTCCTATTGTCTTTTAGAAATTGTAGAATTTTGTGAGCTACATCATAAACAGTATTCCTTATATAGCCTTATGTATAAGCATGTGTGTGCATGTGTACATAGATATATTAAAGGAAATTTCAATTTTCCCCGCATTACCATTATGAATTTCAGTTTGTAGAGAGATCTTGTAGCACCTTTGAGACTAAGGGCCAGAACAGACTGGCACTAAAAACCACCTTCAGGGTGGCTGCGGGTGGCTTGAGGGTATGGCCTGCACATGCCATATGCCCCCATGATGCCCTGAAGGCTCCCAGAGTGGCTGCACATCAGCCAGCATCTAGGCATCTTGTGGACATGATGGTGACATGCCGCAAGCCCCCAACATACTTTGAAGCCACTGTGGGCCCACGGAAGAACTGTTAAAGGCATTTTTCCCCATGGCTAAAAAAGGAGCAGTTGAAAACCACTTATTTTTCAGCCAGTGATGCGGCAGATTGGGGCCATGGAATGCAGCTGCAACTGCCCCAATCTGTCTTCAGGTGGGGCAGCTTTATGCCATCCTACCTGGGCTGTCTGTTTCGGCCCTAACTGAAAGAAAGAAGTTGGCAGCATAAGCTTTTGTAGGCTTAAGTCCCAACCTCTTTCTTTCAGTTAATCTCAAAGGGACTACAAGATCTCTCTACATACTGATTCTACAGACTAACATGGCTACAACTTTGAATTCTACCATTGTAAATTTCATACTGTCCATGTTGAAACTGTTCTATCTATGAAGATATTTTGAATGTACTTGTATATATAGTAATTTATTGTAGAACCAGAGCCCTCTGACACAGAAGGCATATTGTCTCACAAAATTACAATCCCCAGAATTCCATAGCACTGAGTAATGACAAAGTGATGTCAAACTGGATTATTTCTACAGTGGGGATACATCAATAGTCTTCTCTATACTGAGAATAGCTGTAGCAACTAAATTAAACTGATGCTGATGGGAAGGAATTTACCTCAAGGATTTAATAAATTGTTGAAGAATTTACCAAAATTAACAAATTTGCTCATTTTCAGAATGGAAGGAAGTTATTTTAAAAAGGAATGTGAGGGGCTATGCAAACCAGTATTAAACACCAGCCTAAGGTGGAGTGGGGTTGTGATGACCGCATGTCGCAGGCCCCAATGCTGCCCTGACACAGGCTTCACGCAATCCACCTGATCGCACAGTGGGAGGCATTTCTGTGTTTCTGTGGTGCAGCATTTAGACACACTGTGCTACAAAAAACTAAAAAAATAAATAAAAATGCTGCTGCTGCACAAAACCACCTTTTTGCTGCTTTTAAAAGGAGCAGCATTTTGCTGGCCATTTTTGTGCTGGCAAAGC
This sequence comes from Phrynosoma blainvillii, assembly GCA_026167975.1. NCBI lineage: Eukaryota > Metazoa > Chordata > Lepidosauria > Squamata > Phrynosomatidae > Phrynosoma > Phrynosoma blainvillii. The sequence continues at coordinate 272,796,008 of JANUYF010000003.1, forward strand.
ACCATATCAGAGCCATGGCATGCAGTTGCCATGGCCCCATCTGGTGCTCCCAATGGCAGTGCAGAGATGTCACTTTGGGGCGGTCTGTAGAACCCCTGAGAGAGGTAAAAATGGCACTTTTCCTCGGTTCTTTCAAGTTGTTAGGCACAGTCAGTGGTTATGAACTTATTTGAGCTATATATATATATATATTTGTTGCTGTAAAAAGGTGTGGCATCAAATTTGAGAGGATTCAGACATGGTATCTAAACATATAACTATCATGGGATAATTACTATTTCTTTAAAATTACCTTTCTGATAAAACAATATTATCCTTCAATTTTTTTATTCTATTAAGAATTCTGTTCAATTAACCTGAATGTGATAAAGTAGAGAATAATACTGATAAATAATCTAATCAATAATAATAAAAAACAGCTGAAGGAATGTTACATCATGTTTATTTATTACAAAAATGGAGCCAAGGTTACATAAAATGAAAGGGACACTAAACAAGCAATGAAAGACATGCATAAGGTTACATACGTTTTTGACATTACACTTTGGAAGAATTTGTGGGGACATTACATTTACAATGTGCAGCACACTTTTTCTAAGGAAAATATATGACACATGACAGTAAACATTAGTATATAATAAAAGCCACTGAGATAGAATGCCCATGAAACAATAATGGGATGAATAGAGTTACACAAAGCATTATAATCTATTCCAAATTATATATTTCTACATTTGGATAATGCTTCTTCTTCTATCAAGTTTGAGAGAAAATACTTTAGTGTGTCTGGTACTTCTCTCACTATCTCGTTCCCCAACATTCTCAGACAATAGCCTGCTTTATGTTTGACCTAAACAAAAGTTTATTGGGAATAAGTCACAACAAACCATGGGTTTGTGCTACAATTTTCTCCTCCTCTTCCTCTGCACAAGTGAGAATACAATAAATTCTTATTCTTTCCCTTTAGAATGACCCACAGTTCTAGATTACATCTGACCTTGGGGAACTGTATCTTATTCCAACCAAAAATAGTTAACCAAGGTTAAGCTGTGATTTATTTGATCATATGAACTATACTGACATATGCATTTACAGCTGCAATCCTATCCAGACTTCAGGATTGAAAAGCACCACAGAATACACTAGAACTTGCTTCACAGGAAATATGCATGAAATTGCATTTTAAGTGAACCATACATATGATTGATCAGATTAACTTTTGTGTGTTACAATTCAAATATGAGCATTTTTTTTTAAAAAAAAATCAATTTAATGCCAAAAACACATTTTCTAGCATTCAAAATATGTTTCTGCTTTCAAATTACTAAAATAAATATCCACTATCAAGGAACAACAACATATTTTTTATCTAGTGTGTTTAATATTAGAAAATGAGAGAATGCTAAGAATTCCCAGACATAAGGAGAGAGCAAATGACATTCTGAGTGGTATGTGGAGATGGGTGAGGTTTAAGTTTCTTTTCTGTAATCTGGAAGATCCATTCCTTGATCCAGTCCAAGTTTTCAGAATTTTCATGGGCTATACATAGATAGTCCAGTTGAAGGTTCATTAACTTTGCAAAGCAAAGGCTGTTTGTGGTTGTTGGCAAGAAAAGAGCTATAATATGCTCTACATTTTCTAAGCTTGATAGGTCTCTGGGGTTTTATTTCTAAAAGTCCTAGGCCTCTGAACACCACAAATAAGAATTTGCCAAAGTATGAAGATTTATTCATTTGTGGGTTTTAAAAAAAACCACAACTCAAAATGAAGCAGTTTGATAAAATGAAACTGAGAGATATATATAGTCATGCTTTGAGTGCTTAATTCTCAAAAAAGTTTGGCTTTAAATCTCATGTAGAGAACTATGATAATGTTAAGGTTCCTATCTATTTTTCTCTGAAAAGCCCTTCATCTTTAGCAACTATAATGGAAGGCAGGTAATAATAATAATAATAATAATAATAATAATAATAATAATAATTTTTATTTAATACCCCGCCCCTCTGAGCACAATCGGGGCTCAGCCATAGATTAAAGTGTTACAACCATAGATTAAAGTGTTACAAAAGAAGACTGATCTGTGTGTTGTAATCTGTCTTCCAAAATGGAACATTGTCATTACAAAAACAGTGGTGGGTAACTTGTCAAGTCACTGATATCCTTTGTCCCATTTTATTGGATATTTGGGAACACTTTTGTCTCTTGTGTTTGTTTTTTAAAAAACAAGCATATGCCCCTCAAAAATCCCTTTCCACTCTAGCCAATAAATATATCCCAAATGGAAAAAAAACTTACTTTTAAACCTCTAAAACACTCACTGTACCTTTTTCCTTTAACCATTTCCCTCCTTAAACTATAAAGGCCAGCAAGATACTAAAAACAAAAACACTCTTCAAGCGTAAAGAGAGGATTGTCCACACAGGCCAAAAGACCCAGGTTCCCTCTCACCTCACATAATCCTGTTTGAATGATGTAGCCCAACACCCTGGGATAAGATTGGATCCAATCCTGCCAGCAGTTGATCTGGCCCAATCGTGGAGTGAGAGGGCCTTAGCATGGGTCAAATTGCCCCACTGTTTGCTGTGGAGTATCTTGGAAACTCCATGACAAACCCTGGCTGTCCCAACAGCACCACATGCCTTCTAACTCTATTGTTGATTTTGCATGTGAGCAGACCCCCTGTAGCTGTATCTGATGCAAAAATGGGGTGTCTGGCCGTGTGATTGCAGATAGGTGCCCATTTTCACATCAGACATGGTGATGGAGGTCTACTCATGTGCAGTACTGATGATGAAGTTAAGGGTCTGCAGAGGTACCAAATCGATGGTACTCAGATGGACAGGTGTATAAACACCCACCCATCCCCTGTGCCAGCATAGAGACTGATCTGGGTTGAGTCCTGGGCCAGGAAATCATAGGCTCAGCCCATGCTTTCTTGGCCTGTCTTCTCAGCCCCTATAACTGCATGTTTTGATATGGCTGCCTTTCTTGTAGGAACCCTATCATCACCTCAACACCCTCTCCTAGTTCCCTGATCACCATAGTGCTTCCATGCCAACAGATGTGTGAAAATGGTATCGAGATATGAAGTTAGAATCATACCCCTTCCTTTGTCCACAGCAAAAGAACTCAATGATAGATGAATGGATTATTCTTCTACTTCCATTTCTTCCAGCAGTTATTTCTTTGTTTGCACAATGCAAAGACCAATAGACAGTGCAATGTTTCATACCAAATCTTACTTTTCCAAACCACAGGTCTGGAAAGACTTTTTACTTTTTAAATACTTTTAAAATGGTCAAACAACATGTTTTTCAAGTGTGAGGAAACTTTGACAAGAAAAATCCAGGACTGAGAATCTTCACTATTCAGGACTTTTTCTGCACAAAATTCACATTGGTTGTTTTGTGCAGAAAACAGCATTTTCTGTTTGGAAAATAATATTTGAAAACAGAAATATCAATCCCTGCAAAGAAAATGCTGTTTTCTACTCAAAAAATGTTATATTTGGGGATTTATTCCATGTTTTTGCAGACAGTTGATTTGCATAGAAAAACAGCACTTTCTAGGATGAAAACAACATTTCTGGGCAGGAATTAATATTTCTGCATAGAAATATCATTTTTCATTATGAATATACTGTTTCCAGTGCACATAAATCTGTTTTCTATTGAACCAAATGAATAGTTTTCATGGAATAAGTCCAAATTGTGACTAGCCTTTAAAAACGTGTGGTTTTCAAAGTATTTCTCATAGTGCAAAGAAAATTGATGAAATTACTCATTGCTCCCTTTGAGAAGAAACCTAGGCTACTGCCAAACTTCAGAAATAAAGCAATGTGATATCACTTCAACTCCCATGGCTATGGAATTTTGGGATTTGTAGTTTGGTGGGGCACCAGAGCTCTCTGATAGAGAATGCTAAATCCTAGAATTCCATAGAATTGAACAATGAGAGTTAAAGTGTCCTAAACTGCTTTATTTCTGCAGTGTGACATCAGCCTTAGTGAAGAGTTACATCTTTACAAATTAGGTTCTTAATGCCCATTCCCTGTGTTACTATTTTGACAGAAAGAAGTCTGGGTGATGGTCTCCTGATGTCTGTTATTTTGCAAGATTTAACCTGTAAGTGCAGGAGGAGTGATGCAGGGAGAGTGATGCTGGTGATACTAACAGAAGAGTGGAGAGAATGCAGGTCTTAATTCTACTGTAAAAGGAGTGAGCAGAGATGAAGACCAAGATAGACAATCTATTTTCTTAAAGATTCAGTGACAATTCTTAATGTTGCTGACTCCCTAATCTTTAATCCTTCAAGATATATATATATATATATATATATATATATAGAGAGAGAGAGAGAGAGAGCATGATGTAATGTTTTGAGTGTTGGACTAAGACTGGAGACCAGGGTTCAAATTCTGACTCAACCATGGAAACCCATTGGGTGGCCTTGGACAGGTCACATTCTCAGCCTCAGGGGATGGTAATGATAATTGTCCTCTGAACAAATTTGCCAAGGAAACTCCATTCCCAGGAAATGACTTGAAGGGATAAAAACACCAAAGTTATATGTACCAATAAAATCAACAAACTTCCATTCAACAAGTTATTTAGCTATATGTTGCAGAAATCATGAGAGCTAGCAAGGGGATATGGATGTGCTTAAATATGTACAGAACATGTGGCTGATGCTATTGTTCTTACCATATTTTCATTTAGATATTGCTAAAAATTTTAGGAAACAACAAAACACATAAATGATAATAGATCATGTGTAGCTTGTAAACACAAGCTAGCATTAATTAATTCAATACAGATTAAATTGTCTAGTAAATTTCCATAGATGAACAATATGTTTATATCTATCAGAAAGAACAGGGAATAGTGATGGGCAAGTTACTTTGCTAAATTCTTAACACATACTAATGTCACTGACAACTGGGGAAAAATCAGTTTTATGTTGTACATGTGAAACAGATTCAATGTCAAGTTTATAACTATTCGTACATATGCATCTATTTGCTATTTTTGCAATTTCATGTAAATTAACCTATTTATTCTTTATTCCTCTAGGATGGGAAAACCTTGCATTATTTTATATAAAAGTAACTTGAAATAGAAGGCTTATCAACTTTTACTAAAGTATGACAGTTCATTTTCTTTTAGAAATTTAGATTGTTGAGATGAAGTTATCACCAGCTATATAGTGAGAACTTAAAACTAACTACCTGAACAATTAAATATATAAAGTGACTGATTGAGTATATCACTCCTTGGGGGGGGGGGGGCTATGTTTGATGCAAGAGAGGCTGAATAATTCTTTCAATCACTGAAATATTAAATTATGACACAAATAATGATCTTACACTGCTGTGTTAAGAAGGCTAGATTGGCACCAACATAACCAATTTTATTAGTTTTTTAGCTTAGGGATTTATCAGAAACTTCTAGAGATAAGTGGAACAACAAGAGGTTCTAATGTATTGCATCCTTGTAAAAGGATATATCATATACAGTAATTACACTGACTGTAAGGATAAAATGGGAGGGCCATGGACCTTCTTTTGACTGGCCCATTGGGTGCTCTTAGAGTTTTTCAATTCTTCTATCCAAATTTTCTTAAGGCTTATTTATAGGATGGAAGTTCTAGGCATGAATCCTTTTCTTGATAGAGCTACAATATGATAGTTGGCTAGCACCCTTATGCTGAGTGCTGGCTAGTATAACTATATCACCATATATGTGTCAGAATTGCAACTGTGTCTAGGGAAAGATATATTTTCTGAAGCTAAAGAGAGTTGAATGTTGGAAATGATATCTTAGAAAATCACAGGGAATTTTTCATAGCAGCATTTTCATGAAGAAAATAGCTGCTCAGATGATGGGAGGTTTCTCTTCACACAGCAACAGAGAAAGCTTTCTCTGTCCTTCTCACCATGCAATAAGGAAAGTTACACCGATGTTGTACACCAATAATACAGTTCACTCTCCTCTTCCACAGCCTTGCCATCTATGGATTGGAGCATCTGTAGATGGCCTCACCCTTAATGATGTCACATGCATGTGGCCATGCCAAAGTGGTTGTGTGCATGTCCTAAAACCATTGTTAAGAACAGGACTTGAGGTACCACAGATTTTGCTATCCATGGGAGGGGAAGGGGGTCTGGAACAAAATCCCCATGGAGAAAAAGAGCTGACTGTATTCCAGCCAATAAAATGTGTTTGATGAACAGGAAGTATAAAACTATCAAAAGTTGTTTCATCTTCTAACCACTTTTCCAAAAGGACAACATGGTATACCATAATAACCACATCACAGTACAATTAAGTGATCTGTAGAGCACTGGAATACATACAGGAACTTTGTTAAACTACAGCATTGGAAATCATATTTTAACAACTTTTTCTAGAAGTGGAAGGAAAATATTTTTCCTTCTTTAACAGAATATTTCAAAAAGGCTGTAGTGCAAATAAAATGAAATATATAGAGGTCTGTCAAATATCAAAAATAGTGAAAAACCTACTTCAACTTTCCAATGATCTGTTTTACAATTTCAGGATCATCAATTTAAAAGTAAAAAAATATGGCATATTATCACTATTTTATGTTGTTTCAATCTCTCTCTCTCTCCTTCTCTTTATATAATCCAGTAGAAGATATGATTAATATTCCTATTTATCTGTATAAAATAGCACATTTTATCCTTAATGTAGGGAGGAAGAAGAGTAGTGGCTACCAGAACCATTTGCTATTTGTTAATCCCTGTCTATTCAATAAATTATACACTAATGGGCCAATTATCTCAAATAGTGTATTTTAACAAATGGAAGGAATGTAAGTCATTTCACAGTAACTAAGCTTAAGAATGTATTGAAAAACAGGAAAAATTTGGATTAAAAGTCAAAAGAGTTTGTGTCTCTATCATAGTGGGTGATTTTGTGTGTCTGTGTGTGTGTGCGTGTGTGTGAAGACATTTAAAGCAAAAATTATAAAATTTATTTGGAATGAATATTACTTTTAATTCCTAGTCTTGGGAGAATATACTCTGAAGAACAGTAGTAGGAAGAAAAAGCAAAGGTCAATGAAGCCTATTGAGATAAGAAATTGCCACTTTTTTAAAAAAAAAAAAGAAAATAAATAAATCTAAACTATTTTAAAATACACATTATGCAAAAATGTTCCAGTTTAAAGCTCCACATGCACTTTAGAAAGCCTAATATGTAGGCTTCCACACTGACATTTAATGTCAGATAAGATATGATATATGTAAGCTCTCTGTGGTACCATGGTCAATTGAGGAAAACTTCATGGGGGGCATAAAAGCCTTTTTATGGGTATTAGAATTGCCATATATATTAAGGGCCCCTAAAAGAGGGCTGCAACTTTCATAGTTTATTAAAAATAATGTCATAAGAAAGAACAAAGAGAATATAAATACATTTCAATAAAGGCACAGCATTATGCATAGTGGTATATATGAAACCAATATGTTCTAATAAAAGGGCTAAAGTCATAGTTCTGTATCCTAATATTAGATCCAACTACAGAAGATCTGTTAAATCAACAATATTTATAACTATGTTAATTAATTTAACAATTGATACAATGGGTTTACTCTGGTTAGGCTCAGGAGAATTTGGGCCAGAAGCTTTAAAAAAGTGATATACAGATGAATCTATAAATCCATTAATATTTGTGCAACTATCTGCAAAGAAAGAAAACAGAAACATTTTACTCCAAAGCATGCTGTCAGCAGCCAGTCTTAAGTTGCTTGTTTGACATTTCCACAAGTGACACTAAGAATATGTTTGAATTTGCTAAATGGCCAACACAGCTAACCCTGAACGTTTTCTGTATTATGAGATACCGCATTGTAGCTGCAATAGGGGAACCAGGAAAAATAGCTTGTGGAATGGGAACTTCAATCAAGGTAAAACATTTTTTCCCTTAAATTTGGACTGAATTTGCATGTTTTACCTCTACATCCACCAAAATATTCCTGATGCAAACACATGGAGACTTCTTGGGGAATCCATCGTTCTCTGCCACAAAGAGGTCTGTGGCCTCACTGTAATGGAGACATATTGGATTGCAAAAGAGGTGTCCCTGTTGAGATGCAAATGGATTTTAAATTTCCTGGACTTGGAAAATCTTCCTATAGCCACATGGCCAAAAGGAGGAGGAGCTTGCCTGCAAAAGATTGAAACAACATGTAGGCATCTGACTAACATCTCCATTGTTTTTTCTCCTGTTTGGTTTGTAACATCTTGCCTGATGAAGAAACCAATGGAGTTTCAAAAGCTTGCAACAAATATATTGTTCATTTTGGTTGGCCAATAAAGGTATCTCTGATGGATTTTTGTTTGAATTTGCTAAATGCCCAACACAACTACCCCTGAATGTTTCTGTATACTAAGAATGTGTTTTAGTCTGGAAGGTGTGACTTCTGAATTGTAAATTAAATACACTTCTATGAAGGTTTTACATTCATATTTCAGAGACAGGAAATGTAAAACATGACTTAAGCATCACTTGTGAAAATAGCCTTAGGGCTTCTTTGATGAAAAAGCCACTTATGGGGAATATTCATGCATAGCTTCTTCATTTTCTTTCACGTTGGTGTAATACAAGGGATGCTTTAATGGAGCTTCAGAAAGTCAGACATATCCATGCCTTATTGCTCCTTAAATAAAAAGTTCACACAAAACCAAACCAAAATAAAACCATACCATATTCTGCTTGCTTCACTAGCAGTATCAAAATGTACACAATTGAGTTATGGCTATAAGGAAAATAAAACCAGCAGCATTCAGCTGCCTTGACTGGCTTCCATTTTCACCTTTACGTGCTTCGCAGCAGGTATCTGCTTGATATAAAAATTAGGCATAAGAAAAAATTGGGGGGGAAAGAAAAAATATTATAAAGTATGTGGAGAAAGGAAATTAAAAAGAAAGTGACAGTGAGAAAGAAAAGAGAGAGATAATAATTAATGCAATATTTACACAATGCCAAAGTCAATTACTTATACCAATCATTTTAATTGAAAGTGCTGAAAAAGTAGATAAATGAAAGGCTTTTAAAAAGAGTAAACGATCACCTATAATGGAAGCTGCTATGTCAAGATATGTTCAGAGATTTTTTTTAAAAAAATTAAATTAAAAACTCAATACCATCCCATAAGCCATAGTACCAGGAAAATAAATCATCAGGAAGCTGCAACTAAATCAGTAATAGACTAGTGTTTCGTGCTTTGTTAGTTTAACCCAGGGGTAGGCAACCTTTCCCCTTTAAGGGCCGAGGGACTTCAGCTCCCAGAAGCCTCAGCCATGTTGGCCAATAGTCCCATGTTGACCAATAGCTCCTGGGATTCTGGGAGCTGAAGTCCCTCGGCCCTTAAAGGGGAAAGGTTGCCTACCCCTGGTTTAACCAGAACTCAAATATAGATTGCTGTTGTTTAAGTTTGCACCTTACAGGCAGATAAACTTGATCTGAACTTGATAGGCATATTGTAGTTATAAAGCAAATTGGCTCTCTAATTCACATACACTATATCAGGGGTAGGCAACCTTTCCCCTTTAAGGGCCGAGGGACTTCAGCTCCCAGAAGCCTCAGCCATGTTGGCCAATAGCTCCTGGGATTCTGGGAGCTGAAGTCCCTCGGCCCTTAAAGGGGAAAGGTTGCCTACCCCTGCACTATATATATGGTCAGCTAGAGGCAACATGATTTAATGTCTTCTCTTCAACTAATCTTCTGTAGAGCTAGTTAACTGAAGTCCTTTCTTTTCAGCTTTGGAAATATAATGGATCCATAAATTATTGACATTTAAAAGTGGAAAACTAATCTGTTGGTACAAACCCAGTGGAAGAAATGTATGTACACACTAGAATAATGAAACAAGTCTACTAAAAGTATAGTTTATTAGTGAAAACAATAAAATCTGAAACTTTAATATGGGGGGGGGGTGTCACTTATTAATTTTGTTGGTACCTGACAATTTCATTTGCTGCTGTTAAGACAAGCTAGCCTAGTACCTGGATAGGGAATATTTACTGGTTCCTCCTCAGTAATCATACTTTCCTAGGGGTTTAAACAGGCCATCCTGTAACACTCTTTGCTCCCAATCTCCACTCATTCCCAACACATTTTTTTCAAAATGTCTTTAAAAAGTGTCCCCCAGCACTCCAAAAATTCCTATTTAGCTCTGTTAAATTGTGATTCAGCATGTGAAAATATCTCAGTCAGTATTTCAGTGACTTTTCCCAAGTCTTACTTGCAGTTCCCCCCTTGATTAGTATTCGGATGTGAGATTCTGCAATTTGTTACAACTTCAAAATTCATACATTTTGCACAATTTCCTTTTTTCAAAATTTAATTGCCCATTTTTCTTAATTTTTCAACCCTGATGTGTTTCTGCACTCCCCTCTGTTTTTCTTCCTCCCTCCTCCTAGTTGTTCCCATTTTCAAATCTGTGCATTGTTTGTGCACATTAAATTCCTTGGACATGCCTTTATAAGCCTTGAAAATGTGTAAACATGTGAGCTAAAATGTCTCCCCTGCTATGACTGCACTAAATTTAAATACTCTTCATCCAAAGATATGCAGAAAGGAGCACAGCCTGAGTGTGTGAACAGTTTCTAGTGGATATTAAACAACTTATATGACATCTGTTATAGCATGTAGCTGATCAAGGGAAAAACCTTGAAGATTTATATTTCTTGCTACCACATGTAAATGAACAAGACTCTTGTAAAAAGGAATAGCCTAAACAGAAAGGGAGGAAGATTTACATTAGCAAGTAAATAATGTGTACTGCTATTAGTAAATCCAGGTATTGGAGCAAGGAAGATAGATTGATAATGATTGGGTAAAGTTTATAGGCAAGGGAAACAAACAGTGACTATGGGATTTGCTATAGATCTCCAAACCAGATTGAAGACTTGAAGACAGATTATTAAACATTAAAATAAAAAAAGTAAAAGATTTTGACTACCCTGATAATTGTTGGAAGTCAAACTCTGTCAAGAATTTACTATCCAACACATTTGTCTTGCTAATGATTTAATTTTGAGAAGGCAGAAGGGGACTTGATTCTTATCACAGGTAAGACTGATTAATGAAGGGGAAGTAGTGGGTCTTTTCTCATTCCTTTTTACTTGGAAGAAAGCAACCACATCATCCTGAGATTCATTGTACAGAAGAATGTGAAAGCCAAAAGAAGTCAGGCAGACACTATTTAAGAATGCTGATTTCAACTAGTTCAAGGCAATATTAGCTGAGATCTCATGGTCAGAAATTCTAAAAGAGAAGAGCGTTCATGATGGAATTTTAAAGGGGCAGATTTTCAGCTCTGTTTGATGAAAAAGGAAAAACCAAGAGGTGGCAAGTTCACTGTGTTGTGAATAGTGATGGTGAAATACTAATCGGTCATAGTGAGAAAGTGGAACTGTTTAATGTCTACATTAACTTTGTCTTCTAAATCAATACACAACCTGGTGAAAATAGAATAAATCAGTGCTTTGGGAGCTATCTGATGTAGGGAACCAACCCCCCCCCCCCCCCCGTGTGTCAGGTAGTAGCATTAAATGTGTGCCATTGGGTACACAGTTATTTCTTTTTTTTTTCCTGGAAATTTGCCAGGAACTGGAAATCAATGACTCGGAAATTGGTAGTAGTCCAAAAAATACCATATTGAATAGGTATGGGCTAAATGATGCTCTGAGGAGATAACAGCTCAGCGTAGTTTAAAAGGTGGTACAGGAACATCTAGCTATTTAAAATTAATTCATATCTCCAGGGCAGATTAATTGTATCCAAGAAAATGCCACCTTAATAATAATATTTGGAAAGCTTCTGAAATAGATCATTAAATAGTCCATTGCAGCATTTAAAAAAACACTACAGCCAAGAATAATCTTTTTTCCCCCTCTTCAATAAATAGATTTACACTGTTGGTAAATCAGAGGAATGCTGTTGATGTAGCATATCTTGTTTTCAGTAAGGCTTCTGGCAGGATCCCTCAAGACAAACTGGTAAGGTGTGGGTTGGATATGCTGCTGTTAGGCAGAATTGTAGCTGCTTGACAGACTGAGACCAACAAATGTGCAACGATAGTGTCTTGTCATTCTTGACTGGACAGCCACCATCAAATTTGCTGATGGCAGAAAGTTGGCAAAGGGAGTGAATATTTCGGACCAGGATTAAAAATGACCATAACAGTTTGGTGAGCTGAGTGCATACTAACAAAGTAAATTTCAAAAAGTAATGTATGTAAGGTGATGCAGTGGGGGATGGGAATGAATTATAGCTTGTCCCAGAAACAAGACATTGTCCCTATCAGGGGAAGTAACAGTACCATTCCATTCTGCTATGGACACAGACCACACAATATTGAACATGTCCAGAAAAGAGCAATTAAGATTCTAAGTGGTATGATGCCACACCCTATGAGACAAGTGTCTGGGTATGTTTATCCTAGAGGAAAGAAAACTGAGATGGGATATGATGATAATGATTTTTATATATCTGTCATGTTGAAAATGGAAACAGTTTGTTTTCTGGTGCTCCAGAGAACAAGATCCAAATTAAAAGATTCAAATTACAAGGGAGATTATAATTAAACATTAGGAACACCTTTTTGACCATGGTATGAACTAAATTAGAAGGTGCTGCAGTCTGCTTCATTGGATTTTAAAAGAAAAAAATGAGTTAATGCACTGATATGAAGCTGGACTCAGTGGCTCAGGCTACTTCACTTAGGGGGGAAGCAGACGACTGCTTCCGGGATGCCACTGGATGGAGTGCCGGCGGAGCGGAGCCTCTGCACCACGGCACTCCTGCGGCGTCCCTAAAAGGAGCTCCAAATTGGCGCTCCTTTTAGATGTCAGGGAAAGTGCACCCTAAAAGCGGCGGGCGCACTTTCCCTGACTCTTCCGCCGCAGCGCATGCAGTCGCTGCAGCGTGAGGTCATCCCTGGAGCGCCGGCTGTGTGGAGGGCCGGCGACTCCGAGGGCGACCTCAGGAAGAGGAAGGGCAGCCGCTCCTCTTCCGGGCCTCGAAGACAACTCTATTAGTCGCCTGCCGAGGCCCATAGTCTTTAATTCTATGATTTAACTATCCTTCAGCAAAAAATCAAGAGCATGTCCTCTATATTTTAAAATATATTTATACACAAAAGGTGTAGGTAATGAAAATACATAAACCACTGTAATCAGTAACCTATTATTTCTAGGTAAATTATGCTGGACTTCAGAGCTTGGCTACAGTAAAAAGTTAATCACTTGATAAACTGTTCTTCTAGGGCCATAGCTGTGTGTGATTTTCATCTCAGCATTTCACAATTGCTTGAATACCCCAGACACCTATACATCAGCACAGCAATCTCTAAGAGTGACACTTTTATTCTAATGCTGGGAAGGTTGATATGCTGCCAGAAATTCAGAAGTGATAATTCCCAGCAGATACACTCAATTTAGCTTTCTCCAGCACCACAATGGAAAACTCCCCAAAACTGTTATAGAAGCCTTTAATGAATAAAAATAATGAAAAAGGTGAGGTGTTAACAATGTTGGGCAATGGAATCGAAGATATAGTCATTTGTTGTGACAAAGTATGGGACAACAGCAGTTCTCAAGGTCCTGCTGGTTTTAGCTGATCAAGGGGCATAATGTCTGACAGCATGCTTTCTTTGGAGCACAGGAATGAAATTCTTCACTAAGGGCTCGTTCCCACTTACATTTAAACTGGTTTGCGATTTACCTTCACTCTGTGTTGGTGAATCGATTCCAAAAGGTCCATTGTTCCCACTATGAAAGTAGATCTTTTCATTATTCCCTTGTAATTGCTTCTTTTTTGGGTACGATTGTCATTCCCACTAGTTTGCACTGCTTCAAAATGCATGTCAATCATCTGTGCATCATCAGTGACACAAGTGGCAACACAATGAGGATGGGACCATTCCAGGCACCGAGGGGCGCCTTTAGCAACTGCCTTCCTCTGCCCCTCAGCAACCCCATGCTGCTCAGGCACACCATTTCCCCTTTGAGCAGCCCAGCTTGGGAACTATATTTTTTAAAAAAAAGAAAAATGACAAGATATGTGTTCCATTGGTTTTGCAACTACTTGCCTTGCTGAGCTGCAGTTTGCCTGTAATTGCAAATAGTTGCAAATACAATGGATTGCAAATCCACACACACACACACACACACACACACATATATATATATATATATATATATATATATATATATATATATATATATATATATATATAATGCACCCATAGGTCACACCACAAAGGCAGTACTAGGAGGGGGGAGAATGCCTGATTTCCCAAAAACTGAGGAGGGATGGTAAACACCCCACTGCTATTAGTCCCTGTGCTCCAGTATGATCCAATTCAGATCCGTCATTCCCACTTGTTGAACACACTTTGGAATTGATTCTTTTCAAAACAACCACCAAAAAGCCAGTGTCAAGAAACAGCGGGTTTTTTGCATTTGCTTTACTTCATCACAATTGAAACCAAGCTCAATAGGATCAGAACCAGTTTCAAGTGGCAATGATGGTCATATAACCTGATCAACAATTCACTTTAAATCATAGTGGGAACAAGGCCTAAGTTTCTTCTCAATGTAGCTATGAATAATTTCAGCAGTTTTCTTCCTGCTGCAATTCCCCCCCCCCAAGAAAAAAAATGCAGTTTTAAAATGCTATTAGCAATTTGGTACTTATCTATGCAAAATATGCACACTGTTCTTTTGTGCAGAAAAATAGCATTTACTATTCAGAAAACATTTTCTGTACTTGATTTAATATTTCAATACAGAATTTCTGCACAGAAAATGCTATTTTCTGTGCAAAGCAGCCACATGCAGAGTAAGTCCTCTCAGTCCAAAATTCTTCAGGGTTTGGCAACACTTTTAAAATGTAGTTGGTTTTGTTTTTTGTTTTTTGACAAATTTTCAAATATCTTAAAATATTATTTCTATCCCTTTTGAAACACTGCATACTTTTACAGTGAGAGAGTGTTTCCCCAGTTCATTATCAGGATGGATGCTCCACTCTACAATATCCCTGTCTTGGACAAGTATGCATAGGCCTCCCAGCTCAGGGGATGCTGCAGGAGATGGATTATTTGCATTCATTTTCTGTGTAGGAAACAGTATTTTCTGTATGGATAATAATATTTTACATGTTTTATTTTCTAAACATTAAAAAGGTTTTCTATGTAGAAAATATTGTATTATATGCAAATGAACCAACCACATGAGAATTTTGCACAGGATAAGTCCCACAATGTGAATGGTTTTTGAAAATGGTGTATTTTTAAAGACTTTCCTGCAATGTGAAGAAAATTGCTAAAATCACTTGTTGCTTCCTTCAAGAAGAAAATTAGTTAAAAACTACATCCTATTCTACATCAACACTAGCAGCTGCTATTTCATAGGTAGGAATCACACAATTTCCTGATTCACATGGAGCTTTCATTTTCAAATGATACCAGCTCATATCAATGTGGCTCACACAATATGGATGCTATGATGTGTTAAGCAGTCTGAAGAGTGGGGAGGAAGAAGCAGAAATGATGATAATCTAAATATCAAGGCTCAGATTTATTATGAAACATGTTTTTGATGTTTTAATGTAGCTGGCATGTAAATTTCTGGCATGTGATATGGGCTTCTAATCCAATGACTGAAGTAATAATAATAATAATATAATAATAATAATGGATTATAATGATGATGATGATGAAATACATCACAGTATATGAAGGTTTATGCAACATAAATCAGCTTAATTTTTAAAGTGTCTCTACAGTCTTTGTTGCTGTTTTTCCACGAATGATTTACATGTTTATATTTTTAAAATAATTTCCAAATGCTTAGTCATTATGAAATTAAACAATATAAATGTAGGTATGAAATTAATTGTTTGTCTCAATTATTTAATTAAATGAAAATTATTACAATTTTGTCAGGATTCTGTCTGGCAAAATGAATTATGGAAGCCCCTTTTCTCCTACAGTTCAATCAGTTTGTGGCAAATAATATTTCTACACACATGCTCAGTTACCCACTTGGCCAAGTGTGATGGCCAAGACAGAGCTTCTTGTTTTCCCTCCTAAGCCCACTCTTGAATATTCCTTTTCTATCTCCATCAACAACATCTCTATTCAGCCAGTCCAGGAAGCCTGCAGTCTTGGTTTCATTTTCGACTCCTCTTTATCATTTATCCCTCAGATTCAGGCCACAGCCAAGGCCTGTAGATTATTTCTTTATAATATTTCCAAAATCCGTCCATATCTCTCTCCTTCTACTGCAAAGACTTTGGTCCATGCCCTAGTGGTCTCGCGCCTCGACTACTGTAACCTTCTCTTGGCAGGGCTTCCACTCTCTCACCTCCACCCATTGATTTCCATTCAGCACTCAGCTGCCCGTATCATCTCACTCACTCGTCGATATGACCATGTCTCCCCCCTTTTGTCATCCCTTCACTGGCTCCCCTTTCCCTTCCACATTTGATATAAGCTTCTTTTGCTCACCTTCAAAGCCCTGCATGGGCTTGCCCCTCCCTATCTCTCTGAACTTCTTTTTCCCTACACCCCCTCTCGTTCCCTCCGTTCTGGTAGCCAAGGTCTCCTTTCCCAGCCCCGGATTTCCACTGCCCCGTCCCGGATCCATCCCTTTTCGCTCACTGCCCCTCACTCCTGGAACCTCCTTCCCTTACAACTATGACTCAGCACATCCCTAACCAGCTTCAAAGCCGAGTTAAAGACCGCACTGTTTAGGGAAGCATTCCCGGGGAGTCTGTGATCGTGACCTGGTTGTTCCTGATGCGTGACCTAATTTGGATATTTGATGTTTTAACTTGTTTTTTATGATGTTTTAATCTGTTGTTTTACTTTTAGATTGTACGCCACAGGCAGGCTTTTTATATATTCTGGATTTTTTATTGGTTTTGTACAGCGCTGTGTACATCTACGGCGCTTAATAAATAAAGCTAATAATAATAATAATAATAATAATACCCACTTATTACAGAGGAACCCTGGCAGCACAGTGGTTAAATGCTGGTACTGCAGCCAGAACGTTGTGAAATCGACCCCCACAGGGCTCCAAATTGATTCAGCTTTCCATCCTTTTGTTGGTCAGTAAAATGAGTACCTAGTTTGATGGGGACAATTGCTTTACACATTGTAAACTGCTTAGAGAGTGCTTAGTTCACTATGAAGTGGCATGGAAATGTAAAGTGCTATTGCTAAGTGCTAAAGTGCTATTACAGACTAGTAGCATTTTTAATAACCCTTCACTGCATCACAGAACATTTGTCCTGGCACATATACTGTTGAAACCCAGCATGGCATAGTGGCTTGAGTGTTGGACTATGACTCTGGAGATCAGGATTCGATTCTCTGCTTGGTCATGAAACCCACTGGGTAACCTTGGACAAATCACATACTCTCAGCCTCAGAGGAAAACAATGGCAAACCTCCTCTAAATAAATATTGCCTAGAAAGTGCCATGATAGGTTCACCTTAGGGTCACCATGAGTTAAAAATTACTTGAAGGCATGGAGATTCTGGTGAAGATGGCAGGTGCGATGGTCACCTTTTAAGAACAGCTGAAAAGGAGACAGCTGCCATGGTGATTTGGCTCAAATATAAAAGAGCTAAAACAATCTCCCTGATAAATCTGAACCTGGGCCCCCTGAAGCACCCCAACATTCTCCCAGCAGATCCGGCAAGGACAAGATTGGTAAGAGTAGCAAGGCAAGAGTAATGGAGACATGAAAAGGAGCCAGGTGAGTGAAGAGAAAGAAGGGGGAGTGCAGGCATCCAGTCCCATGACCAGTCACTGCTTTAATTTATAGTAGTACAAGCACCAGATTCCACTTCACATTCTTCAGAATACTTCAGAATAAACAGTGAGAACAAGGAAAATGAGACCCTTCAAAAGCAAACTTTCCGCAACTAACTCTGCTACTACAATTACAATTAGAAATATATTTAATTTAAGCAATATTATCCCATTAACAATATTGAAGTAAAATAAGAACTATAAGACATTGAACAAAAAACAGAAATTTTATTACCTTTTTTTCTTCTTTAAAAGAATGGACTGGTGGTGAACAATTGATATGAAGTATTAAGGATCTGGAGTCGAGATTTATTAATTGAGCTTCTGAATTATTAATTGAGCCTCTGATAAGAGTTAAGGGTCAGATTACAAAGAATTACTGATTATACTATTGATTGCGATGGAGGTTAGATTGTGAGGAGAAATCAAGGAACACAAGGAAAGTGACTGATACAGTGAAATAAAATACTTCAGAAAGGCAAACAAATATTGTTTATAGTTTATAGTTTAAGCAACGGAAAAAAGAAAGCGAGGAGAAGAAGAGAGGAGAGTTGAAAGAATAAAATAAAATAAAATTTATTAAGGATAAACATTTAAAGTAAAGCATTACAGAAGGATGAATATATGTGAAAAGAAAAACCAAAAGTGAAAGAAGAAACTATTCAATTATAAACAATTAAAAGTGGAGCTAAGTCAAGATAAACTTTATAAACTTTATTTTTTTATATAAATTAATCTCATAGGTGAGATGTATTGATTTATGTTTGTTATTAATTTACTGGGCTGTAAGGTATGAATACAATAGTAGTTAATTGGTAGAAAAGGAAGATTTATTGTATTAGCATCATAAGACGTAACAGAACTGATTATATTATATATTATAAATGAGAAGGTGTTGAAAAAGTGAAAATAAAATAAGAAAGAAAGGTGTTGACCTTGAAAACTCTGAGAAGAGATAAGAAG
This sequence comes from Phrynosoma blainvillii, assembly GCA_026167975.1. Classification (NCBI taxonomy): domain Eukaryota; kingdom Metazoa; phylum Chordata; class Lepidosauria; order Squamata; family Phrynosomatidae; genus Phrynosoma; species Phrynosoma blainvillii. The sequence goes on from JANUYF010000003.1 coordinate 272,814,829, forward strand.
TAAAACTGCCAAGAAATTGGCCGAGTGCCTAATTGATTGTTGTGTCTAGTTAACACATACATATACACATACAAAAAGACAAAAAGGAGACATCTGGTGGTTGAAAATATAAGTGACATAAAAAAAAGTTTGGAATATAATACGAAAGAAGGTTATACTGCCATTGTCATATTGTTGTTATATCATCATTGTCATTTTGTTGTTATGCATAATTGTATTTTGTTTAAATATAATCTATACTCTGTTTAAATATAAGGAAAACTAAAAGGGATATTCTGTGGATATGAGATTTGTTATCTATTGTAAAATACAGTAAAAAGAGAAGAGAAACTCACATCATTTGGCATGGTAAATATGAAGAGAACAATATCACAAACTATAACACTTCCACAAAGAAGATCTTTGGTAGAACACCCAATAAGACTGTCAGAATAAAATGAATTGATGTTGGATGAGATTAGGAGGATCAGGGAAGAAATGAGACAAGACAATTCAATATCTTTATTAATGACTTGGATGACGGTATTGGGGTCATAGTTATCAAATTTGCAGATGACACCAAATTAGGAGGAGTAGCTAATACCCCAGAGGACAGGATCAAAATTCAAAATGACTTGAACAGACTAGAAAGCTGGGCCAACACTAACAAAATGAAATCCAACACAGAGAAATGTAAGGTACTGCACTTAGGGCGGAAAAATGAAAAGCACAGATATATGATGGGGAACACCTGGCTGAATGAGACTACGTGTGAAAGGGATCTAGGAATCCAGGTGGACCACAAGTTGAACATGAGTCAACAGTGCAATGCAGCAGCTAAAAAGGCCAATGCAATTTTAGGCTGCATCAGTAGAAGTATAGTATCTAGATCAAGAGAAGTAATAGTGCCACTCTATTCTGCTTTGGTCAGGCCTCATCTGGAATACTGTGTCCAGTTCTGGGCACCACAATTAAAAAAGGATGTGGAGAAACTGGAGCGTGTCCAAAGGAGGACAACTAAATTGGTGAAGGGTCTGGAAACCAAGCCCTATGAGGAATGACTTAGGGAGCTGGGGATGTTTAGCCTGGAGAAGAGAAGGCTGAGAGGTGATATGATAGCCGTGCTTAAATATTTGAAGGGCTGTCATATTGAGGAGGGAACAAGCTTGTTTTCTGCTGCTCCAGAGACTAGGACCCGACACAATGGATGCAAGCTGCAAGAAAAGAGATTCCACCTCAACATTAGGAGGAACTTCCTGACAGTAAGGGTGGTTGGACAGTGGAACACACTCCCTCAGAGAGTAGTGGAGTCTCCTTCCTTGGAGGTCTTTAAGTAGGGGCTGGATGCCCATCTGTCAGGGCTGTTTTGATTGGGAGTTCTGCACGACAGGGGTTGGACTGGATGGCCCTTGTGGTCTTTTCCAACTCTATGATTCTATGATTCTATGAATTTAAAACTAAAGATAGAAACAAAAGAGGAAATCAAACTAGAGAAAAAGAGTGAAATGAAAGAGGTAAAAAATTCACTCAATAAAATCACTAAGGCAGGGGTAGGCAACCTTTCTCCTTTAAGGGCTGAGGGACTTCAGCTCCCATAATCCCAGGAGCTATTGGCCAACATGGGACTATTGGACATCATGGCTGAGGCTTCTGGGAGCTGAAGTCCCTCAGCCCTTAAAGGGCAAAGGTTGCCTACCCCTGCACTAAGGATATGACAAAGATAACTGAAAAAGTTGAAGTCCTGGAAAGTAACTTAAAATAAATGGAAACAAAACTGGAAAAAAAACTATAGAAGAAAGGGATGAAGGCCAAGAAACACTGATCAAACTGGAAACTAATTTAAGACAAAACTGTGTGAAACTAAGGGGAATACCAGAACATAAAAATGAAACTCTTCATAAATTTCTTATACTGATTTTGGCACATTATATCGATGAACCTGCAGAACAATTTCCATGGGAGATAGATACTATGTACAGACTTAACTCAAAGACAGCAAGACAAAGAGGACTTCCAAGAGACATAGTGATATACTGGGTGAGGAAGCAAGCAAGAGACCTAATAATACAACAAAGTTTTAAGAAAGAGTTCATAATTGAAGGAAAAATAATTCAAATTTTCAAGGACATTCCTACGAGGGTGCTGAGGTCAAGGAGAGACCTATATTCAAACTATTTTTTTTTCTGTCTCCATGTCAAGGTTACAACTTCCACTTCCTCTATAGTTTTTTATCAGACCAATTGAAAGTTTATGGAATCCCTTTTTTGTGGAAGGAAGTGAAAGGTCTAACTTTGACATGGAGACAAAAATATATATAGATTGAACTCTATAGACAAAGCAAAAGATATCTGGGCAAGAAATAGGAAAGAAATTGAAAGATACAGAGAACAAAGTGCTACTGATATTAGATATGGAAAAATAACAATGACTACAAGGTCACAAGAATGAAATTTAAAAGAGAAAGAAAAAGAAGAAGACAGAGGAAGAAGAGGAAGAAGAAACGGAAGACAACCAGTGATCTATAAATTGTGATTTATAAACTGTTTAGAAATGCTAAGTAAAAGTTTGTACCTAAAACTTGAAACAGAAGCATACATATAAGTAATCCCATCATTCCTTTATATTGACATAAGATAATACAATCAAGACAGCTGAGTAGTTGAAAGTCAATATATTTTGGATATTTTTTTCTATTTTTTTCTTTCTTCTCTTCACTTCTTCCCTTCTTAGAGAACTCTTGAATACGTTAGTAGCAATGAAGGTTTTATCATGGAATGTAAGAGAATTAAATTCACCACTTAAGTGAAAAAAGGTATTTCCATGTACAAGAGAAAATGAAATATGAAATAATATGTATTTAGGAATCACATATAACAGAGAAAGATTGTAGGCTAATTAAGAATGCTAAATTAGGGAAAGAATATTTATTCTGTCAAGAAAAAAAGTAAAAAGGGAGTAATTGTATATGTGAGTGAGAAAATAGATTCTAGAGAAATATTTAGAGATACAGAGGGGCATTTTATAGCTGTTGAAATCAACTGGTCTTCAAAGAAAATATTAGTAGTAGGAGTATACTCCCTTATTAAAAATAAGGCTAGATTTTATAATGATCCTTTGAGGAAAATAACAGAATTTGATTATGAAGCACTAACGATTCTAGGATATTTTAATGGAGTTGTTGAACCCAAGCTAGATAGAATGTCAAATAAGGAAAATAATGAAAGACAAGGAAAATTACCTAATTCATACTTTAATTTGATAGAAAATTTGGAGGTGATAGACTCCTGGAGATATCTATATGATAGGACTAAGGGATATACCTTCTTTTCATAAAGACATAAATCTCTGGTAAGAATAGATATGATAGATATGATCATACTATAATAGATATGATTTTGATTTCAGGATCCCTTGCTAAAGAAGTTACAGAAATGGAAATTTTACCACGAACATTATCTGATCACAATCCGCTGACACTGCAGTTAAAAGTATAGGTGAAAAGTTATGCCTCGAGACTAAAAGAATCTGATATAATGAAAAGAGTGAAAACAATGATGTTAAACTATTTTAAAGAAAACACAGATATGGAGACATGTTGGCCTATAGTCTGGGATGCAGGAAAGGCAGTTTTTAGGGGATTTTTTATCCAACAGAATGCCATAATGAAAAGAAAATGTAATTATAGGTTACAAATATTAAAGTTAAAATTAAAAAATAAAGAGGAAGAATTAATTGGGGTTCTGAATGATAGAAGAATATTGAGGGAGATTCAATTAATTAAAAAGCAAATATCAATGGAATGAGTGAATGATATAAAGAAAAAATTAAAAAGTGCAAAAAATATTTTGAAAACTAACAAACCAAGGAAATTGTTATCTTATAAAATAAACAAATGAAAACGACAAAGCAAATTATTAAAATAAGAGAAAGAAATGAAATCATCACACAACATAATATAATTAAAGTATTTCATAAGTTTTACAAAACATTATATACTAAAAAAAACACCAAGAGATATAAATATAAAGGATTATTTGGAACAATTGAAATAGTAAAATTAGAATCTGAAGATAGGAATATGTTGAAGGGAGAGATAACACTAGAAGAAATTAAGGATGCAATAGACAGAAGTAAAGAAGGGAAGGCCCCATGCCCTGATGGATTTACAACCAAATATTATAAACTCTTTAAAGTTATCTTAAGCATTCCTCTTCAAAAAACAATAAATGTAGCTTTGAAAGATAATATACCAGATTTAAGGAGGACAGCAGAGATAGTGGTATTACCCAAAGATAATAAAGACACTCTAGACCCATTTAATTACAGACCAATATCTCTATTAAATATTGATTATAAAATCTTTGCAACGTTCCTGGCAGAAAGACTTAAAAAATTATAAACAATATGGTGAAGATCAAAGTGGTTTTCTCAAAGGTAGACAAATAAAAGATAAATAATAATAATAATAATAATAATAATAATAATAAATTTTTATTTATAACCCGCCCCTCTGCGTGGCAATCGGGGTGGGGTACAACAATATTAAAATAGAACAAAGATAATTTAAGGTAATTTAAGATAATTTAAGGTATGTTTTAAATATAATATTATGAGAGGCATAATGAGAAAAAATTGGGTTTATTTTTTATAGATATAGAAAAAAGCATTTGACTCAGTTAATTGGGAATTTTTATTCAAAATATTAGAAAAAATGAATGTAGGACCAACATTTAAGGAATGAATTATATCATACTATATATGAACCAAAGAACAAATATTAGAATTAACGGTGATAAAACAGAATTAATAAAAATAAATAAGGATACAAGAGCAGGCTGGCCACTATCACCTTTGCTATTTCTCCTAGTTATAGAGGTACTAATAAAGAGAATAAAAATGGAAAAACAATTATGTGGACTAAGAATAAAGAAACATGAGTATAAAATAAAAGCCTTTGCAGATGACATAGTAATAAATCTGGAAGACCCAATAAATGATATAAATTTATTGATGGAAATAATGGACAGATTTGGCAGTGTGTCACTGTGTAAAATTAACAAAAAGAAATCAGTTATTATTACCAAAAACTTAAGAAATGGAGAAGAAAGAGAGTTGCAAAGGAAATAAGAAATGGAAATAAGGAAAAAAGTCAAATATCTAGGTATAGAAATAACAAAAAACAAAAATACATATTTTGAAAATAACTATAAAAAAGTATGGAATGAAATTAAAAGAGATTTGATAAAATGGAACAAATTAGATCTATCCTTCTTGGGGAAAATCTCTGTGATTAAAATGTCTGTGTTACCAAAGATTCTATTCTTATTTCAAACGATACCTATTATAAGTAATAAAGATATATTTAAAATCTGAAATAGGGATATAGTAGGGTTTATATGGCAGGGAAAGAGACCTAGAATTAGATTAAAAATTCTACAAGATGCTAAAGAGAATTTACAATTCTACTATGAATCTAGTTGTTTGCAATGGCTAAAAGAATGGATTTTGTTAAAAGACAGGAGATTATTAGAGCTGGAAGGAGAAGGGCTAAAATTTGGGATGCATGCTTTCTTAATGTATGATAAAGAAAAGGCTAATAATATAATAAATAATCATTGTATTAGAAATTCACTAATGAATGTATGGAAAAATACAAGAAAAGAATAGTAAATAATTTTCCAATGTGGTTATCCCCCCAGTGAAGTGCTATATAGAAAGGAAATTTTCAGAGAAAAGAAATGGTTTACTTATAAAGAAGTAACTAAAAATGTATGGGGAAATATAAATTAAAATTGCAAGAAGAATTGAGGCAAATAGGATGGTTTACTTATAGGTAACTTTACGAATGGTGGCTATTAGATCAAAAGGCATTTGGATCAGAAGCATCAGAAACAGAATTAGAGAAAATTTTATACAGAGAGAATTCTAAATTAATTGGAAAGATATATGAAAAAATATTAGAATTAGAGAATGAGGATGAAGTTATCAAAGATAGAATGATAAAATGGGCACAATACATGGGTCACTCAATTCAGTTAGAGGATTGGGAATGAACATGGAATGAAAGAATGACACATACAGCCTCTCAAAACTTAAAAGAAAACTGGTATAAGATGTTTCACAGATGGCATCTTACTCTGATAAAAATTGCAAAAATATATAAAAATCAAAATAATTTATGTTGGAAATGTGGGGAAAAAAGGCAGGTACATATATGCACTGTTGGCTGAGTAAAAAAAAATATTGGAGGGAGATAAAGTTACAAATCCATGATAAAACTGAAAATTAAATCATATTTTTTTTTATTGGGAATGATAGAAGAGGAATTAGAGAAGAAATATGGAAAAAATATTTTATATGTTTGGAGTAACAAGAATATTATATGCACAGAAATGGAAAATGAAAGACATACCAGACATAAAGGAATGGAAAGTGAAATTACTAGACATGATAGAGATGGATATACTTACACAAAATTTAAAAAATGAGGTTTCTGACAAGATGAGGACAGAATGGTCCACAGTATTCACGTATATAAAGGAACAATGGGATAATGTAATAATTTAAACAAATTGCTGAATATAAATTCAGCTAAGAAAAAGAATGTAAAATTTTAGATTAAAATGTTAGAATGGTGAATCATAGAATCATCGAATCATCGAATCATAGAGTTGGAAGAGACCACAAGGGCCATCCAGTCCATCCCCCTGCCATGCAGGAACTCCCAATCAAAGCATCACCAACAGATGGGCATCCAGCCTCTGCTTAAAGAACTCCAAGGAAGGAGACTCCACTACTCTCTGAGGGAGTGTGCTCCACTGTCGAACCGTCCTTGCTGTCAGGAAGTTCCCCCTAATGTTGAGGTGGAATCTCTTTTCCTGGAGCTTACATCCATTGTTTCGGGTCCTAGTCTCTGGAGCAGCAGAAAACAAGCTTGTTCCCTCCTCAATATGACAGCCCTTCAAATATTTAAACATGGCTAACATATCACCTCTCAACCTTCTCTTCTCCAAGCATCCCCAGCTCCCTAAGTCATTCCTCATAGGGCTTGGTTTCCAGACCCTTCACCATTTTAGTGGCCTTCCTTTGGACACGCTCCAGTTTCTCCACATCCTTTTTTAATTGTGGTGCCCAGAACTGGACACATTATTCCAGATGAGGCCTGACCAAAGCAGAATAGAGTGGCACTATCAAATCAAATCAAATCATTTTATTAGAGTCATTAGGCCAGTATAAAAACACACATAAAAAAAACACACAATAAAACATCTAAGTGACATATGACTCCCTGTCAAAACATGCTGATAACCATTAACATGTTTTAGTTTAGAAGAACAAAAATGAGACAGCATTATTTCTTGATCATAATATCTGTAAAAAATTTCAACATTGATAGGTTTAAAGACTTATAAGAGTGGCACTATTACTTCTCTTGATCTAGACACTATACTTAAGTGAGCTATAGGATAAGTAATATTAGATGATTTCGTAGTAAGAAGCAGAGACAATATTCAATATCCAATATTGAATGGATAAAAGTAAAGTAGAAATGAGAATATAGAATATTATATAAGAAGGCATAAGAAAGTCAATAATATTACAATCCATATTGGAGGGAGGAAGCTATTGAATGAATGTAAGTATGGTTGAAATAAGATAAGAAAATAATTTGTACATGGATGTAGGTGGTGGGAGACGAAGAGGGAGTATGATAGATATTATTGCCGGGCCAGGAAGGGCGGAGGCAGTGAGAGAGAGAGAGAGAGTGAGAGAGAGAAAGCCAGGCGAGCTGTGCCGGGAGGTGGAGGCCTTAAAACCCATGCCTGCCCCAGAGTGACACCAATGCCGGGCCAGGAAGGGCGAAGGCAGCGAAAGAGAGAGAGAGAGTGAGAGAGAGAAAGCCGGGTGAGCTGCGCCAGGAGGCGGAGGCCTTAAAACCCACGCCTGCCCCAGAGTGAAACCAACGCCGGGCCAGGAAGGGTGGAGGCAGCGAAAGAGAGAGAGAGAGTGAAAGAGAGAAAGCCGGGCGAGCTGCACCGGGAGGCGGAGGCCTTAAAACCCACACCTGCCCCAGATTGACACCAATGCCGGGCCAGGAAGGGCGGAGGCAGCGAAAGAGAGAGAGAGAGTGAGAGAGAGAAAGCCGAGCAAGCTGCACTGGGAAGCGGAGGCCTTAAAACCCACGCCTGCCCCAGAGTGACACCAACGCCGGGCCAGGAAGGGCGGAGGTAGAAAGGGAATATACATGTTGCAGAAACTTATCAAAAATAGCATTCTTTTAATTATAAACAACTGATAACTTTTGTTTACCTTTTCTATAGTTTAGCGTATTTCTAGGGAGGGCGAACGCTATAAATTAATGAAAATATCTAAGGAAAACTCAAATATTTATTCAATATCAATTCCTTTTTTTTTGAACTTGTTATCTAGATGCTCTAGTTTATATCAATATTAATAGATAAGAGAAGAAATAAGATACGGTGTTAAAATATAAATGTAATTAATGTAAGGGTGAAGAAATAATAATAATAAGCATTGTTTTTGTATTTCCCTATATAAACCTAGAAAACGTAGTAGCATATATCTATTAGAGAACCAGCAGTAGTAAAATGTGTGAGTTAAAGTGATCTTCTAAAATATATTGATTGTGGTTGTAAATGTAAAGGTAAAGGAAAGGATTGAATTTCAAAAATACAGAATAAGCTTTTTAGTTAGTAAGAAAATGGCAACTGGTATTGATATGCATAAACTATCACAGGAAGAGTGGGGAAGTAATAACGAACTACTAAATAACAGAATAATAGTAACAGAAATAAAAGATACACTTCTAGAAGAACTGAGGCAATTAAGAATCGAGATCAGAGAGGAAATTCGTGCAGAAATAAGAACAGAAATTAATGAAATGAAAGCACAAATGAAAACCGAACTACAAAAAGAACTACAGGAGTTTATACAAAGTATACATACAAAAACATCAGAAATAAAAGAAATACAAACAAAAGTAGTAGAAATTGAAAATAGAACAATTGATCTAGAAAAAAACAGAACTGATAGAAAAAATACGATATCAAGAAGATAACCAACAAACTCTTCTAGAATTAAAAATTAAAGGGAAAGCAATAAAAATAAGAGGCCTGCCAGAAAGATATAATGAAGATCTTTCAGCGCGTATAATTCCTCCATTAGCTCAGTTTATAGAATGGCCCATTGAGCAACTAGACGGGGAAATTGATAAGTTATATAGAGTAAACTCATGGGTCGCAACAAATAGGCGCCTACCTAGAGATATAAATATTTACTTCGTTAGAGAACGGGTAAGAGATTTGATACTCGAAAAAAAATACGAGAAAAAATGCTATATAGATGACTACGAAATACAAATATTCAAAGATACTCCACCTCAGATACTTAGAAAAAGGAAAGAATATCAGAAATTGACAGATTATTTGAAACAGAATAATATAAAATACAGGTGGGGAAGAATAGAAGGAGTTAGATTTATGATAGGGAGTAAGAGATGGATAATCGATACTAGTTGGAAAGCGGAAGAATTCTTAGAAGGTATTAAATATAAAGTGAAAGAAGACAATAAAACGGAGACTCAGAGACTAGAAGAAGAACCAAAAGGAGCAGGAAAAGAAATAGATTTGAGCGAAAAGAGAAAATACAAGAAATATAAAAAGGAAGAAATAAAAAAGAAAAGTAACACTCTAATAGATTTAGGAGACCCAGAAGGAATTGAAGAAGAAGAAGAAGAAGAAGAAGAAACAAATTTTCAAAAGAACCCAAACACGAGTATGCGAGAAATTTATCAGGAAAAAGAAGGCATAAGCAAAAAAACTTTAGAAGAAACAATAATTGAAGAAAAAGAGAAAAAAGGAAAATCAAAAGAAAAAAAACGATATATTCAAACCAATCTCAGACTTAGAAAGGGCAAGAAACTTAGCTACAAATACTAAAAATATATATAGAAATCAAAAACAAAACAAAACCAATAGGAAAAAATGTCTTACAAGATAATCACATGGAATGTAAACGGACTAAACTCAAAAAATAAGCGAAGTAGAATCATGCAATATTTAATTAAACGAAAGAAGGATATAATATGTATTCAAGAGACGCATATTAAAGAAAAAGATCTGCACGTATTAGAAAATGTAAAGCTAGGTAAGTTATATGCAGCATCGAATATCCAATCGAAAAAGAAAGGAGTGGCTATATATGTAAGAAATGATATAAAATCTAAAGAAGTTTTCAAAAATAAGAATGGAAATTACATTGCTATTGAAATTGTTACGGAGCAAGGAAAAATTTTGTTAATTAACATCTACTCACCTTCAGATGGAAGAGAGAATTTTTTCACAGAATTAAATAATAATATTAGACAATATAGTTACAATAAAATTATAATAGCTGGTGATTGGAACGCGGTAGTGAAACCAAGAGAAGATAGATCGGATCAAAAAAATAGAGAAAAGAACCAGGGGGAATTATCAAGATCGGCAATCAATTTGCTAAAAGAACATAACTTAATTGATATATGGAGATTACACAATAAAAAGAGTAGAGACTATACCTTTTTCTCAAATAGATTTAACTCATGGTCCAGAATAGATATGTTTTTTATATCCTCCTTAATTAGCAAAAATGTTATAAACAGTACAATATTACCCATGAGTTTATCAGACCATGCCCCGGTAACATTAATAATAGCTAAAAAGAAAAAGGAATATAATTGACGAATAAACGAAACAATTTTAGCAGATGAAGAAGTTGTAAAAAAACTTTAAAAAGATTTGGAATTGTATTTTCGGGAAAATATAAACAACGAAACACCCACCCATATTATATGGGATGCTAGTAAAGCGGTAGCCCGAGGTCTCCTAAGCCAACAAGAAAAGCGGAAAAAAAGAATAAAAGAGGAAAAAGAAAAAGGATTATTGAATAAACTAGTGGAAATAGAAAAAAAAAACATAAAAATAATCCCAAAAATGAAGCATTAAAAAACGAAAGACAAAGTATAAGAAATAAATTAGCTGAAATAACAACAAGTGAAATAAACAATAAAATCAAATATCTGAAATTTTACCATTTTGAAAATGCCAACAAAGTAGGAAAATGGCTTGCAAGAAGACTCAAAAGAGAAAAGGAAAAAAACATAATTCTGAAGTTAAAAGATAAAGATCAGGAATTCACTCAACAAAAGGAATTGAAGAAAATTATACAACAATATTATGAATTATTTGCATCAAAGGAATCTCTACAAAAAAATAAAGGAAAAATTAATGAATACTTGAAAAAAGCAAACTTATATAAGTTAACCGAACAAGATATATGTGATTTGAATGCTCGAATTTCAATGGCAGAAGTAGACCAAGCCATTATGAAATTAAAAGATATTACAGCTCCAGGACCAGATGGGTTAACATCAAAGTATATAAAACGTTTAAAGAAGAATTAGCAAATATTCTACATAAAACAATACAAAAAATCGACCAAGGTCAATATCCCGATTCATGGAGATACTCCTTAACGACTTTAATTCACAAAGAGAATAAAGACCCGGAGAATGTAAACAATTACAGACCTATCGCTTTACTCAACACCGACTATAAAATTTACACCACAATTCTAGCGACAAGATTGAAAAAGGTATTATCAAATTTAATCCTCGAAGACCAAGAGGGTTTTTTGCCCAGAAGACATTTAAAAGATAACATTAGAATACTGTTAAACATTTTGGAATTGTATGAAATTAACAAATCAAAGAAGTTAGGAATGCTATTCCTTGACTTAGAAAAAGCCTTTGATAACGTGAATTGGCAGTTTCTAGATTTGGCATTACAAGAAATAGGATTAAAAGGAAGGTTTCTTAATGGAATCTGGCAAATATATAATGTACAAAAAACTCAAATATTAGTAAATGGGGAAAAAAACAGATGTTTGTTATATAAGGAAAGGCACACGGCAAGGATGCCCATTATCCCCCCTTCTTTTTATTATTGTTATGGAGGTCCTAAATACCCAAATAAGAAATGATACAAAGATATACGCACCTGAAATTAATAATTATCAGTACAAGCTCAGATCATTTGCTGATGATATTGTTATATTTCTAAATGACCCTTCCAAAAGCTTAAAACGATTAGAGGAGATACTAGAAGATTTCAAAGAAATGTCAGGGCTAAAAGTCAACAAATTAAAAAGTGGAATGATTACAAAAAATCTAACAATAGGGGAAGAAGCTATGCTACAAAGTGAATTTGGATATCAAATACACAATAAGATAAAATATTTAGGTATAATAGTTACAAAAAAACCCATAGATTTATATAGGAACAATTACGTAACATTGTGGAAAAAAATTAAAGAAGACCTAGAAACATGGGATAAAAAACAACTTTCTTTGCTAGGAAGGATAGCTTCAATTCAAATGAATGTACTCCCTAAGCTGTTATTTCTATTTCAATCAATACCGATTAGACTAACCAAACAAAATTTTCGTAATTGGAATAGAGACTTAAACAAATTTATATGGAAAGGAGGTAAGCGCAGAATTCAATCAAAAATATTAAAAGATAGGAAAGAAAGAGGGGGACTAGGCCTCCCCGATTTGGAATTATATTATAAAGCATGCGCATTACTTTGGGTAAAAGATTGGATTCTGCTCAATAACCCCAAGTTATTAGAACTAGAAGGAATAAATATGACATTGGGGTGGCATGCATACTTATGCTATGAAGAAACACCTCTGGATAAAAAATTTAACTTACATTGTATACGGAAAAGTCTGATCAAAGTATGGAAAGAATATAAAAAATATTGGTACAGAAAAATACCACAATGGGCTTCTCCGCAAGAAGCCTTTCACAACAAAGAAATAAAAAGACAAGACAAGTGGATCACCTATGAAAAAATACTAATGAGATCTGAACAAGGATATAGACTAAAATTTAAAGAAGAATTACAACTACAATTACAACATGAGAAGATTAAAATTGATTGGTTAAAATATAATCAATTAAAAGAAGATTTCAAAAGAGATGTTAAAAAATATGGAATTGAAGAAAAACCAACAACTTTTGACAAAATCTTAAAAGAAGGTGAGAAACAATGGGTAAAAAGGACTTATAAATGTCTACTGGATATGAAAACAGAAGGTGAGGTAATAAAGCATAATATGATCAAATGGATGCAGGAAATAGGGCACACAATACCACTACAAAATTGGGGAAAAACATGGAAACAATGTATTAAATTTACAAAATGTAATACATTGAAAGAAAATTATCATAAAATCTTTCACCAATGGTACATCACACCTGTTAAATTAGCAAAAATCAAAGGAAATAATGAGAATTTATGTTGGCATTGTAAAAAAGAAGTAGGGACTATGTACCACATGTGGTGGACTTGTGCTCAAAGCAAAACATTTTGGGAAAAGATTAGAAGCACAATGTCAGAAACATTAAAAAAGAATATACCATTTAAGCCCGAATTATTTTTATTAAATATGACTGATGTGATTAATTGTAAATTGAACACCGATGAAACAAGTGTTATATTATACATGATTACTGCGGCGCGCATGGTTTTAGCAAAGCATTGGAAGTCGAAAGAAATTCCTAAAGAAAGCGAATGGCGATCTAAAGTACATGAATATATGCTAATGAACACATATATGCAACTTCAGTAGTGGAGAGTGGGTTTCTTGGTTGCTGCCACTTTACCATCTGTCATTTTATCACCAATTGCTTTATACTTAACATTGTTTAAGGATATTTTAGAGAGGGAGTGACATCCATTTGGATTCAAACAATCTTTAATGACTGGCTCATATATACATTAAATTCTGATTAAAAAAAAACATGAGCAAAATAGCCCCAGTAACATATGGAGCATGAATCTAAAAAACCATACAATGTTCAAAGTGCAGGTATACTCCCAGTTTGTGCCCTCAAAAAACATTTGCTGCATGCATCTTTTCAATCTGAATGTGTTTCAAAAATAATTCTAGAAACTAAGGCATTATGGCATGAGAAACCAATATTCAAAGTGAAAAATAACATACAGGACATAGTCATGCCACTGAATAAAATGAAATCAGCTCTTTGGATTTTACTACATGTCCTTGAAGCAATGGGCACACCAATATTAACAACAAATACAGTTCAATGTTCATCTGAAACTGATGCTTCTGTTAGCCCAGAAAATTTATATTAGTAGTGAGCAACCGGCTGTCATTAGACCTAATCTAGACTTGTGGGAATATTCCATTTAGACTTATCATAGCCAACCCAGGGTTAGGAAATGGGGGAGTGTTAATTTGCTATAGCAAGATGATTTTTCAGCATCTGACAATCATTCTTCATCCTGTTAATGAAGAAGATGAGATGACAAAACACATAGACCACAGGAAAGCCTTACCATGCTGAATATGTGTATAGAGATGCAATTAAATATTCCTCAATGAAGTTTATTTTCAGAATCAATGTATAATGCAAGCTAACATTCTTGACATGATGTTGTCATAGACTTTGTATTTGCATAAAACATCAGAACCAAGTATCTCACATATTGATCATTTGTTCAAATACTTAAAGCTCCAAATTAACAATCAGAAATGTAATCATTATAACCATGTTGTGAAACTAGTTTATTACCGTAAGTGTTCTGAATGCATACTTTTATTTCAGGACTGTAGCTTCTCTTCTATTGTATTTCAGCCTACTTCCTACTTGAGCCTGTCCTTATAAAAATAAATAAATTATTTCATGAAGTATTTTACATTAAATGCAAATAATATATCCTCTTACTTCACTCCTATGACACTAAATAATGCTTCACATAGGTTTCTTTTGTAAAAATTATTTTGTTTTAATGTGGATAGCATGATAATCTTGGTCATATTTCTTTTAAATTAATCACAAACTATTCAACTGGTGTTACTCACAAGGAAATATATTGACTTGTACTGGGGTTATCTTTCAGAGTGGATGAGAAGATAAAAAAACTTTGGATACTATGTCACCCTGTGTATAAAGTCCCATCTTTCAACAAGACAGTCTTCAAAAGTGTATGCAAATAAAAAATAAAGTTGCACTTACCCTAAACTGTTGTTCTTTGATCAGGTACACTAGAGACTATTACACTTAATCTACATATATGAAGGACAACCATTTTAGAGTTGTGAGTAAGACTGAATGTGTGTGAGATCATTGATGGCCTGAGGAGTACCTGCCTAGTGAGTGGATGCTGGGAGGATAAGTAGCTTTCTTCTTATTTCTTAATTCCTTCTTGACACTTATGAGACACATGGAAATAGGAAAAAAGGAAATAGTATATACCAAGCAATTTTGATGAGGAGGGCAGAGAAAAATTGTGTTATGCTTTACAGTTCAAAAATAATTAACAGACAAATAGGGCCTTGATTTGTAGATTTATATCACTTTTCATTCTTACACACAGGAGGCTCATGAATCATTTTATCAAGACAAATACATAGATGTCTCATTTTCAAAAGAATGTCCCTGCCTATAGGTATATCATAGAATTGGAAGAGATCACAGGGGCCATCCAGTCCAACCCCTGCCATCCACAAAGCACAATCAAAGTATTTCCAAATGATGGCATCCAGTCTGTGTTTAAAAATGTCCAAAGTGGAGATTTCACCACTCTGCAGCATGTTCCACTGTCAAAAAACTCTTACCATCAGGATGTTCTTCCTAGTTTCTGGAGCAGCAGAAAACAGCAATCTCTCCATCCTCAATATGATATCCCTTTGAATATTTAAACATGGCTCCCATCCCTGATTTGTTGGACTTAATGTGTTGTGGCATTCATAATGCAAACTTCTAAATATGAAAGTATTGTTATGTTGAATAATATATTATTTTAATTTTGAATAAAACCTTCTATAGATGAAATTTTAAACCTCATAATTTTTCCCTGATGATATAAAGGATCTGCTTAACATGATGAATATTGACACTTTTGTGAATATATGATACAATGTGATTGATGAGATAAACTATCACATTAAATAGAGTATCCATACTCTTTGTCTATGACTGAAAAGTAGTCAGGAGTGAAGATGTGTTAGCACAAGTGACAGCACTTTTGAATTATCTTTAAGCCAAGGACAGGACAGATCATAATGTTGGTGCAATCGGTCCTAAAGGCAGTGACTGATGGGTGTTTTCTATTGAAATAATTAGCTTAAGACCACCGCCAAGAAAATATTGCTGTTTCAGCTAAAAGACTGTGATTGAAAAAACAAGTAAAAATCCTGGGAAGTAAAAATGGGAAGGGTAGCTATGAAAAAATTAGACAAAATATTGAAGTGTAAAGATACTGAAACAGCTGAACACTAAAGTCAGAATAGACCAAGCCATTGTATTCCCCATTACTATGGATGGTTGTGATAGCTGGACAGAGAAGAAGGCAGTTAAGAAAGAAAATTAACTCATTTGTGATAAGGTGTTGGAGAAGAATCCTGAGGATACCATGGATGTCCAATAATTGGGTCCTAGAACAAATTAAGCCCGAACTCTCCCTGGAAGCCAAGATAACTAAACTGAGGCTGTCGTACTTTAGCCACATCATGAAAAGGCACTACTCATTGGGGGGGGGGGGAGAGATGATGCTGGGAAAGGTAGCAGGCATTAATAAGAGAGGAAGACCACATGCCAGATGGCTAGACTCAATCAGGGTGGTCACAGACTGAGCCTGCAAGATCTGAGCAGAGAGACTGAGAATAGAGGGAGATGTGGATGTCTCATTTGCAATGTCCAGAAGGCAATGTCAACTCAAAGGCAGCTAATAACAGCAAAGGCCCCTTTGGGCCAGGATCAATCTGGGACCACTGGATCAGTGTCTGTTTTGGCCAATCTGGCCCTGGGCTAATGGCTTATGTTGCCTGAACAGGATGGCACCTGGTGGAGGGGAGGGGACATGAGTCTTTTGGCCTTTGTTTACTGCCCCCCTTAAAGACATGGGAGTGTCAACACACAAACACACCCCCAACTCATCGGGAGGGGCTTCTGGTTGCGCCAGCCATTTTAGGACAAGGGACGCCTAATTGGCCAGCGCACATGAATTCCTTCTTTAATTAATGCGCGCTTGGCCAATCAGGCATTAGAAAAATGTTGCAAGACATGCTAGGAAATCTCGTGAGTCATCAGACACCCTAAGTTTAGGGCTTTGTGTAGGTTACTCTCAGGCTTTAGCTGGTTGCCTTCAGGGGCCAGGAGGGAATTTTTTCCCACGGCTGTTTCCCTTGGGTTTTCGCCCTTCCTGAGATTAGTTTGTTAATAGATGGTTGGGTACGGGTTTTATATGGGAAAGCAATTTTTCTTTTAGTTAATTGTCACGCATCTGTGATTACTGTTTTATATGGAAAATTGGTGGCTTTTATATTTGAATTGACTCTTTGTCACATCTTGGGGATGCAGGGTCTCAATTAAACCTATGATTGTATTTGTAGTTGGGGAGGGTAACGACCCTCTCCCCACAGGGAAATAATTGGCTAATTAAAATTAATTGGGGCTAATTAGGCTAAAATTAAAATTGGTGTAATGACAGCAGCTATTAAGAATAGGACGTCATTAAATTAGTTATGTCATATAACTAAATATGACATCAGTTCCAGTTGGGAGGGGCAAAGTTAATTGTTGTTATTTATTTACATCCTTTGTCACATGATGTGAAGGACCACCCACTTGGGTTGGTTACACCTTCACATACATATGTGAGAAAGTATTTTGTGTTTGATTGTAATTGTATTTGTGAAGAGACTTTGTATAGCAAAATTTGTGAAGAGACCCTGTTTACACTCAAAAAAGAGGCGTCACTTGTCCTTTGTGCCAGTGCAACTGATAGTCCTGATGAGGAATATGTAGTCAGGAAAAGAGGCTACTGTCATAACAGAAGATGGAAAAACAGAATGGTTCTCAATTGGCAAAGGGGTCAGGCAAATCTGCATCTTATCACCCTACCTATTCAAATTATATGCAGAACATATTGTAAGAAAAGCAGGCTTGGACATAGAAGAAGGAGTGAAAATAGGAGGAAGGAATATCAAAAATCTAAAATACACAGGTGACACCATAATACTAACAGAAAACCTCAAAGATCCGGAGTGATTACTATGAAAGATTAAGGAACAAAGTGCAAAAGCAGGCTTACTGTTGAATATAAAGAAAACACAAATAATGACTACGGAGAAGTTACACAAATTCAACTTAGACAATGAAGAATAGAAACAGTAAAATAATCCTTATACCTGGGATCAAATAGGAACAGGGACTCGAAATCAGAAGAGATTAAGAATGGGGAGATTGGCTATGAAAGAACTGGAAAAGATTATAAAATGCAAAGATATACAACTAGCACAAAATCTAAAATCATACAAGCCATTTTATTCCCTATTGTCATGTATGGATGTGAGAGCTGGGCAGTTAAGAAAAAAGATAGGAAGAAAATTGATTCATTTGAGATGTGGTGCTGGAGAAGAGTGCTGAGGATCCTGTGGACAGCCAAAAAGACAAACAAATGGGTCCTAGAGCAGATCAAACCAGAAATTTCCCTAGAAGCCAAAACTGAGGCTATCATTCTTTGAACACATCATGAGAAGGCATGACTCATTGGAAAAAATAATAACACTAAGAAGGGTGGAGGAAAGCAGAAAAAGAGGAAGGCCACGTGTTAGATGGATGGACTATTAAGGAAGTCATGGGTATGGGTTTACAGAACTAAGCAGAACAGTGGAGGACAGGGAGTCTTGGGGATGTCTCATCCACAGGGTTGTCATGGCTCAAAATCGACTTGAGGTTACTTAACAACAACAACAAAAAGTGAGTGCTGGTATAACTGTCAAGCCTGAATAGGTAATTTTCAGATGGATGATGTAAATTCTTCCTTATAGAATTATATAGACAAAACCAAATACCTCATAAAAAATCTCGTTCTGGTAACTGTCCACATCTCCATAAATTGTGATCACATTATTGATTTATGTTCTGATGTCACTGCAAAACCTTTTGTTTAGAAATGGTTTTAAAAATCACTTTCTTCTATAGGTTCTCCTATGACCTTTCAAAAAGAGTGGTGTGTATCCGGTTCATTGTATCATACACTTGCAAAATAAGAACACTGCTTGTAAGTACAAGGTAATGTACATTTACATTAAGGAACACTTATGCCCTGTATGCTGAAAGTCTATCCTTTATGTGTGAATTTTGATGGGCTATAACTAAGCAGATATGTGTCCATTTTAACAAAAAGTATATATTATTATGTTATTGATTCTCAAGTGTTTGACTTTCAATGAGACAGAACCTCAACTACATGAATACATACTTTATCACAGTGCTTAGATTTGGAACTAGTCAGTACATTTGGAATTTACATACTGTCACAGACACCATGATAATTCACTTTCTCATTCAGGAACATGCACTGCTTACTCCATTCCCCCCCCCCCCCCGCCCCGGTAACATACAAGACTGATTTATTCTACTCTATGTTGGTGCATGTATGACCCAAAGTCCATACACAGAAGATTTGTGCTAGGAACAAATGCCACAGAAAACTCTGCTGTATAGTTCATGCAAGTTGGAAAAAGCCTTCTCCCACACAGAAACTGCAAACAAGACAAATGCTGAATTCTCTTTGAGAGGCTTTTAATCTTTGTTGCAATATTTACAAGTAATTACACCGACTGACATAATGCCCTGCCACTATAAACCAAACACATGGAGCATTGGAACTCCTCCCTTATATATATAATCTCTAGCAGAGATTTTAGTCCAACTCCCAACCAGTGTGTTACAGTTTCCTGACTCACATGTGCCATGACTGTGCAGTATTGAAGCTTGTTGACCTCATGTCCTGCCTTTGTGTCATCATCTTCCTGTGACTCAGCACACTTCAATATGCTTACTCATCATGGCTTCCTGTTGAACTTAAGTTACCTTTCACCCTTGTTCTATATTGCAGCATCTAGGACATTTACCTTCTGGATGCCATCCATCCTGATAATCCCCTCCAAAATGTCTTAGATGCCCTGCAATGTCCATCCATGTGTTTATGGTGTAGGGGTTTCATTGTGAACCTCTGAGCTAAGACGCAACCATTTGCTCATGCCTTTCTATAGGTAGTGCTTTCATGAGTATATCTACAATGTTTTCTTCCAAACAAATGTATTGAAGCTTTAGAACTTCATTCTGTACCAACTCACGCACATTTTGGTATCTTACTCCAATGTATTTTGTCCTACATTTCATGCCTTCAGCTTCTGCCATCGCAAATGGGAAACCACCCAGGATCAGGGGCTTTCCCAGCAGACAATGATCACCAATAATCCTCTTTTGCAAATCCTCCCACCCTGAAGCCATGCCACCAATAACAGAACAATACACAATTAACAACAGAACAATACACGGAATCATTCCTCTTACAGTATATATATATATATATATATATATATATATATATATATATATATAAAACCACTCTCTTCCATTCCAGCATTCTCTGAAGATGTCAGCCACAGATGCTGGTGAAACATCAGAAAGAAACTCTTCTAGAACGTGGCCACACAGCCCGAAAAACCCACAAAAAACTATGTGGTAGAGCTTATTCCTTTTCACTGCTCTATCACATACATTCCCATGTTCTGAAATTATGCACTTATCCCCCTTAAAAGACAACTGATATCCATCTGATGTCAGGGATGCCACAATAACCAAACAATTTTGCAAGTTTGATACACACAGTACATTTTCAAATGTCCTGTCAAAAGTGGGAATATAAGCGGTTCCCATTTTCTGTACTTTGCTGGAACCAACATCAGCAAGACATACAGAGTTCATAGAAGTGGATTTCAAGTCTTTCAGGAATTTTAAATCATTTGTCAGATGATTTATTGCCCCACTATCAAGCAACCACATACACACACACCCCGAATGTCTGCCTGGTTGATAAAACAAACACTCCCTTGAGCTGAAGAAGCAACCCCCCCTCGTGTCCTGAGGCTTTTTATTCTATTTCCAGCTGGCAGACCTTCCCTTGTTTGCCAGCTGAAGACTTCCAACAATCCTTCATGAAATGTCCAGTCCTCCCACAGTTAAAACAGCATTTTCCCTTGCAGATTGCAGCTCTCTCACTCTGTGGAGATGGGAGAGATGCCTGGGTGCTGTGTACTGGTGGTGTGCTGACTTTCTTTCTCCTCCGCAACCTGGTGTCAAAGTCACATCACTGGATTTCCTCCAAAATGTGTGCCAACACTAGATCTAGGTTGAGATCTTTCTAGCAATGCTTTGCAGACTGAACATTAAAAAGTCCCAATCCTTCAATAGACTTCCTATCAAAATGTATGGTTTTTGACAGTCTTGAATTACCACACCTCAGCTTTCCATCTGTGAAACAAGTTCCTGAATTTTGCAAGATGATCAGTTACAGAGTCACTGTCATGTAACTTGAAGCTGTACAGTCTCTTACACCAAATTATTCTTGATAAAGAACTGTCAGACTGGTGCACTTCTCTTAGCACATGCCAAGCATCAAAAGCAGTTTTTACTTCTTACATGATTGAGTTGATAAGGTTCTAGGATCAGTAAAAGTGTTGCCCTAGCCTTTCTGTCTTCTCCCACTTGAGATGCTTTTGGGGGTGATTCCATCATGTCCCACAAATCCTCTCTAACCAGAAGAGCTTTAGCACACACACTCCATGTGGCATAGTTTCCTGCTTCTAGCTTCTCAAACCAAACTGTTCTCTCCATGTTTTCACTATCTCAGCAACACTGTCAAGGACAGGCCATCTCTTGACAGACCTCCAACTCAGCTCAGCTCACAGACAGAGGCTTGCAGGCATGCATAGCACTTTAACTCTTATTCTGACAAAATCTCTGATTGTCTGGAGAACTTTGGCAAACCTTGCACACATCAGAACTTATGCAGACATCTGAGAGGTGTCCTTAGCTCAGACTGGGTCCATAACCCTTGTTGGTGCATGGTTGTCCCAAAGAGCACATGCAGAAGATTTGTGTCAGGAACAAACACACAGAAAACTCTGCTGTACAGTTCATGCAAGTTGGAGAAATCCTTCTCCCAAAAAGAAGCTGCAGACACAACAGCTGCTGAGTTCTCTTTGAGAGGCTTTTAATCTTCCTTGCAATATGTACAAGTAATTACACCAACTGACATATTGCTTCACCATCATCCACTATACACCACAAACATGGAGCATTGGAACTC
Source organism: Phrynosoma blainvillii (assembly GCA_026167975.1). Classification (NCBI taxonomy): domain Eukaryota; kingdom Metazoa; phylum Chordata; class Lepidosauria; order Squamata; family Phrynosomatidae; genus Phrynosoma; species Phrynosoma blainvillii. The sequence continues at coordinate 272,837,065 of JANUYF010000003.1, forward strand.
CTCCCTTATATACATAATCTCTAGCAGAGATTTTAGCCCAACACCCAACTGGTGTGTTGCACAGTTTCCTGTCTCACATGTGCCATGACTGTGCAAGTATTGAAGCTTGATGACCTCATGTCCTGCCTTTGTGTCATCATCTTCCTGTGACTCAGCACACTTCAATATGCCTACTCAGCATGGTTTCCTGTTGAACTCAGGTTACCTTTCACCCTTGTTCTATATTGCAGCATCTAGAACATTTTCCTTCTGGATGGCATCCATCTTAAGAACCAACATCCAAGATCCATTCTCGCTGAATCTTATCTCCCTTAATTTTCACTTCAACACACACACAATTTTTCCCACATAGCATACCAAGTGTGTGGGCACATATGAACACACATGTCCAATACAAATGACTCTAACACATTTTTTCCCTTACTGGGATGTCACAAAGACCTACTAATCCCTCCTATTGTACTCACTGGGCCTGGTCTCTCCACTCCAGCTAGTGTTTCTCTTTCCTCCTACTCCACATCAGGACATTTCCCAGCAGGACTCTCTTGACATCTTATGATCCTCTCTTCAGCTCTCCCCATCTTTTCACTGATCTACCCACTTCCTCCTCATTTTCCCTGGACTATTCCTGGCCCTCTCCTGGTTTTCCACTCTTGTCCTCTGAACAGGACGTTGCACTGGGGTTCTCCCTGTATTCCTTCTTTTCTCAGTGGCCACGAGCATTTCAAAGTTACTTGCTGATCATCATGAATACAACACTCTCTAAGAATGGCTCAAGTCTATGTAAATTCTAGAGACACTAAGCAGAATAAAGATGACAGAAAGATGGAGGCTAGCAGTTCCAGGGCACCATTTAAAATTTTATAGAGGCTTGGGTCTGCCCCAAATGGTATCTGGCCCTACCCATGATGCTGGGAACACTTTGAGCCTTGCTTTCTGTGCTGGGTGGGGAGATGATTATCTTGGTGTGGATGAACATGCCACAGTTCCATTATCATGGACAGATAATTATCTGATCAGGTTTAGACTGACTCGGACTCAGAATCTCTGCAGGGGTGGGGGACCAATTAGGATAGTCTGACACAGGAGGCTGATGGATCCAAATGCATTCCTCCAACTCAGCTCTTGGGGAATTTCCTGTCACTTCAGCAGGCAATTCTGTTGAAGCTCTGGTCAACTTTTGGAATAGGGAAATGACCAGGGTGGTGGACTTTTACAGAGTGGAGCCAAACCAGCCCCCTGGTTTTCCAGGTAAATGGTGGTGAAGAAACGAGACAGAGAATAGAGTGATGTTGGAGGAAGACTCAAAGTGAATCTGACTGACCATGGGCTAGAACCTATTTGAAGGCCTACTTCATGGCAGTGAGGGCAGCAATGATGATTTTTTATATATATATTTTTGCCGCCAGCATTGCATCTGCAAGGAGCCATCCAGCAGAGCTGTTCCAAGTGATCAGGTTCTCTTACATACTCACTCTCAAGTAGAAAATGTAGACCAATCAGCAGCCTGCTGTGAAGAATTTGCAAGGCACTTTGTAGATAAAGTCACTCAGATCTGCTCTGACATGGATGCTGTAGTTGATACAGTCCCAGTGGATGCAACCTTGACACCTGTCTGTCCAGTTTTAATGGATACTTTTCAATTTGTGAAGCCTGTGGATGTGGATAGGATTCTTGGAGAGGTGAAAGCCACCACATGTGTCTTAGACCTTTGTCCTTCTTGGCTTATTAAACAGGCCAGAGGGGGACTGGCTGAGTGGGTGAAGGGGGTAATCATTGCCTCCCTACAACAAAAAGGTATTCCAGTATACCAAGGCAGTTGTGAGAACTTTGCTGAAAAGGTCTTCCCTCAATACCGTTATAATGAATAATTATTGGCTAGTGTCCAACCTACCATTTATTGGTAAGGTATTGGAACATGTAGTGGCTTCCCAACTTCAGGGGTTTCTGGATGAAACAGATTATCTAGATTCATTTCAATCTGGTTTCAGGCCTGGCAATGGAACAGAGATAACCTTGGTCACCTTGTTGGGTGACCAACACAGGGAACTAGACAGGGGGAATGTGTACCTGTTAGTTCTGCTGGACCTCTTAGCAGCTTTCAATACCATTAACCATGGTATCCTTCTGGGCCCCCTCTCTGGGATGGGACTTGGAGGTACTGTTTTATAGTGGCTCTGTTTCTTCCTGGAGGGACGGACCCAGCAAGGGACTCCTGATTGACTCCCTTGTCATTGGCTTGTGGGGTACCTCAGGGTTCTGTGTTGTCCCCTATGCTACTTAACATATACATGAGACCACTGGGAGAGGTCTGGAATTTTGAAGTGTGATGCCACTAACATGCAGATGACACTCAACTCTACTACTTCTTTACACCTCAAGCCAAGGAGGCTGTCCTGGTTCTAAATCAGTGTCTGTCATCGATAATGGTTGAGGGCAAACAAATTGAAACTTAATCCAGACAAGACAGAGGTGCTCCTGGTCAACCAGAAGGCAGATTAAAGAATAGGGATCCAGTCTGCATTAGATGGGGTTACACTCCCCCTGAAGATGCAGGTTCACAGTTTGAGAGTGCTTCTGGACTCAGTTTTGAACCTGGAGGCCCAGGTCTCTACAGTGACCAGGAGTGCTTTTGCACATTTAAAACATGTGTGCCAGCTGTGCCCATTACTTGAAATGCCAGATCTGGCCTCAGTGGTAAATGCCTTGGTTCCATCCAACTACTGTAATCTGCTCTAATTAGGGCTGCCTTTGAAGAGTGTTCAGAAACTTCAGCTGTTCCAAAGAGCTGGAGCCACACTGTTAACTGGGGCAGGTTACAGAGATCATAAAATGCCCCTGTTGAAACAGCTTCACTCACTACCAGTTTGTTTCTGGGCACAATTCAAAGTGCTGGTTATTACATGAAAAGCCCTATTTGGCTCAGGTCCTAGCTATTTGGCAGACTGTATCTCCTGATATGAGCCAGCCCGGGCTGTGAAATCTTGTGGAGAGGCCCTTCTCTCTGTCCCACCCCCATGACACGCACAGTTGGTGGGGACATGAGAGACTAGAATGCCCCTCTCCCTGTTGACCTTCCACCAGCAGGCTAAGACCAACCTGTTCAGGCAGGTTTTTAAAAGAGAACATTTTTAAAGGACCAGCTTGGGATGTTACATTGTTTTAATGTGTTTTAAACATTTTTAATCTCTTTAAATGGTATTTGATATTTTGACATTCAATTTGTTTTAATACTGTAGTAATGTAATTCTGTTTTAATGTACTACTTTTGTATATTTAATTGTACTGTTGTTGTTTTTTAATATTGTAAGCTGCTCTGAGTCCTAATTTTTGGGAGAAGGGTGGGATATAAATAATATATTATAATATAATATAATATAATACATGTAAAAATTAGAGGTAATAGCAGGAACCTCTTTGAGTGCATGTGTATGTCTTTGTGGTCACAATCGTTCCCATGGTCATCACATTGTTTATGCCTGTTATAATAATAAGTAGGCAAGGATGGAAATGATGGCTGAAATATTTGAATAATTATCAAAATGTTTCTTGAGTGTTGCAAACCCTTAATGATGAGAATCCTGAACTGATGAGAATCTTTGCAATCCAGGACTTATTCTGCCTGGAATTTACACATTGAATTTGCATGACAACATTTTATCTGCAGGAAACTCTGTGTATAATGTTGCTGTATAATAATGGATATAATAATACTGATTTTCCAGACTAACATGGCTATGTCTTTGAATTCTGCCAACATGTAAATTTTATACAGGATAAGTACTGAACAGCAAATTCTCTTTGAAAGGTGCACTTTTCAAATACTTTCTCCACAGAAAGAAAAATCAGATGACTCATTACTCTCTTGAAGAACAAAATTAGTGTAGAGTTACATCTGTAGTAGAAATGTGAATATTGTCTGAGATCCTGGATCAGTGGAGGCATCCTAAAATTCTACGCAGACAGAACTATGATATGTTTCTCTCACTCACCTCAAACACATTTTAATTGCAGCCTCTGTACAATGCATCTGTTTACACTCTGGTGCAGACAGTGATGTGGTGGAGAAGCACCAGTTATGTTGCAACAGCTGGCTGCAAAGCAACAGGCATTCTCCAGAACTTCCTGGGGGTCCTCTGGAAGCTTCATGGGGTTATATCATTGTTGTGCATACAACTACAGGAACATAGCTGAATGCTTCTGCCCCACTCTCATCTAGCTAGTAAATGGCTGTGTTGGTGAGGGTCAAGGGTTAAAAGATGGTTTTTTTGGGGGGAGGGCAATTTGGTCATTGTGTCTAACCTCTGCAATGACCAAAAGACAAAACAAAACAAAAGCTAAGCATTTATGCAGGTGTAAGGTGGAATTATGGCTTCTTAAGTTACTAATAGGATACCAGTATGCACGCACACACACGTAAAATAAAAAGTCTGCTCCTCATTGACCATACTGATTTTTCCCCATATTTTCAGTGATTATTATTTTACACCTTAACACTTCAGCTAATTTTCTGACTAATTTCTGAATCAATCAATCCAATCAATTCTATTTACATTAAAACTCTGCAGGTTGCGCAACAAAATCCCAAACTTGTATTGTGTCCTTCTTCTGTGTAAACCTTTCAAATCACCACAAAGAATTACAGAACTGTAAACATTGTTGGAATGGTTGACTAATACTAAAATTAATGTCCCAGCCACTATGGTTGTGAGTAGCTTTTGACAAAATATTACTTTGAATTACTTTGAATAAATAAATGCAAGATGTTCTTTACAAACTAATAGCCAGGCCCAAAAAAATTGCAACTTTACTATTTGGCAAATTTCTAATAAAAACTATTTATTAATCTTATTCTATACAACTGTTTCAAGCAATCTTATAGATGCTTATGCTATACAAAATTCAGTCTGCAGTTAGACCTGCATCTTACATAATGCAATGGGGACAGACCATATCTGACCAATATGCATGTGAAATTCTTAACACCCTCTTTCCTCCAGCTTTTGTGACTGATGTGAGAAGTTGTTGACAACTACACCTCTTTTTCCTTCACTGCTGCCCTCCAAGAGCTCACTATCTTGTATCATGGACAAGTTTCTTATATGACTGCTGCTGATTGTATGCATCTACCATAGTTTTATTATTTTTAAAATAATTAAATAAATATTTTTTTAAATAATTAAATAAAATAATATTATTATTATTTTTAAAATAAGGTTTCCTTCACCATACCTATTCTTTATCACATGTAAGCACACAAAATGCATAAAAGATGTATGCCTGATAATTCTACTAGTCAGAGGAAGTAAGCGTAAAGAGATCTTACTGATTTTTAAAGACATCTAGAGAATGTCCATGAGCCTCACCACCAGTAAGAGCACTTTGGAGATAGCATATTAGAATTAACTTACCTGTAATGATATTGGGCTTTGGTGGCATTATGAATTCATATAAAGTTGGTTCTGAATATCCCAATCTGTTTGTAGCAGTGATTTGCACTTCATAGCCCACTGTCCACTGCAAATGCTCTAGAATAATGTGGTCTTTATTGCCTGGGACCTTTTTCTCTTGCCACTGGTCTTCCTTATCTTTCTGTAAAATTACAAGTAGTAGTATAAATAGTGATGAAGTAAGTCCTTAAAGTGAGCATTGTCACAACTAATTTGATGTTAAACAACTAAAACATGTCTGTTCTTTTCTTGCTAAACATACAGGACACAACTGACCAGAATGTGTTTTTTTATGTTTTTTTATTTAACAATAAACAAATTAACACAAACAAAACATTAAAAATAATATAAAATACAACAACAACAACATATATGTATATATACAAAAAGAAATAAACATATAATATGAAACACACTTCCTAAGCTGGACAACTGACCAGAATGTTTTGATAAGAAATCTTATGAAGTTAATTGAGCTACTGTTCCATTATCTGTGGATACTTAGTTGGCATTAGTAATTCAATGTCAGTATTATGCTAATGTAGGAATCCACTGCTTTCTTTTATATAGCTCATTGGCCTATATCTAACATAATATTGATGAATGAAAACAGTTTAGTGGGAAGTCATTTTTAAGTATTAAATTAACAGTACATTTTACAGAATTTAATTTATACTCGGTACACGTTCCCACCATGGTGTGACCTTTTCATAGTAGTGGGAATGCGTGGTCATGTAAAGCAAGAGGCTATGTTGATGTTGGCACTGCCTGTGTCAGATAGACTTTTGCTGAGGAGCCAGAGTAAATGCACCAAGCAACTACTGGGCAGCAGTAGTATTGATGACAGTGGTGGAGAACCTCTCTGAGACAACAACTGTAGCACTTTAGCTCATTCTTTTTTGTTCTGTGCAGAAGTGGGCACTAGTCAACCAGAGGCACCAGTGATTGTCTTTTACCATGTAAAAAAATCCATGATGAGACAACCAAAATGAAAGAAAAGATAATGCTGGAAGTGAGACCTCCAGGTCAGAAGGCTACTAGGGATCAGAAGCAGGAAAGTATGAGTAACTGCATTTAAGCCAAAAAAAGGGGGAGAGGAGTCACATAGATGTGAAAGGAAAGTTCAAAGCTTCACAAAACATACAATAGGACTATGAAATCAATATGTAAAGAGAAATTGTAGCATCTTTAAGACTGACTGAAAGAAAGTAGTTAGCAGCATGAGCTTTCATAGACTAAAGTCTACTTCCTCAGATGCATATGTAGTACAATGCACCCGCACCCTATGTGGGCTCACCTACGTGTACTCAAGATTACACGTAGATTCCCCATGTAAAACAAGGGTCCACTATAAAAGCAGCTGGTATATATAATATGAAGTCTGATCAAATAATATCCACAAGACTTCAGGGACAATTTATCAATATAACCATAATCCAACTACCAAGGCAGAATAGGAAGAAATTGAAATATTCTGTGCTAGGGTCTAGGAGGAGATTGATCACACCCTAAATCAGGACATGTTGATAATTATAAGTGGTTGAAACAGAGCATAACTAGACAGCACTACAGAATTAAGCAAGAATTCAAAATTCTTGAAAACAAGAAAGGAAGCAGGAGAGTGATTTATCAAATTTTGTGGGCCCAACAGTATGTGCATTGCAAGCACATTCTTAAGGTAACCAAAGAGGCAACTATATATGTAAACACCACCTTATTGCCAATAAATAAATCAGATAGGCCATATTATAGGAATCAGAAGAGGAAAGAACTCTCTTTTTCTTTGCACAAACAAAACCAGGAACAGATTATGGCACAAACTACAAACTCCTAATACAATAAAAATAAAAATAATAAAAATAATAAAGCAATAATACCATCATTGTGGGAAAATACAAGTAGAGAAATATCCCTATAGCATTTAAAGACCATGAAAGTAATAAATTTGCACTATTAAACCCAAGTAACTGAGAGCCAAAATTAGGGATATTGTTAGGGAAAAATGGGAAAAAATGCAGTTTCTGGCTGAAAAGAAATAAAGGTTTCATTGAGTAACAATGGTTTTTAAATGGTTGCTTCAAATTGTTTGGGACTTATGGTGACCTTAAAGTGAAACTATCATGGATTTTCTTGGTAAGTTTCTTCAGAGAGAGTTTGCCATTGACATCTTCTGAGGCTGAGAGCATGGGCTTTACCCAAAGTCAACCAGTGGGTTTCCATGGCCCAGCATGGATTCAAACTCTACTCTCTAGAGTTGTGGTTCAACTTTTAAACCACTACACCACACTGGGTCTTGGCAAATAGCAAACATAAAAGGCAACAGAAGTAAGGAGCTGGAGCAGATGAGCATGATGGAGCAGCACAAGTCAACTCTGGCCAAAAGTGGGTCCAAACCCTGCTAACCAACAGCCCACTCCCAATGCAAGGTGTGCTCACTAGGCCTGACTGGTATTTTCAGGAGCCAGATTATCCCAGCTCCTTTTTGCTTCAGTGCAGCCTTGATGTGGCTTCCAGCCACTTTGGAGCTGTGCATCATCTAAATGCCATGCCTCCAAAGCAGCCAGAAGCTGCTTCTTCCTGCTCGTGTATTTCATCCTGAATGCAACTGTTCAGAGACTTGCATGTAAAGACAAATATTATTATTATTATTATTATTATTATTATTATATTGTGAAAAAATAGAAAAAGACGTGAGGAAGGTAGAAGATACCTTTTGCACATAAAAGGGAAATTTAATATAAGAGTGGGTTGCTTAGGTGACCAATACACTGAAAAATTTAAAAAAGAGATGAAGGGATGACAGGTTCAAAACAAAAAATAATAAAACAGAGGATATATGTAACTTTAAGCGGATGATGAAGACATTGAAATAGTCAAAGACTTTCTAAACCTTGACTCAGTCATAAATCAAACTGCATTTTGTAGTCAAGAAATCAGAATAAGCATTGGAAAGGGAGCTATGAAGAAACCAGGTAATGTTTTCATATATAATTCAATACCAATGCCAGGATCATCCATGCTATAGTACTTCTGATTTCTGGTCAGTGAAAAAAGATGACACTAAGAATATTAACTCATTTGAAATGTGGTACTTGAAGAGATTTACAGATAGAATAAACTCCCAAAATTATCATTAAACAAGGGCTAAAACAAATCAAGCCTGAACCTTTACTAGAAGGCAGAATGACTGACCTGAGGCTATTGTATGACATGATTCATTAAAAAAAAGATGCTAATGCTCGGAAAAATGGGAAGCAATAGGAAACAGGAAGACTACTTTGTAGGAAGATAGACACAATCACATAAGACAAAGCCCTAGATTTACAAGTCCTTAGCAGGACTGTTAATAACAGTGTGTCCTAGATGCTAATCTTTCATAGGGTCTTTGTATGTTGAAGATAACTTTTCAGCAATTAACAACAACAATTCATAATATTAAAGTACCCCCTTAAATGGTGAAAACTTTGTGGAAAAGTCTAAGATTTCAAGTTATAACTTTATAATATTAGGACCATGGAATATTGGATAAAATAAACTTATACAACAAAGAATTCATATGTGGTTGCTTTAGGTCCAATCAATCTATACATGAGAAGAAAATATCTTTGAATACCATAGGTTTCTTTAATGTCATCAACAACATGGATTGAAAGATCCTTGAGTATGTTAAGGAAAATGCAACATGGGACTTACAGTAATAGAAATAAAATGTGTATGTGAAAGTCACAGTGATTAAGCAGGAGCAATCATGAAGCTACACAGGTGAAAAGGATAATATAATTTGGAAGCCTTGAGAGACAAGGACAAAGTTATAGAGTGTATATTGAAAACACCTGTTGTAGATTGCAAACACCTGAGATTCATTAAGTAGTCAAGGTAAAATGATGAAATACTTGGGTTGGTCTTAAGTATGGGATGATCCATGTAAACCAATCAAAATGAATGTACACACCCACTGGGTGCGAACCGACTAGTGGGTGGTGACTAACAGTGGCTATAAGTGCAATGTTTGCCAATGCGTATTGTGGAGTAGTTTTGGAGATATTGTGAAGTGTAGAGATTGTGATTTGTAGGGCATATAGTATTTACATATAGTAGAATAAAGTAGATCTTTTATATAAGACTACTGAGTTGTCTGGTGTCTTGAGGGAAGATACAAGAACCAGAAGAATCCTGGAGAGGTTTGGAGACATCTCAGGAAGAAGAGTGACAAGGCTTGGAGAGTTTGTCAGGGTCTTCAGCCTATTCTCTGAAACTCTGCTGCTTGGGAAAGAAGCATCAACCACTGATCAAAGCTGCTGCATAACAAGGTGGTGAGTTAGAGCCAGAGGTGAAGAGCTACAACTCCCATCATCCTTGACATGGGTTATGGGCCCAGTTACTAGAGCAACCAGCATCCACAGAAGCTGAAAGTTCCAGAGAGTGGAAGAAGGTTTTGTGGAGCCTTGTGAGTAAATCATTTTGTGTTTTGTCTGCTGTGCATACTCAGAGGGACTGTGTCAAATTGAGTCACTGCACAAATTAAGATGGAGATACTAAAGTTTAGTAAATTAAATAGAAACAACTACTCTACCTGGACGATATATGCCCAATCTCTACTAATAAAGGAGTCTCTGTGGTCGACAGTTGAAACAGGGCTGGCAGCTGATGCTAATGCAGCCACTCGAGAAAGAGACGCTAAAGCAAAAGCATGTCTTTATCTCATGCTAGAAGAAGACTTGATTAACGACGTAAGAGATAAAGTGTCCACCAAGGATGTGTGGGATACTTTGCAGAGATTACACACTCCTTCAACTGCGTTTGCAAAAATGCTTTGGTCTAAAAGAATTTACAGACAAAAGATGACTAAAGGACAGTGTGTGATAGAACATTTAAAAGCAATGCAAGATTTATTTGTGCAAGCTGAACTGAGAGGAGTGGAAATTAGCAAAGAGCAGCAGTGTTACATTTTACTAGAATCGCTAGACTCTTCTTGGGACAACATTACAAATAGCTTGCAAAATTTGCCAGAAGCTGAGCTGAACAGAGACTTAATTGTTGCCAGAATACTGGAAGAGAACTTGAGAAGAAAGTCTGAGCAGGGTGACTCAGCAAGTTTAAGGACTGTGCCAAAACAACAAACAATGCCTGATCTACGAAAGCAGGAAGAAGCAGCTTCTACAAGGGAGCAACGGAGGTGTTTTTATTGTAAAAAGATTGGTCATCTACAGAGACAATGTAAACACTTCGCTGCTGAGAGAAGCAAGCAAAAGGAGAGCAGATGGCAGCCGCGGCAGTATCAAAAACAGTCCAAACCTCCATTTTTGAAGGACAGTGGTAATAAAAAGGGGTTTGCAACCATGATTAAGGAAAAACAAAATACTAATTGTAAATGGTTGATTGACTCAGGAGCATCATCTTCAATGTGTAACAATATTAATTTGATAAGTAATAGAAAATCAGCTAATGTAAATGCTGTAGTTTTAGCTGATGGGAAAGAGCTCAGCACTGTAAATCAAATGGGTGCAGTTTTCATTCCAGGGCTAAAGGAAAACTTTAATGATGTGTTACATGTAAAGGAGTTAGAAAATAATTTGTTATCAGTAAGCAGATTAACAGACAGAGACTACACAGTCATTTTTGAAAAGAACATGTGTAAGATAAAACTGAATGGGGAATTGCGAGGCATAGGCTTGAAAAAGGATAAACTTTATTTTTTGGAGGACAATATTGATAGCTACAGGGTTGAAAATGCTAATAACATAGACAATAGTCCAATTCACAAAGACTGCATACATGAACTCCACAGAAAATTTGGCCATGCTAGTTTCAAATGTTTAAAGAAGTTAATCAGTATGTGTCCAGATTTAAAAGCTGCTGAATGCAAAAATCACTTAGATTGTACTGTATGCAATCAGGTAAAGGTCAGAGCTTTTCCAGCAGCCAAGAAAACCAAAAGAATTGCTCAAAGACCATTTCAGTTTGTACATGCAGATGTTGCCCAAGCTAATTGTTTATCTTTAGGGGGAAGCAAATATTTCATAGTAATTGTTGATAGGCTTACAAGGTTTGCATTTGTAAGAATATTGAAAAACAAATCTGACGCTGGGCAAAGTTTAAAAGCATGGGTGAGAATGGTGGAAAGACAATTTGATATTAGAGTAGGCACCATTGTTACTGACCGAAGAGGAGAATTTCTAAGTAATCAATTGTTTCATTGGTTTCAAAAGGTGGGAATAAGGCATGAAACTACTAATCTCGCTTGTCCTAACGAAGATGGTTTAGCGGAGAAAAAAATACAAGATATAAAAAGGATAACTGCTTGTTTGATGGCAGATGCAGAGGTAGTCATAGGTTGCAGACTCATAGCTATGCAAAAATTATCTATCATGCTGAATATTTTATTTCTTTTTATTTTTACATTATGTGTTTATAGTTTTAGTGACATTTATTATGATTATAAATCCCATCCTTCCTCTAATGAGATCAAGGAAGCATATATGACTTTCTTCATAATATCCCTGTGAGGTAAGCCAGGCTTAAACAGCATGAATGGGCTGAAAGTTACCCAGCATGTCTCATGTCTCGAGGAAGTCCCAAGTAGTTATGTAAAGAAAAAGAAAAATGTGCTAATTCTCAATGGGAAATGATGTTTCAATACTTCAATATCCCAACCAGAAAATGGTCAACTATTACATTTCACATTTAAGCATTTCAGTGCCCCCCACCACCCCACAATAAGAGTTACCCAATGTTTTTGTACAGGACATTTTTCTACATAGAAACACCAAGAGTTTTGTGAAAATTATTTTAAATCATTTTAAAATCTGCAAAAAAAAAAAAAAAAAAAAACTTCTCGTAATCTTGATTAACTGAAAAAAATCTTGAAAAAAGGCTTTCTTTTTTAATTAGTATTTTGAAATTTTACAAAAAATTAAAATAAAATAAAAACCAAATTATAACATTCTTTTCATACATATATATATATATACACTTTAACGTTTTACTTATTTTTTATAACTAAATATCACTTCAGTGCACCCCTCCCCCAGAGCCATTCCCATCTTTATACTCCATCCAAAATTTTAGTTCATCCCGTGGAGGTAATTTCCCATCTTCTTTTGCTAATACATTTTCAATAATTTTTTACCATATTTCATCAAAATCATTTCTTTTCCATAATCCTTTCTTTACCTTCAATTTACATGTTAATTTATCATTAATCACTAATTTCCAAACTTCTTTATACCAATCCTCCAATTCCACATTTATTTTTGTTTTCCAGTTTCTTGCTATGATTAATCTCGCAGCCGTAAACAAATTTGTTACAAGGTTTTTCTCTTCTTTTTTCCATTCTAATTCATTATATAATGATAATAATACTATATTTGGTTTTCTATCAATTTTTATATTCATAATATTTTTTATTTCTAATATTACTATTTCTCAAAATTTTTGAACATATTTACATTACCACCACATATGTATATACAATCCTACTTCATTACAACCTCTCCAACAATATTTTGAATTATTTTTATTTATTTTATATAATCTCATTGGTGTCAAATACCATTTCCAAACCTGTTTATAATAATTTTCCTTAATTCGTATCAATAAGTTTTTCAAATGTCTTTGCTCCGAAATTTTATTCCATTCATTTTCACAAATTTTGCATCCTAATTCATCTTCCCATATTTCTTTCAAAATATTTTGGTTTAATTTTTCCCTTTTATTTTCCATTAATAATTTATAAATTTTAGTTGTTATTCCTTTCATATTTTCGTTTTCCTCCCTTTCTTTCCCTTGCTGAATTATTTGTTCAAATTGTGTATATTTTCCCTTCTTATATTCTTTTTCTTCCAATTTTTAAACTATTGTTCTATTTGCATATAGTGAAACCAGGACATTTTTATTCCGCTAAGCTTTTCTTTTATATTTTCTTTTCCTATCTTTAAGTTTATCCAATTTTCTATTTTATCTATTCTCCTTTCCTTTAATTCCTTATCTAGTAAATCTCTTAAATTGTTTGGGAATGATTTTTCCATTATTATTGGTACTATCATTGAATTTTCATTCATTATTTTTTATATTTATTCCATATTTCTAATATATTTTTCATAAATGGGTTTTCAATTTCCTTAATTTCCTTCCTACTAAAATCTTTAAAAAAAGATTTTACTTATTTTCATATCAATTTCTTCTTTTCCCATTTCTAACCAGTCCAGATCTGATATATCTAACATACCTTCTATAATATATTTTAAGTGGTTGGCCTCATAATATCCCTTTACGTTAGGGAGGTCTAACCCTCCCTTTTTCTGAGATCCATACCAAAATTGTTTATTTAATCTACTTCTTTTACCTCCATTACAATATGCATTTAATAATTGCTGCCATTTACTTATTTCAAGTTCTGATATTTTTAATGGTATCATTTTAAATAAAAAAAATAATTTTGGTAAAATTTTCATTTTGACTAATGCAATTCTTCCAAGCCATGATAATTGAATTTTCTTATAGTCTACCAATTTTTTTTCAACTTCTTTCCATAGTATCATTCAATTTTTCCTTTCCATTTCTTTTAAGTCTTTCGTAATATTTATTCCTAAGTATTTTATATTACTTTTTAATCGTTCCTCTGAATCTTTTTGTTTCATAAATTCTGATTCCTTTTCTTTTGTATAATTAAATAACATCATTTCTGATTTGTTCTAATTAATTTGAAGTACTGTCACCTTTCACCTTTCACTGTCACCTTTCCAAATAAATTCAAAATTTCTTTTACTTTTTCCATTTTATCCTTTTTCCCATTTTATCCTTTAAACCCTTAATAGTTAATACTTAACATACTTAATGTATCGTTGGCAAATAAACTAATTTTATGTTTTTTCCCCAATCCTATTCCTTCCAAACAGCTATCTTTCCTTATAGCATTTGTTAACATTTCTATAACCATTGAAAATAATATTGGTGAAAGTGGGCATCCTTGCCTTCTACCTCTCGTTACTTTTATTTCATTTGTCATGCCATCATTTGTCAGGGTATGCCAGTTTGCATACTAAGTTGTGACTGGATGAAGGTATAGCAAAGTGGCAGGTGGAGTCCATGATGATAAGCCAGCTCTGGCAATTAATGATGCAGTCAGCCAATTAGGCCAGGTGGACTTGATAGCCACTTAGTAGTGTATAACTGCATTGGGAGTCTGTGGGGATTTTGGAGAGTGTATTACTCTCTATGCTGGTAAGAAGCCTGTTGCTGGGAAGTAAGTTTTTCTTGCTATGAAGTTATAGTACTGCAGGTATGCAGGAAGTTATGCTGTACTGTTTTTGTGCCTAGCCATGATGCTGTACTCTTTGTTTTTGCATATATTTTTTGTCTTACACTCTGCTGAGTAAAGCTCTATTTTTGTTGACTCCACAACTCTGCTGTACTATTTTGTAATACACCCAACATCATTTACCATTACCTTTATTGAATTATTACAGTATAATTGGTCTATTAATTCCCTTATTTTTTTTCTCCCATTCCAAACTTTTTCATAATGATTTTTTAATTTTGGCCATCCCACACAGTCAAAAGCTTTAAATATATCTAATGCCAAAATTCCTGCTTTTAATTTTTTATCCCAATTACATGTATTTTACTCAAAACTCTTCCTATTAAATTAGACATTTGTCTTTCTTTTAAAAATCCACACTGATATTTTCCTATATATTTATGCATACATTTATTCATTCTATTTGCTATTATTTCTGTTAAAATCTTTGCATCCTGGTTTATTAATGATATAGGCCTATATGACCCTGGATCAGTTGGATCTTTATCTACTTTTGGTATTAATATTACTAATGATTGATACCTGGATGATGCTGGGATTTTCTCTCCATTTATTATTCCATTATATAACTCTAACAAATTTGGAACTAACATTTTTTCAAATGTTTTATAATATTCAGGTCCCAAAATGTTGATTCCTGGAGTTTTCCCATTTTTTAAAATTTTTTTTAATTATCTCAATTTTCTCCTCCTTTTCTATAGGTTGTTCCAATAATTCTTTATCTTCCTTTATTGTTTGTCCCCAATTTTCTTCTACATACTTATCTATTTTATCGAATGGATTTTTTCCTGCTTGATATATATCTTTATAAAATTCTTCAAAAAATTTTCTTTTTTCTTTCATCAATCTACACATCATGCCTGATTTATCCTTCACTATGTTTGTCATACTTTCCATTTTCTTTTTCTGTGTGGACTTGGCCAGCATTTTTGAATTTTTATTACTATATTAAAAATATTCTCTTCTTAAATAAATCAAATTTTCTTGTATTTCATTTATTTCCATTTTATCCAATTCCTCTCTCTTTGCCCTTAATTCTATAATAATAATAATAATAATAATAATAATAATAATAATAATATAATAAAAATTTATTCATACCCCGCCCTCTGAAATATCAATCTGGGTGGCTTACAGTTAAAAATGTATACATCCATAAAACATATAAATACAATAACCCCCATCCCCCCTTAAAACAATATTAAATCAGATGAATATTTAAAACAACATAATACACAATTAAGTTAAAATAGAGACCCAGAATATATGCCCAGCCAGAATGATCCAACCATCAATGATGGGGGCACGTGAGGATCACTGGGGAGGGATATTTTATTTATATTTCTACCCGAGGCTAGGTAATTAGTCTGGAAAGGCCTGCCGGAAGAGATCCATCTTGACAGCTTTTTTAAAGCTGTCAAGTGATGTTAATTGACGGACATCATCCGGCAGGCCGTTCCAGAGTCTAGGGGCAACAACTGAAAAAGCCCCCCGGGAGGTAGCCGCAAGCCTCGATTTTTGGGGTTGCAGCAAATTCCTCCCGGAGGACCTCAGAGCGCGAGGAGGATTGTATGGGAGAAGGCGGTCCCTGAGATAGCTTGGACCCAAGCCATTTAGGGCTTTAAAGGTAATAACCAACACCTTGTACCTGGCCCGGAAGCTGATAGGCAGCCAGTGGAGGGACCTCAGAACCAGAGTAATGTGGTCCCTCCGAGATGTTCCCAAAACAAGTCTGGCTGCCATATTCTGTACCAGCTGTAATTTCCGAACCAGGCACAAGGGTAGCCCCATGTAGAGTGCATTACAGAAGTCGAGGCGTGAGGTTACCAGCGCGTGCACAACAGTCTCAAGGTCCCCTACTTCCAGAAAAGGGTGCAGCTGGTGTATCAGCCGAAGCTGATAACAGGCGCTCCTGACCGTCACATTAACCTGATTTGTCATCAGGAGCGACGAATCAAGGAGCACCCCCAAGCTACGAACGCAGTCACTGGAGGAGAGCGTGACCCCATCCAGGACTGGAGGTTGCAACCCTATTCCTGGTTTCGGGGCCGTTACCGTGAGCACCTCCGTCTTGTCTGGATTCAGCTTCAATCTGTTTTTCCTCATCCAGCCCATTACCGCCCCAAGACATTCATTGAGAGAAGAGATGCCATTGGAATTCAAGGCCGACGAACGAGATATGGAGAAATAGATTTGGGTGTCATCTGCGTACTGATAGCACCCAGCACCATAACTCCGTATTATCTCACCCAGCGGCTTCATATAGATGTTAAACAACATCAGGGACAAAATAGCTCCCTGAGGGACCCCACAAGTGAGGTCTCTCCTACTGGAGCTACAGTCCCCGAGCAGCACCCTCTGGGACCGACCCGAGAGGAAGGACCGGAACCACTGCAAAGCAGTGCCCCCCGATACCTAACCCCTTCAGGCGGTCCAAGAGGATGCCGTGATCTATCGTGTCAAAAGCCGCTGAGAGGTCTAAGAGCACCAACAGGGTCATGCTACCCCTATCGATGCCCAGACGCAGATCGTCGGTCAAGGCAACCATGGCAGTCTCAACCCCAAAGCCTGTCCTGAAGCCGGTTTGAAATTGGTCTAGATAATCGGTTTCATCCAAGACTGCCTGGAGCTGAAGAGCAACCACCCTCTCAATCACCTTGCTTAAAAATGGCAGTAATGACACAGGCCTATAGTTCTTCATGTCCAGGGGGTCCAGGGAAGGTTTTTTCAGAAGCGGCCTAACTGCCGCTTCCTTTAGACATGATGGAACATGTCCTTCCCTGAAGGACGCATTGATGATATCCGTAAGGAATCTCATCACTGCATCCCCCCCTGGATGGCCAGCCAAGATGGGCAAGGGTTGAGAGGGCAAGTCGTCTTCCTCACCTTACCAAGCAGCTTGTCCACATCCTCGGTACTCACAGATTGCCACTGATCCAGTAAAATTACATCGGCGGAGTCGATGGACGCCTCGCCTATAGACTCTGTCCCAATGGTGGCGTCAAGGTCGGCTCTTATCTGAGAGATTTTATCTGCAAAGAAGTTATTAAATGCATTGCAGTAGGCTGTTGTCGGGTTAAGCAAGGGATTTGGCGCAGGAGGAACCTGGTCATCTCCCTCACCACCCTAAACAGCTCTGCCGGACGAGACTCTGCAGACGCAATACGTGCAGAGGAGAAAGCTCTCTTCGCTGCATATATTGACTCCCGATAGGAATAAAGAAAATTCCTGTGGCGAGTTCTGTCAGATAAGAGTCGAGTTTTCCGCCACCTGCACTCTAGCCGTTGTCCAGCCCGCTTCATCATCCTAAGCTCAGGTGTATACCATGGATTACGATTTGAAGCGGTGCGGCAAGGGCCCTTGGGAGCGATCGTGTCTATGGCCCTGGCAAGATCGCTGTTCCAAGTATTAACCAGGGCCTCAATAGGATCACCGGCATTTCCAACCATTGAACCCTCTAAGGCTTTCTGGAATCCAATTGGCTCCATTAGCCTTCGAGGGCGGACCATTCGAATAGGCCCCCCACCCCCGGAGGAGCGGATATTGGCTCTCAGTTCCACTTTGACCAGGAAATGATCCGTCCATGACAATGCGGAGGTACTTACCACCTCCGCCCACGGATATTCCTGTTCTGTACTAAAGACCGCATCGAGTGTATGACCTGCATAATGTGTGGGCCCGTCGACCAATTGGGATAGGCCCATGTTTGTCATGGTATCCATGAACTCCCGAGCAGCACCTGTTAAACTGGTCTCGAGCGGAATGTTAAAGTCCCCCAGAACCAAAAGTCTGGGAGACTCCAACATGAGTTCGGAGACCAGCTGTGTCAGCTCGGTCAGGGAGTCTGCTAGACAACGGGGTGGTCGGTAGACTAGCAGAATCCCTAAACTATCCGTAGTCTTCAGGCTAAAGTACATACACTCGAAGTGGACCATGTTCTGGATAGGTATCCTGGTCAAGGTCAAGGTGTTCTTATGAACCAGAGTCACACTGCCCCCCCGCCCACTTCCCCTCACCTGCTCACTAACAAAGTACCCAGCTGGGAGGGCCTGCGCCCATGTAACAGCACTATCCTCCCCCAGCCAGGTCTCTGTAATGCAAGCCAGGTTGGCATCCTCATCCAGGAGAAGATCCTGGATGATATGGGTCTTATTCCTTACCGACCTGGCATTGCAAAGGAGCAGAGTGAGGTTCTGTGGAATGGTTGGTCTGCTCCCCAAACCATTCTGGGAAACAGAGGGAACTGAAGGCGGGATAGCTACTAAACAGCGATCCCGTCTTCTTTTGTAACATTTGTCCACTCTGTTCCAGCCATATCTCCCTTTCCCCAACACAACTCCTATAGTCGCCCCAACCTCTCCTTGTGCCTCGGGAAAATTCACTCTGGCCAATAAGAGTGTTAAAACCCTTTAACAAGGGTACTACATCCTATAAGGGTGATACAATCCTCTCAGTAATGAAAATTAAAGGCCAGAGCTAATAATGGTGATAGGAAACATCCTCATTTCCAATAGTCTGGAATGACAATTAGTTCGTACAAACTCCCCCTCATAAATTATCAATCCTCCGTGTCAGTTTTTCCCTGGCAGGCTTTATATTGTCCTGCACTGGGTCTCGGGGGCCTGCCTCTGCACTGCCTATACTACGCCCAGGTGAAAATGAAACTGGCGTGTAAGGGGGCCAACACTCTCCCTCCGGCAACACAGCTTCCTCCGGAGTCGCAGCCGCTTCTCTGCCGGTTTTTAAGGGCTAACAGGAGGCTCCCAGCTGATGATGGTAAGCGCCGCGCCGTGCCTCAGGTGCAGGTGGGAGAGCTGGAGAACTTTGCAGGAGGATAGCAAAGTCCCTCTCCCCCGCGTAGCGCCGCTGAAAGGGGCTCAAAGGGGGCCTCTTTTATCAGCCCAGCTGGTCCCACCTCTTCAGCCACGCTGCGCCGTGCCTCAGGTGCAGGTGGGAGAGCTGGAGCCCTTTGCAGGGCGATGGCAAAGTCCCTCTCCCCCGCGTAGCGCCGCTGAAAGTGGCTCAAAGGGGGCCTCTTTTATCAGCCCAGCTGGTCCTGCCTCTTCAGCCACGCCGCGCCGTAAATCTACATAAATTTGCTTATCTCTATTAATTATATATTTATTCTCTAGTTGTTCTATGTCTATTTCTAATTTCTTTTTTCTTTCTTCTTGTTTTTTCTTAAGGTTATATGATTCTTTTATACATATTCCTCTTATTACTGCTTTCATAGTATCCCATAACAAACCTTTTGTCACATCTTTATCATTTATATCCCATGTTTCTTGCCATTCCTTTCCAATCTTATCTACAATATCCTTATAATTCAATATCTTGGTATCTAACCTCCACCGTTTTATTTGTTCATAATCTTTCTTAATAACAATTTCTACATTCACCAAAGCATGGTCTGTAATTTTAATATTTGATATTACTGTATTTAAAACTGTATTTATCATATTTTTCGAAACAAAAATACAATCTATTCTGATATACATTTTATGTACAGCAGAATAGTATGTGTATTTCCTTTCATCCCCTTTTACTAATCTCCACACATCTTTAAATTCCCTTTTTTTCATTATTTTATTTAAATTTGTTATATTTCTATTTTTATCCTTTACAGAGGGGTTAGATTTGTCTTTAATCTAATGCATTTGCATGTTAAAATCTCCTGCCAAAATCACATATTGTTCTTCCATATCATCCACTGTTTTTAACACTTTCTCATAAAACTCTTCTTGCTTTTCATTTGGAGCACATATATTAGCTAATACATATTTATCTTCACCTAATTTCCCCTGTATTATTATATATCTTCCTTCTGCATCTCTTAATACATTGTTTATTAGAAAATCACATTTTTTGCAATTAATATTGCCACCCCCTTTGATTTAGAATTCCCAAATGCTTTTTGATAATTTTTTACCCAATTCAATTTCAATTCATTTTCCCCATCTTTTCA
Organism: Phrynosoma blainvillii; assembly: GCA_026167975.1. Taxonomy (NCBI): domain Eukaryota; kingdom Metazoa; phylum Chordata; class Lepidosauria; order Squamata; family Phrynosomatidae; genus Phrynosoma; species Phrynosoma blainvillii. The sequence continues at coordinate 272,857,799 of JANUYF010000003.1, forward strand.
TTGATGGGTCTCTTGTAAGATAATGTCTGTGGCATCTCGTTTTAACAATGCTTCAATCCTTCTTCTTTTACACAGCCCTGGTGGTGCAGTGGTTAAATGCCTGTACTGCAGCCACTCACTCATAGACCACAAGGTTGCGAGTTCAATACCAGCCAGGGCTGAGGCTCGACTCAGGCCTGCATCCTTCCGAGGTCGCTAAAATGAGTACCGAGCTTGTTGGGGGGCAATCAGCTCACAGTTGTAAACCGCTTAGACATCCCATAGCGTGATATGAAGCGGTATATAAATAAGCTGCTTTGCTTTTTGCTTTTGCTTTTAATCACTGAACCAAGACCTTTGGTGTTTAAAGTTGAAATTTTTAACTTATCCGCCATAGTACAATTTATTCCTCTCTCCAATGACTTCAATTTGTGCAACCCATATCCCTCCCCTTATCCCCCCTTTCTCCTCTCCCCCTCCCCCCCTCATGTCCCATTTACCACCTCATTTCTTCTTGCTAGAACAATTTGCTCTAGCCTTGGTTGCTGAAGCTGCCCCTATGGGGAGGGGTGGTGAAGACATTCCAAGACCCCAAAGAAACTGCCTGCCCCCCCCCCCCCCGAGTTCTCATTAATTAATTAAGTTTAACTTTTCAACTTGATTGTAGTGTTGTTTCTTTTTCCTTTAGGGAGATCCAACTCCTCCAGTTGCTCCCAAAAATTCTGCTCCTCCAGATGTTCCAATCAGAGCTACTTCTCCAGGTTGTGCAATTTCTCCAGTTGATTTTTCATCTCCAGACCCTTTAGCTTCTCCAGTTGGTTTTTGTTTCTCTTTATATATTCCCAAATCTTTTAACAGCCATAGTCCTTGTTCTACAGATTCCATCCGGTATCTTCTTCCTGCTTTCTGGAATTTTAAGAATACAGGATGACCCCATGTATAACTAATCCCAGCTTTCAACAGCAACACTATGCATGGCTTCATTGACATTTGACATTTTCCACATTCTTGTTTTAAGACAGTAGTCATTATAAATTTCCACTTTCGCATCTCCAAATCTAGGTTTCTCTGGGTTTTTCCTCATAATATTCATCAATTCTTCTTTTTTATTATAATTGATCACCCTTACAATTATATCATGTGGTATAATTTTATTTATTCCTGGCTCCAAACGATGAACTCTTTCCAAATCTGTATCATTCCAATTAAAAGATGGGGAGACTTTTTGTAACCATTTTAAAATTTCTGTTTTTAAATCTGATTTTCTGTCTCCTTTCCCACTTTCTGGTATATTCTTGATAACAAAGTTTGATCTTCTATTATAATCTTGTAAATATATAAGCCTTTTATCTATTTCAGAAAGCTTATTTTTATTTATTTGAATTTCTTTCTGGTGCACTTCATGTTTAGCTTTGCATGTTTTATTATCCACTTGTAGTGTTTGGACATCCTGTTTAATATCTTTTATGCATTCTATTACTTTCAAAAACTTGTCATCCGATGTTTCCACTTGCTGTTGAAAGTATTTTTGAATTTCTTCTAGTTCGTTTTTTAATGTTAAATGTAAGTCCTGTCTGTGCCTATTTTCCCTTCAATTTCCCTCTTGTGTGATTCCAATTATTTGTTGAACTCTGTAATTGTTTGATCATGTTGTTGTTTCATGATCTCTGTAAAAGCATTCATCATGTCTTTAAAATCCATCTTCTTTTCCTCCTGTCCTTTCTCAGTCTCTTCACCATCTTTTTTTAAAATGGCTGCAGGAGGAATACTCTCTGCTTGTTCATGCTGTGCCTTCGGCAGGGGGGGAACCTTTCTTTGGACTTCTAATCATCATTTCAGAAGCCTCTATTTTAGATAATTTATGAAAAGAGACATCTGAAGGTTCCTGTTTGCTAACTTTAGCTTGCCAAACTTTCTCTGTTTCTAGAGGGTTTTTTTTCCTTTTTGCATTTACACTTTCCTGTAATCAATCTTCATTCTTAAACAGACGTCTTCTTTTAAGAAATATGATTATTTTATAAAGCAGTTCCAAGGCTAACTTCTCTTATCTCAAGAATTCCTTTAATTGCGATGCCTCTAGCTGCTTCATAAATCTTTTAAAATGAGGCTTTTTCCCCTTCTCCTCCCTTTCTCTTTGTCCATTCCACACAAAAACTAAACTAAACTTTTAAGAGCTCTATTTAAAAAAAAAGCAGCAAAGTTTTTCATCGCATTACCTCCTTTATGGATTAATATTGTGGATCCACCCAAAAGAAGTATATATTTTTTCCTTTGGGAGTAGTTTTTAAACTACATTTATTTTGAGCACCCAGTCTATCTGAACAGTCCTACCCAGCCATTTGATTGGCTCCACCCCCCAAAAAAAGCTTTCTCCTGACTGTCTGAGCCCTACTAGGAATCATGACCTTCATCCTACCAGACTCATCCTCACTCTCACTACTACTCTGCACTCCTGTTTCTATAGACTTGCTTGTGCTCAAACATGTGTGTTGAGATATTGTGCCCAGGTGTCTGTGTCTGTGGCATAGTTGTAGTGATGTGCTTGGCTTTACATAACTGTAAAGGTAAAGGTATTCCCTGTTGAAAAGGTTGCCGTGTCCAACCATAGGGGGTTGTGCTCATCTCCATTACTAAGCCAAAGAGCCAGCATTGTCCAAGATAACTCTGTAATCATGTGACCAGCATGATTGCATAGAACACTGTTTACCTTTACCTTCCCACCAAAATGGTACCTATTTATCTACTTGCATTTGCATGCTTTCAAACTGCTAGGTTGGCAGAAGCTGGGACTCGTGATGGGAGCTCCCCCCATCATGCAGCACCCAGGCCTTGAACTTCCAACCTGCTGATCTTGCAATCAACAGAGTCAGCATCTTAACCAATTGAGCCACTGCATCCCCCTTACATCTGCTGTAGCCCTTGGCAAATCCACCCCTCCATTTCTGACATTTTGTGGTACATTGCCTAAAGGAATGAACATATCCTGCTTACAATGGATTTTCTCCCAACCACAGTGCTTTTCAAAATTAGCACTTCTGGAGAACATCACTTTGCCCTGACCCTGTATTTGTTCCCCTCATAGCCAACAAACCAAAGTCTTCTCCACTTTGGCTCACACTTCCTGCAGAATTGAGGTGGAACTAGCACATTAGCAAACTGCCCAAACATTCTCAAATACTTCAAATTAGGAGCACACCTATACAACAAGAAGTATGGAGTTTGACAAATAGCTGAACTTCATATCCAATTGATGAGATGGCAACCTGTCAATGTAGCTTCTCCCCACAAATGTGCAGGTGGTTCCGTTTCCAGCATCATGCAGTCATGCATCTGACGATGACCCCAATGCACCTTTAGGCCAGACCATCCTCTTGTGGAGCAGCAGGATTTGTGATCTTTTGGTATATGCCTTTCTGTTTAAGCAAATTCTGCAAATTTAGATTGAGGAATTCGCCTCCCTTATCTGTTACCAATGTTCCAACTTTGTATAGGAACTCTCTCTCTCAATTGAGTTAACCCATTGTTTGAATTTTTCACTTGCCTTATTTTTGGCTTTTAAAAGAAACACATACCCATATCTAGTATGCCTATCAACAATTGACATCATGTACCTATTCCCCCCTTCACTAGGCTGGAAAGGACTCAATAAATCAGCATGAATTACCTGAAATAGCCTCTGGGTGGCACATTTGCTTTCCTTGGGCACAGAGAAAGCTTTTAGCTTTATCCTTTTTACATACGGAACACTCTATATTGTTCAGTCTAAGCTCTGGGCAGACATTTTCCAATTCAGATAGACTTGTAAAGTGAGCATGTCTCAGTAGTGGGCACAGTCTGAATGAAGCGGGACATTGGATACATTTGCACATTCTGATTTTGCTATCAGGTGGTAGAGCTTATTGTTTTTTACCCCTTTTGCACAAATAGACCCATTTGATGAAATTGTGCAACCACCACCTTGGAATGACACTTGAAACTCATCAGATATTAGGGATGACACACTTACTAAACAATCCTCTAAATTTGTTGCACAAAGTACATTATCAAATGTCCTGGCAAAGCTGGCAATGTAAGCAGTTCCCATCTTCTGAACTTTGCTGGGAGCCCCATCAGCAAGACATACAGAGTTCACTAGAGCTGGTTTCAAGTCCTTCAAAAACTCCAGACTACTGACCATGTGATGTATGGCCCCACTATCAAGCAGCCAAATATCCCCTGGAGTGCTTGTCTGTTGTGCAACAGCAACACTCCCTTCAGTCTCAGAAGCAACCCCCCTCCATCCTTAAGGTTTCTTCTTCTTCTTCCAGCTGGCAGATGTTCCCTTCTGTGCTGATGAAGACATTTGACACTCTCTCTGGAAATGCCCTATATTTCCACAGTTGAAACAGTGTCTCTCCCTGCAGACTACTGCTCTCTCACCATCCAGTGATGTGGGAAACATCTTTACATCATGGACTGGTGGGCTAGCTTTCTTCCTTCTCACAGTTCTCTGCAACCTGGATTTGTATTCATGTCTCTAGAGTTCCTCGAAGGTCCTTGCTGACGCATAAGGTCCAGGTTCAGGTCTTTCTCTGCAATGCTCTGCAAGCTATACATCAAAAAGTCCCATTTTCTTGTCAGACTCCCTATTAGGATGTATGTTTTTTTGGCATTCCTCAATTTCCACACCTCAGACCTCAACTTGTGTAAATAAGTCCTCCATTCTGCTGAGGTATTTGGTTACAGACTCACCCTCTTATACAGGTGTTTCAACAAATCACCAACCATACAGGTGTTTCAACAAATCATCTTAGATAAGAAGCTGTGAACCTAGTGCACTTCTATCAATGCATTCCATATATCAAATGCAGTTTTTTTTTTACCGCTCATGTGGTTTAACTGGCATGTTTCTAGAGTCAATAGAAGAGTAGTTCTCACCCTTTTGCCCTCTTCAGCTTTTGAAGGTTTTGGGTGTGTCTTGACCACATCCCACAAATCTTCTCTGGTCAATAAAGCCTCTAAGTACATTGACCATAAGGCATCATTGCCAGCTTTCAGCTTCTCAAACCAGTTTTCTCCATGTTTTCTTCTTCTCTGCTGCAATCCGTCAAGGACAAACAGTCTCTTGTCAGACCTCCAACTCAGCTCAGATTACTGATGAAGCCTTGCAGGCACGCACAAGCCTTAACTCTTTTTCTGTCAAAATTTCTGATACACTGGAGAACTTTGGCTTAACATGCACACATCAGAACTTAAGCAGAGCTCTGAGCACTGTCCTTAGTGGCAAACTGGGCCCATAACCCTTGTTGGGGCTTGTGAGACCCAAAGTCCATGCATGCAGAGGACTGGCTGCCAGTAACCCAATTCCACAGGAACCTCTGGAAGTGGTGAAGGGTGAAGAAATACTCCTTCTCCAATAGAGTTGCAATCATGACAGCTGAGTTCTCTTGAAGAGGCTTTAATCTTGTTTGCAATATTTACAAGTACTTTACATCAACAGATTACTCAAACTGACATAATGCTCCATCCCCATCTGATATTCACCATGTTTTTTGTATAGTGGCAAATTCTCCCTTATATACACACACTCTGCCTGTGATGTTAGTCCAATCCCCAACCAGTATGTCACAGTTTCCTGTCACATGTGTGCCATGATTTTGCAGTATTGAAGCTTCATGACACTACTTCCTGCTGAGGTGTCATCATCTTCCTATAACTCCGCACCTCTCAATTTTACACACTCAACATGGTACCTTTTGAACTCAGGTTACCTTTCACCTTTGTTCTCCATTGCAGCATCTGTTACATATTCTGATCTGGGTGCAAATGCACCCTGACAACCCTCACTTCTGCTTGCCTAGGGAAATTTAAGATAGACTAGAGGCTTCAAAATCAGAACCTCAGTATTATTTCATATGACTCCCCCTTACCTTACCTTACTTCCAAAGAAGTTATAAAAAATAGTGTTATCTCAATGTTTTAGCATTTTTTCACTCCTTTATGATTGCTTGCCTCTTCTGCCCTTACTGAAATGCTATATAATCTGATGTAGCCATACAACATATAGAATCCACAGATGGACAGACTTAATCAAGGAGGACACAGCCCTCAGTCAGTATGTACTAAGGATAGGATATCTCGAAGGTGTTTCATTTACAGGGTCATCAATAGTCAAGATCAACTTGAAGGCAGTTAGCAACAATTAATTTAATGCTCACCTGTTTGTTTGAGATGAGAAACAATTACCCCTAGGAGTCCAAAAACAGATAAATTTATTTCCTTTGTATTATCCCCCCTCCCATTTATTTTCACTGTAGACATGGGTTTTCCAATAAAAAGTGAAGTGATGTTAAAAAAAGTGCCCAAAATAAGAGTGTGATCTGATGTATTATATTTAGTACACATAACTTTGAAATCTTCCAAAGCTCCACAACTATTAGAACTTAAATATTTGATTAAAAGTTAAAAATAAAACACAATGTTGGAATGTATTAGATGCTTTTTGTGGATATTATTTTTATCAGAATACTTGTCATTAAGGGCTTGTAATATGTTTTTCTTGCACTGTTTGTTTAAATTTGAAGGTAAAGACCACAGAAAACTGAGGTCACATATTATGAACAAAAGAAAGAGTGAGGAAGGGAAAATGGGAAAAAAAGAGGCAACATTGAAAGAAAGCCCATTTTAACCACTTTCACTTTGAGATGACCTGCACAGACAAAAGGTTAATTTGTAACTTGATATTATTTTGGATCATTTGGAATATTATTGTTTTTATCCCGTGCTAATTATGAATCAATTCAATATAATGTACTATCACACACATTGCATATGGATAATCATCTGGAAAAATTCTGCCTAATATATTATTGACAGCAATTCATAGACAACAATGAAATTTATGAAACATTAAAAAAATGATTTTTAATCACATAATTTTTTTCCATAGAAAACTATGTATAGCACTTTTTTCCCACTCTGCATCACCATCTGCAACTGTGATATCTTTTTTTTTTTCCAGGTTCAAAAAAGAAAGAAAGATTGAAAGATAGATAGAAAGAAAGACATCGGTATGTAGCTGGAATTTTTTTCTTCTCATCTCATGAGTGATATGACCCCACTGCAGTAAGTGTTTTTAGTTTCAGCTGCACCATGGAACTATCCTATTTTTTACAACATTATATGACCAGACAAGGTACAGTACCATACAGATAGTGAAAGGAAAGATGTGATTAAATGGGAAAACAGATGGAGGGAGAAGGGGAGGATAAACAGGCAGGGAAGATGGTTTTCCTACTGCTTTTTCTCTAGCAACATTTTGTTGGTGTCAGATCTGAATAATATAATTTACTTCAGAATTGCTTACATGAAGGGATGCACAACCTGAATTTCACAACCTACCAGATGAAATATGGCCAGGAACCCCCAATCTATGTCTCTCAGGAGGAGCATCATGACAAGACACAGACCAGCCTACTTTCGCCCCCCCCCCAAAAAAAAGGTCATTAAACGAGCAGGTGCAGGGATGTGCTGATCTACTCCCTGCCAGAAAGGACACTCAGCAGCACCACCTTTTAGTTAGAGAGAGATGGAGAGAGGCTTACTGTATTGTTTAAAGCAGGCATGCTCTACCTCTGCTACTAGTCAAGAGATGCAAAGCCAATAAGAGATTGCACCTCCAGGCTCCCAGGAAGTGTATCACAGTAAGCTAGGGGTCGGCAATGTTAACGTACCTGGAGCCGAATGGCGGCGCACGTGCTGTCTCCACCGCACTGCCATGCATGTTGCGGCCACAATTTTGTTTGCCAAAATGGCGACCACGACTGATTTGCACATGCGCAAATGAGTCGCGGCCGCCATTTTGGCAAACAAAATGGTGGCTGTGACACGCGCAGCGTCAGGGGTTGTCATCGTCAGGGGCTGGTTGGCGGTGGTCGGTGGGCTGGGTGCAGCCCACGGGCTGTAGGTTGCCAACCCCTGCAGTAAGCTCACAGCTTGGTCCCATTAATCAGCCAGAGGAAGAAGCACTACTCCAGTACTCGTGTCCCCCTCCCAACTCATTTTCCTGCTTTCCGTTTTATCATATCAATTAGATTGCTAGCTTACAGAGAACAACCATGTTTTAATATTCGTATCCAAAATTGCTGCTATTGAATATAACTGAAGATTTGAAGGGTAAGTTAAATAGAGATGAGATAGGGGTTGTTCTCTATATGATCACTGCAGCTCGCATGGTGTTAGTTAAGTATTGGAAAGAAGTTAATAAACAAATAATAGAAGGATGGATTGTAAAAGCGAATGAGCTAATGATAATGGATGAACTAACTATGGTGATTAATGGGAAAGCTGAACAACAGTATTCTAAGAAATGGGGAAAAATATATGACCTGTGGCAAAAAGGATGATATTAAATAATAGAACCTAAAAACAACAACAATAGAAATATTACAGGCTATGTATCCCAAGTATTGGTTGGTGGTATTTAGCAAGTGTTTAAAAATAACTGAATTATGTAAGGTTAATTATGTAAGGTTAATAGAGATGAATAGATAGAGCATTTATATATTAAGAGTAAAGTCACATTTTGATAAATGTACTCCACAGCTTCGGAATATAAGTTATTGAAGAAGACACATAAGGAACATGAAGGAACAAGAAGGAATGTGATATGATAGAATTTTGTTGTATATGTTTTAGGTTGGCATGTCTGTATGTATATACTCGTACATGTGTTTGTTAGTTTACCTATATGTATTTCTTCAATATACTAAGAAACTTAATAAATAAAATTATACAGAAAAAAAAATATTTGTAGAGTCATTTTAAAAAGTCAGGTCCTTTGAATATATTCACAAGTGATCAATACATTAGTATTCATTATAGTGAATAATTTATTCTCTCTAAAGTAAAGTTTGTATTTTTAGCTTACTTTCTGTAGAATACATTGTACTTCATTACCCATTTGTAACTTAAAACAATAATTAAAGTAAGCTGGGGCAAGCAAAGTGAGGGTCTATAGCAACATACAGTTTCCAAGGCTGTTTTGTTGTGTCTCTCAGTCCCAGTGTCCCTCTATAAGAAAAAACTGCCATGAAACTTGAAGTTGCCCAGTCTTGAAGCAAGCAAATACTTCTTTTTCAAATTAAATCATTCACCATTAAATATTCATACCCATAGATAAAAGTATCAAACAAGCAATTGGACTAGATGACCTACAAGTCTCCATCCAACTCTATGGATTACATCAAAATTTTTCAGGCTCATGGATGCGCTACTGGAACACTGGTATAAGATCAGAATTCAGTTCAAGTAGGAGAGAGGACTGATGTGCCCTCTCAACTGCAGCCCCACATACATTCCAGAAATCTGCTGTGGAGAGCTGAAATTATCTGGAGTTGGTTATCAGGGGATTCAGGGGTTAGGGTTAGGAGAGGGATTTATGGTAACTGGTGCTTCAGAACTAGTAGAACATTACATTTAGGCATATAATCTAATGAAATGTTCTGTTTACCAAGGGAGATTTTTTTTAAAAAAATTTCTTTCATAGCCAAATCTCAATTTTAAATTTGGCTAATCCTAAAATGAGGTCTTCAAAGAATTTTTTTCCATCTATATTCACTCCAAATTTGTGAAACATTGCATGCATTTTGTATATGATTTTGACTAATATAAACATTTTACAAGACACTTTCCACATATAATGCATTTTTGCTGTTGTTGACATATACATTTTTGCAGGTACTTAAAAACTGCAGCTGACTGCAAAATTTGCACTGTGTAAAGTTCAAAGGATAAGTTTAAGTTCATACATTGCTTCAAAGATGCAAAAGTAGGCAAATGTGAATTAAAATACAAACTAAATACATTTCACACTTTCATCTTCCTTTCTCTTGCCTTATTTTGACAATCCTTTGCCTAGCTGGCTGACTGCCAGAAATAGTGCACATTAAATTGAGGCACTGCCCTGGCTCAGTGCTAGGGAGTCATGGGAATTGTATTTTTTTCTGGGACATTGAGCCTTCTCTGTCAGAGAGCTCTGGTGCCACAAGAAATTACAGTTCCCATGATTCCCTAGCACTGAGCTAGGGCAGTGCCTCAATTTAATGTGCACTATTTCTGGCAGTCTGCAAAGGCCCTCTGTTTCCAACATCAGCTCAATTTGTATCAAGTTAATTACTCCATCCTTTCTCTCTGAATATCATGTAGCTAAAGAGCACAGCAGTGTTCCTTTAAACTATGGTCTTTAATTCTAAACAAAACTAAAAGGCACAAACATCTACCAAAGCAAATTAAAATTTAAAAAAAAAAACCTCAAAAGCAAATGTTCTTTAAAACACAGATTCTGTTGTATTCCTGTAGTCAGAGCTCTGGTTAATACTACAGTTATTGTTCTAACTGAATGTGTTTATTAGTTCTGATGAATTCAACAGTACTGACTCCCAAGTAAATGCACACAGAATTCTATTAAAATTATTTGTTTTTGTTTTGTGCCTTCAAGTAATTTCTGACTTACAGCAATTCTAAAGTTAACCTATCATGGGGTTTTCTTGGCAAGTTTCTTCAGAAGGGGTTTGTCATTGCCATCCCCTAAAGCTGAGAGTGTGTGAATTTTCCAAAGTCACCCAGTGGGTTTACATTATTAAGATGGGATTCAAACCCTGGTATCCAGAATGATAGTCGAATGCTCAAACCACTACACTATGCTGGCTCTCATTAAAATTATACCTTCTCTGAAAATGTATAGAGAATTTTTCTCTCTCCAATCTAGGCCACTTTAGGATTTCAAGATTCCATTTACCACATAAGTAGTTGCCCTGATATCACAGTTTAAATTATTTGCAGATGATTACTCTAAAGGAGCAGTTGTCTTGGCAAATCTCTTATATAAGTTTTAAAAACATGATAAAATAGGTAGCTTTATTATTAATATACTTACACTTCTGTATTTTATAATATACTCCAAAATAGGTGCACCTCCATCATCTTGTTTTGTTATACTAAGTTTAAAGCTTTTCCCACCACCTGGTTGACCTTGAATAGATGGTGGGCTTGGTTCGCCTGAAAAGGAAAATGATAAAAATAATGCAATCATTCTATGATATATTATTATTATTATTATTATTATTATTTCTAAATTGAGGATGTGCTCTCTGCCAAAATAGCAGAGTGAATTATGTTGTAAGAATTTTGTAACACCATTTACTTGATAATGAATATATTCATTTTTAAAATATTCCTTACACACAAAGGGAAAAATTCAATTATGGAGGGCCCTTGGCATCTGCAGGTATTTGGTTCCAAACATCCTTCCCCCAACCTGATACCAAAAAAAGTGGATGCTCGGGTCAATATTTAACATTTAACATTACCCGGGTGACAAGATCCAGGTACAGGAAGACAGTTTTCCTGCACTGTTTCCAACCTTTCCATCATGAAGGCTCTGCCAGAATTTAAATATGTGCCTGAAAGAGGCTTCCTTATGAGAAAGTGGAAAATGGATTGAAGCAGGAGTTTAAATTCTGGAATAGGCTTCCTTATGAGAAAGTGAGAAACAGAGTGAAGAAGTTTAAATTCTGGCAGAGACTTCCTTGTCAGAGGGTTGGAAATGGAATAAGGCAAAGGTTTAAATTTTGGCAAAAGCTTTGTGATGTGAAGGTGGGAAAGAGAGTGAGGAAGAGGTTTAAGTTTTGACTGTGGCTTTGTGGTGGATTGACTTCTATGGAGGAGGGAGGCATCAGCTTGCTTGGGTCTCACTGCAGCAGCCTCTGCCATTGCTCTGAGACTGCTTCTCAGCCTGGCCATCACAGGCTAAAATAAATAAATAAATAAATCTTGGTTTAAATCTGCATTTATTAATATCTGTGGATATCAAACCCACGGATACCGAGGGCACATTGTATATAAACCAAATCCAATCGTGTAGACTCACTGATTCAATAGGATCTTGATTATTTCTTTATTGAATGTATATCCCACCTTTCTCCTGAGATGGGATTTCAGATGGCTCACAGGTTCCATTGATTCAGTGAAATCTGACTGATAACTGAGTTTAGCCCCAGAAATTTAGAACTGGGTTGCAATTAAAGCAAAATCTAGGGGAAAAAAGAATGTTATGGTTCTATTGAAAAAATTATATCACCCTGAACTTTATCATCTTAGAAAAACAGAGCACCAATTAATGTCAACCCAACTATTAGTATATTAACAAAATTAGCACAATATCTAACAAACTCAAATGTATATTTCAAAAACCATTTTATTGTGTGTGTTTTTTTGTGTGTGTACTGTGATATTACAATGCCATCAATCATTATTACAATTCTTTGACTATGTTTGGAGCTTAAACATTTTACCTGATTAAGAGGCCTTCAAAGCCACAATCCATTTCTCACAGGTGTGAGACCAAAGCTCTATTAATGGGCAATTACATTCCAATATGATCTTTCTCTTTCAGGAAGCAAAGTTTGCATCTCCATATACATGGCCAGTTGTACCATAATGAAATGAAATTGTTACTTTGGGTGGTGGATATGGAGGTTAATGAAGAACACAAACCCATGCCAGAAGAGCCACATGTTCCCCATATTGATGCCCTCATAAAAAGGCATGAGGGCAATAACTGTTGGGTAATTTAAGCTTCAGCCTTTGGTAAGGAAACAAAAATGTTCAAATATTAAAACTGTCAAAGCCATACCTGTTAGGATCAAGCTTTAAAGTAGCAGAGTAGTAGAAATGTGCTCTTGTCTAACTGTGCTTCCCTAAAAATTGAGACTGACTCAAAAACAACACAAGTAGCTTGAAGTTCAAACAAAATTTTACTAATAGATTTACTCTATATTTACATAGAAGCTAGAACCTAATCTAGCTAGTGAATAATTCAGGTAAAAGAAATATTTCTCTCACCATATTTCCAAAGAAAATTCAGAGAGGAGAAAGATGGAAAACATGTAGTTCAATTAAAAAAAAAATATTTGAGAGAGTGTGTCTATTAATCCCAAAGGGGGAGTGACCTAAGTCACGTGGTTAGTTTGAATGAGAGAGAGAGAGAGAGAGAGAAGAGTTTGCATGCAGGAAATCCTAAGGAGGGAAAAAGAGAATGCAAAAATCAACCAACAGTCCCCTTCTTATACTCTTGCACTGAAGTCAAGTTCTCTGGAACTGATCTCTTGGTAGAGGCTTGGTAAGGGTGGCTGCAATCATCAACTGGACAAGTCCATTTTGACACATCTCTTACAACTTGTGGAAGGCAATGTCAATATTCTTCTTGAGTGGCTTTTCACTTTCAGAAATCTTGATGCAACTTTGATTATCTTGCATCAAAATGGTTGGTATGAGCTCTGTTATCCAAAAGTCCAGAAGTATGTTGTGTAGCTATTTGATTTCATCACATGCTGCCTTTGCTGAAACACACTCAGCACCAGTTGAAGAATCTGCAATTGTGGATTGCTTCTTACTTGTCCAACTTACAGTTCCTCCACCATAGAAGATTGGTTTTCCACTAGTTGATTTTCTGTCTATCAGGTCTGCAGCCCAGTCTGCATCCATGTAGGTGATCGGTTGTGGTTGATCACAGGCTGGCAGTATCAGTTTGTAATTCGTAGTTCAGTTTGAGTATCTTGCAACTCTCTTCACTGCAATGAAATCTCTTTCAGTAGAGACTTGACCATTCTGCATAAAATTCCAACAGCATTTGCAATATCAGATCTGGTGAAATTGGCTATGTATAGGACTTTTCCAACTGCAGTCCTATACTTGCCTCCATTCTTCAAAGGTTCAGATTTCTTAGTGTCTTTTAAGAATCCTACTTCCATTGGAGTTGGCATAGCATTTGTATCTGCTTTGTATCTGAATCTCCTCTTCTGCATCTTGCTTTGTGGTAAAAAACCATCTACAGCCAATTGCCCTTTTTCCTTCTGGCAATGTTGACAAAGTCCATGTCTTATTTTTACATAAAGATTGTATCTCCTCACTAGTGGCTTTCACCCACTTCTCAGAATATGTTTTTGGCTGTCCCTTGATCATTTTCGTCAGAAGGTGTTTGAATTCCTTCTTCTGTGGCTTGATGTCAGGTGGCATACCTTTATTGACCTTCTCACCTGGACTTGGATACCTGACTCTGCTTCTTACATGCCCTCCAGTTCCTCATAGTTTGGCTGGTCCACTGCAGGTGTAGCCCCTTCTGGATGCAAGACCTCTGGAGAATGAAAGAACACATGCTCTGGTTGTTGGTGGGCATCTTCTTTCACTGAAAATAAATCTGGATAGAGAACTTTGTTTGGATTAGATTCGTGGTCTTTCATCAACATAGCACTTTTTAATTTTATTGTTTGTCCATCTGGATTTAGAATTATGTAAGCATTCCTAGCATAACCAACAAAAGATCCCTCTTCTCTTCTGCAGGCAAGTTTGTGTATTTTTTGTTGGGGAATGTAGGTAAATACTATGCTTACAAAAATCTTCAGATGGTTTAATTTAGGTTTAACTCCATGCCATAACTGAATGGGTTTACATGGGTATGTAGCAGTTATGATGGCTTCAGACCAATAGCATTTAGGCATATTAGCCTCTAAAAACATGGTGACTGCCATCTCCTTGAGAGTTTTGTTCATTCTCTCTGCCACATCTTTTTGTTCTGGAGAATAAGGCTGTGTGGTATGATGCTCAATGCCATGTTCTTTAAAAATTCATAAAATTCTGCACTGACAAATTCACTACCATTATCAGTGTGCAGGCTCTTGGGTTTGTAGCCAATTTTTTAGAGACTTGATACATTTTTTGAAAAGCTTGACTCTTATCTCTGAGAAGGTATCAATAACAGTCATAAAGTAAGAGTTGTCATCTGCAGATCTATGATTCATTAGTCCAGAAAGATTAGAATGTAAAAGATCCAGTGCCTTGTTGGATTGCCTCTCAGTAACTGGAGGGTGTGGAACCCTAGTGGCTTTTGCTTTCAAGCATTCTACATATGTTTTACTGTTGGAGCATGCTTTGAACTTAAAGTCTCTTGCAAACTCTTGATTGGTCAGTTTTCTAATATTTTCCACACTTTGATTAGCAAATCTGCAATGCCATAAAATTGAACAGTCTTTGTGATTGCATTGGGTCACACTGTTTGCAGATGAATGCAAAATCTGCATCTGATAACAGCCATGAGATCCTAAATATGCTCTAAAAATCAAATGTTTGTCATGAAAACCAAAGCAGGATTGCTTTCTGAAACTGACATGGTTTCCTCTTTATGTTGTGATTTGTACACTATAAAAGGAGGCTTCCATATCTGGCACATAGTAGGCCAGAGGTTCCTATCCTATCAGAACCAAGGTTTGTTTGCAAAATAGCATTCCCTTTTCCCTGTGCAAAAACTTCCTGACCATTAGTGGCCCACTCCATGGTTTCCCAGCACAAAAAAAAGCTGGAGAAAGCCGCTCCTTTTTGCACCAGCAAATGCCTGCATTTCCGCCACAGTCATGGCTTTTTGCACTTCTGTAGCATGCGGCATCTAAACATGGAGCATTGAAAAGCTGCCCATGTGTGGTTGGTTGGGTGGCTGGCTGTCTGTTTCACCCCATAGTTTCCTAAGACTTCAGAGATTGGTAAGGAAACAAAAATATTCAAATATCAAAAATATCAAAGCCAAGCCATCTTATCTTAGGGACCGCCTCTCCCCGTATGATCCCCCCCGCGCCCTGCAGTCCTCTGGGAGGAATCTGCTACAGCCAATAAGAACTAGGCTGTCCCAGACCTCCCAGAGGGCCTTCTCGCAACAACTCCCAGACTCTGGAATGGCCTGCCGGATGAGATCCGTCTTATCACTACTCTTGCTGCTTTCAAGAAAGTAGTAAATATGGATCTCTTCCAGCAGGTCTTCCCGGAATAACTCTCAGCTGAGAGATGAGTTTTGATTTGCTGCCTCTGATTCTATTCTATGTTATTATATGTTCTTATCTGTTTTTCTTAATTAATGTGGCATTTTTTTTTTAATTTGGCTGTTGTTTAATTCTACTTTAAGGGGATGGGAGGGTGAGAGTATGGGATGAGGGACTGACTTTTAACCTTGTTCTGTTTTTAAACCTATTGTTCCCCGCTCCGATTGCCATGCAGAGGGGCGGGTTATAAATAAAAATTATTATTATTATTATTATTATTATTATGCCTGTTAGGTCTAGCTTTAAATTAGCAGAGTAGTAGAAATGTGCTCTTTTCTAACTATGCTTCCCTAAGAACTAAGACTGACTCAAAAACAACACAAGTAGCTTGAAGTTCAAACAGAATTTACTAATTTCTTTAATCTATATTTACATAGAAACTATATCCTAATCTAACTAGTGAATAGTTCAGGTAAAAGAAATATTTATCTCACCATCTTTCCAAAGAAAGTGGAGTAAAGAGGAAGATGGAAAACATGCAGTTCAATAGAAAATCTTTGAGAGTGTGTGTCTTTAGAACCAAAGGGGGAGTGACCTAAGTCACATAGTTTGAATGAGAGAAAGTTTACATGCAGGAAATCTGTATCTATCTAAGCAGGGGAGGGAAGAGAATGCAAAAAAAATCCAATAATAACATGGGTGGGAAAAGATGAAGAAGAGAGGAGTGAGAGAAGAAAGATGAGACTGAACAAAGCAGCACTTTTTGTTCTTCATACGTTGGGACAACTTGCCTAATCCTTAGCATTCTTAATGTCCCCCTCTTTCAAAAAAAAAATCTCATAGAAGTCAGCTTATAAAATTTATTTTATGAATTTTATTTTTCCATTCTGAAAGTAAAAATATTATGAATGATTTTTTGAACAGCAAGAAAACATTGTAAACTGGAACCAATGAAGAAAAAGAAAGTTACAGCTTTCTTGTACTAACTGTTGCACTGCTACATGACTGTTCTTCTTAAATAAGATGAATGTGTCTGGTGTCAAAGAGTGGAAAGAAATACAAATGGAGAAGCTATATTCATATTGTTTGCAATGGAAAGCATTAATGTCCTCTTCCCTAGGGTCTTCTTGATTCCAGTCATTTTCTTCTTCTAAAAACAAAAACCAGTAGGTACACAGATATTTCAAAAAGAAGCTGCTCTAGAAGGCTGTTGTGGATTTTGGGGAGAAATAGAAAGGCCAAAGAAAAATAAAATAATAATAATGAAAATAAGAAACAAAAACCTGAGGCCTGAAAAGGAGATTCATGATCCAAAAGCAGTTGTGGTTGTGTTCAGGTTCAAGTTTAAAATGTAGATTCTGTTGTTTGTAATTAGTTATACAGAATCTTAAACAATAATGGACATATAATACCATCATAATATCACTCTCTGAAAAGGAATTAATAATATTCATTTTTTTGGTCAGCATATATTTCCTAAACCAAGAGCTGAAAGTTGTATATTGAATTAATATTCAGTAACTTTATTAATAAGTCAGGAAATTGCCTTAAACTGTAAACATGTAAGATATAATGGCAGAAATCTTCTGGTGCAAGCAGCAATCCTGCCTTCATAATTGCTCCTGGCTTGGAAAAATAGACCATACCTTCACAGTGTTATGCTTGCAATGGCCTCTGTGAAAAAAAAACAACTGATGTAATATATGTAGTTCATAATCACATCTGCCTCACCATAAAGCAAACAGGAAGTCAAAACATAGTTGGGAGGCCGAAATGGCTAGACACATCCAATGTGGTGTGAAATGAATAATTTTTAGACTTATTTGCAACATGTGTGGAATGTGTTATAAAGTTTCTGTACAAGTTGCAATATGCACAGAATATGTTAGTTCTATCAAAACAGGATTCCATGTGATTTTTCAGAAGGATCCAGAGTGGAATCCAAGAAACTATTTTCTATACAAGTGAGCTTTAACATTTTAAATGTGTATGCAAAAATGTGCATGAATGATCAATGGAATTTGTGGTTCTGAAACAAAAAAAAGTTTGGCTTTCAAAACTCTCGACTAGATGACACAATCTAGAATAAAGTTTTTTAGAACATTGACCAATCAATGGCATCATTTTCCTGTCATTCTGTAGAACTATTGCCAGACATACATGAGGAATACTCAGAATTGTCCCTGGGATGTTAGACATGAGAAGGGGTGGGCGCATCAGCATCCAAAAACCACTAAATTGAATTAAAAACATTTTCCCCACCAATATGAGTAATTTAAAACCATGTTTGTGTGTGTGTGTGTGTGTGTGTGTGTGTGTGTGTAAAACAGCAATAAGATTACTTACGAACTGGTAGGGTCTGAAATGTTTCAATTTTGCTATATTCTCCTTGCCCTTTTCCATTTACAGCAGCAACTTTGATTTCATATGTTGTATTTGGTTCTAGACTGCTGAGAACCACCATTGCTAAAAGAAATAGGACAAAAACTTGTTTTAAAATAAACATGCTGTTTGAAAAGTGCATAGAATTTTCTAACATTTCTTCTTCATTTATTTCATGAATATTGATGAAGGTGTGCAGAGAACCCAAATAAATATTTATTTGAATATTTTTCATAGAAAACTTTGGATGAATCTAATATCATTGGAAAAACACCCCCCGACATGTCGGGAGGGGTTTCTTGTTGCGCTGGCCATATAAGGAAAAGAGAGGCCTGATTGGTCAAGCGCGCAGGGGTAGTAGAACACTTGCGTGCTTGGTCCAATCAAGTTGCTTGCCTGTGTCTGGGAAGTCTCGTGGTGACTGTAAACTCGCGAGACTTGTGACGAGAGTTTCTTCTTTATAGCTCTGTGCTGCCATGTGGCGGCAGCCATTTTAGAGCTGAACTGAGCGAGTCACATCTCTCTACTCTGTGCTCTGGCTGCTTGCTTGGCTTTAGCCTAGCAAATCTCTTGGCTTTTGTGGTATTTGGCTTTTGCTGATTTTGCTCATTAATTTTAACTGTGGGAGTTTCCAATTTGTGTCTCCCTGAGCAATTTGGACAGGCCGAGTGAGGCCTTCAGACCAGTCCCCTCGGGCCTGTAAGGGCCTCCACATCTCCAACACTTGGAGGGCTGCTTATCTGAGACGGGTGCTGCAGAAGGCGTTCTCTCACCGGGTGCACGGACCTGGTACTGGATCTCAGGCCCAGCGGCGCCCCGGCAACCCTAGCCTGGTAAGGTCGGGACCCCATTGCTGGTTTGGGAGGGTTTTTATACCTCTCCCCAGCGGTGAGTGTGTTTGAAGGCAATACTTGTCTTCAGGCTAGATTCCTTTGGACCCTTGGTGGACACTTTCCCCCCTGGTTGGTTATTGCCATGATGCTTCCTGGCTATCTGTGTCTCTTGTTGGGGAAGGGCAGCCTTTTGGCCTGGTGGTGCAGGGTGCCTAATAGGCCCCTTGGTAGACACCTTTCCCCCCTGTGGTTGTTGCCAGCGATGCTTCCTGGCTAAGTGTGTCTCTTGTTGAGACTTGGGGAAGGGCGGCCTTTGACCTGGTGGTAATCATCCAAGGTGGGAGATTGTGCTTAGGACCCATGTTACACTTACTGGGTGAAGTGATGCCCCGCAGTAAGGCCCAATCTAAGAGGCATGCAGCTTCGGCTGTGTCTGGCACTAGTCACTCTGCTTCAAAGAGGCCTTCCCAGTCTGCCAGCAGAGATGATGAGATTGCTGCTCAGTTAGCACAACTGGGCAAAACAGTGCAGGCCTGTGTTGTGGTCTATAACCAGCTTGCCCAGAAAGGGCTACAGGCTACAGCTGCCAGCCCTATTCCCAGTACTTCTGATACCACTGACATAGAAGTGCTGCCCCCTCCTGTTGCACCTGATGCCAGGTGATGGATGCTACACCGGGTCCTTTGGTGGATTCAGCTCTGGAGGCTGGGCACCCCGCTATTGCCGATGTGTGGGAACTCCTAAAAAGGTTCCCTGGTGTGGAGATTCAGGGTGCAGCTGCCCCTGTTTCTCTTCAGCCTACTATGGCAGATTTATATAACCTCTTGTGAGGAGTGGTTTTTCCAGGTGCTGGTGCAGTGGAGCAAACCTGTGATGTGCAGAGGAGAGATCAGGCAGTTGCTGCTGCTTCTCTGCCTGACACCCGAGCTGTTGCGGGGCCACACTTCGGGGTGGACACACCCCGAACACAGGTGGAGTGCTCCTGTATTATCAAGAATGGCTGTGCATTCTGAAGGTTCCAATAAACACCAAAGCCATGGGCAGCTGCGGCTGCCCTGTTTCTGAGCAGCCTACGGTGGCAGATCTTATAACCTCTTGCGAGGAGTGGTTATTTCAGGTGCTGGTGCAGTGGAGCAAACCCGTGATGCGCAGAGGAGAGATCAGGCAGTTGCTTCTTCTTCTCTGCCTGATACCCGAGCTTTGTGGGGCCACACTTGGGGGGACATGTGCATTCGGCTGGTGAAGCTTCCCAGCAAGCTTCAGTTTCAGGTTTGCCTCCTACTAATCCTTCACTGGCAAATTGGCCCACCTAGGTATGGGCTCCAGGTGGCCAGGTTAGCCAGGGTGTGGATCTGGAACACCCCATCCCGGCAGCTTTGGGTGCGCCAGTGCAGGCACCTGCAGTTACACAGGTTCCTGACACCAGGGTACAGGTTGGTCAGCCAATTGCTTTGGCTAGCGACATCCCTGCGGTGTCTCCTTTGGGTGCTCCTGTACTATCAGGAGTAATTGTGCATTCTGATTCCATTCCCTACACTGGAATGTCTACTCCCCTTGGCTCACACCTTCCTCTTTCCTCTAAAGAAAGGATATGTAAAGGGAAATATATAGATTTATTTTCGCTTACTTTCAGGGATCCTGAACCAAAGATCATGGTAAAAGATGGGATTGTCTGTCGCCTTCCCAAAGAATTTCAGGCACTCAAACGCCCTAAGCTGGAGCATAAGTTTGTGAATTGGATTATGGGTTTTACTATTTATAAGGGATTTATAGAGGAAAAAGAACCCGTTATGTCTCCTGACTTTTCTAAATATCAGGAAATCATGATAAAGGATTACACCAACTGCCATCATAATGCTAGGAGTGTAGCCTGGCTGCAATACGATGAGCAGTTTAGAATGAGAGCTGCACAAGATCACTCCTTGTTGTGGAGACATGTACAGCCTGAATTATGGGCACATGTAATGGTGGGGGCCTTCCCATCGAGCAGATGTGACAATAGGTTTGTCCCCATGGTTACTCAGCCGAAAGGGCAGAATGCGAGGCCAGGCATGGGAGAGAGAAAGCAGTTTGGTATATGCTGGGACTTTAACACAGGCAAGTGCAGGCGGAAGCCCTTCAGGTTTGATCACAATTTTCGCATAATTTACACAGGTATCATAGATCCTGAGCTTACGTCTGTTAAGTATGCATCATTCGACTCAGCGGTCAAGATGATTAGGAACTTAGGCAAGGGAGCCCTTTTAGCAAAGTGCGACATAAAATCCACCTTCAGGCTGCTCCCTTGTGCACCCAGATGATTTTGATTTACTGGGTTTTCAGTTTGAAGGAAAGTATTATTTTGATAAAGCCATGCCAATAGGATGCTTGATTTCTTGTTCAGCTTTCAAGACTTTCAGCACCTTTCTTCATTGGTGTGCAGTAAAGCAGTCCGGTAATAGGGCTATAACACACTATTTAGATGACCTTTTGATTGCTGGAAATCCCAATTCCTCTCAATGGAGGGACACTTTAGCTGATTTTCAGGAATTAATGTCAGAGTTGGGAGTTCCTTTAGCTGAAAAAGAAACTGAAGGGCCCGACACACGGCTTATATATTTGGGTATCGAGTTAGACACCGTAGCCGGTATTTCTCAATTAGCAAATGACAAATTGGTGGCTATGAGGCATCAGGTTAGTGTGAAGCTTGGGAAGCAAAAAGCTACGCTTCATGAATTTCAATCACTTACAGGATTATTAAACTTTGCCTGTAATGTACTAGTTCCGGGACGAGCATTTTGTGCAAGATTTTATAGGGCTACTATAGGGGTGTCTGTATCGCACCATCACATTAGGATCACAAGGGAGATTTGTGAGGAATTGAAAGTCTGGGAGTCCTTCTTTGAGCAATTCAATGGGACCTCATTTTGGAGATCTGAAATGCTGCCGAGGGCAGATTTTCAAGTGCACTCTGATGCTGCTGGTGCCCATGGCTTTGGTGTTTATTGGAATGGCCAATGGGCTGCAGAGGTGGGGCCTTCTGCTTGGATTGAACGTGGTCTGACTAGGGACCTGACATTCTTAGAACATTTTCCTATTATAGTGGCTGTGCACCCGTGGGCAAGAGAATTGCTAACAAGACCATCTGGTTTTGGTGTGGCAACCAGGCTGTCGTTCAGGTGGTAAATTCTCAGTCTTCCAAGTCCCCCAGAGTTATGTGTTTGGTAAGGGTGATGTCTTGCAGTGTTTGAAATTTAATGTTTTATTCCATGCTCAGCATGTTCCTGGTGTGCTTAACCCTTTCGCGGCAGACACCCTTTCTCGTTTTCAGTTCTCCAGGTTCCGGCAGTAGGCTCCCGAGGCGTTGCCACACCTAATGGAGGTACTTGCTTTGCTATGGAGCCTTGGAGACTAGAAATTCACAGGGTGATCCTACATTTCATTCCCCCATCTACACGCAAGTCCTACCAGATAGCTCTGAATGCATTTAACCAATTTTATTGGAAATTGGGGGGGGGGGGGTAGAAGACTGGCCTGTTAGGGTTGACCTGGTACTACGTTTCATCGTACATCCCAGGCATGCAGGTCTGTCACCTGTTACTATTAGGGGCAGGCTGGCCACCCTGGCTTTTCACTCCAGGTCAAGGGGTTGTTTTGATCCTACCACAGACTTTAGGGTTGAAAGAGCTGTGGAAGGTTGGCCTAGAGAATCCCCGGTAGTAAAGGACTCATGATAGCCAATAACGGGCTCAGTACTGGCTAAGTTGTGGGATCAATTAGCTGATGCATGTTATTCACCTGAGGAGGTGGTTTCATTCAAGGCAGTATTTGCCATTGCTTTATTTGCAGCCTTACGAATTAGGGAGATTGTGCCCGGATCTCGCAATAATCAGTTTGACAGGGCACTTTTAATTTCGGATGTTATTTTAACAGTACAAGGGATTCAAATGTGGATTAGGCGCTATAAAACTGATCAGTTGGCAAAAGGTCAGTCCATCTCCTTAGCCAAAGTGCCTAGTGGGCATATTGCCCGGTGTTAGCGATGACCAATTACCTCAAGGTAAGGCCAAAAGTGGCAGGTTATCTGTTTCTACATCTGTCAGGCATGCCATCAACTCAATTTCATTTCAGGGCAGCGTTGAAGGAGACACTTCGTTGCCTCTGGCTTATTTTTCTTCACACTCCTTCCACATTGGAGCAGCAACAGCTGCGGCCACTCTTGGCTTGAGTGATGCAGATATTTGCCGAATTGGCCGGTGGTGTTCACGAACATTTAAGTTCTATGTTTGGCCTTTGGGGAACATGACTCTTGATCAGCTATGCTAATTTGTTTTATTTGCATTTCAGCTTCTTTGGATCATACAGCTGGCTGGGTCGTATTTGCAACCCCGGGTTCTAGTAATACACCTGGGAGAAAATAACTTAGTCAACGTCCCTTGTTTTTAGCTGACAAAGCAGATGATGAGAGATCTGCAGGAAATTCAAAAGATTTTACCTGGAGCTGTAATGCTTTGGACTAAGCTCCTGCCAAGACGTAGCTGGCCTGGAGCTCGTGAAGATGCTGCTATCAATAGCGCTCGATGATGACTTAATCATCATGGGGCCAAGCAGTTGTCTAAATCTGGCATTTTCATAGTTAAACATTTAGAAATTAAATTGGATAGGCCGCAGCTATACAGGGGTGGGGGTGGGGTTCACCTCTCTGCTGAAAGTTCGGAGATTTATGTTAAGGCACTCTCTGAACAGATTAGAAAAGTGGCTTGGGGCGGGAGAGGGGATGCCTAGCTAGGCTGGCCCCGACTTGTGACAGGTAATGACCCCCACCCCACAGGAAAATTAATCTGGCTAATTAAATTAATTGGGGTAAATTTGGAAAAGGTTAAATTAAAGGAAGTGATGTATGCAGTTAAATGCATGACGTTATTATTTAATGACGTCATATGCTGTAATATGACATCATTTCCAGCAGGGAGGGGTTTGTAAATTTGTTGTTATTTGTTTACATGTTTGTCACATTTGGTGAAGGACCACCCATCTGGGTGTGTCACACCTTCACACACACATGTGATGAAACTGTTGGAAGTTTATTCCTTGATGAAACTGTTGGAAGTTTATTCCTTGTAAATAGACCCTGTACAGCAAAGTAAAAGTTGTGGCCTGTTTAAACCCAAAAAGAGGCATATCAAGTCCTTTGTGCCAGTGCAAAGACACTCCCTGATGTGTTGGGAGGAGTTTCTTGTTGCACTGGCCATATAAGGACAAGAGAGGCCTGATTGATCAAGCGCGCAGGGGTAGTAGAGCACCTGCACGCTTGGTCCAATCAAGTTGCTGGCCTATGTCTGGGAAGTCTCATGGTGACTGTAAAGTCACGAGACTTGTGATGAGAATTTGTTCTTTATAGCTCTATGTTGCCATGTGGTGGCAGCCATTTTAGAGCTTGAACTCAGCAACCCAACCCACCCACCCTTATTTAAAGAGCTATGTTGGTTACTCTCAGGCTTAAGCTGGTCGCCTTCGGGGGCCAGGAGGGAGTTACCCTGGGTTTTTCGCCCTCCTTGAGATTAAATGAATAATTTGATGTTGGGTATGGGTCTTAGAATCATAATGGATGTGTTTTTATGCTATTATTAGCTTTGTCACAACTTAAGGTTAGGATCTATAAATTAGAATTTGTTTGTCTTTGTATTGGGGGCAGGTAATGACCCCCACCCCACAGGAAAATTAATCTGGCTAATTAAATTAATTGGGGTAAATTTGGAAAAGGTTGAATGGAAGGAAGTCACATATGCAGTTAAATGCATGGTGTCATTATTTAATGATGTCATGTGATGTAATATGACATCATTTCAGGCGGGGAGGGGGTTGTAAATTTGTTGTTGTTATTTGTTTACATCATTGTCACATGTGGTGAAGGACCACCTATCTGGGCGTGTCACACCTTCGCACACACATGTCTTGAAACTGTTGGAAGTTTATTCCTTGTAAATAGACCCTGGACAGCAAAATAAAAGTTGTGGCCTGTTTAAACCCAAAAAGAGGCATCTCATGTCCTTTGTGCCAGTGCAAGTGTCCTTTTGCTTATGCAACCAGAAATTTTCCCTCCTCCTTTCTTCTATCCTCCAAAGTTTGGTCCAGAGGATTTTCCAACTGCCCAAAGAAGATTATAATGGCACAAGAGAATCTTCAGAGCAAAATGCAAATAGCTTCCCTTTCCACTTGTGGATCTGTTTAATATACACATGTTTTTAATTATTTGATTATGCTGCTACGACACCATAATACATTTTGTCTGATGTTATTAGTGAATAAATACTGTGTCAAATGAACATGGCAAATTCTGTGTGCTTTTATATTTATATACACA
This sequence comes from Phrynosoma blainvillii, assembly GCA_026167975.1. Taxonomy (NCBI): domain Eukaryota; kingdom Metazoa; phylum Chordata; class Lepidosauria; order Squamata; family Phrynosomatidae; genus Phrynosoma; species Phrynosoma blainvillii. The sequence goes on from JANUYF010000003.1 coordinate 272,883,181, forward strand.
TATTTGTATGATTATGTATGCATATTTTTTTTTTATTTCTGTACACATGGATAAATCAGTATGGACAAAATCAACAGGAAAATTAAAAGTAAAATACATTATCTAAATATTTCCCTATTCCTTTTCAATATTTATGGAATGCATTGCTGAGCTGGAAAAATGTATATACCTGAATACAGTTGGTACTCCTTATCCACAGATTTTTTTTATCCATGGATTCAAGCATCCACAGCTTGAAAATATTTTAAAAAATCAATTTTATATAAGGGACACCATTTTACTATGCTATTTATTTGATGGCACTTGAGCATCCATGGATTTTGGTATCCAGGAGAGATCCTGGAACCAAACCTCAACAGATAATAAGGACCCACTGTACAACATAGAAACGCTAATTGATATAAACTTGATTCCCACTCTCCCAAACATAATATAGTAATGAAGAAGTGTCCATCTTTTATCAGTATAATAGAGAGAACAGACATAACTGAATGTGTTTGAAAGAAGAGTAACTTTATATATCAAATTAATTCTCATTTGCCAAAATCTACATCCAAATAATTGTTCATGAATATGAAGTAGTATTGAAGCAAAGGAGAAAAAAAATACTATAAAGGCATTATATTGATATTTTTAGGCAAAAGTGTCTTACTGACCCAATCACATTTGTGAGAAATACTCAAATAACAATTGTGTTCATAAATAGTGAATCAGGCATCTGGCTAAAATCTCACAAAACAGCTAAAACACCAATTTGCACTTTCATAATAAGTATATTTCAATCTGTATGCTAAAAGGTAGTGTACAAATGATAAGATAATTAAGCACTGCATTTTGCTTTCCTTTAAATCAACTTAAAGTTCAGAAAGATGTAGGAAAAAATGACAGGAGCTTTACTTCCACCTGGTCCTTCTTTGAACTAGGCATGCTCATTTCTTGGCAGCAACAAAGTTGCAATAATTGTAATGAGCTACTTTTTGGGGTAATGAGGGTGGTATAAAACCACATTTCAAAAATAACATAATGAGTAAGAGCAAAAAGGCTGCATTAGCATAAAGAGCAACTGTTTATAGTTACTTACAAATGTCACCTTTAAATAGCATTTTATAGTCATTTGGACTGGCATTTTTTCAAGCTTTATGGCAATCTCTTATCAAATCTATGTTGTTGTTGTTGTTTCCTCCAAAAAAGTAACAAAGGAATGGACAGTAATGATGCACTAACACACTTTATGTAAGGCTGCCTTCAGAAACTGTCCAGAAACTTCAGCAGGTTGAAAATATTGCAGTGAGATCGTTGACTGGAACTCATTATAGAAAACATATAGCCCCTCTGTTGAAATGCCTTCACTAGCTACTTGTCCTTTTCAGGGATAATTTCAGGGACAATTCAAAGTGCTGGTTATGACCTCTAAAGTGCTATATAAATTGGTTCCACACTTGTATGGGCCTGCCGAATTTTAAGGTCTTTGGGGTAAGGCTTTCTCTCAGTCCCACTACCATCACAGGGATGTTTGATGGGAACTCAGGAGAGGGTCTGCTCAGTGATTGCTCTCAGACAGGAAAATTGCCTTCCATGGAATATTTGGTTGGCCCCTTCCTTTACCTTTGTCAGAAGACTAAGACCTTATTTGCCAGATTAATCTGATCTCATTTTTTGATAAAATTACCAGCTTGGTAGATGAAGGGAATGCAGTAGACATAGCATATCTTGATTTCAGTAAGGCTTTTGACAAGGTCCGCCATGATATTCTTGCAAACAAGATAGTAAGATGTGGACTAGACAATACAACTGTTAGGTGGATTAGTAATTGATTGACTGACCAAACCCAAAGGGTGCTCAACAATGGCTCCTCTTCATCCTGGAGAGAAGTGACCAGTGGGGTGCCACAGGGTTCTTCCTGAGCCCAGTGCTATTCAACATATTTATCAATTACTTGGATGAAAGAATATGAGGTATACTTATCAAATTTGCAGATGACACCAAATTAGGAGGAATAGCTAATACCCCAGAGGACAGGATGAAAATTCAAAATGACTTTAATAGATTAGAAAGCTGGGCCAAAGCTAACAAAATAAATTTCAACATGGAGAAATGATGTTGGGGGGGGGGGGGATGAAATGCATAGATATAAGATGGGGACACCTGACTTAACGAGACTATGTGTGAAAGGGATCTAGGAGTCCTAGTAGACCATAAGTTGAAAATGAGCCAATAGTGTGATGCAGCAGTTAAAAAAAAACTTGTGATTTTAGGCTGCATCAATATAAGTATAATATCTAGATCAAGGGAAGTAATAGTGCCATTGTATTCTGCTTTGGTTAAGCACCACCTGGAATACTGTGTCCAGTTCTGAGCATCACAATTCAAAAAGGATGTTGAAAAACTGGAGCGTGTCCAGAGGAGGGCAACTAAAATAGTGAAGGATCTGGAAACCATGCCTTATGAGGAATGACTTAGGAAACTGGGTATATTTAGCCTGGAGAAGAGACAGTTAAGACGGGATATGATAGCTCTCTTTAAATATTTGAAGGGATGTCATATTGAGGAGGAAGCTAGCTTGTTTTCTGCTGTTCCAGAGAACAGGATCCAGAACAACAGATGCAAGCTACAGGAAAAGAGATTCCACTTCAACATTAGGAGGAATGTCCTGACAGTGAGAGCTGTTTCACAGTGGAACACACTCCCTCGGAGTGTGGTGGTGTCTCTTTCTTTGGAAGTCTTTAAACAGAGGTTGGATGGCCATCTGTCGGGGATGCTTTGATTTTGAGTTCCTGCATGGGAGGAGGTTGGACTGGATGGCCCTTGTGGTCTCTTCCAACTCTATGATTCTATAATTTTGGTAGGCCTTGGGTTGAAAATCTATGTAACAGAAATGGTTTGTGGTGGGGTTGTAGTTTTTAAAACCTTTTTAAAATTATGATCTGCATTTTATATTGTTTTAATGATCTGCTGTTAAATGAACTATTTAATTCTTTAAGACTTTTGTATAAATAAAACTTTAACCATAGCTTGTTGTTTTTTTAATACTGCAGGTCATTTTGGATCCTGCACAGGGATAAATCTGTGATATAAATAAAATATATAAATTGGTGATCATTTTGGGAAGGTGCTGAAATGTGGAAATAGTATACCAACATTCCATTCTAGTTGAAAAGAAATAAATCTCCAAATGTGTATGGTGTTTGGGAATACATTCTATGACTCTTTTGCATTGAATGGTGGATCTCTGCTGCCCAGAAAGAAAGATGGTGGTTTGGTGCTAAAATCCAGGGGCAAAATATCAAAGTTGATCATGTATCTGCAGTGTATACTCCCCGGTACCCAAGAATCAGATTATATTATCCACCAGTCATACTTCTTATAGGAACATTTTGTTCTGAAATGTACTGTTGTACTGTTTGTACTGTTGATGAGGGAAAGCTTAAGAGATGATGATACCATCGATGTGGCAGAAGTCAAAGAGAAGGCTGTCAGAGCCAAGGGCAGGATGATGGCATTTGGAGAAGGATCTGTTCTTGCTTGAGAACGTACGACTTTTTAGAGGAGAATGAAGCCCTAGAAGATGATTTTGACTGTCTTGGTGGTCATGTGTATGATAGCTGAGGTTAGGAAGACTGCTTCCACAAGCAAGACTGTTTTGATTTCAGAATGATATGATCTAATCCCTTTCTTTCTTTCTTTACTCCTTTCCTTTTTTCCTTCTGCACTGGGTTTCATCTTTTTATGTGTCTTTGTTTTTCATCTACAAGGTATGGGAGAGGACCAGTTCATCACATGAAAAATCTACCATAATCTTAGCATAGAAAAAAAGCCCTGAAGAGTGAGGGTCAAAGTTTCTAAGCAAAGATATTCCTCCCACTAATGATTTCTCAGAGTATTTGGTGTGCCTAGTTATTTTTATTTGTTGTGCTGCCAAGTGGTTCAGGGTGGAATACTAGCTTGTTGTTTTCTTTGGGGAGCTGTTTAAGGATGGATGCTGTCATATCCCATAAATACTGTTGGTGGGTGCTCATATATGCTTTGTAGTTGGCAAAAACACAAAGTAAGGGAATGTGGTTAAGTGCACTTTCTGACCATCACATCCTACTTTCTACTAGGGCTGAATGAGGCTTCATAAAGGCTCAAATTGTGATGCACAAAGAATGAATTAGATTTCGGATGCTGGGGAGGACATACTGGTCTTCTTGCTCTCTATAAATGTTTCTGATATACTGAGATGTGGGTGGGATGAAAGCAGGTTATTTTCAAGCCTACCCGGCTACTTACATAATGGAAGATAGCACCGGTAGAGCTGCCAGGGACATGAATTACAGCTGCACCCATTTGAAGCTGTTTGCACTGTTTTGAATCTAAATCAAATGCTTTTGTCATGTACAACTGGGATACACTTCATAAGATGAGGAAAAAATGCCCCCCACCCTCACATCTTGGTATCTGGAGACTACACTGATACTGCATCCAAAGAGGAAAATGATGAATTCAGGTCATTCTTGTATTAACACAAATCTGAGGATACATGATGGAAACATACCATTGGTCTTGTGACATGGTAGTACAGTTTGAGGTGATGACTGAATTACTGGGGAAACTGCAGGTACCACTGGGAGTGGTGGAATCACAGTAATACACAGGTTGGAGGTAGTAGTAGGTATGTTTGAAATGGTAGGTACTATAAATGTAGGAGAAAAGGACAGTTGCAGACAGGCTGAGGATGAATCTAGTTGATGCTCACATGGTGACAGATGATACTGGGAAACAGTAGCAGAAGCTAGCTCTCTGTTTTTTGCAAGAGTGAACACCTGTTCATGTCCCCATCATATGGAACTGGAGGACATCACTATCTAGTTATCTAATCCTAGTAGTGAGGAAACTAATACCTAGGGGCCACATAAGCATGCCAATCCCAGTATAGAGGTAAAAGCTCTTCCCAAAAGGGATGTCAAGGAGGAAGGGTGCTTATTCTATAACTCTTGAACACTCTTGAGCCTGAAGAAGAGAGAGAATATCATCAGGAGATGGCAGATGATGTGACAGGTGTCCTCTGGAAGAGTGTGGATAATGGTATTCAGGATCAAAGGTGGTCCCAAATTCTACTTTGGAGACTCTCCCTGGTACGTTGCTCCAAATAACACTTAGTAAAAACTGAGGACCTGTCCATGATCTCACCTTTGGAGACAGAGCCTAGTAACTGAACATCTCTTAGGACTTGTGCTGAGGGCAAAAGATCCTCCTAGAACTTTTCCAAAACAGGCATGGGAGAGGGTACTGGGCAAACATGCAGCCTCTGGATGCTGAGGACATCTCCATTATCTCCCCTATAAAAACAGAACCTAGTAACTGAACATTTTCCTTGCATTGCAGATTATAGCGGTGTATGGCCTATTTTGGACTCCTGTCAATGATGTTACCAAGATGGCTTGAGGTTAAGTACGCTCAATAGAATGGGAACTTCTAATAAATCACAAGTAAGGGACTGTGTGGCATATCTTGTCTAATTATGAGAGCATAGTCTCTTTCTGTTCAAAGGAATATATCTTCTTTAGGAACCAAAACATTGGATTGCTCATCTTGCAACCTGATATCTTTAAACCTGCATACTCCTAGTTATGATCCCTGGATATTCTTAAACCTGGAAAAGACAGAATAGTTCCATTATGACATGACATGTGTCCTCTGGTGGAATGTGGAACTGTACACAGTGCTTGAGACTGGTGTTTGGAATCAGAATATATAATATTTTTTGAATTCTTAGCTTTCTTCACTATTTTCTTAATCTCTTTGCTGGGAATCCTTGGTATAGTCAGATACTCTGATTTTCAGGTTATATAGGGGAATGATATAGGTGAATGAGGCTGCCTGCTCAGGGTCTGAAGTTAAAGGAGTCTCTGAAATTTGCTCCATATACTTTTTAGTAGAGCAAATGCCTACTGAAGCCATATAGAGGGGTTTGTTTGGGACAGCTAATTCAGAAGCATTGATCATGGCTTCACAAAGGAAGTCCTTAAGGTGTGAAGAATGGTTCCTTCAGGTCTGATATATGAAAGTGTAACAGTGATGGCAACTCCCTACTATGTGTGTCTCTCCTAAACAGAAGAGGCCATGGGAGTGGCTTTCAGACTGAGGAATTTTCTGACCACAGCCAAAGGACTTCTTAAAGAGACTTGATCAGACTATAAACCCATGAATGTGAAGGGAGAAAAACCTTCCACAGAAAGAAAAAGATGCCAAATAAAAGGAAATGAAAAGAAACAAGCAAAAAGGGCAAAAAGACAAAAGATTTTTTCACTAAACTAGATCATGTCCTGAAGAGCAAGTTCCCTATAATGCTGCTGGTGAAGAGAATGAAAAGGAAGTTTCAGCAAGAAATGACAAGGAATATGTATAGTGAAGGAAAGTGGGGCTCTTGTCTAAAGGATAGCCTAGCTCTAAGGATTTCTGAGGGTGTAGCTGCAACGGTACAGAATGATCCATTTGTATGAGCCATAGAAACCACAAAGTAGAAGAAAGCCGTTTTCAGTTCTGCTTTAGCAATAGGAACAGCAAGGTGCCAGCATAGAGAACAACAAGAGAAAAAAAAATCAATTATAGATTTCACATGGTTCTGATACACTCTGTTCTGCATTAGACACATTCTGCAATTCTCCTATCCAAACCTGTATCTCTGGACCATTTTAAAAACAGTTGCCATTTAGACCACAATATGTTTTTTCTCCATTAAATGACAGATCACAGTTTCAGAATGTTCAGAAAGCTAATAAATAAAATTAATATTTTGCTACCAAGATAAGAAAACCAAGATAAACCAAAACCTTTGTTTTCAAAATTCACCTTTACTCATTCAATTGTATTGGTGTGTAAGGGACTAAGAAGTTCTTTGCAATGTTAAAATGCATAGTTTTGAAACTCCTAGAATTATTATAATTTTTTTATTAATGTGGTAACAATATCTATTGATTTAATCTTGTTGTATCAATTTATTTCAATACATATTTCCCATAGAAGTTCTTCAGACAAGTTAAATGCTTCAGTCTAAATTTTACATACTTAATACCGCATGAGACTTGCTATCTATTTTCATTCTTAAATGCAACACTATGTAGAACAGACTTTTACTAATAAAAGTGAAATAAAATGTTCTGTTTCTTCTGTTATTGTATGCTGCAGCTTTCAACCTTCCAGTAAAAAGTGAAAATAAAGAATTATAATTATTTGAAAGCCCCACTTGAAAAAAAAAAGTTAGACTCTGGAACTATAATTAAATGCATATTATATAAATAAATGTGCAACCAGCAATAATTTTAAAATTTTACATCTGTTCTCAGAAATTTAGCCTCTGCATGTAGAAAATGAGATTATTCATTACAATGAATCAGTGAATGTGGCTGCCACATAACCCCCACCCAATTTTACTAATTTTTTAGGAATATGCATTTTATTTTTGATACTCCTCATTGTTTAAAACTTTTCAGTCTTACAGATTCCAGTTAATATAGCAAAATTTAGTTATGGATAATTTCAATGCAGTACAAGAATACAAGTCCTTAAAATGTTACAAGGAAATTCTAACCTAAGATACTGCTAAAAACTGCATTTCCTCTATGTATCCTCCTATTATATATAAATAGGAATAGCAATAGTAAGTACACTTCTATACCACTTAACCACTCCCTAAGCAGTTTACAATGTGTAAGCTAATTGCCCCTAACAAGCTGGGTACTAATTTTAGTGACCTTGGAAGGATGCAAGCCTGAGTCGAGCCTGAGCCCCCAGTTGGTATTAAACTCACAACCTTATGGTTTGTGAGTGAGTGGCTGCAGTACAGGCATTTAATTACTGTGCCACCAGGGCTCTAAACAGCCCCTCACATGAAATAGTCTACAATGCTGGGTTCATTCACACCCACATTTTGTACTGAAGAGATTCAGGATCTCCTCAGGAATGTGAAATTTACGTTCCCACTATCTTTACCCTGATCAAATCTCTCAGTGGCATTTTTACCCCTATTGCTGTTCACACTCAGCAATGGGGGGAAGAGGAGGAGGAGGGAGATAACAGTGGTGGTGGTGGGTGGAGAGGAGGAGGAGGAAGGAAGAAGAGAAAGAGCAGCAGCTGCAGTGGGGGGGGGAAGGAAGTGGAAGAGGAGGAAGAGGAGAAGGAGCAGCAATGGCAGTGGGGGAAAGTGGGAGGAAGAGGAGAAGAGCAGGAAGAGCAGAGGCAGTGGTGGGATGCTCTAAATGGGATCAACAGCATGTTCCCATTGGCGGCTATCTAAAAAAAACAAAACTGTGCTTTTGAAAAGTGGTAAATGACTCAGATTCAAAAGCACTGGTTTTGCACTGCACCACCCCTGCAAATCTCATTGGAGACAATTGGCACATGTATGAAAGACCCCCCCCCCCGCTTTAAACCAGATTCCAGACCAGTTTATATTGTAGTGTGAATATTTGATTGAAGTTAGAAGTGAACTCAAGTTAAACCAGCTGAATATGTAGACTGACCCTATGAGCTATTTTCAATAATGCATAGGAACATAACATTGTTTTACACATAGAAACATCCCCTGGGCATTCAAAAGTTGCTTGCTTCTTTTTAATTTTCAAAAACTTTGAGCAATAAAATATGGAATAAAATGAAAATGTGTGCCATAATTAATACACAGTATACAAATATAGAGACCAGAATTGACACAGTATTAGGAGTTCTGACATTGCACAAATTTCATCCTGTAAATCTTCAATGATTTCATATACACTAACAGTGGGTATTTACCCCATTTTGTATCCCAAAATACTTGCTTATTTTTTAAAAAAATTGGGAGACACAGCCACTTTACTTGAATAATGTGCTAACCCAATTTTTATTTCTAGTAATATAATGCATTCACTGTAATTTATAATATTTATATGACATTATATAGCTATTTTATAATGTTATATAACTATAATATTAAAAGTGTGCAAGTGTGTTTGTCTATCTCCACCACAGGTCCAAGGCCATGAAACCTAGACAGTTCTAACTTAGTATGCATACAAAAAGGAACAGCAAGGATATGCATGTCATGTAGCTATATTTTAAAAGTTGATTAATTAATGCTAATTATTTAACATATATTTGTACATGATTCACTAGGACACTAAACAGAAGACACAAGGTTCCTCACGAATAAGCCTTGATATTTGGTCTAAATGACTGCAGCTTGTTTCAGGTATCAGAAAGCCAGGATATTTAAAGTACTGGATTTGCTTATTCAAGGAAGACCAGAAGTATTACTTTTATATTCTAGGGCAGTGATTCCCAAAGTGGGTGATATACACACTAGGGGTGGTTGGAAGATCCAGGGGGAAGGTGAGGGGAAAGGGAGCAGCAGGGAGCATTGAAAGAAAAGGGGATTGCAGGGGGGCATTCAGTCAAAATATTGGTGCACAAGAAAGACAAGGGAACCAACAACTTTTATGATCATGGTGGGGATGAGTGCTGCATTAAACTTCTTGTCAGGGTCCCTTAAAATCACAACAGAGTGTCACTGATCATTTAATGTGGTGGTGTCTCCTGCTCTTTGCCTGCCCATACAAGCTCACTCTCTTAGCCACTTCTTTCTTTAAAAAAAAAATAGTTTTTGGGCCGATGCAGACCGACACTATAGGCTGGCCTGGGGGTGGAGTTGGGGTGGGGCAACTGCACACCAGCTGCATACCTGTCCACACAGTGTGTGGTTTCAGGGTGCCCTCTTGGTGGAGCATGTGCACACACTACACCAAAAGGGTGCAAAAGAGCCATGCTGCCAGCTTTAAGGGTGGCCTTTTGCCGCTCCCAAAAGGAGCAGCATTTTGCCGCTCTTTTGGGGGTGGCAAAAAGGAGGATCAGGGCCACTGCGTGTGGATGCTGCAGCCCTGATCCACCACTCCCAGAGCCACCCCAAACGGGCCATCTGCATCGGCCCTACATTAAAAAACATCTTGTCAATTTTGTGTCATATAAACATTCACATACAATCATTTCTATATACATTTTTGCTAAGCCCTCCTCCCCCACACAACGACTTCATGTTTTCATATTGGATTAAAGTCTTATCAGCAATCTTAATAGTTCTCTCCCAACATTATATAATGTCTCTCATTTCCACCTCTTTCTAAAAAGAATGGTGATTGGGAAACTCTTGTGAAGCTTGGGTGCAGGACATTGAATCTATGACTCAGAATGTCATCACTTTGGCAAAAAGAAGCTTTCAAATTTGTGCCCCTGATTAATCTTTGTAAGCTTTGCTGGATTTGGCTGCCAGAGTGAAGGTGCTCTGCTGCTCCTGTTTTCTTTCATCAGAAAGAGAAGAGGTAAGAGAAGAAACAATAATTTTTTGGTGGGTTTTTCAGGATGTGTGGCTGTGTTCTATAAGAGTTCATTCCTGATGTTTCACCAGAATCTCTGGCTGGCATCTTCAAAGAATGCTGGCGTGGAAGTGAATGGGATCTAAAGGTGCCAGCCATAGACGTTGGTGAAATGTCAGGAATAAAATCTTCTAGAACATGGCCACATAGCCCAAAAAAACCACACACAAAAAAAACCTATGGATGTTGGACATGAAAGCCTTTGACTTCACAGAAGAAACAATGTTTGTGTATGCGTATTGGGGGAGGGCACTTGAAACTGTGTAGACAAGACATGTTTTTGGGGAAGGAGAGGGAGGAGTATTTGGGGTCAATTCTTAGAAGTTGTCCTTCACTTAGAATGGCTCTAATAGTTAAAATATTTTCCTTGCCCTGTCTTCACCAATCTCCAGTCCAGAGCATGTGGCCTCTGGAAAGTCCCATACAGACACCAACTATGTCCCACTCTGCTCCAATGAAGGATTGAGAGTCCTTCCTCGACAGGGAGAAGCTTCTTTCTTTGCACCTGATCATCTTCGGAGTAGCAATTAAGCAGCTGGCTGAGCAATGACCTCTTGCCTACACTGACCTTTGTGAGAGAGATGACATGGGGGCAATCTTCTCAGTTGGTAGTCATCCAGCTGCTCAGTTGCTGTTCCGAAGGTGACTGGGTGTAAAGGCAGCAATGACCAAACAGGCAGTTGAGTAGCAACCAAGTAGCCTCTCACCCAGGCCAGCCTTTGCCACAAAGCTTGCACAAACAAGAAGTTTCTTAGTTGCTATTCAGCCAAATGCTCAGTTGCTGCTCCCAATGTCACTGGATGCAAAAGGAACAATAATTGAGATTGTTTTGAATTTGCAGTAGAATTGTAGACTTAATAAAAAAAAAATATGTACAGTGGAGTCAGGGGGAACATTAGAGTTGTTGCCCAAGAGGACAGTGGGCAGTAGCCAGAAAAAGTTTGGGGACCACTGGTCTAGGGTCTTATTTACATAGGTTATTTATTTCAAATTTCCCCTGGCTGTACTACATCTTGTTTATGTCACTCTAACCTCAGAAGTGAGTGAGTTGCCAAGGCAGTGGCTGCACCAAGAGGCACAGTGTCCTCCTGTTCAGTCAGTTTTAATTTTGATCCCTTGGTAATCTAAAACATAATATTTTTCTTCAAATAGCATTCACACAATTTTTTTTTTAAAAAAAATCCATCAGTTCAAATCTCCTTGCTAGCTCAAAATGCTGGGTCTGTACGTACTGACAAAAGATGGTATATTACATTCATATTTTTGAAAATGAGTCATCCTTTATGAAATCACTAACTAAAGTTCATCCATCACTGCCTGAGTCCATTCCTAGTACTTCAAAAGGTGCCCATAGGAGCCCTGGTGGCACAGTGGTTAAATGTCTGTACTGCAGCCACTCACTCATTAAAAAACCCACATACAACAACAAAAACACAAGTTGCGAGTTCAATACTAGCCAGGGCTCAGACTTGACTCAGGTCTGCATCCTTCTGAGGTTGCTAAAATGAGTACCCAGCTGTTGGGGGGCAATGAACTTACAATTGTAAACTGCTTAGACACTACATAGCGCGGTATGAAGCAGTATATAAATGAAGCTGCTTTGCTTTGCTTTTGCTTCGCTATCTCCTTTTTTTCTTCAAGAATTTTAACAGCAGTTATCTTAGAGAGCACTTACATTTTTCTCCCTCTGTGTCAATCTCAGGAATTTTTTTAGCAGCAATGCCCTTAGCTCTTTTCTATTTTCCTGCCTCCACCACCCCTGCTATCAGAAATCCTGTGAAGGGTACTTCAGGGTGCCCTCAGCTTTTTTCTAACCCTTAAAATTTACCAGAGAGTTATGGCTTGTTCCTTTTGTTTCTAAGAAGCCTTCAACATAGAATTTCAGTGTTAAACTGATCACTGCAACTTGGGCATCACTGCTATGGTTGTCATCTTAATTTTATCCCAGTTTGATTGCTATAACACACATTGGCCTTAATCCAAGATCTCCTTGGCATACCATAAATTTCTGCATGCAGACCTATACTATGCTAGGCCATATACCACCCTCCTGACAAACTGTAAAGCCCTGAAGCCATATCACACAGCCATTCTGTATTTCATGGTGAGCAGGAAGGATCTGGCTGAAGGAGTCTCAGGAAGCAGCAAAGAGGTGGGAAAAGACTCCATCTAATTCTCCTCCCCCATCCTGAAGGAGCCTCAGGAAGCAACAAGGGGAGCCACACGAGTCCATCTCAACCCTTGCCCAGACCATGTCAGCCCCTCCCCCCACCTTCCAGAGAGAGCAGAGGAGAAACAGCTGGGAGGAAGAGGAAAAGCCAGTCACGTGTGTCCATCTCAGCCCTGTCACAGACCATCTCAGTGCCCCTGCCTTCCAGAGGGAGGAGATGAGAAAACAGAGAGGACTGACAAGGAAAATCAAACAAGGGCCAGGGGACAGATGAGAGACTAAAATACAGAAGGAGAAGGGAAAAGGAGCACGGAGGGAGGAGAAGGGTAGGGAAATGATCAATTCAATAATAATGGAGGGAGGGAGAATGGCATAGGAAACAAATACTGGGCAGCAGCAGTAGTGGTGGGTATCACTAAAGTGAAGAATAGCAGTGACATCATAGCTAACACTTATTAGCACTGCACACAGGGAGGTGTAAGTGGCCTTCCTTGTGTAGCCCCCGACCTAGAAAACCCTATGAGGAGACATCACAAGTGTCATGCGGACAGGACAAGAGCACTAACAGAGAGATAGATAGAAACTAAAGAAAAACACACTTGCAAGAGTAGCTGAGGGCAGTAAAAAATGATGAAGCAAGCAGAAAGACAAACCCCATCAGAAGCAGCATCACACATAAAATAGGGACATGGAATGTGAGAAGCATGAACCAAGGGAAGCTACACATAGTGAAAATGGAAATGGAACACATGAACATAGCAGTACTGGGGGAGTGAGTTAAAATGGATGGGAATGGGCCATTTTGAATCAGACAACCACACAGTGTTCTACTAAGGGAATGAAAAGACAAGAAGAAATGGGGTAGGTATCATACTAAGAAAAGATATTGCAAAAGCAATCAGAGGATACAATGCAAAATCAGACCAAATTATTTCAATAAGACTCCACGGGAAACCTATGAATATCACCGAAATTTAAGTATATGCATCAACCACTCAGGCAGAACAAGGAGAAATTGATAGATTTTACAAAGGAGTACAAGAAGAAATTGACAACACCCACCAACATAGGATGTCAAGCTAATCATTGGAGATTGGAATGCAAAGGTTGGAAGGTAAGAAGAATAAAAAATGGTAGACAGATTTGGACTAGGCAAAAGGAATGAAGCAGATGAGCATTTGATAGATTTTTGTGAAGCCAACAATCTAATTATTGCAAACACATTTTTCATACAACCAGAGAAAAGGTTATACACATGGACATCACCAGATGCTCAACACAAAAACCAAATAGATTACATAATTGGAAGTAAAAGATGGTGAAGTTCGATACTGGTGGCCAAGACTAGACCAGGTGCTGATTGTGGCACAGATCATGAACTATTCATTTCAAAAATAAAATAAATCTCAAGAAGAGAACAAAATCAGTCATCATACCAAAATATGATTTAAACAACATTTCCACAGAATTCATTGACAATATAAGGGAAAGATTTGCAGTACTAAATATAATAGATTGTGAACCAGAAGAGCTTTGGTCTGAAGCCAGGGACATAATCAGAGAAGAATGCATAAAGACACTTCCAACAAACAAAAGGAAAATGAAGAAACAATGGATGACAGATAAAGCGCTACAACCAATAAGGAAAAAAGAGAAACAAAACAAAAAAGAGATAGGAATAAACTAAGAACCATGAATGCAATAGTACAATGGCTAGTGAGTAAAGATAAGGAAAATTATTACAACAAAAAATGTAGGGCCTAAGCAGATGGCTTAAAAGGCCATCTTGGGGGCAGGGGAGGGGAGGGGCAGCCACACGCTTGGTGCCCCCTCCCCCTCCCGAGGTCATCCTCGGAGCAGCCAGCCCTCCACACAGCCGGCACTCCGAGGAGGACCTCCTGCCACAGCCTTTACACGCGCTGCAGCGGAAAAGCCAGCGAAAGTGCGCCACAGCCTTTTGTGGTGCACTTTTACTGACTTGTGAAAGGAGCGCTTTCAGGGGCAGTGAAGGTGCGCCGCAGGATCGAGGCATGGGGATGCCTCGGTCCCGCAGTGCAGCTTCCCAGGGCAGCCCCATAGAGAAATAGAAGACGAAAAGGAAATACAAGACAAAAAAGGAAGAAAGAGAGACCTATTCTACAAGATTTGAGAAATCAAGGGAAAGTTCAAACCAAGGACCAGGACACTCTACGGCAATAAAAATAACATAATTCAAGACCAAGAAGGAATAAAAAGATGTTAGGTGCAATATATAGAAGAACTATACAAAAGAGATGACAAAATGAAGCACACATGGAGCGAAGAGCCATATGAAGATGAACCCCAAATTCTAAAAACTGAGTTGGAAGCTGCAATAAAAGAAATGGCAAAAAACAGGACTCCAGGACAAATAATATACCACTAGAACTGTTGCAATCCATATTGACAGAGTCAACTGTAGTGCTAACCAACATATGTCAACAGATATGGAAAACAAAATGATGGCCAACAGATTGGAAGTGATTGATATACATCCCCATCCACAAAAAAGAAGACACAAGAGACTGCAGCAACTATAGAACCATAGTACTAATCACCCATGCAAGCAAAATCATGCTCAAAATTCTGTAACATAGACTCCAATCATACATGGAGAGAGGAATTCTAGAGGTCCAAGCAGGGTCCAGGAAAAAAAGAGGCACCAGGGATCACCTTGCAAATATACTATGGCTAATGGAGTGTAGAAGGGAGTTACAAAAGAAAATCAGCATGTGCTTTACAGACTACAGCAAAGCCTTTGACTGCATACAAAAGCTATGGAATGCCCTTAAAGACATGGGAGTGCCAGCACATATGATAGTCCTAATGAGGAATTTGTACACAGGATAAGAGGCTTTTGTCAGGACAGAATATGGAGAAACAGAATGGTTCCCACATGGCAAAGAAGTCAGTGAAGGCTGCATCCTATCACCCTACCTCTTCAGGTGATATATGTAGAACATATTGTAAGGAAAGCAGGTTTGGACATGGAAGAGGGAGGGGTGAAAATAGGAAGAAGAAATTTCAACAATCTGAGATATGCTGACGACACCATAATACTAGCAGAGCACCTCACAGACCTAGAACAACTACTAAGGAAGATCACAGAAGAAGGTTCAAAGACAGGCTTACTGTTGAACACACACACAATAATAATAATAATAATAATAATAATAATAATAACCACAGAGAACTGACACACATTCAAAGTAGACAATGAGGAAATCAAAATAGTAAAAGAGGTCTCATATCTGGGATCAAAGATTGATTGAAATGGAGACTGTAGCCAGGAAATCAGAAGAAGATTAAGAATGAGGAGTGTATCTATAAAAGAACTAGAAAAGATCATAAAATGCAAAGACATACAACTCAGCACAAAAGTCAGAATCATACAAGCCATTGTATTCCCTATTACCATATATGGATGTGAGAGTTGGACAGTCAAGAAAGAAGATTGGAAGAAAATCAATGCATTTGAGATGTGGTCCTGGAGAAGAGTGCTGAGGATTCCAAAAGGACAAAGCAGAGCAAATCAAGCCAGAAATATCCCTTGAAGCGAAGATGACAAGACTTAGACTGTCATACTTTGGACACATCATGAGAAGACATAAATTGTTGGAAAAGACAATAATGTTTGGAAAGGTGGAAGGAAGTAGAAAGAGAGGAAAGCCACATGCTAGATGGATGGACTCTATTAAAGAGACCATGAATATGGGTTTGCAGGAGGTGGGAAGAGCAGTAGAGGACGGGGGGTGGCGGCGATGTCTCATCCATAGAGTTGCCATGGGTAAAGATCAATGCAAAGGCAGTTAACAACAACAAGGCAGGATCTGAGAAGGCCTGGCAATCCTAGTCCCAATAGACAGATGTGTAATCAGGAGATGACATCAGTGCTGAGATCTTTAAGGGTGTCAGTTCTTTTGTAATCACTATGTGTCTGGCTGTGGGTGGTGATGGTTAGGTTGTCAGATGACTCTCCAATCCTGCTTGCTTGCTGTGACATACAAGCCAGCTTTGGAGCTTTACAGTAAATCAGGAAGGAGCTTTGGCAAATGTATAGGGAGCAAGAGAATACAACCCCTACATGAAAAAAAGTATATCTGCATGTGTAAAAGACATGTATGCTGTTATTGCAATCTGTTTGGAAACTTCAGTGGGCCAAAATTCTGTGCTCGGACTGCTGACTGGAGCTGTTATAAGGAATACACAAGTCCCTTGTTGAAACAGCTTTACTGGCTACTATTCTGTGCAGAATTCAAAGTACTGGTTATTATCTTTGAAGCCCTAAATGGCTTGGATCCAGAGCACCTGAAAGGTTCTATTTTCCTATGTAAAAGCCTAAGCAGATGGGCGGCCGTGGGCCACCCCGAGAAGCTGTGGATTGGGGCTGAGGTAGCCGCACTCCTCGGCCCCAATCTTCCCCTTTTCGGGCCCTGGAAGGAGCGCTAAAATAGCACTCCTTCTCCAAGTCACAGAAGGTGTGCCGCAAGAGGCGTTGGGCGCACCTTCGGCGTCTCTTCAACTCAGGTGATGACGTGTTCAGGAAGGGGTTGGGGCGCCCAGCGTGAGTCTGCCCCTCCCCTTCCTTGCCTCCAAGATGGTGCAAAGCGCCGTCTGCTTTCCCACTAAGTGTGCCTGAGTTTTAGGATCTCTGTGTTAAGGCTTTGTCTCAGTCCCACCACCACAGCCACATTTGGTGAGGACATAGCTGCTCCCAGGTTGGTTGGTTTTCATCACTTTCCACCAGCAGACACATAACTTTTTAATTCAGACAAGTCTTTGGCTGGTATTTCATTTGGCAGATATGGTTTTTAATAGTTTTTTTTTAAAAAAAAATCTGTTTTATATGTGTTTGAAACTGTTTCAACTTTGTGCTTTTTTTTTAAAAAAAATAACTGTTTAATTTTTTAACATTAGTTCTAATTAGATTTTTTTAAAAAAAAGATACACCACATTTTTAATTGGATGGAAGCTGCCTTGGGTCATTGTAAGAAGAAAGGCAGGACAACAGTTAGACCAATCGATCAATTAACAACAGTAAAGCTATTTAAAGTGTTTACCACAATATACAAATGAACTATGCCACCTCCCCCTTTTCTGTTTTGTTTCTAAGGTGCCCATGTTTAGAATTTTGAATTTTTCAGATAAAGCTGCATTACAACTCAGGTGAAAACCTAATGCATTGATTGTCTGATATATTATAGCTGGTCCACTTTCTTGCATCTTTAAAGCCCCCCCCCCATTTTAAATTAGAACTGAGTGCTGAAACCTGGCAACAAAGTTGCTGTCAAATTTTGAGCCATCAAGTACCATGTTCAAATGACTTAAAGCTGTTACAGTCAAGCACCTATCATCTTTTATTATTATAGTTTCTGTCCACATACAATGGCTCAGTGGTTAAGACACTGACTCTGTTGATTGCAAAATTGGCAGGTCAGCATTTGAGACCAAAGTTCGAGACTTCCCATCTCTAGTCCCAGCTTCTGCCAACCTAGCAGTTCAAAAGCATCTAAAAGTGCGAGTAGATCAATAGGCACCACTCCGATGAAAAGGTAACAGCATTCTGTGCAGTCATGCTGGCCACATGCAGTAAAAGTAGACAATGCTGGCTCTTCGGCTTAGTAACAGAGATGAGCACCACCCTCTACAGTCAGACATGACTTGACAACTTTGTCAAAGGGGAAGCCTTTACCTTTTTATCATTTATCTATAGCAGGGGTAGGCAACCTTTTAGAGCCAGGGGCCGGGTTGCTGTCCCTCAGACAATTGGGGGGCCGAAGCACCATAAATAAATAAATAAATATAAAAATTAAAAATAAAAAAATAAAAAAATATGCATGCCCACTCTCTCAGCCCCAGAAAAGCCATGGCAAAATCCCTGTGGAGATTTTGCCAAGAAAACCCCAAGAACAAGTAATAACAACAATAATCAATATCATCATGGCGAACGTCAGCAGCAGGGGGGGGGGGGCGGAGGTGGCAGCAGGACCGGCCTGAGACTGGTCCAAAGGCCTCCCGGGCCTTAGGTTGCCTACCCCTGATCTATAGTATATCTATCTCCCCAATTCCTAAACAGACAGACAATTAAAGCTCTCACGGAGCAGATAAGAGGAATAAAAAAGACAGCTGAAGAAGCTAAAGAGAAAGCTGAAAATAATGAACAATGAATAATGAACAACAGATAAAGATGTTGAAGAGTGAAATAGGAGTGCTTCGGGAGAGACTTGTAGATGCTGTCAACAGACAAAGGAGAAATTTAAAAATAAGACACTTTCCTGAACAAGTTAAATTCATTAATTTAAATTCATTAATTTAATCACTATGTTGACAACATGGTGGGAAAGCTATGATTTAAAAATTTCTCCAGAAGATCTAGAAAGAGCCCATTGGAGTGTTGAAGAAAAAAGAAGTAGAAGAACGGATATAATAATAGTTTTGGAAGAGAAAATATTAAAGACTTGGTCTTCAAAAAATTGAGATGAATACAATTGGAATCTAATGGACAAAAAAATCAGATTCATCAGGATTTGGCACCAGAGACTATTAAACAAAGGAACTTGTTCTGAGATATAACAATATGTGTTTGAGAAGAAGGAATTAAATATACCTGGGGCTTTCCTACAGCTCTCTTAGGGGGGAAGCAGACAAGGGCGTCTGGGACGCCGCGGGACGGTGCGCCGTGGGAGCGAGGCATCCACACCGCGGCACACTGTCGGCATCCCTGAAAGGAGCGCTAAATCAGCGCTCCTTTCAGATGTCAGTGAAAGTGCACTCCAAAAGCGTAGGGTGCATTTTCACTGACTTTTCCGCTGCAGCGTGTGCGGACGCTGCGGCGGCAGGTTGCCCTGGGAGCGCTGGCTGTGCAGAGGGCTGGCAGGTCCGAGGGCAACCTCAGGAGGAGGAAGGTGCGCCGAGCGTGCAGCTGCCCCTCCTCTTCCCTGCCTCGGAGACGGCTCTATTAGCCGTCTGCCGAGGCCCTTAGTTTTCAAGGACGGAACTTTACTGAAAATAACTAATGTAGAGGAGGGACAGCTAATGTTGAAACAGCTGGGACTTGGAGAGAAAAGTGAAAAGGAGCTCACAGCAGAGAAGTGAAAGAAGAAGAGGACATTGCTAAGCTGCCCAAACAAGTGAAGGACATTAGAAGGAAAGACAAAGAAGAAAAGTTTATCAGAAGAGAGAAATGTGATAAACAGTTGAGAAGCATGAAATAAAGGGGAAATATAATATAATGACCTCTGAAAAATTCTAAGAAAGTTTAAGTATAGTATAATAGCTGTGATATGGTATTAGGAAAGTTTAAAAAGACCTGAGTAATATTAAACATGGAGTAATAAAGGTTAAAATATGAAGGAAATAAGAAGGAGGGAGTGGGAAAATGAAGAATGCAACCTCCAAGGGGAGGGAATCTGAAATGGGTCACAAGCTGGGAAGGCTTCATCTCCCTTCCAAATGGAAGGGAGAACCTAAGTTCAAAAGGGGAAGGGGGAGGGAGGGGGAAAGGGGGAGAGGAAGGAAAGCGGGAACAGCAGATAGAAGAATAAAAAATGAGAGTGGAAGAAAAATGAGGGGGAATGGAATAGATTAAATGTTTGATATGAATATTATGTCTATAAATGTTAATGGATTGCATACCCAGCGAAAAGATACAGGTTAAATAAGAAGCTAAAGGAAAAGAGAATTTAGATACTTATGCTCCAGGAAATGCACCAATCAAGAACTAGAGCTAAACTTTTTAATTATGATGGATGAGATTTGCAGTTTGAATAATGGGAACAAATAAAGCGAGAGGAGTGGCAATATCAATGAAAGATGGAGTTAACTTTCAAGTAGATAAGATTAAAAAAGATAATGAAGGGAAATGCATTTTTGTTAAAGGAAACATAAAGATAAAAGTTATGTTTGCTTGCCTCTATGCCCCAAATAAAAAAACAAGTTGAATTTATAAATAAGGTGTTAACATTATTAGAAGATTTTTATGAAGGGGATCTATTTCTGGGAGGGGACTTTAATCTTGACATATTAAGAAATAATATCATGGGAAATATAAGGGGGAAAGTAGGAAAGAAAAAGAATAAAAGTGGAAATTCTAAAATTAATTTGGAGAAATGGAATATTATTGATGGTTATGAAAGCATGGGTAATAATAATTATGAAAATACACATTATTCAGCTAGACATAAAACATTTAGTTGATAGATTATTTTTTAGTTAAAAAAGATAATAGTTTGAAAATAAAATTAAAAAAATGCAAGGGGTGTCTGGCTTGCAGACCATGCACCGTTATATATAAAGACTGAGGGAACAAATATTAAGAAATGTAAAAAAATGATTTTTGATCCTGTGGTTATTTTGAAGGAGGAAAATAAATGACAAATTAGTGAAGATATTAAAAATTCTTTTGATTCAAATGATGGGGAGGTATTCCAAAACTTATACTATAGGATGCGTTTAAAGCAGTTATAAGGGGGAATGTGTAAGTATGGAAATAGGAATTTTAAAAAGTAAAATTTATACAGAAAGAAATTGATAGAAGTGGAAATGTTACAAAAAGAATATAATAAATATAAGAGTATATCTACAAAAGAACAGTGGGATAAAAAAAGAGAAGAAATTAAAGAATTGGACCAGACAATTATATTAAGAAACCAAATGTATATCAGACATGAATTTAAGGCATGGGATACTAGAAGTATGAAGAGCTGGAGTTAAAAAAAGGGAAAAGATGATTAGTAAAATAAAAGGGGACAAAGGTGAAATAACTGATGAGGAGAGAATAAGAAAAAAAATTAGTTACATTTTATGAAAGATTATATGGAGAGAAGACAGTGGAGAATCAGAACACAAACATAAAAATTAAATTAACTGAAATACAGAGAAATTATATAAATTCTCCAATAACTAAAGAGGTAGAAAGAGTAAGACATGATTTAAAAGGGATTAAATCTCCTGGCCCAGATGGATTTACATCTATATTTTATAAAACTTTTAAAAATGAATTGAGTGAGTATATGACTAAAATTTACATGATATAATAGATAATTACATGAAAAATATCTGAAATTATATTAATACTTAAATCTAATAAAGACCCAGTTAACCCTGAATCATATTGTCCCATCACATTAAGCAATCAAGATTATAATTTTTTATGAAAAATTTTAGCTAATAGAATAGAAGAATATTTACCTATTTTAATTAAAGAAGAAAAATATGGATTTGTGAAAGGGAGATATATTCAGGAACCTATAAGGAATATATTGAATATATTACATCAAGCTAAACAACATAAAAATAAATTAGCTTTGATAAAATTAGATGTTTACAAAGCTTTTGATTCAATAAATCACAAATATATTTATAAAATTTGTAGAGATTATGGACTGGGGGAAAGCTTAGTGAAACCATCATGGAAATATATAAAGATACAGAAGCACAAATTATAGTAAATGGAGAGAAATCAAGAAAATTTAAAATTAAAAGTGGAGTAAGACAGGGTTGCCCACTTTCCCCTCTATTATTCATATTATCAATGGAACTGTTTGCAAATATGATTAGGGAAGCAGAAAAGATAAAGGGATATAAAATAGGGAAAGAAGACATAAAGTTAAATTTATTTGCGGATGATGCTTTGATAATGACATAGAAACCATATCAAGCCATGATTAAATTATTGGAAGTATTTCAGAAATTTCAAAATATTTCTGGGCTTAAAGTTAACATTGATAAATCTGATATAATGTTTATGAATACTGATTGGCATGAACAAAAAGAAATTTAAACTGTATCAGGATTGAAATTGGGGATAAAAAACATGAGATATTTAGATGTAAATTTATCAATTAAGTTAGAAAATATTGTACAAGGTAATTATAATCAATTATGGAAAAATGTTAATAATCAAATCTCTAAATGGGCTAGTAATAATTGGAAAATGCTAACAAAAATTAGGATGTTTAAAATGATGGTATTACCAAAGTGTTTATATTGATTTCAAACTATTCCAGAAATCATTCCTAGTAAAGTTTTGAAGAAATGAGATAGATCAATATTAAAATGGATATCAGGGGGAAAAAGTAATATTATCTAAGTCATTATTATACGAACAACAAAAAGAAGGAGGATGGGGAGTTCTATCACTTGAATTATATTTTGAGGTGATTTAATCACTAAGAATGATAGAGATAGAATATAATCAAAATACAAAGTAGGTTAAATTAGAAAGACAGAGCAATCAAATGGAATATATTTCTATCTTCCAGGGAGGAACATGGGGAAAGAAAGAAAAAGAGAAAATAATTGGTCCTATGATGGTGAATTATAAAATATAGGAGAAGTGGAGTAAAAGATTGGGTATAAAAAGCTGGAAATGGTTACTTATAGAATATTTAAATAAGAGTAACAATGAAGATTTTGGGAAGATATTTTAAACAGTAAAGATTAAGGATTTAAAATTATTGGAGTCTTATATGATTCAACAGGCGTACAGATAGAGGAAGAAAAATTAATTATTTTAATTGGAAATCAGTATTGGACTCAAATAAAAGGGATAATAAAATTGTTAGATGAAATAAAAGTGAATATTGTAGATCAAAATGAATTGTGAGAAGATATAATTTAAAAAATTAGAAGGTGGAAAGGATTAATAGGGAAAATTTATAAGATTATGTTAGCAGCCCAATTTAGAATGCTAGAGGGATTGACAATGAACTGGGGGAAAAGATTTATTGATTGATGCAGAGAAAATTAAAAATTGGTTACAAGAAATTGTTAAAATTAAAAAATACAAATGTAAAAGAACAGCAATTGAAGATGATTGGAAAATGGTATAGGACACCATATCAATTTGCATTTATAAATGATAAATTTCAGTCAAAATGTTGGCATGGATGTGGAGCTAAGGGAGTATATATACATATGTGGTGGGATTGCCCATTTGTTCAAGAATTTTGGATAGAAGTTAAGGAACAGATGAATACAATAATAGGGATAGATATATAATTAAGCAAAAAAAATGGTGTAACTTTTAATTTAGGAGAATTAGTATTGAATAGTAACTAAAGATATGTAATAAAACAAATTCTAAAAGCTGCCCATGCAGTGATTGCTTTTGTATGGAAAAAGAAATCGAATTGGAATAAGTTTTATTTGTTTAATATATAAAAGAATATATATTATTTGATTTTCTTAGGGACAGAAATCTTAAATATATTGGGGAAAGCAATAAAGAATCATGGAATGATAAATTGGAAATTGTGATTAAGAAAGTGGAAGGTAAAATGGGGTGTGAAGAAGTAACAAATATAATTAATGATATTTTCCACATCTCCGAAAATGATTGTTAAATTTTGTTAATCAAATGATTGTTAATTTAAATGGAATGTATTTTCTCCAAATGCTGTTTGTGGAGGGGGGAGAGGAGAGAAAAACATATAATTATTATTAATTATGGATTGAATAATTTGTACTATGTACTGTGTTAATAATTTTTTTTAAAAAATCTTCTATGATTCTTTGGCTATTTAACCAAAGGGGGGGGGGGGAGGAACTGAGATCCACAAGGAAGTGAAAAACTTTGCTATTGAGTGGGACAGAATGAAAATGTTCTCCAGGGAGGCAAAAATGAACAAACACAACCTTAACTTGTTTTTCAGTAAAAGTGCTGGATGGAGCAAGAATGTACATAATCTATCAAACAAGAGTAGCTAGTGAGAAAATGGAAGTTACAAAATTATAACATAAAAGAGAACCATAGCTCTTCAGTGGGAAGTGTGATACATGCTAGCCGAGACAAAGTGTGTTATGTCAGCAGGATATATATTACACATCATGAATAAATATGAACTTGCCAAACTATAGTTCCTTTAGTATAGTTATCCTTATTTTTAATATATAATCAATTTCCCAAACGGTGGAACCCAGCCTTGAGACCTGAGGAAGAGAAATTGTAAAGGACACTTCCTCCTCCTCCTCCTCCTCCTCCTCCTCCTCCTCCTCCTCCTCCTCCTCCTCTATTTAATAATAATTGCTAATCTTGTCAATTGTTGTGCTGGTGGTATATGTGGATGTGTGGATGTCTAATAATATGCATTTTTTAATTGTTTAATCATGTTTTAAACTTTGTATCTTGTGAACTTTTAATAATGTGAGGGTTTTTTAAACACATAAGCCACTTGAGATCTGAAGCGGGAAACAGGCAAGACAGAATACAAATATACAAACAATATGTCTGTTTCTTAATGAACAATACAGCAACACTCAGAAGAACAACCATACCACATTTTAGCAGTCTGTTAATGATAGTTGCAATTAGAGAAAAAATGTTTTCCAAGATAGTGATTTATTATCTAGTACTGCTTGCGATCTATATCCATGGTTTGAATGTGTGTGTGTGTGTGTGTGTATCGAACTGAATCCACCTCTAAACAAATCTTGCCAAGAAATCTTGTGATAGATTCACCTTAGGATTACCATGAATTGGAAATGAAAGCACACAACAATTCACCCTGAATTCAAATATTCCATAGTGGTATCAAATAATTATTCTGTTGAGATCAGGATTTGCAAACACTAGGAGAAAATAATTAAAAATTCTCAATGGCTTATTATTCTTTCTGGTCTAGTTTTCTGACTCTTGGAAAACATTTTTGGTTTCTCTACCACAAAACTAAGACTTGCACACACTCCTTACCTAATAATAATAATAATAATAATAATAATAATAATAATAATTTCTATCCTGCCCCTCTACTGAAGCAATTGGGGCAGCTTACATCAATAAAATATCACAAAATACCCTCCCAGACCCACCCTCCCCTTAAAATAGTATTAAACATGATAAGAATTAAAACAATTAAACAAAACAGTTAAAACAAAATTAACAGTTTACAATGAATAATAGACAATAAAATAATAAAAGAGAGTAGTCTAGCAGGCAGACTGCTAGCAATAAATGAATATGGCTGGATGTGGCAGTGGGTGGGGGGGGGAAAGTAACTCACTCCTTGGCTGGGAAATTAATCAGGAAAGGCCTGCAAGAAGAGATCCATCTTGACAGCTTTTTTAAAGTTGGCTAAAGTAGTAATTTGATGGATCTCGTCTGGCAGGCCATTCCACAATCTGGGAGCAGTTACCGAAAAAGCCCTCTGGGAGGTTGTCGACAGTCTAGTTTTAACAGGCTAAAGCAAATTCCTCCCAGAGGACTAAAGTGTGCAGGTGGGATTGTATGGAAGGAGACAGTCCTGGAGATAGGATGGACCCAAGCCATGTAGGGCTTTAAAGGTGATAACCAACACCTTGTACTGGGCCTGGAAACTAATTGGTAGCCAGTGAAGTCTTTTTAAGACCGGTGATATATGGTCTCTTCTAGATGTGCCAGAGACCAGCCTGGCTACCATATTCTGAACTAATTGAAGTTTCTGGACCAAGCATGAGGGTAGCCCCACATAGAGCGCATTACAGAAATCCAGATTGGAGGTTACCAAAGCATGTACCACAGTTTCGAGATCCCTTACTTTCAGGAAAGGGCGCAGCTGGCGTATTAGCCGAAGCTGATAACAGGCACTCCTGGCCATCTCATTCACCTGGTTCATCATGTGAAGTGATGAGTCCAGGAGCACCCCCAGACTGCGAACACAGTCCTTTGCAGTAAGTATCAATCCGTCCAGGACTGGAAGTTGTATCCTGAAACCTGGTTTCAGGGCTGCTACTGTAAGTACCTCCATTTTATCTGGATTCAGTTTCAATCTGTTTTTCCTCATCCAGCCCATTACTGCCTTAAGACAGTCATTAAGAGGAGATATGCCATCTGAAGTTGAGGCTGATGACCGGGACATGAAGAAATACATCTGGGTGTCATCAACGTACTGATAACACACAGCCCCATGTCTCCAAATGATCTCTCCCAGTGGCTTCATATAGATGTTAAATAACATCGGGGACAGAATGGCGCTTTGAGGGACTCCACACTTGAGCTCCTTTCTAACGGAGCTACTGTCCCTGAGCAACACCCTTACCTTCCTCTGTCATTGCCTCTACTGATAATACCCAGTCACAGTATCTGGCATGCACATTGACAGGAGGCTTCTCAGTAGAGGCAACAGTGGAGGAAGGTAAGGGGTATGTGGTGGTATTGGATCCATGGCATGGCAGCTGTCATGAAAGTTTACAACTGTCCATCCCCTCACTGGTCCAGAGACTGACCCAGGTTCAGACCCAGGTCAGGATAGCACAGGCTTGGTATGTGCTATCCTGACCTGTTTGTTCGGTTCCTAAGAATTGCATTTGTTGTAAGAACTGTAGGCTTCTCACATAATTCACACACATGGAAAATCAGAAACAAACAGAAAATTTTCAACATTAGATGCATGACTTGCTGAGGGCAATGAAGTTGGATGCACATAGTGCAAACAGGACTTGGACTTTTCTTCCAAAAATACCTATTGATAACTAAGGGGGGGTTGCAGACTGCCAGAAATAGTGCAAATTGAGTCCACGTTTAGGGTTAGGGTTAGGGTTAGGGAATCATGGGAACTGTATTTTATTGTGGCACCAGAGCTCTCTGACAGAGAGGGCTCAATGTCTCAGAAAAAAAAAAATTCCCATGATTCCCCAGCACTAATCCTAACCCTAAAAGTGGACTCAATTTGCACTATTTCTGGCAGTCTGCAACCCCACTATGTGGGGATACAGACAGGCTTCAAACCACCTCTTTTAGGCTGGATTGGGGTTGGGGCAAAGAGATACTGAGCCCAAGTCCAGCCAGATTCTGTCCCCAAAAAGGAGCGGATAGGATCTGCTCTTTTTTGGGGATGGAAAGAAGTTGCCCCTTCTCCTGAACAGCTGGCTTTTTCCTTGTAAAAGCTGGCTATAGGGCAAATGGCATCTAAACACCACCACCACCCCAAGCGGGAGAGAAGCCAGCTGGTGTGTAATTGCCAGTCTGGCTTCTCTCCTGCTTGGGGGCATGGCTTGTCTAAATAACACATCCCCAAGCCAGTCTCAAGAGGGACTAAATGGGCCATCTGTTTCAGCCCATAGTTTGCAAGCCTAGGCACACTTACCTAGTGGCAAATGCCACTGAGATAAATATGGACCAAGTAAAAATCTTTGTGGTGTAGTTATACTGGATGATACCTTTGCATAACTTGTTGTACAAAGCAATTGCACAAGGGGTTGTGCAACTGGCACCACACTGAGAAGAATTTGTGTACCTGCTTGCAAAATTGTACTTTTTTTTCATAATCAGTTTCATGCCTTCTTTATAGAATGTTTTGCAAAAAACTAAAATTAAACTGAAACTATGTTGGATATCTCCCTTCTGTTAATTCTGAAAATGTTGAATAGTCTAGGGCTAAAATAATGCCATTAGTGGATTCAGGCTACTGAACACAATGGGACTTATTTTTGAAAATAAATAAATAGGATTGCTT
Source organism: Phrynosoma blainvillii (assembly GCA_026167975.1). NCBI lineage: Eukaryota > Metazoa > Chordata > Lepidosauria > Squamata > Phrynosomatidae > Phrynosoma > Phrynosoma blainvillii. Next base: position 272,911,185 of record JANUYF010000003.1, read on the forward strand.
CATAAAATAATTAAAAATGATTCTTGACCTTTCTCATAATTACACAATGTCTCTAAATTAGGTTGTTTTGTGTGCAGACATTCTGACATATCTTAGTTCATTCTGAGAGGAAGTTCTTTTATGGGCAAAACCAAAAAAAATAAAACTTTCATTCCATTTCCCCCCCTCCCCCCAGTTATTCCTACTTTTCCTCTTTAAAGACTCACTCTGAACTCCATGAGAAAGGACAACTTTCCATGTTTCTGAAGTGACTTCTTTCACATCGACTTGGTAATGATGAATTGGGACTCCTCCATGTGAATCTGGTTTATTGAAAGAGACTTTAGCAATAGTCTGTGATACCTCTATAATCCTCACTCCATGTGGACTGGATGGTACATCTGGAGAAAGTAATGAAGAAGTCAGTTAGAGAAAAGTAATAAAACCATTAAGTGTTTAGTATTACAGACATGATACTTTGCACAGCACCTTGGAAGAATTTTTTCTTAAAAAAATATGTAAATCCTGCTGAATACAGGATCCAGTTGTGTTATACATTTGGAGCTACACTGCAGTAACATTAAAAAAATACTATATGGCCAAAATAGGAACTGTTTGCTTATCTGTAAGTGTGGTTCTTTGAGTGGTCATCTGTGAACTCATGCTGTGGGTCTTTCACATGCACAGAGCCTTGAACAGGGCATTCTAGAGCTCACTAAATATTAGGCAAAAACCTGGCCCATCACTCTACTTGAATGATTGAGCAAATTAAGCTATTTTCTTTAGTTCTACTTCTAACACCAAAGGACATATATGGCATGGTGAAAAAGAGGAAAGGAGAGAGGATTGTATGAGTTCACAGATGACAATTACAAATTTGTTGTTGTTAACTGCTGCCAACTTTGACTTATGGCTACCCCACAAATGAGAGATCTCCAAGTCTCCCTATCATCAACAGTACCATTCAGGCCTTGCAGACTCAGGGCTGTAGCTTCCTTAATTGAATTTATCCATCTGGAATGTGGCCTTTCACTTTTCCTACTGCCTTCTACCCGACCAAGCATTATTGTCTTTTCTAGTGAATCATGTATTCTCATGATATGGCAAAAACAAACAAAACAACAATACACTTGGTTTGGCTATTAGGAAGAGTTCAGGCTTGATATACTCTAGGACCTATATGCAACATAAAAGAGAGATCTCATACATCTTGACATTTGGAGGGCTTGTCAGGTTTTTCAGAGTTATGAGTTTTGGAGTACATATGGAAATGTACAAGATGTATGAGAACTTGTTCCTGTGAGAAGGTTTCAAAGGAACAAGCAGGCCTGGAAAACAACAGATGTACACCCAGACATAAACATTTTCCCTGCAGGAAGTCAACACATTATTGTTTTGGGAAAATGGCAAGGCTAAAAGGTAAACAACATTACATCATGATGTTTACATGTCACTGGTCACATGCTGTATGACGTACACACCAGGGGTGGACATGAGTCTGGGAAATAAGGTAATAGCCAATGAGCATCATGGGTCACGCCCAAATGGGTGTCAAGTTGGGGGTGAGGAAAAAGTCCTTGCACGATGCTGGGATGTTGGTGTGCTGTGTGTGTGTAACAAAGAATTGCTTGGAAATAAACTGTTTTGGGGCTTTGCAAGACATCCGCTTCTGTGTTGCAGGGAATTGGACTGTATATTGGTTTGCTCAGTTGTGACAATAAAGGTAGCATTTATTAGTCTACAACTTGAGTGGTTTATGATATCTGCTGGGACAGCTGGGACAGCTGAGGCAGTGACATCTGAATTCAGGGGAAGAAGTCTGGAGGCAGGCAGGAGAAGGTGTCAGCTTATCCTGCCAGCTCTGCTGGATGGTATACTAGTACTGCGATACACATCATCTACCATGTGCCAAGCGTGGCGTCTCTGACATCTCCTCCTAAGTGTCACAACTTATTTCTACTGAGCAGTCAGACTGTTAAATCCTTCATGGAGAAACCTTACCATACTTTCATGGTCCTTTCTCATAGTAGATGAAAAAGATTATAGAATCATAGCACTGGAAAAGATCCCATAGGCTGAGTCCAACCATTGCTCAATACAGAATCATAGAATCATAGAGTTGGAAGAGACCTCAAGGGCCATCAAGTCCAACTCCCTGCCATGGAAGGATACACAATCAAAGCACACAAACCCCCAACAGATGGCCATTCAGCCTCTGTTTGGGGTGCCTTGATTGTATATTCCTGCATGGAAGTGTCCAGCTAAAGCATACCCAGCAGCTACCTGTCCAAACTCTTTTTAAAGGCATCTGTAGAAAGAGAACCCATCACTTCTCTAAGCAATTAGTTCCATTGCTGAACTGCTCTTATTGTCAAGATGTTCCTTCTACTGTTCAATCGATACATGGTTGACTAGCAGGGTATTTTTTTTCCTCCTTCCACATCTCTTTAGGTCTCTTAGCATTTCTTTTTATCCCCCACAAAGTCATTCAACCCTACAAGAATGGATGGGGGAACTCTACAAGGAATAAATTGGGGTGGAGCCTAAAGCCATCCTTCATCAATCACATTGTTGCATTGCTTGTCTCAAACCTTTTTCCAGTCCCTACAGGAATGAATGTGGCTACCAGCTCCATCAGGTCTTTTAATTGTCAGAAACAACATACTACAGTGGGGTGAACTAGATACCATCCTTCTAAACATCCTCATTTTAACACTCACCCCAAATTGGCCTTCTTAAGGTCTTTTTCCTGACCCAATAACATTTAAAGGCATGTTTAGTCTAAAAAGTGTTGTATGACTTGGTTTTCCTCTGCTATTTTATTTTTTTAATTTCTGCTGCATGATTTTACATATATCTGCTTCTCTGTCTATCAATCTCTTTCTCTCTTTTTTTGTACTTTTATATTTTGCTTTTAATATTGGTCACTTTGAAAAAAAGTTTGAAAAGAATGGTAGAAATTATACATTTGTCAATGTAACAGTAAAGATTACAGTAAACCTACAATATTTTGAATTACTGCACCATGAACCACATAACTGCACATCAGAGTGGGGAAAAAAGTCAAATAACATTGTTTAAAACTGCTGACATTTCTTTTTCTCCTCTATAGTGGCCTTCACTAATGATGGGATTTCAAACAGACCGCAATATATTTTCAAAAATTGCTGTAGTACAGAATAAATGTTAAACAAATTGCATGCCATATTTGAAAGAAGTTAAATGTATTCTTAAACCTGCCATCCTTCCTCTAACACAAATATGCTGTGTTAAATGTATTGAGCTGTATATCCTATTATTTCTTCACACAAAAATGCTCTACAACAAAACCACTCCAGTTCCCCTCCCATCCTATTTTAAAGAATGTATTAAGGATAATTCTCATAAATCTGATAAAGAAAATGTTAATTGCTTATAAAAGAGGCATAGTGACATTTAGCCAGCACAATCAGCCTTTAACAATTGCAGGACAATTAGAGTAAATGAAGCCAGAGAGAAAAAACACACCATGCAATTCTGTAATGATACTAGCACACTGAGCCATATAATTAGAAAAAATTGATAAAGTTCCAGTAGACCCCAGTTTATACCAGTTAGAAATTCAATTTATGTGCTGTTGTATAAAACATGGCTAAAATAAATGTTTAAAATGTTTTTTTTTAAAACCACAAACTACATGTTTGTCATTTTGAATTAGTCTTTATTCTTTAGGGAGACAGATTTAAAGGAATAGTCTGACCCATGTTTTTGTTGCTCTGCTGATGAAAGTGAACTCTAGCAAGTTTAACATTCAAAACTGCATATTTTGGTTTACCTTTAAAACAGGGGTAGGCAACCTTTCCCCTTTAAGGGCTGAGGGACTTCAGCTCCTAGAAGCCTCAGCCACATTGGGAAAGGTTGCCTACCCCTGCTTTAAAAGGATTAACATGCTGGCAAACTAAAATTGCACCCCACATTTTTGGATTATGGGCCCAGAAGAGACCCAGTGAGCTTCTAGAAGGGATCCCAGTTTAGACCCATTGAGGTCTCAGAAGATGTTGCAGATCATTTTTAAACTGTGAAGTCATAGGCTTTCATGGCCAGAATCCATAATTTTTGTGGGGCTTTTTGGGGGGGGGGGGCTGTGTGGCCATGTTCTGGAAGAGTTTCTGATGTTTCGCCAGCATCTGTGGCTGTCATCTTCAGAGAATGCTGGAATGGAAGAGAGACCCTGGGTAGGGAGGAGTGATTCTCATGTAAACTGTGTATTGTTCTTATGAGGGCTTTTTTCACCATCACCCCCAAATTATGGAATGGCTTACCAGATGAGATCCATCAAGTGACAACCTTAAACAGTTTTTAAAAAGCTGTTAAGACGGAACTCTTCTGGCAGGCCTTCCCTGATTAGTTTTCCGGCCTCAGGAGTCCTTTTATCCCTCCTATATTTGCTTTAAATGCTGCCCTGCCTATTATTGTTTGTTTGATTATGGCTTATTTTAATTATGTGTTTGTATCATTGTTTTAATGTAAAAATTGTTTAATTCCTTTTTAAGGGGTGGGGGGGCTGTGGGATTTGGATGGTATTTTAACATTGCATGATGTTTTTAAATTGTTGTGAGCCGCCTCGATTGCATGACAGAGGGGCGGGATATAAATAAAAATTATTATTATTATTATTATTATTATTATTATTATTATTATTGGCAGGGCCTCAAGGTAGGAGGATATGCACCTGCAAAAGAACTTCAACCATCACCCAGAACAAAAAAGAAGTACAATGAAAACACTGGTAGACCAGGCAAAATGCATTTGTGAGCCACACTTCTTGGAAGAGGAATTGAAGCATGTAGACCAGGCTCTACAGGCGAATTGTTACTCCAGCTCAGACATCAGAAGGGCTGCCAGACCCAGAAACACCCAGAGGAGTGTAGACGAGCAATCACCCAAAGGGACGGTATTTTTACCATACATCAAAGGAGTAACAGACAGAATAGGGACAGTGGTGAGGAAACACAACCTTCAAATGGTTTAAAAACTGACCAAGAATATCCAACAAATGCTGCACTCAATGAAGGACAGGAGAGACTCTCTCACAGCCTCAGGAATTTACCGCATACCATGCAGCTGTGGACAAGTCTACATAGGGACCACCAAATGCAGTGTCCAAACACGAATCAAGGAACATGAGAGACATTGCAGACTGGGCCAGCCAGAAAAATCAGCAGTAGCAGAACACATTATAAACCATCCTGGGCATAAAATGCTGTTTGAAAACACTGAAATTCTGGACCATGCCAACAATTATCAGGTCAGAATGCACAGATAAGCCATCAAAATCCACAAATACTTGGACAACTTCAACAGGAAAGAAGAAACCCTTAAAGTAAACAAAGTTTGGGTACCAGTCCTGCAAAATAGGAAAATCAGTATGTAGAAAATGCAACTGGGAAACCACCCAGGGTCAGGGGCTTTCCCAGCAGACAATGATCATCATTAGCAGACAATAATCCTCATTTGCATATCCTCCTACCCTGAAGCCCTGCCATCAACAACAGAACAATACACAGTTTACATGGGAATCACTCCTCCCTACCCAAGATCTCACAGTATATATATATATATATATATATATACCCACTCTCTTCCATTCCAGCATTCTCTGAAGATGCCCGCCACAGATGCTGGTGAAATGTCAGAAAGAAACTCTTCTAGAACATGGCCACACAGCATGAAAAACCCACAAAAAACTACATTTTTAAACTGCTTCTCCTGATGATTCTGACTTCAAGAAATATTTTTTTCTACTCAAACAATAGAAAATGGCTCCAACTAATCCTAATTTACAATGATTACTGAAACACTAACTGGAACATATTATAAAATGTGGTCATGGAAAATGCAAATGTATCTGACTACAATGGGTCTATTTAAAGCAATAAATGGTCAGAGAGCCACAGAAGCAGGAACACATCAACAACAGTTTGATGAAAATGTAGAAAAAGCAGCAGCATACGTATGCTTATCTGTAAATCCCAGCATTACTTACCATATTCAAGGTTTAACTGATGCAGAACAAATATGGGCAAACTACAGAAAGTATTTAATTCTCCATGTACTTCTAATCAAACAGCTCGCATGGTCAAACTTATTAACACCAAGTTACATTATCCTCAATTTTTAAGCCAGCATATTAATGACTTTATGGCAACTTTGCCTGGAATTACATCAGTTGGAGAATCTTTTCCAGAACATGCTAAACTTGGACTGTTTTTGGCAAGTCTTCGAAAATATTACTCTCCAATAATTAATGCTTTACAAGTTAATGGAGATGTTTCTTTACAAGATGCTATTACTCAAGTTGTTGAATTTCAAAATAGGTAAAACTTGATGGAAGACAACTATAATGCAAAAACAACAGACAGAGAATTTGCTGCAGAGGATGTGAAAAAGACTACCTTTTCTTCTAAATCAAATAGAAACAATGTTAACAAATCAAAACCTAGAGCTGAGCTGCAAAAGCTGCAAAGTCAAGGACTAAATACCTAAAGTAAAAGCAATTTTATGAAAGAAGCTTTAATCCTAAACAGAAATCTTCCAGTCATGTTGATATCAGTTTGATTCAACAACAATTATTTCAGATTGCTGGAGATAAATATAAAAGCCAAGTTCTAATTGATAGTGGAGGAAGTGCACATTATTTCAGCAACAAAAATGCTTGTTGATTTTGATGCAAATGTAACTTTTCCTGTCTATCTTGCTAATGGTCAAAAAGGTTTTGCACAAGGAAAAGGGACTGATATTTTGAAAACAAAACTTGGTCCTGACAGAATAGGAACTTTACAAATCCAAGATGCTTATTATGTCCCAAATTTTAAAGTCTCCTTTTACAATGTGCAAACCACAACATCAAGAAGCAATCATGTCAATTTCAGAAAGCAAACCTGTTTTGGTTTTCATGATAAACATTTGATTTTTAGACCAGAATTAGGATCTTGTGGAGGCTATCAGATGCAGATCTTACATTCATCTGTGAACAGTGTGACCAGATGCAATCAAAAAGACTATTAAACTTTATGTTATCACAGATTTGCTCATCAAAGTGTTGAAAATATTAAGAAACTAGCCTGCAAGAGACTTTAAATTCAAAGCATGCTCTAATAATGAAAAATGTGTAAAATGCTTGAAAGCAAAAGCCACAGGAGCTTCACATCCTCCAGTTACTGTGAGACAATCCAACAAGGCATTGGATCTTTTATATGCTGATCTTTCTGGACCAATGCATCAAAAGTGAGCAGGAAGCAACTCTTATATTATAACTTGTATTGATGATTTCAGGAGATATACATACACTTATCTTCTCAGAGAGAAGAATCAAGCTTTTCAAAAATTCAAAGAGTATTTTAAGAGAGTCTCTAATAAATTTGGCTACAAACCAAAGAGCCCGAGGACAGACAATGGCACTGAATTCATCAATGCTGAATTTGATGATTTTTTTAAAAGAGCATGTCATTGAGCAGCAGACTGCAGAGGCTTATTCTCTAGAACAAAATGGTCTGGCAGAGAGAATGAACAGAACTCTCAAGGAGATGGCAGTCGTTATGCTTTTGGAAGCTAATATGTCTAACTGCTATTGGTCTGATGCCATCATGACTGCAACATACCTGTGTAACTGATTGCCAAATAAATCTAAAGATGTAACCTAATTCCAGTTATGGCATAGAGTTAAGCCCAAATTAAACCATCTGAAAGTTTTGGAAGCAAAGCATTTACCTACATTCCCAAGCAGAAAAGAGGTAAGCTTGACTGCAGAACTGAAAAAGGAGTTTGTGTTGGTTATGCTAGAAATGGTTACAGAATACTAAATCCAGATGGATGCACAATAAAATTAACAAGTGCTGTTTATATTGATGAAAGACCACAGCCCAAATGTAATTGTATTCAAGATGTTTATCAAGATTTGCAGAAGAAGAAGAAGACTACCACCAAAGCAAGTGGAGTTCTTTCATCCTCCCAAGGTCTTGCATCCAGAAGGGGCTACACCTGCAGTAGACCAGCCAAATGCTGAGGAACCAGATAGCACACAAGAAGTGGAGCCAGCTATCCAGATTCAGACGAGAAGGTCAGAATGCTCCAACAAATGTGTACCACCTGGCAGATTATCTTATCAAGCCACAGAGAAATTAAATCCAAAACCCTCTGATTGGAAGAAGATCAAGGGAATTCCAAAGACAGATTCTGAGAAGTGGATGCAAACTGCTAGTGAGGAAATGCAATCTTTATATAAAAACAAGACATGGAGTTTGTCAGAAATGTCAGAAGAAAAAAGGGCAATTGGGTGTAGATGGGTCTTTACAACAAAGCTAGATAAAGAAGGGGAGATTCAAAGATACAAAGCAAGACTTGTTGCTAAAGGTTATTCTCAGAAGTATGATGAGGACTACAATAATAATAATAATAATAATAATAATAATAAATTTTACTTTTACCCCGCCTTTCCATGGATATGATCAAAGCGGCTTACAAAGAGTTAAAACAATAAAAAAGTTAAAATTGCTACAATATAAAGGTTAAAAACATCGGTGCAGGGAAAAGGAACAGGAATCAGACAAATCACAAATATCAGGGGCAAGAAGTGGGGGGGGGGGGGAGTTACAAACAGTCCGGGGTCAACAAGAAAACACATGGGGCAGAGAAAGAGAAAGAAAATACCATTACTTAAGGTGGAAATGCCAACTGAAATATATACGTTTTTAGATTTTTCTTAAAAGAGACTAGTGATGCAGAGGAGCGAAGCTCTGCGGGAAGGTTATTCCAGAAGGAAGGGGCGATGATGGAAAAAGCCCTCTGAGAGATCCCCACAAAGTGAGACTTGAGGACCTCTAGCAGATTAGTCCCAGATGATCGGAGTGTGTGCGGCGGATTATGTGGGGAGAGGCGGTCCTCTAAGTACTGGGGTCAGTAACCTTCAGGCTTCCAAATATCTGATAAGGAACATCTTGTATGTAAATTACAAAAGAGCATTTATGGTTTAAAGCAGGGATAGGCAACCTTTCCCCTTTAAGGGCCGAGGGACTTCAGCTACCAGAATCCCAGGAGCTATTGGCCAATGTGGGACTATTGGCCAACATGGCTGAGGCTTCTGGGAGATGAAGTCCCTCGGCCCTTAAAGGGGAAAGGTTGCCTACCCCTGGTTTAAAGCAAGCCACTAGAGCATGGAGTGAGAAACTGAACCAGCTTCTTATCAAAGAGTGGGTCACTCCAGGCACTGTTAACAAATGTGTATACAAGAGATTCAGATACAGTAAATGGACTTACATCACAAATTATGTTGACAAAGAAAGAGCAGATAGTGAAGAGATAATCCAAAATCTCAAGAAAGAGATTGATATTAATAATTTGGGAGAATTCTCACATAATCTTGAAGTGCAAATACAAAGAGGCACTGATGGAAGTTTCTTCCCAAATCAAAAACAAAAGATAATGGATCTTCTACACTGTCTTTTTCTAAAAGATGCAAATGCTGTGCCAACTCCAATGGAAGTGGGATTCTTAAAGGGATTCTGTGATCCAACCTCCCACCCTAAGTGGAGTGTGAACTTTGCTAGTCACCTCAGGGATAGGAATTTGCTCCCCTTTACCTGCAGTTTTTTTTTAACCTATCCCATGATCTTAAGGACTGGATTTGTTGACAAAGAGTGGTGTCACTTAATAGGTTGTCATTGGTATGTAGGGGAGGGAGAATATAAGATTTTTACATATATCTTGGCACCCTTTTGGTTGGGCTCTGGAATGGCCCAACAGATTGTGGGACCTTGGGGGTAGGGAAAGAGTCAGCCCTTGGGAGCTGACCTGGGGTTTGCTCTCTCTCTCTCTCTCTTATAAAGTCTTGGCTTTGCCTTTCAGATATTGATCAGCGGGGAAGCAACCCATGACATTGGATTGCCCTCAGGATCAGGGATTTCACTCAAGAGAGATTGAAGAGGTGGTCATGGGGTGACACCTGGCCTCAGCTGGACCCACATCAGGTTGGTCTCCCTCTTACTCTTTCCCAGGTTCAAGCCATTTAATTAGGTTTTAGGTTTAAAGGGGGGGGGGCTTGTTTATAGCCAAAATTTTGTGTCTGGTCTCTTATTTCATGGTTGGTCATCAATGAGCATGCTGCTACATTGCTGTAGAGATCTTATCTATATTTGACAGTAAATTGTAAGTATATAATCTTCAGTATGATTTATCAAATAGATTATGTAATTGGAAGCAAAAGATGGCAGTACTCTATACTGGTGGCCAAGACTAGACTGTGGCAGAGATCAAAAATTAGGTAAAAGGTAAAGGTATTCCCTGTTGACAAGGTTGTCAAGTCATGTCTGACCGTAGGGGGTAACTAAGCTGAAGAGCTAGCATTGTCAGAGACAATGCAATCTGGCCAGCATGATTGCACAGAACGCTGTTTACCTTCCCACCAAAGTGGTACCTATTTATCTACTTGCATTTGCATGCTTTTGAACTGCTAGGTTGGCAGAAGCTGGGACTAGTGATGGGAGCTCACCCCATCATGCAGCACACAGGCCTCGAATTGCCAACCTGCCGATCTTGCAATCAACAGAGTCAGCATCTTAACCACTTGAGCCACTGCATCTCTTTCACAAATTACTCATACTAATTCATATTTCATGAATTCTTATTTCATATTTCATGAATTTATATTTCATGAATTACCCATATCAAAAATAAGAGTAAGACTCAAGAAGAAAACAAAATCAGTTATTATACCAAAATATGATCTAAATAATATCTCAGGAGAATTTACTGACAACATAAGAAACAGATTTGCACTACTATGCACAATAGACCAAGAACCAGAGGAACTATGGTCTGAAGCCAGAGACAACTAGAAGCAATAAAGAAAAGAAGAGAAGAAAAACAAAAGGGAGATAGGAACAAACTAAGAATTATGAATGCAACAGTACAACGGCTTGTGTGGAAAGTTAAAGAAAAGTACTACAATGACCAAAGCAGATAAATAGAAGACAACAACAAAAAGGGTAGAACAAGAAATATATTTCACAAGATCTGAGTAATTAAATGGAAAATTCAAACTGGGATGATCTATAAAAATAAAAATAACATAATTCAAGATCAGGGAGGAATAAAAAGAAGTTTGATGCAATACACAGAAGAATTATACAAAAGAAATGATAAAATGAAGGACATATGGAATGAAGAGCCATATGAAAATGAACTCCAAATTCCCAGAAGAGTGAGGTGAAAACTGCAATAAGAAAATAGTGAAAAACAAATCACCAGGAACAGATGATATTCCAATTGAACTGCTGCAATCCACATTGACAGAGTCAACTCTAGTGCTAACCAACATATGCCAACAGATTGGAAGGGATCAATACACATCCCCATCCACAAAAAGGGAGATGCAATAGACTGCAGCAACTATAGGAACATAGCACTGATCTCCCACACAAGCAAAATCATGTTCAAAATTCTGCAAATTGACTCCAACCATACATGGAGAGAGAAATCCCAGAGATTCAGCCAGGGATCAGGAAAGGAAGAGGCACTAGGAACCACATTGTAAACACTTGATGGCTAATGGAGCACACCAGGGAATTCCAAAACAAAAACAGCATGTGCTTTATAGACTATAACAAAGCTTTTGACTGCATAGACTATGAAAGACTTTGTAATGCCCTTAAAGACATGGGAGTGCCAACACATCTGATAGTCCTGATAAAGAATCTATACTCTGAACAAGAGGCTACTGTCAAAACAGAACAAGGAGGAACAGAATGGTTCTCAATTGGCAAAGGGGTCAGATAAGGCTGTATCCTTTCATCTTATCTGTTCAACTTGTATGCAGAAAATATTATAAGAAAAGCAGGCTTGGACACAGAAGGAGGAGTGAAAATAGAAGGAAGGAATACCAATGATCTAAGATAAGCAGATGACACTATAGTACTACCAGAAAACCTCACAAACCTGGAACACCTACTAAGGAAGATCAAAGAAGAAAGTGCTAAGACAGGCTTAATGTTGAACATAAAGAAAATAAAAATAATGACTGCTGAGGATCTTCACAAGTTCAATCAAGACAATGAAGAAATAGAAATAGCAAAAGAATTGCCATACCTGGGATCAAACATTGATCGAAATGGGGATTGATCATAGCCATAGTTAAAGCCTCGGTCTTATGCTTGCGATAGTTTAAAGATCTGTAGAACACTAATAATAGAATGCAACAAGATTGAGGATAAGTGTTACTCAACGTAGTGTTTGCTTGCTATGGTGTTTTTCAGCAAATGGGACTCTTTAAGTTTGACGTATGACTCTTATTGTCTGATGAGAGTTGCAAGTGAGTGGTAGATATTCTAGATCTTAAAATTTTGGCGTTATTATTTTTTGGTTTTTTCCAGCTCTATGATGGCTTAAGAAGTCCTTGGTTTAAACATATTGATCAATTGTTATTAGTTAAGATTCTTTAGATTGTGTGTTAATAAGTATGAGAAAGGATAAGAGTTATAGTAGTTAGGTAAAAGCTAAATAATGATTTTCTCATGCACAGTTTGGGAAGTTTTTGTAACGGATTACTATGTTCTATTTTTGCGATCTGTGTATATGATAGAACATATATGTGCTTGTTTGTCTGTTTGTTTTGTTTTTAAATTGTCAATAAAATTTTCTAACCTAAAATTTTTAAAAAAAGAAATGGGGACTGCAGTCAGGAAATCAGAAGAAGACTAAGAATGGGTAGGGTGGCTATGGAAGAACTAAAAAAGATTCTAGAATGCAAAGATATAAAACTCAGCACAAAAGTTAGAATCATACACAACATTGTATTCCCTATTACTATGTATGGAAGTGAGAGCTGGATAGTTAAGATGATAGGAAGAAAATCAATTCCTTTGAGATATGGTGCTGGAGAAGAGTGCTAAGGACAGCCAAAAGTACAAACAAATGGGTCTTGGAACAGATCGAGCTGGAAACCCATGGAAGCCAAGATGACTAAACTGAGGGCCGATGCAGATGGGCAGGAAAAGGTGACTGAAGCTGCCTTTTCCCTAAGCTGCAGCAACCGCACTGCCTGCCCCCAAAATGCCCTGAATGGTGATGGAACAACTGCATTGGGGTGGGGTCAATGCAGCTTTTCTGAGACTGTATTGAAGCCTCGCCAACCGCACTGCCAGCCCTGAGGATGCTGCAAATGGAGATGGAGCAACTGCATGGGCTGGCAGCAGCTGCTTTAATTTTTTCGTTTCCTCAGATGCATAGGAACACATTTCTGCACACCTGCACAGAATACATCATAGGCTGGTATACAGTGTACAAAGGTGACTGAAGTTCGGGATCCCTGCTCACCTGTGCAGGACCTATCATAAACCCACAGATCATGCTAGTATTCACTGACTTCAGCTTCCCCCAAGAGTGGGTGCAGTAGACAGGTGCCAATGTCGGATTGTGTCACCCTTGGGGTGAAGGAATGAGTTTGTCAACTGAAATGACACCTACTCCATCGTCCTCCACAAAACGTCCTACACAAATCGGGGGGGGGGGAAAGGTACATGCAAGGGAGGTTTGTGTGGACAGACTTGATACATGTAGGTGGTGGTCATGCAAGGGACATGGTCAACAGGACACACAGACAAACGTTACTCCTGGAGCCCCCCCCCCCCAATCATGCTGGCAAGTGGTGTGCAGGTCTTATGCACACGTGCACAGAAGAAGTCATAAAAGCTTCTTTCATGCAAACTACTGTGCATGTTGACAGCAAGCATACATGTGACAGAATGCATTTATAGTCATAATAGAGAACAGTTGATAGGGTGCATGTGTAGGGTTACAGTTAGGTTTAGGGTTCTAATATTCAAGAGCACCTGCGCTAGTGCATCCACACCTGGAAGCATAGGGTAGTTTAAATTAAACCCTGCATCATAGGACGCATGCTCTGGATCAGCAATTCAATTTCCACCGGACGTGAGGCGGTGCATGTATACGGCCGTTTTGGACCTCCGTCGCCCTTTTTCTGGTGCACTGGTGTCACTGCATACATATGCACATGCGAAGGTGTGCATCTTTGCCGAAGAAGTGGAAAAAAGCTGTTTCTTTTAGGAGTGACTTTTCCTGGCATATGAAGGCTAGAGGGCATTTTCCTGCTGGTTTTTAGGCATGCGTTGTCTAAACACCACACCTTCTAGTCAACCTCAAAGCACCTCTTTTTGCCCATCTGCATAGCCCCTGAGACTGTCATACTTTGGACACGTCATGAGAAGAGAGGACTCTTTGGAAAAGACAATAATGGTGGGGAAGGTGGAGGAAAGTAGGAAGAGAGGAGGGTCACATGCCAGATGGATTGACACTATTAAGGAAGTCACAGGTATGGGGTTCCAGGAATTCAGCAGAGCAGTGGAGGACAGAGGGTCTTGAAGATGTCTCATCTATAGGATTGCCATGAGTTGAGATCAACTCAATGGCAGTTAACAACAACAACAATGATTTAATTTAGTATAATTCATGTTCATTGTGGCAAAAGTGCCTTTTCACAGCATTATGCTTGTTATTATTACTCTTACCTTCAGGTGGCTGTGGAAGTCTTAAAGATGAAAAAGAAACTATAAATTCTCGGGTGGCCCATCCTATGGCCTACAATTCTATGGTTTATGACTACAACTATGACTTTTGACTCTATTGTTTACAAGTAATTCAACAAGTTTGAATTACTGCTACAACATAAACTTATACTGCTGCTGTTGATCTATGTTTCAGCATTTTTGCTAATAGGTTAAAAATGGATTTTAGGTAGATTTCAGTAAATTTGTTTCTTTGCAATTACTTTAGAGTACTGAGAACTAAGAACTTTTCTATGAACTTTTTATGACAGATTTTGTGAAGAATTCATTAAGTTCAATTAACTAATTGATCCCAATGTTTTTTCTATTCTTTCCTACACATATAATTTCTACTTTGTACATTGTGTGCCTGTCTGCTATTGATCAATAGATCTACATTTTCCCCCCATTACCACACAGCAATTCACACCTTCAAATTTTGTGCTGCAGACCCAGCTGTGAAATACTGGAAAATATGCTCCTGGTTTGCATTTCCTCCAATTAATGTTGGATAATGGGGGAGTGAGTTGTTGGGTATATAGATAGAGGCCTTTGGAGAATTTTCCTAGTTTCCATCCCATTTTTGAAAGTAGAAGGCCTAGGAGTAGTAGATGGATCTTCAGGGACTTTAGAAGGGGTAGGGCAGCCCATGGATTACAGTTTGTTGATCTCTGATTTAAAGAATCTTCTTTGACAGCCACTTGGCTTTTTCTTTGCCGAAAAGCAGGGTGGAAATGTAATAAAAAGAATTATGTAAATAGCAAATTTGTAGAGATATTCCTTTAAAATGGGATTAATTTATAAGAGAAGTATTTTAGTGGCACCTTACTTTTTTCTGCAACTAAGGGCCTTTGCAGACTGCTAGAAATAGTGCAAATTGAGTCCAGCTCAGTGCTAGGGAATCATGGGAACTGTATTTTTTTCTAAGACATTGAGCCTTCTCTGTCAGAGAGCTCTGGTGCCACAATAAACTACAGTTCCCATGATTCCCTAGCACTGAGTCATGGCAGTTAACGTGGACTCAATTTGCACTATTTCTGACAGTCTGCAAAGGCACTAAGGGCCTCTGCAGACAGGCAGCTCTGGGCCGCCCCGGGAAGCGGCAGATTGGGGCCACAGCAACCCCACGCCATGGCCCCAATCCTCCCTTTTGCCATCCCAAAAACAGCAGCAAAATGCCACTCCTTTTAGGGATGGCAAAAGGTTGCCCTAAGAGCTGGCATGGGGCTTTTCCTCACCCTTTTTGGTGCAGTGTGTAGGAATGCTGTGCTGGGAGGGCGTTCTGATGCCTCACGCTGTGCATAACTGCACACAGCATCAGAACGGCATCGGTGTGGGGTTGGGGCAGCCAGTGTGAGGCTGCCCTGCCCCAACTGTACCTTTGGGCCAGTCTGCAGAGGCCCTAACTTCCTAGAAAATAATGCATCACTGAAGTCATACTATCCTACTGTATTTCAAAAATCAAATATTGATGATTTAATTATGGATAAATGCAATGTAAGTCCAAAACACACTGCAGAAATAATCCAATGTGAGACTGCCAGAAATAGTGCAAATTGAGTCCACTTTAACTGCCCTGTCTCATTGCTAGGGAA
The DNA here is from genome assembly GCA_026167975.1 of Phrynosoma blainvillii. Taxonomy (NCBI): domain Eukaryota; kingdom Metazoa; phylum Chordata; class Lepidosauria; order Squamata; family Phrynosomatidae; genus Phrynosoma; species Phrynosoma blainvillii. Next base: position 272,927,353 of record JANUYF010000003.1, read on the forward strand.
TCCTGGGAATTGTAGTTTATTCTGGTACCAGAGCTCTCTGACAGAGAAGACTAAATGTCTCACAAAGCTACAGTTCCCATAATTCCCTAGCACAGAGCCAGGGCAAATTAAAGCAGTCTCAAACTGGATTATTTGTGCTGTGTGTTTTGGACCTTAGTGTGCTTTTTAAAAGGACTCAATTCTGAGCATATGTACCTGGGGATAACCTTCACTGAACTAAATGGGACTTATTTTCAAATAGCATGCAAATAATTGCAGTATAAACATATGGTGAATTGAGATTTTAATAAATAGAATTGCACATCAGCAAGATGAATTCTGGTAGTATTAAAAATACTAAATGTGATCATAAAAAAACTAATTTAGCATATATTTACTTACCAGCCAAAGCAAGGATATATTCTTGATATCGTGTTCCTATACGGTTTGTGGCTGTGCAGTTGTATCGTCCAAAATCATTGTCAGAAGCAGGAGCAATCTGGGATAATGCATACACATTTTTATCTGTTTCTCTATGCAAATCACTTGACCTATCTGACTACTGTACAGTGCTAGATTCAAAAGCTTCTCATAAAGTTTAATAAACTTCTGTTTTACCAATTTCTCTTCATGTACTAATCCTGTACATTCCCAGGCCAATGAGGGAATTGGATGTCTGTGCATATATCCAACTATAACATCCAGCCTTTCCTATGAGAGCCACTCAAGCTATTTCTTCTTGAGAGCATATGGGACTTGTTTTGACTGCAGGGAATATGGAGGATGTGCACACAGAACACATAGTAGGTACAAATAAATTAAAAGAAACAATTGGGGGTTTCAACATTAACATTTATTCAGATCATCATTGATAACTTATTTATTAATTAACTAAACAAGAGTGCTAAAGATACAAGAAATTTTTTATTACTCATTTTATTACTCATTTTATTACTCATATTACTAATGTTAGGTCAGAAGTAATAAGGGGAACTTGGATGAGGTGATGGTCACCTGATGGCTCTCCTGTATTTTACACTGGACAACAAATAGAAGTCCAATGTCCTGGGATAATAATTTTTAGTTTTTAATTATAGGACCTATATAGAAATCAATATACCAAAAACAAATAGGATGGTTGGATACAAGTTTATATATGAGAGAGAAAAGGAAAACAAGAGAAAAGTGGCTTATTTGATTTTTAAAGTAGGAAAAGTGAGAAATTAGTTTTTCAAAAAATCAAGCTCAAAAACTCAAAACAGGAATGAGGGGAGTATAAAATAGTGGATGGAATTTTGCACCTTTATTTTGGTATGGCTTTTGGAATGGTAATGTAAAGCAAAATTATTGCAATTAAAACTAACTTGCTGGCTAAACCTATCCTGTTTTTCACATAAATCTAACTGAATTATTTTATTTGAAACAAATATTAACAATTAACATAATGCCTTAGCTGTCTCCTTCCATCTTCTACATCTCTGCATAGACCTCATCTCCCATTCTCTGCAGTATATTATTGGGCAGAAGGGGAAATGATTCATAGGGTTTGATCATCCCCAAGATTAAACACAAATATTAAAATATTTCCCATGCATAACAGAAAAAAAATGTTTTCTGCATGTTATATTAAGCCTATATTTTCAAAATGTGAATAGTTGAAATGCATATAGTTGTAAAACATGAACAAACATATTTTGGCCAACGGGAAAAATGCATACCCAGATATGTACATTAAAATGTGTGGGGAAATGCTGCTTGTTTCAAAATGTGACAGTAAGTGCATGTTCACTTGTGAACAAACAAACCGAACAAATAAAAAAAATGCAAAACTCACAACCTGAAGAGAACAGAAATGAGATTTGGAACAGTACAATAAAATCAAGATTATAATTATTTCACATCCTATCACTTGCAAATGTTAAGTCAGGAGAAGATAGTGAGATGTACTGAGTTCTGTAGGTATCATTTCCTATCCAGACATAGCATCTGAGCAAAAGACCTCACCTTCAAGATAGACCTCCCCTTGGATTACAGACTATCTATAGTTTTTCATCTTTGAATTCATAGTATGAAGAGTTAATTAAAAAAAATAGCTGCACTGCCTTGCAGAAGTAAGTACTTTACCACATTTTGTTATGTTACAATCTTGAATTGGAATAGATTTAAATAACATTATTGCTTGATCTACACACACTAAGGGCAAACTATTTTTATTGTGGCACAAAAGGTGGCTATGTAAGTATACACCTCCAAATATCTTTGAGGGACATTGACCCCTCCCCAAGTCAATTTCTGGTAGAAGCACCTTTTGGAGCAATTTCAGCTGCATGTCTTCTTGCATGATTTTCTATCTGTCTAATACATATGCATTTTTAAACTTATTTTTCTAGACAACATTGCAACAGCTTTGTCAGGTTGGATGAGGATCATTGGTGAACAGCAACTTTCAAATCATCACACAGATTGGATTGGGGTCTGGGCTTCATTGACCCATTCCACAACATCTACATTTCTATTTTTTAAACCATTGTAGTTTTTATAACAATGCTTTGTGTGTTGAAGACATACCCAAATATGTACCCACCTTGTTAAAAGGTGACTCTGGGGGGTTGCAGAATGCCAGAAATAGTGTGAATTCAGTCCACTTTTAGGGTTAGGGTTAGTGCTAGGGAATCATGGGAACTATTACTTTTCTGAGACATTGAGCCTTCTCTGTCAGACAACTCTGATGCCACAATAAAATACAGTTCCCATGGTTCCCTAACTCTAACCCTAACCCTAAAAGTGGACTGAATTCACACTATTTCTGGCAGTCTGCAACCCCCCCTCTCTCTTCCATGTAAGGATGGCAAGAATATTCCAAATTATTTTTCAAAGGTTGGAAATTGGCTTTTTAAGTGTCAAGAAAGCCAATGAGAAAAATCATAGACAGGCAAGAGATTGTTTGTGATTAAAAAAAAGGGGAGATGTTTTTTTAAAAAACAAAAATGGCAATTTCTACACAGAAAATAACATATCTCTGCAAAAAAAATCTATACCAAAAACAAGTACCCTGAACAGAAAACAGTATTGTTTGTTTAGAAAGCAATTTTCTGCACTCAAAACAAGTTTCATGCACAGAAAACACTTTTCTACACAGAAAATGTTGTTTCCTGGACAAATGCCACATGTACTTAAATCACCAAATAAATGCCAAAATATAAATCAGGGGTAGGCAACCTTTCCCCTTTAAGGGCCGAGGGACTTCAGCTCCCAGAATCCCAGGAGCTATTGGACTATTGACCAACATGGCTGAGGCTTCTGGGAGCTGAAGTCCCTCGGCCCTTAAAGGGGAAAGGTTGCCTACCCCTGCTATAAATAGTATTTGAGAACTGTGCAGCTGAAGCAAGGAGAAAAAAATAATAAAATTATTTGTTCTTGCCTGCAAGAATGAACTTTATAAAGATTTATAAAAGTATCTTGGTCCTGTGTCTCTTGCAAAATTAAACTTATTTTTTTTTTAAAAGAATTTATTAGTGAGTAATCCACATTAAAAAACAAATAACACATAGAAATTAGAATTAGAAAAGTGACCAAGAGAGTTTTTTTTTTTTTTTTTTTTAGAGGATGAACACAAGGAGAACTAATAACCAACCAGGGAACGCAAGAAGGACCTCGGTAGATACAAATTTAAAAATGTTTAACCAAAGTGATTCTATTATAGAAGAAATGAGACGTCTCCTACAGGAAACCAATGAACAAATCTTATCTTCCAAAGAAGAGGTGAAATCAGAATTAAAGGCGGAAATTAGGGGAGTGACGGCAAGTCTAGACAAGATAGAAAATGAAGTTGGGAGAATTAATGGAAAAATTAAAAATTTAGAAAAGGATGTGAAAAAAGTGGAAGATAAACTGGAACTATTGGATAGGAACCAATCAGAAGACAAAGCTGTGATCTTGAGGATGCTAATGAAGCAAAGGGAGAACTGCATTAAATTGAGAGGTTTAAAAGAGAAAATTAATGAGAATTTATATTCTAGGCTTTGTTCTGTTTTAGCAAACTTCATTGGAGAACCAGAAGAATCATTCCCTTGGGAAATTGATCGGATCTATAGAATTAATTCAAAAGTTGCCAAGATTAAAAACTTACCAAGAGACGTGGTCATCTATTTCGTCAGAAAGCAGACGAGAGATTTAATCATCAATCAAAGCTATAAAACCAAACTTACTATTGACGAACAGGAGATCAAGATCTTGAAAGATATTCCCAGTAAAATTTTAAGATCTCGAAGAGAGTATACTTTCTTAACGGAGGTTTTGAAAATCCAAAAAATTCCATTCAGATGGGATGACACGGAAGGTTTAACGGTGACGTGGAACCAAAAGAAGGTCCGACTAAACTCAATAGAGAAGGCAAAGCTTTTTCTGAATGATTTTCAAAAAGAACAAGGAAAAGAAGAAGAAAAGAAGAAGAAAAAGGAAGAAGAGAGAGAGGAGGGGGAAATATTGGCTAATACCTAATCTTGAAGAGTTACTTTGTCCTTTTATGAAGAATTTTTTCTAGATATATCTGTCTGTCCTTTTTGGTTTATTTCTTAAATTCCATAGTCTCCAAGTGCTCACCATTTTTCTTTTTTATTATTTTTCTTTATTATTTTTTTTACACTATTACAGTAATAAAGGTATGAAATCTGATTTTTTAAGAAACGTGTTATAGTGATTCTTTCCCTTAGATAAATACTTTTAGTAGTGTCCACTCCAACAATGAAGATTTTATCATGGAATGTAAAAGGCCTGAATTCTCCACAAAAGAGGAAAAAAGTATTCTTATACTTAGAAAGGAATAGTTCAGATATTGTGTGTTTACAAGAATCAAGAATTAGAACTAAGGATGTAAGATTAATTAGGAACCTAAAAATAGGCAAGGAATACACTTCCTCAATCGAGAAAAGCAAAAAGGGAGTTATCATTTATGTCAAAGACCATCTAGAGTCGAAATTAATCTTTAGGGATGTAAAAGGCCAATATGTTGGGGTCGAAGTTTTCTGGAACAATAAGAAAATTTTAATAGTAGGTGTGTATGGCCCACAAGAAAATAAAGGGATTTTTTACGAAAAATTACAAATGAAAATTCTTGATTCCGACCATGAAGATATAATTATGGTGGGGGACTTCAATGGGGTAATAGAGCCGAAATTAGATAGAAAATCAGAAAAAAACATAAAATTATTACTTTAGAAGATAAAATGCTACTGAACTTGGAAGGTGAAGATTTAAGCATGGGGTGGCATGCCTATTTGGTTTATGATGCGAAACATTTAGAAAAATCATTCAAAAATCATACGATTAGAGGACCACTTTTTAGAATATGGAAGAAATACAAAAGACATGCACTCCCAAAAATTCTAGGATGGGTATCCCCCCATGAAGCCATACAAAGGAAGGAATCAAGTGAAAATACAATTTGGTTTAGATATGAAAATCTATGGAAATTAGTAGGTGGGAAAATTATTTTGAAATCAAGAGAGGAATTAAATGAGGAAGACAAAGGTAGAAATTTAAATTGGTTTTTGTATAGACAAATCTATGAAAAATTTCAATCAGACAAAAAGTTATATGACTTTGAAATAGACATCAAAAAATCAGAATTAAGTAGAATTTTATATGTTGAAAAAGAGAAATTGATTGGTAAAATATACAGATTCCTCTCATGTCTTGAGAACGAAACGGAGACGGTAAAAAATCAAATGGTGAAGTGGGCCAACTGTGTTGGTCATAACATTACAATGGATCAATGGGGAAAGGTATGGATGGATATTAAGAAACTAACAGTGGCCCAAAACATAAGGGAAAATTGTTATAAAATGTTTTACTTCTGGTATTTATCCCCTTATAAACTTGCCAAAATTTATAAAACAAAAAAAGAAAACTGTTGGAAGTGTAATAAAAAAAAAGGCACTTTCTTTCATTGTTGGTGGGAATGTAAGAAAGCAAAATCATATTGGAAAATGGTCAATGACTTAATCAATGAGATAATGGGCATTAACCTGACTTTAAAACCAGAAATATATTTGTTAGGTATATTAAATGAGGATTACAAGAAAGGAAAAAGGAAGGTAATTTTTTATATGATAACCCTTGCAAGGATTTGTTTTGCCCAAAATTGGAAAAATGATCAAATTCCAACTAAAGATGAGTGGTTATTAAAACTATTTGATGGTATGGAGATGGATATGATAACTCAAGCTTTAAAAAATAATTTTGAGTCTAATATATCTGAAGATTGGAAAAATGTGTTAATGTTTTTTGAGCAAGAATGGGGAAAGACAATAGTACTTACTTTAAATTAATTTAATTTCTCCAAAATTAGTGGATCTTGGAGATAGCACAGATAGCGAAGATAATTTCTTTATTGTTATTTTTTGGTTAATTTAGTAGATATTCATAGCCGAATAAAAGGAAGCCAAAAGTTTACAACAATATTGTTTACTGACAGATAGGAAGTCATTGTGATTTTTTGCTTTTTTTATGTTTTTTTCTTCTATGTCTTGAAATGTTTAAGATGTAAATTTTGTTTATTTCAGATATCAATTATGCTAACTTTGTCTAATTTACTCTTATCTATGTATTCTTTTTGTTGTTGATTTTATGTCTATGTCTTTGTATTTCTATGTGTTATTTGTTTTTTAATGTGGATTACTCACTAATAAATTCTTTTAAAAAAAAAAAAAAAAGCAAAATTAAACTTATTTTCTTCTACAATTGCCCTTGTAACAAGGTCCTTCAATCTTGCCCTCAGTCCTGTTTTTCCCCGTCCCATCTGAAGAAAAGCATACCCATACATCACTGCCATGCTCTGCTGTAGAGATGGTATTCTCAGATAAAGATAACTGTTGATTTTGAACTGAATGCAGAATTCAGTTTTGGTCTCATCAGACCAGAAAGACTTCCCATATGTGTGCCATATCTCTCATATTTCATTATTTTCCTCTTTTTTTGAGAATCCAAGGCTCTTTGCTGTGAATTTGTTTTAGCAATGACTTTCTTCCCATTGTTTTTCCAGAAAGCTGAATGGATGGTTTCTTCCATCTCAACTGGAGATTGCTTTAGGTCCTTAAGATTTACCATTGGACTCTTGGTAGCTTCTCTGATGAATGCTCATCTTATGTGGTCACTGAATTTTGGTGACTGTCTCCAGGCAGAGTTGCAAGTGGGGCATACTCTTTCAGTTTCATGATCATGGATTTAACAGCTCTCATGGAAATGTTTGTAATTTAGGATACTTTAAAAAATCTGATTGCGTATCTGCACAACTTTGTCCCAAACTTGTTTCGATATCTTCTTGGTCTTCATGTTACAGTCAACATTCTGTCCAACAAATTATGGGGCAATCCAGTAAGAAATATTTTTAATTTGTGATCATATGCACTAGAAATCCACAGATGTTGATTTTATTCAAATATTTCTGTAACATTTGGAGACAGTGGTTAACATCAGTGCTTGTTTAGACATGTCACAGCAAAGGAGGTAATATTTATGTAATCAAGTGCCAGTTTGTCTTGGTTTGCTTAACTCGTGCACCACAATAAAAATACTTTGCCTTCACAGGGGGTAGATACTTCTACAAGACACATTACAAACTACTACAAAGGAAAGTTAATTTTTAAAAAAAGCAATTTTGTATGCTAGGATATGATTGGACCCCTTTATTAGTGGTGAAGAAAATACAACTTCCTAAGGAGTACATTTAAGTTGCTAGCATGCTTCCAAATTCTTACCTCTAATATCAGTTTGCTTCCAACACTGTGAGTCTTTAAATGAGTTGTGTTTCTTACAGGTAAAAGCAATTTTCCTAGTCTCCAGTGAATAGATGCTGATGGATTAGATAGAACATCACAGCTAATATTGATAGGGTTTCCTTCCCACGAGTAATATATTGTCTGATTTGACACAAAGATTGGAGCATCTGGAGAACAAAGACATATTATAAACTATGTTATTGGCTTATCTTCATTCAGTCCTATGTTACTTAAGATATTATAAAATTCAGTATCCTGGTAAATCAGTTCATCACTGATTATTAAATATCCCATAAAACCATGCAAAATATTATCATAGTTCCTATTCTAGTCTGCTTTCATAATCAGTTTTTTGTTTGTTTTATATCCCAATTCTAAATACACTATATTAAAATTATGCAAATTATGTGACATTAGATAGACTTGAGTCTGGTTGATTTGGATAAAATAGGTATCAAAAATAAATGATAATCAAATCACTGAATCAACAGCTGAAATGACTGTGTGAACTTCATTGGAAGCATCAAGTTTAGCAGCAAATTAAATTCCTATGATCTGTGCATGTGAAAAACTAGTATGACATATAAATAACAGTGTTGTCAAGAGTATGTCATATGATATGTCATTCAAATTAAACAAGTTCACTGCTGAAAGAAATTGTAATTTACATTTTTATGGAATTTACAAAACTCTGTTGTTGTCATTATCATCACCAATTCATCAATTTCACAGCATCTGAAAGATCTGAAAATCTATATTGGCTTGCTGTAAAGTACCTACTTTTTAAATAATATTTGATGTTTAGGTAAAATAGGTTTGCAGTAGTACCTTAGAAAAAGAATGGCCAACAATACAGCAGGGTGTTATGTATTTCAGTTATTTAATTCTTGGAACTGAATCACAAATAAGTGTGAACAAATTGTTTGGATTATTGGGGTAAAGGCTAAGAAAGGAAATTGTGGAAAATTTCTCACATTAGGTTGTGTTCCTGCTCCCGCCCTCACCGTAAAGGCAAGAGAGTAAATGAGGGAAGAGTCCTGAGCCCTGATATCTTAGGGGGGAAGCAGACGGTGCAAAGGGCCATTTTGGGGGCAAGGAAGGGGAGGGGCAGCCGCACGGTGGGCGCCCCAACCCCTTCCCGAAGGCATTGTCGGAGCGCCAGCCCCTCCGCACGGCCGGCGCTCTGACAATGCCTTCCTGCCGCAGTGTTCGCACACGCTGCGGTGGAAGAGTCACCGAAGGTGCGCCAGCAGCCTTTTGCAGTGCACCTTCGGCAACTTGTCAGAGCCTTATCTCTAGCTAGATTTAATGCCCTCCCATCATCAGTTCTGGAAGGAAGATACAGGAAAACACCTTATGAATCTCGGCTTTGTCACTGTGATGCTGGTGCTATTGAAACTATAGAGCATGTTCTTTTGTATTGTCAATTCTACAAGGACATTCGCCATCAGCTGATAATGCCTCTCTTGATTAAATACCCTGGTCATACTGACTCCTTCTATGTATGTTATCTTCTGGACAATCAGGAACCTAATATTGTCTATAAGGTAGCAAAATTCTGCTACATTGTTTGCAAACTGCGCCCTCATTTGGTTAATGGGAACTAATGTAGTCTTAGTTGTCTCTGGAATGTCAATAGTGGATAGGAGTGGAATCTTGGGAAAGCTAGCGTTTGGCCCTAGGCACGCCAGAATTCCCTCTCCCCTGAATCCCAGTGTTATTGATTTAAAACTGTATTGAGAATTGCTGATAATTTTTATTGTAATTGTAATTGCAATTGTAGTTTTGCATCAACTGCTGGTTGATGACCGAATAAACTTTTACTACTACTACTACTACTACTACTACTAGGCTCTTGTCGGTCAGATTCACTCTGAGTCTTCCACCAACATTGCTCTTGTCTCTGTCTCACTTGCTTCTTCACCATCAACTCCCTGGAGAACCAGGGGGCTGGTTTGGCTCTACTCCATAAGAGGGGACATCAGGAGTGATTGTGCCCACACCCTGCCCATTTTCCCATTCCAAAAGTCAGGCAGAACTTCAACAGAATCACCTGCCAAGGTGACAGAAAACTCCCCAAGAGCCCTCATGAATCCATTCAGATCCATCAGCCTCCTGGGTCAGAGCATCCTAATCAGTCTTCCACCCCTGCTGAGGTTCCAAGTCCCAGTAAGTCTAAAACTGACCAGATAATTATCTGTCCATGACAACGAAAGTGTGCAGTGTTCCACTACACCAAGATCATCATCACCCCACCCAGCACAGAAAACAAGGTCCAGAGTGTACCCAGAAACATGAGTAGGGACAGATACCACTTGGGACAGACCCATTGGTGTCAAGGAGGCCATGAAGTCCTGAGCCACTCCTGCAAGGGCCATCTCAGCATGGATGTTGAAGTCCCCCAGCCACAGAGACTCCAACAACAGCCCTGAGGCAACCCCAGCTAGCCCAGGAAGGGAGACAATTGAGCAGCAGGGTACACAACACAATCCCTATTCTGTCCCAGCTACCCTCTACAGTATACACACTCAAAACCTGTAGACTGTGTGAGGCTGCATCTGGTCAGGGAGATGGAATCACAATAAGCCACTGCAACTCCACCTTCCCGCCCCCCAGGTCTTGCCTGCTGCAAATCTAATGTCTGGAACAGTTCATGAAACACTTGAAACAACTTGTCTACATGAAGCAGATACTGTAATCACACCTCCTTGTCCACAAAAAGACAGTATATACCTTAAGCTGTTCAACCTATCAAATAGATGAGAATGTTTCTTATAGTCTATAAGCCAAGACTCAACATCACACAAGCAGACTTTTGCTTGGATAACAAAGGTTCTGTTCTTTCCCCAAGACCTGCTCTAAAGAAAATTCTATTGGCAGATTGTTGTTACTAGTTATAGTCTTGTTTTCTGTTTACCCTTTTTGGCCCTGGTGCTTCATGTCTTCGCATTAAATGTAACTAAAAAGTAAGTAAAACCATGGCCTTTTTATGCTTCAAACCAAGTTCAGCAATATGAAACACTTGTATAATACAACAACATGAATGTTCTTTGCTCACAAGGCAACACTGCAGCAAGAAATTTGTAGTGGCTAAGATTTATTTATTTGTATTTTCATCTTTAGTAGGAAAGAAACATACTTTTTCTTTGCAGCTTAAATACATATTTTATGAAAACACGATGCAAGAACAGATTTAGCAGAAACAACAACAGAACAGCAGGGTTCACAGAAGCAATTAAAACAGGCCTAGAATGTGTTTGAAAACAGAAAAAAATCAAGAAAACTATTTGTGCTAGGAAGAAAAGGTTTGGGGAAGAACATCCCATACACAAAGGACCATAAGTGACAGAACTGTATCTTCAGTAGTCCCCTGCTGGATCTGACAGCAGAATCTATTTAAGGAAAAGTTCAAAGATTATCTGAGCAAGATTATGCTAGAATAAGCAACCTTTCAGATACTCATATTATGCAGCTATAGGGTAAGGCCTAACATTTTAAAATTTGTCTAAAAAATGGACTAGATGCCAGAGCAATTCTTGTCACCCTCAGTGACATATATTTTCATTATTTGTTCCCAGTTATCATAATAGGGCCTATTTTGATCTAACTATAGTTTTTAGTCTTCAAAGGATGTCCTGTATTCCAGTTACAAAAAAACATGGCTCACTAGATATATTGCCATCTTGCAAAGTGTATGTGATAATTTTGTTAGGTTAATCTGACAGACACCCTGGGGGAGAGCACAATTTGATGGCCCTCAGGAACAGAGACCAGATTAAATTAGCCTGGTACTTGGATGCCAGCATGTAGCTTGTGACATGGATGAAGGAAGAGATGTTTTATGCCCCTGCTGCCCCATCACAAGCCCCTTTTGGATTTTCTTCTTGGATCCACCCTCCTTCCCTCAGTGCAGTGTGAGTTATGCTGATCACTTTGGGGTCATGTAGGAATTTTCTTCCTTTTTTTTTTTTTTTTTTTTTTTTTTTTTGCTACCCTGCACTGTATCTGAGGGACTGATAATATGCTCAAGTGGTGTCTGTAAATAAGTAGTCATTGGCAGGTTATGGAGAGGAAACATCAGAGTTGGATGTTTACCTTGGCATCCTTTTGGTGAAGGCTGGGAACTAGAACCACCACCTCAGGCTGGGGTGTGTGGAGGAAGTGATTCCCATTGAGACAAATGGTGGGGGTAGGTGGGTTGCTCTCTCTCTCCTGTAAAATAAACCAATTTTGGGGGTGCCTTTGCTTTTCCTCCCTGTAAATGGCTGACAGGGAAGCAATCCTTAATATCAGATTGCCCTGGGGGGTCATATATTACACCCAAGGAAAGTCTGAGGAAGTGGTCACAGGTTGACATTTGGCCTCATCTGGACCTATATTGAATTGCTCCTCCCGTCACTTATCCCCAAGTTCAGTTCATTAAATAGTTTTTTATGTCAAATAATGTGGCCTTTGTTTAACTCAATGCCTTGTGTCTGGTCTCCTCATTTCATGGTTGGTCATTAATGGAAAAACCTGGTACTTGTTTCCAGTAGGATGCCTTCTAAGTGGAATGAAAGCTGTAGGTGTCTCATAGTTCCAGTTGCATAGACTCCATTTGTCTATCTTAGTAAACAGACAACTATTAGACAGAAATCCACTAGACTCCCATTGACAATTTAGCATAAAGGTGGTAGTGAACGCAATGCAGCATAACATACTATCTTCATATTTCCTGAGTAATAGATCTGTTAAGAGTGTGGCCTTTAACAACTTCAGTTTCCCAGTACTTTGGGGAATTACTGAACATGAAAACAAAAAGGGTTTGGGACAACTTGGTATAATCAGTATACTTTGGTCTTTAAATAATGCTACAGGAGTTGGGGACAATATTCATAGCTGAACTGAAGACAATTCAGTCTGCTGCTTTAAAGAAATCTTTATCCTTAGACAATAATTACAACTATAAGATTCACATATTTTAAAGGGGAAAGGTTGCCTACCCCTGACTTAGGTGTATGCAGAATGATTCAGAGAAATTTACCCTGGCTCACCATATGGGCACACAAAATTGTAATGACTAAACAGTGAACTGGATTTTTAATGCTTTCTAAACAGGTTGCTAAAAGCTGCTTTTTTTTTTTTGCCTCAGCTGCTCCACACCTATTTCATTGAAAGCTGTCTTAAACAAAATATATACTTCAATTCAAAAACAAAATAAAAACAGGAAAATGTTGAAGGGGAAGGAGGGATCTAAAGGGTTTTGAGACAGCTCCTAGGAGATCTGGGCATCCTTTATACAATAGCCAACAAGGTATCTTCATTTATCTTAAAAGACTATAATAGAACTCTAACCATAAACTGTTTGTGAAAACTCTTAAAACATTACTTTGATTGGCAGTGTCAGTTTAAGTCTTTGCATGCTTTTAAACTTCTGTGAGGTGGCAGCAATGTTCTAAGAACCTGAATATATATATTTAAACACAAGGCTACTGTGTGTTTTCAGTATGTATTCTGTATTTTAGATCAGAAGTGTATGTATTTTGGGAAGTATATCTATATTTGAGAGACTGGATGAGGGCACACAAATTGAAACATAATCTGATAATATAGTGCTATTTATCAGCTGAATGGCAGATCAAGCAAAAGGGACTCCATCTGTGCTGGATGGGATTACAATACCACAGAAATCTGAGGAGCGTAGTTTGGTTATTCTCCTAGACTCAACTCTGAGCCTGTATACCCAGGTTTCAGCAGTGGCCTCAAGTGCATTTGCACAGTTAAAACTGTTCACCATCTTTGTCCATTCCTTGAGACATCTGATCTAGCTACAGTGACACATGCCTTGATTACACCCTGTTTGGACAAAGACACCCCCCAACAAGTCGGGAGGGATTTCTTGTTGTGCTGGCCAAATAAGGACAGAAGACGCCTGATTGGTTAAAGTGCGCAGGGAAATAAGCACACCCGTGCACCTTGCCCAATAGGTTTGGTGCTTGAACCAAGTCTTTCGGTTTCTGGTTCTGCGAGAATTGGGGCGAGAGTTTGTTAATTATAGCTCTGCGCTGCCACGTGGAGGCAGCCATTTTAGAGTTGAGACAGAGAGAGTAACATCGCTCCGCTCTTTGCTTTTGGCTTGCTTGACTTTGGCCTAGCACTCTTTTGGGCTTTTGCTATTCAGCTCTTGCCTATTTAATATTGATACTTTCTCTCGCTTGCTCCGGGGGCTCAGGTATTTCCTTGAGCAACTCACGGGGGGAGCGAGCGAGGCCTTTGGGCTGGTCTTCTGGGCCTGTAGCACCTCTGCATCCCCAATTCTTGTGGACCCGGTGCCTGTTTTCAGGCCCAGAGTGACCAGGGTGGTCACTCGATCTGGTAAGGGTTGATTGCACTTCTCCACAGTGGTGAATGTGTGAAGATGGCTGTCTTCAGGTGAGGAATCCGCATAGGACCCTCGGTGGACACCTTTCCCATGGTTGTCAGTGAAGCTTCCTGGCTGTGTTGTCTCTTGTGAGACTTGGGAAAGGGCGGCCTGCTACAGCCTGGTGGTGATCATCCATGGTTGGGTGATTTTGTTTGGGCCCGCCTTGTTTTTCACTGAGTTCAGGATGCCACGCAGTAAGGCCCAATCCAAATGGTGTGCAGCTTCTGCCGTGCCTTGTGCAGATCACTCTGCTTCGAAAAGGCATTCGAAGTCAAGCAGCAGAGAAGAGGAGATTGTTGCCCAGGTTGCACGACTGGGAAAAACTGTTCAGGCTTGTGTGGCACTCTACAACCAACTTGCACAGAAGGACCAATAGGTTACTGCCTCCACCTCGAGTGCCAGCCCTTCGGGTGCTAGTAACACCCAAGTGTCTCTTCCAGTGGTGGCACCTGAGTCTCAGCTGGCTATGGCTACACCGGGCCCATCGGTGGTTTCAGCAGTGGAGCTCGGGCACCCCACTATTGCCAATGTGTGGGATCTCTTGCAAAGAGTCCCAGGTTTGGGGACACAGGGTGTGGTTCCCCCTGTGTCTGGGCAGCCCACTGTGGCTGATTTATACAACCTCTTACAGGGGGTGGTTCTTCCAGATGGTGCAATGGAGCAGACCGGTGGTGAACAGGGAGGTGATCAAGCTGCTGCTGCCTCTGCTGCCTTGGACACCCGAGCTGTTGCGGGGCCACACTTCAGGGGACCACTGCGGTCAGTTGGTGAAGCTTCCCAGCAAGCTTCAGGTTCAAGTTTGTCTCCTAATATTGCACATGCTAATTGGCCTACCTCGGTATGGGTTCCAAGCAGCCAGATGGGTCAGGGTGTGGCTTTGGATTGGCCCAACCCTGTGGTTTTGAATGCATCCGTGCAGGCACCTACAATTTCACAGGTCCCTGACACTCGGGTGCAAGGTGGTCAGCCTTCGGCTGTTGCTAGCACCACACCTGTGGTGTCTATTTCTGGTGCTCCTCTGTTGTCTGGAGCGGTGGGAAATGTGGAAGCTACTCCTTACGCTGGTATGTCTACACCCTTTGGTTCACACCTTCCTCTCTCCACTAAGGAATGAATTTGGAAGGGTGAATATATTGATTTATTTACTTTGACTTTTAGGGATCCTGAGCCAAGGATTATGGTGAAGGATGAGATCATTTTTAGTTTGCCAAAAGAGTTTCAGACCCTCAAATGCTCAATGCTAGAGTGCAATTTTTTAAATTGGATTATGGGCTTCACCATTTACAGAAGTGTCATAGAGGAAAAAGAGCCTCTCAAATCTCCTGATTTTTCTAAATATCAGGAGATCATGATAAAAGTGTATATCAATTGCCACCACAATTCAAGTGGTGCAGCTTGGCTCCAATACGATGAGCAGTTTAGGATGAGGGTGGCACAGTATCACTCCTTATCTTGGAGGCATGTACAGTCCAAGCTTTGGGCTGATGTTTTGGTGGGGGCCTTCCCTTCAAGCAGGTGTGATAACAGCTTTGTCCCAATGGTTACCTTGCCGAGAGGGCCGAATGCGAGACCTGCCACAGGAGAGAAAAGACAATTCGGCTTATGCTGGGACTTTAATGCCAGCAAATGTAAAAGACAACCCTGTAGGTTTGATCACAAGTGTAACACCTGTGGGGGTGGCCACCCTGGAAATTCCTGTGTTAGAGGAAAAAGAACTGGAGGGAGTTCTGTTCCCCCAGCCAGTGTCACCTGGGGGAAAAGGCCCCATCACCAATTAAATTGGACATTATGGTGGCATGGTTAAAGGTTTACCCTAATAGAGGGATTGCATTATATTTATTTCAAGGTTTTTCTGTAAGTTTTCATATTCCTTATACAGGCCCTAGGGTTTATCGTTTTGCACCCAATGCTCGTTCTGTGAGGGACTTGCCGAATGAGGTAAGGGATAAGTTAGCTAAGGAGATAGCAGCAGGGAGAATTTCGGGACCCCATGATCAGCTGCCCATCCCCACACGTTGCTTATCCCCTTTGGGCGTAGTTCCTAAGAAAGCCCTTAGGGAATTTAGGCTGATTCATAATTTATCATACCCTAAAGGGGAGTCAGTGAACGATGCTATTGATCAGGAGTAGGCAACCTAAGGCCACCACCCGCCATGATGATATTAATTATTGTTGTTATTACTTGTTCTTGGGGTTTTCTTGGCAAAATCTCCACAGGGGTTTTGTCATGGCTTTTCTGGGGCTAAGAGTGTGCACATGCATTTTTTTAATTTTTTAAAAAATATATATATTTATAATAATAATAATAATAGTAATAATAATAATAATAATAATAATAATAATTTATATACCGCCCAATGGTTGCCCAATCCGGGCGGTTTACAGCATAAAACACAAATTACAATAAACAGCATATCCCTCCCCCCTTTAAAACATTATTTAACAATAACATAGTTAAAATCCAATTTAAAAAATTAAACAAGAAAATCATAACAATTAAAATAATTAAAGCCATACCACATTACCCCGTTGTTACACTGCAAAGGGAACCGGGTTCAAAATAGTGTGGCTGAGGGAAGAGGGGACAGCCCAAGGCTGGGCGATTTAGTCCGGAAAGACCTGCCGGAAGAGATCTGTCTTGACAGACTTTTTGAAACTGTCCAAAGATGTTAATTGACAGATCTCGTCCAGCAGGTTGTTCCAGAGCCTGGTGGCGATGACAGAAAAGGCCCTCTGGGAGGTAGCAGATAGCCTCAATCTTTGGGGCTCTAAGAAATTCCTCCCAGAGAACCGGAGCATGCAGGGAGGATTATACAGGAGGATGCGGTCTCTGATATAGCTTGGACCCAAGCCATTTAAGGCTTTAAAGGTGATAACCAACACCTTGTACTGGGCCCGGAAGCCAATAGGCAGCCAGTGGAGGGACCTCAAAACCAGAGTGATGTGGTCCCTCCGAGATGTTCCTGAAACAAGCCTGGCTGCCATATTTTGAACTAACTGTAGCTTCTGAACCAGGCACAAGGGTAGCCCCATGTACAGCACATTACAGAAGTCGAGGCATGAGGTTACCAGTGCGTGCACAACAGTCTCAAGATCCCTTACTTCCAGAAAATGGTGCAGCTGGCGAATCAGCTGGAGCTGACAACAGGCACTCCTGACCATTGTATTAACCTGATTTGTCATCAGGAGCGACGAGTCAAGGAGCACCCCCAGACTGCGAACACAGTTGCTGGAGGAGAGTGTGACCCCATCCAGGACTGGAGGTTGCAACCCAATTCTTGGTTTCGGGGCCGCTACCGTGAGCACCTCTGTCTTGTCTGGATTCAGTTTCAATCTGTTTTTCCTCATCCAGCCCATTACTGCTTGAAGACATTCATTGAGAGAGGAGATGCCATTGGAATTCGAGGCTGATGAACGAAACACGGAGAAATAGATTTGAGTGTCATCAGCATACTGATAACACCCAGCACCATAACTCCATATAATCTCACTCAGCGGCTTCATATAGATGTTAAATAAAATCGGAGACAAAATAGCTCCCTGAGGGACCCCACAAGTGAGCTCCCTCTTACTGGAACTACAGTCCCCGAGCAGCACCCTCTGGGACCTACCTGAGAGGAGGGACCGGAATCACTGCAGAGCAGTGCCCCCAATACCTAACTTCCTCAGGCAGCCCAAGAGGATGCCGTGATCTATTGTGTCAAAAGCCGCTGAGAAGTCTAAGAGCACCAACAGGGTCACACTACCCCTGTCGATGCTCAGATGCAGATCGTCGGTCAAGGCAACCATGGCAGTCTCAACCCCAAAGCCTGTCCTAAAGCCGGTAGGAAATTGGTCTAGATAATCAGTTTCATCCAAGACCGCCTGGAGTTGAAGAGCAACCGCTCTCTCCATAACCTTGCTCAAGAATGGAACTAAGGACACTGGCCTATAATTATTCATGTCCAGGGGATCCAGGGAGGGTTTCTTTAGAAGCGGCCTAACAGCCACTTCTTTCAGACAAGATGGTATATGTCCCTCCCTGAAGGATGTTCTGATGATGTCCACAAGGAATCTCCTCAGCGCCTCCCCCCCCCCGCCCCTGGACGGCCAGCCACGATGGGCAAGGATCGAGAGGGCAGGTTGCTTTCCTCAGCTTACTGAGCAGCTTGTCCACGTCCTCGGTACTCACAGATTGGAGCTGATCAAGGATAACTACATCAGTGGAGTTACTGGACACCTCGCCTATAGACTCTGTTTCAATGGTATCATCTAAGTCGGCTCTTATCTGAGAGATTTTATCTGCAAAGAAGTTATTAAACGCATCACAGCAGGCCATTGTTGGGTTAAGCAAGGTTGGGTTAAGATTTGGTGCAGGAGGTACCTGCGTCATCTCCCTTACCACCTTGAACAGCTCTGCTGGACGGGACTCTGCAGATGCAATACATGCAGAGGAGAAAGCTCTCTTAGCTGCATGTATTGCCTCCCAATAGGAATGAAGAAAGTTTTATTTATGTATGTATGTATGTATTTATTTATTTATTTATTTTTGGTGCTTCGGCCCCACCAATTGTCTGAGGGACAGCAACCCGGCCCCCGGCTCAAAAAGGTTGCCTACCCCTGCTATTGATCCTGGACTTACTTCAGTTAGGTACACATCATTTGACTCAGCTGTTAAGATGATCAGGAACTTAGGCAATGGAGCCCTGCTGGCTAAATATGATATTACATCTGCATGTAGAGTCCTTCCTGTACACCCAGATAATTTTGACCTACTGGGTTTTCAGTTTGAAGGAAAATTTTATTTTGACAAAGCTATGCCAGTGGGATGCTCAATTTCTTGTTCAGCTTTTGAGACATTCAGTACCTTTCTCCATTGGTGTGTAGTTAAGAGAACTGGTAATAGAGCCATTGCTCATTATTTAGATGATTTTCTAATTGTTGGAAATCCTAATTCTTCACAGTGCCAGGACACCTTAGTTCAATTTCAGGAATTAATGCAGGAGCTTGGTGTGCCTTTAGCAGAGGAAAAGACAGAGGGGCCACATACTCAGCTTACCTTTTGGGGCTTCGAGATGGATACCATAGCTGGAATTTCTCGTTTGCCCAATGAGAAACTGGTGGCTATGAAGCAACAAATTGGGATCATGTTAGGAAAACAAAAAGCTACCCTTCATGAATTTCAATCACTTATAGGTCTTTTGAATTTTGCCTGTAGGGTTGTATTTCCAGGACGAGCATTTTGTGCTAGACTGTATAGGGCTACTGCAGGGATAGTGACCCAGCATCACCACATTAGAATCACAAGGGGCATTCGTGAGGATTTGAAGGTTTGGTACTCCTTTTTGGAGCATTTTAATGGCATATCATTTTGGAGATCTGAAATGCTGCTTGGGCAGATTTTCAGGTGCATTCTGATGCTGCTGGTGCCCATGGCTTCGGTGTTTATTGGAATGGCCAGTGGGCTGCAGAGGCATAGCCTGCTGCATGGGTTAAAAGCGGTCTGACTAGAGACCTTACGTTCTTGGAACTGTTTCCAGTTGTGGTGGCTGTGCACTTGTGGGCAAGCCAGTTTGCTAATAGGACTTTCTGGTTTTGGTGTGAGAACCAGGCAGTCATACATGTGCTAAACTCTCAGTTCTCCAAGTCTCCTAAAGTTATGGATTTGGTAAGGGCGATGGTGTTACAATGCATGAATTATAATGTGTTATTTAAAGCTCAACATGTTCCTGGTTTACTTAACCCTTTGGCAGATGCCCTTTCTCGTTTTCAGTTCTCCAGGTTCTGGCAGCTGGTTCCTGAGGCTTCGACACAACCATTGGAGGTACCGGCGTTGCTCTGGAACCTTGGGGATTAGAAGTTCATAGGGCAATTTTAAACTCCATTGCCCCATCAACACGCAAGTCCTACAAAATAGCTTTAAATTCGTTTAACCAATTTTTGCAGGAAATTGGGGAAGATCTAAAATGGCCTATTGATGTTGATTTGGTCCTTCACTTTATTGTATCTCTTAGCAATCAGGACTTTCACCTGTCACTATAAGGGGCAGGTAAGCTGCCCTGGCATTTTACTTGAGGGCAAAGAGCTTTTTTGACCCTACTAACTACGTTAGGGTCCAAAGAGCAGTGGAGGGATGGTCTAGAGAATCCCCTGTCAGAAAGGATCATGAAGGCCGATAACTGGCTCTGTCCTTCTTAAGTTATGGGATCTATTAGCCCAAACATGTTATTCGCCTGCGGAAGAGGCTTTATTTAAAGCAGTATTTGCCATAGCCTTTTTTGCTGCTTTAAGAATCAGTGAGATTGTGCCTGGATCTCATAATGATAAATCTGGCAGGGCACTATTAATCTCAGATATCAATTTAACAGGACAGGGGATTCAAATTCACATTAGGCAATCCAAGACTGACCAGTTTGCAAAAGGTCAGTCTATCTTCCAGTGGTAGCAATGGGTAACTATTTGAAAATTAGGCCTAATGTGGCTGGATACTTATTTATTCATTTGTCTGGTTTGCCCTTAACCCAATTTCAATTTAGGGCTGTGTTAAAAGAG
Organism: Phrynosoma blainvillii; assembly: GCA_026167975.1. Lineage (NCBI taxonomy): Eukaryota > Metazoa > Chordata > Lepidosauria > Squamata > Phrynosomatidae > Phrynosoma > Phrynosoma blainvillii. The sequence goes on from JANUYF010000003.1 coordinate 272,948,044, forward strand.
ACTGTAAGGAAGGCTGAGTTGCCTCAGGAATGTTTTTCTTCACACTCCTTTCGTATTGGAGCTGCGACAGCTGCAGCCACACATGGTTTGAGTGAAGTCGACATTTGTAGAATTGTCAGGTGGTGTTCACGTGCATTTAAGTCCTATGTTAGGCAATCGGGTAGTGGGACTCCTGATAAGCTATCTTGACCTGTTGGGTTTTGTTTCAGCTGCTTTTTCCACGGCAACATCTGGATAGTGGGACACAGTCTGGTCTTCTGGGCAGAACGCCACCTGTTGGAGCATCGCCATGACAATACGTTGGGCCTTGCACATATCGGACTTACAGAATGGTTTGGACAAAGGGGGATGATGTGGCCATCTCTCCTGCCATTTATCATGGAGTTATCATGTTTGCGTCCTCGACACCGGGCTTTGGTAGTACACCTGGGGGAGAACGACCTTGTTCAGACCCCATGTTTGCAGTTGGCCAAACAGATTGTTAAGGACATGGAGGAAGTCCAAAAGATCTTGTCAGGTGCTGTGATCCTGTGGACCAAACTTGTGCCTAGGTATTGCTGGCCTGGAGCGCAGAAGGACTCAGCCATTAATAATACTTGGCATTGGCTTAACCGCTACATGGCTAAGCACCTTGCTAAACTGGGTATTTGCTTGGTGGAGCAGCATTAAGCTTGACCGGCCACAGCTGTACAGGGGGAATGGAGTTCACCTCTCTCCAGAGGGGTCAGAGATGTATGTAAATGCACTGTTTGCCCAAATTGTAAAAGCGATCTGCAGGGGGGGGGGAGAGAGGGGATGTCTAGCTAGGCTGGCCCCCTCTTGTGGCAGGTAATGACCGCCACCCCACAGAATAATTTAATTTGGCTAATTAAAATTGGGGAAAAAATTGGCATAAAACAAATTGAAAGGAAATGACACATGCATTAAGGCAGGACAACATAAAATTGCATGACGTCATATGATGAAATATGACATCATTTCCAGGGGAGGTGTTTGTATATTTGTTGATCATTTTGTTTATTTACTTTGTCACGTGCAGTGAAGGACCACCCACTTGGGTGGTTACACCTTCACTTACACACATGACAAATTTGTTACAAATTTGTTACTGTTTATTGTTTATCAATAGGCCCTGTACAGTTAAATAAACGTTGTGGCCTGTTTAAACCCAAAAAGAAGTGTCTTGTGTCATTTGTGCCAGTGCAACTGTAACACACTATACTGCTTTTGGAAACCATTTGGAAACTTCAGCAGGTCCAAAATGCTATGGACAGAATGCTGACTGGGGCCAATTATAAGGAGCATATAATTATTTTGTTTAAAAGAGCTTCACTGGTTCCTGGTTCATTTCCATGCAAAATTCAAAGTGCTGGTCATGAACTACAATGTCCGGTACAGTTTATGTCCAGACTATCTAAAAAAACACATATATCCTCATATGAACATGCCAGAGTTTTAAAAACTACAGGAGAAGGCTTTCTGTCAGTCCTACCACCATCATAGGCTTATCTGATGAGAACCTGAGAGAGCCTTCTGAACGGTTCCACCACTCTGGAACTTTCTTTCATAAGAGGCTAGACTAGTCTTCTCTCTGTTTTCCTTTTGCTACCAAATGTATTTCTGCTTAAGCAAGTTTTTAATGGATAACCAGGGAAGGTTTTTATTGAGATCTTTCATTTATTTATTTTTTAAATCTTTTGTATGGTTTTTAAATGTTTTTATATTGTCTACCGGGAAATTTTTAATTGTGTTTCAAATTTTATTAAAGTATTTTAACTTAATCTCTTTGGATCCCACCCTGCGTCCCATTCTGGAAGAATGATGGCATATAAATAAACAATAAACAATATATATTCTAGTAGTAATTGATGAAAACAGATGACAAAAGTCTCCTACTTATACAGATAGTATTTGTTGAAAAGTAAACACATCTGATAGCCCTGATGAGGAATCTGTACTCAGGAAAAGAGGCTACTTCAGAACAGAACAAAGAGAAACAGAATGGTTCCCAATTGGCAAAGGTGTCAGGCAAGGCTGCATTTTATCTCCTGTTCAACCTTTGTACTTTTTTGGTGAAAAAATGTTTTAAAAAACCTCTTTATATTATTGTTATCCCTTTGATTATTCAAGAATTCATATTGTTTGAAGAATACTGGTACTAGTTCATATGCAAGTGATTTTTACCATGTTGTTTTTTGCAACATCAAGATCGTTAACCATTTTTTAAACCCACATATGTGAACACATAACATGTGGTACCACCTATATTAATATTATTGCATTTAATTTATCTGATTTTAAGTAGATTCCAGGGTTCCAGGGAAACAGAGCAGCACTATCAACATTTCATTTGTGGTTTTCTGAAAATTCACCATATAATATTTCTTGCTAATTAGACAGTGCATCTACCACTTTGCCATAATTATTCATAGTCATCAGGTCACAGCATATCAGATCCTCTATTTCTGCTCCAAAGGGACATGCATGTCATAATCACAATCATTTGCTTTTTGCTACTCATATTTCAGTAGTTTATTGCAATCTCAACATCATTGAGATTTATCAGTGCAATATAGCTCATGTGCTGACAACAAAACTAGTTTCAAATGAGTAAATGTCATGTCTGTTTTCTCTTTAAACCATTATATGCCAGACTAAAAACTCCTATTTGGAAGCTGTTTATAGTTTCTCCTAAAACAATCTCAAGACAATCTTAAGAAATTAAGGAAATCTTGGAGAAAACATGAAGAAGCTGTTCGATAAATAATCAATATGAGTAAGGAAATTCAATAAGTAGATTACATAATGTTACTAGAAAATAATGGAAAAGTTGTTTTACAGTAGATTATATTCTTCTACTTTTTACAAAATGAAATTTTATTCCTGCTGCACACAAACCATTCAACCTCTCTTCCATTTATGTGTTAAGAACATCTGTGAGATATCCCCTGTTCTTACTCTGCTCATGGCTTTCTTTCTACTCAGAAATAAGTCCTTCTGAGTCCAATGAGATTGACTCTCACATAAATCTAAAAATATCCTATAATTACTAGATCTCATCTGATCATGGAAGCTAAGTAGGGTAAGTTATGGTTAGTACTCGGATGGGAAACTGCCTACAAATATGAACAATACTGGGCTCACACAGGTTGACAGGCTTATACTTGAAGCCATACATTTACTGCTGCACTTATTGTAGATCACTCTCTCATATTTAGTGAAAACATAAATCCTTATTAACCATTAGTCAACACAGTTTATGAAGGGTGAATAGTATACACCAGGGGTAGGCAACCTTTCCCCTTTAAGGGCCGAGGGATTTCAGCTCCCAGAAGCCTCAGCCATGTTGGCCAATAGTCCCATGTTGGCCAATAGCTCCTGGGATTCTGGGAGCTGAAGTCCCTCAGCTCTTAAAGGGAAAAGGTTGCCTACCCCTGGTATACACAGTGGCAGAGGTGTCAAGGGTGGAAAGTAGAGAAATTGAGAACAGTGACAAAACAGGTTGTAAGATGAAATCCCAAGTTTAGGACAACCTCTAACCATTCCCAACCAAAAAAACACACACCATAATATGGGATTTGTATCATATCTGAGAAAAGAGCCAAGTTGGGAGACTAAAGGCCTAAGCAGACTGCCAGAAATAGTGCACATTAAATTGAGGCACTGCCCTGGCTCAGTGCTAGGGAGTCATGGGAATTGTATTTTTTTCTGGGACATTGAGCCTTCTCTGTCAGAGAGCTCTGGTGCCACAATAAATTACAGTTCCCATGATTTCCTAGCACTGAGCCAGGGCAGTGCCTCAATTTAATGTGCACTATTTCTGGCAGTCTGCTTAGGCCCATAAATTTAAGTGAGATAGGAAAGCACATTTGAAGGAGATAATAGCAAAATATGTCCCTAGGATGAGAGCCCACAAGCCATTTTTTGTAAATCCCATGAGTTATTCCAAAACTCTTATATCTTACTGTAAAAGCTTCATATAAAGCACATTCAAATATATTTGTAAGACTCCCAAGACAGCAGAGATAAGATTATTTAACAACATTAGTTAGACTAGGGGTAGGCAACCTTTCCCCTTTAAGGGCCGAGGGACTTCAGCTCCCAGAATTCCAGGAGCTATTGGCCAACATGGGACTATTGGCCAACATGGCTGAGGCTTCTGGGAGCTGAAGTCCCTCGGCCCTTAAAGGGGAAAGGCTGCCTGCCCCTGAGTTAGAGCATTGTAGAGGCAGTCTGATAACCCACCCTGTGTAACCTCAACCCATTGCATACTATGTAGTTGAAGTAAAAGATCAGCTTAAAATAGATATTACATCACATCTACCATTCATGACGTACAAAAACAATCAAGTTAATACAAATAGGACATAAAATTGTATATTTCTCATTTGTTGTCACTGTGTGCCTTCAAGTCATTTCCAACTTATACCAACCCTAAAGTGAACCTATCACAGATTTTCTTGGCAAGATTTGTTCAGAGAAGATTTGCCTTTGCCATCTTCTCAGGCTGACTTACCCAAGGTCACCCAGTGGGTTTCCATAGCTGACTAGTCTCAAGAGTCATTATCCAGCACTCAAACCACTATACCACACTGAATCTATATATCTGATTCATCATCATCATCATCCCCTTAGAAACATTAAAAATAATTGCTACTGTTATTATTATGGGGCCAGATGTCATCAGCTTGACCCACTACCAAGGATAATAATTACCATGATCCTTCCTTAAGGAACATGTCTCTCTGGCAGAAAAACGGATCTGCTTGAGATGTTACACAGAGGATTATTATTTACAGCTGGAGGTTCACATGTATCAACATGATCCTCACTGGCTATTTCTCTACCAGTTAACAGAGCCCTAAAAGGCTTGCCATAATAAATATATTTTTCATCTTGCTTTATTAAACCTGTATCGACAGGACTTTTGGACTGATACAGGATAGACCAGGGGTAGGCAACCTTTCCCCTTTAAGGGCCGAGGGACTTCAGGTCCCAGAATCCTATGAGCTATTGGCCAACATGGGACTATTGGCCAACATGGCTGAGGCTTCTGGGAGCTGAAGTCCCTCGGCCCTTAAAGGGGAAAGGTTGCCTACCCCTGGGATAGACATTTATTTGGGTTACAGTTTGCTAAATTAAAACTCTGAAAATGTAAATAAAGGGTTCAGGAAACAGACAAAATATAAGGTCTAAAATAAAAAGCAGAAGACTTTGTGTATTAGAGAAGATGCAAAAAGAGAAGAGCCAGTCTAGTGGGCAACAGATTTAAATAGCCTTCACAGCTTCCCCCATCATGTGGCACAGTTTTGCCAATCAGGCCAAGCTCTCACTCACACTTGGTCTCTCTTCATGGAGTCAACAAAGAGTCTCCCTTTCCCACAGCAGCTTTACTTCCCTGTCCCTGTACTTCAGGGGCAAAATCATGCTGCTCATCTGTCTCACCTGCTGTGATTATATCATTTGCTATCATGTGAACATCTATGTCCAAATGTTTCCTTATTTTTGTTGTTGTTGAAAGACTTCACTCGAGGACTTAAGCCCAAATGGCAAACTGTTACAATGATGAATTCACAACCACATATTAATCATGATGAGAATTCATCCAGTTTTATGGACCAATATCCATTTTCCCCTTCTACACAATAGATCTTTAGTATTCATTGGGGTTTGGTTCCAGGAACCCCCATAAATATAAAAATCTGTGTGTGCTCAAGTCCCATTACATGCAATGGTGTAGTAAAATGGTGTCCCTTATATAAAATGGCAAAATCAAGGTTTGCTTTTTGGATTTTTAGAACATATGTTCAAACTGTGGAGGGTTGAATCCATGGATGTGGAGGGCCAACTGTAGTAACTAGTTATTCCTGTGTTAAAGCTTCATCTGTAGGCATACTATCAACCCAGCAAATTAAATCCAAACTCTAACAGAGTGGCCTACCAATAATGCAGTTACGTGACAATCTGTCACATAAAACAATAATCTAGCCATCCATTTTGATGTGTTACATTTAGAAATAATAACTCCAAATGGTTGCATCCTTGTTCTACAATAAGACACAAGAAATACATCACTTTTAGCCATCACTTCCTTGCTGGAAGTGATGGCTAAAAATCCAAAAAACAATACACTGAATGGCAAAATATTTACTTCAGCTCAGAACCTAACTTTAATTTGATTACACATCCTCTTAATATAATGGGGGGTTGCAGACTGCCAGAAATAGTGCAAATTGAGTCCACTTTTAGGGTTAGGGTTAGTGCTAGGGAATCATGGGAATTGTTTTTTTTCCCCTGAGGCATTGAGCCTTCTCTGTCAGAGAGCTCTGGTGCCACAATAAAATACAGTTCCCATGATTCCCTAACCCTAACCCTAAAAGTGGACTCAATTTGCACTATTTCTGGCAGTCTGCAACCCCCCAATGTCAGCATACCACCCTGCAGTATGGCTTACATTTGAACTACTGATCTCTTGGGCTAATTTTCCTATCATCAAACTGCTTAAACTAAGCTAATGAATTGTGTATCTTTGTTGTACATCATCAGGACTTGACAATATTGATTTACATAATCTAAATAAATTAAATCAAACTAAATTAATTATTTAAATAAATAATTATGATAATTCATAGAACTAAATGGTTTCCACCATTAAGGTTAACAGCAATGACTTGATCTTTCCATGTCTAACAGTTAACTAATGCCCTGTTCCAAGCCTAATGTCAAAAGCTTTTCGCATAACAGGAGGATTTCAACAGGACTCACCTTCAGAGAGGTGTGTTTGGGTCTGAAGCCTTAGTTTTCTTATCTCACTTCATGAAGCTTCTATATAACAATCTTTTGATTTATGCCATAATCTTTCTATTCTGTTCTGCCTAATTGGATAATTTGTTATGAATAAAGAATAAATGTGCACCTTTTAAAATCTGAATGCCCAGAAATAGCACACAACACAATATTTTTAATTATTTTTAAAAGGGCAGCAAAAGTTACCTCCCTGTGAAAAGGGAAAAAAAAACCCAAGCAGGATACAGGATCCTGATCCAACTGTGTTGAAAATAACAATTGACATAAAACAGTTCTCACACCAAATGCATATTCCCATTCATATTGAAACTGATATCCAGACCATTTAATAGGCTTTGAATTAAAATGGCAATATAGATGAAGTTGTGCTGCATGCAGATCTGTCTCTATATTGAGAAATGAATGCAGGGAATGCCTTATATACACAGATCTCCCTCAGTGATTTCAAATATAGTGTCCCCCCCCCCATAATTGCTTGTTTACATATGGTGGTTTAGCATACAGAATCAACAAAGAATGTACTTGGCTCTAAAACATTATTTTCTTCTTTTCAAGCTGGCACTTGAAAGCCCTTATGAATTGTCCATGCTAGCTCCCATTAGGAGGCAAGTCAGTAGCTACATTCAGGCCATATTTCTGTTAGGGACATATGTTGGCTCAACTATCCCTTACCCAAGAGGATATTTGTTTTCAGGCATTGTGGTGGTTGTCATCTCCTTCTTGCCTTCACAGTGCCCAAAGTTCCCCCACCATCTTACTGTAAAGCCCCTATACCCAAGTTTTATGGTGAGAAGTCAGGATCAGAGAAATGTTTGGCTATGTCATCATACCCAGCTCTCACAATGTTGACATCAGTATTTAGATCCATGGAGGTCCTCTGCGGGGGGTCATTACTTCTTTAATCATTGTGTATCTACGGGGAGGTAGCAAGATGCTTATCCAGTCCTACTTGCTTGATGTTAAGTATGGAATGGCTATGTGGGGTGACTTCAAGTGCCTTACAGTAACTAAGGGCCTTTGCAGACTGCCAGAAATAGTGCAAATTGAGTCCACTCTAACTGCCCTGACTCAGTGCTAGAGAATCATAGGAACTGTAGTTTATTGTGGCACCAGAGATCTCTGACAGAGAAGGCTCAATGTCTCAGAAAAAAACTACAGTTCCCATGATTCCCTAGCACTGAGCCAGGGCAGTTAAAGTGGACTCAATTTGCACTATTTCTAGCAGTCTGCAAAGGCCCTTAGTGGGGACTTTTTGGTTCAGTGTAGTGTAACTTGACATGTAGATCTTTATGCTAAGCTGAGGATACTTTATTGAAGCCTCAGTGTGTCAAATTATCCCTTCTCCATTTAGGCAATAGTCGCTGGGGTCTTCTATCTCAGTGAGACAGTGTTTTATCTCTCGCTATTAGTCTGAATTTTTAAAAAAAGGTATCCAAAGTGCTCAAAACTGTCCTCAAATGGGTTCAGCACCTCATGGTTTCTCTAAAGTGCAAACTGATATTTTTCAAAGTATATATATAGAGAAAAAAGCTTAAAACTTACATTCAATATCAAGGAACATGCTTTTCTGGTGCCCACCAATTCTACTTGCAGCTTCACAATCATATCTTCCAGCATCTGACAACTTCACATCCTTAATATGCAGTGATGATTTTCCATGCTTCCCTTTGACTTCTATATGACCATCTGGACTCTATTTAGAAACATTGGGGGGGGGGAGTTTGAATTTAATTTATTTTGTGTTAATTACTTTTTAAATGGAGTATTAAATAATTATATCTGAATGCATAATACCATGTCTGAAAATACCTGAAGTTTAAAAGCATATTGAGCATATTCTCTAGTTTTAAAATAGAATTTATTTAATATTACTTTGGTAATCACAAAGGTATACACAAGCCCACAAATATTTTCTTCCTTCCTCCCTCACTCTTTCTCATAAATATGTAAACTCCTGATTATGCTTACCATCTCTCTCTCTCTCTCTTTCACACACACACACAGTAAACCACCCCTCCCATGCACAGAAAGCCTCATCATCATCATCATCCTTGGTCTCAAAACTACTCTCCTGAGAAAGGAGACTAAAATCCTATAGCCCATTTTATTCCATGATTCCTCCACTCATTAAAATTCTTAAGGCAAAAATCACAGAACAAAGAGAATTAGGTTCCTTTTTTGCACTCACCAAAATCAGAACAGAATACTATAGGTCAGGGGAGAGAAAAGTGCAGCTTATGGGCCAAATGAAGTCCTGGGGCATCGTCTCTACAGCCCACCTAGAGAATACAAACCCCAGGCGCCCATAATATAAAAGGCTTAAAACTACTTACAATATATATTTTTAAAAAATCAATCAAACCATTGTGACCTGATTTCCATTGGCCTTCACTACCCTTATCCCCCCCAACCTTGTGGAAATCAAATGCATTTTGGCAAATTCCTGGAACTGGAAGTGGCACAATGTCACTTCAAATCCCACAGGTGTGCCTGTGAAGCTTGCAGGGGAGGAAATAGTCCTCATCCTTTCTACAGTTTGCCACCCCTGCTATAATCTTTGCTATTCCATTTTTCTTTCAGAAAGATCCCTGAGAGTTAGCACTCAACTAAGTAGAGAGACAAAAGGAAAGCAGAGCAGGAGAGGTCTGGGGAAGGAAAGTCAGGGTTATTAGGACAGCTATAAGTTTTGGAGAGACTGCTTGGAGAGCTTCTTGCAGCCTATGGGCCTCATCCTACTCACCCTGATCTAGTCCCATTATTACAGATGTGTATATTATATATTATGTGGTTTGCATATTGTAATGGAAACAGATACATAGCAATGACATTGAGATCATGTATACATGAATTACCAATTTTTTACAATTAATTATTAATATAATGATAACACCAGGATATAAAATCAAGATAGTAGATACTAGAATAAACAGATTTTCCTACAACATAAATTTGTATAATACAACAATGTTCACATCATTTGTTGTGTCCAAATAAAGTTGTCTGTTCTGAATTTTCAGCTGGATGCAAGGTTCCACAAGATTTGTACATAGCCATGCTTGTAAAGTAGGGATGTTTATGTTTGTTTAAACAGCTAAACAAAAGAAGATCTACCCCTTGGCAGGTGAAGGGACAAAGGTCACTAGTTTTCATTAGCATGTAAAGTCAATTAGCACTCAACCCTCCTTATAGTTTTGAATGCCATTCAAAGGTGCCTAAAAATTTGATGACATCTAAATGATGATTTGACTCTTTTATGTGCAAAGTACTTATTTCATATCCATTCCACATTGTGCCAAGGACCATCTCTAATCAGTACACACACTTGCTTTTGCATGCTGGTTTCTCACACCACAGTGTAATATTATATTCATGACATCCCATGGCAAAAAAAAGGTTATAACATTTGTGAAACACCATGCTAGCCAGTCTTTAAAAAGAAAAGAAAAGAAAAGAAAAGAAAAGAAAAGAAAAATGGAAGACTGAATACTACAAAACAGATGCATACTTACTAAACATTGCAACACATGCTGATTATATTTAAAGTACTAAGTGGCTAAGAGCCAGAATTTATTTTTCCCATATGAGCCTGCCTATTCCTTAAATTCTGAAGAAAAAGAACAAAAACCTGGAAAGCATGTGTTTACAGTAGAAGACTGAAAGGGAGACAAAATCCCACGAGCTATGCAATTATCCAAAAACTTTTCTTTCTTTCTTCAAAAGCACAATGTGTTTCAGCCTATCACCATTTAACTTTCTTCAGGGGCTATTATCTCAATCAATTAGAAGTTGATTGGTTATTATTAGATTACTGATCTAATAATTTATTATTATTAGATTACTATTAACAGTGGATGTCTAACACTCAGAAGGTCTACTATGAGTGCAGAATGCAATTCCAGAAATTTCTATAGTAGCCGTTGAAGTAGACCAATTAGTGATAGGCCAAAACATGTTGGACTTTTGGAAAAAAAACTTTTTGGAACATCACATAACACATGAGATTTTGTCTCATTTCATTCTTCTACCCTAAATTCAGAAGGACAGAGCCTTTTCTGTGAAATCACCATGAAGGCCCCATATTATCTCATTCAAATATGTTACCACTCTAGATGGAACACAATTAAAATAAATTGTGAATTAGTAGAGACTTCTCCATAAAAATCAGAATTTTAATAAATAATCATCTTAAATAAGAAAACTAGGAATGTCATTGACTAGGAAGTGGCTAATATGTCTTTCAACTCAAAAATACACCCACATATTTCACACACACACACACACACATGAGGTAGTGTGGTGTAGTGGTTTGAATGTTGGCCCATGACTCTGGATTCAAATCCAAGCTTGGCCATGGAAACACACTGGGTGACTTTGGGCAAGTCACACTCTTTCAGCCTCAGGGGATGGCAATGGTAGAATGATGAAACATGCCAAGAAAAGCTTGTGATACAGGGGAGGCAACCTTTTGGAGCCTGGGCCCAGGTTGCTGTCCCTCAGACAATTGGGGGGCCAAAGCACCAAAAATAAATAAATAAATAAATAAAAATAAAAATAAAAATAACATTTTTAAAAAAATGCATGCACACTCTCTCAGCCCCAGAAAAGCCATGGCAAAATCCCTGTGGAGATTTTGCCAAGAAAACCCCAAGAACAAGTAATAACAACAATAATCAATATCATCATGGCGGGCAGCGGCAGTGGGGGGCGGCGTGGGGCGGTAGTGGCAGTGGCAGCAGGAACGTCCTCGGGCCAGTCCAAAGGCCTCAGGGGGCCGCATCCGGGCCCCGGGCCTTAGGTTGCCACCCCTGTTGTGATAGGTTTGTCTTAGGTTCAACATAATTCAGAAACAACTTGAAGGCATACAACAACAACAACAACAACAACAACACACATCTGATCAAGAAATGGAATCCAGGATCAAATATAGAGAATGGAGATAGTGTAACGGTGCCATCAGTAGGGATAAATTAATCAATCTGTTTTCAGTATATACCAGTATGAGAGATTTTCAATCATAGTCTAATTTTTCAAAAACATAGGGAAAAATAAAATGCTTATACATTTTATGGAATATATGTTCTTGTGTATTTCACAATGAAATAGGTAAATATTTTTGGGTGCAGTTTTTCCTAACCTATGAATTTCTGTAAGCAATAAAATATTAGGATGTGAATAAAAACCGAAAATGCTCATATTCCATCCCCTCTACCAAAAAGGTGTTCAATTGTACTCCATTGTGCATTGACATTGCCCCTGCCATCACACTACTACCCAGTATGCTCTTATGTTCCATGTTATTCTAAGCATGTGAAGATTCTGAGGCAGGGCTTTGTCAAATTGTAAACTACAGAATGTGTACTTCCATATGTGTACAAACATTATATGAACCTGGGAAGGCATGCTACACCAGTTTTTTAAAAAGTTGCTACAATCTATGATAAGTGGGAATGGTGTAAAAACCCAAAATGGTATTTTACTTTTAAAAAGAGAGGATGGAAAAATAGCAACATAATTGAGCATTTACAAGTAGCTCTATGCTGTGCAACTATATTTATTGAAACATATGGAATGAGTACCAACCATCTTGGATGAGATTGCATTTCCTCTTAAAAATGAGGCCAGCTGCCTAGGGTGCTTTTTGATACATGAGTGCAAGCTGTCTTTTCAGGTGCCTTTAAATGACAAAACCACATATGCCTATTGCAGGTCCAAGAAAAGATGAGTTGGCAACCATTTTCCATACTCAAATACAGGGCTGAGCAATTGTGGTCTTCCAACTGTTGTTCAACTACATATTCCATCAGTCAAAACCAGATTAGTGTCATACTAGCCAAGTAATGTCTTGGCCAGAAAAAAAAAAAATCAAGCCTCATCCATCCTCCATATCAGCTAAGCACCACCACTTTGTCACCTCTTATTAATCAGATTGGGTTTTTCTTTTGTTTTTCTTTTATTTATTTGACAGATAAGAAAGAAACTTTTCTTATCACCAAGAGAATACTCTGTTCTGCCCAGTTCCCCAACATAATCACAAACTGCTTTTTCTCTTGATCTCTATTATCTGGCTATGTGTGTTGAATCAATGTGTAAAGATGGGAGTGTGGTAGCCTTGTCTCCCTGCTTAAAGTGGCAGTTGAAGAAGTGAAACTGAATGACCAAAGTAGAGAAGATTGGTAGCAACAGAGGTTCCTTGTCTTTCAGTAAGGAGTATTAATTTAAAGCTACAGAGGAGTGCTACCACTAAACATCAGTTCAGAATACATATTAAAATATTTTCTCCACTTCCAAAGTTAGCTAGGAGGATCTAAGGGAATATATTTTCCTTTAATGTGTTATACCATATTGGATAGATGGAATATATTATAACATATAAAGGTTTGAGCTTATTTTTCCCCAAAACAAAACTCTTTGCTACCCACATTACTAGCTTCCTATATATAGGCAAGAGGTGGGCAACTGAGGAAGTTCTGGGGCCATTTTTATGTTCCTGGAACTCTTGGGGAGTTTCCTATACTGCAAATTGAGGTGGGGGGAACACACACAAATAATGAAAAGAAAAATTTCCAGGCGTTTATAGTAAGATGTTTTAATACATCAAGTAGCACAAGGACCCCCTGCAACTAGGACTGTCAGATCTTAAGTCTTAACCCTGAGTCTCCAGTTTTCATGAATCATTTCCATGTGGGAGATGTAGAAGTGGGAGATGGTGGTACAAATTTTCCACTTTTGGTAGGCTCAGCTTCGGGCAAGGACTATGTACTTCTGCCTTCCCTCTCATTCACTGTGTTTCCAGGGCTTACCCTCTGGTCTGGTCTGCACCAGCTTCTGGCTAGAAGCAAGTAGGCTAAATTAAATGTTCCTTTTCCCATCCCACTGAGTAGACAAGAAAGTATAATCCCCTCATTTCACCTGAAGACTTCTTTCTTAATTTCCAGATGGGAACATAATTTTTCTTGCATATGTGTGTATGTGCATGAGTGTGTTTCAGTTACAAGCTGTGAGTCACTGTGGTTGGTACTTAACCCACAACACTTAAAGATTTTTTCATTGGTCTCAGGTTTTTGCCTTGAAGCCAGTTTTGAGAAATGAATCCTCTTTTTAGTAAGTAATCTGACACTTCTTTAGGGTTTCCCTGTTTCAAATATTTTTGATCTATTTTACTCCATGCTCTAAAGCTACTGCCACAAACCTTGACACAGTTCTACACAATCCAACTGAAGCACCTTTAATGTAGCTTGTAATTTCATTTCATTTTCATTAGTTTAATTATATGAAAACATTAATTACATACAAAACCTAAGCATTATATAGCATTTCACAATTTGCAGACTGAAATACCAGTACAAAGCCTTAAGATTAAATGGAAAAAGTTAGGGAGGTTGCAGACTGCCAGAAATAGTGCAAATTGAGTCCACTTTTAGGGTTAGGGTTAATGCTAGGGAATCATGGGAATTGTGTTTTTTTTTCTGAGACATTGAGCCTTCTCTATCAGAGAGCTCTGGTGCCACAATAAAATACAGTCCCCATGATTCCCTAACCCTAACCCTAAAAGTGGACTCAATTTGCACTATTTCTAGCAGTCTGCAACCCCCTGAAGTCAAGAATAAATGTGGAGCAAGTAAGACAAATAGCTTGTTTCTCCTCCACCTCAAATCATAAGGACGGGGCGGGGCCTGAGCAATGGCCGGGTAAGGACTGCCTGGGCTTTCGGAGTGCTCGGAAATAGACAATTGCAGTAAAAAAAAAACTCCCAAAGAGAGAAATGTTGACTCTTTGAGATGAATTTATAACAAGAAGATACAAGGAACATAAAAGCTAAAAAAAATATTATTATCTCAAGAGTAGACTTAAAATAGCTTACTTTCATTTTGTGGGGGATGGAGAATCATGGAGGAAGCTTGTCCGCCATTAAAAAGACTAACGAGGCAGCTAGAGGCTGTTAAAATTGGACTTTGAGATAAGGAATTAAGCTTTGTAACTGCCTTAAAGTGAATGGAATTAACCCACAAATCATAAGTGGCTAGAAGCTTGAACGAGAGGAGATAAAAGACGATAAAAGTACTATCCACTGCTGATTGCTTAAAAGGGAGGAACTGGGAGGTGAATAAAATGGAGTGAATATTAAATAAGTGTATATGTCAAAAAGGCCAAAAATATTAGGGGGAAAGCTTTGGAAGAGAGGTTTAAGACAAACTGAGAAAGATAAACCTTCAGATAGAGCCTTCGGAAGACTTGTTAGATTGGAACAAACTGAACAAAAGGAAATGTTAAGAAGCCCCCCTAAAAAAATGGCTGCTTCTACAAGTTCACTCCCAGAGAAGCAGGGAGAAGGAAAGGGGAAAGATAAAACAGATGCAGGAACAGGAGCAAAAGCAGGAATGACGGATTGTGAACAGATGAGGACTATGATTACAGAAATTATGAAGCAGGAGAATGAGATGGACATAAAGAGATGAATGATTTTCTGGAAAGACAGAAAAATGAAATATTACAAGCAAGAGATGCAGACAAGCAAACCTTTTTAACAACAATACGAAATGAAAGAGAGGCTATGACAAAGCAATTTCAACTACAAATGCAACTTGAAAGGAAAAGTTCAGATGAAAAGTTTATGGAAATACAAAGAAATATAAAACAAATACAAGAGGATGTGCAAACATTAAAATCAGATAACAAGGAAAGCAAGATTATACAAGGGAGACAACAAAGAGAAATTGAAACGAATAGAGTTAAATTGTCTGAAATGGACAAAAAACTTATATATCTGCAGGATTATCAAAGAAGAACCAATTTTGTTATTAAGAATATACCAGAGTTGGAGAAAAGAGATAGAAAATATGATTTGCAATCAAAAATTTTGAAATGGTTACAAGAAATCTCCCCATCCTTAAATTGGATTGAATCAGACTTTGAAAGAATTCACCGCATTGGACCAGTGACGAACAAGATGGCACCACGAGATGTAATAGTAAGAGTAATTAACTACAATAAAAAGGAAGGACTGATGAATATGGTGAGGAAGAATCCGGAAAAATTAAAATTTCAAGATGTCGATGTAGAAATTTATAACGACTATTGTCTTCAAACGAAAATGTGGAGAAGAGCGATGAAACCGTGTACTACTATGTTGAGAGGAGCGGGAATTTACTACACTTGGGGACATCCTATATTCCTGAAATTTCAAAAAGCAGGAAAGAGATATAGGATTGATTCAGTGGAACAAGGAATACAATTGTTGAAAGATCTTGGGATATATAAAGAAGAAGAAGGAACAACTGGAGAGTCTAAAAAATCTAAAGGGAATGGAGCTGTCGTCCAGGTTGGAATATTGGGAGGAGAAGAATTATTGGGAGCATGTGGAGGAAGCGGACACCCATAGACGAAAAGAGAAATTACTGCAATTAAGCACAAAGTTAAATTTATTGTTTTTATGAGCACTCGGGGGGTGGGCGGTTTCTTTGGGCCTTGGGATGTCTTCGTCACCCCTCTCCACAGGGGTAGCTTCAGCGACCGGGGCTAGAGCAATGCACTCTAGCAAGAAGAAGTGGAGAGGTAAATGGGACTTGGGGAGGGAAGGGAGGGGAAATAGAGGGAGGAGGGAAGGGATAGGGTTTACACAAAATGGAGCCATTAGAGAAAGAAATAAATGATATTATGGCAGATAAACTGAAAATTTCAACTTTAAATACCAAAGGTCTTGGATCAGTGATTAAAAGAAGAAGGATTGAAGCTTTATTACGAAGAGATTCAGCAGATATTATTTTTATTCAAGAAACACACCAACAGAAAGAGGGGGGAAATGAACTAAAACTGAATTGGACAAAGAACTATGAGAAAGCATTTGGAAATTCAAAATCAAAAGGGGTAGCAATAATAATTGCAAAAAAATGTAATTTTGTAATAAATAAAGTAATAAAAGATGATGAAGGAAGATATATAATAATACAGGGAGAACTAGGGGAAGATAATTATACACTTGTGAATGTATATGCACCAAATGAAAAACAAGAAGAGTTTTATGAAAGAGTGTTAAAGAAAGTGGAAAGAATACAGAAGCAATATGTAATTATAGCAGGAGATTTTAACATGCAAATGGATAAGATTAAAGATAAATCTAACCCCTCAGTAAAGGATAAACATAGAAATATAACAAACTTAAATAAAATAATGAATAAAAGGGAATTTAAAGATGTCTGGAGACTAGTAAAAGGGGATGAAAAGAAATATACATATTATTCTGCTGTACATAAAACATATACTAGAATAGATTACATTTTTGTTTCAAAAAATATGATAACTAAAGTTTTAGATAGTGAAATATCAAGTATAAAAGTAAGTGACCATGCCTTGGTGAGTGCAGAATTTATTATTAAGAAAGATTATGAACAAATAAAGAGGTGGAGGTTAAATACTAAGATATTGAATTATAAAGATATAGTAAACAAAATTGAAAAGGAATGGCAAGAAACATGGGATATAAACAATAAGGAAGTGACAAAAGGATTGTTATGGGACACGATGAAGGCAGTAACAAGAGGAATATGTATGAAAGAAGCATATAACCTTCGAAAAAGACAGGAAGAAAGGGGGAAAAAATTAGAAACAGATATAGAACAATTAGAGTATAAATATATAGCTAATAGAAATAAACAGATTTACGTAGAATTGAGGGCAAAAAGGGAGGAACTGCAAAAGATAGAGATAGATGAAGGACAGGAAAATTTGATTTATTTAAGAAGGGAATATTTCGAATATAGTAATAAAAATTCAAAAATGTTGGCCAGAGCCACACAGAAAAAGAAAATGGAAAGTGTGATAAATATAGTGAAGTATAGATCTGGGATGATGTGTAGAATGATGAAAGAAAAAATAATTTTTTTGAAGAATTTTATAAAGAATTATATCAAGCAGGAAAAAATCCAATAGATAAAATAGAAAATTATGTAGAAGAAAATTGGGGACAAACAATAATGGAGGAAGATAAAGAACTATTGGAAAAACCCATTGAAAAGGAAGAGATAATAGAGGTAATTAGAAAATTAAAAAATGGCAAAAGTCCAGGAATGGATTGTTTGGGACCTGAATATTATAAAGTGTTTGAAAATATATTAATTCCAAAGTTGTTAGAATTATATAATGGAATATTACAAGGAGAGAAAATACCTTTATCATGGTCTCAATCATTAGTAATATTAATACCAAAAGTAGATAAAGATCCAACTGATCCAGGGTCATATAGACCTATATCATTAATAAATCAGGATGCAAAGATATTAACAGCAATAATAGCAAATAGAATGAATAAATGTGTGTATAAATATATAGGAAAAGATCAATGTGCTTTTGTGAAGGGAAGACAAATGTCTAATTTAGTAGGAAGAGTTTTGAGTAAAATACATGTAATTGGGAGAGAAAAATTAAAATCAGGAATTTTAGCATTAGATATATTTAAAGCTTTCGACCGTGTGGAATGGCCAACATTAAAAATAATTATGAAAAAGTTTGGAATGGGAGAAAAAATGAGGGGACTATTAGATCAACTATATTGTGATAACTCAATAAAAGTAATAGTTAATGATGGAATTACAAAGGAAATAAAAGTAACGAGAGGTACAAGGCAAGGATGCCCGTTGTCACCAATATTATTTGCAACGGTTATAGAAATGTTAGCAAATGTTATAAGGAAGGATAGTAGTTTGGAAGGAATAGGATTGGAAAAAAAACATAAAATTAGTTTATTTGCTGATGATACATTATTAACTATTAAAGACTTAAAGGATAAAATAGGAGAAATTAAGGAACATTTGAATTTATTTGGTGAGATAACAGGACTTCAAATTAATTGGAATAAAACAGAAATGATGTTATTTAATTACACAAAAAAGGAAGTATCAGAGCTTATGAAGCAAAAAGAATTAGGGATAAGAATAAAAAGTAATATAAAATATTTAGGAATTAATATAACAAAAGATTTAAAAGAAATGGAAGAGAAAAATTTCTTAGTATTACGGAGAGAAGTTGAAAAAAAATAGTAGAATATAAGAAAATTCGATTATCATGGTTTGGAAGAATAGTGTTAGTTAAAATGAAAATTTTACCAAAATTAAATTTCCTATTTAGAATGATACCACTAAAAATATCAGAAGTAGAATTAAGTAAATGGCAACAGTTACTAAACATATATTGTAATGGAGGGAAAAGATGTAAATTAAATAAACAATTTTGGTATGAGTCTCAGAAAAAAGGAGGGCTAGGCCTCTCTAATATAAAAGGATATTATGAAGCTAACCACTTAAGATATGTAATAGAAGGAATGCTGGACGTACCAGATTTAGATTGGTTAGAAATGGGGGGAAAAGAGATAGATATGAAAATAGAGAAATTTTTTTTTAAAGAAATTAGTAGGAAAGAAATTAAAGAAATTGGAAATCCATTTATGGAAAATATATTAGAAATTTGGAATAAAAATAAAAAAGGATTAATGAATGAAAATTCAATAATAACACCAATAATAATGGAAAAATCTTTCCCCAAAAATTTAAAAGATTTATTAGATAAAGAATTAAAGGAAAGGAAAATAGATAAAATAGAAAATTGGATAGAATTAAAGATAGGAAAAGAAAATATAAAAGAAAAACTTAGGGGGATAAACATGTCTTGGTTACATTTTATGCAAATAGAACAATGGTTTAAGAATTTGAATAAAAAAATATAGAAAAAGGGAAATATACACAGTTTGAACAAATAGTTCAGAAAGAAAAAGGAATGGAGGAAAATGAAAATATGAAAGGCTTAACTAGCAAAATTTATAAAATATTAATGGATAATAAAAGGGAAAAACTAGATCAAATTATTTTAAAAGAAATATGGGAAGATGAATTGAAATGCAAAATCTCTGACAATGAATGGAATAAGATTTGGGAACAAAGACATTTGAAAAATTTATCAGTGCGAATTAAGGAAAATTATTATAAATTGATTTGGAAGTGGTATTTGACACCACTGAGATTACATAATATAAATAAAGAAAATTCAAAATATTGTTGGAGAGGTTGTCAGGAAGTAGGGTCATATCTACATATGTGGTGGCAATGTATATATGTACAAAAATTCTGGGAAATAGTAATAATAGAGATAGAAAAGGTTATGAATATAAAGATAGATAGAAAACCGAATATAGCATTGTTATCAATATATAATGATGTAGAATGGAAGGAGGAAAAAAACCTAGTAACAAATTTGTTTACTGCTGCGAGATTAATTATAGCAAGAAGTTGGAAAACAAAAATAAGTGTGAAATTGGAGGATTGGTATAAGGAAGTTTGGAAGATAGCAATTAATGATAAATTAACATGTAGATTGAAAGTGAAAAAACGATTATTGAAAAGAAGTGATTTTGATGAAATATGGAAAAAATTTATTGAAAATGTATTAAGAATGGAAGACGGGAAATTGCCTCCATGGGAGGAGTTAAGATTTTGGATGGAGTATAAAGATGGAAATGGCTCTGGGGGTGGGGTGCATGGAGGGGATATTTAGGGGGTTTTGTTTAAAAAAAAACAGCAAAGATGTAAAAGTATATAAAAATGTATGGAAAGTTGATTAATATAAATAAAATTTAAAAAAAACCATAAGGACCAATTTTCTTGGGAAAGGCAAATATAGCTAAATTTTATTTATTTATTTATTTATTAAAAACATTAAAACCTTTTATTTTATAAACTGCAGTACACCACTCTCAAATACGTAATCCTATGATATGTATTCCCAAACATGTTTCTAAAGTCTTTCCCTATAAATGTTTAAGAAGCTATTACAGAGAAGCAGGACTGTGGGGCAAAGTAGATGGCACCTAAGGGCCAGCGTCATGCCACCACTGGGAAAGCTGGGTGGCACTGCGGCAACCTCATGGTGCAGCAACCACACACTGTGGCCCCACTCTGGAATTTTTCTCGTGTAAAAAGAAGTGGCAAAATGCTGTTTCTTTTTGTGTCATAAAAATGCTGCTGTTTCCACCACCACCACAGCTTTTCAGCAGTCCTGTGGTGTGTGTTGTCTAAATGCTGCACTGCCGGAGCACCAAAAGCTGCCCTGTGTGGCTTCAGGATGGTGTTGGGATGTGCATTGGGATGTGCATTGTGTGTACATGCCCACACACCACCGGGAAGCCAGCATATTGTGCCGGTCTGCATCGGCCCTGTATTAGCTGTGAATCTGGAAGTAAATTATTTGAATGACATTCATTTAACTGAATAAATGTACAGAAATAATGTATTAAATGCATCTAGATGTCATACTTTAAAAAAAAACATGATAATATTTTCATCCTGCAAGACTTATTTTAAGAGTTCTACAAAGACTTTCATGGGAGTAAGGTTTATTAACCTTAAAGAATTGATATTCATAGGTTTATTCTATTGTTTAATATTATTTTAAAAGTTAAAGAGAATTAACCCAAGAGCAACTAAAACATCATTCCATGCATAATAAATGTACTATACCTAGCTCTCCATTAATTGCCAATTTCACTGCCCAAAAGTCCAGCAAAAGGCTGCAATAGAATCTGTGGCAGCCTTGAATGATTATCAGGATATCGTATAATATCGTGTTTTGTTGCTACTCTTTGTCAAAAGCATACAGATCCTTTAAACAATGTGAAATTAAATATAAAGCAGTTTCCCCCAGTAAAACTTATACAGTGGACCCTTTGTATATATGGGGGATCCATTCTGGACCCCCCTCCCGTGTAAGGCAAAAAACGTGGGACCTCAAGTCCTGTTTGTTTCAATGGCCATGCTCTCCTGGGCGCACACACCATTGTAACTTCCGGCGCTTGCTATGCATGTAAGGTTGAAGGTGTGTATGGCATGGGTGTTCTGTATGTATAGCTGTA
This sequence comes from Phrynosoma blainvillii, assembly GCA_026167975.1. NCBI lineage: Eukaryota > Metazoa > Chordata > Lepidosauria > Squamata > Phrynosomatidae > Phrynosoma > Phrynosoma blainvillii. Next base: position 272,969,744 of record JANUYF010000003.1, read on the forward strand.
AAAAAAAAAAAAAAAAAAAGAGAGAGAGAGAGAGAGAGAGAGAGAGAGAGAGACTTTATTTAAACATTTGGAACAAGAAGTAAGAGACAATGGAATTCCAAATAAGAGAAAACAGGAGAGATTCTGTACAATATCCCACAGTTTAACAGATATCTATATACTAATGAAAACATCTTAATTGCTTTGTGATTTGGTCCCACATCCAAGGTCTAAATGTAAATGCTAATCCCAGCCAACATGGTGCACTGTTCTGAGTAATGGACAAGGACATTGGAAATAGCAGAGAACCCACTGGGTAACTGTGGACAGGTAAACTTGCTCATCTTCAAAAGGAGGCTATGGACGTTTTCACACTGGGCTTAAGGCAGAAGCAATCCTACCTCACTCCGGCCCCAAGCCGGCTCCTTTGCCAGTGTGTTCAAACGACGTCACAGTGCCATCCCCGGCATCCAGTGCCATCCCCGGCATCATTCCGGGTCCTTTCTCCGCATGTTCAAACGACGTCGCAGCAAGCCCCACCCCACCCCGCCCCATCCTGTCCCATCCCCGGCATCAGCCCCGTTCTTTGCAATTCCTCTTTTTAAAAGGAATTGCATCTGCCACAGCCAGAATCATACCGGAATGATGCTGCTGTCACCGATCTGAAGCTGCAGGATCCATTCCGGTATGATTCTTTCATTGCTTCCATGCGGCTTTAGACCCCAAGTGTGAAAACGTCCTATAGCAAAACCTCCTTTGAACAAATCTTGACAAGAAAACTATGTGATGACTTTGTTTAGGGTCACCATAAGTTAGAAATGGGTTAAAGACTGAGAGCAACAACAATAACACAACACCGAGATTAATAAACTGCTTAGTCAGTGTTTATAAATCCTATTTATTTTAATGAGATTATTTCAGTTGAGATTAGCAAATGAATTTACATTCAATTATTACTCTCAATTAGGATAAATTACTGAATCAACATATTCAGGGGTAGACATGTTAGCCATATATCAAAGTTCAATTACATCCAAAATCCACAAAACAGTGATACCTTTATTCAACCAGTCAAAATGCACAAAATACATGCCACACACTTTTGAAACTCCACTGGCTCCTTCATAAGGTAAAGGTCTTTAAAAATTATATAAGAGATTATTTTTTTAAATGATGATGTTAGTCACAGGCCTGCATTTTGACAAGGTTGTTGATGTGTTGTTCTGTGTTGAGATGGTGTGGAGGAATACCTATGCAGTCAGGCCCTCTTCCTTCTGCCCATGTGGCACAGGAGATTCCAAAGTCCAGGATATAAAATTTGAATTCCATAAGCAATATAAAATGGTACTCCTGAGATCCAAGATGTCTCTGTTCCTTTGTGAGATCACAGCCCCCTTTCTTAGACAGGGAACACTGAATCTTTCAAGGGAGCTTCCATACTTTGCATCAATAGAAAGTGGAAAAGGTAAATATGTATGGTCCATTTATTCAGTGGGCTTCCTTTATTTGGACTAAAATTTGTATTTAGACCTGTTGCTATTGCAAAGGCAATAAGTTCTGTTGAAATCTCTTTGTCTGCAGTAATATAATTTATCAAGGAATAATGAGGAACTTTTAAAGAACTCTAAAAGAATTTTAGAACTGATTACCTGATTTTTTCCTGTTGTTTTCAGCACCTACTTTCCTGACAAGAGTTTTGCATTTTTAAAAAATTTCTATAGGTCTTCAGAGTGAATGAAGTTGAGAGATAATAAATAACACCAATATTTTCAAGAGCTAAATGATCCTATGAGACAGAAACCAATTTCTTTAATTTTGTTAAGCAAAACTCTCAGTTGCACTGGCTGCCTCATAGCCACCAATTTGTTGTTCGGTAATCGAGAAATCCCAGCTATGGTGTCTATCTCAATATCCAAGAAGGTAAGCCATGTGTCAGGCCCTTCAGTCTTTTCTTCCACTAGGGGAACTCCCAGCTTGGACATTAAGTCCTGAAAATCAGCCAAAGAATCCCCTCATAGGGCCTAAGCAGACTGCCAGAAATAGTGCACATTAAATTGAGGCACTGCCCTGGCTCAGTGCTAGGGAATCATGGGAACTGTAATTTATTGTGGCACCAGAGCTCTCTGACAGAGAAGGCTCAATGTCTCAGAAAAAAATACAATTCCCATGATTCCCTAGCACTGTGCCAGGGCAGTGCCTCAATTTAATGTGCACTATTTCTGGCAGTCTGCTTAGGCCCATAGTGAGGAATTAGGATTCACAGCAATCAAGAAGTCATCTAAATAGTGTGTTATGGCTCTATTACCTGTCCACTTAACTGCACAACAATGAAGAAAGGTGCTGAAAGTCTTGAAAGCTGAACAAGAAATCGAGCACCCCATTGGCATGGCTTTATCAAAGTAATAATTTCCCTCAAACTGAAAACCCAGTAGATCAAAATCATCTGGGTGTACAGGGAGGAGCCTGAAGGCAGATATAATATTGCACTTTGCTAAGAGGGCTCCCTTGCCTAAATTCCTAATCATCTCGACTGCTGAGTCGAATGATGCATACGTAAGGGACGTTAACCCAGGATCTATAGCATCATTCATAGAGTCACCCTTCAGGTAAGATAAATTGTGAATCAACCTGAATTCCCCAGGGGCTTTTTTAGGAACCGCACCCAACGGGGATAAGTGAAGTGTAGGAATGGGCAGCTGATTGTGAGGTCCTGAAATCCTTCCAGCAGCTATTTCTTTTGATAGCTTGTCCCTTACAATATTTGGCAGCTCCCTCATGGAACGAGCTTTGGGTGCATAGCGATGTACCCTAGAACCTGTATAAGGAATACGAAAGCCTAGAGAAAAACCATGAAACAAATAAGATGTGGCCTCTTTATTTGGGTATACCCTCAGCCATGCCACCATTGTATCTAACTTAATTAGAGACGGAGACTTTTCCTCCTGGCAATACTGGCCGAGGGGCACCACCCAATCCTGACCACTTAGCTCTACTGCAGGAAATGCCAGGGTGACCACCCCTGCAGGTATTACACTTATGGTCGAACCTGCAGGGCTGCCTCTTGCACTTGCCTGTGTTAAAGTCCCAGCATATGCCAAATTGCTTTCTTTCTCCCGTGCCAGACCTCGCATTCGGCCCTCTCAGCAGAGTAACCATGGGGACAAACCCACTGTCACACCTGCTCGAGGGGGAGGCCCCCACCATAATATCAGCCCAAAGCTCAGACTGCACATGTCTCCAAGACAGGGAACGATCCTGTGCAGCCCTCATCTGAAACTGTTCATCATATTGCAGCCAAGCTGCACCTCTAGAATTGTGATGGCAGTTGGTGTAAGCTTTTATCATGATCTCCAGGTATTTAGAAAAGTCAGGAGACCTCAATGGCTCTTTTTCCTCCATGACACCTCTGTAAATAGTGAAACCCATAATCCAGTTTACAAAATTACGCTCTAACTTAGGGCGTTTGAGTGCCTGAAACTCTTTGGGAAGGCTAAAAACAATCCCATCTTTTACCATGATCAGGATCCCTGAAAGTAAGAGAAAATAAGTCAATATAATCTCCCTTCCATATCCGTTCTTTAGTGAAAAGAGGAAGTTGTGAACCAAGTGGTGCAGACATCCCAGCATAAGGGGTTGATTCAGAATGCACAGCCACTCCTGATAACACAGGAGCACTCAAAGGAAACACCACAGAGGTGTTGCTAGCCAAGGCAATTGGCTGACCATCCTGCACGCTAACATCAGGCACCTGTTAAACCGCAGGTGCCTACATGGGTGCACCCAGAGCTGCAGGGTTTGGGCGTTCAACACCCTGACTAACCTGGCCACCTGGAGCCCATACTGAGGTGGGATGGTTTGCATGTGCAAAATTAGTAGGAGACAAACCTGAAACTGAAGCATCCTGGGAAGCATCACCAGCTGACCACACCAGTCCCCCGAAGTGTGGCCCCGCAACAGCTCGGGTGAAGCAGCAGCAGCTTGGTCTCCTCTTTGTGCATCACGGGTTTGCTCCATTGCACCAGTACCTGGAAGAACCATTCCTCGCAAGAGGTTATATAAAGCCACCACATTAGGTTGCTCAGAAACAGGGGCAGCTGCACCCTGAATCTCCACACCAGGGACCCTTTTCAGGAGATCCCAAACATCAGCAATAGTGGGGTGTCAAGCCTCCATCGCCGAAACCACCAAAGGACCCGGTGTAGCATCCATGGGAGGGGGCAGCACCTCTGTGTCGGTAGTACCAGAAGTGCTGGCAATAGGACTGGCAGCTGTAGCCTGTAGCCCCTTCTGAACAAGCTGATTGCAAACCGCAACACAAGCCTGTACTGTTTTGCCCAGTTGTGCTAACTGGGCAGCAATCTCATCATCTCTGCTGGTAGACTGAGAAGGCCTCTTTGAAGCAGAGTGACCAAAACTGGGCACAGCTGAAGCTGCACATCTCTTAGATTGGGCCTTACTGTGGGGCAAAACTCCCCCAGTGAGTGTAACACGGGTCCAAGCACAATCACCCAAACCTTGGATGATTACCACCAGGCCAAAGGCTGCCCTTCTCCAAGTCTCACCAAGAGACACAAACAGCCAGGAAGCATCGCTGGCAATAACCAACCAGGGGGGAGAAGGTGTCCACCAAGGGCACTATACGGAACCCTAACCAGAAGACAATACTGCCTTCAAACACACTCACCACTGGGGAGAAGTGTAGCAACCCTCCCAAACCAGAGATGGGGTCCCAACCTTACCAGACTGGGGTTGCCGGGGTGCCACTGGGCCTGAAATCCTGTACTGGGTCCGCGCGCCCAGTGAGGATGCCTACCACAGCACCCGCCTCGGATGAAGCAGCCCTCCAAGTGTTGGAGATGCGGAGGCCCTTGCAGGCCAGAGGGGACTGGCCTGAAGGCCTCACTCGGCTGTCCAGATTGCACAGGGAGGGACTAACTGAACACTCCCGCTTGTAGAAGAAAGAGCAAAATCAGCAAAAGCCAAATGCAGGAAAAGCCAAGAATAAATGCTAAGCCAAAGCCAAGCAATTAGCCAGAGCACAGAGCAGAGCGATGTGACTAGCTCAGTTCTAGCTCTAAAATGGCTGCTGCCATGTGGCAGTGCAGAGCTATAAAGAACAAACTCTCATCATAAGTCTCGTGTGATTATGGTTACCATGAGACTTCCCAGACACAGGCAAGCAGTTTGATTGGACCAAGTGCGCAGGTGCTCTAATACCCTTGCGCACTTGACCAATCAGGCTTCTCTTGTTCTTATAATAATAATAATAATAATAAGTTTTATTTATAGCCCACCCCTCTGCATAGCAATTGAGGCGGGTTACAGCATTTAAAACATGACAAGTTAAAACATTCCCTCCTCCCATGATCTGCCCTCCCCCCCTTAAAACAAGATTAAATCAGAAAAGAATTAAAACAAGGCAATACATTAAAACAATATAATAAAACAGAGGATTAGCTGTGCCAATTAGAAAAATTAGAGCTGATCTCCCAGCTATTATTCTGGGAAGGCCTGTCGGAAGAGATCCATCTTTACCGCTTTCTTAAAAGCAGCAAGTGCAGTAATCAGACGGATCTCATCCAGCAGGCCATTCCATAGTCTGGGGCAGTGGTGGAAAAGGCCCTCTGGGAGGTCTGAGACAGCCTGGTCTTTATTGGCTGTAACAGATTCCTCCCAGAGGACCGCAGGGCGCGGGGGGATCATATGGGAAGAGGCGGTCCCTAAGATGAGATGGACCTAAGCCATGTAGGGCTTTAAAGGTCAAAACCAACACCTTGTACTGCGCCCGGAAACTAATCAGCAGCCAGTGGAGGGATTTGAGCATAGGTGTTATGTGCTCCCTCCTGGATGTTCCAGTGATTAACCTGGCTGCCATATTTTGTACCAGTGGTAGTTTCCGGGTTAGGCACAAGGGTAGCCCCATGTAGAGCGCATTACAGTAGTCCAGGCATGAGGTTACCAGGCCATGTACCACTGCTTCCAGGTCCCTCACATCCAGATAAGGGCTCAGTTGACGTATCAGCCAAAGCTGATAACAGGCACTTCTGACCGCCGCATTCACCTGACTTGTCATGTGAAGCGACGAATCTAGGAGAACCCCCAGACTGTGAACACAGTCCTTGAAGGAGAGTGTGACTCCATCCAGGACTGGAGACTGTATTCCCAAATCTGGTTTCGGGCCGGTAACAGTGAGTACCTCCGTTTTGTCTGGATTCAACTTCAATCTGTTTTTCCTCATCCAATCCATTACCGCTCTGAGACAGTCATTGAGAGGAGAGACGCCATCTGAAGTCTGAGACGATGATCTGGTCATGGAGAAGTATATCTGGGTGTCGTCAGCGTACTGAAGACACCGCGCTCCATGCCTCTGAATGATCTCACCCAGCGGTTTCATGTAGATATTGAATAGCATTGGGGACAGGATGGCGCCCTGAGGGACGCCACAATTCAGCTTGATTTTAGAAGAGCAACTGTCCCTGAGCCTCACCCTCTGGGATCTACCTGAGAGGAAGGAACGGAACCACTGCAAAGCCGTGCCTCTAATTCCTAACTCTCTAAGGCGATCCAAGAGGATGGAATGGTCTATTGTATCAAAGGCCGCTGAGAGGTCCAAGAGCACCAGCAGGGTCACACTACCCCTGCCAATGCCCAAGCGGAGGTCATCGGTCAGAGCAACCATGGCAGTCTCCACTCCAAATCCTGTCCTGAAGCCGGTTTGAAATGGATCAAGATAATCGGTTTCATCCAAGACTGCTTGGAGTTGGGAAGCAACTGCCCTCTCGATCACCTTGCTTAGAAAAGGGAGCAAAGATACTGGTCAATAACTGTTCTTATCCAGGGGGTCCAGGGAAGGCTTTTTCAGGAGAGGCCTAACTGCTGCCTCCTTTAAACAAGATGGAATAATGCCCTCCCTGAGTGACACATTGATTGTGTCCCGAAGGAACACCTTCAGCGCGTCACCCCCCTGGGCGACCAGCCAAGATGGACAAGGATCGAGGGGGCAGGTTGTCTTCCTCATCCTACCAAGTAGCTTGTCCACGTCATCGGTACTCACAGATTGAAAATGATCCAGTAAAGTGCCACCAGCGGAGCTCCTGGATGCCTCACCTACGGATTCTGTCAAAACAATGGCATCCAAGTCGCCTCTAATCCGAGAGATTTTATCTGCAAAGTAGATATTAAATGCCTCACAGCAGGCTGTCGTAGGGTTAAGCAGGGGGGTTGGTGCAGGAGGAACCTTTGCCAACTCCCCCACCACCTTGAGCAGCTCTGCCGGGCGGGACTCTGCAGATGCAATACGTGCAGAGCAGAAAGAGCTCTGTGCTGCACGTAAAGCCTCCCTATAGGAGTCAAGATGCTTCCTAAGGCGAGTTCTGTCGGATGGGAGGGGAGTTCTCTGCCATTCGCGCTCTTGTCGTTGTCCGGCTCGCTTCATTCCCCTCAGCTCCTCAGTATACCAGGGCCTGCAGTTTGAAGCAGGCCGGAAAGGACGCTTAGGAGCGATCGTGTCAATAGCCCTGGTGAGATCGGTGTTCCAGGTATTCACCAAGGCTTCGACAGAATCACCGGCGTTACCAACCATTAAACCCTTTAAGGCTTTCTGGAAGTCAATTGGTTCCATTAGCCTTCAAGGGCGGACCATTCTAATGGGTCCGCCACCCCCGGGGGGGGGGGGTGAACAGTAGCCCTTAATTTCACCTTGATCAGAAAATGATCTGTCCATGACAATGCAGAAATTTTCTTAATTTCTGCCCACGGATGCTCCTACTCCGTACTAAAGACCGCATCAAGTGTATGACCAGCACAATGTGTGGGCCCGTCAACCAATTGGGATAGGCCCATGTTTGTCATGGTATCCATGAACTCCCAAGCCGCACCTGTTAGATCTTGTAAACAGGTTTTCAGTGGGATGTTGAAATCGCCCAGAACCAAGAGTCTGGGCGATTCCAGCAGCAACTCAGAAACCAGGGCGGTCAGCTCGGTTAGGGAGTCTGTTAAGCAACGGGGTGGCCGGTACACCAACAGAATCCCCAAACTATCCCTGGTCTTCAGGCTAAGGTCCATACACTCGGTGTAGGTCATTTTCCAGATAGGCTTATATGGCCAGCGCAACAAGAAACCCCTCCCGACTCGTTGGGGGGTGTCTATATCGATGCAAGATAAATGATCTCATTTCAATACAGGAGTATGGCTTCTTGTTTCAGTGTTTTGTGACTGCCTGTATGGTCCTATAGTAGGATTACCTTTGTGTAGATATCCAATTAGTCCCTTTTGCTTGCATAATTTTGTAAATCAGTTTCACTGATCAGTATCTATATGTGATGCTTCTGCGGTATTTTTCCAGCAAATAAAAGACTTGTACACTTGTCAGGATATCCATTTTGATGAGTCAAGGATAATATACAATGAGAGAACAGATGCAAACAATAATGAACATTTTTGTATATGGATCACAAAACTTTAGTAAGTGCTCCCTTTCCATAGATCTTGGTAATTTTAAACTGGTTTCTGCAGGCAATAACATTATATGGAGCAAGGACACAAACAAAGTTATTTATAAAGAAAGAATGACAAGCCGTAAGCAACTGTGGTTGGTACTTAACCCACAAGAATTAAAGAAAATTCAATAAAGATAGTGGAGTATTTTTGTTCCTGAATATATTTTAGAACTTTTATAATATGTAGCTATTGAGCCTTCCTAAATACCCTAAAGACACCAGATCCTGTCTGATCTTGGAAGCTAAGAAGGGTATTCTACTTAGTACTTGGATGGGAGTCTACCAAAGAATACCAGGTGCTGTAGGCTATATTTTATAGGAAGAAATTCACAAACCTCCTCTGAGTATTTCTTGACTAAAAAAAAACTCTGTGAAATTCATGAGGTCTCAAAAACTAGAAAGGATGTATGACATACAGAACACAAACACACACACACACACACACACACAAAAGCACATGACACACACAAATTTTCTAGTATAGGTTACTTTGCTTGTCACTGTTCATAATCATGTTGCATTTTAAAATATCTTTCTCTTTTCTTAATATATTCAATTGGTTTAGATCTAAAGAATGCCATGTGTCACCAACTATAATGACAGGAATTAAAGTTCCAGTGTGTATAATACTGCCATTTCTCAAATATATGATATATACCACGATTTTTTTCTTTATGATACTTACATCCCATACCCCAGAAAGAGACAGTGCTTATTAATCAAAAATTGAATAGCTAAATTACTGCCAAAAGTATAGATGGTAGGAGAGCCAAAGCAAGATGATGCCTCAACTGTATATTGCTACTATTAGTTCACCTGCTGTTTAGTTCAGCAGACAAATATTATCTACCTGTGAAGGTCATGTACGTGGTCTATTTGAATTTCCAGCACTACATGTCCACAATCCTGGTGAAACAGCACTTTCTTTGAAGTCGATGAAACATCCATTTGCCAAGAATTTATGGTTGACAAACCAGCATCCACAGAAGAGAAAAATACATCAGTACACACAGTTGAAAGTCAGTTGGGCTTCATATAAGACACAAGGTAGATCACATCTAACAATAAACTAGTTTTTCAATTAGCAGAAAAGCAACGTAGATGAGAAGTGCTATCTGAATTTAAGGCATTATGAAAATTCCAGAAGTCAAAAGAGATGGCCAGGATTTCCTAGGCTGAAAAGCTACCTTTGATGAATAAGGGCTGTTATGCACAACAGCCACCAATGTGGAGAAGCTGATGGAAGCTTCCTTCTGGCTTATGGATGGAACATTCACAACGTTCCCCACATTCTTCAGGTAAATGTACTCTATCCATGCACCTGTTGGAAACAGCAGAAAATTCCAGAGTATTGCCACGTGTATATTCCTTATTGTCCATTGATTCTGTCATGTTACACCTGAGTCTTGCACTTGATGTGTTGTGTGTTGTTGTTGTTTTTAATGGGAGACTTTTAATGGAGTCTACAAATGCAGTTTATCAGCTTCACACAAGTACTAATCATTGCAACATGCTACAATTTCCTTAATGGATTTGTCTATTTTCCCCTCAAGGGAAATAGAACTATTTGTAATAACTAATTGAAGAGTTTGATATTTAAACCAACCCACACACACACACACACACACACACAAATCCAGAAGTAAAAAAACTTTGTTGCTTTGGCTTTCTATCCATCTATATACATAGCAGCTAATTTTAAAGGTTTCAAAGTGGAAATGACACTTTGTATGTATGGAACATTACCTGATAATTATTATTATATATAGGTACAATAAATCAGTTATTGATAACATCAGACGTAATTCAAGAAATGGTAGCAATATGAGATATGATTAATCACTGCTTTATGCTGGTGTTTACATGCAATATTTTGGTTTGTTATATAAAGAGGTGACACAGGGCATTGTACATACCAAAACCAATACTACTTCTTCTCTTCTTGAAAGAGTCAGCATTGGTGTGCCTGTAATTGTAGGAAGGTAAAAAAAAAAAAAAAAGGAAAACCATGAAGAGAAAGGATACCAGTGCTTCAATCAGAATCTATCTATCTATCTATCTATCTATCTATCTATCTATTTAGCTACTAATTTAAAAAGGCAGCATCTGAGTATCTAGAATGGAGGGGGAAAAGGAACTTTATATGATAAAACAGTGCTGAATTGTTGAATTCAGAGACATTGTCTGAACATAGTTTGTTAGTCTGAAATATTAGTATGCAAAGGTATCTTGTAGTACCTTTGAAACTAACTGTGCAAAAGAAGTAGATTTGGTCTACTTTCTTTTAAAATTCAGATTTTTGATTACAGAAATAAGGAGATATGCAATGACACACACATGTATCTTCTGCTCAAGAAGTGGAAAAACTCCACCACTGCATTTGTCATATAACATCATGAGTAAGAGAGCTTGTAAAAGGCTATAGGTAAAGGTAAAAGTATTCCTAGTTGACAAGGTTGTCTAGTCACATCTAACCTTTGGGGATGGTGCTCATCTCTGTTACTAAGTCGAAGAGCCAGCATTGTCAGAGACTACTCTTGTGATCATGTGACCAGCATGATTGCACAGAATGCTGTTTACCTTCTCACCAAAGTGGTACCTGTTTATCTACTGTCACTGCATAAAAGGCTATAGGCATACATAAAAGGCTACAGGCATACAAAAATGTCTTCAGGAGTCTGCATTAGCATGAGCACAGATTCATTCTTTCTGTTCTTCTCTTACCCTTACTCAAAATATTTTTTTTAATGTTTTAAACACTATTAAAAGTATCATGAGTGTACTGAGATGATTTGGGGGTGCCAATAAAGAAACATCTACCTTAATTTATTCCATCTTCTTCATTTTTTCCTTATCATTATTTTACTTGAATCTCTATATCAACTCATAACAACTATCAAATACTCAAGTTTGTAATAGTCTTCATTAGAAACTTCTGATCAATTTTATGATCGGAATATATTGTGAAGAACTGAGGTCCTAAACAGACCGGCAAAAAGTGCTGGTGCTGTGATGCTATGGGGGTGTGGCAACTGCATGCTGCATGCCCCTATGCCACCCCACTGACCACATAGCAGGGGGCATTGGCGCATTTCTGTGGCTCAGCATTTAAACATGCCGCACTGTAGAAATACTGAAAAAAAAAAAAACCCATCCCAGTGGCAAAAGCACCTTTTCCCCAGCACAAGAAGAACTGGCTTTCTGCAACCCCTTTTTGTGCTGGGGAAATACTGGGCTGGAGGCATGGCATAAAGTTGCTGCATCCCCAACCCAGCAAGCAAAGGGGTGGTGGCAAGCGATTCTATCAGGACTGTCTGTTTCACTTCTCAATCTCCAAAAGAATAAGCAGGACAATTATGGGGTATATAGCAGGACTTCTACAAACCAATCAGGAAGACCTATAAAAGTGTTTAACAGGAAATTTACACATTTGTCCAAGTGCTAAACAAGTCTACAATTATCTGCAAGGACCACCAGAAACTGAGATGGAATATTTCTGATACAATTACAGCCACATACACTTTGCATATAGCAGAAAGTACTTTTTAAAAGATCAGTTCCAGTGATCATACTGGGATAGTTGTAAGAATCACAAAACAGTATTACTCAACATCCACTTTAATAACACCAAGAAACAGCAAAATTGAATTTTAGTTCAAAATAATTTAGAACAGGGGTAGGCAACCTTTCCCCTTTAAGGGCCGAGGGACTTCAGCTCCCAGAATCCCAGGAGCTATTGGCCAACATGGGACTATTGGCCAACATGGCTGAGGCTTCTGGGAGCTGAAGTCCCTCGGCCCTTAAAGGGGAAAGGTTGCCTACCCCTGATTTAGAATTATAAACAATGCTCTTTAATGTACTAAATGTATTTCCCATAGCTACATTCTGTGTGCCTCAGTAAGACATGAATTGCTGATCAACCATTAAAATAAAGAGAGCAGACAACAAAGGAGCAGACAACAAAGACTGAGTTGATTAAGGGTCACTATATTCAAACTATTATGTATTTAACTTTTAACTTATATGTAACAACACTTCTCAGAAACAGCTGAAGCAGGTGGTCTCTTCTTCTCAACTTCTCCTGGAAGAAGCATCTGAGCCCCAAGAAGATCCCAAAAGGTGGGTTGCTTTCCATTTGGCCCTTTTCTGGAAGGCATACCTGCAAAGCTCTCCCCAAGTCATTATGATAATGCTCAGTCCCAAGGCCAGCCCCAAAAAATGTCTCTTTCCTGACCCCCCAGGTCCCATGATCCAAAGAGGCAGACCCAGTTCCTTTCCCTCCAACAAAAGGATGCCACAGATATTCACAAAATGCTACTTCTCTCTCCCCCATACCTATTTACCACTTGTTTAAAACTTGCTAGAAGCCAACTGTCACAGTCATCAGCCAACAGTGTAGGGTGCAGAGGACATGCAAAAGGGGAGCAATTCCTATCTGGCACTGAAGTTACCAGAAAAGCTTATATTATATCAGAGGCGAGAGGGTGAGTTGATGAAATCCAGTAAAAGAGGCAGATGAGGTGGCAGCAGGAGTTTAAATGCCATCTAGATCCACCCCTACACTCTGTCATGGAACACAATGTCACAATGTGTGTAACACTGGCTTCTTTCTCACACAGGCCAGAAAAAGTATCTCCTACACCTTAATGGGAGAAAGATTGTGTTTAGATGGTCAGCCATGTAACTGTAATGTATATAAATGATTAATAAGTTTTCTAACATAAGACTTACTCTTGCTCAAACACCTACACCCTAATAGTTTTTAGTTACTAATTGCTATTTTCTTATTGTGGCAGCACTTACAAAGAGAGAAATCACATTATTTATCTGATTTATATTTATTTGAAATTTCAACTACACTAGATGTGGAATTGCTTTCAAAAGAACAGCAGTCAAGAAAATTGGACCCCACGGCTAGGACCAATCTCACAGGCAAGCTTTCAAAATTCATAATTATTTATCAGTTATGCATACAATGTCTCACCACTATTGAGTTTGAGTTCAAGATCACCATCATTTTGGTGATGCTCTTGTATAATTGTATTGATTTCATGTACTGGAATTAAAGGAAGAAACAACAAAAATAAGGAGAAGAAACGCCCTCACACGGCCATCATGCTGTAGTAGTTTGAGTGTTGGACTCTGGGAAATAAGGACTCAAATCCCTACTTGGCCATGGAAACCCACTGGGTGACCTTTGATAAGTCACACTCAGAGAAGGGCAATGGCAAGCCCACTATGAACAAATGTTACTAAAAACAAACTGTGATAAGTTTGCCTTTGGTTTGCCATCAGTTAGAAATGACTCAAAGGGACAGAGTAACAAGCTCCTCACATATAACCCCAGGGGAAAAAAAAAGAAGAAAAACTCAGAAGGGCAGGAATTAGACTATGGTCATTAGAAGCTGCAATTCCTTCTTAACACAATATAGTATGATGATTTTTTTTTTTAATATAACTTGTCCACTGCAGAGTTTAATGAAATGGAGAAAGAGGTTTACAGATTGCCTGTACAACCAGATATTTTATAACCTATTCTAGGCTTCGATGAATTGGAGGAAGAAGAATACAGTCAGCTTATATAACATAGTGGTCAAGAGGTATAATTTATAATATAGTGTATGTTATTATTTTTTCACATTTGGCATGTTAGTTTTAACCTTGCAGTTATTTATACAGTGCACAGCACCAGAAATCAATTAAAACGGAGACTGAACAATGTTACCAGCTCAATTATCTGAGCTTCTTGATAATATTTAAAAGTAATTGTTGGCTCGCTCAATAAAGATGCAACAGATAACAACAACAACAACAACAATAATAATTTTTATTTATAGCCCGTCCCTCTGCAAAGCAATCAAGGCGGGTTACAGCATAATTAAAACATAAAGAGTTAAAAACAGACAATCCCAATCCCCTAACCCTCCCACCCCTTAAAACTGAATTAAACTAATATTCTATTAAAAATCATATGCAAACTTTAAAACAATATAAAACAACAAGGCAGCAGACACAATTTGAAACAGTAAATTGGCCTAAATTATTGCTATCCCACCCCTCTGCAGCACAATTGGGGTGGCTTACAACAATTAAAACTACGATAAAATACATACAACCCCAAACCCACCCACCCCTTAAAAAATATTAAACTCAGGGGGGAAGCAGATGGGCAGCATGGGGCCGCCCCAGGAAGCTGCGGATCGGGGCCGAGGCATCCGCAGTCCTCGGCCCCGCGGCGCAGCTTCGCCGCCCCAGGAAAGAGCGCTAAAATAGCGCTCCTTCCACAAATCGTGAAGGTGCGCCACAAAAGGCTGCCAGCGCACCTTCGGCGCCTTTTCCGCCACAGCGTGTGTGGACGCTGTGGTGGATAGGCATCCTCGGAGCACCGGGCATGCGGAGGGTCTGGCACTCTGATGACGTCTTCGGGAAGGGGTTGGGGCACTCAGCATGTGGCTGCCCCTCCCCTCCCTTGCCCTGAAGACGGCACTTTGTGCCATCTGCTTAGTCCCTCAGACTATTAAAAACATTTTAAAATAAATCACAACATAAAACAAAAAGCATCACAACATCAGCAGCGCAGATAGGGAGAGGAATTAGCTAACTCTTGGGCAGGGATAATTATTCAGGAAAGGCCTGCTAAAAGAGATCCATCTTAACAGCCTTTTTGAAGCTGTTTAAGGTGGTAATAAGATGGATCTCGTCCGGCAGGCCATTCCATAATCTGGGCGTGGTAGCAGAGAAGGCCCTCTGGGATGTTGCCGACAGCCTTGTTTTCATAGGCTGTAGCAAATTCCTCCCAGAGGGCTGGAGTGTGTGGCATGGATCATGCGGAAGGAGGTGGTCCCGGAAATAGGTTGGACCCAAGCCATGTAGGGCTTTAAAGGTCATAACCAACACCTTGTACTGTGCTCGGAAACTAATAGGCAGCCAGTGGTGTGATTTTAGCTCAGACGTAATATGGTCTCTCCTAGATGTTCCCGAGACCAGCCTGGCTGTCATATTCTGAACTAATTGAAGTTTCCTGGTCAAGCACAAGGGTAGCCCCGCCCCAACTCTACCCCCAGACTGGCCCTTCAAGCTGGTCTGCAATGGCACTTTGTTAACAGTGGGGATAAACTGAAATCTTTACTCAGAAACCAGATCAAATAGGAAACATTAGAAAACAGTTATGTAAATTCTAAATTGAATAAAAAGAGATGTAATAAAAACAACATCTCAAATGATGGAACAGCAAGAAATGAGGATGACATCTTGGCCTGAAAAACTATGCTACAAAACTTTACTAGTATGCCAGCATTACTTTTAATCCCAGACAGAGTAAAAAAGAGTTACAATGTAAGTAACCAAATGGACAACAACAGCAACAACAATACTGAAGGTCAACCTCTCCCACACAATAAATTTTCCAATACATAACCTGTAATTAACCTTTGTAAAATTCTATTCACAAACTGAAATGGGAAAAGCTGAACACTAAAGGTTTTGTTTGGGTTTGTTTGTTTGTTTGTTTTCCAGCTTATGGTAGGAGGTTTATTTTTATCCCAATGTATACTATTCATACCACTAGAGAAGATGCATAAACAAGTTAAGAGGAGGAAACACTGTTAATATCAACTGAGAAACAATAGAGTTCAAGTAACAAAGTATTTTGAATCCCAATTCTGACTCAAATCAGCTACAAAACAGACCAAGAAAAGTCTTCCGACAAGCACTAATTGCTATCTCTTCAGGTTTTGGTTCTGGCTTATATATTTTGAATCACCTGCAGAATGTGCATGATTCTGTTATTTGTCAAATTTTAGTAGTTTATAGTTTTAGTGTAGTGCTGGGCCCATTTTAGGGGAAACAGAGCCTGCACATCCAACTCCTCCTTTGCTTTGATAATCACCTTTAGAGAACTCCATGTAAAAGTGCTGAGGTGCATGGCCAGATCATGGGCTATCCTAGTTCATTTCTATATGACATAGAGAAAAATGTAGTGATAGATGTCCATGTGGGTCCCATTAATTACTACCCAAATTGTTCCACAACAGGCAAGATTGGGGTGTGGGTTTCACTGGTGGGTCAGGTAATATTTGGGTCTATTCTATATAGTGACAAGGCTCTAACAGCTTTAGTCAACAAAGGACCAGTCTGGGGTTAGAGTTGAGGCAGGACAGCTGCATGCCAGCCACCCCACCCCCACCCCGATGCCGTCCTGATGCCATGCACCGTTACAGATAGCACGTGGCATCAGGACGTCCTTCCAGTGCAGCGTACAGACACTCTGTGCCGAAAGAGCATGGAAGAGCCATGGCACCAGCTTTTAGGGGCAGCAAAAGGAAGGATTGGGGCTGCGGCATGGGGTTGCCACAGCCCTGATCCACTGCTACCCAGGGTGGCTTTCTGCCACCCCAAATGGACCGTGTGCATCGGCCCAAAGTTGTGGCCATTTCAATTTTATTAAAGTGTGTTCCCTTGCTAATTCTAGCATCACATCCCTTCTCTGCTAGTCCAACAAGCTTTATATATTACCAGTCAGTGCTGACTGTCTTTCAGCCAGAGGTAAGATGTGAATATGAAAGGTTGATATTTGCAGTCCTGTGAAAAAATTGCATCATTAAGCAAATGCACTTAAATAAATCTAATGTGATACTTGTGGTAGTTTCAGAATTTATAATAATTTTATTTATACCCCGCCCCTCTGTGCACAATTGGGGCAGCTAACAACAATTAAAAATACATAAAATTCTCCAAGTGTGCTGAATAACACACTTAGCAATTTCTGAATACTTTTTAAGTTTTTTTTTGGGTACACAAGACATTGCAGAAGGGAGGGGATATGCAGACTCACAGCCAAAAGTTACTTCAAAAGTCTTTCCTTACATGGGTTTTGACTACTGTAAAAATAAATAAAATAAATAAATGCACTGAAGCTTTTCATTATAACTATTTCTCTTCATTTTCCCTTCAACTAGAAAGACAGGCTTATAAATAAAACAGACCTTTAATGTAAAGTCGTTTTTTATATTTAAGCTTTTTTTATCTATTAAAACTTTATTTAGAGTTTATGCAACAGAATCCTGATTCTTGCACAATTTCAAGATTATTTTACCTTGTCACCTTCAGAAAATGTTACTCCATCAATGGCTCTTTTCCATGTAATTTCAGGTATTGGCTCTCCTTCTGCCTCACATATGAGGGTAGCTTGACCATTTTCAAAGGTAGTTTCATTTTTCAGTTGGGTTATTTGAGGTTGTACTGTTAGAAATATAAATTATATTACTCATTCATGATTTGATGAAGTATAAACAACAGTTTGTACTGGATATATATCAATATTGACTAGGTCTGTTTCAATGTTTTGCCTGTAAAAAAGCACAGAGCAAAATTGGGTTATTAAGATGATAAATATCAGACAGCTCTTTAGAGATGGTACTGACCGAATTTCCTAATTAACCATCTTGATATAGATTATCTGTCCACCTCACTGTGCTCATCTGAATGTTTAAACTGCTTACCATTATCACTAGATTAGTACTACTATAAGTGGTGGTCTCTGAAGAAGTGGTAGTCCATAAGTCATCACGCCTGGTAATCAAAGTTCAAAGAGAAAAAAAAATGTAGTTATACCAAATATACTTACCAAAAACTTGCAGGAATGTCTGATTTGTCATCTTTCCTGCTTTATTTCTTGCTTCACATATATAAGGACCAGCATCAATATTTTTTATATCTCTGATTGTCAGTTCTGTATTGCTTCCTCTCAATACATATTTGTCATTTTCCTCAATATGTTTCCCTTTTCTAAAGAATAAAGATTTTTTTATAATTACAAAACTTCTTTCATAATCTAAAGTTTCACACTCTATTTTCTAATCTAGAAATGCATACAGACAAAATTATACAATGTTGCAGCTCATAGGTAACTTGTCAACTGTGTATGGGATATATATAATGTAGGGATATACATTTTAATCTGGTTCACTGTGAAACAAATTAATTTGGAAAGCAGAAGTTAAATTTAGAATTAGTTACAAATTAACTCTGCATTCCTGAGAGAGGATGGTCTATCACAACAAAAGTTCAAATAAAGAATCCTATTCTACTGAACCTACTTTTTTGAGTTGGTTCCTCACTCAGAATTGCCTGGCCTATAAGTCAATTTGGCCTTAAATTCCAACAGAGTGTTATACCCAAAGGAGACGCTTTGAAGTTCTGATCTCCCTGTCTCTCTGCTATTCGCTTTTCTCTTACATATACTAAACAGTACTACTCAGAGTAGTGTTTTATGAGCTGATGCTGATCTGTGAAAAATCAGCTGTCAGTGTAGTAAAAAATAAATGTGTAGCTAATGGGCACAAATATGATGTCAACCCTTGCCAATGGGGGGGGGGGGAGCTGTCCCCGCATCACCACACCAGATAGCCTGATGAGTGAGCAGTGAAATATCCCCCAGTGCTAAATTCTATATTCTTTCATCTAAACAAACACATGAGCTATGCCTGCACCCCAATGCAATTCATACAGACTTCAAACAAGAAAAAAATCTCCCAGACAGAATACAAAACTCTGTTTGTGTCAGGAAGCAAGTATTTCAACAGTGAGTTACAAATATTTTAAGAAAATCATAAAACATGAAATTTTACATTTAAAAACCATTTAAAAAAAACTTAGAAAACTTTTTTTTAAATCAATGATGATTTCTCTTGAAACTTGTTTTTGTTAAATCACTTGGGAGCAAGTGGCACAGGAAGACAGTGTGACACAGCATCACATCATGTCAATGTAGCACAGACATTTTTGCGGACTGCCATTTTTTTTGGGGGGGGGGTCTGGAATGGTTCCCTCATGAATTAGGAGGGGCAACTGTAATTACAGAATTCACATAATGCCCTATACTAGCTTATATAATTTCAGATTATTGTTGTTGTGTGCCATTAAATCATTTCCAAATTATAGTGACTGTAAGGTGAACCTATCATGGGTTTTCTTGACAAAATTGATTCAGAGGAGATTTGCCCTTGCCTTTCTCTGAGGCTGAGAGCATGTGACTTGCCCAAGATCACCCAGTGGGTTTCATTGCCAAGTGGAGAATCAAACCCTAGTCTCCAAAGTCATAGTCCGACATTCAAGCCATATGCCATGCTGGCTCTCTAAAGTTATGGTGATAGTCATATATGGTTTCAGATAGTGAAGTCTAATTGTATTAGATAAAATTTATAAACAGTCCTTTAAGAATAAAATCACAAAAGATGTGCAAAAATAATTATCTGCTATAAATCACTAAGTACTTTGTGAATGCTTCTTCAAAGGCATAATACTAGAATTATTTATTTCTTCATTAAATTGATTATTTGGTGTACTGAATTACAGTTTAAATTGGGCTTTAAGGCACTAAACCAGCATCAGGGGCAGATTTCTAATGGGGAATATAAATACATTTCACTAACTTATTTGTTCACAGTGAAACAGCCTGTCAAAAGTTAATTTACACCCACAATATTTTTCACTTTTAGCATGAGAATGGGAGGAATGCTATTTTTGGGGTGGGGAGAGGTCAAGGTTTCTGATTTTTTTTTTTGATAAATGTATTTGATTTCTTTTCCCTCAGAAACAAAACAGACATATAACAAAGAAGCACTTGCCCATTGATTCCAATGATGCAGAAAACTCATATGATATTCTAACTGATGCAACATGGCAGCAGATATTGTACTTTAGCAACGGAATTTTCACAATTTGTGCGCAAATTGTTCTCAGAAATTAAAAAAAAAAAAACCAAACAGAAACAACATATAATATTCATCATATGGCAAGTGATAAGTGGGAAAATGTATTTCTTCTTCCTGCATGTAACAATGGGACAATTAAGATAATTCCAACTTGTAATACTCCACTTTGTAAAATATAATATTGGGTAGAATTCCCAGCTGCGCTGCACAATATAAAGTATTTTAATTAAATCAAATGTTGATTGTCATCCATTCTTAATGTCAAATTAGTCATTTAGATCTTCACATGACTAAGTGAATTGAGAAAACTATGAAATTTAAGTGAGAATAAATTCTGTGAAAAGTCATTCCACTGTGTTCAATATAAGCATTTCACATTCAGTGTCTTTATATTTACATCATCCAGTAATATCCCATGTTAATTTAGGGTGCATCTACACCATAGAAGTAATTCAGTTTAATAATAATAATAATAATAATAATAATAATAATAATAATAATAATAATAATTTATATCCCACCCCTCTGAGACCAATCGGGGTGGCTCACAATATTAAAATACAATATATCCAAACCCTATTCTCTCCCTCCCCTTAAAACAATATTAAATCAGATAAGAATTAAAACAAACAGACAGACTGTAGTTAAAGTTTGACACACTTTAAGCACTGTAGCTCCATCCTATGAAATTCTGGGATTTGTAGTTTGCTAGTGTCTCACAAAACTACAAATTCCAGAATTCTGCAGGACGGGGCATGGCACTTAAAGGGCCTTTACAGACTGCCAGAAATAATGCAGCTTGAGGCCACTTTAACTGCCATGGCTCAATGCTAGGGAATCATGGGAACTGTAGTTTATTGTGGCACCAGAGCTCTATGACAGAGAAGGCTCAATGTCTCAGAACAAACTACAATTCCCATGATTCCCTAGCATTGAACCAGGACAGTTAAAGTGGTCTCAAGCTGCATTATTTCTGGTACTCTGTAAAGGCCCAAAGTTGTGTCAAACTGAACTATTTCTACACTGTAGGTGCACCTTCAGATGTCTTCAGTTAGTAGATTCTGATTTTAGAAGATAATATTTAGAAACATACTCTCCAGGAATAAATTCAGACAGTCATAGGGGGAAGCAGACGGGCGGCATGGGGCCGCCCAGGAAGCTACGGATCGGGGCCGAGGTATCCGCACACCTCGGCCCCGCGGCGCAGCTTCACTGCCCCTGGAAGGAGCGCTAAAATAGCGCTCCTTCCACAAATTGCCGAAGGTGCACCGCAAAAGGCTGCCGACGCACCTTCGGCGGCTTTTCCGCTGCAGCGCGTGTGGACGCTGCAGCGGAAAGGCATAGTTGGAGCGGCGGCCATGCGGAGGGCCGACTACTCCGACGTCTTTGGGAAGGGGTTGGGGCGCCCAGCATGTGGCTGCCTTTCCCCTTCCTTGCTCTGAAGACGGCGCTTTGCGCTGTCTGCTTAGCCCCATACTCACTTAGTTCTTCTTCTTTTTGGAAATATATAGGGAGCATGTTTCTATTATATTCAATAATTGTGTGTGTGTGTGTGTGTGTGTGCATGCGTGTTAGCTATATTTTGAACTTAACTTACCTATACCAATTGATTTCAGGTTCAGGATAACCAATGGCTCTACAGAATAAAGTAACTGCTTCTCCCCGATCTGCTGTAGCATTAAAGGATTTCTGCAGCAATGTAATAACTGGAGGAACTGGACAAAATATGAAAAAAAAAATATTTGAGGATAGATAACTAAAAAAAATGCAGGTTTTTCTAGCTGTCCAAATAAATAATCCCTATATAACAATTTCATTTGCAAACACAGCAGGAAGGATTTGGGGTGAGGTAAAACATTTCAAATGTTAATTAAAACTAAATTATTTACCTCCAGGAACAAAAAAACAAAAACAAAAAAAGATTGTAATACTTTATTTTCTATGGCAGCAAGAAAAACACACACCAATTAATAGGTTAACATGCTGCTTTCAGTTATTTATCCAATTACTGAAGATGCATCATATGTTCATCCTGTAGTGTATGTATATGTATATAACAGTTTTCCCCCAAAATCTATTTCCTTTATGTAATGTGTCAAGTTGGAGTGCATTATTTTACAAAACTATTTTAGAGGCCCCTGTAGAAATATTGACCAGGACACAAAGGTGCACTCTACATGGGGCTACCCTTGTGCTTGGTTCGGAAACTACAATTAGTTCAGAATATGGCGGCCAGGCTTGTTACGGGAACATCTCGGAGGGACCACATTACTCCGGTTTTGAGGTCCCTCCACTGGCTGCCTATTAGTTTCCGGACCCAGTATAAGGTGTTGGTTATTACCTTTAAGGCCCTAAATGGCTTGGGTCCAAGCTATATCAGGGACCGCCTACTCCCATATAATCCTCCCCGTGCTCTTCGATCCTCCGGGAGGAATTTGCTGCAGCCTCAGAAATCGAGGTTGGCGGCTACCTCCCGGAGGGCCTTTTCAGTTGTCGCCCCTAGCCTCTGGAACGGCCTGCCGGACGAGATCCGTCTATTAACATCCTTGGATAGCTTTAAAAAGGCTATTAAGACGGATCTCTTCCGGCAGGCCTTCCCGGACTAGTTACCCTCCCCCATCCCGGGCACAAAAACTGCCGCTAATGATGCCCTACGTGGCCATCGGTAGATGGAGGGGATCATTTAGTTGAGCATTAGTTTTTTTTCTGTGTAGGTTTTTATAATTTTTATAATTTTATAATTTTATAGTTTTAATCAATGTTGGTTTTAAATCTGCTTGATTTAATATTGTTTTAAGGGGGGGGGTTCTCCACTATGTGTTTATCTGGTTTGTTTTAACTTGTAAGCCGCCCTGATTGGGTTTCCATTGGGCGGGGTATAAATAAATTTTATTATTATTATTATTATTATTATTATTATTATTATTATTATTATTATTATTATTATATTTACAAGATTAAACTGTTATCTATTTAAACCTATTTCTTGAAAAATCCAACAAAAAAAGGGGGGGAGCAACCTATGTAGGACCAGCTGAGGCCGTTGGTCTTTCCTAGACCTCCTCTACAGCTTCCCTTTAGTAAAATACCCAAACCCCAGGAGAATCTAAAAATTGGGTTACTCCCCAGTCAGCCAACTGCTGGAAGATCTACCAGGGGATCCAACCACCAAGCCACACAATTTCAGTTAAGGCCAAGATCTCTGGGGCAGCCCCAAAGATAGCCTCCTTCCTCACCCCTAGCCACCTGACCTGTAGGGGCATTCCAGAGACATATCCTTCACCAAAAGGTTGCCATAGATCAGGAGTAGGCAACCTTTCCCCTTTAAGGACCGAGGGACTTCAGCTCCCAGAATCCCAGGAACTATTGGCCAACATGGGACTATTGGCCAACATGGATGAGGCTTCTGGGAGCTGAAGTCCCTCGGCCCTTAAAGGGGAAAGGTTGCCTACCCCTACCATAGATGATCACTGATCTCATCCTTTCTTCCCCCATTACCTGCCTAATGACTGCTTATTTAAGACAATACCTTAGGCCAATTTCCAAGTCCCCAAAGTACCATGTAGAATAAGTAAAAAATCTGTGGAAAGGGGAGAAAATTCCTACCCACGCCCAAAACGACCAGTGAATTTACACTATACTAAAGGTGGGAGGCTGGGTCAAAAATTCAAAAAGTCCGGAGGATGAAGGGTGGTAGAGCCTTATATAACCTTGGCTCTGCTCCATTGCTCTCCAAGCCTTATCAGGAAACTAGTCTAAGGGGGGTTGCAGACTGCCAGAAATAGTGTGAATTCAGTCCACTTTTAGGGTTAGGGTTAGAGTTAGGGAACCATGGGAACTGTATTTTATTGTGGCATCAGAGTTGTCTGACAGAGAAGGCTCAATGTCTCAGAAAAATAACAGTTCCCATGATTCCCTAGCACTAACCCTAACCCTAAAAGTGGACTGAATTCACACTATTTCTGGCAGTCTGCAACCCCCCTAAGACAACATTAATGTGGCCTCTCTTCATAGGAGGCCATCAAACCCTTATCCCTCCAACCATGCAAGCAGTGCAAGAGGATAAGCATTTTGATGCCACAGAACACTTCAGTAAGGGGGGGGGGCATGAAAAAAGTCCTACTTCTGATGATTTTGTGTACTGAAGTAAAACTCTCTGCTGAACTAATGCATATTTATCTCTTGTGTTATTAGGAATTGAATTGGTATTAGATATTTTGGTGATGTTGAGAAACATCCATTAGGCACTTCTAAGCTTAAACTGAGAGCCAGTATAGTGTAGTGGTTTAATTATTGGAATACAACTCTGGAGACCAGGGTTTGACTCCCTGCTCAACCATGAAAACCCACTAGGTGTACTTTGGCAAGTCATACTATCTCAGCCTTAGAGGAAGGCAAGGCAAGCCCTCTCTGAAAATCTCTTGATAGGTTCACCTTAGGGTTGCCAAGTCAAAAACAAATTGAACAGACACAAGGAGAATAATAAATACAGTGGGTCCTTGGTATCTGTTTAGATATAGTTCAAGGACTCCCTTTGCATGCCAAACTTTGTGGGTGCTCAAGTCCTATTATATACAATAGTATGTAGTAAAATGCTGCCCCTTAAAATCAAGGTTTGTGTTTTATTTTTATTGGGGGGGGGATATTTTCCAGTTGAATCTGTGAACACAGAATCACTGGCTATGGAGAGCCAGCTGTGTTCAGAACTTGCTTTCCCTCCAGAAGTAAGCCCAAAAGACCATCAAAGGCCTCAAAGCTACCTACACCCAGAAAAATACAGTCTTCATAGAACAACTGAACATTTAACTATCTACTCTGAAATTACAATCTGAAATGTCTACTGAATAAACTACAGTTATGGGGAGAACAGCAGCAAGCATGCAAATAGCTAGAAAACTAAGCCCTGATGAGGTGAAAATTTCAGGCAAAGGGCAACAATGGCAATATTATTTTAGTGTCTACAAGATGAGGCTGAGTTCTGTTCACAATTCTGGAACCACAATGTCAGGAACCATGAATCCACTTGGAAAATGCTTAGTTCCTCAAAACCATTAGGATGTTTTATTCACTTATTTATATGAGAAGTGTATCGATTCTAGAGGAACTAGCAGGGTCTTCAGCTGTTGCTATTGGCAACAGCAGAACTCTCAGCAGGGCTTGCACAAAGAAGGAAGCAGCTCCCTAAATAAACCAAGCTGCCCCTCTTGTTATAAACTTGTTATTTAGTATAATTTCTCACAACATGTAACATTATAAATTGTCTGTTGTTGTGTGCCTGGTATGGAAGGCTGCCAGTGGGGGGTTGGGGTGGCCTACCAATAACTCAGTTGATTGCTTGCCCCTTCCTCCCCTTCACCCACCGCCAAGCCAGACCCTGGCAGCAGACTCCCTTGTTTCCCCTTCCCACCACTGTGTCACCCTGGCCAGGCAAGTGAAACAGTGTGAGGATACAGAAGGGGTGCATCTGCCCCTCCTGGTCCTCTGTTGCTGGGCTTCCTCCCAGTGATCACCTCTCCTGCTCCAAAGGGTGAGCAATCACCTCTTTGGGGCAGGAGGGCCCAACCAGTTATCACCCCTCCTCTAGGGTGAAACCCAGTGTGGTCTGCACCCCTGCACTCACCAGTGATGCTAGTGCCTAAGGTGAACCTATCACAGTTTTTTTTCCCCTGGGGCTGATAGTGTGTGACTCTCCCAAAGTCATCCAGTGGGTTTCCATGGTGGAGGAGGGAATCAAACCTTGATCTCTAGAGTCATAGTCCAACACTCAAACCACTACACCATGCTGTTTCTAATGTTATAATAATCAAATACATTTCTTTAATTTACCACCAGACTCTGTTATAGTGCTGTCCAGTTCCAGTGGTTTCAGAGAGAAAGATAAGAAAGTCCCCAGCATGAAGAAAAAATCTACTGCCCTTTCATTTAAGAGAGAACGACTGAATAAAATTCTCTAGGGTCTGGAAAAGGAGGAAGGAGTTCTAGATTTCTCTGCCTTCTCCCCTATATAGCTCTTTCATCTGACAGACTTGAACATGACACCCTTATTTCCTCACTATAAGAGACAACTGGAGTAGGCTTTTTCTTGGGATACTCTTCAGTAATAAGCACTTTTTCCAATATGTTCATCAAATCTTTTCTCATGTCTATCATGCCTTAAGAACTGTGTCGCACTAACTAGAGAAAGATGTTTTCCCATGCCTTCATGTATGGCATAAACTGTCACCCCAGTAAGCGGGAAATTGGGCTTGTAGTGCTTTAAAACATTTCTCTCAAATTTATACTATCTATCTATCTATCTATCTATCATTAATGCTTAGACCAAAGGCTATTTGCATACAAAGTGTTAAAATACAATACAACATGTAGGAACAGCTTAATAAAAGTATAACATAAAATAAATTACATAATAATCTTGCATGTAAAAGATTTACAATTAAATTTGGTTAAAATATAGACAATAAAACTATAATTATGTATTCCCAAAACTTCTCTTTAGAATTCAAGATAAGAAAATTGTCAGGTGGAATAGGACACAATTCAAGCAACTTGTAATATCTTGAATTCCAAACTTTACAATTATATAACTGTATAAACTGTATAAAGCATAAATTAGGGAAAACTCATGGTTTTATTACCCTACTTTTCCTGTATGAGGTTTTGGCTTGCATCAGAGGGGTGCCTTCACCCCTTCCTGAAGGGGGATTGAAAGATAAACAGGGAAGGGAGAAAAGAGGGCATGAAAGGTTGCTTTGATCAGGATCAGAAAGATCCAAGGAAAGGGGGGAATAAATTGCATTCTTATGCTATGGTCCTGGGGAAAACTCCCAGTTCTGACACAGATGCTGGATGGGTGACTGCTGTCTCAATTCTTGAATAAATATCTTTTATAAATATCACAACAAGATGTGTTTGTGGTTATTGGAAGCTGAGGTCACCGATCCTAACACAAAAAACACTAAGCTTATAAATCAGCCTTCTTAGACCTACACAAGTAAGCAATATTAGAAAACTATAATAAGACAAATATTTTCTTTGATTCAACTGAGAGTGGAAAAAATTCTGGGCCTGACAATGCTGGAATTATGTCATTAAGGAAGGTATAAGTTGAAGAGTAAAGGTGCTAATAGACAGCCTTGTTTTATTCCACTCAAATTTATAAAGATGACATTAAAAAAAAATTCTTTTACATACATAAAACAGTTTTTAATGATAGTAGTAAAAAACCCCTCTTCCTGGCATAAGCTGCTGCTTACAGAGTATAAGCACATTGGCACACTCATCCAATGTCTGGGGAATCTTCATAACTCATTTAATACAGACAGATATATGTTTAAAAAATTCTCCCTTGGACTATGTTTGTCTGGCATTTTCAATTTCAAGTGTGCCTTTTGAGACAAAACCTAACAACAACAATATCTTCCCAGATGCCTTGGGTATTTAATGCAATAAATAAACAAACAATCACAATAGTAACTCAAAATTTCCAATAACAAGAAAGAAACCCAGCCTATAGAATAGAATTCCCCTCTTTCAGCCTGAGTTCATGAGATGGAAAAGGGAAATTATTAAAACACTGATTTCTGTGACACAGGTGAGTTGGTAATACAGAAGGAAGGGAAAATAACTTTCATTTAAAGGTAAAGGTAAAGGTATCCCCCATGAACAAGGTTGTCAAGTCGTGTTCAACCTTGGGGGGAGGAGGTGCTCATCTCCGTTACTAAGCCAAAGAGCCTGTGTTGTCCGAGGACTACTCTGTGATCATGTGACCAGTATGATTGCACAGAACGCTGTTTACCTTCCCTTACTGAGAAGTGGTACCTATTTATCTACATTTGCATGCTTTCGAACTGCTAGATTGGCAGAACTCATTTAAATCCTGGGTAATTCAAAAAGAATGAAAGTAAAGTAAAGCCATTCTTATTCAGTTTTGCACCATTCTTTTTGCATCACCCTATAAAATCAAGAAACAAAATATATAAGGAACAAATGAACTAAGATATCTTTGAGAGAGTCAATAGAAACTTAACTCTGAACCAGAAAGACTTGGCTAAATGTGCTTACCCTGAAAAAGCTGGGGGGGTGGGGGGGGGGTGGAGGGAAAACATATTTTAAAAAACAACAAATCAATCTTCTTTTTTTAAAAAAAACCAAAAACTTGTTGACATTTACAAAAGAATGTTCTCTAAACATATACATTTTCATAATATCACCAAAGACTACCACCCTTAAACACAAATTAATGCTTAATTTGCATAATCTAGGTGCTAATTTGCTCAAAATGAGAGCCAATATGATGTAGTAGTTGGAGTGTTGGACTATGATTCTGGAGACCAGTGTTCACACGGCTGCTTGGCCATGGAAATCCAGTGGGTTACCATGGGTAAGTCACACACTCTCAGCTTCAGAGGATGGCAATGGCAAACCTCGTTCACTTTAGGGTCTCCATAAGTTTGAAATGAAGACACAAAAGAGCAACAAATTCTTAAATTAATAACATTAACCAAATACTTTTTTGAGTCTTATGGGCACATCAATATAAAAAGAAAAATAAGTTTCTGTTTAGGTTTATTAAACTACTCAGCTACTTTACATTAAAATGTGTTCTAATGCAAATTCCTGACACAGTCATGTAGATGAAATACAATTGTGTACTAATGTGAGAAAACACTTTCAAATTGCCAAATAACATTTGTTGTTGTTGTTGCTGAACATGCTTAAATCCTCTAAACAAAGTATAGTTCATTTTCAGTGCTTGAATCACATTAGCGTACATTTCAGTGCACACATTTCTGACCATGTTTCAGTGGGTAAATTTAATTTCCTTAGGATATTTCTAAAACTACATTTCTGGAATTTGAGTTAATACAGCAAAAATGCCCAGGGGTAAAATAATGAATGGAAGAAGGGAAATGGCTACTAGCACATTTCTTTAGATGCTTGAAGAATAAAGCAATGGGATATACTAGACACTACAGAAAGAAATGTGGGTGGCTGTCTCCTACTCTTCCCGGCTAGTGGGAGAGAAATTTGTCATTGAATCAACAGTGTCCCTCATTGCTCTGGACAAAGTAGAGCCCTTATATTGCTGTTAAAAGTAGAATGGTAAAATAGAATAGCTACTTTGATTCTATAGATGCTTCTGCTTCTACAAGAGGTTGTCAAAGTCATGTCCATGTGGAAGACTATTTAGGAGCAAAATAGACCACCCCAAATGTGAGACTCTGCATGGCCCCTTTGCTTGCCAGATCAGGGCTGTGGCAACCGAATGTCGCAATCTGGTGTTTTTCTGGCACACAAGTGGCAAAAAGCTGCTCTTTTTTGCACCAGAAAAGAGGCATCCCTTTTGTCAGCATGGTGGATGATGTGTGTTGCTGTAGTGTTTACCATGTAGCAGAATTGACAGGAAAAGCTGACTCTTCTCCTGCATGCCTCCAGACTTTTCTTCCCATCTGGAACTAGTAGATGTTCCTGCCTCAGCTCTACAGCTTACCAGCAGTCAGAAATCACTCCAGTTGTAAGCAAATAAAATGAAGCTTTATTGCTACAACTAATAAGTTATGTACAGTCCTTTTGGATATTTACAAACAAATCCTTGCAACACACCACACAGCATTTAACCAGATGAAACACCAACACCTCCCAGCTCTCTCTTCACAATATACAGACAAAGGATTTTGTCTCCCCCCAGCTTCCACCCACTTGGGCATAACCCTTTTAGTTGATTGGATGTATCTTATTTTCCCATACTCTTAGTCCATCCCCTGGTGTTTGTGTCATTGTGCATGTGACCTGAAAAGTGTCAACATGCTGACACTATGTGTTTTGACAGTACTTTCTTCTTTCCCAAAACACCTCGTTGTTTTTCTCCTCTCTGGTGTCCTGTTTATGTCTGGTGAGACATCTAGTGTTTATCTAGCCCCTCTTGCCTTTCAAGCCTTTGTCACAGGAAAGTTTCCCATACATCTTGCACATTTCCACTACTGACTCTATATCCCATCTACCAATTTCTGACAAGCCTCTCCGAAATTTAAAGATGTATGTTGCCTATGGTGTCAACCTCACCAAATTTGCCATTCTTTCATGCCTCTCCACAGTCAATGCCTTGGTGTAAATATCTGCAATGTTTCTTTCAGATTCTATTCATTCCAATCTCACAACTCCTTTTTGTACTAATTCCTGTACATTTTGGTTTCTCACACCAACATAATTAGTTCTAGATGTCAAATTCTCTGTCTCCACCATTGCTATGCATGACTGTGAGTCCTCAAAAATTCCTATTGGTTTTCTGCAATCTTGTCCAAGATCTCTCAACAGTTGTTCAATCCACTGCACCTCATTGACAATTTCATTTAAAGCCACAAATTCTGCTTCACTGGTGCTCAAGGCAAAATGATTCTGTTTTCTGCTTCTACAAATTACTGGACTTTCACTATATTTAATTAATAGTCCAGTCACTGATTTCTTGTCGTGTAACTCTGAAGCAAAAGAGCTATCCACAAAATATTCCAAATCCACTTCACTGTTTCTAATCACCAGCTTCCTATCCAGGCTACCCTTCAGGTACATAACCAAATGTTTAAAGCAGTCCAATCCTCCACTTTGGGACAATTTGTTCTCCTACTGAGCACACTCACTGCAAAAGAAATATCTGGTCTGGTGTTGTTAGCCATGAATAACAAACTTCCAACAACACTTCTGTACAAGTCTGCATCTTCAAAATTCTTTGTTGTTTCACCTCCAACAAACCCCACAGACATTTGGCTTTTCACAACTTTTGCACTCTGCAAACCACACTTCTCTATCAGTCTTTCTATTTTCTTCCTTTGACTCAACAAGCAATCTCCATTGTCAGTCCACTCCATATCTATACCAAGATATGACCTCAAAGGTCCTAAATCTTTTAAAACAAATTTTCTGGACTGTCTGAATCTCCTGTTGTGATTTAGCAGCCATGCATAAATCATCAACATATATCAGCAAAACTATTTCTCCCTTGGTGTAAACACAAGCATCTGCCACACTCCTTGTGTAACCCAATTTAATCAATTCATCATGTATGCACAAATTCCAAGCTCTGGCACTTTGTTTTAAACCATACAATGCTCTTCTCAATCTGTAGACCTTCCTGTCACCATCCTCTTCAAATCCTGAAGGTTGCTCCATGAAAACCTGCTCATCTAAACAAGCATTTAAATAAGCATTTTTGAAGTCAAAATGCTGCACCACTTGACCTCTCCTGGCTGCCAACACTAACCTCAGACTCTCTGGCTTGGCTGTGGGTGAAAAAATATTGTCATAATTTTCAAATTGCTGTTGTGCAAACCCCTTTGCCACCAACCAGGCTTTGTATTTGAGACTACCATCTGGCATCTCTTTCTTTTTGTACATCCACTTACAACCAATCACTTTTTGATCTTTTGGTCTCTCTACTATTTCAAAAACTTCTTTGTCTACCAAACAACCAAACTCTTGATCCATAGCACCATACCACCAGTCTCTTTCCTCAACAGGAAAATCTTGTAATTTCTCAAAACTCTGGGGTGCCTCCATCACAGCACAAACCCTTGCCTCTTGTACTACAAACCTGTCTGGAGCTTTGCATACTCTTTGGATTCATCGTGGGACAAAATTGATTGTTCTCCCCCTTTCATCTTCTGTGTCTGAACTTGTGTGTTCTTCCCTTTCTCTATGTCTCTTTACCTCTGACATTCTACTGGTGGTAGGTCTTGTTTGAATAGATTCATCTGCTGTGCTCCTGTCACTGTCAGATGAAGACTCATGTTTAAATGTAACCCCTCTGTTTCTGATATTTGTGTCAGTCTGTCCTAATCTCAGAAAAACCTCCTTGTTTGAGTGCAGTCTATCCCATCCAAAATGTTTTTCAAAATTTGTGCTTCTTGACATCAAAACTTCCTTCCCACCCAGGTGAAATCTGTAACTGTTACCTGAGTAGCCCACAAACATCAAACTGAGACTTTTGGGTTTACCCTTCCTTCTAAAACATGCTGGTATGAACACATTTGCATACTGTCCAAAAATACTCAGGTATTTGTGATTTGGGTTTCTCCCATACAACAACCTGTATGGCACATCCTTAATTGTTGCATTATAAATCCTGTTTAAAATATGGTTGGCAGTTGTATTGCTTCACCCCAGAAACTTTCTGGTACCCCTGCATCCAAAGCCATGCAGTCTTTCATTTGTTTTAGAACTCTGATCTTTCTTTCTGCCAAACCGTCCTCAGCTGGAACAGCTGGGTTGGTTGTGTCATGATTTATTCCTTTTTTCCTCAACCAATTAGCCAAATTATGAGATAAAAATTATCCTCCCTAGTCTGTCACTAAAGTCCCCACTTTATAATCAAATTGATGCTCAACCATTTTCACCCAGACTTTAAAACTTACGGCAGTATCGCCCTTGTTTTTCAGCAATCAAATAAAAGAAAATCTTGAGAAGTGATCTACAATCACTAAAAAGTATTTGCTTTCAGCAACTCTTTTGCTTTGTTTTGCAACTGGAAATGCCCTCACTTTTATTCTACTGCAAACAGAATACTCTAAGTGATTCTGGCATGGTGACATTTTCAAATCCGGACACAATTCCCTCAGCTTATCCAAGCTATTGAAATTTGTATGCCCAAACAACCTATGAAAATAGTGAATACAATTGGAATGCAAAGGCACATTGCCAATCACTGCACATTCTGCATGCTCCTGCATGAAATACATTTGTCATTCTTGCTGGCTTTTGCACACACCTCCCCATCAAGGCTAATTTTAATTCATTTCCCACTAAATTTAATTCATACCCATCATTGGTTAATTCTGAAACACTTACTAAACAGTTTTGTAACTCAGGAACACATAATACATTTTCAAAACTTTTACCAAACCCTGCTATGAAGACAGTCCCCATCTCATGGATCTCTCTTCTTTCAGTCCCATCAGCTAAAACAACAGAGTTCATAGTTGAAGTTTTTCTACTTTCCAGTAGATCTGCAGAATTGCACATATGTGATGTAACTTCATTGTCTAAAATCCACTTGTTTTGTTTCACACTGGTTCTCCCCTTCACCATAGAAGCAGAGTCTTCTTTAGTCCCAAAGTCCCTGGGATGTTGTTGTTGCTGATGCTGCTGTTCCTGGTTTTTCTTTTTGCTTTTATCTGCAGCAAACGTCCTGCACTGGCTCTTTAGATGACCCAGCTTGTTGCAATACAAACATTTCCTTTCTTTTGAAACAGCTGCCTGCTCTGGATGCCACTCCCTGGAAACCTCTGTTTGTTGTCATTTGAACTCCTTATCAAACCTGCACCTCTGGCTTTCTTCAAGTACTCTGGATGCAGTCATTTCCACATTTATTTGTGTATCTGGTACACCTTATAATCCATACAGAATGTTATCAAAATCCTCATGCAGAGACCCCGATAAAACATAAGCTTTTTGCTCTCTGCCCAGCTGGACTCCTCTCATCTCTACCTGAGTAAACAAGTCCTGCATGACTTTTAGATGATCCTCTACTGATTGCCCTTTCTGCATCTTTTGCCGGTACAGTCTCTTGCACCAAAGCATTTTGGCTAAGGCAGAACTTGCCTGATGTATTCCCTTCAGTGTGTCCCAGACATCTTTTTCTGAAGCACATCGTCTGATGAAATTTAACTGCCCCTCATCAACCATGAGGAAAATTGTTGCTTTGGCTCTGGAATCTCTCTCTAACAGATCCTGAGCAACTCCTAGATGCAGACCTCCCTCCGTGACTGACCACAAGCCTTCCCTTGTCAGAAGGGATTGAGCATAGCAGCTCCAGATATTATAGTTCCTCTCAGACAATTTAGGAAACTTGATTGCCTCCTTTTAAAACAAAATGGTTCTGAACAGAGACTAAGGCAATGTCCCTTTTCCTTCTCCCAACTGTCTCCTTTGAGTGTAGTGACTCAAGACCAAAGTCCTTCAGAGTCTGCACTCTGCCCCTCCAGGCTGTAAGACAGCTGTCCTATGCTTGCATCTCAGCATAGAACATACCCAGTTCTCTAAGTCATTCCTCATAGGGCATGGTTTCCAGACACTTCACCATTTTAGTTGCCCTCCTTTGGACACATTCCAGTTTTTCAACATCCTTTTTGAATTGTGGTGCCCAGAACTGGACACAGTATTCCAGGTGGGGCCTGACCAAAGCAGAATACAGTGGCACTATTACTTCTCTTGATCTAAACACTATACTTCTATTAATGCATCCTAAAATTGTATTGGCCTTTTTAGCTACTGCATCACATTGTTGACCAACCTTGTAGTCTACTAGGACTCCTAGATTCTTTTCACATGTACTGTTGTTAAACCATGTATTCTATCCTTCTGAATGTGTAAGTCAATCTTCTGGTCCAATCCACTGAGTTTTATGCCACTTTAAGCAATAAACAGCTTAGGCTCAACCCTGATCCACATAGTAGATACATAAAGTGGGCTGAGAGCAACAAGCAGTTTTCTGTTATTTGTTAAGTACAGTAATTAGTCATACTGAACCACTATTTTTACCCATGAAAAGAATGCCTTTCCCTCCTTCTCTCTTCTGCCTTACTGCACTTCTTTAGCCTGAACAGGACAATCCTCAAATGCTATAAGTTTCCATAACAGCCTGTCAAGGAGCTGCAGGGAAAGGGGAAAAGAGGATCAGAAATCTCAACACATATACTGTCTCTTAGATAGTGAGCATAATCCATATTTAACAGAGCACTGAATTATGATATTGCAACAACATTTAGAAGAGGAAGTAGAAAATATGTTAATGTCTCTTAGTTTTACACTAATTTCTCCCTTTGATTTCCCTTTCTAAAGTATAGTAGCTTTAATGACATGAGATTGAATTCCAAGAGATAGAGTTGTTCATCATCTTAAAGCCAGAAAGATGGACTGCAAGACATCAAGAATATAATATCCAAATATGAGACAAAGCTTCTATATCATATTTATCTACAAGGTTTTAAATATCTTCAGGTACATAACTCTACCTTAAGCATCCTCAAAACACATTTGTGAGTAATTCTCAACAACACTGAAATTCATTAGTGGCATTTTTACCTTTGGGGTAAATGTGGGGTAAATGTGCTTAGAGCTAAAGCCAATCTATGGTCTGAAACAGATGAGCCAAATGACAGGGTTTCCTGCAGTGTTTGGGGCTGTTATGATTTGCTCTGGTTCAGAGCCAAACATTGCAACTCTGTTCTGGCTCCTTGCACACAGATAATCATTATTGCAGGTCTCCTGGGTCACCCATCTCACCCCTGCTGAGCTGAATGGGACCCCTCAAGACTACCTCTTTCCAAAGCTGCCACCATCTGGTGAATCAGACTGAGTTCCATTAGCAACACGCCAGAACTTTGCTATGTGGGTTATAGAGTTCCTTTCCCCTTGCTAACTTAGGCAAGCACCAAGCTGAGCCACAGGTTCATGAAGAAAGAGTGTGAGAGAGGCAAGGTACTTTAAAGAAAAGCTTTATTCTAACTAAGGAATTCTTGAGCAAAGGAGATCATTGTATGCAGAACCTCCTTGTACTGCAGACAGCGAAATGTAAGTTACAAAATACAGTCATTTCAGCCAAGCAAGTAAAATAATAAAAAGTCCTAATGTCACTAGCTAGTACATATCCCTAACTACTTACAATCAGATGGGATTTGTAGTCCTTGAAGTTTCTGGATAGCTGGGAGCCTGGACTCCATTGTCCAGCCCAACCAGTTCCTTAAGCTCCACTCAGAGCACACAGCCTCAAAGGCAAACAAAAGAGGACTCAAAAGCCTAGTGGTCCAAAAGGCTTTTTAAAACCTTTTGCTTAGAAGCATCTTGAAAGTTCCAGCCTTTAAGTGTTAGGCACTATATGGTTCACTTTTAGCATTTCTAATGGCAATTTACATTTTATAATGCATTGTGATTTTTTTGAATGACTACACTGTGCATTCCAAACACACTCTTTACAAGTTATTCTAACTGCACTGGAAAGGCTTTCTTTTCATTATTGGTAATAGAGAAAATGATTTTCCTAGGACAAATCAGATTTAAATGAATATTATCTTTAAATGAATTGCACTTAATTGCTAACTACAAAACTTTCCATGTTAAGACTTATTTAATCATATAACCTTTTCATTTTTTGTTGTTGGTATACTATATTTGTCCTAAACAATTTGTACAACTACATACCTATATATCTTTTGTTGTTATATTAATTGCTTATAAACTTTTGGATGTTGTGAATTTTAAACTATGTTTGTGTTAATTGTTCAAAGTCACCTTGCATCCTAAACTGTTGAAAGGATATAAATAATTATATTTATTTATATCTTTTTCATCAGTTTGGGATGCAAGGTGGCCTTGAACAGTTAAAAACAAACAAAGTTTAAAATTAACAGCATCCAAAATATTGTAATCATGGTTATCAAAAGTCTTACACTGCTTTCTCATCGTGACATGGAGGTGATCTTTGAAGACTGTTGCTGTGGAGTTCAACTTGTGGCAGATTATAAGCCTTCAGGTGTGGCACTAGCAGTAGAAGGGAAGGTATGTGTGTTGTCTCAGGACCGCCCGAAGTATAAATAGGCTCATCACTAGAAAGTTGGTCATCAGATGATTGAGTGTCAAACAAAATCACCAACATAACAATAGTGTTAAAAACTGAACTGAATTGGTCCCTACACGGAACTGAATTGGTGTGGCGAGCAACTAAGGACATGATGAAATAACAGATCTTCAAGACATACCTTTCATTATAATCTTTCCTAACAACATATTAGAGATGTCCCCAAATGAAAATTGATGGTTCAAATTGGTTGTGATGGATGAACAGATGGCCAGTGTCTTCTCATGAGAGAAGAAGTAAGTCCTACTGCATTGTAGCCCAACCTCATTGGGTAAGCAACACATTCCACACTCCCACTCTAAGTTTGTGGTCACCCCAGGTATATGCTGATCATCCTGCTGGATGATGTGAATGAGAAATAAATTTTCAAGTTAATTAGATTAGATGCCATAAAAGGTTGATGAAGAATTGGTATAACTTTTGTCTCTCCTAAGGTATTGTTGCTACAGTATTTGTGTAGTATTATTATAATGTACTGTTTAGCACTCTGCCACAACTTGAACAAAAAATAAATATGAACTATCCACACAGTTTAACCATGGCTGGGCGATGGATGGTGATGGGACAACCAAAAGCTCCATTTTGTGTTTGACAAAGCACAGTCGTCCTTCTGCATTTGCGGCTTTGACATTCACAAATTTGATTATTTGCAAGTATCACGTCATTCCCCTCCTCCTCCTCCCTCCTGGGCTTTTCCCCTTGGGGTTAGAGAAGCCTGGCAAGCTCTCTGAGGCATCAGAGGAGGAGAGAGACATGCGTGTCATTCCCCTGCCTCTCTTCCAATGTCTCAGAGAGCTCAGACAAGCTCTCTGAGGAATCAGAAGTAAGGCAGGGAAGTCACATGCACTTTTCTACCTCCTCCTCTGATGCCCCATAGAGCTTGCTTGAGCTCTCTGAGGCACTGGAGGAGTGGCGAGAGCAGTGCACGCATGTCCTCCAGCTTCCTTCCAAAGTCTCTCACAGTTGAGGCAAGCTCACTGAGGCATCAGAAGGAAGGCAGTGGGCTTGCATGTGAGGTTCTCTCCCCCCTCCTCTGATGCCTCAGAGAGCTTGCTTCAGCTGTCTGAGACATCAGAGGAGGGGCAAAAGCAGTACACACAAGTCCTCCGGTGCACATAGTCCTCTCCAACCTCTCCCTGACATTCTGTATCTGGCTCAGCTGAGCCAGTTACAGGGTAGCAGAGAAAGGGAAGAGAGGCAAGTGTGGATACTCCTCTCCAAACCCTCTCTGACACTCTGTAACTGGGAAGATGAGTTATTCACGATTTTTCCACATTCGCGGGGGTCCTTCACCCCTAACCTTCATGAATGTGGAGGGATGACTGTACTTCTTTTCTGCATATGAAACGCAGCTCAATTATGACCTGCTGTTTAATCTGTAATACCTAACCATTCCTAAACACATTACCCATTTTAACACATTTTTTCCTAAAGGAATGGGGATACAGGGTATTTATTATGTGCCTAATTTGTATTCCAAGTTGAAAAGTCATAAATAGATGATGATGATGATGATGATGATGATGATGATGATGATGATTGCTATATTTTTAAATATATTGGAGGGCCAGCTTTACTGAAGCTATAGGAGAAAAGGCTTTGATGAGCAGCTTTGCTCCTCTCAGAGCATACAGACTTGTTTTACTGTATTTTATTCATACAGGTTCTCATTTCAGGACAGGTTGAATTTATTCTCTCCCCATCACAGCTGCACATGTACATGTGTATGTATGAAACATCATGCTTAGTGGGACATTACCTCTCCTTTGACTGACACTCATTATCACACTTCTCATCCATTTGTTAGTGCTATGTTCCATTTTTATGTGACCACATCCATCATTCCGATCAATTCAGACACATCAATTCCCTCCAAGAACATGCAAAAATCAGAACATGTCCCACTACCCTATACTAATTGATTTTGCTATACTGAGCAAGAGCTGTCAACAGTGGAAATGCTGTTGTTAAACAAGCCATAATTTCTGCAAAGTATTTTCATTATAGATTTTGCTACAATACAGCATTTATCAATGATCAATCTGTACTTGTACCACACCTCCTCCTCAAATGTTTGAATGGTGTGGAGAAAATTCCTAATACCTGACGCAGAGTACTACACTGTTGCCATGTGAAGACAATCATTCTATGAATCATTTTAATGTAGTGGCTGTTGAATACTCCAGTTCTGAGAACAATTTCTAATATCAATGGCAGTAAACTGCTTTTGTGTGTGTATGTGCCTTCAAGTCACATGTTGATGTAATAAATGAGTGGGTTCTGAGCTGACTGTATGGTCCCAAACCAGAGAACATGGCTGCATGCAATGCATTGATGTGGGAAGGATTTGGACATTGAAAGCAAGAAATTAAAAGGAATGTAGAATTGGCTGGAGTAGATAGAGTTTGCAAAATAAGGAGGAAACAAGAAGGAATTTGAACAAATAAGGTGTGCTGGACACTCCAAGCTTAATCAACTGATAAGAACTTGGTGTGATGATTCAGGATGTTTTAATATCTACAAAGATAAGACACTGGTATGTTTAGAAACTATGGCAACCAAGGAAAAACATGTTTTCATCAAAAGAAAGATGAACAAGGTATAAAAGAAGTGATCTACCAGCCTCACTTTTTTGGCACCTACCCAAGCAAGGTGTCATCCTAACCTTCATGGATGCCTGATCAACATTCAGTGGAGGATCTTTGTGAATATTTCTGAGTGAATGTGTGTGTGAAAAAGCTCTTGACACTTAAAATGATTGACTTATTTGTTATTTGTTATTTCTTATTGTCTTATTTCTTATTGTTTCATCCATATGTCTTAATAAATGTTACATGCATAGTGTCTAAACCCAGATCTGGTTTCCCATGTGTCTATACTGAAAATCCTATAGTCTAGGGTGTCTAGATTTCTCTCTGGATCAAAAGAACAACAGAGAACCTCGGTTCATGACATTGACATATGGCAAATCAATTTCATAGGATTTACTTAGGTAAGGAATACTCAGAGGTGGTTTTGCTAGTTCCTGGAAATATACACTACAACACATAGTATTCATTGGCAATCTCCCATCAAAGTACTAACAGAGTGTACCCTGTTTATCCTCTCTGATATTTATCAACTCCTAGAGTCAATAACCAGAACCGCCACTGGATTTTATATGAAGTTAGAAATTTCTCCGAAGACTCAAGCCTGAAATGCATGGACCAAATAAAGTGGCTTCTGGATGCTTTGGGGCATGGTGTTTACATGATGCACATCACCAAAGTGGCTGGAATCTGCATCAAGGGCATGCTCTAGTCCAAAGGACTAGATTAAAAAAAGAGTCAATTTGAATTGACTTCTGGCTGGTGCAGTTTGAGTCTGCAGGTGGTGGTCTGCTTTGGGAGTCGGCCATGCAGTCACCACAGTCCTGGCCCAATTGTGGCTGGAGAGGCCAGAGGCTGCTCTTTATCAGACATTTGCTTTACCCCTTAGAGAATGTTTGGATTTATTTATTTATTATTTTGTCCAAGGCCTCCTAGGGCTCATTCCTTGCCTTTAATCTGCTTTGCAAGTTACGTTGACACTGGGTTGCAGAAGTGATTCATACTGATATGTAGTTCCCACTATGGAAGTGAATTATTACAAGAATTTCATGCATTCATCTTTTTTGACACATTTGTCATTCATATTAACCGTGTTTTTTTTTTTAAAAAAAATGTCAATCATATGATGGGCATGTACACATCATCAGTACCAACCTGGGCAGCATCCCCGAGGCTCTGGAGCTCCCAAGCCTCCTGGGGAGCAGGCAGTGTGGTGGGTCTGGGATTGGACGGGGGGGGGGGGATGCCCAACAGTCCCAGCAGAGGGAAAGCCAAGAGAGGGACCAGCAGATCCTGTCAAGCAGCCTTTGAGGAGGGAAGGAGGGACAGAGGGGGAGGGAGGCGGTAACCAGCAGTGCTTTAGAATCACCATAAGTTTGAAACAACTTGAAAGCACACAATCCACACACACACACAAGGTGAACCCTATCATGGGGAATTGTTATTCAAGTAAGTATAGAAGAGGGCTCCAGCATAAAAACCCACTGAGTGGCCTTCAGCAAGTCAGGCATTCTCAGCCTCAGAGGACGGAAAAGGTAACCCCCCTCTGAACAAATCTCCCCATGTTTTCTTAGGGTGGCCATAAGTCAGAAAGGACTTGAACGCACACAACAACAACAACAACAACAACAACAACAAAGAGTTAGAGCTAATCCGTCTGAAAACAAGCCAGCTAGCTTTGCTGCGTGGGAGACTAACCTGATCCTGGCTCTTCCAAGAGGCTGAGAAAGCAACCCTTCCTCCTCCTTCACTACCACCCCCATCATCCCCTGCTGCTCATCCTCCCTAGCTATACCTGAAGGCATGCTGAGCAACTGGAAGGGAAGGACCCCTTCTGCCTGAGGCTGTGGTTGCAAAAGGGGAGGATGTGGAGGAAGAAGGAGGAGGAGGAAAAGCCAAGGAAGCAAGGGAAGAATGGCCAGGCCAAGGCAGGTTCAGCCCTCTGGAAAGCCAGGGCCATTGGGGCCAGGGAGGGCTCTTGGGGGGGGGGGTTGGGGGGGAAATGCCCAAGCCCAGGCCCAAAGGAGGAGGAAAGGCACCCACTTCTTTTTCTCTCCTTCCCCCCTTCCCCCAGGGAGGCAGGGTGAACAGCAGGTGTCCTCCCTTTCCAGGATCTCTCCTCCTCCTCCTCCTCCTCCTTGGGACCAGGTGTGTCCACAGTCTGAAGGAGGACAAGGGTTGAGCAGTTGAATGGTGCTGACTCCTCCGAGGCAGCTGCCAGGCTTTGAGAGCTCAGCTGCTCTGCCTCGCCTGCTCCTCCAGGGGTCTCTCTGGTTTTTGGAGCCAGAAGGGCAGTGGGGGATGATGGAAAGTCCTTTCTTGGATCATGTCTTCTTTTTCTTGAAAGTCCTCCATTTTGGGCATGCCTAGGAAGCCTGCATTACCATTTCTATATGTGTGCTTTTAGCTTTTTTTTTGGTTTCATGCCCTCTCTTTCTTTTGTTTTCTTCTGGAATGCCCTCCCTTTTGAGGAATGCCCTAATCCTCCTTCGCCAGAGGGAGCCCCAACCTTCTGCCTTTAATCCCCTCCAGTGCAATGCAAATCAGATCCTTCTTACACACTTGTTGAACAAACTTTTGAATCACCAAGAAACATGTGTCTGAAAAGAGCATTTTTTTTTAACATTTGCCTTGCTTCAAAGCAACTCCAACCGATTGCAGTAGGGCCAGAAACCATTTTCAATGTGAATGAGACAAATATAAAGTGATCAGCAAATTGCTTTAAATCATAGTGGGAAACAGCCCTTAGTGGGTTTCCATAGCTGACTGGGAATTCAAGCTCTCATATCTTAATCAAAACACTCAGACTATTACACTGTACTGGGTTTCATATACCACATATATTTTTATATAATTAAAACTGCAATAGTCTTAAACCTTGGTTACTTTAATAACATTCAGCAGAATCTTTCAGCTGGCAAGACAGTCCTTTAAATTTCATGAACTATGTAACATACTTTTTTAAGTGTTTAAGTAAAAAAAAGAAAGAAAAAGAAGCAATCTAATGTTTACTGTCCTATAGTTTTAAAATGCTGCTATCCTTTTTCTAAAAGTAGAAAATGTTAAAAACTAAGACTAAAAAACTATACACACGCACACACATATGACGAGAGAGAGAGAGAGAGAATTTTCCCTGTCTCATACACAGGAATTCAAACCATATTTATCTCAATTTCTATAATATATGTGAAGATGTAGTGGTATAAATCAACCAATTCAGTATTATCACTGATACTATATTTTTATCATGCTTGATATTAAACAAGACTATTACAACAATTGAAACAGATACACACAGATGTAGAATGATCTGCAGTCCATTTTTGATAGCCTAATGCCAATGAAATGGAAATGACTGGCCACACAACCATTCTTTTTAAGATGATGCATTGATGCCCAACATTTTATTTAGTAGTCAATGCCATATTTTTATGTATGATACATTAGCTTCCTCTAAATAGTCTTTAATGGAACTGTTAATTATTATATTTAATTTCCTTATATTGATTAAGTTATTCTAGAATACCATAGAAAGACAGCAACAGTATAGTTCACTACAGCAGCAGTATAGTTCACTTGTGCTCCTTACCATTTACAAGTACAATGATATCCCGAAAGTCAATTTCCCCTCTGGCTTCTACTCTTCCTTCACATCGGTAAACTCCTTCATCACTTTTATTGATTTTAAGAATCTGAAGATTATTGTTTGGCAATATGGCAAATCTATCTGGAAAGGAATGTAAGAGATAGAAAGTGGTATCAGTAAGTAAAGATACTGCTGTGAACCTGTTTCTGAATGTAAAAGAAATATTTACAAGAAATAAAATATTTAAGCACTATTACTTTTGCACTATCAAAGTGTTCATCAACAAAATACATTTCAAGTTCCACATAAAATGCAGTTTTAGAACTTCAGTTCTCCTGTCTTAGATGTTTTTCATTTTGTTTTCCTAAAAAAAATTCTCAGTTCTTTGGTTTAACAAATGTACACAAACAGACGATCTCGTTCCGTCTAAACTAAAACTTTAACCAGCTACGAAATGACTGGTAAAAAATGGGATAGGGTAAAAAAGAAAAGGGAGTGGAAGGGAACTGAAAATGTATATATTGCATCATCAGAGTTAGTTAAGAAGAAGGCACCATTTATGAGCAGTACTATAGAGAATAACCACTTCATATCCGTTGTACTTTATTATTATTTTTGTCTGTTGGTAATCTCAGTCAAGACTGGCACAAGACAAGCCTCTGTCTGCTAAGAATGAAGCTTCTAAAACAAGAAAATTTGTAATTTTCACTGAGTTTATCAACTTCCCACTGGAGTTTTACAAAAAGGATACATTTTATTTCTCAAGAAGCTTGTTTCTCAAGAAGCATGTTGATACAAAAATGAGGCAATAAAATTAGAAAGAAGAGTGCACAAATCTGCCTTGATGGATTAGCCATCATCTGTGTCTCTGCAAACTGAACAAAGAGAGATGTTAAACTATCGACTTTTAGCTTTCTGGGATGCATTGTTAATGATTTCATTGACCAGAGAGTTGACAGATGTCTTGAGAACAGATAATTCTCCTTTTTGACATTTACAGATTCTTGACATGACTTAAGTGATGGTACAGAGCAACATGACTTCCTCTGTATAAGACAAGTTGAAAATTAAATTTAGTAATACATAATGTTAATTAAAGACAAATTATAGGGGTTACTTATTGAAGTACAGCTTCTCTTGGATAATGAAAGATTTCTTTGTCTGATCCAGCCTTGCACAGCTAGTTGTGGAAATTTTTCATAGACCCAACCAAATACATAATTTGTTTTGTTTTTCCTTATTCTTCAATTTTTGTACAATCATCCCGGATAGAGATGATGGAGAACTCAGAAGACTGAGGCTGCTTCTGTACTGCTGAATTAATAGATTCTGATGGTACTTTTAATTTCCATGGCTCAATATGGAATTCTGGGATTTGTGGTTTACTGAGCTATTTAGCCTCCTCTTTCAGAGTGCTCTGCTGATACAACAAACTATGAATCCCAGCATTCCATAGCACTGAGCCATGGCAGTTAAAATGGTGTCAAATGCATTAATTCTGCAGTGTGGTAGCAGTCTGAGTCACAATTTTCTATGGTCTTAATAAAAGGTATTACCTATGTGCATGTGTTTTTAAATGATAAAACACACAGGTTTTTAAAATGGAAAATAAAAGCATATTATCCAGTTGCCACAAAGTGTCTCTGAGCTGCTACTCCTATGCTACTGTTTGCCTCTGCAGGGAATAGAAAATAAAAATTTCAGGACAGCATGTTCCAAGGTTGGGCTGTCTAGAGAAATGTTTACAGCAAAGTATATTGCAGTAATCTTATCTTTTAACTTAACTGTCAGTAATTGCAACATTATTCCTTACAATATTATGTATTTGGCTGAATGTAGATTGTAAACATATAATTTAAAAAGTTACCAAAATACTAACTGTCAGCAATATTTGAGATTTCCTCATTTTGATACAACCAGCTGACAATAGGTGCAGGTGAACTAGTAACATGGCAAATGACTTGTACATCTTCTCCTTGGACAA
Source organism: Phrynosoma blainvillii (assembly GCA_026167975.1). Lineage (NCBI taxonomy): Eukaryota > Metazoa > Chordata > Lepidosauria > Squamata > Phrynosomatidae > Phrynosoma > Phrynosoma blainvillii. Next base: position 273,014,717 of record JANUYF010000003.1, read on the forward strand.
ATTCTTGTGGTGATGTGATATCTCGGAATGTGAGCTTTTCTAAGAAAAAAGAAACACACATTTTAACCATTTCTCCTAAATTTTGCAGATAATTTCAACACACACACACACATATACATAAGATTTAGATTTGTTTAGCACTTAGAAGTGTTAAAAGTGCTGCATAAGACAGGAAATAATGATCATCATATTATTCTGTTGCAGAAAAAATAATTAAAAATATTTTAAACCTTTTTTTTCTTTTCACAAAATGAATATTCATAGGAACAAGATTCTATAAACATCTAGTAAGATTTAATCTACAGCAACAACACCAATGACAACAACAACAACAACAAAAACAACAACATCATCACCAACAGCTGCCAAAATAAATGCTTTCATCATGAGAAATGGTATCAGTATGAAATAAGTCAGGTGAATGCGGTGGTCAGGAGTGCCTGTTATCAGCTTTGGCTGATACACCAACTGCAACCTTATCTGGATATGAGAGATCTGGAAACTGTGGTACACACTTTGGTAACCTCAGGTCTGGATTACTGCAACACACTCTACATGGGGCTACCCTTGTGCCTAACCCGGAAACTGCAATTGGTACAAAACATGGCAGCCAGGTTCATTATTGGAACATCTAGGAGGGAGCACATAACACCTGTGCTTAAAATCCTCCACTGGCTGCCGATTAGTTTCTGGGCACAGTATAAGGTGTTGGTTTTAACCTTTAAAGCCCTACATGGCTTGGGTCCATCTTATCTCAGGGACCACCTCTTCCCGTATGACCCTCCGCGTGCCCTTAGGTCCTCTGGGAGGAACCTGCTGCAGCCCATGAAAACCAGGCTCTCGTAGGCCTTCTCTGCGACTGCTCCCAGACTTTGGAACGGCCTGCTGGATGAGATCCGTCTTATTACCACTCTTGCTGCTTTTAAGAAAGCAGTAAAGACAGATCTCTTCCGGCAGGCCTTCCCGGAATAACTTCCTGGCAAATGGCGGAGGTTTGCTACCTGCTCCCCAATCTGCCACTGTTTACATACTGCCCAAAAAATTATTTATTTGTATCTATGTTTAAATTCATTTTAATTCTTTCTTGGTTTAATCTAGTTTTAAGGGGTGGGGGGGCTAGGGTGTAGGATTTGGGAATGTTTTAATTATTGCTTACTGTTTTTATAAGGTTGTACTCTGCCCTGATTGCTGAGCAGAGGGGTGGGTTAAAAATAAAACATCATTATTATTATTATTATTATTATTATTATTAATATGAGCTAATAAATGTATACATCTTCCAGGGGAAAAGGAACTTTGCCATATCACAATAATCAAGAAAGAATTTTGGAATAAATTGGGTTTTCTTACACCACCTGTTTTCAAGTAAATCCTTCAGATTCTTGTTACATATAAGTGTGTTAGAGCTGAGGATATTTGGATTGTGAAGATGCATTAAAGAGTCTTCTCATTACATATCTTTTTAAAAAGACAACTGGAAAAGGCCACTAATTCTTATATTACATTTACAATATAGTACTCATAATTTTGTACAGTATGGGGAAAGAGAAGATCATACCATTACATCTATGGGCCAAAACAGATGGGTTGAAAAATGTGGTCAGTGGCTACACTGATGTGATTTGTGCCAAGGCTGTGGCAACCACTTGTGCCTGGCCCCTATCTGGGCAGTTGCTGTGGTTTTGAATCGGGCCGGCAAAAGAATCGGTATTTTACCTCTGCTTTTTGACCTACTTCTTTGGGAAACATGCAGGTCCAGCACAGTTTCCCTCCACATTCAGGATGTGTGTCATCTAAACACTGTGCACTGAATGCAGCTGGAAACCATGTTTTTTGTTCCGTCGGTTTTGGGTTTATGTTTCCATTTGAATTTTACTTACGGTAGATTTCTAAAACAACAGTAGCCTCTTGAGTCAGTCCTCTTGAATCTGTTGCTTGACACCTGTATATTCCAGCATCTTCTACATTAGCGTTGTAAATAGTTAGCCGTGATCTGACACCTTCTTTCTGTACTACCACTCTTTGATTAGAAACAATCTTTTCTCCTTGTGGATTGTACCAATCTATACTCTCAGGCTCACCAATTACTAAAATAAGATAAAATAAAAGAGTGAATAAATCCATACACATATACACATACTATATTCACACACACATACATTTTACAACCAAAATTATCTTTTTAAGAAGAAAATTAAATGTACTTAAAAAAAGCAAACTTATTTGGTGTCTTTTCAGAAAGAAAAAAACCCAGTCATTTGTAGATTATTATGTCTAGCAAAATACTTCTAGAAGTTGGGTTCTGTGAATGACATACACAGTCTACACCAGGGATAGGTAACCTTTCCCCTTTAAGGGCCGAGGGACTTCAGCTCCCAGAATCCCAGGAGCTATTGGCCAACATGGGACTATTGGCCAACATTGCTGAGGCTTCTGGGAGCTGAAATCCCTTGGCCCTTAAAGGGGAAAGGTTGCCTACCCCTGGTCTACACAATATCACTGTAAATGCCCTTGTGAAACACTACATAGAATCATAGAATCATGGAATTATAGGAAGAGACCATACGGACCATCCAGTCCAACCCCCTGCTATGCTGGAATTCACAATCAAACAACACCTGACAGATGGCCATCCAGGCTCTTTTTAAAATTCTCCAAAGAAGGGGACTCCACCATAATCCGAGGGAATGTGTTCCACTGTCAAACAGATCTTACTGTCAGGAAGTTCTTCCTAATGTTGAGGTGGAATCTCTTTTCCTGGCATTTGAATCCATTGCTCTGGGTCCCTGGACTTTTTGATCCAGGGGCCGGTTTGTAGGCCTCTAGATCTTCCAGGGGGCCGGAGGTGCACACGTGCCAAGTAGTGCGCATGCACGTGAGATGCGGGGACACCATTTTGTGTTCCAAAATGGCACTCGGAGTAGTGCACATGTGTGCGCAATACCGCACGCATGCGTACAACTCTGGACACCATTTTCGAAGACAAAATGGCGTCCGGCGGTGGACGCAAGTGGCAGCAGTAGTGGCGGTGATGGCAGCAGGACTGGCTGCAAGGCGGTAGGAAGGCCTTGACGGGCTGGGTCCAGGCCGTGGGCCGTAGTTTGGGGACCCCTGCTCTGGGTCCTATTTTCTGAAGCAGCAGAAAACAAACTTGCTCCATCCTCAATATGACGTCCCTTCAAATAATTAAATAAAGCTACCATATCACTTCTTAACCTTCTCTTCCCCGGCTAAATATTCCAGCTCCCTATGTCTCTCCTCATAAGGCATGGTTTCCAGACCCATCACCATTTTAGTCACCCTCCTCAGTTTCTGGACATGCTCCAGCTTCTCTAAGCCTTTTTGAACTGTGGTGCCCAAAACTAGACATTATTCCAGGTGAAGTCTGACCAAAGCAGAATAGAGTGGTACTATTACTTCCATTGATCTAGACCAGACCTGCACAACCTGACAGTAGGAAGGGGCCAAATTTAAAATAAGCTAAACTTCTTTGGGCCACAGATAGATTTTAATTAATTAATTAATTCTGACCTCTTCCACTTCTGTCTGGCCCTTTCCTCAGGAGAAAGCTGGGTGGTGGAGGAGCCTTGCAGGGCAAACATTTGTCTCTCCTCCTCCTTCTCCATATGGCCCTCTCCTCAGGGGAAGGCTGAGCAGCAGAAGAGTCTTGAAGTCATTTCACATCCTCACGGGCCACCTGAAATTCTTTGGTGCAGGCCTGATCTAGACACTATACTAGACACTATTGATGCAACGCTAGACACTATTGATGCATTTTCAGTTGCCACATCACACTGTTGACTCATGTTCAACTTGTAATCTACTAAGATTCCTAAATCCTTTTCACAAGTATGTTGACAAACTAGGTGACCCCCATCCTATACTTATGCACTTCATTTTTGCTGCCTAAGTGCAGTGCCTCACATTTCTCTCTGTTGAAATTTATTTTGTTAGTTTTGGTACAGATTTATAATGTCATTTTGAATTTTGATCTTCTCCTCTGGGGTATTAGCTACTCCTCTCAATTTGTTCAAATGGTGTATCAAAATCAGTGAAGAATCATGTGAAGAAGAAAACCAGTTGTTTTGGAAGTAATACATCAGTGGTAGTTTCTGAAAAGTATTTATCTCTGATTACAATGCAGTTTAAACTTGCCTTGCTATTTGTGTATTCTTCCCCCCCCCACACACACAAAACAATGGGTTTTCTCCAAAAACTGTCTCAAAAAATAAAGCAAAACACTTTATTCACCTTTAACAGTATCAAAAAATACTGGTTTGAGTTAAATAGGCTAATTATGTCTTCTATGCTTCAGTGCATGGTTGTACACAGAGTTTTTTAGTTTTTTTCAAATGTTATTGTATTATAATTCAAAAATTGTATAACATGTCAACATATAAAACAGCAACTATCATCTAACAGTTATTAATAACAAAATAACAACTCAATAATGATATAGATATGATAATGTAGAAGAAGGGTATTAATGAAAGTTTTTTTAAAAAAAAATGTACAACCTTCTTTTAAGATTTTTTTTAGAGGACAAAAAGCATGGGTTCCCAAACTGTCATAGCAAAGAATCTGTTTATGCTTCCAAACCATGAGGGAGAAGGGAGTGGGATAGTGAAAATAGTGAAAATACGACAAATGGATAATCTTGCTCGATATCCAACAAAAGTAGTAGTTCTGTCATTCATGAATCATACCATTTCAGATTGGGAAGATTACATGTTTTAATGTTCCTTCAGTTAACAATGTTCTGTTTAGAGAAAATGAACACATGAGAGGGGAGAAAGCACTACACTGGCAACTTAGATTTATTGCATGAAAAAATGCACAGAACTATATCAAATAACCTTCAGAACACATTAATGTCACTACAGAATGTCCTATGTGAAAGAAGGAGAATGAAGGCAAGCACACTTTACTTTTGAAGCATATACGTCATCTCATGTTTCTTTCTATGCTAGAAAACAATGATTAATTGTAATGATTAATTGAAACTGTGATAACATTATTTATCACATAAGGCTTAGTACAGTTTAGAAAGGGTACCCAAATCTTTATAATACATTTATAATATCAGAGTACAGTCACCCCTCTCTTCTTGTGGTCTTCATGTCTGCAGTTTTATATATTCACGGAGGGTCAATCTCTGTTCAAAACAATGGGGCTCACTCCTGAGGGCAGACATGCCCTATTCAAGCTTATAGCCAAACAGAATAACATAAAATATAAATGGAGAAAACTAGAAGGTGTTATTTTTTCAATAGGGAAAATAAATTATTGGATAGATACACAAAAGAAAGCTAATGAATTCTTAGAAAGAAAGAAATCAAGAGAAGGACAGGCAACTAAAGAACAAGTAGATATACAACTAGACACAAGAAAAGAGGGAAGAAAATGAAAACAAGAGTGGAAGAAAGTGGAAGCAGGACAAAGCAGCAAAAAAAAAAAAAACAAGGAGAGGAAGAATTGGATGAATCAGAGAATTATTTAATGGAAATAGAAGATTCAGAAGAAGAGGAAAAGCTTAAGAAGAAGAGGGAAATCAGACAGATAAGGAAATTGCAGAAGAGAAACAAGAAGAAGAAAAAGAAGAAGTAAGAGAAAGATCAGAAGAAAATCAACACTAGGGGACACAGGAAAAAAGGGTAAGGTAAAAGAGAAAAAAAGACACATACAAACTATCTCAAGGACAAGGAAGGGGGGAAAATCTAGTAAAATACACTAAGTATAAACAAAACATCTGTTAGTAATTATAAGATGTCATTTATAATATTGTCCTGGAACATTAACAGTTTGAATTCTAAAACCAAATGTAACAAAATATCCCATTATTTGCATAAACAAAAAAGTGACATAATCTGTATTCAAGAAACTCATATAAAAAATAATGATATACACCTGTTGGAAAATTTAAAAATTGGGTAAATTATATATTGCCTCAAATTATTTACACAAGAAATAATAATAATAATAATAATGATAATAATAATAATAATAATAATAATAATAATAAAATTTATTTATATCCCGCCCTTTGGAAACCCAATCAGGGCAGATCACAACCATAAAATCAAATACAATACCCAAAACCCAATGACCCCTCCCCCCCTTAAAACAGTATTAAATCTATAAGAGTTAAAAACAGACAGTTCATCAATAAAACAATTTGCAACCAGCAATATACACCCATGGCAATAATCCTCTTCCATCCTTAGATGGGGCCACGTAAGGATCACTGGGGTGGGGGGTACCCAAGGCTGGGATAATTAATCCGGAAAGGCCTGCCAGAAGAGATCCATCTTGACAGTCCTTTTAAAGCTGTCTAACGATGTTAACTGATGGATCTCATCCGGCAGGTCATTCCAGAATCTTAAGAAAAAAGGTGTGGCAATTTATGTTAGAAATCATCAGAAGGTAAGAGAAGTATTTAAAGATAAACATGGACATTATATAGCAATAGAATCAGAAATACATTGTGGAAAAATGTTACTAATCAACATATAGAATAGAATAGAATTTATTTACGGTCTTTGACCAAAATACTAATCAACATATATGTTCCTCAGGAAAACAAATCTAAATTCTTTAACTATTAAAGAAAATAAGGGAATTGGACTATGGTAAAATACTAATAGTAGGTGATTGGAATGGTGTTGTCAACCTTGAAGAAGATAGATCCACACAAAAATTCTAAAGAAACATACAAAGGAAAATTGCCAACTACAGCATATAAACTTATAGAGGAACAAAATATAATTCATGTATGGGGATTGAGAAATGTAAGAGTGAAAGACTATACTTTTTTCTCAGATAGATCCAAATCATGGTCCAGAATAGATATGGTATTCATATCTAAGATAATAAGCAAAGAAATAACAAATATAGAAATCTTACCTATGTCACTATCAGATCACAGCCCAATTGAATTATCAATAAATTCAAGGCAAAGAGAGTACTCATGGTGGTTAAAAAAATCCATGCTATCAGATGAAGAAATTGTGGAAAAGATGAGAATTAAAGTTGTATTTCCAGGAAAATATTAATAACGAGACACTGATGCATCTAGTATGGGATGCAACTAAGGCAGTGATAAGGGGTCTGCTAATTCAACAAGGAAGCAGGAAGAAGAAAATGAAAGAGGAAAAAGAAAAATAATTGACAAGAAAATTAGAAATCAAAGAACAAGAGCATAAAAAGAGACTGAAAGATCAAAAGATATACCATGAAATACGGTTAATAAAGAACCAACTAAATCAAATTATAATGCAAGAAATATAATGCAACAAAATTAAATATGTAAAAGATTACCATTTTGAAAATGCAAATAAAGTAGGAAGATGGTTAGCCCTCAAATTACACAACAAAATGAATTAAAATGTATTGTGCAGGAATATTACAAAGATCTATTTTCAAATCAGGGAACATCACAAGAGAAAAGAATAAAAATGAGAGAAAGAGAAAAATCACTAAATTCACAGATCAGTGTATAGAAGACTTAAGCTCACCAATTACCATGGCTGAAAATAGATTTGGCAATACTGAACTTGGAAGATAATAAAGCACTGGGGCTAGAGGAAATGACAGTTAAATATTACAAAGTATTTAAGAATGAATTAGCAGAAATGTTATACAAAACAATTCAGGAAATAGATTATGGCAAATATTCAGATTCGTGGGGACAATCATTAACTATTTTAATATGAAAAGAAAATAAAGATCCTGAGGATATAAGTAATTATCGTCCAATTACATTTTTAAACATTGATTATAAAATTTACGGATCGATATTAGCAGATAGACTAAAAAAGGCTTTAGCACTTTGAATACATGAAGATCAAGTGGGCTTTCTTCCAAGAAGACATATAAAAGATAACATCAGAACTGTAATGAATGTCTTAAAATATTCTGAACTTAATAAGCATGGTAAATTGGGGATGGTATTCCTAGACTTACAAAAGGCGTTCGACAATGTGAGCTAAGAATTTTTAGATATAGTCTTGGAAGAAAGTGGAATAAGAGGGAGATTTATAAACTGGAATTGGAATACATATAATATCCAGAATACACAGATATTAGTAAATGGAGAATGAACAACAAGCTGCAGGATAAATAAAAGTACACAACAGGGATGTCCAGTCTCCCCTCTACTCTTTATTATGACAATGGAAATCTTAAATAATAGAATAAGGATGATAAAGGGATACAGACTACAGAAATAAATATAGTTACAGACTATGAGCATCTGCTAATGACGTGGTAATTTTTTTAGAAAATCCAACAAAGAATATAACAAAATTGGAAGGAATACTGGAACAGTTTAGCTTATTAACAAGGTTCAAGATAACTAAATCTAAGAGTGAGGTATTAATTAAAAACCTTTCTAAAGAAGAAAAAAAAGAATTAAGGAAGAAAACAGAATATCAGATAATACAAAAAGTTAAATACCTAGGAATAATAATCATGGAGAAAAATACAGTCTTGTATAAAAATAATTATATGACTATTTGGAATAATATCAAAAAAAGACTTGGAGATGTGGGATAAACAACAACTCTCTCTGATGGGCAGGATATCAACAATGTAAATGAACGTATTGCCAAGAATGCTATATTTATTCCAAACAATACCTATTTTGACAACTAAACAACCCTTCAAAACTTGGAAGCAAGACATTGCCAAATTTATATGTCAAAGGAGGAAACCCAGAATTAAAGGATCTGTAATGCAAGATTGGAAAGAAAAAGGCAGTCTGGGACTCCTAATTTGGAAATATATTATAATGCTATGGCACTATATGGATAAAGGACTGGATATTACTAAAAAATTTTAAACTATTAGAAATGGAAGGCATAAATATGAAATCAAGTTGCCATAGTTACTTATGTTATGGGAAATGTAAGCCAGACAAAGAGTTCAACATCCACTGCATAAGAAAAGCATTATTTATGATATGGAAAAGATATAAAAGACATTTTTATTCCAAAATACCTATATAGACATCTCCTCAGAAGGCATTTTATAAAAAAGAAACCTCAATGAAAATTTACTGATAAAAACCAATGAAGATCCAAAAATTAAAATGAGAGAAGAACTACAAGAAGAAGAAAGAAGGACAGAAGTAAACTGGTTTAAATATTTACAGATAAGAGAATATTTTTAAAAAGACATGGCAAACCCAGGAATAGAAAATGATCTGAAAATCATTGATAAAATACTAAAGGGAGGTGACCAACAATGGGTAAAGATGACATATAAACTGTTGTTAGAAATAGAATTAGGGGAAGAAACAGTGGAAATAATATGATCAAATGGATGCAAAATATTGGTAATTTAATACCTTTACAAAGTTGGGAGAATGCATGGGAAATTAATATGAAGTTTACAAAATGTAATGCCTTAAAGGAAAATTTCCATAAAATCTTTCATAGATGGTACATGACCCCTACCAGATTGGCAAAAATGAAGAACCAAAGTAACAATAACTTGGAAATGCAAGGATAAAATGGGTACCATGTATCACATGTGATGGTATTGTAAAAAGGTTAAGAAATATTGGGGAAATATACATAAGAATATGTGCAAAAATTAAAAGAAAAATATTCCATTAAAACCAGAACTGTCTTTATTAAATATAATAGATGTGATAGATCGCCAATTAAACCAGGAAGAAAAAAAAGCGTAACATTATACATGATAACGGCGACACAAGAGGTGTATGCAAGACATTGAAAATCACATAAGATACCTACTATACAGGACTGAAAAGTAAAATTAAATGATTTAGCGGTAATAGATAGTTTATATATGTATATTGCAGGGAACACAGCTCAACAATATGAAATGAAATGGGGAGACATATACAAATGTTTGCAGTCAGAAGATAAATGAGTAATTTGAAGTGTCATGAGATTAGAAATAATTGACAGAAATCTCAGTTATTCATCCTAAAAGTATAATTTAATTATATGTTGTAGAAGTTAATTAAGCACATATTGGTTAGGTAAAATTGTATTTAGGTGCTCTCACTTTATTATAGGAAATGTTTAAACTATGTATTGTTCTCCAAAATTTGGTTGATGTAGTGAGTTTATTATTATTTTATGTAAATAAAGCATTAAAACATTTTTAAAAAGCCTATAGGGATTGAATATTCATGACTCTCCATTTTCTTGGGGGGGGGGGGTTCTGGAATGGATCCCCCATGAAAACAGAGGGCCACCTGTATTAGTTTATCACCCACCCAATGAAAAGCCTTTCCAGTGTCTACAAAAATGAATATCTGTTACCAAGAAAACTCTCATTCAAAAGATCCACTGACCTTCATGTACTCCTTGCTTATCTGTCTGGTTAGGATGAATGAATTTGGAAACAATTTCATTCACTTTATTCATATCTAAAATTTAAAAGTGGCATTGAATGATATGATGACAGTTTTCTTGTATATTAAAATAAATCCCTCTTTGTTCTTCTTGAATCAGGGATCTTAGAAATGCAGCAGATGTTTCTTTTTTCTTCCATGGGAGTCTATTCAATGTGTATAATTTTGTTTCAAAAAGCAAAGAAAATCTTTGGTAAAAGTGAGTCTCTTATAAAAACATTTTCTTATATTTTTGAACACAAGACAATACTGATGTCTCTAAAGATGTTAAATAAATGGCAAGTTAAGTAATCAAATTCTGAATTATACCCCTGGTGACTCTAAGGGCGTCTATAGACTGGCCCAAAGGGCCAGCCTGGAGGCAGAGTTGGGGCAGGGCAGCCACACGTTGGCCACCCCAACCCAATGCCGATGCCATTCTGACACCGCACACCATTACACGCGGCACATGGCATCAGGACGCCCTTCTGGCACAGCATTCAAACACACTGCACCAAAAAGGGTGCTGAAGAGCTGCAAGTCGGCTCTTAGGGCGAACTTTTGCAACCCCTAAAGGGAGCGGCATTTTGCCGTTTTTTTCAGGGCAACAAAAGGGAGGATTGGGGCCACGACCATCTGCAGTCCCCCTAAGATAAACCAAACAGGTTTTTCTTGAGAAGAATTGTTTAGTTGTTATATGCCTCCCTCTGACATAGAGCCTAAGCAGACAGCTTAAAAGGCCGTCTTGGGGGCAGGGAAGGGGAGGGGCAGCCACATGCTCAGCGCCCCATCCCCCTCCCCTCCGCACGGCCAGTGCTCCAAGGAGGACCTCCCGCTGCAGCCTTTACACGCGCTGCGGTGGAAAAGTCAGCGAAAGTGCGCCACAGCCTTTTGCGGCACACTTTCGCTGACTTGTGAAAGGAGCGCTGATTTAGTGCAACTTTCAGGGGTGGCAAAGGTGTGCCGCAGGATCGAGGCATGGGGATGCCTTGGTCCCGCTGTGCAGCTACCCAGGGCAGCCCATGGCCGCCCGTCTGCTTAGCCCCTGAGAGTGTTTGAGTTGCCCAAGGTCACCCAGTTTCCAGAACTGTGGTCCAATAAATGGACCATTACACTACACAGTATTCATGTTGAAAATCAAGATTGACCAAGGTTTTGACCTATTCCTCATTGGAATGCTTCTATCCTCTCCAAGCTTGCTTTGGGCACCTGTGTTATAGTTAGACAAGTATACTACCCCAGTAAAACTCATGCTGTACCAAGAGCAAGTCATGTCCAGCCTGTGCTGGGCACTTGAAGTCAGAATTGAGAGCCCCTTTTGTTATTCCCTCCCTGCTTCAACAGATAAGTCGCAGGGGGAAAACATTGTAGAACCGTGCTGGCAAACAGATGGCATGCAATGCCATTTGATCTGGCACCCAGTGGGGAGACCTGGCCACCTCTTCCCAGACTTTTCCCAGTCTCCAGCTGTCTCTCTGGAGGCAGATAGAGGCCAGGAAAGGTGTATGGAGAGAAACACAAACAGGTGCATGCCTGTTCCTCCTACTCCCAGATCTTTCCAACTGCCTCTGGAGGTAGCTGGAGGCTGGGAAAGGCATGGGGGGAGAAGCAGGAACAAGTGCACATGCCTTTCTGGGCCTCCAGCTGTCTCTCCAGAGGCAGTTGGAGGCCAAGAAAGGCATGTGGGGAAAAGCAGGAAGAGGAGTGTGCTTGTTCCTCCTCCTCCCAGACCTTTCCCAGCTGTCTTTCTAGAAGCAGCTAGAGGCCGGGAAAGGTGGTGTGCCTGTTCCTCCTCCTCTCAGACCTTTCCCAGCCTCCAGCTTTCTCTCCAGAGGCAGCTGGAGGCCAGGAAAGGCATGTGGGGAGAAGCAGGAATAGGTGCACACCAGTTCCTCTACTCCCAAACCTTTCCTAGCTTCCAACTGTCTTTCTGAAAGCAGCTGGAGACCTGGAACAGAACTGGGAAAGAAGCAGGAACAGGCACATGCCTGTTCCTCCTCCTCCCAGACCAAGGGTAGGCAACGTTTTTGAGCCGGGGGCCGGGTTGCTGTCCCTCAGACAATTGGGGAGCCGAAGCACTAAAAATAAATAAATAAATAAATAAATAAATAAAAATATATTATTTTTTTAAATATGCATGCACACTCTCTCAGCCCCAGAAAGGCCATGGCAAAACCCCTGTGGAGATTTTGCCAAGAAAACCTCAAGAACAAGTAATAACAACAATAATCAATATCATCATGGTGGGTGGCGGCGGCAGCAGAGGGCGGCGGCAGGACCAGCCTGGGGCCAGTTCAAAGGCCTCGGGGGGCAGTATCTGGCCCCCAGGCCTTGGGTTGCCTACCCCTGTCCCAGACCTTTCCCGGCTTCCAGCTGTCTCTCCAGAGGCAGTGGAAGGCTGCAAAAGGCAAGTGGGGAGAAGCACGAACAGGTGCACACCTGCTCCTCCTATTCCCAGACCTTTCCCAACTGCCTCCAGAGGCTGTTGTAGGCTGAGAAAAGCATGTAGGAAGAAGCAGGAACAGGTGTGCGCACCTGTTCCTCTCCTCCCAGACTTTTTGCAGCCTCCAATTGTCTCTCCGGAGGCAGCTAGAGGCCGGGAAAGGCATGTGGAGAGAAGCCGGAACAGATGTGTGCCTGTTCCTCCTCCTCCCAGACCTTTTCCAGCCTCCATCTGTCTCTCTGGAGGCAGTTGGAAGCTGGGAAAGGTGAGTGGGGAGAAGCAGGAACAGTTGCGTGCCTCTTCCTCCCCCTCCCAGGACTTTCCCAGCCTCCATCTGTCTCTCTGGAGTCAGCTACAGGCCAGGAAAGGCACAGGGGAAGAAGTCCCACCCTGGAAGCAGCTGGAAGCCAGGAAAGGTAGAGGGGGAGAAGCAGGAACAGGCATGCACTCGTTCCTCTTCCTTCCAGACCTTTCCTGTCCTCCAGCTGCTTCCAGGGTGGGACTTCTTCCCCTGTGCCTTTCCTGGCCACCACACACGGTGCTGGAAAAACTTTAGTTAGGGCACTTGGCCCCAAAAAGATTCACCATCACTGCTCTAGAACATTACTATGCAACCTGTGTATATCTTGTGAGCTTCTGAATGTTCTCCTTGGCTATGCATATGGACAGATGCATTCCGTACATCAGGGGTAGGCAACCTTTCCCCTTTAAGGGCCGAGGGACTTCAGCTCCCAGAATCCCAGGAGCTATTGGCCAACATGGGACTATTGGCCAACATGGCTGAGGCTTCTGGGAGCTGAAGTCCCTCGGCCCTTAAAGGGGAAAGGTTGCCTACCCCTGCCGTACATAAAGAAATTGTTGTTTACTAGAAAGTGGGGATAATGATATACCCACTCTATAGGAATAGGGTGAATGGGTGAAGAGAGTGAGGATGACATTAATATAGGGGGTCCACTTGGCTATTCCTCTTTTGCCTTCACATCTTTGTTTGCCTTCACATCTTTGTGGGATGGAGCAGGGGAAGATGAATGAAGATAATCACTTCTTGATAGCTATCATAGGCTTTGACATATTATCTTGCTAGGCCATTACTTCCTGCCCCTTCCAGTGGTACAGCAGTGACTGAGTGACAATAACCGGTAGATTGCCATCATAGCCATGACAGACAAACTGCAGTCGACTCCTCTCTTTTTTCTGACCTCACTCACAGCTATACAGTAGCCACATGGGTGGGAGCAGTAGTGTCATTGGGGGTGTGTGGGGATGCAGACCCCACCAGGTGACACCTCAGAAGGGGGTGACACCAGGTTTGCTCCCCGCCCACTGTGGGTGCTGTTTTGGCCCATGCCAGGCTTCCTGGGCCCGGCGTTTTTGGAGCCAAATAGACCTGGTGTGGGGACTCCTGACCCTGGCATTGGGGTATTTAAGCCTCTTGAGGGCAGTATGGAAGCTTTTGGGGCCTATTAGGCCCAATGAAGGGACTCCTGGGCATGGCAGAGGGGAATTTTGGGCCTCCTGGGGACAGCACAGAGGTTTTTGGGGCCTACTAGGCCCAGCACAAAGGCTTTTTGGGCTGGCGTGGAGACTCCTGGGCCTGGTGCATGGGGCATTTCAGGCCTCCTGGAGGCAATACAGAGGCTTTCTGAGCCTACTAGGAGGACTGTCCATCTTAGCTAGCACATTACCAATGTCTGAGTCTGTTGGAATCTCCCAAAGGTCCTGCAGAGGTTCTGCAGGATGTCATCATAGTGCATGGCCTGTACTTGTGGCAATTTTCCACACTCATCTGCCCTGCCCTCCTGCCATCCTCCCATGAGCACGCCAGGGAGGTAGGAGAAGGCTTAGTCTGGACTTGGGTTTGAGGGAATGTACTATTAAAGTCTATTCAAGAACCGAAAAACAAAAATGAGAAAGGGGCTTGAGGAGAATTATCTTCAAAGGTTCTAGACACTGAAGAAGACCTTTTCTTTTCTTTTTTTTTCTTTTTATCATTGATCCTTTATATGTTTTTTTTTCTCCATCTGTAGTGTGTTGTTGATAGAGCTTCTTATATTTTGGTTATTTTAATGGATAATTCTGGTATTATATTTATATGTTTTACTTGCACTTTCTGTTTTTTCTAAAATAATAAAATATCTTGAAGATATTTATATGCATGAAAATAAGGAGCGCAGGAGGAGAGAGAATACAAGGACATTTCTTTTTATTTACCTCTAGTATTTTCATGGATTTAAAAGTATCCCTACTCTGGATGCAGAAACGGACAATTCTAAATACTACAACAACACAGAGAGAATGAGAAGGGAAAAAAATAGAATGCCTTCACAAGCAAGTGTCTCAAGAAGTAAACCTAATAGTGCAATCCCATATATGAATAGTGAGAAGTATTAATGATTTCAGTGTGATGCACTAAAATCTAGGAAAATCAAAAGTCCTCATCCAGACAGACAATCTGAGAGTTATAGACCAAAAAAGTAATCTTTCAAAGCAATAGCTTCTAGATATTGTATCTAGATGATGCATACCCGTATACCTGCAGAGAAGTCGCACTGGCACAAAGGACACGAGAAGCCTCTTTTGGGTTTAAAACAGGCCACAACTTTTATTTTGCTGTACAGGGTCTATTTACAAGGTATAAACTTCAAACATGTTTTCCACGTGTGTAAGTGAAGGTGTAACTCCCCGGATGGTTGGTCCTTCACTGCATGTGGCAAAAGGATAACAAATAAAACAACAAATTAAAAGCCCCTCCCCACCGGAAATGACATCATATTACTTCATATGACATCATGTATTTTATGACATTATGCATTTAAATGCAATCGTCATTTCTTTTAATTTGTCATTATCCAATTTTTTACCTCATTTAATTTAATAACCAGATTTATTTTCCTGTGGGGTGGGGGTCATTACCTGCCCCTAAGTACAAAAACTAGTTGTTCTCTAATTATAGACCCAAACCCTTAAGTTGTGACAAAGCAAATTAAAGCATAATAACAATCGAGTTATCACTCCATAACCCATCCCCAACATCAATTAAATATTAATCTCAAGGAGGGCGAAAAACCCAGGGGATCACCCTGGGAAATAATTCCCTCCTGGCCCCCGAAGGCGACCAGCTGAAGCCCAAGAGTAACTAATTATAACTTCTAGAACAAGGGTGGGTGGGATGGGTTGCTCAGTTCCAGCTCAAAAATGGCTGCCTCCACGTGGCAGCGCAGAGCTATAAAGAACAAACTCTCATCCCAAATCACAAGAGGTTAGAGGCACCATGAGACAATGATGCAAATACCAACAACTTAATTGGACCAAGCACGCAGGTGTCCCAGAACCCCTGCATGCTTGAACCAATCAGGCTTCTCTTGTCCTTATATGGCCAGCACAACAAGAAACCCCTCCTGACTCATTGGGGGGGGGTGTCTTTGCACTGGCACAAAGGACACAAGAAGCCTATTTTGGGTTTAAATCAGGCCACGTGGCAAAAGGATAACAAATAAAACAACAAATTAAAAAACCCTCCCCACGGGAAATGACATCATATTACTTCATATGACGTCATATACTTTTTGACATCATGCATTTAAATGCAATGTCATTTCCTTTAATTAGTCATTATCCAATTTTTTACCCCATTTAATTTAATAACCCTATTTATTTTCCTGTGGGGTGGGGGTCATTACCCACCACAAGAGGGGGCCAGCCTCACTAGGCATCCCCTCTCCCCTCCCCCATGGATTTCCTTCACAATTTGCTCAGAGAGAGCAGAAACATATAACTCCGAACCCTCAGGAGAGAGGTACACCCCATCCCCCCTGTACAGCTGCAGCCAGTCTAATTTAATTTGATGTTCAACCAGAAAAATACCCAATTTAGCAAGCTGCTTAGCGATGTAATGATTCAGCCATCGCCTAGCATTATTAACCACAGAGTCCTTCTGTGCTCCAGGCCAGCTGTGCCTTGGCACAAGTTTACTCCACAAAATCACTGTTCGAGAGAGAAGCTTCTGGATTTCCTGTAGATCCCTCACAATCTGCTTAGCCAGGTGCAAGCTAAGAACTTTGACCAAGTCGTTTCCCCCCAGGTGTACCACCAAAACCTGGGGTGGCGGACGTGTTCTGGCCAGTTCCATAATCCATGGGAGGAGTGCTCCCCACATCATGCCCCTTCGACCAAACCACTGAGTGGTGCCAATGTGGGACAATCCCAAAGAAGTGTCATGCCGATGCTCCACCAGGTGGCGTTCAGCCCAGAATACCAAACTGTGGCCCACAATCCATATTGTGCCATGGTAAAAGCCAGCTGAAAGAAATAAAACAAATTAGCAAGGCCAATCAGGAGTCACATTCTCTGATGGCCTGACATAAGCCTTGAAGGCTTTAGAACGCCACCTGCCAATTCTGCAAATATCAGCCTCACTTAAACCATGAGTGGCCGCAGCTATTGCTGCTCCAATATGGAAGGAGTGCGAAGAAAAATAAGCCTGGGGCAGCTTTGCCCGCTTTAGTGTCTCCTTCAACACTGCCCTAAACTGAAATTGAGTTAAGGGCATGCCTGACAAATGTAAGAAAAGATAGCGCTCCACTTTGGGCCTAATCCTTAAATAATTTGCCATTGCTATTACCGGGCAAATTTGACCAATAGGCGCTTTAGCTTAAAAGATAGACTGGCCCTTTGCCTACTGGTCAGTCTTAGAGCATCGTACACAGATCTGGATTCCTTGTTCTAATAAAATAACATCTGAAATTAGAAGTACCCTGCCAGATTGATCATTACGAGATCCAGACACAATCTCACTGATTCTTAATGCAGCGAAGAAGGAAATGGCAAATACTGCCTTAAATAAAGCCGCCTCCTCATGTGAGTAACATGTATCAGCTAATTGTCCCCATAACCTGGCCAAAATTTCACCTGTTATTGGCCTACGTGAGTCCTTTATCACCGAGGATTCTCTGGACCACTCTTCCACAGCCCTTTTAATCCTAAAATCAGTGGTTGGATCAAAGAAACCCCTTGCCCTAGAGTGTAATGCCAGGGCAGCCAGCCTGCCCCTGATAGTGACAGGTGAAAGGCCAGCATGCCTAAGGGAAACTATAAAACGAAGGATCAGGTCAACCCTCATTGGCTAACTGTGATCCTCCCCAATTTCTAATAAGAATTGATTAAACAAATTTAAAGCTGTTTGGTATGACTTGCGTGTAGATGGGGTGACAGAGTTCAGTATTGCCCTGTGAATTTCTAGTCTCCAAGGCTCCAAAGCAAAGCCGGTACCTCCAATGGGTGTGTCGACACCTCGGGAGCCAACTGCCGGAACCTGGAGAGCTGAAAACAAGAAAGGGTGTCTGCCAAAGGGTTAAACACACCAGGAACATGCTGAGCTTGAAATAATACGTTAAATTTTAAGCACTGCATGACCATCACTCTCACCAAACCCATGACTCTAGGGGACTTTGAAGACTGAGAATTTACAACATGAACGACTGCCTGGTTGTCACACCAAAACCAGATTGTCCTATTAGCAAACTGGCTTGCCCACAAGTGCACGATCGGAAAAAGTTCCAAAAACGTCAGGTCTCTCGTTAGACCTCGTTCAATCCATGACGAAGACCATGCTTCTGCTGCCCACTGGCCATTCCAATAAACACCAAAACCATGGGCGCCAGCAGCATCAGAATGCACCTGAAAGTTTGCCCTCAACAAAGTTTCAGATCTCCAGAAGGATGTGCCATTGAAATGCTCTAAGAAGGAGTGCCACACCTTCAGATCCTCACGAACGCCCCTTGTGATCCTAATGTGATGATGCTTAGCTACAATTCCTGCCATAGCCATATACAATCTTGTGCAGAATGCTCGTCCCAGAACTACGACCCTACAGGCAAAATTTAAGAGTCCTGTAAGGGATTGAAACTCATGAAATGTAGCTTTTTGCTTTTCCAACATGGCCTTGACCTGCTGCCGCATAGCCACTATTTTATCATTTGGTAATCGAGAAACCCCAGCCATGGTGTCAATCTCGATACCCAGATAAGTAAGCCATGTATCTGGACCCTCAGTCTTTTCCTCCACTAAAGGAACACCCAACTCACACATCAATTCCTGAAATTGGGCTAAGGAATCCTTACATTGCGAAGAATTGGGACTCCCAGAAATCAAGAAATCATCTAAATAGTGAGCTAATGCTCTATTCCCTGTGTGTTTAACTTCATTCACCAATGAAGAAAAGTGCTGAATGTCTCGAAAGCTGAACAAGAAATCGAGCAACCCATTGGCATTGCCTTGTCAAAAATGTACTTTCCCTCAGATTGGAAACCCAGAATATCAAAATCGTCTGGGTGAAGAGGTAGAAGTCTAAATGCTGACTTAATAACGCACTTAGCTAAGAGTGCCCCCTTTCCTAAATTCCTAATCATCTTAACTGCAGAATCAAATGATGCATACTTAACAGAAGTAGGCCCGGGGTCTATAGCATTGTTCACAGAATCACCCTTTGGGTAGGATAAATTGTGAATCAATCTAAATTCCCCAGGGGCTTTTTTAGGAACTACACCCAATAGAGACAGGCGGAGCATGGGAATAGGCAGTTGGTCATGAGGTCCTGAAATCCTTCCTGCAGCTTTTTCCTTCACTAATTTGTCCCTCGTGATGTTCAGCAGATCCCTCACAGAACGAGCATTGGGTGCAAAACGATGTACTCTAGGATCTATATAAGAGATGCGAAAACCAAAGGAAAAACCATAAAATAAATAAGAAGCAGCTTCTTTGTTAGGGGCACTACTCCGTCCAGGCCGCTTACCTCTGTTACATGAAGCACCAGGGTGTTCGCCCTTGCAGGTGCTGCACTTATGCACTTGCCTGCATTAAAGTCCCAGCATAATCCCAATTGCTTTTTCTCACCCGTGGCAGGCCTCGCATTCAGCCCTCTCGGCATGGTAACCATGGGGACGTACCCATTGTTGCACCTGCTCGAGGGGGAGGCCCCCACCATAATATCAGCCCAAAGTTCAGACTGCACATGTTTCCATGACAAGGAGAGATCCTGTACTGCTCTCATTCTAAACTGCTCATCATACTGTAACCAGGCTGCACCTCTAGAGTTATGATGGCAAGTAGTGTATGCTTTTATCATGATCTCCTGATATTTAGAAAAGTCAGGAGACCTGAGAGGTTCTTTATCCTCTATTACACCTCTGTAAATGGTGAAGCCCATGATCCAATTGACAAAACTGCGCTCCAGCTTAGGGTGTTTGAGTACCTGAAACTCTTTGGGAAGACTGAAAACAATCCCATCTTTTACCATGATCCTTGGCTCAGGATCCCTGAAAGTAAGAGAAAACAGGTCAATGTATTCTCCCTTCCAAATCCTTTCCTTGGTGGAAAGAGGAAGGTGTGAACCAAGGGGTGTAGACATTCCAGCATAAGGGGTAGAATCAACATGCCCAGTCACTCCAGATAACAAAGGAGCACATGAAAAAGACACCACTGGGGTGCTATTAGCCGCTGCAACTGGCTGACCCTCCTGCACCCTAGTTTCAGGGACCTGTGAAATCGCAGGTGCCTGCATGGGTGCATTCACAACCGTAAGGTTGGGCCATTCCACACCCACACCTTGACCAACCTGGCCACCTGGAACCCATACCGAGGTAGGCCAATTAGCATGTGCAATATCAGGAGACAAACCTGCAACTGAAGCTTGCTGGGAAGCATCACCAGCTGACTGCATTGATCCCCCGAAGTGTGTCCCTGGAGCAGCTCGGGTGTCAGGCACAGAAGAGGCAGCAGCAGCTTGGTCACCTCTTTGAGCCTCACGGGTTTGCTCCATTGCACTGGCACCTGGAAGAACCACTCCTCTTAAGAGGTTATAAAGATCCGCCATCGTAGGCTGCTCAGATACAGGGGCAGCCTCACCCTCAGCCTCCACACCAGGGATCCTTTTCAAGAGGTCCCACACATCAGCAATAGTGGGGTGCCCAGCCTCCACCGCTGAAATCGTCGAAGGACCCAGTGTAGCATCCATCACCTGAGCATCAGGTGCCAAAGGCAATGGCAGTACTTCTGCGTCAGTAGCACCAGAAGTGCTGGCAATGGGACCGGTGGCTGTAGCCTGTATCCCTTTCTGTGCAACCTGGTTGCAAAGCGCCACACAAGCCTGAACTGTTTTACCCAATTGTGCTAACTGGGCAGTGATCTCGTCATCTCTGCAGGTAGACTGGGTAGGCCTCTTTGAAGCAGAGTGGCCAGAGATGGGCACAGTCGAAGCTGTATGCCTCTTAGATTGAGCCTTACTGCGGGGCATATCTGCCTCAGAACGTGCAACACAGGCCCAACCAAATCACCCAACCGCAGATGATTACCACCAGGCCAATAGGCCACCCATCCCCAAGTCTCTCAAGAGACTCCAATGGTCAGGAAGCATCACTGGCAAGCAACCACCAAAGGGGAAGGGTGTCCACCAAGGGTCCTATGTGGAGCCCTATTCCAGAACAATTGTCCTCCACCAAACTCACCGCTGAGGAGAGGTGTAGCAACCCTCCCAACTAGCGATGATGACCTGACCTTATCTGACCGGGTCGCCAGGGTGCTGCTGGGCCTGGAATCCAGTACCGGGTCCACACACCCGGTGAAGATGCCTACTGCATAGCCCTCCTCAGATGTACAACCCCCAAGAAATGGGGATGCGAAGGCCCAAACAGGCCCAGAGGACCAGCTTGAAGGCCTCCCTCAGCCCTCTGGATTGCTCAGAGATAGATCTGAACAATCTTGTTTGTTAAAGCAAGAACAATGATTCAATAGCCAAAACTGCAGCAAAAGCCACAAGACAAACACTGGGTCAAAGCCTAGCAAGCCAGAGCAGAGAGCAGAGCAATGTAACTCGGTCAGTTCCAGCTCAAAAATGGCTGCCTCCACGTGGCAGTGCAGAGCCATAAAGAACAAACTCTCATCTCAAATCATGAGAGGTTAGAGGCACCACGAGACAATGATGCAAATACCAACAACTTGATTGGACCTGCTGCAAGCGCCCAGGTGTCCCAGAACCCCCCCCCCCATGCTTAAACCAATCAGGCCTCTCTTGTCCTTATATGGCCATCACAACAAGAAACCCCTCCCAATTCGTTGGGCGGTGTCTTATAACACATTTTGAGAAACTTTGTGATCCTTCAGAACAGTGATTCACAGGCACTGTGATATTAAGCATAATCAAATGAAGAAAGAAAGTGGTATAGTTTTCAATCTTATTGCCTTAAATTAAAGCTCTAAATTAAAAAAAAAAATCAAAGTTTAAGAAACCTCTCCAGTTTGTACCTGGAAAAAAGTATTAAACAATAGAGTAATTTCCACAGCCAAATTATTCTTTGGTGGTTGACATACAATTAGCTGGCACTTTATATATTAATTATTTTGTACTTATCTCTAATTATTTACTATTAACTGAAAATTGACTTGGATAGAGTCACCTGTCTATAAAATGATTATATGGAATAAACCTAGTATTGATGATTTCATATCATTTCACAACTATTACGTACATGGTTTATATACCTATTTATGTCTACTTACATTCTCATCATGTATCTTCTCATCTCCTGTCTCTAATATCACAATAAAATCAAACACTTTGAACTCTCATTTAGAAGCACTTTGCTAGATGAAGCATGATGGCAAGGCTAAGCTTAGAAGGCAAAATCCCACCAATATTCATTAAAAGACACTTCACACTCTATAGATTATTTAATTCATTTTGACTTTGTGACTGAGTGTTTGTTCACATTTATGTAAATTATTCAGTTCTAATGCTTTCTACACATCCTCATGGAAGGGAAACATTTTCCTCTAACTTTTTGCACATCAGGTTACAGGCTGAGTCTCCCTTATCCCAAATGCTTGGGGACATAAGTGTTTTTGATTTTGGGCTTTCTCCCCAGATTTTGGAATATTAGCATATTCATAATGAGATGTATTGTAGATGGGACCCAAGTCTGGGCATGAAATTTTAACTTTAACAACCCTAATTAAGGAATTGAGTAGAATTATAAAATCATAGAGTTGGAAGGATCTATGGGCCATCAGATCCAACTCCCTGCTCCCTCCAGCTAGAACATCCCCTGCAGCCTCATTTTGAAAACATACAGAGAAAGAGAGCTCATAACCTCTCTAGGTAATTGGTTCCATTGCTGAACTACTCTCTCTGTCACTCCAACTTGTCTACATCCTTCTTAAAAAGAGTTGCCCACAACTGGGCTGTGCCAAAAACTTTGGTTGTGACTTGACCAGCACAGAAAATAGAGGAACTACTACTTCTCTTGACTTAGAGTTTATGATTCTATAAATGTAGTTTAAGATAGATTTTACTCCTTTGTTGCAGCACATTGCTGGCTCATGGTTAACTTATGATCAACAATAATCTCAAAGTCCTTTTCACATTCAGTACTGCTAAGCCAAGTATTCCCCATCCTATTCCTGTACATTTGTTTTGTGGTCTAAATATAGAATTTTGCATTTGTTTCAGTGAATTTTAATTTAATATCTGCCCAGTTTTCTAGTTCATCAAAGACCTTTTGAATTCTGTCCCTATCTTCCAATATGTTATCTACCACTCCAGTTTTGTATCATCCACAAATTTGATAAATTTTTTCTCTAACGGACCATCTACATCACTGATAAAACCATTTAAGAGTGCTGGACCCAGGACAGAACCCTACAGCACTCCACTTAGACCTCCTTTGAATCTGAAGCACAACCACTGATGACAATATCTGAACAATGTTTTACAACTGATTATTTATCTATATTATTATATTTCCATCTATTCTATATTTATTCAGTTTGCTAAGCAAAATATTATGGGGGACCTTATTAAATTCTTTGCTGAAATTCACAACATCCCCTGATCTACTACACAAGATCTTTTGATAGATATAGATAGGTAGATGATAGATGGGTGGATAGAAACCCATGCTGGCTCCTACTAATCACTACGTTGTCATCAACATACTTGCAGACTACTGTATAATCCACTCTAATATTTTTTCCTAGTATTAAAGATAGACTGCTGGTTCCTGAATCTTCTTCCCCTCCTTTTTTTTTTTTTTTTTTTGGCTTTTTTGAAGAGAGGGATCTGCTTGTTTTCCAAGTTTTCTAAAATAATAATAATTAATAATAATAATAATGGTAAGTGGTTCTGCTATGTCTCCAAGTTCCTTCAATCTTATAGGATGTAGTGTTTATCTGGCCATGAAGATCTGAACTTATTTATGCTAACTTAGGGTCCAAAACACATTGTAGAAATAATCTAGTTTTAGACCTCTTAAACTGCCCTGGTTCAGTGCTAGGGAATCCTAGGAATTGCAGTTTATTGTGGCACCAGAACTCTCTGACATAGAAGGCTATTCCCCCCCCCCCCCGCCACAAAACCACAGATCCCAGAATACCCTAGCATTGAGCCAGAGAGTTAAAGCCACCTCAAACTGGATTATTTCTGCAGTGTAATTTGGACCTAGGTGATTCCTGACTAAGGGACTGAATGGGCCAGCATAAAGAACCAGCCTGAGGGCAAAGTGGGAGCGTGGTGACCACACACCAGCTGTCCGACTCTGCCATCATGCCAGCTTTATGCCATGTAGCCCACCACATTGCCCACCCACGTTGACATTTTTAGATGTTTTCTATATTTTAAAATGAAATCCCGCACATTCTGGGTGTCTTTTTGTTTAGTCTTTCTAGCCATGAAATTCTGACTTGTAGTTCCCTGAGTTTTAGACCAACTTTCCTAAAATCCATGATTTGTGTTTAATTATACTCTTTTTTGGCCTGTCCCACCATCATGAATTCTAGCATCACAAGATCATCATTCCTGAAAATAATGGCTGCTTTGATTCTAGTGACCAACTTCTCTGTATATGTTAGATCAATTCCAGGACTGTTAGTCCCCTTGTTCCTTCCTCCACCTTTGGGAAAAGGAAATTATCTGCAAGGCACTTCAAGGACTTGTTGAAAACCCTATGTTTAGCAGCTATAGTCTCCCAGGATATAAGGATAATTAAAGTCCCTCATAACCACCAGTTCTTGCTTCAGGGAGATTTCTGAGATTTGTTTCAGAAAGGCATCACCCATCGCCTCATCTTGATTTGGTCTCTAGTAAGCCTGTTATTTGAATTATTCAGCCTGGCCTGTCAAAGAGTACTGGTGCCTCATCAAACTACAAACCCCAGGATTCTGTAGGATAGAGGGCTGATGCAGATGGTCCCCTAAGGGGCGGCACAGATCTGGGAGTGCCAGATCAGGGCCATGGCAACCACATGTCATGGCTCCAATCCTCCTTTTTGCAGCCCCTTTTGGGGGTGGCAAAAACTGCCCTTAGAGCCACCACCATGGCTCTTTTGTTCCCCTTTGGGTGCCCACACCCACAGTGTGGTGGCCGACATGCAGTCACTCTGCCCCAACTCCACCCCAGCCTGGCCCTTTAGGCTGGTCTGCATCGGCTGAGAATCGTAACAGTTAAAGTGGTGTCAAACTGCTTTAAATTTGTAATTTGGCTATGCCAGAGGTAGGCAACCTTTCCCCTTTAAGGGCCGAGGGACTTCAGCTCCCAGAAGCCTCAGCCATGTTGGCCAATAGTCCCATGTTGGCCAATAGCTCCTGGGATTCTGGGAGTTGAAGTCCCTTGGCCCTTAAAGGGGAAAGGTTGCCTACCCCTGGGCTACATCTAGTGTTTTTTTTTTTAATTTGTATCTTCTTTTTAAACTTATATTTTCTCCAATCATTCAGTTTGATCACATATGGATTTCTGTACAAGTGAATTTGTCTCAGACATATAATGTTACATCCCTCCTTTTCTTCCCCGTCTATTTTTTTTAACATTTTTAAATCCTTCAATTGTTATATTCTAATCATGGAAGTCATCCCACCAAGTCTTTGTTAGGCCTATAAAGTCATAACTACCTTCCTGCACTAGATATCAAACTCATCTTGTTTCCCAAACTGTGTGCATTGGTGTATGAACATCTAAATCATTATGTATCTTTTATTCTACTACCAGTTTTACTGTGGCTTCCAATCTCTCAACTTCTCCTGCAGAATTTACATACTTGGGCTTGCTTTTGGACAAATGTTCAACTTCCCAAGAATTTAGTTTAACACCCTCTTGATCAGAGTTGCCATTATTGTGCCAAATACATTTACCTGGACTTTGTGAGGTGTAGCCCATACTTAGCCAATAGTCCTTCATCTAAGAAGTGAAGACAATGGTCCCAGACGCCAAACTTCTCCTATTAACACCATCTGCATAGTCAATCATTCATTTTTAGTATCCTCTTGTTGCTGTGTGGTCATCTATCTTTCACTGGTAGAACTGGCGAGAATGCCACCTGTACTTCTAAGCTTTTCATTTTCCTGTCTGGGGCTTCATAATCCAAGGTGATCTGCTCAAAGCTATTCTTTGCAGTGTTATTGCTGCCCATATGAATCAGCAGAAATAGGTACTGCTCTTTGTTCTTGATGGACTTTGCAACTTGTCAGTGCTGTCGTGCGGATGTGCAGTAGGAAAGTAGTACACTTCTCAGTTCACCTTTCTGGCTGGCATACAGTTCCCTCTATACTCATGAGCAATGACTATGCTAACACCAGCACCTTTCTTTTCTTTTAGCTGCATTTGGTAGTTAGGTTGACTCCTTCCTTGCAGTAGCATGCAGTGTTGCTGGTCTTGCTGTTGGTCTGCTCCAGAGTGTGATGGCCCTTCAGTGTGGTCTCAGTGTTACAGTATCTTCATTGTAAGACATGTTATAGGAACTTTCTTCATTCTTGTAAAGTAGCAATGGATGCAACAAAGAAGTCTTTCTTCTCTGCATGCATTGCGTCTGCGAAGTCTCATCCAACAGAGCTGTTCAGGGTGGTCAGGGAATTAACTCAAGTACCTGCCACCCAGAACCCATTATTAGAACCAACTGTAGCCTGCTGTGATGCCTTGAACAACGAGTTCACAGATAAAATCTCTCAGATACGAGCCGACTTGGACGCAAGCATTATTACAGAAGTAGTAAGAGGGGCATCCAGCAACTCCATGTATACTATTAAACTGGATCAGTTCGAGTCAGTGAGTACTGATGACATGGGGGGGTTGCAGACTGCCAGAAATAGTGCAAATTGAGTCCACTTTTAGGGTTAGGGAATCATGAGAATTTTTTTTTTTTTTTGAGACATTGAGCCTTCTCTGTCAGAGAGCTCTGGTGCCACAATAAAATACAGTTCCCATGATTCCCTAACCCTAACCCTAACTCTAAAAGTGGACTCAATTTGCACTATTTCTGGCAACCACTCATGGACAATCTCCTTGGTAGTATGAGAAAGATGACTTGCTCTCTCAACCCTTGCCTCTCATGGCTGGTTGTCCAGAGGGAGAAACAATTAGGATGAATTTAAGTTATATAATCAGTGCATCCTTTAGGGAAGGCTGTTTACCACCTTGTTTGAAAGAAGCGGTGGTTAAACCACTTCTGAAAAAACCTTCCCTAGACCCCCTGGACAAAAATAATTACAGGCCAGTCTCCTATCTATCATTTTTGAGCAAGGTAATAGAGAGAGCGGTTGCCAATCAACTCCAAGTAGTCTTGCAGGAAGTAGATTATCTAGATCCATTTCAAATGGGTTTTAGGACAGGAAATGAAGTTGAGACTGCCATGGTCACCTTAGTCCATGATCTCTGTCTGGGCATTGACAGGGGAAGTGTGACCCTGTTGGTGCTCTTGGACCTCTCAGAGGCCTTCGATACCATTGACCATGGTATCCTTCTGGAACACCTGAGAGAGTTGGAAATTAAAGGCACTGCATTGCAGTGGCTCTGGTCCTATCTCTTAGGAAGATTCCAGATGGTGATGCTTGGGAACTGTTGTTCGGCCAAGAGGGAGCTTAAATTGGGCATCCCTCAAGATGCTATTCTGTCCCCAATGCTATTTAACATTTACATGAAGCAGCTGGGTGAGATCATATGGAGACATGGAGCGGGGTGTTATTGGTACACTGATGACACCCAAATATATTTCTCCATGCCTCAGACTGCTACAGTGACTAAGGATGGCATCTCTCCTCTAAATGAATGTCTCAAGGTGGTAATGGACTGGATGAGGGAAAACCGACTAAAACTGAATCCAGATAAGACAGAGGTACTTGCTGTGGGAAACCCGAAGCCGGGTATGGGGATACGTTCACCAGTCCTGGATGGAGTCACATTTCCCCTAAAGGACTGTGTTTGTAGTTTGGGACTGCTCCTGGATTCATTGCTTCAGTTGTCAGCTCAGATAGATGCAACAGCCAGGAGCGCTTGTTATCAACTTTGGATGATACGCCAACTGCGACCCTACCTGGAGCCGGGAGACCTAGAAACAGTGGTACATGCTCTTGTAACCTCTCAATTAGACTTCTGCAATGCACTCTACATGGGGCTACCCTTGTACCTAACTCAGAAACTTCAGTTAATTCAAAATATGCCAGCCAGGTTGGTCACTGAAAAGCCTAGAGGCGACCACATAACACCAGTTTTAAAATCTTTACACTGGCTGCCTAGTTTCTGGACACAGTACAAGGTGTTGGTAATACTCTTTAAAGCCCTCCATGGCTTAGGTCCAGCTTATTTACAGGAGCGTCTTCTTCCATACAATCCACTCAGCACACTCAGGTCCTCTGGGAACAACTTATTATAGCCAAAGAAAACCAGGCTTTCTGCAGTTACCTACATGACTTGGGTCTGAGTTACTTAAAGGAATGCCTCTCCCTACATAATCCACCCCGCACTCTCAGAACACCAGGGAAATACTTGTTGGAGTATTATAATACTAGGTTAAAGGTAACTTCCCAGAGATCATTCACAGCAACAGCTCCTAAGCTATGGAATAGCCTGCCGGAGGAGATCCATCTTATTTATACACTAGAAGCCTTTAAGAAGGCGCTTCAGATGGAGCTCTTCCGACGGGCTTACCCACCTGACCTCCCTAATTTGTAAAAGACTAATTGTTTCATCGATATTACCTCCTGGACGTCTGAAGATGATGACCAACCTGTTCACCAGCTAGGGTATTGGTTTTAATTATAGGGATTATGGGGTTTTACTGGGGGGGGGGGGACATTGTTATTATGATCTTACCATATATTTTATGTCTTGTATTTTTTATACTACTTATGATCCCACCTCGATCCGCAGGGAGAGGCGGGAAAATACAAATAAAAAATATTATTATTATTATTATTACCGAGAAGACCTTCTCATTGGCCACTCCTAAACTTTGGAATGACCTCCCAGAGGAGATCCGTCATATTACAACTCTTGATGCCTTCAAGAAGGCTATCAA
Organism: Phrynosoma blainvillii; assembly: GCA_026167975.1. Lineage (NCBI taxonomy): Eukaryota > Metazoa > Chordata > Lepidosauria > Squamata > Phrynosomatidae > Phrynosoma > Phrynosoma blainvillii. The sequence continues at coordinate 273,043,857 of JANUYF010000003.1, forward strand.
GACGGATCTCTTCCAGCGGGCATTCCCTGATTGATAGACAGACTCTCCCTTTCTCCCATATCTGTGGCTGCTTTACTCATCCCACAATACCTCATTTTAATGAGGATTAATTTTAGACTGACTTTAGTATATTGACTTTATTTTATGATGTTTTCTGTTTTAATTGGAGGTTAGGGAATTATGTTTAATGTCATTGTGATATTTTATGTTTGTTATTTGCCTTGATCCTTTGGGGAGAGGCAGGATATAAATTATTATTATTATTATTATTATTATTATTATTATTATTTGGCAGCTTCTTCTTATTGATTCTGTAGGAATGGTTCTGTGTTTTGTCTGCAAAGTGTTTGTGTTCTGCACAGTCTCAACACATTACTGCAATGCACTGACCAGTTTCCACTTGCTGCAATTGTAATCTATGAGGTTTTCTGGCAAGAAGACGAACATTGCACACACTTTGCAAAAGACAGTAACAGATCCTTCTGTTGCCATCACTGCAGTTATTTTTTTTTACCTCTTTCACACTGTTATAACTCTTATTCATATGATTGCATGTACCACAAAGCATGCACTGCTGGCCTTCAAAGACTCCCTGTCACTTTTGGGATTTGAGTCTCAAAGCACTACATGTGGCAAGATTATTTTGTTTTCTCCTAAAATAGCATTATTTGCTACATGACAACAATACAGGAGCATGTTTAAATTTTGGAGTGGCAAATCCATGCCACTTTGGCCTCCTAGCCTCTTGCAATTCATATGTTCTTATTCATCTATTTCCCTACAGCCATTAATTCACAGGTCCCCAAGCCAACAAAGGCTAAATTAAAATTTTGCCCTGATGTAGTTTCTCCATTCTTAAATTCCAAACCATCAAATTTCTCATCAGGCTCTTGCTTCTGAGTATGTTTTACACTGAACAACTGTTTCACTTCTTGTATTTCCCTAACTTTCATCCATCGGACTCATAACTCTTATCCTGCTCTTTTCTTTCCTGCCAACAGCACAGATTTTCCTTCACTGACTTGCTTCTATGAGACTGGAGGGGAGAGGGGATAGAAATTGAAAAAGGGAGTGATGGAGTTTTTTTAATAAACTTAAATCAAGATAAGACATCTTATATTTTTTCCACTTCCTTCCTTTCCCTTAACCTCCCTAATTCTACAATCAATTCCACTGATCTTTCATAGCCTAAATTTCCTTTAATGAGCAACCCCATTCATAAACATGAACTAAGAATTATTTATTGACAAGGTTATTGAATAATGAGAATGTGGAATTGGTTGAGGAAGAGTGGACTCCAGTGGAAGAATATGTAAATAGAAAATGGGAATAAAGCAGCTAAGTAGTTATTAAGATTGTGTAAATGAACTGGATTTGCGATGATGACAGAAGTAAGAGATACAGAAATGATGTATGCAAAATGGGAAAAAATGTACTTACTTTCAAAGAACTATTGAGAAGTTTGAATTATGGGTAAACGTACTGTAAAAATGACTAAGAAAATATTTTAAATGGATTTTTAATGTTTTTTTTAATAAATAAAAAAATGAAAAAAAAAGAATTATTTGTTTCGGTTAATAAAATTGGAATGAGACAAACAAACCATTGTTAATTATTTATCTCATGTGATGAAATGATGAAAATTTATTTCAGAAGCATTCCATCAGTAAACACCAGAATGTTAATCATCACTGTCATCATGAGTGGCACAAAATCAGTGATTTCACTTTAAAAAAAAAAATCTAATTGGTCCAACAAAAATAATGACTTGAGCACTAGAGAATCAGAATGAACAAAACAGAGCAACATCATTGGAAATTCTTATTACACAGCTTCAACATAGTTTCAATGTAACTTCTGAAGGAAAATTTCCCAATAAACCAAGAAGTCAAATTTCAGCCTTCCCTAATTTCAAGTCATTTTAATAAGGCTTTAGAAAGAACAAGCATGGTGCACAGTATTTTTTTTTCTCATTCAAATGAATTTGGTTCTTTATTATAATGTGGACAAAGAAGTAATACATCCGGTACAGTGGTTTTTTTTAAAAAAATGCTTAAGTTATTCATACCTGTACACGTGAAGAACTTGGATACTCCCACACTGACTTCTACCTTGGTAAGGGAAATTGATACTTGAAGTGCTGCAAAACACAAAAAGAACTATATTTAGAGTTCTGTATGCACCATTTTAGAAAAACAAACATCATACATTAAATCCATACATACAGTCTTTTCTTTCTAAACTAGAATCCTATTTCATAGAATCATAGAATCATAGAGTTGGAAGAGACTACAAGGGCCAACCAGACCAACCCCCTGCCATGCAGGAACTCCCAATCAAAGCATCCCCGACAGATGGCCATCCAGCCTCTGCTTAAAGACCTCCAAGGAAGGAGACTCCACCACTCTCTGAGGGAGTGTGTTCCACTGTTGAACAGCCCTCACTGTCAGGAAGTTCCTCCTAATGTTGAGGTGGAATCTCTTTTCCTGGAGCTTGCACCCATTGTTCTGGGTCCTAGTTTCCCTCCTCCTGAATATGACATCCCTTTAAATATTTAAACAAGGCTATCATATCACCTCTTAACCTTCTCTTCTCCAGGCTAAACATCCCCAGCTCGCTAAGTCGTTCCTCGTAGGGCTTGGTTTCCAGACCCTTCACCATTTTAGTTGCCCTCCTTTGGACACACTTCAGTTTCTCCACATCCTTTCTGAATTGTGGTGCCCAGAACTGGACACAGTATTCCAGGTGAGGCCTGACCAAAGCAGAATAGAGTGGCACTATTACTTCTCTTGATCTAGACACTATACTTCTATTGATGCAGCCTAACATTGCATTGGCCTTTTAGCTGCTGCATCGCACTGTTGACTCATGTTCAACTTGTGGTCTACTTGGACTCCTATATCCCTTTCACACGTAGTCTCGTTCAGCCAGGTGTCCCCCATTGTATATCTGTGCTTTTCGTTTTTCTGCCCTAAGTGCAGTACTTTACATTTCTCCGTGTTGAATTTCATTTTGTTAGCTTTGGCCCAGCTTTCTAGTCTATTCAAGTCATTTTGAATTATGATCCTGTCTTCTGGGGTATTAGCTACTCCTCCCAATTTAGTGTGGTCTGCAAATTTGATAACTATACCCCCAATACCATCATCCAAGTCATTGATAAAGATGTTGAATAGCAGTGGGCCCAGGACAGAGCCCTGTGGCACCCCACTGGTCATTTCTTTCCAGGTTGAAAAGGAGCCATTATTCAGCACCCTTTGTGTTCGGCCAGTCAACCAATTACAAATCCATGTAACAGTTACTTTGTCTAGCCCACATTTTACCGCCTTGTTTGCCAGAATGTCATGGGGAACCTTGTCAAAGGCCTTACTGAAATCAAGATATACTATATCTACAGCATTCTCTTCATCTGCCAAGCTAGTAATTTTATCAAAAAAAGCGATCAGATTTGTCTGGCATGATTTGTTCCTCTGAAACCCATGTTGACTTTTTGTGATTATGGAATTACCTTCCAGGTGGTCACAGACTGTTTAATGATCTGCTTTTCTGGTATTGATGTCAGACTAACTGGACGATAATTGTTGGAATCCTATTTTTCCCCCTTTTTGAAGATGGGGACAACGTTTGCCCTCCTCCAGTCTGCTGGGATTTCTCCTGTTCTCCAGGAGTTCTCAAAGATTATTGCCAATGGTTCCGATATTACATTTTCCAGTTCTTTTAGTACCCTTGCATGTAATTCATCTGGTCCTGGAGACTTATATTCATTTAGATTAACCAGGTATCCTATACTATCTCTTTACTTATTCTATGCTGAAATTCACCTATTCTGTCCTCTGCTCTATTATCCTCAGGTTGAGCACCCTTTGCCTTTTCTGAGAAGACTGAAGCAAAGCAAAGAAGGTGTTGAGTAATTCTGCCTTTTCTCTGTCCTGTTAACTTTTTGCCATCTTCTCCACACAGTGTCCCTACCATTTCCTTCTTCTTCCTTTTGCTGCGGACCTACCCAAAAAAGCCCTTTTTATTGTTCTTAACCTCTCTAGCAAACCTGAGTTCATTCTGTACTTTAGCTTTTCTGAATTTAACCCTACACATGCTAGCTATTTGTTTGAATTCCTCTTTGGTGATTTCCCCATTTTCCCATTTCTTATACATGTTCCATTTAACCCTTAGTTCAGTTGAAAGTTCCTTAGTCATCCATCCTGGTTTTTTGAGGCATCTCCCATTTTTCTTCCTCATTGGAACTGTTTGAAATTGTCCCTTCAGTATTTCCCTTTTGAGAAACTCCCATCCATCTTGAACTCCCTTCTCTTTTAGTATTCCTGACCACGGGATCACCCCCAGTATTTCTCTAAGTTTACCAAAATCAGCTCTCCTAAAGTCTAGAATGCGTGTCTGACTATGCCTGGCTTCTCCTTTCCACTGTACAATAAATTCCAGGAGAACATGATCACTCCCACCCAAGGATCCAACCACTTGCACCCCATTAACTAGGTCATCCGTGTTAGTCAGGATCAGATCCAAAATAGCTGACTCCCTTGTTGCCTCTTCCACCTTTTGGACAATGAAATTGTCTTCAAGGCAAGTGTGGAATTTGCTAGACCTTGAGGATTTTGCTGAGTTTGACTTCCAGCAAATATCAGGATAGTCGAAGTCACCCATCACCACTATATTTCTCCTTTCTGAGTTTGTGGTCATCTGTTCTAGAAAGGCATCATCCAATTCCTCTGCCTGAGTCGGGGGTCTGTAGTAGACTCCCACAATAACATCCCTGTTGTTTCCCTCCCCTTTAATTTTTATCCAGATGCTCTCCACCTGGCTTCCATTACTGATGTCCTGGATTTCTTCATTGGTGTAAATATCCCTGACATATAATGCTATTCCTCCTCTTTTCCTGTTTGGCCTGTTTCTCTTGAAAAGGTTATACCCCTGTATTTCTACATTCCAATCATGAGACTCATCCCACCAGTTTTCAGTGATGCTTATTATATCATATTTGTTTTGTTGTGCTAGTTCAAGTTCATCTTGCTTATTTCCCATGCTCTGTGCATTAGTGTAGAGACATCTAAGACCGTATGCACTTTTTTTTGCCTCCCACTGTTGGGTCCTTGCACTGTTTGCCTTGTTCCCTCTATGACAGTTTTACTATTTTTTCCAGTCCTTTTGTCTTCCAGAACACTGTCTCCCTTCCACAAATAACTCAATTTAAAGCCCTCCTGATCAAATTCTTGAGACTCTTGGCAAAAACATTTCTTCCAACTGGAGTGAGATGCAGCCCATCCCTTGCCAGAAGTCCGCCCTCATGGAAATACAGCCCATGATATAAGAATCTAAGAATTTGAAAGAAACCATATTGACCTCTTGGAATAGATATAGTAACTTAAGCAACACTGGGTAGCAGACTTCAGAGATTAGCAATTTTGTGGCCCACATGAATAAGAGAATTGAGTTCTAGACAACTTTCAAGCACCTAGCTATGCATATTTACTTTCAAGCACCTAGCTATGCATATTGCCACTAGAGCAGCAGTGGAAAATGCCCTCTGGGTGACTGATGTAAACCTAGATTTTTTTGGCTGTAGAAGATTCTTCCCTGAGGACCTTAGTGTGCAGGACGGACAATACAGAAGAAGGCGCTCCTTTAAGTATTCTGGTCCCAAGTCATGTAGGGCTTTAAAGGTAATAACCAACACCTTGTACCTTGCCTGGAAACTAATTGGCAGCCAGTGAAGGGATTTCAGGAGTGGTGTTATATGGTAATTACAAGAAATACCTGTAATCAATCTGGCTGCCATATTTTGTACATGATGTGCGAGTAACCATTTTGTGAAGTTCCTGGGAAAAGAATTGTTGTCAACACAAAATAGTGTAGAAAAATTATTCCCAATTTTGATGATTTGAGCCTGTTTTCAACATATTCCCTACTTTGCCTGAATTTCGTATACAGAGGTCATTATTTATGTACATGGGGGCTAAGATGGAACATTGTTTTGAAAGCTTTCATTGTTTCATTATTTATCTGGGGGGGGGGGGGATGAACATATTCCCCAAAAGAAAGTTTGGCTACATTTTACATTCAAATACTTCAGATTTACAGTGATGATTAAGGAAAAGCAAACTATCTCTTAACAAGTACTTTAAATCATACAAACACATTATGGGCCTTTGCAGACTGCTAGAAATAGTGCAAATTGAGTACACTTTAAGGGTTAGGGTTAGGGAATCATGGGAACTGTATTTTATTATGGCACCAGAGCGCTCTGACAGAGAAGGCTCAATGTCTCAGAAAAAAAAAAATCAATTCCCATGACTCCCTAGCACTAACCCTAACCCTTAAAGTAGACTCAATTTGCACTATTTCTGGCAGTCTGCAAAGGCCCTATCTTTATTTGCAAGCTCGCTAACATGTAGGAGCAACTACTGATTAATATCATAACCATTTTTGATACCTTGTATGATTGTGTAGATAATTAAAGTGTGTTCTTCAACTAAATTCTGCAGGTAAATTTTAAAAGAACCCTGGATGGCTCTATTTATGCAAATGTAAGGTCAGGAAGACATATCCAGTGGTCTTCCAACATGGAAGAAAATTTCCAAATTAGCTGATATACTTTCGAGGTAACAATTGATTATAGAAAAAGTAACCACTATAACTGTGAAAAAAGTCCTAGCCCTACAAAGGCAATTATACAACAAAAGACACAATTCATCACACTACTAGTGGGGGAGAGTTACAAAGGAGTTTTCACTAAATGCTAATGTTCAAGGCTAAAGCAGAGAAAAAGTTCTCCAAGCTGATTGTCAAGAGGAAGACAGCTCATACATTTATTGTACATGTTGTTTTCCACGCATACACCTACTTCCAGACAGAATTGTCTGCCACATATTCATTCAAGGTTGTAAGACTCACGTTTTAATGGATGCTAGTTCATTGGGGGATCTGATGACTCACTATGCGACTTTGAAATTCTTGAGAAGTCACTGCTGAAGAACAAAACACTTGTGGAATTTTTATCTCATTTTTAATGTCTGGTGTATCCCAAACCACAGTTAACACCATTCAGATTTGGATGGAAGCATGCCCCTGATCAGGAATCTGTGCGCTTCAAACAAACTCAATACCCTTCTTCACGGCATGCTAGCAAATCACAATGATAACTGGCACAATGGTTGTGAAACAGAGATAGCCCCATAAGGCTAACTAGAAATATTTCTTAAATCACTCCACAGCATCCCTAAGGCTCAAAGACAAAATGGTAATGATGACTCAAGGGAGTTTGAGGGAGAGTGCCTTATGTTTACCTCCCTAAGACTAGCTGGGGATACAATTCAAATCATCAGATTTACTACAGGATTCAGTGTTTGCGCCTAAAGGGAAGGCTGAAGAAATGGTCTAGGATTGACACCTGGCTTCAACTGGACCCACACCAGGCTTTCACTTTAGTTGATTTCTCTCAAGAGTGTTGAAATTTAAGAGTTTAGCATTAAATAGGTTATAGGTCAAATAAATGGCCCTTTATTCATCCAATTTATATGTCTGGTCACTTTATTTCTTGGTTGGATATCAAATATATGGTGATTAATCACTATGCAGTATGGCAGTAATGCATATTGCACACATACATTTATATGTATATGTGTGTGTGTACACACACACACACAAACATAGATCATTTTGTTTGACTACTAACATATGTTAGCACTGTTGTTGATTTTGTCAATGTGGATTACCACAGTTCAATTGGAATATTATGTGTTTGCAAGAGTTGGGCAAGCAGTGGAGGACTGGTGGGCTAGGGGATGTCTCATCAGCAGGATCGCCATGGATCAAAATCAAGTTGAAGGCAGTTAACATGAACAAAAGATTTGTACCCAATCTTTACTAGCTTTTACAGGAGAAAAAACAACAACCTGTGACATATTAAGTTCATATGTTGGGAATCATAGCTTGAAATTGTTTGGTGCTATTTCAGGAAAGTTAGTGTGGTACAAAGTCTTGGTTCAGAAATCTTGTGTACATGTTCCATTTAAACTGAGGTTGGAAGTTGAACAATTATCATGTTATCAGGCCATATATGTCACTGTAACGTCAGTCCTGTTTTGCTGAGATTGTAACACTTGGTTAGATATCACTGATTAGAAAATAACAAAAGTAGAAGCAGCTGATAGTCCTTGTAATAAACAATTGTAACCATCTGGAGGACATATGATACTGATCCTGGGCACATTAAGAATTAACTTGCTGGTCCCCCTCTCCCCCCCCCCCCCGTTAGATATCTTAAGAGTCACTTGTTTAAATCATGTGTTTGTATTGCATTTTCTCCTATTTAAAACATCTTCATTATACTTTTCTTTACCTTTTCATTACCTTTTTTTATCTGAATATTTTCAATCTATGTAATTGTGTAAGGCACTAATTTGTTGAATACTGAATTATCTACTTGCATGCTGGCCATCTGATTGTAAACAAAATGTACATAAAAGAAAATAACAATATGAACTTCCCAGGTTCAGGCATTAACCACCAAGGCAATTATCCACCAAGGAGGAAAAACAATGACTCCACATGCCACATAGAATTTGAATAAAAACTCAAGGAACAGTGTTATTCTATAACAAGGGTGGGTAAAATGTGGCCCACTGGCCACTAGTCACCTCCAGGAAGCATCAGGGGGGGTCACATTTCACTTTAGAATGCCCCAAAATGGCCCCTAGAGGATGGGGAGGGCATTTCCACCATGTTTAGAGGCCACCTGTCCCGGGGAGGGGGGGATCAAAACTTTTATTTTCCAAAAAAAAAAAAAAGGTCAAAATGCTCTCTTGGGGAGCAGGAATGTCCCCCCCCCATGGTGAGAATGTCCCATATGTCCTAGAGGACCTCTGGGGGCAAAAGTTTTACAGAAGCAGGTACAATGAGGAGTGTGGCCCTCTCATGTGTTCTGGGGGGCAGTATGTCCCCTTAGCTTTCTACACTTGCCTAGCCCTGCTTTGCAGGACACTATTAAGAAGACCAAGGTTCAGTGGCTTCACCAGCCCCCCCCCCCCCCGGTGTAGGGGGCAGGACTTCTGGCTTCAGACTTCCAGCGGGGTTTCCAGGGGTGGAGGATGGTGTGAGACTTCTGGTCCCGGACTTCTGGTGGGTTTCTGGGGGGCGCATGGGAGCACCCCCATGGGCCAGAGCAGTAGCCCGTGGTCCCAAAGAGCACTTAGATGGGGCCAAGATGTGCCCACTGTGTCCAGGAAGAGGCCCAGGCAGGGCCCTGGAGTGCTAGCCGTGGCTGGGAAAAGGCCCAGGTTGGGCCCAGGAGTACCCAGAGAGGCATGGATTGGCCCAGGTGGGGCCCAGGAATACCTGCTGCAGCTGGGAAAAAGCCCACGCAGGGACCAGGAGTACCTGCCTCAGCTGGAAAGAGCTGCCATGAGGACCAAAACAGCACTGGGAGGGGTGGGGAGCTACTATGGTATCGCCTGGTGTGGCCCACACCCCTGCCCCCCCCCCCATGATGTTACCACCAAGGTTTAATATGACTGTTAAGGTTACCATGAGCTCTTTACTATAATATAGCCACTCACTGATAATAAGCAGACAATATGCCTCATCTTTTTTTAAAGAGAAAAGCTTTGATATACGTAGTTTCAAAGGGATCTCATTGGCTGTGGAGAATATATAGAGAAGAGATTTTGTTTGCAATTTATATTTTTTTTAAAATAGAATTATTTTTATAAAGGAGTTTAATTTTCTTTAAAGCAATTTCTGCAAAAAAGGTATTCTATTATATTATGAAACAGAGGTTGGATTACCATCTATCAGGGATACTTTGATTTTGAGTTCCTGCATGGCAGGGGGGTTGAACTGGATAGCCCTTGTGGTCTCTTCCAACTCTATGATTCTATGATTCTATCATTCTATGATTGTGTCTTGAAACAAATGGTTTAGTGCAAAGCTGAAAACATGTAAAATAGAAATTTGGAGACATAAAAATGCCTCTGTAATTTGATGCACAGTAGATAAATAATTTTTCAGCTTTTGAATTGACCATTATTCTAGTAAAGTATACAGTTTTGCAAAGTAGTATTTTATTGGCTGGAGAGTTTTGTTTCAAAAGTGTTTAATATAAATTGTTATAACACACCACCTACACAGGACTGCTTGACATCTCATAACTATTTGTTGTTGTTGTTGTTTTAATAATAATTTCAAAGTGAAATTTTAAATGTGACCCTTCCAGTAACCATCAAAAAGCCCTGGATTTAATATGCATTTGAGTTTGTGAAAAAAGGGCCCGATATGACCAATAGTCTCTAAGGGATGGTCATTAATAGAATATCCAAAAGCCTCAACTCCTCTGTGGACAGTGCTTTTGAACTAATTTGTTTAACAATTTGGCATTGCTTGGATGAGATCCCTAGAGGACTGGAAAGGGACAGAAAAGGGATAGGCTTTGAGTGGTTCTCTTCAAAGGAGACAGTGTTAAGGTGGAAATGTCAATCAAAGAGTTGTTCCCAAGATGGCATATGTGATAGAATTTCCAAGGTACCAATTAGAACATGGTGAAACTGTCCCATCTCCAGAGGGCATTATTTGTTTGTATATTTGTTTTTCCCCCAGCAGTTAAAAAGAATTCAAAAAGCTGTGAGGGACAAATGACATGAACAGCTTGGGGCATTATAGTGGGGGCACTGGAAAACTGTAGGTGGCCTATAACCATACTGTCCTAATCTCTCTGTAACCAGATGGTTTTGTTTTTAACCAACATAGCTGCTTAAAGAATACAAATGTTTAGTAAAGAACAGAGAACAATGCATTTCACCGTATTGAAGGATTCATATAATAATGTTTGGCAAAAAATAACCATAGCAACTGCTCAGGTTGCTCAGAGACATGTTTAAGTGCATCATTAAGGCATCAGCAGCAAATGTTAAGTATATTAAATGTCACTGATTTTGAGGAAAAAATGGTTAAGCATATTTGTACCTTCCTTCTTGACATATATATTTAGTTTATAGTGTTTACAGTTGATAGCAATGGTTGGGCTCATTGTTTTACCATAGGAATGTAAAATCAAATTAATACAACAGAATTTAAATGCACCCAATATTTTCTGGATTGTTACATTCTTTTTTTATTTTAGTATTAAACTCTTGCATCAGTGTTCTCACAGCTTTCATATCCCATGAGCTGAGTGAACTTTGTATGACTTCTAGTTCAGACCCATTAAGGGATCAAGGGAGAACAAACTTTTTGTTTGTTTCATGATAGTAAGAAATAACTAAAAGTGAATATACCAAACAGCAAATGAAGAACACAGTTCATTTGTATAGTCTACAACAATAATCAGTAAACAGGTTAGAATCACTACAAATTTGTTAACTTGATTTCATTTTAGGTTGATAAAGCTAATTCTTTATACACACAATTGCTGAGAAGGCCAATTAATGCCCTACACTATATACACAATTAATAATAGCTGAAGAGTTGAAAAAGTTTTCCCACTCTTAATTACTTGTGAAACCTAATTTTGAACAATTAGAATGCAACAAAATTTCTTTATTGACTCAAATCTCTTGAGAAAGTAGTTTGTCAAATATATGAAGCAGAATATGCCATTGGTATGTGAGGATGTAAATTCAAATTCAAAATCCCTTGTGTATGGAAATGAAGTTGCAGGTCCAGTTTTAATGATGGTCATTAGTGAACAAAGGCATAGGAAACTGGTCTTTGTGCATGAAGATGAACTGGCAGATCCAGATTTGCAATGGGACTAGCCTGTGGTGAGGAAAATAGATGAATGAAGAGCACCCCCATGAGTCAGCTAGTGTTGAAGTGTGTGTAGTGGTCAGGACCACTGTTCTGAGATCTGAGATGAAGTGGTCAGGAAGATTGAAATGTTATGCCACCGGTTTTTCTGTATTCCCATTCCTAACGTCTGATCCTGGGTACTCCATCTCAGACCTCAGAACAGTGGTCCTTGAATAAAAGAACTACAGAGGTAGATTGGAAAGAGAAACAGCAGAATTGGAATTAATCCACAAACTACAGTCCCTCAGCAATGGATTGAATAAAGACAATGGTTTCCTGACCCATTACACCCACTTCAACACTAGCTGACCCCATACTACCTTCATTCATTTATTTTCATCACTATAGGCTAGTCCCATTGCAAAACTGGATCTTCCAGTTCATCTTCATGCACAAAGACCAGTTTCCTATGCCTTTGTGCACTAACGAGCATTGTTAAAACTGGACCTGCAACTTCATTTCCATATAGAAAGGATTTGGAATTTGAATTGACATCCTCACATACCAATGGCATATATATGTGTCTATGCCTGTTTTCCACTCCACCAAATGCATCAGAGGAAGTAGACTGATGCCTACGAAATCTCATGCTATCAATTTCTTTCTGTTAGTCTCAAAGGTGCTACAAGATCTTTCTACACACTGATTCTACAGACTAACATGGCTATATCTTTGAATTCTACTCATATAATAACAGGTCAACAAAATGACCAAAATATGTTAGTAGTCACCTTCCATGTGGTTGCTGCAGCCCCGATCTGCCATTCTCAGGAGTGGCTCTGTGTCACCCCTTTAAGCCAGTATGCATCATCCCTATGTTGTCGAATTTTGAGCATAATTTTGCTTGCATGGGATATTAATGCTATGGTCCTATAGTTGCTGCAGTCTTTTGTGTCTCCTTTTTTTGTGGATAAGGATGCATACTGATTGTTTCCAGTCTGTTGGCCATCAGTGTATTTTTCATATCTGTTGACATATGTTAGCACTGTTGTTGATTTTGTCAATGTGGATTACCACAGTTCAATTGGAATATTATCTGTTCCTGGAGACTTGTTTTTTGCCATTTCTCTTATTGCAGCTTCCACCTCATTTTTTAAAATTTGGTTCATCTTCATATGGCTCTTCATTCCATGTGTCCTTAATTTTGTTATCTCTTCTATATATCTCTTCTGTGTATTGTATCCATCATCTTTTTATTTCTTCCTGGTCTTGAATTATTTTATTTTTAATGTCATAGAGCAAATCTATTACAAATCAAATCTATTTATTTATTTATTTATTTATGCAAATATATTGTAAATCAAATGGGGGGAAAACAAAACAGAGTTCACATTAAAATCTACATTATAAGGTGTTTTCACATCCTACCTCTGAAGATGAAGGCATGCACAATTTCATATCAATCTTTATTTATTTATTTGTTTAGCAGATTTACCAATAATTTTCACAGACTCTCAGCTCATAATTTTCACTGGCAAATGTGTGAAGGCCCATGGGGATTCAATGTGATTTGAAATTATAATCTGTAAGAAGTTTGGGGGGAAGCAGACGAGGGCGTCTGGGACGCCGCGGGACAGTGCGCTGTGGGAGCGAGGCATCCGCACCGTGGTGCACCGTCGGCGTCCCTGAAAGGAGCGTTAAATCAGCGCTCCTTTCAGATGTCAGTGAAAGTGTGCCCCAAAAGCGTAGGGCGCACTTTCACTGACTTTTCCGCCACAGCGTGTGCGGACGCTGCGGCAGGAGGTTGCCCTGGGAGCGCCGGCCATGCGGAGGGCCGGCTGCTCTGAGGGCAACCTCGGGAAGAGGAAGGGGCGCCGAACATGCGGCTGCCCCTCCTCTTCCCTGCCTCAGAGACAGCTCTATTAGCCGTCTGCCGAGGCCCATAGACTAATGAAGAGGATTAAAGAATTAGGTAGCCATGCTTATTAGGAGTTATTTTAGTGCATTTCTCTGCAGCATAAAACAGACATGCCTGAAGAAAAAAAGTGGATTACACATCAAGCATGAACTAATAAAAAGTGTTGTGATGAGAAGTATTATATAGTTGCCAGAAAGACACCCCCCCCGACGAGTCGGGAGGGGTTTCTTGTTGTGCTGGCCATATAAGGACATGAGAAGTCTGATTGGTTAAAGCGTGCAGGGGAATGAGAACACCTGTACGCTTTGTCCAATTGGGTTGTTTGGTTGTTACTCTAAAGTCTCGTGGTGCTACTGGTCTCCTGAGACTTGGGACGAGAGTTTGTTCTTTATAACTCTGTGCTGCCATGTGGAGGCAGCCATTTTCGAGTTTGAACTGAGCGACCCATCCCATCCACCCTTAATTAAAAAGCTATAAATGGGTTACTCTCAGGCTTAGGCTGGTCACCTTTGGGGGCTGGGAGGGAATTTTTTCCCAGGTTGCTTCCCTGGGTTTTTCGCCCTCCCTGAAATTAATAATCAAAATTGATATTGGGAATGGGTCATGGTGTAATAATTCATGCTGTTCTTGTTATTGCTTTGTCACAACTTAAGGGTAGGGTCTATAATTTGAAAATTGCTTGTTTTGTACTTGGGGGGGCGAGTAATGACCCCCACCCCACAGGAAAATTAATCTGGCTAATTAAATTAATTGGGGTAATATTGACATAAGACAAATTAAAGGAAATGACGAATGCAGTTAAATGCATGACATCATTAATTGAATGTTGTCATATGACGTAATATGACATCACTTCCAGAGGGGAGGGTTTTGTAAATTTGTTGATATTGTTGTTTACTTAGTTTGTCACGTGCAGTGAAGGAACACCCATTTTGGGGGTTACACCTTCACTTACACACATGACAAATTTGTTAATGTTTATTGCCTTGTAAATAGACCGTTTACAGCTAAATAAAAGTTGTGGCCTATTTAAACCCAAAAAGAGGTGTCTCGTGTCCTTTGTGCCAGTGCAATGCTCTTGGCTTTTTCAGTTTTTCAAAAGACAGAGAGGGAGAATGAAATAAAATATGACTATAGGTGTATCCACACTGTAGAATTAAAGCAGTTTGGCACTACTTTAACTACCATGAATCTAACATACAAAAATTTGGGATTTGTAGTGTGGTGTAGATTTGTAGATTCAGTCTATTCTGTCAGAGTGTTCTGTTGAATCACCAAACAAAAATCCTAGGATTCTGCAAGATAGAGTCATGGCAGTTAAAGTGGTGTCAAAGTGCTTTAATTCTGCAGTGTGGATATACCCAATATTTTCAGAGTCTCAGACAAAACTTTTGCTACATCAGATTGTTTAACTTGGAATGTTTGCAACCATTACTATACTATGGATTCTTTTATCAGTGTAGACATTTCTTCAGTTTGGGAATGAGAAAGGAAGTATGATAAGGAAGAGAATAAGGTACTGCTGTGTAGTATGGTGCAACAGCAAATTGCATTGTAAATGAAACAAACAAAAGAATTGGCTATAGCAGGCTAAGATGAGTTTTTGTTAACTGTCTTTGAGTTGACCTCATTCAACTGTGAATGAGACATCTCCAAGAATCCTTGTTATCTACTGCTCTGCTCAGGTCCTGCAGGTTCAAGCCTGTGACCTCCCTGATTGAGTTTAGGCATCTGGCATGTGGTCTTCCTCTCTTTCTATTGCCTTCTCCCTTTCTTAGCATTGTTGTCTTTTCTAAAGAGGCATGCCTTTTCATGATGTGGTCAAAGTACAACAGCCTCAGTTTCATCATCTTGACTTCCAGGGTGAATTCAGACTTGATCTGTTCTATGACCTATTTGTTTATCTTTTTGGCTGTTCACAGCATCATTAGCATTCTTCTCCAGCATCATGTCTCAAATGAGTTAATCTTCTTTCTGTCTGCATTCTTCACTGTCCAGCTCTCATATCTTTACATGGTGATGGAGAATATCATATCTTGGATTATTCTGACTTAAGTACGCAATTGTATATCATTACAGTTTAGCATCTTGTCTAGTTCTTTCATAGTTGCCCTTGCCATTCCTAGTCTTCTTATTTCTTGACTGCAGTCTCTATTCTGATCAATGTTTGATCCAAGGCATGGGAAAACTGTAAGTCTGTTTTCTTTATGTAAATCCCCTGTGGTCATTTTCCCCCTTTATGTTCAGCAGTAAGCCTACTTTCACACTTTTTTCTTCAACATTCCTTAGCAATTGTTCCAAGTCTATGATGTTTTCTGCTAGTACTATGATGTTGTGTGTATATCTTAGCAACAACAACAGCAATAGCAAATACATTTCTATACCATTTATCGGTGCACTTAGACACTTCCTAAGCAGTTTACAATGCATAAGCTAATTGCCCCTGACATGCTGGGTACTCATTTAGTGATATACAGAAGGATGCAAGGCTGAGTCAACCCTAGAACCCTGGCTGGGATTGAACTCACAACCTTGTGAGTGTGAGAGACTGTAGTACTGGCAATTAACCACTTCACCAGCAGGCCTCCATGCACCACCAGGGGTCTTAGATTGCTGAAAATAAAAACCAACAGATAAAAATATTGCTTCTTTTTTACCTGTTTGGCAAAAGTATTTGCTTAAATGTAATACTACCACAAAAGCCTTTTTTTCTTCTAAATGTTTCTAATTTTCTTCTAATTTACCTAAATATAGCTTGCAGGAACACTCAAAGTGAGGTCTCCACTAGCTTAGAACTTGTAGAACATCTTTTTTTAAAAAAAGCCCTAATGTACACTGGTACTATGTGAGATAATAAACAATATAACAACAATATTCCATTGTTCTTTGTTCAGTGCAGCAACAATAAGAAAACTAAGGCCTGAAGTAGGTGGGTAAAAGGTGCTGGCTTCAGGCTGCATTGGAGGAGGGATGTGCAGAAAATGCACACTCCAAAAGTGGCTGGAAGCAACATAGAAAGTATGCTGGGTCCATGCCAACCCAGAAAAACTGGAACAAAAGGGAGTGGTGAAAATCTGCTCCTGCTGGTAGCTGGGTTCAGGACTTTGGTAGCATTCTGCTTTCAGAGCGGGCCATCTGGTGACCATGGTCCCACACAGATTGGGAGCTGACCAGGGCTGCAACATCTGGAGGTCACTCCAAGCTGCCAGTCTGCTTTGTCCCTAACAGACTGTCACAGGTGGCAGGTTTGCTTGTAAGGACCAGTGAAGAACCAAAGTAACTTATTCTGGTTATCTGAAAGTATGTTGGTACAAAAATGGCAATAGCCATCTTGCTATTGGGCAGAATAAAATCCCAAAATGCCACTAACATTTAGGTTTTCCTATAAACAAATCACATTAGCTGTCTTCCTTCTCTCCTCACCTCCCCACTCCCATGTTTTAGGAGGGTTCAAAAATCTTTTATCTGCTATATTGTTTTGAATTATAAATAAAAATAATACTTTAAAGACACAGTAACTGTGTTAGTACAAGTAAGTTAACAGTTGCTAAAAAAGATTTGTGAAGTTATGTTTGAGTTTTCTGAAATACCCTTGCTTCTGCCCCATAAAAATCTGTGGACATTTTTGTATCCTGTTATAGACTGGAGTTCTTATGAGATCAAAGATGCCTGGAGGACGATTAATATTATTAGTAATAGCACCATTTCAAAAGACTAAAAGAAGTTACACGTTGTAAAAAATTAGAATTCACAGTAGAATTTACTAAAAGAATAACACACAGTTGAGTTATGTTTATCATTTTAAAGCACATTTTAAAAGGAAATCATGTTCAGTGACCAATACCATTATTTTAAAACAAGTATATAAACCTTCAAAGTCTATAGAAATTTAGAATTCATTATCCCAGCAGCTCTGCACCTATTTTCAGTGTGAGACATGACATGCTTATTTAAAATATAGTCATTTAATTCCTTGCACTTTAAGGCTGTCTGCTATGAAACCTCCCAGAACTTATGAATTATTAGACATTTTGATCAAAATCTTACTTCTAGCTGCCAAGCAGATACTCTCCTTTCATACTGATTTCCCCCCACAGATGATGTGCAACATTAAGCTCCCAAACATTTTTCTAAATGAAACCATGTTCAATGTGGAGAAATAAAAACTAATAGAAATATTTATTAGAATATATGACATAGTGCATGCAGTTTGCTCATCTGCACATCTCTTAACAGCAGTTCTCTAAAACAGAATAGTAGAGTATCTCAGAATCTAAGTTTTCTTTCTCTAAGTTTGTGTGCATTAAAATAGCTTAAAATTATATACTTTTCACAGCAGTGGTCATTCAGATAATCAAAAGAGTCCTGAATAACTCACTAAAGCACTTCTGCAGAGATTCTGGCAGGTTTTACTCCTGGTTATGGCTTGTTACACATCAACAAACATCATTCGTCATTTACCTTCCATCTTCAGTAGATTATTTAGAAGGATTAAAGGGGAATGAATTGAGAAAAGATTATACATCTGTGGAATGCCTGGTATAATGAAGAATGCACCTTATGCAATTCTTTGGATTTCAACCAATATGAAGATTACTCCCATCACCATACTGTTTGGGGGTTATTTTTTTCTTTTTTCTTTTGCAATACCATGTCCTCCCCTCTAGTTTTATTTATCGTGTCTTTCTTTCCTACATTTGTGGATTTCACCATTTTCCCCTCAACCTAGTAAGATTTACCAAGAAAATTTTCAACACGAATATATTTCAATATTTTCCAGTGCTAGATTATATAGTTGAAATAATTATATAACTCCATTACAACCTGTTCATGTCCATTTTGAGTAGATGCAGATAATCATTCTATGGATACATGCTCACAGATAATTCCTCATCAGCAAGAAATGAGCATACATAATTGTGTTCTGCATTGCAGTACATATGCTCATTTTACTGTTGTTTATATATCTGGGCTATTTATAGATCATCCTTGAATGCAAGAATCCCAAGGCAGCACACAATTAAAATAATAAGAAATGCAATTAAACACACAGAGAGAGATAGAGAGACAGACAGACACCTGAATATAAAATGTTAAGAACATATTGTTAGGAACAGCAGCAGTATGAATCAACTATAAAAAGAATATTGAAATCAGTTAGAAAAATGTGGGTCATACTCAAGAAACAACTACTTCACCTGGCACAAGAAATAATATCTAGACTATTCCCTGGTCACACACCTCTAAACTGAAATGGAAAGACCTGGAGGGCAGCTTCACTCTGGATAAAGAATCTGAGCAGACTCTCAAATAAAAAGCCAATCAAGCGGATTTATGGAGAACAATCAGCACTTTGGACTATTTAAGTATCTGCCACTTGGATCACAAAATATAAGGCTAGATTAGTCACTATTAGCAAGTTGTAAATATGATATTTCAGATATTCCAGTCATGGAAAAGGATCCGGTATAAATAATATAGTTGATTGAGCCCAGCCAAACAACCCAGCCCAAACAAAACACCTGTATGATAATATGGACTTCTAAACAATAGGACTGTCATCTCTTCCTGACTAACCTTAAATAGTGTGGAGAGAGATCTGGAGGAGGACAAAGATGGAGAGAGAAGGTTTTAATATGATTGAGAAGGGAATCACATCTTTTTCACACACACACACACACACACACACACTCCTCCCTGGCAGCTTTTTCAAAAGTCACTGCCAAGGCACATGAGGTGGTGCTTCTTTCAGGACCTTTCTAAGCAGTATTACTGTATTGACTTATGTATAAGTCAACCTAGGATTTTAGTGTCAATTTGTGGGCATAAATTTCTCAACTTATAATCAAGTATATACGGTACTTCAGGAATGGTTTACAGAGCACCCCAATTATTTTTTCATATATGCAATGTAGTATGTTTGATGGCTGATCAGGAGAGTCACACTCTTTTAAGGGCAAATTTCAAGAGATTG
This sequence comes from Phrynosoma blainvillii, assembly GCA_026167975.1. Taxonomy (NCBI): domain Eukaryota; kingdom Metazoa; phylum Chordata; class Lepidosauria; order Squamata; family Phrynosomatidae; genus Phrynosoma; species Phrynosoma blainvillii. Next base: position 273,063,482 of record JANUYF010000003.1, read on the forward strand.
ATATGCAACATGAGAAACAATAATCACCCAAAGAAACAGATACTCATCCTCTAGAGAGGTTGAAGCTGAACAATTGTTTTGAGCAGTGTTGTGTGCTACAGCTATCACTTAATATTTTTAATATTTTTTGTTTTAAATTTTTAAATATTTTTTAAACATAAACCAGTGAAAAGTGAAAACAAAAACATAAATAGCAATACAATGAAATTAGTCTTGTGAGATTATATAGACCACTTGTATGTTCTGTTTGTTGATCTTATAGATGGGACATACAAATACAGGAGTGGAACAAGAAGCCAATCTTAGGAACACAAAGAAAAACAAGGCTGGATCAATTATGTAGAGAGATCTTGTAGCGAGACTAACTGAAAGAAAGAAGTTGGCAGCATGAGCTTTCATAGACTTCAGCCTACTTCCTCAGATGCTTTTGGTGGAGTGGAAGCCAGGAACAGACATATCTATGCCCTTGGTATGTGAGAATGTCAATTTAAATTCAAAATCCTTTATGTATGCAAATGGAATAGCAAGTCCAGTTTTAACAATGGTAATTTGTGGAAAAAGACATAGTGATTGGGCATGGAAATGTGACAAGACCAGTTTGACCTTGGAAACCAGCCTGTAGGTGGGGAGAATAGATGAGTGTAGGATGCCCATAGACTCCAACCACACATGGAGAGAGAAATCCCAGATGTCTAAGCAGGGTTCAGGAAAGGAAGAGGCACCAAGGATCACATTGCAAATATGCTATGGCTAACAGAGTGTAGCAGGGAGTTCCAAAAGAAAGTCAGCATGTGCTTTTTAGACTCTAGCAAAGCCTTTGACTGCATAACCATGAAAGGCTACGGAATGGCCTTAAAGGCATGGGAGTGGCAACACATATAATAGCCCTAATGAGAAATCTGTACTCAGGACAAGAGGCTACTGTCAGAACAGAACACGGAAAAACAGAATGGTTCCCAATTGACAAAGGAGTCAGACAAGGCTGCATCCTATCACACTACCTATTCAACCCATATGCAGAACATATTGTAAGGAACTCAGGCTTGGACAAGGAAGAAGCAGGAGTGAAAATAGGATGAAAAAATATCAACAATCGAGATATGATGACGACACCATAATACTAGCAGAAAACCTCACAGACCTGGAACTACTAAGGAAGATCAAAGAAAGTGCAAAGACAGGCTTACTGTTTAACATGAAGAAAACAAAAATAATGACCATGGAGAACTTACACACATCCAAACTAGACAATGAGGAAACAGAAATAGTAAAAGATTTCTCATATCTAGGATCAAACATTGATTGAAATGGGGACAGCAGACAGGAAATCAGGAGAAGATTAAGAATGGGGAGGGCAGGGTATTTCATTGATGAAATGAAATTCATTGATGAAAGATCCCAGTTGGGAGTTGTATGTGACCACTAGTAGGGTTCTGTCATTTTCTCTCTTCAAACTGTTCTGTAATAGATCAGTCCTGGGTTCAAATCTTGTCTTATATATTTGTTTGTTTGTTTTTTATTTCATGTAGTGGGTACTGTAGTTTGAAGAATGCTTGTTGCAATTTCTTGAATTTGGCATCCCTGTCTTGTGCATCTGCTCAGTAGACAGAAGTAGACTGAAGTCTACAAAAGCTCATGATGCCAGCTTCTTTCTTTCAGTTCATCTCAAAGGTGCTATAAGATCTCTATATATACTGATTCTACAGGCTAAAATAGCTATATCTTTGAAGACTAGATCTAGTCAGCAGATAATTTCAGAAATGTACATGATGTTGTCAATATATATCATATTTCCAATAAATATGAGATTTTGAATCATGTTGCTACATGGATGATGCATGTGAAGTCATGAATGTGGCCTTTCCACTTCAGCTCAACCACAACCAATCTTTTCCTCGACCTATAGAGAATTTATTATTGTGTTAGTTAACCTATTCGGGAAATAAAGAATCTAGACACAAGAGCTGGTTGTAAAATGAGCCACTTTATTAACTTTACCCTATTTAGTTGTTGCTTTCTTAATAACTTTAAAAGGTGAGGAACAACCTGGATTGGGTGTAGCTGAGGTACGTGGTCTTTCTCAGGCCAGCTCCAAGCTTTCCCTTGGGTGAAACACCTGAGCCCTAAGGATAACACAGTTCTATATTGCTCTCCAGCCTGCCCGCAATTGGAAGCCAACCCAAGATTGCCTCACTTAACTCACAGGCCTGAAATGAGGGTTTAATTCTCATGCCAGACCCAAGGAAGGTCTCTTTCCTGACTCCCTTAGTCACATGACATAAAGAGGCAGCTCAGAGACCTATCTTTCATCCAAAAGATGGAGTAATACATGTTCATCAAATCTTAAATCTCCCCTTAAAACCTGCTAGTGATCACCTATTTATGACGTCACCCCAGCCAATTGTCAAAGTCCCCAAACAACAGTGTGGAGTAGGCAAAAATACCCATGGAAAGGGGAGAAAATTCTCACCTGGCCCCAAATTGACCAAATAATCTCATACTGAAGAAAAAGTATGATTTAGTTCTGAGGAAAAATGCATAGCATTATTGCCCTGTACATTATGCATTTTTTATTACTTTAACCATTAATACTAACTTTAAAGTAATTAGGAGGGGGGACTCAGACACTTGGTAGCAGTATGCTCATCAAATCAACAAATCTAATAGAAATATTTTAAGGACAATCCAAAGTAGAGGGGTTGGACTTATAATTGCTGAAGCCCTCAGGTCTTGTACTGTTGCTGCTGTCAGATGCAGATGAAAAGAAACATTTACGTATGAATCTGCAAAGATGATGGTATATCTGACAACTTTCTGATAGTCTTTGCAGAGACGAGGTTGTGATTTACTTATTGAAGCATAATACTATATGGCCTTAAAGTGATACATTGTTGCTATTCTGGAGGAGGCTCTCCAGGCCAGTTTCTAAAAGAGAGGAGAAAGAGGCTTTCTAGGTATTTTCTGCCAGGAAAGGAGAAAGAAAAGAAAGCTTTCCAGGCCAGTTCCTGCTAGGAAAGGGGAAGAAAGCAGTTTCCAGGCAGCCATCTTGAGAGGGTAAGTTTTTAAATTCTTTTTTTAAAAAAACTCTTGGGGAGAGTGTGACTGTGACTCAGCGGGTGGGGCTTTGTTGAGTGGCATTTGCAAGTCAATAGGGGGTGGGCTAGGCAGTTAGCTCTATACAACTGCTGCCAGAGCCGCGCGCCTAACGGCGCGCAAATTTTTTTTAACCAGTACTAATTGTAGAAAAGTTCCATTCATCAGCAGACTTAACACTGGTGTTAGCAAGGGATTTTCTTTGAGGAGGGAAGCCGTAGTCCTCTTTCAGCTACTAATTAAGACTTAGTATGGACACTGAAGGAACAGCAGCCGTCACCTGCAATACCTGTGGTATGTTTGTATTCTTACCTTCAGATGTGGGGAACTACACATGCTCCAAGTGCAAGTTGGTAGCCCTCTTGGAGGACAAAGTACAGCAGCTGGAGGCGCGGGTAGCTACACTTCAACATATTAGGGAGCAAGAGGCTTTCCTTGACAGGACAGAACAAACAGTCTTGGATGGGGTACACACAGAGGAAGTTGCTGGGGAAGAGGTCACATCATACACACAGGAGGTAGAAAGCTGGAGGAAGGTCACACACAGAAGTAAGGAGACCAAGGATCATTCTGGGAGTTTGCGGCTACAGAATCGATTTCAAGCTCTTACTCTTAGCAAGGAGGACGAAGAAGAGCAGCAAGGACAGATTTCAGGGACAGAGCAGGGGAACCTGGGAGTTCCACCACAGGGAACAGTCGCTGCTAAGCCTCGGAGGAGGCGTGTGGTCATGGTGGGGGACTCCTTGCTGAGGGGGACAGAAGCAGTGATTTGTGGGCCTGACAAGATGTCTCGGGAAGTGTGTTGTCTCCCTAGGGCAAAGATCTGAGATGTGACAGAGAGGCTGACAAGACTGGTCAGGCCTACTGACCAATACCCCTTCCTTTTGGTTCATGTGGGAACGAATGACACAGCAAGACACAGCCTTCAGAATATCAAAAGGGATTACGAGGCTCTAGGTAAGAAGCTGAAAGAAATGGAGGCACAGATTGTCATCTCGTCTCTTCTGCCAGTTCAAGGGCATGGTCCAGGAAGAGAGAGGAAGATAGCAGATGTCAAGAATTGGCTCCGCAGATGGTGTCGTCGAGAACGATTTGGATTCTTGGATCATGGGCTGCGGTTCCATGAGGACGGACTCCTGGCAAGGGATGGGCTGCATCTAACACCAGTTGGAAGAAATGTTTTTGCCAACGGTCTCAAGAATTTGATCAGGAGGGCTTTAAACTGAACTGTGTGGGGAAGGGAGACAACGTCCTGGAAGACAAAAGGACTGGAGAAAATAGTCAAACTGTCATAGAGGAAACAAGGCAAACAGTACAGGGACCCAACAGTGGGAGGCAAAAAAACGTGCACAGGCAACAAGTAAAGGGGACATATGGTCTTAGATGTCTTTACACTAATGCACAGAGCATGGGAAATAAGCAAGATGAACTTGAACTCCTAGCACAAGAAAGCAAATATGATATAATAGGCATCACTGAAACCTGGTGGGATGAGTCTCATGACTGGAATGTAGAAATAAAGGGGTATAAGCTTTTCAAGAGAAACAGGACAAACAGGAAAGGAGGAGGAATAGCATTATATGTCAGAGATATTTACACCAGTGAAGAAATCCAGGACATCAATCCTGGAAGCCAAGTGGAGAGCATCTGGATAAAAATTAAAGGGGAGGGAAACAACAGGGATGTTATTGTGGGAGTCTACTACAGACCCCCAACTCAAGCAGAAGAATTGGATGAAGCTTTTCTAGAACAGATGACCACACACTCAGAAAGGAGAAATATAGTAGTGATGGGTGACTTCAACTATCCAGATATTTGCTGGAAGTCAAACTCGGCAAAATCCTCAAGGTCTAGCAAATTCCTCACTTGCCTCGAAGACAATTTCATTGTTCAAAAGGTGGAAGAGGCAACGAGGGAGTCAGCTATTTTGGATCTGATCCTAACTAACAGGGAAGACCTAGTTAATGGGGTGCAAGTGGTTGGATCCTTAGGCAGGAGTGATCATGTCCTCCTCGAGTTTATTATACAGTGGAAAGGAGAAGCCAGGCATAGTCAGACACGCATTCTAGACTTTAGGAAAGCTGATTTTACTAAACTTAGAGAAATACTGGGGGTGATCCCATGGACAGGAATACTAAAAGAGAAGGGAGTTCAAGAAGGATGGGAGTTTCTCAAAAGGGAGAAACTGAAGGCACAATTTCAAACCGTGCCAACGAGGAGGAAAAATGGGAGGTGTCTCAAGAAACCAGGATGGATGACTAAGGAACTTGCAACTGAAGTATGTTTTAAATGGAACATGTATAAGAAATGGAAAAATGGGGAAATCACCAAAGAGGAATTCAAACAAATAGCTAGCATGTGTAGGGTTAAAGTCAGAAAAGCTAAAGCGCAGAATGAAATCAGGCTTGCTAGAGAGGTTAAGAACAATAAAAAGGGCTTTTGGGGGTATGTCAGCAACAAAAGGAAAAAGAAGGAAATGGTAGGGCCACTGTGTGGAGAGGATGGCAAAAAGTTAACAGGAGACAGAGAAAAGGCAGAACTACTCAACACCTTCTTTGCTTCAGTCTTCTCAGAAAAGGCAAAGGGTGCTCAACCTAAGTGTAATGGAGCAGAGGACAGAATAGGAGAATTTCAGCACAGAATAAGTAAAGAGATAGTACAGAAACATCTGGTTACTCTAAATGAATATAAGTCTCCAGGACCAGATGAATTACATCCAAGGATATTAAAAGAACTGGCAAATGTAATATCAGAACCATTGTCAATAATCTTTGAGAATTCCTGGAAAACAGGAAAGGTCCCAGCGGACTGGAGGAGGGCAAATGTTGTCCCCATCTTCAAAAAGGGGAAAAAAGAGGATCCCAACAATTATTGTCCAGTTAGTCTGACATCAATACCCGGAAAGATTCTGGAGCAGATCATTAAACAGAGAGTCTGTGAACATCTGGAAAGTAATTCCATAATCACAAAAAGTCAACATGGGTTTCAGAGAAACAGGTCATGCCAGACAAATCTGATCTCTTTTTTTGATAAAATTACCAGCTTGGTAGATGAAGGGAATGCTGTGGATATAGTATATCTTGATTTCAGTAAGGCCTTTGACAAGGTTCCCCATGACATTCTTGCAAGCAAATTGGTAAAATGTGGGCTAGACAAAGTAACTGTTACATGGATTTGTAATTGGTTGACTGGTCGAACCCAAAGGGTGCTCAACAATGGCTCCTTTTCAACCTGGAAAGAAGTGACCAGTGGGGTGCCACAGGGCTCTGTCCTGGGCCCAGTGCTATTCAATATCTTTATTAATGACTTGGATGACGGTATTGGTGGCATAGTTATCAAATTTGCAGATGACACCAAATTAGGAAGAGTAGCTAATACCCCAGAGGACAGGATCAAAATTCAAAATGACTTGAACAGACTAGAAAGTTGGGCCAAAGCTAACAAAATGAAATTCAACACGGAGAAATGTAAGGTACTGCTTTAGGGTGGAAAAACGAAAAGTACAGATATACGATGGGGGACACCTGGCTGAATGAGACTACGTGTGAAAGGGATCTAGGAATCCAGGTGGACCACAAGTTGAACATGAGTCAACAGTGCGATGCAGCAGCTAAAAAGGCCAATGCAATTTTAGGCTGCATCAGTAGAAGTATAGCGTCTAGATCAAGAGAAGTAATAGTGCCACTCTATTCTGCTTTGGTCAGGCCTCACCTGGAATACTGTGTCCAGTTCTGGGCACCACAATTCAAAAAAAGATGTGGAGAAACTGGAGCGTGTCCAAAGGAGGGCAACTAAAATGGTGAAGGGTCTGGAAACCAAGCCCTATGAGGAACGACTTAGGGAGCTGGGGATGTTTAGCCTGGAGAAGAGAAGGCTGAGAGGTGATATGATAGCCGTGTTTAAATATTTGAAGGGATGTCATATCGAGGAGGGAACAAGCTTGTTTGCTGCTGCTCCAGAGGCTAGGACCTGAAACAATGGATGCAAGCTGCAAGAAAAGAGATTCCACCTCAACATTAGGAGGAACTTCCTGACAGTGAGGGCGGTTCGACAGTGGAATACACTCCCTCGGAGAGTAGTGGAGTCTCCTTCCTTGGAGGTCTTTAAGCAGAGGCTGGATGGCCATCTGTCAGGGATGCTTTGATTGGGAGTCCCTGCATAGCAGGGGGTTGGACTGGATGGCCCTTGTGGTCTCTTCCAACTCTATGATTCTATGATTCTATGATTCTATGAAATACCTTCTTTCAAGATCAAAATACAGTGTGCCATTGGTGTCCACTGAGGGTTGGTTCCAGTGCCTTCTGGGGGTACCATAATGCTTGATTGCTAAACTTCCATTAAATACAATGGCATAGTGAAGTTGTGTCCCTGGTATAAAATGGCAAAATCAAAGTTTGTATTTTAGAATTTATATATTTTTGAATATTTTCAAGCAGTGGTTGGTTGAATCTGCAGGTATGGAGGGTTGTTTTTAATTGTGTATATACACTCCCCATTTATGGGCTTGGGAGTCCGCAGTCTTGCCCATTTGTGGACAGCAAGGAAGGAGGGAAAAATTGTGTGCGTGTATGGTGCACTCACAGGAGTGTGCAGCCATTAAAACAAATGGGACCCCAATATTTGCAGTTTTCCCAATTCATGGGGGGGGGGGTCCAGATTCGATCCCCTGTGAATCAGAGTGAACAACTATATTTTAATTCTATATGTTTAATTCTATATATACTCTGAGAGCTAATATATTACTTAAAACTGGGCCTTTACACAAAGTGATATATTATTAACAGTGGGTAAAACAGAATGTGTATATCCTTCCTATAACTAGCTATTTTCAAACTGTGATCAAATTGTTTGGATTAATTTGTTTAAAACTAAATGAAAGTCTCTGGACTGGAGAGAAAAAAGTGAAAACTGTTTACATCTTCTCAAAAACCTTGGATATCAATGGCACAGTCCAAATATTTTTTTCAACTAATTATAAGAGGAGTATTAGTGCTACTTTGGAAATCTCATTCATGTTATTTAGTAGAAAGATTTTCAATAGAATTTTGCAAAATGGTACATGCTGCACCGGCACCAAGGACACGAGACATCTCTTTTTGGGTTTAAACAGGCCACAACTTTTATTTTCTGCTGTACAGGGTCTAATTACAAGATTTACAATTAAACTCCCAACATTTTATCACATGTGTGTGTGAAGGTGTAACCCACCCAGATGGGTGGTCCTTCCCCACATGTGACAAAGTATGTAAACCAATAACAACAAAAGTACACATCCCTCCCTGCCAGAAATGATGTCATATTACATCATATGACATCATTAGTTAATGACATCATTAATTTAATTGCATGCGTCACTTCCTTTGCCAAATTTACTCCAATTAAGTTTAATTAGCCAGATTAATTTTCCTGTGGGGTGGGGGTCATTACCCACCACAAGAGGGGGCCAGCCCAGCTAGGCATCCCCTCTCCTCCCCCCACAGACCACTTTTTTGATATGTTCGGAGAGTGCCTGAACATAAATCTCCGAACCTTCAGCAGAGAGGTGCACCCCATCCCCCCTGTACAGCTTAGGCCTATCCAATTTAATTTCCGAATGTTCAATTATGAAAATGCCAAGTCTTGATAACTGCTTGGCCACATGACAATTTAACCACCATCGAGCATGGTTAATGGTGGCATCTTTGCGAGCTCCAGGCCAACTACGCCTTGGCAGCAGCTTAGTCCATAGCAGTATAGTTCCAGGTCTTTTTTAAAAATTCCTCCAGGTCTTTCACCATCTGCTTCACCAGCTGAAGGCAAGGAACTTTCACTAAGTAATTCTCCCCCAGGTGTATGACTAAAACCCGGGGTTGTGGGTAAGACCTTGACAGCTGTATGAACCAAGGAAGTAGCGCTCCCCACATCATACCCCTGTGGCCAAACCATTGAGTGGTGCTGATGTTCACCAGTCCCAAATTAATATCACACCGGTGCTCAAGCAGGTGGTGTTTTGCCCACTAGGTGCTTTGGCTAAGGAGATGAACTGACCTTTTGCCAAATGATCAATTTTGGAGCACCTAATGCAAATTTGAATCCCCTGTTCTGTTAGGATAACATCCAAAATTAATAGTGCCCTGCCAGACTGATTGTTGCGAGATCCAGGCACAATCTTGCTAATTCGTAAAGCTGCAAAGAAAGCAATGGAAAATACTACCTTGAATAAAGCCGGTTCCTCAGGTGAATAACATGTATCAGCTAGTTGTTCCCACAACTTAGCCAGGACTGAGCCTGTTATTGGCCATTGTGAGTCCTTTACTACAGGGGATTCTCTAGACCAACCTTCCACAGCTCTTTTAACCCTAAAGTCTGTGGTAGGATCAAAACAACCCCTTGCCCTGGAGTGAAAAGCCAGGGCGGCCAGCCTGCCCCTAATAGTAACAGGTAACAGACCTGCATGCCTGAGGTGTACTATGAAATGTAGGACCAGATCAACCCTAATAGGCCAGTTTTCTACTTCCCCAATTTCCAATAAAAATTGGTTAAATGCATTCAAAGCTATCTGGTAGGATTTGCATGTAGATGGGGCAGTGGAATGTAAGATCGCCCTGTTAATTTCTTGTCTCCAAGGCTCCATAGCAAAGCCGGTACCTCCATCGGGTATGGTGACGCCTCGGGAGCAAACTGCCAGAACCTGGAGAACTGAAAATGAGAAAGGGCATCCGCCAAAGGGTTAAGCACACCAGGAACATGCTTAGCTTGTAATAAAATGTTAGAGTTCAAACACTGCATGATCATCACCCTTACCAAACACATGACTCTGGGGGATTTAGCAGACAGAGAATTTACCACCTGAATGACCGCCTGGTTGTCACATCAAAACCAGATGGTCTTGTTAGCAAATTGGCTTGCCCACAGGTGCACAGCCACTACAATAGGAAAAAGTTTCAAAAACGTCAGGTCTCTAGTCAGACCATGTTCAATCCAAGCAGAAGGCCACACCTCTGCAGCCCAATGGCCATTCCAATAAACCCCAAAGCCATGGGCACCAGAGTGCCCTGAAAGTCTGCCCTCAGCAGCATTTCAGATCTCCAAAATGAAGTCCCATTGAATTGCTCAAAGAAGGACTCCCAAACCTTCAAGTCCTCATGAATCCCCCTTGTGATCCTAATATGATGGTGCAGTGCAGACACCCCTATAGTAGCCCTATATAATCTTGCGCAAAATGCTCATCCCAGAACTATTACCTTACAGGTGAAGTTTAGTAATTCTGTAAGTGATTAAAATTCACGAAGTGTAACTTTTTGCTTCCCCAGCATCACACTAACCTGCTGCCTCATAGCCACCAATTTGTCATTCGGTAATCAAGAAATACCAGCTACAGTGTCTATCTCGATACCCAAAAAGGTAAGCCATGTGTCGGGCCCTTCATTCTTCAGCTAGAGGAACTCCCAATTCCGACATCAATTCCTGAAAATCAGCTAAAGTGTCCCTACATTTTGAGGAATTGGGATTTCCAGCAATCAAGAAGTCATCTAAATAGTGGGTTATTGCCTTGTTACCTGACCGCTTTACTGCACACCAATGAAGAAAGGTGCTGAAAGTCTCGAAAGCTGAACAAGAAATTGAGCACCCCATTGGCATGGCTTTATCAAAATAATACTTTCCTTCAAACTTAAAACCCAGTAAGTCAAAATCATCTGGGTGCACAGGGAGCAGCCTGAAGGCGGATTTTATGTCACACTTCACTAAGAGGGCTCCCTTGCCTAAATTTCTAACCATCTTGACAGCTGAGTCGAACAATGCATACTTAACAGACGTAAGCTCAGTATCTATATCATCATTCACAGAGTCACCCTTTGGGTAAGATAAATTGTGAATCAACCTGAATTCCCCAGGGGCTTTCTTGGGAACCACACCCAAAGGGAATAAACGAAGGGTGGGAATTGGCAGCTGATCATGAGGTCCTGAAATCCTTCCAGCAGCTATCTCTTTCGCTAACTTGTCCCTCACGATAGTTGGTAAATCCCTCAGAACAAGCATTGAGCGCATAGCGATGTACCCTAGAAACTGTGTAGGGGATGCAAAAACCCAAGGAAAAAGCATGAAATAAATAAGATGCAGCCTCCTTGTTTGGGTACACTCTCAGCCAAGCCACCATTACATCTAACTTAATTGGTGACAGAGCCTTTACCTTCTGGGGATACTGGCTGGGGGGCACCTCCCACTCCTGACTGCTTACCTCTGCTGCAGGAAACACGGGGGTGACCACCCCCACAGGTGCTACACTTGTGATCAAACCTGCAGGGCTGCCTCTTGCACTTGCCTGTGTTAAAGTCCCAGCATATACCAAATTGCCTTCTCTCTCCCGTGCCAGGCCTCGCATTCTACCCTTTTGGCTGAGTAACCATGGGGACAAACCCATTGTCACATCTGCTTGAAGGGGAGGCCCCCACCATTACATCTGCCCATAATTCAGACTGTACATGTCTCCAAGACAAGGAGCGATCTTGTGCAGCTTTCATTCTAAACTGATCATCGTATTGCAGCCAGGCTGCACCCCTAGTGTTATGATGGCAGTTGGTGTAAGCTTTTATCATGATCTCCTGGTATTTTGAAAAGTCAGGAGACCTAAGGGGCTCTTTTTCCTCTATAACTCCCCTGTAAATAGTAAAACCTATAATCCAATTCACAAAATTATGCTCCAATTTAGGGCATTTGAGCACCTGAAATTTTTTTGGAAGGCTGAAGACAATCTCATCCTTTACCATGATCCTTGGTTCAGGATCCCAAAAAGTAAGAGAATACATCTATATAATCTCCCTTTCATATTCTTTCTTTAGTGGAAAGAGGAAGGTGTGAGCCAAGGGGTGTAGACATTCCTGTGTATGGAATGGATTCAGAATGCAGTTACTCTTGATAGTACAGGAGCACCCAAAGGAGACACCGCAGGGGTGTCGCTAGCCAAAGCAATTGGCTGACCAACCTGCACCCTAGTGTTAGGGACCTGTGTAACCACAGGTGCCTGCACAGGTGTACCGAAAGCTGCAGGGATGAGGCATTCCAAACCCACACCCTGGCTAACCTGGCCACCTAGAGCCCATACAAAGGTGGGCCAATTTGCCAGTGAAGGATTAGTAGGAGACAAACCTGATATTGAAGGTTGCTGGGAAGCATCACCAGCCAACTGCACAGGTCCCCCGAAGTGTGGCCCCACAACAGCTCGGGTGTCAGGCAGAGATGAAGCAGCAGCTGCCTGATCTCTGCACATCACGGGTTTGCTCCACTGCACCAACACCTGGAAGAACCACTCCTCGCAAGAGGTTATATAGATCTGCCACAGTGGGTTGCTCAGAAACAGGGGCAGCTGCACCCTGAATCCCCATGCCTGGAACCCTTTTTAGGAGTTCCCACACATCAGCTATAGTGGGTTGCCCTGCCTCTATAGCCAAAACCACCAAAGGACTCGGTGTAGCAGCAATTACCTGATAGTCAGGTACAGAAGGAGGGAGCAGCACTTCTGCTTCCAGGTTGCCAGAAGTGCTGACAATAGGGCTGGCGGCTGTAGCCTGTAGCCCCTTCTGGACAAGCTGGTTACAGACCACCACACAGGCCTGTACAGTCTTGCCCAGTTGTGCTAGCTGAGTAGCAATCTCGTCATCTCTGTTGGTAGACTGAGAAGGGCTCTTTGAAGCAGAGTGACTAGAGCCAGGCACAGCTCACTGGGGGGAGTGATGCCTCGCAGTACCTCTTAGATTGGGCCTTACTGCGAGGCATCACTCCCCCCAGTGAGTGTAAACACAGGTCCTATGCACAATCACCCAACCTTGGATGACTACCACCAGGCCAAAGGCCGCCCTTCCCCAAGTCTCAACAAGAGACGCAGATAGCCAGGAAGCGTTGCTGGCAACAACCAACGGGGGGAGGGGGGGAGTTGTCCACCAAGGTCCTATTAGGCACCCTGCCCAAAGACAAGTATTGCCTTCACACACTCACCGCTGGGGAGAGGTGTGAAACCCTCCCGAAACAGCGATGGGGTCCCGACCTTACCAGACCAGGATTGCCGGGCCACCGCTGGGCCTGAAATCTAGTACCGGGTTTGTGTGCCCAATGAGGATGCCTACCGCAGCACCCACCTCGGATGAAGCAGTCCTCCGAGTGTTGGAGATGCGGAGGGCTTTTCAGGCCCGAGGGGACCGACCCAAAGGCCTCACTCAGCCTATTGCTTGAAGTACACAGGGAGACTCGAAATTAAGAACTCCGGCTGTGAAGAGGAATGAAGAATTATCAGCAAAAGCCAAATTGGAGCAAGCCAAGAAATTCGCTAGGCAAAAGCCAAGCAAGCAGCTAGAGCACAGAGCAAGCGATGTGCCTTGCTCAGTTCAAGCTCTAAAATGGCTGCTGCCATGTGGCAGCACAGCGCTATAAAGAACAAACTCCCGTAGGAAGTCTCGCGAGAGTACAATCACCGTGAGACTTCCTTAACCTAAACAAGCAACGTGATTGGACCAAGCGCGTAGGTACCCAGAGGCCCCTGTGTGCTTGACCTATCAGGCCTCTCATGTCCCTATATGGCCGGCGCAACAAGCAACCCCTCCTGACTCGTCGGGGGGTGTCTTTCCTTCTGTTCAAAGAAATAAGTCAAAAATCCCATGAGAGTTATGTCATTGAATATATCTTCAAAAGTTGTTTAATCAAGAACCATTATTTCTAAAGAATTCGTACAGGGACATTGCAAAATGATGTCCCCCAATTTATCCCTAATTGCATATGACACAAAATATGGTGGGGAGCATGAGTTGATTATTTGCCTTTTCCTTCCCTTCCCTTCCCTTCCCTTCCCTTCCCTTCCCTTTTCTTAATGGTTTCACAGGATGTTTATCATTTGTAGCTGAATAGTGTGGATATTTTTTTTTTTGAAGGAAGAGAATTCAACTAGATTTGGTAGTGATGTTCTGTGAAATAACTGTTGGATGTTGTATTTTCCCTCAGAATGACAGTACATTGAAATGTGGCATCAGTGCTAGGACATTAGTGTCTGTTTGTAGTTGGAATATTAATGATGCAGTGCCTCCAGGGGCATTCTAGGAAAGTATAATAGCAGAGACAGGGGGAAAAATGATGATGAGGGAGAAAATGTTATGAAACAGAAATAAAAACAGTTAACTGAAAAGCTGATTAATTTGTACCCTCAAAGCTAAATTTCTCCTTGAAATTATTTACCCCTACATGCTTTGGTGACATTTTTCACTGACCCAAAGAGATGAAGTTTATAATTCAAAATCTCAGGGAACTGTATCAGTTTTTCACATGACATGTTTTGATTCTTTCACTCCTTTTATACTTTCTCTACATTAATATGGTATCAGTTTGCTTATTCCCAGGACTCAAACAGTTAAATAGGTTATAAATCAATAAAATGGCTGTTTAATCCAACTAATCGTGTCTAGTCTCAATATTTCATGATTGTTCAATAAATACCTGATGCATAACCAGACACTAACACTGGATTGTGAGTTAAAGTGGCTGAAATGAACCATTTCAGATTGAAATGGCTAAGTCTTGTGAGAGTTTTTGGAGAATCCCATAAAAAAAAAACTAAGGCTTTTATCAAGGATTATGAAAAGCTTTGAAATACTGAGTCCTAACCACTTCTGTATTTCCCTACTTCTACCCTTTCCCATAATTTCCCAGATATGGTTGAGAAAGTGAAAGTGAAAAGAAAATGGCAGCTGCAACATGTGCTCCACAAATCCTGGTTCCTTTCAATGAGGGCTTCTGAACGTACTTTAGTCCTGCACACACAAATTCTCATTGTTTTTATTTTGGAAAATGTATTAATTTATATTCTTCCTAACCAAAATGAAGGAATAAATATACTTTGCATAAACAGCAAGCAGGCTTGGAGCAAGCTCACAGATCTTTATTACAGTGTGAGATGTAGTTTACAATAGGCATTATATGACCGTGAATAATCCTTTTAAAATCCTGTTTGTTAATGGAGTTCAACAGAATAAAAACTGACACATTTCAGAGTTAACAATAACTATTCATAAAAATTTAGATAAACACCTTATTTAACTGTTCACTTCCCTCCCCCCAAGCTTCATAAGTATGAATGTGTGTGAAAAGAACATGAATGAGAGATAAGTATGACACAATATAGATTTGAAATGAAATATTTAGCATGCAGAGAGGAATCTCAGAATGACTATTTAAAATGTACTACCAAAGTCTTCCTTAGTCTTATCCAGGGGTGAGAATCATATGTTGCCCCAAAGGTTGTTGGACTGCAACTCCCAGAATTCTTTCCCATTTGTTATGCTAGTTTGGACTCCTGAGAGTTGCAGTCCTGCAACATCCAAAGGGCCATATGATTCCCACCTCTGACCTTTATCACTAGCTGAAGAAGAGGAACAAACAGGTACATGAAAAGGGGGTGAATGTTGGGGGGGGGGGGAAATCAAAGTTGCACTTTGTCAAATTCTACCACTGATCAGTCAGGGCTGTTCCCAGCAACTGGCCACACCCAATGAGATTACCCTCCACCTCTCTCCTTTCTATCAGTTCTTTGACTGTGACCTTCCTATTTGCCATTTTAGTGATTATTATAAATTAGCTTATTGCTGTGTATGGCTGAAATGAAAGATGCTTTGATGTATATGTGTCACTTGTTTGTAATGAAATTGTTAGGGCCTATGGTTCAAAACTATAAATAATAATAATAATAATAATAATAATAATAATAATAATAATAATAATAATAATAATAATAATAAAATTTATTTTTATCCCGCCCCTCTTCATAAGCAACTGGTGCAGCTTACATTAAAAATGCAGTAAAAATGCAATACATATCCCATAAACCCACCCACCCCTTAAAATAGTATTAAACAATGAAGCAAACAGTTGACTGTCAGAATTCTTAGAAGTAGACATTATTTCGTGTAGAAACATCCAGATCTTAAATATATAGGGCTACTGATACCAGTATTGGCAGGACTGCCAATGCCAGTGAGATTTTTATGCGTATACTCTGTATGATTTAGCAGGCAGAACAGAATGTGCTTCTATTGAATTGGTCACTGAGAAAACAGCTGCAACAACAGCATTGCCTACTTCTGAAAACAAGCATTGAAAATGCACAATAGTACAAAGCACCTCTCTTTTCTTCTCGTCTGAAATGAATGTTACATTACTTAAAATAATATATTTCTGTCTTCAAGAATTTTTCAGAGGATTCAATCTATCAAAATAACAGCAAATGTAAATTTGTGAAAATGAAATGTTTTGAACATTACATCATATGTGGTGGGGCTGTCCTAAATCAAGAAAATATTGGTACAAAATAAAACAAATAATAAATGAAATATTAAATATAAAAATACCTCTTTGCCCAAAGCTCTTTTTACTAAATATGATAAAAGATTTAAATGTTGTAATAAAAAGAAATTATGAATGTATTCTTCTGTACATGATCTCGATAGCAAGAATAGTCTTCGCGAGATATTGGAAGAACGACAAAATTCCCAAAATGGAGGAATGGTTAATCAAACTGAAAGAAGCTATGGGGATGGATATCCTGACAAACTTAATAAGAGATAAATCCATGGAAAAAACTATGTCACAATGGGAATTGGTAAATAAATACATTGAGAAAAGATTAAAGAAAAAAGAAAATTAATAGTATATTACTATATAGTTCGAAGAGAGATGAGTGTAGGAGGTTTTGGAGAGATCGAAAGTGAGACATAAGGAGGAAATAACAATTAGTTAAGGGAAATTAGAATATTATAAACAACAATTGAAACAAAATTTGAAAGCTAAATTAATAAAACCGGAGTTAAGAAAATTTACGAATAAACATAAGAACAAAATTAAGTATCGGAAAAAGCGTGATATAAGATTATAAAGGTGACAATATGTAAAATATAGAATAAGATATATAGAGATGGATGAGGGAAAATTTAGATAAAGAAGAGTGCTCAGATTGGGAAGTAAAAGAAAAGTATAATAGATTGAAGAATTTCAGTTAGTAACTAGAACTATGTTAGTTGTCTATTCGTGTATTAAGCTTGTATGTAATTAGGATGCATGTTTTTAGAAAGTATGTTTATAGGAATGAATGTAGATATAGTTTGTATATGTGTTTGTAGGTAAATTTGTGTAGTTGTATTAAAGTTTAAATTAATAATAAAAAATAAAAAAATGAAATGTTTTGGGAATCTCTTTGTCAAGTGGGAAAGAGAAATTTTGCATAACTCACAAACTCAACATGTTTCTTTAACAATTGCTATCTGCTTCATCACTACATATGCAAAGGCTTTTAATGTCAAGAGTAATTTTTTTAAATTAATATGTTTTTAATTTGGTAATATAGGGGGGAAGCAGACGACTGCTTCCGGGACACCGCCGGACAGAGCACCGGCGAAGCGGAGCTTCCGCACCGCGGCGCTCCTGCGGCGTCCCTAAAAGGAGCTCCAAATTGGCGCTCCTTTTAGATGTCAGGGAAAGTGCGCCCTAAAAGCGGCGGGCACACTTTCCCTGACTCTTCCGCCGCAGCGCGTCCGGTCGCTGCGGCGGGAGGTTGCCCGGGAAGCGCCGGCCTTGCAGAGGGCCGGCAGCTCCCAGGGCGACCTCAGGAAGAGGAAGGGCTGCCGCGCGTGCGGCTACCCCTCCTCTTCCGGGTCTCGGAGACGGCCCTATTAGCCGTCTGCCGAGGCCCATTGTTATACAAGTTATATATATATATATATATAGTATTTTTAAAAAACACAGTAGCAGCAATAACAAAAACCTTGAATAATACACCTATTCCAATGAAAATAAAAAGAAATAAATTGCATATTTCATTCTATTTGTTGATCCAAAATTAAGAAGAGAGCGCATCATCCCAAAGGCTTACACAACACTTAAGAACAACAACACTGCAATCACCCCATATCTGTCAGGCTGTCTAGACCAGGAAGTCTTGTAGCTGTGTGGCTGCCACATGCTCCAAAACCTATTTAGAAATGGAATGCTGGAAACTGACAAGCAGTTATCTAATACTTGGTTACTCTGGTTAATACTTGGAACATCGATCTTACCAGGGCTATTGACACGATTGCTCCCAAGCGTCCTTGCCAGCCCGCTTCGAACAATAGGCCATGGTTCACACCTGAGCTTAGGAGAATGAAGCGAGCTGGAAAACGACTAGAGCGCAGGTGGCAGAAGACTCGACTCTTATCTGACAGAACTCGCAATAGGAATTTTCTTAGTTCCTATTGGGAGGCAATGCGTGCAACGAGGAGAGCCTTCTCATCTGCATGTATTGTGTCTGCAGAGTCCCGTCCGACAGAGCTGTTTAGGGTGGTAAGGGAGATGACGCAGGTGCCCCCTGCGCCAAATCCCTTGCTTAACCCAACGACGGCCTGCTGTGACACGTTTAACAACTTCTTTGCAGACAAAATCTCTCAGATAAGAGCCGACTTAGATGCCACTACTGCAACAGAGTCATCAGTTGAGGCATCCAGCGACTCCGCCGATGGGGTTTTACTGGATCAGCTCCAATCTGTGAGTACCGAGGACGTGGACAAGCTGCTTGGTAAGGTGAGGAAGACAACTTTCCCTCTCGATCCTTGCCCATCATGGCTGGCAGTCCAGGGGGGGGGATGTATTGGTGAGATTCCTTACGGATATCATCAATGCATCCTTTAGGAAAGGACATGTACCTTCTTGTTTAAAGGAAGCGGCTGTTAGGCCGCTT
Source organism: Phrynosoma blainvillii (assembly GCA_026167975.1). Lineage (NCBI taxonomy): Eukaryota > Metazoa > Chordata > Lepidosauria > Squamata > Phrynosomatidae > Phrynosoma > Phrynosoma blainvillii. The sequence continues at coordinate 273,082,299 of JANUYF010000003.1, forward strand.
CTGAAAAAACCTTCCCTAGACCCCCTAGATATGAAAAATTACAGGCCTGTATCATTGCTGCCATTTTTGAGCAAGGTAATCGAGAGGGCAGTTGCTCTTCAGCTCCAAGCTGTCTTGGATGAAACCGATTATCTAGACCCATTTCAAACGGGCTTTAGGACAGGCTTTGAGGTTGAGACTGCCATGGTTGCCTTGACTGACGATCTGCGTCTGAGCATCGACAGGGGTAGTGTGACCCTGTTGGTGCTCCTAGACCTCTCAGCGGCGTTCGATACAATAGACCACGGCATCCTCTTGGGCCGCCTGAGGGGGTTAGGTATTGGAGGCACTGCTTTGCAGTGGTTCCGGTCCTTCCTCTCAGGTCGGTCCCAGAGGGTGCTGCTTGGGGACTGTAGCTCCAGTAAGAGGGAACTCACTTGTGGGGTCCCTTAGGGAGCTATTCTGTCCCCGACATTATTTAACATCTATATGAAGCCGCTGGGTGAGATAATATGGAGTTATGGTGCTGGGTGTTATCAGTATGCTGATGACACCCAAATCTATTTCTCTGTGTCTCATTTGTCGGCCTCGAATTCCAATGGCATCTCCTCTCTCAATGAATGTCTTCGAGTGGTAATGGGCTGGATGAGGAAAAACAGATTGAAGTTGAATCCAGACAAGACGGAGGTGCTCATGGTAGCGGTCCCGAAACCAGGAATTGGGTTGCAACCTCCAGTCCTGGATGGGGTCACACTCTCCTTCAGTGACTGTGTTCGCAGCTTGGGGGTGCTCCTTGACTCATCACTCCTGATGACGAATCAGGTTAATGCGATGGTCAGGAGCGCCTGTTATCAGCTTCGGCTGATACGCCAACTGCGCCCTTTTCTGGAAGTAAGGGATCTCGAAACTGTGGTGCATGCGCTGGTAACCTCACGCTTAGACTTCTGTAATGCACTCTACATGGGGCTACCCTTGTGCCTGGTTCGGAAACTACAGTTGGTCCAAAATATGGCAGCCAGGCTTTTATCGGGAACATCTAGGAGGGATCATATTACACCAGTTTTGAGGTCCCTCCACTGGCTGCCTATTAGTTTCTGGGCCCAGTACAAGGTGTTGGTTATCACCTTTAAAGCCCTAAATGGCTTGGGTCCAAGCTATATCAGGGACCGCCTTCTCCCATATAATCCTCCCCATGCTCTCCGATCCTCTGGGAGGAACTTGCTGCAGCTTCAAAAATCAAGGCTCGCGGGGACCTCCCAAAGGGCCTTCTCTGTTGTCGCTCCCAGACTCTGGAACGGCCTGCCGGATGAGATCCATCAATTAACATCTTTGGATAGCTTTAAAAGGGCTATCAAGACGGATCTCTTCCGGCAGGCCTTTCCAGATTAAACTACTTGGCCTCAAGACCCGAGACTTGAGATCTTGAGATCTCTTTAATAAATACTCCTTAATTCCCTTTAGCAAGGGCTGCTGGTTTGTATGCACAAATTTTATAAATTTATATTGTTACAGTTAAATGTAATCTGCTTTTAATCGATTTTGATTTAATAGCTTTTAAAGGGGGGGAGGAGGGAATTATGTTTAGATTGTATTTATTGTATTTTATTATGTTCACCGCCCGGATTGGTCCGCCATAGGGCAGTATATAAATAAATTATTATTATTATTATTATTATTATTATTATTATTATTATTATTATACTGTGGGATTGAGGAGGGCTTTTTCAGCAATGGTTTTATAACCGTCTCCTTTAGGTATATTGGAATTCTGCCTTGTAGCAAGACACTGACCACTTCTGCTACCACATCAGCTGTTCTGGCCTTTTTACAGAAACCAAGAAAGGTACATATGTGGTGGTTCCCACCTCTCGAAGAATCCTGTCCTTGTTCTTGGCCTATTATCACTGGACATGCAAGAACCAAAAGAACACCCACTGTGTATGTATTAGCTATAGCATACTAGACAGAGCCATTTTATCTGAAAAGCACCAAATTGTTCAAGCAGACTGTTGAATGGTGAGGATTCTCCTCTTGTTGGCCAGTGTATAAAGCAGGGGTAGGCAACCTTTCCCCTTTAAGGGCCGAGGGACTTCAGCTCCCAGAAGCCTCAGCCATGTTGGCCAATAGTCTCATGTTGGCCAATAGTTCCTGGGATTCTGGAAGTTGAAGTCCCTCGGCCCTTAAAGGGGAAAGGTTGCCTACCCCTGGTATAAAGGATCGTAGTCCTAGATGTGCATTTCTTGACGTACATTTTCAAAAATAATGTGCAACCACATTTTGGTTAATCATAGTAGCAGGGGAGGAAATACATTTTCCCAAAGACCAAATACTACAAGGGGGGTGCTGAAAACTTCTTGTCCCACCCCACCCCACCCCCCCATCTTAAAATTTTGCATAATTTTCTCACTGTATCTTGAAAGAGTGCTCCTTTGTATTGTAAATTGGTAATCTGCAGGAATAGAGCTCTAATTTTTTAAATTTTTCAGATCATTGATAGACCCATACCCTCTGGAAGTGTATATACTTCTCTTCCATCATGCACTTTGAATGTTGGATATTTTTATACTGTATATGTCATTTGAGATTCATATATTTCTAATTTTCTATGTAATTGGCAGTGTATTCACTTTTTATTTGCATATATATGGGAAGCATATACATTACTTGTTTTTACTTTCTAGCACAGTATATTGCCTTGTCCACACACTGTTTACCTGGATGCTAGAAAACTACTGTTCCTACATTTACTGTATATTTTAGATAAAGACACTCCCCGACTCATCGGGAGGGGTTTCTTGTTGTGCTGGCCAAATAAGGACAAAGACTTCTGGTTGGTGAAGGCGCGCAGGAAACATCACACCAGCACACCTAGCCCAACAGGTTGTTTTACCAATTCTCACAATGTTATGGTTATGCGAGAATTGGACGAGAGTTTGTTGTATATAACTTGGTGCAGCCACGTGGAGGCAGCCATTTTTATAGTCGAGACGGTGAGAGTAACATCGATTCATTCTCTGCTTTTGGCGTGCTCGGCTTTGGCCTTGCGTTTTTTGGGCTTGTGTTATTGTAGCTCTTGCCTATTTATTCTGTTTTCCTCATAGTTTAATCCGTGGGCTCAGGTATTTTCCTAGAGCAACCCGTGGGGGTAAGCGAGTGGCCTTCAGGCCAGCCTTCAGGGCCTCCTGAATCTCCACATCCCCAATTCTTGGGGACTACACCTGAGGAGGGTCCTCCGGGTTCTTTCTCACCAGGTGTGTTGATCTGGTACCTTCTTAGGACCTGAGGCACCCCAGTCACTCGATCTGGTAAGGTCAGGACCCACCACTGGTCTGGGGGGAGGTCGTCAGCACTTTCTCCCAGTGGTGAGAGTGTGAAGATGTTAGTCTTTGGGTGAAGGTTCCGCATTGGGCCTTCAGTGGACACCTCTCCAGTGGTGGTTGCCAGCGACGCTTTCTGGCTGTGGTGTCTCTTGAGAGACTTGGGAAAGGGCGGCCTACTAAGACCAGGTGGTAATCATCTACAGGATTTAGGGCCCGTGTTCCTTGTCACCGACCTCAGGATGCCACATAGTAAAGCCCAATCCAAATGCTGTTCAGCTTCTGTCGCACCTTCTGCAGGTCACTTGGCTTCTAAAAGACCTTCGAAACCTAGCAGCAGAGAGGAGGATTTAGTTGCCCAAGTTACTCAACTAGGCAAAACTGTACAGGCTTGCATGGCGCTGTGCAAACAACTTGCACAAAAGGAACTCCAGGCTACTGCCTCTTCCTCAAGCGTCAACCCTTCGGGTCTTGACAACACTGAGGCGTCTTCTTCCATGGCAGCACCTGAGTCTCAGCTGGCCACAGCTACACCGGGCCCACCGGTGGCTTCGGCAGTAAAGATCGGGCACCCCATGGTTGCCGATGTGTGGGATCTTTTGCAAAGAGTCCCGGGTTTGGGGACACAGGGTGTGGTTCCCCCTCCGTCCGGGCAGCCTACTATGGCTGATTTGTATAACCTCTTACAGAGGGTGGTTCCAAGCAGTGCAATGGAGCAGGCTGGTGGCGAGCAAGGAGGCGATCAAGCGGCTGCTGCCTCTGCTACCTTGGACACCCGAGCTGTTGCGGAGCCACATTTTGGGGGACCTTCACGGTCAAGTGGTGAAATGGCTCAAGCCTCAAGTTCAGGTGTGTCTCCTAGCATTGCTCAGTCTAATTGGCTTACCTCGGTATGGGCTTCAGGTAGTCAGGTTGGGCAGGGGGCGGCTTTGAAGCGGACTAACCCTGGGGCTTTGAATGCGTCCGTCCAGGCACCTGCTGTTTCACAGGCACCCGACACGTGGGTGCAGGGTGGTCAGCCCTCCGCTGTTGCTGGCACCGCACCTGTTGTGCAAATTGGCACCGCACCTGGAGCGGTTGGCGGCATGGAGCCTACTCCTTACGCTGGTATGTCTACACTCCTTGGTTCTCACCTTCCTCTTGCCACTAAAGAAAGGATTTGGAAGGGTGAATACATTGATTTATTTACTTTAACCTTTAGGGATCCTGAACCAAGGATCATGGTTAAGGGTGGCATTGTTTTTAGTTTGTGTTATCGAAGAAAAAGAGCCCCTTACATCTCCAGATTTTTCTAAATTTCAGGAGATCATGATACAAGCATATACCAATTGCTTATATAATTCCAGGGGTGCTGCTTGGCTCCAATATGATGAGCAGTTTAGGATGCGAGCTGCACAGGATCCCTCTTTATCTTGGAGGCATGTGCAGTCTGAGCTATGGGCTGATGTCATGGTGGGGGGCCTCCCCTTCGAGCAGATGTGACAACGGCTTTGTCCCAATGGTCACCTTTCCGAGAGGGCCAAATGCGAGGCCTACCATGGGTGATAAAATACAATTTGGCTTGTGTTGGGACTTTAACACTGGCAAATGTAAAAGACAACCCTGCAGGTTTGATCACAAGTGTAACACCTGTCAAGATGGTGAGAGTAACATCGATCCGTTCTCTGCTTTTGGCGACCCATCACTCCCACCCTTGTTTTAGTGATAACATTACTCTCAGGCTTCGGCCAGTCACCTTCGGGGGGCAGGAGGGATTTTTTTCCCCAAGGTTTTCCTTGGGTTTTTCGCCCTCCCTGAGATTTGTGTCGGTTATGGTTTGGGTCTTGAGTATTTATTTGTTTGTCACAACTGGGGGCACAGGGTCTATGATTTTGTATGTTTATTTAATTTGCTGGGGGGGGGCATGCCACAAATAAAATGACCCCCATGCCACAGATAAACTTAATTTGGCTAGTTAAATTGGGAATTAAAATTTGGCTCTAAACAAATTCACAGGAAATGACATATTCAATTAATTGTTGATGTCATAACATTATGCGATGTCATATGACAAAATATGACGTCATTTCCGGGGGAGAGGTTTGTTATTTGTTTATTTATTTGTTTATTTATTTACTGTTATTATTTGTTGTTTAATTATTGTTTTGCCACAGGCAATGAAGGACCACCCTTGGATGGGTACACCTTCATTTACACCTGTGGCAAAGTTGATATATTAATAATTCAATCCTTCAATTTAGACCCTGTACAATTTAATAAACGTTGTGGTCTGTTAAACCCAAAAAGGAGTCTTGTGTCCTTTGTGCCAGTACAATAAAGCTTTCTTGTGTATTACTTTTTCATTACTTTTCCCCAGACCTTTCTGTTTACCATATGATAGACCCATGCCAACAAAAAGTGTGGAATTTTCAGGTGTTGAATTCCAGTCTGTCATGAAGTTCATGTTTCTGCAGAAGAGAACACCAAACCAAATCCATGTGTGTATGATGCAAATACTAAGTAACAAGTCCCTGACACACTCAACTTTTTATTTATTTTAGTAGTTTAGTAGTAAAAGCAGCAGCAGTTCATTTCTTTAATTTTTTTGGTTCTTTCTCTCCCCTTTCACTGTATTGTATTTTATGGAAATAAATCTTATTTTTTTGTTTTATATATTTTTATTGTATATAAAATGTCAATAAAAAGATATTTTTTTAAAGTTTTAGGTCTGGATTGATGTACTTTGGACCTATCATGAGATGACTGAAAAAGATTATAATTCTTGGTATAGAAGGAGGCAGTAGGAAAAGAGAGGGACCATACAACAGGTGGTTCGACTCAGTCAATGAAACTTAGGGCCTCAGCAGATGGCTAATAGAGCCGTCCTTGGTGCAAGGAAGGGGAGGGGCAGCCGCACGGCTGGTGCTCCGAAGACAACCTCCCACCTCAGCGTCCGGACACGCTGCAGCAGAAGGGTCGCCAAAAGTGCGCCGCAAGCTTTTGTGGCGCACTTTTGGCGACATATGAAAGGAGCGCTATTTTAGGAGCGCTCCCATCTGCCGAGGCCCTAAGGGATGTTGCAGACTGGCCCAAAGGGCCAGCCTGGGGGTGGAGTTGGGGTGGAGCAGCCACACGCTGGCTGCTCCAACCTCAGCCCGACGCTGTCCTGATGCTGCGCACCCATACGCATGGCTCACAACATTAGGACACCCTCCCAGCACAGTGTGTTGACACGCTGCACCGAAGGGTTGCAGAAGAGCTGTGGCACTAGCTCTTAAGGTGGTCTTTTGCTGCCCATAAAAGGAGTCTTGTGTCCTTTGTGCCCAGAAGCATGTGGATTTTTCTTCTTGGTAAATTTTGCTGCTCTTTTAGGGGAAGCAAAAGGAAGGATCAGGGCTGCAGCATGCAATTGCCACTGCCCTGATCTGCTGCTCCCCAGAGAAGCTCTCTGCTGTCCCAAAGAGGCCATTTGCATCAGCCCTGAGGGGTGAAACGGATGGGCAAAATAAGCAGGTTTCAGGCTGGCTTCGAGGTGGGGCATTTAGATGATGCATGCTTTGAAGGTGGCTGGAAAGTGCCTTCTAGCATCTTTTGGGGAGAAAAGCCGCTTCAAAAAGAACCTTCGCAGGTACATATAAATGCACCAATGCCAGTGCAGCTCTAAAAGGGTGCTCTTTCCAAACCCTAACCCTAAATGTGCATGTAAATGTCCACCACAGGAATTCATTTAAAAAGAACAGAGCTGTCATACACAAGTGGTGGGGGTGTCAATGCCCAAAAGAGAAACCATGGAAACTTTTATGGAGATGGGTACAACATACACAAAACAGACTGTCAAAGAGGGGGCATAGGGTGAAGGGGGGGGGGTAAAGGGAGGCATGATTGTGTCTTGTTGGCATCTGCATGGGCACACCTCTGCTCTGATGCCCCGTCCCAGTGAAGCGCTGCATATGCGAATGTGTGCAGGTTCACAGGTATGGCCATGCAATGGGATGACACTTGCCAGCAGTTCAGTCCTGCGAAGGTGCACAAGGATGGTGGTGGGGACAGTAAAAAAAAATTATCCAGTGGTGCGGCTTAAAGCCGTGCTGTGTGGTCATGACATGTGCATTCCAGCTGCCTTGAGAGCCGGCAGTGCAGTTGGTGATGTTTCAATGTGGCTTTGGAAAAGGCAGCTTCAAACCACTTTTTCTTGCCCATCTGTTTCACCCCTAAGATCCTGAGTTTGAAAGACCTAAGCAGGACAGTTGATGGTGGTGGGGGGGGGGGATCTAGGAGTTCTTTTCATTCATAGGGTTAAAATAATAACATCAATATAATTAGCATTATGAACTGTTGAGTTCTTTTCTCTTTTTTCTAGAGCTGTTTGTGTTGTAATTTTTTTGACCATGCATCTTTTCCTTGTGGCTCTTTTGGCTTAACTTCTCTTTTCCTTTTGTGAGAAACATGGTATTTTGTTTTGTTTTGTTTTTTAAAAAAACTTAGTTATGTTTTGTTTTCACTTTCTTTTCCTTTCCAATGGTTCTCTCAAAAAAGTATAATGAAAGGAAGCTTCAGAACAACAACAACAAAAAAAACCTTTTTAGAGTCCTTGTCAATAATTGACTGTATTCCCTAATAAGCAGTCCCATTGCCATAGATTGTTTTCCACAGACTTTACTGCTTCAATAGGTATTCTGGTGATTCAGAGAAACAGAGGTTACCAGTTGCCACTGTAAATCAATTATGTTACATTAATTCATTCTCCCCCCCCCCCCCTTTTACCAAGAAGAAAAATCCACATGCTTCTAGGCATTATATTCTCCACTGAATATAAATTGTTCAGTTTACATTTTGTCTGAACATTAATATGTTTTTGTGTATCAGGTCAAACATTCAAAAATATATGACACAAGCTGTCAAAATTCAAACTTTCAAAAATGAATTTTACAGTACCATTTCTTCTCTTCTTTCTCTTCACCTACTTAAGCTTACTAATTTTCTTTATATCACAAAATGATAAAATATTTTAAATCAACTATGGAATAAAATATGACAACAAAATACACATAATAAGGTAATCTAAAACAAAGTTTTCCACTAAAATAAGAGGAAATGTGATATATCATTTCATATAAAAAGTTATATCTGATGTCAAAATCTTAACTATGGAGCTTATTGCTCTGCTAAATAAAGGGTCTTACCTCTCCTGAATTGAATTTTAATTCAGGCTGCATGCAGATACTATCACAGGAATTTTGCTGCCGAAATCACCGGCAGAATACAGCCTGGGTCCAGCCCTGGTCCCAGGAGTGTTCCAGCAGCCATTTTCTTAAGTCAGAAAACTCCCAATTTCTAAAGAAGCATGCTGAGCACCCCTGGGGCCCAGGCTGGACCTGTGCTGGATTTGGGCAGTGTTTTCGGGAGCAAAATCCCTGTGATAGTATCCGGATGCAGCCCAAATCAAAATTCAATTTGGGAGAGGTAAGACACTTTATCTTAGGAGCTCCTAATATTAGGGTATTGAATAACTTTTATCAGGTTATCTGGTTGGCACCTTTTGTCACCTTGTCCATTATTTTAATTGTGTCACTCAAGGGGGAATAGCTGCTTTTGGCAAACACTACTGTGCACCATAGGGCAGAGGAACCAGTTTAGGAGTGGTTACTTCAATCATAGAATCATAGAGTTGGAAGAGACTACAAGGGCCATCCAGTCCAACCCCCTGCCATGCAGGAACTCCCAATCAAAACATCCTCGACAGATGGCCATTCAGCCTCTGTTTAAAGACCTTCACAGAAGGAGACTCAACCACACTCCAAGGGAGTGTGTTCTGTCAGTGTGTGAATGATGGGTGTTGCAGTGATGCTCTTTGGCACCCAGCAGAATCTGCAGGACAAGCTAGCTGCTGTGATCCACAGCTACTTTGTATCTCTTACCATCAACTGGCTCAGCTTCCCTTCTTCAGGATCCTGTCTTCCTCAGTCAAGAAGACACATTGTAAAGTCCAAAAGCATAGTTTATTAATGTATATAAAAGAAAAATAAGATAGCTCAGTAAAATCCATTGTGATGAACTTATCTAGTTCAGCCATGAAAGATTACATCTTTAACAATCCCAAAAGCATAGGATACCAACTTATTGCAGTTGAAACCACTGCTGCCAGACACATGTGCAGACACACTTGCACATCTTGAAATATAAACATTCTTAAACACAATAATCTCTAGGACCTTCCCATACTCCACCTTCTGGGTGTTAACCTTATGTTGATTGGATAATGCCTGTATGATGTATATTATACAGGGACGCGGCAGCAGCAAGCGCTGGGCCAAGGAAGGTGGGCGTTGGGCCTTTAAATTTCCATCTCTTCCAAGGCAGCAGGTGCCTGTTTGAGCTCAGGGCAGGACTATATAAGCCCTGCTGGAACACCGGCTCCAGGGACACTGCAGCAGTAAGCGCTGGGCCAAGGAAGGTGGGCATTAGCCCTTTAAATCTCCATCTCTTCCAAGGAAGTGTGTGCCTATTTGAGCTCAGGGCAGGACTATATAAGCCCTGCTGGAACCCCGGCTCCAGGGACAAGGCAGCAGCAAGCGCTGGGACAAGGAAGGTGGGCGTTGGCCCTTTAAATCTCCATCTCTTCCAAGGCAGCGTGTGCCTGTTTGAGCTCAGGGCAGGACTATATAAGCCCTGCTGGAACACCGGCTCCAGGGACACCGCAGCAGCAAGCACTGGGCCAAGGAAGGTGGCCGTTGGCCCTTTAAATCTCCATCTCTTCCAAGGCAGCATGTGCCTGTTTGAGCTCAGGGCAGGACTATATAAGCCCTGCTGGAACACTGGCTCCAGGGACACATGCGGCAAGTGGTGGTGCTGCGAGCTGGAACATCTCCTCTGGCGCTAGCAGCGGCTGAGGTGGTATTTTGTAGAACAAACGTGAGGACTCTAGGCCACTGCTCCAGGGATGCCTCTGAAGGTCAGGAACAGAGACCAGGCGGCTGGGCATTTGGCCGTGGTGCACACCCAAGGACCATCTGCCTCAGACCTTGCCACCTGTGGTGACAAGGAGGCTGGGCGTTTGGCCATGGCACAGGCCCAAGGACTATCTCGCCTGATTCTTGGCGGCTATGCTGACGGGGAGGCGCTGCGGGGCTACAGGAGCTTCTTAAGCTCCACTTACCACCACTGATTGCAGTCCTGTGGCCTGGAGTTATTGCCCCCCCTTGAGGCCAGGAATGTTGTGGGGGCGGCTATCAGAGTTGTGCAGGGGAACGGAAGGTATGGTCATGACAGAGGGAACATATGTTACAAAAGAAGGAGGGATCGCTGTTTGGTAGCTGTCCCACCTTCAGTTCCCCCTGTTTCCCAGAATGGCCTGGAGAGCAGACCAACCATTCCACAGAACCTCACTCTGCTCCTTTGCAATGCCAGGTCGGTTAAAAATAAAACTCATATCATCCAGGATCTTCTCCTGGATGAGGACGCCGACCTGGCTTGCGTCACAGAGACCTAGCTGGGGGGGGGGGTGTGCAGTTATTTGGGTGCAGACCCTCCCAGCCGGGTACTTTGTTATAGAGCAGGTGAGGGAAAGTGGGTGGGGGGGGGCAGAGTGGCTCTGGTTCATAAAAACACCTTGACCTTGACCAGGATACCTGTCCGGAACACAGCCCACTTCTAGTGTATGTACCTTAGCCTGAAGACCAGGGATAGATTGGGGATTCTGCTAGTCTACCGGCCACCCCGTTGTCTAGCAGACTCCCTGACCGAGCTGACGTAGCTGGTCTCTGAGCTGCTGTTGGAGACCCCCAGACTTTTAGTTTTGGGGGACTTCAACATCCCGCTCGAGACCTAACAGGTGCGGCTCGGGAGTTCATGGAGACCATGACAAACATGGGCCTATCCCAATTGGTCAATGGGCCCACACATTGTGCAGGTCACACACTCGATGCGGTCTTTAGTACAGAACAGGAATATCCATGGGCGGAGGTGGTAAGTACCTCCGCATTGTCATGGATGGATCATTTCCTGGTCAAGACTGAACTCAGAGCCAATATCTGTCCTGCCGGGGGTGGTGGACCTATTTGTATGGTCCGCCCTCGAAGGCTGATGGAGCCTATGGGATTCTAGAAAGCCTTAGAGGGTTTAATGGTTGGGAATGCCGGTGATCCTGTCGAAGCTCTGGTTAATACCTGGAACATCGATCTTACCAGGGCTATCGACACGATCGCTCCCAAGCGTCCTTGCCTTCCCGCTTCAAACCGAAGGCCTTGGTATACGCCGGAGCTTAGGAAGATGAAGCGGGCTGGACAACAGCTAGAATGCAGGTGGCGGAAGACTCGGCTCTTATCTGACAGAACTCGCAATAGGAATTTTATTAGTTCCTATCGGGAGGCAATACGCGCAGCGAAGAGAGTTTTCTCCTCTGCGCGTATTGCGTCTGCAGAGTCTTGTCTAGCAGAGCTGTTTAGGGTGGTGAGGGAGATGACGCAGGTGCCCCCTGCACCAAATCCCTTGCTTAACCCAACGACGGCCTGCTGTGACGCGTTTAATAACTACTTTGCAGATAAAATCTCTCAGATAAGAGCTGACCTAGATGCCACTCTTGAAACAGAGTCTATAGGCGAGGTGTCCAGTAACTCTGTTAATGTGGTTATACTGGATCAGCTCCAATCTGTGAGTACCGAGGACGTGGACAAGCTGCTTGGAAAGGTGAGGAAGACAAAAAAGCAGCTTATTTATATACCGCTTCATATCACGCTATGGGATGTCTAAGCGGTTTACAACTGTGAGCTGATTGCCCCCCAACAATCTGGGTACTCATTTTAGCGACCTCGGAAGGATGCAGGCCTGAGTCGAGCCTCAGCCCTGGCTGGTATTGAACTCGCAACCTTGTGGTCTATGAGTGAGTGGCTGCAGTACAGGCATTTAACCACTGCGCCACCAGGGCTGCCCTCTTGACCCTTGCCCATCATGGCTGGCCGTCCAGGGTGGGGATGCATTGATGGGATTCCTTACGGATATCATCAATGCATCCTTCAGGGAAGGATATGTTCCATCTTGCCTAAAGGAAGCGGCTGTTAGGCCACTTCTGAAAAAACCTTCCCTAGATCCCCATGATATGAAAAATTATAGGCCTGTGTCATTGCTGCCATTTTTGAGCAAGGTAATCGAGAGGGCGGTTGCTCTTCAGCTCCAAGCGGTCTTGGATGAAGCCGATTATCTAGACCCATTTCAAACTGGCTTCAGGACAGGCTTTGGGGTTGAGACCGCCATGGTTGCCAGCTGCGCCCTTTTCTGGAAATAAGGGATCTTGAAACTGTTGTGCACGCACTGGTAACCTCCCGCCTCAACTTCTGTAATGCGCTCTACATGAGGCTACCCCTGTGCTTGGTTTGGAAGCTTCAGCTGGTTCAGAATATGGCAGCCAGGCTTATTTCTGGTTCATCTAGGAGGGACCACATTACTCCGGTTTTGAGGTCCCTCCACTGGCTGCCTATCAGCTTCCGGGCCCAGTACAAGGTGTTGGTTATTACCTTTAAAGCCCTAAATGGCTTGGGTCCAGGATATCTCAGGGACCGCCTCTTTCCATACAATCCTCCCCGCCCTCTCCGTTCCTCTGGGAGGAACCTGCTGCAGCCTCAAAAATCTAGGCTCGTGGCGACCTCTCAGAGAGCCTTTTCTGTTGTCGCCCCTAAACTCTGGAATGACCTGCCGGACGTCAGTTGATCTCTTCTGGCAGGCTTTTCCAGAGTAATTTGTCCCGGCCTTGGGCCTTCTGACTCTGCGTTCCTTCCGTGGCCCCACCACTTGTTGGTGGATGAGGAGTGCTTTTGAGTCTGACCTGGGACATTGTAATTTATTTTAGCTATGGTGTTTGTATTTTTTAGGTTCTAGGTTTTAAAAAATTTGTTATGGATATTTTAATTATATGTTATTTAATACTGTTTTATTGGGAGATGGGATGTTTGGGAATTTGATGTATGTATTTTCTTTTATTGTAAGCCATTTGGATTGATTTCATTAAGCAGGATATAAATAAATTTTATTATTATTATTATTATTATTATTATTATTAACCCAGCCTTTTGCTGTTCATCATCCACCACGTGGTTTTCTTTCCCAGCCTAACGATGTTTTGGATACTGCTATCAAGCTTTTCTCATAACAAAGTCTGTGTCTATGAGTTGTACCTTTGGGAAAGTATATGTTTATGTCTTCTTGACCATCTGGTGTTAGATTCACTTTGTTTCTCTAGATGTTGTTCTCATGAGAAAAATTCCACACACACATCTCTACATTTCACCTTTGACTATATAACCCATCCATATGTTCCACTGTCGAACAGCCCTTACTGTCAGGAAGTTCCTTCTAAAGACCACATGAGTCCAGGAGACATGTGCACACTTCCTGCTGTCCCTAGCAACAGTATATGCACGGAATGGAGAAAAAGAGCAACATGCTTTCACTCAACACTTTCACAAGTGACAGGGTTCTAAGGTGGTGAGCTTAAGCTCCATATGGATTTCCTCAGTCCATAAAATGGAGTGTATTCAAACTGAATTTCAAGCTAAATTTTAAACAGGGATTACTTGATAATCTAAATCCTATTTAGATATTAGTTAAAGCATATAGAAAAGGACAACTCAAGCCCTACTCTCATATTCTGGGTCCATTGTCCTCTTTGTGTGGAGAGAAATAGTTTTATGTATAAAGCATCTGTTTGCCTTAAAGGCTGTCCACATGATCTGAAACTCTTATTTTCTAGAATTCTAACTATTTTCTTATTTAGAGGAGCTTCTCTGGTTTGGAAAGTTACTATATTTGCAAATGAGTGTGATGGAAATTAAGATGGAGGTGATGATAGAAGGTTTTGGAGGAAAAAATAGAGACACAAAATCATGTGTACAGTTAAAATGTACACGATTTATTATTGGGTTTAAACCTCAGATTATTGCTAAATTCCCTCACTTATCCTTATCAAATTCTGATGCTCTTCCTTTTCTTCATAGAAATTTATGTAAATAACATAGTGTGTGTGTGTGTGTGCGTATGCGCGTGCACACACACACACACACATATATAATTTTAGTTTGATTAAAGTGTGTTTGAGTAATGCTTGCAAAGTGACAGAATAAGATTCTAGCAATAAACTGAAGTTTAAATTCAATTGCTAGTCCCACTTTGAGTGGATTTATTTAGTCAGAGGGATTTACCATTCAATAATTGATTCAATAGATCTATTCTATCTGGAATTAGCAATTGAATTTAGACCTAAGAAATTCAGTGAAAATAAGTCTGAGATATTTTCACTGTATATGTTGGTCAAAGGTAGCTTTCATTGTCAATTTTTACATGTTTCTACATAGTCTTCTCCAACTTTATGTCCTTCATAAGACTTGGAAGGGATAATGTGGTCATTATAGTTCAAATATTTTAGAATCATAGAATTGGAAGAGACCATAAGAGTCATCCAATATGATGCAATGCAATACTAAAGAATCAAGACAACCCTCTGTTTAACACACACCCCTGCAAAAAAGTCTCCTTCTTTTCTTCTCACTCCAAGGCAGCATATTCCATTGTAAGGCAGCTCTTACCATCAGGAATGTTTTCCTAATGTTTATTTTTCCTATGGCTTGAATCTATTCTTTAGCAAAAATTATCCAGCAAGATCAAACCAAAGGCCTATCTGGTCTGGCATTCTATTTCACACAGATACCTCCTGGCTCTTGGAAATGTAGCTTTCCCAGGAGTTGTGCAGTGTCAGTAGTGTCTAATGTTGTTTGTCTCATTCCTTCTTCTTAAGCAAATAAATATGCAGGATCAAAGGAATAGGCAAGCATTTTTCAACACCAGGAATCTCTATTAGTTGTATTTTCTGGGATTTAGACTGCAAGTATTCTGTTTTAAAATTATGCTGCAAACACTTTTGAGTTGTTCATGTCTACCTATTTCATCCTTTTTGATGACAAAGCATCCCCTGCTGATCCATAACACAACTGGCTTTGGTGGCATATTATATATGTATGGGGGGGGGGGAATCTATCATACACAAGAAAATAAAATGCTAGCATGAGTCATATTTGTACAGCATATAACCATGGAGAGCTCTGAATCAAGCTGGGGCCACTTGGTAGCAATGTAATGTAAATAATATCAACCTGCTCTCCTAGACCTTGGTTCATTCTTCTCACAGCCCATAAAGCTTTCTCTATCTCAGTAAGTTGTTTATCATTCTCCTGACCATTATAGCTTCACGCTTTATAATCCTAGCTTCCTATACATATTTCCAACTTCAGTTTCAATATGTGCTGCTAAACTAGTGGCAAATAAGTTCTGATCTTGAATCACACCAGCACTGCAGATACAATTGCCAATTCAATATTTAGAATTAGAGAGAGAGAGACAAAGCACACATAAGCCACAACATCCAAGTCACATACAGATATAAAGAATTTGAGAGCACAAAGACTTTCTTCCTGGACCAAAAGAAAGATTAAAAAAAAATTGCAAAGAAAAATAGCCAGATGCACCTGCAAAATTTAAAAGCACACCATGAAGTCCCATCATGTTACCCCACACTCTGAACATGGGAATCTATTAAGTTCATAGCAGGCAACAGAAAAATCCTCTTTGATTTGACTAGTCATTCTTAAAACTACTCTAAACTGTAGACAGATTATTTTGTAAAAATGGGTCTCTACACTGATCTAAAACACTGAATTAAAGATGAGCATACATTGCAAGTATCATCTAAAATGAAAGGCTCCCTCTCCAGTTTTATTCATCATCAATTTTATTAAAATATCTATATCCTATTCTACACCTAAAATTTAAACCAATACAACTAATTTAAAACCATGTTAAACAGTACAATGCATCTTAGACTAAAAGGTTATTAAACCAATCAGCATTTACAACAACCAGTTCAAAGAGTTCAGGCCATTTACAAACCCTGCACATGTGTATATTTGCATAAAACTGATTAATTTTTAAAAGCCATATTTTTACTTGGTGCTGGAATGACACCAGCGTAGGTGTCAATTGGGCCCCTCAGGGGAGGAAACATCATAACTTGGTTTTTCCCTCTTAGGGGAAATTCCCTCAAATGAAGGGAAGAATGTGTTTGCATTTTGATCTTCTGATCTTTTTCTCAAAATGTACATTTTGTTTTCTTTGTTCTTTATGTTAAGATATTTTCATATAATACTCTTATGTATCACATTTTCTAAAATATTGCCTCACTAAAATCTGTTCAAGTGAATGTACTATCATACTTATCTTTACAGTGTGTACACATTAGGAATATAAACCTCACATGCAACAGTAAGCAATTTCAAAAAAATTCTATACCCAGTGAGATGTACATTGTTGATGGATGATAATGATGATGATTGTATTCTGGAACTTTTTTGTTATTTCTTCTTTCACAAAAATATTTGTGAAAGGAGGGGGGAAAAGAACCACCCAACATTTTGTTTGGAAAACAGCACATTCCTTCAATATGTCCAGGTTTCACAAGTGTCTGTTTAACTGAGGCTGCTGACACATGGCAGAATTAATCCAGTCTGAGACCACTTTAGCTGCCCTGGCTCAGTGCTAAGGAATCCTGAGAATTATAGTTTATTGTGCCACCAGAGCTCTCTGACAGAGAGGGCTAAATGTCTCACAACATTACAACACCCAGAAATCCATAACACTGAGCCATGGCAAATAAAGTGGTGTGAAAGTGAACTATGTCCTCAGTGTGGATGCAGCCTGAGAAAGAAACAGAGAAAGAAATCCTCCACTATGCATCCACGTAGTTCAGGTTTGTATTTTGTACTCAATCTGGTAAGGTCGGGACCCACCGCTGGTCTGGGAGGGTTGGCTGCACGTCTCCCCAGTGGTGAGTGTGTGAAGACGGCTGTCTTCGGGTGAGGGATCCACGTAGGACCCTCAGTGGACACCTTTCCCACGGTGGTTGCCAGTGATGCTTCCTGGCTGTGGTGTCTCTTGTGAGACTTGGGAAAGGGCGGCCTGCTAAGGCCTGGTGGTGATCATCAATGGTTGGGTGATTTTGTTTGGGGCCCGTGTCATTTTTCACTGAGTTCAGGATACCTCACAGTAAAGCCCAATCTAAACAGCGCGTGGCTTCTGCAGGCCTACTGCAGGTCACTCTGTTTCAAAAAGGCCTTCGAAGTCTAGCAGCATAGAAGATGAGATAGTTGCCCAAGTTGCACAGCTGGGCAAAACTGTTCAGGCTTGTGTGGCGCTCTGCAATCAACTTGTACAGAAGGAACTACAGGCTACAGCCTCCACCTCAAGTGCCAGCCCTTCAGGTGTTAGCAACACCAATGTGTCTTCTCCAGTGGTGGCACCTGAGTCTCAGCTGGCTATGGCTACACCGGGCCTGTCGGTGGTTTTGGCAGTGGAACTCGGGCAGCCCACTATTGCCGATGTGTGGGATCTCTTACAAAGAGTCCTGGGTTTGGGGACACAGGGTGTGGTTTCCCCTGTGTCCGGGCAGCCCACTATGGCTGATTTATACAACCTCTTACAGGGGGTGGTTCTTCCAGGTAGTGCAATGGAGCAGACCGGTGGCGAACAAGGAGGCGATCAAGCTGCTGCTGCCTCTGCTTCCTTGGACACCTGAGCTGTTGCAGGGCCACACTTCGGAGGACCGCTGTGGTCAGGTGGTGAAGCTTCCCAGCAAGCTTCAGGTTCAGGTTTGTCTCCTAATATTGCACATGCTAATTGGCCTACCTCGGTATGGGCTCCAGGTAGGCAGGTTGGGCAGGGTGCAGATTTGGAACAGCCTAACCCTGTGGGTTTTAATGCATCCATGCAGGCACCTGCAATTTCACAGGTCCCTGACACACGGGTGCAGGGTGGTCAGCCTTTGGCTGTTGCTAGCACCACACCTGTGGTGCCTATTTTTAGTGCTCCTCTGTTGTCTGGAGGGGTGGGGAATGCGGAAACTACTCCTTACACTGGTATGTCTACACCCCTTGGTTTTCAGGAAAGGATTTGGAAGGGTGAATACATACACTTATTTACTTTGACTTTTAGGGATCCCGAGCCAAGGATCATGGTGAAGGATGGAATTGTTTTTAGTTTGCCACTTCCGGTTGGCAATGGCTCCTCGTTAGGACGCGCATTCAACTGCTCTTGGTGCCCGTCCTATGCTGTGGGGTTCCCTGGATTTCTGATCTAGGATCTGGAGATTCAGAAATTGCGCTCCAAGATTGGAGAGCTCAGAGGGGGCTCGGAGGAGGTCCACCCTGATTCGGAACGGCGACTTTGAGAACTTTAATCGCCCGGCTTGGAAGAGAATCAGAAAGGACAAAAGAGCAAGCCACGGACCTGCAGCAGAACGGCTTTGAGCTGCAGGGGAGCCGCCAATTTTAACTTTTTTTTTATTTTTACAGTTTTAAGGTGAAGACGGTAAATAGCTTTTGGTTTGGATAAATTTAAGAGACCTGGAACGTGAGGATATCTGGTCAGGTCCGTAAATTTCAGCTTGGTGCGACGATCAGCAGAAATGAAAGTGAGTTAAAAAAAGTTTACAAATGAAAGAAGGAACCTCCTTTGTCTTGTTGTGGGACTTGCTTTCCTGTTTGATTATATGAGGTAAAAACGGAGCTATAAGTAAAGTCCTCTTCTATTAAAAGACTTGGTGGAACGAAAGATTATTGAAGAAATTAAACTCCATAATATACTTGTGTTTCTTTTTAAGAACTTTCTATATTTCATTATCTCTGAAGGATAAGTGATTACTTTAAACTTGTGCTATTTTGTGTTATCATTTTTTTTGTGTGCTGAACACCTGGACTGTTTAGTTATTTTTGTTTAAGCTGTTGCTGGATTTGAAATGAGGGCTTGAATTACACAAAGACCTAGACTTATTATTTACTTCATTGAGCCTACAATATAAAGTGCCTCGTTCTGTTATTTAAAGAAGAATATTCAGATTGTGTAGCTCATTACAGAAGAGGTTATTAGAAGGGAATACTGGACTTTTTCCAGCTGGCCTTTTCTCAGTTGTCCTTGGGAAAAGGTGAAAATAAACTGAATTGACCTTATATAAACAAATCTGGCCTTCAATACGCTTGTCTGAGATTTGATAAACTCAAGGACAAAATGACAACGAGGTCCCAGACGCAAAAAATGGCTTCACAAGCTCAAAGGAGATTTTCTTCTGACAAGCCCAAAAATGTAGATATGAGCCAGCTAATTTTAGAAAAAATAGACTCTCTATCTAATAAATTTTCCTCCCAATTTATTGACTTTATAAAAGAGGTCCGACATGAAATTAGGTCCGATCTCCGGGAAATAAATCAAAAAGTGGATGTGTTATTGGGGAAAATGCAGAACATAAAGAAGAGAGTTGAGATCCTAGAATATACAGCAGAGAGATCAGAGCGGCAAATAACGAAAGTAGAATATAATAGAGAGCAAGATTTGGATCAACTGGCCACGCTGGAACAAAAAATTAGAGAAAAAGCAATTAAAATTAGGGGCTTGTCAGAGGAGAAAAATGAAAACTTGCCAGAAAGAATAATACCAAAAGTGGCAGAATTTATGGTAAAGAGTGCACAGGAAATGTACATGGAAATTGATACTTTATTCCGCGTTAACTCTATGTTTGCAAAACAAAAAGGGCTCCCAAGGGACTTAGTCATTAATTTTGTTAGAAGGCAGGCTAGAGATTCCTTTCTGGCAAAACACAACCAGGAGCCATTTAACATAGAAGGACAAAGCTTAAGAATATTAAAAGATGTGCTGGGAAGAATATTGAGAAAACGACGGAACTACACCACATTAACTGATTTCTTGAGAAAGGAAAAGATTCAATATCGATGGGAGACACCCGAAGGACTGACATTCTGGTGGGGGAGGAGAAGAATCAGAATAACCAGCACAGATCAAGCGGCCAATTTTTTAAAACAAGCAATGGGCAGAGCGAGAAAACAGGACAAGGATAAAAGAAAAGGACAGAAATCAGGGGACAAGGAGAATGATGAGGATTCAGAAGATACAGGAACTGTTGGGAACCCGGAGGATAATCAGGAGGAAAAGGAGGGTGCCGGGTTGGTTGTACCTCTCAATCTGGACTATGACATATTTGATACTCGACTTGATTTGCAAAGAGCAGAAGATGAAGATGAAGATAAGGATAATGATGACGAAGATAGTTCTAAAAACCTGCCAGAAATTGAGGACTTCAGATTCGCAATCGAGGAACAGGATAAAGGGGACAATAGTTGTTCTACATTAGCCTCTTTAATTGGTCCTGAAGAATACTTTGATAATTAATCTTTGAGGTAATGGATTTTGTAATAAATTGGAACAACAGTAATTGTAATTGAAATTGGAAGTAAACGATATGGTATATTCTAAGCAACTTAAAATAATATCTTTAAATGTCCAGGGGCTAAATACCCCACAAAAATGGAATTTTTTTTTTTTCACTATCTCCAGAAATTAAAACTAGACATTTACTGTCTGCAGGAATGTAGGATAAAAAAGAAAGATACAAAATATCTACGGAATTTAAAACTTGGTCTGGAATTTACAGCAGCGTGTTCATCTAGGAAGAGAGGAGTTGCCCTATATATAAACCCCATTTATGATCCCAAACTGATTTATAGTGATCCGGAAGGTTTTTGTTTAATGGTGGAGATTACTGTGGAGGATAAGTCCTTTCTTTTAGTAGGAATTTATGGTCCGCTGGAGAATAAAAGCAAATTCTATAAAAAATTGAAAGAAAGATTGCTAGAACTGGATCACGAAAATATAATTATGTTGGGAGACTTTAATGGGGTAGTTGATCCGGTAATAGATTGAACAACAATAAGTAGGAAACCTCAGGGGAAGCTACCCAAAGAATTTTTTAATCTGACAGAGATGTTACAATTGAGAGACGTGTTCAGAGCAAAGAAAGGCAAAGAGAAAGATTATACTTTCTATTCTAATAGACACCAAACACATTCTAGGATTGATATGGTTTGGATGTCTGATCATTTATTAAATAAGGTATCAAAAATAAAAACATTGTCAAGAATTTGGTCAGACCATAATCCAATAATTACAGAATTAAAATTTGGCCACTTGACGTTTCACTGGAAATTAAATGTGAATATATTGAAAAATAATGTCATTTGCGAAGAAATTAAAAAACAAATAACATATTATTTCAAAGAGAATTTGAACAAGGACATACCCATTCACTCTGTCTGGGATGCACATAAAGTGGTAATAAGAGGGATTATTATACAAAAAACAGTAGAATGGAAGAAACAAAGGCGACAAAAGGAAGAAAGTCTTACTAAGGAATTGGGAGAATTGGAAGTTAAATTGACGAAAGATCCAAATTCTGATGAAATTAAAGATAAAATCAGGCTCATTCAGAAACAGTTGTCAATTTTTAATATGGAACAAATTGAAAATAAAATGAAATTTATTAGACAAAAATATTATGATTTTGGAAATAAGTCAGGGAGATTATTATCATATATGGTAAGGAAAGAAAGAGCCAAAAGAACAATAACTAGAATTAGAAAAGGCACTGAAATTCTCTCAAAGCAAACTCAGATTAAAAAAGTTTTTGTGGATTTTTTTGAGAACTTATATAAATTAAACCCAATACAAGATATTGAAATTTCAAATTATCTGGATAATATGGAAATCTTTAAAATAACCAAGGAACAACAAGATTTACTTAATCATCCTATTACGTGTAAAAAATTGGAACAAGCAATTGGGCAATCCAAACCTTCTAAATCCCCAGGTCCGGACGGTTATTCAAATGAATGTTACAAAATATTTAAATCGGAACTAATGACACCTTTGTTAGCTACTATGAATGAAATTGTAGAAGGAAACATTCCCCAATCATGGAAATCCGCAAATATTTCACTAATATTAAAACAAGATAAGGATGGATTAGACCCCAATAACTACAGACCAATATAATTATTAAACACCGATTATAAATTGTTCGCATCAATTTTGGCAAATCGATTGAAAAGTATATTAGGGAATTGGATCCATGATGATCAAAATGGCTTTCTCCCGCACAGGGGGACAAAACAAAATTTTAGAAATTTGATAAATATAATTGACTTTCATCAAAAAAATTTACACAGAAAATTGGCATTAATCTTCCTGGACGCGGAGAAAGCCTTTGATAATGTTAATTGGAATTTCATGATTGGGATTCTGGAAAAAATTGGAGTAGGAAGTGTCTTTACTCAATGGATCAAAAAAATATATTCAGAACAGGAAGCTGTTATATTAATAAATGGGGATAAAACTTCTAAATTTACAATTCGAAAAGGAGTGCGTCAGGGATGTCCCCTGGCCCCCCTTCTATTTATTTTGACTCTTAAAATATTGCTTATCCAAATTAGAAGTAAAAAGGAAATTCAAGGGGTAGAATTTGGAAAACAAAGCTACAAACTTCGTGCTTACGCTGATGATCTTGTTCTAACAATCGCTAATCCATTAGAAAGCATCCAGCCCGTAATGGAACTGTTAACTGAATTTGGGAAAGTTTCAGGATACAGAATAAACAGAAATAAATCAATTATGATGACTATGAATGTTACCAAGATGGGTAACTGGGTTCAAAGTTGAAGATAAAATTAAATATTTGGGAATATGGATTAGCACTAAAAATGCGGAGCTTTTTAAAAATAATTATCAAAAAATCTGGAATGAGATAAAAGATAATATGAAAAAGTGGGATCAACTAACGTTATCCTGGATGGGTAGGGTAGCATTGGTTAAAATGTTAATTATACCAAAATTAATATATTATTTTCAAAACATCCCGATAATTGATAACGATAAAATTCTCAAATCCTGGGATAAGGCCATACTAAATTTTATTTGGAAAAATAAGAGACATAGAGTACAAGCTATGGATTTACAGGATACCGTTAAAAGAGGGGGGCTAGCCGTACCAAATTGTGTGTGGTACTATGAAGCATGTGTTCTGGATTGGCTTCAAGATTGGCTGTTGTTAAGAAATCAGAGAATGCTTGAATTAGAAGGTGGGGACTTACTATACGGATTTCATTCCTATTTGTTTTATGATAAATATAAGATGGATGCGAGGTTCAAAGATCATTATATTCGTAAGTCATGTCTCTGGATTTGGCTAAAGTATAAGGTAAAATGGTGTACAAAAGTGCCTCTCTGGGCTTCTCCGGTGGATTCGGTTTTGATGAAAACTGTTTATAAAGATACAAGACGTTATAAATATAAGGATTTAATTGAGAGTGAAGGTATCAAAATAAGGTTTAAAACAAGGGAAGAGTTAAAATATTTGGGATGGGATATCAGTTGGTTCACATACATGCAAATATACGAGCAATTTAAGACAGATATGAAAGCAGATAGGATTGCCCTGGCAGATAATAACTTTGAAAAGGTCTTATTTGGAGAAAATAAGAAGATGATTTCAAAATATTATAATTTAATTAGAAATTGGGAAACTGAAGAAAATACAGTCAAATTGTACATGATAAATTGGGCAAAAGATTTAAATCAAAATGTGAATTTAGACGACTGGACAAAAAGTTGGGAAAAGGTTAAAAAATGGGCAATTAACATAGACCAAAGAGAAAATGCTTATAAAGTTATGAGCAGATGGTACCTCACTCCATATATATTGTCAAAAATTTATAAGGGTGTTAATCCTTCTTGTTGGAAATGTGGTGAAGAAATAGGCTATTATTATCATACATGGTGGAAATGTAGGGTTTCGCAAAACTATTGGCAAGCAATTAATAAAGAGATAACTGAAATAGTTAAAATAAATATAGGACTTGATTCCAAAATATATCTCTTAAACATCTGGGGTGAAAAAAAAATGCAAAAGAAAAAGAACACCTAATTTTCTTTTTAATTACTACAGCAAGAATTCTTTTCGCCAAACATTGGAGGAAAAGTGACATCCCAAAGATTGAAGACTGGAGATTAAAATTATATGAGACTTATGAATTAGAAAAATTAACATGGATGCTGCAAAATAAATCTTTAAAAGAATTTCATAGAATCTGGAACCCTTGGTTTACATATGAGAAAGAAAGGATGAAATACTCGATCCAATTTTTAATAAAGTAAATAAATTTGTTTTATGTTTGTATAATGACATAAGAACTGCGACAATGGATACTATGTATTATGGAAGTAGATTTAACTATAGATTTAATAACAATAATAGAATTAGTTTGGTAGAGTAGTAGAAATTTTGATGTATTAGGAGGAGTCCGGTGTTGATAGAGAATATATATAAATGGTTGAGTCTTTCTAGTAGATCTTAAAGGAAAACAATAATATTGGGGAAGGAAAGCACTGAAGATATAAGGTAGACTAAGATATACAATAAATAGTAACAGGTAATGTAAAGTGGATTAATGTAAAGTGGATTAATTAATTAAGAGGTCTTAAACATAATGGAAATTATGATCCTTTCCAATGCTATGGAAGTTATGTGTCTGTGTGTTGTGTTCTGTATGTTGTCTCGTTTAATAGTTAGTGGATATGTAGAAGTAGTAATGTATGTTATGTATGTCGATTTTTAAAATTTTCTAATAAACTTAATTAAAAAAAAAAGGAATTGTTTTTAGTTTGCCAAAAGAATTTCAGGTGCACAAACGCCCTAAGCTTGAGCACAATTTTGTTAATTGGATTATGGGCTTCACCATTTACAGAGGTTTTATAGAAGAAAAAGAGCCTCTCAGATCTCCTGACTTTTCTAAATATCAGGAGATCATGATAAAAGCATGCACCAATTGCCACCATAATTCAAGGGGTGCAGCTTGGCTCCAATATGATGAGCAATTTAGGATGAGAGCGGCACAGGATCGCTCCTTATCTTGGATGCATGTGCAGTCTGAGCTTTGGGCTGATGTTATGGTGGGGGCCTCCTCCTTGAGCAGGTGTGACAACAGCTTTTTCCCGATGGTTAGCTTGCTGAGAGGGCTGAATGTGAGGCCTGCCACAGGAGAAAAAAGGCAGTTTGGCTAATGCTGGGACTTTAATGCTGGCAAGTGTAAAAGACAACCCTGCAGGTTTGATCACAAGTGCAACACCTGTGGGGGTGGCCACCCTGGAAATTCCTGTGTTAGAGGAAAATGAACAGGAGGGGGTGCTGTCCCCCAGCCAGTGTTGCCTGGGGGAAAAGGCCCCATCACCAATTAAATTGGATATCATGGTGGTTTGGTTAAAGGTTTACCCTAACAGAGAGGCTGCTTTATATTTATTTCAAGGTTTCTCTGTTGGTTTTCGTATTCCTTATACAGGCCCTAGGGTTTATCGTTTTACACCCAATGCTCATTCTGTGAGGAACTTGCTGAATATGGTAAGGGATAAGTTAGCTAAGGAAATAGCAGCAGGGAGAATTTCGGGACCCCATGATCAGCTACCCATTCCCACACTGCACTTATCCCCGTTGGGTGTAGTGCCTTAAAAAGCCCCTGGGAAATTTAGGCTAATTCATAATTTATCATACCCTAAAGGGGAGTCAGTGAACGATGCTATTGACCCTGGGTTTACCTCAGTTAGGTACACATTGTTTGACTCAGCAGTTAAAATGATCAGGAACTTAGGCACAGGAGCCCTGCTGGTTAAATGTGATATTAAATCGACATTTAGACTCCTTCCTGTACACCCAGATGATTTTGACCTATTGGGTTTTCATTTTAAAGGAAAAAAAATATTTTGACAAAGCTATGCCAATGGGATGTTCTATTTCTTGTTCTGCTTTTGAGACATTCAGTACTTTTCTCCATTGGTGTGCAGTTAAGAGAACTGGTAATAGAGCTATTGCCCATTATTTAGATGGTTTTCTAATTGCTGGTACTCTTAATTCCTCTCAGTGCCAGGATACTTTAGTTCAATTTCAGGAGCTGATGCAGGAATTTGGTGTGCCTTTAGTGGAGGAAAAGACAGAGGGGCCACATACTCAGCTTACCTTTTTGGGTATCGAGATAGATACTATAGTGAGAATTTCTCGTTTGCCCAATGAGAAACTGGTGGCTATGAAACAACAAGTTGAGATAATGTTGGGGAAACAAAAAGCTACCCTTCATGAATTTCAA
This sequence comes from Phrynosoma blainvillii, assembly GCA_026167975.1. NCBI lineage: Eukaryota > Metazoa > Chordata > Lepidosauria > Squamata > Phrynosomatidae > Phrynosoma > Phrynosoma blainvillii. The sequence goes on from JANUYF010000003.1 coordinate 273,108,643, forward strand.
TCTCTTACAGGTCTTTTGAACTTTGCCTGTAGGGTTGTAGTTCCAGGATGAGCATTTTGTGCTAGACTGTATAGGGCCACCGCAGGGATAGTGGCCCAGCATCACCACATTAGAATCACAAGGGGCATTCATGAGGATTTGAAGGTTTGGTACTCCTTCTTGGAGAACTTTAATGGCATATCGTTTTCAAGAACTGAAATGCTGCTTTGGGCAGATTTTCAGGTGCATTCTGATGCTGCTAGTGCCCATGGTTTGGAGTTTTTTTGGAATGGCCAGTGGGCTGCAGAGGCATGGCCTCCTGCATGAGTTAAAAGCGGTCTAAACAAAGACCTTACATTCTTGGTATTGTTTCCAATTGGGGCGGCTGTCCACTTGTGGGCAAGCCAGTTTGCTAACAGGACTGTCTGGTTTTGGTGCAACAACCAGGCAGTCGTGTATGTTGTTGACTCTCAGTCTTCCAAGTCTCCTAAGGTTATGCGTTTGGTAAGGGCAATGGTGTTACAATGCTCGAAATATAATGTGTTGTTCAGAGCTCAACATGTTCTTGGTTTGCTTAACCCTTTGGCAGACACCCTTTTTCGTTTTCAGTTCTCCAGGTTCCGGCAGCTGGCTCCCGAGGCTGCAACACACCCATTGGAGGTACTGGCGTCTCTCTGGAACCTTCAAAATTAGAAGTTCAGAGGGCAATATTAAACTCCATTGCCCCGTCAACACGCAAGTCATACCAAACAGCTTTAAATTTGTTTAGCCAATTTTTGTTGGAAATTGGGGAGGATCTAAAATGGCCTATTAATGTGGACTTGGTCCTTTGCTTCATTGTAACTCTTAGGCAATCTGGACTTTCACCTGTCACTATTAGAGGCAGGTTGGCCACCCTGGCCTTTTACTCTAGGGCAAAGGGTTGTTTTGACCCTACTAATGATTTCAGGGTCAAAAGAGCAGTTGAGGGATGGTCTAGAGAATCCCCTGTCACAAAGGACCCTCGAAGGCCGATAACTGGCCCTGTCTTTCTTAAGTTATGGGATCAATTAGCTCAAACATGTTATTCACCTGGGGAAGAGGCCTTATTTAAAGCAGTATTTGCTACAACAATTTTTGCTGCTTTGAGAATTAGTGAAATTGTGCCTGGAACTCGTAATGATAAATCCGGCAGGGCACTATTGATCTCTAATATTAGTTTAACAGGACAGGGGATTCAAATTCACATTAGGTGGTCCAAGATGACCAGTTTGCAAAAGGTCAGTCTATTTTCCTGGCTAAGGCACAAAAGGGTCAAATTTGCCCAGTGGTAGCGATGGATAACTATTTGAAAATTAGGCCTAATGTGGCTGGTTATTTGTTTATTCAGTTGTCTGGCTTGCCCTTAACCCAATTTCAATTTAGGGCTGTGTTAAAAGAGGCTGTAAGGAAGGCTGAGTTGCCTCAGGAATGTTTTTCTTCGCACTCCTTTCGTATTGGAGCTGCAACAGCTGCAGCCACTCATGGTTTGAGTGAAGCCGACATTTGCAGAATTGGCAGATGGTCTTCACATTCATTTAAGTCCTATGTTAGGCAATCGGGTAGTGGGACTCCTGATAAGCCACGTTAACCTGTTTTGTTTGCTTCAGTAGGCTTTTCCCGCAACAACATCTGGATAGTGGGACACATCCTGGTCTTCTAGGTGGAACGCTACCTGGTGGAACATTGCTATGACAACACGTTGGGCCTTGCCAATTTTGGATGTACGGATTGGTTTGGTCAAAGGGGAATGATGTGACCAACTCTCCTGCCATTGCTCATAGAGTTCACACATTCGCGTCCTCAACCCTGGGCGGTCGTAGTGCACTTAGGGGAGAACAACCTTGTTCGAGTTCCATGCTTGCAATTGGCCAAGCAGATTGTTAAGGACATGGAGGAAGTACAAAAGATCTTCCTTTCTGCTATGATCCTGTGGACTAAATGTGTGCCTAGGCATTGTTGGCCTGGAGCGCAGAAGGACTCAGCCATTAACAATGCTTGGCATTGGCTTAACTGCTACGTGTCTAAGCACCTTGCTAAGCTGGGAATTTTCTTGGTGGATCATGGCATTAAGCTTGACCGGCCATAGCGGTACAGGGGTGATGGGGTTCACCTCTCTTCAGAGGGGTTAGAGATGTATGTAAATGCACTCTCTGACCAAATTGAAAAAGCAATCTGTGGGGGGTGGGGGTGGGGGGTGGGGGTGGGGGGTGGGAGAGGGGGATGCCTAGCTGGGCTGGCCCCCTCTTGTGGCAGGTAATGACCCCCACCCCACAGAATAATTTAATTTGTCTAATTAAAATTGGGAAAGAAATTTGGCTTAAAACAAATTAACAGGAAATGACATAGGCATTCAATGCTTGACGTCATAAAATTTACGTGCTGTCATATGATGAAATATGACGTCATTTCCGGGGCGGGGGTTGTTTATTTGTTTATTGTTGATGATTGTTTATTTGCTTTGTCACGTATGGTGAAGGACCACTCACTAGGGTGGTTACACCTTCCCTTACACACATGACATATGTGTTATTTATTATTTATTGCATATCAATAGAACCTGTAGAGTTAAATAAATGTTGTGGCCTGTTTAAACCCAAAAGAGGCATCTCGTGTCCTTTATGCCAGTGCAAAGACACCCCCCAACATGTGGGGAGGGGTTTCTTGTTGTGCTGGCCAAATAAGAACAGGAGACGCCTGGTTGGTCAAGGTGCACGGGGAAAATAAGTACACCTGTGCGCCTTTGCCCAATGGGATTGCTTTGAACCAAATCTTGCAGAGTTAATGGTCCTGTGAGAGTTGGGGCGAGAGTTTGTTACTTATAACTCTGCACTGCCACGTGGAAGCAGCCATTTTAGAGTTGAGACGGAGAGAGTAACATCACTCTGCTTTTTGCTTTTGGCGACCCATCCCACCCACCCTTTATAATAAGTTTGTTAATCTTACTCTCAGGCTTTGGCTGGTTGCCTTCGGGGGCTGGGAGGGAATTTTTTCCAAGGGTCCTCCCTGGTTTTTGTTTTTTTTTTTTGCCTTCCCTGAGATTTTCTTTTGATGATTTTAAGCAATGTAATTTGGGAATGGGTCATGGTGTTAATTCATTATATTTAAATGTTTGTCACAACTGGGGGAACAGGGTGTATGAGTTGAAATTATAGTTGTATTATGGGGCGGGTAATGACCCCCACCCCACAGAATAATTTAATTCAGCTAATTAAAATTGGGAAAGAAATTTGGCTTAAAACAAATTAACAGGAAATGACATAGGCATTCAATGCTTGATGTCATAAAATTTACGTGACGTCATATGACAAAATATTATGTCATTTCTGGGGCAGGGGTTTGTTTATTTGTTTATTGTTGATGATTGTTTATTTGCTTTGTCATGTGCAGTGAAGGACCACCTACTAGGGTGGTTACACCTTCACTTACACATGTGACAAATGTGTTATTTATTATTTATTGCATATCAATAGACCCTGTAAAGTTAAACAAATGTTGCGGCCTGTTTATACCCAAAAGAGGCATCTCGTGTCCTTTGTGCCAGTGCAAAAGGGTTAATCTGTGCAGTTAATCATTTATAAGTAAAATAAATCTGATTTGCATTCCTATTAGTTATTAAAACTTGACTATTAAGCTTATGTTAAATTGACATTTGGGCTGTGCAGACAGGTGGCTCTGGGCTGCCCCTGCTAGCCGAGGATCGGGGCCGGGGAAACCGTACGCTGCAGCCTGGATCATCTCTTTTGCCATCCCTAAAAGAGTGGCAAAATGCCGCTCTTTTTAGGGGCGGCAAAATGCTGCCCTAAGAGCCAGCTTTTCTGCACCCTTTCAGCGCAGAGTATCTACAAGCTCTGCCGGGGGGCATCTTGACACCACGCACTATGTGTACAGGTGCATGGTGTCAGGCTGGGGTTGGGGTGGCTGACGTGTGGCTGCCCCACCCTAACTCCAAACCGAGGCTAATCCTTTAGGCTGGTTTGCAACACCCCATTGACTCGATTTCATTGTCCAAAAGGTGGAAGAGGCAACAAGGGAGTCAGCTATTTTGGATCTGATTCTAACTAACAGGGAAGACTTAGGGCCTAAGCAGACTGCCAGATATAGTGCACATTAAATTGAGGCATTGCCCTGGCTCAGTGCTAGGGAATCATGGGACCTGTAATTTATTGTGGCACCAGAGCTCTCTGACAGAGAAGGCTCAATGTCCCAGAAAAAAATACAGTTCCCATGATTCCCTAGCACTGAGCCAGGGCAGTGTCTCAATTTAATGTGCACTATTTCTGGCAGTCTGCTTAGGCCTTTAGTTAATGGGGTGCAAGTGGTTGGATCATGTCTTCCTGGAGTTTATTATACAGTGGAAAAGAGAAGCCAGGCATAGTCAGACACACATTCTAGACTTTAGGAAAGCTGATTTTACTAAACTTAGAGAAATACTGGGGGTGATCCCATGGACAGGAATACTAAAAGAGAAGGGAGTTCAAGATGGGTGGGAGTTTCTCAAAAGGGAGATACTGAAGGCACAATTTCAAACCGTTCCAATGAGGAGGAAAAATAGGAGGTGTCTCAAGAAACCAGGATGGATGACTAAGGAACTTGCAACTGAACTAAGTTTTAAACAGAACATGTATAAGAAATGGAAAAATGGGGAAATCACCAAAGAGGATTCAAACAAATAGCTAGCACGTGTAGGGGTAAAGTCAGAAAAGCTAAAGCGCAGAATGAACTCAGGCTTGCTAGAGAGGTTAAGAACAATAAAAAGGGCTTTTTTGGGGTATGTCAGCAGCAAAAGGAAGAAGAAGGAAATGGTAGGGCCACTGTGTGGAGAAGATGGCAAAAAGTTAACAGGGGACAGAGAAAAGGCAGAATTACTCAACACCTTCTTTGCTTCAGTCTTCTCAGAAAAGGCAAAGGGTGCTCAACCTGAGGATAATGGAACAGAGGACACAATAGGAGAATTTCAGCACAGAATAAGTAAAGAGATAGTACAGGAATACCTGGTTAATCTAAATGAATATAAGTCTCCAGAACCAGACAAATTACATCCAAGGGTATTAAAAGAACTGGCAAATGTAATATCGGAACCATTGGCAATAATCTTTGAGAACTCCTGAAAACAGGAGAAGTCCCAGCAGACTGGAGGAGGGCAAATGTTGTCCCCATCTTCAAAAAGGGGAAAAAAGAGGATCCCAACAATTATCGTCCAGTTAGTTCGACATCAATACCAGGAAAGATTCTGGAGCAGATCATTAAACAGAGAGTCTGTGAACATCTGGAAGGTAATTTCATAATCACAAAAAGTCAACATGGGTTTCAGAGAAACAGGTCATGCCAGACAAATCTGATCTCTTTTTTTGATAAAATTACCAACTTGGTAGATGGAGGGAATGCTGTAGATATAGTATATCTTGATTTCAGTAAGGCCTTTGACAAAGTTCCCCATGACATTCTGGCAAACAAGCTGGTAAAATGTGGGCTAGACAAAGTAACTGTTACATGGATTTGTAATTGGTTGACTGGCCGAACCCAAAGGGTGCTCAACAATTGCTCCTTTTCAACCTGGAAAGAAGTGACCAGTGGGGTGCCACAGGGCTCTGTCCTGGGCCCAGTGCTGTTCAATATCTTTATCAATTACTTGGATGACAGTATTGGGGGCATAGTTATCAAATTTGCAGATGACACCAAATTAGGAGGAGTAGCTAATACCCCAGAAGGCAGGATCAAAATTCAAAATGACTTTAACAGACTAGAAAGCTGGGCCAAAGTTAACAAAATGAAACATGGAGAAATGTAAAGTACTGCACTTAGTGTGGAAAAACAAAAAGCATAGATATACGATGGGGGACACCTGGCTGAATGAGTACGTGTGAAAGGGATCTAAGAATCCAGGTAGACCACAAGTTGAACATGAGTCAACAGTGCAATGCAGCAGCTAAAAAGGCCAATGCAATTTTAGGCTGCATCAGTAGAAGTATAGTGTCTAGATCAAGAGAAGTAATAGTGCCACTCTAGTCTGCTTTGGTCAAGCCCCACCTGGAATACTGTGTCCAGTTCTGGGCACCACAATTCAAAAAGGATGTGGAGAAACTGAAGTGTGTCCAAAGGAGGACAACTAAAATGGTGAAGGGTCTGAAAACCAAACCCTATGAGGAATGACTTAGGGAGCTGGGGATGTTTAGCCTAGAGAAGAGAAGGCTAAGAGGTGATATGATAGCTGTGTTTAAATATTTGAAGGGATGTCATATTGACGAGGGAACAAGCTTGTTTTCTGATGCTCCAGAGACTAGGATCCGGAACAATGGGTGCACGCTCCAGGAAAAGAGATTCCACCTTAACATTAGGAGGAACTTCCTGTCAGTAAGGGTGGTTCGACAGTGGAACACACTCCCTCGGAGAGTGGTGGAGTCTCCTTTCTTGGAGGTCTTTAAGCAGAAGCTGGATGGCCATCTGTCGGGGATGCTTTGATTGGGAGTTCTTGCATGTCAGGGGGTTGGACCGGATGGCCCTTGTGGTCTCTTCCAACTCTATGATTCTATGATTCTATGACATTTAAGATAAATACCTGAATTAAATGTTGTGCCAGAATGAAACTGAAAAGCACTATACATTATTTTATTGCTCCCCCACTTTTACCTGCTTTGAAATTAGAACCCTGTTTCTTATTCACCACACTGAAAATCTTTCTCTGGATTTCCTCTTCCCTCTTTCAAAATCTCCGTATTGCTTATTCTTTATCTTACTGATTCCTATGAGGATCCTAACAAAATTTAAGGGTTAAAAGCTTTGAAATTCACTTCCTGGTATAGAAAGAGATGCTGTTGTGTTTTAGGTGTAAAACACAAAAGGTTTACCTAGATTAAAAGTAATCTGTTCCCTTTAAAGTTATCTGCCTTAATTACTTACTGATTTAAAATATTTAAACTCTGGAGCTAAATTGGAATGAACTCCAATTTAAGTAAGCTGTATGGATCTTTTAACCCAAAACACTATAATTCTCAAACCTTGGAAGTTAACAGAAATCAAGAAGCACTTTTCCAAATATCAAAGTGGACTAGGGATGCATGTACAGTATAGAAATAATGCAGTTTGACACCACCTTAACTGCCATGGCTCCATCCTACAGAATCCTGCGATTTTTAGTTTTCTGAGGCACCAGCACTCTTTGGCAGAAGGCTATCAACCTGCAAAACTGTAAATCCCAGGATTACCTAGATGGACTGACAACACTGTAAGTGGTATCAAACAGCTATATTTCTACAGTGTAGATGCACTGTAGGTTAGGAGAAAAGAACTAGTTATACAATGTAAGGCTATTTCCTATAATTTTCTTTCATTTAAGTGATTAATAACTCAGTTAATAATTTAATTCTGGAATTAATTTAATGCTAAAATACAAATTAAAGTCAATTGATTAAATTAAAAATAAATGTAATCCAATTGTCACATTTAGTTAGAAAAATTCTAAGTCAGCTGATAACTTGAATTCCTATCTATTTTACTTTTTATTCTCTTTTCAGTGGTATCCATTAGCAAACTTTAGAGAAAGGCCAAAAGTTGTGTGCCAGTATTCTCAAATTCATGTTACAGTTTTCCATGTATTGGGGTAAGTGTGACCGACTTTAGGACAGAAACAGCTTCCTTGGAATTAGGTGGAAAGGAGTGATAGAACTGGGTATCATCAGCATACAGGTGACCCCTTACTCCAAAACTCTGGATGACCTCTCCCAGTGGTTTCATGTAGCTGTTAAAACACAAAGGGAGCAGGATTGAGCCCCAAGGGATGCCACAGGCCAATGGCCAAGGAATTGAATAAGTATCCCCCAGGGTCGTGGCAAGTGCACACCATGGCTTTTGCTGCCCTTGAAAGGGTGGCAAAATGCCGCTCCTTTCAGGAGCAGTAAAAGGCTGCCCTAAAAGCTGGCATGTGGCTCTTTAGCACCCCTTCTGGTGCAGCATGTAAAAACGCTGCGCTGGGAGGATGTCTTGATGCTGCGTGCCACGCATAACGGCGTGCGGCATCAGGACGTCGTCAGGCTGGGGTGGCCGGTGTGCGGCTGCCCCTCCCCATCTCTGCCTCCAGGCCAGCCCATTGACCAGTCTGCAGAGGGCCTAACTTTCTTTGGTATAGAAATTTAATTATACAATATTATTTTCCTCTGTCAATTTTCTCTCTCTTTTGCAGTTATTAAATAAGCAATACTTCACTTATTGCAATTTTTTAACCATAGGTACTAAACATATCAAACTTCAAAAAGCACCAGAGTCAGCATTCCTCAGAGCTCTACATTTACAAGAATTTAGCACATTGCCTTTAAAAGGAGGCAAAGAATAAAATATTTAGTTGAATGGTTTTGCCTACACAAGCAATCCATGCTTGTTTAACAGAAGAAACTAACAAAAGATGATTATGCTTCCCCACCCACTTAACTCCACAAGTTCAGGAATCATCAAAACTTATTTGAAACAAAATAATAATTGATAATCATTGTTTCAATTATTTTTCTGCTGCTAAAATGATTATTAAATACACAATGAAAATTCAGCTCTTTCACATCAAGTTGCAAGCAAAAGCACCCACTGAATTTTTTTCAATCTCTGTGTTGAAAATGTTCCCTGGATTGCAAAGTTGTTGAACAGAAAAAACAACATTAGTAACCAGGGCTGTAAGAATCTTTCCCAAGTGCTTTCTGATGCTGTGGGTCACACTCTAGACCAGAATTGTTTTTCTATTGTGGATAGGATGACAGTGATCTGGGTTTGTAGGAACTTTTTGTACTTCCTTTACCAATGTTAGATCACTAGTTGTTTGGATTTAGGGCCTTTACAGACTGCCAGAAATAGTGCAAATTGAGTCCACGTTAACTGCCCTGACTCAGTGTTAGGGAATCATGGGAACTGTAGTTTATTGTTGCACCAGAGCTCTTTGACAGAGAAGGCTTAATGTCTCAGAAAAAAATACAATTCCCATGATTCCCTAGCATTGAGCCAGGACAGTTAAAGTGGACTCAATTTGTACTATTTCTAGCAGTCTGCAAAGGCCCTTAGATTCACTACCTTGGGGCTTGTGCAGGCCAATTAAGATAGTCAGATCCCAATTGACTGGTTGACAAGAATTGTTTCTGGACAGCTCTTGGGGGATTCCTGTTGTCTTTGTCCAAATAGAACTATGAAACAGAAAAATGGTCAGGGTGGTGAATGCTATCCCTTCTGAACATTTCCTTGTCTAGCCAACTCTCTGGTTTGCTAGGAAACTGATGGTGACAAATATAAGTTGGAAAATGACTAGATTGTTAAAAGTGGTAAACCTGAACAGATCTGACCAAATATAGGCTAGAACACTGTAGAAGACCTACACTGTGGAGCTTGTTTTCTCTGCCATCTTATGTCTGCACAGAGCTGTTCAATAGAAAAGTCTTGAGTAATCAAGGCTCAGTTGTTTTCTGATCTACAACATAAGAATGGAGAACATTTGCTGAAAAAAACCCTCCCTGAACACTACTGTATTGGACAATCACTGGCCAGTCCTTGGGTCTTTGAAGTTTATCACTCTATGATTCTACTTTCTAATATTCTATTTGTGAGCAAGGTGGTGTATGGTGGCCTCTGAGATCCAAGGGTTCCTGGTAGGATGGATTATCAAGATACATTTTAATCCAGCTTCAGAGCTGGTTGTGGGATAGAGATAGCTGTGCTTGTCTTCATATATAATCACAACCAGGGCCTGGATGGGCACATGTGTCCTTCTTAGTTCTGCTAGATCTATTGATAGTTTTTAGCATCCATTCAGACTGTCTCTCTGAGATGGGACTTGGCAGCAGTGTTTAACAGTTGCTCCAGTGTTTCTAGGATGGATGAGTTCATAATGAGGGCCTGGGATATTCTTGTTCAACAGTCTGGTCATTGGCTTGTGGTATCCTTACAGTTTCTATATTGTCCCCTATGCTATTTAACATACACATGTAATAGCTGGGAATCACTGCCCTGCATTTTGTGGTTTGATACCTCCAATATGTTAATGCTATTTCTTATTTTCATCTAATTACAAGGTAGCTATTTCAGTGATAAACCAGTGTCTGATGTTAGTAATGGAAATAATGGGGGTGGGATTTACACTTGATCAAGACAAGAAGCTAGAGGTACTCCTGGTGAGATGAAAAGCATATCAGGGAATAGTGACTCAGCCTATGCTGGATAAGGCCATGTTCCCATTGGAAACCTGGGTTTTCAGCTTGCTCATGTTTCAGTGGTGGCCAGGAGTGTATTTACATAGTTAAAACTGGAGAATCAAATATGTCCATTCTTGGAGATGTCTGACCCATGCCTTGGTTACATCTCATTTGGATTACTGTAACACCTTCTATATGGGGTTGCCTTTTGAAAATGTTCAGAACTATAGTGGGTCTGAGATGCTGTGGCCTCCTTGGATAAGGGAGAAAAGAAACTTATTTCAATAATTTCATAGATTACTAGTCTGTATCAAGGTACGGTTCAAAGCGCTAGTTATGATCTGAAAAACCCTGTGCAATTTGGGTCCAAACTATCTCCAGGATGGTATCTCCCCATATAAGGCTGCCTGAGTTTTGAGAGTTTCATAGGCATCCTATCTGTTGTTCCTACCACCCTCTCAAGCATGTTTGGTGAGGACATGAGAAAATGCCTTCTCTGTGGTTGCTCCTGAGCTTTGGAACTCACTTTTGTAACAGAGTATGCTAACACTTTCTGTGGTCTCCTAGGGGGTTGCAGACTGCCAGAAATAGTGCAAATTGACTCCACTTTTAGGGTTAGGATTAGTGCTAGGGAATCATGGGAATTGGTTTTTTTTCTGAGACATTGAGCCTTCTTTGTCAGAGAGCTCTGGTGCCACAATAAAATACAGTTCCCATGATTCCCTAACCCTAACCCTAAAAGTGGACTCAATTTGCACTATTTCTGGCAGTCTGGAACCCCCCTAGTGTTAGAAAAAGAGATCCTTATTCAGATAGGACTTTGACTTCTAATTGGCTCCTGCAGAATGGTATTTTAAATGCTTGCAATAAGTATGTTGTGCATTTTGGTTGGCCAATAAAATACCAATTTTTGTTGGTATTTTAAATGGGGAGGAAATTCCTCCCCTTTTTGATACCTAAAAAAAATACTTCAAGGTTGCTTTAATTTACAATTTGTTTTTAAAAGATAGCTTATTTGTTTCTTAATATTCTTTAATGTTATAAATGTTTTTTTTAAAAAATAAATACACTATAAAATACACTGTAAGCTGCTGCGGGACTTGCATTGGGAGAAAGGGAGTTTAACAAATAAATAAATAAATAAATACTCCTTGAGGTTTTTCCATTTACAGTCTTTTAAACAACCCATGGTATTCAACATGTATATTCAGAGTTTTTCATTACAAGACTTCAATAACTAACCATATGATGATGTATTGGAACTATTCATGTTTTACATTGTAAAAAGTCTTCATTGCCATGTAACAAGGACTAGCACTTTAGGATAGTGGTATATGACTTTAATTTAACCCTGAAAGTAGAAACATAGGCATACTCAAAAGGTTCTCCCCTCCCCATTCTTATTTTTACCAAAGCATTTCCAGAAAAGCTATATTCTTTGGATTCACTAAGCATCCCAATGTCAAGAACAAGCTATTGAAAACTAGAAGCCAGCATGCTCCCTTGACTGAATTTAGATTCATTCATGCAAAACACTGAAATTTGTTTGAAGTGCAAATTAAAAAGTCCTGTAATTTTTCCTTTATTTTATCCATCATTAAACTGATTCAAGGTTATAATACTTGTCCAGTAGTCTGTAAAATGCTTTCTTTTATGCATTTGAATCACATCTTCAAAAATACTGCAATGGAACTACATTTAATTAACTTCAAAGGAACTTGTTATGATTTAACATACAATTGTTAATAATTTGTGGGCACAAGTTAATAGTAAAGGCATCTAATAAATATTTAAGATAGACTAATTTCATAATTTTGAATCACGTGACTTTTGCATAAAAATAAAGCAACTTATTTCTGAAGAATTTGATAAATAATGTAGCAACTATGTGCCTTCATATCTGATTCTTTCACAGATACCTTAAAATGGTTCTAATAATGACAGTGAGGACTAAGACTGAAATGTTTTATATCATAAATTCCTACTTAAGTATGCAAATTACATCCCAGCAGGAGTCAGAACAAGGCAAATGCTAAATGTTGCATTAAAAGGGTATATTTCATTTATTTTTGCCTAAAGCTTTTCAAAACAGAAGGAAGATAAATGGCTGTGTGCCAATATAAACTCCACATACATTTATGCTACAAAGCTGTTTATATTTTGAGTGGGATTCAACTAATGATACAAAAATTAGTATACAAAACTATTATGAAGGAAGGATATGTATTTGCCCAACTCACCAAACTTCAGTTGTAAGAGATTTCTCCTTTCCACTGGACATTTTTTTCCTGATTATAATTCAATCAAGCAGAGTTTTTCATCAGCTGAACATGAGTTAAAACCACAGTGACAATAGAAGCTGCAGTTACTGATGAATGATCTTTGTCAGAGGAAGGAGGGAGTAAGGCCCTGTTATCTCTCCTTCAGCTCTCAGTGATTTTCAAGAACACTGGCCATGTTGTTCTTCCATGGCACAAGAATTGAGTACACCATACTGTTGTAATTCTTTTCCTGAATCTATGGAGATTATCACAGTGTTAATAAAACTGGCTTACCTGAGCTATCTTAAAATTTAAAACAGGTGACATCCTGATCTTATCACAAGGATTTACCACTGAAACCACTGCCTGAGTCCAGCCCAGGTCCAGCCCCACTCCCAGGCCACTCAGCACAGCTTTTTTCAAAGCTGAGAGTTTTCTGTTTTAAGGAAATGGCTGCCGGAGCAGCCCTGGGAGCAGCGATGGGCTCGAGCAGCGATTTTGGCAGCTAAATCCTTGTGATAAGATCAGGATGCTGTCCATTTTAAATTTTAAGCCAGCTCAGGTAAGCTGGTTTGATTAACGCTGCGATAATCTCCTATGACCATTTCTGGAATATTGGGAAAGTATTTCTCTTCCTCTTGGCAATTACACTATAATGCCCATAGGCCAAAGGACTCTGCCTCAATTCTCTCTTACTTATTCTATTTTAAATCTACATTAAATGACTGGAAATGATTTTCTGGACACTTTTGCAAGTTGTTAATACACACCTAACACTTTCTTTCAACATGTTTAGATGATGCTATACTAAGGCCTAAAATTATTACTAGAATGTGTAGGGTTCAATAATTTGAAACTAATTCCATATAAAATGGAGGTGGCTAATGTGATTTAAGCATTCAACTTGCTCTTATTGAGATGGCACGATTTCCTAAATTATATGTGGCTCTGGTGTGAAGCCCTGCCGTGTGGCATGGGTCCAGTTCCATTCTGTTTCAGCCATATGCATTATTCACACAGCCGAGTTCCAAAACAGGACATGGTCATTTCTTTAAGGCTATTTGGACTAGCCTTTATACTTTTATTGTAACAATATAGTAAAATACATCCTTCCATCTCCACTGTGGTAAGATTAATCTGTTATCACTTAAGTTTAGATAATATGGCACTTGCCTGTATTATTAAACCTAAGTAACATATTATTATCTCCAAAAAGTGCAAGACCATAATAAATATATAAAACTTTTATAAAAATAAAGAGAGGACCTGCAGGTTGTTCCATGTCATTGATCACTCATATTAAACATGCTTTAGCCTAGGGATGGAATGAATATTCAAAAATATTTGAAAAGTGGTTGACATTTTTTTAAATTGTTTGTTGGAACTTGTGTGAAAAAAATTAGTGAAGAATTTAGGCTTTTCATATATGGTTTTTTTTGAAGAACAACAACACAACCCACAATATTATAATGTCTTGTAGATAAAGTAAGAGTGTGATTTTTAATACTTTTAAATACTTAAAAGACCTATTTTTTTTCACCTGGTTCTTACTAGTCTGTATGATTATTTAGCAGATGACCATATAACTCTACATTCTGTAAAGCAAAGTGAGCCCAACAATCTGACTATCCATTAATGTCTATTGTAAGTCCCACGGAGCACTATAATGACTTCACTTTCTTCCCTCTGAGCATTAAGACCCTATCTTTCATGAACTGTGTGAATAACAGAATTTAGGGGAAAGCTCAACTTATTCTCACATTTTTCTTGATTGTTTTGGAAGTAATTTTGCTCTTTCTTGCTAAGTATCAAGACTACTGGATAAAAGGGTTCAAAAGGACCCTCCGTGCTCTTTCTATCCAGCACCTCCCGGCTAGCCAGCAAAGCGTGCGTCATTGCTTGTAGTCTCTTGGTGGAAAACATTTAAAGTGGTGATTGGATACAAACTGTTACACTGGACCTGAAGTTGATGTGGGTTGATAAAAGATCCTTATTATTAAGCCACTTGGTCTCTTATCATCAGATTGCTATAGTAGTGAGACTATGGGATTGGGATTGGTTTATCCCCCAAATACCCCTTCTCTCCAGTGGCTTTAGGTCCTACTGCATCCCTTGAGGCTGGGAATGAGGTGGGGGCAGCTATAGGAGTTGTGCAGAGGAATGGGAGGTATGGCTGGAACAGAGCGAACAAATATTACAAAGGAAGGCGGGATTGCTGTTTGAAAGCTATCCCACCTTCAGTTCCCTCTCTTTCCCAGAATGGCTTGGAGAGCAGACCAACCATTCCACAGAACCTCACCCTGCTCCTTTGCAATGCCAGGTCGGTTAAGAATAACACCCATATCATCCATGATCTCTTCATGGATGAAGATGCCGACCTGGCCTGCTTTACAGAGACCTGGCTCGGAAAGGACAGCACTGTTACCTGGGCGCAGGCCCTCCCAGCTGGGTACTCTGTCAGTGAGCAGGTGAGGGGAAGTGGGCAGGGGGGCAGAGTGGCTCTAGTTCACAAAAACAACCTAACCTTGTCCAGGATACCTGTCCAGAACACAGGCCACTTTGAGTGCATGTACCTTAGTCTGAGGACCAGGGATAGTTTGGGGATTCTGCTAGTCTACCGACCACCCCATTGTCTTGCAGACTCCCTAACCAAGCTGACACAGCTGGTCTCTGAGCTGTTGTTGGAGTCTCCCAGACTTTTAGTTTTGGGAGACTAAAACATCCTGCTTGAGACCAGTTTCACAGATGCGGAGTTCATGGAGATCATGACAAACATGGGCCTATCCCAGTTGGTCTCTGGGCCCACACACTGTGCAGGTCATACACTCAATACGGTCTTCAGTATGGAACAGGAATATCTGTGGGTAGAGGTTGTAAAAACCTCTGCCTTGTCATGGATGGATCATTTCCTGGTCAAAGCAGAACTCAGAGCCTGTATCCACCCCACTGGCCGTGGTGGACCCATTAGAATGGTCCACCCTCAAAGGCTAATGGAGCCATTAGGGTTCTGAAAAGCCTTAGAGGGTTTAATGGTTGGGAATGCCGGTGACCCTGTCGATGCTCTGGTTAATACTTGGAACACCAATCTTACCAGGGCTATTGACACGATCGCTCCCAAGCGTTCTTGCCAATCCGCTTCTAATCGTAAGCCATGGTATACACCAGAGCTTAGGAGAATGAAGTGGATTGGACAATGACTAGAGCTCAGGTGGCGGAAGACTCGACTCCTATCTGACAGAAATCACTGTAGGAACTTTCTTTGGTCCTATCATGAGGCAATACGTGCAGCACAGAGATTTCTCCTCTGCACGTATTGCATCTGCACGTATTACATCCAGGAGAGCTGTTTAGAGTGGTGAGGGAGCAGATGCAGGTACCCCCTGTGCCAAACCCCTTACTTAACCCGATGACGGCCTGTTGTGATGCATTTAACAACTTCTTCACAGATAAAATCCCTCAGATAAGAGCCGACTTAGACGTCAATGCTTTAACAGATACCATAGGAGAGGTGTCCATCAACTCCATCGATGAAGTTATTCTGGATCAGCTCCAATCTGTGAGCACCGAGGACATGGACAAGCTGCTTGGTAGGGTGAGGAAAACAACTTGCCCTCTCGACCCTTGCCCATCATGGCTGGCCGTCCGGGGGGGATGCATTGAGGAGTTTCCTTACGGATGTTGTCAATGCATCCTTCAGGGAAGGATATGTTCCATCTTGTTTGAAGAAGGCGGCTGTTAGGCCGCTTCTGAAAAAAAACTTCCCTGGACCCCCTGGATATGAGTAACTACAGGCTTGTTTCCTTATTGCCATTATTGAGCAAGGTGATTGACAGAAAGGCTGTCCTTCAACTCCAAGCTGTCTTGGATGAAATCGATTATCTAGACCCATTTCAAACTGACTTTAGTACAGGCTTTGGGGTTGAGACTGCCATGGTTGCCTTGACCGACGATCTGCATCTGAGCATCAACAGGGGTAGTGTGACCCTGTTGGTGCTCCTAGACCTCTCAGCGGCTTTTGATACCATAGATCACGGCATCCTCTTGGACCGCCTGAGGGGGCTAGTTATCGGAGGCACTGCATTGCAGTGTTTCCAGTCCTTCCTCTCGGGCAGGTCCCAGTGGGTGCTGCTCAGGGACAGATGTTCAAGCAAAAGAGAGCTCACCTGTGGCATTCCACAGGGAGCTATCCTGTCCCCGATGTTATTTCACTTCTATATGAAGCTGCTGGGTGAGATAATCCAGAGTTATGGAGCTGGGTGTTATCAGTATGCTGATGACACTCAGATCTATTTCTCCGTATCTTGTTCGTCAGTCTCGAATTCCAATGGCGTCTCTTCTCTCAATGAATGTCTTCGGGCGGTTATAGGCTGGATGAGGAAAATCAGATTGAAACTGAATCCGGACAAGACGGAGGTGCTCATGGTAGCGGCCCCGAAGGCAAGAATTGGGCTGCAACTTCCAGTCCTGGAGGGGTCACACTCTTCTCCAGTAACTGTGTTCGCAGTCTGGGGGTGCTCCTTGACTCGTTGCTCCTGATGACAAATCAGGTAAATGTGACAGTCAGGAGCACCTGTTATCAGCTTTGGCTAATACGCCAGATGCGCCCTTTTCTGGAAGTAAGGGAACTCGAGACTGTTGTTCACGTGCTGGTAACCTCACGCCTATACTTCTGTAACACGCTCTACATGGGGCTACCCTTGTGCTTAGTTCGGAAACTAAAGTTAGTAGAAAATATGGTGGCCAGGCTTGTTTCAGGAACATCTAGGAGGGATCACATCACTCCGGTTTTGAGATCCCTCCACTGGCTGCCTATTGGTTTCCAAGCCCAGTACAAGGTGTTGGTTATTACCTTTAAAGCCCTAAATGGGCTTTAAAACTATCTCAAGGACCGCCTCCTCCCCTATAATCCTCCCCGTGCACTCCGGTCTTCTGGGAGGAATTTGTTACAGCCTCAAAAGTCAAGGCTTTTGTCTACCCCCCAGAGGGCTTTTTCTGTTGTCACCCCCAGACTATGGAATGACCTGCCGGATGAAATCTGTCAATTGACATCTTTGGACAGCTTTAAAAAAGCTGTCAAGACGGATCTCTTCTGGCAGGCCTTTCCAGAATAGATTATCCTGGCCTCGGAAACTCCACCTCGGGAACCCCCCCTCCTTCAGATGAGCCCCATGATTGCCATATATGTATGTGTTTTATTAGTATTTTAACTGTTGTTTTAATTCTGTAACCTGATTTAATAACTTTTAAGGGGGGAGGGGCGTATACTGTTTTACTTTGTATGATGTTTTAATGTGTTAAACGCCCTGATTGGTTTACCAAAGACAGTATATAAATAAATTATTATTATTATTATTATTATTATTATTAAAAGGTGAACTTTATCAATTTAGGTGTTGCATTGTGAGCTCTTGGCACTTTCTGGAAAAGATTTGGAATTTTATGTATGGCCAACTGTTGACAGGAGTTTCCAGGGTTAAATGAAAGATCTTCATGAACTGTGTATTGCTGCCCTTGTAATAAGCTGACCAGTAATACAAAATGAAAAGGCTATAACCTTGGCCTAAATTCAACAGAAATAGAAATTCTTAAATTGGGCTCAAAAATGTTTCATTCTCCATTGTATTTAGACCACTGTGCCAATATCCAAAATACTACATAGATAGTTGATTTGTTTACCATGTTCTATATTTCTCTGTATCATGTTGGCAGGACTACAAAACCTTCCATATCAGTCAGCAGCCAATTAGCCTTGAACGGAATATAGATTCAGAATGCCCTTCTCCTGTTCACACTGGGGCTTGTTCCTTTACTGTTTACTGGATTTTGAGGCCAGTGATTCATGCCTCCCACATCTTTTTCTGCTAGCTGTCTAGGATCTAACATCCTGACAAACTCTGAGTGTTTATTTCCCACTTATTCTCCTAGTCTTCCTGGACTTTTACTAGATAATGACTAGAGCGCACCTGGCAGAAAACTTGACTCTTATCTGACAAGACTCGTCATAGGAACTTTCTTTGGTTCTATTGAGAGGCAATATGTGCAGCACAGAGATCCTTCTCCTCTGCATGCATTGTGTCTGCAGAGTCCCATCCAGCAGAGCTGTTTAGGGTGGTAAGGGAGCTGATGCAGGTACCTCCTGCGCAGAACCCATTACTTAATCCGACAACAGCCTGCTGTGATGCTTTTAACAACTTTTTTTGCAGATAAAATCTCTCAGATAAGAGCTGACTTAGATGCCAGTGTTTTGACAGATACAACTGATGAGATGTCCATTGATGAAATTATTCTGGACCAGTTTCAATCTGTCAGTACTGATGACGTGAACAAGCTCCTTGGCAGAATGAGGAAAACGACCTGCCCTCTTGACCCTTGCCTATCATGGCTGGCCATCCAGGGGGGGATGCATTGAGGATGCTCCTTATGGTCATTATCAATGCATCCCTCAGGAAAGGTTATATGTTGCTGTTTAATATCTATACGAAGCCGCTGGGTGATATCATTCAGAGTTATGGGGGGGGGTGTTATCAGTATGCTGATGACACCCAGATCCATTTCTGCATGTTTCGATTGTCAGCCCCGACTCCCAATAGCGTCTCTCCTCTCAATGAATGTCTTAAGGCAGTAATGGGCTGGATGAGGAAAAACAGATTGAGAGTGAATCCAGACAAAACAGAGGTGCTAACAGTAGCAGCCCCAAAACCAAGAATTGGGTTGCAACCTCCAGTCCTGGATTGGGTCACACTCTCTGTAAAGGACTGTGTTCGCAGTTTGAGGGTACTCCTTGACTTGTAGCTCCTGATGACTAATCAGGTAAATGTGACAGTCAGGAGTGCCTGTTATCAGCTTTGGCTGATATGCCAGCTGCAGCCTTTCCTGGAAGTAAGGGACCTTGAGACTGTGGTGCACACACTGGTAACCTCCCATCTGGATTTCTGCAATGCACTCTACATGGGGCTACCCTCATGCTTGGTCCGGAAACTTCAACTAGTACAAAATATGGCAGCCAGAGTGGTCTCCAGAACGTCTAGGAGAAACCACATAACTCTGGTATTAAAATCTCTCCACTGGCTGCCTATTACTTTTCGGGCCCAGTATAAGGTGTTGGTTATCACCTTTAAAGTCCTAAATGGCTTGGGTCCAACCTATCTTCAGGACCACCTCCTCCCATATAATCCTCCCCGTGCATTCTGGTCCTCTGGGAGGAATTTGTTGCAGCCATTAAAATCTAGGCTGTTGGCAACCTCCCAGAGGGCATTTTTGGTAATCGCTCCCAGATTATGGAATGGCCTGCTGGACGAGATCTGTCAGATTACGAGCCTAAGCAGCTTTAAAAAGGCTGTGAAGACGGCCTCTTCTGGCAGGCCTTTCTTGATTAGATCCCAGCTTCAGGAGTTGTGCCTCTCTCCCTCTTTCTGTTTTCAGCTTGTCCACAGCTTGTATTTGTTTGTAATTGTTTTGATTGTCTTAATTTCTATTCTGAGGTTTATGTCAATTTTTAATATCTATAGTTTAATACTTTTTTAAGGGGGAGGGCGGGGTTGTGGGATTTTAGTTTGTACTCTTGGTGTAATTTTAACTGTTGCAAAACACCCCAATTGTTTTTAACAGAGGGGCGGGGTATAAATCATCATCATCATCATCATCATCATCATCATCATCTATATAGTTGCTATGCAACAGTCTTCAAAAAATATGAACATGTGTAGCTTCTCATGCCACAGTATTCTCTAACCAATGATAATAATGATAGCAGCAGCAGCAGCTGGATTATTTGAAAAATAGAATTGTGGTTGTGGTTGTGTCCCTTCAAGGTATTCCTGACTTGACAACATCAGCAATATTTTTTTTTGTTTAAACTTGAAAATGTACTGAAGCACTACAACAGAAGAGTAGGTTGTTAAGTTGCAGAGTCTTAATGGCCAAATTAACATGAGTGTTAAAGGATAAGCTAATTGAAGATTTTCTGAAAGACTGGAAACCATTTATAGAATTTTTCAGCAATAAGAAATCTAACTATGTAATAATCTGTGGTTATGGTTCTTAATAATTTTAGTAGGATTATTTAACCGGATCTGTAATGGTAGAATAACATTTTTCCTCTTTTCTTTTTCTTTTTATTACAATCAGGATTTATGGGTGGTATCAAAGTTCTAGTGTACTCAGATTAGTTATAGGTCTTCTCTCTTGCTCTTTTTTCTTTTCTCTCTTTTTCTTTTTTCTGTCTTTTAAATTTTAGAAATGTGAATTACTTTGTAAATTAGATTGTTTGTGTTAAAAATTAATAAAAAGTTTTAAAAATTTACACAATGTCCCTTTTACTCTAATTTTCAGAAAGTCATATATTTTTCTATTAAATTAGTTGAAAAAACTGATGTATTTTATTTAGACTACTCTAGGAGCCATGTTCTTCACCAGTTTGGTAAGCTCCATTTCAAATATGCTGAACGTCACTTCAAAGAGTTGGTGGCTGAGCCCCATGACAGTAAGCATCAGCAAGGTTATGCACATACTGAAGCTAGAATACTTCAAGTAATCAAAAGCTTGCAGAGGAATTCTGTGCTCTAGAAGGAATCTAGTATACAATGTGTAGAAACCTATAGTTTTAGATATGGAATGACGTCACACAAAGTCAAGTTACAGGCTAACAGAGCTAGTTGTTGGCTCCCATATCAGTGGAGCAGGGAATCCAAACTTTAAACATCCAAAATGTTTTGGGAATGGTTGCTTCAAATTTTTGACTGAGACCTTGAACAGATTCAATGTTCCACTGGGATGGAAACCAAGAGCTGCTACTCTATGTAGTAGAAAGACAAGGACCATAACACACTCCAACCTCCCCATTTGGATTTGGGCTTGAAAAACAAAGGAAAAACACAAGTGATCTAAGATGTAAGAAAGAACATTTTGTGATATGGTACACCATTAGTTATCAGATGACATTGTTAGGATTGAGTCCCAAGGGAAAATGTATATTGTGGGATAGTACAGCAGCCATGATAACACAGCATTTGGCCACAGCTGAGTCATGCAGACTTATGCTGATGTAACAGGACATGACATCATGAGGGTAGTCACCTGGTGCTGGAAAGCACAGAAACTGCTTCAAAAGTGTTGTGTCACTCATGTGAGTGACAGGTGTCCAGCAGGAAGAGGCAGGGCCAGAAAGCCATGTGGAGCACAAGCTTTATAAGGCACAAGCCTCTGGACACACATGTGGGTTGAGTTTGTGGTGTTGCTGGATTGCTGTTGCAGTTGCGTTGGTGTATGCTGTACATATCTGTATATAGAGCAACAAAGATTAATGCCTCATTCGTGAGATGTCTGTCTGTGGAGTCTCTGTGCTCTATCTGGAAAGGGAGAGGAGTTTCTCCAGCTGACAAACAGCCTGCTTCATCGGAGAAGTCTGGATCCTGGTGCTTCATGTTACGTGGTCTCCACACACTGCGTTACCATGCATGTGTGTTAAGCTATCAGTTTCAGCTTCACTTTCTAAAATGGTGCTTGAGTAGGAGACAACTCTTAACTCCAGTTATAAATGGCAGCTTTTTGATCACTTGTGCTAGTTAATACAACCACATTGTACACCAGTGAAGTGTTCTGGTGAGGGCACAGTCATTGTGACACATACAGGACCAATTTTGTTGTACACTTTTTATAGAACTGTCTAAGCTTTAGCTGTCAGCTCAACTCATTCCTTCAGGATAAAAAGATTGGAGGGATTTCCTTCCTTCCTGGTTTTAACTAAATACCATTTCTCATGATATCCAGATTAGGCCAAACTATAGTTTCTTTAAACTATGATTAAGCTATGGTTTGTGATCTTGGCTTTAAAACAAACAAACAGATGAGACAGAAACAATTCCCTTTTCATTATGTCTGAATCAGGTCATAGCGAGCTTTTCCACAATATATAATATGTAGCCCTCTGTGACTCTGTTGAATGCAAGATCAGCAGGTTGACAGTTCAAGGCCCAGGTGTTGCATGATGGGGTGAGCTCCCATCACTACTCTCAGCTTCTGCCAACCTAGCAGTTGCAAATGCAAAGTCAATAAAAAGTTATCACTTTAGTGGTAAGGTAAACAGCGTTCTGTGCCATCATGCTGGCCACATGATCACAGAGCAGTCTCTGACAACACTGGTTCTTCAGTTTAGTAACAGATATTAGTACAGTCGGACATGACTTGACAACCTTGTTAATGGGGAATACCCTTATATTAACCAATGTAGATGCAGTAATATCATTTGCTTTGTGAAGTGACAAGGTGTCCTCTATACTCTCCTTAGGACCCAGAAATCAAAAAGGGAAGGGGGGATTAGCCACAGAATGCCAAAGCATGATCTATTTTTCCAACAAGAATCTCATGAATTTTCAAGAAATTGATTTATTGAACGCTTGATTTATGGTTGACACAAGAAGCTATTTCTTTCAGCTTTGCTATCACTGGAGTAGCAATAAAAACTGTATATTAATGAAGCAATACCAGGCTTACCACTGTGTCTCCTGAGAAATACATTTTTAAGATGACCACCATTTTTCTTTAAATTTATGTATTAAAATGTTCATTTTCCCCCATTATAACTATGACTCAGAAAAACAGTTAGTTATAGTCATATTTATCAGTCTTGGAAGGTTGAATTAGCCTGCTGTATTGACTAATTAAACTGTTTTATTCTGAAACATACATTTCTCATGTCAGACCACTTTTCAAATCCATTTTTTTTTAAAAAATAGCTATAGTTGTCTCTTACTTTACTCAAGCCCTACAGCCATATACATACCCCATCTTCAGACAGGCTGGATTCACCAACTGATTGATTAAAGCAATGTTTTTCCACTTTGCAATGCCTAATGGAGAAATTAGGCATTTTTAAAAAAAGCTGTTCTGTGGGATATGACTAGTGCCAAAATATTGGGAATATACTCATAATTTCTGCATTTTCTTTGTATGTCCCCACCACCACCCCACACACAGATGGCTAAATCTGACTACTAAGCCCAGCTACATTACACCCACTGAATCAATATCTGAGCACTAATATTTATATCCCATTGATTCAGTGGCTGTACTGTACTTGGGATTAGAAAACTGATTCAAGCCACAGAGCAAACTCATACACTGAGTTGAAGATTAAAAGAGAAGAGGAAGAGATCTGTTCCTCCCAAAAAAGGAACCAGTTTACCTAAGCATATCTGGCAATTGATTGACTACTTTCCTCAGGCATTTTCAGCAGTAATTTTTACCATTTATTCACAGGATGATAGTGTGAGTCATTGTCCCACAATGATATGGTTGCACAGGGACAATGGTATCCCTGGACATATGTTGGGTATGCCACCAAGTAAAACAACCCATTTGGACCACCTAGCCATCACCTCTATCCCATTACAGTGTGCAGTTGCCCAAGATGGGTGCTCATCTCTCCCAGGCACTGTGGCTCAAGCCAAACCATGTTGATCTCACTTCTGCACTTGGAACAAGGAATCTTTTTATTCCTTACATGGGAAAGTAAGCTGGGACTTTCTCTTTCTTCTTCTTCTTCTTCTTTCTTTTCTTTTTTTTTTTGCATCCACAGGCAAGGACCTTTTGGATGTTAACAAGTTGTTCTGGAAGGATCTTAAATAAGATTTATTGTACTCCATTCATGTTATGTTTTAAACTGTGTTAACCTGGTACTTTTTAAAAGTTTATTACAATCCACAGATCTAATAAAAAATAAGAGACAAACATCAAATAGGGGGAAAAACTATAAGTGAAATAATAAAGGTATGTGGTGGCTTAGTGGTTAAGATGCCAATTCTGACGATTGTAAGATCGGAAGGTTGGCAGCTCAAGGCCCAAGTAATGCATGATGGGGTAAGCTCCCTTCACTAGTCACTGCCATCCTAGCAGTTCAAAAGTATGCAAATGTGAATAGATAAATAGGTACCACTTCAATTGGAAGGTAACAGCATTTGATGCAGTCATGCTGGCCACATGACCACCGGATTTGTCTCTGGACACCACTGGCACTTTGGCCTAGTAACAGAGATAAGCACTGCCCCCTACAGTTAGTTACAACTACATATTCTTGTCAAGGGACTACCTTTACCTTTTTAAAACAGTAAAACAGTTACTATCGACTTTTATTTAAAACACAGAGAGCTCCAATCCTCTCCACCTCATAAGAAATTTAGTGACAGCTAATGTAACTTTTAAGGACTTATCCTCCAACAGAAACCTTATATGGAGTTGGTCTGAATATCCAACAGATTTCCTCAGTATGGAGAGATTACATTCTGACACATCTCATTATAATAACTACAGGACAAAGGAATGTGAATCATCGACTCACCCTCCATATTATTACATGAACACTGTCTCTCAAGATAAGAGACACCAGAGTATTTGCCTCTAAGTAATTCAACAGAGAAAATGTTACATCTAGGCTAAGAGAAAAATGTGTGATATTTAGGCACTGATAAATTATTTATATAATCAGCTAATTGTAATTTTAAAGGGGGTAATTGTTTATTATGTCATAATATACTTTTATACTTGTTTAAGGAACTGTTTGTTAGCTGCCTTGATTACCTGACAGGATACAAGAATAAAGTTTACTTACTTACTTACTTACTTACTTAAAGGCCTAGTGTAAAGGACATTCATTACAACAGGAGAGCAACTTACATAGCAATGATGTCCCAGTCTCTGTTTAAGAGACTTTAGGGCAATATTCAGTCCCAAATTATTAGGAAGTGAAGAAGAGAGACCAACTGAAGCTGCTTTTTTGGCATGACGTTTGTACCAGCTGCTTACATAATTGTCCTGGGGCAAGTACACAAGCAAGCCTCAACCTACCCCCTCCCCCCAAAAAAACCCTGACTTCCAGTCAAAGCTTCCACCAAGCCCTTATTGAAAGAGGGCTTTGCTTTATCTCCAATAATAACACAGAGTTAGGGACACCATTGGGGAGTTGAAGAAGGGGCCTTAAGCACTTTGTCTGTTGCCTATTAATTTCAGATGTCATACCCCAATACAAATATTAGAAGCATATAAAAGTTGTGCAACAGACTTAGCATTAAATACTTTCAATGCAAATGGTACATACATATTCCCATGAGTAAAAAAAGAAGAAGTGTGTTATTGCAGTTGCACTAACTGATGCTTTCTAGATGACACTCAATCTGTTAGAATTCCAAGACAAAAAGTGGTGAAATTATAGTCCTAGATTTGAAAATGATTTAACCTGATCTCTGGTGTGCTCCTCAAGAGACCAGTGATATTGGAAGAATTTGTTTTAAAAAAACATAACTTTGGATTTCCCAAAATTGATTTTCATATCATTAGTGATATAGTATCTTGTGAATTTCATTAAAAGATGCTTCAGTACAGGTCTGAAATGGGAAAAGTACTTAATATGTTTTAATATGACAGTTTAATTGTTTTCCATTGCCTTCAATATTATAATTGGTTTTTCAGCTTTCTTTTTTTTTTTTAAAGCATGTTGTAAGTCATTTTAGTGCAGTGATTCCCAAACTTTGCTCTTCCAAATGATTTGGACTTCCGCTCTCAGAGTTCCTGACTATTGGTTAAGCTGGTTAGAGATTTTGGGAGCTGAAATCCAACAAAACAAAGAAAGAAGAGAAGGTATAAGATAAGAAAAGAAAAACCAATTAAACTAGGAGAACAAAGTTTGGGAACCATTGCTTTAGTGCTTTGGGAGAAAGGTGAGATATAAATTACAAACATGCATTGATCCATATAGAGATCTAGATCATTGGACATTTGGCAAGAATGAGTAGATGATTTGTGCCTTTCATGTGACAAATGCTTTGGGGTTCTCAGACGTAATTTGTGCCAATGGAATTCATTTGCCTGTCCCCTTTTTTAAACATTTGTTTCCATTTATATTACCTTGGACAGCTAGAAGGGAAATGCTTGGTTTGTAACTACTATCATCTTTATTCTCTTTCTTAGAATACCTCTGGATCTGAAATGAGCAGCATGCTAGCTAAGCCACCTCCTAAAACCTGTCCAGTTTTGGAAATGTTCTGAGCATGCCTACCATTTGTACATACTCAGAAACCATTACTGATAAAATTACTGGCAAAATAATGGCTTCTTGGTATATGGAACTGATGGGTATGTTCAATATATGTTTAAAAATGGCCTACTTTATTTAATTGCAAATTTATTTATCCTTTAAGCCTTTAAAGCTGAAAAAAGAGGGGAACAATCTAATGAAGGAGCACATGAGTTCCAAGGAGAACCCAAAATCTGGACAGCAACTGGAAGGACTACCTGAGGATCACTCCCTCAAATTGCATAGCTTAAAGTGAGGGTCTAGCCCTCAGGTCAGCACCAAGAGAAGTCTCCTTGCTCACCCCTTAGTCACATGAAGAGATAGGAACCATGTATCACATGTGGTGGAAATGCAAAATAAGTAAAAAAAAATTGGAAAGAAATTTGGGGAAAAATGTGTGAGATCATTCGGAAAATCATCCCCTTTAAGCCGGAATTGTTTCTATTAAACATTATTGATGTGATAGAATACAAATTAAGTCAAGATGAAAAAAGTATTATACTTTACATGGTCACAGCAGCAAGAATTATCTTAGCAAAATATTGGAAATCTGAAATAACACCAACGGTAATTGAATGGCAAATTAAATTATATGAATTCATAACAATGGATAAACCATCAATGTATACAGCAGGAAAAACATTTCAACAATATGAAAAAAAATGGGAAAAAGTAATGAATAAAATATAGTTGGGATCTGTAGTATGTATATTACTGTTACCCCTTTCATAATATGTGATTTACTGAACCATGGAAAACAAATTAAAATAAATTATAAAAAAAGAAATCACATAGAGAGGGAGAAGAGGGGTGGCAGGAACATATAAAATCTCTGACTCTGGACCCACATGCTCTGTCATGATGCTCAGTGCCATGTCACAGTTTAGTTGGCCTCTTTATCTAAAGGCCAACAAAGGTGTCTCCCTGTCACAGTGCTGTGCAGGCCAGCAGAGGAGACTAATTGTTTTTTCTGTTTTGTGCCTTCAGTGCTTTGTTGAATGTTATCAATAAACATGTGAGTCATAAAACCTGAATAAAGAACATAATCTTAAGAACATAATCTTAAAGCACTTCTTAGACAATGTGAAGACAGGAATGTTAATTTCTTGTAACTGAGCTGTAACTGTTTAACTTGTTTGATAACAGGATAAGCAGGATCAGTCAAATTATGTTGCTGCCTGTGACAAAGGACAAGACATGTCCTTTATTTCTTAGAAACAATCTACATGAATTAGCATTTGAACTTCCATTCATTAATAGTAATTGCTTAAGATCCTCCACCACACCACAGGACAGTGGGTCAGGAGGAGACACATACAAGCCTATTCTTCAAAACAGGGAAAATTAGAAGGAAGAAAGAGCTGGAGAGCTATACTGCTCCACCTCAACTTCTGCACATGAAACCACTGGTCAATGTGCCTAATGGTAGGGCTTGTCGGACAAAAAGAGAATTGCTTTGAGGTGTAAGTTCAACCATCTGTGGACTTCTGCTCTCAGAATAGCAGACTTCAGTGAAATCAGCAGAGCAGTTGATGTCAGTCTCACTATAGTCCAACCCTGGTACCTTCTCCAAACCAGGTCATAGTGACTGAGAAATCCCTCAGAGACATTTTTTTCTGACCACAAAGAAGGCTGCATGGATTAGCAGAGAGGAATAAGTGTCCACCAGCACAATATTGGATTTGGCGCACAGACTTCAGAGTGAAAATATTTATTGGCTACATATGTGCTTGTAATCAGAAGGGTGCTTCCCTTATCTTTGTCCTCCTCTTATAATTCCATTAAAATGTCAATATAAGAGGAAGTGTCACTGGACAACATTGGACAATATCAATGAAATGCTACTAGTAAAATAGGATTAAGAAGATTCACTAATACTTACTGTTTCAAATAATTTAGCTTAGGCTGTGAGATTTGAACCACATTTTTATTTTGTACAAAGAACAGTTCTGAAAGTAGACTGACAAAAGCTTGACATGAAATACAATAGAAGACATCAATTGTGCTCTGAATTATCAGTCTGACTTTTGCTGATAACAGCAGATCCCTCATATTTCATGGCATTTCCCTTAACTAATTATTTCTCAGAGTAAAATATTGGGCATAGAGACTCTTTAGAAAACATATGAACATACATATGGCATGATCATCTGGAGTGATATTAAAAAGGAAGCACTTTTCCTACTAGTGAAATAGTTTTTTTTAAAAAAAAATATACCTTCAATGTATTTTGTATTTTTAGATTTGTTAAAGTGTATTATTGTTAGCTGCCTTCAAGTTGGCTTTGACATATGACAACTCTATGAATGAGAGTCCTCCAACAGCTTTGTTCAGGACCTGCAGACTCAGCACTGTGGCTTCTCTGAATGTGTCTATCCATCTGGTATGTGTTCTTTCTTTTTTTCCTGCTCCCTTCAACTTTGTCAAGTATTGCTGTCTTTTCTAATGAGTCATGTCTTCTCATGATATGGCCAAAGTACAACAGCCTCAGTTTAGTCATCTTGGTTTCTAGGCAGAGTTCAGGCCTAATTTGCTCTAGGACCCATATATTTATATTTTTAGTCATCTGCAGTATCCTCAGAAGTCTCCTCTAGCACCACATCTCAAATGAACTGATTTTCTTCTAACAGCTTTCTTTACTGTCCAGTGTTCACAACAAATCATAGCTATTGAAAAGGTAATGGCATGGGCCATCCTAGCTTTATTATTCTATGATATATTTTTTACATGTCAGTATCTTCTCTAGTTCCTTCATAGGTGCCCTTCCAAGTCGTAGTATTCTGATTTCTTGACAGCAGTCTCCATTCTGATTAATGATTGAGCCAATTATCATTAATCAATGTCTTCATGATCTATTTTAAAGTTATGCAAATCATTAGAGAACATAGTTTTTTGTGGGGTTTTCGGGCTGTGTGGCCATGTTCTAGAATAGTTTCTTTCTGACGTTTCGCCAGCATCTGTGGCTGGCGAAACATCAGGAAAGAAACTATAGTTCCACAAAAACTATAGTTTCAATTAACTTTCCACAGATTTCATCACTTACATACAATTATTTTATATACAGTGAATAGAACAATTTCCAACTACAAGACATTTAGATGGCTATTTAGAAGTTTATTATTTTTTCTCTCTCTGAAGATGCCAGCCACAGATGCTGGCAAAACGTCAGAAAGAAACTATTCTAGAACATGGCCACACAGCCTGAAAAACCCACAAAAAACTATGGATGCCGGCCATGAAAGCCTACAACTTGACATAGTTTTTGTTTCCTTCTCCTCCTCCTGTCAATATCTGCCATAAAATGGCTCACTACCACTGTCATGAGATAAACATGAGGTTGAGAAGGATGAGAACAGTTTGTTCAGAAAATGTTCCACAATATGATGCCAATTAAATACCTTAGGTGGTATCTGTTCTAAATGTATCAGTACTAAAACCTCTTTTTTGGACTGCATTAAGAAGAATGGCATTTATTTTCTAGAAGAGCAAACAAAACAAATGTAAAAGATATAGGATTACACATACACTAATGGAAGGACAAATTAGAGATGTGAAAATCTGTCAGTCTTGTTTTCGTTAAACTTTATTGTATTCCACTTACATTCTATCAATTCTACATTAGGTTATAAGATGTATTTTTTAACACAAAGAAATTCATCTTTATTTCTGTTCAGATCCCCCCCACTGTACATTTTTTCTATGTTTCTGCTAAATAAATTTTGTTTGTGGTGCATATTTATTTTAAAATGTATCAGAATTAGCTGTGCATGTTTATTAAAAATATACACAAGGGAAATAAATTTTGTTCCATTCCATTGTCAATTTGAGGAGGTGCAAAACTAATATGTCCACACAGAAATGAAGTTCCAAAACATTTCTTCTGAATAAAAAAAGCCATGGGTGTATTTAGACCATACTACCCCAATTTTGCAGAAGCTGTACTACAATTTGTGTCTATACCCAGATCAAATTATGATAAGAGCAGTATACTACATTTATTGCTTTTGGAGAAAGAACTCTCTGCAGACTTTGCAGGCTAAAGGTTTTTAAAACAGACAATTAAACAGAATGACTCTAAAAGGAAGGAAGGAAAAAAGAAAAGAAGAAAATCAGGTTGCAGACAAGCACAAACAATTATGTATTTGTTGAGTCTGACAGAACATTCTGTGTTCAATACACGCTGTTTCCCAATAGAAAAGATGGTAAAGGTGATGTGGGTGCTAAAATTCAATTCCTGATCAATCTAAGAGGGGATAGAGAGGTGCAGCTACAATTAGGAGATTACAGACTAAGGAACACATGGAATTTCTCGTGCTCTGATGAGAAAAGTCCAGGTAACCTGGATGGTTGAAGATCAGGCCAGCAGAAGGTATAGGAATCAAGTTCTTGATGAAGGGGGCCATGTGGTAAGTTAAAAGGTGCAAGGTATTGGTGTTAACCTTTAAAGCCCTACATGGCTTGGGTCCATCTTATCTTAGGGACCGCCTCTCCCCGTATGATCCCCCCCACACCCTTCGGTCCTCTGGGAGGAATCTGTTACAGCCAATAAAAACTAGGCTGTCTCAGACCTCGCAGAGGGCTTTTTCTGCGACCGCTCCCAGACTTTGGAATGGCCTGCCAGAGGAGATCCGTCATATTACTACTCTTGCTGCTTTTAAGAAAGCAGTAAAGACGGATCTCTTCTGGCAGGCCTTCCGGAATAACCCTCTGGCTTGAGGGGATGGCTTTACTGCCCCTTTCCTGTGCCCTTTCTATTACTGTGTTATTGTTTTATTGCATTTTATTATGGAGCACGATATTTTAATTCTCAATAGTTTAATCCTGTTTTAAGGGGTGGGAGGGTTGGATATGGGATAGGAATGTTTTTAAGCTGTATGTTTTATAATGCTGTAACCCACCGCGATTGCTCCGCAGAGGGGTGGGCTATAAATAAAAAATTATTATTATTATTTATTAAAATGAAGGAGCTTCTCTCCCTCTCTCTCTTTCTCTCTTCTTTCCAGCTTTGCCTCTTTGCCTGTTTTTAACCCTTACCTAACTTGGAGGTTGTCACCTGGAGTGAAGGAGACATATCTGGGCAGGGCAAAACATGTCCTTTAGTTATTCTTTAGGGTTCAAAAGGCTCCAGGTGCTTAAACTGACAAATGTAACCTTCATGTTTAATATGCAAAGGTTTTGGTCTGTGTGCAGCGATAGATGTGCATGTGAATTCTACCTGTTCTACCTGTTTCCCTCTGGCCACTGATAACAGCTCTTAGATGGTCCAGGTAGATGAAAACAATGGACTTGCACACACATGAAAAAGCCAATCATATACAGATCAACATTTGCTTTCTTTCACATACAGATGGATTGCCCAATATCTCTGGTTACAAGATAATAATAATAATAATAATAATAATAATAATTTTTATTTATATCCCGCCCCTCTGCCAGGCAATCGGGGCGGCATACAACATTTCAAAACATGAAAACAAATAAAATCAATTCAAATCCCATCCCTCCTTCCCACACCCACCCATCCCCCAAAAACAAATCAAACTAAACAGATTAAATAACAATAATTAAACAATTAAACAATAAACAATTAAACAATAAACAATTAAAAAATAATTTTAAACCCGCTGGCGTTCTTCCCAGTTCCGCGCCGTCCACAGCTGCTCCTGGCTGCCCCAGGTGATGGCAAGGGGCAAGAGAGTCCTTCAGGGGCCTGAGTCCTCCAAGAGCGCCGGAACGCCACCGGCACCATGTATAGGCAGTATTTCTCTTCCAAATTTCTGGTGTAATCCTCACCTCCATCAAATGCCAGTTGCCCGGCTCCTGAGTCCTCCGGAGTCCTCCCTCCAAGGCTGCCCGCTATTGCCGGTGGTCAGGGCTTGGGAGGCTTTGAAGGCTCGGCTCCCTTGGGGCCAGGTGTTCCAAGGCAGGAGGGGGTGGGGGAAGACTCTCACCACCCAGCTCCTGAGTCCTCCGGAGTCCTCCTTACAATACCTTACAATGGGCAGTCTGAACCAGTTTGGCAGCATTTCCATTAAGTGGAGGTGAACAATAACTCATAACAAGTGTATTATTAAGTTATACACCTATTTATGGTGTAGGTTATGTTATTTTAAGGATCACCTATGCTGTATGAACCTGCTAGATCATTAAAATCTGTTGTGGAGGCCCCATACATATGCTGAGAAGGAATGTTCAGTTAGTTCATTACTGGAGAGTGTTTTCAACCCAAGAACAGTAGCCCTTCTGTAGGAAATATGATCAATTTTGCAATTGATTTTTAAAGTGAGCCTCAAAAGCATTTTATTTCAGGCTCCTTTTAGTTGAAAAGATAGATTATGTTTGTATTTGTCCTTAATAGTTCTTTAGATCATGACTGGTTGAAGCAGAATGAATGAAAATATAATGGTTTAATTATTTTTGTACTATACATCCTCAGTGAATGGCAATGGCAAACCCCCTCTGAAGAAAATTACCACAAAAAGTCTGTGATAGGTCCACCTTAGGGTCACCATTACCATATAATTATACAGAATCATCGAGTTGGAAAAGACTGTAAGGGCCATCAGATCCAATCCCTTGCCATGCAGGAATACACAAGTCAGAAACTACCTGAAGGCACACAACAACAACTATTGATCACTGTTGTGCTGTTATTTTTAATACTAAAAGATTTAATCCATTTTCTATAGATTGGATGCTGCCTGTGGAAGATTTTGCATTTTGAAAAAAAAAAAATGGCCAATATATTTCTTACCAAACATAAATGCATGCCAATAAATTATTTTGGCAAAAGATGCTTGAATAAGCATAATGAGCAGGATCCAAACTTAGGACTTTTCTACATGGGTGATTTATCCTGCATCTCCCCTGGGCTCGTTGTGTTCTGTTTACATGGCACAGGACCAAATCCCCAAATTGAGTCTGGATTGTCTTCATGATGCCTGCACTAATTCAAGGCTTCCTCTTACTAACCCACATTTAAATAACTCCCCTTTTAGAATCACAGAACCATAGGGTTGGAAGAGACCTCAAAGGCCATTAAGACTAATCCCCTGCCATGCAGAAATGCACAATCAAAGCACCCCACAACAAATGGCCATCCAGCGTCTGTTTAAAAACTTCCAAAGAATGACACTCCACCACTCTCCAAGGGAGTGTGTTCCACTGCCAAACAGCTCTTATTTTCAGGAGGTTCTTCCTAATGTTGAGCTGGAATCTCTTTTCCTGTAGTTTGCATAGATTGCTCTATGTCCTAGTCTCTGGAGCAGCAGAAAACATGCTTGCTCCATCCTTAATATGATACCCCTTCAAATACTTAAACAGAGCTATTATATCACCTCTTAACCTTCTCTTCTCCAGGCTCAACATACCCAGCTCCCTAAGTTGTTCCTCATAGGGAATAGTTTCCAGACAATTTGGGTTGCCCTCCTCTGGACACACTTCAGCTTCTCAACATTCTTTTTGAATTGTTACATTGAATTGGATACAGTATTAGAAGTGAAGCTGTATCAAAGCACAATACTGTGGAATTATCATTTCCCTTGATCTAGACACTATACTTCTATTGATGCAGCCTAGAATCGCTTTGGCCTTTTAAACTGCTGCATCACACTGTTGACTCATTTTCAATTTGTGGTCTTCTAGATCTCTTTCACTATTCCTGACCATGGAATCACATCAATTATTTCCCTAAGCATAATGAAATCAGCTGCCCTAAAATTTAGAATACATGTCTGACTGTGCTTGGCATCCCCTTTCCACTGCATAACACTGTGGTTTTTTGGCTCTATATGCACCAATGATGGTGGGTGCCTCCATGCACTGATCCTGGCACTGCTGCTGTTGGCATGAGTTGCTCTGAAGTCAGAATGAGATGCCTAGTATTGATAACATGGCTGGGTGCCTCATTATGATCTCAACAGTAGCACCAGGTAGGGACCATGTGGAAAGGCAGCCATCCATCATTCATTGCAAGAGTTGAAAACCCAAAGCAAAAGAGAATAGGTAGGGGAAATTTGGAGCCGTTACTCCAGGGGCGCCACAGAGTATTGTGGTAAGTGAAGATGTGGCCTTAGATAGACTTCAGTCCAAGATAACTAAGGTTGTAAGAGAGCTGGCAGGGCTCTTTCTCTAGAAATTTCTTAGGACTACTTCACCCTGGACTAACTTTTAATCAGCATTATGGCTCTTTTCTTGTATTAGAGGCAATTTTGATCTGGTATAATTTATCTCTCCTCTCCCCCCATCCTGTCCCTTCATCATTCCATTTTTCATCTGTTCTTCTTCAGAGAGATCCTAGTAACAATACAGAACATTTCTGATAGTGGTATGAGATCTCTGTGTATGGTTTCCATTTTACCAGTAGAAGATACATGTCCCTAATTCTAACCCCCCTGCTACAGCTGGATCATCTATTCAAAAAACAGTGCATGTCTGAACTTATCCCTAAATCCCATTTCTAGGGTGTGTTGTTCACCACTTATCCTCAGGATCTCACATGGAGTTTGCTGGCTCCTGAGGAGGGGAAGATGGACAATGAGTGGTTGATGTATGTAGAATTTTGCCTGGCCCTTGTGTTGAAGCAGCAGGTGAATATGGACACAGAAAATGTTTCCTAAACATATGAATGTCCTCCAATATCAAGCTTCAATTTCATCCACAATGTATAAAGGGGGGATGGAACCACCACAAAATATGGAATAATAACACTCCATGTTCTCTCCTTCCAAAAAGAAGAGACATTTTCTTAATGCTATTTCTGCATATACTTGCTTTGCAAAACACAGACCTTGCTTTGCAAAACACAAATCTATCAGAAATCAATTCCTGAATAATTGCATTTTTAGTTGGATAATGACACTCTTTCAAAACTGTGATGCATCACTTAAGCTGAATACAAAACAAAAGTGACTTAAGGCTATGGTGTTCTATAGTAAGAAATCTGTCATTTGATTTTCAAAAAAAGAGTAAAACATGAAGCACAATGAGATGTAGATTTGCTGCATTTGAATCCTAAATGTTTTTTACCCCAGAGAAAATACATCTCTTTTAAACAAATGCTTAATAATTTTTTGTGTTTAGAAGTGCTTAAACAGAACTATGCTTAACTACTTTCCTTACTGTTTTTCATGTCATTATTTAAAAACAGAGAAAGATAGGTTTTTAAAGAGTGCATACATAATTTCAATTTTTGTATTCCAAAAATTTAGAATGTTTCATATGTATTATTCTGTTTATTATGAGGAGAAAATGAAGATAGAAATGAGGGAAAATGAAGATAGAAATACAAAAAAAAAAAAAAAAAAGAACCTCACAAAAAAAAAACCTCTGTGGGCGTTATTCTTCATCCATGTAATCATAATCACAGTTTTCAATGTGGAGTCAATGGGAGTGTGACCACACTGTGAGACCTAGGGATTAAACCCCACTGTCAGTCTATATGCTGCAGAGTCCAGAAAAGATGATGTCCAACAGTCCTACTGATATAGATTTTTGAAAGTACTGTAATATTTATAATTCTATGATTGAAGCGAATATGAGGATTATTATCAATTTTTAATCCAGTATGAAGAGAATCAAGTGGGACAAAGAGAGAGGGGAAGACAAAGTCCATCTCAGCCCCCTCCCAGCCACACAGAAGGAAAAGGGAAGCAGCCAACAGAAAAATAAAGAGAAACAGCCAGCCACAAGGCCAAAGGAGAGACAGAGATGAGACAGAACAAGAGAGTCCAGATGAAATGCAAAAAGAGCCCAGGAGACAGCTGAGGAAAGAAAGAAGAACATGAGGGGAGAAATGAAACAAAGGGAAGCAGGGGGAGATGAGTAGAGGAACAACTAGTTCAACAACAAAAGTGTGTGTCTGTAATAGGAAACAGCTATTGGGCAGCAGCAGTAGTGGTGGGTGTAACTAAAGAAAAAGAACAACAGTGACACCATTGCTAACATTTATTAGCACTATACACAGAAAGGTGAAGGTGCCCCTCCTTGCATAACTCCCTCATCTAGTAAAACTTATGATAAGACATTCCAAGTGAGAATCAAAGCACTAACAGAGTGTTGGGAAAGATAAAGATGGTGAGACAAGTAGGCAAATGCATCCGAAGCAACACCACCTATAAAATAGGGATATGGAATGCAGGAATCATGAGCCAAGGGAAGCTAAACATAGTAAAAATGGAAATGGAACACATGAACATAGCAGTGTTGGAGGTGAGTGAGTTAAAATGGATAGGAATGGGCCACTATGAATCAGACAAGCATACAATGTTATAGTCAGGGAATGAAAAGACATGAAGAAATGGGATGGTTTTCATTCTAAGAACAGATGTGGCTAAAGTAGTCAGAGCATACAATGCAAAATCAGATTGAATCATCTCAATAAGGCTCCATGGCAAACCTATAAATATAACCATAATTCAAGTATATACACCAACCACAGATGCAGAACAAGAAGAAATTGATAGATTCTACAAAGGTGTACAGGAAGAAATTGACAACACACCAGCACAGGATGTCAAGCTAATTACTGGAGATTTGAACACCAAAGTCAGAAGCAAAGAGGATTTGAAAACAGTAGGCAGCTTTGGATTAGGCATAAGAAACAAAACAGGTGAGCATCTGACAGATTTTTGTGAAGCCAACAACCTACTCATTGCTAACATGTTTTTCATCCAAGCAGAAAGAAGGTTATACACATGGATATCACCAGATGGCCAACACAAAAACCAAATAGATTATATAATTGGAAGCAAAAAATGGCAAAACTCCCTATTGGTGGTCAAGACAAGACCACAAATTACTCATATCAAAAATAAGAGTAAAACTGAAGGAGGAAAAACAACAACACCAGTTACCATTCCAAAATATAATTTAAAAAAAATCTCCACCAAATTCATTGACAATGGGCCTTTGCAGACTGCCAGAAATAGTGCAAATTGAGTCCACTTTAAATTGAGGCACTGCCCTAGCTCAGTGCTAGGGAATCATGGGAAATGTATTTTTTTCTAAGACATTGAGCCTTCTCTGTCAGAGAGCTCTGGTGTCACAATAAATTACAGTTCCCATAATTCCCTAGCACTGAGCCCGGGCAGTGCCTCAATTTAAAGTGAACTCAATTTGCACTATTTCTGGCAGTCTGCAAAGGCCCAATGTAAGGGACAGATTTGCACTACTAAGCATAATTGACTGAGAACCAGAAGAGCTTTGG
The DNA here is from genome assembly GCA_026167975.1 of Phrynosoma blainvillii. Taxonomy (NCBI): domain Eukaryota; kingdom Metazoa; phylum Chordata; class Lepidosauria; order Squamata; family Phrynosomatidae; genus Phrynosoma; species Phrynosoma blainvillii. The sequence goes on from JANUYF010000003.1 coordinate 273,146,335, forward strand.
TCTGAAGCCAAGGACATAATAAAAGAGGAATGCAGACAGACATTTTCTATAGGCAAAAAGAAGAAGAGGAAAAAATGATGACAGATAAAATGTTACAAGCAATAAAGGAAAGAAGAGAAGCAAAACAAAAAATAGACAGGAACAAGTCAAGAACATGAACGCAACAGTACAATGGCTACTGTTGAAAAGATAAAGAAAACTGCTACAATGACCAGTGCAAAGAAATAGAAGATGACAACAGAAAGGGAAGAACGAAAGACCTAGTCCCCAAGATTAGGAAAATCAAAGGCAAGTTCAAACCAAGGATTGGAACTCTCTATGACAATAAAAATAACACATTTCAAGACCAGGAAGGAATAAAAAGATGTTGGATACAATAAACAGAAAAACTACCCAAAAGTGATGACAAAATGAAGGACACATGGAGCAAAGAGCCATATGACGATGAACGCCAAATTCTAAAAACTGAGGTGGAAGCTGCAAAAAGAGAAATGGCAAAAAGCAAGTCTCCAGGACAGATAATATTCCAATTGAGCTGCTGCAATCCACATTGACAGAGTCAACTAAAGTGCTAACCAACATACATGAAAAGATATGGAAAACAAAATAATGACTGGAACAGATGGAAGTGATTGATATACATCCCCATCCACAAAAAAGGAGACACAAAAGATTGCAGCAACTATAGGACCATAGCACTAATATCCCATGCAAGCAAAGTTATGCTCAAAATTCTACAACATAGACTCCAACCATACATGGAAAGAGAAATACTAGAGATCCAAGCAGGGTTCAGGAAAAGAAGAAGCATGAGTGATCACACTGCAAATATACAATGACTAATGGAGTGCACCAGGGAATTCCAAAAGAAAATCAGCATGTGCTTTATAGACTACAGCAAATCCTTTGACTGCATAGAGCATGAAAGGCTATGGAATGCCCTTAAAGACATGGGAGTGCCAATACATCTGACAGTCCTGATGAGGAATCTGTACTCAGGACAAGAGGCTACTGTCATAATAGAACATGGAGAAACAGAATGGTTCCCAATTGGAAAAGGAGTCAGACAAGGCTGCATCTTATCACCCTTCTTGTTCAATTTATATGCAGAACATATTGTAAGAAAAACAGGCTTGGACACAGAAGGAAGAGTGAAAATAGGAAGAAGGAATATCAGCAATATAAGGATATGCAGATGATACCATAATACGAGCAGAAAACCTCAGGGAACTTGAACAACTACTAAAGAAGATCAAGGAAGAAAGTGCAAAGGCAGGTCTATTGTTGAACATAAAGAAAACAAAAATAATAACCACAGAGAACCTACACAAATTTGAATTAGACAATGAAGAAATAGAAATAGTAAAATAATTAGGATCAAACATTGATAGAAATGGAGACTGCAGCCAGGAAATCAGAAGAAGTTTAAGAATGGGAAGAGCAGCTATGAAAGAACTAGAGAACATCCTAAAATGCAAGGATATACAGCTGAGCACAAAAGTTAAAACTGTACAAGCCATTTTATTCCCTTACATCATGTGTGGATGTGAGAACTGGACAATTAAGGAGAATAGGAGGAAAATCAACTAATTTGAGATGTGGTGCTGGAGAAGAGTGCTAAGGATTCCATGGACAGCCAAAAATACAAACAAATGGGTTCTGGAGCAAATCAAGCCAGAAATATCCCTAGAGGCCAAGATGACAAAACTCAGGTTGTCGTACTTTGGACACATAATGAGAAGGCATGAATCATTGGAAAAAATAATGCTGGGAAAGGTAGAGAGGAGTAGAAAGAGAGGAAGGCCACATGTGAGATGGATGGACTCTATTAAAGAGATCACAAGTATGAGTTTGCAGGAGTTGGGCAGAGCAGTGGAAGACAGAGGGTCTTGGAGATGTCTCATCAGCAGGGTCATCATGGGTCAAAATTGACTTGAGAGCAGTTAACAACAACAACAACAAATGAAGTGACCAGTGTTACCCAAAATACAAGTGTCCCTAGGGGGCACCCACAGTCAACATTCAAATAGGGGAATTTCATTCACTCAGTTAACAGCTGCGAGAGGGCTCAGGCAACTAAAGCAGGGTTTAGGCCTGTGTGTAATAGTTCCAATTGATTGCTCAATCTCCTCAATTCATTATACCTGTGCCCACACCATAGTATTGAGAACATCCTCAACATTACTTTTGAAGAACAATGCTGAAGAAGAGAAAATTGAAGAAGAGATGGAGTGGCTAAAAGTAGTAGTATCTGGAAAAACATCTCAGAGTGCACTGGGTAGACTGGTATGCAAGTTAAGAGCCAAAGCCAAGAAGCAGGGATACAAATCAATTGCACTCTTCTCAGGTAGTTTAGTAGTTTGATTACTCAAGCAACCCCTCTAGATAACAACTGATCTCACATATGTAATGTCATGTATATTGTATTGGTTTATTTATATCCTGTTCTTTTCCCTAAAAGACTGGGCTCAAAAGCAAACGAGGAGAAAAAATTATTTCCTAAGGTATGTGTTTTGGTACATTACAGTTCCCCTAATGTACTATGTTTTGGGTCAGCAAACTACATCAGAAAATTTGTAAATGGACAAAAATGGAAGGATAATGATATTATTCTTATTAAATTTGTATCAATTCATACTAAAATACAAATCAAGCAAAATTCTTTCTCATCACCAAGATGGTGATTAGAATTATTCTGTGGTTACAAGAATTATATGAAGCTTTGTAACTGACATGCAGTTAAGGAGTCAATGCATTTTGCTTACCCTCTAATTATGGCAAACTGTTTGATAGCTGCATAATTATCAGATGAGAATCTTCTATTTTACTGAAAGTTTGCTTTTAAAAACCAAATGTTGGTTTGCAAGTCATGTTCCATATATTTAGATTTTGTTTCAAATTTTAACATACTGTATATATCAATTAATTTTCAATCTATATAACTCCTTCCTCTTGCCTCTCTTCTAATATCATGTGAACAAGTGCACAATTCCAAGTACACATTTTATGTAAGTTTTTCTTAATGAACATGATTTCACAAATAACAAAAGTATACAGTGTCTCAGTTGGATCCAGAACTTAAAAGTCGCACCTTTAGATCAGAGAAGCGAAACACAACAGACATTCTTACACCGACAAATATGTCCCAATATGTAATGAATCTCACAGCAGTCTTGAGACTGCCTGTATTATTGTGTCAAGAAATCCCTTTCTAAGTCAGGAAACTAATGGTAAGCAAATATCACATTCCTATCAGAGAAATCAGTTATATTAGTACAATTGTGAACATGAACCACAGAAGTGGATATATTTTACACTCCTTGAATGAATAAAATATACATCATTTGTAGAATAAATCAATTGTAGCAAGCATAATCTTGGGGAAGGATGGCCTATGTTTACTGTATCTCAGCTAGCATCATGACTCTTGACACCTGCTATCTCCCATGAAAAACAGGTTAGTTCAAACTTATTATCATTCATCTGGCCATGTCTTTAAAACTATATGCTGTGCACAGATCCCATACATATTTTAAAAAGTTAAAACAATTATGCATTAAAATATTAAAATAAATTAAAAATTATCTACAAACGTTGTATAGAATATACAAAAAGCACACACAAATCTGTTAAATGTGAGCAGACAGCAGTGATTAAAGGCAACTTGGGGGTGAAGAACACAGCTCCTTTGAAGCATCTTCCCAGTGGCTTGGGGGCATGATGTATGCATGACACATACTCCAAGATGCTGGAAACATGCCATGAAGCCACCCCACTGCCCACATGGCAGTTTTTTGGTGTTCCAGCGTCACGGCATTTAGACACCACACACTGCAGGAGTGCCAAAAAAGTGCAGCTGTGGCAGCAAAGATGACTCTTTCCTGGTGTAAAAAGGAGCAGCTTTCTGTTGCTTCTTTTTGTATTTGGAAAATGCCAGTTTGGGGGCATGGCATGTGGTTTACATGGCGCCATGGCATGAGGCTCCACAGCGGCCCAATTCAGCATTTTTGGACATCTGTTTCAACCCTTGGACTGGCTCACATCACCCATTTTCCTGAGGACCAAATTAAGTGTGGAATTTCCCTCATTTATGTGGGTGGGCACTGTGTGCTGTGCCAGCTCAACCAGGAAGACACAAAGTGGAACTTGACAAGCAAAGTGCTGGTTGCAGAGCAGACCCACAACCTCTGTTATTAAACCATCACCCAAATGCTTCAAAATGAGCAGTGTTATCAGACCAAAGACCAGGGCCCACTGTTCTTCAGCCCATAAATACTGAATAATTTTAATGACTATGCAAGAAAACCCTATCATAGTTCACTTTAGGATCACCATAAGTCAAAAAATGACTTGGAGGCACACAACAACAATAAATCAAATCAATGTGTTTCCACAAAAATTATTTAAAGAATAAAATAAGTATTTATTCAGTGTCCCACTCTCTAGAGGACTAGTGTATTTATTTATTTATTTATTTATTTATACATAGTATTCACGGTTTCTATTGGCCTTAATTGAAAAATATGTGGAGATCCAAGTGTGAGAACCACTGCATTAGGAGGATGTTCAATATTCAGATGCTTCCTATAAATTTCCTCTTGGCAAATTGAGAAATCATGCACAAAACTGACTTCATTTTTCATGAGCTCTAACTACTACTCCTATTATTATATAAATTGTACCTTATGGAAGTTTGGGTGTGTGAAGTATCTCAATTAACATTCTCTGTCTTGTCTTGCTGCATACCCTGTGGCCTGACCATTTGTGTGGTGGATGTGTTTTCCACCAAACTGTGCATATGTAAAATACAGGTCCAAAACACACTGCAGAAGTAATCCAATTTGAGACTACTTTAACTGCTGTGGTTCAGTGTTAGGGAATCCTGGGAACTGTAGTTTATGTGGCATGAGATCTTCTAACAGAGAAGACTAAATGTTTCACAAAACTACAGTTCCCAGAGTTTCCTAGCATTGAGCCATAGAAACTATGTCCTGATGTAATATAGAAATTACAAGGACATAGATTTTTATGATAAGTAGAAAGCAGTGTATTGAGTTTGAAGAGACAAGATGTTAGTGTTAGACTAAATTTCACTTACCAAATTGAGCTAATCAACTAATCTTTATTTGTAGGTTTCTAGCTATAAGTACAATTAGGGATAATGAAATCAGAAAATGCTGTTGGCATCTTTTCTAACCATATATCTAGCTTGTCTCTTCCTTCTAATGAGCTGAAAGAAACATTATATCTGTCTCCCATTAAGAATGGAAAGGAAGGGAGAAATAATGTCTTTATTAGAGCAGGGTTGACTTCCAACTTATTTCCATTCTCTTAAAAGTGAAGAAAAAATGAAAATTTGGCATGAAGGAGTATGAGAAGATCTGCTATATTTAGAAACATAAATTTGTGGCTCATCAAGTTCACAATTACATGTGTATCAGAGCAAGGTGTCCACATTCTGGAAGGAAGGGTGGCATACGGAAGGAAGGAAGGAAGGAAGGAAGGAAGGAAGGAAGGAAGGAAGGATATGCAACACATAGCTAGTCTAGCACATGCCCTCTAACTGAGTGTAATGTTAGATAGAATAACTGTAAATAGGTCCTTTCATCCTGATAGTATAAATAGGGCTGGAGACAGACTTATGATTATGATTGGGGATTATGCTGGGGGACTTCATGATTTGACAATGGAACATTACATATCAAATAGTGATCTTTTTTTCACTGCATGTGGAGGTTATTGAGCAACCTGTTCAGCAGCCTGTAGCACTAGTTTCCTTGTATTCAACAGAGCATTAAACTCTATGATCCTGTTACTAGATTGTAACTCAGTTGGTTCTGTAAGCATCACAAAACATAATCAGACAAGAGTCAAGGAAAAGCACAACTCTTTTGATCCATATTCTGGGTCAACAAGGGAAGTAAAAAAAAACAACCAACAACCTTAGAATGACTGTTCTAGCTCAGCGATAATAAAAAAAGGAGATGATAATTGTGAATATACTTCATGCCATGGTATGCATTCTTAAAGATGCACAACTGAAGTGTGATAGGATGAGAAACAAAGACAGAACATTTTGGGGTGCCATTAAAAACACACACATAGATTCCTGTATGCTTATGTGGAGTTGAACCCAGATGAACATGCTGACCTTGGACATCTGCATGAAACCTGATTGCATGAAGATGAGGGAATTAGCTTATCTTCCCAAATTGATACACATTGGTCTGAAGCAGATGGCCACAATCAGGCCAGGACTATGGTGACCACATGGTCTGGTCCCAAAGTGAGTCAATGCCATTGTCTGCAGCCAGCCAGCACCAGGAGCCAGATTCAAATGGCTCCTTTTTGCAGCAGCTTCAGGCTATCTTTGGTGGCCTCAGAGTGGCTTCCAGCCATGATGGGGATGTGCGTCATCTAAACACCACAACCTCAAAGTGGTCAGAAGCCACTTCTTTTGGCTCATGTATTTTGGGACATTGTTTCATATGTGGTATTGATCTCCCACAATTTGAGTGTGGGGCTAGATATAACTTTCATGCTGAAACTGCTCCAATAGCAGTACTCAGGATTCAGTGTCTTTCACAGTAATCATTGGCAGAATCCATCTTTGCCTTTATTTTATTAGCCAAGATGGAGGTAATCAGGTTCAAAAGATTTCTAATGTGATTAATGGAACAACATCTAATAAGTTTTAGATTTCCTGGGTCTCTTCCTTGAAATTGAAAGAGTTCCTGGGTTGGGTTTTTTCCCCTCCCCTCCTGCTGGAATTGGTGATCCTGTCAGTTATTATGGAGTTGGTGATTTTGGTTAGTCTGCACATACCATTGATAGAATAATTCCTAAGCACCCCCTCCTATATGAAATGCTTAGGGCAATGAAATGTATAGGTAAAGGTTTGGGGTGAAAATGGAGAAAGACTCAGGTAAAATCTGATCTACCAACATGACTGCTCTGAGGTAGTTAGAACAGCAAAGGACTTCTTCTTTGGTGTGTTAATTTCAACCACACTATAGGTCTTGGGTATGTCTTAGACCCAAGAGTAATAAATAGGAACCCTCAGAATTAACCCAATTATGAATTGTAAGGAATCCTTACAATTAACCCCACAGATAAATTTGTAAAAAGTGTTCATGTTCATTCTGACATTCTGAGTGTAGATTTTGGTGAGACTGTTGAATTTATGGTGAGAGTGTGCAGAGTGTGTGCAGGACAGCCATTCATCACCTCCATACATCGCTGGATCTGTAGCTCCCTGCAGCTTGTAGCTTTCCATGAAACCAGTCCAGAGATCAGATTCACTTCAAAAGAAGGTTATTTATTCTTTTACAGAATTCAATTGCAGAATTAACATAACTATTTCCATTGTAGAGCATCCATTAACAGTCAGAAAACAAAGGAAACTCCATGCCAAGCCCAGCAATCCACTCAAGACAAAAAGCAATAACTCCACCCCCAAGTTGATACCTTTATAGACATTTGCTAAACAGCTTCTAAACCCAACCTTCTTCCTGTGGCTTGTGTCATGTGACCGGTGTTCTCACACACTCTGATGACCTAATCTGTTTTCTTCTTGTATCCTGTTCCCAGACACAAACTGACCTTGGTTATGTTGTTTTCGTGTAATCCACCTGCAGGCTAAAAATTTTACAGCTAGAACTTTCCTACATCTGTACATTTCCACTTTGACTACAAAACCCAACAGAGACAATTGGTGGCAATCCTTTTTTAACAAACAAGATGAAAAATTAGGATATTTCCATATGAATATAAACACAACATATAAACAGGAGAAGGTGGTCCTTCAACAATCCTTGTCCTAATCCATGCAATATTTAGATACCAGTTTTTGGAACTGTGTCTGCCAGTAAAGTCTGAAATAAGTGCATGTTTGATCCAGAGGACACATTCTCCTATTAACAACTGGGTTACTTTATTCTGGTCCAACTGTAGCTTCTGAATATTATTCAATAGTAGTCCTCTGTAAAAACAGGTTTAAGTAATTCAGGCATTATATAACTATGACGTGTGTAATTCTGGTCAGATCTTCATTATCCAGGACTAGTTAGTGCACAAGTCTCAATAGTCTTGGCCAGCACTGAGACTTGACTGTATAGAATCTATGATTTTAAGGGGACTTCTGTCCTGTTAAACTTAGGTGAAACCCTAATCCAACTCTTAGTGCTACTATGGCTATAAAGATGGAGGTGTAAACAAGCAAACAGACATATAAGAAAATTATGCCAATTATGAAGAATCAGATCCACAGTAAAAGCATCAGCTCAGACACTTTATGATGGCACTATCTGCCAATTGCAAATAATTCAATGTGTGTTTTCTCTTCTCCTGGATAAGTTTCAAAAACACTTTCTTCTTTATCTTAAAGCCTCTGCCTTTAAGACAGGATTCTAGAAACAGTCCTTGTTGTTTTTTCTTGCATGCCTTCATGTTGCTTCTGACTTCTAGCAACCACAAGGTGATCCTGTCATAGGGTTTTCTTGACAAGATTTGTTCAGAGGAGGTTTGCCATGACCCTTCCCTGAGGCTGAGAGAATGTGACTTACCCAAGTGTACCCAGTGGATTTCATGGTGAAGCAGGGGTTTGAACCCTAGTCTCCACAATCGTTAGTGGCTCAAGCCACTAACACCATGCTGGGTCTTGAGGCCCTGTCTAAACAGCTGACAATAATGTGGTTCAGGATTCCAATGAGAAATCATCTCACCAAGACTTCAGTTAAATATTGGACTAAAGGCTACAGAAAAATCTGAAAAGCATTTGTAAGAATTCTAAATTTTATTTTCCAATTTACATTCAAGGACATAACATATGACTAAAATTTTATCTGTTTGTATAAAATGAAAATGTTATTATCAAGACTTGTATGTTCTTTCTCATTTATGCACTGTATTTTATCCTGCTATTCTGTCAAGCAGCACAAGGGAATGCACAAAGATTGTTTCTTTCTTCCATAACGACTGTGTAATATATGTTGGGTTGAGAGATAATAACCTACAACCAAGACACCTAACACACTTTCTGACTGAGCAAACATCCATACCGACACTTTTCTAGTCTATGAACTTATCTACTACATCACAGTTCTTAAAAAAATACCTAAGAATCTTTCTTTAATCAACATGTTCAGGTTTAAGATATTAAGGGAGGTGCTTTTTTCAGTAACATCAACCATGTTTGGTTGGAGTACAAGATAGGATTTTCCAATGGCCACTTAGAAATAATAAAATATAAACAAACAAACAAAATTATGTGAAGTCGTAGGCTTTCATGGCTGGCATCCATAGGTTTTAGTGGGTTTTTCGGGCTGTGTGGCCATGTTCTAGAAGAGTTTCTTCCTGATGTTTCGCCAGCATCTGTGGCTGGCATCTTCAGAGAAATGAATTTGAAGATGCCAGCCACAGATGCTGATGAAACATCAGAAAGAAACTCTTCTCGAACATGGCCACACAGCCCAAAAAACCCACAAAAACCTAAACAAAATTATGTTTGAAAGAAAGCTAACAGTACGAGATTTAATATATTGAACCAATGTTACATGTCTACTTTTTCTCTCTTCTTTTTATCAGACTTTCTACTAGTGAATTAATTCCACTGGAAGAGACTTCTAAAGCTGTGTTTCTCATTCCGAGTGCCATACAGATTCTTATGTCATTAAACAGGACAGGCAATCAGAGACAGGAAGTTATAGCAAAGACAGAATATCTTCAGAAGAAGAAGAAGGCAAAAAAGGAAATAAATTTTATCAGAGAGAGAATGTATGACAAACTCATAGATCTTATTTATCTATGACAGGCTTGGAAAATATGGGATCTACACAGCAATAATTAATTTTAGCAACATAAATTTAATTCATGTACTTTCAGAAATGTCTATAACATTTGCTGATTTTCAGGAAAAAAAATCTTACAACAGCCTGAAGCCAAAAGCCGGATTCAAGCATTCTCTTGCATTCAGTTACAATCAGAAAGGCGTCATACTTGTTATCTCTGTTCCCTTTCCTATATCTTCTTCATCTGGTACTGTTCCCTGCCACATGTTCCCAGAAGGAGGGCATCATAAATAAGAATATGGTTCTTAAACAGTAAAAGCTATGAATCATGAAGGCTTTTCCCTTCAACTGTATGGAAGATGGGATACTCAAGGGTCAGCTAGCCCTACTAGCTCTCCTAGAATCCTAGAATCATAGTTGGAAGAGACCACAAGGGCCATCCAGTCCAACCCCCTGCCATGCAGGAATTCAAAATCAAAGCATCCCCAATAGATGGCCATCCAGCCTCTGTTTATTGTGTCCTCTGCTCTATTTTCCTCAGGTTGAACACCCTTTTCCCTTTCTGAGAAGACTGAGGAATAGAAGATGTTGAGTAGTTCTGTTAGAATTTCTCCATCTTCTCTGTGCAGTGGTCCTACCATTTCCTTCTTCTTCTTTTTGCTACGAACATACCCCAAAAAGCCCTTTTTATTGTTCTTAACCCCTCTAGCAAGCCTGAGCTCATTCTGCTCTTTCACTTTCCTGACTTTACCCCTAATGGCTAGTTATTTGTTTGAATTCCTCTTTAGTGATTTCGCCCCTTTTCCATTTCTTATACATCTCCTGTTTAAAACTTAGTTCAGTTGAAAGTTATTTTGTCATCCAACCTGGTTTCTTGAGACACCTTCCATTTCTCCTTCTCATTGGAACAGTTTGAGATTGTGCCTTCAGTATCTCCCTTTTGAGAAAACCCTATCCATCCCGAACTCCCCTCTCCTTTAGTATTTCTGACCATGGAATCACACCCCATGTTTCCCTAAGTTTATTGAAATCAGCTCTCCTAAAGTCTAGAATGAGTGTCTGACTATGCCTAGCTTCTCCTTTCCACTGTATAAGAAACTCCAGAAGAACATGATCACTCCCACCTAAGGATCCCACCTCTTGTACTCCATTTACCGGGTCATCCCTATTTGTTAAGATCAGATCTAAAATAGCTGATCCCCTTGTTACTTCTTCCACCTTTTGAACAAAGAAATTGTCTTTGAGGCAAGTGAGGAATTTGCTAGACCTTGAAGTATTGGCTGAATTTCACTTCAAGCAAATATCAGGATAGTTGAAGTCAACCATCAGTACATCTCTCCTTTCTGAGTATGTGGTCATCTGTCCTAGAAAGGCATCATCCAATTCCTTAGTCCTTTACCTGATATAATAGTAAGTAAGTGAGGGGGCTGTCCAAACAAAGGGCCTTTGCAGATTGCTAGAAATAGTGCAAATTGAGTCCACTTTAACTGCTCTGACTCAGTGCTAGGGAATCATGGGAACTGTAGTTTATTGTGGCGCCAGAGCTCTCTGACAGAGAAGGCTCAATGTCTCAGAAAAAAATACAATTCCCATCATTCCCTAGCACTGAGCCAGGGCAGTTAAAGTGGACTCAATTTGCACTATTTCTAGCAGTCTGCAAAGGCCCAAAGTTTATTTTATTTGATTGCCAAATGACTGGTGTATGGTAAACAGAGGAGAAAATATTTCACAGTGGTAGAATTATATTAACAAATCTGCTTAGCTTTCATTAATTCGACCTGGGAGGCATGGAGAGATATGAAAGCCTTCATTTTTTAACCTGTTCTAAGAATAATAAACTAGTGCAGGCCTCATGGGCCAATCCTGACAGTTTATTTTCTATCTTGGTAGCTAAACAACTGAAAATGAGAGGTATGAATAATAAAAAGTAATTTTTAAAAATAGCCTTTTAAATTTTTAATTTAAAAGTATTCGTATGGGAGATTTCTTTAATAATTCCTCTTGGTTGAACTTTACTCTTGTTAATAATACATGGTATGACTATTTTATTTGTATCCACTTGTTTTACAACACTCTTAAGTCACTCATTACATAAGAATGGCAATTAGATACAAACCCTTTTGATAATGCTTTTTATATAAAGAAATGAAAATTCAAGTAAATTCTAAACACAAATGTATGAGGTTTTGACATTATTTAACATTAAGGATTTTTTTCCTTAGGTTAACTACCTCATTTGGATGAGAGGGTGAACCAAAATTGGAATATCAAAAAAGTCATGTTGACTTATCTATTTTCAGCACATAAGTATGCACAATTGAAAAAGTGCAAATATGTGTTGGGGGTCCATTAGTTTAGATGTTAATAATTTTGATGAAATAAGCACCCAATTTACAAAATTTATAGTATGTTTATGTTTTGTTTATGTTCATTTATGCTCACTTATGCTCACTTTCTCTTTGCAATTTTATTTTGCTTGCTTTAATCTTCTATGGAAAATGGTAAAATCAAATCAAAACTAATTATATTAAATAGAATTACACAATACATCAATCATTGCTTTAAAAAAGCCAAGCATTCTCAGCAGTGTTGTGTCACTCTGTCCCCCAAAAAACTACTTATTTTTTTAAACAAGTGGCATTGAAATGGGTGTGTTTATGTAGATAAAATAAATCAAAGGACAAGTTATTTCACTGGAACACTTCTAAGGGAATTATGTGGCCTTTATGCATACCATTTTTAACAGGCTGCTATGGAGCATTTATTTTCTTCCACATTGGGATATTTGCAAATTTAAAAAAAAAAAAATGGGGTGAAAATGTACAAAAATGAAATTCTTGCCCAACTCTGTTTTCACTGTAACGACTATCCAGGGGTTGGTGAATTTCTTGAGCATCTATGATTCAATCAAAACCCAGGAGAAGATGTCATTACATTATGCATCTGATTTTTTGAGATCAGAAAATGTGGATAGCTAGACCTGCAAAGTGAAAGGTTTGTAACAGAAAATACAAACAGTAATTTCAACTCCCTCTCAACTATAAGCCATGATCAAGGAAAAAAGCAATCTAGATGAATTCTGAACTGTTTTAAGGATGAGGCAAAAACAATGGAAGCTTCATTCACAAGGGAAGAAAAAAATAGAAAACAGATCTCAGCACAACCCTATGAAAACTATGTAGGACTGAACTGAGAATAATGCATTCAAAGGTATCTCACCAGAAAGGCTCACACGTTAAGACCCAACACACTTTTATTCTAGCTTCAGCATACAGGCAGTGTGCAGACATGTCATGGCCAGCAGAATTATAATTCTCCCCTTTCTTCCCCATATAATTAGAATCTTGAATTCTGTTTTAAAATATATTCATGGCGTTCCCACACAATATTAGTCCTTTCTCTCTCCATCCTTTAAAAAAATTCTACTTGAGTACCAACTGTATGTGTGTGGATATATATGTTTGTGTGAGTATATATAGAGAGGGGGGGGGGAGAGAGAGAGAGATTCTTCAACTGAAATGAGGCCACCTACATAAATAAGGATTGTAAGTGAAATTCTTTCTTTCTTTGTCTAAAAGTGTTATTGAATGGAATCAAAAACACAGGGACATAATGAATCTGCAATATGAGTTTGGGCTTGATCCAAATCTCTAATTTGCTGACACCAAATGCTCAATCTTCATGAATGTGCAAAGGTGCTTTGTTGTATTGGCAATCAATATTCTGCCCTTGTTTGCAAATGTTCATTTAGCAGCAATAAAACACTAAGCAACATAGTAAAACACCATGCATATTCCAGCACATTTTCACTGAAAGGCTTTCAAACTGTAAAAACCAAATTTTATTTCAGAACTACACACAGAGGGATCTATTCACCCAGCAATTAAAAGACAGGAGAGGAGGGAAATGGGGCATGGAAAACTAGGGATTCAGATATAGTGCTGAATAAACAAGGGCACAAAGTGGACAAAATGAAATAAATGCCAAGTAGTAATTCAGTTAACTCTTTCTCTTATTGATAATGTTTGCTACAGTGCAATCTCTTGGGTGCAGTATATCATATACTTGTCTAAGGTTGCAGAATTCCACTACTGTCTTTTTTTTTTTACTTGATTATGTATGTATGCATGTATTTTTAAATTATTAAATTATTAAATTGTTTATTTAAATAAATAAATATTTTAACCATAAGACATCTCTGGGGCAGCTGTTTTAAAATGGAGCAAACAGTCTCCTTTTTCAATGGGGGGGGGAGTTCCTTTTATATTTGCAGTTTATGATCTTTTAAAAACAATCTTCCATGTCAGCAAAAGGGGAGGGGAAGTATGTGTTATACAGAGGGCAATGGAGAGAAAGCCACCCAAAGTGTAGCCATTAGAAGAATAACAAGCAGAGGGAGAGAGTGAGTGGGAAGACCATTATATCACCATGGGAGGTGGGAAAGACAGAGTATCAGCAGCACCAAAACAGTCTGGATTGCCATGGTAAGAGATCCCCTGGGCTGAAAATGCTGCTGCTTAGTGCCCAGATGGAAAAACAGTCATTGTCCAGGACCTGATCCTGGGTAGCATGTCAACTTGGTTCATATTGGAGATGCAATTAGCCTCTCCCAGCTCTATCCACCTGGATTCTCTGAATAGCAGCATACAACTTCTAGTGGGTGAGGAGGTGGAGTTGCAGTGGTCTTTCAGGATGCCATCCTCCTGCTGTTGCTTAGGATGGTTGTGTGCATTTGAAGGTGGATCACAGGGGCTGAATACAGATTCCACCAACCCTGTTCAACAGTCTCTCTTCTTCAGCTGGGTGTATTGGTCTCCAGTGGTATTGGAATCTTAATCCCTAATCTTATTGTGCTGAGAGACTTCAACATTCATGTTGAGACTGCTCTGTTGGGAGGGCTCAGCCAGGACTTCATGTCTTGTAGAATGTGTATAAATCTGTCTGAAGCAGCATCTATTACTACCCATACTGCAGAACACACTCTAGACTTAGTTTTCTGTGATGTATGGGATGATGGTAATCTGGGTGTGGAAGAATATTTCACAGTTCCTTTGTTATGGACAAATCAATACTTGATGTGATTTATACTCAGTAGGACATGGAACCTCTGCATGGGTTAGGGGTCAATTAAGATGGTCCATTCCAGGAAGAGTATGGATCCAGATAAGGCTCTTAGAAAGTTGACTTGTCATGTTGCTTTGGCAGGTGATTTTGCTGATTTCTAGATTAGGATGGTGCACATGGTCACTCTTGAGCATCTGCTAACCCAGAGTGCAGTCAAGAGCTCTGGTTTCCAGAGACCTCAAAGTGATAAAACAAATAGGCAGAAACTAGAATGTCAATGGCACAAAATCTGAAACAGCCATGACAAAGCTTGCACTACAACCTATTAAAATGTCTATAATGTGGTGATAAATGGCACTTGATGCTGGCAAAAATTGCAAAAAATAACAAACCATCAAAAGAAATGCTGGTAATATGAGAAGGCAATAGGGTCATGGTACCACACCTGGTGGACTTACCTAATAATAAAAAAATCTGGATACAACTACATTTAATCATAAGTAAAACACTAAAGACCAACTTCCAACTATTACCAGAAATTTATTTGCTAAATATGACTAACAAAGTAAAAACCCAAGGTAGATAACCAATGGAAGATAATATTGTAGATGGTTTCAATGGCCAGAATACATTGGCCAGAGACTGGAAATCAAAAAATCTCCCAGCTATTGATGACTGGTTAATAAAGATGCTTGAAATGATTGAGATGGACAGCCTGACTTGTTGAGCAAATGGTAGCTCTTTTGATGAGATAAAAAAAAAAACAATGGAATTCAATCATAGAATACTGTAAAGAAAAATGCAGCAAAACATCAAAAGTTATATTAAGAATAAAAGTGACAAACATTGAGAATATGGCTATTAATGAAAGAATAATGAATCATGAAAAATTTAATCAACAATAATAATTTTAGAAGAGAAGTTGGAAAAAATTAAAATGTAATTAGTCACATCAAGCAAAAAAAAATTATGAAGTCCAAGACAATATAACATAAACTCTGAATACTAATAAAGGGCCTAAGCAGATGGGTGGCCATGGGCTGCCCCAGGAAGCTGCGGATTGGGGCCGAGGTAGCCGCACTCCTCAGCCCCAATCCACAGCTTCTCAGGCCCTGGAAGGAGCGCTAAAATAGTGCTCCTTCCGCAAGACGCCGAAGATGTGCCGCAAGAGACGTTGGGCGCACCTTTGGCGTCTCTTCCACCACAGTGTGTGCAGACGCTGCAGTGAAAGTACGTCATGGGAGCGCTGGTCATGCGGTGTGTTTGGAAAGGGATTGGAGCGCCCAGCGTGTTTGGAAAGGGATTGGGGCACCCAGGGATTGGAAAGGGATTTGGAAAGGGATTGGGGCGCCCAGGGATTGGAAAGGGATTGGGGCGCCCAGCGTGAGGCTGCCCCTCCCCTTCCTTGCCTCAAAGATGGCGCAAAGCACCGTCTGCTTCCCCCCAAAGTTAAAGAAGTGGAGATAATACACATATTTAATCAGATTACTTTTTCTCATTGTTTGTTAATGAGAGAGATGCAACTTTAGTCAATGTTAAAGTCTAAATGTACGGGTATGTGTATGAGATATGTATTGAGTCTACCCAGGTGGGAGGAATATAGTATTAAATATAATGTATAACGTACGTAATTTGTAGAATGTGATTAACATACGTGCTTATAATGCATGAATGTAATGTATGTAACATATGTGTTTACGTTAATAAAAGTAAAAATAAAATAAAATAATAATGTACTGATAGCAACAACAAAGAAATCATATTTCTCTGTCACATTGCATCTACACAGAGTCATCCAACAGAGCTGTTTCCAATGATTAGGGGTATTTTGCGCTCTAGCCCAAAGACCTCAGACCACTTGAGAGCCCTCTGTGAAGAGTTTACAAGCACTGCAGTCAATATCACTTGGATCTACTTGGATTCCCATGTCCCATGTATTATCTTCTCCCATGTTGGGAGAAGACCAAAGCAGAACAGATTGGCACCCTTGATCTAGACCAGGGGTCCCCGGACATTTTGGTCCGGGGGCCGGTTCGCTGGCCCCCAGATCTTCCAGGGGGGCAGAGGCGTGTGTGCATGCGCATGACTGGGTGACATTTTGTGTTCCAAAATGGCATCCGGAATTGTGCGTATGCACGCAGCATCGCGCGCACATGCACATGACTCTGGGAGCCATTTTGGAACACAAAATGGCGGCCAAATAGTGCACATGCGCGCGCGACACTGGGCACCATTTTGTGTTCCAAAATGGTGCTCGAAGTCATGCGCATCCGCGTGCGACGCCACACAAATACACACAACTCCAGGCTCCATTTGGGAAGACAAAATGGCATCCGGGGTTGTGTGCATGCACGTGCAATGCCGGAATCATGTGCACAACTCCGGATGCCATATGGGAAGACAAAATGGCATCCGGTGGTGGGCGCAAGCAGTAGCAGTAGTGGTGCAGTGGCGGCGGTGGCAGGACCAGCCGCACACCAATAGGAAAGCCTCGACGGGCTGGGTCTGGCCTGCAGGCCCTAATTTGGGGACCCCTGATCAAGACACTAAACTTCCATTGATGCAGCCTAGAGTCACATTGGCTTTTCTAACTGCTGCATCACATTACTGACTCATGTTTAGCTTGTGGTCTATTAAGACTCCTAGATCCCTTTCATATGTACTGCCATCAAGCCATATTTTATTCCTCAAGTACAATACCTTACATTTCTCCATTGACATTAATTTTGTTACTTTTGGCCCAGCTTTCTAATCTTTACTAATTATTCATTAATCTATGTTCCAATACTATATTATTATTGATATGTGATAACACTTCAGTGGATATAGACCTCACACATAAAGTGATAAGGCCATCATGAGATAGTAAGTGGTCATCAAAAATTTTTCAAGACTTTTCAGTAAAGGCAAAATGAATCTGAGGGGATCAGAATATGACGCCTCACTGATTGATGTAATATGTCTTTAGGTTGCATCACTTTTCAGTATAATTGAAAGTACTAAAGGTAAAGGTATTCCCCATTGACACGGTTGTCATGTCTGACCATAAGAGGAGATGCTCATCTCCGTTACTAAGCTGAAGAGCCAGTTTTGGCAGAGACTACTCTGTGATCATGTGGCCAGCATGACTACACAGAATACTGTTTACCTTCCCACCAAAGTGGTACCTATTTATCTACTTGCATTTGCATGCTTTTGAACTGCTAGGTTTACAGAATCTAGGACTAGTGACAGGAGCTTACCACATCTTGCAGCACCTGGGCCTCAAACTGCCAATCTGCTGATCTTGCAATCAACAGTCAGGGTCTTAACCAGTTAAGCCACTGCTGATATCTGTTGTTATGTATTAAGTAATAAACCTGGCTTCTGTTGTACTGGAACCAGTGACATCACTAAGGTTGGTAACACATGATGTCACCCCCTCCATTGACCTACTTCCATTACCACACCATACAGAATCTTTAATAATGGTTTTTGTACTAATGTTACTCATAAATCTTAATTCCCATTGATATCACTGAATGTAATGGTAATAGTTATAAAAAAAACAACTGACAAAATTAAAATGATACCTTTAAATTACAATATAATACATACAGGCTAAATGTATTTACATATACATAATTTAATGTAGTTAAAGTGAAAATTTAGAAAAATGTGATGTTTGTAAAGAAAATTTGAAAATAATATTTTTAAAAAATATATAGTAAAAAAATAATTTAATAAAACCTGAGAACCCTCCTTTCTTCTCCTACTGCACCTAACTTGACTGACACCATCTCTTTAGCATTTTAAAGGGACAGAGGTGAATGCTGCAGCCTGTTTCTGCCAAAACACATATTTTGAGGAACAATGGTGTCACCCCCACTTAGGGTGTCACTTGGTGCTGTCCAAGCCCCCAACCCCTCCTAGTGATGCCATTAACTCGAACCTTATCAGTGTTTAAAACTACTTTATAGAGCTCTTAAGGGTAAGACATGGCAATCTTTTCCCCCATATTGTCAGAGTCAGTACTACAACTTATATTTCTCTGTACAATGGTGGTGAAATTATTGAAAATGTTAGTACCTCTGAATATCCTGCATTATTTTGGTGTGCAAATATTTTGCTATATTTTATCATAATAGAAGTTAGAGAGAGGCCATAATCACGAACCTGAAAAGGTTGACCTTTAAGTGAACTTGACTGGTCACAATAGACCTGAGGCCATGTGGAAAGTGCCCCTATAACTTATGACTGTGAATATTGCTGCACCCTTTTGGTGCAGTGGTTAAATGCCTGTATTGCAGCCACTCACTCACAGATTGTGAGTTCAATACAAGTTCAGTGTTGACCCAGCCTTGCCTCCTTCTGAGGTCGCTAAAATGAGTATGCAGCTTGTTAGGGGCAATTAGCTTACATTTTGTTGCTTAGGGAGTGCTTAAGTACATTGATAAATGGCATAGAAATGTACTTGCTATTGCTATTGCTATTGTTATTGCTTCATACACTCTGTGGTGTTCATTTCCTCTTGAAGGTCACATACAAGGCTTGTCAGTCTAAAGAATTAAGCCAATCTTTCTGCTAGCACCCATTGTACTTTTTCACACCCTTGGTCCTATCCAAAGTCCCTGGGACTGTCCTGATCTTATTACTGCATAGACTCCAATGATACATGGAGATAGAAATCTCAGATGTGCAAACAGGGCTCAGAAGAGTCACTAAGGACCACATTGCAAACATATGGTAGTAAATGGAGCACACCAAGGAATTCCAAAAGAAAATCAGCATTTGCTTTTTAGACTATAGCAAAGAGTTTGACTACATAGCTCATGAAAAGCTATGTAACACTTTTAAAGACATGGGAGGGCCACAACATCTGATAGTTCTGATGAGAAATCTCTACTTGGGAAAAGAGGCTACAGTTAGGACAGAAAATGGAGAAGTGCAATGGTTCCTAAATGACAAAAGAGGTCAGGCAAGGCTGCATTCTATCACCCTACCTGTTCAATTTGTATACAGATAATATCATAATAAGAGCAGGTTTAGATTCAGGAAGAGGAGGAGAGACAATAGGAGAAAAGAACATCAACAATCTAATATATGAATATGACACCATACTACTAGTAGAAGACATCATAGGCTTGGAACAATTACTAAGAAAGTTAAAGAAGAAAATGCAAAGGCAAGTTTACTGCTAAACATAAAGATAACAAATATAATGACCACAAGGGATCTACATAAATGCAACCTAGATAATGAGGGAAGATCCTGCACAGCTGTCAACTATGAGAGCACCCTTGCAGAGCTGCTTTCATTAAACTCCTAGTGAAATATCTTCTTTGGAAATGTCTTACCACCAATATAGAGCTATGCAACATCAGCACCCACCTGGCAATTCAAGGAAACCCTGCCTACTTCAGGTTCATATAAAAATCATATAAAAATCCAATCCACCATCATAGTCTGTATCTGCTGAAGTGCAAAGTGTATTTGTCCAGGCATAGGTAAACAAACTAAACTGTAAAGGTGTGGGCCAACAAGGCTGATATGGCAACACATTACCAGATAATGAAACTAAAATCTTCCTGTTGGATCATGGTGAATGATGGGGATTCTTAGGTATGGGCTTTTCCTATCACTCATACATTTGAGTTAGGGCACTCTGAGGTGTGAAACAGACTGCCCTGATAGAACAGCTTGCCACTAGCCCTTTGAGTGCTGGATTGGAGGTGAAGAAACCACATGCTGCAGCCCTGATCTGGTGTTTTTCCACTCCAGAAAGAAATGGGAAAATGCCACTTGTTTTTGGGGCAAGAAAACCATCTTTGAGTATTCCTTGCCTAAGAAAACCCTATGGAAGTCATGGAGTCACCACAAGCTGAAAGGCAACTTGAAGGCATATACATATGCATACGAAGGAGGAAACCATAGGCAGCAGTACTTTCATATGCTTAAGAGGATGCATATCAGGGCATACTTTAACTACCTGTAGTTGGGAGACAGTCTTTAAAGAGATTTTAGTTTTGTCAGATAGTGACATCAAAACTGTTGACCAGTGCTTGTTCTTATGAATATGTCTTTTTCAATAAATCTGCACCCTAAAAGATATTGTGGAACAAACAGGATCAATCCACATTCAGGTTTCTATTAAAGAAATTAAATAGAAGAAATTAAAGAAAACTGAAAAAATACAGACAACAAGGATGTCAGTTTAACTTGGATTAGTGCACATGAGCTGATTACCTGAAGTGTGTTTAACAGTCTCTAAATTCTATTATGCCAAGGCCTTCAATGGGATTATTGGGATGGCTGGATGCTGAGTTTATAGCTGCTTAACACTCAATTAGTGGCAGAAAAGATATAACTAAATAAGCTCTGTATCCTAAGACACTTGGTAAATCTTCAGTTCCTGTACTGCGATATCAAAATATTTGAGTTTAAGAAGACATGGTTTAATTTGTTGTTGTTATTGTTGTTGTTAATGTGCTTTCAAGATATCTCCAATTTATGGCAACCCTATGGTAGAGTTTTTCTTTTCAGAATTTATTTAGAGATTTGTCATTGCCTTCCTTGTAGGCCAGGAGTTTTTTACTAGCCCAAGACCACACAGTGGGTTCCACATCTTAGTGGAAATTCAAATCCTGGTCTCCTGGAGTCTCGGGGGGGGGGTGCAGACAGGCGGCCGTGGGCTGCCCTGGGAAGGGGAGGATTAAGGCCGAGGCTGCCCCATGCCTTGGCCCCAATCCACCCTTTTGGTGAATGGGAAAGGAGCAGCGAAAAGGGCACCTGAAGAGCTGCTATGCAGCTCTTTTGCACCTTTTCCAGAGCAGTGTGTCCGGATGCTGCACTGGGAGGACGTCATCAGAACACTTGCCATGTGCAATGGTGCATGCTCTGATTACGTACTGGGGAAGGAGTTGGGGCGCCCAGCATGTGGTTGCCCCTCCCCTTCCCTGGCTCTAAGATGGCACTTTGCGCCATCTGAAGAGTCCCTTAGTTCAACATTCATGTTATTTAAAATATATATCTGTGCATACCACAAAATGAGAGAAGAGTTCGAGAAAATAGGGTAGTTGAATCCTTGTTTCACATTGTTGCTTTTTTTTTTAGCTACACATAACAAAAATCACAGTGACACTGACTATCTCATTTTCTGTACTAAATAATCCAGATATACAATAGGATTGGCTCTTGTTTAATGTGCTTTGCTACAGCTGTAGGTCTGGGGGTTAGGTTTCTCCCCTGAGGCCCTCAAAGGCTGCACAAGTAGCCACTCTCCCAAAACAAAACAAAAAACAAAACAAAAAGGCAATATAACAAAACAAAAACAGAAATAACCAGAAGTCTATTTCAGGGGCCCTGTCATACTACTCAGTGTTATGTAGTGTTATGATTTTACTTTAACTGTCATAGAAACTAAAAACACTATCATTCAGTAGGATGCAGCCATAGAAATGAAATGAAAATGGTACCACAGCACAATCATTATGTAATGTGAAAAGACTTCCAGTTTTGAATACATTTTGTTTTTTGTTTGCTTACCAGTGCTGTGGACACTGTAATCTATTTGAAAGGGGAACACCTGAAGGCTCCCAGGAGAGGCAATTCACTTTTTTTTTCCAGGAAAAGGGCAGTCTAGGACAGGGCTAGGCAACCTTTCCCCTTTAAGGGCCGAGGGACTTCAGCTCCCAGAATCCCAGGAGCTATTGGCCAACAAGGGACTATTGGCCAACATGGCTGAGGCTTCTGGAAGCTGAAGTCCCTCAGCCCTTAAAAGGAAAAGGTTGCCTACCGCTGGTCTAGGGACTTTGGAGGGATCAAAGAACAAACTCACACAGCCTTGGAAGTTGCATGTGTCCCTGGTACTGCAATTTGGCTACCTCTACTGTACCTCATAGATAAAGACACCCCCTGAGGAGTCAGGAGGAGTTTCTTGTTGCGTTGGCCATATAAGGACATGAGAGGCCTAATTGGTTAAGCGCGCTGGGGTCATAGAGCACTTACGCGCTTGGTCCAATCAAGTTGCCTTGTTCACATACCAAAGTCTCGTGGTGCCTGTATTCTGCCGAGACATGGGACAAGAGTTTGTTCGTTATAGCTCTGCACTGCCATGTGGCGGCAGCCATTTTAGAGCTTGAACGGAGCGAGTCACATCGCTCTGTGCTCTGGCTAATTGCTTGGCTTTGGCCTAGCATTTATTCTCGGATTTTGCTTCACTTGGCTTTGCTGATTTTGCTCCATCTTCTGCAAACTGAGAGTGTTCAGATAGTCCCTCCCTGAGCAATTCGGAAGGCTGAGTGAGGCCTTCGGGCCAGTCCCCTCAGGCCTGCAAGGGCCTTCGCATCCCCAATACCCGGAGGGCTCCTTCATCCAAGGCAGGTGCTACGATAGGCATCCTCACCGGGTGCAAGGACCTGGTACTGTATTTCAAGCCCAGCACCACCCCGGCATCACCAGTCTGGTAAGGTCGTGACATTATTGCAGGCTTGAGAGGGCTGTTACACCTCTCCCCAGCTGTGAGTGTATGTGGAAGACAGTATTGTCTTCGGGTTTGGGTTCCATATAGGACCCTTGGTGGACACCTTCCCCCCGGTGCTTGTTGCCAGTGATGCTTTCTGGCTGTTTGCGTCTCTTGCTGAGACTTGGGGAAGGGCGGCCTTTGGCCTGGTGGTAATTACCCAAGCTTGGGTGATTATGCTTTGGACACATGTTCCACTCACTGAGGGGAGTGATACCCCGCAGTAAGGCCCAATCCAAGAGGCATGCAGCTTTGGCTGTGCCCAGCTCTGGACACTCTGCTTCAAAAAGGCCTTCTCAGTCTACCAGCAGAGATGATGAGATTGCTGCCCAGTTAGCACAACTGGGCAAAACAGTGCAGGCCTGTGTTGCAGTTTGCAATCAGCTTGCCTAAAAGAGGCTACAGGCTATAGCTGCCGGTCCTAGTGCCAGCACTCTGGGATTTCTGACACAGAAGTGCTGCCCCCTCCCATGGAACCTGATGCTCAGGTGATGAATGCTACAACGGGTCCTTCGGTGGTTTCGGCTGTGGAGGCTGGGCACCCCACTATTGCCAATGTGTGGCATCTCCTGAAAAGGGTCCCTGGTGTGGAGATTCAGGGTGCAGCTGCCCCTGTTTCTGAGCAGCCTACTATGGCAGAGTTATATAACCTCTTGCGAGCAGTGGTTCTTCCAGGTGCTGGTGCAATGGAGCAGACCCGTGATGCACAAAGAGGAGATCAAGCTGCTGCTGCTTCATCTTTGCCTGACACCTGAGCTGTTGTGGGGCCACACTTCGGGGGACCAGTGTGGTTGGCTGGTGATGCTTCCCAGCAAGCTTCAGTTTCAAGTTTGTCTGCTACCACTATTGCACATGCAAACTGGCCCACCTCGGTATGGGCTCCAGGTGGCCAGGTTTGTCAGGGTGTGGGTGTTGAACGACCCAACTCTGCGGCTTTGGATGCAACTGTGCAGGCACCTGCAGTTACACAAGTCCCTGACTCTAGGGTGCAGGATGGGCGCCCAATGGTTTTGGCTAGCAACACCTCTGTGGTGTCTCCTTTGAGTGCTCCTATGTTATCAGGAGCTGCTGTGCATTTTGAATCAACCCCTTATGCTGGGATGTCTACACCCCTTGGTTCACACCTTCCTCTTTCAACTAAAGAAAGAATTTGGAAGGGAGAGTAGATTGATTTATTCTCTCTTACTTTCAGGGATCCTGAACTGAGGATCATGGTAAAGGATGGGATTGTGTTTAGTCTTCCCAAAGAGTTTCAAGTGCTCAAATGCCCTAAACTGGAGCACAATTTTGTAAACTGGATTATGGGTTTCACTATTTATAGAGGTGTCATAGAAGAGCCATTGAGGTCCCCTGATTTTTCTAAATATCAGGAGATCATGATAAAAGCTTATACCAACCGCCATCACAACAGCTTGGCTGCAATACGATGAGCAGTTTAGAATGAGAGCTGCACAGGATCGCTCCCTGTCATGGAGACATGTACAGTTGGAGCTCTGGGCTGATGTTATGGTGGGGGCCTCCCCCTCGAGCAGGTGTGACAATGGGT
This sequence comes from Phrynosoma blainvillii, assembly GCA_026167975.1. Classification (NCBI taxonomy): domain Eukaryota; kingdom Metazoa; phylum Chordata; class Lepidosauria; order Squamata; family Phrynosomatidae; genus Phrynosoma; species Phrynosoma blainvillii. Next base: position 273,171,233 of record JANUYF010000003.1, read on the forward strand.
TTGTTCCCATGGTTACTATGCCGAGAGGGCCAAATGTGAGGCCTAGCACGGGAGAAAGAAAGCTATTTGGCATCTGCTGGGACTTTAACTCAGGCAAGTGCAAGAGGCAACCTTGCAGGTATGACCATAAGTGTAACACCTGCGGGGGTGGTCACTCCGATACCTCCTGTAATAGAGGTAAGTGGTCAGGAGTGGGTGGTGCCCCCCAGCTAGTATTGCCTGGAGGAAAAGGCACTGTCACCAATTAAGCTAACTGAAATGGTGGCGTGGTTGGAGGTATACCCTAATAAAGAGGCTGCATCTTATTTATTTCATGGTTTTTCCCTAGGTTTTTGTATCACTTATACAGGTCCTAGGGTACATCGCTGTGCGCCCAATGCTCGTTCTGTGAGGGAGGTCCCGAATATCGTGAGGGAGAAACTAGCAAAAGAAATAGCTGCTGGGGGGATTTCAGGACCTCGTGATTAGCTGCCTATTCCCACACTTTGCTTATCCCCATTGGGTGTGGTGCCTAAAAAAGCTCCAGGGGAATTCAGGTTGATTCACAATTTATCTTACCCAAAGGGTGATTCTGTGAATGATGCTATAGACCCTGGGCTTATGTCTGTTAAGTACGTATCATTCGAGTCTGCAGTCAAGATAATTAGGAATCTAGGCAAAGGGGCCCTTTTAGCAAAGTGTGACATTAAGTCCGCCTTCAGGCTCCTTCCTGTTCACCCAGATGATTTTGACTTACTGGGTTTTCAATTTGAAGGGAAGTATTTCTTCGACAAAGCCATGCCAATGGGGTGCTCGATTTCTTGTTCAGCTTTTGAGACTTTCAGGACCTTTCTTCATTGGTGTGCAGTTAAGTGGACAGGTAATAGAGCCATAGCACACTATTTAGATGACTCCCTGATCACTGGGAGTCCCAATTCCTCACAATGTGGGGGTTCTTTGATCAATTTTCAGGACTTAATGTCCGAATTAGAAGTTCCCTTAGCGGAAGAAAAGACTGAAGGGCCTGACACACAGCTTACCTTTTTGGGTATAGAGATTGACACTATAGCTGGGATTTCTCAATTACCAAATGATAAATTGGTGGCTATGAGGCAACAGGTTAGGATGATGTTGGGGAAGCAAAAAGCGACACTTCACAAATTTCAATCCCTTACAGGACTGTTGAATTTCGCCTGTAAGGTTGTAGTCCTGGGACGAGCATTCTGTGTGAGATTATATAGGGCTACTGCAGGGGTAGCTGCACCTCACCATCACATTAGGATCACAAGGGGGATTTGAGAGTATTTGAAGGTTTGGGGCTCCTTTTTGGAGCAATTCAATGGGATTTCGTTTTGGAGACCTGAAATTCTGCTTTGAGCAGACTTTCAAGTGCATTTGGATGCTGCTGGTGCCCATGGCTTTGGTGTTTATTGGAGTGGCCACTGGGCTGCAAAGGCATGGCCTTTTGCTTGGTCAGAGTGTGGTCTGACTAGAGACCTGATGTTTCTGGAGCTTTTTCTTATTGTGGTGGCTGTGCATTTGTGGGCAAGCCAATTTGCTAACAAGACTATCTGGTTTTGGTGTGACAACCAGGCGGTCGTTCATGTGGTAAATTCTCAGTCTTCCAAGTCCTCCAGAGTCATGTGTTTGGTAAGGGCGATGGTCATGCAGTGTTTGAAATTTAATGCACTATTCCAGGCTCAGCATGTTCCTGGTGTGCTTAACCCTTTGGCGGATGCCCTTTCTCATTTTCAGTTTTCCAGGTTCCGACAGCTGGCTCCAGAAGCATCGACACACCCGATGGAAGTACCGGCCTGGCTTTGGAGCCTTGGAGATTAGAAATTCACAGGGCAATCCTGAATTCCATCGCCCCATCTACATGCAAGTCCTACCAAGCAGCATTGAATAGGTTTAATACATTTTTATTGGAAATTGGGAATGTTCAAAGTTGGCCAATTAGGGTGGACCTGGTCCTACGTTTTATAGTCTATCTCAGACATGCAGGTCTCTTGCCTGTTACTATTAGGGGCAGGCTAGCCACCCTGGTATTTCACTCCAAGGCAAGGGGTTGCTTTGATCCTACCAAACACTTTAGGGTTAAAAGAGCTGTGGAAGGTTGGTCCAGAGAATCCCCTGCAACAAAGGACTCAAGATGGCCGATAACTGTCACAGTCCTGGTTAGGTTATGGGAACAGTTAGCTGATTCATGTTATTCACCTGAGGAGGCGGCTTCATTTAAGGCAGTATTTGCCATAGCGTTCTTTGCAGCATTAAGAATTAGTGAAATTGTGCCCAGATCTCGTAATGATCAATCTGGTAGGGCACTTTTAATTTCAGATGTTGTCTTAGCCAAACAGGGGATTCAGATTTGTATTAGGCGCTCTAAGACTGGTCAGTTAGCAAAGGGTCAGTCTATTTCCTTGGCCAAAGAGCCTAGTGGGCAAATTTGCCCGGTCCTAGCAATGACCAATTATTTGAAGATTAGGCCCAAACTGGCGGGCTATCTTTTCATACATGTGTCTGGTATGCCCTTAACTCAATTTCAATTTAGGGCAGTGTTGAAGGAGACTCTAAAACGGGCTAAGCTGCCCCAGGTGTACATCTCTTCACACTCCTTCCGTATTGGAGCGGCAACAGCTGTGGCCACTCATTGCTTGAGTAAAGCTGATATTTGCCAAATTGGCCGGTGGCATTCTAAAGCATTCAAGTCATATGTTAGGCCATCAGGGAATGTGACTCCTGATCAGCCATGCTAATTTGCCTTGTTTTTATTTCAGCTGGCTTTTTTCAAGGCAAGATATGGATTGTGGGCCACAGTTTGGTCTTCTGGGCAGAACGCCACATTCTTGAGCATCAGCATGACTCTTCATTGGGCTTGTTGCACATTGGAACCATTAAGTAGTTTGGACAAAGGGGCATGATGTGGGGAGCGCTCCTTCCTTGGATTTTGCAATTGGCTCGGTCATATCTGCAACCCTGGGTTTTAGTTATACATCTGGTGGAAAATGACTTAGTTAAAGTACCTTGTTTGCAGCTGGCAAAGCAGATGGTGAGAGATCTGCAAGAAATTCAGAACGTTTTCCCAGGAGCTGTAATCCTTTGGTCCAAACTCCTGCCAAGGTGTAGCTGGCCTGGAGCTTGCAAAGATGCTGCAGTCAATAATGCTCGTTGATGGCTTAATCATTCCGTTGCCAAACAGTTGTCTAAACTGGGCATTTTTGTAATTGAACATGAGATTAAATTGGATAGGTCACAGCTGTACAGGAGGGACGGGGTCCACTTCTCTCCTGAAGGTTCGGAGATTTATGTTAAGGCACTCTCTGAAAAAATTGAGAAAGCAGTCTGTGTGGGGGGAGTGGGGATTCCTAGCTAGGCTGGCCCCCTCTTGTGGCGGGTAATGACCCCCACCCCACAGGAAAATTAATATGGTTAAATATATTAATTGAGGCAAATTGGATAATGTTAAATTAAAAGGAAGTGACAAATGCAGTTAAATGCATGATGTCATAAATTGAATGACGTCATATGATGTAATATGATGTCATTTCTGGAGGGAAGGATTATGTAAATTTGTTGTTATTTATTTGTTTACATACTTTGTCACATGCGGTGAAGGTCCACCCACCTGGTGGGTTACACCTTTACTTACACATGTGACAAAATTGTTGGAAATTTATTCTTGTAAATAGACCCTGTACAGCTAAACAAAAGTTATGGCCTGTTTTAACCCAAAAGAGGAGTCTCGTGCCCCTTGTGCCAGTGCAAAGACACCCCCCGAGGAGTCGGGAGGGGTTTCTTGTTGTGCTGGCCATATAAGGACATGGGAGGCCTAATTGGTTAAGCGCACAGGGGTCATAGAGCACCTGAGCACTTTGTCCAATCAAGTTGCCTTGTTCACATCCCAAAGTTTCATGGTGCCTGTAATCTCCCACGATTTAGGATGAGAGTTTGTTCTTTATAGCTCTGGGCTGCCACGTGGTGGCAATCATTTTAGAGCTTGAACTGAGCGACCCAACCCACCCATCCTTATTTAAAGAGCTTCATTTGGTTACTCTCAGGCTTTGGCTGGTCACCTTTGGGGGCTGGGAGGGAAATTTTTCCCAGGGTGCTCTCCAAGGTTTTTCGCCCTCCCTGAGATTAATGCTTAATTTGATGTTGGGTATGGGTCTTAGGGTAATAATTAATGTATTGTTTTATGTTTTTATTAGCTTGTCACAACTTAAGGTTTGGGTCTATAAGTTGGAATGTACTTATTTTGTATTTAGGGGTGGGTAATGACCCCCACCCCACAGGAAAATTAATATGGTTAAGTAAATTAATTGAGGCAAATTGGATAATGTTAAATTAAAAGGAAGTGATGAATGCAGTTAAATTCATGATGTCATAAATTGAATGGTGTCATATGATGTAATATGATGTCATTTCTGGAGGGGAGGGGTTATGTAAATTTGTTGTTATTTATTTGTTTATATACTTTGTCACATGCGGTGAAGGTCTACCCACCTGGTGGGTTACACCTTCACTTACACATGTGACAAAATTGTTGGAAGTTTATTCTTATAAATAGACACTGTACAGCTAAATAAAAGTTGTGGCTTGTTTTAACCCAAAAGAGGACTCTTGTGTCCTTTGTGCCAGTGCAACTGTCCTATGATGACAGAACTATGTAAAACTTCTCATCAATGTGCTGATTGTCACAGTACATGTTAGATGTTCATTTCACATTTAAGGTCAATCACGAAAACTAATTATACAGATTTCAAGCACATTGTGCACATTTACACAGCTTCCACCAGTTCCATTCTCATTTTGTTCTTTGTCATAGACCAGCAGTTACCAGACTGTGCTCTTTAAGAGATTTTAGACTTCAGCTTCCAGAGCCACCTCTTCTTGGACATCTGCATCAGTCCATATTGGTATTGTGGAAAGATGTGGGGTAATTAACTTTCCTAAGACTTCAGCATTTTTAAGGAAACAAAAATAGTTAAATATCAAAATATGAAATCTAAGCCTGTTAGAGTCTGGTTTTAAATTAGCAGAGTAGCAGAAGAGTAACTTTGCCTAACTATGCTTCCCTAAGAACTTAGACTGACTCAAAAACAATAAACACAAAGTTTGCAGTTCAAAAGTATGGCTTTATTCTATATTTACATAAAAAGGCTATATCCTAATCTAACTAATGATAGTTTAGGTAAAGAGAAATCTTTATCTCACCATCTGTTTATTTCACACTCAGCACCAGTTAAAGAATCTGCAATTGTGGATTTCTTCTTACTTGTTCAACTTACAGCTCCTCCACCATAGAAGATCAGGTTTCCACTGGCTGATTTTCTGTCTGCCAGATCTGCAGCCCAGTCTACATCTGTGTGGGTGATCAGTTGTGGTTGGTTACAGGCTGGCATCATCAGTCTGTGGTTTGCAGTTCTGTTTAAGTGTCTGGGAACTCTTTTCACTGCAAAGAAATCTCTTTCAGTAAGACAGTTGATCATTCAGCATAATATACCAGCAACATTTGTGATATCAGGTTTGGTGAAATTGGCTACGTATAGGAGTTTTCCAACTGCAGTCCTATATTTGTTTCCATTTTTCAAAGGTTCAAATTTCTTAGTGTCTTTTAAGAATCCTAATTCCATTGAAATTGGCATAGCATATCAGGCCAAGACATTCTAGAAGATTCATTATCTTCTAATTCTGATTCAGAAAGAAACTTCCATCACTGTTTCTTTGTATTTGTACTCCAAGATAGTGTGAGATGTCTCCCAAATTCTTGATACCAATCTCTTTCTTGAGATTATGGATTATCTCTTCACTATCTGCTTTGTCCTCACTGCACAGGACCAGATCATCAACATAACTTGTGATATGTCCACTTATTATTTCTGACTCTCTTGCACACACATTTATCAACAGTGCCTTCAGTTCTCTTTGATAAGAAGCTGGTTCACTTTTTCACTCCATGCTCTGGCAGCTTGATTTATACCATAAATGCTCTTTTGTAATTTGCATACAAGATGTTCCTTTCCAGCTACTTGGAATCCTGGAGGTTGTTCCATACATAGTTGTTCAGACAGATCGCCATAAAGCAAAGCTGTCTTAATGTCTAGATGTTGAACATTCATTTTCTTGTAGGTTGTGACAGCTAGGAGAGTTCTGATGGTTGTGTGTGTGACTACTCCAGCAAAAGTTTTATTGTAGTCCTCATCATACTTTTGAGTGTTGCTTTTAGCCACAAGTCTTGCTTTGTATCTCTGAATCTCCTCTTCTGCATCTTACTTTATGGTAAAGACACTTCTACAGGCAGTTGCCCCTTTCCCTTCTGGCAATTCTGACAAAGTCCATGTCTTGTTTTTATATAAAGATTGCATCTCCTCACTAGCAGTTTGTATCCACTTTTCAGAATCTGTCTTTGGCAGTTCCTTGAACATTTTTCAATCAGAGGGGTTGGCAATTCTTTTCTTTGTGACTTAATAAGAGAATCTTATTTTCCACAGTTTGATGAGCAAATCTGTAATGCTGTAAAACTGAACTGTCTTTGTAATTGTATTGGGCCACACTGTTTGCAGATGAATGCAAAATCTGCATCTGATAACAGCCATGAGATCTTAAGTCTGCTCTAAAAACCAAATTTTGCCATGAAAATCACAGTAGGATTGCTTTTTGAAACTGACATGATTGCCTCTTGATGGCTTGCACACTGTAAAAGGAAGCTTGCAAATCTAGTACATAGTAGGCATCAATGATTTGTAAGGTTCCAATCCTATCAGAACCAAGTTCTGTTTGCCAAATAACAGTCCCTCTTCCTTGTGCAAAAACTTTCTGACCATTAGCAAGATAGACAGAAAAATTTACATTTGCATCAAAATCAATAAGCCATTCTTTGCTTTTGAAGTAATGTGTACTTGCTCCACTATCAACGAAAATTTGGTTTTTATATTTCTCTCCAGCAATTTCAAATAATTGTTTCATGAATTAAACCAATATCAACATGGATGGAAGATTTGTTTAGGGTTAAAAATTCTTTTTTGAAGTTGCTTTTGCTTTTGGTGTTCACCCCCTGGCTTTGCAGGTTAGCTCTTGGCTTTGACTTGTTAACATTGGACCTTTACAGTCTGCCAGAAATAATGCAGCTTGAGTCCACTTTAACTGCTCTGGCTCAGTGCTAGGGAATCATGGGAACTGTAGTTTTTTTCTGAGACATTGAGCCTTCTATGTCAGAGAGCGCTGGTGCCACAATAAACTAGTTTCTATGATTCTCTAGCACTTAGCCAGGGCAGTTAAAGTGGACTCAAGCTGCATTATTTCTGGCAGTCTGTAAAGGCCCATTATTTCTATTTGACCTGGGAGAAAGGGAGGCCTTTTGAAAATCCTCTGCAGCAAATTGAGCTAATTCTCTGTCTATTGTTTTTTCATTATAGTTGCCTTTCATCAAGTTCTGCCTATTTTGGAATTCAACAACTTGAGCAATAGCATCTTGCAAAGAAACATCTCCTTTAACTTGCAAAGCATTAATTATTGGAGAGTAATATTTTGGAAAGCTAGCCAAAAACAGTCCAATTTTTGCATGTTTTGGAAAGGATTCTCCAGATACTGTAACTCCAGACAAAGGTGTCATAAAGCCATTAATATTCTGACTCAAAAATTGAGGATGATACAACTTTGTGTTGACAAGTTTGATCATGAGAGCTATTTGATTAGAAGTACTTGGAGAATCAAACATTTTCTGTATGGTAAGAAATACTAGGATCTATAAACAAGCAAATATAACCAGCTGCCTTCTCTGCATTTTCATCAGACTGTTGTTGCTGTATTCCTGCTTCTGTGGGTCTCTGTCCATTCACTGCTTTAAATAGTCCCATTGTAGTCAAGTCCATTTGCATTTTCCATGACCATGTTTTATAATTTGTTCCAATTAATATTTCAGTGATCATTGTGGGGTTAGGATTAGCAGAAGCCATTCTCTATTATTAGAGTAGTAAAACCTTCCTTTCAGTCAATATCTTCAGGAGAAGCAGTTTAGAACAAAATAGACTGGGACCCCATAGCCCAAAAATGTAGGGTAATTTAAGTTTCCTAAGGCTTCAGCCTTTTTAAGGAAACAAAAACATTTAAAACAAAAATATGAAAGCCAAGCCTGTTAAAGTCTGGCTTTAAATTAGCAATGAAAGCCAAGCCTGTTAAAGTCTGGCTTTAAATTAGAAGCGTAGCAGAAAAGTGACTTTGCCTAACTAGGCTTCTATAAGAACTTAGACTGACTCAAAAACAACAAACACGTAGCTTGTAGTTTAAAATAGTGGCTTTAACCAATATTTATATAAAAAGGCTATATCCTAATCTAATTAGTGATGGTTTAGGTAAAGAGAAATATTTATCTCACCATCTTTTTTAATAAAGTGGAGAGAGCAGGAAGATGGGAAATAGATCAGTTGAGAATCTTGAGAGAAAGGCCCAGCACCATCGGGCCTAAAATAAGAAGAAGAGCCCTCCCTCCATTACCATCCGATGTCATCTGGGGGAGAGACACTAGGCCCAGCACCATCCAGCCTAGAATAAGAAGAGCCCTTACTTCTTAAAGGATGGGTGGGATTCAGGATTTAATGTTCTGTTTAATGTATGGAAATTGTAATGTTGTAAGCCACCCCAATTGCTCTGCAGAGGGGCGGGATATAAATTATTATTATTATTATTAGTTTTTTTTTGTGGGGTTTTTTCGGGCTGTGTGGCCATGTTCTAGAAGAGTTTCTTTCTGACATTTCACCAGCATCTGTGGCTAGCATCTTCAGAGAAAACTGAGATGGAAAGCGTGGGTGTATATATAATGTGAGACCCTGGGTAGGGAGGAGTGGTTCCCAGGTGAACTGTGTGTTGTTCTGTGTTGAATAGGTATTGTTCTGTTGTTAATGGCCTAACTTCAGGGTATGCAATCAAGGGTATTGTCTGCTATTCCCATGTAAACTGTGTATTGTTCTGTGTTTGAATAGGTGTTGTCCTGTGTTAATGGCATGGCTTCCAGGTGAGGATATGCAATCAAGGAGATTGTCTGCTATTGTCTGCTGGGAAAGCCCCTGACCCTGTTTGGTTTTCCCTTTGCATTTGCTGAGTACAGATTTTCTTATTTTGTAGGACTGGTAGCCATATCTTGTTTACTTTGAGGGTTTCTTCTTTCCTGTTGAAGTTGTCTGAGTGTTTGTGGATTTCGATGGCTTCCCTGTGCATTCTGACCTGGTAGTTGTTGGCATGGTCTAGGATTTCAGTGTTTTCAAGCAGCATTTTGTGCCCAGGATGGTTTATGATGTGTTCTGCTACTGCTGATTTTTCTGGCTGGCCCAGTCTGCAGTGTCTCTCATGTTCCTAGATTCGTGTTTGGATACTGCGTTTGGTGGTCCCTATGTAGACTTGTCCGCAGCTGCATGGTATGCGGTAAACTCCTGTGGCTGTGAGAGCAAATGCAAAGGGAAAACCAAACAGGGTCAGGGGCTTTCCCAGCAGACAATAGCAGGCAATCTCCTTGATTGCATATCCTCACCTGGAAGCCATGCCATTAACACAGAACAACACCTATTCAAACACAGAACAATACACAGTTTACATGGGAATAGCAGACAATACCCTTGATTGCATACCCTGAAGTTAGGCCATTAACAACAGAACAATACCTATTCAACACAGAACAACACACAGTTCACCTGGGAACCACTCCTCCCTACCCAGGGTCTCACAGTATATATACACCCATGCTTTCCATCTCAGTTTTCTCTGAAGATGCTAGCCACAGATGCTGGCGAAACGTCAGAAAGAAACTCTTCTAGAACATGGCCACACAGCCCGAAAAACCCCACAAAAAAACTATGGATGCTGGCCATGAAAGCCTACGACTACATATTATTATTATTATTATTATTATTATTATTAAACTGTTAGCCTCAAAGAGGGAGTGACCTAAGTCACATGGTTAGTTTAAATGAGAGAGAGGCAGGAGTTTGCAAGCAGTAATCCCTAGCTATCTAAGGGTGGTGGTGGGGAAATGCAAAGTTCTTCCAACAAGAGAATATAAGCAAACAGAAACGACTGAAAATTGTGACAAAAATAGGAATTATATGACTGTGTACAAAATTTACAAAGCAGGCAACAGGAGTGGGAAATCAGTGGTGGCTGAACTATTATCATATCTGCATAAAGAAAATGACATATTGGTTATTTGTAATTATTTCTATTGTTTTTAAATTTCAGTATTTACTGATGTCAATATGTTGTGAGATGCTTTGCAAGTACAATACTAAAGATATCAAATGAGATACCAAAACCATTGCTGATCTTGGAGAAGCAGAGAAGAAGGTGGGGCAGCTGGATGTGATCCACTACTGTCTCTCACATTTCCCAACACATTGCTGGTTAAAAAAAATGTATAAAAAATAAGACCTACTGTTTCTTTCTTGTTTACTCTGTGAATTCTGCTTGTGTGGTAATTATCAGCATGCTTGCTCAGAAGTAGGTACCAAAGAGTTTTTTTGTTCGAACCTAATTGTGCTTGGGTTCATATCCTTAGGGTTCCTTGCCTAGCAAAAACAGTTCCACACAATTTTAAATACTAAAATGCTTGCAGTTATCCTACTTCTCAGCCCAGAAGATCATTCTGAAATTTTTCATAGACTTGCACACTCATAACTTTGTTGTATGTCTGTTTTGTTACTGAAGTGGTTCAATCATTATTGAAATAAGAAGCAAACTATAGAGTTGTGCTATTCACCTGATCCATAACATGTAAAATATTTTAAAAGCATAATGAAGTTACAGGACATAAATATATCCTTGTGATAAAGACAAATGAAAACAGTATAATTTAGATGCAGCCTATAACATCTTGTTGGGTTTTTTTTCTGCTGAAAGGACAAGTCCTGCTTTGTATGTGCATTTTTTAATCTTAAAAGTAATGAGAGCTTTGGCTGTTGACAAGAAAAATATGCAGGGGGACACAATCTTTGATTAAGAAAATGAGGCACAACATTACAAAGCTTATAGACTAGATTCACACTTTTTCTTATATGGAATACTATTGGAATCTATGTGGGAAAAGTCAATATTTTTTATTAATTTAAATGGTTTCACTCTAAGCATCACTAAGCCTGGACACAAGTGCATGTTTTTACAAGCTGCTCATTTTGAATATAAACAATGATTGATGGAACAAAATGTATCATTAAAATGTTCCTTGATATCTTCAGAGCATGCTTTGATACTCCACCATGAAATAAAAAGACCAGACACATAAATTGGATGAATAAAGGGCCATTTATTTTACCTATAAACCATTTAATGTTAAACTTTATTTTATTTTATTAAAAATTAAATGATCAACAAACTACATACATTAAACAAACAAACACATTTACAATTTCCACATATATATACAGACATGCATACAAACCATAAACCAACAGACCAACGTACCTACTCACAAACATTACATACTTTATATTGTAAGATTCAACAGCATGCTATTTCAACTTCTGAATAAATGACTATTCACTCTTTCAACTTAGATTTAAACAATCACATTTCACCTAATTTATACAGTAATTCTATAATTATAAACCATAAATACAAATAAGTACTCTCATCTAGAGTCCATTAATCATTTTCTCTATATTATTTTACTTCTGTAATGTGATAAATCTTCTAAATACATTGATAACATAATTTCTTTCATATCTTTTCCTCTTTTAATATTTCTTAAACTGTATCCAATCCTGTACCACTTCCTCTTCCGTTTTTTCGTTCAGTAAAGCTGTTAATACATCTGATTCCACAGCCTCCCACATTTTTTCTCTCCGTTCCCTATTTGATAGTATTTTTTTCTGTTTCCAGCTTTTAGCATATATTCTAGCTGCTGTCACCATATATAATAGGACATGCCTATTTTTCCTTTCAAAATCCTTTTCTAATATGCTAGTCATATTCAATAAAAAGAAAGTCAGATCAAATGGTGTCTCAAACTCATATATTTTGGACATTAATTCCTTTATTCTCCTCCAATACTTTTGGGCCTCCTCACAACCCCACCATAGATGATAAAAAGTGCCTCCTTGTTTCCCACATTTCCAACATCTATGTCTTCCTGTTTTAGACATTTATTTATTTTAACAGGGGACAGATACCAATGATATACCATTTTAAGATGATTTTCCTTATAGTCTTGACAACATGTAAATTGATTTGTATCTTGCCACACTTTTCCCCATTTTTCTTATTCAATGGTTTTCACAATATCCTGTGCCCACTTAATCATTGAATGCTTAACATTTTCATTTCTGAGGTCTCTTCCTTTCAAAATCCTATAGTATTTGGCAATATATCCCTTATTTTTATCAAAAAATATAGTGTCTATTTCATTTTTCCTGTTTGTTATTCCCAAATTCCTCTTGTCTAATCAATACCTTTCTTTTAACTGACCATATAGAAACCAATCCTTCTTTAATTTTTTGTCCAGTTGTTCCAAAGTTTTCATTGAATCTCTAGTTTCTTCTTTCCAATTTATTAAGTCTTTATATGTTAGCCAAGGTTTTTTTTTTTTTTTTTTTTAAAAAAAAAAATTAGTCCGTCTAAGGAAAGCTTCCTGGGTAGATACCCAGCTTGGTATTTGATTATAGAACTACTTTCTTATTTTTAACCAAACTTTTAACAATGCGTTCCTTATAAAATGATGAGAGCAGTCTGTGTTATCTTTACGTTTATCATACCACAGAAAGGCATGAAAACCGAATCTCATTTTGATACTTTCCAGATCTAATAACCTTTCATTATTCAGATGTACCCATTCTTCTATCCAGTTAAGACACGATGCTCTATAGTATAGTTTAAGGTTATGTAAACCATAATCACCTCTTCCCCCCCCCCTGTTAATAACTTCCAACTTATTCTTGCTTTCTTAACTTCCCAAACAAACTTTGACAATTCTCTCTATCAACCTTCAAAATATATCTTATCATTGAACACTGGTACATTTTGAAATAAGTAAATCAATTTCAGTAAGATATTCATCTTAATAGCCTCTATTCTGCCTAAAAAGGAAAGCTGTTTTTTAATCCATTTTGTCAAGTCTCCTTTAATTTCTTCCCATACTTTCATATAATTGTTTTTGTACAGATCTATATTTATTTTGGTTAGATATATCCCCAAATATTTTACTTTATTTTCCACTCTAAATTCTGATATTTCTTTCAGTTCTTGTTCCTCATTCAAGTTCATGTTTTTAGTCAATATTACTGTCTTCTCTTTATTTATTTGAAATTCCATAACATTACCAAATTCTTCTATCACCTCTATTAATCTTCTTATACTCTTCTTTGGGTCTTCTAGGAAGCAAATAATATCATCAGCAAATGCTTACATTTTAAATGTATAATGTTTCACTTTGACTCCTCCTATATCTGGATCCTCTCTTATCCTATTATTCAAAATCTCCAACACAATTATAAATAATAGAGGTGACAGAGGACATTCTTGCTTTGCACCTCTTTCAATTTTGATTTTTCCTGTTCTTTCCTGGTTTATTATTGTCTGGGTACTCTGTTCTTTATATATTGTCTTAATCCAGTTGTTAAACATTTCTCCCATTTTCATCTGTGTTATTAATTCCAGTAAAAAGCACCAATTGACCCTGTCAAAAGCTTTTTCCATGTCCAATAAAATCAAAGCTAGTTTCCTTTTGTTATGATGTTCAAAATATTCTATTACGTTCAATGCCATTCTTATATTATTCTTTATTTGCCTTTTTGGAACAAATCCATTTTGATCTTAATGAATTATGGATTTCAATATTCCTTTCATCCTCGTTGCAATAATTGAGGTAAATATCTTATAATCTGTATTAGTTAGAGATATCGGTCTATAGTTTTTCATCTCCAAACACTCTCTATTTTCCTTAAGTATTAATGAAATAAAAGCTTCTTTCCAAGAATCCAGTACTCCATACTCTTGAATATCATTTATCACCTCTTTTAATGGCTCTTTCAAAATTTCTCTCATCTTTTAATAATAGGTCATAGTTAGTTCATCAGGACCAGGGGATTTCCTCGGTTTCATCCTCCCAATTGCATCTGAGATTTCTTTCACTGTAATTGGTTGATTTAAACTTCTTTCCCATTCTTCGTTTAGTGTATTAACCTTTGGTTTTGTTAAATATCTTACTGTTATCTCTTTTTCTTTTTCTGGGTTCAATATAATAAATAATATAATAATAATAATAATAATAATAAATATTTATATCCCACCTTTAGCCGAGGTTATCAAGGCGGCTTACAATCCAAAAGCACAATCCCATACAATACAAAAACATTTACACACACCTCTAAAAATATATTAAATTTATAACAACATTAAAATTTAACTTAAAACAAAATAACAAATGCAATACAAATTAAACAGGGCACTCTGATAATAAAGGAGTGATCTAATGGTGGGGGAGAGATTATGGGAAATATTATTCTGGGAATGCCTGCCAGAAGAGATCCATCTTGATGGCTTTTTTAAAGCCATCTAAGTTGGTTATCTGATGGATCTCCTCTGGCAGGGCATTTCACAGTCTAGGAGCCATGGCAGAGAAAGTCCTCTGGGACGTTGCTGCCAACCTAGTTCTTATTGGTTGAAGCAACTTCCTCCCAGAGGACCTGAGGGCATGGGGTGGATTATATGGAGATAGGCGACTCCTTAGGTAAGATGGGCCCAGGCCATGTAGGTCTTTAAAGGTTAATACCAACACCTTATACTGTGCCCAGAAACTAACTGGCAGCCAGTGCAAAGATTTTAAAACTGGAGTAATATGATCACTTTGTGATGTTCCTGTGATCAGCTTGGCTGCCATATTTTGTATTAATTGCAGTTTCCGAGTTAGGTATAAGGGTAGCCCCATGTAGAGTGCATTGCAGAAGTCAAGTCGTGAGGTTACCAGAGCATGTACTACAGTTTCTATGTCCTTTACTTCCAGGAAAGGGCGCAGCTGGCATATCAGCCTAAGTTGATAACAGGCGCTCTTGACCATTGCATTCACCTTATTTATCATGTGAAGAGACGAGTCTAGGAGCGCCCCCAGACTGCAGACACAGTCCCTGGTGGAGAGCATGACTCCATCCAAGACTGGTGGTCACAACCCAATCTCTGGTTTGGGGGCCCCTACTGTAAGTACCTCCATTTTGCCTGGATTCAATTTGAGTCAGTTTTTCCTCATCCAGTCCATTACCGCTTCAAGGCATTGATTGAGGGGAGAACCACCATCTGCCATCATAGCAGTTGACTGAGACATGGAGCAGAATATTTGAGTGTCATCAGCATATTGGTAACATCCTGCTCCATGTTTCCTGATGATTTCTCCCAGCGGCTTCATATAAATATTGAATAACATCGGGGACAGAATGGCTCCCTGAGGAATGCCATATTTTAGCTCTGTTTTTGATGAGCAGCTGTCCCTGAGAACCACCCTCTGAAACCTGCCCGAGAGAAAGGAGCGGAACCACTGAAGAACAGTGCCTCCCACTCCCAATTCTCTCAGGTGCTCCAAAAGGATGTTGTGGTCTATAGTATCAAAGGCCACTGAGAGGTCCACAACCACCAACTGGGTCATGCTACCCCTGTCGATGCTCAGGTGAAAGTCATCTACCAGAGCGACCATGGCCATCTCCACCCCATATCCAGGCCTGAAGCCAGTTTGAAATGGATTTTCTCTTTCTCTCCTTAATATATTTCTGTATATGTTCTCATAATATTCTTTAAATATCTTTTTAATCTCTTTCTGATCTGTAATTATTCTTCCTTATAGTTTATTTCTGAAATTATTTTCTTTTCTCTTTCTCTCCTTAATCTCCCTGCATGTATTCTACCTGTTTTATTTCCTAACTCAAAGTGCTTCTGTCATATATTTTAATTTGTTCTCTATTTCTTTTATTGCGATTACTTTTAGCTGTCTTTGTAGATCGTCAATCTCACATTTCAAATTCTTGTCTCCCCTCTCCTTCCATTCTTTTTCTTTATTTCTCAATTCTTCTTTAATTTTCTGTTCTTTCTCCATTTCTTTTTTCCTTTGTTCTGATCGTAACTTAATAAACTCTCCTCTAATAACAGCTTACTGGCATCCCATATAATTTTATTTGCCATATCTTCTTTCTTATTTTCTCCAAAGCAATACCTTAGTGTTTCTTTAATTTTATTCATATTTTCTTCCTTTTTAAGTAAATCATCACTTAATCTCCATATAAATTCTCTTTTCTTCACTATCACATTCATTTCAATTGGATTGTGATCTGATGTATATTTTGTTAATACATCCATTGTTCTTATTATTGGGGCAATGGTCTTGGAAACTAAAAAAAAAGTCAACTCTTGAGAAAGAATTGTGTACCTATGAGAAAAAAGTGTATCCCCTAGACTCCTTAAATTTATACCTCCACACATCCACTAATCCAAATTCTTCAATCATTTCAAAGAAAGATTTCGGTAGTTTCCCTTGATTTATTCTTATTTTCCTTCCTTCATTTGACATTCTATCTAACTTGGGTTCTGGTGCCACGTTGAAATCTCCTAATAAGATTAAGTTGTTGTATTTTAGGTTCTTCAGTTCCTCAATTATTACTAAAGTATTTATCTCTTCTTTCCAGTGGAGCGTAAATCCCCACCACTAACATGGTTACATTTCCACTTTCACCTCTATTCCCAAGTATGTTCCATCATTATCACAGAAAATTTGTTTAGATTGATATTTTCTATTCACATAAACTATGATTCCTCTTTTCTTTTTATTTGCCGCTGATATATATGCGTGTCCCAATTTGGGATTTCTAGCGTACTTTATATCTTTTCCTCTTATCTTAGTTTCCTGAATACTGGTGATATCACTCTTAATTTTTTTTTTCTAGTTGGTGGAATACTATACTCCTTTTATATTTTGAGCTAATATCTTTTACATTTCAGGATGTTATTTTCACCATGTCTATATTTTCACTTATTTCCAAACTTTATTATTTATTTTTTGAATATG
Source organism: Phrynosoma blainvillii (assembly GCA_026167975.1). Taxonomy (NCBI): domain Eukaryota; kingdom Metazoa; phylum Chordata; class Lepidosauria; order Squamata; family Phrynosomatidae; genus Phrynosoma; species Phrynosoma blainvillii. Next base: position 273,188,235 of record JANUYF010000003.1, read on the forward strand.
CTACCCTTTCCTCCCCTTATATTTTATTTCTCTTTTTCTTTATTTTATTTCTTTATTTAAATACTTTTATTTTCTCTTTTTTCTTTTTTCCAGTCCACAGATTATAGTTGTCTCAATATGCAGAAGAGAGGGTTCTTCTTTTCCTCCTTCCCTCCTAGTTCAGTCCTGTATTGCTTAGTCTTCTATTTCTTGCAACTCGTTTACTTCTCCTTTACTTTGTCCTTCTTCTCCTTCCTCACCATTTTCCTCTATCTCCATTTTGGTGTTTTTCTCTTTCAGTTCTTTAATAGGTTGTTCTTCTTCACCACTCTCTTCCCCTTCTGCTTCTTTACTATTTGTTGTTTCATCCTCCCTCTTTTTCTCTTTATATTCTTTGGATCTCCATTCTCTTGTTGTTGTTCTCTCTCGTTTTTTTCCCTCCCCTAAAATCTTCTTTAAGTTTCTGTTCCATATCTCTTGCTTTTATTTCATTGTCTATCTTAAATCTCTTCTGCTTATATAAAAAGTATAACCCTTCTATACTGTCCCATTTAAAATTAATTCCAAGGTTTCTTAATAGTGGTGTTAACGTCCTGTATTTTTGTTGCTCTATCATGATTTGAGGTGTTATATCCTTGAAGATTTTTATTTCCACATCTTTAATTATCAATTTTGAGGTGTAGCTTTTTTGTATTATCATATCTCTCATTCTCATTCTAATCCAACAAATTACCACATCCCATGGAATCTTTCTATCTTTTGCTTGTATTGAATTTACCCTGAATATCTTATCCACTTCTTTTTCCAGTCTTCCTTTAGGGACACAAGTTAGTCTTTCCAAAAGTGGTACTATTCTTATAATCAAATCTTCATTTGATTTTTTCTGATAGACCTCTTATCTTGATACAACGTTCCCTGTACCTAAGTTCATTAGTCCATATCATTAATTCTTGTTGTTCTATTTTTTTCTGGTTTCCCTCTGATGCTTTTTCTAATGTGTTTGTCTTTTCTTTATTTACTTCTTTCTGGGTTTTACTGATCTCCAATGACATTCTTTCCATTTTTTATTGAGATTATCAAGTTCTTATATATATATATATATATATATATATCTTTCCTTATCTCAGATCTGTTTTTTTATCTCTCCTCTTATCTTTTGGTTAGATTCTTTCAAATCATCTTTCATCTCCTGTCTATTTTCCTTTATTTCCTGTCTTATTCAGCATGTCTCTTCTAATAACTGCATTATCAGGTCTATTATTTTAATTGACTCTTCCATTGATCCCCTTCTTTGTCTGGGGATTTGTGTTTGGACCAGACCAAGTTTTTTCTTTGAGGTAGCCATTTTCCCCAGTTTTTCAATCTAGTCAAACAGATTAATCATACAATAACAAAGTCTTATCTTTGACCTTCACATTAACAGACATTTACTTAAAGAAACACTATTACTAATCCTGGTTTATTTGATTATGTCACCTATATTGTTTTCTTTGCTTTCTTATCCTTCTTTTAATACATTAATACATTACTATGTAATTTGATAATAAAGTTCCCTATATTGAAACAAAAACACAATACTCTGAACGTGTAATGTAATGTAATATAATTTTAAGCCAACCAATTCCTGTCTCTATCTCTTATTCACTGGTAGTTTGATATTATAATAGTATAGGAGTACATAATATGGTAGAAAATCTCTATTCACTAATAAATTCCCACCCTTCTCATATCAAAAAATACTCCATATATTATTCAAATATATGATACATTTATGCGTGTCATAATTCCTTATTCCACCTTAAAATTAATTGTGTTGCTTTACCATTTATATCTTACATATATATTTTACCACTTTACAACTTTACAGTTCCACTTATCAAACACCTTCATGTACTAATTTGGATGTACTAATTATCAATAATATACCAATTTTCCCTTACTTATCAGCTTCAAAACAAATCTGTCCTTTCTCTCTTATCTTCTGCCCTTATCTCGTTTTCATCAAAATTCAGCTTCTAATCACCTCTTTTTCCCCTTTCTTTCTTTTCTTCTCTTTTGATTTAATGCTTTAATCTTTTGGCTCTATTTATTTTCTTTATCTTTTTATACTCTCATTTATTACCTTAGTCTTTCTTCTCTTCTCTTTTCTTCTCTAATACTTTATGGAAGACATTTTCATTTCTGTTTTCCCCTTAAATTTATTAGTTTTTAATTTTTGTTATTTCTTTCCAACAATCAAACTTAGTCCAGTTCAGTATTTTCAACTTTCTGTTCAACTTACTTCGTTTTAGCACCACTATTGCTTTATAAATTCCTCCTTCTATCCTCTTTTCTATCCTTACTGTCCTTTAGAGTCCTTTACCCTTTATCCATTTTGTCAGCTTACCATTTTTTCTTTCAATTTCTTTAGCATCTCTCCACCTCTTTGTTTCTTTGTCTGTCTTAGTTTAATGCTAAACTTTTAAACGTCAAATATTTGAACTTCAACACTCTTGAGAGAAATCCACTAAAGTGAAAGCCTGGTACGGGTCCAGCTGAAGCCAGTCAATCACAGACTGCCTCTTCAGACTTCCCTTTGGCCAACAACATCAAACCCTGAGGTAAATCTGATGATTCAAATTGTAGCCTCAGCCAGTCCTAGGGAGGTAAACATAAGACACTCTCCCCCAAACTCCCTCAAGTTTGTAAGGTTGAGCAAAAACCTCATGTCCACCCCAAAGAAAGGTTCATTCACAACCCCCAGGTCCCTTGACCTGTCTAAGCTGTTTCAGAGCCTAACCTTTCACCACAAGGGGGTACCAATGGTGTGCACCAAATAGTTCTTTATCCTCCATATGGGTCAGTGAAACCTATTTAGCAGCCAATGAAAGCCAATTACTGCACACAGTATGGGCTAGGTGAAAAAACCCAGGAAAAGGGGAGAAAATTCCTACCCGACCCCAAAGCGACCAACTAGGTTCCCATTGCATTTAGGGTGGGAGGCTGGGCTGTCTTCCAGGAATAGAGGCTGAATGGGGGGGGGTGTTGCTCGTCTTAATATACATGAGCTCTGCCCCCCATCACGTGCCCTTTGGGCCAAGCTTATTTTTTAAAAAATAACTGGTCTCATTCCTGGAGGGTATCAAAACACACTCTCCCTCCATTGGTTCCACCTTTTGTCTGGGTGTGAGAACTTCATTTTATTCAAGAGATACTGTCAAACTGTTTATGTGATGGAATTTGATCTTTGCATTTGTAACTAAATGAACCTTTATATTCTGCATTCAGGATGGGGTTTGTTTTTGTTTTTGTTTTGTTTTTTGTTTATATTTAGTTTTACAAAGTACAATGCATTTTATAATTTAAAACATTCAATTTAAATCAGTTATTTGAAAGGATAGCCAAGTGGACCTGTCTACCTCTGGCAATTTAAGGCATAGGGAAATCTCAATCATTCCAACTGCCAATCATCCACTCTAATGATTTTCGCCCATTGCTTATTTGATAAAACTATTGTTACTGAAATCTCATAATATTTTTTGTAACTCAATAATAAAATCCTGTTCATCCAGTCTGAAAGTGAGCCTTCGTAGCCTGGTGAGCTGTTGTTTTATCACCAGACTTTTTGCTCCTTTGGCAGTGGTAACAGAAATTGCCAAAACATATCAAGCTGATAAGATTTGTCCAGTAATAACCTGCTGTTTCTAGAAATGTTAGTGCAGTCTTTGTCAAAATATTGTTCTGGATAACAAGATGTTAACAAAGCCATCTGTTTTCCCAGGCTATGTACAATCTTGGGGTCAAACTATGGTCACTGCTTATTTTTTATATCAGAAGAAAGGTAAATATATATCACTCGAATGCCACATGTCAAGCATAGTTGCATTACTGTCACATACACTTTTTCTTTTCTTTCATTTGTGGCAACACCATGGACCTTTTTTGTCCCACAGCTGCCAGCACCCTATGCAAAGAGCCACTACTTCAACCTTCTCTCCTAAAACTCTTTGGTATACCCTATCTTGTGTAAGGTTTAGTAGTGTGAATATTCATTCACACTGTAGACAAGTGTTTCATAAAGTAACAATAAAACTTTATTTACAATACAAGTAACAATGTTTCACTTGGTCTTGCTGCACTTGTTATAATTGGTTACAGTGACAAATAATAATAGTCTACAACATTCCTTTCCTTCTAACACTTTCAATTACCCCCCACAGGACATTCTTAGCCCTTCTTTGGGTACCTTTACCACTATTTCTTAACCAGCCTCTAAGGCTATCAATGCCCCTCAGAATATTCTCTTTATTAACTCCTTCACTTGGAGCTTAATATGGTATTAGGTCCCTCTCTTCTGGACCTTAACCTTGTTTCACTCTGGAACCTTCACCACCAGATCCTCACTGTCTGGAATCCAAACTCTATCTGACTTCCAACTGTTCCTAACAGAATTTCCCCTTACAGCCCAACATTCTATTGGCTGTCACCAGTCTCAGTCCTGATTGGTTGTTACCAGGGCTGCCTTCTCTCCACAATTACATGATGTCAAACTAAGGCAATAAATAAGGCAACGAATAAGAGTAAAATGACAGCTAAAACAAAACAAGGCAAAGGGGGAGCTATAATTATTACTTGTGCAGAAAGCTTTCAAATATTATTAGCAACAGTAGGTATATGTTGTTGGATTGGATGTTTGGAAACTCCTCCATACAGCATAAAAGTAGTAGTTTTGGACTTTGGGATTCCTCAAATACAAGCTTGATTTTTGAATGACAAATTGCAGAATTATTGTTGTATCAGCCATCTGCCTCCTACATGCAAATTACTGTGGCATTAGAATATATGGAGATCAAACCCTTCTCCCTGACCACAGCTGCATCTGCAGGGCAGCTCAGCATGGAGGCCTTTTTATCTTGAGATTATTTTGATTCAATTATAGAAATTTTGGCTCAAAAGCATACTACAAAATTTGTATTAAGAGGTCTACTAAGACTTTAATGAAACTTCAGTGCATTCACATATCCTCCAACATTTCATAGATGATAAAGGGACATCTGTGGCCAAGTGACATCACAGTGTGGTCAAGTAGTTATTAATACTTGTATATTTGTATTAATGGTACAAACTAGGAGATGTTGCAGCACTTTGCTTTTGCCTGAACCTACTAGGAAGAGCAAGATTCTCCCATTCTCCTCTCCTACTGAGTAAATTCAGTGCAAACTACTTATGCACTTTGAACTGAGTTTGCACCACCTGAAGTAAGTAAACTGAAGACAAAGGAGGGAAGTTGGAAGTTTTTAAAGTGTTTGGAAAAGTAGGATGAGAAAAGATTAATCAAGACTGCCACTACCAAGCTGGGACAGTTGTCATTCAGATATCTCTTGTTCCCAAGGCATTTTTCTCTAAGGCATTTTGCTGACTGGGTTAAGTAACATGGTTGCATATGCAAAAGCTGACTGGACTGGAAATTAAATTTCTGTTCAACACTGATGGTGGAATATCCACAATTTTATCTGAGGATAGGACACTAGTTTGGATGTGGAGTACTGGCAACAAGGTACATGTGTCTTTCCAATACGTTGTTGCCATATCTGGCATATAGTTTTCAAAGTAATCATCTCACTGTGCTTTATCTTTTCAGCCTGTACAATTGCAATTAATGTGACTATATATTTACTGTTCTTGTTGAATGTTTGTACCCATTGGTTATGCGCTAGAGACTGATTTACCTGCATACTTCCATTGTCTTCACAGATGATTACTATGTCTTACTGCCCTACCTCTGCATATCCCACTATACTTTATTCCTACTTGTCCTACAATCTATTTTCCCTGTTCTTTTAGTCATCTGAGACTCAAATACTTCAACACACACAATACCCAACTGCTCTAAAGATCTAATCTTGAACAAAGAATATATTTGCAAAATAACATGATGGAACACAATGCAGATATACTTGATATGCAAAATTCATTCTCAAAACAAAGCAAAACACCCAGCAATGTTTGAACTTCCTTGGATTAGAATATGGATTCCTTTGGTGCAGAATGCACTCAACCCTGGTTACAGCCTAAGCATATTTGAATTGCATTCACAGCAAGACTTTATTTTAGTCATGCTGATCATCTTGTTACTCCTTGCACGCAGTGACACTCCATGTATAGTAATTGTGCTGCATTGTAATGGTAGCAGATAGTCACAAAAATAAAACTCTTTGCAATGAGGCAACATTTGGTAGCAACCCAACGTGGAGGGCTCAATTAATCTGTTTTCACTGAGGGCCTAAGCAGACTGCCAGAAATAGTGCACATTAAATTGAGGCACTGCCCTGGCTCAGTGCTAGAGAATCATGGGAACTGTAATTTATTGTGGCACCAGAGCTCTCTCACAGAGAAGGCTCAATGTCCCCCCCCCCCCCAAAAAAAATACAGTTCCCATGATTCCCTAGCACTGAGCCAGGGCAGTGCCTCAATTTAATGTGTACTATTTCTGGCAGTCTGCTTAGGCCTTGAGTTTACATACCTCCACAAGTGTAATAAAATATAATATGAATATGTGAATAACATTGCATTTGTTCAGATTACTGAAGGGTACAATTTTAAAAAACTGGCTTTACAGAAAATATCTGAGCACTGAGGCAGCCTAAATATGTCAATAAAGACAGAAAAGCCATAGAAACATAACAAAAGCTACATAAGCATAATTAAATAATCTTCTCTTTCTCAATGGATAATTATCTGCTTCCGTTTTAGGTTCCTGTCTGACCAGGGTTTTTTATATCTAATCCAGCGGGTTTAAGCTTAACTTTGTATTAATCGAAACTGCATCAGTGGCTTTACTGAAACCCCTGTTTATAAAGTGATCTGATTGTTGTTACAAATAATGTATCACATTATATCAAGGTATGAGTACTATAACTGGAAATGAAGATCAAGAACATTATCATACTTTCAGTGGAAGTGGCATCAAGAATGTGATGTATCAAGAACTTTTCCCTAGTCTGGTACTAAAACAGGGGAATGCAAAAATGATAATGCTTTGCTAAGTGAGGTTAAGGTACAGAATTGTTAAGAGTAGGGATGTAATTCTTCATTGTTTCTTCATAAAGGTAGCAAAAAATAATCTGAAAAGTTTTCTTCCCACTGCAAGAAAGTCTTTGTATACCATTCAGTTTTCGAAGGCTATTCACTATTTGGGAGCTATTCTGTGCAAAATTTGCATCCAGTTGTTTTTCTTAGAAAACAACATTTTCTACACAGAAAGCAACATTTTCTGCATGGAAAATATTTAACACATAAATATCAATTCTTGTTGTTTCTGCACAGAAAAAAGATCTGTAATTGGGGACCGTATCTAATTTTGCATGTGGTTGTTTTTCACAGAAAACAGAATTTTCTGTGTAGAAAATAATATTTCAGTGCAGCAATATTAATTCATGTGTAGAAAAAGTTGTTTTCTGCACACACACACACATACACACAAACATGGTATTGAATCCTAGGATTTTCAGTTCAAGGAGGGACATTGAGAATTTTCAGCCAAAAGTTCAAAAACCTCTCCAAAATGCAAAGCCCAGAATGGAACCCAGAAGATGATGAATTGCCTTTACAGTTCTGAGCCATAAGGTTTACACCATAGGCTAGGTTTGCCCTAAATGGGCCTCCAAGGACCTAGTATCTGAACACCCCATGTCCTACTATGTTGTTAATAAAGCTGTGGCCAGTTTATAACCCGATATATTGTCCATCATCATATTTCCATGTGAGGGTGTTACAATTACTCCTAGTACTAAAAATGTACAAATGCAAATGCATACACAATATGAGTTAATTTACTAGAATGTATTTCTTCTTCAGAGAAATATAATACATCAGCCACATTAAAAAAAACCTCTATATCTGCTTCCTGAAAAATACATGGGCTCAATCATGTGCAGCTAAAATACTTCTATAGATATCAGACAATAGTGTAAAACATAGAAAGTCTTTGAAGCAAACAAGTAATTTGACTTTAAATGAAAAAAAATTCAAACAAGAGAGTCAGAGTGTGTGAGAAACATTACCTACCAACAACGTTTTCATTTCTTCTGTAATAATAAGGGGTTATTATTATCACTCCTGTTTAACCTATAGAGTGACACAATCCAATTTAGAAAGAAAAACAAACAAATCCTTTATGAAAATGCCAAATCACATCAGAATGACACTTGATTTCATTCTGCTCACTGAAGTATTTGATGATGGAGAAAAGTTAATGTGCAACCAAATCCCATGGGGACTGAAGCTACAGATATGCAATCTTCTCATGTCTGCAAAGCAATTTCTTTTACATGAATAAATAGAGTATGAGATTGCCTTTGCAAACTTTTCTTTTGAAGTTGTTACAGAGAAAAGCACTACAATATATGACTTTAAATCTACTGAGATAAATGACAGCCTCTGTACAAGACAAATATGGGAATGCTTTTTGTCAGACCCATTTGGGCAAAATAATTCCAGTTGTACATTTTTTTTTCATTGTTAAATTGAGTAGATATTTTTACTGTTTGCCCAGCATGGATATTTCCTTCTGTAAAAACATTTGCTATTCTCATGTGATCCCATATTCCCATGATTAAACTAAACTAATGAAACTTTGATGAAACTAAACTAATGATTAAACTAAACTAATGAAACTTTGATGAAACTAAAGAAGCAACCATACTTTAACCCATCTCACATTTAGTGAAATTATCTCTAATTCTATATAAGGATTGGGGAAAATGTGACCAATTGCTTCCTCCCAAGGTCCCCAAAATGTAAACTTATTTTGAAGAGAGGCCATAGAACCTTCAGTAGCTTGTTTAGAGATCAGGCTGAAACCAGAGTGTTCAGCAACAAGTGAGACCTGGCAAGGATGGGCAGGTAGAGTACCTGGTTCTACACAGTCATACTTTGGGACTCAGCTATGAACCACAACATCTACTTTGCTCTCCAGTGACAAAGATGGATTCAAGCTATGTCTCCCAGCGGGACTCCCAAAGCAGTATCTTTAGCAGCTGTGTCAACATAGGGATTTCCAAGGCACTGGGGAATGGGAAAGTCAGTGAAGAAGAATCCAGCTTCATTCTCCAAAAATCCCTATATTGGTGCAGCTGTCTGGGTTCTAACGACTTTATCACATTACACTGTTATAGTGCCATTTGTTATTTTTTGTTTATTAACATATTTATATCATTATGCCAGTATATCAGTAATATCATTTAGATTACTGTAGTGCACTCTACATGGGGCTGTCTTTGAAAACTGTTTGGAAATTTCAGCGAGTGCAAAATGCCACAGCTGGAATGCTGACTGGGACCAGTTATAGGAAGCATATAACTCCCTTGTTGAAACAGCTTCATTGGCTATTGGTTCATTTCCAGGTACAATTCAAAGTGCTGGTCATAATGTATAAAATCCTGTACAGTTTATGTCCAGACTATTTGAGAGATTGCAACTTCCCATATGAACCTCCTGGAGCCCTAAGATCTTCAGGGGAATGCTTTCTCTCAGTTCTGCCACTATCCCAGGCTCGCTTGGTGAGGACACGAGAAAGAGCCTTCTCAGTGGCTGCTCCCACCTTCTGGAATGCCCTTCCACAGCAGACTAGTCTCAACCCTTCTCTGCTTGCCTTTCACCATCAAGCAAAATATGTTTTACTTAGGCAGGCTTTTTAACATATAAACATGACAGAGTGGTTTTATATGGGGTGTTTTAGTTATGTTTTTAACTTTTGTATGTTTTTGTGGTTTTTTAATACTATTTTATCTAGATGATTTTAATTGTTCTTATTTTATTGTAAAATATTTTAAAATGTTTTTATCTTGTGAGACACATTGGGTCCCTTTCTGGCAGAAAGGCGGCATAGAAATGAAATGAATAAATAAAATATCCCACAGTTTATCCAAAAGTCAGTTAAAACAATCTTGCATAATATACCTATGAAACATGTCCAATTTGGATAAAATTAGTTTTGCCTGACTGCTTTAATTAAAGGCCAGGTTTAAACTTGGCGTCATAATGATTCTAATATAATAAAAATAAATAATAAAATTTATTTATGCCCCACCCCTCTGCATAGCAATTGGGATAGCTTCCAACATAAAAAAATAAAAAATAATAAAAAATAAAAAATAGGGCCTCCAAAAGAAGGGAATTCCACAACCAGGACACAATGACAGAAAATGGCCTCTCCCATGTCCTCCCACAATGTATTTTCCCTACAGATGAGGCATGAAGGAAGGCCTTCCCATAGATCTACATTTCAACTATATTCCTTTTTGCCTGCCATGGCAACATCCCATGAAATTCTTACATTTGTAATTTATTGAGGCCCAAGAATTATTGGGCTGAGAATTCTAAATGCCCTCCCTAAACTGCAAATCCCGGGACTCCATAGGATGTAGTGTGTTTCATAGGAAGCAGAGTATAGCACTATACAGTGTAGCACACAATAGGGGACAAAGTTGGGTTTGGGAGACACTTTCAGTCATTGCACCAGTCCAATGATGGTAAATATGCATTCCAGTATTTACAATGTTGAAAATCACTTTTATGCCTTACAAAAATACTGAACAGAACACAAAAACTGAACAGAATGCCAGTCAAATATGTGTGTGTGTGTCCACTCACACATATATATAAGAGAGAGAGAGAGAGAGAGAGAGAGAGAATAGTGGAACCCCGCTGTCTAATAGTAGTGTAGCTGAACAGGAATCTCATCAATGCCATTCTCTGGAACCAGTCCTACACCAATAACTACTACTAATAAAACAATAATTTTAAAAAATATGATCAGTAGAATCAATACCTGCAAGTTTCATTGTCAGCAAGTCTTTGGTAAACCAAGGGGAATTACAGGCTCCACAACACGTGAGTTGGTACTTGGAAGTGATTATCAGTGGGCTGTTCATCTCACAGTCCATAATGAGACCAAGTTTTTGATTTAACCACTAACTCTCTCAGTTGGAAAATCTCCCAAATTTTTAGACTCAAGGATTCTTTGGATAAATTCAGGAATTATTCAGATTCTATAAGTCTCCAAGGCAGACCATCTTAATAGATCCTCCATCCCTCCAAGAAGGGATCTGCTACCATCAAAATAATGTTCATGATCTGAGTATAACAATGTGATTATTGTAAACTCTCTCCTTTACTCACTAAACCAAAACCATCTGCCTAACACCAAAACTCAGATCAAGGTACTTCCTTGTGTTTTTGAGCAACAATTATTGAGACAGACCTATGGTTGTCATGGTAGCCATGGAGTACCAAGCCAGCCTTATCAGTGCAGCCTTGGTGTTGATATTAAATTGCTCCTGAGGTTGCCCAACAATTTTGAGACCACTTCAATCAGCTCATGCAGGAAAATTTGCATTTCAAATTAAATATTCTCAGTTTTATTTTCTATTTTTTTCTTTCATATAAATCATAGTCAAGCTGTTCTGTGGAACTGATAAATTTGTATAAAAAGTCAGTCATGTTTATAATTTAACCGACAACTGGTAAATACAATATGGACTTATGAAAGCTTAATTCAATTGAGGATCTGATTCAACATACTCAAGCTTAATATGACTGTACAATCAAGCAGTTAAAGAATATGTAGTGGTGAAATAATATTCAGTAATAGCTGTGTGATAAATGGGGCCCTCCATTTATCAGAGGACTTCTTCCCAGACAACAAAGGGTTAAACGTTGAGGGGAGGTACATTCTAATAAGGGTTTACATCACAGCTGATGAGATGCCAACTGACCAATGAGATGGGGAGGTAGGACAGAAGTGTGAATCTTCAAGATCCTTTTGGGAAAGATTTTTAAAAAGCCTCCTTGCAACACAAGGCTTGAGCCTCCTTTTGTCTGCCTTTGGGGACTCTCTGCCCTGAGGTAGACTTTAAGGGTCTGGTAGAGCTGGACAATAGAGTCCAGGCTCCCAGCTATCCTGAACATCAAGGACTGCAAATCCCATCTGAGCTGTAAGTAAGATTAAGAACATGTATTAGTTAGCGGAGTTAGGATTTTTGGTTACTTTACTGGCTTGGCTGAAATGACTGTATTCTGTAACTTACATTTCTCTTTGTGCCTGTAGGTCAAGGGGCCCTATATGTAATTATATCCTTTGCTCTAGAATTCCTTAGGTAGAATAAAGCTTTTCTTTAAAGTACCCTGCCTCTCTCACACTCCTTTTTCATGTGCCTTTGGCTTGGCTACTTCTTGCTTAAGTTGGCAAGGGAAAGCATCTGTGGAATTGCCCCTAGCAAAGTCCTGGTGTGTTGCTAAGGAGGAGGATCAAGTAATTCAATAGGTGGTGGCAGCTATTGGAAAAAGATGGTCTCAGGAGGTCCCATCCTGCTCAGCAGGAGTGGATAGGGTATCTAGAAGACCCTCAGTGGTGGCTTCTGTGTACAAAAAGCCATAACAGGTTAGCAGCATTTGGCTCTGAGCCCACATAACATAACCCCATCATAACACACTGTCTTATGTATATTTCACATTAAAGCATAAACATTTTAATAAAAAAACAGAGTGTCATAACTGAACCTAAGGAATCAGACTCCGGACCTTGAGGGACCTATGACTCCTGATGACAGTGCCCATGCCCCTGGGAAGCTACAGGCACAGACAGCCTACGTATATAGCCCCTCTGTACAATGAGACCCTGCCTCAGCCAAATCAGATGACCACCATTTGCAGAAACTATGAAAATATAAACTAAAGTACAGAAAGAGCCAATACTTCTTGCAAATATTTTTAAAGGAAACGCCAAGCAATTGGTCACATGAGGTGCCCAGATCAAGTAGCTCTAAGTCTGTCAGCAGTCTAAGGAAATTTTAGGTCTATAAAACAGTTCTTCTGACCAGTGTATGATCTGTACACTCTCAGATTACCTGGATTCTTGAACTTTACATTGGACCTTATCACACGGGGTCCAAAGCAGACAGAATCCAAATGAAATCCCGACCGAATACATTTTATTTTTCCGTGTGTTCACACGACGTCACACAGAACTGCACAGAACCCCAACAGAACCCCGACAGAATCCAGAAAGAATTGAGATCTTTTGAATTTCAGTTTCTTCAGGAAGTACAAGTGCACAATGGGAATCATTTCGCATTTACCGTAAGTCCGATATGCATATGAACAGGCAATACGTATTGTGAAGCATTTCCTTTTAGCCCTGGCTTCGCTGCTTTATGGGCTGGTCTTCCGAGCGGAGGACCGCTCGGAGGACCAGCCCATAGAAAAGCCAAGCCAGGGCTAAAAGGACGTCCTTTTAGCCCCAGCTTCGCTACTTTATGGGCTGGTCTTCCGAGTGGAGGACCGCTCGGAGGACCAGACCATAGAAAAGCCAAGCTTTTCTATGGGCTGGTCCGCTCGGAGGACCAGCCCATAGAAAAGCAAAGCCGGGGCTAAAAGGGCTGGTCTCTGAGGGGACTTCCTCAGAGCGCAGGCGTCCACGCTCCAAGGAGGACGTCCTCAGAGAGCCGGCTCTCCGAGGACGTTCTGCTTGGAGCCCGGACCCTGTGTGGGGCCTGTGCTCCAAGGAGGACCTCCAAGCTGGCTTGGGAAGGGGTTTCGGTGACAGCCGCGGCAAGTGACAGCCGCGGCTGTATTGGGCATGTGCAGAGGATCATTGCTTGGTTATGTCCGGGATTTTCTCACATGTGTGCGAACAGCAAATATGGTTCCTGGGAGCACTTTCATTAATTGTGCGATGATGCTAGTTGCGTCTGATAGCCGTTTACGTATTGTGGTTTATTCCTGGATTTCTTTCGGTTTATTCCTGGATTTATTCTTATTTCGCTTTCTTATCGCTTTGTGGCCCACGTGTGATAAGGTCCATTGTCTGTCTCACTAGCTTGTCCCTTCTGCTTTGTTTGTCACTTTTAACTTCCTGTGAATGGTTTAAGAAAGGCTGAGACCTTGCTACTATTACTCTCTTAATTTTGGAGAACCTTTCTAGATTCCAGGTGTATGACTGGATTGACTCATTTGTGATTACTTCACTCTACTAACAGTCTTACTTTCGATATTGTATTATTATTAGATAAGAGATTTAATTTCCTGATGGAAAATAGAAATAAAGTTCAAAGATCAAGTAAAATAATGGCAACAGGATCAGGTCTTCTAGTATTTAAAACAATTTAGTTTGTGACTAAAGTTATATTTATCATCTCTCTTAGCTGGGTAAATTAATGTTATTACAATTTAAAGCCTATTAGACAACACTGTAGCTGGTATTTTACTATTAACATTGACTAAAGTGATTGTTCTTTATACTTCTTATGATCACAGGGCTGAAACAGATTGCCTTGAAGCGCTGGATTGGGGCCATGGCAACCGCACACCACACCTGCAACCTGCCTGTTTCCTGGTGCAAAATGAAATGGCAGAAAGCGGCTCCTTTTTGTGCTGGTAAAAGATGCCTTTCCAACTGCGGTGGTGGTTTTTCAGAGTTCCTGCAGCATGGCACATGTAAATGCCATGCTGCCAAAGTGCTGTGATGCCCTCCACTGTGTGGTTAGTGGGGCACCGTGAAACCAGCTTGGAGGCGGCATCAGGGAGTTCAGCCTGTGTACACCATACCCTCATGCTACCCTGAAGCAGGGTTTTTTTGCTGGTCTGCTTTGCCCCTTTGTCTGATTTGGGAATAATGGAAACAGTATCTTCATAAAAAGTAGTTAGCAGTTTTAAAAAAGTTAGCAAAGAGCTAGAAATTGTGCAGCCTTTGAGGTTTTCCATTTCTTATAGATTCAGTAACTATTTTCATCTCTTTCATTCACAAAAGATTTGCCAGAGAATCTTTATAATGTACACTCAATTGTGGCAGAGTTCAGCCTGAAAAAACTCCTTACAATCAAACTTTTTGGGTCTTCACATTTTGCATATCATGCTGAATATTTTTTTAAAAAATGTTTAAATATTTAATTTTTAGAATACCTCTGAGGTTGAAAGAGTATGACTTGGCAAAAGTCACCAAGGGGGTTTCTATGGCCGTATGGGGATTTAAACCCTGATCTCCAGAGTCACAATCCAATGCTCAACTACTACACCACACTTTAGAATCAAAGAATCTTAGAGTTGGAAGAGACTTCAAGGACCATCAAGTCTAACCCCTTGCCATACAGAAATACACAATAAAAGCAATTCAGGAGATCGCAATCCAGCTTCTGCTTAAAAGCTTCCAGAAAAGGAGACTCCACCACACTCCAAGGCAGCATATTTCACTGTTGAACAGCTCCTACTGTCAGATGCTCTTCCTAATCTTGAGGTAGAATCCATTGCTCTAGATCATATTCTCTAGAGCTGCAGAAAACAAACTTGCTTCATTTGCAGCAAGACATCTTTCTAAATATTTGAACAGAGCTAGCATATCACATCTTAACCTTCTCTTCTTTAGGCTAAACATAACTAGATCACTAAGCTGCATCTCATAGGGTGTGCTTTCCATACCTTGGTTTATTGGTTTTATTTATTGTCTGTTCACAACCCGTGCATACGGAAGAGGAAATATGTGATTATATCCATCATGTCATTTTTTAAAAAGGGGCTTCGAAATATAATAGCAATGCACGGGTTGTGAACAGACAATGAATAAAACCAATAAACCAAGGTATGGAAAGCACAATTGTTCTTTTTTAAAATGTGGTTTGTAGTGGTGAGCCTTCAATACATCCTTGTATGGAAGGCTCACCACTACAAACCACATTTTAAAAAAGAACAATTGGATATTACTGGATGCAAGTGACAAACCATGGTATAGTAAGAATTTGTTGTAGAAGCTTTGAAAGCAGTTATGTAGACACTGCCATGTTAATATTTTCTTTTCAGAAAAACTACTTCAAAAGAGTAATCTCAAAATATCTATATGAAGAATCATTTTTGAATTTAGATTTAGTAATGTGATGACAAGATTCTACACACAGTGCAGCTTGATTAATGACAGAATTCACAGATTCAGGCAGGAGAGATTATGCTTAACCAGCCTTAAAAATATTCCCATGATAACTAAGGAAAATTCAGTTTCTATAGGTTTAGGTCTATATATTTAGGTTTTCAGACAAAATTTGGCATCAAAGATTAATGGCCAAATTAAACAACCACAGCACAGAAATTAAAAATATTGTTCTGAATAAAAGCTATTTTATTTATAAAGGAGTTGAGAAAGAAAGGATTTCAGGTTCCAAAACTGGGAAGCAAACATAATTATAAATCTGATTGTTATACCAAGTGTTGTTTCACTTATTGTTGTAGTAGAGATAGGTGAGGGATTTGGTTTACTCTTTGGTGCAAATGTGTCAAATTGGTACTTTCAAACCAGAACACAATAAGATAGTGAAATTGATACAAAAATGCACATAGTTTGAAAAAAAAATCATAAAACATGTATAATTGTATGTATGAATAAAAAGCAAGTCACAATCCAGTGTACTATTGTGACAAAACAAAATAGCAATGGCCAACTAACAACCTGAATGAAATCAAGTTTGACACTATCACCCATCCTTAAATTGTGGAGCTATGATGTGCAAACCTATATTTTCTGAAATTCTATCGTCTCCCACAACAGTACAGTAGTCTTGCTAAGATCTGGACTTGGCAATCCTACTTAGATTGTCACTGCTTGGAAATGCTATCTGTTTATTAATTTAGCATACGTTTCTCTTTTTCTCCAAAGACTGGGATGAAAAGTGATATACAATAAGATTAAAACAATAAAGATTAAAACAATAGAGTATTAAAACAGCAGTATTTTCAGTTTGTATCAGATTACAGAGAAACACTAACATTTGTTTGCAAAGAGATTTTTCAGCACCTTTGGAACTAACACACTAGTGTTATAGCAACAGCAATAGCATTTACATTTCTATACCGCTTATCAGTGAACTCAGCATTCTCTAAGCAGTTTACAATCTGTAAGCCAATTTCCTCCAACAAGCTGAGAACTCATTTTACCAACCAACAAAAGCATGGAAGGCTGAGTCAACCCTGAAGCCCTGGGATCAAACTCACAACCTTGTGGCTGCAGTACTGGCATTGAACCACTGTGCCACCAGGGCTCCTTAGTTAGTGAACAACAACAAATTTTGTGCCACATAAACTTAACATATTAAAATTAGCATATTAGCTTGATAGAAAAAAAACACAAAGCTGTCAGATGCATCAGAACCAACCTACTTATAATGTCACACCCTTTAACAACCACTTTAAAATGAAAGACAATAAGTTATGGAAAAGTGTGGAGGTTTATACAGCTATTGCACATACTATTAAAACTGCCAACATTAAATTATTGATTGAATTTGATTTTGAGCGTTGGATTTTTTTTAAAAAAAATCTGAATTTAGATACTATTTCTTCAGAATATTAAGTAGAGTTGAGTATAACAAAGCCTCACTTCACCTATCCTTCAGAGTCTGAAAATGAGATAAGAACCAGTATTTTAAATATGTAAATAGAAGGGGATTGCTCACCCTTGCCTATATGCTCATATGTATCCCATTCTGTGAAAGCTTGAAACAAATAAACAAACACTTTAAAAATAAAGGCTGGGAGATGACAATATTTAATTAGTGTTTAAGATATGACAAAGGAATCTCCCAGTGCACACCACATCAGATTCGTGAATTTATTAGGAAAAAGAAAATTACTTGTCTGCAAGATCCAATGTGAACAGCAGAATACTCACATTTCATAACAGAAATGGATAACTTTGCAGGTACTGAACCATTTTTATCTCTCTTTGCATAGACCACAAGGTTGTGAGTTCAATACTAGCCAGGGCTCATCCTAGACTCAGGCCTGCATCCTTCTGAGGTCACTAAAATGAGTACCCAGCTGTTGGGGGGCAATGAGCTTACAGTTGTAAACTGCTTAGACAACCCATAGTGTGATATGAAGTGGTATATAAATGAAGCTATTTTAAACTTTTGCATTTTTTTATATTTATGAAAACAAATTTAATATTCAGATCTTTTTCTTTCTCCTTCAAGATTATTGACATTTTTCTTTTAGTACTTAAGATCACTTTTGTTGCAAAAGGAACATCTTTTAAAACAGAAACTAGTTTACTTCTTTAGTTATATACCATCTTTCTCCAGGCACAGACTAAGTTTTTGTTGTACAAACAAACAATAAAAATGAAAAAAAAATATTGTGAGGAGTAGCATTATCTCAATATATTATCAATATATAAAAATATTAGCAATGGCTTATGCAAACATATGTTATGTTTGTTTTTCTTTTCTTAACAGCTCAATATGAAAAAGCATTGAAGTTTATAAGGAATAGTTACATACTGTTTGAAATATGAGGTGATGCAGCAGTGACACCCTAGGGTAGCAAGCCCGTACATACACAGAAGACATGATTTTCAAAGAAAAGTTCCCATTTTCAATCTTAACCAGATAGGAATGAGTCCTGAATCTCTAAAAAGGTAAAGGTATTCCCAGTTGACAAGGTTGTCAAGTCGTGTCTGACCATAGGGGGTAGTGCTCATCTCTGTTACTAACTCTCTTTGCAGACGGCACTTTGCACCATCTTGGAGGCAAGGAAGGGGAGGGGCAGCCTCATGCTGGGTGCCCCAACCTCTTCCTGAGGACGTAATTGGAGAGCCCGCCCTTCCACATGATGGGCGCTCCGATTACATCCTTCTGGCTCAGCGACCAGACATACTGAGCCAGAAGAGGTGCAGAAGAGCCGCATGGTGGTTCTTCAGGTGCCCCTTTCGTGGCTTGTGGAAGGAGCATTATTTTAGCGCTCCTTTCCCAGGCAGTGAAAGGGAGGATTGGGGCCGAGGCATGAGGCAGCCTCAGCCCCGATCCGCTGCTTCCCAGGGCAGCCCATGGCTGCCCGTCTGCATCCCCTCCTAAGCCAAAGAGCCAGAGTTGTCAGAGACTGCTGTGATCATGTGGCCAGCATGATTGCACAGAATGTTGTTTACCTTCCCAACGAAGTGGTACCTATGTATCTACTTGCATTTGCATGATTTTGAACTGCTAGGTTGGCAGAAGCTAGGACTGGTGACAGGAGCACCTGGGCCTCGAAATGCAATCAACAGAATCAGCATCTTAACCACTTGAGCCATTGCATCCCCCTGAATCTCTACAAGGGGGTTTGAAAAGTTCTCAGCATGAACCACTTCCCAAAAGTTAAAAAGTGTGGAATTTTCAAGTGTTGAATTCTGGGACATCTTGACATTCCTGTTCCCTGAAGAAAACTCCAAAGGAAATCTGTGAATGTACGATGCAAACATTGAGCAACAAGTGCCCATTATACTCAATGGTGAAGAAGTGGTATACCAACTTTCAGCATGGAGATTTTGAGACCGAAGATGCAGCAAGGTGTGGAAGGCCTTCAACAATGTCAAGTTTTGTTGAACATGTTCATGACATGATTTTGGCAGATCAATGAATCTCAGCTAAAACAATTGCTGAACCACTAGAAATATCCTAGAAAAGCATTATGTTTATATTTCATGAACAATTAGCTATACAGAAGCTATCAGTCATGTTGGTGCCAAAATGTTTGAATGCTGACCACAAATGAAATTGAATAGATACTTCCAAGTTGATTTTGCAGTGATATTTTCTTTTAAAATGACTTCTCACTGTTGATGAAACATAGTTACTGCTTATCCCTCAATTTGCAGATGACAGGGAGATATTGATTTGCTGGCTTCTAGGGGATAGAGACCAGCAAACTTTAAAAGCACAGTGCACCTGCGTCATATTGGGAGAGTGAGTGGAGGTAGAGCCTAAGCTATTTATGGTGAGTCTGATCCACCCCACCCTCACCCTCTTTTGAATCGTTGACCCATCCTCCTGCCTCTTCATCAGTGTGTGTTTTCTAGTTGCCTCAGGGCCAGTAGGAATTTTCTCCCCTTTCCAAGGTGTTTTTTTCCCTACCTCACATCTGTTTGCGGATTGTGATAATTGACTAGAGTGCAGTTATAAATAGGTGTCACTGGTGAAATTTGGAGGGAGATATAACAGTTAGGTGAACACTTACGTCACCCTCTTTGGTGAAGGTTGGGTCTTTTGGACTCTTGAGACTAAGGGGTAGGAAAAGAGATTTTGGGGCTGGCCTAAGATATGAACCCTCACTTAAGTCTTGTGAGTTACATGAGAGGATCTTGAATTGGTATTCCGGATGTGGGTTGGCTGGGGAGCAACCCAGTGTTGAGTTGCCCCTGGTGCTCAGAATTTTTGCCCAGGGGAATATGTGGAGGTGGTCTAGACATTAACCACCTGCCCCAGCCACTCCCACACTAGGTTACTCCCCCCATTTTGCAAATCTTGAGAAAGAAACAGTTAAATAGGAGAATTTAAATAAAGTTGCCCATTTATAATCCTGTTCTCTGTATCTGGTCTTCTTATTTTCCTAGTAGTTCTGAAAATCACTATGATTTGGAGACCAAATAACAGTCCTTGCAATGGCAGCACTTGGTTTCTGCATGGCCAAAACAATTCAAGAGTGAGAGGTCAGCAGGAAAGGTCATGGCACAGTATTTTTTTTGGGGGGGGGATAAGGAAGGTATTTTGATTATTGTCTTCAGAAGGGTGAAATAATTAATGCAAAATGCTTCTATAACTTGTTATGCCAATTAAAAGAGGCACTGAAGAAAAAATACCTCTTTTTGTAGGAAAATGCACCTGTTCTTTTTGCAGGAAAATGCACCTGGCAAGACAATTGATGTTTTGAAGAATTTGCTGTTTGAGTGCAAAGATCATCCATCTACTCACCAGATTTTGCTCTGCTTGACTATTTCCTGTTCCCAAACCTTTAAAAGAGTTTGAAAGGGAGAGACTTTTTTGACTGATTCAGAGGTAATAGCAGAAAGAAACTTGAGAAATGATATGCCATGATTGTCAAACTTTGGTGTTAATATGTGGAATAGCATGCAGGTTTCATGCTATTTCAGCACCCATGTCCAGTTTCCTATCAGAGAACAAGAAAAATAGTGAATCCTTTTCCATGAACTCCATTAACACATAGGGAAAATAAAATTTTGATCACAGATCTTGGAAGGCAAATCTTCCCTTTTTTTTTCATGAACTCAGAAACAAATAATTACTGAATTAGCTTTGTGATGCTACATAGCAACAAGATAAAGTATAGTTTTTCCATAGTGGGAATAGCTGTACTTACTGAATTTGGCCTCTTAAGAGTAGAAAATTTTATTCAGTTCAATTTTATATGAATATTTCAAAATTTGCATTTTTTTTCATAATTTGACTAATGAAATTGATATCAAAAATATGAATTTGGGAGACACCGAACTTGTTAAATTTGTCAATCCCTAGTTATACTGCATTAATTTTGTATATCACTTTCCTTATGTAATTATATTAAGAAGGATGCTCTACACTAGAAAGCTTGGAAAATATGTACAGTTGTGGTGTATTCAGCAGTTATTAATGCTAAACTCAACTTCATGCATTATATTAAAAGCCACATTTTTTTCTTCTGGTGCTATTTTGAGCATGATACCTAACGACATAACTTACCTTATAACATACCTTATAAATATGATCAAGATGATTTTTTTTATTTCCCTTGCTTTCAAAAATAAGAAAGTAAATCAACATTTAATATATGTGAATATACAAGCTAGTCCTAAGTATTTTCCTTGCAGCAGTCTAGCTGCAGACTAGCTGAAATAAATGAAGATTACAAAAAGGCTAACCAATACTAAAAATTATTGCCTGGGACCTACTGTGTCCACAAAATAATAGGAATTCACCAAAGTGAATTATACAAATAGCATTAGAATACACTCTTGCACATGAACACACTGTTCCATTGTAATTTAGCATACATTTTAAGTTTCAAAAGATACTTTCAATTTTATAATATGGTACATATCTAGATTTTTTTTAAAAAACAAAAATATATTATTATAAGCCATTCAGTAAAGACATCTTTGTACCTTTTGTACAGGCACTGAACATATATTCTCCCACACATACTATTATGTCAATTATTTCAGGAATAAAGTGTTCAAAGCTGAGAGCTTTGCAATTCTGTGTCATGTATCTCCTCATAAATAGGCATATTACAAGATGCAGATTGAAATTTGAATGAGGTACAATTCACAATATGACAAACAAATGGGTCTTAGAACAGGTGAAGCCAGGAATATCCCTAGAAGCCAATGACAAGACTTAGACTTTGAACACATCATGAGAAGGCATGAATCATTGGAAAAGACAATGTTAGGGAAGGTGGAGGGAAGTATAAAGAGAGGAAGGTCACATGCTAGATGGATAGATTTTATTAAAGAGAACATGCATATGAGTTTGTAGGAGCTGGGTAGAGCAGTAGAGGACAGGGGGAGCCTGGAGATTTCTCATCCATAGGGCTGCCATGTGTTGAGATCAACACAAAGGCAGTTAACTGTCATTGTTAGTTGAATTGAGCAGAGTAGCAGAGAGTGTGCAGGACTTCTGTTCACCTGCTCCACCTGTCTCTGGATCTGTTGCTCAATCACTCAGGAATGCAGCCTACAGCTTCTAGCTTTCCATGAACCAAACCAGAGATTAGATTCTCTTCAAAAGAAGGATTTTATTCTTGAGTTACAGAATGAACAAAATAACTATTTACATTTAGAACATCCATCATGCAGGCAGAGCATGAACAGGAACAAAGAACTCCAAGCCAAAAAAACAAAACAAAAACAAAAACAAAAAAACTCCACCCCCAGGTTGATACATTTATAGACATTTGCTAAACAGCCTCTAAACCCAGCCTTCTTCCTGTGTCTTGTGCTATGTGACCATTAGTTCTCACAAAACTAGATGACCTAATTTGTTTTTCCTCTTGCCATCTGTGTTTCCAGAAACAATGACCTTGGCTGTGTTCTCTGTGTTGTTTTCGTGTAATCCACCTGCAGGCAAAAACTTTCCCAGCTAACAAGCTTTCATACACCTGTACATTTTCACTCAGACTACAATTCCCACATTAACAACAAATGCAACTTGAGGTTTCATACAAAATTCAGTTTTGCATACTTCGTTCCCTCCAACTATCCCAATTTGGCAGACAGTACCAATTAATCCTCTGTCATCCCAATTTTTAGCTGCTTTTAAAATATCCCAGTTTCTCTCTCTTTATCCCACTCCCCCCCTTTGTCCTCTGCTTACTTCAATTGCTGCAAAGTGGGTTTAAAGTGAAAAAGTAGTTTACATCCAGTTAACTCAGAGGATGGGGAAGAGAGGGCAGAATTTTGCCCTTCCAAGAAGACTCAAGAAAAAGGACCTCCTGCAGCCTTTGTTAGCATGTGTGTATTTTCTTATTAATAACTTTTGCCATCTTGACCACACTCTGATAGTGCTTTGCCACATGTGTGTTGGTTTTCATCTGAAATATACTAGAGGATGTGATACTTTAAAATATAGTGTAGTTGTATAGACTGATTTTAAAATTCATGGTAGGAAGTCACCTTATACTGAGTTACATCTTGGTCCCTCTAGCCCACTGTTGGTAACACTATTGGTAACACTGACTGCAGATGATCTGTACAGCTGCTTTCCTACCTATGTATCAAGATCTCTGCCTTTGTACTCTTTTGTCCAAGTACTAACCACACCCAACACTACAAAATCAGATGAGAACAGATGTGCTCTTTGTATGTTCTCAAATACTATTCATATCAGAGAGAAAAAAATGTGACCATTGTCATATACAAATCAAAATCATAGTCTTTCAATCAGCTTTTATATTTTATATCCATCATCAGATGAACCTTGTAATGAATCATTCATTAACTATATTTGAGTCACTGGTATTTCACAGCAGCTCTAGATCTGCTGGATAATAATAATAATAATTCACATGATATGATTGACAACACTTACAGTGGCCTGCTGTGAAGCCTTTAACACCTACTTTGCAGATAAAATCTCTTGAATAAGAGCCGATCTGGATGCCTGTGTTTAGACAGAATCCATAGGTGAGGTGTCCAGCAACTCCGTTGATGGCATTTTACTGGATCAGCTTCAATCTGTGAGTACCGATGATGTAGACAAGCTCCTTGGCAGAGTGAGGAAAATGACCTGACCTCTCGACCTCTTGTCCATCTTGGCTGGTCGTCCAGGGGGGACACGTTGAGGGTATTCCTTCGGGATACTATCAACGTGTCATTCAGGGAGAGCACTGTTCCATCTTGTTTAAAAGAGGCGGCGGTCAAACACCTCCTGAAAAAGCCTTCTCTGTATCCCCTGGACAGGAATAACTATAGACCAGTCTCCTTGCTACCCCTTTTAAGCAAGCTGATCGAGAGGGTGGTTGCTTCCCAACTCCAAGCTGTTTTGGAGGAAACCAATTATCTTGATCCATTTCAAACCAGCTTTAGGACAGGATATGGAGTTGAGACCACCATGGTTGGGTATCGACAGGGGTAGTGTGACCCTTGGACCTCTCAGTGACCTTTGACACGATAGACTACTTCATCCTCTTGGATCACCTGAGAGAGTTAGAAATTGGAGGCACCTTCCTCTTGGGCAGATCCCAGAGGGTGAGGCTTGGGGACAGTTGCTCTTCTAGAATAGAGCTTAATTGTGGCATCCCACAGGGTGCCATCCTGTCCCCGATGCTATTTAATATCTATATGAAGCTGCTGGGAGAGATCATTCAGAGGCATGGAGCATTGTGTCTATAGTATGCTGATGACACCCAGATATACCTCTCCATGACCCAATCATCTGCACAGACCTCAGATGGCGTCTCTCCTCTCAATGATTGTCTTAAGGCAGTAATGGATTGGATGAGGAAAAACAGATTGAGACTGAATTCAGACAAAATGGAGGTACTAACAGTGACAGGCCCGAAACCAGGCTTGGGAATACAACTCCCAGTCCTGGATGGAATCACACTCTCCTCCAAGGACTGTGTTCGCAGTCTGGGGGTACCCCTAGATTCATTGCTTCACATGACCAATCAGGTGAATGCGATGGCCAAGAGTACCTGTTATCAGCTACGGCTGATACGCCAGCTGCACCCTTTCCTGGAGATTAGGGACCTTGAAACTGGGATACATGCTCTGGTAACCTCATATTTAGATTTCTGTAATGCGCTCTACATGGGGCAACCCTTGTGCCTAACCCGGAAACTCTAATTGGTCCAAAATATGTCAGCCAGGCTGGTCACGGGAACATCTAGGAGAGAGCACATAACACCAGTGCTGAAATCTCTCCACTGGCTGCCAATTAGTTTCCGGGCACAGTACAAGGTGTTGGTTTTGACCTTTAAAGCCCTACATGGCTTAGGTCCAACTTATCTCTGGGACCGCCTCTTCCTGTACGATCCTCCCCCCATGCACTTCAGTCTTCTGGGAGGAATCTGCTACTGCCTATGAAAACCAGGCTGTCGCAGACCTCCCAGTGGGCCTTTTCTGTTGCCACTCCAAGATTATGGAATGGCCTGTCAGATGAGATCTGTCTTATTACCACTCTCGACCACTTCAAAAAAGCAGTAAAGATGGATCTCTTTCAACAGGCCTTGCCGGAATAACTCTCCTGCCCCAAATAGAGCTCGGATGTCTACTGCTCCCTGCCTCCACAATTTGCTTAGTGTTTTAAATTATTCTTGATTTAATTTGTATTTTAACTATTGTACTAGTTTAATTCGATTTTTATGGGGGGGGTGGGCTAGGGATTGAGGGGGGGATGGAATTGTTTTAACTGTTGTCTTGTTTTAACTTTGTACGCCGCCTCTATTGCCTAGCAGAGGGGTAGGTTATAAATAAAATTTATTATTATTATTATTATTATTATTATTGACACTTATATTAATGTAACGGGTTCAAAAGTGGCAAAATGATCTAATATGACAACACTTATATTAATGTAACGGGATCAAAAGTGGCAAAATGATCTAATATTCTTAATAAAAATTATTCATGGGCTTCATTATGGAAACTCTCCATTAAAATCAATTTCAACTAAATTATGTGAACATTATTTTTTTAAAAAATGTATCAATGCTATAGTATTTCGTTGAATCTCAGTTATATAAATAATCAAACATTTGTCAAAAGTTGAAGATATGGCACTTTCTAGGTACTTTCCTTCACATGTGGTGGTGCAGTCCAAAACTGTAAAGATTTTGGTTCAAGGTTTTTAATTATGAGAGAGCAATAAAAGGCCACACCAACTGTCACTTCTCTGGCATCTGAGGGAAAGAACAACAGCCAGGCACCGCACCATTATCCCTTGATTCCAGTGGCTGAGGAAGACCTTCCCTCCATACCAACCTCTATGGCCTTGGTCTATGAGGGAGAGAAGAGCAGCCAGTACTTGCTGGACTTAATTCTCTCCCCCACTGACATCCTCCTTTTTTTCTTTTTTCTTTTTCCAAATTAGTAATTTATAAGCCACTCTCTGAATCCTTTTGGCTGAAGAGTGGGGTATAAATACTCAAACTAAAATACAATGAATACCATACACAGACACACACACACACTTTCACCAGCACTGAGGAAAAATATCTTATTAGCAAATACCTAGCATCATTCTTTTCTTTAGCAGCTCATATGGTGTATATCTTTGGACTTTTGCTAGCAGAGGTTGTGGTGTCTCACTCTCATGGAAAAACTGACAAGTTCACAACTCAAAAATGAACTCCACGATGACTCTTTTATTATGGATTGGTTTCCATTTATTCCTTTTATTAAGAGAAACAGAGATAATCTTGACCCACCTAATTCTCGTTAGTCTTTGGAATTACAAGGAATGCTAGCAGATTGTGCATTTTATTTTGTTTTGTTGCTTTCAATAAAAGTTTTATTAAAAAATGTTACAGCCTCAATTTTCTGGCTTCTTTAATGATGTCTGATGTTTTACTAGGAGGACTCATAGAGGATAACAATAAAATAGAAATCAAATTAAGATTTAAAAGAGGGAGGAAATTTTCATATATTATTAAATATATGTGATATATGAAAATATAATAGCTGGTTTATTTTTAAGAATATTGTATAAATAAGGATTGATAAATCTGAGATGGCATCACAGTAACAGTACAGTGCAATACATGAATAAACATGTTCACCTTGAATTAACACAGCTGCCATGATAACATGCAATATTAATTAAATGTGATGTCAGATTGGGTTTTCACATACTAGGTCTTATTTTATTCAAGATAGTGCTTCAGTTGCCACAATTTTTGAAAGCCTAGGTAATTATTTTCAGAATTAATCAAATTGAGTGTGGATGTGGGAGGTTGTGGTGTGCTGTACAAATGTCAGTGTTTTTAAAACACAATTAAAATACTTTTTTTTCTTATTTTGCAAGGAAACTGTAAAACACAAATGGATAGGATTCCTTTTCTATTCTGATCTAGAATAATAATTATTCTTTTAATAATAGTTTTTAGATGGTTATGGCCCTTATCTTTTGAGTCCTCCTCTAAAGATATAACAGTCAAAAGTATTATCATACATTTTAGAACTAATTTCATTACTGCTTTCTGAAGACTTATCACAGGAAAAAAGAAGACAGCATAACACAAAAATGTAATTGCTTTCATGTAAATTGCCATTGAGAAAAAATGCAAAATAAGTTTGTTTCTTTTAAAAAATATTATGGTTAACATGCTCTTTCACAAATGTACACACACATGCACACATGCACAACTCTGATTAGGAATAAATTCTTTACAGCTATTCCACAGTATCAATGGTGAGGCATATCTCTAAAATAATAAGAGCAGAGAAGGGAAAAATATGGCCTGTGGGATACATGTTACACTGTAGACTGATCTTTTTTCATTTCTTAAAAAACAAAACAAAAAAACAAAGTCTTTCAAAATCCAATGAATTTAGATCCCCTTCTTCCTACAAAAACTAAAGAAGTGCTTTTCTAGGGGTTGCAGTTATCTTCTAAAACAAGATATGGGCCCTCACAAATCTTGTTGTAGCCTAATAAGCAATTCAAAATAAAATAAAAAATAGAGGTGATCTTCCAGTCAATAATCGTGTAATGTGACGGAAAGTTTGCTTGAGGGAGTTGACTTCAAAAATGGTCCAAAAACACGTTCACTCTCCCTCTAAAGTAAGATACAATAAAACAAGATATATATGACATGTGTGTACTTCTTGTGGACAGTTTTTAACCATTACACAAAAAGGGATACACTCAGAGTTTAATTTTACATGTATCTACTTAGAATTAAGTCCCTCTGAGTCTAAAGGAATTCTGAGCCTGAACAGACAGGGAGCTTAAGCTGGCTTCCAGCCTCCTTGGGAGCATGGCATTTACCCCTAAGCCAGACGATTACATGCCAACTGGTTTCTCTCCCACTTAGGGGTGTGGTGCTTAGATGCCACTTTCCCCAGAGCCAGCTTTTCTTATCCGCTCCTTTTTTGGGCAGAATCTGGCTGGATTGGGGCTAGGCATCTGTTTGCCCTGGCCCCAATCCAGCCTAAATGGGACTTTTTGGGCTGTCTGTATCCCCCCATAGTAATTTAGCTTTAATTTAATCCAGCACCATCAGGCCTAAAATAAGAAGAAGAGCCCTCCCTCCATTACCATCCGATGTCATCTGGGGAGAGACACTAGGCCCAGCACCATCAGGCCTAAAATAATAAGAAGAGCCCTCCCTCCATTACCATCCCATGTAATTTGGGGGAGAGACACTAGGCCCAGCAGCATCGGACCTAGAATAATAATAAGAGCTCTCCCTCCATTACCATCCAATGTCATCTGGGAGAGAGACACCAGGCCCAGCACCATCAGGCCTAGAATAAGAAGAATCCTTACTTCTTAAAGGATGGGTGGGATTCGGGATTTTATGTTCTGTTTAATATATCTGTATGGAAATTTTAATGTTGTAAGCTGCCCCGATTGCTCTGCAGAGGGGCGGGATATAAATTATTATTATTATTATTATTATTATTATTATTATTATTATTATTATTTATACATATTATTTCATATAACAATTATAGACTTCACATGGTGGTGGGGCAATTTAAGAACTTATCTCAAGGCTGGAAAAATGAAGAAATTGTTCTTGCTTCCACCCCAACATAGGCTCACCTTGTTACTGTGATTTTTATAAATAACATTTTAAATCTCATGGAATTTATGAATAAGCCAATATTTCAGAGACATGGAAAGTAACTAGTGCTATTTTTGCCACTACAAGGAAAACAAATCCAATAAATATGATCTACTTGCAGAATATTCCACTATTCAATGTGCTTGAAGTTCCCTCTTTCTATAACAATATAAATCAGTGCCAAAACCCATTTAGCAGCATTTTGCCTTTTTCTTCCCTTTTGACTGTTATCATCATACTAAATGAATACAATATTGACTAAACAATTTCTATGGAATTGATGTATTGTTATTACCTAATATTCTTCAGATGCATCTATTATATAGAAAAATCTTTAATTTTAATGATACAGAAAAAATGATACCATACTAATTTAGGTTAACATGATCTGGCATATTAATATATAATGCATTACTATGATTGAACAGTTTTCTATTTTAGTTAATCCTTTTTGCAAAACTTCATCAACTAAACAGTTAGATATTATTATTGGAAACGAAATATTAAAAATTGATTATTGGATGGTCCAATATTTTTTTAAAAAATGATTGTTAAAACAGCTGAGAAGGAAAATTGTTTCATCCTTTTGTGGAAATCCTGATGAAGATGGATCAAATAAAAATTAGATGGAACTCTTGGAGGGAAGAGAGAAGTGAATGAAAGAATCAGTTACAATAACCTGAGACAACTTCTGTGCTTCCCCTTAAATGTCATATGCTTGCATGAAAGGTTGAATTTAAAAAAAAATCTACAGCCAAAATGAGAATGGTAATGTTCACAAAGTTTGACAAAAATAATTACCCCATGTGTAAATGAAAACATTAAGCAATATATGGGATAAAAGTGGCACACATGGTTTGCAACCTATCTGCAGCAGGAAGGGTATGGAAGCAAAAAAGCTTGTCATGATAATACTGCTCTTTCAGAAAAAGGCTAGACCTTCTCATCCTTGTTAGATGATCCACTCTTTAATTTATCCTGAGATCTGCCTGTGTCTTCTTTCCTCCTTCCTTCCCTCCTTCCTTATTTATCCCTGATCATCAACCTATTCAAGATGTTGGAGAAGTTATAGTCAGTGTCATAAACCTGAAGACATCTCATGTATGCAAAGGCAATATAGCTTTTTATTCAGATTCTTGGTTTCCCCACCCCACCCCTTGTTCTGATTCACGTTAAGAACCTCTGTTGCTCTCCTCTTCAGAAATATCACTACCATATAAGGAAAACAAACTTACCTCCTTGTGTGTGGGGTAACACTAAATGAACACTTGAAGAGCTTGCAGGTTGAAATTAATAAAAATGCTCATGTTTTAAAACCTAGAGTGATCCAATCCCTATTTATCCATGTTGAACTATACACTGGGATGCAGTGGTGACAGTGGTGGCAAAGCATAATCACCAATATCATCTAGATACTTTATCTTCTACCTGTATTATACTTGCCAGCTGTGACCTTACTATCAAGACTACTTAACATCTGTCTCATCAACTTTGACCAACAGTAAAAACAACGGGGGGGAGTCAAACCCTTAAAATGGACTAAAGCCCTCTCCTGGGAATAGAAGGAATATACACAAACTTTAGAATATCAGACAAGAAGACTAGGGATGGGAAGGGGAGCTACGTAAGAACTAGATAAGCTCCTAAAGAGTAAATACATACAACTGAGCACTAAATCATCCAAGCCATAGTATTCCCCATCACTATGAACAGATGTAAGAGCTGGACAGTGAAAAAAAGAGATAGAAAAAAAATCAACTGATTTGAGATATAGTGCTGGAGAAAAGCGCTAAGGATACTGTGGACAGCCAAAAAGACAAACAAATGAGTCCTTGAACAGGTCAAACCAGAACTTACCCTGGAAGCCAAGATGACAAAACTGATGATAACATACTATGACCACATCATGAGAAGACATGACTCACTTGAAAACACATTAATGCTCGGAAAGGTTTAGGGTAGTAGAAAGAGAGGAATACTGCACACCCAATGGCTAGACTCCATTAGGGAGGTCATGGGCCTGAATGTACAGGATTAAAGCAAAGCAGTGGAGGATGCGGGAGAAGTTAGAGATGTCTCATTCACAGGATTGCCATGAGTCAAGGTCGACTTGAGGACAGTTAATAACAACAACAAACATAAGTGTTACATTCACCAATTGATTTAATGCAGGGGTAGGCAACCTTTCCCCTTTAAGGGCCAAGGGACTTCAGCTCCCAGAATCCCAGGAGCTATTGGCCAACATGGGACTATTGGCCAATATGGCTAAGGCTTCTGGGAGCTGAAGTCCCTCGGCCCTTAAAGCGGAAAGGTTGCCTACCCCTGTTTTAATGGATCTAACTTTAGTTGGAACTAGCACTGGATTGAGAGCAAAATAACTAAATGCAATATTGCTTATTACTTGCTTTGTGGAGGGGTAGTTTAATTGTATGTCTTGCCATTTAGTTTATACTTACCTCTGATTCTTTGTGAGTGCAGTTGAGTAAGATAATTATTATTTCAGAAATGCAATGGGCATTATCATATTAAACATTCTGGATGCTTACTGGAATGGCCTTTCTTTATCTGGAGTAATGTAACAAGTCAATATTTTATCAAACAGTCATTTCATATTAAAATTGCTTAACAAAATTTTTGGAACAAAGTTCATTAAAATCTCTTTCACTGAATTATTTCCTTTTACACCAGACAAAAGGAATGTAAAATAAGCAAAAAGTATTTGATGACAAAATCATTATTCATTCAACTTTAAATAAAAGTGGCTTAACCATTGCTATTGTTCTGTCAATCAACCATTTGACAATTGTATCACACATTGCAGTGCTCATTGATGTTAGCCAGGATATAAAGGGATCAGTGGCGGAGCTGCATTTACACAAAAGAGTTTAATAGAAAACCCTATATTATTTTATTATTTTACTTTATCTTATTTTATTATTCTACTCTTTATATGAGTCTTCACAGAGTGTCATGCCCTATGCTGTAGTGCTACTAAAGTTGTGGTCAGTGGTGTCAGTCCATAAGCCACTAGCTGGAGACAGTACACTCTGGAGGAGTTTTCAGGAAAGACACAAAAGAGTTGTAGCCAATGGGCACAATTCCTGATACACTGGAAAGAGGAAACTGCTAGTCTCCCACAGGAAGGCCTGTGATTAATAGGGTAAACTGCCTGACACTCCTCTGCCATCTCTCTAACCTTTCTCTCAGAATTTGCTATCAAAAAATGTTGATGCTGTTAGGAACAATGTTCCTTTAAGACATTGTAAAATAGTTTGTATGGCTGAAAATGATAAGTAACACGAGGTTTCAACTCTTAGTCATCACCCCTGTATATATGAGCAACAACGCAGGGCAGGTCTGGGTTGAAGAAAGAAGAGTTGTGGTGTGGTGTTTGTAGAGAGTGGATTGCTGTATATCAGACAGTGAATGTAAGAATTAAAGGAGAGTTTGTATATAACTTGTACATATTGCAACAAGTGATAAAAGCCTCCAAGGACTTTGGAAGAATCCAACTATGTCTGTGCATCGTTCAAGGTTGGTCAGTGCAATATTACCAAATAATACAAACTGAACTTGTGCTTCCACACTCTGCTGCAAATAGGTACTGTTGAGGTCAAGCACCTCAGACAGTGCTGATAGTTGGCTTCTCTAGTGGGTCTAGTTTTTGTTTTTGTCACTGCACACCTGCAGGACATAGAAGATGCTTCATTCTGGCAAATGGTAAGACTGGCCTAGGAAGTAAATAACATTGCAAGGAGTCCAGTAAGATCAGAAGAATCCTTGAAACTACATCTAGATACAGAGCAAAACACTAATATAGATAGTTCTCTGTTTTGTTTGTGGAAATTTCATCAACGATGTTCGTTGAAGTAACAAGGGAGGTACATTTATTCTGCTCAGCAGTTTATTGTTAATCAAGTCATGTGCTTGGGAGTGTAAGATGACACCTTACAAAACCTATTATATTTTTAATATATCCATTACATAGTACTTTCCTTCGACTGATGCTCTCAGACAACATTACTGTAATCACTCCAGCTAAGGGTTTTACCCTTCTTGTATGAGCAAAAAGGAAATATTTACATAAAAAAGCTTGGAATAATCATGTACTGCACTTTCTATAAAGAGCACCTGAAAATTACCACAATTGTATAGTTCATCTATGGCAGTCAATGATCTGAACTACTCAAAGAATCTCTTTAAAAATTACTCTTGTCAGATGTCAAAATGACCTAGTAATTTGTTGCAAGTTTTCAGTGATTTGAGCATTCCCATGGATACAGAAATATCTTGAAATACTGTTTAAGGGAAATAGTTTGTTTTCTTAGCCAGATTTCATTTCCTTATATTTTCATGGATAAAAATCTTCCAAACTTAATTGCTGACATAATTAAGTTTGGCTACTTCTCTTGCACAGATAAAAGGGATATATGGATTAAAACTGCTTAGCATTCTGGTCAGCTGTACACAGAGTGGTAGCATGACAATAAAAGATTTTTCTAATTAGAAAGACTCTTTTTTCAATGGATTCCATGGAGTCTGAAAAAGCCTACCTTCCCAAAATGAAAGATATTAGAAAAAACCAGCAACAAAATCCAAAGATATAAGATTTAAACAATAACGAGCAAATTAAAAGTGTCAGTGTTCCAGACACTATGTATTTTATTTTTCTGGAGCATTTATTTATATAAATCAAAGTTTTACTTCAAATAATCTAATGCAGGGGTAGGCAACCTTTCCGCTTTAAGGGCTGAGGGACTTCAGCTCCCAGAAGACTTAGCCATATTGGCTAATAGTCCCATGTTGGCCAATAGCTCCTGGGATTCTGGGAGCTGAAGTCCCTCGGCCCTTAAAGGTTGCCTACCCCTGATCTAATGTATCAAACTGAAATAATGAAAAGTGGCTATTTGCTGCAAAATAACCACCTTCTGCTTTATCAGCAGAAATTGATGGATCAGCCAACCACTTTTCAATGCTAATGTCCTATGTGCAGCCTTGAGATAAAAATAAAATATTTTAAATAAATAAATATGTTTACCCACAAGTCCATCTCATTCTATTTCTTGTGTAAATGGTTATTTAAGAAATATTTGGAAAATATTGTATTTAAATGTATCTTAAACAGCAGTTGCCATAAAGTTTGGTATAGTGAGAGGCAGTAGGAAAAGAGTAAGACCTCTGGCTGTTGGTGGTATCTATCCACTTATAGTGAGATCTTCTTCTTTACTTACTGCCTCTCATTTTACCAGACTTTATATTCTCTTCTCTTCTAATGAGTCATGCCCTCTAATGACATGTCCAAAGCACAATTGCCTCAATTTGGTCATTCTGCCTTTCCTTAGAATCCAGGTTTGCTTTGCTTTAGGAACTATTTATTCGTCATGTTGGCAGTCAATAGTGTCTGGAGAACTCTCCTCCAGTACTACATTTCTAATTAGTTGATTCCTTTCCTCTCAGCTTTCTTCAACTTCATTAATAGGAACAGACAAATCAATCAAATCAATACTAAAGTATACCCATTAAATCAATGGAATTTGTTGAATTGCTAATTGTTCAACACAACTACCATCCACACTGCCTGGGTTGTGGTGAGCAAATGGTGTAGAGAATCATAGAGTTGGAAGAGACCACAAGGGCCATCCAGTCCAACCCCCTGCCATGCATGAACTCACAATCAAAGCATCCCTGACAGATAGCCATCCAACCTTTGTTTAAAGACCTCCAAAGAAGAAGATTCCACCACTCTCCAAGGGAGCGTGTCCCACTGTTGAATAGCTCTTACTGATAGGAAGTTCTTCCTAATGTTGAGGTGGAATCTCTTTTCCTGTAAATTGCATCCATTGTTCCATGTCATATTCTTTGGAGCAGCAGAAAACAAGCCTGCTCCATCCTCAGTATGACACCCCTTCAAATACTTAAACAGGGCTATTGTATCACTTCTTAACCATCTCTTCTCAAGTTTAAACTTACTCCCTAAATCTCTCCTCATAAGGCATGGTTCCCAGACCCTTCACCATTCTGGTCACCCTCCTCTGGACACGCTCCAGCTTGACAACTTTCTTTTTGAACTGTGGTGCCCAGAACTGAACACAGTATTCCAAGTGAGGCTAGACCAAAGCAGAATAGAGTAGCACTATTACTTCCCTTGATCTAGACAATATCCTTCTATTGATGCAGTCTAGAATCACATTGGCCTTTTCAGCTGTCACATCACACTCTTGACTCATGTTCAACTTGTGGTCTGCTAGGACTCCTAGATCCCTTTCACATGTAGTCTTGTTAAGCCAGGTGTCCCCAACATTCAGTCTTCTGTATTTGAATGAAAACCTGTTCCATGTAGCAAGACACCTGAAAAGCTTTGCATTTTATTTTTATTTTTTTGTATCAAAGTTTTATGTGCATTTCATTTTTTTCTGCCTAAGTGCAGTAGCTTAGATTTTTTCCTGTTGAATTTAATTTCGTTAGTTTTGGCCCAACTTAATCTATTAAGGTCATTTTGAATTTTGATCTGCTCCTCTGGGATATTAGCTACTCCTAATTTGGTGTCATCTGCAAATTTGATAAACATGCCTCCTATTCTTTCATCCAAGTCATTGATAAAGATATTCAATAACACAGGGCCCAGGACAGAACCCTGTGGTCATACTGGGTCACTTTAAACGGTGTCTTAAACTGCAGATCACTTGATGAGTCATAAATTGGGTGGACAACAAATATATGATCCAGAAGGGCCTCTATGGAAATAGTGCACATGGAAGCTATACAGGCTTTTGAAGTGGACAACTCAATGCTGTTTAAGTATACGTGGCAAGCATCTGGAGAAATTAAAATATTACTTTTATAGTAATCTTAATTAATGGGCTATTTAAAAAATCCAAAACTATGGTCATGAAGGATTAAAGGAAAATATATTCTATGCCCATCTCTCAGCTCATCTGCTAGATCACCTCATTGGTGATTATCACATGAAGTTTTAAACCAATACTAAAGCTATATAATAGTGCCTTTGTCAGGTGTGATACCTTGCTTTCACGGCAGTTCTGACTAATAATGGCAGTTGCATCTCCCCCTCCCTCTCGCTATTACCAAACAAACTTATTTTACTCTTTTTTTCTATTTCTTTTCTTTTTTTAAAACTTAAATCACATTAGCATAACTCAGAAAATACATTAAAAATAAAAATAAAATAAACACCCTAAACGGCATGCTAGGTAGAGTATAGGGCATGGAGGCAGGGCTAAAGGGGTTCTACCAAAGAAAGTATGATGGCAGAAACAATCCCAGTCACACTATTTCAGACATGTGTGACAATGGATGCTCCCAAACCACTATGTTTCTGTTTTGTTTATATGAGAACAGGTCTCATATAAGTTCTTTAGTTGTAACTCCTCTACAGTTGGTAGAAGCCAACATTCAGTCTTCTGTATTTGAATGAAAACCTGTTCCATGTAGCAAGACA
The DNA here is from genome assembly GCA_026167975.1 of Phrynosoma blainvillii. Taxonomy (NCBI): domain Eukaryota; kingdom Metazoa; phylum Chordata; class Lepidosauria; order Squamata; family Phrynosomatidae; genus Phrynosoma; species Phrynosoma blainvillii. The sequence goes on from JANUYF010000003.1 coordinate 273,224,737, forward strand.
CCTGAAAAGCTTTGCAATATTTTTTATCAAAGTTTTATGTGCCAAGATGTCCCGGACTAATACATGGTAAAGACGTATGCTACAGTTCTACTACCAAACAAATGCACACAAACCCTCTTAATTGCTTCAATGAAAAGCTGTCCAAAAAGATTTAAATTTTATTCTAAACTATTTTATTTAAGCTAAAATACTTAGGTATCTGAATTCAGATGTCTAAAAGTTATCAGCCTGTTTTCTACATGATGCATAAGATTCTTTGCTTTTCTCCTCTACCTGAAAACTAACAGAAGAATATTCCATAAGCTGTTGAGCTTGTGGTATCAAGTCCCTTACATAAGAATTGGGTCATTAGACATTAGATGGAGTTAGTAAGATGTTTGCTGAACCTAACAGGCAGCACAGACTAGAACTCATTTTATTTCCATGTATCATTATGTCTATGATTTCAGGGAAGTTTCAGAGGTCACTATGTACCAAAAATAACAATGCAGAGAAGTATGAATGCTGAAAGTTATGCTAGCATAAAAAAGAGAAAGAAATCCAGTTAACATCCCACTAGCAAATCAAATACTGGCCCCAAAGATAGAATTTATGTCAAACTGATACAAACAACAATGCACAGAATCAGCTCAGTGAATATTTAGGAAGGAATATTTCTTCCCTGCACACATATTTTCTTCTGAAGTAATCCTGGCATAATGGGGAAATTCAGCAACTAGGGAAGAGGGAAAAGGGAGGGAGGACACTGCCTCCCTCCCATCATATTTTCCTTCAATTCCCAAATTTTTTGCATTGCAGAGTGAGACACTGAAAATCACTCACACCTAGAACTCATATTTCCTGTGTTCACATTCCCTTGTTAATTTTGCCTGCCTTTTTTCTTTAGAAGTCTTAACTGTAATTCTATATGCACAAATAAATTGGCCAGAAGATGGAGCTCACCTGCATGTATACCCTTCCATAACATCTGAACTGAGGAAACTACAGCATTTTCATCAAGTGTATAGATATGACTAACATTGTCATTTTTTCTCATTTCTCATTTTTAACACCTGTACCTGATGAATCATAGAATCACAGAGTTGGAAGAGACCACATGGGCCATTCAGTCCAACCCCCAGTGGAAGAAGCCAGTGGAACTTCAAAAGCTTACATGTATAATGTGCATGTTGATTGGTCCAATAAAGGTATCACTGTCTTGTGAATTTTGGATGATATTGTGTATCTTTGTTGTGAGAATTGTGGATGAAATTACAAACTTTATTATGCACCATCAGCATTTCTAGCATCTATTTGTACTAGGAGCAAGCACTGCTGCATGAGATAGCATGAAGAAGCCCTGGTGGTGCAGTGGTTAAATGCCAGTATTGTAGCCACTCCCTCGCAAGCCACAAGGTTGTGAGTTCAATCCCAGCCAGGGGCTCAGGGTTGACGCAATCTAACATCCTTCTGTAGGTCACAAAAATGAGTAACCAGTTTGTTGGGGCAATTAGCTTACAGTTGTAAACTACTTAGAGACTACTTAGTGCAATATGAAGCTGTGTATAAATGAAGCTGCTATTGCTATGTCTCAGAATAATATTTATAGATCTCAGTGCTATAAACATTAGTGTTCCTAAATATAACTTAGAACCATTATTGATGTCTGAGCCTTTCCTCTCCATTGTTGAAATAAAGGGGAAGGGCTCCTATCATAGAATCATAGAGTTGGAAGAAACCACAAGGGCCATCCAGTCCAACCCCCTGCCATGCAGGAACTCCCAATCAAAGCATCCCCGACAGATGGGCATCCAGCCTCTGCTTAAAGACCTCCAAGGAAGGAGACTCCATCACACTCCGAGGGAGTGTGTTCCACTGTCGAACAGCCCGTACAGTCAGGAAGTTCCTCCTAATGTTGAGGTGGAATCTCTTTTCCTGGAGCTTGCACCCATTGTTCCGGGTTCTAGTTTCTAGGGTGGCAGAAAACAAGCTTGTTCCCTCCTGAATATGACATCCCTTTAAATATTTAAACACGGCTATCATATCACCTCTCAGCCTTCTCTTCTCCAGGCTAAACATCCCCAGCTCCCTAAGTCATTCCTCATAGGGCTTGGTTTCCAGACCCTTCACCATTTTAGTTGCCCTCCTTTGGACACACTCCAGTTTCTCCACATCCTTTTTGAATTGTGGTGCCCAGAATTGGACACAGTATTCCAGGTGGGGCCTGACCAAAGCAGAATAGAGTGGCAATATTACTTCTCTTGATCTAGACACTATACTTCTATTGATGCAGCCTAAAACTGCATTGGCCTTTTTAGCTGCTGCATCACACTGTTGACTCATGTTCAACTTGTGGTCTACCTGGACTCCTAGTTGAACACGATATACAGAAGAAGGAAATTCATCAGGTGCTGCTTGTTACCTAAGTAACACCTGCTTAAATTTCCTCTTCTATATATCCATTTAAAGGATAAAAGTAGAGCTGTCAGACTGAAAACAGGAGAGGTCTCCCATACCATTAATGGCAGTATAGAGGAGGGGCTTTCATCAAGTGTTGCTTGTGATAAACCAGGTAACAAGCAACATTTACTGAAATTCCCTCTTCACAGTGACAGGCATCCTCTCTAGTTCTCACTCTGACAACCCTAGGCATAAGCCCTGTTCTTTATTTAATCTACCACTCTGTTCTCCAATCGTGGCCCTCCCCAACCTCCTACCCCAAAATAGACAGAAAAGCCTTTTTTTTTTTTTTTTTGGTTAGGCTTCCATGAACACTAAAGGAAATATAATTGTACAAGGATAGGCAGAGCCAAAAAGAATAAACTAAAGTCTGAATGAGGAAAGCACAATGAGACATATACAACCCACAGGCCATAGGTTCTCTATATGTGATGTACATTATGAAGACATTATATAAAGGCTCACTTGCATTCATTGGTGAATACAAAAAGAAGTATGCATACATTTTATTACATTTTTGACACACAATGTATTGATCACTAATGTTAATTAAACCAAAATTTCAGTTTCTATTTACCACTCAGATCCCTGTTTCTATTCCGTGAGTTATATATGATTATGAGTGGAAATGTGTGGCTCAAGCAAAGCTGGGAATAATAAAATGTATGAATTATCAATTTACATATTTTACTCATGTGCTGTAAAGCAAGAACAAAAAATGAAAAATAATTAGAATCAAAGATATATGGGAAAAATTGATTTATTTATCAGCTTTCCATTTTAGTAGAAGCTCATTCATTCAGAACAGTCCTAGAAATAAGCTATACCAACACAAAACACTGCTGTAAAAATATCACAGTTCTTTTAAAACCCACAGTATTGCACTATAATCCAAAAGATATACAGGATTTATCAGCAAAAATAGTTATAGAAATCAAATGCAAATCTACAGGAAAATCCAGCCAAGCGCTTAGCAGTTGTTCGAATTACAGCCAAGAACTACCATAAATGGCAGAAAGCCATTTAATATTGAATCACCTAGCCCAAAATGCTTCAATGACTAGCAACATGATTTGAATATTGAACATAAACAGGCTTAACTTGTAATACAACCATAAACTAAACCACAAAAATCAAATGATGTTTCCTAAGATCTTTATCTTGGGCATCAACAAATTTAGCTTATGAATGATCGAATGTGAAACAAGATGTTCCTTGAATCAAGTAGTTACAGACCTATATTGATTTTATTATCTATCCACACATGTGTATGTGAATGAAATATGTTTACATATAAACAGAAACAACTTAGCAAAACAACAACAACACCATGTGCAAATGAAGAATTAGTTGTTTGTTTCACATTGAGATTTAACAATCAACTCCATCACTGTTACTGCTTTTTTGGTCCATGTTGCCCTCTAGGAGCTGCCAGACTCAAACCCAAAGACTAGAATTTAAATTTCATCTGCCAGAATTACCAGTTTAGACTCGAGTGCTACATATATCCCTTTGGTTCAAACAACTTTGTACTCTATTGGGTCTAATAATGCACAGTCCTCTATGTCACTCTGTCCTTTCTTTAGCCATGTCCTAATTCTTTTTTTCTTTTGCAGCAGGTGTCCATTACCCAATGCTTTACTGAGGTTCTTATTGTCATCCACTTCCCTCTTTGTTCCACATCACTATGACTTGGCTCCTAAAACAGCTCAAGGGAGTTCAAATATAATAAAGCTTTCTGACCACTTATCCCCATTTACAGAAATTTGTAGCCATCACAAAGTTTCACTGTAGTTGGGGGGGGGGGGGTCTGGACAAAATGGAATGGAACATGAAGGACTGCTAAGGTGAAGAAGAAACACAGGAAGTGCCATAGCTTTTGAGGGGAAAAGAAAGAGAAGTGAATTGGGACAGTGTCGAGCTGTCTTCTGGGCTTTATGTCCTTGTGCCAGGCACCCAATGCTCATCTAGCAAATACTTGGTGAGCTCTGTTCATGAAAGACATATTTGAAAGACAGGTTATGACATCAGATAGGAAAGAAAAGTATACATTTAGAAAGCAGATAATTTCTCTCATTCATCTCTGTTGTACATATAGAACTTCTGAATATGTAGTGGATGACTTAATTATTTTTCCTGATGGCTGTGAGTTTAAGACTGTGTGTATACATTAAAATTCAAGTCTGGTTTCAAGCAACTCTTCTTCATACTTCAGTAGCCCAAGACAAAGAAATACAACAGTATTTGTACTGTAAGGAGAATGACTATCATAAGAACCTACTGTCTGGAGCTCTTGGTGAGTGTATATGGAGGCTATTAACCTTCTGCCATTGGAGGTGAGGGTGGCTTGCAATGCTTTCTGGGAAACATGAGACATAATGAACTAATGCAAACTGATTTACCCAATAGGATTGGAAGGACTTGATAGTCCTGGTCTAGCTAGTCTTCTGGAAGTCTCTCAACTAGTAGCTTTTCTTCATATTTCCCAACCAGTTATCAGCCATAACATCATCCAGTACAGGAAATAATTTTGGAAAACATGGAGATTTAAAAGCACCTACTGCCTGACTTTCCTTCAGGGGATCTCTGTCATAGAGATGAAAAGATATCCCCTAAGGATATTACAAGTAAGTGCAAAATTTAAATAATTGCACCCCCAGTCTCTGCAATAGTTTTGTTATTATGTCTCCTCATGTAGTACTTAACTTCCATGGCGAAAACTGAAAACCTTTAGTTGGCTAATCATCCATAGCTTTACTTCTATAATATTCTTTCTGCACAATGTGCATGAATGATGGGTGTCTATCAGCAATGCTTGTATATTGAAATGAACTAGAATATCTGCCACCCTTTAAATAACATCTTAATTTGCATAAGCAGGTCATATACCTACCTATACTGTATGGACACTGAATTGCACAAGGTTACTTGACTCATATGAGAATAGTAAATTAATAGCTATACAAATTATATTAAAGGAGTTGGAGACAAGCATGTTGTATGTATTTAGGTAAAAATTAAGGAGATTAGACTTATCTTTCCAAAGAAGACTGACCATCTCCCCCCTCCCCCCGTAAGATGTATAACTAAAACTTCTTGTAAATTGAGTCAAATGGTTTTGGAGATCTCTCAGAAGCTCTCGTGTAGTATGTAACAGCATGATGCCATAATTTGTTAACTCCCCATTATTTGCAGTAAAGCACTCTGTACAAAAATTGTTCTGCACAATTTTTTACAAATGCTTCTTGAATTCAAATAGTCCATAAAACTTTATTTGAAAGGAGGAAAGGGGAAATTTGTATATTAATTCATTTAACTGAATTTATATCCTGCCTTCTGCCAAAAAATCCATTCAAGATGGCTAATGGTAGTAAACTCAAATAGACATGAATACAATCAAACTGATTTAAAACACAGTTAAAAACACATCAATAAAAAACACCATGTGCACAGTAAAAGCTTCCTTTATCAACAATCCACTTTGACTGCCAAAGCTTATTTATTGTTGTTTGAAGGAATAGAGAGAAAAGACAAGGATAAGCTTCCTGGAAGAAGTTTCCAGATCTTGGAAATAACAGGACCAAGGTGTTTCTCTTTAAAAACACCTTAAAACCCAGGAAGACTGTATGGAAGAATACTGTCCTTTAATATCCTGACCTGTCTATTTAGATGGATTGCAGTAGTCTCATTGGGAAGTTACCAAGCATGAAGTAAGGTGTGCAGGTTACCAATATCTAGGAAATGCCATAGCTGCCTGGCCAATCAAAATTGGCCTCAGGAACTCCAAGCCACATATGTGATGGAATCCAAGCCCATCCAGGGCATGCTACTTACTCAGTTTCCACAGCTGGCAGCCCCCACTCTACAGAATGTTTGTCTTATAAATATTTAACTTTAGTTTTTGGTTCCCATCAGTTTTACTACATCATCCAGGCACTAGTCTCTGCATAGCTCTAGATGAATCTAGTGTTGGTAGTAGTTGTTGTTGGCCTTCAAGTAATTTCTGACTTATGGTGAACCTAAGGTGAACCTATCATAAGGGTTTCTTGGGAAACCTCATCAGAGGGGGTTTGCCATTGTCATATGAAATACAACAATATACTAGTAATACAGCAAAAAAGTGACTAGAGGTAGTAGAGTATAATACCAAAATAAAATCAGCCACAAATTATAAAAAATGTAACAGACATAAATCCAAAATAAAGAGGTCTTGGAGATTGCCTTCAAAGGATTTCACAAACTGCAAGAGTCAGCAACACTTCTAGGTAGATTATGGAAACACTTCCACCCATTCTGCACCAAATCAGGGTTCCCTCTTCAGTTCACACTATTGCAAGTTCAGCATTATGTTCCATCACCATCAAGATCTCAACTTATTACCATAAATATCAAACATGTATGAAGTTCACTAGTAACAATTTCCTGCAGTATAAATCCTAGTCTGAATAATTACAAAAATGTTCTAAATTTATTAGTTTTATGCCACTTTAATTAAAATGGCTTTCCTGAAAGAGCATTTGCATTGTCCTTGATGAAAGTGCTCTGATTTCTACTCTATGGTCCCTGTTCCTCTCAAAAATGGAATTGCCAGCTGTGATAGACATTGAAGCAGAGGGACTGTCCAACATTGTATAGTTAATCAATTACAGCCCTCAGAGTCATAAAGGGAGGTTGAGAGGGAGAATTAATGGAGGACTCTTGCAGGGAGTTCTGCATTTGTTTTGGTGGAAGGTTGAGGAGATGGTTGGATGTGGCATGCCTGAGATGAAAGGGGAAGAAGGGAAGTAGGCTAGAGTTTCTGAAGCATCAGCGTTGACACAATACAAACTAATGTTGAAAGACATGATCAGTATCTATGCTTGATTTTTTTAAAAAAAGACATTTTATTTAATAAATCATTTGTTACTATAGTTTTAAATTGTGTCTAATTGTAATTCATTTAGGGAACTGTGAAAATACTGGTCATATGCATTCATATCTCTGTTTTAAATGCTGTAACCTGCCCTGATTGCCATGCGGAGGGACAGGCTATAAATAAAATTATTATTATTATTATTATTATTATTATTATTATTATTATTATATACACTTTAAACACACATGCTGGTCCATAGTTGTAGCTATTTAGAGTCTCTAAATAGTAAGCCCAAGATGTGGCTAAGGTAAATAGGATGACAAGAACCCAGGGTGGAGTTTATGTGAGTACCCTGGTATAGGCAATCTACCACATTCCAAGAAGGAGAAATATTTGCTACCCTCATTTAAATGTGTTTTGTAGCTATGTAAACTAGAAAGGAGCTAGTGTATTGCACATATCTCCCAAGTACATGATATCTTTTTTAAAAAGTTCAGCAATTACATACAATACAGTCATGTTGTGCCTCTAGTGTAATTCCAGAGAAAATGCAGCATATAACTTTGAAATTACTATTTGTCCTTTATTTTAAAAGTTGCACATAAACTGCAATGTAAAAGGGATATGACTGATGCAAGATTTAGCTGCAAAATCTTTTTTAGCACTGGAGCCTAATGTCATAATATCACTGTCAGCACATATGCTTCAGTAAGGATGAATATACCAACATGTCTTACTGTCTTCTAGTTGTTTTTTGTTGTTTTGTCCCATAAAAAGTGTGAAGTATAGATACACCTCAGTTAACAAAGTACTGTAAATGTGTTCCAGGGCTTTACTCCTTTGATCTGGTACTAGAGGCAAAAATAATATGGAAAGAATAGAGATGGGTTCCTATACCAAAAAAGGAGCAGTACAACATATTTCAGCATTCTCCCCCAAACTAAACACTGGGAACAGGAATGGTTATTTTTATGGGATGCAGTGGCTCAAGTGGTTAAGACACTGACTGTTGATTGCAAAATCAGCAGGCTGGCAGTTTTAGACCCCGTGCTGTATGATGGGGTGAGCTCCTGTCACTAGTCCCAGCTTTGCCAACCTAGCAGTTCAAAACCATGCAAATGCAAGTAGATAAATAGGTACCACTTGTGATGGGAAGGTAAACAGCATTCTGTGCAATCATACTGGCCACATGATCACAGAGTAGTCTCTGACAATGCTGGCTTTTTGGCTTAGTAACAGAGATGAGCACCACCCCCTATGGTTGGACACGACTTGAGAACCTTGTCAACAGGGAATACTTTTACATACCCTTTTTCATAATCTGAATAAATTATAGCATAATGTCCCATTTAGAATAATTCTGTGTATATTCTATTATGTATATGTCTAAAGACATTCTAATTCCCCTCAAAATACTTGCATTATTAACAGAGAAGAGGAGATGATTAGGATTGTGAGATATGATTCTATATACTAATAAGAGCAGACAGCAAAGGAAGGATTGCAAACTAGTTGACTCAGTCATTTGTGCCTTGCCAAAAACAAATGGGTAAAAGTATTACAGAAAAGATATCACAGTACACAGCTGGAGGAGAAAGCATGCCGAATTCGGCCATCGTTTCACTGTTGTATCAAAAACAATGAGATGATATAGGTTATTATTAAAGACAAACTGGACTAAATTCCACTCTTTCAAATCTATCTGGAATACCTATATCACTGCAAGTTAGTGTGATTACAGTGGTTCATTGATCAACAAAGGTAAAACAATTGCCCAAGAAGACGAGTAGCTTTGCAAATTGTTACTAGAAAAGTCAAGTAAAGTAAAGGTATTTCCCTTTGACAAGATTGTCAAGTCGTGTCCGACTGTAGGGCATGGTGCTCATCTCCATTGCTAAGCCAAAGAACCAGTGTTGTCAGACTACTCTGTCAGTCACGTAGCCAGCATGACTACCAAAAACTCTGTATACCTTCCCACCTAAGTGGTACCTATTTATTTACTTGGCTCTAGAAATGTCACTGTTCCCATTATCAAGGTATTCAGATATGACCACTGAATTAGGTCAATACAGGCTTACTTGAACATTATTTCTCCCAATACAGTTTCTTTACATGAAATATTGATGGCACATAATGACGCGGCAGATGGAATGTGCAAATTGGATAGCTATATCTGTCTGTCTGTCTGTCTGCTTACATAGTTGACCCTTGGTTTTGTTCTAAGACACCCCCCCCCATGGATACCAAAATCAATGGATGTCCAAATCACATTACATGCATGGCATAGTAAAATTATGTCTTTTATATAAAATTGCAAAATCAAGGTTTGCTTTTTGGAATTTATATTTTGAATATTTTCAACTGTGGATGGCTGAATCCATGGATAAAGAATCCATTACTATGGAGAATCAACTGTATAGGCAGAAGGAACTCTTACATGAACTCTTGCCAATGCACATGTAGCAAATGTACATGTAAGCGCATGTGCAAGAAAATTTAGTACTGCTTATGATTACAGAAAAAATGTTCACGTATATCAGTTCCTACTTTTATATATAACTGAATACACTATCAAAAATATGATGCTATTTTTGGAATATTGATCTCTGTGGTATATATGCATCATTATCACAATCACTCTAACCTAGGGGCAGGCAAACTTGGCCCTCTTAGGGATTTTGGCCAATAGTCTGGGATTCTGGGAGCTGAAGTCCCTCGGCCCTTAAAGGGGGCAGGCAAAACCTATCATCTTCATCACTATATTTATAACCTATCCTATATCATAAAATCTCTGTCTGGCTTACAACACCATCAGATTAAATAATTTAAAATTTAAAGCAGTAAAAATATTACAAAGTAAAAACATATTCAAAAGAACAGTTTAAAATCATGTATATGCACAAATTATATTGGGAATCAAGAGAACATGAAGGCTTCAAGTAGAAACACAAGTTTTAATCTGGTTCCAGAAAATGATGCCAATCAAAGTGATTCCACAACTGTGGTTCCACAGCACAGAAATCCCTCTTCCATGTCATCATGCATTATTCCCACAGTGTTTGAAACCCTTCAGAAATGTGGATAAAATTGAAAAATCCACTTAATATTTAAATAACATAAATTGTGGCTTAAAAATTGGCCTGCTTGCAAACTGGCACAGATTCACTACAAGAAAAGTTTTCATATCAAGTATGTCTATCATAAGTAAATAAGTTCCTCTTAGGTTTCCATCAGAAGAAACTAATACAGAATTAACATCATGACCTCTCAGCCTTACCAAAAAAAAAAAAAGAAAGAAAGAAAGAAAGAAAGAAAGGGGGGGGGGGGGAGAAAAGAAAAAAAATTCATACCACTTTGCACAATCTGAAATTATTTTCATAGTTAACCCCATTAACTGAACTGCAATAATTAACACTGTTTAAAAATATCCTTGCAGAAATGTCCTTTTTGACTTTTGGAGTGATGGGAAAATGGTAGCAAAACACATGCATGTGCTTATTTTAAAAGAACAACATATTTCTGCTACCAAATGTAATCTTCATTTACTTTTCCTCCAACATACAGCAAACACTTCTTTAGAGTTCATTTGTGTGTTTGTTTCTAAGAGGGCATGATGTTCTTATTTCCAGCCAAAAGAGTACTCTTCACTTGGCACATTACGATCTTCTATAATTACCTTTCAACACAGCCTGATTCTCTTTTCAGGAAGAAGTATAGAAAGATGCTTGTCTGTGATGCCATTTTAGAGAAATGTAATAAGGAAAAAAATAGGTCTGACAAGATTTTAGGATGTATAGCTGTGTTTTGCCACTCAGTTGTACATAAAGGCAAAGAGCTGGAATAGCTACTTTTTTCTTTCTTTTTTTAAGTGGGAGGAGTGGAGGAATCATGTAAAATTTAATGATGTCGGCTACATTGTTATTTCTAGGCAAGATTATTCTTTTGTACTTCAGTTAAGTAGGAGAGGAAAATGGCTTCCTGAATTTTTCTTCTTACCTTATTCTAACATTACAGTGACGCTTGTCCAGGCCTCTTTTGAAGTGATGCTGATAACTGATAACACCTGCATTTCTTGTCGTCAACTGGTGTATTTCAGGAGCAGATGGGGGAGGGCCCTCCAATGAGCTGCACTATTCATACCAAACTACATTTTACTCAGCAAAATAATGTGGTTTTTTTATGTCATACTCTGCACAGCAGGAATATCAAAATATACTGCAGTTGTACATCACAACTGTATGGAAATTTCACCCTCTAATCCTTTATAAAATTATACATAATGCAAATTTACAAAGATACACAAAACAGAGCATCATGACACTTAAAGTGCAATTCCCTTATCTTCCATAATTAATGATTCATATTTACAAAATACAATTGGTTAAATCACTTCTGCTGTGAGCATTTTTTTTTACATATGTGTAGTAAGAGCCATTTGAAATTTTCATGTCATCTTTTTCTGAGCTTCTAATTAAATGCTGGTCTTCAGATGTTACCAATCTCCTTCCCCACATGTCTTCAAGCCATCTTTTTGGTTGCATTTAATAAGAACATTTCAAATAGAATGACATTTGTTTATCTGTGATACAACTTGAAAGTGTGGCTGTTGGACATCCTCATCCAATTAGACCATTGATACTGCACTTAGATTTGTCAATTTCTTTCACTTTCACTTCACTGCAGAAGCTCAAGAGTGTGACTGCTTAAAAAGAAATACATTCTCCTTTCACCAGCCTAACAACGCAACACTTCCAAAGAAATAAGCTTCAATCATGCATCATAAAGTCCATAGCAACTATATTGCCAACATAAAAGCTGAACCTTGGGGGTTTGTATACTGAAAGCAAATGACCCTGGTGATTACTACCTATTTTATTTGTGCCTCCCATATGCTCCCATTTTTTCCAAATATTGTCAGAGGGAGGAAAAAAGAAACATTAAAGACAGGATTGTAAGAGTCCAGATGAGAGTCCAGAGCAGCCTCTCTCCTAAAGTTCATAGCACTCCCAAAGAACTGTTATGTCCCCTTTCCCTGGCAAATTGTTCCCAAATAGTTGCCTTCTAGTTTTATTTCTCATTTATGAGCTTGTTCTTTATTTATACTTCCATTCTGTGTTACTGCATAATGTTCTTCCTATCCTTCTTGCTTTTTATTTAGCTAAGGGAGGTTGTTAAGTGAGAACTGTAACAATTCTTGCTGATGTCAACCATATTTTCAATTACATAGTTCTTCATGAACCTGGCTATCTGTTGTCAACTTCATGCAGCCACCAATGTTCCTAAATATTACACAGCAGAAAGATATGATTTTGTATTTGTGGGTCTGGGTAAGGATGATTACTTTGAATGAAGATATGCATGCATACAAATTTAAGAGAATTGATGAATCTAGACCTAAAAAATGGGCCGTCTCACATGCTGTCACTATCTTGCATTCCTGAAAGGCCTTCAGAAGTGAATAAATATGTAATGCTTTTCCATAGTTCTTCATGCTAAAATTCACCACCATCAAATACAATCTAATCCAAATAAGTGGTCTTGACTGAAGGAATATGATCCAGTATTATAGCTGTGGCTAGGAAGGTCTGGCCCAGGATATGAGACCACCTGGAACCTGTATGTGGGCTCTCTAGAAGAAAAAGGAGGAATTTGTGTGACAAATGAATAAACAATATGATCTTTGCAACAATTTCATTTAAGGATACACAGTCTCAGACAAAATGAAATAATAACATTTTGCAACCTTGCACATTCCTATTATTTAAACTTATTCTTTGGCAACAACATCACCCACAAACAACCTCACAAAGCAGACATGATGGATCCAAGCTAGTCGCCTTCAGTATTGCTTCCCTTAAGTCTATCTGTTGCTCTGCTGAAAATCCTCAAAGCTCTCCCAAATTACTATTGTATTCCTTCCAGAACCCGCCCAGAGAAAGTAAAACAAAAAACAAAAAAACAAACCAAACAGTTGTATTTCTGCAGAGAAATTAGCATCCAATAACTTATAAACAAAGGAAATGATGTATAATTCTGTCTGATAAATAATTCTGTGTGATAAAATTCTTAATGCCTTTTGTATTGTTGACCTGAACATGTGAAACATCTTGCATGTAAGCATTTTATAAGACTGTATTTTCCTACATATCATAATTTCTGTATGAGAAGAAAGGCAGGAAAATGGCCTGTGCATCTACTTTGCATACTATTGTGTGAGCTCAGCTCCTTGGTGTGAGTGGGGCTGGGAGATGAAAACAGAAAACTGAAGAAGTCACATCCAAAATGTCAAGCTGTGCTTGAAGAATGATAGAAGATAAACTCTCTCTCTCTCTCTCTCTCTCTCTGTGTGTGTGTGTTAAGGAAGGAGAAAAAAAGCTTCCTTTTCACAAAGAGAGAAATTAACAAACTGAGCCATTTCGGTGGAACTCTATCACCCCCTGCTGGACAGAGTAGCATAGTAAAAAGAACAGCCTTCACGATGTGATCAAGCCCAGAAGCAACACCAATTGATGTTTGGGGTGTCTGTTTCCTTTTAAAACATAAATTTTATACATATAAAAAATGAGATATTCCTATCATTTACCCTTCCTTTACTCCTCTTCCTAAAATATCTAAATTCCAGCCTAAGGAGTTGCAGTGACATACGTATATCCATCAACCGGGAGGAGAAAGTGAGCTGCTTTAGCAATTTAGCCTCGTCTTTAAGTCATGCCAAAAACTTGTCCGAACAGTTTGAAACGCTGCAATTAATTTGCACAAAGAGGGTCTGTCAGTGTGTCACATTCACACCGTTCAAAGCTCCCTCTCTCCAGCCAAAGGGAGCAGAATCCTGAAGTAACCTAGGAGTAAGCAGCACATTCATTGACAAGGCACAGTCAGATTTCTGTTTTAAGAGAAGGGTGCCTCAAATCTCCATTTCAATACATCACACAAGCCAGACCACAGGTGTAGGCGATGCCTTCCGCGGTTCCTTGTGCAGCTGCCATTCCTTTCTAAAGGCTGCAGATGAGCTAGATACACTCCATTGCATCAAAACTGCTTGTACATACCTACAGATACACAGATGTGCCATAACCAACACAAACCCCAAATAGCTGCTGATGGCAAATTCAGAAGCAATTAAAAAAAAAAAAAGTCTCCTTCGCAGAATCACAGAACCCAAGCAATCTGACAAGATGCATGGAAAACTGACGTGCATTGCCTTCACCCATTATTATTATTGTCATCATTATTATCATTATTAGTATTATTAAAAACCAAGCTTAATTACTGTGCTCAGAAACGATTTGCATTCAACCCTTGTACTGCATTTAAAAAAGAAGGAGAAGGAGAAGAACTACAGAGAGGCGGACAAATGTTGATGCAAAGAAGAAGGCAGGGAGGGAGGGGAGGAAATTAAGCTCTCCAGAAAAGCTCTATTAAAATCTCTCCTATCTTCGCCCTCTTCCTTTCCCTGTATCTTTTCTTTCTCTTCAAAGAAAAGAAGACACACACACAGAGCGATATTCTTGCCGAGAATATCCCTTCCCTTAGGAAAAACCCATCAGTGATACCTTCATTGGCCAACCCAAAAATGCACCATATACTTGTTCCTTATGAGGGAGAGCAAAGGCACATGTCCAAATGTGAACTCGAGGGGTAATTTCCTGCGGGTTGTGGCAGGATGCATGCATATATACATATATTATATACATATATTCCTAGCTATATGGGGGGTTCCTTTCATTTGGTAGACGGAGGAAGAACTGGAGGATAGATGTGAAAGAAAAGGGAAGGGGGAAAGAGAGACAGAAAACAGAGAGAGAAAGAGAGAGAGAAGAGAATCCGCCTTCCTACCTTGCCCTGCACTGAGGAAGAATCCGAGAAGGCAGACAGCCAGCAGCTTCATGTTTCAGGAGGTTTCTCCAGTGGACAGTTCCCAAGTTTGAGAGGGGCAGGACCCAGGGAAAGGCAGCTCGCGGGGCTGGGGCCGGGGCTGGGGCTGGGGGTGCCTTGAGCCGGCGTCCCTTCCTCCCTTCAGGTCCCCTTCCCTTCTTCCACAGAGAGCCAGGCGAGGAGAAAGCAAAGGAGCAAGAGAGAAGTCCCGCGCCGGAGCAGCGCCGCTCGCCCAGTGACTGCCGGCGCCTCTTTGCTCTCGCCTATTTCAAGGAGGAGGCAGCGGTGGAGGCGGCAGGGAAGAAGGAGGAGCCGTGCCACAGAGAGAGAGAGAGAGAGAGAAAGAAAGAGAGAGAGAGAGAGAGAGAGAGAGAGAAAGAAAGAGAGAGAGAGAGAGAGAGAGAGAGAGAGAGAGAGAGAGAGAGAGAGAAAGAAAGAGAGAGAGAGAGAGAGAGAGAGAGAGAGAGACCAAGGGAGGGAAGGAGGGAGAGTATCCCTCCGCCAGAACCCAGGCACGGTTCTGGTCCAACTCGGCGAGAGGCAAGAGGGAAAGGCAAGGACAAAAGCAATGGGAGAGTCATCCGCCTCTCCCCCCCCCCCCCACACACACCACCCTTAGATGCTGAGGCAGGGTGAGAAGAGCACGCCCTGCCTTTTCCCTCTCAGTGGTGGTGTGTTGTGTGCCTATTTCTGACTTATACCATGGGGTTTGCTCAGAGGAGGTTTTGCCATTGCTTTCCCCGGAGGCTGAGAGAGTGTGGCTTGCCCAAGGTGGCCCAGGTGGGACTCGAACCCCGGTCCCCAGGGTTACAACTCCCGCATTCGAGGCACTGCCCACGCTGGCTCTGGTTCTGGGGGTTTGAGTCAGTTTTAAGGGGGGTGGGTTGGGGAGAGGGTTGAGGGAATTTTTTTTAACTGTTGTCTGTTTTAATATGTTGTACCCCGCCCCGGTTGCCTAGCAGAGGGGCGGGCTAGAAATAAACTTTTATTATTATTATTATTATTATTATTATTATTATTATTATTATTTGAAGGGTCGACCCCGGAGGGGGGGGGCAAAAAGAGGTAAAGGGAGGGATGAAAACAAGGGTTGTCCCTTTGCTGGCTGTGAGTGGAGCTTTGGGATTGATCTGGTTCCTGAGGGAGGGGGGAGAGAAAGAGAAGAGACAAGAACTTGGAGGAATGGAAGTTTGGAGGAGCTGAACGTGAGGAAATAGGATGTCTCTGCAGACTTGGGTCTGTGGGCTTCATTGCATATGGAGCGGGAAAGGCTGTGCAGAAGCTCTTGGGAGAGGGAGAGGGATTGCTAAGGCATGGGCAGCGCCCGAGTTTGTCTCTGCCTGTGTCTTCCTGCATGGCAAAATGGGGTCAGACTGGATGGCCCTTGGGTTGGTCTCTTCCAACTCTAAGATATTATGGGGACACCAAGCTGCTAGTTCTTGCCAGGTCTACAGTCTGGCATACCAGCAGCTCTGGGAGGGGTGCCTGGCTGTGTTCTGAATCTCCGAGAGAAGGGAGAGAATGAAAGGAAGGGGAAAAACAAAATGTGTGTGTGTGTGTGTGTGTGTGTGATGAAAAAGGCACCTGGAATGCCACTTGAGGCCAATGTACATGGATAGGAGTGAGATGGAGATAATGGGCCCAAAGAGAGTGCCAGAGCTGGAGGGCAATTCTAATCAGGATCATGGTGCAGAAAACTGGAAGGAATGAAGTGTGAGACAAACTAGCAGCTCCAGTGAGACACTTTGAAGACTATTTTATTTCAGCATTAGACTTCAGAGTACTCAACCCACTGCTTTAGATCTATGCATCTTAAGGAGTGGACTGAGTCCACAGAAGTGTGCATTGAAAGGAATTGATTTACAGGTGTTACAAGATTCCCTCTCTTCTCTTCTTCCTTATCACACTACTGTTGTTATGTTCCTTCCAAGTTATTTCCAACTAATGGTGACCCTAAGTCAAACCTAGCATGGGGTTTTCTTGGCATGATTTGTTCACAGAAGGTTTGCCATTGCCTTCCCCTGAAATTGAGAGCATGCAACTTGCCCATGGCCACCCAGTGGGTTTCATGGCTGAGCTGGAAATCAAACCTTGGTCTACAGAGTTGTAGCCCAAAACTCAAACCACTACACCATGCTGATTCTCCACACATTACTGTTGCATTGTCCCATTTCTTCCTTCTCCTTTGCCTCCCTTCTTTTATCTTGCACCACTCCCCCTTTTTCTTCCCTCCTTGCTTGCTTTACTTTGTATTGCACCACACTGCCATGCTCTCTTCTTCTCATCCCTTGCCTAACATCATCCCACTGTCAGTCTACCTTCTGTAAAGTAGCATCAGGTGCACAAGGTGGTTGGTGGTACTCTAAGCAGAGAGCAGCTAAGCTGACAGGAAGTGCCACCATGTAAATGTCTATGGCCACATCTAGAGTGTTACATCACAAACCAGACTTCCTTGTCCAGTCTTGGTAGGATGATCTCCGTATGGATAGAGACAGTGTTCTGTGTGGGCAAGACAACCAAGGTTGGATTCACACCCACTTTTTTCTCATGTATAGCTTTCATTTCCATCAGCATACCTGTCCCTCCATTGTTATCATGACCACAAGGCCTGTAAAACATGCTAGGCTGAGAGTCAGTGACCTGCTTATGCTCATCCAGTTGATACCTACATATTACTTTGATTACTAGAGCAGTCTGGAAATGCTAACTCTGTTAAATCTGAGTTCATGACATTTAGCACGACCTTGGAAAGGTTGCTGTTTTGGACTACAACATCCAGAATCTCTAAGACAGCCTAGACAATTTGTCCAAGCTCTGTTCTTACCTTATAACAGAGACCACCACTCCTGTCTGGAATGAACTAGCTGAAGCAGTAGAAGAAATGTGCAGGCAAGTTCCATTGTTTCTTCATGTAACTGAATTAACCTTTCAGAGATTTTTCAATAGCAGGTTCAAATATCTGTGTTTTAAAAATGTCTTGAGTTTACTAGGATGGAACAGGAAAGGGAAGATGGAGTGTGAATCCATATCCAAGTTAATTAGCATACGATTTGTGTGGTTTGAGAACAAAGACATTCATTTAAAAGTGATGTAAAGAAATGTAATGTTTCAACTGTGCATTACTCTATTCTCCATATCAAGTTTGGTATCATTGGTATCATGCAGAATGAAGAAAAGGTGGATTTGTATTCATATGGATAGGAGGCAGAACATTACCTCCTAATGAACTATAGAACAGCAAGGGAACTAATGTCAGAAATGATTTATAAAGAAAGTAATTAAATATTGCTTTCTTGGGTCAGGGCTTTTTGGCCAACAATGGGAAACATGTTTGACCTGATCTGGGAAACCTCTTTGTATGTCCTTATCTTGGCTGTTGGTGTAATATTCCCAAAGAACTCTTAGTAACACAGTGCTAATAATCCCAAAACACTTTTACAGTGCGACCACCTTTTCTTGCCAGATGTTTGTATCTATAAAATACTTTGCTGACAGTTCTTGCATAGAGGTTGTTGCAGCATATAATTGTGTTAATTACTAGGGGAAGGACCATAGCTCAGTGGCAGATAGATACAGAAAGACGAGAAGTCATCAATAATGTTATAATGGGGAAAGAGGTCTTGCCTTCTGGAGAACCCCAGAAAACCAGATTACAATTCTAGGATGGCTGCATTTAACCTCAGGGTCTGAGATTCCCCATTCCTTTTATATATGGTCTACGTGATGAATGTCTCAGATTTAATCCATGGCATTTTCAGTTAAAAGGTTCAGGTAGCTGCCGTGGTGGAAGAATTATGTCTGAGACGCTAGAAAGCTGCTGCCAGTCATGGTACTTAGCAAACTGGCCCAATACTCTGTCCCTGGTACAAGATTGCTCATCTCTGTTTTTTGTTACTTTACATTCTGCTCATGGTCTTCTGTCTCTCATTTTATTGATTTTTACACCACCACATTGGCATGCTTCTCTGAATCCATGGACAGCAGCAAATGTCTCAATGATCCAAAAGTAACCAGTATTTCACATTTACTGCTGTTAAGTATCTCTGTGTTTTGAACAGCTCCACCAACATCTATTATTCTTTGACTTTGCCACACAGTAATTTCTGTTATGTTTCCACAGTTTTCAGTTTGTGTTTCTAAGTCAGCACAGCTCTATGCTTAGAAAGCTTGTGCCCCCTACATGCTTGAACTGGAATTTGGTAGTCAAGTTGTTGGCTGTCACCTGTGCTCAGGACAACTAACATTCACCAATGAGCTCATATTTTTAAACTGCTGGATTCAAGCCAGATTTTTTCAGAATGGGAGAATAACGAATTTGAAGAAGAAATGATGCATTATTTGGACATGACTGTGGGGCTTTCAATATATTTTTTCTGCATAATTGTATGTGTATGTGTGTATGTGTGATAACACATGCATATACACAATACTGTGTTTATGCTTTTTCTCTTGCCAGTCTACATGTGTTAAAATATTTAAGTAATATTAGGAAAGAGGATATTTGGGAAATTTCCTTATGTTTTGAAAATGTCACAAATCCTTGTACCTATTAATTTACCTGTCTAGGAAATTGCTGGTTTCGGTTCTTTATCAGCACCAAAGAGGATGGGAAAACCTCAGTGAATATAGACTGTCATTGTGATGTGTAATCAATGCAATTTTGCAAAGGACCTTTCTTTTCCATCCCATCCCCCCAAAATAAATAATAAAAATAAATAAAAAAACAGTACAACACACAAAACACAGCACCTTAAAAACACTTAGCTTTCTGCAGTAAGAGTAAAAAATAATGTTTTTATACTCTTTTTCCCCATTCAAATGTGACCAGAATTTTTTAATCAGTAGGTTGTGTCCAAACATAGAGTAGACCTGTTAAATGGTTCTCTAAGGAGAACTAATTCTGGATTCACTTAAGTTGCAGTACTGTAGACAGTTATTTGGGAGTATGTGCCACTGGACTCCATGGGGCCTTCATCTGAATATACATGAATATAATTGCTCTGCATATATTTCACACATATCACATTGCTATTTGCAGGTAGTGAGCCATAATTTATTTATAAAATATTGTTTATTTCAATAATTTTCCCATACTCATTCCAATGCACACATGGAGCTCTTGTATGGGAAAATGTGTTGACATGAACAGGGAAACTTTGTGGCTATATAAGTTGTGCAGGTACAATGATATTACATGGTTTATTATTAAATGAGCAATGTAATTTAATGTGCCTTTTAGACACATTAAAATATTGTACATTGAAAGAGAAGAAAATATTGAATCTTGATACTCCATTCTCTATCATCTTTTTGGTTCTGATTCAGATTCAGGCTGACCCCCCTCCCCTTATCTACTGCCATGTGGATAAGGATGAAGATACATATAGTTTTATTTTCAGTAAAAGTAGCACACAACATCCAGCTCCCATGAAGGATCTGTACATTTGTGTGGCTTAAAGAGCATTACCAAGAAATAAAGTGCACCAAAAATATGAACATTTTAAAATTAGTATGACTAAAATTAACATAATTGGAAAAAATATAGTAATATTTTAGCCAACTCAGAAAAATATTGGGTAAAATGAGCAGAATAAATTATTAGGTAAATTGATAAATTTAGGAAGAATGAAATAAAATACATTCATATTGGTCCTGAAAACCGATGAAAAAAATGTAGGGGATTTCAGAGAAACTCAGAAAATTTGAAATTGAGGAATTTTTACATACCTATGCCAGGTAGCCATTGAGGTGAATAAGAAGGCTTGAGTAGAGCTGATAAGCTGACTTCTAGTGCTCTCCTTGATGTTTACTTCTTTATAGAAATTTTGGGGGTAATATCTACTCATGTCTGGCCTCCTCAAATATTTGATCTGTTCTCCACCCGTTGCCCATATAGTAGCCAAGTTTCTAGTCTGTGCAGCTGATTTTCCATCATAATGTTTCAAGGAAGATTTCTGACAATCAATACTTCATTTTAATGTACCACTACTACATTCTTTCACACTTCTGTTGTCTTAGCCAAAAATGTAGATACTCTGACCATGAAATCTTCCAATAGTGCTTGACAGAATAGCTTATAAGATTTCCTTCAATGGCTGGTTTTCTAGTACTGAAATAAACTTTCCATCAGTGTTATTATCAGGTACATCTGCAAGATCAGGCATGGTCATTGTAATGAATGCTATTAACTGAAAAAAATAGTAACATTTGGTTATTTTGCCCATTATGTTCATTGTACACATACTGCCTAGGAGTCTTTGTATGAGTTCACTAGCATCATGGGTCCAAACTAGACAAAGGCACCATTCATGCAAGTAGAATTTTGTGAATTTACTTTTTAAAAAATCAATTATAGGTAAAGAGAGTACCCAATTATTTTAATAGGAGCTTTCCCTCTCAATCCAAAAGGGGGCAAAGAATTAAGCCCTGGAAATTATTGGTGCTCCTCCAAAGGAGGGACCTGAGTGATATCCCTAGCTGGCTACATCAGAACTACCTTGCACCTACTCTGGAAAAGACTAGAATGTTGTTAGGAATGAACAGCCAATATAGAAATAGCTTTGAAATCTTTTCAAGAGGGCTACAACTCCAAGAATTCTCCAGGCAGTAAAACCATTGGAATGATAGTACAACAAACTAACTGTTTCAAGGTCATGACATAACTATACCCTGAGATTGTATGAAAGAAAGACAAAAAGTGTACAAATCTCTCATCAGGATGAAAGGTAAAATAAATACATGGAGTTGTGTTCCCTTATTATCTGCCAGTCAATTGAATGGGTTTGTGTAGGAGAAATTATTTGTGTTGCTCCTCTAATTGGTTAAATGTTTTCAAAAATAGGGATAAACTCAAGGATATGATAAAGTGTTTCTCCAAATTAGGACTGAAAGCCTTGACTGAAAGTCCAATAAAATCAATAGTCTACTTTGCTTTGATTTCAGAAGGAGACATGCTAAGTTGTGATTGGTTTGCATTAGTCTCATTCTCTCTGTCTTCAGTCAGAGCTATGATGTGAAGTTTGAAAATTTAGAAATGATGGCACTGTCAGGGGATTCATAGCAGTGATATATATTGTGCAGCAATGGCACAGATATCTCATTCTCAGCTGATACAAACAACCTGGGATAGATTCTGGCAGTGCAGAGGGGACTAATTTATATATTTTATTGTATTTGCAAGTATTTACAAGTCACCGTTATCCAAAATTTTCAAACGTGACTGCAAATCTTGTCCAAGTTGCTGAATTCTATGTCCCAAACCTTGGACAGCATTGTTAAAGTTTGCATTAATAAACAACAGCAGAGCAGCTTCACTGGATGGGAGCTACTACTGAGAATGAAAAAGAAGGAAACTCCTGAAGCAGATACCTTCAACTGGAATTGCTGTGGGTCAATGGTAAAATACCAACTTTTGCATGCTGAAGTTCCTAGGTTCAATCCCTAGCAAACTTTAGAGAGCTACAGCGTAGGTAATACTGAACTTCATGGACTAAAAATCTGATTCAGTATAAGGAAGCTTCCTGTGTTCTTATAATGTCAGACCAACAGTTTTAAACTTTCATAAAATATTCCTCAAGTTCACAATTTGATATCTGTGGGGCTTTTTTGTATTTGTGACAATTCAAAGAAAGTGAAGTAACTTGCAGGGCCAGTACTGTGTCCTTAGAAATCCTAGATAAAAAGAGTAACGCTTTCTAGGTAAAGGTAAAAGTATTCCTCGCTGCCAAGGTTGTCAAGTAGTGTCCGACCATAGGGGGCAGTGCTCATCTCACTTACTAAGCCAAAGAGCCAGCATTGTCAGAAACTACTCTGTGATCATGGAGTCAGCAACATTGCACAGAACACTGTTTGCCTTCCCACTGAAGTGGTACCTATTTATCTACTTGCATTTGCATGCTTTCAAACTGCTAGGTTGGCAGAAGCTGGGCCTAGTGACAAGAGCTCACCTCATCTTGCAGCACCTGGGCCTTGAACAGCCAACCTGCTGATCTTGCAATCAACAGAATCAGCATCTTAACTACTTGAGCCACTGCATCCACTGCATTAGCTTTCTTACACCACAAAAGTAGGATCAAATAAGGACTTGTTTTTGTACAATAAGCAAAAACAATGAAGCTGTCATCTTCAAACATTTTGAATGAATGTTGATGAGCCAAAGTGAGTAATCATCCCAAATGTGATGCTTTCTACAAACAATTAAACATACAATTGAGTGAGCACCAACATGAATTAACCAACACTGAGCAACTGTCTAACAGTGATATAGCACAATATGAAATTTGGGCACAGCTTCTCTCCTTTTTAACAGTATCTCAGTAGATTTCTAAAAGATCTGAATCACCCTCACTTACTTTAAACTTTGAATAAAATGTTCATATATAATTAACTCTTTTTTTTTTTTACCATACTGAGATATGTTCAGCATACATTCCCCCCTTTATTTTTAGTTATCTAGGAGAGATTTACTCGCTGAGCTCATTTTAATTTTTGGATTGCTAGAGAAAAAGGACATACATATAAAATAGCTTTATTCATTTCAAATATATGTCACTATCATTTACTGTTTTATATTTGTTGTGTCAGATACAAAAATGTATTGCTACAACAAGAACATTGTCACTTTATTGGTATAATTCAGTGATGGGAAGTTTCAATGGGTCTAAGGACCAGTTTTTTGCCCTTGGACCTGATGGGGGGGGGCAAATTGTCCAAAATGCCATGTCATTTTATTGGTATAATTCAGGGATAGGAAGTTTCAGTGGGTCTAAGGACCAGTTTTTTGCCTTTGGACCTGATGGGGGAGGGCAAATTGTCCAAAATGCCCCAACACTAAACAAAAACCCAGATGTTCACTTCTGGCTTTGAAAAATTGGTATTAAACTTAAATTCAATATTCGAAATTGCAATGAAAGCCTGCTGCCTATTTAAACAGGAAATCACTACTCATCATAGCTTTAAGGAAAATTAATTCATTCTCCTCTGCTACAAAATGGGTGCATGGGAGGACTAGCTGACACAAAGCCTTGTTTCCTGTATGAAGCCCCAGAGCTCCATTTTGCCCACCCCTGGCATAGCAGACATTTAGAGCAGAAGAATCTTCCAGATTACAGGTCAGGCAATGGATACATTATGAAATGGCATGACTCATTGGAAAAGACAATAGTTATCAATAAAGTAAATGGCAGTAGGAAAAGAAGAACACATTGCAAATGGATTGACTCAATAAAGGAAGCCTTAGCCCTGATCTTGCAAAACTGGAGCAGGCCAATTGAGGACCAGGGGTCTTGGAAGTGTTTCATTCCGGGTTGGAACGGAGAACCGTCGAGACGTGTTCCTCCTAGTCTCCTAAGAGAACCGTCTGGCTAATAGGTGGAAATAGGTTATTGGTGATATCGATAACCTGAAATGACCTCCTGGTAAGGGGGTCTTGGAGGGCTAGTTTGAGGCTGCAGTACTGTGGAAAAAAGAAGAAAGAAAGGAGAGAAGGGAGAAGTGGAAGATCCCATGGTCTGCAGTGAGTAACGGGGCCACGTCCACCTTTATGCCTTCCCCAAATAAGGGGTTGAGGAACACCTCCAACTTTTTAAAATTTGGTTGTTGTCTTTTATGGACAATTTGGTTTGGATGCAGCGGAGCTTTGGGCTTAGATTGAAGAGGCGCCTTCCCCTTTTTTTTACGGAAAGCCTCCCTCCTTATTGGAAAACTACGAAAAACCAACCCTCTGTTAAGATATTCTGTGATGTGGAAAGAAATGACTTGCAAATGAAAAGAAATTAATGACTTTTCAAAAGGTTTTCAAAAGGTTAGTTTGAATTGGAATACAGCGAATTTAAAACTTACCTTTTATCTTTACTTGAAAAGGAACCATATAGATTGCTGGGTTGCTTTAGAGTAAAGCTGCAATCAGCTCTGTGTTTGGGGCGGCACCGGAAACTGGAATGCCGCGTTGGCAGATGGGAACTGTAGTTTGAAGCTATGATGGTGCCCCTTGAGTAGTGAGCAAACCAAGGGGCGGATCCAGAAATAGAATACAGCGTTGGATGCTGGGATTGGCAGTTTTCCATGGTCCCATGTAATGAGAAATCGGATTTGAAAAGCAACGAAAGAGGCTTATTGA
This sequence comes from Phrynosoma blainvillii, assembly GCA_026167975.1. NCBI lineage: Eukaryota > Metazoa > Chordata > Lepidosauria > Squamata > Phrynosomatidae > Phrynosoma > Phrynosoma blainvillii. Next base: position 273,250,023 of record JANUYF010000003.1, read on the forward strand.
AGATTTAAAGGAGGATATCAAGGAAAGGAAATAAACGGTGCGTGCTGAATTATCTGTATCCGTATAATTAAAAGGAGGACATTGTGGAGAGGAGGAATAAGAAGGAGAAACATCAAGAAGGAAAAACACCAAGCATCTGAGGAGCACAACAGAAAAGGAGAGTGCTGAAATATTGTGTGTGTTATGCTAACTTTTATTATATTGCATTACATCTATTAGTTTTCAGTTGGAGTAGAAGGACGCAGTTAAGAGAAGGAGGACTTAACTACTGTGTCTCCTGGAGAGAATTTCTAGTTCGGCAGTCTTTCTGCCAGTATGGAAATAAGAAAGTGGAACTAAGGCAACTGGAAGAGCAGTCTGGTGTAGTTTTTGTATTCCAAGAGGCGCCGAACTCTTTGAAATTATCCCTGTCTGAGGAGAACTGTATAAGAGATGGTCTCTCTTTTTTCTGTTTGTAATTGATACCTCTATATATAAATTGGTGGTGTTAGCTCTCCTTTTGAGATTTTTATACAAAGTCTGATCGATACTCAAAACAGTATTGTGGATAAAATACTAAAGGAATATTGGGAGAAAGTAAATCTCAACTCAGTATTGTTGAGAATTGGATAAATGGCCACTGGAAAAACCAGGGCGCAAACTTTAGCACAAGTACAGGCACAGACAGGTCGGAGAACATCAGTAGACCAAACTAAAACAATGGATAACAACTCCCACATTTTGGATGAAATACGGAAGATTAGGCTAGAGTTAAGTAAAGAAATCCAAGATTTAAAACAGGAAATGGCGGACCTTAAGGTGGAACTGAAAAAAGAATTACGGGATGATCTGAAAATTGTTAGTGGCTCTCTAGATAAAGTTTCCCAGGAAATGAATAAGATTAAAAATAAGGTGGAGAAAATAGAAATTAAACATGGAAATTTGGAATGTAATTTAAAAGAGATTAAATTGAAACAAAAGGAACTAACAGATGATAATATTGTTAAAGATTTACGTGCTAGAGAAAGAACGATTAAAATAAGAGGGATTTCTGAACAAGATAGAGAAAAGCTATTAGAAAAGGTATCCCAGATTCTGGGGGAGTATATGGAAATATTGCCAGAAAAATGTGTGGATGAAATCGATAACTTGTACAGATTAAACTCGTATGTGGCTAAACAAAGACAGGTCCCTAGGGACGTTATGGTTGTCTTTGTTAGAAAAATCTTTAAAGACGCCATATTACAGAGATATAGAGATATACCGATACAGTGGGAGGGTAAGAATTTACAGCTTTATAAAGATATACCTCCCGCAATTCTGAGGAAAAGACGGGAATATAATTTCCTGACTTCATATCTCAGAGATAGACATGTGGTGTATCGGTGGCTGATCCCTGAGGGGTTAGTCTTATGGTACCAAAAGAAAAAAATCGAAATCAGAACAATACAGGAAGCAAAGGATTTTCTCAAATTCTTTAAAAAAGACGAACAAAACGATGAAGAAGATAATCTTGATAAACTATCAAATAAAGATAATAATAGTGGAATTAAAAAACAACGAATGGAAAAAAAGAATAGGAAGTACAGAGAGGAGAGGAAGGACAGTAGCGTAGCTAAGGTTTATCAGGAAGAACAGGATCTAAACGGAAGGGGTGTAAAGTCTATTACACAAACAGATAGCTTATCTAAACAGGCAGAGAGTGAGAGTAGTGTAGAGACAGACTCTGGGTCGGAGGGGGATGAGGAGATTAGTCCTGAACTGGAAGGTGTGATAAAAGAGTAAGAGGAGCGTTAGAAAATTTAATTTAAATTAGGTGGGATATAAACAACGAGGGAAATGACTTGTAAGATTTTTCAGAAAACAACTAACAGCTTAAAAATTGTCTCTCTTAATGTGAAAGGATTAAATGGATGTGCGAAAAGAGGGAAAGTATTCCACTATTTAAAAAAATTGAATGCAGAAATCCTGTGCTTGCAAGAATTAAGAATAAAAAAAGACAATGTGAAGCTTCTACAGAATCAAAGATTAGGTAGAGTGTTTATTTCTGCAGCTGACAAAAAGAATAAAGGGGTAGCGATTTATGTGAAAGATGTCTATGAAGCAATAGAGGTCCTGAATGATAATAGGGGTCATTATATTGGAGTCCAAACCATGATTGAAGGAGAAAAAGTCCTTTTGGTGGGTGTTTACGGTCCATTGGCAAGGAGAGGGAGATTTTATGAGAAATTGTTAAATAAAATTGAAAACCTGTCATTTGATTCATGTATTTGTATGGGGGACTGGAATGGGGTAATGGATCCCCAATTAGATAGACTCTCGAATAAAAAGATTAAACTAAAACAAGGCAAATTGCCACAAAAATTTTTTGAGGTAATAGATAGGTTGGAACTTTTAGATATTTGGCGGGTTCTGAACCCCGGGAAAAAAGAATTCTCATTCTACTCAGAACGACACTGTTCTTGGGCACGTCTAGATATATTTTCTGTGTCTAAGAATATCGTACCTAAAGTACTGAACGCGAATATAAATTCAAGAACAATCTCTGATCATGGACATATTGAAATTACTATTAAATTGAGACCTAAGGAAGTCTGTTGGCACTTAAATGAAAAGATGTTAAATAATGAGAAGGTAAATCAGGAGGCTATAATCTGCCTACAGAATTATTTAAAAGAAAATTTGGATAAGGGCACTTCAATAATAACTGTTTGGGAAGCTGCGAAAGCAGTTATGAGAGGCTTTTTTCTAAAAAAAAGCTGTCTGTTTAAAAGAATGAGAGTACAAAAATTAAAGAAACTACAAGAGAAGCTAGAGTTGAAAGAAAGGTATTATAAAAAACATCCTAATGAGACAATTATTAATACTGAAATTAAAGATTTACAAAATCAAATCTCATCACTGCTGATGGCAGAAAGACAAAGTGATCTTAAATTTATTAAGCAAAATTTTTTTGAAGGAGGTAACAAACCGGGTAGATGGTTAGCATTTCAAATGAGAAAGGAAAAAGCAAAAAAACAAATAAACTGTCTAAGGGTACAGGATCAAAAATTTATTGACCAAGATCAGCTGAAAAAGATTGTGTATGACTTTTATGCTCAGCTTTATAGGAAAGGAGAAGAGGTTTCTAAGGAAGACATTAATGAATATTTGAATAAATGTGAGGTCTCTGCATTTACTGTATCGCAAAAAGAACAGCTGAATAAGAGTATCTCCTGTCAGGAAGTTCTTGAGGCAATCAGTAGGATTAAATCTGGGAAAGCATCTGGTCCAGATGGCTATCCAGCTGAATTCTATAAGAAATTCGCAAATCAAATAGCCCCAATACTGTGTAATGTAATGAATGAGATTAATCAGGACACTTATCCAACAACTTGGGCTCAGGCTAATATCGTTATAATTCCCAAAGAAGATAAAGATAATCAGGATATTCGGAACTATAGACCCATTTCTCTGTTAAATGTAGATTATAAGATCTTCGTTTCAATTTTAGCAGAGAGACTGAAAAATATATTAATGACTTGGGTCCATAAAGATCAACGTGGATTTTTACCACAGAGACAGATTAAAGATAATATCCGTGTTGTACTTAATATGATTGAAATGTATGAAAAAAGAATAGATAAAAAACTGATTATGACCTTTATCGACTTTGAGAAGGCATTTGATAAAGTAGACTGGGCCTTTCTCTTCCAAGTTCTTGAAAGAGTGGAAGCTGGAGAACAGTTTATTCGCTGGATTAAGGCTATATATAATTATCAAGAGGCACAGGTCTTGGTTAACGGAGAAAGAACAGAAAGAATTAGGATACAAAATGGAACCAGACAGGGATGCCCTTTATCCCCTCTTCTGTTCCTAATGGTTATGGAAATACTTAATATTAATATCAGGAAGGACGACAGAATTGTTGGGGTAAAATGTAGAGGCCATGAATTCAAACTTTGTGCTTATGCAGATGACCTTTTGGTCACTACAGTAGACCCGGATAGAAGTATAACTCAACTACTAAATACTCTTAAGGCATTTTGTGCTGTCTCAGGCTTAAAAATCAATAATAACAAAACTGCCATGTTAACTATGAATGTAACTAAAGAGGAAGAAGCTAAACTTAAAGAAATTACTGACTTTCAGATTAGTAAAAAAGTAAAATATTTAGGAATTACTATTACAAAGAAAAATGTAGATCTCTTTAAAAATAATTATGGAAAAATTACTACAGAATTATCTAAAGATCTAAAAGTATGGGATAAATTGCAGTTGTCCTGGATAGGTAGGATTTCGGCTATAAAGATGAAAGTTTTGCCCAAATTTATGTTCTTTTTTCAGAACCTTCCTATAATTACCAATACAAAACCTTTTAAAATCTGGCATAAGGAACTCTCTAAGTTCCTATGGAGTGGAAAAAGACCCAGGGTGAAGTTTAAACTAATGCAAAATAAGATCCAAAATGGCGGTATGGCCCTTCCTAATCTTCAGGTTTACTACGCAGCCTGTTGTTTGGATTGGATGAGGGAGTGGTTTATGTTAAAAAATGAAGAGATTCTAGCATTAGAAGGTTATGGGCTAAGGTTCGGATGGCATGGTTACTTATTTTATGAAAAACACAAAGTACATAAAGACTTTAGTAATCATTTCATCCGTAAAGCGTTGCTTAATATCTGGCTTAAATATAAGGCTAGAATATGTCCGGAACTCCCCACATGGACCTCAATTCATGAGGCATTCCACCAGAGAGAAGTTATTGCAAAAGGTAGATGGACAACATACGAAGATTTAACAGAAATAAACAAAGCAGATGGTAGTCTGGTGTTTAAAAGACATGAGCGTTTGATTGAAGAAGAACTAGTTTGTGGATGGCTTCTGTATCGACAACTTCGAGAAAGGTTTCGCAGTGACCAGAAGCTGATTGGAATAAGAGGCCAAAAGAATAGGCTAGACGAAATTGTTTGCCAAGAAAATAAGCGCAAAATTGCCGCGTTCTATGAGCATTTACTGAGTTTTGAATTAGAGGAAGATTTAATTACAGAACATATGATTAAATGGTCACAAGATCTAAATTATAATATTAATCTAGACCAATGGGAAAGAATTTGGTTAAACAGAGTGAAATATACTGTATGTTATGATATGAGGGAAAATCATCTAAAGATGCAATTTAGGTGGCATCTGACACCTGCCAAAATTGGCAAAATATATAAAGGTGTCTCCGACAAATGCTGGCGCTGTAAAAAAGAGACGGGTACTTACATACACATGTGGTGGCGTTGTAAAAAATCCCAAAAATTTTGGACAAAAATTCACTGTGTTATGGAAAAGATTTTACAGACAAAATTAGATTTAGACCCTAAGCTATATTTACTTAGTTTATGTACAGATCAAGAATTAGAATATAAATATGGGAAGCTGATCTTTTATATGACAACTTGTGCTAGACAGGTGTTTGTTAGATCTTGGAAATCAGCCGATGTTCCAGCTATAGAATGTTGGCTCCACAAACTTTTGGAAGTGGCGCAATTGGAGGAACTTACTTGTTCCTTGAGAGGATACAATATAGAGAAAAACGAGAGGGTATGGAAACCATTACGGGATTACTTGGAGGGATTATATAAATATAAAGATGAATAGATTTTTAACAATTTTGTTTTATCGGTTGAGAAGCTATAGGAATTATTTGAGTTGTGGAATTTAGGCTGAATTTAAGCTCTTTAATCTTTAATTTTGACTTGTATGCTGACTATAAACTTGTGAGTAGGTGTTCCGGAATGTGATATATTTTGATTCTCTGTAAATATAGTGATTAATAGCTTCAGAGTACATCTAGGAAGGTTCATTTGAGCTTGTATAAGATCTGGGTCCAAGTTCAGGAAGTGATATTGTGTGAGTGTTTATTTGTTTTTGTTTTTTTTTTCTTTTTTGATGTTTATTTGTCGGTTTGTTTAGTGGTTTGTTTGTTTGTCTGTTTTGGATATGATGTATTTTATGTTTGTATGATATGTTTTTTAATGAATAAAGATTTAAAAAAAAAAAAAAAAAAAAAGAAGGTAATAATAAATCAAAGCTGACTAGCCACCAAATGACAATAGTTTTGTTGCAGATGTTGTTGCTATTTATATTCGATCTTGTTAGCCATCATCTTGTTTCTAGGCTGTACTGGAACAAAAGCAATCTGAATGCAGTACAATGTAAATACAATATATCCACAATATGTATTGAAAAGCCTCAAGGTCTTCTTATCCCCTGGATGTGCACTGTAAAACTGTTTTTAAAACAACAGAAACCCTGCAATATCTAATCAGAAGAATTTTATACAGGTTAAGTCTCCCTTATCCAGAATTCTAAAATCTGAAATATTCAAAAAATCAATACTTTTTTCATAGGTATCTGAGCTAGTGACACCTTTGCTTTCTGGTGGTTCAGTGTACACATACTTTGTTTCATACACAAAATTCTTAAAAATATGGTATAAAATTACCGTTGGGCTATGTGTATAAAGTGTATATGAAACATAAATGCATTTTGTGTTCAGACTTGGGTCCCATTTCCAAAATATCTCATTATGTACATATATGCAAGTACAAGTATTCCAAAATAAAATAAAAAAAATATCCGAAGCATTTCAGATAATCATCCCAAACCTGTTGTGAAGAGCCACTCCTTCACCTAACTACTTTTTCTTTCAAAGGGCAGCCTTATGGGTTTTACTATCCCATCGCTGCCCCAATATGTGATGTACCAGACCACTTTTATTTATATCTAGGGGTTTACTCCCCAAACTTGGTTTCTTTATTTCTTAGTAGCATGGATAGTGATTCGAAATTCAGACAAGCTTGTAATTAAATAACAATAAAACTTTATTTGAATGATGGTTAACAATGGTGGGGTGCAGACCAGCAGCTCTGGGCTGCCCCGGAAAGCAACAGATTTGGGGCTGCAGCTACCCCACGCCGCAGTCCTGATGCCACTCATTTCAGGGGTGGCAAAAGGCCACCCTAAGAGCCGGTGCGTGGCTCTTCTTTGCCCTTTCCAGCACAGCGTGTTTGAACGCTGTGCCGGAAAAGCATCCTGATGCTGCACTCCATGTGTAATAGCACGCAGCGTCAGGATGCTGCCAGCATGGGGTTGGGGCGGCTGGCGTGTGGCTTGGTAGAATTTGATGGGACATATAATCAAAGTTAAAATGTTGAAATGTAAAGATGTGTGTCTGTATTTTTCCTTGCTGAGAAAAGTTGTTTTCTGAGGCCAGATTCACAATTATCAGCCCAGGTGTGCTTTAGCCCAAACAATCAGTTAACAAGCTACAGTTCTGTGAGAAAGTGCTTTGTTTACAATAAGAGGTTTCATAAACATGGGAATGTTATGGGAACTGCAGTCACATGATTTAATATGGTAATTAAAGGTTGGGCTAACACACGTCATGTAACTTCAACCAATCAGTCTGAAAGGGCTACACCCAAAGGGGTGGAGAATTGGGGGCTGAGAGTTGTGATCCAGAAAAGTCTCACTTTTGTCTTTTAACTTTAAGCTGAAATGGACTAATTAAAATATTTTCCTGATGCTGCAGCTTAACTAACTTTAAACCATATAGCAGATAAGTTTTGTTCCTGTTTAGCCATTCTGACTAAAGTGAAGATGCTATTATTATTATTATTATTATTATTATTATTATTATTATTATTATTATTATTTGTTTTTGCTCATGCTGTTTTACAATAAAAGAAGCTTGCTGGAGATACCAGATTTTTGGTGATTGGCTTTATGGACTGTTTACAATAAATCCATCAACACAATTCAACACTCCATCTCTGCCTCCAGGCCGGCCCTTTGGGCCAGTCTGCAGAGGCCCAATGTTTCACTTGTTAAAGTTTTGTATTCACTTGTTCTTGTTATACCTTTTTACACACTCTTTAACTTTAGAGAACACCAGATACTCTCATTTAGGACCCTCACACAGTCCTTATTTACTGTTATCCTTTTAACCTTATTTTTATAATAGCCTAACTATATCCTGCAGGATATCAAATATCAGCAACTCCCTCACATGGAGTGCTAGTCACTCACTACTGGACTTTTCACTCACAGTCCCTCACTCCTGGACTGTTACACATCCAGACCTGGTCTGACTTCAACTGTCAGCAATGGAATTCTTTATCACCTACAGCCCAACATTCTATTGTCTGTAGACAGGTTACTCCTGATTGGCTGATGCTAGCTTGGCATAATTCTGCCTGCTCTCTACACCAGGGGTAGGCAACCTTTCCCCTTTAAGGGCCGAGGGACTTCAGCTCCCAGAATCCCAGGAGCTATTGGCCAACATGGCTGAGGCTTCTGGGAGCTGAAGTCCCTCGGCCCTTAAAGGGGAAAGGTTGCCTACCTCTGCTCTACACTATCAAGATTTCCAGTATGATGCCAACTGGGGAAGCTATTGTCAGGGATGATGGGAGTTGTAGCTCTTCACCTCTGGCTCTAACTCACCACCTTGTTATGCAGCAGAGCTGACCAGCTTTGATCAGTGGTTGATGCTTCTTTCCCAAGCAGCAGAGTTTCAGAGAATAGGCTGAAGACCCTGACAAACTCTCCAAGCCTTCTCACTCTTCTTCCTGAGATGTCTCCAAACTTCTCCAGGATTCTTCTGGTTCTTGTATCTTCCCTCAAGACACCAGACAACTCAGTAGTCTTATATAAAAGATCTACTTTATTCTACTATATACATAAATACTATATGCCCTACAAATCACAATCTCTACACTTCACAGTATCTCCAAAACTACTCTACTCTACTCCACACCACAATATGCATTGGCAAACATTGCACTTATAGCCATTGTTAGTCACCACCCACTAGTCAGTTTCCACCCAGTGGACGTGTACATTCATTTTGATTGGTTTACATAGATCATCCCATACTTAAGACCAACCCAAGAATTTCATCATTTTACCTTGACTACTTAATGAATCTCAGGTGTTTGCAATCTATAACAGGTGTTTTCAATATACACTCTATAACTTTGTCCTTGGCCCTCAAGGCTTCCAAAATTACATTATCCTTTTCACCTGTGTAGCTTCATGATTGTTCCTGCTTAGTCACTGTGACTATCACATATTTTATTTCTATTACTGTATGTCCCATGTTGCATTTTCCTTAACAGCTATGGTTGCAAAGTAGCTGCAACTGCAACTTCAGTAACAGTGGTGCTTGCTGGAATGGGGACTAAAGGGGGTTGCAGACTGCCAGAAATAGTGTAAATTGAGTCCACATTTAGGGTTAGGGTTAGGGTTAGGGAATCATAGGAATTGTATTTTATTGTGGCACCAGAGCTCTCTGAGAGAGAAGGCTCAATGCCTCAGGAAAAAAAAAAAAACAATTCCCATGAATCCCTAGCACTAACCCTAACCCTAAAAGTGGACTCAATTTGCACTATTTCTGGCAGTCTGCAACCCCTCTAAATCTACTTGTCCCTTATATCTCTGTGATGAGATATAAGTAGCAGTGCTTATTTGGGGAGGTGACTCTTGAAGATCCAAGGCAGTAAACAAGCAGATTTCCCTTAGTTGAAAAGCCTGGAGCAGAGGGACCCAATAAAAGTCTGTGTTTCCCATCTGTTACAATCAGCTATGGGTGAATCAATGTTGCCCATGCTTCAAACGAATGTTTAAAAGGGAAAACTAAGACCAAGATGGAAAATTAACTTACCCTAACATCAAAAACACTTTTAAAAACTAAAGTTGGGAGGACTGCTGGATCCTGGAGCACTGGGAGGAGCCCAGCTGACCTCGTTCGCCCCCAGGAGTGTGAGAAAGATGGGAAGCCATGAGAAGCTGTAAAACTGTAAAGAGAGAAGAGAAGTTCTAAAAAGGCAAGTGAGGCAAGCAAGATAAGCGAAGACGAAAGGGACTATATTTGAGAGGCAAAGAAGGTGAAGAATTTAAGGTAAAGAAAGATGAAAGGTAAATAAAGATGAAAGAAAGCAGGGGAAAATATTGGAGAGGAGAACTGGGGGGAGTGGAATAGAGAGAAACAGAGTTTGGAAAGAAAGGAAAGAGAGGAATGTATTCTAAGTGGAGACTTGTTGCGAATTAGGTGGAGATAAGAGAGGAGAGGAAGTGGGTTTCGAGAAGGAGAAAGCAACAAGAGAAAGAGAAAAGGGATGCTTCCAACTCCTGGTGATAAAAGCAAGCAAAAGATACCAAAAGATAGGAATGACAGATGCCGAAGATACAGAAGATATGAAATAAAGGACAAAAAATAAGTAAATACGAAGGACACAGTGTCACGGCCAGCCAAGAACAGGTCTCGGAGGATGAGGAGGAGGATGGGGCTCCTCCAGAGCAAGAGGTAATTGGCACAGTCTGTCTGCTGGGATCCTGGATGAACTGGCCTGCTCCGAACCTCCAAAGACTTTGGTTGCCTTGATTACACAGGCCATCTGCCTGGACTGCCACCTTACTGCTCGAAGAGAGGCTCGAAAATCTGGCCTTCCGCCTCCTTCGGCGCTGGTGCCATCATCTCCTGCAGCTGCCCCTGAGCCCGCTGCTCCTGGGATCACAAAGGAGCTGATGCAGCTGGGAGGATCTCGGCCCTGGCTGTCAGGGACAGAAAAGGAGCGGAGGAGGTGAGAGGGCCTGTGTTTGTACTGTGGCCTCTCTGGACATTTTGCCAGGGTCTGCCTGGCCAAGGGATGTCGAACCAAGCCACCGGGAAATGGCGCACCCCAGGTGTAGAATGGGTTTGTCACCTGTGGGCCTCTTGGAAACCACCCCTGCTTCTTCGGTCTCCCGGAGGGACCCCTTGCTGGTGGCTGCCAACCTGCAGCTTCTGTCTATGGAACTTTTGCCGGTAGGAGCCACGTTGGATTTGGGGGCCTCCAGTGGCTTCATGGACTTGGCTTTTGCTTGTTGTCATGGGATCCCAATGGAGGCTCTCTTCGAGCCCCGGCCGGTGGAGACCATCAATGGATGGCTTCTCCGATTGGGCCCCGTGAGTACTGTCAGGAGCACTGCTGGCCAGAGCAGATCCCAGCTGCGGTAATGGTGGGGGTTCAGGACAGTACGGTGATGTTGCTGGAGAAGTACCAGGACTTCGTAGATGTCTTTGATAAAAAGGAGGTGGACTGGCTTCCCCCACACCGGCCCTATGACTGTGCTAATGATCTGGTGCTGGGGGCTCCTATCCTGGTGGGACATCTCTACTCGCTCTCAGAGCCTGAGCTGGCAGCTCTGAGGGATTTTTTAGAGAAGAACCTGCAGCGGGGCTTCATCTGTCCCTCCAAGTCCCCTGCAGGTGCCCCAGTGCTCTTTGTCCACAAGGAGAGTGGGGAGTTGCGCCTCTGTAATGACTATTGGGCGCTCAATAGGATCACCATCCGCAACCGCTACCCCCTGCCATTGATTCCTGAGTTGTTGGAGTGGCTTCGCCATGCCAAGGTCTTTACCAAACTGGATATTCAAGGAGCCTACAACTTGGTAAGGATTCGGGTGGAGGATGAGTGGTAGACAGCCTTCCAGACTCGGTATGGGCATTATGAGTATACCGTCATGCCCTTTGGACTCTGTAATGCCCCCACCGTCTTCCAGCACTTTGTGAACAATGTGTTCAGGAATTATTTGGACCGGTTCATGATCATCTATCAGGATGACTTCCGGATCTACTCACCAAACCAAGCTACCCATGATTCCCATGTGTGTGCAGTGCTCAAGAAGCTGAGGGAACACTGCCTATATGCCAAGTTGGAGAAGTGTACTTTTGATCACCGAGAGGTAGACTTTCTGGGGTACACTGTCTTGGCACAGGGCGTGGCCATGGACCCAGCCAAAGTTGAATCGGTGTTGTCTTGGCAGCCCGCTTGCAACAGGAAGGATGTTCAGCGGTTTTGGGGGTTCGGCAACTTTTATCAGAAGTTTATTGAGGACTACGCGGCCCTCACGAGCCCCATCTCCCAACTCTTGTTGGGGGAAGGACCAGTTCCAGTGGATGGTGGAAGCTCAGTCTTCGTTCGAGGCCCTGAAGGCACACTTCACGTCGGCCCCGATCTTGCAGCACCCGGATCCTTGCATGCCCTTTGTCGTGGAGTTGGATGCCTCGGACGTAGCCATCGGGGAAGTGCTGCTCCAGCCCCCAGGTCCTCAAGGGCACCTGCTGCCTTGCGCCTTCTACTCCCGGTAGCTCTCTCCTCCAGAGTTGAACTACACCATCTGGGAGAAGGAGCTGTTGGCAATCAAGGAGGCCTACAAGACTTGGTGACATCTGCTGGAGGGGGCAGCGCACCCAGTGGTGGTCCACACTGACCACAGGAACCTGCAGCACCTGCAGACAGCCAGGAAGCTTTCTCAGAGGCAATAGCGCTGGCCGTCCTTTTTCGCCCACTTCTGCTTCCAGCTCAAATACATTCCCCAGTCCCAGAACCAGCAGGCACATGTGCTCTCGCAGAAGCCGGAGTACGCCACGTGCCCAGAGAGGGAGTTGCGCTTGACCATTCTTCGCCTGGAGAATTTCGCTGTGGCGCCGAGGGAGGCCATGCTGATGGACCAGATCTGGGAACTCCAGGGCCAGGGCCCACTGTTGGCACAACATTCAGGGGAAGGGGATGCCTCACCCTTCGTCATGCGGGACGGCCTGCTCTACCACCGGGGTCGCCTGTATGTGCCAGCAGGGCTGTCAGGAAGCAGTCTTGCGCCTGTGTCACAACTCCAACCTGGCGGGGCACTTCAGCTTCTGCAAAACTCTGCATCTCCTAACCCAGGGGTAGGCAACCTTTCCCCTTTAAGGGCCGAGGGACTTCAGCTCCCAGAATCCCAGGAGCTATTGGCCAACATGGGACTATTGGCCAACATGGCTGAGGCTTCTGGGAGCTGAAGTCCCTTGGCCCTTAAAGGGGAAAGGTTGCCTACCCCTGTCCTAATCCGAGAGTTTTGGTGGCCTCGAGTTCAGGTGGAGGTGGCCAAGTATGTGCACATGTGCCCAGTGTGCAATCAGGCAAAGGACCATCTGGGTCGGCCTGTGGGGTTGATGATGCCACTGCCAATGCCATTAGGGCCTTGGAGGGTCGTGTTCATGGACTTTATTATGGACTTGCCCTTCCCTACAACAATGTGATCCATGCCTCGACCCAGCAGGCAGCTTTCTTTGCAATGAGAGGCTTCCATCCGTGAGGCTTTCGGGTGGTGGTGCCAAGCTCGGAGGCCCCTGCAGTGAATCAGTGGCTCTAGGAGTCCTGGGCAGCACAGTCCCTACTGCAGGAGCAGCTCGAGGTGGCCTAGGAGGCCTATAAGAAAGGTGCAGATCGGTGCCATCAGGAGGGTCCTCCTTTGCATGTGGGGGACTCGGTCTGGCTCTCCACATGTCACCTGCCCCTGCAGCGGCCCTGTCAGAAGCTGGACATTTGGTTTGTGGGGCCCTACAAATTGTGGCCCAGGTGAATCCAGTGGCGTTCTGGCTCCAGCTCCCCTGGACCTGGTGGATTCATCCCATGTTTCATCACTCCCTGTTGCTCCTGGCCTCCGATGTTCGGCCTGATGCTGGCCCGACGTCCCCACCCACGCTGGTTTTGTTGAATGGGGAGCAGGAGTTTGAAGTGGCCCAGATCCTGGACTCTCGTCGCCGTAGGAGATACCTCCAGTATCTGGTTGACTGGGTCATCTATGGGCCAGAGGACAGCTCCTGGGTGGACACTTAGGACGTCCCTGCCCCACAGCTGTTCCAGGCTTTCCATCACCACTGCTCGGACAGACCGTGTCCTCCTCAGCTGAAGGGAGAGGGTTATGGGAGGGCGAATGATGTCACAGCCAGCCAAGAACAGGTCTCAGAGGATGAGGAGGAGGATGGGGCTCCTCCAGAGCAAGAGGTAATGGAGGCTACACCAGGGGCTAATCCTGCTCCAGTGCAGGAGTTAATTGAGGTTACACCAGGTATTAATCCTGTTATGCTGGAGCCCAGCCCTTATCTCCCAGCCCCAGAGGTGGAGGCTCAGCCAGGTCCTAGTACTGATGGGATTCCTCTGGTGGTACAGCAGTCTAGTGGTGACTCTGGGGAAGAATCAGGCTTGAAGGTTCCCTCCTTCAGGAAGCGCAGGGCTGAAAGTGCTGGTACACGCAGATCCCAGAGAATTTCTGTTAGGCAATTAGCTAACCAGCTCATCTGGTATGGGGGAGGGCGTTCCCTATTTATGAAGCAGAAAGACGCCAACTCAATGCCAGGGTTTATTGCATGATCCTTTGGTGTGATTGCTGCCTGCACTGGCTCCCTGCATGTTGACTCTTTGTTGCCTTGACTCTTGACTTTGGAACGGACTGGACTATTGCTACCCACTGGCTGACCTGACCCTGGACTGGACTGGCTATCATGACTCTGGTATCCCTGATTTCAGCTTTGACTTTCGGTTTGCTCTTTCTCTCACTCCCTGCAAGGCTTGTGGACTCTTTGCAGCTGCATAGCTAATTACCTTTTTGAGCCATCCTTATCGGCATAGGTTTGTGTTTGCTGGCCGCAATCCAGGATGCAGAGAGGGTTATAAAAATAAACTTAATAAAAAGAAAAAATAAATAATAAAGAGGGAGTGAAAGTGGCGAAAAGAATAAAATATTGGAGACAAAGACAAAAGACCAAGACTGGTTCTAAAGGGCAAAAGATTAAAGGACTGAATAGAGTTAAAGTGTTCTGAAAATATATTAAAGACATTTTTTAAAAAGGACAAAAAAGATAGAAGAATGAAGAAGACACCCTTACTAAATTTGATGGAAACAAGAAGCACACAGAATAATAAAGAAAAAGTAAGAAAGGACTGTAATTATTAATATTAGTAATTAATAATTAATTATTAAGAACTATCTGTTTAATAGAGAAATAAGAATTGAATTTTTATCTTAATTAAGAAAACAAGGGAATAAGTTAATGTCTAATGATTAAGATATCTGCCTCTTTTAATACTCTCTTTGTTTCTTATGATTTTCTAGATGTAACTAAATGAAAAGTAGTAAATATATAAACTTTTTGCAAAAATTGTGAATGAAATATGGAATTTAAATTTTTATTAGTTTAAAATTTTAGAAGTGTATGAAAAAGTGTTGGGTCTAGAACAAAATATAAAGATTATTCACTGGTTTAGAGAAAATATGTATTAAAGATAAAGAAAAACTATTTGGAATTAATAATATAGTATTTGTGGTATTTAGGAGAAGGTAATAGTAAATATGCCATATTGAATTATTTTGAATTAGCATTATCGGTAAAGTTAATAGATCGTTAAACATATAACTTACCAATAGAATTATTATAAAGTATTATTTGTAATTCAGGATTATTATATAGCACTGAAAATTCATTAAACAGGCAGAGAAAGAAGGGACTATGGCTACAATTATAAAGAATCTGTAGCAAATTCAAACAACTTCTCAAAGAAGAAGATCGATGGAAGATTCAATGAAAGTCACTGACCCTATTGTGATGTTGCTAGATGAAATATGTAGGTTAAAACAAGAAGTGAAAGAAAATAGATTGAAAGAAGATCTAAGAGAGACAATCCAAGAAATATGGGAGGAGATTAAAGAAACAAGAACAAAGATAAGAAAAGATCTTAAAAGAGAATTGGAAAAATTAGTAAGAGAATGGAAAAATGTCAGAAGAAATCAACAAGACACAAAAAGATGTGGAAAAGATAAAAATGAAAATGGATACATTGGAACAATTGGTAAAGAAACATTGACAAATCAAGAACAGCAAATTCACGAATGGAGCAACAAACTTAGATACAGGGGAAAATGTATCAAAATAAGAGGATTGACAGAAAAACAAAATGAGGACTTGATAAACAGAATAATACCAAGTCTTGCAAGATATGTAGGACAATTGGAGGAGACATTAGAGCATGAAGTTGACAAGATCTTCAGGGTCAATACATCACAAGCTAAAGACAAAAAAGTTCCATGAGATGTAGTTGTATGTTTTTTCAGATCAAGAATAAGAGATATAATTATTAAGAAAAATTATGAGATAAGACTAATAATAGAGGATACAGAAGTGAAAATCTTTAAAGACATACCAACCCAAATAATGTTTTAAAGAACCAAGTATAAAAAGTCTGGTACAATTATTAAAGAATCTAAATATTAATTTTAAATAGGATGGAATTGAAGGACTTTCTTTTTCATTCCACCAAAAAAGAATTAAGATAGATAATATAATCAAGGCTAGAGAAAAAGAACAAAGATTAAAGGGAAAATATAGGGGGGAAAAGAAGAAGAAGGACACGGTACAGGAAAAATTATAGTAAGAGAATGAAGATCAAAGAGACATAAGGATGACCAAAGAAACATAGAAAAAAATCAACAAACAGGAAGAAGTAAGAAACTCAGAGGAAGAAGATTTTATTGAAGAAATGGAACAGAGAAACAGAGAAAATGAATCCAAAGAAAACAGCGAGGAAGAAAAGTAATTAATACGAAGAAGGAAAAATAAGAAAAGAAAAACAAAACAAAAGAAAAAGAAAACTTTTTTGATTTAAATAAAAATAAGTTGAAATTAAATCATATAAATAAAGACAGTTGATAAAAAATGCATTTAATTAAAAAATTAAGAGGGGAAGAAGGGATGGCACAACAACACAACAACAAAAATAAAATAATATTTATTCTTTGTGAACATCATTGGAAAAGACAAGATGGGAATAAAGATTACATCATGGAATGTTAAAGGCATTAATTCTAGATATAAAAGAAGCATAGTTTTTCACAGATTGGAGAAATTAAACAGTGACATAACATGTATACAGGAAACGAAGATAAGTAAAAACGAAATATGATATATAAGAAACTGCAAATTAGGTAATGCTTGTATAGTAGCCAATGAAAAAAAGAAAAAGGTTTAGTGATATATGTGAAAAGGAAATATCAATCAAAAGAGTTATTCGGAGATGAGGAAGGCGCACATTTTGGGGTGGAAGTGAAATTAGAGAACATAACTATTCTGGTAGCAGGAATTGATGACCCATTAGATAACAGAGAAAAATACTTTGATGGAATACATAAGGAATTGAAGAAGTGGGAATACAATAATATTATACTGTTAGGAGACTTCAACACTGTATTGGATCCAAAAATAGGTATATTGTCACTAGAACGAAAAAAAGAGAGACAAAACCAAGGTAACTTGTCTAAATCTTTTTTTAAATTAGTAGAAGAATTTGGACTACAAGATGTATGGAGAAATAAATACAAAGAAGCAAATGGCTTTACTTTCTTCTCACAAGGACATAATTCTCTTTCAAGAATAGATTTATTTTTAGCTACAAAATCCTTGACCCTAAAGTTTAAATCTGTGGAGATATTGACTAAATGTACCTCAGATCATAACCCAATCATGATAGAGATATTGGAAGAAAATATATATATATCTGGAGGTTGAAGGAAGATGTATTCAAGGACAAAAACAATATAAATAAAATAAAAGAAGCATTAAATATTATTTTAAGGAAAATAAATCAGAAGGAATGGCCCCCAAAATAATATGAGACACAAGTAAAATGATGTAAGAGGAGTTATTACTAAACTACAATATGAACTAAGGAGAAAAGAGAAGGAGAAAGAAGAAAAAATAAGGAAAGAATTAAAAAAGAAAGAGGAATGAAAAAAATGGAGATAAAAAAATTGAAATGTGAAATTGATAACCTACAACATCAAATAAAGATGATAGTGATTAAAGAAATAGAAACGAAATTAAAAGCAGTAAAACAAAGACATTTTGAATCAGGAAATAAAGAAGGCAAATTATTTGCTAGTAGATTAAGGAAGAAAAGAGAGAAATAACTACAGAGATAAATCACAATAGAGAAACATTCATAGATCAGAAAAATATTAAGAGGATTTTTATAGAATACTATGAAAAAATATATAATAAAGGATTGGAAATAAACGCCGACAGAATTTTAGTAAACAATTACCTGGATAGACAAAAGATAAATCCATTAAGCAAAGATCAGAAGGAAAATTTAAACAAACCAATATTGGATAAGGAAATTCTGGTTGAGATAGGGAAATTAAAATTAGGAAAATCACCAGGCCCGGATAGTTAACAGTGATATACTATAAAAATACCACTGAAGAAATAATGACACCACTGAAAGAAATGATAAACAGTATACGAGATCAAGGAATACCCAACTCTTGGAAAGAGGCATACATTTGCCTGATCCCAAAAGAAAACAAAGACACGACTGATATAAGGAATTATAGACCCATCTCATTGATCAATACGGACTATAAGATATTTATAGCTATCTTAGCAACAAGGCTGAAAAAGATTCTCAAAATAAAAATCCATGGAGATAAAAATGGATTTTTACCGGGAAGACAAGCAAAGAGTAACGTGAGAATGGTTTTAAACATCATTGAATTCTTTGAACACCATAATGATAGGAAGTTAGCAATGATATTGATTAATGCCGAGAAGGGTCAAATGGAACTTTATTCAGGAATAGATTACTAGAATGAAAATGGGAATGGAGTTCTTAGATTGGATTAAGGCAATCTATAAAGACCAAAATGCTCAGATAATTATAAATAATGAATGGAAAAAATACAAATAGAGAGAGGAACAAGACAGGGTTGTCCTTTGTCACCGTTATTATTCATCATGATATTGGAAATACTAAACAACAAAATCAGAGAAGACAAGAGGATAAAAGGGGTCAATGTGAAAGGACACAGTTTTAAAGTACAGGCATTTGTGGTCGATATTATTTGTTTTGTAGAAAACCCAAAGGAAAGCATAGAAAGATTACTAGAGGTGATTCACAATTATGGAAGTGTATCAGGATTCAAATTAAACAGAGATAAAATATCAATAATGACAATGAACATGAAAGCAAAGGAAGAGGAAGAACTAAAAGCATTGAGTAGATTTAAAGTGGAGAAAAAGGTTAAATAACTGGGAATACAACTGACAAAGAGAAATATGGAATTATTTAAGAATAATTATTTAAAAACATGGGAAGAAATAAAGAGAAATTTAGAAAGATGGAAGAAGTGGCAGCTGTCCTTCTTGGGAAGGATAGCTGCAATAAAAATGAATATATTTCCTAAATTTGTATATTCCAAAATCTTCCCATAATAATGAAAGAAAAATATCTTGGAAGAATGGCAAAGAGATCTGACAAAGTTTATATGGTTAGGGAAAAAAAGTCAGAATAAATTGGAAGCTATTAACGGAGGATAAAATAAAAGGTGGCTGTGGCTTACCAAACCTGAAACTCTACTACTATGCCACGTGTCTAACATGGATTGAAGAGTGGATTAAACTTAACAATGAAAGGTTATTAGATCTTGAAAAAACCAATATAAGATATTGGTACCATACTTTTTATGGTACGATAAGTTAAAGGACAATAAAGATTTTTCACATCATTTCATAAGAAATGTGTTATTTAAAGTATGGACTAAAATCAAAAAACAATATTACAGTCAGATACCAAGCTGGGTATCAAGCCAAGAGGCTTTTTTAGGAATATCAGGAATAGATAAGAAGCCGTGGCTGACATATAAAGAATTACTAAAGTGGAAAGGAGAAAATGAGATAGAGATAAAAACAGAGGAAAATTAGATAATTTAATTGATAAAAATTGGTTCTTATATAGACAACTAAAAGAATGATTTAAAATAGATAAAATGGATAGGGGTTTGATAAAGGACAAAACAATCATGGACAAGATAATATTTGATAAAGAGGGCAAACATATTTCTCAATTCTATAAATATTAAATGAGAAGGTATTAGAAGATGAATGTGTAAAACAAGTGATGATTAGATGGGCTCATGATGTTGGAAAAACTATTGAATTAGAGGCGTGGGAAAAATCATGGGCAGAAACAAATAAATTTACCTGTGTCAAGATTATAAAGAAAATTATATAAAGATGTTCTACCATTGGTATATGACTCCAATAACAATTAACAGAATCTATAAATTGGGAAATGAAAAATGTTGGAAGTGTAAAAAATCAATAGGAGCATTATACCACCAGTGGTGAGACTGCAAAAAAGCATAATATTTTTGGAAGATGTTCCAAGAAAAAAGTGTGGCTATACTAAAGGTACGAATACCACTCGATCCAACACTCTTCTTATTGAATATAACAAACATGATTAAACCCGAATTAGAAAAGAAATATAAAAGAATAATATTATGTATTGTAACAACAGCAAGAATCATTTACGCAAAATACTGGAAACATGTTAATATCCCATCAGAAGAAGAATGGGAAGACAAAATGAAAGAAGCAATAAAATTAGGTATATTGACAGCAATGATAAAGGATAAATCAAAGGAAGAAGCAGGAAAAGAGTGGGAGATGTTTAAAGAACATTGAAAAATTGACAATTACTGAATATAACATATGAAATTATAAAATTTTGGGAAAGTAGAATCACGAAAAGAAGTAGAAGGGGGTGCAATGAAGAAATATAGACATAAAATGATAGAAAAAATAGAGGCGTATGATAAGGTTTTCGGTTAATTATGTAAAATAAGGGTAAAATTAAGGAAGTCAGAAATTATTAGGAAAAATAAATAGTAATAAAGAAGAGCTATGTATAGAAAGACACCCTCCGACGAGTCGGGAGGTGTTTCTTGTTGTGCTGGCCAAATAAGGACATGAGAAGCCTGGTTGGTCAAGGTGCACAGGGAATGGAAGCACCTGCGCAACTTGTCCAATCGGGTTGTTTGGCTGCTACTCCAAGTCTCACGGTGCTACTGGTCTCACAAGACTTGGGACGAGAGTTTGTTCTTTATAGCTCTGTGCTGCCACGTGGAGACAGCCATTTTCAAGCTTGGAGTTAGTGACCCATCCCACCCACACTTTTTAAAGAAGTTATAAATCGTTACTCTCAGGCTTTACACGCCTTTGGGATCGGGATGGAATTTTTTCCCAGGGTGCTTCCCTGGGTTTTTCACCCTCCCTGAGATTATTAATTAAAATTGATTTGGGAATAGGTCATGGTGTGATAATTCATGTTGTTCTTATTAATTGCTTTATCACAACTTTGGGGTAGGGACTATAATTTAAAATTGTTTGTTTTGTATTTAGGGGTGGGTAATGACCCCCACCCCACAGGAAAATTAATCTGGCTATTTAAATTAATTGGGTTAAAATTGGCATAAGACAAATTTAAAGGAAATGACGTATGCAGTTAAATGCATGATGTCATTAATTCCATGATGTCATATGACGTAATATGTCATCATTTCCGGAGGGGAGGGATTTGTAAATTTGTTGATATTATTGTTTACTTATTTTGTCACATGAGGTGAAGGACCACCCATTTGGGGGGTTACACCGTTACTTACACATGTGAAAAATTTGATCATGTTTATTAGTTTGTAAATAGACCCTGTACAGCTAAATAAAAGTTGTGGCCTGTTTAAACCCAAAAAGAGGCGTCTTGTGTCCTTTGTGCCAGTGCAAAATATATGTCTATGCCTGAATGACAGAATGTATGTAAACTTGTATGGAAAATGTTTGTATAATGTGTGAAGATGTGATTGTAAATGTTTGTGTATGTTTTTTTAATGTAAGATTTATTGGTAACAAACTCAATTAAAAAAAATATTTATCACCTACAGCCCAACATTCTATTGTCTGTTGCCAGCTTACTCCTGATTGGCTGATGCTAGCTTGCATAATTCTGCCTGCTCTCTACACACCTCCTCCTTTAAAAATGTAATTGCCACATACAAGCTCCTTTTCAGGTTGTGTGTGTCAATGAGAACCATTTTCTAACCAGTTACTAAGTTTTATATTTACCCTTTTAAATCAAAACAAATCATAACACTATCTAACATTTGTTTCAATATATAATACATTCCTTATACTTACTTTAACACTCACACACACAACATTTCTTGGTATATCTCTTTCAGCTTACAGATCTTCAGGCTGTCTTGACAAACTGTCTCTTACTATATTATCTTAACCTTTCACATACTCATTCGAAAAATCGATATCTTGGAGTATTAGACTCAACTTCAATAATTTGCCATTGTTATCTTTCATATGATTAAGCCAACATAAGGGAGAACTGGACCAGTCCATGCATATTGTAGTTTATTTCATTTCACTGGCCGAAGACTCAAAACTTAATCTCCTGGTAGCAAGACACACCCCGACGAGTCGGGAGGGGTTTCTTGTTGTGCTGGCCTTATAAGGACATGAGAAGCCTGATTTGCTAAGAAGCCTGATTGGAATTAGAATACCTGTGCACTTAGACCAATCAAGTTGTTTTGTTATTACGCTAAAATCTCGTGGTGTATCTAACCTCTCAAGATTTGGGATGAGAGTTTGTTCTTTATAGCCCTGCACTGCCACATGGAGGCAGCCATTTTAGAGTTTGAACTGAGCGAGTTACATCGCTTTGCTCTCTGCTCTGGCTATCGCTCGGCTTTGGCCTAGCGCTTACTTGTGGCTTTTGCTGCATTTGTGGCTTGTGGCTGATTTTATTCTTACTTTCACAAGCGGGAGTGTTCAGGTAGTTCTCCTGAGCAATCTGGTAGGCTGAGTGAGGCCTTCAGGCCAGTCCTCTGGGCCTGTTGGGGCCTCCACATCCCCAATACTCAGAGGGCTGTACATCTGAGGAGGGCCCTGCAGTAGGCATCCTCACCGGGTGTACAGACCGGGTCCTGGATTCAGGCCCAGCAGCGCCCCGGTGACCCCAGTCTAGTAAGGTCGGGACCTCAAGGCTGGTTTGGGAGGGTCGCTACACTTCCCCCCAGCAGTGAGTGTGTTTGAAGACGGATGTCTTTGGGTTAGGGCTCCCATAGGACCCTTGGTGGACACCTTTTCCCCTGGTTGGTGTTGCCAGTGATGCTTCCTGGCTGTTTACATCTCTTTTGAGACTTGGGGAAGGGTGGCCTTCAGCCTGGTGGTAATCATCCAAGGTTGGGTGATTTTTCTTGGACCCGTGTTCCACTCACTGAATGAGAGATGCCATGCAGTAAGGCCCAATCCAAGAGGTGCGCAGCTTCGGCTGTGCCCAGCTCTGGTCACTCTGCTTCGAAGAGGCCTTCCCAGTCTACCAGCAGAGATGATGAGATTACTGCCCAGTTGGCAGAACTGGGCAAAACTGTTCAGGCTTGTGTTGCACTTTGCAATCAGCTTGCCCAGAAGGGGCTACAAGCTAAAGCCATCAGCTCTATTCCAAACGCTTCTGGTGTTACGGACACAGAAGTGCTGCCCGCTCCTGTGGCATCTGAGGCTCAAGTGATGGATGCTACACTGGGTCCTTCGGTGGTTTTGGCTGCGGAGGCTGGGCACCCCACTATTGCCGATGTGTGGGATCTGCTGAAAAGGGTCCCTGGTATGGAGGCTCAGGGTGCGGCTGCCCCTGTGTCTGAGCAGCCTACTATGGCTGATTTATATAACCTCTTTTGAGGAGTGGTTATTTCAGGTGCTGGTGAAATGAAGCAGACCCGTGAGGTGCAAAGAGGTGATCAAGCTGCTGCTGCCTCTTCTTTGATGGACACCCGAGCTGTTGCAGGGCCACACTTCGGGGGACCAGTGCGGCCAGCTGGTGATGCTTCCCAGCAAGCTTCTATTTCAGGTTTGTCTCCTAATATTGCACATGCTAATTTGCCTACTTCGGTATGGGCTCCAGGTGACCAGGTTAGTCAGGGTGTGGGTGTGGAACAGCCCAACCCTGTGGTTTTGAATGCACCTGTGCAGGCGCCTGCAGTTTCACAGGTCCTTGACACTAGGGCGCAGGATGGTCAGCCAATTGCTGTGGCTAGTAACACCTCTGTGGTGTCCCCTTTGAATGCTCCTGTGTTATCTGGAGCGCTTGGGCATGCTGAATCAGCCTCTTACACTGGAATGTCTATACCCCTTGGTTCACACCTTCCTCTTTCCACTAAAGAAAGGATTTGGAAGGGAGAGTATATTGACCTATTTTCTCTTACTTTCAGGGTTCCCGAACCGAGGATCATAGTAAAAGATGGCATTGTTTTTAGTCTTCCCAAAGAGTTTCAAGTGCTCAAATGCGCTAAGCTGGAGCACAATTTTGTAAATTGGATTATGGGTTTCACTATTTACAGAGGTGTCATAGAGGAAAAAGAGCCATTGAGATCTCCTGACTTTTCTAAATATCAGGAGATCATGATAAAAGCGTACACTATCTGCCATCACAACTCTAGAGGTGCAGCCTGGCTCCAATACGATGAGCAGTTTAGAATGAGAGCTGCACAGGATCACTCTTTATCCTGGAGACATGTTCAGTCTGAGCTTTGGGCTGATGTTATGGTGGGATCTCCCCCTCGAGCAGGTGTGCCAGCAGGTATGTCCCCATGGTTACCATGCCGAGAGGGCTGAATGAGAGGCCTTCCACGGGAGAGAGAAAGCAATTTGGCATATGTTGGGATTTTAACACAGGCAGGTGCAAGAGGCAACCCTGCAGGTTTGAGGATAAGTGCAACATCTGCAGGGGCGGTCACCCCAGCGCTTCCTGTAATAGAGGTAAGTGGTCAGGAGCAGGTAGCGCTCCCCAGCCAGCTTCGCCTGGAGGAAAAGGCTCTGTCACTAATTAAGTTAGACACAATAGTGGTGTGGCTCAAGATATACCCTAATAAAGAGGCTGACTCTTATTTATTTCATGGTTTTTCCCTAGGCTTTTGTATTCCTTATACAGGTCCCAGGGTACATTGTTATGTGCCCAGTGCTCGTTCCGTGACGGAGCTGCCGAATATTGTGAGGGATAAATTAGCAAAAGAAATAGCTGCAGGAAGGATTTCAGGACCCCATGATCAGTTGCCTATTCCTACGCTCCGCCTATCTCCATTGGGTGTGGTTCCTAAAAAAGCCTCTGGGGTATTTAGGATGATTCACAATTTATCATACCCAAAGGGTGATTTTGTGAATGATGCTATAGATCCTGGGCTTACCTCTGTTAAGTATGCATCGTTTGATTCAGCAGTGAAGATGATTAGGAATTTAAGCAAGGGAGCCCTTTTGGCTAAGTGCGACATTAAGTCCGCCTTTAGGCTCCTTCCTGTTCATCCAGATGATTTCGACTTACTGGGTTTTCAATTCAAAGGAAAGTATTTATTTGATAAAGCCATGCCAATGGGAAGCTTGATTTCTTGTTCAGCCTTCGAGACATTGAGCACCTTTCTCCATTGGTATGCATTTAAGCGGACAGGCAATAGAGCCATAATGCATTATTTAGATCAGGGGTAGGCAACCTAAGGCCTGGGGGCCGGATGCGCCCCCCCGAGGCCTTTGGACTGGCCCCAGGCCGGTCCTGCCGCCGCCGGCCCCAGCCGCTGCCACCACCCACCATGATGATATTGATTATTATTATTACTTGTTCTTGGGGTTTTCTTGGCAAAATATCCACAGGGGTTTTGCCATGGCTTTTCTGGGGCTGAGAGAGTGTGCATGCGTATTTTTTTTAATTTTTTAAAAAATATTTGTATTTATTTGTTTATTTATTGTACTCCCCCCCCCCATTGTCTGAGGGACAGCAACCCGGCCCCCAGCTCAAAAAGGTTGCCTACCCCTGATTTAGATGATTTTTTGATCATTGGGAATCCCAATTCTTCATAATGTAGGGATTCTTTAGCCCAATTTTAGGAATTAATGTATGAATTGGGTGTTCCCTTAGCTCAGTGTTTCTCCATTATTTTCTGTCACGCCCCCCCCCCAGGAAAGAAGAAAACATTTTGCGCCCCCCCGCACGATCACATGGGCGGGTTTGGCCAATCAGGATAGAGCTACTGGGGCTGTGCTGGGACAATCTCCCTCTCTCCAGCCGTAACGGGCCCCCCTTTATGGAGCCTTGCACCCCCCCCTGGGGGGCCCGCCCCACTATTTGAGAACCGCTGCCTTAGCTGAAGAAAAGACTGAGGGGACAGATACACGGCTTACTTTTTTGGGTATCGAGATTGACACCATAGCTGTGATTTCTCGATTACCGAGTGATAAATTGGTGGCTATGAGGCAGCAAAAAGCTAAATTTCATGAATTTCAGTCCCTTACAGGACTTCTGAATTTCTCCTGTAGGGTTGTAGTACCGGGACGAGCATTCTGCGCTTGATTGTATAGGGCTACCGCTGGAATAGTGGCACAGCACCATCACATTAGGATCACAAGGGGCATTTGTGAGGATTTGAAGGTGTGGGACTCCTTCTTGGAACAATTCAAAGGGACCTCTTTTTGGAGGTCTGAAATGCTGCTGAGGGCAGACTTTCAGGTTCACTCGGATGCTGCTGGCACCCATGGTTTTGGTGTTTACTGGAATGGCCAGTGGGCTGCAGAGGCATGGCCTTCTGCGTGGGTTGAACACAGTCTGACTAGAGACCTGACGTTTTTGGAACTTTTTCCCATAGTAGTGGCTGTGCACTTGTGAGCAAGCCAGTTCGCTAACAGGAC
Source organism: Phrynosoma blainvillii (assembly GCA_026167975.1). NCBI lineage: Eukaryota > Metazoa > Chordata > Lepidosauria > Squamata > Phrynosomatidae > Phrynosoma > Phrynosoma blainvillii. The sequence goes on from JANUYF010000003.1 coordinate 273,276,400, forward strand.
TGTCTGGTTTTGGTGTGACAACCAGGCAGTCGTTCTTGTGGTAAATTCTCTGTCTTCCAAGTCCTCTAGAGTTATGGGTTTGGTGAGGGCGATGGTCATGCAATGTTTGAATTACAATGTGTTATTCAAAGCTCAGCATGTTCCTGGTGTGCTTAACCCTTTGGCGGACACTCTTTCTCGTTTTCAGGTTTCCAGTTTCCAGCAGCTGTCTCCCGAGGCATCGACATACTCTTTGGAGGTACCGGCCTTGCTTTGGAGCCTTGGAGATTAGAAATTCACAGGGTAATCTTGAATTCCATTGCCCCATCTACACACAAGTCCTATCAAACAGCTTTAAATTCATTTAATCAATTTTTATTGGAAGTTGGGGAGGATTATTGGAAGTAGGGTTGACCTTATCCTACATTTTATAGTTTATTTTAGGCATTCAGGACTTTCACCTGTCACTATTAGGGGCAGGTTGGCCACCCTGGCATTTCATTCTAGGGCAAGGGGTTGTTTTGATCCAACCACAGACTTTAGGGTGAAAAGAGCTGTGGAAGGTTGGTCCAGGGAATCTCCTGTAATAAAGAACTCATGATGCAAGCTGCAAGAAAAGAGATTCCACCTCAACATTAGGAGGAACTTCCTGACAGTAAGGGCGGTTCGACAGTGGAACACACTCCCTCGGAGAGTAGTGGAGTCTCCTTCCTTGGAGGTCTTTAAGCAGAGGCTGGATGGCCATCTGTCGGGGATGCTTTGATTGGGAGTTCCTGCATGGCAGGGGGTTGGACTGGATGGCCCTTGTGGTCTCTTCCAACTCTATGATTCTATGATTTTATGATTCTATGATTCTATGGCTGATAACAGGCCCAGTCCTGGCTAGGTTATGGGAACAATTAGCTGATGCATGTTATTCACCTGGGGAAGCGGCTTTATTTAAGGCAGTATTTGCCATAGCCTTTTTTGCCGCATTAAGAATCAGTGAGATCATGTCTGGATCTCGCAATGCTCAATCTGGCAGGGCACTTTTAATTTTGGATGTTACCTTAACACAGGAGTAGGCAACCTTTCCCCTTTAAGGGCTGAGAGACTTCAGCTCCCAGAAGCCTCAGTCATGTTGGCCAATAGTCCCATGTTGGCCAATAGCTCCTGGGACTCTGGGAGCTGAAGTCCCTCGGCCCTTAAAGGGGAAAGGTTGTCTACCCCTGCCTTAACAGAACAAGGGATTCAGATCTGTGTTAGGTGCTCTAAGACTGACCAGTTAGCAAAGGGTCAGTCTATTTTCTTAGAGTGCCAGAATATCAAATGGGATAGGAAGCAGGTTTTGCTCTCCTTCTCTGTCCACTTTATCTTGCATTGCAAATTTATACATATGAATTGTATGCATCTGTGCTTAAACCTCCATATGCTTGTGGCTGATTTTGCTCCAAGTAAGAACTTGTTCTGGGAATGCCCTATGTATTGTAGTCATAAATATAATCTACAATTTTTTTTTTACCCTGTGCTGATTATGCCAACAGTGGCAGCAAGCTGCAGTTTTAATGCAGCTTGGAAAGTAAATTCAGCTTTAAATGTGAGCTGTGCTGTGCCTCTATTTCTAGTTATATTCTTATCTGAAAATGCCAGGTTCTTAGGCTGAAGTCTGTATAATTTTTGGTGCAGTGGCATGTAAATTAATTTATAATTTGACCTTGTTCATGGTGCTGACAGAAGTCATATACAAGGGGCATGGAAACCCCATTCTTGAGTTTCCAACATCCTTGCTAGCCTCATGTTGACAAATCGGTATGCCCTGCTTGGTGTCTCCTATTGTGTATCAAATGTATGATTCTCTCCATCATGCTTGATTGGTGCCTGTGATCCGAACTGATCAAGTCAGAATTGGTAAGGCACATATCAGCTGCTATCTCTCTTTCCTTCCAAATTAGCCTAGGCACACCAAATTAGCACTGCATCTCATCTCCACCCCATTCATATATTCATGTTCCATCCCATCTTCCAAATGATAGTTTCTTGTTCTTTTCTTTCAGTTACCGGTTGTCATTGCTGCATAAGAGAACTTGGACATCACAGTTCCATAGCAAATAAAATGAAACTCAGATGTCTTCCATACCTCAACATTCATCCAACTCCTAGACCTACCCAATCTCTGGTCAACTGTTTTGAATGAAAAGAAAGCTTTTTCTCACTTTAATGGATAACATTGATAGAAATTAAACTTGGTCCCACATATGTCATAAAATCTATGTGTAAGTATGTTTTGCTTTGTAAAAATAGTGTGGTGTAAGCACACCAGGCCCTTTGTTTCACCGATCCTGTGATATCATCTTCTTTTACAAGCATTGTGAGATCTTTGGTGAAATTTGTAGTGGATTCCCCTATACAGTTTATTTCAATGCTGATTACCAATAGTTACTTTAATTTTTTAATTCTAGAAATTATAGATAAAATATACACTCATTAGGCATTTGCAAAGCAGCATAATCCATGGAAAGCTAAAAGTTGCAGGGTTCTATTGAAATAAATTAGATTAAAGAACTTGATCATAGGCTGCATATTTTAAAGATGCTATATTAGGTGTCATTCTGAGAAAGTGATTGGGTTGCATAGTGATGAAATATCATAGAGGTATACTTAACTACTATAATTTAGTTGATAAAATTATATACCTATATGTATACATACATATAACTCAGATATGCACTATGCATTAGACCAGGGGTAGGCAACCTTTCCCTTTTAAGAGCCGAGGGACTTCAGCTCCCAGAAGCCTCAGCCATGTTGGCCAATAGTCCCATGTTGGCCAATAGCGCCTGGGATTCTGGGAGCTGAAGTCCCTCGGCCCTTAAAGGGGAAAGGTTGCCTACCTCTGCATTAGACATCCTCGGGGCAAGGAAGGGGAGGGACAGCTGCACGCTCGGTGCCCCTTCCTCCTCCCGAGGTCGTCCTCGGAGCCGCCGGCCCTCCGCACAGCCGGCGCTCCGAGGACAGCCTCCCGCCGCAGCGTCCGGACAAGGTTTTGCGGCGCACTTTCGCTGACTTGTGAAATAGTGCTCCTTTCAGGGGCAGCGAAGGTGCGCTGCAGGATCGAGGTGTGGGGATGCCTCGGTCCCACGGCGCACCTTCCCAGGGCGGCCCCGTGCCACCAGTCTGCTTAGGCCCTATATATGGATACTCCACCTAATCTTTCTAGATCTCCAAAGAGCCTTCAGAAAAAGAGAATAGATCCCTGACTGATCTCACTCTTTAAAATAAATTATCTGCAATATGGCCTATTCAGGACTGAGACTATTCTATGGGGAAGCTACTGAGAGGTGTTCTTTTTTATTTTATTTTATTTCTTTGTCCCTTGGGTAAATGGTTGATATGCATGTCCTATATAATTGTGAGTATGGCTTAGGAATGTACACATCTATTAGGTCCATATCATCAATGTGCCCCAGAGTGTCTATCCTGTCAATGTTCCAAAAAGTACAGATTGAGGCAAAACAATTGAATGTTGCTCCTATCACTGTTTATAAGTTAACAAGTTCTTCTGTGAAATGCATGGTGTTTGTAATCTTTTTTTTTTAATGGATGTTGTATTGATCCTTGCACTGAAAAAGAATTTGCCACGCATCCTTTGGATAGGCTGACACCAAATTTGTAAGAAAATAGATGCTGAACATATATTTTCTAGAAAATAGCAAGTGATCCAAATGTTATGACCTCTTCAAGGGGCATCTATGTGACTAAGAATCTTTTGTCAGCCTGCAGTTTGAATCCCTAGTGCCACATCACAGACTGAGCTTCCATCACTAGTCCCAGCTTCTGCCAACCTAGCAATTTTAAAGCATGTAAAAATCCAAGTAGATAAATATGTATGACTTCAGTGGGAAGGTAACAGTGTTCTGTGCAGTCATGCCGGTCACAAGAGCACAGAGTAGTCTTTGACAAAGTTGGTTCTTCAGCTTAGTAATGGAGATGAGCACCACCCCCTACAGTTGGACATGACTTGACAACCTTGTCAAAGGGGAAAACTTTACCTTTAGCTATGACCATCACATCAGCTTTTAGTTCAATCCAAACTGTGTGTTATCATTAATTGTAAACCTTTGCAAACAGCCCATAATTAGTAATAAATATATCCCTAGTTTTAATATTAACTATCATTTCTGCTGCAAAAAAAAAAAGAAAAGAAAAAAGAAAAAAAAAGAAAAAAAGAAGAAAAATGTTTGTCCTTCCCTATGAAATATGAACAATGTATGACTTTTACTCATCTGTGATTCAAGCAGATGGATACAATGAATGATGCAACAAGGAAGACTCCAGGGCATCCCAGTATTAAATAGATTTTGATTTGTGGTACACCTGAAGTAGAAGATCTGGCCCATTACTACTGGAATGTTGGATATATTCCAGTACTAGAGGACATTTTTTAAATCTCTTTTTTAAAAAGACATATGAAAAATTGGAGGGTTGATGACAAACTGAATTTTCTTCTGCAAGGCTCTAATCAGTGTCACAGAAGGTTGCCCTTTCTGCAGTTAAAACAGCCAGTTTAAGAAAAGGAAAAATGTTTAAGGTAAATAGCACTATAATAGGTTATCTTTACATTTCTTTCCAAAGAATTACACTCTGTATGTGCTTGGTATTTTTGTCTGTTTTTTCTATGATCTGTTGACTTATTCAATAAAAATTTTACTTGATTCTTGCATTTTTTTCCAGATATAAATCTATCCACTCTAAATTTAGGGTCATTATTTGAGTAGTGATGAGATAGAAATGATTTGTTCCCAAGCCATATACTGGTTGCTTATGACAGAAAGCAAAACAGGTAGGACAGGTGGTTGCCACAAGCAGCAAATTTAAAATAAACAAACAAACAAACAAACAAAGCCAAAGCATCCATTGAATCAAATACATGAGTAATGTGTTGTACAATTTGAAAACATTTACTATGATGAACCTGACCTGAAATACACAAGTAATCAGTGTGGTGTAGTGGTTTGGATACTTGATTAGGACTGTTGAAACTAGGATTTGAATCCCTGCTCAGCCATAGAAATCAATCTTGGGCAAGTCATTTTCAAAGAAGTAGGCTCGTTCTTCTGTTGCAGCATAAAAAGGAGAAAAGGATGGGAAAGAAGTGTAGCAGCATCATTTGCTGCTATATGCTAATAAAACCCAGTTCTCTTTATGTTTTTATTGTATTCAACCTTTGTTAGGCATACAACAACATACATTTTCAATCAAACATCAAGTATCATTTTTAGGAAATTTAAGCCATAAGTTTGTTGCCTCTACCAGAAACCCAGTTATAGGCTTAGCTTAGAGTCACCCATAAGGAAACAACATGAAGTCACACAACAACAAATACATGAGATTAGGTGCAGAAACATAGGAAAACAAATAAGCAGAAATATATATATATATATATATATATATATCCATCTACTTTGAATAGTTGGCAGAAGCCAATGTAATATGAAATTACTTCTCCTTCATCATGGGGCATTCTTCTCCACAACTCAAAAATTGGCTCTGAAAGCTCCATCAACCCTTCAAAATAGAAGCTGCTTTGCTTTGCTTTGCTTTGCTTTGCTTTGCTTTGCTTTGCTTTGCTTTGCTTTGCTTTGCTTTCAGGAGGAGGAAGAACAGCTAGGTCTGTTTATAAAAACAATTCCAATAGCCAGAAAACTTTAATGAATTTCAAAGAAGATGTAAGCCAAACGCATGAATTATGGTCCCATGTAGATATGATACAAGTTATAGATCTATGACATTTCAGTTGCCTCACAGTTTATCCCCATTTAGTACTATTGGATTTAATTTTTGATACGAATGGATAGAATTCACATATGAACCTGAATATGAAATCCAAAACTTATTATTTTCATTTGCCTTTTTTATTTGTAATCCTGACAGAATAGTAGAAAAGCTGATGTATCTTTATTTTCAGTAAAATCAGTAGAAAGTTTAGCAAAGCCTTTAGTCAAAGTATTTGGTACATTCAGAATTATTCAATGAACTTCAATTAGCATAGGTCTGTTTAAAATTCATAAAATGCCAATAACTATCTAACTGGTTAGTTTATTCAGTAGTCTATGTAATTGCAAGATGTTAAAAGGTGTTAAAAGGTGGTCTGACTGGAAGAAAAATGTATGTGCCACTTATTCTTGTGAATATTTTAATTTACAAAACTTAATATTTTCTCAAGTTTGAAGTAGAGGCAAAGATATGATGCTGTCATCCAATTGTTGACTGGCAAAGTAATATTATTATTCAACAAACTTCTCTCAGCATATTTCACAAGACATGTAGCATGAAAATATTAAAGTATTATAGTTTGTGGCTTGGGCTATCTTGTTTGTAGTTACTTATAGGGAAGTAACCAGAGCTGGGGCAGCTTAAGTGAAATGTATTCTATTCAATGACTTTTTGATTGGAGATTAATATAGACTAATTCATATGGGTGAAGCCATACTAGTTAATTACTTTCTTAAATAAGTATGGCTATATCATTATTTATTATTGTATTGAAGTTGATTAGTAATGAAGAATATTATGATTATTGTGAAAACTTTTTTTAAAAAATGTGGACTATGCATGTGTTGATAAACAAACACATGGAGTTTTGCCATAACATTTGTTGCCGTGGATCCACAGCCCCCTTCAAAAATGTGTCTATTCACCATTCCACCCAGCTGCAGTGAATGCCTTGTGGTGCTCTTTAGGACTTGCAAGAGGTACATTGGGATAGAGAAACTTTTCTCTCCAGATATTGTTGACCTTCAGTTCCCACCATCCCCAGCCAGCATGGTCAATGGCCTGGATAGAGAGAAGTTGTAGCCCAAGATTTGAGGGTCATAAATTCGGGACACCAGTTTTCAAAAGGTTGGGAAGGGCACTGAAGCCTTTATGTGCTGTGTGTTATGCTGTGCAATGTAGAACTAACAGATTTTTGTTCTCATTTGATATCCCTTTGCTGCTATAAATAGATCTCTTAATGGATTTTCCCCTTCTTAACCTTGTGCCTGTTATATGTAGGGATAGGATATTTTTAACTTCATAGTGTGTATGTCCCAACCCAAACTCTGCCTGCAGTATACTATAAGCTGCTAGATGCTCAAGCATGACAGTTCCTTATCTTCTCCAGTTCCATTGCTTTTTCTGAATTTTTTGAACTGACACCCTCAATTTCCCTTGGCTCCTAGGAGGTGCTGGATATATTGTATCCTTATAAGGCTGTGCTGACAATGTTGTACATTTATGTATCTGAGGAGTCCACATGTATGGTCACTACTGTTTGGTCTTAGCTCTATTTTATTGCCAGATGAGTGAGCAACAGACTTTTGAAGCTTAATAAGTATATATATACAAAGGGTTCTTGCAGCCCCTTTGAGACTAACTGAAAGATAGAAGGAAGAGGAATCTGAGGAAGTAGGCTCAAGTCTATGAAAGTTCATGCTACCAACTTTTGTCTTTTAGGTGGTCTCAAAAGTGCTGCGAAATCCCTTTGCATACTAACATGGCTATGTCTTTGAACTCTGTGTGTGTGTGTGTGTGTGTGTGTGAGAGAGAGAGAGAGAGAGAGAGAGAGAGACATTTTATAAGATTTGGCAACCATAGTCTTTTTACTAGTCTTTCAATTCTCATGGTGTGAATAATGTCTAATAGTGTGTATACAGATCTATTGGTAACTTTAACCATCCCTAAGTGGCAACATTTGGATTTGGCATATTTCCTTGGGGTCAGATTCTGTTCTATCCAAGAAACTCAGTTGAGACAATCTCTCATTCTTTTCTTCCATCATTATTTGCCTTCTAATGCATTTTTTTTAAAAAAAACTCATTTGTCAAAACCCAACAGAATCGCTATAGATGTACCATATTTTATTGATAATTATTCCTTACTAATAAACACATATGAACAAGCATAAAAATCTTCTTGTTCTTTTACTGGTGTACAAGGCAGCCCTTAAAGACATGGGAGTGTCTAACAGAAAACCTCACAGACCTGGAACACCTACTAAGGAAGATCGAAGAAGAAAGTGCAAAGGCAGGCTTAATGTTGAACATAAAGAAAACAAAAATAATGACCACCGAGAATCTTTACAAGTTCAACGTAGACATTGAAGAAATAGAAATAGTAAAAGCGGAACCTTATTGAGATAATTTGATCTGATTTTGTATTGCATCCTCTGACTGCTTTTGCATCGTCCTTTCTTAGTATGAAAGCCACCCCATTTCTTCTTGTCTTTTCATTCCCTGAGTAGAAAACTGTAGTTGTTTGATTCAAAGTGACCCATTCTTGTCCATTTTAACTCACTCACCCACACTATTGCTATGTTCATGCATTCTATTTCCATTTTGATCTGAAGCTTCCCTTGGCTCATGTAATGCTGCTTTGGATGGCATTTGCCTTTCTAAGGGTGTCTGCTATTTGTCTTGGCATCTTTCTTATGCCCTTGACTAATCTTGCAAGTGTGATATCTCTTTATTTCTCCCTCCTTCCCTTTCTGTTAATGCTCTGATCCAGCCTGTGTCTCATCATAGAACTTACTAGGTGATGGCTTACACATGGAGGGCCACCTACACCTCCTTGTGCGAGTGCCAAGCACTGTTAGCTATGCTGTCACTACAATTCATTCCTGTCAGTAACACCCACAACTACTGCTGCTGCCCAGTAGCTGTTTGTCTCCCTGTATTATTCCTCCCATTGTTGTTGGCTTGCTTTCCTATCCATCCCCTTATGCCTCCCTAGGTTTCTTTCCTTTCCTTCCCTTCCCTCATATCCTCCCTCCTTTAGTCTGTCCACATCCCCACTCCCTCCTTTCTTTAGTTTTTTCACTTCTTTCTCCATGGTTGGGGGGAGGGCAGAGATGGCTGATCGCCCTCTTTATTCCTCCACTCACTTGCCCAGTCTTCCTGCAGTGCTCTGTTCTCTGGGACAGAGATGAGAAGGACTAGATGGAGTATTTTGCTACCTCTCCCTGTTGCTTCACTGAAGCTCCTTCAGGAGAGGGCAGGAGTTTAGATGGAGTCCCTTCCCAATTCTCTCTGTTCTTTCACTGAAGCTCCTTCAGGATGGGGAGGGGTTTAGACAGAGTCCTTTCTCACCTCTATCTATTATTTCACTGAAGCTCCTTCAGGATGGGGAGGGGTTTATATGGAGTCCCTTCCCAACTCTCTCTGTTGTTTCACTGAAGCTCCTTCAGAATGGGGAGGGGTTTAGATGGAGTCTCTTCCCAACTCTCCCTGTTGTTCTGTGGATTATACACATAATAACATATACATATAACTAACTATTTCTTAAAATGTACTGGGGTGAAGTTTCAGTTATAAAGAGAAAAGTTTTTAGACAAATTTGGCTTTGCAAAAACATGAGAAGAGGAGGTGAGATGATGTGCTAGACCATTCTTAAAGTTGAATAGGAGCTCAGTTAACAGGGCAAAGGCAATAGGGATTGGTAGAAGAAGCAGAGTATAATTAGCTTGTATCTTTTGAATTGAGACTGGTTAAGCTGTCTGGAGGGTTGCTTCTTTGTATTAAGCTGCTGCAGTGGCTGGCAAAGTTATGTTTGTGTTCTTGACTGAAGTTCTTGACTGATGTGAGAAGCTATACCTGCAGCAGTTCAACAATTTAAGGATTTGGGTATGTTTAGTTTGGAGAAGAGAAGACTGATAAGTGACATGACAGTCATCTTTAAATACCTGAACACATATAACAGAAGAAAGAGCAAGCTTGTTTTCTGATATTCCAGACTAGAACTGGAACAAATGGATTCAAACTGGAATAAAGAATGTTCACCTAAACATTAGGAAGAACCTCCTGGTAATAAGATCTGTTTTGACAGTGGAATAGACTGTTCTAGAGGGTGGGGTCTGCTTTAAAGATCTTTAAACAGAGGTCGGATGGCATCTCTTAGGATTGCTATTTCTCTGTATTCCTGCATGGCAGGATGTTGGACTAGATGTTGGACTTCAGATCTCGTTCAACTCTATGATTCTACCATTCTGTATCAGCAGTACACAGAGCAGAGAGTGTAACACTATAGACAGGATTTACCTGACACATAAAAATTCTTTGACCACCTAGCAAGTGACATTCTACAAGGTCAGCAAGCAGTGTAAGCAGTATGAGGTGTTTATACAGATAAAGAACTGTCTTGAAGAACGAAGACAAACAGTATCTGAGAGACAAAACACTACAAGATGGATAGAAGTGACAAATACAATGCTGTAAGCCTTCATATTAGCCCAGTTTGTGGCTCTTGAGTAACTTGAAAAAGGAACACCTGTACCAGCAGGATACAAAAAAATACCTGTGTAAGAGAACATAGATAAGGGCAAGTGTGGAATTTTTTTGATGTTGTTGTTGCGACATAACCATCTCCTGACTTGCATTGTAAAACTCATCAAAATCCCAGAAAAAAATAGCAATAATTCTATGGAAAAGATAAACTACATCATGGATATGCGTGTGAGAGAGAGAAAGAGAGAGAGAGATTTAAAGCACTGAACATATGTCAGAACATTCAGGAATGCACTTAATCATGTAAGCATATGTGTTGTTAGAGTGACTAACAAAACAGATATATATTAATATTGTGACAAGATGGTTTTGCTTCCACTTTTCTTCAGCTTCTCTGAAATAACCTGTACCCAAAGGGCAACTTGAGAGTTGAGTATTCCTAAGCAAAGTATGCCAAAGTGGATGGCTGATGTTAGATGCCATCTTCAAGGTGGACTCCATGAGATGCCAGAGCCTTAAGTTCACAAAATATGAAGATCTTGTTTTTCTGTTCCTATCATTGGTTCATTCTGAGAACCTGTAGTTCTTGAAACATGGATTAAATTTCATGATCTGCAGGTGATGTTTTGTTTAATATACTGAATTCTGCCAGCCACAGTGTCTTAAAGATAGTTTGTCTTCCTTGGATACACACAGATGATGCAGCTCTTTGATGTAATAGAGCCAGTGTGACATAGTGGTTCAAGTGTTGGACTAAGACTTTGGAAACAAGGGTTTAATTCCCTGCTTAGCCATGAAACCCACTGGGTTACCTTGGGCAATTCACATACTTTCAGCCTCAAATAAAGGCAATGGCAAACTTCCTCTGAACAAATCTTGTCAAGAAAACCTCATGATAGGGCCACCTTAGGGTCGCCATAAGTCAGAAACAACTTGAAGGCACACAACAACAACAACATTCCAGATTGATGAATGATGATCTGAGCTCTTATTAGCAATCTCCATGGGTAAAGAGGTTGATGCAAAGCTATGCAGAAGATTTGCTGGTAATTTAGCAAGACATTCAGAGCTGGCTAACAATGGATAGCTTTTGCTGATTGCCATGCTGTGAGACAATGATGCTAGATGGAAATCCACCACAAATATAATGCACTGTGTATTGCTGCTTCACTCATATATCACTCGTGGAGGTGATTTTCTCTTGAAAAGGTGTTTAGTCATTTGACATTATAATTAAGGATATGTTTGATGAAGCAAGTGTTCCTTAACTTTACTGATTATTTTGCAATACGTTTCTTCATAGAATCATAGAAACATGGAGTTGGAAGAGACCTCAAGGGCCAACCCCCTGACATGCTGGAACTCACAATCAAAGCACTCCCAACAGATGGCCATCCAGCCTCTGTTTAAAAACCTCCAAAGAAGGAGACTCCACCACACTCCAAGGGAATGTATTCTACTGTTGAACAACTCTTACTGTCAGGAAGTTCTTCCTAATGTTGATATTTTATCTCTTTTCCTGTAGTTTGCATCCATTGCTCTGTGTCCTAGTCTCTGGAGCTGCATAAAACAAGCTTGCTGCATCCTCAATATGACATCCCTTAAAATATTTAAACAGAACTATCACCTCTTAACCTTCTCTTCTCCAGGCTAAATAGATCCAGCATCCTAAGTCACTCCACAGGGCATGGTTTCCAGATCTTTCACCATTTTAATCACTCTGCCCTGGATGTGCTCCACCTTCTCAATATCCTTTTTGATTTGTGGATCCCAGAACTATAATAAAGAAGAAGAAGAAGAAGAAGAAGAAGAAGAAGAAGAAGAAGAAGAAGAAGTAGTTTTATTTTTAACCTGCCCCTCTGCTCAGCAATCGGGGTGGTGTACAACCTTATAAAAACAGTAAGCAATTAAAACATTCCCAAATCCCACACCTTAACCCTCCCACCCCTTAAAACTAGATTAAACCAAGAAAGGATTAAAATGAATTTAACCATAAATACAAATAAAACGATTTTTTTTACTATTACTTCCCTCAGTCTAGACACTATACTTCTATTGATGCAGCCTGGAATTGCATTGACTTTTTCAAGCTGCTGCATCACACTGGTCAATCTGTGGTCTACCAGGACTCCTAGATCCCTTGCACATGTACTGTTGTTAAACCAGGTGTCTTCCAGCCTATAACTGTGCATTTCATTTTTTTTCTCCCTAAGTGTAGTACCTTACATTTCTCTGTGTTGAAATTCATTTTATTAGTTTTGGCCCAACTTTCTAATCTATTAAGATGATTTTGAATTTTGATCATCATCATCATCATCATTATCATCATCATCATCATCATTTATTTTTATCCCACCCCACTGTGTAACACAACCGGCATAGCTTACAACATTAAAATATGCATTCCATATCCCACAATCCCACCCCCCTTAAAATATTTGGGGTTTCCTGGTGTATTTCTCATTCTTACTTGGCTTATTTCACTTCAAAATTAATCTGGAAATAAGATTTCTTTCTTTTCCCCCCTTTTTTCCCTTTCTTTTTTTTTCCTTTTTCTGTTTTGCAGTACTCTGTCACACTCCTCTTCAGGTATGGGTTTCCTATTTGCTCTGTTTTTATATGGTGCATTGCTGAGGTGGTGGATGGAGGTGTCTGATGATGTGTGGGATGAATGTGTTGTTTGGGATATCTCCCTCTTTCTCAGCCCCACCTCTCTTTTCCCATTTCAATTTCCACTGTCCATCTATAATTTTCAGAGTTCTAGCCCTAATTTTTTGTGTCACTCACAGGTTGGATTTTGTCTCCATTCTGAAGTTAGCTACATAGATACCACACATATTGGCCAGAGGCTTTCATATATCTTTGTTTCCCAAGGCATGGTACTTTGCTGTTATAACCATATTTTGCCTTCATTCTTTTAAATGTAGCCTTGTTTGCTGTACCAACATATAAACCTGTTTGCCCTGTGACTCCTAGTTTTAGCCCAGATTCTTTGTCTTCTCAGCATATACCATGTCACTTTTCCTCCAGGGGTCTCTCACAGACAATCGCTGCTATCTGAATTGTACATCAGGATTACTTTCTATAAGGTGTTTGCAATTATTCAGTACTGGCTGCCCTAGTTTTGATTTGGAGTTTACATCCATCTTCAATGTTTTCTCATTGATGGAAAAAAACAAAGATAGTATCCCAAAAGTCACCAGGGCATCCAAAGTTGGGAAGGGGTAAGATTTGATCAAAGAAAAATGCCAGTCCACAGTGAGTATGGATAGCAATTCAGGTGACTATAAGGACATCAAAATTTCTTCCATTTGGATATCATAAATAACTTGATGCATCATGGACAATGATGGAGAAAATTATACACAAGACACTGGAGCACAGATGTATCACAAAGTTCCACACAGGTGGAAATACAATATCTCTCATTCCACACTCACTTAAAACCCAGCTTTTAGCTGCTGCAATCTCCACATGTCCTCCAGAATATTAGCTTCTCTTTCAAATTTGGTGTCTTCTGCAAATTTAATAAGCATGCCTTCTATTCCTTCAGGAAAGCCATAGATAAAGATCATAGAATCATAGAATCATAGAATCATAGAGTTGGAAGAGACCACAAGAGCCGTCCAGTCCAACCCCTTGCTATGCAGGAACTCCCAATCAAAGCATCCCTGACAGATGGCCATCCAGCCTCTGCTTAAAGACCTCCAAGGAAGGAGACTCCACTACTCTCCGAGGGAGTGTGTTCCACTGTCGAACTGCCCTTACTGTCAGGAAGTTCCTCCTAACGTTGAGGTGGAATCTCTTTTCTTGCAGCTTGCATCCATTGTTTCGGGTCCTAGTCTCTGGAGCAGCAGCAAACAAGCTTGTTCCCTCCTCGATATGACATCCCTTCAAATATTTAAACACGGCTATCATATCACCTCTCAGCCTTCTCTTCTCCAGGCTAAACATCCCCAGCTCCCTAAGTCGTTCCTCATAGGGCTTGGTTTCCAAACCCTTCACCATTTTAGTTACCCTCTTTTGGACACACTCCAGTTTCTCCACATCTTTTTTGAATTGTGGTGCCCAGAACTGGACACAGTATTCCAGGTGAGGCCTGACCAAAGCAGAATAGAGTGGCACTATTACTTCTCTTGATCTAGACGCTATACTTCTACTGATGCAGCCTAAAATTGCATTGGCCTTTTTAGCTGCTGCATCACACTGTTGACTCATGTTCAACCTGTGGGCCACCTGGATTCCTAGATCCCTTTCACACGTAGTCTCATTCAGCCAGTTGTCCCCCATCATATATCTGTACTTTTCGTTTTTCCGCCCTAAGTGCAGTATCTTACATTTCTCCGTGTTGAATTTCATTTTGTTAGCTTTGGCCCAACTTTCTAGTCTGTTCAAGTCATTTTGAATTTTGATCCTGTCCTCTGGGGTATTAACTACTCCTCCTAATTTGGTGTCGTCTGCAAATTTGATAACTATGCCCCCAATACCGTCATCCAAATCATTAATAAAGATATTGAATAGCACTGGGCCCAGGACAGAGCCCTGTGGCACCCCACTGGTCACTTCTTTCCAGGTTGAAAAGGAGCCATTGTTGAGCACCCTTTGGGTTCGACCAGTCAACCAATTACAAATCCATGTAACAGTTACTTTGTCTAGCCCACATTTTACCAATTTGTTTGCAAGAATGTCATGGGGAAACTTGTCAAAGGCCTTACTGAAATCAAGATATACTATATCCACAGCATTCCCTTCATCTACCAAGCTGGTAATTTTATCAAAAAAAGAGATCAGATTTGTCTGGCATGACCTGTTTCTCTGAAACCCATGTTGACTTTTTGTGATTATGAAATTACCTTCCAGATGTTCACAGACTCTCTGTTTAATGATCTGCTCCAGAATCTTTCCTGGTATTGATGTCAGACTAACTGGACGATAATTGTTGGGATCCTCTTTTTTCCCCTTTTTGAAGATGGGAGACAACATTTGCCCTCCTCCAGTCCGCTGGGACCTCTCCTGTTTTCCAGGAATTCTCAAAGATTATTGACAATGGTTCTGATATTACATTTGCCAGTTCTTTTAATACCCTTTAATACTCTGGTCCTGGAGACTTATATTCATATAGCGTAACCAGATGTTTCTGGATTATCTCTTTACTTATTCTGTGCTGAAATTCTCCTATTCTGTCCTCTGCTCCATTATACTTAGGTTGAGCACCCTTTGCCTTTTCTGAGAAGACTGAAGCAAAGAAGGTGTTGAGTAGTTCTGCCTTTTCTCTGTCTCCTGTTAACTTTTTGCCATCTTCTCCACACAGTGGCCCTACCATTTCCTTCTTTTTCCTTTTGCTGCTGACATACCCCCAAAAGCCCTTTTTATTGTTCTTAACCTCTCTAGCAAGCCTGATTTCATTCTGCGCTTTAGCTTTTCTGACTTTACCCCTACACGTGCTAGCTATTTGTTTGAATTCCTCTTTGGTGATTTCCCCATTTTTCCATTTCTTATACATGTTCCGTTTAAAACATAGTTCAGTTGCAAGTTCCTTAGTCATCCATCCTGGTTTCTTGAGACACCTCCCATTTTTCCTCCTTGTTGGCATGGTTTGAAATTGTGCCTTCAGTATCTCCCTTTTGAGAAACTCCCATCCTTCTTGAACTCCCTTCCCTTTTAGTATTCCTGTCCATGGGATCACCCCCAGTATTTCTCTAAGTTTAGTAAAATCAGCTTTCCTAAAGTCTAGAATGCGTGTCTGACTATGCCTGGCTTCTCCTTTCCACTGTATAATAAACTCGAGGAGGACATGATCACTTCCGCCTAAGGATCCAACCACTTGCACCCCATTAACTAGGTCTTCCCTGTTAGTTAGGATCAGATCCAAAATAGCTGACTCCCTCGTTGCCTCTTCCACCTTTTGAACAATGAAATTGTCTTCGAGGCAAGTGAGGAATTTGCTAGACCTTGAGGATTTTGCCGAGTTTGACTTCCAGCAAATATCCGGATAGTTGAAGTCACCCATCACTACTATATTTCTCCTTTCTGAGTGTGTGGTCACTATATTTCTCCTTTCTGAGTGTGTGGTCACTATATTTCTCCTTTCAGAGTGTGTGGTCAGTGTGTGATGTTAAATAGCACTGGGCCAGGACAGAACCTTATGGAACCCACTGGTCACTTTTCTCCTGGATGAAGAGGAGCCATTAGTAAGCATCCTTTCGGTCTGGTTAGTCAACCAATTACAAATCCACTTAACAGTTGCAGTGTCTAGCCCACATTTTACTAGTTTGTTTGCCAGAATATTGTGGGAGACCTTGTCAAAGGCTTTACTAAATTCAAGATATGCTGTATCCATAGCAGTGTTACAATTGTGCCAGATTGTGATAACTAAGCTGTACATTGCATTCCTGTGATATCTTTGTGTTGTCAGAAATTCCAGTTTAGATAGTTATGGGCATCAGTCACCTTATTATAAAGATTTTGTGGTTCCCCATAATCAGGAGGATGTCAAAGAAATGGATATATTTACTGGTGTTATTAAATATAATGGTGATTGTGGGATGAAGGAAGCTCATATAATATTTAAACTTTTCTACAAGTCCCTTACCCTAGACACCAGATTTTAGACCATAAAAATGTCAGTAATATACCAGTATCATAGAATAAATTTGTCAGGGTGTTTTTTTGTTTTTGTTTTTGTTTTTTAGCTGTTTTTATAAACTGATTTATAAAAGGAGAAGCCATCTAAATGTCTTGTAGTTGGAAATTGTTCTATTCACTGTATATAAAATAATTGTATGCAAGTGATGAAATCTGTGGAAAGTTAATTGAAACTATAGTTTTTGTGGAACTATAGTTTCTTTCCTGATGTTTCACCAGCATCTGTGGCTGGCATCTTCAGAGATTTCTCTGAAGGTGCCAACCACAGATGCTGGTGAAATGTTAGAAAGAAACTCTTCTAGAACATGGCCAAACAGCCCGAAAAACCCACAAAAACTATGGATGCCAGCCATGAAAGCCTATGAATTCACATTAATTGAAACTCCTACAATTAAGGAATTCATGTGATGCTCAAATCCTATCATTATTATATTTTAAGACATCTATCTGATTTGTCAATGATTGCAGTAGAAACACCATTGGAGGCAAGGACATTAAAGAAAAGGAGACTTTCTTGATTTATAGACTTGGTACTATAGCAAAACATGACCTCATCCTGAACAAGAAATGAGAAAAATCCAGCCAGTGGGCTTCATGTGACTGCCAAACCACATTTCTTTTGGTGACACTAGGAAGTTGCAAAATAATTTGCCATGTTTTTGGCTCCCTTGAGGTTAAGGCATTATGGTAGGAAACAAAGCAACTGTTTGCTCAGGTCTACAGTGTCTGACTTCTGAGTGGGTCCTCAAAGCTAAGGGTGATCAATGCTAAAGGTTCTCTAGGGAAGCTGCTCTCGTCAATCAGCTGTGCAGGAAATAACAATAGAATGGCTTACTGTGCTTCCTCCCATTGCTGCTGAATCCTGAAAAAATGTATTATATCAGCATAATACACCAGTACAGTGCACCAATAAGAGCATAGCTATGTTCAGAGGCCCAGTTGCTTGACATGTAAAATTATTGGGTGTGTGGGAAAGGAACCTCCCAAAATCTAGAAATGGACTTTTGAGTCATTTGTGGATGTTTATGGATCTGTGTGGAAGGAGACTCTTTCTTAAAACATTGGACAAAGTGAGCCATTGGAGGAGGAGGAGGATCTGACAGAAACAAGGTAGTTTACAGAAACCCAGGTAGTTTACAGAAAATGGCAATGGTAGAATTCTTCCAAAGAAGAAGGGAGCATGACTGCAACACATATACCCTTATTTGGAAAATCCTCAGAGCCAGATTCTATGAGAAGAGTAAACTTGAAAAATTGTCTGTGAATGCTATAGCCAACACAGCTTTCTTTCTGTTGCTGTTGTTGTTGTTTATTGTATTTTATGTTTAATTACCTGTAAATATCTGAAAATACCTGACAGGGATTTAGAACACATTTCTTATGCTTATTTCTTCTTCTGCTTAAAAACATGATAAAGTAGAACACTGATGTTATATACTAATCATCTGGGGCACAATCCATGATAAGGGTGCATCTGCTGACCAATAAAACATGTTCAGCATCAGTCTCTGAAAGTACTAGAATTAATATTTCTCTCTCACCCTATGACATCATTTTAGCACCTTTGTACACTTACAATATGTTTTTGTCTGAGAACTAGACTACAGGCTATAGACTTGAAATTTGTTTTAAATAATTTCTAGTGACAGCTATTATAATATGCTAAGACATTTCTATACAACAGTGTTCAGAGACCACATTTTACAATCTGAAGCCTGCCAAAACCCCAGACTGCCCCCCCAAAAAATTGAAAAAAGTGGGCCAAAATGGCCATCAAGAGTTCACAACTACCATCAAACACAATAGTTTGACTGCCACAACCCCCAAGGTCCCTCACCATGCATAAATCCTCACCAGAGCTCCAAAAGTGACTGGAAATGAAACCAGAAGTTATATTATATCACTTCCAGTCACATGAAAAGCCTCACTGCAGCCACTGATTGGAACATGGAGGTGGCTCCATTCATTGTGTAGCTGTCCACCTGCAATTTACAATGACTAGCCACAGATGTTTTAATGAGAAAACAAACTCTAGACAGAATTATTGAAAGGGGCATCCAAATAATAACTGGTACTCAGAGATCCGTTATCATTGCATACCTTCAACTCATTTCCAACTTATAATTACCCTAAAGTCAACCTTTCATGAGGTTTTCTTGGCAAGATTAGTTTGGAGTGGTTTGATATTGTCTTCCTCTTAGGCTAAGAGAGTGTGCTTTGCCCAAGGTGACCCAGTGGATTTCCATGGCTGAGCCATTCAGACCCAAGTTCCGCACTACAGAAATAATCCAGGTTGACACCACTTTATTTGCCTTGGCTCAATACTATAGAATTCTGGGAACTGTAGTTTTGTGAAAGATTTAGCCTTGTCACAGAGCCCTGGTGCCACAACAAACTACAATTTGCAGAATTTCACATCACTGAGCCATAGCAGTTAAAGTGGTGTCGACCTGGATTATTTCTGCAGTGCAGGTACAGCCCTAGAGTCCTGGTCCATCACCCAAACCACTGAACATATGCTAGCTCTAACTTAAGGAAGCTCTTTTTGCCTTAGAAAGAGGAAGGATACTATTTAACAGCTACTTGGCTGAGCCATGATGTGATTGTTCTACACCTATTTTGAACAAACAAAGAAACAGATGTAGCTCAGAGAACAATTTGCATACTTACATTGCTTAGGGGGAAACACTCATAACTATTTTTCTCTTACATTTCTGCAACACTGTGACAGAGACAGACTACAAAGACTAGAAAAGGCCCTCTGCTGGATAATAAGGGCAGAAGGCACTGCAGTAAAGATAAAATAATTGAATTTTGGTCTGTAGCTTATTCTGATCAAAATTGTTAATATATTTAATTAACAATATTGTTTGTTCGCTTCCAGAAAACAATGTTAATTTTGATATTAATGTATTTAATTATTATGTTGTATATTTGATATATAATGATATTTTATATATAATTTTAACATTTTGCTCTCACTGTTTTTAGTCATCTTATCAGTAGTTAGTGGGGAGGTGTAGAGAGGAAGCCACATTCGAAACCACCTCATCCCCAGTTTGTGACACACAGGTTAATGTTTATACAAGAGACTTTTAAAAAGAAATTGTAAAATGTATAACTTGAATAATTACAATTTAAGCATAACACAATAGGTTTATTATTGGTTGCTGCCTAATAGACAGCCTGCCCACCCCCACCCAACCCAAAACACTGCCAAACTCTAGGTCATTTTGTAAAAATATGATATCATCCATTATTTTCATGACATAGTCAATGTGCATAGAATTACAGAGACATCAGACTGCAAACAGGAATGTACTTCCAAACTGAAGAATCATGCACAAACTCAAAGACAGGTATTTTGTCTGAGTCATAGTCTGCCAATATCAGAAGGTAAACAAATACATCAGTTTCGTCATGTCAGAAGCAAATGTAAAAAAAAAACAAAAAAAAAACATAATGGATTCAAAACAATATATTGACAACCTATCAATATTGTATGGATATCTGGTTAGAAAGAGCTAGGTGTTTTTATTTTCTACATTATAATTTAATAATATCCTCACATCATTTGTAAATATCTGATACCATTATTCCACATTTCAAAATGCATAGAACTATGATACTTCTGCAGGAGAATATTGGTTCTTCAATCTGATTAGTAAACCAAAACTCTAAGAACTTTCCTTAAAAGGAGTAACAATATCTTGTGTAAGAAACTTGTGCTTCTGGACATCATGTGTTATTTGGTTAACTACAACTTTATTAAGAAATTACAATGTCAGTCTACATTTAATTGTTAACACCTCATCTTGGGTATCTAGTGTGTTTGTGAGTGTGGGATGGGTGGTCTGGTATAGTGGTCTGGCAGACACCTCCCAGCTGAAATCATTTCAGGGAGCAGGAGACTTGGGGCCACGGCAGACGACTAATAGAGTCGTCTCCGAGGCAGGGAAGAGGAGGGGCAGCCGCACGATCTGCGCCCCTTCCTCCTCCTGAGGTTGCCCTCTGAGCTGCTGGCCCTCCGCACGGCCGGCGCTCCGGGGGCAACCTCCCGCCGCAGCGTCCGCACACGCTGCGGCGGATAAGTCAGTGAAAGTGCGCCCTACGCTTTTGGGGTGCACTTTCACTGACATCTGAAAGGAGCGCTGATTTAGTGCTCCTTTCAGAGGCGCCGATGGTGCGCCACGGTGTGGATGCCGCAGTCCCGCGGCACACCATCCTGCGGCGTCCTGGAAGCACTCGTGTGCTTCCTCCCTTAATTAGTGAAGGTGTTCTAGATGGGTAATCACAAATCAGAGGAATATGATAGGATATAAGAACAGATAGATAAATTATGAAAGGGGAGGGAATGAATGAATAAATTCAACAAAAAAGTAGACCCATAGAAATAAACTGAACTCATCAATAAATGTAAGTTCTGTTGATTTCAATGGTTCTTCTCTAGAACTAAGGTTTGAGCCAATCCTAATATTCTAATTTTAAGTCCTGCTGAATGCAAAGAGCCTTATTTCTGAGTAAGCATATCAATGATTTCTTGCTCTCAGGTGACATATAAATTTAAAAATACATGAATGAGTTTCTAATATTTCCACGTAGTGCATGAGATCTATGTATGGAAGAGTATTTGGTTAATAAAAAATGTATAGAAATATGATAAAGGAGGTTGTGAGGTTTGTTAGTAAAAGTCCTCAATTTTTCATATATATATTTTGACTATGCGGAGTCCCCTGTGACCCCAGCCTGACCCCTGGGAGATAGAAGCCATAATCCCCTAGATGTAAAGCCATGTAAGCAAGCAAAGTTACAAAAGACCACCGGAACAGGCAGGTTATGGGAGTTGCCCTGGGGAATATCCCATTATGTTGGAAAGGATACCTAATAGTGTTTGTTTGTCTTAGGGCCTCAGCAGATGGCTTAAAAAGCCGTCCTGGAGACAAGGAAGAGGAGGGGCAGCTGCACAATCGGCGCCCCTTCCTCCTCCCGAGGTTGCCCTCGGAGCCGCCGGCCCTCCGCATGGCCGGCGCTCTGAGGGCAACCTCCCGCCGCAGCGTCCGGACACGCTGCGGCAGAAAAGTCAGTGAAAGTGCCCCGCAAGCTTTTGCGGTGCACTTTCACTGACTTGTGAAAGGAGCGCTATTTTAGCGCTCCTTTCAGGGACGGGGAAGGTGCGCCACAGGATCGAGGCATGGGGATGCCTCGGTCCCACGGCACACCTTCCCAGGGCAGCCCCGTGCCACCAGTCTGCTTCCCCCCTTAGTCTCACACTTGATGAGACAGTGATTAGATTTGATGGCACCTCCTTTCTCTAGCTTCCTTTCCTTGATTGCTTTGATACATGCATTGTTTAGACTATGCCCAGACTTAAGTAAACAATGAAAAGCCCATCACGCCTTTGTCTAGCTATTGTCCGGCCCATGGCTAGAAGGCAGAATTTCCCTATAAGAACCCCTGGATTTTAGCAGACCATGTGCTACCATGGAAGTGCATGCTGAAACTCTGTCGGTCTGTACTCTGAGATAGTTCCCGCGACCCCCCCCCCGCCCTTGCCGGTCGTGCCCCTTCCATGGAACTGATCTTCATTTGCCGAAGCCCAGAGGAGTCGCTTGGGTGTGAGTATATCTCCCTCTATCCTGGTTTCCCTCTTTGCCTTCCCTGCTCTCTCTCTTCCCTGCTTATTCCTCTAGCATGTGTGTGTGTGTGTGCTGCATTTGGATGTTTGCTTATTGTTGCTAAAAAAATATTTAGACTTTAATTGGAGCTTGGTCCATTTCAGTGTCTTCCCCAGCCAGAATTTCCCATGGACAATTGGATAAGGTCCTAGAAGCAAAGTTGGGCGCTTCCCTCTCCCATTTGAGCTAATTATAAATTCCCCAAAATTAGGTCTTGGTTTCCCAACAGGTTGGAGTTTTTATGTTGTTGTGGGTTTGAGTTTTTTTTTTTTTTTTTTTTTTGTCCATTTCCCCATCTCCCTGAAGAACCATGCAACACTTCCCATTCTGCCCAGTCATCAATAACTTTCTGAAACAGATATGGAATTTGTATATGGACATATGCCTTGACTTCATTTTACAAAGAGCTTCATTCATTCTTTAGAACCATTTAAAATATAATTTTGTTTTGTCTCCCTCAAGCCAAAGATAATTTGTGCTTATTGACCTCAGCAAGATTTGAAAGTTGGTAAAAAAAATCCCCCCACTGCTCAAAACCTGAGATTTGTATATAAAAAATTATATAGTTGTGACTTACGCTAAGGAAAAAATTGCTCTGTGATTGAACAAAAGCTATGAAGATAGATTTCACTTAAGTAATTGGCTTTCTTTCTATTGCTCTTGGTCCATTAAATTTGTCAGTAAAATACATGAGCACATAAGGTCAACGCTCAAAGAATGTTTACAGGTGTAATCAGTTTAAAATAGGATAATTAGCCACATTATTACAGTTAACTGAATTGGTGAAATTAGAAATGGGGAAAAAGGCTCTTAGATCCTTTTGTCAATCTTGCAAGAAGACTTGTTTTCTATATTTGCTTCACAGGGGGAGATTTTTAAAGACAGTGTTCTTGCAATATATTTTAGAGCAGGGGCACATAAATGACAGTGTGTAGTCTTGCTCAAAGATTTTAAAGATGAAAGGGAAGCACAGAACCTAAGAATAAAATAGGTAACTATGTAGAAAACAATAGATAACCCTATTTTTGTGTCACAGAATGATTATCTGTACACAATTGAAACATTCAGTGAAATATTATTGAAGATTGTGGCTAAATTGGATTTAATAGTTTTGTCCAGGCATTCACTTGTACATGCACATAATTCGCACTGGAAACAGGGATACAGGTGGGCACATAAGCCCCTGTCCCTGAGTACCTAGATACAGGTTAGACTTTTCATGTTGAGTATGAAGGTCCCAAGGGGCTCTGTGTTCATACAGTTACAGCGTTCCTATGAGCAAGAGTCCTCATAAAGTTTGGTTCCCTTTCTCAGTTTTGAGAAGCGCTTTGTTAGCCATGTCCCACCAAATGCAGTCATAGAGCTTTCTTCTTATCTGACCTATACCCCAAACAGATCCCATCCCTTGAAGAGTTCATGTAAAATTTAAGATAAAGTCCAGAGCACAGTCATCACCCCATTGACTTGGTATCCACCAACTTCAACTTCTTATAGCAAGGATGGAAATCACTCCCCCCTCTGGAAATGGTTGAACTTTTTAGTATCTTTCTCCATTGGCTAGGGTACCTAGGGCTGCTGGGAATTGTATTCCAATAATAAATGGAGGGATACATGATTCTCAAGGAAAATTAATTGGGAGATGAATTCAAGTATCAAGAACCTTTACAAACTAATGTGTAGAGATATCTTGTAGCACCTTTGAGACAAGAAAGAAATTGGCAGCATGAGCTTTCATAGACTTCAGTCTACTTCCTCAGATGAATTTGGTGGAGTGGAAGCCAGGCACAGACATATATATGCCATTTGTATGTAAGGATGTCAATTCAAATTCTACATCCTTTGTGTATGGAAATGAAGTTGAAAGTCCAGTTTTAACAAATTGAAGCGGGAAAATGACTCAGATGCATCATCAATGAACTACAACTCATTCTGGACAATAATGAGACTCTTTCAAGGGCTCTCAATGAACTACACCTACAGACAGCCTCCAAACCTCAAACAGGTACTCACCTACAGGACTACACATGACACAGATGGCAACGCGGGTACTAAGCCTTGCCACAAACCAAGATGCCAACTCTGCCTACACATTTATTCAGGAAATATCATCAGAAGACCTAATGGCATCACCCACAATATTGGGGGAGGGGGGGCTTCACATGCTCATCCTCCAATGTGATTTATGCCATATTTTATTGGCAATGCCCTTCAACACTCTACATTGGGCAAACAGGCCAGTCCCTGTGCTAGAGGATAAATGGATATAAATCAGACATTAGGAATAGGAATACAGAAAAATCAGTGGCAGAACATTTCAATCTTCCTGGGCACTCCATCTCAGACTTCAAAACAGTAGTCCTTGAACAAAAGAACTACAAAGGTAGATTGGAAAGAGAAACAGCAGAATTGGAATTCATCCACAAACTACAATCTCTCAGCAATGGATTGAACAAAAACACTGGTTTCCTGACCCACTACTTCAACACTAGCTGACCCCCATACTCATGGGGGTGTCAGAAGAACTTGAACCTGGGGGATTGCTAAAAGTTCAAGTCTCCAATGGGATCTTTTATCCTATGTTTACAGACATGACTAGGGAATACACTGATAGAGACAAAGGGCCTCTGCAGACGGGCAGCACAGAGCTGCCCCAGGAAGCGGTGGATTGGGGTCACAGTAACCCCAAACTGCAGCCCTGATCCTCCTTTTGCCGCCCCAAAAAGAACAGCAAAATGCTGCTGCTTTTAGGAGCCGCAAAAGGCCACCCTAAGAGCAGGCACAACGGCTCTTCCTCACTCTTTCGGTGCAGCAAGTTTAAACACTGCATTGAGAGGGTATCCTGACACCGCGTGTCATGCATAATGGGGCACAGTATCAGGACGGTGTCCCGTCCCAACTCTATCCCCAGGCCAACCCTTTGGGCCAGTCTGCAGAGGCCCAAAACTTTCTCAATGAGTCTGTGATTTATTTGGGAATTCAAACTTACAAAGACACATACAGCCAGGCACAGAAGAACTCAGGAATAAAGTAGTTTGCTTGGATAGGAAACAGAAGGTTTTCTAATGATGATAATTACCTGACAGAAGTTGCTCCAACAATGAATGAAGATGGATAGACTCAACCATTTATGAAAGGTAAAGGACAATGGAAAGAGCTGGGACCCAAGTCAGAGTTCACAGTGGCACAGTGGCACCATGAAATCTAACCAGACCCAAGGTGCCTGAGATTTGTGGGGTCTTTTATACCCTTAAACCTAGCCTGAGGTGAAGATTTGCTATTGTATATCAAAGGATTCCATATTGATACTCTTTGAAGTAGACAATTTCCAAAGAGGGGAGATGGGGTGTTGATGTTATCTCATCCTCAGTGGACACATACACACA
Organism: Phrynosoma blainvillii; assembly: GCA_026167975.1. NCBI lineage: Eukaryota > Metazoa > Chordata > Lepidosauria > Squamata > Phrynosomatidae > Phrynosoma > Phrynosoma blainvillii. The sequence goes on from JANUYF010000003.1 coordinate 273,302,320, forward strand.
AACAAGCATTTACAAATACATATTCTTCATATTATGTCATTATATCTGTTCCTCAAGTAAGTTCAATAATCTCATCAAGCCTAGAGCTATCAATATTCTTCCTACCTCCAGTCTTTTATCTTGTTCATACATTTTTTTCTCTTAACCATTAGTTTCCATCAAAGTGAGCCTCTCTTTTTGTTACACCAGCTAATGTCTAGTCTTTTTCTATGTATCAATCATGGTTCACCTTTATATTTGAGTCTTCTTCAAAGATTCTATTAGATTATTCTAGTTATTTCTATTCTTACAATACCCCAATAAACACTGCCAATCCTCTTCCCAGCCCTCATTGTATTTATTGTTCAAACACATCGTTAGTTTGTCTAGACTCATCATCTCCATGCATTTTTCAATGTCAGTGAAGTTTCCATTTTCCACTTCCTTGCATATATTATCCTGGCAGCTGTTATCGCATAAAGAATAAATTTCAAATGCCTCCTATCATTTACTCAGTCTATTATGTTTAAAAGGAAATATTCTGGAGCCAGTTTAATAGGTATTCTCAAGATTTTTTGTAGTGTGTCCTGTATTCCTATCCAAAAATTCTTAGCTTTCAAACATGTCCACCAACAATGATACAGGGTTCCTTCATTTCTGCCACATTTCCAACAATCCCCTTTCTCATAACCTTTGATCTTTGCAATTTTATTGGGAGTCATGTACCATCTGTACAACATTTTGTAAAAGTTTTCTTTTATGTCCATACATAATGTAAATTTCAAATCCTTTCCCCAAGCTCTTTTCCATTTTTCTAATGAGATTTGATATCCAAAATTCTGGGCCAATTTTATCATACAGTCCTTGATCATCTCTGTTTCCAAATCCATCTTCAGCATTATTTCATACATTTTTGCAACTGATCCTTTCATTTGTTCTATTAATATTTTGTCTAACTCATTGAGTTCTTTACTAAATCCATCCATTTTAAGGTCAGACTTAAATCTCTCATTTAGTTGATGCAGTGTAAACCATTGGCAGTCTACGGGCCTTTGCAGACTGCCAGAAATAGTGCAAATTGAGTCCACTTTAAGGATTAGAGTTAGTGCTAGGGAATCATGGGAATTGTTTTGTCTTTTTTTCCTGAGACATTGAGCCTTCTCTGTCAGAAAGCTCTGGTGCCACAATAAAATACAGTTCCCATGATTCCCTAACCCTAACCCTAACACTTAAAGTGGACTCAATTTGCACTATTTCTAGCAGTCTGCAAAGGCCCATAGTCTCTCATTTTAATTTCTTTATTTTTCAAGCTTGGTGTATTTCCCATCCATTTTAGAAGATCTTGATTGCGCAAACATTCTGTAATTTTCTTAGTGAATCCGATCCTCCATGCCTCTTGTGGGGATAGCCAGCTAGGTATTCTTCTGTAAATTTTATTTTTTATCTTCAGCCAAATTCTCAGAAGGGCTCTTCTAATTATATGGTTATTGAAATCTTTGCTTTTGTCCAGTCTATTATACCATAGGTATCCATGCCATCCATACACCTTATTTATACCTTCCAAATGTAACATTTTTTCATCCTCCAATTTAATCCATGTGCTAATCCATTCCAGGGCACACGAATAATAGTATAGTCTAAGATCTGGTACACCCAATCCTCCTCTTTCTTTCTCATCTTTCAAGCATTTCCATTTTATTCTTGGTTTCTTCCCAGCCCAAATAAAGTGGGAAATCTCTTTCTCCCATTTTGGGAATTGTTTGTCGCTGTTTAAAATCGGCAGATTTTGGAATAAGAACATTAATTTGGGAACTATTGACATTTTGATCAAAGGAATTCTGCCTAAAAATGTTAGATTCAAGTCTTTCCATCTAGCCATATCTTTCCTGATGTCCTTCCATAAAGTTTCGTAGTTGTTATCATATAAATTAGCAATCTTTTTGGCAAGTACAATTCCCAAATATTTAATTTTATGATCTGATCTCTTTTGTAGTCCCCCTTCTTCCTCTTTAGACATATTCCAAGTAAGTATCTTTGACTTAGATGTATTGATTTTTAAGCCTGCTAATTGCCAAAAATCTTGAATTAGATCAATCAGATCCTCAATCTTTTCATTTGGGTCTTCTAGAACTAAGGCCAAATCATTGGCATATGCTCTTATCTTATAACTATGTCCTTTAATTTGTGCCCCTTTGATTTGCTCATTTTGTCTTATCTGATTAATTAAAATCTCCAGCACTAAGATGAAAAGTAAAGATGATAGTGGGCAACCTTGTTTTGTCCTTTTTGTTATTCCACATCATTCAATTCTTTCCCCATTGGTGATCAGTTGTGCAGATTGTGTCCTGTAAATTTCCTGTATCCAACTTGTAAATTTTTCTCCGAAATCCATAGTTTCCAAAGCTTGCATCATGAATTCCCAGTTCACTGAATCAAACGCTTTCTCAGCATCTAAAAATATGAATGCCACATTCTTCCCAGGAGTCTTTTCACAATATTCCATCAAATTAATTATTGTTCTAATATTTTGTTTCATGTGTCTTCTTGGGAGGAATCCACACTGTTCTTCTTGTATTTTTTGTTGAAGTACCTTCTTTAATCTATTTGCTAATATTATAGTAAATATCTTATATTTTTGATTGAGGAGAGAAATTGGTCTGTAGTTTCCTGGATGTGATAAATCTTTATCTTCTTTTGGTATGAGGGTGATATATGCATTTTGCCAGGTCTTAGGGATACCTGTATGTCTGATCTCATTAAATAACTGGTGCATAGGTGCAGTTTTAAAGGGCCATCTGTTTAGTCCTCAGTCTTGGTTGCTTTCCTTTTACAGCCTTTAAGTTTCCTTTTCATTTTAGTGTTATTTTCAACTGTGTTCTGTTTCTTTATTTGCTGTTCCTCATTGCATTTGCTTTATTTATTTGTGTCCATATAGGGTTAGGTTGGGTCACAGCAGGGCATTTGCATGGTGGGTTGCATGCAACTAGGTTCACCCTTACCCACCACACAGTTGACTCCTTCATGGCTTAGTTTGCCTCATCTTCCCTGGTGATTTATTTTAACTAGATTGCACCCCCCCCTTGTGTGTGTGTGTTTTCATTTTTCTGCTTGGGGATCCTGGGCGATCCTGGGTAGCTGGGAGACTATGGGACTTGAGTTAGATTCTTACCTTTCACTTAATAAAAGGGGGGGGGGTCCTTTGTTTGTTTTTTCTGGGATGAGGTACTCCTTTGGTGATGATGTGGGGAGCATTGGTGCCCATGTCTGGCAGAAGGAATGGGCTAAGGAGGGTTTGTTGTTGGATTTAATCTTTTTGGAGCCCCCCTCCCCCCCCCCCCCCATTGTTTCAGCCATTCAGATTTGGGCAAAGGAGTTAGACAACTCCTTTTTTTCATTTCTCGTGAAATAATATGGCTGCAGTTCAGGTTACTAATTTTTTATATTCCAGGTCTCCATAGGTTATGCATTTAATTAGGGCTTTTGTTATGCAATGGGATGCAGTGGCTTAGTGGTTAAGATGCCAATTCTGATTATTGGAAGATCAGAAATTTGGCAGTTTGAGGCCTGAGAGCTGCATGATGGGGTGAGTTCCCATCACTACTCCCAGCTTCTGCCAACCTAGCAATTCAAAAGCATGCAAATGCAAGTAGAGATCACTTTGGTGGGAAGGTAACAGTGTTTGGTGAAGTCGTGCTAGCCACATGACCATTGGAGTAATCCTCAGACAATGCTGGCTCTTTGGCTTAGTAAAGGAGATGAGCATGGTCCCCTATAGTTGGTTACAACTAGATATTCATGTCAAGGGACTACCTTTACCTTTTTACCTTTCTTATACAATGCCTACAGTATAATTTTGTTTACGGTTCTCTGTATGGCTGATGTGTATAATAGGAAAACTGATGCTCTTTCTTGCCAGCAGATGGAACACTTCAGAGAATTGGCTCCAGAGGTAGACAACTGCCCAGATGCCTATACATCTGTGGAGTCTTGGAGGGGTGAGGTTGTGTGGGCCATTGGCCTTTAACTAGCCACCAGCATCAGGAGTAGTTCTAGAAGGGAAGATAGAGATTTTGAGGGTTTTAGGATTGTGAATGGACTTCAGACTGTTTGGCCCAACCTGGTTGAGCACATCCTGTTTTCTTGAAGTGTAGGGGACTGGCTTTATAGTCCATTAGGAACAGATCATTTGCTTTATCTTTTGCAGTGAAAACACAGATTTATTAGGAAATCACCTGTGACTTTAGCATTCAGAAGACCTTGGAAAAGTTATCCAGAGAAAGGGGTCATATGATTCTCAAGAGCCTTTGTCCCTAGGGATACATAAGGGTCTGGGTGCCCAATGGGGTACAATTTGTATATCCACTTATGAGGCTGCCCTTTTTCACGCCACACTCTTACCAGCATTTTTGGGACCCTGTTGTTGAATGTTGGTGGTATCCTCCCCAGGATATGTGTCTGGTTGAGCTCTTTTGGGGGTTTGCTTTGTCTGATAATCAAGCAGTCTTTAAGATTAGGGCTTCTAGCCTTTGCAGACTGCCAGAAATAGTGCACATTAAATTGAGGCACGGCCCTGGCTCAGTGCTAGGGAATAATGGGAATTGTATTTTTTTCTGGAACATTGAGCCTTCTCTGTCAGAGAGCTCTGGTGCCACAATAAATTACAGTTCCCATGATTCCCTAGCACTGAGCCAGGGCAGTGCCTAGCACTGAGCCAGGGCAGTGCAATTTAATGTGCACTATTTCTGGCAGCCTGAGTGGAAGTCTCACTAGGCCTATGTGAAGATCCAATTTTATGCTCATGTCATGCCTTTCAGACCTATGTGCATAATGGGGCAAGGGGATAAGCTAAGGATTCTGATTTGTCGTACTGATTTTTCACCCCTTACCAAGAATCTGTTGTGGTCTGTTACTCCACATCCCTTGCAGTGCTTGGGCCTAGAAGGAGTTAAGTTTGGCACCCATTCCTTTAGAATTGGGATGGCCTCTTCACCTTTTGCCATGGACATGGGCTCACAATCCATTCAATGCATTGGACATTGAAGATCTGCTGCCTTTAAGAGGTATGTGTGTCCTCAAGTTTTGAACTTGTTTGGGAAGTAATGTTGTTTTTCTCTTAGCTTCTGTTTCCAGTTTGGTGAGGCAATGGATCCTGATCTGTGTACATATTATGGTTTACACCAGGCCAAAGTTGCCATGTTGCACCAGGCCAAAGCACCAGGCCAAAGTTGCCATGTTGAGGCTCAACTCAGTTTGAGCAATGTAGCCACTGTGTAGTGGCTTAAGGGGAGAGTTCAGTTGAATGATGTGTTGCCTCTTTTGTTTGAAGAGCACTGTGAACCTATTCTGCCACACTGAACCCCTTTGCAGACTGCTAGAAATAGTGCACATTGAGTTCACTTTAACTGCCCTGGCTCAGTGCTAAGGAATCATGGGAATTGTATATTTTTCTGAGACATTGAGCCTTCTCTATCAGAGAGCTCTGGTGCCATAATAAACTACAGTTCCCATGATTCCCTAGCACTGAGTCAGGGCAGTTAAAGTGGACTCAATTTGCACTATTTCTGGCAGTCTGCAAAGGCCCTGAGTTTGGTTGGATGAAAGGAATGCCCAGACCTTAGATGGGGAAATAGGGAAATTAGGAATGCATTGAGCAAGAGTCTGGATCACTTTCTCCCACATTCTACCATGGTATTCTGCTGATGGCACTCAATTGTTGGAAGAGAGAAATATGTTGTTTCTAGGAGATTTGTGACAGGGAGTGAGGGTCCTGTTGGCTGGCCTGATGGGGGAAAAGAGAGCAAGCAGACAGATATCATTTGTCTGTGGCAGGTAGTAGGGGAGGGGGGAATATAAGCATTCAATGCACACCTTGGAATCCTTTTGCTGAAGGGTTTCCATTCTGGAATGACCTGTACATGTCCTGGGATCTGGGGGTAGTGGAGGAAAGAAATCTGCCTTTGGTTGCTCTCCCTTATAGAGTACTGGGACTTGAATGGGAAAGTGACCTGAGTTTGTCTTCCGGTAAATGACTGGCTGGAGAGCAACACATAGTACTAGATTGTCTTGCTGTCAGGACTTTTATCCAGAGGAAGGCTGAGGTTGCCAATTGATACCTAGCCTCAGCTGAATCCACATCAGGTTGTTCCCTCCTCATTCCCAGTTTCAACTCACTGAGATAGGTTATAGGTAAATAAAGTGGCCCTTATTCAACCCATTCGCTTGTGTCTGTTCTCATTATTTCATGGTTGGTCCTCAAAGAAGCACCAATCAATGTAAGAGGGAAGAGTCCTAAACTCAAGAACTCATACAACAGAAGAAAATAACTGATTAAAAAACTGTTTTGCATTGTTGTGTGGACACAATGTAATTTGGTTAATGTGATTGTTTTTAAAGTTGTTACACTGGACTACTGTGTTTGCATCTATGGTTTGTATAATATACTCTTATTGTCTTAATTGCTTCAGTGTTTTTCTCCCATCAATTATGGATTTGGTGTGAATTTTAAGTTATTCCCCCATAGCTTTCATTACTGCTTCTCAACACATACAGCCATAGGGAAGATAAGGATTCCATGAGCATCAAGCGTCACAAATTTCTGTTCTCTCTCAAAGTGTCCATTTCTTTCAAGTGAAAAAAAAATCACAGATGAGTCTGGAATGGTGCTTTGCCCTTTCAATGTTTTTAAGTAGAAGAGGTCTTTCTAGCACTGTCAATCTGTGATTTCTCATGAGAGTGCTTTGGACTACTTTCCCTCCTTTTCCCCTCAAGTCTGTTTCCCCTGCTGAATTTAATCAACTTCTACTGGAGCCTAGGGTATTTGGAAGGCTTTGAACACTGTAGGGAAAGAAATCCTGTACATCAGCCTTGAAGGTTGAAACTGAGGATTTCAACACACTTATCCACTCTAATCATAGTTATCTTGATCATGCAGTCTATATCCCCAGTGGCCAGGTCTGTATACACATTGGGACTGTGCCTAGAACTGAGCCAGCCAGCCTCTTAAGCACTCTTCTGCAGCTGTGTTTTGTATAGTTGTGATTTTATCATATGAAATGACCTATGGGTTTGTTTTTGTTCTTTCATGCAAAAATCACTTACACCTGCAGCATTCATGCTACTGGTATTATAATCTTTGTTTCTGATTGGGCATCATTAGAAAAAGTATTGAAAATATACTGAGGGCCTCTAGGTGGCTGCCTCTAGACTCTGGAACTCCCTTCCCAGGGAAGCCAGAATGGCTGCCTACCTGCTATCAAAGACCTTTTTATTTCAACAAGCTTTTAAAATAGAAAGTTTTTAAAGAATGGGGGTGAGATGCTACACTGTTTTAGATTGAATTGTTGTAAAGAGTTTCTTTGTGGAGGAGCCCTGGTGGTGCAGTGGTTAAATGCGAGTACTGCAGCCACTCACAAACCACAAGGTTGTGAGTTCAATCCCAGACAGGGTCAACTCAGCCTAGCATCCTTCCAAAGTCTCTAAAATGAACACCCAGCTTGTTGGGAGCAATTAGCTTACAGTTATAAACTGCTTAGAGACTGTGGTATATAAATTAAGCTGCTATTGTTATTGCTAACAATAATTTAAACCTGTTTCAATATTCACCTTTTTCTAGTGTTTAATTGTATTGTGTTTTTAAAAAACTTTATAAGCCACCTTGAGTCCCAGTTTTGGGAAAAAGGCAGCTTAATAATAATAATAATAATAATAATAATAATGGCTCAGCCATATATGAAATATTATATAGTGGAAAAAGTGCAGCAAAGGAAACCAAAATAATCAAGGGGCTGGACTAGAACCCTATAGGTTGAGGTTACAACATTTGGAGGGTTGTGAAGAAGGAGGAACATAATTGAAGCATTTAAAATGATGTATTTAAAACTAAGAATGAATGATGTGGAAAAGGTAGATAGGTAGAAGCTTCTTGTTCTCGGATAATACTAGAACCTAGGTTCTTCACCTAAAACTGGATAGTAGGAGATTAAGGACATATAAAGGAAAGTACTTCTTCAAAAACCACATACAGTGGGCCCTTGGTAGCTGCTGGGGTTTGGATCTTAGACCTCCAATGGATACCAAAATCTGTGGATGCCCAAGTCCCATTAAATACAATGGTATAGTAAAATGGTGTCCCTTATATAAAATAGCTTTTTGAGATATATATATATATATATATATATATATATATATATATAAAATATTTTCAATCCATTGATGCTTGTGATGCTTGAATCCATGGATAAAGAATATGTGGATATAGAAGGCTGGCTGTATTTAAACTGTGGAACTCACTGTTGCAAGATGTAGGCATGATTGCTAGCTTGGAACACTTTAAAATAAGTTTGGCTAGATTAATGGTAGATGGGTTCATTACTGGTCACACATTTTTGCATTTCCTTTCCAATATCAGTATTAGAAGTGGGTTCTCCCTCTGTTTATCAGTTGTTGGAGATCATGAAATATGAGGGCATATGTTTTTGGTCAGTGTCATCATTGGTCCCTAAGTGCATAATGTTGGGAAAATCAGTTCATTGTGTCCTTTATTTTTGTTACAGGTTGTGCCAAAAATGACTAAAATGTAAGATGCAGAAGTACAAGGAGGGATTGTAAAATAATAATTATCACCCGGAAGTTATTATGGTATATTGATGAAATTTTGTCAGTGTCATCATCACCAAGTGACTTTTTCTTTTCTCATAAATGCAGGGTCGCTGATTTGACAGCATAGATGATGTCATTCATGAAGTGGAAGAGTGGCTCAAGGTGAAGTCTTCAGACTTCTACAGTAATGGTATTCGGAGGGTCAAGAAATACTGGGGAAAATGTGTAAATCTGGATGGTGACTATGTAGAGTTAAGTTAACAACTACAAATCAAAACAAATGTTCTGTCAATATTTTTAAAAAGTGATAATTAAAACTTTATGATACCCCCTCTTAATGTGTACAGTTACACTTTAGGTGAGAAGCCTTCCCCAGCCAGAAAAAAAGAAAGGCTGGACGGAAAGGTGCCTCATCCAATAAGGGTGAGCCAGGAAGTGCCTGATTGGCCAATCCTGGATAAACCCTGCTTAGTGCTAGGTGGAGCTTTTCCAGGCCTGGCTTGCCCTTATTGAACGAGGCACATGTCCATCCAGCCCTTCTCCCTGGGTGGGCCTTTTCCAGGATAGGCCAATCATGTGCTTTCTTGGCTTGCCCTTATTGAATGAGGCACCCAGCCAGCCAGCCCTTCTTCCTTCTGGCTGGGAAAGGCTACTCTCCTAGCGGGCATGCTCTAGCCACAGTCCTGCTTGGACCTTCAGCCAGAGTTGGTCCCAGGGCATCCAGCTCCCTGGCCCTGGGCCTCCCTTGCTGTGTGCCCTCAGCAATGGCTTGGTGTGCCAGAGAGGGCACGCATGACACACATTTGCCATCATGGCTATATAGCCAGTATTTATGTATGTTTGTTTACTAAGGAGAATTCAGAGAGGCTCAAACCTCAGCAAGTGTGTTTTGAACTGCAGCCTTAACTGCTTTACATGAGTCCTTAAAAATTTGTGTAACTCAACACAGATAACCAGACTGACTATTGTACAACCTATGTGTGGTAGTTGCAATTTGGTTTTTCCATAACATTGGAGTTTCACTGGACAGGTGGGCAATTTGTGGACTTCCAGTTGTTTTGGACTGCATATCTCCTCAGCTATAGGTACCGGGCCCCATGGTGAGGTCAGTGGGAGGCTGCAGTCCAACATTTAGAGAATCACAAGTTACTCATCTTGGCTTTACTGTATTGAAGGTTCCAAGAAATTCTATATTAAAATTGGAATTGTGTTTTAAACCCCCATATTCAAAGGAGTATCTTTACAAATGTATTTTAATAGATTATGTGAATTGACCTATGTTCAATATTTCTCACATACTGAAGGACGAGAGAGAGAGAGAGCACAAAAATCTGGAGCCATCTTAAAGCAGATCATACTGTTTGTTCATCTAGCCTGCTGCAGCTAGTAATCACTTTCTTATTTCTTGTAGCCTGATCATTTGCCACTTCATAGATTGAAGAAATCTGACAAAATAAACAATGGAGAACAATGTAAAGTTCTGAATAAAAGAATGAGAATACCAAGGTAAATATAAAGTTCTGTATTTGAAAAGGGAAATGAGATACATAAATACAGAATGAGTTAATGTCTGGCTTGACAGCAATATAAGAAAAAGATGTAAGGGATTTAGTAGACCACAAAAGTCATCAATGTGATGTGGTGACAAAAAAGGCAAATTTAATTCTTGGCTGCATTAAGAGAAACCTAGAGGTGAAGCAGACAGGGCAAAAGGAGTGGCCAAAGGCTGCTCCCACTCCGATTGCTGTAGTAGCATGGCAATTTGACACCACGATCCTGAGGCCAGACACTGCTGTGGTCCCCAAATGGGCCACCAGCAGGAGTGGCAAAAAGCCACTCCTTTTCTAGCTAGCAAGCAAAGCAAAGCAAAGCAAAGCAGCTTCATTTATATACTGCTTAGATCGCGCTATGGGATGTCTAAGCACTTTAGAACTGTAAGCTCATTGCCCCCCAACAGTTGGGTACTCATTTTAGCGACCTCAGAAGGATGCAGGCCTGAGTCTAGCCTGAGCCCTGGCTAGTATTCAACTCGCAACCTTGTGGTCTATGAGTGAGTGGCTGCAGTACAGGCATTTAACCACTGCGCCACCAGGACTCTTGTGTGTCAGGAGGCCTCAGATCAACATTCAGGTGGTTTGCATGTGTGTGTCCTTTAAACACCACACCCCCAAAGCAACTGGAAGGTGCTTTATTTGACCCGTTTGCTTTGGGCCCTAGTACAGTGGGCCCTCCTTATCTGCGGACTTGCCATCTGCAGATTTGAGCATCCGCAGATGGCAAGCCCATATTGTCCCCAATGGACACAGCCATGCCACCGTTGGGGACAAAAGTCCCTCAACACCTTCCCTCCCTCCACCATCCTCCCTCCCTCCCTCCCTCCCTTCTCCCCCACCCACCTTCCTTACCTGCTTCCTTCCGTCCTCCACCTCAGCTTGGCTTTGGGAGTGGAGTCTGGCTTCCAGTCAGCCAGGACCAGGACCAGGGCCAGAGCCAGGGCCTGGGCAGGGCTTGAGTCTCGGTGCCCTGTTCCCAGGCCCAGCACCTGGGACAGAGCTTCTAGGCTCCAAGACCCCAAACTCATCTCTGGTCCCAGCTCCCTACAGCCAACAGGGCTCAAGGGAGCTGAGACCAGGGCTGGGGCTTGGGTCCCAGGGCCCAGAGGCTCATTCCTAGGTGCTGGGCCTGGAGACAGGAGCTCTGAGACTCAAGCCCCCACACAGGCACAGGCCCAGGCCCTGGCTGACTGGGAGCCAGATTCCACCCCCAAAGCCAAGCTGGGGCAGGGTAAGGAAGGAAGCAAGTAAGGAAGGAGGGTGCAGGGAGGACAGTGGAAGGATGGAAGAGGAAAGGAGGGTAAAGGGGCTGAGGGACTTTGGTCTCATTGTACGTAATGGTTGTGCAGCTATAAGATCATGCTGCCATTAAGGAGACTGGGGGACAGAGGAGGAGAAGGGAGGAGGAGAAGGGAGGAGGAATAGACACCTGGGGGAGGAGAGGAGGAACAGGGAGCTTCTCCAAAGTGTCATTGTCCCCAATGGTGACACAGCCACATGGCTGCACTATCATTGAAGTCAATGGGACTTGAGTATTCATTGATTTTGGAATCCGTGAGGGGATCTGGAATAGGTCCCCCAAGGATACAAAGGGCCACTGTATCTCAAGCATGCAAATCAATAGCAGCACTCCATTTTGCTTTGGTTAGACCTCATCTGGGGTACTGTGCAAAGTTCTGGGCACCACAGTGTAAGAACATTATCAACAAACGGGAATGAATCCAGAAGAGAGCAACACAAATAACAAAAGATTCTACGAGAGCATTTGAAGGAATTCCAACCCTATTCTTTTATTAGTTATCTCTATAATGGAAGGCAAGCCTGGATCTTCTACATGGAAGGCATGAGTTAACATTTTGGTCTCTATTTGGAGATAAAACAGTTTCAGGCCTAAAGCAGTGACTGCCATTTCAGACTTGCCAAAATGTCTAGTAATTGAAACTAGTAATTTAGATGAACACAAGGTTGGGTTTGTGATTTTTGTTTTGTTTTGTTTGGCCTCATCTCTCTTCTTCTTTTTCTTCTTCAAAAATAACATTATTCTGCTTATCTTATACTTGAAATAACAAAAGATAATGACCATGAGTAGGTCAAATTTCAATACATAAAAAGAAAGCATTCGTCTATTACAGTCATATACAAATGGTGTTCTGAGGTATAAAGATATGACATTCTACTTGGTAATAAGCCTGTTATTTTAAACCTACCGTATTTTCCGGCGTATAAGACGACTGGGCGTATAAGACAACCCCCCACTTTTCCAGTTAAAATATAGAGTTTGGGAAGAGTATGACTTCCAAAACTGTTGTTGTTGTTGCTGTGCACCTTCAAGTCATTCCCAACTGATGATGACACTAAGGCAAACCTATCATGAACCTCCTTATACCCGGCGTATAAGACGACCCCCCACTTTAACCCCAGATTTTGCAGGTTAAAAAGTAGTCTTATACGCCAGAAAATAAGGTATGTGTCTTTACTTGGTTGGAAGAAAATATAGTCCTGCTTGCATTCCAATTTTTGAAATAATCAAATTTACAGCAACAGTCACAATAAGAAAAAGATATTCTAACTCCCAAAAAGCTTTGTTCTATGTGAATGGGTTTTCTTTGTGTGTGCAATTGTGATGAAAAGGAAAGTAAGAATCTTAGGTGAGGAAATGGTAGAATTGGCTTATGATGTTCTGAAGAAGGAAGATGTGTGTGGTACCTGACCCATGAAGAGCACTGGGGATGCTGCATTCTGTGTCAATACTCTGAATGGCCAAACCCACCCCCATTGGAGTATCTATCCCATGTTGGCATAATACTCTTACAATCAGAAATAGTAATTCACTTTCCTTCAGACTGACACAAACTGATCCTGGTCATCTACCCTTTGAACTAACTCAAGAAGATTACTTTTTTCCTGCAAACTAGCTATGCTAACAACTCAGCAGCATCTTCCTTGCTGGATTTAACCTTGAGGTGGGGAAATAACAGGAAAACTCAGTCTAAGTGTAGGGTTGTACTATTTTATTTGTTAGGTTTTAGTGGAGTAGCATGCTTGTAGATCCAGCAACACCAGGGAACAAAAATCCAAGCTTCTAAAAGTTGAGCTTTTATTGTTATTGTTGAGAAAATAATAACAACAAACAAAGTAAAATACAGTTCACTATAGGATCACATCTTGCTGATGTGGCTAAACAAGAATAAAATTACAGATCCATGTTTCCAGATCCTAAGGCTACATTGTATAGCAATATAAACATATTATAGATCCATTGCAAGAAGTAAAGAGAAGAAGAGAGCAATCCAATGGAAGCAAACAATAATATCAATGCCAAACACAGAGTTTCTCAGTCCAGCCCCTCTCCACCTTTTTGGGTGTTACCCTTCAAGTTGATTGGATATTCTGTATGTGATGTTTGTTAACCCAGCCTCTTGTTGTTCATCATCCACCACGTGATCTACTTTCCCATACTAGCTTTTATTATTGTTATTATTATGTAAACAAGGCTGCTTTTCCAGCTAGAATCTTCTATTGTTATGTCTCTCTGGCCATCTGGACTGAGTTGATGGTGCTTTGCCCAGAAGCTGTTCTCAAGTGGAAAATTACAGACACACACATCTCTACATTTCATCTTTGACTGCATAGCCCATCTATATTCTGACATTATTATTGTACTATTGTACTTGCACTTTTTTAAAAAAAATAAACAGTTTTTTAACATTTATGTTTTAATTGTTTTTAAATGTTGTGGCTAGTTCAAATTCATTAAAGTATCGATCTTTTATATATTTTAACTATAATGTGTTTTTTTAAAATTTGTAAGCCACCTTGAGGAAAAGGTAAGAGATTAATGAAAATAATGCTATTGACATATGATTTATAGCTGGAACTATTATAGAGAACTACCTAGGATTTGGAAAGCACACTGAAGTTTATGTCCTGTAGAAGAAGAGGTGTTTGCAACACAACAGTGATGGCTTTGGGCTGCTAAGAGTCAGCTGAGAACAAGTTTTATTTAGGTCTCAGCTCTTCAGGTTGTTGGTAGTTGTTGCTATTGGCATGGAGTAAATATATGCACTTTCAGCATTGCCATTCACAATAAACATTGGTTGGTTGGTTGATTTCTTTTTCTTTTAATCTCACCTTCCCTAAAACAAAACAAAAACACTCAAGGTGGTTAGCATATATAATGCAAAACAGATTTAACACTAAAAACATTAAACATGATAACAATACTCAATAATCAAAATAGTTTGACAGGTCATACTGGAAAAAATGTTTCTCCACAACCTATTTAAAAGTAATCAATTTATGAAGGAGGTGCTCACAACTGAGAGAGGAATGCATTCCACAGAAGTATGCTCTTTCCTCAAGGACAAGACAAGATTTCTTACACAAAAAGACCCTAGGACCTAGAATTGGTTTCCTTCATCTGGTTCATCTGGTTTAACTTACTATGTTCATCTGGTTTAACTTACTTTTTCAGATCAGCTTTTACCAATTAAATTGGAACCTGGTCATGCACCACTTGCTTTCTCTTTTCTTTCTGCAAGAGCATAGGATATTGTGCCTAAATAATATTATCATCTGGGTTTTATATGCCTAAGCTCCTTCTTAATCAAGAATATGCTATGCAAAATTGCAATGTGACTTTTTGTTATTCTACATGTTTATTTCCTGACAGTTTCCAGAACATCTGTTATATACTGTGAGGACAGAGCCAAGCTCCCTGTCATATTGGGTGATACCAGAGGGTAACCCTCCATTTTGCCATCTGTTAAAATGTTTTGTTGCATTCAGAAATAACATTACTAGAAAAAGCTAGCAGAAGCAAAGCAAAAGACAATACGTTAGCCTTACCAATCTATACATAAAACACACAGACCTTAACATCTTGATGTCACATCCCAATGCTTTATTTATAGGTTTATCCCAAGAAATACATAAATATTCTCCAGCCAAAACATACAAGAAAAAATACATTGCTTTTGGAAGTGGAATCAGAAAAGACACTCTTTACCAGTATGTTTTATATGTGGTTAATCGTGAATGCAGTATTTACGTATGGAAAATATGTGGCCTCCACATTTTGCTAAACGTCAGCTTCCATCATCTTTCACAATTAGTTCTGCTGACCAGTGCTGGTGTGAGTTGTAGGCCTACATTTCCTGCCTCTAAGACCATATTAAGGGCCGGCAGATCTTATGGAGAACAATGCCACTCATTTTTTTTAAAAAAAGTAAAATTGGGCAGGAGTGCAAAGCAAACAGCAATGGAGAGCCTCTTTTTTCCTTTTCTATTTCCTGTTTTTTTTTTTCTTCTTCTTCTGTCAGATGTATAAAGTATAATAGAACTGCAGTTACAAACAGAGTTGATTCTTATTATGGGAGCAACTTTCCTTACTTGGCTAAAAATAAAATCTAGTTCTGCATTTCTATCATTAAATATTTGTTTACAGAAGAAAAAGTGAACACTGTCCATGTTTCTGGTTTCAGATAGCTAATCAGGAGGACATGGAGAAGAAAGAATTACTTACCTTCAAGCTCTATATGTTGTGAACACCATCCCCATGGAAACAGAGAAAATGTGGAAATCCACTTAGACTCTAAAGTGCATAAATTTCACAGAAAAGGCCTGTGACAGGGAACTACTAAAACAGTCATGCCTGCTGAATTTGTTTGTTACATTTTTAATTGCTGTTCCACCAAAGAACTCAGGACTCATTCTGCACATACTAGGGATATCGTAAAGTAATAATTATCACCCAGAAGTTATTACAGTATATTGATGAAATTTTGTCAATGTCATCATTGGTCCTGAAGTGCATGATGTTGAGAAAATCAGTTCATTGTGTCCTTTATTTTTGTTACAGGCTGTGCCAGAAATGATTAAAGTGTAAGAAGGAAAAGACTCAGGCTTGCTGTGTGATAAAGTTCCTGCATTTGAAGGTTAATAGTGCCTGGCAAATTCATGATGATATGATGATAGTTTATGGAAATGATTGCCCATCTTATGACATTATTGTGAGGTGGAAAAGGAATTTTCAAACTGGTCACATATCCCTCACAGACGAGCCAAGACCTGGAAGACCATCATTGATGGATTATGTATCCACAGTGAAGAAAGTGGAGTGTTTAATCCTGGAAAATAGAAGAACAACCATCCAAATAATCTTGAATGAAACTGGTCTCAGTTATGGTAATGTGTGTGGAAAATAATTTATGATGAACTGCACACGTCTAAGATGTCTGCACACTGGCTTTCACATTTACTAACTCCTTTCCAGAAACAAACATGGCCTTTCAAGACAGATGTTGATGCTGTTGGAACAGGATGAAGAGGATTTTTTTTTTGGTCATCTAGTAACCATGGATGAATCTTGGATCTATCAGTATGATCCAGAGACCAGAACCATGAGCATGGACTGGAAGCCTGCTCATTCCCCTCCCTCATCCAAAAAGGAAAGTCATGCTCTCAGTTTTTCAGAACTGCCATAGAGTCATTCTCACAGATTACCTTGCAAAGGGACAAACCATCACTGGCACATATTACGGCAATCTTCTGAACAAGTTGCGAGATGCTCTGAAAAAGAAATGCTGTGCTATGCTCTCCAGAGGCATTCATCTCCTAGATGACAATGCACCAGCACACTAATCTCAAGTTTCAGTTGACAAAGCAAGGGCATGTGGCTTTGAGATCATGCAGCATCCACCTTATTCTCCCGACCTTGCACCAAGTGATTTTTTCTTGTTCTCAGAAATGAAAAATCCATTATGGAGTCACTGATTTGACAACACAGATGACGTCATTCATTAAGTGGAGTAGTAGTTTAAGGCACAATCTGAAGATTTCTGCCATAATGGTATTCAAAGGGCCAGGAAATGCTAGGAAAAATGTGTAAATTTGGATGGTGACTATGTAGGGAAAAGCTAACAACTACAAATCAAAACAAACTTTCTGTCAATTATTTTTTTAAAGTGATAATTAAAACTTCATGATACCCCTTTGTATTATCCTCTCAACAGTCCTCTGAGATTTGTTAGGGTAAGCAAATCCTGACTGGCCCAAAACAAGCTTCATAGCCACATGAGGACTGGAAAGTTGACCTATACAGCCCAATGTTCAAATACCTATTGCAGCACACCTGTTAGGTAGACAACAAAATAGAGACATTTACATCCAGTCATTCTATTTCCTGTACCTATACAAAGTCACCAAAATTAGCTTTGTCATTGAGGGGAAAATTAAACCGAGTTTATAATATGAGTTTAGTTCATCTTTATTATGGTCATAGACCAGCATAGGTAAAAATGGGATACAGAATAAAAATGGGTAAAAGAAAGGTAAAAACAGGCTAAAAACAAGGTAAAAACACAGGTTAAAAACAGTAATTTAAAATCCAGTGTGGTAGGGAAAGATTGGTACTAGCCTACTGTGGAGGTTATTGCCTGGCAAATTTTAAATGCAGCTGCACAAATTCTGGCAACATTATATGTTATATCAGGTTTAATGTGTCCAAAAGCAACAAAGAAATGTCAAATTGACTGTTGTGTCCTTGATGTTCATACAATAAAGGTGAAATGAGGCTGAGGCAGATGTCCCTGTAGAATGAGCACTGGAGTAACAGATGCTCTGTTGTCTCTATTTGGCCGGAGTCACAGGGGCATAATCTGTCTGAGAAGGGGACCTTCTTGTATTGGCCTTCAAGGACAGCTGAGGGAAGGGCATGGCATCACATCAAAGAAAAGGCTCTCCAGTGTTTAGTACTTTGAGTTTTGCTAAGTATGCCTCTGAAACTGTTTCCCACTTGTATACAAAGAGTCAAGCAATAGGAATTCACAGAGGCAGAATTCTCTAAATGAATTGTACTTTTATTTGGGGGGAAGTAACACAAAACACAAGAGCTAAGGAATAGGAAAAGCTTCACTAACTGGATAATTATCATTAGTGTGGGTGCTCCTTAAGATGTGATCTCTTGGCTGGATGCCAAAAGCGGTTTTCAGAGGACAGCATGAGTGGGAACTAGTATAAACCCCTGTGCTCCAAACTAGCCTGTAGAACAATAAATAAATAAATGAGGTCCTTAAATAGGGCAAAGCTAGCCTGAGGCAAAGGTACACCCAAGGCCAAATCTGCATGGGAAAGGATCACTCGAGATAGGGTTTCAAAGTTGGGGAATAGAGTTGTAAATTAGCCCTCTCCAGCTTTATGAGCAAAAACATCCTGCTCATAAATTATCCTAGCCTTCCTTTCTCAGAGGTGTGAATGTTCCTTATCAACAGCTCCCAAACTATCTGTTTTTCTCTTCCCTTTTACATGGTCTGTTGCTCTTAGATCCATAGCTGCCTTGGCTATGTGATCCAGCAGGATGATCCTCATGGCTACTATAGTGTAGATTATATACAGGGCCATAGATGGGACACACACACACCAAAATTAGGAAGACTTCCAGTAATAATGATGCCAAGTATCTGTTGGGATCACTAACAATAAATGTTGGGGCACTAGCTAGGTCAGGCCTATACAACATATGGCCCGTGGGCCACATGTGGCCTACCAAAGGATTTAAGGTGGCCCGCAAGGATGTGGAATGACTTCAAGGCTCCTCCACTGCTTGACCATCTCCTGAGGAGAAGGCCAGGCAGCAGAGGAGGAGGATGAGCAAATGCTTGCCGAGCAAGGCTCCTCCACAATCTGGCTTTCTCCTGAGGAGGTTGGGTGGTGGCAGAGAAAGAGGATGGGCAAATACTTGCCCTACAAGGCTCCTCTCCTGCTTGGCTTTCTCCTGAGGAGAAGACTGGGTGGAGGATGAGGATGGGTGAACACTTGCAATACTTGGCTGCTTGGCTTTCTCTTGAGGAAAAAAGGCCAGGCAGAGGAGGATGGAATTAATATTAATTAATAATAATTAATATTATTAAAGAATTAATATTTAATTAAAGCTTATCTGTGGCCCAAAGAAGTTAACCTATTTTAATACCGGCCCTTCTTACTACCAAGTTGTGCAGGTCTGAGCTAGGTCTAGATGTCTCTCTATATCTATCACCCGTTGTTTGATGCTTGCTTTAGCCTTTTCATATCCCATGCTGAGCAAAAGATCTGGAGAGAAGAAATTTTAGTCATCATTGTCTGTTTCCATGTAAACTGGAATTCATCTGTCAGGATAACTGAAGCAAGTCCAGGAGGGAAAAGGTATAGTCTGAGCCAATAGCTGAGCACGGTCACCCACACTCTGGCCTCCATTTTCATAAAGCCTGACTCTAGTCTCAGTGTTGCATTAGAGACACATTTTGGAGCTTGGAATGCTGACCTTAGAAATTTGGATTGTACAAGTTCTGATTATGAAGAGTTGGGGAGGGGTCCAGAAAGCAGTTGTGCAATCAATTTGACTCTGAAAAGTTTGAGTGCCACTGGTATATAATGGCCTCCTCTTGTCATAAGAAATTTGAGGATGGCAGTTGAGCTCCTCTGCATGTTACCAGCAACATAGTCCCCACAAGCTTTCCTACTAACAGTAGTGTGAAAGATTACTCCCAGATATTTGAAGCAGGAAACCTGTTAGATCTTGTGATCATCTATATTCCAGTTTCAATTCTTGGACTTTTTAGCAAATGCCATGATTTTAGGTTTTTTTGGAAGTCAGGTTCTAGCAATACAGTGTTAGTGTTCTTAGTTCTCTTTTTAGATCAATAGGTGTTTTTGAAATTATTGTAGCAGCATCTGCATAAAGCAGAGCTGAGATATGCCTTCCTTATAGTTTTGGAGGATGGAAATTTGTGTTGTCGAGATGACTCACCATGTCATTGATGTAGAAGTTGAATAGGAGTAGAGCTAGACTGCAACCTTGCTTGATGCCCTTCTCAGTGGCAATGCCATTGGTGAGATAATCCTGGGGGTTATATCTTACTTTGAGTGAGATCCCTTCATGCAGCATACGAGGAGGAAGCTTCCAGTTTTTCCCATTGTTTGTTTCCAGATACAGAGTCAAAAGTTGCTTTAAAAGCTATAAAGGCAACATAGAGAGAGACTGTGTTGCAGGTGGCATACTTTTCAATGAGGTGTGGAAGTACAAAACACTGATCTATGGTGGATCAGTGCTCCATAAAGCCAGGTTGTTCCTCTGCAAGTCTGTTTTCTTATTCCATCCAGTCCTTGAGTGTCCACTGTAAGTATCTTGTATATAGCTTGCTGATCATATTGAGGAGACTAATTGGTCTATAGTTGCCAGGATAATTCTTCTTTCCTTTTTTAAATATGGGGACAATGATAGTGAGCCCCCAGTCCTGAAGTGCTCAACCATAGCTGTTAGTGCAGGTGAAGAGGACTGCAGAATAGGGGCCCAAAATTCCAAATTATTTTTAATGGCTTCTGAATGTATTAAGTCTTCTCCTGGAGCCTTCCCCCTTCTCAGTTGGTCTACAAGGTTTTTGATCTCTGTGTTCAACACCAGTGCCCACCTTCAGAGATTTTGTATATTTTGACTTACATATCCACTTCCAACATGTGTCCTTTGAAAGAGCTTGGAAGTGTTCCTCACAGATCTCTGGGGGATGTGACAATCCATTGTATCTGGTACATTGCTTGGGAGCTTGATGTAATATGCCAGAATAAAGCTAAATTGTTGGTTTTGACTGCCTGAATAAGTTGTGCCCAATTATTTTTCATGGCTTCTTTCTTCTTGTAGGCCAGAATGGTGTTGTTTGTTTGTTTTTGGTAACATATCTTCTGCTGAAACTGCTTTGTTGCCACTTCTGACATAGTATTGGATGCATAGCTCTGATAGGTGGTCATGAAAGCTTTTATAGCCTCAACATATACCTTATCAAACCATGTCTTTGAGTGATGTTGTTGTTGTTACCTCCAGTGTGTACTGTTTTGTTGGTTTAGATCAGGGGTAGGCAACCTTTCCCCTTTAAGGGCCAAGGGACTTCAACTCTCAGAATCCCAGGAGCTATTGGCCAACATGGGACTATTGGCCAACATGGCTGAGGCTTCTGGGAGCTGAAGTCCCTCAGCCCTTAAAGGGGAAAGGTTGCCTACCCCTGGTTTAGATAATGGAATAACACTTGGGTAAGATTGTTGTAATTTTCCAGACAGTTCATCAGAGGACTCAATGGATATCAGGTCATTCTGAAGAGGCTGAAGGTGGTCTGGGGCCAATATTTCACTTATTATTTGATTTAGCTGAGGGGGTCCATTTAGCTCATTGATAAGACTTTCCTAATGACATTAAAGAGAGTTGATACCAGTCCATGGTATGTGTCTCCTGTGTGAAATTACTGAAGTATAGCCAAACTGGAAAATGGTAGCTTGGTAGATGAAGGGAATGCTATAGACATAGCATAATTTGATTTCAGTAAGGCTTTTGACAAGGTCCCCCATGATATTCTTGCAAACAAGATAATAAAATGTGGGTTAGACAATACAACTGTTAGGTGGATTAGTAATTGGTTGACCGACCAAACCCAAAGGGTGCTCTGCAATGGCTCCTCTTCATCCTGGAGAGAAGTAATCAGTAGGGTGCCACAGGGTTCTGTCCTGCGCTCAGTGCTATTCAACATCTTTATCAATGACTTGGATAAAGAATAGGGAGCATGCTTACCAAATTTGCAGATGACACCAAATTAGGAGGAATAGCTAATATCCCAGAAGACAGGATGAAAATTCAAAATTACCTTAATAGATCAGAAAGCTGGGCCAAAGCAAACAAAATGAATTTCAAGATAGAGAAATGTAAAGTACTGTACTTATGGCAAAAAAATAAATAAAAATGAAATGCATAGATATAGGATGGGGGATACCTGGCTTAATGAGACTATGTGTGAAAGGGATCTAGGAGTCCTAGTAGACCACAAGATGAACATGAATCAACAGTGTGATGTGGCAGCTAAAAAAGCCAATGCAATTTTAGGCTGCATCAATAGAACTATAGTATCTAGATCAGGAGTAGGCAACCTTTCCCCTTTAAGGGCCGAGGGACTTCAGCTCCCAGAATCCCAGGAGCTATTGGCCAACATGGGACTATTGGCCAACATGGCTGAGGCTTCTGGGAGCTGAAGTCCCTCGGCCCTTAAAGGGGAAAGGTTTCCTACCCCTGATCTAGATCAAAGGCAATAATAGTGCCACTGTATTCTGCTTTGGTCAGGCCCCACTTGGAATACTGTGTCCAGTTCTGGGCACAACAATTCAAAAAGGATGTTGAAAAACTGGAGCATGTCCAGAGGAAGGTGACTAAAATGGTGAAGAGTTTGGAAACCATACCCTATGAGGAATGACTTAGGGAACTGGGTTTGTTTAGCCTAGATAAGAGATGGTTAAGAGCTGATATGATAGCTCTGTTTAAATGTTTGAAGCGATGTCATATTGAGAATGGAGCTAGCTTGTTTTCTGCTGCTCCAGAGAATAGGTCCCGGAACAACGGATGCAAGCTATAGGAAAAGAGATTCCATCTGAACATTAGGAGAAACTTTCTGACAGTGAGAGCTGTTTGAAAGTGAAACACACTCCCTTGGAGTGTGGTGGAATCTCCTTCTTTGGAGGTCCTTAAACAGAGCCTGGATGAACATCTGTCAGGGATGCTTTGATTTCGAGTTCCTACATGGCAGGGGGTTGGACTGGATGGCCCTTGTGGTCTCTTCCAACTCTATGATTCTAGGATTCTATGCTTTCTCCCAGGCTCTGCTGCAACCAAAATTGTGTGAAAGACATTTAGTTCCAGATATTTAATTGCCCATATTTCTTGGATCAGAAGAATATTGGACAAGGAAGTCAATAAAACAGGGATCTCTGTTAGATGTGTACCACCTAGCAATATTCCATGTCATAAGGGCAATCTTATGCTGGTCAGTTGATTATCAAGTGGTTGCTGTTCAGGCAGCAGACTAGATGAGCAATTTTCCCCTGTGGCAGTTGGTTCACATTACCTGATTGCTGAAATAGCTGTACCAATGTCTTTCTCTCTGGTTGGTTGTATTGCACATCACATTCCTTCTCTTCCTGCTCCATCTGATCTGGTAGGGGAGCTGGGAGCACCAGTGCAGTGTGGACAACAAAATGCAGATCAGAGGCAAGCACTTCATTGATGAGGTGCACATCCTTTGACATGACCAGTGAAGTAGGAGATGAGATAAGTGGTGGTGAGGGCTGTCTTTTATGTAGGCAGGGTTTATACAGGGTTTGAGGCTGCTGTAATGTAATTGTTGATGAGGATGAATCATCTTTACAAGTCATTTTGAGAGGGCTATTTGCTACTCAGGTCTTTGTAGATTCCATAAGATCTGATAGAGTATCGTCACTTTCATATTCACTGTCTGTATCAAGAAAATCCAAATAATGCACGGACACTTCCTTTGTGGAGATAATTGCAGTTGGTCTGGGTTACTATTTGCTTTTTGCTGTTCGCTGGAGGGTGATGTCCAAGTATTTGGAAGTTTTCCTCCCAGTTTAATTAATTATTTTTTCATGTTTTGAAGTTCCTCTCTTGAGGTAAGTCCTCCATCCTGGAAGTGGTTGGCAAGTTTGCTATCTAGGTTCTCATGTTTCTTTGTTTTTTTTCTTGTGATGAGGTCACAAATCATTTCATTTTTGAAAATCCTATTAGTTTTGATATAGTGTGTTTGCTAAAGGAATTTACTCATTTGAGTTAGTCTGTTTTGGATAGATGCCTGATTGAAAGTCATAAACATGTTTTTGTTGCTCTTAGGCTGGATAAATAATAATAGTATTTTAAATCAATTTCCCTGATGTGGCAGTTTAGCAGCTGAGAAAGGGCTCTGGTAATTGCTTTATGTGGATTCCAAATGTGTGCCTTGTGGTGGATTTCTAAGAGGAGTTGCTTTTTCTGTAGAACATGACTATATGTGGCTGCATCCGGATGTTCTGAGGGAACTGTGAAATCTTCCTGACAATGTGACAATGATCAGCTACCTTTTTAACACCCTATTTGCCATGGGGGTTTTGCACAAGGAAGGCTTGTTGGAATTTCTCCATCTTGTCTGCAATATCATTTAGGGGTTTTGCAGACCGGCACAAAGGGCCAGCCTGGGGGTGGATTTGGGGCAGGGCCGCTGCACACCAGCTTCCCTGACTTCATCCTGATGCTGTTCTGATGCCACACACCTGTCTGCACAGCATGCGGTGTCAGGATGCCCTTTTGTTGCAGCATGGATGCATGCTGCGCCAAAAGGGTGTAAAAAAGCCACCGCCATGGCTGACAGGGCGGCCTTTTGCTGCCCCCAAAGGAGCAGCATTTTGCCAGACCTCTGGGGGTAGCAAAAAGAAGGATTGGATCTGTGACATGTGGTTGCCATGGCTCCAATCTACCACTCCCAGGGACAGCTCTGTGCCACCCCTTTTGGGGCATCTGTATCAGCCCTTAGTCTCTGCAAGATAAGTGTCAAACTCCCTTTGCAGATGGCATTTTGTACCATCTTGGAGGCAAGGAAAGGGAGGGGCAGCCTCACGCTGGGCACCCCAACCCCTTCCCAATTACATCATCAGAGCGCCCACCGTTGCACACAGTGGGTGCTCCGATGATGTCCTTCCAGCTCAGCATCCGGACACACTGAGCCTGAAGAGGTGCAAAAGAGCCACATGGTGGCTCTTCAGGCTCCCTTTTGTGGCTTGTGGAAGGAGCGCTATTTTAGTGCTCCTTTCCTGGGCGGCGAAAGGGAGGATTGGGGCCAAGGCATGAGGGAGGATCAGCCCCAATCTGCCACTTCTCAGGGTGGCCCATGGCCACCCGTCTGCATCCCCCCCAAAGTTTCTGCAGATAAAAGACAAATTTTGTAGCAGGGCTGCACATTATTATTGTCAGTTAGTTCCAGGAGTTTGACTCCTTTATCTCTGTTTTTCTTATTTCTCCCTGTTCCCAGGAGTAGTTTATATTTGGACTTTGAGGAATCAGATTTCTATAATGGGTTAGAGAGTGGATAAGGAGCTATAATTGCAGATTTGATACTCACAGATTGTGTTGTCTGTGTCACTGCAAACATTGAGTCAATCCTTACCTACTTTTCTGCTTTTAAGGATTCCTGGTTTTGAGGGCTGGTCCAGTTTCATTCTTTTCCCTTTGGGTGACATTTTGTTTAGAAGTGGTAAGGCCAGATAATGTTGGGAGGCTAATTCAGCAGCTATTGGTCCATCTCCATCTTTCCTCACTTCCTATAATATCAGTGTGTATAATATAAAAAATCTGGAACATGGTTAGTTATTGTATCTAGTCTGGGGTGAGCATAGATGTTTCCATGGAGGAACAGATAGATCCAAATTTTGCAATAACCAAAGGTTCCTGTCTGAAGTACAGTCATCACAAAGTAGACAAAACTAGACTGGTGGTATAAAGGAGCTCCACAGACTCCCAATAATTCATCGTGCATATTGTAAGATATATATTAGTAATGCCTTGGGCTGTTAAATTGGGGTTATGGGCTTCCAAGTACACTTCAGCATAAAAGCTGTACATATCATGAGTGCATGCTCTGTTTGTGAAGGAGTGTTATCCAAAGATATCGTAGGTTTTGCAGTTATCTAAGAAGAAGAATATGCAGAACAGGAGGAGAAGAATCTCTGACTCTTAGCAAACAAGATACCACAAAAAGTCACTTATACAACATTAAAATTCATGCAAAGAACACTGTCATGCAGAAATGAAGTGCTAAGACACTGACACAATATCCTCTACTTATGTAAATCCTAGATATGGATTTTTTTGTAACAATCAGTCCATCAGTTAAGTTTGAATTTACATAAGGAGCCCTGTATTGGAACCTAGAACACAATCAATAGAAAAAGAACTAAGGGGGGTTTGCAGACTGCCAGAAATAGTGCAAATTGAGTCCACTTTTAGGGTTAGGGTTAGTGCTAGGGAATCATGGGGATTGGTTTTTTTTTTCTGAGACATTGAACCTTCTCTGTCTGAGAGCTCTGGTGCCACAATAAACTACAGTTCCCATGATTCCCTTACCCTAACCCTAAAAGTGAACTCAATTTGCACTATTTCTGGCAGTCTGCAACCCCCCTAAGTTAATTTACATTCAGAATTGCAAGCACTTTAATACAACATTGTTGTTTCAAAATTAGCCTAAAAAAGTACACTAAGATTTTGAAGTCAACTGAGGTCAAACTTATAAATGCAGAGCTGCATGTGTAACATTCTATGAAATATGTTGGATATCAGGGATGGAGAACTTTGGAGCTCCAGATACTAGTGGACTGCAGCTCTCATCATTCTGCATCACTTGTTATAGTGGATAGGGCAAGAAGGTTCCCAGTTGCCCAGTGTACACAATACTAAGCAAAATTTGTTTTGGTCAAATCCACAGATGAGAACTTGGGAAAGAGAGCTTGTCTGGGTCATGTATAGGCTCAAGGAATTGTTCCTCTTTAAAAACATAGTAGCTGCTTAAACGATAATTATCTTAAAATAGAATACCTACAACAGAGCATACACATACTCAGTCCTTGTAAAAAATGTAGCAAAATCTCATATGGCAAGTTAGATTGAGATGGAAATGAATGAAATGATCATAAATGAGGTAGCATGTATGGTGCAAAGCATGTAGTCAGGTATGATTGGAACAGTGCATATTTAAATCTGATATTGGGGATGTGCATGCACAGGGAAAGAATATAGACGACTTTGAATCCTCTCCCTTCTAAAAGATATGAAATAGATTTATTATTGCTCCATTTAAGGTTTAATTTTGATTTTAAAAAGTGCAAAGCACTTAATTTGGACACTAGAAATTAAGATCCAGGACAGCAAGATCTCTCTGAAAAGAGGAAAAGCAAGTGGGAGAGAAAAAGCCGATTGCAGTGTAATTGATGGACAATATGGAGACGAGAAGCACTACGTTGAGTCCTCCCACAAAAATATCTCTTGAAGCGCTGGATCATAAATTAGACAAGCTGTTTGTTGCCTTTAAAGTATTGGGAGTACAATTAAAGCTCTCACAGAACAGATAAGTGGAATAAAAAAGACAGCTGAAGAAGCTAAAGAGAAAGTTGAAAATAATGAACAACAGATAGAGACACTGAGGAGTGAAATAAGAGTACTTCGGGAGAGACTTATAGATTCTGTGAACAGACAAAAAAGGAGAAATTTAAGAATAAGGAACTTTCCTGAACAAGTTAAATCTATTAATTTAATCACTACATTGACAACATGGTGGGAAAGTTATAATTTAAAAATTTCTCCAGAAAGATCTAGAAAGAGCCCATTGGAGCGTTGGATAAAAAAGAAGTAGAAGAAAGGATATAATAATAGCTTTTGGAAAAGAAAATATTAAAGACTTGGTCTTCAAAAAATTGAGATCAATACAAAATTTGGAATATAATGAACAAAAAATAAATAAATCAGATTTATCAAGATTTGGCACCAGAGGCTATTAAACAAAGCAACTTGCTCCGAGATATAAAAAAATGTCTTTGAGAAGAAGGAATTAAATATACCTGGGGCTTCCCTACAGCTCTCAGCAAGTTGCAAGGCAAGGAGGTGCAGTTCTCCCCTCATCCCCTGAGTCCCCAAAAAGGATTTGCGAACAAGGCATTGGTATAGGTGATGCCTCCGGTGCTTGCTTCCTTTTGTTACTGTTCTTAGGGACCCACCAGAAAGACCCATGTGCTGCTTGCAACCAGGACAAGGCCCGCTCCATCACATCTGTCCTTTTCCTCTCCTCCGCTGTCCATTTTCTCTGCTCCTCCACAGAGTCATGGCACACGCTAATGAGCTCCGTCATGTGCCGTGACATCCGCTCCCGGTACCTCGAACTGAGAGTAAGGTCTCTGCGGTAGGCTTGTGCAAGGCTATCCAGAGACTCTGCTTCTCTTTGGATTGTGCGGAGGAGCGAGCCGTGTTGCCGCCTTGCAAGCTTGCGGTTGAGTCGACCCTGCCTCCGAGAATCCTCTATGATTGTCCGGGCTATGAGTTCGCCCCTCCTGGCTCTGCGATCCGGGATATCCTCCTCGTCCTGCAACCGGCAGACAATCCTACGACATGGTGCTGCAGAACAAGAAGAAAGGAAATTATTAACCATGCAACCAAAATCTATCCATAATGTAGTCATGCTTGCCATTTCCTGCTATTTAATACAACTCCCGTTAGTACACACCCAACATACCTGCCTGTAAATAATACCAAAATTTCTTTCCCCGGAAACCTATATATGTCCATAATTGTGTGTGGGTGCCGGTGTGCATAAATGTAAGAAAGCACAAATATATTGTATCCTGGCCATCTGTAAATGTGCATGTTCACCAACACAACTATATCAACACATGTTCATGATGTCCATTCCATATATCTATCTATATCTATATCTATACAAAGAGAGCTTCCTTTGGATGAGTGCTCTTGGGTTGCCACAGATCAGGTCAATTGCAGTAAATGGGGGGGGGGAATTACCCCTCCTGACTGCTGCTTCCTCTTGGGCATCGCTGGGCACATCAGCCCCGGTGGCCTGGGTCTCTCCACCAGGTGGCTGTGTACTCTCTCCCGGTGGGCCTTCTCCATTGATGATTGTTTCTGGAAAAATAAGAAAGGGGAAATGCAGTCACTGGGATACCATTGGGTGGCTCACATACACAGTGGTTAGAGCACTGCATTAGCATTACATTTCTTCAAAGAATCCGAGGTAATCCTACTGTCACTTGCAGCTGGCGATTCAGGGAGAACCTGCGGGTACTCCTGAGGTGGCTGATCTCCCAGCTGCGATGCCTGTTCCACTGGGATGAGGTGTAGTATTACATCTCCCTCCTCACAGACTGCTGCTGGAACTGTATGAAAAAAAGGGGGGAAAGGGATAGCTTACGTCACCCAGAAAAGTTCTATGTGCCTTTGACTGTTTATATGTACATAGAGGTTTGTGTGTATGTATGCATATATCTGTTTGTAGACATATACACATATATATGTAGACATATACTTATATATATGCATTTATGTATACATGTCTCGGGAGGTGTGTTGGGAGGTGTGTTGTCTCCCTGGGGCAAAGATCCGAGATGTGACAGAGAGGCTGAGAAGACTGGTCAGGCCTACCGACCAATACCCCTTCCTTTTGGTTCACGTGGGAACGAACGACACAGCAAGACACAGCCTTCAAAACATCAAAAGGGATTATGAGGCTCTAGGAAAGAAGCTGAAAGAAATGGAGGCACAGATTGTCATCTCGTCTCTACTGCCAGTTGAAGGGCACGGTCCAGGAAGAGAGAGGAAGATAGCAGATGTCAACAATTGGCTCCGCAGATGGTGTCGTCGAGAACGATTTGGATTCTTGGATCATGGGCTGCGGTTCCATGAGGGCGGACTCCTGGCAAGGGATGGGCTGCATCTCACACCAGTTGGAAGAAACGTTTTTGCCAACAGTCTGAAGAATTTGATCAGGAGGGCTTTAAACTGAGTTATGTGGGGAAGGGAGACAGCACCCTGGAAGACAAAAGGACTGGAAAAAATAGTCAAACTGTCATAGAGGAAACAAAGCAAACAGTAGAGGGACCCAACAGTGGGAGGCAAAAAAACGTGCTAAGGCAGCAAGTAAAGGAGACATATGGTCTTAGATGTCTCTACACTAATGCACAGAGCATGGGAAATAAGCAAGATGAACTTGAACTCCTAGCGCAACAAAGCAAATATGATATAATAGGCATCACTGAAACCTGGTGGGATGAGTCTCATGATTGGAATGTAAAAATACAGGGGTATAACCTCTTCAAGAGAAACAGGCCAAACAGGAGAGGAGGAGGAATAGCATTATATGTCAGGGATATTTACACCAGTGAAGAAATCCAGGACAACAATCCTGGAAGCCAGGTGGAGAGCATTTGGATAAAAATTAAAGGGGAAAGAAACAACAGGGATGTTATTGTGGGAGTCTACTACAGACCCCCGACTCAGGCAGAAGAACTGGATGATGCCTTTCTAGAACAGATGACTACACACTCAGAAAGGAGAAATATAGTAGTGATGGGTGACTTCAACTATCCGGATATTTGCTGGAAGTCAAACTCGGCAAAATCCTTGAGGTCTAGCAAATTCCTCACTTGCCTCGAAGACAATTTCATTGTTCAAAAGGTGGAAGAGGCAACGAGGGAGTCAGCTATTTTGGACCTGATCCTAACTAACAGGGAAGACCTAGTTAATGGGGTGCAAGTGGTTGGATCCTTAGGCGGGAGTGATCATGTCCTCCTGGAGTTTATTATACAGTGGAAAGGAGAAGCCAGGCATAGTCAGACACGCATTCTAGACTTTAGGAAAGCTGATTTTACTAAACTTAGAGAAATACTGAGGGTGATCCCATGGACAGGAATACTAAAAGAGAAGGGAGTTCAAGACGGATGGGAGTTTCTCAAAAGGGAGATACTGAAGGCACAATTTCAAACCGTGCCAATGAGGAGGAAGAATGGGAGGTGTCTCAAGAAACCAGGATGGATGACTAAGGAACTTGCAACTGAACTATGTTTTAAACGGAACATGTATAAGAAATGGAAAAATGGGGAAATCACCAAAGAGGAATTCAAACAAATAGCTAGCACGTGTAGGGTTAAAGTCAGAAAAGCTAAAGCGCAGAATGAAATCAGGCTTGCTGGAGCGGTTAAGAACAATAAAAAGGGCTTTTGGGGGTATGTCAGTAGCAAAAGGAAAAAGAAGGAAATGGTAGGGCCACTGTGTGGGGAAGATGGCAAAAAGTTAACAGGGGACAGAGAAAAGGCAGAATTACTCAACACCTTCTTTGCTTCAGTCTTCTCAGAAAAGGCAAAGGGTGCTCAACTTGAGGATAATGGAGCAGAGGACAGAATAGGAGAATTTCATCACAGAATAAGTAAAGAGATAGTACAGAAACATCTGATTAATCTAGATGAATATAAGTCTCCAGGACCAGATGAATTACATCCAAGGGTATTAAAAGAACTGGCAAATGTAATATCAGAACCATTGGCAATAATCTTTGAGAATTCCTGGAAAACAGGAGAGGTCCCAGCGGACTGGAGGAGGGCAAATGTTGTCCCCATCTTCAAAAAGGGGAAAAAAGAGGATCCCAACAATTATAGTCCAGTTAGTCTGACATCAATACCCGGAAAGATTCTGGAGCAGATCATTAAACAGAGAGTCTGTGAACATCTGGAAGATAATTTCATAATCACAAAAAGTCAACATGGGTTTCAGAGAAACAGGTCATGCCAGACAAATCTGATCTCTTTTTTTGATAAAATTACCAGTTTGGTAGATGAAGGGAATGCTGTGGATATAGTATATCTTGATTTCAGTAAGGCCTTTGACAAGGTTCCCCATGACATTCTTGCAAGCAAGTTGGTAAAATGTGGGCTAGACAAAGTAACTGTTACATGGATTTGTAATTGGTTATCTGGTCGAACACAAAGGGTGCTCAACAATGGCTCCTTTTCAACCTGGAAAGAAGTGACCAGTGGGGTGCCACAGGGCTCTGTCCTGGGCCCAGTGCTATTCAATATCTTTATTAATGACTTGGATGACGGTATTGGGGGCATAGTTATCAAATTTGCAGACGACACCAAATTAGGAGGAGTAGCTAATATCCCAGAGGACAGGATCAAAATTCAAAATGACTTGAGCAGACTAGAAAGTTGGGCCAAAGCTAACAAAATGAAATTCAACACAGAGAAATGTAAGGTACTGCACTTAGGGCGGAAAAACGAAAAGTACAGATATACGATGGGGGACACTTGGCTGAATGAGACTACGTGTGAAAGGGATCTAGGAATCCAGGTGGACCACAAGTTGAACATGAGTCAACAGTGCGATGCAGCAGCTAAAAAGGCCAATGCAATTTTAGGCTGCATCAGTAGAAGTATAGTGTCTAGATCAAGAGAAGTAATAGTGCCACTATATTCTGCTTTGGTCCGGCCTCACCTGGAATACTGTGTCCAGTTCTGGGCACCACAATTCAAAAAGGATGTGGAGAAACTGGAGCGTGTCCAAAGGAGGGCAACTAAAATGGTGAAGGGTCTGGAAAGCAAGCCCTATGAGGAACGACTTAGGGAGCTGGGGATGTTTAGCCTGGAGAAGAGAAGGCTGAGAGGTGATATGATAGCCGTGTTTAAATATTTGAAGGGATGTCATATCGAGGAGGGAACAAGCTTGTTTTCTGCTGCTCCAGAGACTAGGACCCGAAACAATGGATGCAAGCTGCAAGAAAAGAGATTCCACCTCA
The DNA here is from genome assembly GCA_026167975.1 of Phrynosoma blainvillii. Classification (NCBI taxonomy): domain Eukaryota; kingdom Metazoa; phylum Chordata; class Lepidosauria; order Squamata; family Phrynosomatidae; genus Phrynosoma; species Phrynosoma blainvillii. The sequence goes on from JANUYF010000003.1 coordinate 273,334,625, forward strand.
ACATTAGGAGGAACTTCCTGACAGTAAGGGCAGTTCGACAGTGGAACACACTCCCTCGGAGAGTAGTGGAGTCTCCTTCCTTGGAGGTCTTTAAGCAGAGGCTGGATGGCCATCTGTCGGGGATGCTTTGATTGGGAGTTCCTGCATGGCAGGGGGTTGGACTGGATGGCCCTTGTGGTCTCTTCCAACTCTATGATTCTATGATTCTATGATATGTGTGTGTGTGTGTGTGTATATATATATATATATATATATATACACACACACACACACACACACACAAACACATACATGTGTGTTTCCTTTCCTCAGGGAATGTCTATATGTTGAGATATTTATAGTGTGTGTGTGTGCGTGTGTGCGTGCACGCGTATGTATATATACATATATATATGCATATCTATCTATATGCCCACATGTATTCATCGATCTATCACTATCTATCTCTCTTTAAAGATATGTATCCATAAATGTATATACACTTACATATATGAACACACACATGCGTGTGTGTGTGCATGACATTATATACACCTAGTGCATGGAAGGAGACATCTGCTGCCCCCCCCCCCCCCAAGGCTGCAAAAGCCCAAAAATAAAGCACCATTATTCTTTCACGGAAAATTCTAGCAGTTCCTGCATGCATTGCCCTTACAGGAAAAACAAGAAAGGAGGAAAGCACTTCCTGGGGTATTTTCCAACAGCTTATTTTCCCTCCCCTCCCCAAACCAGTAACAGGCACAAAGAATTACCCATAATTCGATACTAAAGGAAAAAAAAGCTCCATTTGTGGCAGTGCACTGTACAGAGGGAAGCACTATTCGTGGATTAAACATTGCATGCTTACTATATCCTACTTGCAAGCCCCGAAAAGAAAACATTTGACCCACCCTTCCCAGTGAAAGGGCCATCCAGAGAACTTATAGCGAAATTCAAATTTATATCTACCCTCCACATTGATGGTGGCTGTGGCTGATCCCTCCTGTTCCTGAGAACCGGGTGCCTGGGATGAGTTCCAGATTGCCAGCATCCTGGAAAAGCGAACATGGACCATGGCCTCTGTGGCGGTGATGGCAGCCTGAGGAAATAGAAGCATCATAAAGCTTTTCACTTTTTTCCCTCACCACCACCCCGAAGGCTAGACCACCAATAAACATTTAACCATTCCCCATAATGCTCTCCCCCCAACACCAGGTCGCACAGCGGCAGATATCCAAATACAAAAAAAGACTGCATCTACAAGGACCATGTTTACCCGTTGTGTTTGTGGCCCGATGCAAACAGGAAGCACACATCATAGGATGCTTCCCCACAGACCCATGGGAAATAACGCTAGGAACCATGGGTTATGAAGTGGAAATGCTCCACGAGAGGGAAATGCTGATCAAACATACGGCGTTAGCGCTATGATTGCGCTATGAATCAGCTCGCGCTATTGCAATGCCCCATGAAACCGACATTCAAAATAACGCGAATGATGCTACATTGCGAGCGGCCTCTCACTGGTTCTGAGTGACGTCGTGTAAACACACGGAAAAATATAGCGCTATAGCGCCTGATTCCCTGTGGATTCTTGCTGCTTTTGGCCCCGTGTGATAAGGTCCTTAGTTTTTAAGGACCGAACTTTACTTAAGACAACTAATGTAGGGGAGGGACAGCAAATTTTGAAACAGCTGGGACTTGGGGAGCAAAGTGAAAAAGGAGCTCACAGCAGAAAGGTGGAAGAAGAAGAGGACAGAGTTATGTTGTACAAACAAGTGAAGGATATTAGAAGGGAAGACAAAGAAGAAAGATTTATCAGAAGAGAGAAATGTGATAGACAGTTGAGAAGCATGAAATAAAGGGGAAACATAATATAGTGATCTCTGAAAAATTGTAAGAATGACTATATAGTAGAATAGCTGTGATATGGTATTAGGAAAGTAAAAATAGACCTGAGTAATATTAAATATGGAGTAATAAAGGTTAAAATATGAAGGAAATAAGAAGGAGGGAGGGGGAAAGTGAAGAACGCAACCCCCAAGGGAAGGGAATCTGACATGGGTAACGAGCTGAGAAGGCTTCCTCTCCCTTCCAAATGGGAGGAAGAACCTAAGTTCAGAAGGGGGAGGGGGAGGGAGAGGGGAAAGGGGGAGGAGGGGAGGGAGAGGGGGGAAACAGCAAAAGAATAAGAAAGGAGAGTAAAAGAAAAATGAAGGGAAAAGAATAAATTAAATGGTTAATATGAATATTATGTCTATAAATGTTAATGGATTGCATACTCCAGTGAAAAGATATAGGTTAAATTAGATGCTAAAGGAAAAGAGAATTCAGATAGTTTTGCTTCAGGAAACACATCAATCGAAAACCAGAGCTAAACTTTTCTAATTATGATGGATGGGACTTGCAGTTTGAGTCAAGGGGAACAAATAAAGCAAGAGGATTGGCAATATTAATGAAAGATGGAGTTAATTTACAAGTAGCTAAGATTAAAAAAGATAATGAAGGGAGATACATTTTTGTTAAAGGGAACATAAAGAAGATAAAAGTTACATTTTCTTGTATCTATGCCCCGAATAAAAAACAAGTTGAATTTATAAATGAGGTGTTAACATTATTAGAGGATTTTTTGTGAAGGGGATCTATTTCTGGGAGGGGACTTTAACCTTGACATATTAAGACATAATATAAAGGGGAATATAAGGGGAAGGATAGGAAAGAAAAAGAAAAGTGGAAATTCTAAAATTAATTTGGAGAAATGGAATATTATTGATGGTTATGAAAGCATGGAGAATAATATTTATGAAAATACATATTATTCAGTTAGACATAAAAATTTTAGTCGTATAGATTATTTGTTAGTTAAAAAAATATAATAGTTTGAAAATAAAAGAAATTAATGCAGGGGGTGTCTGGCTTGCAGACCATGCACCATTATATATAAAAATTGAAGAAACAAATATTAAGAGATGTAAAAAATGGATTTTTGATCCTGGGTTTATTTTGAAAGAGGAAAATAAACAACACATTAGTGAGCAAATTAAAAATTATTTTGATTTAAATGATAGGGGAGGTACTACAAAACATATATTATGACATCCGGTGTCATCTGGCGGAGAGACAACAGGCCCAGCACCATCAGACCTAGACTAAGAAGAAGAGCCCTCCCTCCATTCCATCTGGTGTCATCTGGGGGAGAGACAGCAGTCCCAGCACCATCGGGCCTAGACTTAGAAGAAGAGCCTTCCTTCCATTCCATCCAATGTCATCTGGGGGAGAGACAGTAGGCCCAGCACCATCGGGCCTAGACTAAGAAGAAGAGCCCTCCCTCCATTCCATCCAATGTTATCTGGGGGAGAGATAGCAGGCCCAGCACCATCGGGCCTAGACTAAGAAGAACCCTTACTTCTTAAAGGATGGGTGGATTCGGGATTTTTATGTTCTGTTAAGATTGTTTTAATATATCTGTATGGAAATGTTAATGTTGTAAACTGCCCCGAATGCTCTGCAGAGGGGCGGTATATAAATAAATTATTATTATTATTATTATTATTATTATTATTATTATTATTATTATTATGGGATGCATTTAAAGCAGTTATAAGGAGGAAATGTGTAAGTATGGAAATAGGAATAAAAAAAGAAAAATGTATACAGAAAGAAGTTGATAGAAGAAGTGGAAATGTTACAAAAAGAATAAAATAAATATAAGAGTATATTTACAAAAGAACAGTGGGATAAAAAAAGACAAGAAATTAAAGAATTGGATCAGACAACTATATTAAGAAACGAAATGTATATTGGGAATGAATTTAAGGCATGGGATACTAGAAGTATGAAGAGTTGGTCCAAATTTCTTTTAAAAAGAGGGAAAAAGATGGTTAGTAAAATAAAAGGGGACAAAGGTGAAATAATAACTGATGATGAGAGAATAAGAGAAACTTTAGTTAAATTTTATGAAAGATTGTATGAAGAGAAGAAAGTGGACGACCAGAAAACAAATATAAAAATCAAATTAACTGAAATACAGAGAAATTATGTAAATTCCCCAATAACTAAACAAGAGGTAGAAAGAGTAATACATGATTTAAAAGGGATTAAATCACCTGGCCCAGATGGATTTACATCTATATTTTATAAAACCTTTAAAAATGAGTTGAGTGAGTATATGACTGAAATTTACAATGATATATTAGATAATAATATAATTCCAGAAACATGGAAATTATCTGAAATTGTATTAATAGTTAAACCTAATAAAGACCCAGTCAACCCTGAATCATATCATCCCATCACATTAAGCAATCAAGATTATAAAATTTTAATGAGAATTTTAGCTAATAGTATAGAACAATATTTACCAATTTTAATTAAAAAAGAACAATATGGATTTGTGAAAGGGAGGTATATCCAGGAACCAATAAGGAATATATTTAATATATTACATCATGCTAAACATAAAAATAAATTAGCTTTGACAAAATTAGATGTTTACAAAGCATTTGATTCAATAAATCACAAATATCTTTATAAAATTTGTAGGGATTATGAACTAGGGGAAAGGTTTAGTGAAACCATCATGGAAATATACAAAGATACAGAAGCACAAATTATGGTAAATGGAGATAAAATTTAGAATTAAAAGTGGAGTAAGACAAGGTTGCCCACTTTCCCCTCTATTATTTATATTTGCAATGGAATCTTTTGCAAATATGATTAGGGAAGCAGAAGAGATAAAGGGATATAAAGTTAAATTTATTTGCAGATGATGCTTTGATAATGATACAGAAACCATGTCAAGCCGTGATTAATTATTGGAAGTATTTCAGAAATTTCAAAATATTTCTGGGCTTAAATTTAACATTCAAAAATCTGATATAATGTTTATGAATACTGATTGGCATGAACAAAAATAAATTCAAACTGTATCAGGATTGAAATTGGGGATAAAAACATGAGATATTTAGGCATAAATTTATCAATTAAGTTAGAAAATATTGTACAAGGAAATTATACAATATTATATGGAAAAAGGTTAATAATCAAATCTCCAAATGGGCTAGTGATAATTGGAAAATGCTAACAAAAATTAGGATGTTTAAAATGATGATATTGCCAAAGTTTTTATATTTATTTCAAACTATTCCAGAAATCATTCCTAGTAAAGTTTTGAAGAAATGGGATAGATCACTATTAAAATGGATATCAAGAAATAAAAAAGGAAGATTATCTAAGGCATGATTATATGAGTAGCAAAAAAGGAGGATGGGAGTGCCATCACTTGAATTATATTTTGAGGTGATTCAATTACTAAGAATGGTAGAGGTAGAATACAATCAAAATACAAAGTAGGTTAAATTAGAAAGACTGAGCAATCAAATGGAATATATTTCTATCTTCCAGGGAGAAACATGGGGAAAGAAAGAAAAAGAAAAAATAATTGGTCCTATGATGGTGAATTATAAAATATGGGAGAAGTGGCATAAAAGATTGAGTATAAAAAGCTGGAAATGGTTACCAATGGAATACTTAAATAAGAGTAACGATGAAGAATTTGGGAAGATAATAAAAAAAATAAAGACCAAGGGATTTAAAATAATTGGAGACTGATTCAACAGGGGTATGGATAGAGGAAGAAGAATTAATTATTTTAATTGGAAATCAGTATTGGATCCAAATAAAAGGGATAATAAAATTATTAGATGAAATAAAAGTGAATATTTTAGACCAGAATGAATTATTAGAAGATGTAATTTAAAAAAAAGTTAGAAGGTGGAAAAGGATTAATAGGGAAAATTTATAAGATTATGTTAACAACCCAATTTAGAATGGTAGAGGGATTGACCATGAACTGGGGGAAAAGATTTTATGATTGATGCAGACAAAATTAAAATTGGGTTGCAAGAAATCATTAAAATTAAAAATATGTAAAAGAACAACAAATGAAGATGATTGGAAAATGGTATAGGACGCCATAATCAATTAGCATTCCTAAATGATGAATTTCAGTCAAAATGCTGACTTGGGTGTGGAGATAAGGGAGTATATATACACCTGTGGTGGGAATGCCCATTTGTTCAATAATTTTGGATAGAAGTTAAAGAACAGATAAATACAACAATAGGGATAGAGATACAGTTAAGCAAAAAAGATTGTTTAACTCTTAATTTAGCAGAATTAGGATTAAATAGTAACCTAAATTATGTAATATGGATATGCCTCCCTTTCATATTACATATTACAAATTCTAAGAGTTGCTCGTGCAGTGATTGCTTTTGGATGGAAAAAGAATTCGAATTGGAATATGTTTTATTTGTTTAAATATATAAAAGAATATATATTATTTGATTTTCTTAGGGAAAGAATGCTTAAATATACTGGAGAAAGCAATAAAGAATCAAGGAGTGATAAATGGGAAATTGTGATTAAGAAAGTGGAAGGTAAACTTGGGTATGAAGAAATAAAAAAATATAATTAATGATATTTTCCATATCTCCGAAAATTGTTAAATTTTGTTAATTAAATTACTATTAATTTAAATGGAATGTATTTTCTTTAAATGCTGTTTGTGGGAGGGGGGATAGGGGAGAAAAGCATATTATGAATTATGGATTGAATAATTTGTACTATGTACTGCATTAATAAAAAAAAATCAAAAATTATTTACAAATTAAAAAATAAAGAAAAAGACAAAAAAATTAAATCTGATGTCAATATCTTCCTATTTGTGATTGGTTCCCAGGCTAAATGGATAATAATTTGTTGAAGATAGTATTTGAGAAGAAGGCTAGAACTTGTGTAGATATGATTTTCTGGCTCTGTCTGCACAGTCTGAATAAACCAGCCTGCCCTCATCCTCTCAGTGGAAAAACTAGTTCAATCCCCAATCTGGCATGATTAGTATGGATGATATCTAGGCTGTTCAGCAGTCTTTTCATGGATTAAAAAAAGTTCCCAGTTGCTCCGGATCTTTCTGGAAGATCTGGAGCTCTCCATTCTGACACTAGGCCACTTTTTGCACATGAATCTCATTATGCCACCTGGTGTGGTTGCTTGCTGTCATGGGTCACTTTGCACTGAGGTCTGAATGAGATGCCCAGCTGGCGATCAAGGCTGGATGCCTCATTCTGACCCCAGAAGTGGCTGATTTGCCAGTGGCTGCATCGGGTAACACAGCTCACACAAACAGCTGCCCGGCATCAGAATGGGGGACCAAAGTAATGGTGGGGAGAGGCTAGAGAAGCTCCAGGACCAGGATACTCTGACCAGTGCAGACAGGACATGAATAACAAGCTGGTCAGAATTAAGATAATGGCAGCAGATAGATAAAGCATGAAGGGATTAATTGACTTATCAGGTCATCTTATCCTGGCAGCTTGCAAAGTGCAGCACACACACACCCATCTACAGTTGTGCTGCTTCAGATCCACACACGCACACAAAGGCCACATTTATCTGTTTCACCCAAGCTGTCCTGGTCACTGAGAGGAGGCATTTATGTAAGAAATATTCACCAATTATGCTATAGTCCTGAGAAGAACTTCAACAAACCTAGCATGCAAAAATAGCCTGAAAACTGGGGATGCTAAAATCACTATTTTCTTCCTATCCTTGTCCCATACCAGGATGTGAAATAGCATTTTCTTCCCATACTAAAATTTGTAATTTTTGAATAGTTTCCTAATTTGGGGCTTACTTTACACCTTTCACACACCTAAATGAAATGGCTGAAGCAGCTTTTGAGGGAGGGTGTGATTTTGATGCCCTCCAAGAATGAGATCAGATTTAAAATTAAGCATGGCCAAGTGGGACAAACTCGGGCACATAATTAGGGGGGGGGAGGGGGCTGATTTCAGGTATATTAAGCCTGGCTGCCCCCCCCCCCCCGGTCTGGCTTCTTTTCAATGAATGCAGTGGGGGACCTTCAAAAGATGAGTAGCGGCTATGTTTTCCTTTTTCCACCCTTCCCTTGTCCTCCTTATCATCTGGGGAATCATTCTTACCAGCAGGGTTGGGGTGAGCCTCCCTTCCCTGGCAGCATTGATTTGTGTTGGTGCTCAGGATTGCCCAAGTTGTGCCTAGCAATGCAGCTTGGTTGAGGGGCAGTCCTCCCCACATCGGTCTCAGCCCCCACCTCCATCTTTGTCTCAGTCAACTTTAATTAGCCTGGTCTTCCTGAACTCCATTGCTATGCCGCACTGCCATTTGTACCACGTGGCCTTTCCTGGGCCTTTTGTCTTTGCTGGCCTACATCCTTCACCCCAAGCCTGCTGCCTCTTGTCTAGGCTAGACTGAAAGCTGCACCACAAGCATGGCCGTGGAGCCTGGTTCTGGCTCGCACCCTTTGATCACAGCCAGTGGCACTGCACCCTGAGTCGGGCCACTGTTTCTGCAGTGTTCCCTTCAACCCTGGAGGCATTGTGCTCGGCCTCTTTCCAGCCATGCACGGCGACCTTTTCACGTGTCACCCATTGCCAGAATTAAAACCATGCAAAACATTTCAGCCTCATTTTGGGCTGACACCAAGGACATTTGCTGATCAGCCTTCAATCAGGTGCCATTTTGTTTCCTGCCAGTGCCGGCTGTCATTTTGTTTGGCTCCATGTGTCATTTTGCTGCACTATAATAAGAGGCCTACTTGGTTTGTGCTTATCTTTCTCTAGTAGGACTGTAATTAGCCATAAAATGCTTTGTTTGCTGAGCTAATTGCCCTTGAAGATCAGAGTTGATGCCACTGTTTAGGCACAAGCACATAGTGGATACCTGGAACAAGTCACACACTCTCAGCTCAGGAGTAAGCACCTCAATTCAGCTCAACCATGTCTCCTCCCTTAGGGCCTCTCTTGAATACTCCCCCAGTGTTAAGGGAACATGTTTGGTCTTATAATTGTTTGTCCAAGGCAGTACAGTGTCCCAAGGTTGTTTTCAGGATAGCTCTTTGGTTGCTGATTTATACTGCATACAGACCCAGCTCTTAACCATACAATTACTGAGGTAGCTGCCTATTATCACACTAGGTAACTCTGAGCTATCAACTTTAATTAAGTGACTTACAATTCCACTGTGATCTCACAATAACTATCTTATCTATTCTTGTTAACTAAAGGGGGTTGCAGACTGCCAGAAATAGTGCAAATTGAGTCCACTTTTAGGGTTAGGGTTAGTGCTAGGGCATCATAGGAACTGTATTTTATTGTGGCACCAGAGTTTTCAGACAGAGAAGGCTCAATGTGTCAGGAAAAAAACAATTCCCATGATTCCCTAGCACTAACCCTAACCCTAAAAGTGGACTCAATTTGCACTATTTCTGGCAGTCTGAACCCCCCCCCCCCCAGTTCTCTTTACCTCTCTTGGTCATGATGCTATCAAAAAAAGGGACAGGAAAATCAAAGGGGGAAACACCTGCCAAAAAGCCAGCTTAAAAGCAAATGGTCCCCATCCCCTCAGACTCATCCAATGACAAGGGTGATATGGTTGCCAAAGCAGCAAAATTGTCCAAACTTGATTGACGAAGGGCCTTGGCAGACGGCTAATAGGGCCGTCTCTGAGACCCGGAAGAGGTGGGGCAGCCGCACGCGTGGCGTCCCTTCCTCTTCCTGAGGTCGTCCTCGGAGCTTCCAGCCCTCCGGACGGCCGACGCTCTGGGGATGACCTCCCTCCGCAGCGACCAGACGCGCTGCTGGGGATAAGTCAGGGAAAGTATGCCCTATGCGTTTAGGGTGCACTTTCCCTGTCTTGTAAAAGGAGCAGCAATTTGCCGCTCCTTTTAGGGTTGCCGCAGGAGCGCCACGGTCCGGCTGCCACGGTCCCGCGGTGTTCCGGACCAGGGCGTCCCCGTCGCCCTGGTCTGCATCCCCCCTAAGGGGGGTTGCAGACTGCCTGAAAGAGTGCAAATTGAGTCTACTTTTAGGGTTAGGGTTAGTGCTAGGGAATCATGGGAATTGGTTTTTTTCTGAGACATTGAGCCTTCTCTGTCAGAGAGCTCTGGTGCCACAATAAAATACAGTTCCCATGATTCCCTAACCCTAACCCTAACCCTAAAAGTAGACTCAATTTGCAACCCCCCTAAAGAAGCTTCATGCAGGCACACAAAAGCCCAAAACACAAGTCTAAAAAGGTTTCAAATGATTCATTTAATTCTATGTTTTTGTCCTATCTAGAGGTGATAGACAGTGCTTACCAAGATCAATGCTGGGATGTAGCTGTAGAGGATGAGGTCCCTCAGTCATCTGCGGATGCAGCTCCTCCAGCTGCGATTGTGGAAACTCATTAATGCTTCAGCCTGGTGCCATAATGAATCATGAGTCACCTGTGAGTGGGTCTCCTCATGTTGGTCCAGTTTGCCAATCTCCCTCTCTCCCATCATTGCATAAACATTCCAACCTTTCAGTTCAAGTACCTATACACCAGGTTACACCTGACTGTCAGGCCCCCTCACAACTAGCAGGGGCTGCCTCTTATTCATCCATCCTTGATGGTGACTGGACTCCATCTTGGGACAACATTTGACCCCCAGCATGATAGAAAACATTCTTAGGGTGAATTTATTGATGTTTTTTTACTCCTGTACAGGGAAGTTGAAAAGCAAGATTGGGAGGGGATGGATGAAAAAGAGGGACAAAGTTCATAAGCATAAAGTTAATAGAAATTGGCAAAACTAGCTTTCAGGGATGTTTATTTACATAGGATTCATAACCAGATTGCAGCCAGCCAGAGCCTATTCCCTTGTTCGTAACGTGGATACAATACATGTGGACTTTGCTGGCTTTGCATGGCTGCAATATGTCAAGGTCTTTAGAATGAAAATCACAAGGTCCCTATCTCTTAGATAGGATCAACACCATTCTCAGCTTTGGATGCAGCTGATGACACCAGCCCAACCCTGCAAGGAGAATGGTCTCATAGTGGTCACATGGTTCAAAAATCACAGACACTTTCCCTGTCCAGGTGCCAGCCAATTCCTATGGATCAGCCCAAGATCTGTTGGGACTTTGGGGTACAAGATACCTGTAATAGACGTCCTTGTAAGTTTTGGCATGAATGTTCCATCTGTTCCCCACTCATTTAGTCAATGTCCCAAGGCCAAATCATCATCAGGATTCAAAGACTCCACAAATAAATGAGGTCCTGGGGTACCTGCTGCCTAGTTCAATTAAGTTGGACTATTTGTTCAAGTTGTTGTTCATATATCCTAACCGGACAGCAGCTGACTACTTACTTAAGGGCTTCCATGATGGATTTTGCATACCTTTTTATGGACATTGCAAACCTTATTATTCAAGGAATTTACATTCTGTAGTTGGTTTAGAACAAGTAGCTAGAGATAAGATACAAAAGGAGATTGATAAAGGAAGAGTTTTAGGTCCCTATTAATCACCCCAGTTCCCAATCTCAGGGTGTCCTCACTAGGCATCATTCCCAAAAAGTCCCTGGGGGAGTATGGATGAATTCATCATCTGTCATTTCCATGGCGGGAGGGGGGATAAGTTAATGACAACATACCTCTGGAGCTCTGCTTGGTGTGATACACATAATTTGATTCCGCACTGGCTACAGTGCAAGGAAAAGGTTTTGCCACCAAGCTTGGAAAGTGCAATATTAAATCTGCCTTCAGACTGTCACCAGTCTACCCTCAAGACTGAATTATTGGGTTTTTCATTTGAAAATAAATTTTATATGGATAGGGCCCTTCCCATGGGCTGTTCTATTTCCTGCTCAGTATTTGAAGCCTTTAGTGCCTTTTTTAAATGGTCCGTGCAAACGCAGATTGGGCTTCAAGGGGTAGTATACTATTTAGATGATTTTTTCTGTTTGTTTGCAGGCAGTTCAGGGTTGGGCAAATGTGCCCTTCTGATGCAGCAGTTTGCATTGCTCACCAAAACCTTAGGCATTCCTTTAGTGCATGAAAAAACCCAAGGGCCCTAGTACCTGCCTGAAATTCTTAGGTATAGAAATTGACACCATAAACAACGTTCAAGACTCCCCCTTGATAAATTGTTTAACATTAGAAAAAGGCTTTGCTGTTTTTTGCAAGCACACAAAGCCACCCTTAGAGAATTTCAGGAATTGATTGGCCACCTAATTTTTTCCTGCAAGGTAATTGCCCCAGGTCATGCATTCCTTACGCTTTTATACACCACAACAACTGGTGTCTCTCATCCTCACCAACGAATCCAAGTGATCAGTGAAATCACATAAGATATACATGTGTGGCTTTCATTCCTCAAATCCTATATGGTGTATCCTTTTGGAGCGACATCTTGAGGCTCCATGGGGCATTACAGGTTTCCTCTGATGCAGCAGGTTCCCTTGGCTTTGGAGTGTATTTTAATGGCCACTGGTGCACACAGCCATGACCACATGATTGGACACTTGCCAGCCTATCCACAGACCTCATCTTTTTGGAATTCTTCCCAACAGTGTTCACAGTGCATGTTTGGGCCAGTGAGTTAGCGAACTCATCTGTTAATTTTTGGTGTGACAACTCAGAAACGATACAGGTAATTAATCACATGTCATCCAAGTCACCATAAGTTATGAGACTAGTTAGGGTATTTGTTCTTAAGTGTCTGCATAATAACATTTTGTTCATGTCCTTTCATGTCCCAGGGGCAACAACGAAATCGCTGATGCCCTTTCCCACCAACAGCTGACACTGGGTGTGGATCTAAACCCAGCACCAATGCCAGAAGAACTATGGACGCTTGGAAGGGTGAGGTGGCAAGGGCCATAAGTGCTTCACTTGCTTACAACATGTGTTCTACTTATAAAAAAGCATGCAAGGCTTTTGAACAATTTAGAAGTGGCCACAGTTTAAGCGCCACTTGGCCCATCCCAGTAGAACATTGTTTACAATTTTGTGTGAATTTACACAACAAAGGACTCACACTGCAAACCATAAGGAACAATCTGCCCTAGCCCTTGCAGCTAAGGCACAAGAGTTGGTAGATTTCACAGCCAACTTCAGAATACCCAAAACCTTAGAAGGGTGGGCTAGTATACAAGAACTCAGACATGATGATAGGGCACCCATTACTCCAAAGATTCTCAGTTACAGAGCTCTTTGTTTTAATACGCCTCTTCTCTACACTGTACAACTTCTATCTTGTTCATGGAATTTCTACTAGATATCAATCTGATTATGAATAAATTTCATTACATAAATCCCTAAAAGTCCTAGAGTAAGTATTGCTATCTCAGTAAATAAACACTATAAACAGGATGGAATATGCAGGTTGCTATTGTCAGCACAGTGTCTCAGATCAAGAAGTTATGCTGGTCTTGCAAGGATGCTACTCCTGAATCCCAAGAAGATTTGCCAGTGCAAATATTTAGCATCAGAGTTGCCAAGAACCAGTGATTAAATCTTGATATATCTGCAGTAATTAATACTTGACATCTTCTTTCCATCCTCTGATACCCAATCTAATCTCCTGAAAAGTCCCTTCTGGTGAATTAGTTGGATTGCTTCCACCTGTCTGAAGACTTGGGTTCTTTAATCTTTCACCCCCTGTATTGATAATCAGTACTTTGTGAAGCAGAAATGTGCAATTATAACCTGATTCAGCATACAGTTAACTAAAGCTTCTATGACTGGTAGAGTGCAACAGATCTGCAGATTCTCTTCACAGCTGTGAAAATAACTTGAAAAGGGTAAGTTACAAGGCTCATCAATATGCATCATCTACATGACAGCCATAATACTATCATGATTTAACTGATGCTGATATCAATTTTATTTTTTTTAATTTTTATTAAAGAGTACAAATATATATACAAACATAGACACATACATACCAATACATACATATATACCTATAAACATAAATAAACCTACACTACCACCCACATTCAACATCCACAATCTAACAGTTATCATACATTATATAATATTATAAATATTTAATCTTCTAATACGGAAAATAAATTTTCAACCCTAAAACTTCCGTCTGTTAATTATTTCCGCATTAATTCTTCCGTTTCTTACAATCATACTTTCATCATATATGCATCACTGAACATAATCAATATTTCCATTTCTCATGAAGAAAAGAAAAAAAGTTAAATTGTTTATCTTCATAAGTTTCTTTGTGATTCTTTCTTCCTTGAGTGAATCCATAACACTTGTTTCTTTAATCTTTACAGAAAATACATCCTTTTTGTTTATTTGTTTGTTCATTTTTGAATTCTAGCTTACTCCGTTGATTGAAATATATTCAAACCTTTATTTCTTCCTAGTAATTCTAATTCTTTCCAATCATCCTCTGGATCTTTATTTCTTAGTTTTGCAGTAATTTTATCCATCGCAACTGCTTCCAATAGTTTGATAAGCCATTCTTCCTCTTTTGGTGTATATTTTTGTTTCCAATTTTGTGCATATGCAATCCTGGCCATAGTCACCATATATAAACGTTTTTTGATTTGCAGCTTACTTATCGTTTTATCTGTGTCTGTAATCATATTTAGTAGAAAAATTTTTGGGTCACGGTCTATTTGTATTCTTAACATTTCTTCTATTCTTGTAGCGATCATATTCCAGTATTTTTTAGCCTCCTGGCATTTCCACCACATGTGGATGAAGTTCGCTTCTGGACGTTGGCATTTCCAACATTTGGTATTGCCAGTTCTGTAAATTTTATGAAGTTTTGCAGGTGTTATATACCATTGGTAATACATTTTAAGATAGTTTTCTTTAAGATTTTGACATAACGTAAAATTGTTAGTAATCTTCCAAGATTTTTCCCACCTTTCAACAGTGATCGATTCCCCGATATCTCGGGCCCATTTTATCATAGCGTTCTTAATTGTTTCATTTTCTAGATCTCTACTTTTCAAAAGTTTATAATATTTAGATAAATGTTTATCCTGTTCTTTATAGACAATTTTGTCTATTTCATTTATTTCTTTTCCTAATCCCGGTGATTTGGAATATTCTATAAATTTTACTTTGATCTGGTTGTATAAGAACCAATTAATTTTTATATCCATTTGTTGTAAAGTCTCTATTGTTCTAATTTGATATGCTTTCTTTTGGTCTACAGTTATGATATCACTATATAATATCAATTTCTCATCTTTATTTCTATATATATATATATATATATATATATATATTATTTTATTTTTTAAAAAAACATAAAAAATCCACTTAAAATATATTCTTAGTCACCTTTACAGTACATTTACCCATAGTTCTAACTTCTCAATAGTTCTTTGAAAGTAAGTACATTTTTTCACATTTTACATACATCATTTCTGTGTCTATTACTTCTATCTTCTATCATCATCTCAGATCCAGTTCATTTACACAATCTTAATAACTACTTTGCTGCTTTATTCCCATTTTCTATTTATATATTCTTCCACTGGAGCCCACTCCTCCTCAACCAATTCCACATTCTCATTATTCAATAACCTTGTCAATTTGTCCATTTCCTTCATCTCTAACAATTTCAATAGCCATTCATCTACCGTTGGAGTTGTCTCCTGTTTCCATTTGGAGGCTATTAGTATTCTTGCTGCCGAGACCATGTAAAGTATTAGTCTCCAATATTTTCTAGTTATATCTGCTTCTAGTTTGTATGTCATATTTAATAAATATAATTCTGGATATAATTCAAGTCTGTTTTTAAGTATGTCTTCCATCGTCATGTGTATTTTTTTCCAATACCTTTTCATTTTGGGACATCTCCACCAAACATGATACCAAGATCCAACATTGCTTTTACATTTCCAACATTCTCACCCCTGCTAGAATGGCAAAAATTTATAAATTTCTCATCTTTATTTCTTGTTCTATTATAAAGAGCTTCTTGTACAGAGACCCATGTTGGTATTTTTGTGTAAAAATTTTTTTAATTTTATTCCACACATTTAACAATGATTTTCTGAATATATGATAATTAAAGTCCTTATTTACTGTCAATTTATTATACCAGAGATACGCATGGAAGCCATATCTCATATTACTACTTTCGAGTTTCAATAGTTTGTCGTCTTTCAATGAGATCCAATCTTCTATCCATATCATACTACATGCGTAATAATATGATTTAAGATTGGGTAATCCCATTCCTCCTTTCATTTTATCTTCCGTGAGGATTTTCCACCTAATTCTAGGTTTTTTCACTCCCCAGAGGAACTTGGATAGCTCTCTTTGCCAGATGTTAAAGCATGTGTCCTTTGTAATTATAGGTAAATTTTCAAATAGAAACAAGAATCTAGGTAGAATGTTCATTTTTATAATTGCTGCTTTTCCTGATAGTGATAATCTTAACCTAGACCACCTTTCCATGTCTTTTTTGACATTTTTCCACATTTTTTCATAATTGTTCTGATAAAGGTCAATATTCCTTTTTGATATTGTAATCCCAAGATACTTTACTTTATTTTGTAAATTAAATCCTGACATCCGTTTCAGTTCCTTTTCTTCTTGTGCTGTAATGTTTTTTTGTCAAAATTGTAGTTTTATCCTCATTAATTTTGAATCCAGAATACTTGCCAAATTCTTTTATTACTGAAATCAGACGATTTAAACTTTCTTTTGGTTCTTCTAATATGATCAATTTTAATGGATTTACTGAGTAAAAAAGAAATAGATCTTGGTCTGGCTCAAGCATGCATTATGTTAATAAAAAAATTAAACAATAAATGAAAGATAAAGTGTCCCCATTTTAATTTTTTTAAAATTATCTTTGATCTGCAGTATTTTTATATGGTTTGCCCATATGTTTATCCCCATGTGCAAAATAACCAGTCCAGTTAGCTCATGAACCTTCTAACAATGAGTTACTGAGAAACACAATTACCTCTTCCTATCTATAAGGTTCAACTGTAATTCAAAATGTGTAATTAATAATAACATCTTTATATATAAGTGTCTTTCAAGCAGTGTAGTTTTTCTTCTTAAACCCCTTAAACCCCATCACCTGGTAAGAGACCTGAATCTTTCTACAAAGAGAAAATAATAATTTTGTTTTCAATTTCAAGTTCAGCTTTCTTTTGTTAAAGAATGTCCAATATCATTGACAACCCATCTCTTTTAGAAACAGTTGGTGCTCTGTCTAAGGTCAAAACCTAATAAGAGATAAACAAATAAAGATTATATACCATAGCTACAGGACTGCAAAATTAATCTGTTGCTCATTCTTCAAAACATTGCTTCCTCCAAGAGAGAGAAAATGATAGAACTAAGTGCACTTACTAGGTAAAATTCTTACCGCAGTGGATTTTACTCCTGAGAATTTAAACTTAAATCTTCACTATGTATATAAGCATTGGGAAATGACTATAGTTCAGCAGTTGGACACACATTTTATGTTTGGAATATCACAAAGTTAATCCCTGGCTACTTCAGTTAAGAAAGGGTTATGTTATTTGTAGTGGGAAAGCCTTCCAACTCAGACTATGGATGGCAGACCAGACCAGGGATCTTCTGCTTTGAGGGAAGGGGCTGTTGAGTGCATTTTGAAATTAGTGAACGTGTCATGGATACTGCCATAAAATGACTATCTTTGGAGTTGTCTAGCCCAGCCCCCAATTTACCAAAATAAATAAATAAATAAATAAATTAAATGCTGATAAAAACAGATAAATAACTAGCCAAAGAACTTGAAAAATAAATAATAATAAAACTTTTATTTATATCCCACTTTTTGTAAAAACAATCAAAGCGGCATGCAACAATTTAAAATGATACAAAATATATGCAATATCCCCCTCCCCTTAAAAAAGAATTGAACAATGCTAAGATTAAAATTACAGACATTAAAATCAAAATAATAATACTACAATATTACAGTAACAGTGGGCAGAATAATCACAACTCACAAATTCACAAATGTGAGGGTCTTTACGTGGCCTTGTGCTATTCCGGGAAGGCCTGCTGGAAGAGATCTGTCTTGACAGCTTTCTTGAAGGTTTCTAGGTTGGAAATTTGATGGATCTCGTCCGGCAGGCCATTCCATAAGGTGGGAGCGACTGCAGAAAAAATCCTCTGGGAGGTTGCAACCAATCTGGTCTTCACTGGTTGCAATAGGTTCCTCACTCGTTAGTAGTAGGACCTCTGTGCCTATGGACATGCCACATCTGAATGCCAGACTCAAAGGGTAAAAATAGGGCTCTTACTCTGGTGCCCTGGCATCGGCTGCTGCAAATGTACCATTTGTACCATCAAATGCTGAAAATGTACCATCCGAAAGGTAGCTCTACAACACAAACCTATTTCTCTGAACCCACCCTCTTCTTTAAGATTGTGATTCAAGCTCTCATCCAATCCATCTTTGGGCTGATGAAGAAGCTGGTGGAGCTTCCAAAGCTTGCCAGATACATTTTGTGAATTTTAGATTTCAAACACATTGCCTCTCTTTTCTCCTGGTCCCAAGGAATAAGGAGGTAGTGCAAAGGAGACACAGTACAAAAATGGGTACTCACACACCGTTACCTGGATAGGAATAAAACTGGGAACAGAACCAGAAGGAAGAGAAAAGGGAAAGATAGTGCAAGACATACAACCAGACAGAGAAGAGAAGGAGAGAGAAAGAGTTTTACACAGTCTTCACTTGCTGAGATAACTGGAGGAAAGCAGAGGAAATCCTTAGAAATCAAATGTATCTAGATAATAGAATTTGACTAACCAAGGGTGCAGTAAATTGCACTGTGGAAAAAAAAAACATGGAAAAAGAGAAACAAGAGGCTGGGAGTTTCCAAGGCCAATATGAATGTAATGGCCACCCCCAGGATTGAAAAAGGTTGAAAAATAATTATAGCATTAATAAACTAAAACCAAGATATCTGCTAAAAGGGCATTTCCAAAGGAACAAAGATGCTATGGTTGAAGATGCCAGGGCTACACTTATGGAAAGGGAGCAATAGACATTACATGATGCTAGGATAAGTACTAGGGTAGATGCTACAAAAGCAGACCAAGTACTGTGTATCCATGAATGACATGATATCGACTTCTCTTGTCTTAGGACAGTGGTTCTAAACCTAAGGCCCCAAGATGTTATTGGATTTCAATTTCATTTACCATGGCTAATAGTCAGGGGTTGTGGGACTTGATGCTCCACTACATCTGGGCTTGGGAACCATTGATTTAGTGAACACTGGCTTTTGTACATCCAGTTTATTTGAATTTTCTATATCTGGACATGAGGAATAAAAGTGTGCAGGTGGATTTGATTATTTGACACTTGGTGATGGTAGGGAAGGACAGAAAGAAAGGACAAGTGGGTTATGCATCTTCTTCCCTTGATTTTTAAAAAAAACATTTAAACATTAGCTATGGTGACCAAGATGAGTGTTGCTTCCAAGTGTGGAACACAGTGATCTTGTGTGTGTGTGTGTGAGAGAGAGAGAGAGAGAGAACAATGTCAGAATATGATGAATAGCTTTGTTTTGAATATTTGAATATCTGAAGTTGTTCACTGTTTCAAATACTCACAGCTTATGATATTTAGTAACTTGGTAGATTAAAAACAACCACCACCATTGGCATACCTTTAAAAGAAATGTTTTATTGCTTTTCTTACTTGGCTCACTCACTTCATTCCTAGACCTGCCTGCAAATGAAACCCAGCATGAGTGCAGTGTGGCAAAAATCTGCCAATAGATTGCAGCAGAATCTGTTTAGAAACAGATTGCTTCAAAAACACAAACTATTATTTATGTGGAAAAATCTAACAGTCTGAATGCTGGCAGTCAGTCAGATATATATCTATGACCAAAACAAAGGGGGAAAAGAACCCAAAGCAAAACTAAAATGTATGAACATTGAAGGAGGAGCTTTTTGGTGACATGACACTGTCTCTATTATGGTCTAAGATTAAATCCCCTAGTGAAGACATGCTGTTGGTCTTCCATGAGTTTACCTGATGGGTATTGTGGTGCAGAAGGTATGTGTGCCAGTCTTGTCTCCTTTACCTTTTTTTACACTTGGAAACAAAATTCAGTCTGATGATGAAAGGTTAGTACACATACAGGCTTGCAAGTATACATATTTCTACCCCCCCCCCCCCAAAAAAAATTGTCTTTCTACAGCAATATTTGGCCAATAGTAGCGAAAACATACTAGACTTCATATCTTTTAAAATTCTGATTAATTGATATTTGATTATTCATCTGGCTAAAATCTTGCTACACAGACAATCTATATCTTTATACTACACAAGATACATAGTGGGGGAAGCACAAATTAGCCCAATAAATCTGAGCATGAATTATTAAAATGTAACTGCTTATGCTATTATTAGACTGCAATGAAAAAAAAAACAGCAGCATTTTTGAAATGTGTGCATGATTTCATGCATGTCTGACTTTAAGTCTTGCAAATGAAATGTCTTGCAAATATACAGATTTCCAAGGCAAGATGCACTTTTATGTATGAGTGCAAATGTCACAAAAAACATTTTGACTTTTATTTTTTACATGCTTGTTGCTATGTTGAGTCACACTTTGTCATGGATGAGAAATTTTTGGATTTTCATTATATTTCTAGTTTCATAAGAGGTGCAAAATGGATATTTCCAAAAGGAACTAAAAATATGTGGGTTTTTTGTAATTTTATTTTTATAAAACATTATCCAGACCTGAAAATGCAGTTCATTCAGCAAGTCTGTAATTAATCTGTAACTGCAATTCATTACCTTAATTTAGTGAAAACACACAATGTTGGAAGAAAATATTTCATCCCCTTAATAGAATACTTTTATGTATTTTAATGCATTTATAAAAATACATTTTTGTAGTATTTAAAATCATTTTAAGTTCCCTTTATGGGTGAAATCCTTAACAATGAGTAAAAACTACATTTGTTTTCTAGTGACACCACAATGATGACCTTTCTTCACTAGTCAGTCACTACACTTGAAAGGGTGGGGCATCTGGAGGTAGTCCTCTGTTGAAGTTCTTACTGTATGAACAAACAGAAGTGGAAATAAGTAGTTGTTTGTGTTCTCTGATGCCAAGCTGAGAAATACTTTCAAGATCACTGGCGAACAGGGAACCAGTGCATTGGGTGAAGGACTGGTACTGAAAATTCTAAAGGTCCTGTCCACTTAAAGATATGTTGTACTCTTCAAACACAGCACCGTATATATTACAGACATTTAACATGGAGATTGTCAGAGAATGCATTACTTAAGAATAATTAATTATGAAGGCAGTTAATTGGCACTTAAGATATTCACTTTTTTTAAGTCTAGGTATTGTAACATGAGACCAGTCAGATTCTATTTTTACACACCATCTGGTGAGAAAAAAAGAACTATAAGCTTTGAGAAATTTGTTCCATTTCTAACAAACACTACTTGCCTGATCAAGTCAATCAATGGACCAAATGATTGAATTTGTATTTCTACGTTAAAAAGTAGGATAGAAATCTGTTTTGCATACCTATACCTCCCCTGTTATAACTGAATGGATTTTCTGACTATGACTTTTAATTGATGTTATGGTTTCATGTAACATCCATATGGATGTTCTGATGAAAGAATTTGAGAACTGCCAAGTTTTCAGATGAACAAAAAAAGACACATCTATATGACTGATCTGAAGATGGTTTGGATGACTCATTTGTCAGGCACCTGGCTGATCACTGTTCCAAAGACATATTGTACATTTTATGTTTCCTACTGCATAGACAGTTGTGAGACTGTCTTTTATCTTTCAGGTATTGCATCTGAGATTAGTTCTAGAGATATATCCAGTACCTGGAGATGGGAGTGATTTAAAACTGGGCACACATATTCTAAGGCTCTGTAGCACACATTTGGCTGCACTGATTAATGTTTTGGATGTAAAGTAACAGATTTGGATGTAGAGTATAGAAATGATCCAGACCTGAAGATCTGGAGAATAAAATGAATCAAGCCCATTGACACTGGCTCTTATTTATATTCCTGTCTTCACATTAAGTCCAAGAGTGCCTTGAAACAGCTGGTGGTAGAAAATGTAAGCCAGGATGCATATATTAATCAACAGTACTCAACAGCTCTACTCTATAGGAAAATAGCAGTATTATTTAGGTCACTACCAGGATAGCATAGAAAGCAGCCATATAAGGCTTACAATGATCACCATAGAATTCAAAGATATAGCCGTGTTAGTCTGTAGAATCAGTATGTAGAGAGATCTTGTAGCACTTTTGAGACTAACTGAAATTTCTTTCTTTCAGTTAGGGCCGATGCAGACTGGCACTATAGGCCTGCCTATGGAGTTGGGGCTGGGCAATTGCATGCCGGCTGCCCTGACTCCACCCTGATGCCGACCTGATGCCGCATGCTCATCCACATGGCATGTGGCCTCAGTGTGCCCTCTTGGCGCAGTGTGCACACATGCTGCACCAAAAGGGTGCAAAAGAGCTGCTTCAGTGGTTCTAAGAGCGGCAAAAATGAGGATTGGGACCATGGTATGTGGTTGCTGTGGCCCCAGTCTGCCACTCCCAGGTGCAGCCCAGAGCCACCCCAAATGTGGTGTCTGCATTATCCCTTAGTCTCAAAGTTAGTCTTTGAGTTAGTCTCAAAGGTGCTACAAGATCTCTCTACATGATCACTGTGGCAAAGAAAGAAGATATCTGGGTTGTTTAGTAAAGTTTAATTAGCCTCAAGGCTACAACAACTTTTTACATATTGTTTTCATTTTATGCAAAGGTACACCTTCTTTTTGACCCTCCAGACAGAGTTAGGGGGGTTGCAGACTGCCAGAAATAGTGCAAATTGAGTCCACTTTTAGGGTTAGGGTTAATGCTAGGGAATCATGGGAATTGTTTTTTTTTCTGGAACATTGAGCCTTCTCTGTCAGAGAGCTCTGGTGCCACAATAAACTACAGTCCCCATGATTCCCTAACCCTAACCCTAAAAGTGGACTCAATTTGCACTATTTCTGGCAGTCTGCAACCCCCCCTTAATTAATTTAATATAAAATAGCTATAACCTACATTTATATAACCCAAGAAAATCGGTCCATATGGCTCATTGGGTGCTAGTTTTTTTATTTCGTTTCATATTGACCCTTTCCATAGGCATACTGAAGGAGCATCCAGCACTACAGATATTTCACTGGCAGACATCTATCTACACCAAGAGATTAGGATTAAGGTAATTTGCAGTGGTTTCCAAAACTTCAAACTGGTTTTCCAAAACAGATAAAACTGCTCCCTTTTAAGATATCACCATCTCAGACAATTTCAACACATATTCCCCAGTCTGGATCTTCTGTTCTCTGTCCTTTTAATATATTGCCACATTTGTTTCTGATTTAGTTTTACCAGTGCATACAGGACAATATGAGAACTTCTATTATGAACCTTGAATCTTTTTGGTCAAGGGCTTTTTACATGAGGCAAAGATAAGCAGCATGTTCAATCTAAAGGAAAATGTTTTGAACTAATAACTCCTCTTCAGGTACATAAAAGGGGACATACAGATACCAGGAAAATGAAGTGGCTAACAAATACATTTCAGTTTTAGAGGAACATATACAATTCTGACAGGTATATGTACAAGAGCCTTTATCTGTTTATTATTAATATCGGTTATGTCAGCCAAAACCTGAATTACAAAGATTAACACACAAATTAGGTACAGAATTCATATGTAGGGTACAAAATCAAGTGCTAAACATTCAAAATTATTATTTTTTTATTCTCTGAAGGTTATTAGACAAGGTTTCTGTTAGGGCTGACAAGTGAAACAAATCTATCATAACAGAATGTTCAAACCTAGTTCCAGGTGGTCTTAAATACTATGGAATAGGATCAATCAAGGGCTGTAAAAGTCACAAGAAATATTCCGAAATCATGCAAACAGAATATAAAGATTCAAAACAAGTTATGTAATGCTTATGTCCCACAACAAACACTCTTCCCATTCACATGGAGTTTTAAACTGGGATCCTAAATACCTTGTACACAGTGGGGCTGACTGACATCAGAGTAAACTTTTATGTAGTTGGACTGCCAGTTTCCAGTCCAAGATGATTAAATATATCTTTAAGAAGCTGAGTTAAATTTGAAAGAGAAATAAATTTGCATGCCATGCAAAAGATACTGGTAGCTATCTAACTACACTATGAATGTGAAAAAATAAAGAACAAACTGGATGACATATTACTTTATGAACTGCAGTATAAGCCTAGCATGTTGAACAACTGGCCGAAGGAAATATGGGTTGGACATTCTTTGTGTTTGTCCAGGGAGGAAGGGGATTTCCATGTCAGTGAAGCTATGAATCTGTTCCAGGTTTAGTTCAAACCTTTAAAGGGGTTATCAAGGGAGATTAACCTCTTTTGAGAAAGGGGTTCATCACCTTAGGTGGATCTTTACCAGTGAGACTAAACCTGTAGCAGATTCACTACCTCACTGGCATAGAAACCACTAACTGTCATTTGTTATGTCTATGGACATTTCAGTGGGCATATTGCCAGTCTCCTGATGCCAATGAGCCCTAACAAAGAATTTTCCAAGTGTGGTAGCAGGATGGGAACAGACCAGGTTTGCTAAATCAAAGGATCTTCAATTGCCTGTGATGCTCAAAATCAGGCCCCTTGACTGAAATGGTATAGATATATTCCCTGTTCTTAAGAACCAATGGGAGATTGCTTATTAAACTGTCCAAAATGGCAGATGAGGTACATTTCCAATCTGTTCTATGCAAGTGTGAAGGGCTTTAGAGATGCTGGACTATCTATTGCATTACTCCCCCCCCCCCCTTCATCAGGATGTTCTGTCTGATCTTAAAATGCTGTGATAAGATTTGAGGTGAATAAAATTAATTTGAACAATTATGCTCTGATTTTACTCTGCCTAAATTATAGCATCAATTGTGAAATTTAAAATAGATTCTACAGTGTACCCTGGGCATCTGAAAAAGTGTGGCACAGCTTGTGATGTAATGTACTGATTTATTAATTATCTATTAGAGTATGAGTTAAGGAGTTGTTCTGAAACAGGAAATAATGGAAAGTTGCAGTGATTGCTGTTTAGTGGAATGTTTGAAGAGATTTGTATAAGGCTGATGAATGACAGTTGTCAATGGATTTCATGTTGTGTGAAAGAGGGAAAATGTCTCCTTATCCACTTTCAGTTTTAGTTGGGAGTTCAGTTTGAGGTTTGAGAGGAGTACATTTAAAAAAGAGATTGAGTGGGGTTTGAATCAAACTAGGGTTGCAGTATGAGAAGGGAGCTTGAACTGAGTGCCTTGTAAGAGTTTGAGTTCATTTGAGAGAAGTGAGTGGGAGTATGTAGGGATTTTTTAAAATGTAATAAGTAATTTTCTATGTTATGCTTAACTTCTGCAAATAAAGTTTTATTTCTGTTTTTATACACTTTTGGCCTCTGGAAAAAACCAAGAGATTGGATTCAGACAAGGTATCTGTGGAGGTAGCATTGAATATAAAGTGGTGATGTCCACTGAGAACAGAATTTGTATAAATCTTCATATGTAACTTGAGGGCATTTAGACAGTCTCCACAATGGGTATCATACATGTGGGACATTGTGCCAGTGGTAGGGATCAGGGAAAGCTGTCAGTCTTGGTAATTGCAGTGAGCACTATGGAAGTCTTCATATTTGATAAGTTAAAGGGTAGAAGCTACACATTTAGCCAAATTGGGTGGTTTTGCCTGATAGGGATCCCCACAATTGTGTCAGTGTGATGGCATAAAAGCTGAAATCACCACATAGCAATGTTGTTCTGAGCATACTGCAAAGAACTAAGTAGCATCACTGTTCTTTCACCAGATAGGATACCCTGGGATATATTAGATTATGTCTACAGTGATCTGGTGGTGCCACCAGGCAATACTTTATTGCTTTACTTCATTCCTCAAAGCTTGGTTGCATGACAAGGGAATATTAATCTGATTGTAATGTTCAGGAAACATTGCACATTTCTTTCATCTTATTTCTGGAGCAGGCAAAAAGCTTCACATTCAAAATTCATCCTAGAAATACTTCCATTACGAATGAAACCATCATAAGCTTTGATTAAGAACTTACCTGATGAATAGTTCTGCCGAATGTGAACATTTACATATTACTTTGGGATTTTATTTTATTTTATATTATTTTATTTTTTTTTGTTGTATGACTAAAGATAATGGATGGTAGAATTTTTGTCATGGGTGTATGTGGCTTCCTTTCACCACCACCACCAAAGAAGGATTAGACAGTTGGAAAAGATGCCTAAAAATATTGCCTTGGAAGAATGTGTCAGAAGATATCAGACCACATGTGATAGGAAATATCCTTACTTGAATGAGACACTGAAAACCTATAGAATGAAACAACAAAAATGATTCAGGAAATGGAGCAACTGCCCTACAAAAAGTTTGTAATGTTTTGGGCCTGGTCTTTTTTTTAATGTAAGATCTGATAGAAGGTGAATAAAATAATGTATAATGTGAAGAAAGTGGATAGGGAGACATTTTCCCTGTTTCAAACAACCTGAAATCCATTGACAATTTCAGGTCATATCCAGCATAAGAAATAGTACGACAATGGGGAACAGAATATAAAGGGTCGTTGGGCAATTACTGGGGAAATGCTGAGTACATTTACACCTATATTCTGCTTCCCATGGGCAACTGATCAGCCACCTCATAACACAATGATGGGTGAGGTAGGCCTTTGGTCTAATCCAGCATGGCTGCTCTCGTGTTCTTATGCACAAGAGTGAACAATACTGGTCTAGATGGACAAAGGGTCTCACCAAGGGAAAGTCAACCTCCTGTGTACCACCATGAAAGCATGCTGTCACATACACACTTATCTGGGAATAAGCCCCATTGCATTCAATGGAACTGGCTTCAAAGTATAAATGAATAAGATGGTCTGCATATTGAAAAACAACAACAAACAATTTATATTGCATATTTAAATTGATATATGAACTTTGTAAGTTCAGATTTATACAAGAAATCTGTAAAGTTCATTATTCTATCCATTTTATATGTAAGTATTTTTATCACCTCAAATTCAAACAGCTGAAGCAGTTTATAAACAACTTACCTATATTCAGCTTCTTGTTCTTTTTTTTTTTAGCTTTGGATGATTTCCCTTGTTTACTCTTGCCTCAGGCATTGTCCCATCTGCTCCAAAGGTAAAAAGAACTCAGCACAGTCAGAGAAATAGAAATGAATATCAGTGGCATCCTGAGTGTACCACAGGGAGGAGAAGCAAATTATTCCTGTCCTATAAAACATAAATGGAAGTTTGCTTCATATGGTTTTATCAGTGTCTCTCTACCAAGCCTCTGATGACAAAGGAGAAAAGGGAAAAAAAATTTCAACTCTGAGATATTTCTTCTGGTTGGATGAGCAAATTTTTCAGCACATAAAAAGGGACTCTTTTCTGGAACATTCTGCAAAGTAGGCATATGGGGGGAAAATGAGATGTAGGTGGCTATATCATTTGTTACATTAAATTTGATTTTTATCTGTGATTTGTATCCTACAGCCCATATTATGCACAAGACTATACAGTCATATAGAGTAGTGTCTAACAGCAGAATAAGAGAGATCAGAATGCTGAGGTTCTGGCATTTGCTCTCTTTAAAAAGCAATCAGGAGCTGTGTCAATTCTGGTCCATATAGTGGTTCCACAAAAGTCTATCAAGAACAAAGCAAAGCCAGAGGCAGAAAGTCAAATGTGACTTTGACACCAATGGGGGGGGGGGGAGTCATAGCTGACATAAGTATGGAAAAAGAGAAGAAGCAGAATGAGGTTAAAATACAAGAGCAGGGATATGGTTCAAGGCAAAGGAAAAATAAAAACACAGGTCATATGGATCTGAAGAGCAGCCAACTTAGAGGTTTTCTGGCACTGTATATGACTGTGGATGGGTTAAAGTGTTCCACTGAGGAAGTCATTTTGGGGTATCGGGGGGGGGGGAACTTTCACAAGACAGTAGTTTCTATAGAGTTTGATTCATTTTTCTTTCCTGTTCCACACTCATCATTCTGCAGGCAAAACACTGGCAGGTCTCATGATACAATCAACTCCATCAGAATCAAATTTTGAGTCCTCAGGAATACAAGATCTCCCCTGCTGTGTGTGGGCCAAAGAACTCCTTGCTCCCTTCTACAATTTTTTAGTGAGAATAGCAGTGACCATCTAAAGGATTGCAATCACAGTGAATCACAGTTCATGAACTGGTGATAAAAGTGGTACT
The DNA here is from genome assembly GCA_026167975.1 of Phrynosoma blainvillii. NCBI lineage: Eukaryota > Metazoa > Chordata > Lepidosauria > Squamata > Phrynosomatidae > Phrynosoma > Phrynosoma blainvillii. The sequence goes on from JANUYF010000003.1 coordinate 273,362,773, forward strand.
CAGTACTATGGAGCATAAATGTTACCTAGATCTTTGCACACAGCATCTAGCTTTTCTGTATAGTTTGCAATACTGCAAAGAATAAATTAGATTTTAAAAAATCTGACTGGGCACACTAAACATATTTCTGATAGATTTGCTATAGGTAGCCACCTTCAACATATAAATATGCATAAAAGCATTAGCTGCATGGAGTAGACATTGGGGGGTTGCAGACTGACAGAAATAGTGCAAATTGAGTCCAGTTTTAGGGTTAGGGTTAGTGCTAGGGAATCATGGAAATTGTTTTTTTTTCTGAGACATATAACCTTCTCTGCCAGAGAGCTCTGGTGCCACAATAAAATACAGTTCCCATGATTCCCTAACCCTAACCCTAACCCTAAAAGTGCACTATTTCTGGCAGTCTGCAACCCCCCATTGTGTATTGAATACCATTCTTCATAAATGAGAAAAACAAATGACAAGTAAATGTGATGTGAGCATCTAGACATGATGAACCACATGACACTTTGTTTTTGTGCAAATGTGAATGCAATTACAAGAAATATTTCCTTTAAACCTGAACCTGAACAGAATTTAGGATAACTACCATCATGATTATCATCATGATCATCACCATCATTAACCTCATGCCTTTTCCCAAAACCAGGTAGCAAGTGTTTTATGATCTTTTAACATGATTCATGTGTGTAAAACATTGATCATTATTTTGCTATCCAAAGAGTGGTACTGTAAACCAAAGTGAACTGAAATGTTTCATTACATAAGACCTCCTAGATAAATTTGTTATGTCCATGTGAACATTATGAAATCAAATAATCAGAGACCCTTTCATACAATAGTTGCTACAACCCACTTTAACTACCATGATAACGCCCTACAGAATTCTGAGGTACATAGGTTGTTGAAACTATGTGGCATATAATTCTAACCGTATTTTCTGGTGTATAAGACGACCCCCAACTTTTCCAGTCAAAATATAGAGTTTGGGATATACTTGCTGTATAAGACGACCCCTCTTCCAACACACACCAAATAATTTTTTTTTCAAAAATCAGATTTGATTTCAATCTGGTAATTTCAATTCAAATGCTTATGACATGCAGGTACTTAGCAGGAAAACTGTCACTTATAAATGCAACAAACTACAGATCCCATGTTCCTTAGCATTTATTTCTGCAGTGTGTTTTGGACCTTACTTTTTAAAAAATAGTCCAGATTTAAATGCTGCTTTAAAAATTATTTCCATCTCCCAGCTATGAGATGGTTGGGGGGAAATGAGAAAGTGTTTGGGGAAAGGACTGCCAATATATTAGGTGATGCATTCTGGGGTATGTACAATCTGTAGCCAAGGAAGTGGCCCTGGGTATGTCACACACTCTCAGCCTCAGAGGATGGTAATGGCAACCCCCATTTGAAGAAACATGCCAAGAAAAGTCACCATTTTGACCGTTAAAATGCCCTCCATTTTGAGCATGGCTAAGAAGCATGGATTTGCATTTGTATTATTGTTTTTAGCTTTCTCTACTTTTTTTCTTTTATGTCCTACATTTTTTGTAGTGACTCATCCTCCTTTGCATTGAAGACATCTGGTCACCCTGTCTGAGTATCTGAGTACGACTCTGGAAACTAGGGTTCAAATCCCGGCTCAGCCATGGAATCCCCCTGGGTGACCTTGGGCAAGTCACATTCTCTCAGCCTCAGGAGAAGGCAATGGCAAACTCCCCTCTGAAGAAACCTTGCCAAGCAAACACCATGATAGGGCAACCTTAGTGTTGCTGTAAATTGGAAACGACTCAAAGGTATACAACAACAACAACAACAATCTTATAAGTCACACTTTCTCAGCCTCAGAGGGTGGCAAAGGTAAACCCTGTCTGAAAAAAAAACACATAGGCAAGAAATGATAGGTTCATGATAGGTTTGCCTTAGTGTCATCATTAGTTGGAAATGACTTGAAGGCGCACAGCAACAACAGCAACAGTTTTGGAAGTCATACTCTCTCAGCCTCAGGGGAAAGCAATGGCAAACTCTTTCTGAACAAACCTTGCCAAGGAAACCCCAGGATAGGTTCATCTTTGAGTTGCCAAAAGTCAGAAACGACTTTAAGGTACACAACAATAGCAACAAAAGTCTTGGAAGTCACACTCTCTCAGCCTCACACTCTCAGCCTCAAGGCACACAACAGTCTTGGAAGTCACACTCTCTCAGCCTCGTGGCAAGCCTTTCTGAACAAACCTTGCCAAGGAAACCCTCCTTCTCTCCCCAACTCCCCCCCACACACCTTACACATGTCCTCCTGGACCAGGAAGAAAAGGAGGATGAGGAGGAAAGGTGGGAGGGGAGGGGGCAAAGCGGTGGAGAGAAGGAGAAAGAACAGGAGGACAGGAGGAAAGAGGGGAAGGGGGAAAGCAATGGGGAGAAGAAGGAAGCCCACAGAGAAAGGTGGGAAGGGGGGGAGCAATGGGAAGAAGAAGGAAGCCCACGGAGAAAGGTGGGAGGAGGAGGGAAAAGCAATGGGGAGAAGAAGGAAACCCACGGAGAAAGCTGGGAGGAGGGGAGAAAGCGATAGGGAGAAGAAGGAAGCCCAAGAAGAAAGGTGGGAAGAGGGGGGGAATCAATGAGGAGAAGAAGGAAGCCCACGGAGAAAGCTGGGAGGAGGGGGGGGGAAGCGATGGGGAGAAGAAGGAAGCCCATGGAGAAAGCTGGGAGGAGGTGGGGAAAGTGATGGGGAGAAGAAGGAAGCCCAAGAGGAAAGTTGGGAGGAGGGGGGGAAAGCAATGGGGAGAAGAAGGAAGCCCACGAGGACAGGAGGAAAGGTGGGAGGAGGGGGGAAAAAGGCGTGGAGAGAAGAAGGAGGACCTCCTCTTCCTTCTTGTCTTCTTCCTTCTCTCCCTGGCTCCTTCCCACCTTGCACCTCTATCTTCCTCCTCCCCCTCCTCCTTATACCCGGTGTATAAGATTACCCCCAACTTTAACCCCAGATTTTCCTGGTTTAAAAGTCATCTTATATGCCAGAAAATACGGTATGTCTCTCTAATTGCAAATTTACAGATTCCAAAGGATAGAGCAATGACCGTTAAACTGACCTGCTATGATTGTCTAGTGTGAAAGGACCCTAGGTTTCTTGCAGTTTCTTGCCTATCATATAAGTATCAAGATACACACACACATATACATGCACACTGTGTCCTCTTTCTATTTTTAATTTTTGTTTAGTATTCTGGTCGCTCCACTGTATCTTGCTTGCTTTTTAAAAAAATGTCTGGCATGAAATAAAAGAATGAATTGGATTGTTCTGAGTTTCTGTGTGGGCACGCTAAACATATTTCTGACAGCTGTGCTATAGGCTGATCACCACCCTCAACATAAACCTTTCATTTTTAAGCTTTACAATTCAGTAAAATAAGTAAGCACTATATCTCCTCCTACTATAGTGCCAAATGAAACCCAAGCTTGCATGAAAATTCTTCACTGACTATGCAATATGTGTAAATAATGTAGGAACAAGTTAGGGTAGAAATTAACTGCTTCTTCATCCATATTTCTCCCACCACTTTAAAAGTTATACTGAATATGACTGAATAAAAAAGAAAGAGAGAAAGAAAGAGGAGTGCTTTGCTAGAATTTAGTGTAGCTTGTAATGCCAGTGGCAACATTTCTGAATATAACTTTCTAAATGCCAGTTTATGCATCCTCGTGGCTTATAGGAGTTGATAGTTGGATAACACTTTGATGAAGGCACAATTTGTGCATTGTTTCTGGAGGAGAAGGGATCCCGTGGCCTATTCTCAAGGGTTGCTGGTAAAACCTTGTAGCACCATGGATATTTTCCCCGTTTTATTGAATGAATGAAAGAATAAATGAGATACCGTGCAAGTCAGCTTACAGCAATTTTGGAGAAGATTAAATGAAAATCTTATCCAAGCCTTGTTCGTTAATGAAATCTTTGCTTACGATGATCACTACTTTGAGGTTGCTGTTATTGCAGTCTGTCAAGTCATTTTCATCTTATGATGACCCTATCACTTTTATTTGTTGTTGTTGTTGTTTCTGCAGAGGGGGTTTGCCTTTTCCATTCTCAGTGACTTTTTTGGGAGGGGCTGTACAATCCTTTTCACTTTTTGTTGTTCAGGAAGGAGTAACTATTTATTTATTCATTTATTATTTGTTTATTCAATTCATTTATATCCTGCCTTTCTTCCAGAGCAGGGTCCATGATGACTTACAACATTTTAAAAGCACAATACAATTTTCAAAACTCTTAATATAAAAGTTGAAACCCAATTAGACAAAATTTCTATTTCAAATAACACACATTAAAAGCAAATTAAAAACAGTGGTCCAAAATACACTGCAGAAAATAATCCAGCTTGAGACTGCTTTAGCTGCCCTGACTCAGTGCTAGGAAATTCTGGGGACTGTAGTTTTGTGAGACATTTAGCCTTCTCTATCAGAGAACTCTATTGCCACAATCAACTACAGTTCCCATGATTCCCTAGCACTGAGCCAGGGCAGTTAAAGCAGTCTCAAACTGGATTATTTCTGCAGTGTATTTTAGACCAGTGTTACAAGTCACTTAAAACATACTCCCCCCCCCATTAAAAGCTTTATCTCATGCAACAGACTAAAAAATAAAATGTCCCTTTATATATATATATATATAGAGAGAGAGAGAGAGAGAGAAAGAAAGTCTTTACTTATTGGTGAAAATACAGCAAGAAAGAGGGAAATTCCGGGGGGGATGCAGACAGGCCACCATGGGCCAACCTGGAAAGCGGAGGATTGGGGCCAAAGCTGCCCCACACCTCGACCCCAATCCTCCCTTCTGCCAGCCCAGAAAGGAGCCCTGAAATGTCGGCAGAATGGGTGCCAAAAGAGCCATCGTGCGGCTCTTCCACATCTCTTCCGGTGCAGTGCATGCAGAGGCTGCGCCGGGGGGATGTCATCAAGGTGCTTGCTGTGTGTAATGGTGCATGCTCTGATGACATCCTCAGTAAGGGGTTGAGGTACTCACCGTACAGCCTGCCTCCAAGACGGTGCTTTGCACCATCTGCATCCCCCCTCAATCTCCTGGTGAGAGGAGTTCCATAACTTGGGACCAGCATTAAAAAGGCTATTTTTCATGTCCTCACAAGATGTGCTTCGTTACTGGTGGGACCAAAAGAAAGTTTTCCCCAACATATCTTTCAGCATGAAGAAGCTTAACCAGGGAGATGTGGCTTTACAAGGACTCTGGAACCAAGCCATGTGAGGCTTGAAGACCACAGACTGCATTTTGAATTCTGCCTGGAAACAATTAGCTGTCAATGGAATTGTTTCAGTAAGGGGGTTATATGATCCCCATAATCTGTTCTGGTCAGAGCATTTTGGATCTGCTGAAGTTTTGAAAGAGTTTCCAAAGGCAGCCCCATATACAGTAGGCCGAATCGGTGTAATCAAGGCATGCACCACCATAGCTGGATTTGACAATTCAAGGAAAGGCAGGAATGTAATTCTTTGCTAAGGGGCTGAGCAGATGAGCCAGAATAGCACAGGCTGAGCTCATGGTATTTTAGCCCTGGTATTCACTTGGGTTGGTCCATGGGTCAGTGCAGGGATGGGTTGGTTTTTACACACCTGTCCCCATGCCAACCTGGGACCCACTACCAGCACATGCTCTTTACCTTGTTGAGATGTCACTCATGCTGAGAAGCAATCCATAAATCATATCTGATATGGAAATGAGGCATCTGACTGCACTCTAGATTGTTTTTGTTGGGAAATCTTTGCATTCTTCCCCTCCCCTCTATATATAGACAGGGATTACTACTTACAAATTCTTCCCTCTCTCTCTCTCATTCAAACTAACCATGTGACTTAGGTCACTCCCTCTTTGAACTAACAGACTTTTCTCTCTCAAGATTCTCAACTGAGCTGTTCCCATTTCCATCTTTGTTTGAAGGATGGTGAGATAAATATTTCTCTTTACCTAAACCATTAGTAGATAGATTAGGTATAGCTGTTTATGTAAATATAGATTAATGACATTGTTCTGAACAATGTGTTTGTTGTTTTTGAGTCAGACTTATTTCTTTAGGGAAGCATAGGCAAAATCACACTTATGCTACTCTGCTGTTTTAAAGCCAGCCTCTAACAGGCTTGGCTTTCATATTTTGCTATTTCAATATTTTTGTTACCTTAAAAAAGGGTAGCCTTGAGAAACTTAAATTACCCCACATTTTTTTTGCACAGCTAACCTCATTTTCTGTGCAGGAAAGCAATTTCTCTGTGGAAAATAATACTTCAATGCATAACTATTTAAGTGCTGTGCAGCAAATTTTCTATGCAAAAAATGTGGTTTTCTTTGCAAATCAACCATATGCAAATATTACATAGAATAAATTCCCTAATTCAGAATTTCTGTTCATGAATTAATAATTCTGTATTGAAATATTATTTTCCATGAAGAAAATGCAAAACACTATGCAAAACAATGGCATGGTTTCAAAGAAAATTAATAGCTTCTTGAATTTAAGGGCTAGAACAGATGGCCAAAGATGCATTGGGGCCACAGCAAACAGATGCCATGGCCCTAATCTGTCCTGAACCTGGCCCAAACAGGAGCTGAAAAGATCTGCTCCTATTTGGGCTGGGAAAGGGCTGCCTTTTCTGGCCCCACCACAGCCTCAGAGCAGTTTGACAACGCTCTGGCGGCATGTGGCATGTAAATGCTGCACCATCAGAGCATCTTGAAGCTGCTTACGTCTGGGCAGCTAGGCAGCTTCTGGGCAGCTTCGGAGTGTGTGGCATGTAAACACCACACTTCGAAGATGCCTGAAGTGGGCTTTAATGGGCCATCTGTTTGGGGCCTAAGATCCAGCACATTTTTTTTTTCTGGGAGGATTCACCATATTGCCTCTCTCCATTTTTTCCATCAGTCACTCTCACAGAAGTAACTGGCTTTCCTCTCCCACTTGCTTTTTATCTTTTCAAAGGAATATTGCAATAGAGGATCTTAATTTCTTAATGTCTAAATTAAGTGCTTTACACATTTTATCAACTTCAAGCTTTAAATGGAACAATAATAAATCTGTTTTTATATCTCTTCACATCTCATAGCCAGATAGGAAATTAGATTGACATTGCTCTATATAATCAATTTAATCTAAGAACCCATGGACCTGGGAGGTCATCATATGCTCCAGAACCCAAAAATGGAATGAAACTGGCCAGTAGTTATCTAGTGTAGAGAGGTGCATTGAGGGGTGGTAAAAACCTCAGCACATCTTCTTTTAGCAGGAAGGAACTCTGCCTTGCTGCATTAATGCATTCACTATTCCTGTTACAATCAGACAATCCTCCTGTATTCTGTTTGGTCATGTCTCAGTTGGAATACTGTGTCCAGATCTGGGCACCACAATTCAAAAAGGCTGATGACAAGCTGGAGCATGTTCTAAGGAGGGTGACCAAAATGGTGAAGGGTCTGGAAACCATGGCCTATGAGGAGAGACTTAGGGAGCTGGGTATATTTAGCCTGGGGAAGAGAAGGTTAAGAGGTGATATGTTAGCCCTATTTAAATATTTGAAGGGGTATCCGATTAAGGATGGAACAAGCTTGTCTTCTGCAGTTCCAGAGAACAGGACCCAGAGCAATGGATTCGAACTACAGGAAAAGAGATTCCACTTCAATATTAGGAAGAACTTCCTGACAGGAAGAGCTGTTCAACAGTGGAACATGTTCCCTCAGAGTGTGGTGGAGTCTCCTTATTTGAGGTTTTGTAGGTGCCTTGATCATGTCTTCCTGTTTGGCAGAGGGTTGGACTAGATGGCCCTTGGGATCTCTTCTAACTCTATGGACATTATCACACGGGGAGTCGCGGGGAGAAAGTGGAAATAAACCGGATGAGCAGAAGACTTTAATTTACGAGATTTGTCCTGTTCCGCCTCATCTGATAACTAAACTCAAATTTAAAAGGGGGTTAATTCAAACAAAAACCTGATCTTTTCATTTCCTCAAAAATCCCGAAAATGAAAATATCAGTTTTTCGTTCGAATTAACCCCCTTTTAAATTCGAATTTAGTTATCAGACGAGGTGGAATGGGACAAATCCCTTAAATTAAAGTCTTCCGCTCGTCCGGTTTATTTCCACTTTCTCCCCACGACTCCCCGTGTGACAACGTCCTATGATTCTATGATTCCTGAAGACACTTATACACACCAGCACAACAATTAGCAAAATCCAGGGAATTGGTTAGGTGAGACAGGCCTTATACACTCATCAAATGTGAGCTTCAAACAAATAGGTTGTTACTTTCTGTGAAAAGAAACTAGGGAGGGTACCAGTCTAACATTTCTGGGAAAGGAGTTCCATAGCCTGAGGTTAGCCACCGAAATGAAATTGGTTTGAGGGTAGGGTGGGATTCCATTAAATGATTACTGCAACCAGTCTATAGCTCTGAGGAAGGGCTTGGGTTCTACTCAGCTGATCAGGCAAAAAGCCTGGTGACTTTGCTTATTTCACTTCCTAGCTATGACTTTCTGTTGTTGTTATAGTCGTGCTTTGAAGTCATTTCTGACTTATGGCAACCCTATAACAATGTTTTCTTGGCACATTTTTTTTGAGAGGGGGTTTGCCATTGTCATCCTCTGAGGCTGAGAGAGTGCAAAGGTCATGCAGCAGGTTTACATGGCTGAGTGGTGAATTGAACCCTGGTCCTCAGAATCACAGTCCAATGCTCAAACCACTACACCATACTGGCTCTCACTTCCTACCTGACTCAAACGTCAGTGCTAAATTTCCCTGCTCTTTGGCTGTTTCACTATTTTGGACTCCAGTTTTCTTGTCATAAAAGGTTTCTGAATTTCTCATTCTAAAGGTTTTAAGTTGGGAATACACTTCATAAATTATGATACTCAGTGATATCATGGTAGAGAGAAAAGAACTTGGAAAGACAAAACAAGATTGCATAGTAGTTAACAGATCAGTTATTTTATTGAGCAGAACAATTTATAGAGCAGCAATATGGCCTCTCTTTGACAGACTGGGTGTCTCCATTTAGAATGTAATCCTGCTTAATGTGCATGCATAATGAGATCTCTAAAATACAGCCAGGCTGCCTCATTGTATCTAGTCTTGAACAATATTTATTTTATCACTGAAAGGCAATTTACAATGAACATGTTCTTGATGTATCTGGGGAAAGTATTGAGCCTAAAGAATGCCATGGCAACCTATTCTCTTTAGCAAAGGAACACAGGTATCAAATGCTGAATATCAATTTTACAAAACCAAATAAATGATTCTAAACACTCTATTTTTAATAAGGCATGTATGCTTAAACAGGGTTTTTGTTGTTGTTGTTGTTGTTGTTGTTGTTTAATTCTGCATCATTGTATGAAAAGTCCACATTAGGGAGGATGATTTTTTTAAAAACACTTTTTGTTTCATCTCTCTTTATGTAATGCATTAGAAGATTCAATAGGTGAAAACTATAGCCTTGAGCACACATCGAACTTTAAGTCCTAATGGAATCAATGGGATTTATTTCTGGGAGAAAATGTTCCATGTTAAGGTATAAGGAGCAGTGTCCATTGGGTTCAGCAAAAGGCTGAATAGATGATGAATCAGGACAATTTGAATCAGTTCTGGTGCTTCCTGATGGGATTTCCCTCTGTAACTATGACAACCAATCTACATCCTGCCAAAAAAGAGAGAGCTAGAAATGGGAACAAATGCATCAATATTTATTAAGGAAGAGCAAGGGTGAATAAAGGGCCCCTTTTTAACTGCATAGTCCCTCCAGATCATTTTCCTCCTCTCTGACCTTAGACCCTGCTTCAAAAAAAGGTACCCAACAATTTCCCATTCAAATGTCCCATGTTCTCTAAGGCTGTGGGTGAGCAATTCTGCAATGTTTTTGTTTCCTCTATGGTAGGGATGTCATTCTTCACTTATGGGGAAAACAGATAGCAGGTAAGGAGCAGTTTGCCCCCCCCCCCTTTGCTTGCTGGGTTGGAGCTGTGGCAACCGCATGCCTCGACCCCAACCTGGCTGTTTCCTGGCACAAAAAGGAGTGCCACAGAAATGCAAAAAAACAAAACAAAAAAAACAAATTGTCATAGTGGCAAAAGCTCTCTTTTTCTGGGGCAGAAAGTCACTCCTTTTTGCCCCAGGAAAAGGGAGCTTTTGCCACTGTGGCAACTTTTTTGCATTTCTGTGGCACAGCATGTATAAATGCTGCACTACAGGAATGCCCCAATGCTGCCCACCCTCTGTTTGGGTGGGCAGCATGATGCTGGATTGAGGGCAGAGCAAGGCATGCAATGTGTGGTTGCCACACCCCCATACCACCCTGAAGCCGGCTTTTAATGCTGATCTGCTTAGAGGTTCTAACAATTAATTTCAGCAATTATTTTTCCCCCTGCAAGAAAGTCTTCAAAAATCACCAAGTGTTCAAAGGATATTCACAATTTGGCACACTTATTCTGTACCCAATTTTTATGATTGGAAAATGTTTCAATGTAGAAATATTTATTCCTGTGCAGAAAATGTCACTTTCTGTTTCTATGCAAATGAACTATGTGCAACTTTTACACAGAATAAATCCCCAGTTATACCATTTTCTGTGGCAAAAGCTACATTTTTTAAACACAGAAATTGATATTTCTATATTGAAATATTAGTTTACACTCAGAAAATACTCCTCCTAATACCTCCCCATTTGTTTGGGATCTTCCTGGAAGATCTAGAGACTTACATTTTGATGTTGGGCAGCTCTTTAAAAAAACATCTCAACTGTGCTGCCTGGTGCATCCACTGCTACCAACAGTCACCCACTGATGTCAGAACAAGGTGCAGCTGCCTGACATTGGAATAGAGGGCTTTTGTGGGGCTGCTCTGGGACCAGGATATCCTAGGCTTCCCGTAGACAATGCAGACAGGATGCAGAATTTTTCTCATCAGGGTTTTAAACATCTGAAAAACATGCTTTTCCATTTTCGAAATATTTTTCCATCCCTATTCCATGGCCTATGGTAGACCAGACAGGTCTTTGCAAAATAAATAAATGAATAAATAAATAAAATAAAGGCATGAGATTGGTGATAAGCAAGAGGTAGGAGGAGGGGGGAAAAGAAAGGAAAGGAAGATGTGAGGAGGAAAGAAAGACAATAGAAGGAGAAATGGAGAGGGTTCAAGTAAGAAAAGGATTGAAAAAAAACCACTATGTTGTACACTATGCAGAGCCTCAATGAGAAGAGGAATTTAAAAGGGAAATTTTCTTTTCCTTTTTGTTGCTTGATGTACTTCTTTTTGTTTGTCTGTTGGTTTATATGTATCTTAATTCTTCAATAAACTTTAAAAAAATATTACAATAAAAAGGAAGTAAACCAGGAATCATTTTTATTGGACAAATGGAAAAATAAAATCAAATTTAAGAGAGAGAGTGGAAGGGCTGGATAAAATGAAAGACTACAGGATATAGGAGGAAAAGACATGGGAAACTGAGAAAAAAATGTGAGTAGGAAGAGAAAATAATAATTTGCTAAGAATATGGAATAATGTGAAAGTTGTGAGGAATTAAGAAATATGGGGAGAAGGGCCAAGCAACCAGGAGGAAAGAGGTGTCTATATATATTATAATAAATCATTTTACTATATATAGTTTACTTATGTAGTTTACTGTTAGATTGTCTGGAGTTCTGTAAAATATGCTACTGCCATTGCTTTCTTGGTCCAGAGGACACCATTCAGATGATATAACATGTCTTCTGCCATTTATTGCTCCTGCTCACTGACAGGGTGAATTCTGACCACTTGGCAGGGATGTTGCTTAATAATGACTTGTTACTACACAGGATGGGAAGCAGGACAAAAGATGACACCATAAGTAGCAATTTTGTGTAGATTCTGCTATTTGTTTTACTTTGTTGTATCTTTTAAGTACCCAAATTGCTTTATTTATGCCATCCCTCCCCTACACACACACACAGTGTGCTTACTTGACTGCAGCCAAGCTCTTAGCTCTTGAAATTCTTAGCAAACATCAATATTCCAAGGGTTTCTTTCAAACTTATAAACTTATCTTTGTGTGACTTCCTGCACCATATATTATGGTGCCATTAATGTGTGGGAGAGTCCCTTACAGTAGGTCTGGTTAGATATTAGAACAGTCTCAGGTGACATGTTTTCCAGTTCCTTTTGTAGAGAATACTCAGAATCCTCATTTATCTCGCCCTGCCTCTGCCTGTATATCTAGAGCTAGACTGAAGTACTGGGACCCAGTAAGTACCAACTTGGCTCTGTTAATTCATGGGTACTTTTATGTGACACTCCCTGCTGATAGAATCAGGTGCAGCCAATGAACAATGAAATTCAGCTAGAGACAGATGAATCAAGAAACACGTTGTGTTTCATCTATAATTTAAAGAGAACAGCTAGCAGATGTAACAAGCAATAGCTTTAAAATCATCACCTAAAGCATGAAGAAATACTACATTTACATGCAAGTTCAGAAACTATTTCATCACAAGTACCCTTACAGATGATTATTTCCCCCCTTTCTTTTTATCTTTTGCATCACAACATCTTATTTAGAATTATTTTTATGCTGCCCTTAAGAGTGAAAACTTCCCAAAAACATTGTATAGGATTGAGAAAAAAGCAACACAGTAACAATGCAATGCAATAAAATTCAATAATGTTCATGTTCAGAAACATGAAAACCCATATATATTAAAATAATTGTAATCAATGTAAGCAGGACTAGCTGCCTACTTCATTCCAGGTACAATTCAAGGTGCTAATTTAAAACTTTTTACCCTCTGTTTTCTTTTTAGCAGACTCTTAAGTCCCTTTATCCACATTTTATCATAATCCCAATGATCCATGTAGTGTGTGTGTGTGTAGGTATATTAATGAAATCCAAAAGTTGAATTTTTAAATGACTGTTTCGAAGTTAATCACAGAAGTTAGGGCTAATTCTGGCCTAATGTAGCCTCAGTTTTATGTATTCTAAGCAATAGAAAGCAAATAAATACTGGTAAAAACAACATTACAATGTAACCACTATTAGTCCTTCTCACAGTAGTTACTTTACCACCTGCCAATCACATTGTTGCAAATAAAACAGAAATCTACCAAATAATGTATGGTGATGGGAAGGATGACTCAGGGTGCATCTATACTGCAGAAATAATTCAAATTGGCTCCATTTAGCTGTCATGGCTCCATTTAACAATGTCTTAGGATTTGCAGTTTTCTGAGGCAGCAACACACTTTGGTAAAGACCTTGTAAAACTACAAACCCCATGTTCAACAGGATAGAATTTCAATGCTTAAAATAGTGTCAACCTGCATTATTTCTGCAGTATACATACACCCTCAGTATTTCCCCCTGAGCTTAGAAAGGTTTCTTTTTTGCACTACATCACCCAGAAACCCTCAACTGACATGACCAATGTAATTTTTCTAAGCTCTGGTTTGAACTGAGAAGGAAGTTCACCATTAAATATGTGGAGATAAGAGGCTTGTTGTAACATTACAAAAAACATTCCACATCTGCTCCCACTAGGAATGTCCCAAATATTCAACTAGTGTTCTTACAAAGCAACTACTCCTGTTCCAATGCTTCTAAGTGGAATGGAGGCATAGGGTGCTACATTAAGCAATTTCCTATAACATGTCAGGATAGTGGAAGACAATTGAAATTTAGCAGCAAGCTGTCCGCAAGCCCACTGGAGTTTGTTCCCTGCTGGGGATGGGACTTGGGACTATCTGTCCCAGCATACATTATAGAAATGACCCAAATACTCTCTATTTTCTTATGAGATTTCTGAGACTGTTTATCCCAGTCACATCCTCATGGGGGGGGGATCTCTGTTGCTGATTGTGAAGCATCTGTTCCTGCTTCCACCATCACCACCTTCTTCTGCCCTGCTTTATATAAGTTACTTTTCCTGTGGTGATTTATTAGATGGATTCTTTCTCAAAATCACTGCTTTCTTTAGCATTTATTTTATTTTATTTTTATCCCGCCTTTCTCCCAAAGTGGGACCCAAGGCAGCTAACAGCATATTTACAACACAGATGAACAGTTGTGGATGCTAGGGGCCACCTCTGCCTCATATTCTACCCCAGGCTGCCATGAGATGCACCTGACATCTAATAAAAATATGCTAAGAGGATGTTTAGGGTTCCTTGATTAAAAATAATAATATTGTAATAACCACCAGAATAGCCTTAAAATATAGTACCACAGTTTCTGTAGGCTTCTGGAGGGAGGACATATTTCTCATTCTCAAGCTAGTTTTCATTTTGTTTTGTTTTCCAGTATGGACCATTTGTAAGGGTGATCTTCTGAAGACCTTGGTGGACAGCATGAAGCCCATAGGCCACAGACTCTTTCATCTCTCTGTATCTAGCTCTCTCAATCACCCCACACACACATACACACACACAATTATAAGAAATACTGGGGGCAGGAGTTGAACCTTTGTAAGTATTAAGTTTGAATAGTTAAGAAAAAGAGAGTTGACTCCTTTCCAAGACAGCAGTGCAAAACCTGGAATAGTTATTTATGTTAACTACAGCTCCCAGAACCTAGTAGTCATCTGACTGGAGATTCTAGAAAACTGCAATTCCCCTCAAAGAGTTTCCATGTTTTAGACTAGTTAGATATCCAAGCATTCTTGGTTCCTACACACATTATAGATACTAAGAAAAGCCCACATTGCCTCTTTGGTCATGGGGTTTTATGGCTCAGTGATTAGACAGAAAGGAAGTGGTGATTGCAACCTGTTACATTATTGTTTCTTTTCTTAATATGGATTCATAAAGATGGCCAGCAGCAATCTATAAGGAATCACATAGTCATAGATCAAACAGGAAAGGCTAGAATGCCTCCCCACTCACAACAACATCCCATTCCCTTGGGCCAGTGGAAAGGCAGTGTGCATACTAGACCTGTAGATCTCAGGACAAATGTTCTTGTACAGCTGTACTAGATTATGTCCCAAGTTTCCAGAGTGTTGCAGAAGGCTCATTTAATGTGCCCTAGTTTAATCCAGGAATAACAAGCTATTTTAGTCACTGTTTGAATTGCATCTCAAAGGAAGGAAAAGATCTAGACTCTGGGGGGCTATGCAGACATAGCAGCTTGTCATTGCCTCTTTCAGCACCAGATCAGGGCTGCAGCAACTGTATGCCATTGCCCTAATCAGGTGATTTCCTGGCCCAAAAAGGAGTGGCAAAAAGGAACGCCCCAAAAGAGAAGGGCAGAAAGTTGTGCTTGCTGCAGTGGTGGCTCTTCATTTTCTCTGAAACAGCACGTCTAAATGCTGTGCCACATAAATGTCATGACATCACCTGCCATCTGGTTGGATAGGCAGCATGATGCCAGCATTGGGGCAGAGTCAGGGCAGGTGGCGGTCGGTTGCCATGCCCCCACTTCACCTCGATGCCAGCCCTTTGTGCCGGTCTGTAAAGCCCCTGAGTAACTTTTGACAATTCCTTTTTGTCTGTTCCATTTGTCTTGTCTGGATTGTGTGTATGGGATGCAGATCCAGTATTTGTGATATAAAGCCAGTTTATAGCTGATCCCCTTTAAGTACACCTGAAGTGTACTTAAGTGTTTTACATAGCCCTCAATATTCCTGCTGGTTTTTATCACTGTATATGTTAAATAATAAATGCAATATGTGCTGTACTGGAATTTTGTCAGTATGTAAGCACACTTTGTAGAAAGGGTGAGGAAAAGACCTCAGTGTTAGAACATCTGCTCTTTCAGTAGGCCTATGAATTGCTGTGGCCAGGGCAGCAGGACAACAAAATTCCATTTTCCCTCCCAGGGATTTCACTGGGAGGGAAATAAGCCAGGGCCATATCAGAAAAAGACTAGGAATTGGAAAGCCAGCTATGAAGGAATTAGACAAGATCCTAAAGTGTAAAGATATACCATTGAATGTTAAAGTTAGGATTGCCCATCTCATTGTATTTTCCATTTCTTTGTACAGTTGTGAAAACTGGAAAGTGATGAAAATGGATAAGAAGAGAATCAACTCATTTGAGATGTGTGCTGGACAAGAATTATATGGATACTACGGACTGCTAAAATGACAAATAAATAGCTCCTAGAGCAAATCAAGTTTGAATTCTCCCTAGTGTGACTCTGCACTCTCAAAGGGAAGACAGTATAAAGGCAGAGGAATTGATTTTAGAGCATGAGTGTTTCTTGAAAAAGGATTTACAGTTTATTAGCAAATAAGCAGAGTATAATACATGGGCCCATGGGTGCCTCAGAATTAGAGACCCTTTTTTCTTTCCAGGATGGTATTTTTATACAGTTAGTTTGTGGTTACAATAATGAACGCATAATTTAGACTTATGATTGGCTTAAAGCTAGAATTTCAACTCTTCCTATATTGATGACATATTCTACTTCTTTTTGTCATACGTATCAAATTTATTTGGCACCTCTTATCCACAACTTGGCCAACTGTTTGGGTTAATTTGACAACTTTCCTTGATGTCTCCATCCTGTCTTCACACTATCCTTGCTTTGTTCTTGGTCCAAAACATCAATCTGTACAACTATCAACCTTCAGAGAGTCTCATGGTCAAACTGACCCTGTATTACATTCCAGAAACCAGATATCTCTATTATTCTACTTTGAAGTTAGGGAGTACAGAAAAAGATCTCTTGTTCTGGCTTTGTCTTTGAGGCATCTAACAGCTATTCAGCTTCAAACTTCAAGGTAGCTGTACTTGCAGTTTTGAGCATAACTGTCTGAGAAAGAGTCACACAAATCCGATCTGTGCTTTGGCCATACAAAATGGCTTCTTAAAAACTCCATTTTAAGTATCCTTTTCACACTAGAAACCATGATGACTAAATTGAGACTGTTGTACTTTCCGATATCATGAGAAGACATGACTCTCTGCAGAAGACCATAATGCTTATTAGAGTAGAAGGTAACAGGAGAAGAGAAAGATCACATTCCAGATGAACAGACTCAATCAAGGAAGCCATTGCTATGAGTCTGCAAGACCTGACTGAGCAGGGCTGTTGATGACATGGTGACTTGGAGGTCTCTCATTCATAGAGTCACCATAACTCAAAGTTGACTGGACATTAATTAACAACAGCAACAACATGCATTATATTGTTAGTAAAAGTCCTTTATTTTTCATATATATTTGGACTATGCGGAGTCCCCTATGACCCCAGCCTGACCCCTGGGAGATAGAAGCCATAATCTCCTAGTCATGTAAGCAAACAAAGTTACAAAAGACCACTGGAACAGGCAGGTTATGGGAGTTGTGCTGGGGAATATCCCATTATGTTGGAAAAGATACCTAATGGTGTTTGTTTGTCTTAGTCTCACACTTGATGAGACCGTGATTAAATTTGATGGAACCTCCTTTCTCTAGCTTCCTTTCCTTGATTGCTTTGATACTACATGCATTGTTTAGACTATGCCCAGACTTAAGTAAACAATGAAAAGCCCATCACACCTTTGTCTAGCTATTGTCCAGCCCATGGCTAGAAGGCAGAAATTGCCCTTAAAAACTCCTGGATTTTAGCAGACCGTGTGCTATCTTGGAAGTGCATGCTGAAACTCTGTCGGTCTGTGCTCTGAGACAGCTCCCGCGACCCCCCCCCCCCTTGCCGGTCATGTCCCTTCCACGGAACTCATCTTCGTTTGCCGTCAAAGCTCAGAGGAGTCACTCGGGTGTAAGTATATCCTCTGTCCTGGTCTTTCTCTCTTTGCCTTCCCCGCTCTCACTCTTCCCCCACTTATTCTTCTAGTGTGTGTGTGTGTGTGTGCGCACGCTGCATTTGGATGTTTGCTTATTGTTGCCAAATAAATATTTTAGACTTTAATTGGAGCTTGGTCCGTTTGAGTGTCTTCCTTAGCCAGAATTCTTACTCTCCCATAGACAATTGGATAAGGTCCTGGAAACGAAGTTGGGCACTTCCCTCTCACATTTGAGCTAATTATAAATTCCCCAAAATTAGGTCTTGGTTTCCAAACAGATTGGTGGAGAACGCTGGGCAGTCCCCCAAATTTAGACACCCCAAACTGATCACTTGGGCTGTTTCAATCTCAGCACATAGGAGAAATAAGGTTCTAGGCAAAGGAGACGCTGATGCGAGTGTAAGGAAGGTGCGTGATTGTGTTTGCTCATGACTGGAAATCTTGGGTTGGCCATCCCTTTTCTTGCCTTTTCTATCATGGGGTGGTAGAGAAGAGCCAGGTTCCCTTATTCAGGTTTACCCCCCACACAATCCAACCGTAGACAGTCCCAAAAACCACCTTGAACAAGCTAAGGTAGATGAAGTGAGGAGACGTCCTCATCCGAAGCTACCCGGGCTCAAGGTTGGAAGGTTAGTGAGGGCAAGGAAGCCCAGTGCAGCTAGCGGAACCCTGGCAAGGGAGAGTCCCAGTGCAGCCAGTGGAAATAAGGAAAAGTCTAGAGAAAGTTGGAGAGGAACGGGAGAGTTCCAGTGCAACCAGTGAGTCTAGAAGTCCGCCAGTGGGTCTAGTGAAAGGCGGTCAGGGGTGAGGAAAAGCCCTAGAGCAGCCGGTGGGTCTAGAGAAAGCTGGTGAGGGGTGGGAGAGCCCTAGTGAAATTGGTGTGTTTTAAGAGAACTGCCAGTGGGTGTAGAGAAAGCTGGTGAGGGGTGAGGAAAAGCCCTAGAGGAGCCGGTGGGTCTAGAGAAAACTGGTGAGGAGTGAGGAAAGCCCTAGTGCAGGCAGGAAAAGGATTGGCGAGGGGCGGGAGAGGTCTAGTGCAGCCAATCCGGTAGCAGGGGAAAAAAGGTCAGCTGGTAAGGGCAAGGAAGCTCTAGTGTTGCCAGTGCAGTCAGGAGAGAGGGCGAGGAGTAGGAAATAGGAATGGAGCAGATTTACCGAGAGGAGAAAGTGCAGAAAGGCTGCAGAGGTTTATCACCAAGAAGGGACCCAATCCCTGGATCCCAGGGGCGTTCCTAACAGATGATCCATTTCTGACCCTGCTGGAGGTTTATGACATCAAGACCACTAAGAAGGGACTTAAGAGCATCCCGCAGTCAGAAAAAGATAGGTTGGCATCATGGGGAATCTGGACCCTAACCCATGATGCCGTAGAAAAATACAAAGAGTATAAATAAGAGGTAGAAGTGTCCCGGAAACAGATAGGAGATTTGGTAACCCAGGTAAGGGACAAAGTAACAGAAAACATGGATCTCACAGGAGAGCCCATGAGGCAAGGCAGAGAGCAGATAGGGCAGAGCAGGAAAATGTAGCCCTCAAGCAAAAATTGGCAGAATCAGAATTTAAATTAGGACAAGCCAAACAAGCCACGGACTTTATATTGGCCCAAAAGAGAGAGGCGGCAGCCCAAGCCAACCACACCATGCGCAAGGCCTGAATTAGAATTGGAAAGCCAAATAAATTTGAAAAAACGCCCTCGTGGCCAGGGTGCAGCCTAACATTTTAGAATCGGCCACGCAAGCCAATGTCCTTCAGGAGAGCCCATCGCCGGTAGAGGCAAGGATTCCCCCACCCTACAATCCCCAATGGAGTCTCCCAAAAGGGAATGAACTGTCAGGGATGATGGGAGTTGTAGCTCTTCACCTCTGGCTCTAACTCACCACCTTGTTATGCAGCAGAGCTGACCAGCTTTGATCAGTGGTTGATGCTTCTTCCCAAGCAGCAGAGTTTCAGAGAATGGGCTGAAGACCCTGACAAACTCTCCAAGCCTTCTCTCTCTTCTTCCTGAGATGTCTCCAAACTTCTCCAGGATTCTTCTGGTTCTTGTATCTTCCCTCAAGACACCAGACAACTCAGTAGTCTTATATAAAAGATCTACTTTATTCTACTATATATAAATACTATATGCCCTACAAATCACAATCTCTACTCCACCAAAATACTCCACACTACACCACAATATGCATTGGCAAACATTGCACTTATAGCCATTGTTAGTCACCACCCACTAGTCAGTTCCCACCCAGTGGGTGTGTACATTCATTTTGATTGGTTTACATGGATCATCCCATACTTAAGACCAACCCAAGTATTTCATCATTTTACCTTGACTACTTAATGAATCTCAGGTGTTTGCAATCTATCACAGGTGTTCTCAATATACACTCTATAACTTTGTCCTTGTCTCTCAAGGCTTCCAAATTATATTATCCTTTCCACCTGTGTAGCTTCATGATTGCTCCTGCTTAATCACTGTGACTTTCACATACACATTTTATTTCTATTACTGTAAGTCCCATGTTGCATTTTCCTTAACAATCCCCTCCGAAATAAAATATTGTATGTGTCTTATAATGTCATTCCAACCATCTGTGTCAGTCTTTCATGTTTTTCTGCCATCAATGCTTTTGTGAACAAATCTGCTATGTTGTGTTGTGTTTCTATATATCTCAGTTCTATTTCACCCTTCTGAACCATGTCTCGCACATTTTGATATCTTACTCCAACATATTTTGTTCTGTTCTTCAAATTTTCAGCTTCAGCCATTGCTATGCATGACTGTGAATCTTCCAGAATTTCTACTGGTATCTTGTAACTTTCGTTTAAATCATTTAACAATTGCTCAAACCACTGTGCCTCATTCACTATCTCATTTAAAGCTGCGAATTCTGCTTCAGTCGTACTTAACGCTGCATTAGTTTGTTTTCTACTTCTCCAGACTATTGGACTTTCACCGTACTTAATTATCATTCCTGTAACTGACTTCTTGTCTCCTAATTCTGATGCAAAAGAACTATCCACATAACAATCTAAATCTGAATTACTGTTTCTAATTACCAATTTCTTATCTAAAGTTCCTTTCAAATATCTTAATAAGTGTTTTATTGCTGTCCAGTCTTCAATTTTTGGATCATTAACTCTTCTGGACAATACATTTACAGCATATGAAATGTCTGGTCTGGTGTGGCAAGATATGAATTGTAAAGATCCTATTATACTCCTGAATAAAGTCTTATCTTCAAAATCTCTAGTTGTTTTTTCAGATACAAAACCAGCTGTCATTGGAGCTCTTACTATTTTAACATTTTGTAATCCACACCTTTCAATCAAATTTTCAATTTTCTTTCTCTGACTTAACAAACAATGTCCTTTTTTCTGTCCATTCAACACTAATACCTAAATAAGACTTTAATAAACCTAGATCCTTTAAGACAAACTTTTCAGACAATTCTCTTTTTACTGATTCAATTTCCTGTTTTGACTTTGCTGCCACGCACAAATCATCTACATAAATTACTAACACTATGTCTCCTTTTGTATAGACACAAGCATCTGCAATGCTCCTTTTGTATCCTAGCTTAACTAACTCATCCTTAATGCACAAATTCCATGCTCTGGCACTTTGTTTTAATCCATACAATGCTTTTTTCAATTTATAAACTTTCTGACTACTATTTTCTTCAAAACCTTGTGGCTGCTCCATAAATATCTCTTCATCTAAACTAGCATTCAAGTAGGCTGTTTCAAAATCAAAATGTTCTACAACTAAATTTCTTCTTGTTGCTAAAGCTAGAACCATTCTCAGACTTTCTGGCTTTGCAGTTGGAGAATATGTCTTATCATAGTTCTCATACTGCTGTTGTGCAAAACCCTTAGCTTCTAACCTAGCTTTATACTTAATACTTCCATCTGGCATTTCTTTCTTTTTGTACACCCACTTACAACCAATTACTTTCTTGTCCTTGGGTCTGTCAACAACTTCAAAAACATCTTTATTTACCAGACAACCAAACTCATCATCCATTGCATCAATCCATCTTTCCTGTTCTTCTCTAGACAAACTTTCCAACTCTTCAAAACTTTCAGGCTCTTCCACTGCTAAACAAGCTCTTGCATTTGTCACAACAAACCTATCTGGAGGATTTCTAACTCTGTGACTACGTCTGGGAATAAACTCTGCTGATCTGCCTCTTTCATCCTCACTTTCTGTACTGGAAGTTGTAGTTCTATGACTAAATCTCTTGTCTTCAGTCATTCTAGTAGTAATAGGTCTAGATTGTGTCTCATTATCAGAAGAACTACCACTGCTGCTAGTGGATGCTTCTGGCTTAACTGAAACCCCTCCGTTTCCTGAAGTTGGTTCAATTTGTGTTTCTGGCTCATTTGAACTTCCTAACCTCAAGAAAACTTCTTTATTGGCATGCAGTTTGTCCCAACCAGCATGTATCTCAAAATTTGCAGACCTAGAATACTGCACTTCTTTTCCACCCAAATGAAACTTGTAGCTATTTCCTGAATACCCCAAAAACCTAAGTCTTTTACTTTTGGGTTCTCCCTTTTTCCTGAAACAAGCTGGTATGTAAACATGAGCAAATTGTCCAAAGACTCTCAAATACTTGTAATTTGGCACTCTCCCATACAATACCCTGTAGGGAATGTCTTCAGTTTCTGAATGACACAGTCTGTTACTAATATGTACTGCTGTCAAAGTTGCTTCTGCCCAGAAACTATCTTTTACCTCTGCATCTGCCATCAAACAAGCAGTTATCCTTTTTATATCTTGTATTTTTTTTCTCCGCTAAAACATCTTCGTTAGGACAAGCGGGATTAGTAGTTTCATGCCTTATTCCCACCTTTTGAAACCAATTAAACAATTGATTACTTAGAAATTCTCCTTCTCGGTCAGTAACAATGGTGCCTACTCTAATATCAAATTGTCTTTCCACCATTCTCACCCATGCTTTTAAACTTTGCCCAGCGTCAGATTTGTTTTTCAATATTCTTACAAATGCAAACCTTGTAAACCTATCAACAATGACTAGGAAATATTTGCTTCCCCCTAAAGATAAACAATTAGCTTGGGCAACATCTGCATGTACAAACTGAAATGGTCTTTGAGCAATTCTTTTGGTTTTCTTGGCTACTGGAAAAGCTCGGACCTTTACCTGATTGCATACAGTACAATCTAAGTGATTTTTGCATTCAGCAACTTTTAAATCTGGACACATACTGATTAACTTCTTTAAACATTTGAAACTATCATGGCCAAATTTTCTGTGGAGTTCATGTATGCAGTCTTTGTGAATTGGACTATTGTTTATGTTATTAGCATTTTCAACCCTGTAGCTATCAATATTGTCCTCCAAAAAATAAAGTTTATCCTTTTTCAAGCCTATGCCTCGCAATTCCCTATTCAGTTTTATCTTACACATGTTCTTTTAAAAAATGACTGTGTAGTCTCTGTCTGTTAATCTGCTCACTGATAACAAATTATTTTCTAACTCCTTTACATGTAACACATTATTAAAGTTTTCCTTTAGCCCTGGAATGAAAACTGTACCCATTTGATTTACAGTACTGAGCTCTTTCCCATCAGCTAAAACTACAGCATTTACATTAGCTGATTTTCTATTACTTATCAAATTAATATTGTTACACATTGAAGATGATGCTCCTGAGTCAATCAACCATTTACAATTAGTATTTTGTTTTTCCTTAATCATGGTTGCAAACCCCTTTTTATTACCACTGTCCTTCAAAAATGGAGGTTTGGACTGTTTTTGATACTGCCGCGGCTGCCATCTGCTCTCCTTTTGCTTGCTTCTCTCAGCAGCGAATTGTTTACATTGTCTCTGTAGATGACCAATCTTTTTACAATAAAAACACCTCCGTTGCTCCCTTGTAGAAGCTGCTTCTTCCTGCTTTCGTAGATCAGGCATTGTTTGTTGTTTTGGCACAGTCCTTAAACTTGCTGAGTCACCCTGCTCAGACTTTCTTCTCAAGTTTTCTTTCAATATTCTGGCAACAATTAAGTCTCTGTTCAGCTCAGCTTCTGGCAAATTTTGCAAGCTATTTGTAATGTTGTTCCAAGAAGAGTCTAACGATTCTAGTAAAATGTAACACTGCTGCTCTTTGCTAATTTCCACTCCTCTCAGTTCAGCTTGCACAAATAAATCTTGCATTGTTTTTAAATGTTCTATCACACACTGTCCTTTAGTCATCTTTTGTCTGTAAATTCTTTTAGACCAAAGCATTTTTGCAAACGCAGTTGAAGGAGTGTGTAATCTCTGCAAGGTATCCCACACATCCTTGGCGGACACTTTATCTCTTACGTCGTTAATCAAGTCTTCTTCTAGCATGAAATAAAGACATGCTTTTGCTTTAGCGACTCTTTCTTGAGTGGCTGCATTAGCATCAGCTGCCAGCCCTGTTTCAACTGTCGACCACAGAGACTCCTTTATTAGTAGAGATTGGGCATATATCGTCCAGGTAGAGTAGTTGTTTCTATTTAATTTACTAAACTTTAGTATCTCCATCTTAATTTGTGCAGTGACTCAATTTGACACAGTCCCTCTGAGTATGCACAGCAGACAAAACACAAAATGATTTATTCACAAGGCTCCACAAAACTTTCTTCCACTCTCTGGAACTTTCAGCTTCTGTGGATCCTGGTTGCTCTAGTATCTGGGCCCATAACCCATGTCAGGTATGACGGGAGTTGTAGCTCTTCACCTCTGGCTCTAACTCACCACCTTGTTATGCAGCAGAGCTGACCAGCTTTGATCAGTGGTTGATGCTTCTTCCCAAGCAGCAGAGTTTCAGAGAATAGGCTGAAGACCCTGACAAACTCTCCAAGCCTTCTCTCTCTTCTTCCTGAGATGTCTCCAAACTTCTCCAGGATTCTTCTGGTTCTTGTATCTTCTCTCAAGACACCAGACAACTCAGTAGTCTTATATAAAAGATCTACTTTATTCTACTATATATAAATACTATATGCCCTACAAATCACAATCTCTACTCCACCAAAATACTCCACACTACACCACAATATGCATTGGCAAACATTGCACTTATAGCCATTGTTAGTCACCACCCACTAGTCAGTTCCCACCCAGTGGGTGTGTACATTCATTTTGATTGGTTTACATGGATCATCCCATACTTAAGACCAACCCAAGTATTTCATCATTTTACCTTGACTACTTAATGAATCTCAGGTGTTTGCAATCTACAACAGGTGTTTTCAATATACACTATAACTTTGTCCTTGTCTCTCAAGGCTTCCAAATTATATTATCCTTTCCACCTGTGTAGCTTCATGATTGCTCCTGCTTAATCACTGTGACTTTCACATACACATTTTATTTCTATTACTGTAAGTCCCATGTTGCATTTTCCTTAACATGAACCCACGGAGGGGTGCACTCCAGGCATACCCATGGATCCAGTTAAAACCCGGAGTATGGTAGAAACAAAAGCCACCTGAGAAGATTGTTGAATTGTTTGTTGATGATTGAATATACAGCTTACAGTCCATGAAGTCAAGTCACCAAAAATCTGGTATATCCAGCAAGCTTCTTTTATTGTAAAACAGCATGAGCAAAAACAAATAATAATAATAATAATAATAATAATAATAATAATAATAGCATCTTCACTTTAGCCAAAATTGCTAAACAGGAACAAAACTCATCTGCTACATGGTTTAAAGTTAGTTAAGCTGCAGCATCAGGAAAATATTTTAATTAGTCCATTTCAGCTTAAAGTTAAAAGACAAGTGTGAGACTTTTCTAGATCACAACTCTCAGCCCCCAATTCTCCACCCCTTTGGGTTTAGCCCTCTCAGACTGATTGGTTGAAGTTATATGACGTGTGTTAGCCCAACCTTTAATTACCATATTAAATCATGTGACTGCAGTTCCCATAACATTCCCATGTTTATGAAACCTCTTATTGTAAACAAAGCACTTTCTCACAGAACTGTAGCTCGTTAACTGCTTGTTTGGGCTAAAGCACACCTGGGCTGATAATTGTGAATCTGGCCTCAGAAAACAACTTTTCTCAGCAAGGAAAAATACAGACACACATCTTTACATTTCAACATTTTAACATTGACTATATGTCCCATCAAATTCTAACAAAGATGGCACAGTTACCAAGACAGTGGAAGAGACGGTCTCATGGTCACTAACAGAAATTAAAGACCTAGCAGACCAGCAAGGAAGACTAAATCCCCAGACAGGAGTCCAATGGATGTCTAACATCATCCTTTCATACCCACTCCACCGGCAGCGGAGCAGCTGAGCCTCGACAAGGCGTGGAGGCCTAGCAGCCCTTTCAAAAGGCTGCTTTCCCACCACCTCCTCCTCCACCGGCAGCGGAGCAGCTGACCCTCGACGAGGCGCGGAGGCCTAGCAGCCCTTTCAAAAGGCTGCTTTTCCACCACCTCCTCCTCCACCAGCAGTGGAGCAGCTGAGCCTCAACGAGGCACGGAGGCCAAGCAGCCCCTTTAAAAGGCTGCTTTTCCACCACCTCTTCCTCCACCGGCAGTGGAGCAGCTGAGCCTCAACCAGGCATGGAGGCCTAGAAGCCGCTTTAAAAGGCTGCTTTTCCACCACCTCCTCCTCCACCGGCAGTGGAGCAGCTGAGCCTCGACGAGGCGCAGAGACCTAGCAGCCCCTTTAAAAGGCTGCTTTTCCACCACCACCTCCTCCACCAGCAGCGGAGAGCTGAGCCTCGATGAGGCGCAGAGGCCTAGCAGCCCTTTCAAAAAGCTGCTTTTCCACCACCTCCTCCACCAGATAACAGAATGGCCATGGCGGCGGTGACGCGAACGGGAGGCCGAGGCGGAGGGGCTAGGGCCACCAGGGATCAACACCTTCCCCAGCAACAACATAGCTGCGGCTGTAGCACGGCCAGAGAGACCAGGGCTGAGGTGAAGGCGCTAGGGCCGCCAGGGACCAACATTTATCCCTTAGTAGCAATACAACGGAGGCTGCAGCAGTAGGGGCGGGAGGGGGAAGAATGAAGTCTTTGAAATTGGTACATCTCCTCCACTGACTGCAAAGAAGCCTTCAGTTTAATCTTAGAGGCCCCTCCTATGGAGTGGGCCAGTAGCTTTACCATCCAGGAGAAGAAGATAAATTTGTCCTTTGCCCTTCCTTCACCTGAATTAACGCCGCTGTATATTGACAATGAAAAATTATGCATTTTTAAAAATGTATATTTTTAATTATTGTTATTCAATCTGTTTGTTTGATTTGTTTTTGGGGGATGGGTGGGTGTGGGAAGGAGGGATGGGATTTGAATTGTTTTTATTTGTTCTGATGTTTTGAAATGTTGTACGCCGCCCCGATTGCCTGGCAGAGGGGCGGGATATAAATAAAAATTATTGTAATTATTATTATTAAAGGACAGGACCTTACACAGATAGCAAGGCTGAGTATAGATCCCGCCTACTTAGGACCCTTCGAGGCAGCAGTTTCCAACTATGATTTGGCAAACTTAGAATTAAAGGAATGGATATGTGTAATGGTGCAAATCCTTTGGCCAGGTACTACCATAAGGGCAAAATACCGTAATGAGGTGCAGCAGCCCAACGAAGCCCCAGACACTTATGTAGCCAGAAAGAAAATGTTAGTGATCTTAGCAGGAGATGTTAACCTTAATGGCAATGGGACTCCACTCTTGAATTGTACTGATTTTATAAGAGAGGTATATCAAGGTTTAAATGAGGCAGCTAAAACATGCATAGGTCCCGCCTACCACCAACTTAACACTATAGATTGGCAAGGATTTTTACAGCACATTCAGGAAGCTTCCCAGATATTTTGGACTAGAGAAGCACAGAAAGATATTGCTAAGAGCTTAGTGACAGCAAACTCAGTAAAACCTCCCCACAGCCTAGGGAGGAAGACAGACAGATAGCGAACTGGTCCACGCAGTTACATACCAGAACACTGGCCCCCATTCTCAACTCATATCCAGTGAACCAGGAAGGCTCCCCAATAACAATTCATTTAGGAGAGGCTTTAGGAACTACCCCAGAGGACCCGATAACCCAGACTATGGAAAAGACCCCTTGCAGGAAATCAGGAGCCCTATTTGGAGGCAACTAAGGGAATTAGGATACCCTGTCATGGACCTTTATGGTCGACCCATGCATGAGCTCACCAAGCTGCTGCTCCAAGCCCTAGGTGGCCAAAGCCCCAATGGACCCAACACCATCCCTAACGCCCCTACACCCTAGAATCCGAAGCAAAACCCTAGTCAATCAAGTTAGGGACGCTCGGGATCCCGTGGCTCGCAGAGAGCCAGGGCAGACCTTTGGATCCCTTGGGCTGAAGACCCTCCTGCCTGAAAACCTCATGGTCCCCCACATCCACCTCTCAGGACCGGAGCTATTAAGGTCCCGAGGAACCCTGTCTCTGCAGTCACTCCCCACAACGCCCCCAATCCTCCAACTCCCGCAATCCTTCCACCTAGCCAACAGATAGTCGCCATGTTAAAACCAGATTTTTGGGGACGCCCGACTGTAAATGTGAAAGTGGGCTCCCATGACAAACCCAAGCCAGCCACTTTACTCGTGGACTCCGGTGCCGCAGTCAACACCCTTACCCCAAGTTAGCCGCTGTAGGGAATAAGACACAGGATAACATGGAACTAATAGGTTTTGGGAAGGGCAAGCACCAAGCCCCCATTTGGAGAGACATCCCCATCCATTTAGGACCCATTTTAGACTGCATCAGGGCATGTGAGAACCAGGGAGAAGATGATGGAATTTTAGGAGCAGGATTTCTCAGATGGAACCGCTTGACCCTCAACTTGGCAAATGGGTTCCTATGGCAGTTAGAAGAAGGTCCCCCTGTAATCTCAGCCATACATCGGTGCGCCACCTTAAAGACACCAGCACCACTCTACCCCATCTTAAACGATCCATGGTCAACAGATTTCCCAGATGTTTGGATTAAGGATAAAATGGAGTGCGGCAAGGTTAAAGGAGCATGTGTGCTCATAGAAGGAAAAGATCTACCTCCACAGTATAGATACCCCTGTGAGGCAGAGGAAGGAATAGCAAAAACCATTGAAGGCCTCCTGAAGTATGATGTGATACTCCCCATGCAGTCCATTTGCAATGCGCCCTCATGGCCAGTGTTAAAGGCGTATGGCATCACATGGTGAATGACCATGGACTTTAGAGCCCTTAACGCGGTCACTCAACCAGTAGCCCCCGTAGTAGCAAAGTACAATGAAATCTTAGTGGCCATTGCAGCCGGGGCCAAGTTCTATAGTGTCATAGATTTAGCAAATGCCTTCCACTCCATCCCACTCCATGAGAGCTGTTTTTATAAATTTGCCTTCGAGTTCCACGGGAATCAGATGTGTTTCAAGAGGGTACCTCAAGGATTTCACTCCAGTCCATCAATCTCCCATTCCCACGTGGTCAAGATGTGGACCAAGTTGTGACCCACATCGTGCCCCCACATCTTGTCCTATGTGGATGACATTTTAATACACTCGGACTTACAGGAAAAGACTGCAGACATTGCCAGGGAAGTGTTAGAGCTCATTAGGAAAACAGGATTCAAGACCAACAGACAGAAAGCCCAGCTAGTACAAACGCAAGTCAAATATTTAGGCCTTAATCTGCAGCCAGATTCCAGAATCCTGGACCTACAGAGAGTAGAAACCATAGGCAAACTCCCAGCCCCCACAGATGTAGCCTCCCTCAGAGCGCTATTAGGAACCTTTAATTTTTCCAGAGAATTCATAGAAGCCTTTGCTAGCAAAGCCAACCCCCTATATGCCTTGCTTAAGAAAGGCGCAGTATGGAAATGGGGCCCAGAGCAGCAGGAAGCATTTGCCACCTTGAAAACGGATCTAGCTAAGGCACCAGCTCTAGTCCACCCCGATGTAACTCAGCCATTTTATATTCAACTTGCAATAGCAGATAGCCATGTAGGAGCAGTCCTCACTCAGCTTAGGAACAACGTACATAGAGTAGTAGCCTACGCATCGAAAAACTTCTCCCCCACCAAAGTAAAATTCAACCTGTGTGAGAAAAACTGTCTAGCTTTAATCTGGGCCCTGACCTGCTGGGAATTTATTATAGGAGGAGCCAAAGTCATAATTCAGACCAAGCATACACCCCTTAAGTACATTCTGTCAGGCAAAATTCAGGATGGCCAAGTTCATAGCTCTCGCATAGCCAAATGGACCCTAGAATTAATCAAGCGAGGCATTGATTACAATAGGCAGGAGAATGAGCTGGTTGCCCTCTATGGGCTGGTAGTTGCTGGAGCAGCCCACAAGTGTCCCCTCCCTTTAAACCCTCCAAGCAACTGGCCAATACAAGCAGGCAATCCCCTAGCAGAAGCCATGAAAGAAGGATTTAACTTTTGGTTCTGTGATGTATCTTCCGCTTGCCCTGATGGAACCCGCTTAACGGGATTTGGTGCCATAAGAGTCAATGACCACACCCTCCAAGGAGCCATTTATCCCCACTCCAGTCAAGCCGCCAAGGTAGAAGCCCTCCGTGCTGTCCTGGAATTTGAGGACCCAGACACTCCCGTAGCCATTTACTCGGATTCCCAATGCCTTAGATTGCAGCCATAGATTGGCTCCCCATTTGGATGAACCGAGAGTGGAAAACCAGTGATAACAAACCTGTAGCCCATGAATATAAATGGCAAGAGGCCGCACAGTTGATCGTAAGGAGAACTGCCCCCACGTGGGTCTCACATGTGAAAGGCCACCAGAAAACTACAGAGGAGGAAGCTCAATGGAATAACAAGGCCGATACCTTAGCTAAAACAGCAGCCACCACCCCCCTGGCCCCTATCAATGTAAAACCCAAAGCTTACACCCTACCCAAGATGCTAGATTTAGCACAGTTGCAGAAGGGAGACAGTGAAATCAAAGCGTTAGCCGCAGCAGGAAAAGATCCCACAGGAAAATATAACATAATCCACAAAGAAGAGATATGGTGGGCAGTAGATAGAGAAGGGAGCCACTATTGGATAGTCCCCACTGAAGTTAGAGGAGACCTCATCCAATTCGTTCACAATATAGGACACTGAGGAAAACAAGTAACCCTAGACAGAGTTAAGGAGACAGGATGGTGGCCCCGCATGAAGAAAGACATAGAGCAGTGGGTAGAGAACTGCCTAGCATGTGCCATGGTCAACGCAGACTCTAGCGGTCTTAAGGCCCCCATCCGCCACCAACGCATAGAAGGTCTCTGGTCCCGACTACAAATGGATTACATTGGCCCCTTGCCAACCACATCCTGACACCACAAATATTGCTTAACGATAATAGACCCATTCAGCAAATGGATCGAGGCTTTTCCCACCAGAGATAACACTGCAAAAACTACAGCTCGGATTTTGTTTGAACAAGTTTTTAGCCGCTGGGGTCTGCCCCAAACCTTTACCATTGACCACGACTCAGGTAGCCATTTCACAGGAGAAGTTATGAAAGTCTTATGCTCTGCCCTAGGCATTAAGCAAAGATTCCACATAGCCGCTCACCCCCAAAGCTCAGGTCACATAGAAAGGACTAATAGAACCCTGAAGGAAGTGATGAGGAAAATAGTTAAAGCATCAGGAAAGGATTGGGACGCCCCATAATCCTCATGGCCTTTAGAGGAACTGTAGCATCCCATGGCTTCACACCACACAAAGTCATGACAGGAAGGCAAATGGTCATGCCAGAAGCTTTCTGGATCAACACCACTCTCCCTGCAGACCTAGAGCCAGTTGTTTTGAATCATGACTGGATGAAAACTCTCCTACAGAGCATCCAGCAGACCCACAGACAAGTAGTGGAAAGATTAGGACAGAACATGAGAAGCATGGACAAAGATTAGGTTGGGTGTGCAACCCTCAACAATGGGACCCTGGAAAGCAAGTGATGTATCAAAACTTTTTTAAACAGAGACATAACCTTACAGCTAAGTGGCTAGGACTGGTAGAGATAGTTGAGAAAGTGTTCTCAGCCGTGTACCAAGTTAGAATCCCTAGCCGCCATGGGACCAGACTAAAATACTTCCACACATCACAGCTCAAGGAATGGAAAGGAAGTCCGACGCCTGTAAAGCCAGTTCGGTCGGAGCCCGATCCAGTACCCACCATAGACCTGACTGAGACATTTGTGAGCCTCTTCCCCACATAGCCAGTTAGTGAGATGCCTCTCTGCTTCCCTACAGGGTCAAGAGATGGCACTGAGTGCACGGACCCTCTGGATACTACTATGGATGCCAGTCAAGGTCTGTGCTAGTGTTTACCCGACCCAGTTCCACACCTATTGGAAATATAATATAGAGGCTAAATGCCACTGGGCCACCCCGTACCCCGGAATGATGGAGGTAATAGATGCCATGGGCAATGCAAGGACCTGGTATGACAACGGACTCCCCGTTTTAATAAAAACTAGAATATATGTCACAAAAAGAAACACCCTAGCCTCAAGAGTGTATATGTTTGGTCCTAAGGATCTCACTTGGGTGGAGGCAGATGCAGGACCCCTCCCCCTTCAAGCAGAAATCTGGAGACGGCACCGCTTTGATCCCCCATTCAGCAAAACCCCCGCCTCTTTCTACACCTCCCTCTCCATAGACTATCTGTGCCACCCTACATGGGCTTGGAGAACCAGGCTCTTTGTATGTCACGACTTCAATCACACCCCCACTAATTGCACCATAATATGCTGGCACATGATGTGTCCAGACATCCCCGCCGAAATCCCCGCCATGATCCAGGAGCCATCTATGTACATTGGCAACATAGTAATTAGGAAAGATATCTCCCTTTATGCATATACAGAGATCCAACCCATAGTCACCAATCTAAAATTAAATTTAACAGCCGTGAATGTAGGACGCACGATCCCCATTTGTAGTCCCTATTTAAAAGCTGTGTGGGCGCAATGGGAACAATTGGAAGAGAAATGGCATAATGTAACGCACCCACTTTTCAGAAGCAAGCACGATTTGGTAGACACAGTGTTAGGAGGATTTGGAACAGGGATAGGAATCTTGAATGCAATACACACAGAAGTAGTAACTAATAAATTGGGATTGGTTGGATCTCGTACCAAGGAGTTAGGTGTATCCATTGCCACAGGTGTAACAAACGTGGCCCAAGGCAAAGACATAATTGGTCATCTCTTACCACAATGGGTAAACATAGAGAAAGAAATCATCATAGATATAGGAAACTCCCTTAAGTCTGGCTTTTACAACTTATCCATAGCCATCCAGTGCACCCAGATCCAAAGCAGTTTAATAGCCTTCGCATCTCAATTAATCCAAGCCTCACTGATGCGACTCATCCACCCAGAAGTCATGGTTCTGTTTAAGAAAAGGTATCTGGACCCCTTTCAACACCCCACAGATTTAGTTAAGATAACTGGAGCACATTGGCAACACATGGTGCTCTACATTGGCATTTATCAAGAAAAGATATGGGACCCCCAAGTCATTCACCCTGCTTCCCACATAGGCCTTCCCTTAGCAGAGAGTAACACAACTGCCAGAGAAAATGTGGCATTGGACTAATGGCACCCACTTGTATGATTTGTCTGGGTCTGTAAAAACACAGTAGTGGACCCATTGTTACAGTGGTTTGATAGGAACCCCCATTCAAGAGATACAGAACCACCTCCTAGTCCCCGTTCAATCATCCATCCTTGACCAGCTTAATCATGATTGTTTTTGCCTCCGGACCCCTTGTGATCATGTTATTTTAATGCCTTTTGAATGTATTTTGGATATAGATAGATCGTTAGGAAACCCGTGTTTTTGTCAAGTACATGTTAAGAATTGTTTTGGGAAAGAATTTTACTTGCATGAGACCGTTAGGGAATATACAAGTGAAGCACCATATTTTGTAAACCCGCAGTTGTTAGAAGGATTTCATTTGGAAGATGAACTACAAATTTCAAAATGGTTGCACCTACTCACTAACTTGAGTCAGGCTGCCAAACAAATAGAGCAGACTGAGGCCAGGATTAAGATCTCTGTAGACCTCAAGGCCCAGCAAATCATAGAAGTTACCCAAGAAATCAAGGATATAGCTAAGAATACTTGGTTTGGAAAGTGGGACTGGTCTGCCACTGGACAGGCAATTTTAAAATTAGTAACCAATCCCATCTCAATAATTCTGGCGATACAGGTTGTCATTGTCATAGGAGCTATCAGTCTCACATGTTGGATTAGAAAGCAAGTGGCTGAGTTCCGTGCCCTTAGATGCAGACTAGATATCCCACAGCCGATGACCACTAGGCACCCCAACCACTACCACCAGCCCCGCCCCTTTTCCAATTGCCTCCATCCTCTAGAGGACGGTGGGGAAGAGAGCCTTCTTGGATAAAGCATAACCATTCACACCTCCATAGCCGCTGCCTGCACCCAGCCCTTTCGGTATCAGGGGGAGAAGGAAAAGTTTTGGTCTGTCTCTTTCACTCGATAGGATCAGCCAGTAGCAAGGCCCCCTCACGGAGGCCCCACTTAGGACAACCTAGCCACGGGAAGCATAGCAACCACAGGCCCGTCCACCTCCTTTTAAGTCATCATGACTAACCTGCTCGGAGCAATGGACATAAATCCCCGCTCAAAACCCCATCCAGCCATACCTCTTGCAAGCCTAGGAAGACCCCAGTTCCGCTGCAATAAGCCTGTTTAGTTCAAACAGAACCCTAATTTGCATACCCTTCCCTTCCTGATTCCTGACCCCCACTCTAAGGTGGCGACCCCCGCTTCGCCCAGACCAAGTGCCCATAGTTTGAATAACCTACTGGGATCGCCCCTGCGACCCACCTGGCCAGTTTAAGCCTATCCGTGCACCCCCATGTAAAAGAGTACTATGGTGCAGGACTCAAGTTCATTGATAGTTTGCAAAAAGCCAACAGGCGCTGAGACAGTCTCTCAGCCTCTAAGTAGATATTGAGTTATAAGATGGGCCATAAGCCCGATGTAGGGGGGAAGCAGACGAGGGCCTCTGGGATGCCGTGGGACGGTGCACCGCGGGACCGAGGCATCCGCACTGCGGCGCACCATCGGTGCCCCTGAAAGGAGCGCTAAATCAGCGCTCCTTTCAGATGTCAGTGAAAGTGTGCCCCAAAAGTGTAGGGTGCACTTTCACTGACTTATCCGCCGCAGCATGTGCGGACGCTGCGGCGGGAGGTTGCCCTCGGAGCGCCGGCTATGTGGAGGGCTGGCTGCTCTGAGGGCAACCTCAGGAGGAGGAAGGGGTGCCGAGCGTGTGGCTGCCCCTCCTCTTCCCTGCCTCAGAGACGGCTCTATTAGCCGTCTGCCGAGGCCTGTAGTTTGTTGCATGCTAAATGTTGGTGTGTCGATGTATTTGGTGCTGTACGCCCCCTTTCGGTGACAGACTTTCGTTGCTAGTATGGTGACTTGGGAATTTCTCTGTCTTGTGGCTTCTCTGCCACTAACTCTTGTGCTACCCTATGGCAGTGTCACTTGACCTTTTAGCTACGTCTCTCCAGAGACATGGGGGGGGGTGAGACTTCATCCCCAATGCATACTTTCTACTCTTTCATCTCTGGCAAGCTTTCAAGAGGAAGGTAAGCTTCCAACCCAAAATCCAGATGCCACTGAAGCCCCACCGCTTGCAGACAGGACAAGCATCCCAAACGACCCTGGACGCTGACTGCCAGCCAGCATTCCCAAGACCGCCGCACCACCACTTGCAGCCAGATGGTGCCCTCATCAATCCTACCACAGCCTCCACAATGTCCAAGGTGGCTCCCTCCGTTGCAGCTGCCCCGCTTCTGATGCCCGCATTTCAAGGCTTCCAACCAAGCCACCGCATGAATGCCAATTATGGACAGTGTTACTCAGCCAAACACAACGTTGCCCCCTGACTTGCATTTCAGTTGCCCCCTTGGACATTGTTGTTTGCCCGCATTCAAGACCCCTTGCCTTAGACTTTCGCTCGCATTCCCGTGGACATAGTAAAGTCATCCTGCTTGCATTCAAGGACTTTCACTCTCTTTTCCCCTTGGACTTACATCCATCCAAGATGCCCACATTCAGATTGCCATCGCTGTTTGTTTGGACCTGGTTCATCACTGATCGTGCATTGCCACTGCCATTTCTGTCACTGCTGTCCTATTGTTGTTGTTGCTTTTCTCCTGTCCAATTGTTGGTATTGCTTCTCTACTATTGTTATTGATTGTTGCTGTTAAAGTGAATGGGTTCCCGATGTGTGGTTAGGAACCCCACCCCTCCTTTTCTGAGAGAGAGAGATACTTCCACCTGAACACAACTCCTCTTTCTAAATTGTCACCCCGAAATTTTATGACAAAGGCTAATTCAAAAGACATTGATCCCAACACACCAGTGCATTGGTCTCAACGCTTTCTGGGGGGGGGGGGGGAACTGTTAGTAAAAGTCCTCCATTTTTCATATATATTTTGACTATGCGGAGTCCCCTATGACCCCAGCCTGACCCCTGGGAGATAGAAACCATAATCCCTTAGATGTGAAGTCATGTAAGCAAACAAAGTTACAAAAGACCACCAGAACAGGCAGGTTATGGGAGTTGCCCTGGGGAATATCCCATTATGTTGGAAAAGATACCTAATGGTGTTTGTTTATCTTAGGGGGGAAGCAGACAGGCGACCGTGGGCTGCCCCGGGAAGCTGCGCCGCGGGGCCGAGGTATCCCCACACCTCGGCCCCACGGCGCAGCTTCGCCACCCCTGGAAGGAGCGCTAAATTGGCAATCCTTCCACAAGTCGCTGAAGGTGTACCGGAAAAGGCTGCCGGCGCACCTTCAGCGATTCTTCCGCTGCAGCGTGTGCGAATGCTGCAGCGGGAGGTCCTCCTCAGAGCGCCGGCTGTGTGGAGGGCCGTCTGCTCTGAGGACGACCTGGGGAAGGGGTTGGGGCACCCACCGTGCGGCTGCCCCTCCCCTTCCCTGCCCCCAAAATGGCTCTTTAAGCCATCTGCTTCCCCCCTTAGTCTCACACTTGAAGAGACAGTGATTAGATTTGATAGCACCTCCTTTCTCTAGCTTCCTTTCCTTGATTGCTTTGATACCACATGCATTGTTTAGACTATGCCCAGACTTAAATAAACAATGAAAAGCCCATCAGGCCTTTGTCTAGCTATTGTCCAGCCCATGGCTAAAAGGCAGAAATCGCCCTTAAAAACTCCTGGATTTTAGCAGACCGTGTGCTACCTTGGAAGTGCATGCTGAAACTCTGTCAGTCTGTGCTCTGAGATAGCTCCCGCGACCACCCCCCCTTGCCAGTCTTGTCCCTTCCACAGAACTCATCTTCATTTGCCGCCAAAGCCCAGAGGAGTCGCTCGGGTGCAAGTATATCCTCTGTCCTGGTCTTTCTCTCTTTGCCTTCCCCGCTCTCGCTCTTCCCCCGCTTATTCTTCTAGTGTGTGTGTGTGTGTGTGTGTGTGCGCACGCTGCATTTGGATGTTTGCTTATTGTTGCCAAATAAATATTTTAGACTTTAATTGGAGCTTGGTCCATTTCAATGCCTTCCTTAGCCAGAATTCTTACGTCTCCCTAGACAATTGGATAAGGTCCTGGAAGCGAAGTTCGGTGCGTCCCTCTCACATTTGAGCTAATTATAAATTCCCCAAAACTAGGTCTTCGTTTCCCAACAATATGCTGACATCCTAACCCATGTCAACTTTAAGAGATCCCACACAATGGCCAATGCATATTTGTGACATATGCTACCTTTTCCACATACGAAGTCACATTATAGTTACTGGTATCATCCTCAAAGATAAATCCTCTACAACTCAAGCTCTACTGACTTAACATGTTTTGCCTTTGTCCCTTTGAAATGCTGAAGAGATTAAGGGCCTCAGCAGACGGAGGCCCCGGAGACGCCGCGGGTCGGAGCGTCGCCGGAGTTCAGCCTCCGGACCGCGGCGCTCCTGCAGCGCATCTAAAAGGAGCACCAAATTGGCGCTCCTTTTAGATGTAAGGGAAAGTGTGCCCTAAAAGCGGCGGGCGCACTTTCCCTGGCTCAAACGGCGCAGCGCATGTGGACGCTGCGCCGTGAGGTCATCCCCGGTGCGCCGGCCGTGCGGACGGCCGGCGCTTCTGGGGGCAACCTCGGGGAGAGGAAGGGGCGCCGCTCGTGCAGCTGCCCCTCCTCTTCCCTACCCGGAAGACGACTCTTTTAGTCGTCTGCCGAGGCCCTAAGTGAATGGGATGAGGCTTAGTTGGGGCAATAAGGAGAGAAAGAATTTTTTTCTTTTTTTTCTTTTAAAAAAAATCACATTTTATCAAATTTTCACTTCAATCACATGAAACTATGTATATGTAAATGCATTTAGGTTGTGCATATGATACTGTAATTTAAAGGTATAATTTTAATTTTTCTAGTTGGTTATATCACTACTATTGCATTACATTAAGTGATACACAAAAATTATGATTTATGAGTAATATGAGTACAAAAAACATTACTAAGGATTCTGTATGGTGTGGTATGGGAGGAAGTCAGTGAGGGTTGACACCATGAGTTACCACACCGGGTGATGCCAAACTAGTGCTGTCACTGCCCATGTCATACAAGATTAGGCTATAAACTGAAATAAGTGGAATAGAATCAACCCTAAAATGGTATTAGGGACTTTCTAATCAACCCTAAAATGGTATTAGGGACTTTCTAATAAAACTCATATAAATAATAAATAATGTTAACTGTCACAGCCCCAATGTTTAGAGTCCTTGGATTTGTAGTGAGATGAAGTATTTAAAATTCTCTACTCCAGAGCTCTGAACCACAGGACTAGAGTTTCTGGCACAAGTTCAACATACCTCTCAAAATTGCAAATCTTAAAATTCCATGGAATGAAGGAATGGCAATTAAATGGTATCAAAATAAAATAATAGTGTAATAAGAATACACCCCAGACCCCAAACTGGCATAGTTTTAGACTAAATTAGTGGTTATGTCAAAGGAATAAGGGATTTGGAGATAAGGTGGATTTTGGATCATGCATATTCATTGGTGACACTGACATTTCCCCTGAGAGTATTCAATATTGTCTCCTACTACCAATGGAAGAACAATGGACAGACATCCTTGTCACTTGCATTATGTTTCATTACCCTCATCTACAAAAGTTTGACCCCCCCCCCCTTTGGGGGGATGCAGACCAGGGCGTTTGGAGCGCCCTGGTCCGGAGCGCCGCGGGGCTATGGCAGCCTCACCGCGGCGCCTCCCCGGCGACCCTGAAAGGAGCGCCAAAAAGGCACTCCT
This sequence comes from Phrynosoma blainvillii, assembly GCA_026167975.1. NCBI lineage: Eukaryota > Metazoa > Chordata > Lepidosauria > Squamata > Phrynosomatidae > Phrynosoma > Phrynosoma blainvillii. The sequence goes on from JANUYF010000003.1 coordinate 273,401,776, forward strand.
TTCATAAGTCGCAAAAAGAGCGCCCTAAAAGCGGCGGGCGCCCTTTTTGCGACTTATCCTCCACAGCGCGTCCGGACGCTGTGGAGGGAGGTCGCCCTGAACGCGTCCGGCGTGCGGTGACCCGGAAGCGTTCAGGGCGACCTCAGGAAGAGGAAGGGCCGCCGCGCGTGCGGTGGCCCCTCCTCTTCCTGGCCTCGGAGACGGCTCAATTGAGTCGTCTGCCGAGGCCCTTTGTCTCTGCAAAAAGTTCATTGATCTCTTGCACTCAGAGCTTCACTGAAGCAGAGAAGTGAAGCCAACACCTCCCCCAAAGTGAATGAATACACTGTTTATAACCTAGATAAATTCAGATTTATGCTGACTTCTAGATTTATTGTATAATATAAAATCAGAAGCAATGGTTGGTTGCTGGGGAAATAAATACATTGCAGTATGTATCTGAAAGTATCTCAAAGGGAGCACAGATTGATGGTTTTAAAAAGCATTGTCTGTGCTTTCAAAAGACTAAAAAATTGGGTATTTCTGCTTGTGCTAAAAATTATACTGGTGATAAAGCAAAGTGCAGTTTAGGTTTAAATATCTCTGCAGGGCTAATGACTTATTTACCTTTTGTTGACGACAATGTGTCATTGTGATATTATCACATTTGGAATAATTAGTATCTCAATTACTGTTACAAAAGCATAACACTCATGAATGCAAAAAAGCAATGGAAGCCTTCAGTAAAAGAGAACAACAGTTAGGTATAGTACTATTTCTAAGGCAACCATGAGATAAGAATGCTGCATATCCACAGGTGTGTCTTCAGAAAGTATATGGGAATTAAACAAATGACTATTGTTATTTTGTAACATGATTAAAGCTGGATATTCCAGATTTTTTTTGTATGTGAACATCATAGACATAATGGATTTGTATCACTTCTTGTCTGTTTTGTCTTCCTTCGAAAATGCAATAGGCATGACCCTACTGAGACTATGGGGCTATGCAGACAGGCAAAAAGGGGTGCTTTGAGGGTGACTTGTAGGTGTGGCCCTTAGACAACACACATCTAAAAGTCTCCAGGAAAGCGCCCTCTAGCCGTCGTATGCCAAGAAAAGCTGCTCCAAAAAGGAGCCACTTTTATCTACTCCTTCAGTGAAGATGCACACCTTTGCATATGTGTATGCATGCAGCGACACTGATGCACCTGAAAATGGGCATATAAATGCATTGTCACAGGTGCAGTGGAAATTGACTCAGCAATCCAAAGTATGTGCCCTATGATGCAAGCTTTAATTTAAAGTGCCCTATGCTCCCAGGTGTGGATGCACTGGTGCAGGTGAGCTTGAATATTAGAACCCTAACCCTAACCCTAATTGTAACCCTAACCCTAACCATAGCCCTATGGATGTGGCCTAGCAACTGTCCTCTGTTATGACAACAAATGTATTCTGTTGGATGTATGCTTGCTGTCAGCATGCACAGCAGTTTGCATGAAAGAAGCTTTTGTGACCTCTTCTGTGCAGGTGTGCATAAGACCTGCACACCATTTCCTGGCATGATGGAGGGGGGGGGGGGGCTTCTGGAGTAACATTTGTCTGTGTGTCCTGTTGACCTTGTCCCTTGCATGACCACCACCTGCATGTATCATGTCTGTCCACACAAACCTCCCTTGCATGTATCTCTCCCCTCCCCCAAATCTGTGTGGGACATGTTTTGTGGAGGACAATGGAGTAGGTGTCCTTTTTGGTTGACAAACTCATTCCTCCACCCCAAGGATGGCACAATCAGATGGTGGCACTTGTCTATGCCACCCACTACTTAGGTCAGCAAATCTGAGGTCAGCAAATCCTTGCATGATCTGTGGATGTATGATAGGTCCTGCACAGCTGTGCAGGGATGCCAAACTTCAGTCACCTTCGTACACAGAGTGACAGACTGTATACCACCCTATAACACAGGGGTAGGCAACCTTTCCCCTTTAAGGGCCGAGGGACTTCAGCTTCCAGAAGCCTCAGCCATGTTGGCCAATAGCTCCTGGGATTCTGGGAGCTGAAGTCCCTCAGCCCTTAAAGGGGAAAGGTTGCCTACCCCTGCTATAACAGGTCCTGTTCAGGTGCATAGGGATGCCAAACTTTAGTCACCTTTGTACACAGAGGGTGACAGACTGTATGCCACCCTATACAAGTCTTGTGCAGGTGCACAGGGATGCCAAACTTTAGCCACCTTTGTATATAGTGTGACAGACTGTATAACTGTTTATGACAGGTCCTGTGCAGGTGTGCAAGGATGTTTTCCTGCATGTACGTGCAGGTGTGGAGAGATGGTCCTGCGCACCTGTGCATGCATTTGAGAACAACAACAAACAAAAAAAAATTAAAGCAGCCATTGCCAGCCCATGTGGTTGCTCCATCTCCTTTTGTGGTGCCCTTCGGGCTGGTGGTGCACTTGCTCGGGCTTCAATACAGCCTTGGAAAAGCTGCATTGACTTCCCCCAGTGTGGTTGCTCTGTCCCTATTTAGGGCAACCTCAGGGCAGGCAGTGTGGTTGCTGCAGCTTAGGGAAAAGGCAACTTCAGGTCACCTTTTCCTGCCTGTCTGCATAGCCCCTATGATGTTATTGTAAAGTCAGGGCATGGGGAACAATACAAGAAGACTTTTTTTTAAAGTGACTTTAGACTGAATAAAATTTACTAACATCACTTTTGTCCAAAATGAAAAGGAAAGGAATAAAATGAAAAAGAAAATAGTATAAAAGTAGTGCTTACAGAACCATTTGTTCAAAGCCACAGTGTCTTTCCAATCATTTTTAAAAACCAGAACTATCGCTCCATGAATTTGAGTTGCTTCTACTTCAGTGAGGGACCAGAGAAAGCAAAATGTTTTCCCTTGTGCAAAATCCATAATGATGAGACTATAAATGGTAGAAAAATACAAGTATAGACAGGAAAACACATTGTGAACAAAGTGTGGGTTTTTGTTGTTGTTTTTTCCTTGTGTTTCCAAAGATTCAAACAGGAATCATAATCTTACATTTCTGACTCCAAATTGGAATGAAGCCAGAATATTTTTTACCTAGATCCACATTTTCTCCCCAAATTACTTCTGCATTTTAATGTAGTTTAATGTAGTTTAATGTAGTTTAATGTAGTTTAATGAAAGTGTTCTGGCCATGAATCTTAAATTTCAAAATGTAAAGTTTCTGAGCAATACCCTAACACTCAATTATTTTGCAAAATTAGCTCATCTATGACATTAGAGTTGTGAAACCAGAGGCAGACAGATGATGACTATCTCTTCCCTGTCAAAAGAGGTTCCCCTTTTGTCATGAAAATATATTAACTACTAGGATAAGAAGATGGGATAGACAGAGAGATAAGATGCTGAGAAAGCTGTTGTGAGAATTAAGGGGATGCCAAAGGAAGATTTGAAGTATGACAACATTAATTCATCTTGTGCTGGAAACTTTCATTGTTTTCTGTGATCTGATGATAACTTGGATTCCAGCATCTTCTACAAGGAGTCCAAACCCTAATAACATCTGCCCAGGAGACTCAACAGAAGGTCAGCACAAAACAAAAGGCCAGCACATGAGATATTTCTGCAGAAGGTCTACCTCATCACACACCCACCAACTATGACTCATGTTTCTGCCAGTGAGTGCCACCCAGGAGGTGCTGTAGCAGGGATTTGACAGACAAAATTAGGACTCCTGCAGGGATTAGTCCTTTTGTCAGGGTAACCAATGAAAAGGGTGACACTAACGCAGGGAATTGGCCTTTGGGAGAACCACTTCAGTGGAACACAAAGGCAAGGACCCATCTTGCTGCTCAAAAGAGGTAAGTCAGGTCTGTTGTTTGCTTAGATCTAGAGATGTGTTTTAAAAAGAGGAGATGCTGGGTCTCAGGGAGCAGCCATCACAGCTGTACAGTGCAGAAAGAGATAAGGAATTGAGAGACTGTTACACTTTAACAGTAAAGGAAATGACAAGATGCTAGTCTTCTCTCAGTTGTCCCCCAGTACTGTCCAAATGCCCTATATGACCTTGGCACCAAAAATTTTGCTGGCGTATGGTGGGAAAGTGCATTATAAAACTATTGTCCTTCAGGACTTGGATTTCAGGTTTTATGTCTGCCATGACAACTATAGTCTCTCCTAAATGATATCTAGCCCTATTCATGCTGGTGGACACATTCTGAAGAGTCACTCTGAGTGTTCAGGTGTCTTTTATACATTGTCTCACAAGAGCAAAATCCAGGTACTTAGCAGCTAGCTCACTGAACAACCTGCCCACCACTGTTTGTTTACTTCAAGGATTTATATCCCACCTTTCTCCCACAATGTGATTCAAAAATTGCCCAGTTTTATTCAGACTTGGGTCTGTCTGCACTGATGATCTGGGGACAGCATGGAATATTGTGGCCCCAGAGCTGCCCCAATCTTCCCCTGTTACAAAGGACCTCCATTCTGACACCAGATAGCTGTTCACACACTTGTTCACTGAGCTGCTCAGCACATCTGTGTCTGCCATGGGTCATGTCACTCACCAACATGTCCAGAGATGATCACATGACTGCATGGGGTGGCTCAGTGGCACACATTTTAAGCAGTTCCCTGGCATCACAGCAGAGGGTTCCAGTTTTTTGGGATGATCCAGAGCAAACAGGGAAATATTTTAATTTGGTCTAAGAGGGGTATATCCTGGTTCTGGTACTGAATGGGCTGCATTTTGTTTGGTCTGTTCACACAAGAACAGAGGTTTGCTTCATTTACCTCCTCTGCAGACCAGGGCGTCGGGGACGCCCTGGTCCGGAGCGCCAGCGGAGCTCAGCCTCTGCACCGCGGTGCTCCTCCGGTGACTCTAAAAGGAGCACCAAATTGGCGCTCCTTTTAGATGTCAGGGAAAGTGCGCCCTAAAAGCGGTGGGTGCATTTTCCCTGACTCAAACGCCGCGGCGTGTCTGGTCGCCGCGGCGTGAGGTCATCCCCAGAGCGCCAGCCGTGCGGACGGACGGCGACTCCGAGGGCGACCTCAGGAAGAGGAAGGGGCGCCGCTTGTGCGGCTGCCCCTCCTCTTCCGGGCCCGGAAGATGGCTCAATTAGCCGTCTGCCGAGGCCCTTAGTTTCCCCACTGAGAAGATGGAAGGAGGATGCTTCATTTGTCCAGGGCAGATGGGTCCTTGGATCCTAATATATATATCCAGTGGTAATGATCCATTTTAATTTGCACAGCCATGATGATGTGGATAGGTTTCTTGGAATGTATAGAGTCATAGATATATGGAAGACATCCAATTCCAACATAATCCAAGTAAATTCTTTTGGTTCTAATCCAGTGTCTGTTATCAGTAGTGAACTGGATGATGGCAAACAAATTGAAACTTAATCCAGACAAGGCAGAGGTGCTTATGGTCAGTTGAAAGGCCGATCAAGGAGTAGGGATTCAGCTTGTGCTGGATGGTGTTACACTCACCACTTGACATTAGACTTGCTATTCTTTCATAGGGAGGAGTTTTTTGTTATTCTTTCATAGGGAGGAGGAGGAGGAGGAGATAACCACCACCATTACCATTAATTCAGGTAAAACAGGAGTAGACAAGAAGCAGCTGTATGACCACATGTAAACCTTGGCTTAATTTCAAAAGCCCTCATACTCTCACACAGAGTGCAAAAATCAAGTGTATTCCACCATATCCAAGAGCCCCACAAAAAAGAAAGAAAGAAAGTCAGATGATGTGGAAAGTTTGCGTTGAGCACCTGTCAGCCCTGCTTTATTGCAAAAATGTGAAAGGTTCATTGGGGTAATTTTAATACCATCTGTTTGTTGTTGTTTTTGTTTTGTTTTGTTTTGTTTTTGTTTTTTAAAAACTGTTCCTGGTAGATAGAGAGAACATGGGGACACTGATTACAATTCTTCAGACAATAATGGAATTAAGTGGCTACCTCATAGGTCAAGTTCTCTATGAATTTCTCTGAAGATGCCAGCCATAGATGCTGGCGAAACTTCAGAAAGAAACTCTTCTAGAACATGGCCACACAGCCAAAAAAATCCCCAAAAAACAAACAAAAAACTATGGATGCCAGCCATGAAAGCCTTCAACTTCACATTTTCTATGAATTTTCCAATAAAACATGACTTTGGGGGACTAAAATTTTACATCAGTCTGGATGTCTGGAAGGAGTGATCACCTTGCAGCCTCCTGTAGTCAAAGATGAAAGAGAGAGACTGACAGAATGGGGTAGAGAGGGAAAAGAATGTGTTTGGTCCCAATCCAGTTTTGGTTTTGCCCTTGTCCAAAGTACGTGACCTAAAAACCTATTTCCAATGACATGCCATTCTTTATAAGAAAAGAACTGTCCATCTCTGATGTAAACTAACTGAAATTAGAAATCCTGCAGACATGATTGCATCTAAGAGCATGGTCCTAGTCAAGCAAGGACTGCCTCTTCCAACACCATTTCCCTGAAGTTCTCTTGATTTTAAACTACTCACATCCTAGAGATGTTGGAAGTTAATTAGGACTATTCTTGCCTTGGCCTACCTTTATGACTGCATTGGTGCTGCTTTGTGTTCTGATGTAATTTAGCTCACTCCTCACTCCACTCTTCTCCAAACCATTCTTTGACCTTCTGTGAGCAGATTTTAGCTAGAAAAGCAATTCTGCTGGTAGAAGTTGTTCCTGCTGTCATACATCTGAGAAAACAGATTTATGCCAGAAGATCTTTGTTTTTAATCCCAGTCCCTACAGCTGGTGCATGTTTGATTTAGGATTACAAAATTACTTTGCATTTGTGTGTGAGAGAGCTGTGCTAAAAAATCAGTGCTAATTTATTGTAAGTAAGTTATGTATTGTTACTATTTTTAAAATGCTAGTTAACCAGATTCAAAAAAAAAATGTCTTTTTTTTTTTTACAGATGACATCCAGAAACATGATGACCTTTCAAAGCACAGAAATATCTCACTGAAATTGGCCTAATAAATAACACTTTCAGTAGACCTTTAAAACTGAAGTGCAGCAGCTATAATTTTCACATCTCTTATTATTAAAGCATGCTGTGCCTTTCTTTTCTATTAATGTCCATAGGAAACAACTATTTTTTTTATTTATTTTTTAAGCAGAAAATGATGTCACAATGAGTGTAAAATGCATTGGAAAATGTCCATGCAGAATCAAACTGGTAAATACAGAAACCTAAGATATTAATTACTTACCATACAATGGCTCAGAATGAACAAAGTTGAGTGGAAGGAGGGTATTCTATAACTGGGCAGAAATGTTGAAATTATCCATTTACCATCTTCTTGAGCTATTGTACCAAAAAAGAAAAGAAATTGTCTAATGACATGTATGGACAGTGTGAAGTAATGTTTCTTGGGCAATGATGGAAAGAGGCATGAAATCTTAATGTATGAATAAAAATAAGGAGAATGATATATACTGTCTTCAACTCCTTGGAATATAAAAGTACAACTAAGTAACAATTTACATGAATATTAGGTGTATGAGTTGTCAGAAAATGGTAGATGGGACATTGAGTCAGTCATAGAAATGTACAAGATGTATGAGAAACTTTCCTGTGAGAAAGGCTTGGAAGGCGAGTTAACCAGATAAACACCAGATGTCTCACCAGTCAAAACAGGACACCAGCGAGGAGAAAAACAATGAGGTGTTTTGGGAAAGGAAAAGGACTGATCAAAATTCATAACGTCAGCATGTTGACAAGTTTGCAGTTCACATAGACATTGACATAAACACCAGGGGATGGACTAAGAGTATGGGAAAATAAGATACATCCAATCAACTAAAAGGTATATGCCCAAGTGGGTGGAAGCTTGGGGGGAGACAAAATCCTTTGTCTGTGCATTGAAACAGAGAGAGCTGGGAGGTGTCTGTGTTTCATCTGGTTAATCGTTGTATGGTGTGTTGCAAGGGTTGTTTGTAAATATCCAAAATACTGTAAATAGCCTAATAGTTGTAGCAATAAAGCATCATTTTATTTGCTTACAACTGGAGTGTTTTCTGACTGCTGGTAAGGCTGGATAGCTGAGGCAAGAGCATCTACAAGTTCCAGATCGGAAAAGAAGTCTGGAGGAGTGCAGGAGAAGAGTCAACTTTTCCTGTCAACTCTGCAGCATGGTAAAACTACTGCAATACACATCATCCACCATACTGACATGAGTCCACATTCTTTTGTATCCTATGTAGTACCAAAATATCTATCTCAGAAAGGTTTCGCACTTGTTAGTGAATCCTGTGATAGTGTGCAAAGGTATAGAAAAGTACATGTCTCACAAAGAAAGAGCTTCCGGCAGTGATGGCAGGGCAGTTGGTCATTAGAGACAGAACTCATCCTAATGATTGCCTAAATGGGATAATAAGGAGTTAAACCTTTATTAATATCTTTCCAGGGAAAGCAAGAGATAAGGGGACTTGAAGGGGCTCTGACTCAACCTGGTAAGTCTTCGCGGATACATTAGAGGAAGCAAGGGTTAAACTGGTAGAGATGAGCCGTAAAGCAGCCCATCCCATTTTGGCAGCCAATTTGGCACTGAGCCCAGCCTGCTGTTTTTACTTTTTAGTTTAGTAATTAGAACACTATTTAGTTTGGATTTCTTGCTGTGGTCATCTACAGCTGTTTTGGACTATTTTTAGAGTCATGAAGAACAAAAGTAATACCTATAAGACACTGTGTAACTTTCTCTTTGTTTTTGAAGTGTAGCTGCCCAAATCTTCACCCACTCTGAAAAGAGAAGGAGGAGGGGGCAGAAAAGAAACAAAGTTAAAATAAAAAGAAATTCAATTATGAGCAGAAGTGTGTGCCAGAAGTTACAAATTAAAAATTAAGCAGACAATAGTAAAACAATCTTATAAGGAAAAGTTAGGAAGGTGACAGTTTAAATGCGCAATTTGAGAGAAAGTGATAATGATAAGGGACAAAGCAGACAATGATAAGGGACAAAGGACAAAGGACAATGGTGGCTTGATGTCTGGTTGTTAAAGCAGCCTTTCCAAAACAACGTGAAAAAGATATGCAGAAGGAGGAGGGTGATAAAGGATCTTATTAGCTAGAGCTTTACAACACACAAAACAAGATAAAATTAATTAAATTTAATTAAGTACCAAAGTTGAAGGGCTGGTAAACAAGGAAAAGAAAGGTACTCATTAGAAGGAGGACTGGGGAGAACACAGTGTGAAGGATCAAATGATGGTCAAAGCTAAACCAGCAAAATAAAGAAAGATTGTGTCAGAAGGAGGACGAGGGAGGAGACAGCAGATTAAAAGATTAAGCATAATGAGTGAAAAATAAGTATTATCAAGAAAAGTGTGCATCAGAAGAAGGATGGGAGGAGACAACAGTGAGATAGCTAACAAGAAAGAAAGTGACAGAAGGAGGATGGGGGATGAGACAACGACCTTGGGGGTGATTAACAGTCAAGCAAGTTGACTTGACTAATAGTCAAGAATTGTACAGAAAAGGCTGGTCATTGAGGCTGAGAGAGCCAAACAATAAGAGAAACAGCTCTCATCTATACTGTTTGTGTTTTGGGTTTTTTGTTGTTGTTGTTGTTTTTGTATACAAATATAAATAAATATAAATGATTTTTGGCTAATATATAAGGAAAAAACAGGAATTAATTGGACAACATACTATAGTGTTGTAGAGTTATTATTGTGTAGAATCAATGTTAAAGCATAATGGAGAATTTATATAATATAATTAGGTGTTATAATTAAAAGAATTGATCTAAGAACTGTAGGATCAAAACATTGATTCAGAAAATTGAAATTAGAAATTATAATATTAGTGAGTATATTATATTAGTTTAATCAAGCAAATTTGGTATAAAATATATAAGAAATTAATTGTGAAATTTAAGTTTAAAAGTAGAAGGGTCATATTAAATAATAAAAATCATAATAAGAAAATGGCAACTGGAGATAAGAAGACACCATCAATCCCAACAAAAACAAAAAGGCATGGCTCAATAGAGGTGCCTAAAGACACCACTGCAATTTTTTTTGGAGGGATTCAAAAAAATTAAGGATGAGATGCAAAGAAAGATGAAACAAGAACTGAAGGCCTCTAGAAAAGGAGTCAAAGAAGAAATGCAAAATGAATTAGGGCATTAAGGGGAAAACTTGATAAGATTATAAAAAATATTGAAGATTTACAGAAGGACACTAAGAAGTTAAAATAAAAGACAGAAGTATTGAAGGTTATGACAAAAGAAATCCAAGAGATACAGATAAGAGATAGCAACAAGATTCTATTGCAAGAGATCAGATACAGGAGGAAATGCCTTAAAAGCAGGTGCTTAAAGAAAGAGCCTAAAGAAAATTTAACGAAGAAGATTATTTTGGCACTCACGGGATCTGTACAAATGTCGAAAGAAGAAGCAGAGACTGAAATAGATAAAACTTACAGAGTAAGCTTGGTGATTGCAAGAGAAAAAAGACTTCCATGAGATATTGTGATAATATTTACAAGATGAGAGACTTAATTCTATGTAATAGCTATCAAGAAGATATAACAATGGATGGAAATATTGTTGGAATATTTAAGGACATATGAACAGAGGTGCTCAGAAGAAGACAGAATTATAAGTTCCTAACTCAAGAACTGTTCAAAAGGAAAATATCATACATGCGGGAAAGGATTGAAGGAGTATCCTTTATATATAAACAAAGACGCTATAGAATTAATTCTATACGAAAAGCAAAAGATTTCTTAAGGAAACTGAGAGCAGATAAAGAAAAGGACATGCAAGAAGGGAAGAGAATGAAAACAGAAGCCAAAAGGAAGAAAGAAGAAATGGACAAAGAGCAAGATGAAGAAAAAGAAGGAGAGAAAGAAGATTCAGAGCAAAAGAGCACAGAATCTGGAAGTGAAAAATTGAAGGGTGAAGAGAAAGCAGGATTTGAAGTAGGAGCAATCAGATATTAATAAATTAATTTAAAATTTTATAAGAAATAGGGATATATTACAATTAAAAGAAAATAGTAATTGAGTTGACATTTGGATCTTGAAATATAAAAGGACTAAATTTGAAATATAAGGGAAATAAAGTTTTTCATTATTTGAATAAAAAGAATCTAGACCTAGTATGCCTACAAGAGGTGAAAATTAAGGAAAAGGGCTTAAAATATTTAATTAATCCAAAACTAGGCCAATTTTTTGCAGCTTTGAATGCCAAAAAGAAAAGAGGAGTGATATTTTACCTACAGAACAAATATACAACAACTAAAGTTTGTAAGGATGAAGATTGCCACTATATAGGCATCAAAGTTAAAATTAAAGATTTGAAATACTTGATTGTTGGCATATATGCAACACATGAAGGTAAGAATTTTTTAAAAAATGAGAATCAACAAGGAACTTACGAAAGTTGGACTATGAGAACATCATTATTCTAGGAGATTGGAATGGGGCCGTTGATCCTGCTAGAGATAGAATGTCAACAAAAAAATTAAGAATCAGGAGAAACTTCCAAAGTCTTTTTTTGGGGGGGAGGGTAGGAATTAGAAGAGGAAATGAACCTGATTGATGTGTGGTGAGATTACCCGGAGGACAAAGGACACATTTTTTTGTCCCAGAGTGTCATAATTCTACATCAAAAATAGACATATATCTCCTTTCTAGTACATTTATATCTAAAACAAAGAAAATTGAGATTTTACCTAAATTGATTTCTGATTACAACTTTATTCTTCTCACAATGGAACTAGAGCAAAAACATTTCAATTGGAGATTAATGAATCTCTACTAAATTATGAGAAATTTCTTGAACAAGTCAAAAGTAAACTCAGAGATGTTTTGTAGATAATATAACAAAATACATCAATATGAAATCAGTATGGGATCCAAGTAAGGCTTATATGAGAGAGGTCTTGATACAAAAAGGAATGGAATTTTAAAAAGCAAATATAAAAGTGATTTGGAGAAGTTGGAAAAAGAAATGATGAAAGCAGAGATGGATTTAGGTCAAGACCCACTAATGATAGAAAGAAAGAAAAAACATTTGAAGTAGCTTAAGCAGCAATTAAATAAGATGTTAACAATAGAAATTGAAAGCTAAATGAAGTATATAAAACAACATTTTGAAAATGCAAATAAATCAGGGAAGTGGTTAGTGAATAGGGTACACTAAGAAAAAGAAAAGAGAAAGATTAATAACAAGTATCAAAGAAGAAGGCAATTTGTTAATTAAACAGGAAGAGATCAAACAGGCTTTTTTGAAGTTTTACACAAATTTATATAGTAAGGAAGATATAGATCTGCAAGCAATAAGAGATTGTTTGGATTCAACATATAAAAGAGCAACATCAGATAATACTGAATGCTGCTTTTACTATTGATGAAATAGAAGAGGCAGTAAAGAGATTAAAAATAAACAAAGTTCCAAGACCAGATTGATTCATGGCCTGGTACTATAAAAATTTTACAGGGAGATAAAAATACCACTACAAAGGACATTAAATGACATTAATAACAAAGGAATTCCAGAAACATTGAAAAATGTGAATATTACACTGCTACCAAAAGAAAAAAGAGCTGTAAATGATGTTACAAATTATAGACCAATATCTCTAATGATCACAGATTATAAGGTAATGGCAATCATCTTTGCAGAAAGACTAACGAGAGTAATTACTGAATATATAAATGAAGACCAATCAGGATTCCTCCCACCTAGACAGATGATGGAAAATATAAGATTAATTCTGGATGTATTGGAATATTATGAAAGACATAATGATAAAAAAATTGGGACTAATTTTTGTCAAATACTTACAATGTGAGCTGGAGATGCATGACAGAAATATTGACAAAGATGGAAATGGGGACAAATTTTGTGTCCTGAATAAGAATATATGAAAAACAAATGGCTCAATTAATTGTAAATGGAAACAGAACTGTACATTTGATATCAAAAAAAGGAACCAGACAAGGATGCCTGCTATCTCCCTTACTGTTCATTTTAGTCCTAGAAATATTGGCAAACAGAATAAGAGACAAAGAGGACATAAAAGGACTAAAAATTAAAGGAATAGTATATAAGCTGCAGGCATTTGCCGATGATTTCGTTATTATTTTGGATGAGCCTAATCATCAATTAGGCAAACTTTTCAATGTAATAGAGGAATTTGGTAAGATCTCTGGTTTTAAGATCAATAGGAAAAAGACACAAATTATAACTAAAAATTTAACTAAAGAAGAAGACCAAAGGATAGAAATTGGTTCAAATTGTAAAATATAAGACAAAGTTAAACACCTTGGAATTTAGACAATGAAGAAGAACATGGATCTTTTTGACAATAACTATAAAGTGTTATAGAAAGATGTTAATAAGGTCTTGGAGAAGTGGCAAAAATTACAACTAACTTTATCAGGAAGGATAGAAGCAATAAAAATTATAATCTTGCCAAAAATAAATTTTCTGTTTCAAAGCATTCCTATATTAAGTATTCCGATTCAAGAATGGGAAACAGATCTAAGGAAATTTATTTGGAATAATAAGAAACCAAGGATAAACTGGAAAACTATGACAAGACAAAAAGAAGGAAGAGAAGGTATCCCTGATTTAAAATTATATTATCAAGCAAGTGTACTAAACTGGATTGCCAATTGGATTGTACTAGATAACACTAGATTACTGAATTTGGAAGGCTTTAAAAATCATTTTAGTTGGCATGAATATATTTGGTATTGGAAAGCATCTGTCCACAGTGAATTTCAGCATCAAATTAGTAAAAAGTTTTATTAAGAGTCTGGGAGAATTTTAAGAAGAAAATTTACAGAAGAAAACCTCTTTGGATGTCATCACAAGAAGCATTCATTGGAAGATGGAAAAAGGTTGATAGATGGCTTACATATATTGAACAAAGTCCATCTGAATAAGTATGAAATGAGAAAAATAAATGAATTGTATCAGCTTGATCCCAAAATGCATAGGTTCTTGTATTTACAACTAAAAGAAAGATTCCTGATGAATCAAAAAAAGAGAAGAATTTGAATATAAAACTTTGGAAATAGATAAAATTCTATTTGATTCAAGGAAAAGAACATCAAATTTATATAAATATTTAAGGAAAGAAGAACAGGAAGATGATTTGATATTGGATGAGATGATGAAATGAGCATCAGATTGTGACCGGGTCATTGGATTAGAGAGCTGGAGTTATGCCAGAAATAAAACAAAACATTTTACAAGAGCACAGGACTTGAGGGAGAATTATTTTAAAATAGAGCATAGGTGATACTTGACACCAAGTAAGATTGCGAAGATATATAAGATGAATTCTAACAAATGTTGGAAATGCCAAGAAAAGAGAGCAACAAGGATCCATATGTGGTGGCAATGCCCAAAACTAAAGGTCTTTTGGAAAAAAGATTCACATAACAATTCAAAAGATATTCAAAATAAACTATGAATTGAGACCATAAATTTATTTACTCAATATGTTAAATAAGATCGCACCTCATGTACAAAGGAAACACTGGAGAATTTTATTCTATATGATAATGATGGCAAGACTTTTGGTTGCACAAAAATGGAAAAATGTAAACTTCCTGCATGAGATGATTGGCTGCTAAAATTATCAGAAATGATGGAAATGAATATTTTGACAGCTCATCTGAATCAGAAGGAAACGAACGTAATGAAGAAAGAATGGCTTCCGGTAAACAAATTTTGTAAGAACAGATGGAATTAAACTATAGGTAGAGTTAATAGGATGACAGGGAAGTAAGATGAACTGGGAGAGGGAAGAAAAATCCCTTGCATCACACAAGTATAAAACTTTGTGACTACTGTAGATATATTGGTATATATCATAAAAGACCAAAAGAACAATAAATTCAAATAGATATGGTCTGGAAGAAAGGATGACCCCACAAGAGACATTGAGGAAATAGTGTTTTTGGGGTAGTGTTTTGTGTTATTAAGCAAATTCTAATGCACGTTATTGGAAAGATATGTATATGTTTTGAAGTCCCTCCACTGGCTGCCTATCAGCTTCCGGGCCAGGTACAAGGTGTTGGTTATCACCTTTAAGGCCCTAAATGGCTTGGGTCCAAGCTATCTCAAGTACCGCCTGCTCCCGTACAATCCTCCCCGTGCTCTTCGATCTTCCGGGAGGAATTTGCTTCAGCCACAGAAATCTAGGCTTGTGGCTACCTCCCGGGGGGTGTTCTCTGTTATTGCCCCTAAGCTCTGGAATGGCCTGCCGGATGAGATCCGTCTCTTAACATCTTTAGACAGCTTTAAAAAGGCTATCAAGACGGATCTCTTCCGGCAGGCCTTTCCAGACTAGTTATACTAGATTGATCCTCCCAGCCTTAGATTACACCTATTATGAGACGATCCTCACGTGGCCTCATCAAGTGATGGGAGGATCGTCGAACCAGGCTTTTGGAGTCACTGGGCTGGATGGTTTATATTTTAATTTGAGTTATTGTTTCATACTGTTCTAATTTAATCCTGTTTTAAGGGGGGGATGGGTTTTGTTCATATTGTATGTTTTATTGTGTATTGTATGTTTTAACTGTAAGCCGCCCAGATTGGATTACCAATGGGTGGGATACAAATAAATTTTATTATTATTATTATTATTATTATTATTATTATTATTATTATTATTATTATTTATGTTGAAGAATAAATAAAGTACAAAGAAATGTATGTCCCCTTCTTCCTAACACATTCCCTTTTAATCTCTACCACTACTTCATATTTAAAGATGTAAATTGCTGTCAGAATTCTTCTTATCCCTGGAGGAAGGTGGAAAATATATGTGTGAAGGTGAAGTGTGAGAAAATTAAAATGTTTTATCTCACAGACTCATCCATTCCAATTGAGAGTAGAAATTTCCATTTGTAATTCAATGTTCTGGATGGTTTTATGGCTTGGTTTTCTCAGTACTAATTTGAATAGTTAAACAACAGAAGTGCAATCAAATCTGTTTCTCACATAGATCTAGCTTTGTTGTATTTGTTTTGTGTCTCCAAGTCATTTCTGCCTTATGATCACACTAAGGCCAACCTATGACAGGGCTGTCTTGGCAAGATTTGTTCAGACATGGTTTACCCTTGGCTTTATTTTGAGGCTAAGAGAGTGTGACTTACCCAAGGTCTCCCAGGGATTTTCTGTGGTCTACCTTGCCTGGTGTCCAGGAAAGTGGCCAAGACTACTGATAACCAAAGCCCTAACAAATTACAAAGGAAACTGCTCATGGAGCTTTGTGCAGTTTAAAGTAAAGAAGATATAAAGCAAAGTCCAAGGTGCAAGCCATAGACTAGTCAAGCAGTCCAAAGTCATGGGTTCCAGCGAGGCAAGATGATCAGGCAGTCTAAGGTCAGGGGTTCCAGAGAGTCAGGCTGACTAGGCAGTCTGATAATCAAAGGTCCGGGCTGAGAAGACAAGGAAGGTCAGGATCAAGCGTGCTTTCATCAGCAAACTCAGATAATCTCTGACAACTGGTCTGGCATCTTTCACCTGTTTATATCTCTCAGATAAGAGCTGACTTAGACGCCAGTGTTTTGACAGAAACAACTGACGAGGTGTCCAGCGACTCCATTAATGAATTTACTCTGGATCAGTTTTAATCTGTGAGTACCGATGACATGGACAGGCTCCTTGGTAGATTGAGGAAAACAACTTGCCCTTTCGATCCTTGCCCATCTTGGCTGGCCGTAGAGGGGGTGCATTGAGGATGTTCCTTATCGACATCATCAATGCATCCCTCAGGGAAGGCCATCTTCCATCTTGCTTGAAGGAGGCGACTGTTAGGCTGCTTCTGAAAAAAACTTATCAGGACCCTGGATATGAACAAATATAGGCCAGTCTCTATGTTGCCATTCTTGAACAAGGTAATCGAGAGGACGGTTGCTCTTCAACTTCAAGCTGTCTTGGATGAAACCGATTATCCAGACCCATTTCAAACTGGCTTTAGGATAGGATTTGGAGTTGAGACTGTCAGAGTATAGATGGGCTATGCAGTCAAAGGTGAAATGTAAAGATGTGTGTGTCTGTAATTTTCCACTTGAGAACATGCTTCTAGGCCGAACACAAACAACTCAGTCCAGATGGCTAGAAAGACAAAACAATAGGGAAACCACTAGATGGGAAAGCAACCTTGTTTACATAAGGAAACAATAATAAAAAGTTGTTATGGGAAAGTAGATCACATGATGGAAGATGGAACAACAAGAGGTTGGGTTGGCATACGTCACATACAGATCATCCAATCAACCTGAAGGTTAACACCCAAAAGGTGGAGAGGGGCTGGACTGAGAAACTTTGTGTTAGGCATTGATATTATTATTATTTGCTTCCATTGGAATGCACTTTTTCTTCTCTTTACTTCGCAATGGATCTATAATATGTTTATACTGCTACACAATGTAGCCTTAAGATCTGCAAACATGGATCTGTAGTTTTGTTCCTGTTTAGCCACATCTGCAAGATGTGATCCTTTAGTGGACTGTGTTTTTATTCTGCATGTTGTTATTATTCTTTCAACAATAAAGCACAACTTTTAGAAGCTTGGATTTTGCTTCCTGATTCTGCTGGATTTACAAATACCCTACTCCACCAAAACCGAACAGAGACTGCCATGGTTGCCTTGACAGACGACCTGCGTCTGAGCATCGACAGGGGTAGTGTGACCCTGTTGGTGCTTTTAGACCTCTCAGCAGCTTTTGATACGATAGATCATGGCATCCTCTTGGATTGCCTGAGGGGGTTGGGAATTAGAGGCACTGCTTTGCAGTGGTTCCATTCCTTCCTCTCCAGCAGGTCCCAGAGGATGCTGCTCCGGGACAGTTGCTCCAGTACAAAGGAGCTTACTTGTGGCATCCCTTAAGGTGCCATACTGTCCCCGATGCTGTTTAATATCTATATGAAGCCTCTGGGTGAGATCATTCGATGTTATGGAGTTGGGTGCTATCAGTATGCTGATGACACCCAGATTTATTTTTCTATGTCTCGATCATCGGCCTTGAATTCCGATTGCGTCTCCTCTCTCAATGAATGTCTTAAGGCAGTAATGAGCTGGATGAGGAAAAACATATTGAGATTGAATCCAGAAAAAATGGAGGTGCTCACAGTAGCTGCCCCGAAACCAAGAATTGGGTTGCAACCTCCGGTCATGGACGGGGTCATACTCTCCATAAAGGACTGCGTTCGCAGTCTGGGGGTGCTCCTTGATTCATTGCTCCTGATGGAAAATCAGGTAAATGCGACGGTCTGATACACCAGCTGCACCCTTTTCTGGAAGTAAGGGACCTTGAGACTGTGGTGCATGCTCTGGTAACCTCGCGTCTTGATTTCTGTAATGCACTCTACATGGGGCTACCCTCATGCTTGGTCCAGAAACTCCAGTTAGTACAAATCATAGCAGCCAGAGTGGTTTCTGGCACATCCAGGAGGGACCATATAACTCCAGTGCTAAGGTTCCTCCACTGGCTACCTATTAGCTTCTGGGCCCAGTATAAGGTGTTGGTTATTACCTTTAAAGTCCTAAATGGCTTGGGTCCAACCTATCTTTGAGACTGCCTCCTCCCATACAATCCTCCCTGTGCACTCCAGTCCTCTGGGAGGAATTTGCTACAGCCATTAAAATCTATGCCATCTACAACCTCCCAGAGGGCATTTTCGGTAGTCACCCCCAGATTATGGAACAGCCTGCTGGATGAGATGTGTCAGCTTTAAAAAGGCTGTTAAGATGGATCACTTCTGGCAGGCCTTTCCAGATTAGATTCCCAGCCTCTAGAACCCCCCTTTTTTGTCTTATTCTGTTTTATCCTGCCCTCTTCAAATTTATTACCGCCACCACCTTTGCTTTTCTGCTGTTTTGTTTCTGTTTTCTCATTTCCGCTGTTGCCATTTTTTGTTTAGATAATTTGTTTTTATTTAATGTTTAGGTTATTCAAATGTTTTAATTGTGTTTAGTTTAATACTTTTTTAAAGGGGTGGGTGGGTATTGGTCTAGGATTTTATACTATGTATTTTTATTGTTGTTAGCCGCCACAATTGTGCTCAGAAGGGTGGGATATAAATAAAAATCTATTATTATTATTATTATTATTATTATTATTATTATTATTATCATCTCCAGCTCTCATGAGCTCAGATGTTTGTTGATTAGATGGCATTTCTCATAAAGCGTCCTCAAATGCTGGAAGCACGCCCTTTCAACTCTTCTCTGGTTGAAGGTAGGTATGTTCTCTTCATCCCCTTTCATGCTGGAAGGCTCTGCTGCTGGGAGGCCTGATTGTTGAGCCTCCTTGGAGGCCACAGACTCTTCTTGAGCTGGAAGGGAAGAACTAGGTCCAGGCTTAGGTTCAGACTCAGGTTCAAAGTGAGCTGTCTCAGCTTCCTTGTCCTCTTTTAAGTCCTCAGTCTGGCTGGGCATGACACCTAGTGCTTTTTGGAGCCATCTTAGAGCACAATAGATAAAGTACATACATAGGGCCAGCATGTTGCAGTGGTGTGTGCATTAGACTCTGACTGGAGACCAGGGTTTGAATCCCAGTTCAACCTTGTAAATGCATTAGGTGACCTTAAGCAAGTCACATTCTCTCAGCCTCAAAAGATCTCAATGGCAAACTCCCTCTGAAGAAATATGCCAAGAAAACCCCATGATAGGTTGACCTTAGGGTCACCATGAGTCAGAAACAACCTGAAGGCACACAACAACAAAGTATATACATATTGACAATGAGATGTTGAAATTCTATGTTGTTGTTTTTGCAAATGACTGGATTCAAATTTATCAACCCTAAAAAAACGGGTCACACTTTGACCTGTGAAGAACTAGACAAACAGTGTCTCGCACAAAAGACACATCCTCCCTTTGTAATGTACATTTTGAGCTATCCGTCTTGGAAGAAAGAACCAGCTCACCCACCCGTAAAGCCCCAAAGAAAGTGGTTACAAAAGTGGCTCTGAAAAGACCAGCCTCAGCTCTGGAATCACAGACACAGTCCAGTTGTTTGGAGAGCCTGCAAAAGACTCTGAAGGAGATGGGTCCCCTGTTATCCCCCCTTCTAGGAGATGACCTTCTCCAATCCTCCAGTGCCCTTCTCACAAGGAAAGATGAACACAAGTCCGGAAATCCCCCAGCTTTGGAGAAGAAGGAAATCCCAGTCAGGTGGACTACCATGGTCTGTGGTGCAATCCCAGACTCAAACAGACCATGAATATCAGGATGGTGTGAGACTGAACTGGACACTGGGCCTTATGACCCATTGCCCCACTCTCCTCTAGGCTCTAATGGTAGCAGGGACCAACAAAGCTAGGACGACCTGCATCATGGCAAACTCCCAACCTTCCACAGTTCCTCTGGGAAGGGCAGGGGCAAGGAGTTTGCTCCAGGCATCAATTGTTGGAACCTGGCCTCCTGAAAATGAGACAGAGAGTCTGCAATATTATTATTGAGACCAGGCATGAAATGAACCTTGGATGTGATTTATTGCAGAGGCATATAAAAGAAGGTGAACCAGGAGCATGACCTGTTCAGACTTGGAAGTTTGGTGGTTGAGGATCCTGACAACTGACTGGTTGTCACACCTGAAGCAAACTGCTTTGTTGGCAAAGACACTTCCCCACAAATGGACTGCTACCATGATAAGAAAAAGTTCCAGAAAGGTGAGAGGATCCCTCCCTGAACCCAATGGGTGGGCCAACATTGGGCGCACCAGTGCCCCTGAAAGATTATATCAAAACCTAGGCTCCTGGGGGCATTAGAATGAACCTGAAAGCCCTGTCCAAAATCCCAAGGGTGTTGCCACAAGGAGAACCTGTTGTATTCCTGGAGAAACCCCTCCCACAGGCTGAGGTCCTGCTGTATACCCTTGGTGATATGGATGTGATGGCGTGGTGCTTTGACCCCCACCATGATCCTGGTCAGCCACACACAAAAGGTTCTGCCTGAGGAAACTATTCTGCAGGCAATATTGAGGTATCCCAGAATGGCCTAAATCTCTTTGAGGGTTGCTTTGTTAGCTGACAGGATGGCCCAAGTCATGGTGAGGAGGGCGTGGAGCTTGTCTTTCAGCACTTTTGCAGCAGTTTCTGTGCTTTCCAGCACCAGGTGACTACCTCCATGATGTCATGTCCTGTTACATCAGCATGAGGCTTCATGACTCAGCTGTGGCTAAATGTTGTGTCATCATGGCTGCTGCACTTTTCCACAATATACATTTTCCCTTGGGACCCAATCCTAACAATCCCCTCCAAAATATACAATGTGTGCACATTTCTTAGCTCATTTTTCATGGAGTGTTCTTAGTTTCCTTTGTGTGTCATATCCCGCCAACCTGTGTCATATCACCGATGTCCTCCTGCTGGCTCCCACCATCCAACAACTCAACAACCCACCAACCCACAAGTGTGTCCAGAGGCTTGTGCCTTATATAGCCAGTGCTCCACATGGCTTTCTGGCCCTGCCTCTTCCTGCTGGACACCTGTCACTCACCTGAGTGACACTGCAGTTTTTCAGCATTTTTGCAGCAGTTTTTGTGCTTTCCAGCACCAGGTGACTACCCCATGATGTCATGTCCTGTTACATCAGCATGACTCAGCTGTGGCCAAATGTGTCATCATGGCTGCTGCACTTTTCCACAATGTACATTTTCCCTTGGGACCCAATGCTAACAGGTATCATTGACTGATGCCCCTGGGGAGTAGGATAGGTGGTGAATGAGGTGGTATTCTCCCTGGGCCTTTTTGAGGACCATCCCGAGTGGCGAAATCCTGAGTTTTGGCATGCATGGAGCAGGCAAATGGTCTGCCACCCTGCCAGCCTCACATTCTTTTTGGATCTTGGCTTTGAGGACCTGAGGCATATTCCAGGCTTATTTTAAATTGTGGGCATCCAAGGCCATTCACGGCCATTCACAGGCCCACCACTGGAATCCCGAAACCTTGTGCTGGGAGATTTTCCTCCTCTCTGAAATGGCAATTGTTGAGGACTGGGAGCAAAGCTGCTGTGTGCACAGGTGTTGGGGCAAGGCCAAAACATGGCCAGGCAACCTGGTCATTGTCACTTTGAACCCCTCAACCCTCCAGTCCTGGAGCTTGGGGCTCTGTCTTTTTTGCCAGAGGCTGCTGAGTGGGGCATCTCACTCAAAAGGGCTGCTGTGAACTGGAGGGTTGGGAACATGACAGCTTGGCATGTGGGCCCATGCAAAGCTCACAGCAGTGCTCAAATTTGTGATGGGCCCAAAAACATTTCCTCGGGTTCACATGCCCAGCACACAAGACTACGGGGGTACTTCTTTCCTGCCCACCGGGCTGATTTGGATAATTCTCCCTTCCCTTTGACATAGGAACCAACCTCAAGTAACCAGATAGCACTGCTGATGAGGTCCCACCTGTCAGTGTTGCTCTGGAAAGCCCGTTAGATGGTTTGTGCCATGTGGAAGTGACCATGTGGTTTGCGAGGTGCCACACCCTTTCTGGGTAAGCCATGGAAACCACCACCAAGAAAACAGCAAAGCCCTCTGTACTATTGCTAAAAGTATGCTCAGCAAGATGCCTCTTCATCTCCTGCTTGTCCTTTTTCTTAGAAGTGATGGCATGGCCCTCCTCCCCAATGGGCTTCAAAAAGTGAAAATGTCCACATAGTGTCCCTTGATGATCTTCTTGCAAATCTTTTTGGACAGGTGAAGGCCTGGGGGGGTTCTCATCTCATGTGAACTTGGGCATGGCGGAGGCCTGCAGATTCACCCACACATCCTCCATCCCTAGGCTTCTGGCCCTGCACTGTATGGTCCAAGAAGGTAACCCTGGAATCATAGAATCAGAGAATCATAGAATCATAGAGTTGGAAGAGACCACAAGGGCCATCCAGTCCAACCCCCTGCCATGCAGGAACTCCCAATCAAAGCATCCCTGACAGATGGCCATCCAGCCTCTGCTTAAAGACCTCCAAGGAAGGAGACTCCACTACTCTCCAAGGGAGTGTGTTCCACTCTCGAACCGCCCTTACTGTCAGGAAGTTCCTCCTAATGTTGAGGTGGAATCTCTTTTCTTGCAGCTTGCATCCATTGTTTCGGGTCCTAGTCTCTGGAGCAGCAGAAAACAAGCTTGTTCCCTCCTCGATATGACATCCCTTCAAATATTTAAAAACGGCTATCATATCACCTCTCAGCCTTCTCTTCTCCAGGCTAAACATCCCCAGCTCCCTAAGTCGTTCCTCATAGGGCTTGGCTTCCAGACCCTTCACCATTTTAGTTGCCCTCCTTTGGACACGCTCCAGTTTCTCCACATCCTTTTTGAATTGTGGTGCCCAGAACTGGACACAGTATTCCAGGTGAGGCCGGACCAAAGCAGAATAGAGTGACACTATTACTTCTCTTGATCTAGACACTATACTTCTACTGATGCAGCCTAAAATTGCATTGGCCTTTTTAGCTGCTGCATCACACTGTTGACTCATGTTCAACTTGTGGTCCACCTGGATTCCTAGATCCCTTTCACACGTAGTCTCATTCAGCCAGGTGTCCCCCATCGTATATCTGTACTTTTCATTTTTCCGCCCTAAGTGCAGTACCTTACATTTCTCCGTGTTGAATTTCATTTTGTTAGCTTTGGCCCAACTTTCTAGTCTGTTCAAGTCATTTTGAATTTTGATCCTGTCCTCTGGGGTATTAACTACTCCTCCTAATTTGGTGTCGTCTGCAAATTTGATAACTATGCCCCCAATACCGTCATCCAAATCATTAATAAAGATATTGAATAGCACTGGGCCCAGGACAGAGCCCTGTGGCACCCCACTGGTCACTTCTTTCCAGGTTGAAAAGGAGCCATTGTTGAGCACCCTTTGGGTTCGACCAGTCAACCAATTACAAATCCATGTAACAGTTACTTTGTCTAGCCCACATTTTACCAATTTGTTTGCAAGAATGTCATGGGGAAACTTGTCAAAGGCCTTACTGAAATCAAGATATACTATATCCACAGCATTCCCTTCATCTACCAAGCTGGTAATTTTATCAAAAAAAGAGATCAGATTTGTCTGGCATGACCTGTTTCTCTGAAACCCATGTTGACTTTTTGTGATTATGAAATTACCTTCCAGATGTTCACAGACTCTCTGTTTAATGATCTGCTCCAGAATCTTTCCTGGTATTGATGTCAGACTAACTGGACGATAATTGTTGGGATCCTCTTTTTTCCCCTTTTTGAAGATGGGAGACAACATTTGCCCTCCTCCAGTCCGCTGGGACCTCTCCTGTTTTCCAGGAATTCTCAAAGATTATTGACAATGGTTCTGATATTACATTTGCCAGTTCTTTTAATACCCTTTAATACTCTGGTCCTGGAGACTTATATTCATATAGCGTAACCAGATGTTTCTGGATTATCTCTTTACTTATTCTGTGCTGAAATTCTCCTATTCTGTCCTCTGCTCCATTATACTTAGGTTGAGCACCCTTTGCCTTTTCTGAGAAGACTGAAGCAAAGAAGGTGTTGAGTAGTTCTGCCTTTTCTCTGTCTCCTGTTAACTTTTTGCCATCTTCTCCACACAGTGGCCCTACCATTTCCTTCTTTTTCCTTTTGCTGCTGACATACCCCCAAAAGCCCTTTTTATTGTTCTTAACCTCTCTAGCAAGCCTGATTTCATTCTGCGCTTTAGCTTTTCTGACTTTACCCCTACACGTGCTAGCTATTTGTTTGAATTCCTCTTTGGTGATTTCCCCATTTTTCCATTTCTTATACATGTTCCGTTTAAAACATAGTTCAGTTGCAAGTTCCTTAGTCATCCATCCTGGTTTCTTGAGACACCTCCCATTCTTCCTCCTCATTGGCACGGTTTGAAATTGTGCCTTCAGTATCTCCCTTTTGAGAAACTCCCATCCGTCTTGAACTCCCTTCTCTTTTAGTATTCCTGTCCACGGGATCACCCTCAGTATTTCTCTAAGTTTAGTAAAATCAGCTTTCCTAAAGTCTAGAATGCGTGTCTGACTATGCCTGGCTTCTCCTTTCCACTGTATAATAAACTCCAGGAGGACATGATCACTCCCGCCTAAGGATCCAACCACTTGCACCCCATTAACTAGGTCTTCCCTGTTAGTTAGGACCAGATCCAAAATAGCTGACTCCCTCGTTGCCTCTTCCACCTTTTGAACAATGAAATTGTCTTCGAGGCAAGTGAGGAATTTGCTAGACCTTGAGGATTTTGCCGAGTTTGACTTCCAGCAAATATCCGGATAGTTGAAGTCACCCATCACTACTATATTTCTCCTTTCTGAGTGTGTGGTCATCTGTTCTAGAAAGGCTTCATCAAATTCTTCTGCTTGAGTTGGGGGTCTGTAGTAGACTCCCACACTAACATCCCTGTTGTTTCCTTCCCCTTTAATTTTTATCCAGATGCTCTCCACTTGGCTTCCAGGATTGATGTCCTGGATTTCTTCACTGGTGTAAATATCCCTGACATATAATGCTATTCCTCCTCCTTTCCTCTTTGTCCTGTTTCTCTTGAAAAGGTTATACCCCTTTATTTCTACATTCCAGTCATGAGACTCATCCCACCAGGTTTCAGTGATGCCTATTATATCATATTTGCTTTGTTGTGCTAGGAGTTCAAGTTCATCTTGCTTATTTCCCATGCTCTGTGCATTAGTGTAGAGACATCTAAGACCATGTGTCCCCTTTACTTGCTGCCTGTGCACATTTTTTTGCCTCCCACTGTTGGGTCCCTGTACTGTTTGCCTTGTTTCCTCTATGACAGTTTGACTATTTTCTCCAGTCCTTTTGTCTTCCAGGACGTTGTCTCCCTTCCCCACACAATTCAGTTTAAAGCCCTCCTGATCAAATTCTTCAGACCGTTGGCAAAAACATTTCTTCAACTGGTGTGAGATGCAGCCCATCACTTGCCAGGAGTCCGCCCTCATGGAACCGCAGCCCATGATCCAAGAATCCAAATCGTTCTCGACGACACCATCTGCAGAGCCAATTGTTGACATCTGCTATCTTCCTCTCTCTTCCTGGACCATGCCCTTGAACTGGCAGAAGAGACGAGATGACAATCTGTGCCTCCATTTCTTTCGGCTTCTTTCCTAGAGCCTCGTAATCCCTTTTGATGTTCTGAAGGCTGTGTCTTGCTGTGTCGTTCGTTCCCACATGGACCAAAAGGAAGGGTTATTGGTCGGTAGGCCTGACTAGTCTTGTCAGCCTCTCTGTCACATCTCTGATCTTTGCCCCAGGAAGACAACACACCTCTCGAGACATCTTGTCAGGCCCACAAATCACTGCTTCTGTCCCCCTCAGCAAGGAGTCCCCCACCATGACCACACGCCTCCTCTGAGGCTTAGCAGCGACTGTTCCCTGTGGTGGAACTTCCAGGGTCCCCTGCTCTGTCTCTGAAATCTGTCCATGCTGCTCTTCTGTGTCCTTCTTGCTAAGAGTAAGAGCTTGAAATCGATTCTGTAGCCACAAGCTCCCAGTATGATCCCTGGTCTCCTTACTTCTGCGTGTGACCTTCCTCCAGCTTTCTACCTCCTGTGTGTGTGATGTGACCTTCTCTTCCCCAGTGACTTCCTCTGTGTGTTCCCCATCCAAGACCGTTTGTTCTGTTCTGTCAAGGAAAGCCTCTTGCTCCCTAATATGTTGAAGTGTAGCTACCCGCACCTCCAGCTGCTGTACTTTGTCCTCCAAGAGGGCTACCAACTTGCACTTTGAGCATGTGTAGTTCCCCACATCTGTAGGTAAGAATACAAACATCCCACAGGTATTGCAGGTGACGGCAGCAGTTCCTTCAGTGTCCATACTAAGTCTTAATTAGTAACTGAAAGTGGACTACGACTTTCCTCCTCAAAGAAAATCCCTTGCTAACAGTATTTAAGTCTGCTGGTTATAAAATTCGCGCACCACTAGGCGCGCGGCTCTGGCAGCAGTTGTATAGAGCTAACTCCTAGCCCACCCCCTATTGACTTGCAAATGCCACTCAACCAAGCCCCACCCGCTGAGTCACAGTCACACTCCCCCCAAGTGTTTTTAAAAAGAATTTAAAAACTTACCCACTCAAGATGGCTGTCTGGAAACTGCTTTCTCCTCTTTCCTAGCAGGAACTGGCCTTCTTCTCTGTCTCCTTCCCTGGCAGAACTGCCTAGAAAGTCTCTTTCTCTTTCTCCTTTCTGTTAGAAACTGGCCTGAAGAGCCTCCTCCTCCTCCTTCCCCCGTCCTGGCCGAAACTGACCTGAAACTGGCCTCTGGCAGCAGTTGTATAGAGCTAACTCCTAGCCCACCCCCTATTGACTTGCAAATGCCACTCAACAAAGCCCCACCCGCTGAGTCACAGTCACACTCCCCCCAAGTGTTTTTAAAAAGAATTTAAAAACTTACCCACTCAAGATGGCTGTCTGGAAACTGCTTTCTCCTCTTTCCTAGCAGGAACTGGCCTTCTTCTCTGTCTCCTTCCCTGGCAGAACTGCCTAGAAAGTCTCTTTCTCTTTCTCCTTTCTGTTAGAAACTGGCCTGGAGAGCCTCCTCCTCCTCCTTCCCCTGTCCTGGCCGAAACTGACCTGAAACTGGCCTCTGGCAGCAGTTGTATAGAGCTAACTCCTAGCCCACCCCCTATTGACTTGCAAATGCCACTCAACAAAGCCCCACCCGCTGAGTCACAGTCACACTCCCCCCAAGTGTTTTTAAAAAGAATTTAAAAACTTACCCACTCAAGATGGCTGTCTGGAAACTGCTTTCTCCTCTTTCCTAGCAGGAACTGGCCTTCTTCTCTGTCTCCTTCCCTGGCAGAACTGCCTAGAAAGTCTCTTTCTCTTTCTCCTTTCTGTTAGAAACTGGCCTGGAGAGCCTCCTCCTCCTCCTCCTTCCCCTGTCCTGGCCGAAAAAAACTGGCCCCCCAACCAATAGTCATCCTTGCCCAGTGGCAGGTCAGCCAACTCACCATCCCCATCCTTTGTGCCCCTGGCTCCTCTGTAACAAGCCCTTTTGTCCTTCCTTTTGGACTTGTGCTTGTGTTTTTGCCCCTTGCACTTGGATCTGTCCCCAGAACCACTGGTAGAAGAGCTGCTGATGCTAGAGCTACTAGGAGAGGATTTCCAGCATGCATGCCTCTGTTTCCTAGGCTGACCGTGCTCCTTGTTCCGGTTCATCTGGCCCAGACCTGAAGAGATGGTTGTAGTGTTCTGTCCAGAGGCAGGTAAAGCACCAGCAATCCCAACCATGAAGGCCGTGAGGGTGCAGGTGAAACCTACCAGCACTTCCTCACCCACAGCTGGGGAAATGGTTGGCATGGGTGGAGCAATTGGGAGGGAAACATGCATTGTTGTCATGGCTAGGATGGGAAGAGGCATGGTTGCCACAGCTGGGGAGGAAACTGGCATTGTAGTCTCACTTGATGGGGAGACAGGCATTGTTTCTGCAGTGGTGGGGGGGAGACTGGCATGGGTGCTGCCACTGGCAGTGCAGGAGGGCACTGCACTGGTAACTCAGGGTGCTGCCACCTCCCCCTGGAGACCAGATCAGGCCAAGACATTCTTGTTTAGCCCCCTTGGCCTCTAGTAGTAGACCGGGCAGGCCCCACCCCTTTACTTGGCTGTTTGGGTAGCTTGTTATCCCTTTGAGGCTTGGCAAGACCCTTGAAGGCCCACTGTGTGCTTTTGGGGGTGGGGGGAAGCAGCTGCACTGACCTGCCACTGTGAGGCCTGCTGGGCTCATTGGGCCCACTCTGTTCAGCTGCCACCACCCAGTTCTCTCCCTTTCCAACTGCCCAAGGAAGTGGCCTCTTAGGTTCCCCCTGCCACACTCCCCTTCAGGCCTCTTCTCAGCCCTCTTATTTTGCCGGTGGAGTGGAGCTGAAGAGGAGAGGTCTACTCATGAAGCAAGCTGCTTAAAAATGGCACTGTCTCTCCTGACCATATGGTCTTATAAAGGCCTAAGGACCAATCAATACCCAGAAGGCCTGGAAAGCTCACCCCTTCTGACCTCCCAGCCAATCCAATCATCTCCCTGTCCTGACATTGGCCAATAGGGCAGCACTTGCAGCTCCCATTACATGCTGGGAGTTGTAATCACAACTCCAAACCAGAAGTAATGCCCTCCCCAAGTGCCAGCAGCCAATCCTAGTCTTTCCAACCTGCCCCAGAGCCAGCTGGGAGAGCGCTGGGGGCTTCAGAGGAGGCATGGCAGCCAGATGACTCCCTCCATGGCAACTATGTATGTGCTAAGTTTGTGTTAAGGTCAACATAAGACAGAAATTACTTGAAGGCACACAACGGCAACAACAAATCTGGACCCATACAAGAGACAGATTCAGTTGCATCCCTGCTGTTTAACTGCACAACTCAGTACTGAGGCAATGATGCTGTCATGCTGTTTTTGACTATAGGGTCATAGCCAGCTGCTACTCTGATACCACCCCCCAGTTCTCCATTGGAATGTTCAGAGAGTGGGAGCTACAGCAACTAAAAGGTGAGTCCTGTGGCACTGTATAATTCCAATGTAAACATACAGAGAGAGAGAGAGATTTATGATGTTTACGTTCAACTTCTAGTTTCATAAATCTTTGAGATAATGACAGACCTGTATGGCAGAAATCCTACTAGATCAGATATTGCAGTTTTTATTCAAGGGTGCCATTTTATAGTGCATTAGCTTTGGGGAATGGAATACTAGGAAATTTGGGATTTTTTTAGGATAAACGTTAGTGGGGCTTGTTACTTCCTAGGTTGTGTATAATCAACAGAGTCAGCTTTTATTTTTATTTTTTGTGAGAACCATTACCCACATGACTATGAGTCACAAGAAGAGGCTGGACTTTGAGGCTATTTACAAATGTCCACAAATTAATTGAGCCCTCAGCTTGAGGGGTGGAGCTGTGTTCTTTTTTTTATGCTGGTTAACTGGTTAGTTTTTGTGTAAGATTGTTTTCTTCCTGCTGATGGACTAATTTCCTTTGTAAATAGTTACTATGTGTTTACTGCAATTAAAGAAATAAAATTTGCTTCTTGAGAGCTAACTTCTGGAATTCAAGCTGAACACTGCAGGCTGCATTATTACATGGTAAGATAAAAGGAAGGGGAGATGCTGCTCACAGCGGCTTCAGCAAAGGTTTATTGCTCTGCTCATCTTTACAAAAATAACAATGGGTTATGGGATGTCCAGATTACATCCATGCTGTGCTGCTAGAGGATGCAGCAGGCTGCTGGAGTCATCAGCCGTGAATAAAGAGCACTAGTTCTGCTGTTTATTTTTTAAGCTGTCTGAAGCCAGAAGGAAGATGTGTTAAGATCAAAGGACTGTGATCTGTGTCTTAACACTCTATAGACAGGTGAAGTGGGGAAAGCTGCCAGGACTCTCTTGAGTACTAATTGATTAATTATGGAGGTGGCTAAGTTTCCCAAATTGGATGAGATGAACTACAGCACCTGGAAAACATATGCAGAATCATTGTTGGTTCAGTAAGGTTTGTGGGCCATAGTCCATGCAGGAATCCAAGCTGGAGCCACTGCAGCAGATCTGGAAAAAGACCAAAAAGCCAAAGCTACTATCTTGTTATCAGTCTCTCCAAATCAGATAAATTATGTCAGAGATAAAACGACTGCCAAAGAAGTCTGGGATACTCTTAAAGATATACATCAGTCCAGCACAGCCTTGTCAAAGATGATTTGGTACAGGTGACTTTATGCGTACAAGATGTAGCATGGTCAGTCTCTGGAAAAGCACCTGGAGATCATCTAAGATTTGTTTAATCAGGGCCAGATGAGAGGTGTTCAACTCCCAAAGGAACAAAAGGCTTATATTCTGCTGGGCAGTCTCTCACGGGATTATAATCATGTGCTGTATGTTCTTCGAGGAGTTTCTGAAGCACAACTCACAATGGAATTAGTGGCTTTCAAGTTTTGGAGGAAAGCCAGAGATGCTGGTTTGAGGCAGGACTTCAGAGGCAGCCGCAAGCAGCACCAAGATCCACACATTCACCTAACAGTTCCAGGGAGCTGTAGTTGGAGAAGGCAGCTGTGTCAAGGAGAGGAAATGTTGACTTTTAGCGATTATGGTATTCCCTTCTAAATTTTCACAGACTTTCTGTTTAATGAACTGTTCTAGAATCATTCCGGGTATTGATGTAAGACTAACTGGGTGATAGTTGTTGCGATCCTCTTTTTCCCCTGCTCTTTGGTAAAGTGAGGAAGACAACTTGCCCTCTTGCCCGTTGCCCTTTGTGGCTGGCCTGCCAGGGGAGAGATGTCTTGAATATGTTCCTGTGGAACATCATCAATGCATCCCTTGGAGAAGGTCATTTCCAACTTCCATGAAGGAAGTGGTGGTTAGCCTGCTTCTGAAAAACCTTTCCGTGACCCTCTGGATATGAACAGCTATAGGCCAGTCTTTTTGCTACCTTTTTTGAGCAATGTGATTGAGAGGGCTGTTGCTCTTTAGCTCCAAGCTGTCTTGGAGGAAACTGATTATCTGGATCCATTTCAAACTAGCTATGGAGTGTAGACTGCCATGGTTGCCTTAGTGGATGACCTTCATCAGGGCCTTGATGGGGTAGTGTGACCCTGTTGGTTCTACTGGACCTCTCAGCAGCCTTTTACATGATAGATCATGACATCCTATTGGAAAGCCTGAGAGAATTAGGAATCGGAGGCATTGCATTACATTGGTTCCGTTCCTTTCTCTTGGGCAGATTCCAAAGGGTGATGCTCAGGGACAGTTGCTCAGCAAAAAAAGGAGCTTAATTGTGGCATCCCTTAGGGCACCACCCTGTCCCTGATGCTATTTCACATATATATGAAGCTGCTGGGAGAGATCATCAAGAGACATGGGGCGGGGTGTTATCTATATGCTAATGACACCAAATATATTTCTCCATGTCTTGGTCTACAGCTTTGACTTCAGATGAATGTCTTAAAGAGGTAATGGACTGGATGAGGAAAAACAGATTGAAACTGAATCCAGACAAAACAGAGGTACTAACAGTAACGGCCCCAATCCCAGGTATTGGGACACAATCTCCAGTCCTAGATGGGGTCACACTCTCCTCAAAGGACTGTGTTCACAGTCTGGGGGTGCTCCTAGATCTGTTGCTTTAGATGACAAATCATGTGAACGCCGTGGTCAGGAGCGCCTGCTATCAGCTTCGGCTGATACGCAAACTGCGCCCTTTCCTGGAGGTCAGGGACCTCAAAACTGTGGTACATGCATTGGCAACCTCTCATATCGATTTCTGCTATGCACTCTACATGGGGCTACCCTTGTGCCTAGTTCAGAAACTTCAATTGTTACAGAATATGGCAGCCAGGCTGGTCTCAGGTAAAACCAGAAGAGACCATATAACACCTATTCTAACATTGCTTCACTGGCTGCCTATCAGTTTCCGGGCACAGTACAAGGTGTTGGCTATTACCTTTAAAGCTCTAAATGGCTTGGCTCCAACCTATTTTCAGGACTGCCTCCTTCCGTATAATCCATCCTGGGCACTCAGGTCCTTTGAGAAAAAATTATTGCAACCTATAAGAACTCGATTATCTGCAACTGCCCAGATGACCTTTTCAGCTATCACTCCCAGACTTTAGAATGGCCTGACAGATGAGATCCATCACTTGACCACTTTAAACAGCTTTTAAAAAGCTGTTAAGATGGATCTCTTCCGGTAGGCCTTTCCTGAGTAGGGAACTGGCCACCGAAAATAGTTATGCCTGTCCCTGATTTTCGTTGTAGCTATTTTAAATTATTTGTTTTTGTAATTTTAATGTATGTTTTTATATTATGTCTGTTTAATTTTTTTTTAGTGGTGGGCTATTGGGGGATGGGATTGTTTGTTTTATCTTGTAAGCCACCTTGGTTGTATTTTACAGAGAGACAGAATATAAATAAATTTTATTACTTATTATTATGGTTGTTATTATTATTATTATTATTATTATCTGGGAGGCAGCGAAATAGGACTAGTTGCTTAAGGACAATTCAAAAACTATAGAGTTGAAAGATGGACTATGGTACAAAGGGACTTGGATCTACATCCAGGAGGACCTGAGGCTCAAAGTTTTACAGATATGCCATGACAATAATAATAATAATAATAATAATAATAATATCCCACCCCTCTGAGAACAATCGGGGTGGTTAACAGTTAAGAACAGACCCAAATACAATTAACCCCAATACCCTCCCCCCCTTAAAACAGTATTAAACTCAAACAAATTAAAACCATCCAATTTAAAACAGTCAATAAATAGCAATAAGCCGACACTTCAACTATTGCAAGAGAAAGTGGCGGTGTTCATTTTAGCTTGGAGAGGACTTCTGGGAGGGCTTTCCTTAGATAGAATTCCTGGAATTCAAGAGGTCGAGATCACTATTCCGGAAAGGCCGGCCAGAAGAGATCTGTCTTGACAGCCTTTTTAAAGCTGTCTAAAGATGTCAATTGATGGATCTCGTCCGGCAGACCATTCCACAATCTAGGGGCGACCACAGAGAATGCCCTCTGGGAGGTAGCTGCAAGCCTAGTTTTTGTGGCTGGAGCAGATTCCTCCCAGAGGACCAGAGTGCATGGGGAAGATTATAAGAGAGGAGGCGGTCCCGAAGATAGTTTGGACCCAAGCCATTAAGGGCTTTAAAGGTAATAACCAACACCTTGTACTGGGCCCGGAAACTAATGGGCAGCCAGTGGAGAGATCTTAATACAGGAGTAATTTGATCCCTCCTGGATGTTCCAGACACAACTCTGGCTGCCATGTTCTGCACCAATTGAAGTTTCTGAACCAAGCACGAGGGTAGCCCCATGTAGAGTGCATTACAGAAATCTAGATGTGAGGTTATCAGTGCGTGTACAACAGTCATGAGATCCCTTACTTCCGGAAAAGGGCACAGCTGGCGTATCCGCCGAAGCTGATAACAGGCATTCCTGACTGTCACATTAACCTGGTTAACCATCAGGAGCAACGAGTCAAGGAGCACCCTTAGACTGCGAACACAGTCACTGGAGGAGAGCGTAACCCCATCCAGGACTGGCTGTTGCAACCCAATTCTTAGTTTCAGGGCCGCTACCGTGAGCACCTCCATCTTGTCTGGATTCAGTTTCAATCTGTTTTTCCTCATCCAGCCCATTACTGCCCAAAGACATTCATTGAGAGAAGAGACACCATCAGAATTTGAGGCTGGTGAATGAGACATGGAGAAATAGATCAGGGTGTCATCAGCGTACTGATAACACCCAGCTCCATAACTCCGAATGATCTCACCCAGCAGCTTCATATAGATGTTAAACAACATCGGGGACAGTATAGCACCTTGTTGAACCCCACAGGTGAGCTCCCTTTTACTGGAGCAACTGTCCCCGAGCAGCACCCTCTGGGATCTGCCCGAGAGGAAGGACCGGAACCACTGCAATGCAGTGCCTCAGATACCTAACCCCCTCAGGCAATTAAGTATCAGAGGCACTGCATTGCAGTGGTTCTGGTCCTTCCTCTCAGGCAGATTCCAGAGGGCCACAGGACATTGGGGATTTCTGAGAACTTCTTGTTTAATAAGAAAATATTATTGGTGGGATGGGATTAGGTGGCATGTAGAGAAATATGTGAAGAAGTGCCCCATATGTGCCCACTCCAAGCCAGTGGTATGCAAGCCCTGGGGACTGTTGCATCCACTGCCCACACCCAATGCCCCCTGGAGGCATATTGTCACGGACTTCATATCATACGCCATATGAGTGGTCACAGACTCATTTTCAAAGCAAGAGCACTTTGTGGGGTGCAAAGGCATGCCTAGCATGGCCAAATTGGCTGATTTATTCATTGGACATGTGTACAAATTGCACAGCCTGCCAGATAAGATTGTTTCCGACAGAGGATGTTGTGAAGAGCTACTCCTTCACTAAACTTTTCCCCCTCAGATGGCATCCCTATGGATTTCCTATCCCACTACTGCCACCAATTATGTAACGTGACCTACTGAAATGCCTTACTCACTTGTCAAAGTCTTTTACTTTTACCCAGGGGTTTACTCCCCAAAATAGGTTTTGATTCTTAGTAGTGTGTATAAATATTCCAGGTTTAGACAAGCTTATAATTGAACAACAATAAAAAATTATTTGAATAACAGTTTAACAATGTTTCTCTTATTCAGTTGGTATATGCACTTGTTATGGTTTCACTTTGTTACATTTTGTTACTAATCTCTATCTAGAGAACACCAGTTACTTTCACTTAGGACACACACAGTCCTGAACTTCTGTTTCCTTTCTAAATTTTTTCCTGTCCTAACCACTCAGGCTATCTATATCCTGCAGGATATCAAAACTCAGCAACTCCCTCACTTGGAGTTCTATACTGGAGCTAAGTCCCTCCCTTCTGAACTTTAGCCCTCACAGTCTCTGTCTTCTGGACTGTTACAATACCAGACTCGGTCTGACTCTTACTGTCAGCAATTGATCTCTTTGTCACCTACAGCCCACAATTCTATTGGCTGTCTCCAGCCCACTTCTGATGTGCTGTCGGTCTGCTGACCCAACTCTGCCTTCTTTCCACAGCTGTCAGTTCATCTTGCAATTTTGGAAGGCATTGTAGAAAAATTGGGGATTGAGCAGGCAATGAGCACGTCATCACCCACAATCTGACAATCAGACAAAATAAATTGCTCTCTGAAGCAAGCAGCTTCATTTATATATCGCTTCAAACTGTGCTATGCAGTGTCCAAGCAGTTTACAACTGTAAGCTCACTGTCCCCCAATAGGTGGGTACTCTTTTTAGTGACCTCAGAAGGATACAGGCCTGAGTCAAGCTTGAGTCCTGGCTAGTATTGAACTGCAACCTTGTGGTTAATGAGTGAGTGGCTGCAGTACAGGCATTTAACCACTGCACCACAGGGCAGTACATTTGCTGCTATGGCAATTATCTGCATGATGATTGGTTTGATTTGCTGCCTCATACCAAAGTTGCATTAAATATCAACCAAAGCACAGGACACTCGCTGTTTGAGATAGTCTATGAATATGAACCTAAGACTTTACCTATGCTAGCCATGGAACCCAGGGATTCCATCTAACTCTCCCAGTGTATTACAAAAATTAAAGATGCTTGGCCTCAAACTGTAACAGTGCTGAATGATGCAAAAAAAAAAAAAAAGACTACAAAAGGTTTGCAGACTGCAAGAGGGGCAAGGAATGGGAGGTGGGACCAGAGAGCAAAATTCACTTGTCCAGCAAGCATTTGAAAACCCAGTAACCTTCTAGGAACCTGGGGTCAAAATTTGTGGGACATTTTGGTAAAGTGATTGATCATTGAAGTAACTACTGAACTGGACCTGCCTAAGACTTACAGACATTTTGCATCCAGTGTTTCATTTCAGTCTGCTCAAACCGGATTTGGATGCAGACCCCTGGCAGCCAGATTTAGTAGTTGAGGGGGAATAGTACTTTGAAATGGCCAGGATTTTGGACTCATGGTGGCATGAGGGAAAATTACAGGCAATTGGAAACATTTCCCAAACTCTCATAATGAATGGGCGTATGCTAGACATGTAGATGCACCAAATTTAATTTGCATGTTTCATGAATGTTGTCCAGATAAGGGGGGGGGCTGATCAGTTGTTAAGATCTATTTCTGAGGTGGCAGACTGTCATATCCAAAAGGATATGGATCTGCCAGAATAAAGGATATGAAGGAATGAGGATAATTGAGGTGGTGATATATCAATATAGAGAAGTAGAGATGAATCGGAAGAGCACTATGATCTTAATGATATGCAATCAGGAGAACAGATGGGCTATAGGAAGGTTGTTTATGACCTTATTTACTTCCTAGTACCAACCTTTGATGGGCAGTGAAGTAACACCTTCCCTTCCTAAGGCAGAGGGTGAAGGAAGCAGACACTTGAAAGAATCTTTTGATGTATCCCAAGGCTCTTGCATCATGAGTTGGGTAAGGGGAGGGCTGGAAGAGAAAGGGTTTTAAAGGTTGTATTTCTCTGGGGAAACTTAGTTTGGACACTGACTTGTCTGTAGCAACCTCTGTTTTGAAGTCCAGAATACATTATCAGTTAAACTCACTGTGATGTTTTCTTGGCTCTTCAAATCTTGGTCAGATGAACCTGACAGATACTTTGATTGTGATTTTCTGCATGGCAGGGGGTTAGACTGGATGACCCTTGTGGTCTCTTCCAATTCTCTGATTCAAATGGTGAATTATGTAAATTTTACTCATGTAAATCCTGTTCTACTTTTTTTTAGAATCACAGAATCATAGAATCATAGTTAGAAGAGACCACAAGGCCCATCCAGTCCAATTCCCTGCCATACAGGAACTCACAATCAAAACACTCCCAACAGATGGCCATCCAGCCTCTGTATAAAGACCTTCAAAGAAGGAGACTCCACCCCTCACTCTCTGAGGGAGTGTGTTCTACTGTTGAACAGATCTTACTTGTCAAGACATACAATAGAATTTAGAGCAACTTAGCACATGAATCCTAATCATGGGATACATCTGCTAAGGCATCAACCTTAGCTTACAGTTTGCTGAATTTGTAAGTCTTGAGCCAAGGTGAGATAGCCTTAACACTGATATTAAACCTATTGGTTTTCTTTTGATCATCCAGTATCATTACATTGGTGACACAATGCTGAGTAAAATCAGCAAAAGTGGGAAGCATGTTGTTCATGTTATACAAATATACAATATCTTAGAGAAATACACCGACTCTATATTTGTTTCTGAGTTCATTCCATGTTGCTTACCTTCAGTGCCATAAACAGGACTAAGATCTTCCCACCATGTCATCCTCTTTATGTATTAAGATCTTCAGAGGAGGTTCTGTGGGTGCTATCTGCTGGTGACATATGTTGTATTTGTACAAAAGAGATGGCATCTCTTGGTGTAGGTCCTTGCTTTGGAATATTGTCCCTAAGGAAGTTCAGCTGGTACCAGTTTTGCAATCTTTTAAGTACTGGGTTCAGACATACTTATTTGTACAAATTAAATTGATTTCATTGTCTCAATCTATATTTTTTATGGTTTTGCTGCTTGTCATTTTTTGATTATATGAAGGATGATGAAATTTGTTCTTCTGGTATTGTACTTTTATTATTGCACATTTCTCTTAAATTTGTCAGGATGAAGACAGGTCTAGATTTTTACAAAAAAAAGTATATAAAAATGTCACTTTCAGGGACCAGTGGGAATCCGTTTCATTCATATACTGCCAAGTCACAGGGTTGAATTGTCAGATTGAGGGACCAGAGGGAAATAGCACAGTCCAGCGCAAGCATGAAGGTAAATTCAGAGTGAAAATATGAAGACAGCAGAAACATAGGATATCTTTCACACTATAGAATTAGAGCTCTTTGATACAAGTTTAACTGCCATGTCCTTATAATAAAGAATCCTGGGATTTGTAGTTCTGGAGAACATTTATAATTCCCTGCCAGAGGGTTCTGGTGTCTCACCAGACTACAAATCCAAGGATTAATCATATGAAGCCATGACAGTTAAAGTGGTATCAAAACACTATAATTATGTAGTATGAAAGAGAGTCAGAATTGATGGGAGGGTTATGTTCGAGAAGTAGCAGTTGTAGATCTAAAGGTCAAAAACAGGTGGACAGAGGCCAGAAGGCAGAAGTAAAGGAAAGAAGAATGGCACTTAGCTAGGTAATATATTCTTTGATGAAAAGAGTTACTGAGGCTGAGGAGCATGTTTTGAAACTAGGTTTTTATAGGTTCTAAGCTATTAGTTCTGGTTATGGACTAGTTAACCATGTTTTGTGATGGAAAGACTGTTTAGAAATATTTACCAAAGAAAAATCAGAAATGTGTTTCTTTATAATAAGGGAATAATGATTAAGAGAATCCAAGATGGATGAGACTTTTCTCATCTTCTGCATAAAGAAGGAGGAGGAGGAGGAAGAGGAGGAGGAGGAGCAGCAGCAGCAGCAGCAGCAGCAGCAGCAAGTTTTGAAATCCACATCTCTGAGTTTGTAATGCCTAACAAGGGACGTAGATGATCAGAGATGTTAATATATCTCACTCAGAGAGTCAACATATATTAAAATCAGCTTGACAGCAAATAACAGCAGCAGCAGCAACAATAGCAACAACAACAGTTTTAGGGATGCAAAAGCAGCATTCTCTATCCAGAAGAAAAGCATTTTCTTTACAGAAAATAATTTTTGACTTTCTATGCAGCAAATACTATTTTCTGTGCAAAACTCACTTTTATATTTTTTTTGTGATGAATAAATTCTAGACACCAAATAATTCTCAAAAATTGCAAAGTTGGCAGGACTGGTACAGTAGCCTTGGAGAACAGTTGGATTTGGAATAGGAGTTATGTTATCAGAGCCTGGTTTGAGACCACAGCACCTTATAGCAGCAAAACCAGCTTCTCCACATTCAATGATGCCTTTCAGGTATCAGATACTATTATTATTTTTTCATAATCCTAGCTTCTATTTAATCAAAATATTATTAGGCATTAACTCCCAAGACTTTATATTTTTGTAAAATACTCAGACATTCTGGTGATGGAAATGCAATATCATTTCACAAATGGCTTTGATTTATGAAGGCTGAAGTAATATGAAGAATAAGAAAAGAATGTAAGAAAAGCCATGCTCTATGAGACCAAGTCAAGCATTCTGCTCTCACAATGGTCAACCATATTCTTCTAGGAAGTCCACAAGTAGAAGATGAGTACAATAGCATCCTTTGCCCTCTTGTGTTCTCATTAACTGGTATTTAAAGGCATACCCCAGTACTGGAGATCCCACGTTGACTTTATGACTAAAACTGTATCATTTATATCTGCTGAAAATACTGGTGTTATCACCAGGTAAATCTTAATCCTCCTGTTATAATAAATAATCATTTTAGCAAATTTGATGTTGTCCTTGACTCATCATAGGTTTACATTAAAGTCCAGGATTTGCAAGGGAGAACACTAATTACTTTGATTTATATGTTTCTAGTTTGATTATATAAGTTGAGGAATACATAACAAACACTAATTAATGTATCCAGGGGTAGCTGTGTTGGCCATGTAGCAAAGTACATTAACACCCCAAATCCACAAAGCAGTGATACCTTTATTGGGTCAACCAAAAGCTTCTGGCGAAGCTTCACAAAGGTTCAAAACACACGGCAGAAATAATCCAGTCTGAGACCTCTTTAACTGCCCTGGTTCAATGCTAGGGAATTCTGGGAACTATAGTCTTGTGAGATATTTAGCCTTCTTTGTCAGAGAGTTCTGATGCCACAATAAATTACAATTCCCAGGATTCTCTAGCACTGAGCCAGGGCAGCCAAAATGCTCTCAAATTGGATTATTTCTGCAGTGTGCTTGGCACAAAGTTTCACAAAGGATGAAAGCAACTTGGATCTTTTTTTGTCTTGCTAATGGGACTTAAAATTGTTAGGATATGAATGGGATATATAGTCAAAGGTGAAATGTAAAGATGTGTGTGTGTCTGTAATTTTCCAATTGAGAACAGTTTTTGGACAAGGCACAAACAATATTTTGAAAAACA
Organism: Phrynosoma blainvillii; assembly: GCA_026167975.1. NCBI lineage: Eukaryota > Metazoa > Chordata > Lepidosauria > Squamata > Phrynosomatidae > Phrynosoma > Phrynosoma blainvillii. The sequence continues at coordinate 273,442,249 of JANUYF010000003.1, forward strand.
GGGTGAATCAATGCCAGGTGGTAACAGAGACATCAACAATGTATTTTCCCAGAGGTAAAACTAATGGAACCAGACTTTGTTATGGATAACAAAGAGATATCAAATACATAAATAATTGTTAGCTTGGGAAAGTTACTCACGTGGTGGATGATGGACAACAAGAGGCTGGGTTAACATACATCATACTGTCATTATCCAATTAACATAAAGTTAACACCCAGAAGGTGGATTATGGGATGGGCCTAGAAAATCCTTTGTCTAAAATTGTTTATTGTTCAAGATGTGAGCGTGTGTGGCTGGATGCAGTGGTTTTAACTGCAACAAGTTGGATCCTAATGCTTTTGGGATTGTTAAAGATGTAATCTTGTATGGCTGAACTGGACAAGTTCATCACAATGGATTTTACTTAGTTATCTTATTTTTACTTTTTATGTGCATTATGTGTCTTCTTGACTGAGGAAGACAGGATTGCCTGGAGAAGAGAAGCTGAGCCAGTTGATGGCAAATCTACACAGTGGCTGTGGATCACAGCAGCCAGCTTGTCCTGCAGACTCTGCTGGGTGCCAAAGGGCATCACTACAACACTCATCATCCACACACCAACAAGGGTTACGGGCCCAGTTATGGCTGTTCTGCCAGTTATGGCTGTTTTGCCAATTTAAGACTGTTTTTTCCAATTGTGGCTAGTCTGGCTGAAGAGGCTTGTTATTGCAAGAAATGGCTAGTCTGCCAGTTAAGCCTGTTTTTGCCAGAAGAGTGGCTTGTCTGCCAGATGTGGCTGGTCTGCCAGAGGACAAAGAGGACAAATGTCCAGGAGGACAAAAGCCCAAGAGTCCAGATGACATGTTTGCAATGTGGCCAAGAGCCAAGTATTGCCTATCCACGACTTCAGCTGTGCCAGGACAAGTGAAACCATGCTTCAGCGGGTGCTGGAAAAGCAGAGGTGGCTTCAAATCTTCTCCAGATGTAAGTAAACAGTTGAAGTTTACTGCTAAGCTGTTTTGCCAGATGGCAGAGTGCAGACCTCTTTAAAGACGGGTGTCTGAGGAATCTCCACTCTTTAAACAGTAAGATGCAGAGAAAAACAAAGCCTGAGAATGCTGAGAATACTGCGGGTTCAATGCAGTGAAATTTTTGTTTTTGTTCAAGCTGCAAAAGACTCTGTTAAAGGCCATTTTGTTTGAAATGGAAGCAGCTGAGACTTGAGTCACAGAATACATGTTGCAATGTATGCAGTTTTAAAATGCAGCATGATTGCTGGACACAGGCGGTTGCCTAAGCTAAAAGACTCATTCTGTTACCCCTCTCTGAGTTACAGTTAAAAGTTTTGGGAGAGGATGTTTCTTCAGCCAAAGGTTTTGGGAACTGAAGAAAAAATGAATGATTTCTACACGACTTTGTCATAAATGCTGTGGTCAAAGGACTTTACAGTTCTTGGTGAAAAATACAAAAATCCCTGGTGAGGGTGAAATTTTACACAGTGGTCAATACTGTGGGGCTGTAGCAGTGTTGCTAGAGGCCTGAAGTTCCAAAAGGATGGAACTGTTAAGCCAAGCGGTTTGCTTGAAGAAAGGCCAGAAAAGTTGCTTAGCTCGGGGATACCTAAGCAAGCAGCTGAGTTTTCAAAAAAAAAAAAAAATGCCTGGGACAGCACTTGAAGCCAAGAAATGCGTCCTGAAAAGGCAGCTGATGCACGGAAAAAAGCCGATGCTTTTAACTACAACAGAGCAGGAGTTTTAAAAATGGCAATACAAGGATGTTTGCTACAATCAACAGACTATCTACAACCCAGAGACATTGGGAGAAACAGAGAAGCTACAAGCTGTTTTACAGAGCTGTGACTGTGACTCAAACAGGTGAAACCTGAAGACAAGAGTCTATATCAGGGGTAGGCAACCTTTCCCCTTTAAGGGCCGAGGGACTTCAGCTCCCAGAAGCCTCAGCCATGTTGGTCAATAGTCCCATGTTGGCCAATAGCTCCTGGGATTCTGTTAGCTGAAGTCCCTCGGCCCTTAAAGGGGAAAGGTTGCCTACCCCTGGTCTATATATTCTGGGACATATGATAAATATTACAGGTTTCCTGAAAAATAAAGAGATCCTCCAATCTTAAAGATGTTTATCTAGCTGATGGAGGGGTAAGAGATGATAAAAGAAATTGAGAAATGTCTACATGCCAAGTTTTAGTGAGAAAACTTTGAATATGTTTTATGTATACTGTTTAGTTGGTGTGTCAGGGGATATACACTGAGTTTTGTGGGAAAAAATATATAAAATCACCCAGGATGGGGAGGTGTGTACAAAAGCTATAAGGGAAAAAATATGTGTTTTATACAAAGTGAGACAAATGCTAAATGTGCAGGTGTGGAAAATGAATCATTACATTCTGGTTATGCACATCAATATAGAATTCTAGAGAACATAAGATTTGATAGCTTGTTTTAAGCTGGTGAGATATAGGTCCTGAATTTTGAAAAATGTTTTATTATACAAATGATTTGAGAGATGTTTGGTTTGCCACAGAATAAAAAAGTCAAGGTTTTTCCTGTGACAGAACCAGAAAAAAAAAAAATTGCAAAAATGACCTGCTGAGGTTGCTGTTAAACAAAAGGGACAAATGTGTGTTACTGAGTGACAACAAATATTTTCTTAGTGATTATGGACAGAGTTTTTATATGTCAGAGTTTTAAGACAGAGATGTGATACAATTGAAAGTTTTTAACAATGGATAAATATATTAAAAAAAATTGATTACAAAGGGTCTTTGCTCACAGACCGGGGAAAAAGAGAATTCTTGTCTCACAGTTTGAGAAACTGGCTGAGAAAGAAAAATCTAACATCATTACACATGTTATGTGGGGATCCACTAAATTTAAAGATATCTGACAGTTTTTAGACAATATACAAAGATATATGTGCTAACATGTTTTAAAGGAGAAATTAAACCAAAGTGTCAAGATGGTGTTATAAAATATTCAAAAATAACAGTTAGAGATTTCACCTTGGTGGTGAGAAAAAGTTTTAATGTCTAAAAAATAACAATTGTGAAAAAAAAACATTCAAGTTTTGATTGGGAGTTCCTGCATGGCAGGGGGTTAGACTAGATGGTCCTTGTGGTCTTTTCTAACTTTATGAGTCTAAGGGGGGAAACAGACGAGGGCGTCCAGGCCGCGGGGCCGCAGCCTCCGCACCTCGGCACACCGGCGGCGTCCCTGGAAGGAGCGCTAAATCAGCACTCCTTCCTCAAGACAGCGAAAGTGTGCCCTAAAAGCGGTGGGCGCACTTTCGCTGTCTTTTCTACCGCGGCGTGTCCGGTCGCCGCGGCGTGAGGTCATCCCCGGAGCCCCGGCCGTGCGGAGGGCTGGCGACTCCGAGGGTGACCTCAGGGAGAGGAAGGGGCGCCGCTCGTGCGGCTGCCCCTCCTCTTCCAAGCCTCCAAGACGACTCTATTAGTCGTCTGCTGAGGCCCTAAGTTAAAAAAAGATACATTCAAACAAGAGGTTTTACTAAAGATGAGACAGTTTAAAACACACAAGTGCCAAGAAATAGAGGGGCACACAACACACAACAAACATTAATCTTTTGAAAGTGAGGAAAACACTTTAGGTCAGACAATATAGACAAGATTATCAAGAAATAGAATGAAATAATAAAAAAAAACAAACAAAGGACACACAAGTCTAGGCAAAAAAGAGAGAGAAAATGATACATGTTACGTTAGGAAAAATTCATAAAGAGTAAAAACAACACACAAGTTTATTATACAAAAGACAAAAGTTTATACATAAGTGGCTGGTGAGCCGGAGAGTTTCAAGGAGAGTTTTAAAGAGTTTCACACAGTGTCAGAGAGTTTCAAAGAGTTTCAGACAATATCAAAGAGTTTTAGGGAGTTTCAGAGGTTTTAAAAGTTTTAAAAGGTTTTTTCCTGTTGAGAGAGAGAGAATGATACACTGCAGTGCAGCAAAAAGTTTAAGTGTTTAAAATTGACAAAGATGTGTTTAAAATGTGGTTGATAGACCTAAAAACAAAAATCACAAGGTAAATAGATATACAAAATAAAAGATGCCTGACAGCAAATGGAGTTACAAACTAGATTAATAACAAAAATATTTGTTCAACAAAGGTTTTAAAACACTGATAAAAAACCATTTAGTTTAAGGCTGAGAGCTTGTGACTAAAATAAGTTTTTAACAGTAAGGAGGGGCTAGTAAGTTCAACATTTTGGTTTTGAGATTGCTTGTTTAAATGCTGAAATGTGTGTTAACAAAAAAAAAAGAGATGACAGTTTTTGGTTGTTTAGATTCAAGAGATTTAGGAAAAGGAAAAGTTGTCTAGAGAGATTTGGTATCAAAGGTTTTGATTTTTGAGATTTTATTTTTAAAGTTACTGGACTGCTGATAAAATATGTTTAGTGAGTCAACATAGAAAGGATTAGGAAAGTGTGGTTTGCAGAGTGCAAAAAATAGTGACAGGTTTGAAGTCAATAGGTTTTGTTTAAAGTAAAGTTACAGAGGTTTTAAATATCCAAATATATAAAAAAAGCTTTGTAAAAGGTTTGATGTTTATAGTTGACAAATAATAGATTATAATTGTGTTGTTATAGGTGTTTTAAGAAAAATTGTTTTGTTTTAAATAATAGATTAGACAACAATAGAACATTTGATAAGGTTTTTTTTAAAGAGATAGAGGCTTGTGATTTAAAATAGCCGCATTAAAATAAGAGTGTTTTATAGATAGTTTATTTGCTTTAAAGTTATGAGATATGATAATCAGTTTAAAGATTGTTGTTTAAATATAGACAAGCTTAATAGTTTGATAGATTAAAAATAAGGATATATAGTTATAAGCGTTGATAGAGTTTTAAGTGCTGATAAAACAAAATATATAACATTAAATGAGATAAAATAGATTAAACAGTTATAAGATTTAAATTGTGAGTTGTCAGTTGTGATATATAGAGATTCACATACATACATTTTTATGACAAAAACAACGTTAAAAATGTTAGAATACAGGTCAAGATACGTTAGAGTTTTGTAACAAAATGCTAAAGAGAACTAGTTAAAAATGGAATTGTGTGCCTAAGGGTTTAAGGCCAAAACACAACACTATAGATATATTAACAAAGGTTTTAGAGATAAAACAACATTAACAATGGTTATAACAGATTGAGATGTCATTTTAAATATATAGAGTCAAACATTGTGCTTAGATGGTTTTAATAACAACAACAACAATAATTCTCACACATCTATACATTTCAGGAGGGGATTGTTAGGATATGAATGGGATATATAGTCAAAGGTGAAATGTAAAGATGTGTGTGTGTGTCTGTAATTTTCCACTTGAGAACCGTTTTTGGACAAGGCACAAACAATATTTTGAAAAACAGGGTGAATCAATGCCAGGTGGTAACAGAGACATCAACAATGTATTTTCCCAGAGGTAAAACTAATGGAACCAGACTTTGTTATGGATAACAAAGAGATATCAAATACGTAAATAATTGTTAGCTTGAGAAAGTTACTCACATGGTGGATGATGGACAACAAGAGGCTGGGTTAACATACATCATACTGTCATTATCCAATTAACATAAAGTTAACACCCAGAAGGTGGATTATGGGATGGGCCTAGAAAATCCTTTGTCTAAAATTGTTTATTGTTCAAGATGTGAGCGTGTGTGGCTGGATGCAGTGGTTTTAACTGCAACAAGTTGGATCCTAATGCTTTTGGGATTGTTAAAGATGTAATCTTGTATGGCTGAACTGGACAAGTTCATCACAATGGATTTTACTTAGTTATCTTATTTTTACTTTTTATATGCATTAATAAAGCTATGTTTTTGGACTTTACAATGTGTCTTCTTGACTGAGGAAGACAGGATTGCCTGGAGAAGAGAAGCTGAGCCAGTTGATGGCAAATCTACACAGTGGCTGTGGATCACAGCAGCCAGCTTGTCCTGCAGACTCTGTTGGGTGTCAAAGGGCATCACTACAACACTCATCATCCACACACCAACAAAAATAATTTCCTGGTGTACTCATGTGGCCAGAAGGAGGAAGTGCTTGCCTGCAAGTATGTTCCTCTACACTACCTGAACCGTAAACAGCTACATTTTGACAAAATGCAGGCTTGTGACTAACATTGTCAATTTTTTTCTCCTATGATTCTTTAACACCTTTGCCTGATGAAGAAGTCAGTGGAGCTTTGAAAGCCTGCAACATGTATTTTGTGCATTTTGGTTGACCCAATAAAGATATCACTGTTTTGTAGATTTTTGATGTTATTGTGCTTTACTAATAAATGTGTGTCCTGTTCAAGATAAGCAGAAATTTTTATGTTTATTACATTACTATTGTTTGTAGATAGTTGCTGGTTGCATTTGAGCTAGAAAATGCTATAATTAGCACCCTGTTTGCTTACACTTTTGCTTAATTTGAGTAAAAACCCCTCCCTTTTCTAATAACGAAGTGCACAACAGAATCTAATACACTATATTATATGATGTTTTTTTTTTTGTTTCCTGATTTAAGTATCCAATTGGGACACACAAATCATTCTGATAACATTTTCTTCTTTTCATTTTTTTTTAAATTCAACAAAATTGTCACTGGACTTTGTTTTAATCTAGGAGAAGCATATGGTATCAACAACAAACTTGCAATTTCCATATTTGTCAACAATGAGTCCATAGCACATCATGATTTTTTTTAAATCAAGAAACAATTATTATCTCTAGGTCTGTTCAGGCTGTTAAACCTAAACACTAAGGTAAGAACACAGGTAAGAAGCACAGTACTTTACAAAATAATATTGCCTTTTGTATCTCTGTGTGTAGCAGGTGGCATCATGTCAGTCCTTGACATTGCTTTCTTTAGAGGCAAGATCTGAAAAAGGTGTCTGATAGCTTTTTCTTGAATGTGAGTAGAACTTTCCAATACTTTAGAGAACTTGGTTTATTGAAGTCCCTGCTCTTTGTCTATATGGGGAGTTCAGAGACTGAAGTGAAAAGCTGGGTCCTGGCACACATGGGAATGAAGGGAATGGGATCAGAATGGGATCCCATATGGTCATAATTTGTGTTCATTTACTCTATTCAGAATGAATGTCCTTGTATTTCAAATGGATTCTTGTATTTCAAAACTATTAAAATGAATAAAAGGACTAACCCTCCCCATTGTTGCTTTTCTCACAGAAAATCAATGTGTCTGAAGAGGATAGCTTTTTGAAAGCATGGAGGTTCTCCACACTAGCCAGAACACAGAATTCTGGCTCACATGACAAGCCTCCAGTTCCTCTTTTTATGCAGTACACATACATACTGATCATGTGAGTAGAGCTTATGTAATTAATAATGAATCAAATGTGTATGATCCCTACAGTAACAGCTAGAATGTTTGTGGGAATGGCTCCCAGTCTAATCTCCTTATTTTATGCTGCTACCTATCTGTAAGACACATCTGCCAAAGTTTCAAAATCAGAAATATATAAAATCTGAAAAATATATAAAATCTGAAGTATAATTACTTCTTGTTCATAGTCTGGAACTTTGGATTGATGGGAAAATGTTATAACATTTGGTCTCTCTTCCTACCCCACACCAAACAAAGTGTATGTTTTATATTACTAATATTTTAGCCACAATAGCTAATCTAAATATTCTGGTTTGTTTTATTGAGCTTGTTACAAGCATTGTTTTAATATAAAACACCCATTTGTGGATCTCCTGTCATGGCCCTAAACCAGAAAAGCTCAAGCTGCCCTGGATTCAAGGCGAGGATCTAACGTAGACACCTGAGTGGTCACATCTGCCTCAACAATGAATTAACAGATCCAAAGGCCAGGGTTAGGAACTGTAAAACAGGGACATTCACACCTAGGAGATTTATGAGTACCAGCCAGGATGTGTCTAGCTAAGCATGAGATAACAACAACACCCCATCTCCCCTCTTTGGAAATTGTCTACTTTAAAGACAACCTATCCAGAATCTTTGAATCTTTGATATGAAATAATCAATCTCTCCTCCCCCCCCCCCCGGGTTATTTTCAGCCTATATTAAGATCTCCCAATCTGTGTTCTGAGAGCTGGTTTTTTGGAAAGGAAGGGGGGATCTCACACCTTCCCTGAAATTGCGAACCAGACTCCCTCATTTACCTCCATTTCAACTTCACTCCATAAGCAGTTGAGTCCATCTTCACTACAAGGAGTGCCAGGTTTCTGGGTAACTATCCTGTGTGTGAAACCTTTCTTACAGATTCCATGTATCTTCTGTGTGTATGTTTGTTGATTTATTTTTCCAACTTAATAAAAGTACAATTCTTTGGAAGAATGCTGTCTCTGCAAGAGTTCTCTACCTCACCTCCCTGTTACACATTGGGTTGTGATCCTGCTTACTAATTTTGAGCTAATTAAAAATTCCCCAAGGTCAAGTTCTTATTACAAGGTTTAGCATGTATATCCAACTGTCCTTGACTTAAACTATATAGAACCTCTTTTAATAAAAGAGGACTTGCATACATTAGGTGTCTCTTTAACTTCTGTCAGTCTAAGGTTTTAGCCACATTCCCAGCAATTGTCCAGCTGTGGCTACAAGAAAAGAATGTTAAGATGCCTGGGGAGGATCTTTAAAATCAATATCATGCTGTACATATGGACTGAAATCCAACTATTCAGAAGCTCTCATGTAATAAGTAAATTGAAATCTAAACATGTGTCAAAGATGTGGCAATGTATCCAAAATGCTAAATAACAACATGGGGAAAGGTCATCTCATAAAAGATTCACAATGTTTCTGACACCTCAAAATTTACACATAGGTTTTTTGTTGTTTTTTTGCTGAAGAAAATATTATTTTTATTGATTAAATGAAGGACTGGGTTCTACACAATTCAAGATCATATTGTCTGATACTCAACCATAGCTAAAGCCACAAGCTTGTAGAATAATTAGTGTTCAATTGTTCCTTTTATTATTCTTAGTCAAATTTTCCAGAGTTCAAGAAGTCATCACATTAGCTTTTTATATTAGTTCCCCCAATTATTTTGGAGCCAAGAGGTTGAGATTTTGTCAGAAAATCCATCTGAGCATTCCATGAGAGCACATCAGCATTAGTGACAAGCAATTAACACTTTGATGTTTTGTATACCTATTTTTACACTAAAGAAGGCTCAGGATCAGAGCCCTGCTGCAGTTGGCTGATAGTGGGGTCATAATGTGTGCGATAACTAAGTGGTGGAGCAATTGTTTTCTGTACAGGCTGAATAGAACAGAAGCCAACAACACTGTTAAAAGATTGGTTCAGAGCCATAGCTATGTGTACAACTTGGTAAACAGTTTATTATTCATACTTACTGTTGTGTCAATGAAAAAAAAAATAAGGTGAACTTATGGCAATATGTTCTAACTTAAAATGACACCACATGTGCATAGCACCTATTTTTACCAACTATGTTTTATTATAGGTGTTGGGAACCTGACACCATACATGTTATCTATATTTTAAGCAAACCTGTATTTACCTCAACTATGAGGAAATAATATAGTTATTCTTTAAAAATATAGAATATTGTCTAAATAATGCAGTTTCATTGTTATCATGTAAGATTCTGTGGCCTAGCATTGCCAGTAATTGACACTGGTTTGACAGTATGTAATTAACAAAAGAAATTTATTAATTGATCCTTTGAAATATGAATGACATGATTGGCATGCTATGATTGCAGCATTGAGCACCAGACATTTCCAATTAAATGTCATTGAATCAGGTTAATTGTTAGTCCTCACTTATGGCAAATAGTAATATAGTTGTAACAGAATAAATGGAAAATGTGAAAGTTCATATTACAAAGGTAAATGTTCCCTGAACATGTTTGTGAAAATTCTCATCATATTTAGGGGAAAACAGTATAGTATAGTATAGTACGCCCGGCCTCACGGCCTGTTTTCGGTGGCGCGGAGGTGGGGAGAAGGGGGGCGGGACCATCTCCGGGCCTATAAAGGCCCCACCAAGCCTTCCCTTCTCCCCCCAGCAGCAGCGGAGACAGGACTCCTCCATCTGGGCCCTGCCTTGGCCCCAACACGCCCGGCCTCGCGGCCTGTTTTCGGAGGCGTGGAGGTGGGGAGAAGGGGGGCGGGACCATCTCTGGGCCTATCAGGCCCCACTGAGCCTTCTCTCCCCCCCCCCCAGTAGCAACAGGACTGTACGCCTGGGACTGTCCTAGCCCCCATCGCTGCTGACTTTGCTCTAGCCACTGGATGGTCTTGGAGAGCCACTTCTTATCTGTAATCACGAGAGCCTTCATGCAGCTGTGGCTGAAACATAGGACTGGAGTCAGCTGGGTGTTTATCCCCTTTTTTACATACTGGAGCTGACAATGACCTGGGAGCGGATATTCAGGTGGTGCGGGGGAGGGGGAGGTATGGCGGCTGCAGAGCCAACAGATGTTACAAAAGAAGGAGGGATCGATGCTTGATATCTATCCCGCCTTCAGTTGGCTCTGCTTCCCAGGATAATTTGGGGAACGTGCCAGCCATTCCACTGACCCTTAATCTGCTCCTTTGCAATGCCAGGTCGGTCAAAAACAAAATACACATCATCCACGATCTTCTCGTGGATGAGGTGGCCGACCTGGCTTGTTTCACTGAGACTTGGCTGGGAGATGCCAGCTCCGTGACCTGGGCACAGGCTCTCCCAGCTGGGTACTCAGTTAGTGAGCAGGTGAGGGAAAGTGGGCGGGGGGGCGGTATAGCCTTGGTCCATAGGAACACCTTGACCTTGATCAGGAAACCTATCCGGTGGTATACCGGCCACCCCGTTGCTTAACAGACTCCCTGACCGAGCTGACTGCCCTGGTTTCTGAGTTGCTGCTGGAATCGCCCAGACTTTTGGTTCTGGGCGATTTCAACATCCCACTCGAAACCAGTTTGCAAGATCTAACTGGCGCGGCTCGGGAGTTCATGGAGACCATGACAAACATGGGCCTATCCCAACTGGTTGACGGGCCCACACATTGTGCTGGTCATACCCTCGATGCGGTTTTTAGTACGGAGCAGGAATATCCGTGGGCAGAGATTAAAAGTATCTCCGCCCTGTCATGGACGGATCATTTTCTGATCAAGGCGGAACTAAAGGCTATTACCCACCCTCCCGGGGGTGGCGGACCCATTAGAACGGTCCGCCCTCGAAGGCTAATGGAACCAATTGGTTTCCAGAAAGCCTTGGAGGGTTTAATGGTTGGCAACGCCGGTGATTCTGTTGAGGCCTTGGTGGACACCTGGAACATCGATCTCACCAGGGCTATTGACACAATCGCTCCCAAGCGTCCTTTCCAGCCCGCTTCTAATCGTAAGCCCTGGTATACCGAGGAGCTTAGGAGGATGAAGCGAGCTGGACAACGACTAGAGTGCGAATGGCGGAAGTCTCATCTCTCATCCAACAGAACTCGCCTTAGGAAACATCTTGATTCCTATAGGGAGGCTTTGCGTGTAGCGCAGAAATCTTTCTGTTCTGCACGCATTGCGTCTGCAGAGTCTCGCCTGGCAGAGCTGTTTAGGGTGGTGGGGGAGTTGACGAAGGTTCCACCTGTGCCGAACCCCCTACTCAACCCAACAACAGCCTGCTGCGAGGCCTTTAATATTCACTTTGCAGATAAAATCTCTCGGATAAGAGCCGACCTTGACGCCATTGTTTTGGCAGAATCCGCAGACAAGGTATCCAGGAACTCCGTTGATGGCACTTTACTGGATCAGCTACAATCTGTGAGTACCGATGATGTGGACAAGCTGCTTGGAAGTGTGAGAAAGACGACTTGCCCCCTCGATCCTTGTCCATCTTGGCTGGTTGTCCAGGGGGGAGACGCGTTGAGGGTGTTCCTTTGGGACACAATCAACGCGTCATTCAGGGAAGGCAAAGTACCATCTTGTCTAAAGGAGGCGGCGGTAAAGCCACTCCTGAAAAAGCCTTCCCTGGATCCCCTGGATAGAAACAACTATAGACCAGTCTCCTTGCTCCCTTTTTTGAGCAAGGTGATCGAGAGGGCAGTTGCTTCCCAACTCCAAGCAGTCTTGGATGAAACCGATTATCTCGACCCATTTCAAACCGGCTTCAGGACAGGATTCGGAGTGGAGACTGCCATGGTTGCTCTGACCGATGACCTTCGCTTGAGCATCGACGGGGGTAGTGTGACCTTGTTGGTGCTCTTGGATCTCTCAGCGGCCTTTGACACCATAGATCATGCCATCCTCTTAGATCGCCTGAGGGAGTTAGGAATTGGAGGCACTGCCTTGCAGTGGTTCCGTTCCTTCCTCTCAGGTAGATCTCAGAGGGTGAGGCTTGGGGACAGTTGCTCATCTAAAATTGAGCTTAATTGTGGCATCCCTCAGGGCACCATTCTGTCCCCGATGCTATTTAACATTTACATGAAGCCGCTTGGTGAGATCATTCGGAGGCATGGAGCTCGGTGCCTTCAGTATGCTGATGACACCCAGATATATCTCTCCATGACCAGATCATCGACTCAGACTTCAGATGGCGCCTCTCCTCTTGATGAGTGTCTTAGAGAGGTAATGGGTTGGATGAGGAAAAACAGATTGAAGTTGAATCCAGACAAAACGGAGGTACTTGCAGTTACAGGCCCGAAACCAGATTTGGGAATACAGTCTCCAGTCCTGGATGGAGTCACACTCTTCTCTAAGGACTGTGTTCGCAGTCTGGGGGTGCTTCTAGATTCATCGCTTCACATGACTAGTCAGGTGAATGCGGTGGTCAGGAGCGCCTGTTATCAGCTCCGGCTGATACGCCAGCTGCGCCCTTATCTGGATGGAAGGGATCTGGAATCTGTGGTACACGCCCTGGTAACCTCACGTCTGGATTTCTGCAATGCACTCTACATGGGGCTACCCTTGTGCCTAACCCGGAAACTTCAACTGGTACAGAATATGGCAGCCAGGCTAATTACTGGAACATCTAGGAGGGAGCACATTACACCAGTGCTGAAATCCCTCCACTGGCTGCCAATTAGTTTCCGGGCACAGTACAAGGTGTTGGTTTTAACCTTTAAAGCCCTACATGGCTTGGGTCCATCTTATCTTAGGGACCGTCTCTCCCCATACGATCCCCCCCGCGCCCTGAGGCCCTCTGGGAGGAATCTGCTACAGCCAATAAAAACTAGGCTGTCTCAGACCTCCCAGAGGGCCTTCTCTGCAACCGCTCCCAGACTCTGGAATGGCCTGCCGGATGAGATCCATCTTACTACCACTCTTGCTGCTTTCAAGAAAGCAGTAAAGACGGATCTCTTCCGGCAGGCCTTCCCGTAATAGCTGTCGGCCCAAAAAAAAAAGAAGTGGGCCCCCATTTGTCTGACTCCTCTGTGATATCTTGTTTTAAATTATTATATTGTATTTTAATTCTTTTTGGTTTAATCTTATTTTAAGGGGATGGGTGGAGGGAGAGAGGGATTATGGGGAGAGATAATGTTTTAATGTTGTTCTGTTTTAAATGCTGTTGTTCCCCGCCCCGATTGCTCTGCAGAGGGGCGGGCTACAAATAAAAAAAAATATTTCTTTATTTATTTATGTGTTTGCTAAAAAACAACAACCAAGCACCTTCTGAATTCATTGGAGTTTACTTCTAGATGCATGCATGCTCCCTCCCTTTCTCTCTCCCTCTCTCTGTGTATGAATGACTGAAGCCTTAATGTTTGATTCTAGAGCAAGAAATGGAAGGGGGGCACATTATTATTATTATTATTATTATTATATCCCACTTTGTTTAAGCTGGGGGGATATAGGTCCTGAATTTAAAATGTCTCATTATACAAATGATTTGGGAGGTATTTGGTTAGCCATAGAGAAGATGGGCCTCAGCAGACGGAGGCCCCGGAGCCGCCGCCGAACGGAGCGCCGCGGGGCTGCAGCCTCCGCATCCAGGCGCACCGCCGGCGACTCTAAAAGGAGCACCAAATTGGCGCTCCTTTTAGATGTCAGAGAAAGTGCGCCGCAAAAGCGGCGGGCGCACTTTCTCTGACTCAAATGGCGCAGCGCATGTGGGCGCTGCGCCGTGAGGTCATCCCCAATGCGCCGGTCGTGTGGACGGCCGGCGCATCTGGGGGCGACCTCGGAGAGAGGAAGGGCCGCCGTTCGTGCGGCTGCCCCTCCTCTTCTCTGCCCAGAAGACGACTTTATTAGTCGTCTGCTTAGGGCCAAAGTCAAAGTTTTTCCTGTGACAGAACCACAGCAAGGGAATTGCTAAAATGACCTGTTGAGGTTGGCCCACCACCAAGGTGAAATCTTTAACTGTTTCTTGAATATCTCACACACATTCTGTAGCTCTTTGGTTTAATTTCCCCTTTTAAAACATGTTGGCACATATATATTTGCATATTGTTCAAAAACTGTCAAATACTTTTGATTTAGTGGTTTCCCACATAACATGTATAATGGTGTTGTATTTTTTTCTTTCTCAGCCAGTTCCTTAAACTGTGAGACATGAATTCTCTTTTTCCCCCGGTCTGTAATCAAGACCCTTTGTAATCAATTTTTCTTTCATTACAGAGATGGCATTTTTGGTTATTTAAATTCAAGAGATTCAAACAAAAGGAGAAATTGTTTAGAGAGATTTGTTATTAAAGGTTTTGCTGATATATATATTTATATATATTATTAAATATAGAGAAAAAGCTTAGTAGTTTGGAGAAATATGATATAATGATATATAGTTTTAAGTGCTGATAAAACAGAATATATGACATTAAATGAGATAAAATAGATTAAACAGTTGTTATAGAATTTACATTGTGAATTGTCAGTTGTGATATATAGAGATTCACAGACATGTATTTTTCATGACAGAAACAAAAAAATTAAAGTATAGATCAAAGTGTGTTAGAGTTAGATGATAAAATGCTAGAGAGTGAGTTTGAAATGGAATTTTGTGTCTAAAATTTAAAACCAAAACACAACACTATAGATATATAAACAAAGGTTTTGGAGATTAAACAACATAAACAATTGTTATCACAGATTGAGATGTCACTTTAAATATACAAAAACTAACAATTGTGCCAAGATAGTTATACAACATCAACAAAAACAGTGGTCTCACACATCTATACATTTCAGGAGGGGTTTGTTAGAATATGGATGGGTTATACAGTCAAAGGTGAAATGTAGAGATGTGTGTGTGGAAATTTCCTCATGAGAACAACATCTAGAAAAACAAAGTGAATCTAACAGAAGATGTCTACACAGACATAAACATATACTTTCCCAAAGGTAAAACTCATAGACACAGACTTTGTTATGAGAAAGGCTTGATAACAATATGTAAACAATCGTTAGGCTGGGAAAATAGTCAGTGGTGGATGATGGACAGTAAGAGGCTGGGTTAGTATACATCATACAGGCATTATCCAATCAACATAAGGTTAGCACCTAGAAGGTGGAGTATGGGACGGGCCTAGAAAATCCTTTGTTTTAAGAATGATTATTGTTCAAGATGTGAGTGTAACTACAACAAGTTTGAGATCCTAAGCTTTTGGGATTGTTAAAGATGTAATCTTTCATGGCTGAACTGGTAAAGTTCATCACAATGGATTTTACTTAGCTATCTTATTTTTCTTTTATATGCATTAATAAACTATGCTTTTTGGACTTTACAATGTGTCTTCTTGGCTGAGGAAGACAGGATCCTGAAGAAGGGAAGCTGAGCCAATTGATGGTAAGAGTTAGAAAGGGACTTTGCAGACTTCCAGAAATAGTGCAAATTGAGTCCACTTTAAATTGAGGCACTGCCCTGGCTCAGTGCTAGGGAATTATGGGAACTGTAATTTATTGTGGCACCAGAGCTCTCTGACAGAGAAGGCTCAATGTCTTAGAAAAAAATACAATTCCCATGATTCCCTAGCACTGAGCCAGGGCAGTGCCTCAATTTAAAGTGGACTCAATTTGCACTATTTCTGGCAGTCTGCAAAGGCCCAAAGTGTCTGTGGATCACAGCAGCCAGCTTGTCCTGCAGATTCTGCTGGGTGCCAAAGAGCATCACTGCAACACCCATCATCCACACACTGACAAGTCATGGGAATTGTGTTTTTTTTCTGAGACATTGAACCTTCTCTGAGACATTGAACCTTTATTGGTGCCACAATAAAATACAGTTCCCATGATTCCCTAACCCTAACCCTAACCCTTAAAGTGGACTCAATTTGCACTATTTCTGGCAGTCTGCAAAGGCCCTTAGTAATTGCTCCAAGTACATGATGTTTTACACTAGTAGTATGGTGATATCTGCATATATTAGATTGTTGATGTTCTTTTTTCCTATATTTACTCCTCCTTCTTGCTCTTCATATGATATTTTCTGAATACAAGTTGAATATGTACGGTGATAATATGCAGGCTTGCCTGACCTTGTGGCCAATAGGGAACCATTCTGTTTCTCCATATTCTGTACTAACAGTCTTCTCCTAAGTACAGATTTCTCATCAGGACTATCAAATGTAGTGGCATCCCCATGCCTTTAAGAACATTCCATAACATTTCATGATCTATGTAGTCAAAGGTTTTGCTATAGCCCAATGGTGGCGAATCTATGGCATGCATGCCAGAGGGGGCACAAAGAGTTTGCCAGAGTTTGTTACTAGAAAGCCATAGGGAAGCAGCACTTTGTGATAAATAAGTGGGTTTTGAATTGCAGTTTGGGCACTCAGTCTCTAAAAGGTTCGCCATCACTGCTATAGTCTGTAAAGCGCATGCTGATTTTCTTCTGGAATTCCTTTTTGACCTACATTAGTCACCATATGTTTGTTATGTGGTCTCTATTGCCTCTGCCTTTCCTGAACTACACTTGCACCTTTAAAATTTCTCTCTCCATATATGATTTGGTGTCTATGCTGCAGAACTGTAAATATAATTTTGTTTGAGTGGGAAATTAATGCTATGGTCCCATGATTGTTGCAATATATTGTGCCTCCTTTTTGTGGATGAGGATGAATATTGAATGTGTCCAATCTCTTGGCCACCATTTTATTTTCCATATTTGTTGGCATATTTCAGTTAACACTGGAATTGATACTATTCAAGTAGATTGTATCCATTCAGCTGGTATGCCACCTGTTCCTGGTGATATATTCTTCCCAATTTCACTTATTGAAGCTTCTACCTCACTTTCTCAAATTTGGGATTCATCTTCAGATGCCTCTTCATTCCATGTGTCACTCATTTTTTCATCTCATTTAGACAGCTCTTCTGTTTATTGCAACCAATGCATTTTTATTCTGTCTTGGTCTTGTTGTAAGTTCCTTTTCTTATCATAGAGCATCCTGGCCTTTGGACTGAACTTCCCTTTGAGTTCTCTTAGCTTATAGCTTATCTCTCATTCTTCCTTTTTTGTTATTGTCTTCTATTTCTCTGCATTAATTATTATAATAGACTTTATCCTTTCTTACAGGTTGTTGAACAATTGTATTCATGGCTAACTTTGGGCCTTTACAGACTGCCAGAAGTAATGCAGCTTGAGTCCACTTTAACTGCCCTGGCTAAGTGCTAGGGAATCATGGAAACTGTAGGGTTTTTTTCTGAGACATTGAGCCTTCTCTGTCAGAGAGTGCTGGTGCCACAATAAACTACAATTCCCATGATTACCTAGTATTGAGTCAGGGCAGTTAAAGTGGACCCAAGCTGCATTATTTCTGGCAGTCAGTAAGGCCCTTTGTTTCTATCTCCCCTTTATTTTGCTTCCCTTCTTTCCTTCACTGCTTGAAGCATTTTCTCTGTTATTCATTGTGTCTCTTCAGTTGAACAGTAGCACTATTACTTCCCTTGATCTAATACTATTTCTATTGATGCAGCCTAAAATTACATTGGCCTTTTTAGCTGCTGCATCACACTGTTGATTCATGTTCAACTTGTGGTCTACTAGGTAATCTCATTAATGTAGGGCCTAAGCAGACAGAGCTTTGCACCGTCTTTGAAGCAAGGAAGGGGAGGGGCAGCCTCACGCTGGGCGCCCCAACCCCTTTCCAAACACGTCATCAGAGCGCCCGGCGCTCCGCACGCCCAACACTCCAATGACGCACTTCTGCCACAGCATCCGCACACGCTGTGGCGGAAGAGATGCCAAAGGTGCACCCAAGGCCTCTTGTGGTGCACCTTCGGCGTCTTGTGGAACAAGCACTAAAATACGGCCTGAGAAGCTGTGTATTAGGGCCGACGAGTGCGGCTACCTTGGCCCCAATCCGCAGCTTCCCGGGGCAGCCCATGGCCGCCCATCTGCTTAGGCCCATAGTCTCATTAAGCCAGGTGTCCCCCATCTTATAGCTATGCATTTACTTTTTTTTGCCCTAAGTGAAGTACCTTGCAGAGAAGTATTTCTCTGTGTTGAAATTCATTTTGTTAACTTTGGCCTAGCTTTCTAATCTTTTAAGGTCATTTTGAATTTTCATCCTGTCCTCTGAGGTATTAGCTATTCCTCCTAATTTGGTGCCATCTGCAAATTTGAGAAGCATGTCCCCTATTCTTTCATCCAAGTCACTAATAAAGATGTTGAATAGCACTGGGCCCAGGACAGAACCCTGTGCAACCCATTGGTCACTTCTCTACAGGATGAAGAGGAGCCATTGCTGAGCACCCTTTGAGTTTGGTCTGTCAACCAAATACTAATCCAGCTAACAGTTGTATTGTCTAGCCTACATTTTACTATCTTATTTGCAAGGATATCATGGGGACCTTGTCAAAAGCCTTATTGAAATCAAGATATGCTATGTCTACTGCATTCCCTTCATCTACCAAAATAGTAATTTTATCACAAAAAAAAAGAGATCAGATTAGTCTGGCATGACTTGTTTTTGAGAAACCCATGTTGATTTTCAGTGATTATGCCATTGCCTTCTATATGTTCACAGACTCTCTGTTTAATGATTTGCTCTAAAATCTTTCCTGGTATTGATGTCAGACTAGAAGACAAGACTTTCCTGCCTATACCTTTTCACCTGTCCAAAAGATTCTTCTGAGCCTTTGTGGGGAGGTGGTGGTCCAGAACTGGCAAGATAATCCCATGAAAATGGAAACTCACTTCGGAGTGTGGTGGAGTCTCCTTCCTTGGAGGTCTTTAAGCAGAGGCTGGATGGCCATCTGTCGAGGATGCTTTAATCGGGAGTTCCTCCCTGGCAGGGAGTTGGACTGGATGGCCCTTGTGGTCTCTTCCAACTCTATAATTCTATGATTCATGGTTCTATGATTGGCTTCTGATTCAACAAGCAAAATCTTAATCCCAGACATGATATACAGCTGGCAGTTTGTGGATCTGACAAAGCAGACTTTGGCCCACTAAAGTTTATGCCACAATACATTAAGTAGTCATTAACATCTCAAAAATATGCTCTGTGTTCTTTCCTACCAAACATGATTCATACTGCCATGTGCCTTTGTGCTTCTCCTGTGGCTACTGAAGCATTGTAGATTCCGTAGATTCTGTAATCTAATTTGATATGAAGTTATAGGATAGGATTGTGACCATGTTGTGATAATGTGCAGCCTAGCTCAAATAGCAGATTGTACTATTTGAGCAAATTTTGACTCATTAACAAATGAACAAAGACCACTGGACTTCACTTTTGTGTCTTTGGAAGCCCTTCCCCAGTCCCATTATCCTCTCTTTTCTAATGCATAATATGTAGGCATTTTTTTTGCTTCAAACCGACACAGAAAGACCCCTCATTGTGTCAAACCACATGGAAATATCCCACTCCACTGCCTCAAATACTCTAGGAACCCATACTACCTCCGATATATCCATTTTCCTCTGCAGTCCTCCTCAAAAGGGTGACAGGAAGTAGTACAGCATAACTTCCTGTCACCATGTTGAGAGAGACTTCAAAGGCAACTGAGATATTTGGATTTGTTGTGAGAACATGTGCAGCCCATGGAATGATTGCTGAGGGAAATTCATTGCTGACCACTATACAGTTGCCCACCTCTGTCATACAGGTTCAAGGCTAGAAAGTGAAGGATGCAACAGTATTTTTAATGCCTTGTAATTCATGAATTAGAAAAATATTCACAAATGTAGCTAAAACATCTCTTGATGCTCTCTTCCTAAACCCCACCATTGAAGCTTCACAGCCCCCCTACCCAGTGACTTTTGAGGCACTGGAGAGCATGGCAGTGATTAATGGTGTCCAGTCCTCTCCTGATTGTGGGGTGCACTGATACAGACAGCTGTAGAGACACTTGTGGGGTTCTGCCAGGATCCTGTTGTAGCTATCTTTCTCAATGCATCTTGCAACTGGGAAAAATCTGGACGTGTCATTACTCACCATTGCATTCATACCTTGGACATGGCTTTATTGGTGGAGCTGTGAGGTTTTAAAGGCCATATTTGGGGGGCACTTTTGGTTGCTGTGATCATGTCCAATCAACCAATCAAGAAAACTTTAAAGTGAAAGCTTTGTCCAGAGTTTCCTATTCTTTTATTGCCCTCAGATGCGATCTGAGCTGCACTCCACTTTTCTATGGATTTCCCTTCAGGCATAGTAAATAGCACCGTCTCTAAACCCTAAACCTCTGTTATCCAGTTTTTACAACCTCTTCTTCACTTAGCCTTTTATGGTGTTTCAGATTCAATTGGTACTGTATGTTTGGTTGCATTCTTGCATATTACTAAATAATAATAATAATAATAATAATAATAATAATAATAATAATAATATTTGTATACCGCCCTATGGTGGACCAATCCGGGCGGTGAACATAGTAAAATACAATACGTACAATTTAAAACCATATAATTCCCTCCTCCCCCCATTAAAAAAATATTAAATCAGAAATAGTTAAAAAGTTACAATATTTATTCATCAGATTTTGAGTGCTCCTGCGGTTAGTACTGGCATACATAAGGAAATGATATCCCTAGTTCTCCACCTCTTTCAGGAGTCCTTTGAGCTAAGTAATTTCCACAACATTTAAGGAGACACTGAAATAATTGGTGGGAACCCCAAGTCCCCCCCCCCCTTGGTTAACATGCATGGCCTAAAAACTGCTGTGTCTATGTAAGATTTTATATTAATAGCTCATGCTTTTTGTCAAGGTTATTCTGCTTCTGAATATAAATATATTAAACATAGTCTAAGCATATAGTTGGACAAATCTGAGCAAGTCAAGTTTTTGTTATTATTTTTAAAATGAAATGAACACAAAGCCTTGGGGCGGGGGAACAGAAGGAAAGTATCTATTTTAGCCACATCTCATCCATATCTTTTTGCAAAAAAATATTCCTTGCTGCAATACCTTGTTTAATGCTTCCAGCCTTTCTTATTGGAGCCTCAATCAGCAAGTGCTGGAGCAATAATGAAAAGTAGAAAGGTGAGAATGAGAAGTGAGATTAAAAGAGAAATGCTTGAGCAATAAAGAAACATATGTAAGAGAGACAGGTGCGATTGCAGTAGTTAAGGATCTGTCAAGCCTTTCATTACTGCAGCAATGGAGGCCTAACTGGATGTTAATATAAGTGAAGACATACCCTGCCTAGAAAGTCTCAAGAAACTGTTGAAAAAATGAGACCGGCTAAAAATACATGAAAATAGACAAGATGCAAGGATGGAAGAAATTGAGATAAGCCATGTTTGAATGGCAAAAGCAAGGAACAGACCCACATGAGTGAAAAAGAGGAGAAGAAAGAGAAAATTAATGCATTTATCTCATCTATTCCTCTTTTTGTGCCTGAGCAATAAAACACAAATACATAAAACAGTTTGAGAATTCACATCTCTGAAAGAATAGGTTTATCTGTGTCTCTTCTCCTGATTCAGGTTTCAAAGATTATTTTCAGTTTGAATTCTCTTTCAAGTAACTCCCTCCAACAAAAAAGGTCTGTGTGTGGCAGATGCAACATAAATTAGGCTTTATTCCTATGGGATAAATAACAGCTCCCTGGGACTAAACCTTACTGAAGAAAGTGGAGTTTATAGTAAAAATACACTCGATTGTTCTGTTAACTACTTTTGTGTCCCTTCTATTTCCCTGAAAGTGATGTGAGCATATATCTAATGTTGTTCATTACTTCAAATGCCAAATGTTCTGAACTTATAATTACAATGTCTTCTCATGTAAGTTGTTTTATGATAAAAAATATATATGAAACATTCAAGTCTGGCTATGGATTTAGGGCCTTTACAGACTGCCAGAAATAGTGCACCTTGAGGCCACTTTAACTGTCCTGGCTCAATGCTAGGGACATCAACAATGTAATTTCCCAAAGATACAAGTCAGGGACAGGGACTTTGTTATGGTTAACAAGTGATAACAATTATGTGTAAGCATTGTTAGCTTGGGAAAGAGAGTCACGTGGTGGATGTTGGACAGCAAGAGGCTGGGTTAGTAGACATCATACAGACATTATCCAATTAAAATAAGGTTAACACCTAGAAGGTGGAGTATGGGAAGGGCCTAGAAAATCCTTTGTCTAAAATTGTTTATTGTTCAAGATGTGAGCATGTGTGGCTGACAACAGTGGTTTTAACTGCAACAAGTTGGATCCTAATGCTTTTGGGATTATAAAAGATGTAATCTTGTATGGCTGAACTGGACAAGTTCATCACAATGGATTTTACTTAGTTATCTTATTTTTACTTTTTATATGCATTAATAAAACCATGCTTTTGGACTTTACAATGTGTCTTCTTGACTGAGGAAGACAGTTTTGCTGAAGAAGAGAAGCTGAGCCAGTTGATGGCAAATCTACACAGTGGCTGTGGATCACAGCAGCCAGCTTGTCCTGTAGACTCTGCTGGGTGCCAAAGGGCATCACCACAACACTCATCATCCACACACCAAACATTCAGCTCCCAGAAGCCTCAGCCATGTTGGCCAATAGTTCCATGTTGGCCAATAGCTCCTGGGATTCTGGGAGCTGAAGTCCCTCGGCCTTTAAAGGGGAAAGGTTGCCTACCCCTGTTTTAGGCGGTATGGAACAGTTTGAAACATCAAGGGTTTTACAATATATAGTGAGTAAAGGGCTGCCCTTACTGGGATGTTGTTAATATTCAGGTGTATTAATGCTTTAGTAATTTGGTTTTTGCACATTCTGTGTTGACCTGAAGTTGTAATACACCTCTCCTGAAGATTTTAGCAAATGCAGCCAGCCGACTCACCAGGCCAGCTCAGTTTCTGGAAGGGGGGAAGATGTCAGGCTGCAGGGAGTTCTTGGCTCAACCAGGGAGGATGGCTTGCTCCCTGAATGCTCCAGGAGCAATTTCACGCCACCAGATTGGTTGGCTGGGCCTGCTTGGGGCAGGACTTCTGCCAGCTGCATGAGACTGTAAGTCTCAGCTTGTGGTTTTAGACCCCAACCCTTTGCTCTGGTTTACGAACTTCCTGATTGCTTGGGATGCCAGGGAGGGGGTGGGACTTCCACCCACCATCACCTCTGATTGGTTGTTTGGCCTATATAAGGCCACTTGGCTGCAGCAGATATCATCATTTCAGTCTGGCTGTCTATGTGGAGGGAGCTCCTGGTGAGCAGAGCTTGAAAGTGGTGGTGCTGATGGCACTGGTGCTGGTGGTGGCAACAGCAGTGACAGTGACAATGAACTAAGGGATGAGAATGGACAGCCTGGGCCTGCTTCAGCCTAGCCATGCCTCTAGACCATTTCTGCTGCAGGTAGGACCATGACCCAGCTGGGGTTGGTAAATCTGCTGATCTGGCCAGCAGGAAAGACTACTGGTTGGAGAGCACTCTGTTGCCAGGGCTGCCTTCATGGGCCATCAGGTGCAGGTCCAGGCATCTGGGTTTGGAGGGAGTGTGGCAGGACCCCCAGGCTGCTGCTTTCCCTGTCTTCACAGACAATAAGGAACCCCCTGGCCTTCTTTTGTCCAAGAAGATCAGGAAGTGTGTCCTCAGAGGATAACTACATGAACGTTTTCACCTTTCTAAAACCTGCAGGAGAGGAGGGTTGTTCCCCCAGGTCTAGCAAGTAGGGGAAGCGAGAGTCTAAAACAGACCCTGTTGATCAGTCCTTCACCAATTGGATGGCAGGTTATTCTGTTCATCAATTGGATGGCAGGTTATTCTGTGATCATGCTGGCTTATTCTGAGCAGGATTGGCACCTCAACAACCACAAGATCAATGTTCTCAGGGCCTGGGATACTGCTGGGGAGGCAATAGCCATCTCTATGAAACTTCCTTCCCCAAGTGCACATCCCATAACAGCAATGCCAGGTGGGACCTCATCAGCAATGCGATCTGTCTGGTGGAGGTGGGGCCCCACATCAAGGGAAAAAGGCTTTTGTGTTGGGAGTTTAACTTAAGGAAATTTGTCTGGGTCCACTGTAAGTTTGAACATTGCTGCAAGCTCTGCTGGGGGCTCCATGCCAAACTGGCATGCTTCCCCCCAAGCTGGTGCCCAGCAGCCCTTTTGCCCAAGATGGTCTATTCTGGCAGCCTCTGGTACCAGAGGGCTGGGAAGTCCAAAATGAGCCTACTGAAGCTGTCTGGCTCACTCCCACCCCTGTGTGCCCTTCCACTTTGCTGCTACCCCTCACACACTATCCAGACAGGAAGGCAGCCACTTTCCTGGTGGATGGCTTCACTCAGGGTTTCAGGATCCCCACCATGGGCCCACAGGTTGCCTCTGATGCCCCTAACCTCAAATCATCCCAGGACATGCCTCAGGTCCTCAAGAACAAAATCATGAAGGAGTGTGAGGTGAACAGAGTGGCGGGCCCCTTTGCTTCTCACCTTGCCCAACCTCAGGGCTTCCTCCCAAGATGTGTTACTCAGGAAAGTGCCAGGCAACTTTTGCCCCATACATCACCTTTCATACCCCCCCCCCCCAGGATCACCTCTGAATAACGCCATCCCTCCAGAGCTTTGCTAAGTACATTACACTTGTTTTGACCATGCCGTCCAGTTCATTTGGGCATGTGGATGGGAAGTCCTCCTGGCATTCTGACTGCTACATGTCTACCCCAATGATTTTTTCCTCCTGAGTTTTAATTATGAAGGGCAATAGTACTTTGACAAGGCCATGTCCATGGGCTGCTCTATCAGCTGTGCAGCTTTTGAGACCTTCAGTTCCTTCATGGAGTGGGAAGTAAAAGCCCATACCTTGTTTCCTTTGATGACACATTACCTTGATGACTTCCTTTTCACTGGGGAGGACAGAGGCAAGGGTTGTGCCAAACTCCCATCTTCTTTCCAGGCATTGGCTGCTGAGCTTGGGATCCCACTAGTGGTGGAAAAGACTGAGGGCCCCACCACCTCCCTCACTTACCTAGGAATTCAGCTGAATTCAGTGGTCAGTGTTTCTCGTCTACCAGACGAAAATCTCCACTCCCTCCTCTCCATGGTAGAGGTCACTCTATCAGCCCAGAAAGTCACCCTCAGGGAGATCCAAGTCCTACTGGGGCACCTGAATTTTGTGTGCAGGGTGGTTTCTCCAGGCAGAGCCTTCTGTGCTTGGTTGGCCAGGGTCACAGCTGGGGTCATGATGGTGCACCATCACATCTGTCTTAACCTCAGATTGTCTGAAGAATTCCTCAGGGATTTCAATGGGGTGTCCTATGGCAATGCCCTTGGGACTTGGGACAAAGTCTACAGGTCCACTCTGATGCTTCCAGGAGCCTGGGCTTTGGGGTATTCTTCCAGAGTCACTAGTGTGCTCAGTGCTGGCCCACCCACTGGGAGTAGGAAGGCATTCTCAGGGACCTCACATTTCTAGAGTTCTTCCCCATTTTCACAGCAGTGCACATCTGGAAGGATACCTTTTCCAACCAAGCAGTGTGACAACCAAGCAGTGCTCAACGTCCTCAACTATGAAACCTTCAAGTCTGAAAGGATCATGCTTCTACTCTGCCATTTTATTTTGCTGTGACTCTGCAACATCACCAAATTCAAGGCCCGTTTTGTGCCTGGCCTTGAGAACAACATTACAGATTATAGGTTTTTTTTTGGGGGGGGGGGATCGGGCTGTGTGGCCATATTCTAGAAGAGTTTCTTTCTGATGTTTTGCCAGCATCTTTCTCTGAAGATGCCAGCCACAGATGCTGGTGAAACATCAGAAAGAAACTCTTCTAGAACATGGCCACACAGCCCGACAAACCCACAAAAAACTATAGATGCCAGCCATGAAAGCCTACGACTTAACATTACAGATTCTCTCTTGCGTTTTCAGGAGACCAGGTTCTAGCAGTTGGCACCTGGAGCAGACCCCTTGCCCATACTTTTCCTAGAGGAACTGTGGGAGGTTGGAAACTTGCTGTGATGCAAGGCATCCTGTCTTTGCTGGCCCCAGCTGCTCTCAGATGTACAGGATGGCTGTTTCCAAGCTTTTCACCTCTTTTTGTGAATATAGGCCACATTGGCTAGTCTGGTCTCACATCATCCTCCAATTCCTTTTATGGTTAAGGGAGTCTGTCATGGCAACTTGCACCATGTCAGTCCACTTGGCTGGTATTTCCTTATTTTCCAAAGTCAGGGTGTTCCGGGATCCTTGTGCATCCTTCTTAGTCAGGAGGTGGACATTCGTTCCATATAGGGGGTGCTAAAACCACAGCAGAATGCAGACTGCCTGTGGACTCTATAAAGAAGATAGGCTGGTGGAAGTCCAGGCCATTTGCTATTTACCCCTGTCCAGGCCTGAACCCTTGCTCAAGATAGCCAATGAGGACTGTGGGGGCAGATTAGGGGCAGGTACAGCTTTCAGGGGGGTTCATGGAAGGCAGCCACCCCTGGAGGGGCAGCCTTTTGTGTGTAGTATGGGCCGTGGATCTGGTGGGCATGGTTTCCTGTACTGTGGAGCACAGGATTGGGACTCCCAAGGGGACCCAGCAGTGAGGTGTTGCCATTGCGGGGCAATTCATCAATAGCATTCGCCAGTGACAGAGGGGCAAAGATGCAAACATGCGATCAGTTGTTACCCCTTCTGTCATCCTATAGTCCGGCTATGACTGGATCATTTGGTTCATTGAACAGGCAGGTTGGTCAATGCCAGACTCAGACCTGTGCCTTTGGACCATTCCTATGTGTCAGCTGTATTCAATAAAGTTGTGGCCTTTTCCTGCCAATTGTGTGTCCTGGTGTTTACTTCCTGCGATGTCTCACCTTCCCCTGCAAATATGGCCACCCGACTCACCGAGCCAGCTCAGTTGCTGGGGAAGGGGGGGGGGAGGAAAGACATTAGGCCTTGATGAGCTCTTAGCCTGGGTGGGGAGGATGACTTGCTCTCAGGATGCTCTGGGAGCAATTTCACAGGCCCAGATTGGTTGCCTGGCACTGCTGGGGGTTGGACTTCTGCCAGCCACATGGGACTACAAGTCCCAGTGACTTTTGCAGACAGAGTCCTACCCCTTTACTCTGGTTGGTAGCTTCCCTGTTTGGTCAGGAGGCTGGGGACAGGTGGGATTTCTGCCCGCCGTCAGCCCTGATTGATTGTTGGGCCTTTATAAGGCCACATGGCTGGGATGGACAGCATCATTCCAGCATGATTCTCTCCACACTCCCCCCTTCTGTTGGGTTATGGGTTTATTGGTCCTGTCACAACTTTTTAAGGGCAGCAGCATGGGCCGTGGATCTGGTGGGCATGGTTTCCTGTACTGCAGAGCACAGGATTGGGAGTTCCAAGGGGACCCAGGGATGCTGGGAGTAGTGAGGTGTTGCCATTGCAGGTACAGCTCCTCAACAGCATACTCCAGTGACTAAGGGACAAAGATGTGAATGTGTGTTCAAGTTGGTTACCCCTTCTGTCATCCCAAGGCCTGGCCATGACTTGGCCTTTTGGTTCATCGAATAACAGGTGGGTTGGTCAATGCTAGATCCAGACCCATGCATTTGGGCCAACCCTACCTGTCAGCTGTATTCAATAAAGTTGTGGCCTTTTCCTGCCAATCATGTGTCTTGGTGTTTACTTCCTGTGACATCTCACCTTCCCCTGCAACATTTTGTTACTCACTTCATGAGGAAATCTGTGGAAAATTCTTCTTCTTCTTCTTCTTCTTCTTTTAAAAATGGGTGGAAATATTTTTGACAAAGTGGAGTGGAGAATTCAACTGACTCAAAATGTTTTCAAATCTTGAAATTTCAACTTCTGTTTTATTACTAAAATAATCAACTACCATTTCAGGAAGTGTTAGGGAGGCATTCCTTAGTCTCCATGTGCAACTGATATCTATGCTTTGGGAGACCTTAACCATTCTATATACTTTTATCATAACAGATGGCTATTAACACTAAAGTAATACTAAACATCAAATTGCTAATTTTCAAAATGCATGGAAATGTTTGGCTAAGGTATATCTAGCTAATAATAATAATAATAATAATAATAATAATAATTTTTATTTATATCCCGCCCCTCTGCCAGGCAATCGGGCCGGCGTACAACATATCAAAACATAAGAACAAATAAAATCAGTTCAAATCCCATCCGTCCTTCCCACACCCACCCAACCCCTGAAAACAAATCAAACTAAATGGATTAAATAACAATAATTAAGCAATTAAACAATTAAACAATAAACAATAAACAATTAAACAATTAAACAGTAATTTAAAAACCCGCCGATGTTCTCCCCGGTTCTGCGCCGTCCCCAGCTGCTCCCGGCTCCCAGGTGATGGTAAGGGGCAAGAGAGTCCTTCAGGGGCCTGAGTCCTCCAAGAGCGCTGCCGGCGCCGCGTGTGCTGGGGAAGGATGGTCCTGGGCACATGCTGCCAACTGTCTTTCTCCCTCTGTGCTGGTGGAAGTGGTGGAGAGGCAGATTTTTAAAGCCTCCAGCAGCTGTCTTTTCTCCCTCTGCGAAGTTAACATGAAGATCCAAATTTCACTGGTGTTCATGTCTTCCCTCCACTGGAAATAGATTCCATCTATTCCACAGCATTTGTTATTATGGTCAGTTCATCACCTGGCATTGCCAACCTTCTGGCGGTACTGGAAGCTATTTTGGATCCCATGAAGGAAATTAGACAGGGTATCAATTGAATAAATAATAAATAAAAAAATGGTGGGAAAGACCTTCCATGCTTAGCTGGGCTCATCCTCAGTCCATATGCAGTCTATCACCTGAGACAATACTTGTAGCCATACCAACTTGATCAAACTACTATTTCACTGATACTTTTTTCACTGTTGAATATGCTTCATGTACATTATCTCAACAATTATTTCAGCAGAGCAGATCAGCATTATTATCACCATACTGCAGCGAAGGATGAAGTTGAGAGACAGGTGCCTGATTAATCCTTTGGCAAGATCAAGTATAATATAACTCCTTGCCACTGGCAGATCCTTATCTGCAATGGTTTCAAGTTGTTGGGGCTTCTAATCTGCTCAAGAGCAGAATAGCAAATATTTTGTCTCATTCAAATGAAAATTCAAATAGTTTACCCCAAAACACCTGTGAAACTGAGTATATTCTTGATGTTACTGACAATTTCCTATTGATGGGAATTCCAGCCCTGTCAAAGACCTAACCAGTTAACCTCTGGCATGGAGAACAACACAGGTTATTGACAGAATAATTAAACATATTTTATTACCTTTTAGAAATTGATTAGCAGGGATGTATTTCTTCAGTGATGTCATTTTCAGAGGATACAATGAGTAATTATAGCAATTGTCTTCCTGCTGTAAAAAAATTCTTCAACAGCTGCAGTATTCAAAGAGTATTAGAAAGGTGTGTAACATAGGACATTATCACACGTGGGCCAGAAAGCGGAAATAAAAGTGGAAATGAGGCATCCCGAAAATAAACGGGAAATAACCCTTGTTTCTGTATACGTCATTACCTTCATTGCGCATTTACTGTAAGTGTATCGAACGTCCACACACAAGAGAAAAAAACCCGTAAATGTAGCCAAAATGAGCCTCCTGCACATGCGCAGAGAGAGGAATGCTCGCTGGAACCATGGCAACAGCGGGGAAATGCGCCACAATACGTATTTGGTTATCAGACCTACGGTAAATGCAAAATGATTCCCGTCGCGCAATTGCAATTCCTGAAGAAACCGAAATTCAAAAGATCTCGGTTCTTTCCACTTTCTGTCGGGGTTCGGTCGGGGTTCTGTGCAATGTCGTGTGGAAACACGAGCAAATAATCCGGATTCGTTCGCCATTTCATTTGGATTCTGTTTGGATTGAGCCCCGTGTGATAATGTCCCTAGAGTTATGGATCTGTAACTACTCTGTATTCAATTATACTGTATATTCATGATCATGACACTATTGTCATGATTGTAAATGTCCCCCAGAGCCCACCCAAAATTGTAGGGTCCAGCTCAGAGTGATACTGGTCTTATTGTTTTCATTATATTGTTATGTTTTAATTTTTCCTGGTTTAATTCCGTTTTAAGGGGTGGGAGGGTGGATTATGGGAGGAGGGAATGTTTTTAACTTGGTTTGTTTTAAATGTTGTAACCCACCTCGATTGCCATGCAGAGGGGCAGGCTATAAATAAAATTTATTATTATTATTATTATTATTATTATTATTATTATTATTAAAGGCTGTTGATCAGAATAGCTGCTGCCTGTTAAGGTAAGTTGGGGGATGGAGATGGGGGGGGGGGGGGTGTCAAGCCAGCAAATGATACTAACAGCTTTGCCAGAAATAATACAGCTTGAGACCACTTTAACTGCCCTGGCCTAATGCTTGGGAATCATGGGAATTGTAGTTTTTTTCTGAGACATTAAGCCTTCTCTGTCAAGGAGCTCTGGTGCCACAATAAACTACTGTTCCCATGATTCTCTAGCACAGCCAGGGCAGTTAAAGTGGTCTCAAGCTGCATTATTTCTGGCAGTCTGCAAAGGCCCTAAATCAGGCATAAGTCAGTGATGTAGGATCCTGGCCATTGTTTTCTGCATGCAAAACACTGTAATTGAGCAGTTTGTGCAAAATTTACATATGGCTTTTTTGGCACATAAAACAGTATTTTCTGCCTCAAAAATAGTATTTATTTTTAGTAGTGGCAGTATTTTTTCCTTATCTTTTGTTTTGTTACTATATGTAGCATTTACAACAGCAAGAGAAAAATATTTCTTCAATGACCTGGATAATATTTGAATTTTTCTATATGAACAGCACCCATGGTTCACTGTAATCCCTAATTCACAGCTGAGATCCTTCAGTTAGTATTTAATTATAAATTCATTTATGGATCTTCTTCAAGTTCACTTTCATTAAGGTTGCATTTGGTGTTGCTGCTTGTTGAAAGGACCAACTAGAAATTGCATTAATACATTTCTGGATGTTGCACTTTACTCTCAGAGCACATGTCTGTTGTCAGTTCACACAGCCATAAACAAGAAACTGATTAATTGACTCTGGACAGATAGCTAGATGTAGCATTACTGATAACTCCTTTCCTTGTATGTAGATTTGCACTCATATAACCTGGTCCTGTCAAGAGACACTTAATATGTTGCTTGTGCTACCACAACTAAAATCCCAACAGATTGTAACTAGTTTCATATAAGAGAAGTGAGGAATCAACTCTGGGTTTTAGTACAGACTTTCAAGATGTTAAACTTTATCCCCCCCAAACCTTAGGGAGCTGTCTTAAAGTACAGATTAAATCCAGGAGTGGAATCACCACTCCAATAATTTGGGAGCCACTAACTGGTCCTGCTTTCAACCATGTCAAACTCAAGGAAACTGTTTAATGTTACCACCACAGGACTTGCATATAGGCTGGTAGGTGTTATTGGGCAGTCTAGACTGGCCACACTGAGGGATCTCATTTTGTCGATGATACATATGAAATAGTGATATTGGGAGCAAGGGATTTCATCACTGTGTTGTAGATGGCTTTTGTGGAAAGTAGTTCACTATAGCTGGATAGATAGTATAATGAAGAGAAAGTGGAATGTCTGTAATAAGGAACCCTGTAAAGCAGAAGTCAACCTTCCAACAGAAGCCTAATCTAGCCCATGGAAGGCATCATCCTCATCTTCCTCTCTCAATGCCATGTCTCTTCAGGCTGGGAAAGAGAAATTGTTACTATTTGCAGTCATTTATTTGGGACTTCCAGGAATGCTTAGAAGCACCTGATGAGAGTGCATCTCTCTCCTTTTGACATTCCTGCTGAGGAGGGGAGAATTTGTTTGTACATCAAAGTACATCAAAAGTCACACTTCCTCTTTATGTAGGAATATAATGATGATAGAAAAGCTTGATCCTCCTTCCCCTATTTCATCCAACCTACAGTGGGCTGCAGGTAAGGAATTTGCATCTTAATTTCATTACCCTACCCTGATGTAATGGACAGTGATAGGTAATAGTGAAAGATATAGAGCATCACCATATGAGTATTTAAGAACATTAAAGACTGAGGGCTCTGCAGACCGGCCCAAAAGGCCAGCCTAGAGGCACAGTTGGGGCAGGGCAGCTACATGCTGGCCGCCTCAACCCCATGTTGATGCTGTCCTGATGCTGTGCGCCATTAAGCACAGCACACAGCATCAGGACGTCCTTCCGGCGCAGCGTTCTGACACACTGAGCCAAAAAGGGTGCTGAAGAGCTGCACGCCAGCTCTTAGGGCAGCCTTTTGCCACCCCTGAAAGGAATGGCATTTTGCTGCTCTTTTCAGGATGGCAAAAGGGAAGATTGGGGCCGCAGCATGGGGTTCCTGTGGCCCCGAGCTTCCACTTCTGGGACGGCCCAGAGCCACCTATCTGCAGTCCCCCTGAGACATATGAGGGGTTATTATAAAGTATTAATTGTCACCTGGAAGTTATTATGGTATATTGATGATTTTTTTTTCAGTGTCATCATCACCAAGTGACTTGACAATGCAGATGGTGTCATTCATGAAGTGGAAGAGTGGTTTCAGGTGCAATCTGCAGACCTCTACCATAATGGTATTCAGAAGGTCAAGAAACACTGGAAAATGTGTAAATCTGCATGGTGACTATCAACTACAAATCAAAACAAACTTTCTGTCAATTTTTTAAAAAGGTGATAATTAATGGACTTTCGGTTGGTCTGGTGTTCCAGTAAGACGTGTTTGTGAGTTTGGGCCATTTTGCTCAGCAAGGTGTTGAATTTTAAATAGCTTCAATAGCTATAAAAATCAACATACACCTCCCTGGTAAGGGGGGTGCGAAGGGGCTTCTAGTTATGAGCCTGCGTTCTTAAAATAACAAAGTGCTGGGACAGGGAAAGAAGAAAGAAGGAAGCAGCCGCTGCCTTGCTTGAGACTACTGCTTAAGCAGTTAGAAACACCACCAATTTTATTTAATGCTGAGCAAATTAGCGTAAACTGGGTGAGTTACAAGGTCCTAGGTTTGAGCATTCCAAGAAAAAATAAGTTTTGTTAAAGGATTAGACTTGAATGAAGCAGAGTTGAGGCTGAGACCATGTATTAAAACAACATTTCTGGAACTCTGATATTGAGTCTGCATTGGATAAGGAGAAGTGGAAATCTAAGAAGGCTCCTATCCCTGTCCCTGTAATTGAATGGGCGGTGCAACATTGCTGTATGAACAGATGGATGTGGGAAGAATATAGAGAGTAAACAGAGAGTAAATAACCAATGTGATCTGAAAGTTAGGAGTGAAGGAGTGAAAGAATAACTTGAGAAAACCATTTTCCTGATAACATTGTGGTAGGATTGGACTTTCTTTCTGTCTACATCTGATTCGATTGTGGATATGGTACGGTAAGGAAGATTTTGGAGAAGGTGAAGAAGAGGCAGCGCTGCAGTGAAAGAGGGATGGTGCCTTGAAGAAATCAGCGCGAGAGATGATGGGAGTAGTAGTTTCTCCTTGACCTGGAAGCAGAGGTGTTGCAACACAATCCAGGTGGCCCAAAGCACTCTGGGAACTGTAGTGTCGACAGTTCCGGATGTAGTGCCTGGGGCTGTTAACCCATTTGTTTCAATTGAGCAACCTCGGTGCTCGATCAAAGCACTCTGGGAACTGTAGTCTTAGCGAAGACAGAGGTGTTCCTGGAGGTACCTTCCTGCCAGCACTAATTAAGCAATTTTGGTTGTGGAATAAAGCATAAAGCACTCTGGTAATTGTAGTATTGACAGAGACGGAGCAATTCTTAGGGTTACAAACTTGTCAGGTTTAACTGAAAGAGGTTGCTTGATGTTGAAAAGCCTGAAAGACATAGCACAATATTTAGGGTGCTGCAGTGATGAAAAAGCTGTGAGAATCAACAGCTCAACAAATTTAACAAATTTAACAAAAGAAGTGTTGTGGATATTGGCTAGCCTGAAGAAGGGAATAAAGTGTACTTAACAGACATCTCACAGAGGAAAGAGCCCTTTTGGAAAGATGAATGGCAGTGATGGAAGAATTGCCATTGAGATAGAGTTTGTTTAATCTAAAGAGTTTGTTTAATCTAAACTTGAGGGCTTTACGCTCTTATCTCTAAACAGCTGTCTTTACTGGATGAGACATAGAGATATATTCATATAATAAGGATAATTGTGTATAAAGGACATAGTTGAAACTAATAGAGGTGCACATGTAAGGTTGGGAGATTTGTTTGATTGAATAGCTGACAGACTGACTCGGATTATATCACATTGACTTGGGTCATACCATATTGGTATATACTAGATCATATTAGTGATATACTGTAGTGATTAAGGTTGAACAAAGCAGGAAAAATGTCTATGAATTTAAGGAGTCAGACTACCAAGACTCAGGCCTCCCAACAAAGGAGGCCGTCTTTAGAACAAGCCAAAGTCAGAGACCCATATACTACATTGCTCGAAGAAATAAAATTAATAAGGACAGATATAAGTAGAGAGATTCATGAATTAAGGCAGGATATGACTGATTTTAAGACAGGAATAAAAAGAGAACTGAGGGCTGAAATGAAGGATGTCAGACAGGCTGAAAACGAGGGTTGGAAAGCAAGAAAAAAAAGCAGGAGAAATTTGAAGGAATCCTCGAGGATGTGTAGGTGCTCCCCAAAGATTTTGAAGAGGAAAAGATAAAAAGAGATGCCAAACAAAGAGAAAGAGATATTAAAATAAGAGGCCTACCTGAACAAGAAGGGGAAAATCTAATGGGTATTTTAACCCCGATCCTAGCAATTTATTTAGAAAAACCAGAACACCTTTGGAGGGATTCAACAACAGATTCGGATGGCATGGATACTTATGTTATGATAAGGATAGAGTTCACAAAGAATTCCAACACCACGTAATAAGAAGAAGCTTACTTAAAACTTGGAAAGAACTGAAAAAAATAATATACACTAAAATACCTTTATGGACTTCACCACATGAAGCTTTTTTTGGAAGATGGACAGCCCTTCGAATTTGGTTAAAATATAAAGAGATACTGGAGAAGATTGGAAACCAATTGGAACTTAAAGCTATGTCTGAGATTCAACATTTAGATGATAAAATGCACTGGTTATTATATACCCAAATAAAGGAAAGATTTAAAATGGATATTAAGCTGCAAGGGGTGGAAGAAGAATTGAAAGACATAGATAAAATTTGGCTGGGGACAAGAGAGAAGAGAATAAGTAAATTATATAAAATATTAATGTGTCAGAGACAGGAAAAAGAAATAATATCAGACAATATGATCAAGTGGGCAACAGACATTGGTAGGACAATAATGGTAGATCACTGGGAGAAAGCAAGGAAAATGACAAGAAAATTTACTCGCTCTCAAGACATAAGAGAAAATCAATGGAAAATGGAACAAAGATGGTATCTCACCCCTGCTAGAATGGCAAAAATTTATAATAATAATAATAATAATAATAATAATAATAATATTTATTTATATACCGCCCTAGTGGAAAACCAATCTAGGCGGTGAACAATAGAATTTAGAAATTACAACAAGTTAAAATAACAACAATCCCTCCTCCCCCCCTAAAACATTATTAAATCAAATACAATTAAAGCAACCGCAATTAAGCAGTACTTAATTAAAACCAATTATAATAACAATTACAACTACGACTAATACACACAGCACAGCAACTATGGAACAATACAGCAGTCCCTAAACTCCCGTGAATCTACATAAGGGAAGAGAAAGGGTCCTATAAGTGTCCAGCTTCGGAAGGTCTCCAAATTAACTATCTAGTCTGGAAAGGCCTGCCGGAAGAGATCCGTCTTGACAGCCTTTTTAAAGCTGTTTAAGGATGTTAATTGATGGATCTCATCTGGCAGGCCGTTCCAGAGTCTGGGAGCGACGATAGAAAAGGCCCTCTGGGAGGTAGCCGCAAGCCTGGCTCTTTGGGGCTGCAGCAAGTTCCTCCCAGAGGATCGGAGGGCACGGGGAGGATTATATGGGAGGAGGCGGTCTCTGAGATAAACGAACGAATGTTGGAAATGTAAAAGCAATGTTGGATCTTGGTATCATGTTTGGTGGAGATGTCCCCAAATGAAAATGTATTGGGAAAAAATACACATGACGATGGAAGACATACTTAAAAACAGACTTGAATTATATCCAGAACTATATTTATTAAATATGACATACAAACTAGAAGCAGATATAACTAGAAAATATTTGAGACTAATACTTTACATGGTCTCGGCAGCAAGAATACTAATAGCCTCCAAATGGAAACAGGAGACAACTCCAACGGTAGATGAATGGCTATTGAAATTGTTAGAGATGAAGGAAATGGACAAATTGACAAGGTTATTGAATAATGAGAATGTGGAATTGGTTGAGGAAGAGTGGGCTCCAGTGGAAGAATATATAAATAGAAAATGGGAATAAAGCAGCAAAGTAGTTATTAAGATTGTGTAAATGAACTGGATCTGAGATGATGATGGAAGTAATAGATACAGAAATGATGTATGCAAAATGTGAAAAGAAATGTACTTACTTTCAAAGAACTATTGAGAAGTTTGAACTATGGGTAAATGTACTGTAAAGATGACTAAGAATATATTTTAAGTGGATTTTTTATGTTTTTTTAAAATAAAATAATATATATATATATATAGAAAAACCAGAACACCTTTGTGAACTCGAAATAGATAGAGCTTTTCGATTGAACTCTAGAGTATCTTTACAAAAAAAGTGCCTAGAGATATAGTGATAAATTTTGTTCGCAAGGCCGTAAGAGATCAAATTTTGAGTAAACAGAATGAAGTTCCCTTAATAGTGGATGGTATTGAGCTAAAGATATTTAAAGATGTAGCTCGTACTGTGATCAGGAGAAGGAAAGAATATGTATTCCTCACAAACCATTTACAAAAATTTTAAATTCCATATAGGTGGCTGATCCCTGAAGGCCTTACCTTCTGGTTTAGAAAAATAAAAGTGGAATTAAAATCATTACTTGAAGCTAAGGAATTCTGGAGGAAATATAGAAGGGGAGTTTAAAGTTGAGGAAAAATTCGAAAGTAAGCGAGGTCATAAAGAAGAGGGAAGGGAGTTTACTAAAAGAAAAGAATCTTGTAAACAAATGGAACCAGAAGGGAATGATCCGGAGGTAGAGAAGACATTTAGAGAAAGAAAAAAATATAAGAGAAAGGAGTTAGAGGACAGTAAGCAGGAGTATAGAAAAGGCACAGAGACAGAAGAAGGGAAAGATGCTAGACAGTGAGAGGAATGTGAAGAAGTCACACAAAAAATGAGTAATGTTACAGTACTGGAAGATAATGAGTCTTTGCTAGAAGTAACAAAAGGAGGGTTAGCCGGTTCAGACATAGAATCTGAAATAGAAGAAGATGCGGGGAAAGCGGCATTAGGGGAGTTATCAGACGATGAAGAGGAATTCAGTTGCAGAAATGTTGAAATCTAATAAATTCCTCTCATGGAATGTAAAAGGTTTAAATAGGCCAGTTAAAAGGAAGCAGATTTTTCATTATCTAACAAAGATCCAATGTGAACTAGTTTGCCTACAGGAAACTAAGATTAGAGAGGATGAAATACACTATTTGAGATGTAACAGATTAAGCCGTGAATTTGTGGCAGCATCGAGTAAACGAAAACGTGGGGTGGTTTTATATGTAAAAGATAAATATGAACCTCAAGTAATATTACAGGACCCTAAAGGCAGATTTATTGGGGTGGAAATTACGATGTATGGAGAAAAGTTGTTTGTAATCAGCTTATATGCCCCCAATGAAAATAAAGGGAAATTTTATAAAGATTTGTTAAATAAATTAAATTATATAAACATTGAAGCTATGATTGTAATGGGGGACTGTAATGGGGTCATTGACCCATTGATTGATAGACGGTCTGAAAAGGGTATAAAATCAGGTCAAGCGAAGCTACATAAAGAGCTATTTGACCTGATGGATCTATATAGCCTTGTTGATGTGTGGAGAGTTAAACATACCCAAGATAAAGATTTCACTTTTTTTTTCTGTGGGCCACAAGTCTTGGGCCCATATAGACATGTTTTTGGTGACCAAAAATATTTGCACTAGAATCATTAAGGCTGATATTTCACCTAAAATCATGTCTGATCATTACCCAATTTCAATTGAATTTAAAATTAAATTGACAGAATTCAGCTGGAGATTGAATGGAATACTGTTGAAAGATGAGAGAATTATTAAAGAGGCTAGAGAGGATTTGAAAAATTATTTTATAGACAATATGAGGCATGAAACACCTATGAGAATTATCTGGGATGTGTCGAAGGCCATGATGCGTGGTTTATTTATGCAAAAGGGATATGAACGAAAAAAGGAAAGAGAAGCTAAATTCAAAGAATTGAACACACAACTAAATATTAAAGTGGCATTGTTTAAAAAATATTCAAAAAACATGTCCTTATCTGATGAGATTAAATGCTTAGAAGAGAGGATACAGCTGTTGTTGGCAGATGAAGTTAATATAAAAATGAAATACACAAAGCAAAAACTCTTTGAAAGATTAAATAAGCCAGGCAAATTATTAGCTTATCATCTGAGACAACAAAAATTGAAAAATGTGATAAATAAACTAAAAGATAATGGCAGAGAGTTAATGGATGTAGATGAACTTAAATTGATTGTTTGGAAATTCTTTAATGAGCTCTATGAAAAAAGAAGCTGTTGATTCAGACAAAATAGATAAATATTTGGAAAAATGTAATCTAATACCTTTTTCAGAGGAACAGAAGAAAAGCTTAGATTTGAAGATTACCATGCATACTGGATGCCATAAATAAGTGTAAACTGAACAAAGTGGCTGGTCCGGACGGATTCCCGGCAGAGTATTATAAGATATTTAAAGATCAACTAATTTTTCCAATGGAGAAAATGATGAATAACATAGGTCTGGAAGAGTGCCCAGATACATGGTCTGAAGCAAATATTACAATAATTCCCAAAGATGAGAAGGATAGCACAGAGATTAAAAATTACAGCCCTATTTCTCTGTTAAACACAGATTATAATTTTTTTGCAATAATATTGGCTGAAAGACTCAAAAAAGTTTTAGAGGTTTGGACTCCATTAGATCAGAATGGCTTTTTACCTGGCTGCAGTATAAAAGATAATGTGAGACATATCTTGAATATCATATAGCTCCACGAAAAAGATGTAAGCAAAAAACTGGCCATGATATTAATTGATTTCGAGAAGGCCTTTGATAAGGTATGTTGGGAATTTATGATAAAATGTCTCTGTAAGGTCAATATGGGACCCAAATTTATAAATTGGATTCAGGCCATTTATAAATATCAGAGAGGCAAAATAATAATTAACACAGATAAAACAAAAACAAAAAATCGTGTTCAGAAAGGCACAAGACAGGGATGCCCTCTGTCCCCTCTGTTGTTCCTATTGGTATTGGAGACTCTCAATACTAATATCAGAGAAAATGGGTATTAAAATTCAAGTGAGACAGATAAAAATCAGGGCATATGCTGATGACGTTGTATTAACTATAACTAAACTTGAAAATATAGAGGAGGTTATCAAGGAGCTGGAGGCCTTTGCAGAAGTCGCTGGATTAAGCGTTAATAAAAGTAAAACTGTGATTCTTGTAATGAATATAAATGCTGAGGAAAAAGTAATGATTAGAGAGAAATCAGGATTTACAATAAAAAAAGAAGTAAAATATCTAGGTATTACGATAACCACCAAAAATGTAGACTTATTCAAAAATAATTATGAAAAGAAGTGGAATGAGATAAAGAAAGCCCTAGAATGATGGAAGAGGATAAAGCTATCATGGTTAGGGAAAATTTCAGCAATCAAAATGAGTATCTTACCAAAGATATTATTCCTATACCAAAATCTCCCAATAATTACAAATGAAACACCATTTAAAAAATGGCACCAAGATATTTCAAAGTTTTTATGGGGCGGCACGAAACTTCGGGTATGGATGAAGGTATTACAGGATAGAATAGAAAGAGGTGGCTTGGCGGTACCAAATTTCCAAATATACTATGAAGTATGTTGTTTCTCATGGTTGGTTGACTGGTTCCTATTAAAAAACAGGAAAATGCTATTAATAGAAGGAGCTGATTTGAGATTTGGCTTCCACGCCTATCTATTTTATGGAAAATTAAAAGCAAATAGAGATGTTGATAATCACTTCATCCGAAAATCTTTATTGAGAGTCTGGTTGAAATATAAAGCATATATTGGCAAAAATATCCCTTTGTGGGCATTCACAAATGAAGCCCTCTTTAGAAGGGAAATATTAGATGCGAATAGATGGGTGACTTATGCTGACCTCATTAAGATTGAGAACGATACAGGAAAAATAATACTTAAATCCCAAGAAGAATTAAGATCTGAAGGCTATGACTATGGTTGGTTTCTGTATCGACAACTTAAAGAAAGATTTATGATTGACAGAAACAGTAATGGTATTGGCAAGACAGATAAAGAGTTTGAATTAATTTTGGAAAAATATGAGAAGCCAAGAATATCTTGTTTTTCTGAATGGTTGTTAAAACTAAATTAGGAAAAAGATATTATTAAGGAAAATATGATACAGTGGGCAAAGGATGCAAAACAAGCTATTCCGTTGGCCCAATGGGAAAAATCATGGAATTGTAGGCTAAAATATACTTTAAGCTATGATCTAAGGGAGAATTTTCATAAAATGGTGCACAGATGGTATCTGACCCCGGCTAGATTAACTAGAATGCAAAAGGGGGTCAGTAAGATATGTTGGAAATGCAAAGATACTAAAGGCACCCTAATACATATGTGGTGGTACTGCCAATGTGCCAAGCACTATTAGTCCAATATTCACAAATCATACCTAGGAAAGTCAAATCATACCTAGGAAAGTCAAAAAAGATCCCAAAATGTATCTTCTCGGGATATTCTGTGATGAAATATTGGAACGAAACTATGGAAAATTGTTATCCTATATTACTACAACAGCTAGGATTGTCTTTGCCGCGAAATGGAAATGTAAAGAATTCCTGGATGTAAGAGAATGGTTATACAAGCTGCTGGATTCAATAGTAATGGATAAACTGATGCTGTTGTTAAGAGGAGACTCATGGGAAAGACAAAGTAAAATCTGGGAGCCACTTATATCCTATTTAAAAAATAGTGTATATTTGGGGCTAGCTGTTAAACTATTAGAATGACATGGATTGGGTTGTAGATAAATTGTAGGAGTAGGAATTTGAATGTTTAAGGAAGCGAGAATTTGAGTTTAAAACCCAGAGGGAGCTCTGGAAGTACAAATTAGTAATGTCATTGACAATTTAAATTATGATGCCAACCACTTCATAATTCTTAATTATCGGAGTTAAAGGATTACACTTTGGGGGGAAGATAGTTGAAAAAGCGCAAGGAATGTAGAATGTAAATGGAATGATGGAAGATTCTCAGCTGAAACTTAGGAAGTTTTTTCTTTTTTTAAATTTATTTTTGTCTTGTTTGTACTGAATGTATGGTTTGAATGTATAGTTTGCATGGGAGTATAATCTTGTAGGGAGGTAGGTATGTAAATAAGTCGTGATTGTGGGGGGGAGGGGGATATTAAAGATGTTGGTTTAGAAAGAAAGGAAGTATATGATTGTGTAATGTTCATAATTGTGCATTTGTGTATTCCTTCTATGTTTTTTTAATAATAAAATTTAATTTTAAAAAAGGTGATAATTAAAAACTTTACAATATGCCCTTGTAATACTGAGGAATTCAGATTAGAGAAACAAGGATATATTATGTTTTTCTGTTTGTAATTTTGAGACACTATTTTGCTTGTCCACCTCAATCTCCTATATTTTTCTTTCTATTCTCAGCATTGTTCCTATATCAATCTCATCAGCTCATTTGTGAAATCAGAGCAAATATTCATTAAGAACTGTATATAAAGTAGATTTATATGTTTCTCTGTGTTATATTTCAGGGAACTTCGGCCTTTATGGTGAATTTTCAGTGCTTAGACTCAGAGAAATGCCTGAATCATTCATTAGGAATAATTTCAGAATTTGCCACCCGTATTATTAGTTTTCATCTGAGAAGTTATATCTTTCTGATAGCTGACATAATATTCATAGTTACACACTTAGTAGAATTTGAATTCCCATCAGTTAACACAGTGGAAATTTAATAATGTGTTTTGCAAGTTCAGAAAATATTAGTCAAATATTGCAAATAGACACTATGATTCTGTTTCAGTTGTTCCAACAATGAATCATCATTTCCCTTATATTATATCTTACTGCAAGTAGATTTGGATCACTGCACCTGAATGGAGAATAAGAATTTTCTGGCAAGTCTTCTTTAAGGTGGGGGACAAAACAAGTTATCTATAAAGTTACAATTCCTTGACAGGGTATGTATGTGCAGGTGTCACATGATATATATGTCAGATATATTTATTTTTAATGACTTCATTTTCAAAATTTTCTGACCCAGTGGTCCAGCTTGCCTGATGCTTTTTAGGGCGATCTTAGATCATAAACTCCAGGGGCTGCAGAGATTGAAAACTCTGTGTGTGTGCTTTCAAGGAACACAGCTTCCATGAACCAGATATTGCTGACTGTAGCTACTAGGATTTCTCAGCATTGGCTACATTAGCTAGG
Source organism: Phrynosoma blainvillii (assembly GCA_026167975.1). Lineage (NCBI taxonomy): Eukaryota > Metazoa > Chordata > Lepidosauria > Squamata > Phrynosomatidae > Phrynosoma > Phrynosoma blainvillii. The sequence continues at coordinate 273,485,174 of JANUYF010000003.1, forward strand.
GGATGTTTGGGCTTGTAGTCCAGCAATAGCTGGAGGGCCATATGTTATGATAAAATAACACAGTGGCCCAAAAGTAGCTTAAAAATGAATACCTGCATATTTGAACAAGATATCTGCATTCTCTGTTGAGTTCAGAGAGGAATACATGGATTAAGTCCAATATTCTTAAACTCTAACACTAACTGCATAAAGTCACAATGTAAATTTAAGTAGTATTAAGGATGGGAACCCACATCTTTCTTCCTAAAGTCCAACAAGCTAAACACCATACTTTGCTGTATTGTCTATGTGTGTTAGCAGATCCAAATAAGTTGAGCATTACAATATGCATTGGAGAGAAGGGAGTGGAGAGACAGAATTAGAATTTGGAAAAGTTTTGGACAACAACTCCAATAATCCCCCCCCCCCCGGCTATGCGATTTCCAATCTAAACAAGTCAATATTTTCAAGCCTTGACAGATAAGCAATGCAACTGAACAAATATTTGTAGTTTCCTCAAAGAGCTGCCTCTGAGGACGACAGTGTGTGTTTGTTTCCTGAGCTACACAGAGTGCTTCTTCAACAGATCATTTCGGTTGGAATGCAACACATAAGGAACCAAAATGGAACACTGATCCCAGCTTGTCTTTGCTATATTTTTAAAAACTTTACTTTCCTATAAAAGATACCTCCCCCTCCTTTGTGTAACATTTTCTGTTTTAGGGTTGACAATTTTGAATCCAGTCATTTGCAAAAGCAACAACAAACAAATACAGACAGATACCTGCACAAGAACTCCAACCATCACCCAGGACAAAAAAAACACCACAATAAAAACACTGGTAGACCAGGCAAAATGCATCTGTGAACCTCACTTCTTGGAAAAGGAATTGAAGCACATAGATTAGGCTCTACAGGCAAATGGTTACTCCAGCTCAGATATCAGAAGGGCTGCCAGACCCAGAAAAACCCAGAGAAGGGAGTGGAGAGACAGAATTATGACAAGCAATTGCCCACAGGGCAATGACAAGCAATTACCCACAGGGAAGGTATTTTTTACCATACATCAAAGGAGTCACAGACAGAATAGGGAAAGTGGTGAGGAAATACAACCTCCAAATGGTTTACAAACTGACCAAGAAAATTCAACAAATGCTGTGCTGAGAGAAGGACTGGAGAGAGCCCCTCTCAGCCACAGGAGTTTACTGCATACCATGCAGCTGCAGACAAGTCTACATAGGGACCACCAAACGCAGTGTCCAAACACAAATCAAGGAACATGAGAGACACTGCAGACTGGGTCTGTCATAAAAATCAGCAGTAGCAGAACACATTATAAACCATCATGGGCATAAAATGCTGTTTGAAAACACTGAAATTCTGGACCATGACAACAACTATCAGGTCAGAATGTACAGGGAAGCCATTGAAATCCACAAACACTTGGACAAATTCAACAGGAAAGAAGAAACCCTTAAAGTAAACAAAGTTTGGCTACCAATCCTGCAAAATAGAAAAATCAGCACTCAGCAAATGCAAATGAAAAACCACCCAGGGTCAGGGGCTTTCCCAGCAGACAATGGTCGCCAATTAGCAGACACTAATCCTCTTTTGCATATCCTCACATCCTAAGGCCCTGCCATCAACAACAATACACAGTTTACATGGAAATCACTCCTCCTTACCCAAGGTCTCATAGTGTGTGTGTGTGTGTGTGTATATATATATATGTATGTATAATAATCACCTGCATTGACTTTATTAAGATGATGAATTCAGTTCTTTTTTTCAGGAATTTACAAAAATTCTCATTTTTTTTCTTGTAGGGAACAGAAATAAATTGAGATTTTAAAATGTGAAAGAGATGAAAAACAAACAAATCCCAAAATAGATTTGCTTACCTTGGGTAGTCTAGATTTGAGTGATTAGCTCTTTTTAAATAAATAAATCCCTATGTGTTGTTTTTGTTAATTGCCTTTGAGTTGACCCTGATTCTTGGCAATCCTGTTGATGAAACATCTCAAAGATCCCCTACCTTCCACTGCTCTAATCAGTTGACCCTGATTATATATATATATATATATATATATATATATATATATATATATACCCACTCTCTTCCATTCCAGTATTCTCTGAAGATGCAAGCCACAGATGCCAGCGAAACATCAGAGAGAAACTTTTTTAGAACATGGCCACACAGCCAAAAAACTCACACAAAAAATCTAACAACAAAACAGATTTTCAGCACCTCATTGTCAACATGTATGTACTAGTCTGCCTTTACTTATTATGATCTGAGATGGCCCCAAAGAGCACAGAAACCCACTGGGAGACCTTGGGCAACCTCAGACCTTGGGCAACCTCTCTCTCTCAACCTCAGAGGAAGACAATGGCAAAGTTCCTCTGAACAAATCCTGTCAAGAAAGCCCTGTAATAGGTTCACATTAGAAAAAAGGCATGACTCATTGGAAAGGCATGACTCATTGGAAAAGACAATAATGCTAAGAAAGGTGGAGGGCAGTAGAAAGTCAGGGAGGTTGCACACTAGATGGACAGATTCAATGAGAGAAGTCAAAGGCTTTACAGGACCTGAGCAGAGCAGTGGAAGATAGGGGATCTTTGAGATGTTTCATCAACAGGATTGCCAAGAATCAGGGTCAACTCAAAGGCAATTAACAAAAACAACACATAGGGATTTATTTATTTAAAAAGAGCTAATCACTCAAATCTAGACTACCCAAGGTAAGCAAATCTATTTTGGGATTTTCTCTGAAGATGCTAGCCACAGATGCTGGTGAAACGTCAGAAAGAAACTCTTTCAGAACATGGCCACACAGCCCGAAAAAACCCACAAAAAAACTATTTTGGGATTTGTTTGTTTTTCATCTCTTTCACATTTTAAAATCTCAATTTATTTCTGTTCCCTACAAGAAAAAAAAAATGAGAATTTTTGTAAATTCCTGAAAAAAAGAACTGAATTCATCATCTTAATAAAGTCAATGCAGGTGATTATTGAAAGACATCCTTTCTCCAGGCTTTCTCCCCACTATATTCTAGGTTTCTCTCCACTCTGTGTTTTGCTCAGCTTAGTTGAAATCTAGTATTGTGCAAAAAATTCCTTTCCTTGTAATGTACTTCCTTTTATACTGTATCACATTCTACAAATAATAAATGGATAACATTTGAAAGGATTGCAGATATTGAAAGCCACTAAAGGCACAAACCATGGCATGATTGTGAGTGAGAATTTTGCTACTATCAATTTCACTTTCCTCACATTCAGATTTTCTGAATTTTAGTAAATCATGAGAAAAAAGGTGAACTGGAAAAAAAGGTGTACCCGTTCTGAAATTGAATATATCATATTGAGAATATGTTATTGATGTCAGTTACTTGAAAAGTGAGCAGAAATATGCTATGGCATGTATAACCTCTTTGTGGGCTTACCACTGGCATTGCTTGACTACTGTGGAAAATATGACTGGAGTATTTAGGCTTTTGGTCTGATCCAGAACCAATATTCTTGTATTCTTTTCTCAACTGAGATACGATGTCTTATGGGCTAAGGTAGAAGGCAACAAGGAGCCAACATCTGCATAGTGGATGTTGTTTCTCATGCTCAGTATAACTTACTTCAAAGCACTGATTACCATTTCTTCAATGGTGGGCTGGAATCCTGCATACACACATGTACCAGATAGCTATATTTCTCAATGTTATTACTTTAAATTCACTTTGTAAGCAATGCACCCTGTTTATTTCTCTGGATGGAAAAAATATTCATGAATATTAAAATATCAAGAAATCATATTAAGAAGAATCCTGGACTGATAAGAATCTTCACAGTCCAAGACATATTCTACCCCAAATCCACAGATAGTTGTTTTTCACAGAAAACAGCATTTATGTGGAGGAAACAGAATTTTTTGGTATGGAAAAATAATATTTCAACAGAGAGATATTTATTGTTTCACAGAAAATGTTATTTCTATGTAGGAAAGATCTGTAATTGGGGATCTATGTAAAATGTGTACATGGTTTATGCCTATAAAACAACACTTTTGCACAGAAAACAGTTTATTTACAGGAGTTAATAATTCAGCATGGTTTATGCTGTTTCCTGTGCCGAAAATGCTGTTGTTGTTTTTTTAAAAAAATCTAAAATAACTGCATGCTAATTTAGCAGAGAATAAGTCCCAAATTTTTATTATCCTTCGAAAATTGCATGGTTTTTGAAGACTTTCTCAAAGCAGGAAGAAAACTGCTGAAGTTATTCATTGAAATCTTCAAGAAGAAACTTAGTGAAAAATTGCATCCCTATTTCTATGTTGTCAGAAAAGGGGGATCAGAGGGCACATATCTAGTTATTTTTCTGAAGCTGGGCACACTGTGACAGGCATCCAAAGAGACTTGCTCTGGCACAAAGGACAACAGATGCCTCTTTTGGGTATAAATTGGCCACAACTTTATTTTGCTGTACAGGGTCTCTTAACATCAAACAATTATAACAACACATAATGCTTTGCCACATGTGTATGTGAAGCTGTAACCAACCCAAGTGGGTGGTCCTTCACATCATGTGACAAAGCAAGTAACTTAATAACAACAAATTAACTTTAGCCCTCCCCAACCAGAACTGACATCATACTTAAATTTATGATGTAATAACAATTTACTGATGTCACATTAATAGCTGATGTCATTATCCCAAATGTTTAATTTTAGCCTAATTAACCCCAATTAATTTTAGTTAGCCAAACTATTCCCCTGTGTGTGTGTGTGTCCTTGCCCACAACCATAACCTTCATTGAGACCCTGAGTCCCCAATTTGTGACAAAACAAACAAGTTCAAGGTTCAAAACCAATAGCTTGTCATACATTAATGGAAAGTCACCATTACTTGACCGATACTTATAGGAAAATTGCTTGTCCCAGTATACAGCCAATGTCCAACAATCTATTAACAAATTAATCCCAGGGAGGGCGAAAAACCCAAGGAACCAGTCCTGGGAAAAAATTGTCAGGGATGATGGGAGTTGTAGCTCTTCACCTCTGGCTCTAACTCACCACCTTGTTATGCAGCAGAGCTGACCAGCTTTGATCAGTGGTTGATGCTTCTTTCCCAAGCAGCAGAGTTTCAGAGAATAGGCTGAAGACCCTGACAAACTCTCCAAGCCTTCTCACTCTTCTTCCTGAGATGTCTTCAAACCTCTCCAGGATTCTTCTGGTTCTTGTATCTTCCCTCAAGACACCAGACAACTCAGTAGTCTTATATAAAAGATCTACTTTATTCTACTATATATTAATACTATATGCCCTACAAATCACAATCTCTACTCCACAATGTGCATTGGCAAACATTGCACTTATAGCCATTGTTAGTCACCACCCACTAGTCGGTTCCCACCCAGTGGGTGTGTACATTCATTTTGATTGGTTTACATAGATCATCCCATACTTAAAACCAACCCAAGTATTTCATCATTTTACCTTGACTACTTAATGAATCTCAGGTGTTTGCAATCTATAACAGGTGTTTTCAATATACACTCTATAACTTTGTCCTTGGCTCTCAGGGCTTCCAAATTACATTATCCTTTTCACCTGTGTAGCTTCATGATTGTTCCTGCTTAGTCACTGTGACTATCACATACATATTTTATTTCTATTACTGTATGTCCCATGTTGCATTTTCCTTAACAAAAATTCCCTCCCGGCCCCCAAAGGCGACCAGATAAAGTCTGAGAGTAAAGTACTAAAAAGAGGGTGGGCGCGTTGGGTTGCTCGGCTACAACTCTAAAATGGCTGTCGCCATGTGGTGGTGTAGGGCTATATAGCCCTATGATCTTGCAGCAAATCTCATGATACCTCGTGTCTCACGGGATTTCCCAGCATGCATTACAAGATCATACAATGTATCTGATTGACCAAGCATGCATGAATGAAGGTGGGCATTCATGCGTGCTTGGCCAATTAGGCGTCTCCTGTCCTAAAATGGCCGGAGCAATTAGAAGCCCCTCCTGACAAGTCGGGGTGTGTGTGTCTTTCTATGAGTCTTTGAGAGGTTCACCAGATAACATCATCAAAACATGTCCAGCGGTAGGAAAACAGCTGTGTGACTCTACACTGCACATGCCTCTACACTTCATTATCATAAAAGTGGTTATGTGGTTTATAAGGTGGGCTGGAGGGAGACTTTTAACCATCATATGTTTGGAACAGAATACTGACTTTTTCATTGACCAGAAAAGTCATGATGTAAGTCTGAGTTAAATAATCATAATTCTCTCACAGGATTCCAGCTGGTAGATTTTTCCTCCTTCTTGTAAATATGTGTACATTCCAGGGCAGCAAACTATAAGACAGGCCCAACTTGAAACCAGGCAGAATTCTGGAGCAGCAAGAATCTAGCCTCATGGAACAAAGTGCAGAAGGTGGGAGACCAGATCAAAATAGACAAAACAGACCAATAACATAAGGACATAATAGTTAACCTATCCCCCTGTCTTGCCAGAAAAAAAACCCTGAACAATGATACCACTGACAAATTATATTATTGACAGAGGGGACCAGAGTAGATGTGTTTTCATTCATCACACTGAGCACTCTTCTGCCTCATCCATTTCTTACATTGTTGATTTGCTCCACATTGTCAGCTAATAACTAGTGAACAGTGAAAAATTCATACTAGTGAAGTCCTAATTATCCAGCACTTGGGGATCATTTCTTTCTTTGGGATGTGAGCATAACCTACTACACCAAGATGTGGTGAGGATACAAATACTAGAGGATCACAACTGTGTTGAGTTATACTCCTTTCAAGAGATGCAGGCAATAAATATACCTAATAAATAGGGTAACATTTTTGACCTTAGATTAAATCTTACTTCCTCTAAAGTATTATACTTTGAAAATATGAGTACATATGTGCCATGAGTTGATTGTTCCAAACGATGATCTCTACAAATCACATTGTTTAACTAAATATGCAAAATGTACAATATTTAATCTGCTATAGTCAATTTCACCAGATCTGAAATGTCCATTCCATAAGTTTCAATCAGTGCAATTTTGAATTGTTTTCTCTAGAGACATTTCAAGCAACAGAATTTAAAAGCATGAACATCTACTCATTTTAGTATTTGCAATGAGACAGAAAGAAGATTATATGATTAAAGGAAAGTAACAACTACAAACCTCCACTAGATTTAAGGGCACATAAAATTTATTAGGGAAGGTTTGACTATATGAGAATTGTGACTATAATGTGAACCTTTGAATATACAATCATAGATTCATAGAGATGGAAGAGATCACAAGGGTCATAAAGTCCCAGTGGCATTACCACTCTTGGTGTCACCTGGAGTAGGAGCCTGAAAAGGGGTCTGTTGGAGTGATGTTGGCCTGTACCAATGGTTGGCAACACCAGTGATTCTGTTGAATCTTTGGTCAATACTTGGAACACTGATCTTGCCAAGGCTATCGACACAATCACTCCCAAGCATCCTTTCCAACTGCTTCTAATCTTAAGCCAAGGTATACGGAAGAGCTTAGGAAGATGAAGCGGTTTGGACAATGACTAGAGTGCATCTGGCAGAAAACTCGACTCTTATCTGACAAAACTCATCATAAGATCTTTCTTTGTACCTATTGAGAGGCAATACATGCAGTGCAGAAATCTTTCATCTCTACATGTATTGCATCTGCAGAGTCTCATCCAAAGGAACTGTTTAAGGTGGTAGAAGAGCTGATGCAGGTTCCACCTGTGCAGAACCCACTACTTAACCCGACAACAGTCTGCTGTGTTGTGTTTAACAACTTTTTTGCTGATAAAATCTGTCAGATAAGAACCAACTTAGATGCCAGTGTTGTAACAGAATCAATTGACGAGGTGCCCAGCAACTCCATTAATAAAATTATACTGGATCAGTTTCAAGCTGTGAGTACTGATGATGTGGACAAGCTCCTTGGTAGAGAGAGAAGGACAACCTGCCCTCTTGATCCTTTCCCGTCATGGCTGGCCATCAGGGGGGATGCCTTGAGGATGTTCCTTGCAGACATCATCAATGCATCCCTCAGGGAAGGTCATGTTTCATCTTGTTTGAAGGAAGTGGCAGTTAGGCTGCTTCTGAAAAAACCTTCCCTGGACCCCCTGGATATGAACAGCTATAGGCCGGTCTCCCTGTTACCTTTTTTGAGCAAAGTGATTGAGAGCATGGTTGCTCTTCAACTCCAAGCCATCTTGGAGGAAACCAATTATCTAGATCCATTTCAAACTGCCTTTAGGACAGGATTTGGAGGTGAGACTGCCATGGTTGCCTTGGCTGATGACCTTGGTCTGGGCATCGACAAGGGAAGTGTGACCCTGTTGGTGCTCCTAGACCTCTCAGTGGCTTTTGATACAATAGATCATAATATCCTCCTGGATCACTAAGTAGGTTAGGAATTGGAGGCACTGCATTGCAGTCGTTCCGTTCCTTCCTCTCGGGCAGATTGCAGAGAATGATGCTCAGGGACAGTTGTTCTTCAAAGAAAGAACTTAATTGTGGTATCCCTGAAAGCTCCATTCTGTCCCCAATGCTGTTTAACATATATATGAAGCTGCTGGGAGAGATCATTCAGAGTCATGGGGCGGGGTGTTATCAATATGCTGATGACACCCAGATATATTTCTCCTTGTCTCGGTCTTCAGCTTCGACCTCAGATGGTGTCTCTCCCCTCAATGACTGTCTTAAGGCAGTAATGGACTGGATGAGGAAAAACGGATTGAGACTGAATCCAGATAAAGAAGAGGTACTCTCAGTAGCGGTCACAAAACCAGGTATTGGGATACAATCTCCAGTCCTGGATGGGGTCACACTCTCCTCTAAGACTGTGTTCGCAGTCTGAGGGTGCTCCTGGATCCATTGCTCCAGATAATAAATTATGTGAATATGATGGTCAGGAGTGCCTGTTATCAGCTTCGGCTGATACGCCTGCTGCTCCCTTTCCTTGAAGCTAGGGACCTTGAAACTGTGGTGCATGCACTGGTAACCTCCCGTCTTGATTTCTGTAATGTGTTCTACATTACCCTCATGCTTGGTCTAAACTTCAGTTAGTACAGAATATGGCAGCCAGATTAGTCTTGGGAACATCAAGAAGAGACCACATAACACCAGTCTTAAAGTCACTTCACTGGCTGCCTATTAGTTTCTGGGCACAGTACAAGGTGTTGGTTATTACTTTAAAGCCCTAAATGGCTTGGATCCCACCTATCTTTGGGACAGCCCCTACCATATAATCCACCCTGCGCACTTCGGTCCTCTGGGAGGAACCTACTGCAGCCTATAAAAACCAGGCTGTCTGTAACTTCCCAGAGGAACTTCTCTGCAACCGCTCCCAGATTATGAAATGACCTGTCAGATGAGATCCATCATATTCCCAACCTAACCAGCTTTAAAAAGACTGTTAAGATGGATCTCTTCCAGCAGGCCTTTCCAGACTAGGTATCCCAGCCTTGAGGGTAAGTCCACCCTTCCTCTCTTAAATTCTCTGCTGCATTTGTTGTTTACTATCTGCTGTTATTGAAATTATTGTAAGTATGTTTTAATTACGCTATTGTTTAATACTTTTTAAAGGGGTGGGTGGGTTTGGGATTATTAGGTCTCGATTGTATTGCATTTTATGGTAATTTTAATGTTGTAAGCTGCTCTGATTGCCCTGCAGATGGGCGGGATATAAAAAAACAAATTATTATTATTATTATTATTATTATTATTATTATTATTATTATGCCTGTCTCTTCCCATCATTCTGGCTGTCCCCTACCTAGCAAGACCTTGTAAGGACCACCAGGCAGCAGTGGTGGCAGTTTCTATTGCATTTCCTCCTCTCCCACTGCCTCTCTCTCTCTCTAGCTTCCCCGGCCACCCACTCAGGGCATCCAAGGGATGGCTGGGCAAGTGAGGCAGTGGGGGAGGACAGATGGGGTGTACTGTCCCCATCTCATTTGCTGTTCATGGAGAGATAGCCAGGCAGTGGAGCAGCCATGAAGGGTGAGTGTTCACTCCTCCACCATTTCCCCAAGGAGGACACTGAGCAGTGAAGGAGGACTGGGAGGTGTGGGGGTATGAACTTATGGTCACTCCACCACCCAGCTTTCTCCCTGAGGAGGAAGTAAGCATCAGAGAAGGAGGAAGGCCTAACCAGGTGTCACCCATCATATGAGGTATGGTCTGAATCCCCCACACCTCCCAGTTATACCACTGTCCAGTCCAACCCTCTGCCCTGCAGAGGTCAAAGCACTTCTGACAGATGGTCATCCAGTCTCTGTTTCAAACCCTCCAAAGAAGGAGACTCCACTTCACTCCAAGTGAAGTTCTTCCCAATTTTTAGGTGAAAATTCTTTTCTTGTATATTGAATCCTTTGCTCCATGTCCTGGTCTCTGTAACAGCAGAAAACAAGTTTTCTCTGTCTGCAATATGATACTCTTTCAAATATTTTAAAATGGCTACCATGTTACCATTTAACCTTCTGTTCTCCAGATAAAATCTATCTAGCTGCCTAAGCTGCTCCTCATAGGGCATGCTTTCCAGACTTTTTACCATTTTGGTTGCCCCCTTTAGACATATTCCAGCTTGTAATTAAACTTCTTGAATTGTGCATACCAGAAGTTGACACAGTAGTCTAAATGAGGTCTGTCCAAAGTCTTCTTGGCAGAGGTGTTCCATAGACAACATGAAATCTTAGAAGAATCCATTTGCAAGATGCTGCCATTTCAGAGCAATGGTGAAACTGAAAATAATTTATGAACTCACAAGGGAAATAAGAGTATTTGATAAAGTCAAGATAAATTTGTCAGTGTGGATGATGGGTGTTGGAGTGGTGCTCTTAGACACCCAGCAGAGTCTGCAGGACAAGCTGGCTGCTGTGATCCACAGCCACTTTGTATCTCTTACCATCAACTAGCTCAGCTTCTCTTCTTCAGGCATCCTGTTTTCTTCAGTCAAGAAGACACATTGTAAAGTCCAAAAGTATAGTTTTATTAATGCATATAAAGTAAGATAACTAAGTAAAATCCATTGTGATGAACTTATCCAGTTAAGCCATGAGAGATTCCATCTTTAGCAGATCCAAAAGCATAGGATCCCAACTTGTTGTTGAAAGTTAAGAAAAAGGAATAGACACAAAGAGACAAAGAAAACTTTTGTCCAGCCCCCCAACTCCACCCTAGTGGGTTGTACTATGCACTGTGATTGGATGATCAGCCTTTGCCCAGCCTCTGATCCAGACCCTAGCTGTGTGTGTCATCCCCCATGTGACCTGTCTCTAAGCAACCCATTGATGTCATTGTTTACCTTTTTGATTTCCTGCTTTCTTATAACAAAATCAGTGTCTTAGTGCTGTATATATGTGGGAATATTCATGTTTATGTCTGTGCAGCCACCTGGTGCTAGATTGAGCCCTGTTTAACACTTAAAACTTTTTCATGGAAAACTCCATACATCTTGTCACTCTATATCCCATTCATAACTTGACAAAATTGGATGTCTTTCAGTATATGTAAACTATGTTTGTTGATTTGTTTTAAATGTAGTGCCCACAAGGGAAGAATCTAACCACTAAAGAGCAGCTAGGCAAGCCATTCAGCAACTAAGCAGGAAAAGATGGAATAAAATGTGGTGGTACTACAATGTTAAGACATAATTTTCTCTGAAAGACATAGAAATCACAACTTAGGGGTCATGTATATGGACACAAAAGAGGGGTGCATGTCTGCACTGGCATTGATCACACTGGGACCATGACAACTACACATGCCCGGCCCTGATTCAATAATAATAATAATAATAATAATAATAATAATAATAATAATAATAATATTCATTTATATCCCGCCCAATGGTACACCAATCCGGGCGGCTTAAAGTTTAATGCATATAAAGCAGTCACGGTCCCCAACTTGGCTGCCAGCAATGAGTGTTTTTTCGTTGCTCCTTTATGTCCTGGCTCCTCAGGGTTGGGGCACCTCGGTGCAGCTTCTGGCCATATTTGGGGTGTGTGTCATGTAAACACCATGCCCCCAACACAGCCTGAAACTGGCACTTTTGGCCCATCTGCTTCAGCTTTAGTTACTGTCTGCTGACATGATTAGGTGAACCATTTTTCCACAGGATGATGTTATGAAAAGCTGTTTTGCACAGCTTCGAAGTAATATAAGATCTACTAATAAAATACATAATGTTCATTTTCTGCCATTCAATGTAATAACTACACCACCCCACACACAGTTCACAAGACAGTGCACCACATCTGGTAAATTTGCTTGCAACTATTGCAACATTCAAGTCACATACTCTGGTTGCCTATTCTGGCACACATAATTAGTCCTCATGAGCAGACATTTCCCACAGCAGAATATATGTTGCTATTGGGATAAAAAGCTACTCCACCATGCCATTAATGATTGGTCTTCCTGTAGATATATAATTGAAAACATACTTGTTTTACTTCAGGGTTTATGTTTCAAGGATATAATTTTTGTGAATCACAGAATGTATTTTAGCTAATTAGAAATAATAGTAATAGTATTTTTAGAATACATTTATTGGCAGAAAATGTTGTCTGTTGGCTACACAATACATTCTGTCTCACATGAATATTTCTCTTCTAACTCTGAGTGTTTGGGTATTGTGCAATAACAATCATTTTACCCATAAACATTCCTATAGATGTGAGATGTTTTTATCCTCATTGTAACATTTTTTTTTAAATGAAGTGGACAAGGATTACAACATTGTTCATCAAAAGGTATCAAGGAGTTGTAAAAATAATACCACAAAGTGGTCATATAATCATAAAATACAATATCAGCAATACAGAATAAAACAGCTATCCTTTCCCATATCCTGGAAAAATTTCACAGGAAGGGGGCATAAAAAGGAATAGTTTTTTCCCCCTTTGAAGTCTCAGTGATATTTTTTGAAACTCCAAACTCAGAGGGGAAGCTCTGGCATTGGAACTTCCCACCTGACCCTTTCCAAGCACTGAAACAGTGGGAAACTGACCCAATTAGCACTCAGAGAACCACAAGACCAGACAAGTGGGATTGCTGGATTATGGCAGCATATAGGCAGGAAGATCACCTAGATACACTCATACAGTAGCCTTCTTAGGATTTAGCATGGAGATAGAAAATGTGCCTCTTACAGCTTGCATTAAAGCTGGTGGCAAGAAACAAGCAGGGGTTTGGACATACTGGAAGCTTTGGTATCCGTCATCTCTCTCTGGCTCTACTCACCTTTAGGACTATAGCCGAAGACACAATAGAATATAGAAGGTCAGACCAACCAACAAGAACAAAAAAAATGCCAGTCCAAGCAAACAAAAAGTTTTCATCTCTCTCCAAAAGGTAAAGTAGGATTCCTCAGAAGCTAGGTGCCAGAAAAGAAGAGTTTTTTCTTCCTTGTTGATACATAATGAGCAAAACGTGTTTTGAGGAGAAGTTTATTTTCACAAATACCAGTATGGCATAACTGAACTAGTGCTGGATAAGACAAGTCAATTTCACTTTCTTTCATTTTTTTCTTATTTCCAGTGTTACATTTATTTTGTTCTGTATCACTTTGCTTTTCCAAAGATGTTATGAAAACTTGTACACATTTTTGTGCCACTTCCTCTTTATGCAAATTTTCTACACTAGATCTAAGCCAAAAGGCCGAGAAGCGATTTTTATATATGCAAATTTTCATGCATGTTTTCCTTGCATATATTTTTTGCAAGCAGTTCTCCTGATATCATGCATTTTACACATATTTTCACTATTGTACACATTTTCATGGGGATTTTCATCAAAAATGCCTTTAAAATACATTTTTGATCAGAGAACCACATCACAAAGTTTGTAGAAGTGTCACTACCAAATGTAACTGGTTTATGGTTTGAATACTGATTCAGGAAGTGTAAATTAGGAAAGCTCACATTAAAAGTGTGAACCAATTCATTTTCTCTTCCAACCCTAAACCAAACTAGTCTTTCTGGGGGAAAAGCACCCAATTGTTTCCCAATATCTCCAAGTATAAGGTAACTGGAAAGGTAGAAAAATGTTTATAATTAATTTCACCAACTAATTGTAGAACAAAGCTTCATTTCTGAAACAGGTTGTGCTGTGGGCATCTCTTTGAGCCACAATGGATTGAAGCTGATTCTGAAGCATGATGTAGCTTTGCTGCTTTGATGTTTTCTACCATCAAAGGATGAAAGCTGTGAATGCATCTTATCTATCTTTTGGGCTTGCCCAAGTTAAAAGCAGGCTAAAGATATTCCTGATAATGGCAGTTTGGATGACAACCAGGAATAGCAGTCTGCCTTGCACTGCACTTCAAATACACTTTTCCTGAATTACAACATCACTCTCAATTCAGTATATGGTCAAGGTGATCATTTCTTAGCTCCCTAAGCCCTCATTAATAGAACAGAGTTGTTGCTACTTAGAGTTCTGACAGGTACATTTACCATTGCATGCTCTCCACTGGTTTCTAAAGCCAATATGGCACAGGACAATGAATTATCACACGATCAGTCTAAATTTCATCCTCATTACTACTGCAACATAAAGTAAAAATGAGGGAAAAGGCAAGAGGGGATTAGAAGGAGCTCAACTGAAGAGGAGTTCTTCCAGGTTTCCATGAAGAACAAAAAAGGACAAAATGTAATGCTTCTTCCCATGGCACTCTAGGAGAAGGAAGAAAAGAGGACATGGTACTGGAAGATCAATAATGAGAAAGAACAATAGTTAGAAATAGTTGAGATGAAATGAAAATATAGAAGTCTGTCTTTTTCCTGCTGCTATATCTGAAATGTGTTTTAATCTATTTTAATGTGAATCTTGATTCATGCTTTTTCTTCTCTTCTGGGACTTGTTCTGTTTTATTTTTTAAAATTTGTAATAATAATAATAATAATAATAATAATAATAATAATAAATTATTTATATCCTGCCCCTCTGTCGAACAATCGGGGCGGCTTACAACAATTAAAATTCCATACAAAAATACAAGGTAAACAACCCACCCCACCCCTAAAAAAGTATTAAACTACACATCCGCTAAAAGATATTAACCTAAAACAACACAAGATAAAAATAAGGTAAGTACAAGAACCATAAACAAAGTGGAGCAGAGACGAGAGCCAGAAAATGGAAGAGGTAGAGCCGGGCAAACTCCTGAGGCCGGGAATCTAGTCAGGAAGGGCCTGCCGAAAAAGATCCGTATTCACAGCCTTTTAAAAGCTGCTTAAGGTTGTAATCTGATGGATCTCATCAGGCTTACGGTTGTAATCTGATAGATCTCATTCGGCAGGCTGTTCCATACTCTGGGGGCAATTGCCGAGAATGCCCTCTGGGAGGTTTCAGACAGCCTTGTTTTCATTGCCTGCAGCAAATTCCTCCCTAAGGACCGGAGTGGGCGGGGAGGATTATAGTTTACAAAATAAAATGTCAGAAAATATAAAATATAATAAAGCAATAAAATGACAAGATGTATAACCAGAGTATGGGGAAAATGGTTTTGCCTTGGTATATAAAATGTAAGAAACAGGAGTGGGCAAAGTCTTGCCTACAGCCCCCATTCCCCCAACTTTTTCTCTCACAAAAATGACAAACTATATTTCTCCGAACTTTGGGGAAGGTGCAATTTGCCATTTAAATTCAATTAGACCTCTGAGCCAATTTATGCCTTCAAAGCTTTTATGTTAGAAATGGTCGTCTGGTTTCAAAAAACTTCTTTTATTTCACACAGACAGATTAGGAGAAAGTAATGATATATAAAGGGCATGTTGCATTTTTGGCACTTACATTTAAATAGACCTCCCCTCCTGAAGGCTTCTAAGAGGTGCAAATTCATATGTGGTACAATTGTTTGGGAGAAGGTGGGCAGATGGTTCTGAGGAGATAAAAATGGCATTTGGACCCTCAGACATTACCCTTTCTTGATTAGAAATATGTAACAAGATAATACCTTCCATAGATTATAATCACAGCTATTTATCAAATCCACTTGAGGGTAACAGAGCTCTCCAGTCCAAACATCATGGTGGTGGCACTGATGATGAGGAGGAAGGGGGGGAGGGGGAGATGGAGGATGAAGATTAGTGATTTAACTTCATCTAAAGACTCAAATGCTTGTGAGGGTATGGGAACATGCATGAACCTTGTGCCTCAGAAAGAGACCTTGCTCCTATTTTCTGCATGAAGCTACATCTAAGAAAATCCTACCCCACTACTTTCCTATAACCAACAGGCTATTACTAGTTAACTATTTTTTGTTAATTCTAGGTTTACATTTCATGAATGTCTTTTGTACTTGCTTTTATTCAAGGACAGGATTCTGTGGCAACAACAGATTAATAGTGTGCAGAGTCCTACAGGTTTCTCCTTTAATATAATTTGGAGGACTGAAGTACAAAGCCATCACTGAAATGTTTTCGCCAATGAAATTATAATATTTTGGGGCTTTGATTGGGAAATATCCCTCCTTCTAATACTGAAAATTCTGAAGGAGATTGGATGTGGGATGGATGTGGAATGTACTGATTATATGTGTTGCAAGTCCTCCATTCTTGCTATCCAGTTTTCTGATCAGCTGAGAAGTGGTATGCTGCTGGAAAAGGTACAGGGATGTCAAACATGGATGACTTAATCTTTACAGGAAGGATGAAGTAGGGAACAGACCCAACTCTAGAGGCCTGATAGTCCCCATTAGTCAACTAATAGAAACATACATGTGGGAATGCCTAGGGAAGATAGACATAAAGCTATTTTGTTATTCTGCAGTAGACTTGTCACTTCAGACTAAATCATGTTAAGAAACCCAAGTAATCATATTAGTTTCTAATATTAGAAGAACTGGAATTAATTCACAGTAAACACATGTATACATCCTTTTTATGAATCTCTCCCATTTGTCCAGGGCTTGAATATAAAGGGAATAACTCAGTTGAATATAAAGGGAGAAGTTGTTGAGGGGCCAGTTCCACCGAAACTCACTATAGATACTTTTAACATGCTCATAGCATGAAGTCCCTGACACCAGTTGGCTGAACTAAATTTTCCAGCTGTTTGGGAATGGTTGCCATTCAGCTTCTCTAAAGGAAAGAAAATTTGTCTACTTGGGATTGGAACCTTGCACAGATCCTAGGCACAAGAGATTGATGATGACTTGGTGGACATACTAGAAAGAAGATGGGAGAAGTAGCCTGATTCCAAATGAAAAGGACAGTGGGAATTTTGATAAGTCACAGGAAAAACAGAAGGGAGGGAGAGGAGGAAGAGGAGGACAAGGGTGAGGCTGAAGACATGACAAAAGAAATTGAGCTGAAGCAAGAAATAAGGATAACATGGAGTGGTATGTAGCTTACTGTACAGGCCAGTCTATTTAGCTCTTAGGGGGGATATAGGGCCTAAGCAGACTGGCAGAAATAGTGCACATTAAATTGAGGCACTGCCCTGGCTCAGTGCTAAGGAATCATGGGAACTGTAATTTATTGTGGCACCAGAGCTCTCTGACAGAGAAGGCTCAATGTCCCAGAAAAAAATACAGTTCCCATGATTCCCTAGCACTGAGCCAGGGCAGTGCCTCAATTTAATGTGCACTATTTCTGCCAGTCTGCTTAGGCCTTTAGACAGCCCAAAAGGGGTGGCTTAGAGCCACCCCTTTTAGGCTGGATTGAGGCCATGGCAAACAGATGCCTGGCCCCAATCCAGCCATCTTCCAACCCTTCTCCCAAAGAGCTGGCTCTGGGGAAAGTAGTATCTAAATGCCACACCCCCAAGTAGGAGAGAAGCTGATCAGCCAGCATGTAATCTCCAGTCTGGCTTCTCTCTTGTTTGGATGTGTGGCACATCTGGATGCCACACCCCAAGCCAGCCCCAAGTGGGCTCAAACAGGCTGTCTGTTTGGCCCTTACATTCAGACATCCACAGAAAAGGCATTCTGTTATGGCTGACATTTTTAATAACTTATTCAGTTCCTATTTGATTGATCAGGGCCAAAAAACTGGAAGTAAAAGGTTGAATTCACAAATAAATTTGAACAAAACAGGCAATTCTACTTCAGGCTAGTTTTAGTTCAATTCACCTCAAATGAATGGTTATAAACTTCTATCAAAAAGCCTATAATGCAAGAACTTATCTTTCTACCAGCTGTCAGTTATTACCACAAATGTATGTTGTGTTAAAAGAGCTTTCAGGCAGAATACAGATTTAGCCAAAAATTAAAGGCATAAAACTTCAAACTGCTGAAAGATTTAGTAGGTTTTGAAGTATAGAAAATAGAAAGTAATAAAATCAGAGACAAACATACACTTTGCTCTAAAAGCTATGTATGCATACTTAAATCCCATTGAAATAAAATTGCTACCACACTTCTTACATTGCAAATATGCCAATTATTACTTCTAAATGTGACAGTGATACTTATAACTTTTTAATACATAGATTTGAGGGGAAATGATTATGAATGTATACATAGATTCCTTTTACGATTATATATATATCTATATCTATATATATATATATATATATATATATATATCTGGAAATAAAAGAACCCCCTCCCATATAATTTTAATTCTATGTTGCAGTTGTACACCAACTTTCCTTCACAGAGCAGGCCAGCATTCATGGCATCTTACATAAATTAACAGTTTTTTCTCATGTGTCTTTTCAAGTGCATGTAATTTTCTCCTGTTATCTCATTTCTCCCTAGTTACCATCCCTTCCCTTTCTTGTACTCAGGTTTGTTCATTAGCTCTTCCCCTTTGGCAACCCTTAACAACACATGGCTGAAGTAATCCAATTTTTTTAGAACAAATTAACCAAAGATCTGCTTTCATCTACTTTTGCTGTTCCAAACCTGATTATTCATTTATTTATTTATTTACTTACTGTATTTATACCTCGATCTTCAGCCAGAAAGGCTTTCAGAGTGGCTTACAGATAGTTAATTAGACATTTCCCTGCCCTCAGGCTTACAATCTAAAAAGACATGACACACAAGCAGAAGGGAATGGCAGGGGGAATAAGTCCAGCGGTTCTTCTGTCCCTCCAAGACCTTGACCATAGCAGATGGCATGGAGGGAGAGCTCTTATTATTATTTTAAGCCAGGCCTGATGGAGCTGGCTGGGCCCTTCTCTCCCTCTGATGTCAGATGGCAAGGAGGGAGGGTCAATTATTAATTATTTAGATTAACATATTTGACAAAATGTGGTATCTGGAAAAAATACTGTGTTTTGATCTACCATTAATAGAGGAAGCTCAAATTAGGTTCCAATTTGGATCATATAGAAAACAACTTTATTTATTTATTTATTTATTTATTTATTTATTTTAAATTGTTATAACCCATGTCAACAACAAAGTTTACAAGACCAGTTTGCAATTAATTAAATTGACAATTTCCTGTCCTCAGGTTTACAGTCCAAATTAGGAAAAGGGAATGGTAAGTCCAGCAGTTCCTAGCAGTGTTTCGTCTCCCTCAGAATCCAGAACAATGGCAGTTGAAACATAGAGTGAGAGGGCCTCACCAGTTGCTGGGACCCAAGCTTCATGGAACTGTTTCTGATCCCTCAGAAGTCACAATTGACTATATCACACTGACACTTGATATGTTTTAAAGTATTTAACAGACAAAGTAGAGTTATTAGACTTTTTTCTTGTTAACAACCTTTTTCTTGTTAACAAACTTGATAGATTTGTGTAAAACACAGCACATGTCTTGTTTATTCCTGACTTACCTTGTAATTTGCTTAGTGTATCTGTTCTAAATAAAAAGGAAAGTGTACAGTTGCTAAAAAGAATTCTCTGTTTGCTAAAGCACTTGAAATAATGTATAATTATTTCAATTCAATAAGCAAATATGGCTCAAGTACAGAATGAGAACAGCCTTCATCTTTGATACATCTTGAACATTGTGACCTTGAAGCTACTTTTCAACTACAGTACTTAGCCTCTGGTATCATATAAATCCAAAAAATAGTAATGATACTGCAAGTGACATTTCTTTCAGCTGAGGACTGAAAGGAGAAGCACCAATGTGCTAGATTTCCCAGAAGAACAAGATATTGTATTGTATTTCTCACAAGAGGAAGAGGCCATATTAGATTCCATGGAAGAACAGGAAAAAAATGTCTAATCTCCTGAGCACCAGAATGAGATGCATGAAGTGGAAGTAAGCCAAAGTCAGGGAGCAGTGCACATAGAAAAGTGGATGAAGATCAGACCAGGTTCTAAGGTGCTTAATGTAACACAAAAGAGGTGTATCATCTCTACACTTGTCCCTCTTTGCAAGGTCAATATAACTC
This sequence comes from Phrynosoma blainvillii, assembly GCA_026167975.1. Classification (NCBI taxonomy): domain Eukaryota; kingdom Metazoa; phylum Chordata; class Lepidosauria; order Squamata; family Phrynosomatidae; genus Phrynosoma; species Phrynosoma blainvillii. The sequence goes on from JANUYF010000003.1 coordinate 273,505,495, forward strand.
AGAGAACTGTCAGATTTAGAAGAATTTTAACAGTGGTAGGCAGCTGAGGCTATTCAGTGGATAAAACCTGAAAATCAGAAACAAATGCCCTCTATAAAAGTGGAACATGGAAACTTAAAAGAGCTTCCACCAGGGAAAAAAGACCATGGGATGCAAATTGATGTTTATAGTGAAAGAGGCTACATAAGTTAAAAGATACAAGACTAGTTGCTCAGGGCTTCACAAAATAGTTTAGGATAGATTCTGATGAAACATTTGCACCTGTTGTCAAACACAGTAATATTGCTTCTTATCATGATTGCCTCAAAATAGATCAATGTTACACATCTTGATGTGAAAACTGCTTCTATTTTATTTTATTTTATTTTATTTTATTGGCATGGAGAAATAACAGAGGAGCTATAAATGCACTAATGCTCAACCTTTTCCAGCTAGAAACAACTACATCTTTTTTGTAAGCTTGAAAAGAGATTATATGGACTTAAACAGGTTGTCAGGGCTTGGATTGTGAAACTAGACAAAATGCTGAAGCAATAAGGCTTTAAGCAAGGTGAAGCAGACTAATCCTTACATACCACCAAAAAAAGAAAATTTGCCTTTTATTTTAACATACATTCATGACTTGCTTAGAGCCACTCAGAGAAATCAGGGCCACACAAAAATTGTATGTAACACAAATAAGGAAGCTGAACTGAGAGGTATTACATACTATAGGCATTCAGACTGAAGTGGAAGGATTTGGTCCCTTTTTCCTAATCCAAAAGCAAAAGTTTGGAAAATTCTTAGAAACTCTAGGAATTCAAGAAGCTGATTCTGTAGCAACACTTATGGCAACAGACTTTCTGAAATTGTTCTGAAAACAATTAAGAAAATGAACCTCTGCCAAGGAGCCATTTGGACAGAATAGTAAAAAGAAAAGTTACTTAAAAAAGTAATAGCTTCTGCAGAAAATTCAAAGATATAGCCATGCTAGTCTGTAGAATCAGTATGTAGAGAAATCTTGTAGCATGTGTAATAAAAAATTAATCTTGGAATTTATAATTAGCTCAAAACTAGTAAATAGGATCCAACCCATTGTATGCAGGGGCTAGAGGGAACAGTTCCTGCAGAGACAGCATTTGTCCAAAAGAATGGTATTTTTACAAAGAGAGAAAAATAAATCAATAAGCAAGCACACACATATACATAGAATCAAACATATAAAGACACCCTAACATACATACACACACACAAGAACTCAGGAGTAAAACAGTTAGCTTTGATAGGAAACACAAGGCTTTCTAATGGTGATCGTTACCTGAAAGGAAGCTGCTCCAACGATGAATGAAGAGGGATCCATTATAACAGGGAAAGCACAAAGAATAGAGCTGGTCACAATGGCATAGGCATCATGAATTCTATCCAGACTCCCACTTTCCCAAGATTTTGGGAGGAAGCATTTATACCCTTAAGACTAGGCTGAGGCAAAGAGTTGCTATTGTATATCAAAGGATTCCAATGCTTTGCTTTGAAGTAGACAATTTCCAAAAGAGGGGAGATAGGATGTTGATGCTATCTCACTTTTTCAGTCGGACACATCCCTAGTTGGCTTATAAATCTTTTAGGTGTGACTGTCCTGCTTTACAGCTCCTATGCCTGGCCTTTTTGATCTGCAAATGGTTGTAAATGCAGATTCAACTCTGTTTGGAGTGCCTATGTGAGGCTCAGTCTTGAGCCCATGGCTTTCAGCATAGGGCCATGAAAACTAATCTGTAATTGTAACACATGTTTGAGACTAAGGGCCTTTGCAGACTGCCAGAAATAGTGCAAATTGAGTCCATTTTAACTGCCCTGACTCAGTGCTAGGGAATCATGGGAATTGTAGTTTATTGTGGCACCAGAGCTCTTTGACAGAGAAGGCTCAATGTCTCCAAAAAAAATACAATTTCCATGATTCCCTAGCACTGAGCCAGGGCAGTTAAAGTGGACTCAATTTGCACTATTTCTAGCAGTCTGTAAAGGCCCTAACTGAAAGAAAGAAGTTGGCAGCATGAGCTTTCGTAGACTTCAATCTACTTCTTCAGATGCTTTTGGTGGAGTGGAAGTCAGGGACAGACATATATATGCCCTTGGTATGTGAGAGTGTCAATTCAAATTCAAAATCCTTTGTGTATGGAAATGAAATAGCAAGTCCAGTTTTAATGATGGTTGTTTGTTGACAAAGCCATAGCCACTGGGTATGGAAATGAGGTGGCAAGACCAGTTTGGACTAGCCTGAAGGTGGAGAGAATGGTTGAGTGTAGGATGGCCCCATGAGGATGGGGTCGGATAGTGTTGAAATGTGTGTAGTGAGTCAGGAAGCCATTATCCCTGTTCAATCCATTGCTGAGGCACTGCAGTTTATGAATGAATTCCAATTCTGCTGTTTCTCTTTTCAATCTACTTTTGTAGTTCTTTTGTTCAAGGGCCACTTTTCTGATGTCTGAGATGGAATGCCCTGGGAGATTGAAATGTTCAGCCACCGGTTTTTGTGTATTCCCATTCTGATGGGAATGTCTGATTTATGTCCATTGTTTTCCTGATGTAGAGTGCTGATGGGCGTTGATGTAGTAGTATGGCATAAATTACATTGGAGGATGAGCACATGAAGTTCCCCTAATATTGTGGTTGATACCATTAGGTCTTGTGATGACATTTCCTGGATAAATGTGTGGGCAGAGTTAGCATCTGGGTTTGCAGCAAGGCTTAGTACCTATGTCCCCATCTGTGTCATGCGTCTTCCTGTGGGTGAGTACCTGTTTGAGGTTTGGAGGCTGTATGTAGGTGTGTAATGGTCTGCCACCAAGAGCCCTTGAAAGAGTGGCATTATTGTCTAGAATGGGTTGTAGTTCATTGATGATGCACCTGAATGGTTCAAGTTGGGAGTTCTATGTGATCACTAGTGGGGGTTCTACAATTTTCCCTCTTCAATTTGTTCTGTAATAGATCAGTCCTGGGTATACATCTTGCCGTGTTTGTTTGTTTTTACTTCATGTGGTGGGTACTGTAATTTGAAGAATGCTTGCTGTAATTCCTTGAGTTTGGCATCCCTGTCTTGTGGATATGAGCAGATGTTATTGTATCAAAGAGCTTGGCTGTAGACTACGGATGCAGTGGTATGTTCAGTGTGAAAACTGGAGACATGTAAGTACTTGTAGAGGTCTGTAGGTTTGCGATATAGTGTGGTGCTTAGATTTTGTAGCTGTACTGTGGTGTCCAGAAAGTGAACTTGTTATGTAGATAGTTCCAGGCAGAAGTTGATGGTGGGGTGGAAGTTGTTGAAACTCTGGTGAAATGGCTTGAGTGACTCTTCTCCACGTGTCCAGATTATGAAGATATCATCAATGTACCTCAGGGAGAGGAGCGGTTTCTGGGTGCAGGAGTTAAGGAAGCATTGTTCTAGGTCAGCCATGAAGATATTGGCATATTGTGGTGCCATGCATGTACCCATGGCAGTGCCATTAACTTGAAGGTATATGTTGTTACCAAAGCTGAAGTATTTGTGTGTGAGACTTCCTACAGAACAGGCAGACCTTGATGGCCAAGTCTGATAAGTTCCCATCTGAAATGGTGTTCCTGACTGCTTGTATTCCATCTTTGTGCAGGATGTTGGTGTATAGGGATTCCATATCCATAGTGGCTAAGATGGTGTTTCCTGGGAGGTTGTGGCTGGATTGTATCTTCTGTAGGAAGTCTGTGGTGTCCTTCACATAGCTGGGAGTGTTGGTGGTATATGGTTTAAGGATATTGTTCATATACTTGGAGGCACCAAATGTAAGTGTTCTGATGCTGGAGATGATAGGTTGTCCAGGGTTATTTATGTATTTTGGGTAATAGGTAGAATTTACCTGGTCGGGGCTCCTGGGATATGTCAATAAGGATTTAGTTTAGCGCTTCTATGGGAAATTTCCTGAGCAGCCTGTGTAATTCCTTCCTGTATTCCACTGTGGGATCGTTAGATAGGATTCTGTAAAATGTGTTGCCTCTCAGCCTCCGGTATGTAGGCAGATCTATCAATGATGACTACAGCTTCTCCTTTGTCAGCCTCTTTGATGAAAATATTAGGGTTGTTCTTGAGACTGTGCATGGCATCTTGTTCCTTGTGACTAAGACTCTGTTGCAAGTTGCAGTAATTTCCTGTTTTTGTATGGAAACAGGACTATTTCCTGGACCAATGACCAGCATGAACTGTAGTCTTATCACCCACAGAGGCAGAGTACATAGCATCAGCAGAGGCATGCAAATAATTCTTCTTGTTTGATCTATTTTGGCTGACTTTGAAATAATTGAAGAGAAATGATTTCTTATGAAAGACAACCAAAGTTGTATTTAATTTTTTTCCAAAAAGAGAATGATACTATTCAGCAAGTATATTGGAATGAGATGCAACAAGGTGCATGAGATTACTAAGAAAGTAGTAATCTGTGACCTCTTAGAATCATAGAATCATACAGTTGGAAGAGACCACAAGGGCCATTCAGTCCAACCGCCTGCCATGCAGGAATTCAAAATCAAAGCATCCCTGACAGATGGCCATCCAGCCTCTGTTTAAATTCCTCCAAAGAAGGAGACCCTACCACACTCCAAGGGAGTGTGTTCCACTGTTGAACAGCTCTCACTGTCAGGAAGTTTCTCCTAATATTGAGGTGGAATCTCTTTTCCTGCAGCTTGCATCCATTGTTCCTGGTCCTGTTCTCTGGAGCAGCAGAAAATAAGCTAGCGCCCTCCTCAATATGACATCCCTTCAAATATTTAAATAGGGCTATCATAGCATTCATGTTCAACTTGTGGTCCACTAAGACTCCTAGATCCCTTTCACACATAGTCTCCTTAAGCCAGGTGTCCCCCATCTTATATCTATGCATTTTATTTTTTTGCTCGAAGTGCAGTACCTTACATTTCTCTGTGTTGAAATTCATTTTGTTACCTTTGGCCTAGCTTTCTAATCTATGAAGGTCATTTTGAATTTTCATTCTGTATTCTGGGGTATTAGCTATTCCTCCTAATTTGGTGTCATCTGCAAATTTGAGAAGCATGCCCCCTATTCTTTCATCCATATCATTGATAAAGATGGTGAATAGCACTGGGCCCAAGACAGAACCCTGTGGCACCCCACTTTGCTCCAGGATAAAGAGGAGCCATTGCTGAGCACTCTTTTGGTTCGGTCAGTAAACCAATTACTAATCCACCTAACAGTTGTATTGTCTAGCCCACATTTTGCTATTTTGTTTGCAAGAATATTATGGGGAACCTTGTCAAAAGCCTTACTGAAATCAAGATATGCTATATCTACTGCATTCCCTTCATCTATCAAGCTAGTAATTTTATTACAAAAAAAATCACATTAGTCTGGCATGACTTGTTTTTGAGAAACCCATGTTGACTTTTAGTGATTATGGCATTCTTTTCTAAATGTTCACAGACTCTCTGTTTAATGAAGTGTTTTAGAATCTTTCCTGGTATTGATGTCAGACTAACTGGCCGATAGTTGCTGGGATCCTCTTTTTTCCCCTTTTTGAAGATGGGGACAATGTTTGCCCTCCTCCAGTCTGCTGGGACCTCTCCTATTCTCCAGGAGTTCTCAAAGATTATTTCCAGTAGCTCTGAGAGTACATTTTCCAATTCTTTTAATATCCTTGGATGTAGTTCATCTGGTCCTGGAGACTTAAATTCATTCAGGTTAACCAGGTATTCCTGTACTACCTCTTTACTTATTCTGTGCTGCATTTTCCCTATTGTGTCCTCTGCTCCATTTTCCTCAGGTTGAACACCCTTTTCCTTTTGTGAGAAGACTGAAGCAACGAAGGTGTTGAGTAGTTCTGCCTTTTCTCTGTCCCCTGTTAGAATTTCTCCATCCTCTCTGCACAGTGGTCCTACCATTTTCTTCTTCTTTCTTTTGCTACGGACATACCCAAAGAAGCCCTTTTTGTTGTGCTTGACCCCTCTAGCAAGCCTGAGTTCATTCTGTGCTTTGGCTTTCCTGACTTTACCCCTACATGTGCCAGCTATTTGTTTGAATGCCTCTTTAGTGATTTTGTCCCTTTTCCATTTCTTATACATCTCCCATTTAAAACTTGGTTCAGTTGAAAGTTATTTTGTCATCCAACCCAGTTTCTCGAAACTCCTCCCATTTTTCCTTCTCATTGTAACATTTTGAGATTGTGCCTTCAGTATTTCACTTTTGAGAAGCTCCCATCCATCCTGAACTCTCTTCTCTTTTAGTATTCCTGACCAAGGGATCACTCCCAGTGTTTCCCTAATTTTGTTGAAATCAGCTCTCCTAAAGTCTAGAATGAGTGTTTGACTATGCCTAGCTTCTCTTTTCCACTGCATAAGAAACTCCAAGAGAACATGATCACTTCCACCTAAAGATCCCACCACTTGCACCCCATTGACCAGGTCATCCCTGTTGGTTAGAATCTTGTCCAAGTACTGAAATCTTGTCTAAGCCTTTACCAAGATATTGCTTTGAAAACCTGAGAGTCAAGATGAACATTAGGAGTGCATACTTAATTGAGAAGTAGGAGCTTTTGTATGTGCATACTAATTTAGGGTTGCCATGCCCTGATATTTCATAGGACAATCCCATTTTTTGAGGTTCCTGCAATGTCCTGGTCTGTTTTTAGGTCCATGTCCCACTCCCGGCTTCCCAGGAGCAATCCTTGCCTCTTTCCCATCTCTCTCTCCCTTGGAAGACTCTCTAGGAATCTGACGCTCTGCTCTCTCCACCTAGAAGATTCTCTAGGAATCTAAGGCCTCTGCTCTATCCCTCTGGAGGTCTCTCTAGGATTCTGAGGCCTCTGCACTCTCTCCCCTTGAGAGAGTCTCTAGGAATCTTAGGTCTCTGCTTTTTCCTCCTAGAAAGTCTCTAGTAATCTGACACTCTTCTCTCTCCTCATATGAGGACTCTCTAGGAATCCAAGGCCTTTGCTCTCTCTCTCTCTCTCTCCCATCCTTGGAGGACTCTCTAGGAATCCAAGGCCTCCATGCCTCCCCCATGGAGGTGTCTCTAGGAATGAAGTTGCCATCCTCTGAGGCTGAGAGAGTGCAACTCACCAAGGTGAGTTTTTAATGCTTGAGCTGGGAATTGAAGCCTGGTCCCTAGAGTTGTATTCCAAGGCTCATACTACCAAGCTAATGTTTTTGGCTTCTAGTTGGTCATGTCCTCCATTTTTTTTGAATGCCCTACATTTTGGCCTAAATTTTGTCATACATTTTGTTGTATATTTTGTCCCAATTTTGTGGTAGAGAATTATGGCAACCCTATACTAAATTCTAGTTAACATATATTCCTTGTGTTGCCTCTCACTCTCCACTCTCTTTCTGTATCACTGGACGTTTTCACACGGGCCTTTTTGAGGAGGCAATCCTGCCTCCGTCCGGCCTCACTCCAGCTCCATTTCCCGGTTGTTCAGACGCGCGCGGCGGCAAACCCCGCCCCTTCCGGTGTCATCCCTGCGTCCATCCGGCTTTTCGCTCCGTGTGTTCAAACGCACGGAGCCCTAAGTCCGGCGTCACTCCGGCCGAACCAACACTAACTCTGGCTTCAGCAGCGGAAAGGTAATTCCGGCTGTCCAACAGGAATTAGCCTTTCGGCGGCGGAGCCATTCCGGAATCGGCGGCACAACCCGTTCCGGAATGGCTCCAGCCGGCTTTAGGAGGGTAGTGTGAAAACGTCCACTGTCACTTACAGCCTTTTTTTCTTCCCCCTCTTATCCATGAGAGTGTGTACTTGATTATGATAAAATACTGTAAGTAAACCTATTCTGAGATATTTACAAAGCAGAAGAAGCTAATTTATTTTCTCTGCTAGATCCATTGGTGGTCAATAGTGCTAGAATGGGTTGTTGTTGAACTTCTGCCTTGCCAGTTTGGTTTCTCTGCTAGAAGGATTATCTGTTATTTCTCACACTTGCTAACCAACCATGCTAATATGGAGCAGCAAAAATGCCTGTTAAATCCATTTCAATTCTACTTTGTAATACAACAAAATGTGGTGAAGTCAAAGTGGGCAAATATTTCTGTGACACTGTAAATGGCTTTCACAAGCTTTTCATTAATCTTTCCCACAAAAAAAATAGTTGATCTATGTGGGCCCAAATTGCCTTTCTATGAAATGTGGGGAGTTCTGATTGCTTCTGCCTTTTTTGTATGGATTGCAGTGAGTAATCCCATGCAATTTCTCATCTTCACTGCTCATGATATTTTACTTTTCTGTCCAGAGACATAGCATGGCATTCTTGAATATGAGGTCAAGAGTTCACAGTAGCCTTTCTTTTACACTCTCATCTGTAACTCTGATTTTTTTTTTATTCCTTATCATCCTGCACATCACAGAACTGAATGCACACCTTTTTGTGTTTACTTTTTCTTCAATGAAGAATTGTTCCATGATATCTGTCTCATACATCCAATCATTGCAGAATGTGTATTTTGTAAACACAAACTTTTCTCATGGACAAAATCCAAGTTTTGTAAGGGGTTCTTTGTACTCTTTCTCTCATAGATAGATAGATAGATATACCACAGACAAACCTAAGACACTTTTTTAAAACTGCTTTCACATTGATCTCGACATCTCCAGCCCCCCCATACTCTACTACTCTGCCCAGCTCCTGCAAACTCATATTCATGCTCTCTTTAATAAAGTCCATCCATTTAGCATGTGGCATTCCTTACCCTAAAAAAAGCCCTACAATGCTGCCCACAACCATTGGTCTTTCTCTAGTTTCAAATTATTTGTTTGTTCTTAATTTGATACCCTGCTTCCTTCAAAGAAGCTCAAAGTGATGCATATTGTTCCACTTGCTGTTTTCCCCTACCCCCAAACAATCATCTGTGTGTTTGTATTAGGGATTTGAAGAAATCTCACACTTCACTCCACTGTATATGAAGAAATCTCACACACAACTACACAATAGTTGAAAATGGCCATATTAGCATGGCAAGACAGCACACTGAAGATCATTCAAACCCTGTCCCCCTATCACATATCCAATGCAAGACTAAGATGCCAAACATTTTCCCTTCTCACAGTTTCTACAAATTTGTGCAAAATATATTTTATGTTCTACTCCCCAATTTGTGTAGAACTAGTGTCTTCATTCCTTTATGAAGCCAAGCATACAAACAAAGCAAGCACAACAGGAATGACTGATGGATCAAAAAGATCCAAACAACTTACCCAGTGTTCCCACTTTCACTATAAGTCAACAGTTATTGCATATTACAGGAATATGCAAACACTGCTTGAAAAGTGTGAAAATGTTCTCTGAGATAACTGCAGTAAGAAAAATCTATCAGCTTACATCAAAGATAAGTTTGTAAAGAGTTGTCTGATTTACTGCATAAAGACAAGACAGATTGGAATTAGTAACCATATTTGCATATGAGTTGAGGCATGTGCACTTGTGGCTTTTACTGGGAGTAAAACTCATGAATGTAAAATGTTCATTATGGTTGAAAAATGGGCAACAAAAGATGTACAAGAGCTAAATAAAGGAGGGTTTGTTTGTTTTTAGAACACTGAATCCCCCCAGTCAATATTTGATATCAAACTCCGTATTAGAAGGGATGTCTAGTCACATAGCCACAGAAGGGTATTCAATGTGAGGAAATAGTCTGTCCATACAAAGAGCAAGGAGATTGGCCAGGAAGTGCTACAGCATGTAAGATGAAAGAAATTGAAATTAATCCTTTTATTTTTAGGAGTGTGGTGATGAGGAAGGTGTTTGCCAGTGGGGTGGAAATCAAATTGCCATCCATAGATAACACCTTTGATTTAGGATTTTGCATCTATTGACAAGTCAGTTTCACACTTTTCTGACTCTCCTTTCCTGGAAAACATAATCAAAATTCCTGAGAAGCTGCCCCAATATGGTTTTACTCTATATAAATGGTTGTTTGTGCCATTCCAATTTACTCTTAGTTGAAACCAGGCAGACATGCTATCAGATTTCAGATATACTCCTCAATATTGGTAAGCCAACTCACATCCCAGCTAATGATCTGACTCCAATCCACTCTGCAGCTGTTACCCCATTGGAGAGCCTGGCTTCTGAAACTGGTAACGTATCACCCATCCCTTTGAATTGCTATCCAACTCCCATCTTTTACATTGTTATTTCTTGTATGAGTGTGTGTGTGTGTTGCTTTGTGAATGTTGCGGTCTTTTAAGTGCATAAATAAAGCTACATTTGGACCTTGCATTCTGGAGTTCTAGTGGTTTGGAACCAATATACATAACCTGAGGTTCCTGGTTTTTAATGTTGCCCTCTCACTGCTCCCTATTGAGCTAAATAAATTCCCCTATTAAAGTCAATCCTGTTGCAATTTGGGTTACAGGGGCACTAATGATGCTACACATGTGGAGCATCCTTTTGGCTCAAGGCTGGTCCTTCATCTGAAAGTGTTGGCAGAACAGAGGAGTAGAAGAATAAAAAAGACAGATCAATAAAAAAAATAAGATTTTTTTAATGAGAGAATAAAATACAACCTTCCATAATGGCAGATTTCTGGCTAGCAATATTAAAAATAAGAGTAAATTCTGAATTCACTTGAGAATGTTCTGTGTGTCATGTCTTTGGAAGATAAACATCTAGATACATAACAACATCAGAGGAAAAAGAACAGTGAACAATTTAGTCAATTATTTTACTCTGTTATTCTGCTGTGACCTGGCAACAAAGAAAATATCTTCAAAAGGGATTACAAGCTTGACAAATATATCCAAGTCTTCTTTGTTGCTTCTCAGTGGTATTGAAAGTACTATCAAAGCTTCCAGTTTGTCCCTTGTTCCTTTCTTACAAATTAGGGCAGTGTGTGTGTGTGTGTGGGGGGGGGGTAGAGATATACATGTAAGATATTAATCTAGGCAAATGGATTACTTCTGCTCACTGTCTAGTGAAATGTATTACTTCTATCTCTCCTATAGCTTACTCGTAAGCACTCCCTAAGCAGTTTACAATGTGTAAGACAATTGCCCCAATCAAGCTGGTACTCATTTTACTGTCTTTGGAAGAATGCAAGCCTGAGTTGACCCTGAGCCCCTGGCTGGTATTGAACTCACAATCTTATGGTTTGTGAGTAAGTGGCTACAGTACAAGCATTTAACCACTGCACCACCAGAGCTCTTGTAGGAAAAAAATAAGAAGAAAAGAAAAGAAAGGGAAGGGAAGGGAAGGGAAGGGAAGGGAAGGGAAGGGAAGAACATTTGTAGGTATCCACTTGAGTCATTATGAAAGCAGCTCAAAGATGCAGACAATATGGTTGGAACCATTTTTATTTCATGCAAATATTTCTTGAAAATATTGAGTAGTTTCTCTAACAATTACAAGTGAATACAAAGACATGGAAATATGAAGCTGGGAGAGAGGAGAAAGGGCAACTTCCATGCTGATAGAAGCCAATCGTTTTGCTATGGGAAATTATAATGATGACCTTCTAACCATGGTCTCTAGGGGAAAGATATGTGTTATAATTTGATATATTCATGCATTTCTTTATAGCATACTTCTATTATATGTCTGGTTAATGTTGACTATCCAGCTTTAATATTTAGAAAATCAGCATTGTCACATTAACACAGAAGAAGAGTGACCTAGTGCCTACAACTTTATAGGAAATATGAACTGCACTTCTTCAAAAAGAAAAATAACATTTGGCTGAATGTAATCTAATCTAGAAGAGCTGCTAATGCTGCCATTCTTTACATGATGAAATCAAGAAAGCTGAAGATGAATTTTTACTTGGACATCAGATGGTGAAAAAAGCCTGAAATGGGAAAATCTTCAAAATATTTGAGAAATTTTTTGAAAATAGTGTTTATTTATTTGCTTGTTTGTTTGTGAATCAAGAAAATGCAATGAGAAGAATCCTGAACTAGCAAAACTCTTCACATTATGGGATTTGTGTATGTGTGTGCAAAAATTGCATGTGCAGAAATATTAATTACTGGACTTATTTCCTGCACAGAATATGTTTCCTGTGCTCAAAATGCTGTTTTCTGTATAAAACAAATATTTGCAAATTTTGTACAGAAATTTTGTACAGAAATTGTACAGGTTTTCAAAATTATGTAGTTTTCAAAGACCTTCTCACAGTGGGAAGAAAATTGCTAAAATTACTCATTGAACAAAACAAAGAACAAAATTAGTGAAGAATTGCATCCCTACTGATGTTTCATTCCACTGGTGATATTGCACTACAGCACCTGGCTAGTGGCTCCCAACAGATGCTTGTTCTATCGAGAGATTCCTTTGATACCTGGTTTTGATCAGTCTTTGGTGTCAAAGAGATAAAGCAGGATAGGAGAAGTGAATTGGAGCAACTCCTGTGTTTTCAATAGGAGATTTCCCAAACCATCTTTCCCATAGTGCTTTGACTCTGACATCTGAGGGGAAAAATTTAAAACAATATGTCATACAAAAGCTAAACAAGCGTTAAACAATCAATCCAGTTAGAACATTAGTTTAAAACATTTAAAATATACTAATGTATGTTACTCATTAAAAACATATTACATATTAAGAAACAGAACACTCATTGCACATCCTTCTACTTCAACCAGTTACAGGCTGAAGACCTGTTTAAATAGGGAGATCACCTGTTAGTGAAAAGAGAACAGTGAGGGGTCAACTAAGACTCCCTTCAGATGGAGTTCCATAGTTTAGAAGCAGCCACTTCTCAAGAAAAGATGGTGAGAACGGTGGAGTAGAAATAGTGTTAGAATCAGGCAGGCTCTTATCAGGGAGATAAATAGTGCAAATTGAGTCCACTTCAAAGAGTAGGGTTAGGGAATCATGGGAACTGTATTTTATTGTGGCACCAGAGCTCTCTGAGAGAGAAGGCTCAATGTCTCAGGGGGAAAAAAATTCCCATTGTTCCCTAGCACTAATCCTAGCCCTTAAAGTGGACTCAATTTCTACTATTTCTGGCAGTCTGCAAAGGCCCATGGTCTTTCTGATAGTCTGGACACAATCTGTAGGTATCTGTATAGGTCATAGCCACCACTTTGAATTGTTGCTGGAAATGGATGGTAGTGTCAGAACCATGCCTGCGTGCATGGATTCTGTCAGATTTTTATTTCTGTTGATTTGAATGTTATATAGGCTGTAGATGGAAGGAGACTGTGGGTAAGCTAGTAGTAATAGCAAATATGTTAGCTGGTATGAGGATTTGGGAATAATTGTAGTGGGCTAGCATAGTTTTGAGAAAGTTGGGCCATTGGAATGTGTAAGCTGTAGGATGCAGAGAGCTGGTGTCTGGATGTAACTGAAAGGAAATAGACATGGGAATTGGAGGTGGGTGCTGAATTTGGCACCAATGGTGTTGGGAGGAGTTTGCTGGTTTGGGGGTTTTAAGATATTGTTTGGCTTGGAGGGATCAGTTCTGCCTTAAATGCTGACTGGTGAATTTCTGACTATGTGTTCTCAATAAACTCTTTTGTTGGTTCAACTCACTGGACTTATTTATACACAGAGTTCCTCAATTTGCTCAAGTCTGACAGGTAGCTGCTGAAGATTTTTTTCAAAGGACTTATCTGTTCTCTATAACCAGGAATGTTAGCAGTCTAGTTGCTGCATTTTGACCTGTTGAAGTCTCCAACATTTTATACTTGTTGAAGTTCTGGAAGGCAAGAATTGTCTGGAACAAGAACTATGTAGGTGTGTTACATTAATGTGAACAATATGTAATCAAGGTATATGGCCAGATTTCACATCTTGAAGAATGGTCAAGGCTGTTTTAATTGGATCTCCAGATACAGAGCTGAGTCCAGGAATATGCTCAAACTATCAACCTGAGATTTCAGGGGAGCGTAACCTCAGCCAGCACTGTTTGAATCCCTGTTTCCTAAACTTTCTTCCAACTGACCAGGAACACTTCTATCTTGTTTGGAATAAACTTTAATTTGTTTGCTCTCATCCAGTCCATTACTCACAACAAAATCTGGTTTAATACCAAAACAACTTCCTTGGAGTTAGATGGAGAGAGAGAGAGAGAGAGAGAGAGAGAGAGTTGAGACATAATAGTGACACTGCAAACAACCTCTTATAGCAATTTTGTATATTTGGTAAATAGCATGGGGATAAAACTGAACGTTCAGACACAGAACAGACCAATGACCAGGGTGCTGAATAAGAATACCCTCCACCTTCTGACTAGGCCCCTTCATGAAGAGATGGAGACATTTTAAAGTAATACCTTAAGTCCCATCATAGTCAGTGATAGTGGGTGAAACAGATGGACCAAATAAAGTGATTTCCACCTGCTTTGAAAGTGGGGCATTTAGATGACACACACCTCTAAAGCTGTTGGAAACTGGATTGAAGTCATGCTCCAGGGCTAAAAAAGCAGCAAAAAGAAGCCACAATAGTCTGACTCAAAATATGCACCTTTGACCTTGCGTATAAATGCTCCAATGGGAGAAAGGTTCTGAAGGATTCATCTATCCTAACTCTAACTCTAAAGCTGCACATAAACACACCAATTCAGATGGTGTACCCATGTGGTAGGGACAGCAATGCAAAAAAGTGAAAGTGTGACACCCCCAGTCGATATAATACAACATACACAAGCCAGACAGTCCAAGAAGAGGCATGGGGTGAAGGGAGTGAATGGGGCATGATTTGTTTGCCAGGGTTTTACTGGGCACATCAATGCTCCAATGCACTGTACTGGTGGAGGACTGCAGGTTCAACTGTGTGACCAATCAAAGGAGCAGGCATCAATGGGATGGCATCTAGGCAGCAGGCAGTTGCTGCTGTTTTGTTTGTGTGATGGTGCACATGCATAGTGTGGAGGTGACAAAAAAAAAATACTGAGTGGTGCGGCTTGATGCCACAACATGCAGTCAAGCCATGCACATTTGGGCAACCTTGAGACCAGCTGGTGTGGACAGCAGGGTTTTGACTTGCTTCCAGAAAATGCAGGTTTGAGCCACTTTTTTCTGCCCATCTGCTTCGGGTCATTGGAAGCTGCTAACAAGTGCAAAAGAACCAAAAAGGGCAGACTCCACCTCAGCAGTTCCCAGGGTTGTTTATCCATTAAACCATCTCCATCCTGACTTCCGGTGGCGTGGAGGAGTGAAGTAACACCATCCAGGAGAGGTTCCGGATGGTGGGTGGCTAGCTGCGGGAAGAAGCAATCGGGGTAAGGAACCGATCGCTATAAGTATCCCACCAAAGGTAGGGGGGAGGCAAAGGGGCTCAACAGACACTCCCTTGGCATAATTAAAGCTACAAAAAGCTACAGAAGGAGAGCCGAGGAGAGAGCCAGAGAGCCGGGGAAAGGTCGGAACAAGCATGCCCGTAGCAACAGTCGCAAGCCTCGGCTTCCCGACAGAGGCTTCTCCTGCCACTTTACTTTTTTTTTTTTTTTTTTTATCCTTATAAAGCAAGAAGAGGGAAGAAAATTATCTATCCGCCCAACTTACTTTCTGTGTGAAGGTCCATCCTGTGAGGATGTGATTTTGAGTGTTGGAGTGTTGGAGGTGAAGGGAAGAAGAAGGAAAGATGGCGGAAAGGCAAGATATGTGGGTGGAGAGAAGGAAAACGCCCTACTAGATGTTTTATAAGTGTGGAGTTAGAGAAGGAAAAAAGAACAAGAACAAGAAGTAAAGCTGTGAGAGTTAAACTAATTGTTGTCAGGACTTTCTTGTAGTAATTTGGAAATTCAGTGAGTGAAATCAATTCCATCCTTGCACTCCTTACACTCCATATTTTTTTAATCTGTTTTGATCGTTTGTCGCTGTTATTAAAGAAGCGTTTCTGCTTCTGATGGACTATTTGTGACCGCGTGGCTGGAAATTTGTGGATTTATCAAGCTATTTGAATAACCCTGAGTAACCCTGAGGATTGCAAAGACTGTAAGTTAAGTGAGATTAGATCTGTTGGAGTATTCTTATATTTTCCTTTTGCCTTCCTGAGATCCCTTGAGATCCCCAGTCACTGTTTGAGACCTGCATAGCAGCTGGACTTATACTTATTTTGTTGGCATCCCTGCTGAGCCTTTGTTGAGCTATCGCCCAGTTTGTTGAGAGAAAGATTGTTCTATGCTTGTGGAACATTGTACTTGTTGAACATTGGACTTAATATATAAATTGGCCGAAAACTGAATTAGGAGTGAGAACAAGACTGGATAAGATAGATGAAGATTTGAGTGCAATAAAAGACAAAGTAGGAAGACTAGAGAAGAAAACTGAAATGCTGGAAAACCAAACAGAAAAGGTAGTGAGAGATCAACAGGAAGATCAAGAACAAATTCTAAAGATACAAGTTAAGCAGAGAGATATGTTGTATATATGTGAAGATAGCTGAAGAAGGGAAGGAGGAGAGATAGGAGTGAAGATAAAAGATAGGATATTAAAGATTTGGAAAGTGTAGAAGGTTAGAGTAAGTGGAAGAAAATAAGTGGGGAGAGAGTGGGAAAGGTAGAAAGTTAGAGTAAGGAAAGGAAGTTAAGAATGAAGGGAGTGGGAAGAAGAAGAAGAAAGGAAGAAGAAAATGGGAGCTATACATTACAGTATAAGAAAGGATAGGTTAGAAAATGACAAACCAAGATTTCTTTTAAAGGTTAGGTAAGATGTTTGAGATATGTAATTGGATTTTTTTTCCTTTTACTGTTTAATGTCTTAATTTTCTTATTTTTTTCTATTATTTAATGTCTTAATTTTCTTTCTTTCTTTTTTTCCTCTTTTCTTTTCTTTTTTTCTTTCTCTTTTTTTTTGTGTTATTGTATTTATGTATGTTTATACAAACTGTGCAAAATTCTCATCAATGTATTATTTCTTCACTTGGGTTTATAAATGTCAGAAGACCCATTTTTCATCCAGCAAATTAATTCTTTCAATTCCTACCACTTACTAACTTGGCCAGTGCTCCTCTGGCTGCTTTAATATGCTAGGAAGGTCAAGCAGCCAACATACATGCAGTGATTCTCACTACACAAAGTAGTCTGTTCACAAGATTGCACAAATTAAAATGTGTCCAGTAACACAGGACAAGCATGAGCCAAGGTTACATCCACTGGATTTGGATCAGCTATAGCAGGGGTCCCCAAACTTCGGCTCGCGGGCCGGCCCCAGCCCATTGAGGCCTTCTTACTGGCCCATGGCGGGTCCTACCTCTGCCGCCGCCACTGCTCGCGCATGCCTCCAGGCACCATTTTGTATTCCAAAATGGCATCCGGAGTTGTGCGCATGTGCCCGGCATCATGCGTGCATGCCATTTAAATAACTAAACAAAATGTAATGTGAGTAAAAACATACAAAATATCATTAACATATAATTAAACTATGAGTGGGGTTGGAATCATGTAGCCCTCCTAATGATGTTGAACTATAACTCCCAGTGTTCCTCACTATTGGTCACATTGGTCACATTCTGGGAGCTGCAGTCCAACAACATCTGAGGGCTGCATGATTCCCATTAAAATCAATTAAAATATCAATTTAAAATAAAGTGAGAAAAATAGTTAAAATACTACAGTAGACTA
Organism: Phrynosoma blainvillii; assembly: GCA_026167975.1. NCBI lineage: Eukaryota > Metazoa > Chordata > Lepidosauria > Squamata > Phrynosomatidae > Phrynosoma > Phrynosoma blainvillii. The sequence continues at coordinate 273,523,006 of JANUYF010000003.1, forward strand.
TTAAAAGTCCCTTTTTTCCCCAAAGCTGTGCATTCTGAAATCTTGTTGGAATTAAAAGTCTGCCTGCTGATGAAAGTACAATAAGGGAAAAGATTATCTAGCCTGACAGAAGGAAATTCTAAAGCAGGAATGGAAATTAGACAGTCTCCTTTGGGTGGGGTTCCTTTGGACCTCTCTAATCGATCCCTTTCAATGCCAAAAGAGTCATTTTGCCAGAAAAAAAAATCAGCACCAATTCTGCATCAAGTTAGAGAGATTTTCACATGCCTGCCCTCACCATGCCATGGATCCACCACTACCACACATCACTTATCTATCACTGTCATTACATTTTCCTTAAAGGCCCTTACCACAGCCTGTAAGGGCAGAATTGGGGCTCCTGGCTATACCCATGTGGCCAGGTACTCCTTTATAACATCACAGGCTGCAGCAGTGCCTTCAGCAAGGATGCGGTAGCTGTAACAAGAAAGGGGCATGTGGTGCCATCCAGTCTGCTCGCTGCAAACAGCTTGTCTTTTTAGACTGGATTAAGGGCCTTTCAGGCTGGCATCGAGCTGGATCCACTTGATTGGCATCCGATCTGCCTGATTCCAATCCTGGGATAATTGCTTGTATGATCCAGACAGGACAACACCAGGCCGGGGAAAACATGGGCCTTTTTTCCTGTGTGGACAGAGCCCTAGTTAAATGAAATAACAAACCTTCAACTGCAATCTTCAGCCACTCTACTGCAGCTTAATCCTCTTGGTGTCACAGATCCTATTGCATTGGTTGTGGATTATATACATAATACTCATCTTATAGATACAACAAATTGAGTGACTTGAAAAGCAGTGTAGTGTAGGATATTTATAATGAGCAGAATTTGCCATTTATAGTGACCAAATGAATGAGCAACCCTCTCTCTCACTTTCCAATGCTTAGTACCATCTCCCACCTTCCCACCCCAAAAAGACTTTTCCAGAAGTCTAGGAAACTGGAGTCACATGACTCCAAGGACTGGTAGTAAATGTTTAATTTTGACCTGTTTTTATGTACTATTTATCAAGTGGAACAAGTATCTTTTGAAATATTACCAGATATTGCAATATTTACTGCAAAATAAATACAGTTTGAGTCTCGCTTATCCAAAATGCTTGGGAACAGAAGTGTTTGGGATTTCAGAGTTTTTTGGTTTTTGTAATACTTGCATATACATAATGAGATACTCTGGAGATGGGACCCAAGTCTAAACATGAAATTCATTTGTGTTTCATAAACACCTTATGCACATAGCCTGAAGGTAATTGTATACATAATATCTGCAATAGTTTTGTGCACAAAGTAAAGTTTGTGTACACTGAACCATCAGAAAGCAAAGGTGCCACTATTCCATGTGGACAATTTTTGATTTTGGACTATTTCATTTTTTGGAATTCTGGATAAGGGAGACTGAACCTGTATTTACTTTGCAATAAAGATACGAAAGCATACATATGACATCTTTGATTTTGTTTGTTCTCTAGTTCAGAATGTCACTGTGGTTTTATTCTTTTAGCAGAAGGCTATGTGAACTGGTTTCTCATAGAACTTAGAAAGTACTAGTGTAACAATTATTATTCTTTTACTATAATAATATGAATTTCTCCTAGTAAGCATTCATTGAATAAATTTCCTGAACAGATTAATAACTCAAATTGTAGATCTTTGCTTCCCATTCTTAGGCTTAATATCCCTTCACAAATGATTATTGGTACCATCATGTTACTATCTCAAGCAAAGAATATTTTCCTAGCATAGATATTAGTTCAGGTGATAAAACAGCTCTCTTGAAACTCATCAAATTTCTCTCTTCTGTGAATTTATATCTGAACTAAAATCATATAGCCATAGAAAGATGAGGTGACTTCTGTGTTATAAAGACTTAAACTTACAAACCTAATCCACATCTCTAGAAGAGTTCCATCAGCATGGAAAACAGTGACAGTAATTCACAATGATGAATTGTCTCATGGAGGTAAACATTTATGGTTTATTTATTTAAATCAATGATTTATTTATTTAAAATATTTCTAGATAATCTTTCCTAATATTTAGGGTCATATACAGCATAATTTTAAAATAATCAAATACTGAAGGGAAATAAAGTAAACTCTTTAACTATAGAAATGGATTAGAAAAATGTAGTATCAGGTTTAATACCAAAATGGCTTCCTTGGAGTTAGATGGAGAGGAGAGATAGAGTTGAGTCTCATTGGCATACTAGTAACACTGAAGCCCAGACCTGCAAACAACCTCTTACAGCAATTTTGTGTATTGTCTAAACAGCATGCGGAAAAAACTGAACCTTACAAAAAGAACTAAAATTAAAGATATAGAGAAATGCTTCTCTGATGCACCCCTGTCCATGGGGGCTCAAGTACTGCATGACAAGAACTGTGATGCGCAGGAAGCTATGGTCCTGATGTCAATTGTCCGTATATATTAGTCTCAGGATAAATCAGTCTCAGGATAAAATTAGTATCAGGATAAAAAAATTGCATTCTGGTAGTTGGACTCTCTAACCTGTGGCTTCTTTTCCACTTGTAAATAGTAGAGGAAGGAGACTTATTATAGCATGATCCTTTGAATGACACCATGAAGTCAGTGGGAAGGAGCAACTGTCTTGTTTTTGTTTTTGTTTTTTTAAAAAAATAGAGTCAGATAATAGAGATTTGGAGCCAGCATGTGTAGTGCTTTGAGACTCTGGAAGACTAGAATTTTAATATCCACTCATTTATCATTTATTTATTTATTTCATTTATATGCCATCTTTGGAGTTTATCACATTATAAAACAAATGTCTTACACAGTTAAGACATTTTGAATTCCATTATGGAATGTAGCAAGGTATTAATGCTTGCAAAATGCTGCTGATGCCACCGCTCGGCAGAATCCAGCCTAAAACCTGGTTAAAATCTGCACTTAGCTGGTTGATTTGCAAAGTAAACTTTGCAAATTGGCCAAAGAGCATGAATTTTAGCCAAGTTTTAGGCAAGATGTTGCCGGGTGGCAGCATCAGCTGCATTTTGCATTCAATAATACCCAGCTGCATCCTGTAGAATTCAAAACGACAGGGGTAAAACAGTTTATTTTTAATGGAATTAAGGGCCAATGCAGATGGCCCCTTTGGGGCAGCAGAGAGCTGTCCCAGGGAGTGGTGGAATGGGGCTGCGGCAACCTCATGTCATGGCCCTGATCTTTCCTTTTGCCACCCCTAAAAGAATGACAAAATGCCACTCCTTTTAGGGGTGGGAAAAGGCCACCCTAAGAGCTGGTGCTGCGGCTCTTCTATACCCTTGCACCACAGCGTGTCTGCACGCTGAGCTGGAAGGACATCCTGATGTTGCATGCCATGCATACAGCGGTGCAACACCAGGACGGCACACCCCATTGGGGTGGGGTTGGGGTGGGTGGCGTGTGGCTACCCCGCCCCAACTCTACCCCCAGGCTGGCCCTTTGGGCCAGTTTGCAACAGCCCAAACTCTTCTCTCTTAGACAAGAACCAAGGCAACTTCCAGAAGTAGTAAAATAAAAATGTTTACAATAAAATTTTGAAACAGTTTAAATTTAAAAACAGTCTTCACACAGTAGCCCTACCATTTCCTTGTTCTTCCTTTTGCTATGAACATAACCAAAAAAAGCCCTTTCTACTGTTTTTAATCGTTCTAGCAATTCAATGTTTTATCTTTTCTGACTTTCTACGTGTATTGGATATTCTTCTGAATTCCTCTTTGGTGATTTCCCCCCTTTCCATTTCTTATATATGTTCCTTTTAATATGAAGTTCAATTGAAAGTTCTTTATTTTTTGGAAAAATATATTAATAAAATATTCCAAGAATATAACAATAACACAACATTACAAATCAAGACACCCACATAATTACCCACCACCTTTTGTCAATACATATACATATACATAAACAATAAACAAAAATAAAAAAATAAAATGACTTCCTACTCTCCAAAAAATCTGATACATTCTTTCCATAGTTCTGTTGTCTTCTTTGTCACTTTCCAGTTTTTTTCTTTATTTCTTTCATTTGATTCTTTGATCCCTCATTTTTTTTTGTAATATCTAATTTATTATTTGTTATTTTCTTTATAGTATCGTGTGCCATATACCATAATATGAGATAATTAAAAATGTTCTGTTCAGGTGTTATATAACTAATGTGTGTGTGTGTGTGTGTATGTGTGTATGATTTATAAATTCTCCAAATAGATTTGCTTTTCCATATGTGTCTACTCTTTTTTTCCAGCTATTTCTATATTTTACTAAGTTATAAATTTTCTCTAGACACATATACCTAATATTTCACTCTTTTTGATATTTTAATTTAATAGCCTCCCTCTTTTACTACTAAGATAAAGGAGCAGCAGGGTGGAGCAAGGGCAGAACAGCCTTTAAAAATGCCCTACCAACACCTCTGGCTCCCCAGAGGCACCACCAGCAGCAGCAGTAGCAGTAGCAGAAGGATGGAACAAGAGCAGAAAATCCTTTTAAAATGCCCTATCAACACCTCTGGGTCCCCAGGGACACCAGCAGTAGCAGCAGGGTGGAGCAAGGGCAGAAGAGCCTTTATAAACACCCTATTGAGTAAGAGGCTTGAAGAAAGCAGGTAAAGACCTATTTATTTCTGACTTCTGGTGGTGAGCGAAGCGTGTGGGGCATGTGTTAGAGTTCTGACACTATGCTCTTCTCTCAAGGTTTTTTTCATCCCTAATAGGTACAAATAATGAGATATTGAAGTAAAGAGCTGGGGACCCAGGAAGAGCTGGGAAGTATTGGGGTCTGGAAGAAAGGAGCAGAGCTCTTGAGGGATGAATTAAACTCCTCCTGAAAACAAGGAGACCGGGACCTCATGGAGGCTTATTCCCATCTCAGAGCTCACCATGGGAGAGAGAGGAGGGGGCAAGGTTGGAAGAGATGGAAGATAGCCAGGAGAGCCAAAGCAGGAGAGAACACCGAAGGCATTTAGCGCTTGCTGCTCTCTATAAAGCTAGTGGAAAAATACAAATATGAAAGTAAGCATCAATACTACCCAACAATTTGAAGACAAGAGAGAAGTTGCAGGAGAAGAGATACAACTACATTATAAACAAAGAAAAGAAGACAAGAGTTAAGGGGTTCAAGGTACCTTTAGTTACATAAGTGTATAAGTGAAGGGCTATTTTTTTTTATTTTTTTTTTATTTATTTTTTTTTTTACAAACATGGCAGGTTAGCCATATGGAATAAAGGCTCCTTGCTTTGCTTTTATTATTTGAACATTTGAATATGCATGGACATAAAGTTGAAACAGTGACCAGTAAAAAGACTCTTTAGTGCTTTGGGATATACTCCCTCTTATAAGAATACTGAAATTGAAGAAATTGAAAAGCTTAAGTAGAAATAGAATAAAAGAACAAAAGATAAATAAAATAAATAATAACAATTTAATTTCTCAGGGAAGATTAATTAGAATAAAATTGGAAGATTAGTGATAAACTATCATATAAGAAGACTGATTACTAAATAATCTGGATAAGCTGGGGGGCAGAAGAAAGAAGTGCATAGAAAAATTGATATTAAAATAGAAGACAGATGATGGATAAAGTGACAAGAAAAGCAACTGCAGCTGCACAGGCAGTGAAGGCTCAATCAAATTCTCAAAGGAGGAATTCAATAGATCAATTTTTCTTTCTGGAGGAAATAAAAAAATTAAAATTTGAATTACAACAAAAATTTCAATAGAATATGAAGCAGGAAAATAAAATGTTAAGGGCAGATATTAAACATGACATAAAAAATGAAATTAAAGTAATTACAGAAACACTGGAAGAGCTTAAAGAAGATATCAAAAAATTAACTGATGAATTGAAAATATTGAGCAACAGGTTGCCTTACCTCTGACAGAAGATATAGAAAGAAAATTAAAATTTATTAAATGTGCTTACTTTCAGAATGCCAATAAGCCAGGCAAATGGTTGGCAAGAAAAATGAAAAAAGAATAGGAAAGTAGATTAATAACAAAAATTAAAGAAGGGAAAAAACCTATATGGAACAAGGAGAAATAAAAAATACTATCATAAATTATTTAAGGAAGAAGAGATAAAGAAAGAGAAAATTAAGAAATATTTGCAAAACTGTGAGATTCCAAAAATAAAGAACAAAGAGAATTTAGAATCAGCCAATAACATCAAATGAGATCTTAGAGGTAATAAAAAGAAGTAAAATAGGAAAGGCCCCAGGACCTGATGGCCTAACCACAATTTACTATTAGTCCTTACAAGAAGTAATGATAAATCTGTTAACAGATCTGATGAATAATATTAAAAAGACAGTATGCTGTATGCATGGAAAGATTCAAACATCACAATGATTAAGAAGGAACAGATCAAACATTTATTTTATTTTATTAATAAATACAAATTATATCCTATAGCTTAATCAGTTTAGCATAGCTTACCATAACAGTATAACATAACATTATTGTCGTGCAATGGAAAAGAAAATGTAACATTGTTGTCATGCAATAATAAAGAAATGTGACAAAACTTTGTATCAGTTTTGATGAGATTATCTTTGACTTCAAAGAATTTTCTTCTTAATTTATACTCCTTCTTTCTCATATTATGCTCTGATTACAATATTTATAATTTTCTCCCCATTTCCTTTCATATTGCTGAATTGTTTTACCTACGCTGTACATTGATAATCTATCCATTACAGCTAAGTCTAACAATTCTGCTTTCCATTCCTGTATTGTAGGTGTATCATAAAGTTTCCAGTGGCATGCATATACTAACTGTGCCACAGTTATCATGTAAACTATTACACTTCTCTCTCCCAATTTTAGTTTATAATCAACGGCATCTAATATATTTAATAAAAATAGTTCTGCTTTTAATGGTATGCTTATCTGTAAAATTTTACACATACTGCTATGAATGTTTATCCAATCTTTTTTAACTCTGCTACAGTGCCACCACATGTGGTACATGGTACCCATTTCTCCTTTACATTTCCAACATTTATTGTTATTTTGTTTCTTCATTTTTGCTAATCTTGTTGGAGTCATGTACCATCTATGACAATTTTTATAGAAGTTTTCTTGTAAGGTATTACATTTTGTGAATTTCATGTTGTATTTCCACGCTTTTTCCCCAGCTTTGCAGAGATATTGGATATCTTATATTTTGCATCCATTTCACCATACTATCTTTCACTGTTTCCTCTTCTAATTCTATTTGTAGTAATAGATTGTATGTTTTCTTTATCCAGTGCTGGTCACCTTCCTTCAGTATTTTATGAAACTTTTTTAACTCGAATTCTATTCCTGGATTAACCATGTCTCTTGTAAAGTCTTATTTTATTTGCAGGTATTTGAACCAGTTAACTATTACCTTGTTGAAGTTCTTCTCTCTCTTTTTTATTTTTGTTCCCTCTCTTGATTTCGCCAATAGATTTTCATAAGTGATCCAGTTACCTTTTGTTGAAGTTTCATTTCTATGAAATGCTTCTTATGAAGATGTTGATACTGGTAATTTGGAATAAAAATGTTTTTTGTATCTTTCCAATACCTTGAATAAGGCCTTCCTTATATAGTGGTTATTGAATTTCTTATCTGGCTTTCATTTTTCATAACATAAGTAAGCATGCCATCCAAAGTTCATTGTTGAACCTTCTATTTCTAACAATTTTGAATTTTTTAGCATTATCCATTCCTTTATCCACAATAATGCCAAAGCATTATAATATAATTCCAAATTTGGGAGTCCCAGCCCGCCTTTTTCTTTATGATCTTGTAATAATGAAGCTTTAATTCTAGGTTTCCTCCCTTGCCATATAAATTTGGCAATGTCTTGCTTCCATGTTTTAAATGGTTGCCTGTTCATCAGAATAGGTATAGTTTGGAATAAAAATAACATCCTTAGCAGAACATTCATTTGTATTGTTGCTATTCTGCCCATCATGGAAAGTTGTTTATCCCATGATGTCAAATCTTGTTTTGATGCTATTCCATATAGCCTGGTAGTTTTTTGTGGTGGTTTTTTTTTTTTTTTTTTGGCATAAGTCTGAGGTTTTTTGCGTGATAATTATTCCTAAATACTTCATTTTTTGTGTTATCTGGTATTCTGATTTTTTTTTAATTCTTTTATTTCTTTATTTGAGATATTTTTCGTTAGGATACTGCTCTTATTTTTATTTATCTTGAGTCCTGCTAATTTGCTAAACTGTTCCAATATTTCTTCCGGTCTTACTATGTTCTTCATTGGATTTTCCAGGAAAATTACCACGTCATCGACAAATGCTTGGAGTCTATAAATATATTTATTTATTTCCAGAGCCTGTATCTCTTTCTCGTTTCTGATTTTCTTGTTTAGGATTTCTATGATCATAATGAATAGTACGGGGGAGAGAGAACATCCCTGATGGGTTCTTTCTCTATCCTACATCTCTCTGTTTTTTCTCCATTTATCTGAGTATTTTGAATATTATAGATGTTCCTGATCCAATTTATAAATCTCCCTCTCACCCCACTTTCTTCTAAAACTATATCTTAAAAGTCCCAATTTACATTATCAAATGCTTTTTCTAGGTCTAAGAATACCACACCCAGCTTACTATCTTCATGATGTCCGTAGTATTCTAAGACATTCAGAACCAATATTATATTATCTTTTATATGTCTTCTTGGAAGAAATGCCACTTGATCCTTGTGTATCCATGTTGATAAGATCTTCTTTAATCTTCCAGTTAATATTGCTGCGTAGATTTTATAATCAAGATTTAACAGAGTAATCGGGTGGTAATTACTTATATCTTCGGGATCCTTATTCTCTTTATGAATTAACGTGGTTAGAGATTGTCTCCATGATTCTGGATATTTACCAAAATCAATTTCCTGAATTGTGTTGTGCATCATTGGTGTTAGTTCATTCCTAAAAACTTTGTAGTATTTGGCAGATAATCCATCTGGACCCGGTGCTTTATTTTCTTTCAAGTTCATTATTGCCAAATCTACCTCTGCAATTGAGATTGGAGCACTTAGATCTTCTACACTTTGTTCTGTAAATTTTATAATTCCTACTTCCTTTATATATTCTCTCATTTTTATTCTTTTTTCTTGTGTTGTATTCTGAAATGAGAATAGATCCTTATAGTATTCCAGCACTATAAATTTCATTTCATTTTGCAACATATATTCCTTATCCTTAGTACAAGGTTTTAGAATCACATTTTTTCTTTTTCTTTTTTAAATCTAGAAGACAACTATTTTCCCACTTTATTTGCATTCTCAAAGTGATAATGCTTTATATATTTGATTTTATTAGTTATACCTTGCATCATAATTTGATTTAATTGGTTCTTTGCTATTTATATTTCTTCATATATCTTTTTTTTCTTTAGGACTCCTTTTATGTTCTTGCTCTTTAGTTTCTAATTTTCTTATCAGTTCTTTTTCTTTTTCTTCTTACATTTTCTACTTTCGACTTTCTTGCTGCATCAATAGGCCCCTTACCACTGACTTGCTTGCATCCCATACTAGATACATCAGGGTCTCTTTGTTAATGTTTTATTGGAAATAAAACTTTAAATCTCGTCTTATCTTTCCCACTATTTCTTCATCTGATAATAAAGATTCTTTTAACTGCCATGAATACTCTCTTTTCTTTGAGTTTATTGATAGTAAAATTGGACTGTGGTCTGATGTGGTCATCTGTAATATTTCAATACTAGATATTTCTTTACTTATTGTTTTAGATGTAAATATCATATCTATTCTTGAACATGCATTATATCTTGCTGAAAAGAAGGTCTAATCTCTCACTCCGATATGCTTCAATCTCCATACATCTATCAACTTTTGCTCTTCTATAAGATTAAATGCCGTAGTTGGCAATTTTCCTTGGTAAGTCCCTCTGGAATGCATTTTAGATCTGTCTTCTTCTGGATCAATAATACCATTCCAGTAACCCACTATTATTATCCTTTCATAGTACACCTCTCTTGTTTTCTTTAGTAGGTCTTTGTAAAATCTAGATCTATTTCCCTGAGGGGCATATATATTAATTAATAGAATTAGTCCTGAGTGCGTCTCTATTTCAATTGCTAAATAATGGTCTTGATTTCCTTTGAATTTGGATAATTTATAACATATATGGCTACACCTTTTTTTATGTAAGTCATTTGAAGCAGTAAACAATTTGCCCAATTTTTTATTTTCCAACAGATAAATATCTTTATTTTTTATGTGCGTTTCCTGTATACAAACTATGTCACTTTTTTGTTTAATTAAATAATGAAAATTTTTGTTACATTTAGTTTTGTAATTCAGGCCACTAACATTCCAGGAAATTTTATTAGTCCTCATTCTATATTACTATCTAATCTAGTGTTTTTACTTAACGTTTTGTGCTGATTCTTTCCCTTTCCTTACTCTTGATGTGGTTTGTATATGCTTTTTTTTTCTTTTGCTTTGCCTTTTTTTTAACCTTTATTTTCCAGTGCTATTTTTTCTTTCATTTTTTCCCCCTCTTTTCCATTCTCCTGTCTCTCTTCTTCTGTCCTTTATCTGTCTGGATTTCTTCTTCATCTTCTCTGGTTTCTTTTCCTTCCTCTGTGTCTTCTGATCTGGTTACGTAGTTCTCTAGTTCCTCTAATTCATTCTCCTCATGTTCTTTTTTCCATCTTAGTCTTTTTTGATTTACCTTCTTTCTGGTTACCATTCTTTCTCCTTCTTTTCTTCCTTCTGGCCATATAGTATCTTGTTCTTTAGATGACTGATCTTCTCTTGCTTTGCTTCTTTGAAGAAATTTGTTCGCTTTGTTTGGTGTGTCTATCAGATATTTCCTTTCCCCTATTGAAAAGCTAAGGCCTTCTATTTTTCCATATTTATATTTTATATTATTCTGTTTAAGATATTGTATTATTTCTGAGTAATATTTCCTCTTCTGTAGAATCCGTGAGGGGAGATCTTTAAATATTTTTATTTCCTGTTTCTCTATATAACATTTTTTGTGATAATTAGTTTCAAGAATCAAATCTCTAACTCTTTCACATACGAAATGGATGATTATGTCTCTGGGAAGGTTCCTATTTGTTGGCACCCTGACTTGATTCTAAAGAGCTTGTCCACCTTTATATCTAATTGTTCAATTGGCCATTCAATAACTTGGGCCAATGCTGGAATAGCTCTTGCCCCTAGATCTTCATTGTAATTTTCCTGTAGTCCTCTTAATTTTAATGCTTTCCCTTTAAGTCTCATTTCTACTAAAATTTTATAGGCTTCTTCTTGTTGGTGAATTTTTTCTAAAGAACTTGTTTTTTTCCTAAATTCTCTGTTTTGGCTTCAATTTCTGTAACTTTGCTGTATATTCCTTTTTATTTCTGTTGGCATTTTTTGTAAGTTGTCTTTAAATTCATGCAATTCTTTATGGATCTCTGCCTTTAGTTCTTCTTTCCACTCTTTTATTTCCAGTCTCATTTCTGTCTGGATTTCTGCCCTTATATCTGCTCTTAGCTTCCTGATTTCTTCTATAATTCTTATATCAGGGTCTGCTGTTACTATTTGTTCTCTTATTGATGTTTCTTGGATTATACTTTGATGTTTCTTGGATTATACTTTGCTCTTGTTGGTTGATCTGATTCTCTACCACATCCACCATTCTTATCTGTATCATCTATATGTTTTTAACTAATTTTTAAATTTTGAACTGCATTATCTTCAATTAGTTTTTATCCTGAGTATAAAGTAGACATCTTTCCCATCATGTTATATAACCAAGATCAATCTACGAACTATAGGATATGTATATTCGCACCCCCATCTAGCCCCATTCCACCAAATTTTTATTACCATTTAAGTGTAACTTATCAATATATAGCAGAGAACAGGGGAATCAACTTTTTGACTTTGTTACAAATTCAACATATACAAACTCTATGGACTATAGAATAAAATACATCGAAAAAGAAACACAACAAAGAGATCAACAAACTTTCACATTGTCCCCACAATACCTTCTACTTCTCATGCCTCTCTTTCTGAGACTTTCTTTTATACTTATAACCACTTCTCCCCCCCCCCCCAGTCCTCTATATTCTCTGTCTCCTTCAATCTAATTCGTGATTCCGGCTCCTTATTTTCTATGTTATTTCTGTACTGTCAGCCCCCTACAGTTTCCACTACACTGCCCCCTAGTAACATGCTGTTGGGTTGGCCTACCAGACTCTATCAGGGCTTCCCCAGCCTCTCTGCCATCATTGCTACCCTGTTGGATGGCAATGTCAACAGGCAGGGCTGTGTAGCTCCTGCTAAGCCTCCCCAATCTCACTGCCACCACCACTATTCTGCAACCAGGATTCAAAATTATCCAGCAGGCCTGTAAGGCTCTGCCCAGGTCTGTCTGGCCTACTCTGTTGTCAGGAGAGGATGTCAGGGAATGGGCTTTCCAGGGCTCCACCTAAGCTACCTTAGTCCTGCTGCTACCACCATTTCTCCTCCACCGGGACTGTAGGGCTCTGCCTGGGCTTCCCTGGCTTCACCACCTCTGCCAGTATTCCACTGCTGGGAGGCAATGTCTACAGGTGGGCCTGTAGGCTCTGCCTAGGCCTCTCCGGCCTCACCACCACTGCTGATGCTCCGCCGCCAGAGGACGATGTTAATGGGCAGGTCTGTAAGGCTTCACCTGAGCCTCCTTGGCCTCACCGCTGCTGCTGCTGCTCTACTGCTGGAATGGAGTATCTACAGGCAGGCTTTTACAGCTCTGCCTGGACCTTCCTGTCCTCGTCACAGCCACAGCTATTTCACTGTTGGGGGGCGGTGATATCAGGTGGGTCTACTAACCCCCACCTGGACCTCCTGCTGCTGGTGGGAGGCAGTGTCACAGCTCCGCCCGGGCTTCCCTGGCCTCACCTCCGCAGCCACTACAAGGCTCTGTCCATGCCTCCTTTGCAACAAAACTACCAGTCAGTGACACAGCTGTTTTACTTCTTTTGGTTGTTCTTGAAACACTGCTGCTTCTGTTTGTTTCTAAGTTTAAAAGGTGGTGGCCGCTGTTCTTGCCTTCTTCGGCTCCCAAATAGCAAGTACAGAGATCCACTTTTCTCTATATTTTCTAAATCTCACTATTTCATTTATTCCATCCGCTTCTTCACCTTCACTTTCCCTTGGAACTCTTTACTTCTTCTATTGATCTTCACTGCCCCCTGTTCTTTCTTTCAGGGGATTGCTATTATTCTTTTGTTCTATTATCCTTCATTTAAGTTTATTTAAGCTTATTTTAAACTTTGACTTCGCTATTGAAGCTGAATTTCAGTGGAGCAATTGCTGAGCCCTGCTAAATGCAGTGCCATTCACCACTGGAACAAACATTGGCAGAAAACCATAGACCAGGGGTAGGCAACCTTTCCCCTTTAAGGGCCGAGGGAGTTCAGCTCCCAGAATCCCAGGAGCTATTGGCCAACATGGGACTATTGGCCAACATGGCTGAGGCTTGTGGAAGTTGAAGTCCCTCGGCCCTTAAAGGGGAAAGGTTGCCTACCCGTGCCATAGACCCATATCACTTTTAAATAATGATTATAAAAATTTCACTTCAATAATAGCAAATAGATTCAAAAACAATATTAAATATATGGGTACAAGAAGATCAAAGAGGATTTCTCCCAAGGAGACAATTAAGAGATAATATAAGATGTATCTTGGACATTATAGAACATCATGAGGTTCATAATGAGAAAAAATTAGCTTTAATATTCATTTTCAAAAAGCATTTGATAATGTCCACTGGAATACATTGTGGGAAATCTTTAACAGAATGGATATGGAAAAGAGAATTACTGAATTGATGCAAGCAATATACTCAAAACAAGGTGCTAGGCTAATCATAAATGGAGAAAGATCAAAACAAATAAGAATACAGAAGGGAACATGACAAGGATGTCCCTTATCTCCATTATTATTTTTGATAATCTTGGAGATACTGTTAAATAACATCAGGAAAAATAAAGATATAAAAGGAGTAAGAATGAAAGGGGCAGAATTTAAAGTGCATGCATTTCTGGACGATTTGATCATTCTGTTGAGTGACCCTAATAATAAAATAAAAGCACTATTAAAAGAATTACAGGTCTGAAAATTAATAACAATAAAACAAAAATATTAAGAAAAATATGAATCATTTAGAGAAACAACTATTAAGTGAAAGCTCAGTATTTGATATAAGCCAAAAAGTAAAATATTTAGGAATTGTTTTAACAAATAAAAATTCTGACTTTTTTGGAAACAACTATAAGAAGACTTGGATAAAAGTTAAAAAAAGAATTGGAAAATTGGAGAGAATGAAAGATTTCTCTATGAGAGAGAATTGGCTCAATTAAGATGTCCGTATTACCAAAACTATTATTTCTATTTCAAAATTTACCAATCATTAAAAATAAGGTGCCCTTTAAGGAATGGCAGAAAGAAATAAACTTCTATATTTGGGACAAAAAAAGACATAGGATATGATTAAAATATCTGCGAGATACTAAAGAAAGGGGAGAACTAGCACTTCCAAAATTGTTATGGTATTATGAAGCTAGTTGTTGAACATGGCTTAAAGATTATATGACCTTAGAAAAATGTTAATTTATTAAAATTAGAGGGGTCAAATTTCAGATATAGCTGGTATGCCTACTTATTCTATAATAAAGATAAGGTAAATAAGGACTTTCATAATAATTTTATAAGAAATCTTCTGTTAAAAGTATGGTAGAAAGACAAGAAACATATATGTCCTAAAATACCTCTTTGGATGTCACTCGAAAAAGCCTTATTTAAAATAGGTCCATTTGAAAATAAAAAATGGATTAGATATGTTGATATTGTAAATAAGCAAGGAAATGAATACTATATATGGTCAAGAGAATAACTGGAAAAAGAAGGAACAGTAAATAATTGGTTTCAATATTCACAACATAAAGAAACATTAAAACTAGACAAAAAAAGGGACTAGATGGTAAGAATTTGAAACTAGCAAGTATATTGTTTAAAAATGAGGAGAAATTATTATCTAAGGTCTATAAATATCTATTAAAAATATATACTTGAGATTGTAAAGAACATGATAAAATGAGCAAAAAAATTCAAGTATAATCTAGAAATGAAGCAATGGAAAAAGACATGGAGAAAGAGATTAAGCTATACTAGAAGCCAGGATTTAAAAGAAAACTGCTGTAAGATATTCTATTGGTGATATTTGACTCTTGAAAAAATAAATAAGATTTATGGAAAGACCAGTAATAAATGCTGGAAGTGTCAAAAAGTAAAGGTACGTTATACCATCTATGGTGGACATGTGATAAAACTAAAGAATACTGGAAAAAGATACAAACCACAATTAACAATATATTAGGTATAAGTATAATGAATAAACCAGAGATCTTTTTGTTAAATATGATGGATGAATAAAATGGGGGAAAAAACATGGAAGAATATTATTTCTCATGATAACAGCAGTCAGGATAGTCTTTGATAAATATTGGAAAAAAGAAAACATTCCAGAGATAGGAGATTGGGAACTTAAGATAGTGGAATTAATTGAAATAGACAGACGATCTAGAAGTCTTTATGAGAATTAAAGGGATTATTTAGAAGAGTGGGAGAAAGCAATTGAAAGTTCTTTAGACATCCATTCTGGTTTCTTTGCCAACCTCCCATTTTTTTTCTTTACTGGAACTGTTGAAATTGTGCCTTCAATATCTTACTTCTAAGAAACTCCCATCCATCATGAACACCCTCTTATATTTTAGTATTTTACAAACCCAGTATTTCCCACTGTAATAATACCAGCTTTCCTAAAGTCCAGAATGTGTGTCTAAATATATCTGACTTCCCCTTTTCTCTGTACAATGAGAACATTGTCACTCCCACCTCAAGATCCTACCACTTCTACTCCATCACTTGTCAGACATCCATTTTCATGAAATTGCAGACTATGATCCAAGAAGCCAGTTATTCCCAACAGCACCATATGAAGAGCCAGGTCACCTTCACTATTCTTTTCTCCTGACTTGGACTGTGTCCTTCACCTGGGAGATGAGATGAATGAGAATATTTGCACCAAGATTCTTCAGTTTCCTACCTAGGACCTCACAATTCCTTATGATATCCTGAAGGCTATGCCATGCATTGCCATTAGTTCTCCAGTGGACCAAAAAGAAGAGGTAATAATCAGTGGCCTTGTTGAGTCTCATCTGCTTCACTGTTTGTTGTTGTTGTTAACTGCCCTCTACTCAATCTTGACTCATAGCAACCCTATGGATGAGACATCTGCAAGACCCTCTATCCTCCACTGCTCTGCTTAATTCCTGCAAACCCTTAAACTGTGACCTCCTTAATAGAGTCCATCCATCTAGCATGTGGCCTTCCTCTCTTCCTACCTCCCTCCACCTTTTTCAGCATTATTGTTTTTTCTAATGAGTCCTGCCTTCTCACGATGTGTCCAAAATCCGGCAGCCTCAGTTTGATCATCTTGGCTTCCAGGGAGGTTTCCGGCTTGATCTGCTCTAGGACCCATTTGTTTGTCCTTTTGGCTGTCCATGGGATCCTCAACACTCTTCTCCAGCACCACATTTCCAGCATTGATTTTCCTCCTATCATCTTTCTTAAATGTCCAGTTCCCACATACATATATAGTAATAGGCTGGTATGATTCTAACTTTTGTTCTGAGTAGTATGTCTTTGCATTTTAGAATCTTTTCTCATTCTTTCATAGGGGGATTGCAGACTGCCAGAAATAGTGTGAATTCAGTCCACTTTTAGGGTTAGGGTTAGTGCTAGGGAATCATGGGAACTGTTATTTTTCTGAGACTTTGAGCCTTCTCTGTCAGACAACTCTGATGCCACAATAAAATACAGTTCCCATGGTTCCCTAACTCTAACCCTAACCCTAAAAGTGGACTGAATTCACACTATTTCTGGCAGTCTGCAACCCCCCATAGTCACTCTTCCCATTCTCAATTTTCTTCTTATTTCCTGACTGCAGTCCCCATTTCTATCAATGTTTCATCTCAGGCATGGGAATTTTTTTATATTTCTATTTCTTCATTGTCTAGGTTGAACTTGTGAAGATCCTCAGTGGTCATTTTTTTGTTTTTGTTTTATGTCCAACATTAAACTTGCCTTTGTCCTTTCTTCTTTGATCTTCCTTAATAGGTGTTCCAGGTCTACTAGTACTATGGTGTCATCAACATATCTTAGATTGTTGATATTCCTCCATCCTATTTTTACTTGTCCTTCTTTTATGTCCAAACATGCTTTTCTTATAATATGTTCTGCAAACAAGTTGAACAGATAGGGTGAAAGGATGCAGCCTTGTCTGACCCCTTTGCCAATTGAGAATTATTCTGTTTCTCCATTTTCTATTCTGACAGGAGCCTCTTGTCCTGAGCACAAATTACTCATCAGGATTATCAGATGTGTTAGCACTCCCATGTCTTTAAAGGCATTCCATAGCCTTTCATCTTCTGTGTAGCTGAAGGTTTTGCTATAGTCTATAATGCACATGTTGATTTTCTTTCGCAATTCCCTGCTGCACTCCATTAGCCATTGTATGTTACATCACAGGATTTTGTTCCAGAGAGACAGCACATCTCACTGTTACATCAAAGGTTTTTTGCCCCAGGGAGACATTACATTTCTTGAGACATCATATCAGACGTGCAAACCACTGCTTCTGTTCCCTTTAGCAGGAAGTCCCCTATCACCACCAACACATTTCTCCTCTGAGGATTGGCAGGAGCCATTCAAAGTGTAAAACCTTCCAGGGTCACCTGCATAGAATCATAGAATCATAGAATTATAGAGTTGGAAGAGACCACAAGGGTCATCCAGTCCAACCCCCTACCATGCAGGAACTCCCAATTAAAGCACCCCTGACAGATGGCCATCCAGCCTCTGCTTGAAGACCTCCAAGGAAGGAGACCCCACCACATTCCGAGGGAGTGTGTTCCACTGTCGAACAGCCCTTACTGTCAGGAAGTTCCTCCTAATGTTAAGGTGGAATCTCTTTTCCTGGAGCTTGCACCCATTGTTCTGGGTCTATTGTTCTGGGTTTCTGGAGCAGCTGAAAACAAGCTTGTTCCCTCTTCAATATGACATCCCTTCAAATATTTAAACAAGGCTATCATATCACCTCTTAACCTTCTCTTTCCCAGGCTAAACATTCCAGGCTAAGCCGTTCCTCGTAGGGCTTGGTTTCCAGACCCTTCACAATTTTAGTTGCCCTCCTTTGAACACGATCCAGTTTCTCCACATCCTTTTTGAATTGTGGTGCCCAGAACTGGACACAGCATTCCAAGTGAGGCCTGAGTGGCACTATTACTTCTCTTGATCTATACTTCTATTGATAATATGTTACTTCTATACTTCTATTGATGCAGCCTAAAATTGCATTGGCCTTTTTAGCCGCTTCATCACACTGTTGACTCATGTTCAACTTGTGATCTACCTGGACTCCTAGATCCCTTTCACACGTAGTCTCCTTAAGCCAGGTGTCCCCCATCATAGATCTGTGTTTTTCATTTTTCCACCCTAAGTGCAGTACCTTACATTTCTCTGTGTTGAATTTTATTTTGTTAGCTTTGGCCCAGCTTTCTAATCTGTTCAAGTCATTTTGAATTTTGATCCTGTCTTCTGAGGTATTAGCTACTCCTCCTAATTTGGTGTCGTCTGAAAATTTGATAACTATGCCCCCAATACTGTCATCCAAGTCATTAATAAAGATGTTGAATAGCACTGGGCCCAGGACAGAGCCCTGTGGCACCCCACTGGTCACTTCTTTCATGGTTGAAAAGAAGCCATTGTTGAGCACCCTTTGGGTTCGGCCAGCCAGTTACTTTGTCTAGCCCACATTTTACCAGCTTGTTCTACACTCTACAGCATTCCCTTCATCTACCAAGCTGGTAATTTTCTCTGAGGACTGACACTTTAGCTCTTGTTCCTGTTCCCCATCATCACTGGTGAGGGAGAGAGCTTTAAATGGATGCTGTAACTCCAAACTGAAACTATCATCCCTGGTCCTTCTACTTCTATATGTAACATTCCTCTAAATGTCTACCTCCTGTGTTTGGGAACTGATCTCATCCTCAGAGACATCCCCTGTGTATCTCTCATCCAGGAGAGTCTACTCCACACTGTCCAAGAAAAATCCATCCTTCCTAAGATGCTGAACAGCAGGTACACTGTCCTCAACTTGCTTGATCTTCTCTTCCAATAGGGCAACCAATTTGCACTTGCTGCATATACAGCTACCCACAACCTTTCTCAGAAATTCTGACTGCACCACTCTCCTGGTTGTGGGTTTTCTTGAAATAGGCAGCTGGAAAGAGCCCCTGAAGTCTGCTTGTCTCAATGGAGCCCATAACTGAGAGGCATCATTTCTTAGTGCCCTGATTTGTGGCACCCCAGAAATCCTTTGGTTGGGGCTCTGTCTATTTAAGAAGTAGGTTTTAGGCATTATCTCCAATCATTAATGGTAGTAAATGTGAATCTCAAGTTATGAGATTATAAATCTGATTTATAATCTCATAAATATTGAACAGAATGGTAGCCAATGCCTTTCTTTTCTGTGGTACAATGAATACAGGTAAACTACTTTTTCCCTAAACAATTTTAAAAGAACTTTTAAAAGATGACATAACTCAGAAACTTTATTATTTCAGCCTTGTTTGGGTGCATTTGGGTACATGCTTAAAAGAAGACACATCCAAAAAAGTGATCTTTGAAATTAAGGTCGACTCTAGTTAATGTGATATAATTCAAAGATATATGTCTGTGAAAGAAATATAAATTTAAGAGAAGACTCAAGGCCTTTACAGACTGCCAGAAATAATGCACCATGAGTCCACTTTAACTGACCTGGCTCAGTGCTAGGGAATCATGGGAACTGTAGTTTGTTTTGAGACATTGATTCTTCTCTGTCAGAGAGCTCGAGTGCCACAATAAACTACAGTTCCCATGATTCCCTAGCACTGAGCCAGGGCAGTTAAAGTGGACTCAAGCTGCATTAATTCTGGCAGTCACTGGAATGTTGGGTTGTGGGGAGTACATTCATGGCTACCTCCTAGATTAGAATGTATAAGCAAAATCAGAAATGATCTGCTTTTTTAAAAAAAGCTTAAGTCCCATAAATATTATGCATGCTGTAGAATGTTCTTATGCTGTGTACTAGATAACCTGAACCATTGAGTAATTTGGCACCACAGTGAATATTTTATTCAAGTCATAGATTATCCACACAGAATTTTCTTGTATATAAATTAAGATACAACTTAATAAAACCCAGCAAAAATTACAAATATGAAAAGTGTTATGGATGTAACAGTCATATATAAGTGAGTTTGTTTGTGGATTTGGTGTGTGTGTGTTTATATGCATATAACTATGCCATTCATAAGACCTTTACCAAACTTACACATTTTTTTAGATTTTGTTTTTGCATTTATTTTTATTTGATTTTATTGGCTTGCATTCTTGGAGAAGAATACAGTGAGAGGACTGATGCACTACCAAATATTATCAGCCTAGTTATTAATTTTTTGAATTGGGTAGATATATACCTGTGTGTGTCTGTTTCTGTGTCTCTCTGTGTGTACTACTCAATTTGAATGGTGCCTGCATGATGTTCAGTTGTTAAATTCCCTAGGTTCTTCTCCAAGCATGGCAAACCTGACTGACTGATAGACAGACAGTCAAGAAAGTCTATGGTTAGGGAAATCTGAGTACTTTATACCTTTGATTTTTTAAAGATAATTACTCAATCCACATTCCCATACCTGAAAACAAACCCAGATGTCATTTACAATTTACAATTCATACACATTAAGGCCTCTGTTGCATTACCTGGAAAAACAACAAAATGTATTTGCTATTTCGTACATATTTTAAAATATATAAAGAAAATGTGCAAAGAAAAATTAATACTTTTTGAAAATGCAGAATGGGACTAAGGGCCTTTACAGACTGCCAGAAATAATGCAGCTTGAGGCCACTTTAACTGTCCTGGCTCAGTGCTAGGAAATCATGGGAACTGTACTTTATTCTTGGACATTGAGCCTTCTCTGTCAGAGAGCTCTGGTGCCACAATAAACTACAGTTCCCATGATTCCTTAGCATTGAGCCAGGACAGTTAAAGTGGCCTCAAGCTGCATTATTTCTGGCAGTCTGTAAAGGCCCTAAGATGATTTTAGGCATATGTTGGACCAGTGGAAGCTTCATCAAGTAGGATTCTTCGTAGAATCCAGAGGCAACTGGAAAAGATGGAAGCAGATGACGACTCCTTCACAATATCTATTCCTAACTGTAAATGATTATCTTGGGTAGAGTTTAGGAAAATCTGGTCTGAAGTTCTTATTTCACAGATATAGAAATGCTGCCTAAAGTGTAATTAACTTGTCTTGATCCAGTGTGTATAGATTTTAAAAGCTCACAACAAAAATATAATCAAGATGCAATAAAGGCCTACAGCACTATTATTTGAAGTAACAGAACAGAAGAATAACAGTGGAAGAACAGTCATATAAACCCAAACCATTAAACTCTGGGTTCAGAATTCTAAGATCTGGGTTATCAGTGAAAAGTAATATCTGATTAGAATTGCTTTTTTTTGGTGGGGGGAGGGGGGTTCATAGACTGTTTCATCATATACAACCTTTTGTTTGGTCACAGAAATCTATACAAAACATCTTTATTTGGTCAGAAAATTTTACTCATCTTCAGTAAATTCATAAAGGTTCAGTTTAATATGACTCTAGAGTGACCATAATATTGTAGAAAAAGAAAGAAACAGTAATTGTTGTAGAATTTTTATTGTAATTACCTTCTAATTCAAATCTCCTCACTGCATTACTTCCAGACAATCACACTCATTTGTGTGCTTGAGGACCACAGCAAAAATACTATTTATATTTCCCTAGTGGTGTCAGTCATGTAGTAATTATTCAAATATTCAAAATGATCAGAGGGAAGATCAGAATGTCAGCTTCCTTCACCTCTCTGCTTCTCTTTCCAGGGCCAGCACAAACCCCTCTTTGCACTGGCACAAAGGACACGAGATGCCTGTTTTGGGTTTAAACAGGCCACAACATTTATTTAGCTGTACAGGGTCTATTGATAAACAATAAATAAAAATAACAAATTTGTCATGTGTGTAAGTGAAGGTTTAACCACCCTAGTGGGTGGTCCTTCACCGCACGTGACAAAGCAAATAAACAAACATCAAGAAATAAACAATAAACAAACCCCTCCTGCAGAAATGATGTCATATTTCATCATATGATGTCATGTAATTTTATGACGTCAAGCATTGAATGCCTACATCATTTCCTGTCAATTTGTTTTATGCCAAATTTCTTTCCCAATTTTAATTAGCCGAATTAAATTATTCTGTGGGGTGGGGCTCATCCCTCCCCCGCAGATCGCTTTTTCAATTTGGTCAGAGAGTGCATTTACGTACATCTCTGACCCCTCTAAAGAGAGGTGAACCCCACTCCCCCTGTACAGCTGCGGCTGGTCAAGCTTAATGGCGTGCTACACCAAGAAAATTCCCAGTTTAGCAAGGTGCTTAGCCACGTAGCGGTTAAGCCAAGTCCTTCTGCGCTCCAGGCCAGCAACACCTAGGCACAAGTTTAGTCCACAGGATCACAGGAATAGGGAAGATCTTTTGTACTTCCTCCATGTCCTTTACAATCTGCTTGGCCAATTGCAAGCATGGAACTCAAACAAGGTCATTCTCCCCCAGGTGCACTACCACCGCCCGGAGTTGAGGATGCGGACATGCCAGTTCTATGAGAAATGGAAGGAGAGATGGCCACATCATTCCCCTTTGACCAAACCAATCCGTATGTCCAATATTGGCAAGGCCCAACGTGTTGTCATAGCGAATTTCCAACAGGTAGCATTCCACCCAAAAGACCAGGCTGTGTCCTACTATCCAGATATTGCTGTGGGAAAAGCCAACTGGAACAAACAAAACAGGTTAATGTGGCTTATCAGGAGTCCCACTACCCAATTGCCTAACATAGGACTTAAATGAACGCCACCTGCCAATTTTGCAAATGTCTGCTTCACTCAAACCATGAGTGGCCGCAGCTGTCCCAGCTCCAATCCAAAAGGAGTGTGAAGAAAAACATTCCTGAGGCAACTCAGCCTTCCTTACAGCTTCTTTTAACACAGCCCTAAATTGGAATTGGGTTGAGGGCAAGCCAGACAAGTAAATAAACAAATATCCAGCCACATTAGGCCTAATTTTCAAATAATTACCCATCACTACCACTGGGCAAATTTGACCCTGTTGTGCCTTAGCCAAGAAAATAGACTGACCTTTTGCGAACTGGTCAGTCTTAGACCACCTAATGTGAATTTGAATCCCCTGTCCTGTTAAACTGATATCAGAGATCAATAGTGCCCTGCTGGATTTATCATTGCAAGATCCAGGCACAATTTCACTAATTCTCAAAGCAGAAAAAAATGCTGTAGCAAATGCCGCTTTAAATAAGGCCTCTTCCCCAGGTGAATAACATGTTTGAGCTAATTGATTCCATAACTTAAGAAGGACAGGGGCAGTAATCGGCCTTTGAGGGTCTTTTGTGACAGGGGATTCTCTAGACCATCACTCCACTGCTCTTTTGACCCTGAAATCATTAGTAGGGTCAAAACAGCCCTTTGCCCTAGAGTAAAAGGCCAGGGTGGTCAACCTGCCTCTAATAGTGACAGGTGAAAGTCCAGATTGGCCAGTTTGCTAACAGGACAGAAGCAAAGGACAATGAAGCAAAGGACCAAGTCCACATTAATAGGCCATTTTAGATCCTCCCCAATTTCCAACAAAAATTGGCTAAATGAATTTAAAGCTGTTTGGTATGACTTGCGTGTTGATGGGGCAATGGAGTTTAATATTGCCCTATGAACTTCTAATCTCCAAGGTTCCAGAGGGACACTGGTACCTCCAACAGTGTGTCGCAGCCTCAGGAGCCAGCTGCCAGAACCTGGAGAACTGACAATGAGAAAGGGCGTCCGCCAAAGGGTTAAGCAAACCAGGAGCATGTTGAACTTTGAACAACACATTGTTTTTTGAACTTTGAACAACACAAGCATTGTAACACCATTGCCCTTACCAAACTCATAACTTTAGGAGACTTGGAAGACTGAGAGTTAACCACATACATGACTGCATGGTTGTCGCACCAAAACCAGACAGTCCTGTTAGCAAACTGGCTTGCCCACAAGTGGACAGCCACCACAATTGGAAACAATTCCAAGAATGTAAGGTTAGACCACATTTAACCCATGCAGGAGGCCATGCCTCTGCAGCCCACTGCCCATTCCAAAAAACTCCAAAGCCATGGGCACCAGCAGCATCAGAATGCACCTGAAAATCTGCTCAAAGCAGCATTTCGGTTCTCCAAAACAATATACCATTAAAGTGCTCCAAGAAGGAGTACCAAACCTTCAGATCTTCATGAATGCCCCTTGTGATTCTAATGTGGTGATGCTAGGACACTATCCCTGTGGTGGCGCTATACAGTCTAGCACAAAATGTTTGTCCTGGCACTACAACCCTACAGGCAAAGTTTAAAAGACCTGTAAGTGATTGAAATTCATGAAGAGTAGCTTTTTGTTTCCCCAACATGATCTCAACTTGTGGCTTCATAGCCACAAGTTTCTCATTGGGCTAACGAGAAATTCCAACTATAGTATCTATCTCGATGCCCCAAAAAGGTAAGCTGAGTATGTGGCCCCTCTGTCTTTTCCTCTACTAAAGGCACACCAAGCTCCTGCATCAGGTCTTGAAATTGAACTAAAGTATCCTGGCACTGAGATGAATTAGGATTACCAATTAGAAAATATCTAAATAATGAGCAATAGCTCTATTACCAGTTCTCTTAACTGCACACCAATGGAGAAAAGTACTGAATGTCTCAAAAGCTAAACAAGAAATCGAACATCCCATTGGCATAGCTTTGTCAAAATAACATTTTCCTTCAAACTGAAAACCCAGTAGGTCAAAATCATCTGGGTGTACAGGAAGGAGTCTAAATGCAGATTTAATATCACATTTATCCAGCAGGGCTCCTGTGCCTAAGTTCCTAAATCATCTTAACAGCTGAGTCAAACGATGTGTACCTAATTGAGGTAAGCCCGGGGTCAATAGCATCATTCACTGACTCTCCTTTAGAGTATGATAAATTATGAATTAGCCTAAATTACCCAGGGGCTTTTTTAGGCACTACATCCAACGGGGATAAGTGTATTGTGGGGATGGGTAGCTGATCATGGGGTCCCTAAATTCTCCCTTACTAACTTATCCCTTACCACATTAGGTAAGTCCCTCACAGAATGAGCATTGGGTGCAAAATGATAAAACCTAGGGCAAGGATAGGCAACCTTTCCCCTTTAAGAGCCGAGGGACTTCAGCTCCCAGAATCCCAGGAGCTATTGGCCAACATGGGACTATTGGCCAACATGGCTGAGGCTTCTGGGAGCTGAAGTCCCTCGGCCCTTAAAGGGGAAAGGTTGCCTACCCCTGACCTAGGGCCTGTATAAGAAATATGAAAACCTACAGAGAAACCTTGAAATTAATATATAGCAGCCTCTCTGTTAGGGTCAATTTTTAACCATGCCACCATGATATCCAATTTAATTGGTGACAGGGCCTTTTTCCCCAGAGCCCTCTCCTGTTCTTTTTCCTCTAACACAGGAATTTCCAGGGTGGCCACCCCCACAGGTGTTACACTTGTGATCAAACCTGCAGGGTTGTCTTTTACACTTGCCGGCATTAAAGTCCCAGCATAAGCCAAACTGCCTTTTTTTCTCCCATGGCAGGCCTCACATTCAGCCCTCTCGGCAAGGTAACCATAGGGACAAAGCCGTTGTCATACCTGCTCAAGGGGGAGGCCCCCACCATAACATCAGCCCAAAGCTCGGACTGCACATGCCTCCAAGATAAGGAGCGATCCTGTGCCGCCCTCATCCTAAATTGCTCATCATATTGGAGCCAAGCTGCACCCCTTGAATTATGGAGGCAATTGGTATACACTTTTGTCATGATTTCCTGATACTTAGAAAAGTCAGGAGATCTGAGAGGCTCTTTTTCTTCTATAACACCTCTGTAAATGGTGAAGCCCATAATCCAATTAACAAAATTGTGCTCACGCTTAGGGCATTTGAGTACCTGAAACTCTTTTGGCAAACTAAAAACAATCCCATCCTTCACCATAATCCTTGGCTCAGGATCCCTAAAAGTCAAAGTAAATAAGTCAATGTATTCGCCCTTCCAAATCCTTTCCTTAGTAGAGAGAGGACGGTGAGAACCAAGGGGTGTAGATATACCAGCATAAGGAGTAGCTTCCACATTTCCCACCACTCCTGACAACAGAGGAACACTGGAAATAGGCACCAAAGGTGTGGTGCTAGCAACAGCCAAAAGCTGACCACCCTGGACCCACGTGTCAGGGACCTGTGAAACTGCAGGTGCCTGCACGGATGCATTGAACAGAGTTAGGCTGTTCCAAAGCCACACCCTGCCCAACCTGGCTACCTGGAGCCCATACCGAGGTAGGCCAATTAGCATGTGCAATATTAGGAGACAAAGCTGAACCTGAAGCTTGCTGCGAAGCTTCACCAACTGACCACAGCGGTCCCCCGGAGCGTGGCCCAGCAACAGCTCAGGTGTCCAAGGCAGCAGAGGCAGCTTGATCACCTTCTTGTTTGCCACTGGTGTGCTCCATTGCACCACCTGGAAGAACCACTCGCTATAAGAGGCTGTATAAATCAGCCATAATGGGCTGCCCGAACACAGGGGGAACCACACCCTGTGTCCCCAAACCTGGGACTCTGTAGGAGATTCCAAACATTGGCAATAGTGGGGTGCCCGAGCTCCACTGCCGAAACCAGCCAGGAAGCATCACTGGCAACCACCGTGGGAAAGGTGTCAACTGAAGGTCCTACGTGGATCCCTCACCCGAAGACAGCCATCTTCACACACTCACAGCTGGGGAGAAGTGAAGCCAAACATCCCGGACCAGCGGTGGGTCCCGACCTTACCAGATCGAGTAACGGGGCGTCTCTGGGCCTGAAACAAGTACCGGGCCCACGCACCTGGTGAGGATGTCTCCCGCAGAGCCCTCCTTGGGTGTACACCCCGAGAATTGGGGATGTGGACATTCAACAGGCCCAGAAGGCTGGCCCGAAGGCCTCACTCACTCCCCCCCACTGGTTGCTCAAGTCAGATACCTGAACCCCTGGAGCAAGTGAGATAAAATAGCAAGATTAAATAGGCAAGAGCTGAAATAGCAAAAGCCCAAAAGAGCGCTAGGCCAAAGCTAAGCAAGCCAAAAGCAAAGAGTCGAGTGATGTTACTCTCTCTGTCTCAACTCTAAAATGGCTGCCTCCACGTGGCAGCGCAGAGCTATAAATAACAAACTCTCGCCCCAACTCTCGCAGAACCATAAACTCTGCAAGATTTGGTTCAAAGCAAACCTATTGGGCAAGGCATGCAGGTGTGCTTATTCCCCTGCGCGCCTTGACCAACCAGGCGTCTCCTGTCCTTATTTGGCCAGCACAACAAGAAACCCCTCCCAACATGTCGGGGGGTGTCTTTCTCCCTAGGCCCTCTGTGATGTGTTTAGTTAAAAACAATATATTGTATAATAACATACAAAAAGGGATGGCACCATAGCTTTCCAGAGGTTACTGAGTTGGAACTCCCATCAGAACTTGCCAGCAGAGGGATAAGACAAATTATAATGCCACACAAGGATAGAAGCTTTAACAATTGATTAGATTAGGAATTCAGAGGCTGATTTCTAGAAGCTATTTACAATGTTGATTCTCCTGCTCTCCTCAACACCTGTTCTTCTGTATTCATAAACAATACCTCTTCTTAATTCATGGTAATGGATTTGTAGTGGGGACAGTCATTATGGTTATAAATTACTTCCAGTGCCACAGAAAGTATGTATCTCAATACCATTTATTGGAATGGGGTGCAACTGCACAACACCCCATGTCCCACAGTAATATATTTGGCTACTGTAGAAGCAGAATGTTGGAATAAATAGACTTTTGGCCCAAGCCACATAGCTCTTCCTATATTATTGTCACTCTAATTTTTTCACCAACTGTATTTCCTCTGAATCCTAGCTCTCTTAGGTTAGGTTAGGTGTGACCCAACTACATAACTAAAGAGCTGGAGTTGTGGAAGTTGAGTCCCAATACAATCAAATGTGTTTGTGTCTCTATAGACACATATAGGATTAATGTAATCCTTTAAATAATTGAAACCCACTGAAAAAATGTAGAAATCCTTCAACATTAATTCTCACACCCTTTCATTTTCTGAATGTCCCCCTCTCTCTCTATGTGTGTGTGTGTGTGTGTGTGTGTGAGTGGAGAGGGAGAGATAGAGAGTTCTCAAATATTTTGGTACACTCTCTTTAGTTGTATTTTTTATAATGTCCACTGGTAGCAGAATTAATAAATAGAATTTTACTGACATGTGGTTTCTTCTAAAGACTGTGACTCAAAACAAATGGATCCAAAGCACTAGCTTTGGGCCGATATGAAAGCATGGTTTACAGATGAAGCACACTTCAAGATCAGCCTGAAGGTGTGCTGTGGCCACCTAAGGCAGCCTGGTGCTGCCAGCCAGAGGAACACACACAAAAAAAGTGTTCCTTGCTGGAGGCTCTTTTGGGACCATGGCAACATCCACCCTCAGGAACGTGGCATCTGGTTGCTACAATCTCATGCTGAATGGGGAGCAATTGGGACTGGGCAGTCAGAGGCCACTTCAACCTGCTTATCTGCTTGACCACTATGTATATTATCATTCCCATGCTGATTTGGAGACTTCTTTCTTTTTCTTTTTTAATTGGACCTTGTTCATTTTTGCTTCACCACATGACTCAGAGCAATCAGGGATCTTGGAACAAACATGGTGATATTACTAACAGGAATGGAAATATTATTCTTAAATATTCAGAAATTTATAAAAAAAATAATAATAATGCATACTTCTTGAGTGCCAGGGTATCCTGACATGGGGAGTCCTGGATTGCTGAGAATTGTTGCAATTCAGGATTTATTTTGTGCAAATTTTTCATGAGGGTTTTTTTTTATTTTTTTGGCTGTCCTCAAGGCACAAGTGGTTTACTCAGGGAAAAACTGAGGAGGAAGTCATGGACTAACATCCGGTCTCAGCTGATCCTGTGCTAATTGCTCCCCCTCATGCTCGTTACCAGGTTAAATCAATTAAAATATGTTCTAGATTAAACAAAGTGGCCCATAGTCCTTATTCACCAAATACCTACACAGGATGGCTGGGAGGGAACCATTAACTGATAGTACAGACAGAGGCAGTAAATTACCAGCAGCTAGGAAGTGTCCTAGTCTGTGGGAGTTCATTAGGAGAAAGGCATTTGTCAAAGCAGAGTGGAGGGAAACAACAAGAATCAAGGTCAACATGGTCCAAGGGTTGAAGAAGCCAAGAAGTTTGAAATCTGGTCAGGAGTCTGGAAACAGGCATCAGGGACAGGAATACTGGCCAGGAAACAGACATGTTGCTTCCAGAATGAGCCTTAGGCAGACTCAGTTCTTAAATGGCCTGACACCAACTGGTCCTAATCAGAGCTTCTCTATTGTTCTTTGGCTCACAGCCTGAGTGACAATCTTTGGGGCTCTGCAGATGGCACAAAGCACCGTCTTGGAGGTAGGGAGGGGAGGAGCAGTCGGATGCCAGACACTCCAACCCCTTCCTGAAGACATCATCAAAGCGCACGCTGTTGCACACGATGGTTGCTCTGATGACATCCTGGCGCAGCATCCAGACATACTGTGCTGGAAGAGGCACAAAAGAGCCTCATGGCAGCTCTTTGGGTGCCTTTTTCACCGCCTGGGAAAGGAGAGCTATTTTGGCACTCTTTTCCCAGGCACCAAAAGGGAGGATTGGGGCTGAGGCATAGGGCAGCCTCAGCCCCAATCCTCCACTTCGCAGGGCTGTCCACAGATGCCTGTTTGCATCCTCCATTTGTTGTGTCCCAGCTAAGTCTTCCATCTCATCAGCAGTTGACTCTTGACTTTGTCCTGCTGGCTGAGGCTACACATTCACAATATGAGCTGGCTGGGGCTGCTCTGCAGTAGTGCAAGCTTCAGAATGTTCCCTGTCTGGAAAACTTGCCTGGGTCCCTTCATCAGCCTACTTCCTCTAGGTTACCAGTCTGGCAGTTCTTGGTCCATGACACTCATGTTCAATTCCAGTTATCTGTGTCTGGTCTCATTATCCCATTGGGTGGTCAGCAAATATGATAGGAACAGTCAAAATTTTCATGAACAATCAATAAAAGTCATGATTAGACCTTCAGATGCCAACACACAGTACAGCAGAATGGAGAACTGGGCAAATGGCCAAGACAATAGGGGTGTGTCCTCACATCCTTTCAGCATTTTCATGGTGTTTGGAGCACATTTTTGAAAGGAGAATGATTGAAAATAGAAGTGATTTTGTGTGTATGTTTCTGTGTAAGGAATGTATTTGAAAGTCCTTTGTGAATAAGCTTTATAATAGTTATTGCACTAACTTCCACCCATTATAATTGATCCAGGTAGCTTTTTTCCCATTATTCTTTATTAGTATTTGTATAAAATATAACATAAAAAAAAACATACAATTACAAACATATATAGAACAAATACAAATATGGCATACAAAGACAAATATAACATAACATTTTTAACAACTTAAAATATGACTTCCTAATGCCTAATTTTCAACTACCTTATGACATAATTATTTGTATCCAATTTCATCCAATCTAATATTCACACAAATACATCTCTATATATATACATATAATCCATTTTTTGGTCCTTTGATGATTTTATTATCTGCTTTGATAATATAATCATGTGTTGTCAAAACTGAATATTTTTGTAAATTATCATTTTATTTTATTTTGTATAGGTTTTATTTTACCTTATGAAACCTGAGAGTTGATTTTCCTTTATGATTTAACTATAGTTATATATTTTATTCATAATTCTATCTATTATCTTTCCCCATATATTATCAAATTTAGAATATATCTTATTTCTTAGCATATATGTCAATTTATCCATTTCTATATATTCTAAAAGTTTCCATAGCCATTGTGTGATCGATGGAGTCTTATCCTGTTTCCAAGTTGTAGCATAGGTTACCCTAGCAGCTGCTAACATAAAAAAATCTCCTTTCCAAATTTCTTTTATAATTGATCCTCAGTTATTCCTAGTAGAAATAACTTCGGTTCTTTATCAAATTTTGTTTTGAGGATGTCCTGAATTTGTTTATGTATATCATCCCAATATCTTTTAGCTAGTGGGCAGCGCCACCACATATGATAATAAGTACCTTTATATTTCTGGCATTTCCAACATCTATCCTTGTTTGCTTTATTTAACCTAGCTAATTTAACTGGAGTGAAATACCATCTAAACAGAAGCTTATAAAAGCTCTCTTTCATTCCATAATTTAATGTATACTTTAATTTAGAGTTCCAGATCTTTTCCCATTCATTCATATTAATTGGTATGCCAATGTCTTGTGCCCAACGGATCATATATTCTTTTACCTGCTCATCCTCCATCTCCCATTGTAATAAGATCTTCTATAATTTTGATATTGGATGATCTGTTTCCTTTAATAATATTTTCTCTATGTCGCTCTCTGTAGATGTTATTTCATATGCTTTATTATCAGTTATAAATCTTTCTGTAAGTTGTCTATGTAAAAACCAATTACATCTAATATCTTCACTCTTTAGTTCCTCCGTCTTTTTTAATCTCCATTTCCCCTTTTCTTTTATCAGTAGTTCTCTATATCTAGCCCATTTATTTTCTATCATCTCGTCGTTTCTATGAAACGCTTCATTTGGGGACAAATATAATGGGATACCTTTATTTATCCTAACCTTATATTTCTCCCAAATTCTTATCAGTGAGTTTCTGACATAATTTTTAAAATCTTTATTAGCTTTTGTCTTCTCATAACATAGATAAGCGTGAAAACCAAATACGTTATCTATCCCTTCTAGATATAATAATCTTCTATCTTTTAATCTAATCCATTCTTTTACCCAATCCAATATGCAAGCATGGTAATATATCTTCAAGTTAGGTAATCCACGACCTCCTCTAGATGGTGAATCCTGAAGTACTTTGGCTTTTATTCTAGATTTTCTTCCAGCCCATATAAAATTTGCTATATCTCTTTGCCAACTTTTGAAAGGTATGTTATTTAATATTACTGGTATGGACTGGAGTAAAAAAAAATCATTTTTTGAAGAACATACATTTTTATCACTGATATTCTACCTAAGAGTGATAGTTGTAAATTACTCCAGTTCTTCAGGTTCATTTTTATTTTATTCCATGCGTTTTGATAATTATTTTTAAATAAATCTGAATTCTTTGTGGAGATAGTGACTCCCAAATACCTAACCCTTTTTTCTATTTTAAATCCTGACTTAATTTGGAGAAATTCTTTTTCCCTATGGGTCATGTTCATTGTCAAGACTTTTGTTTCCCCTTTATTTATTCTAAATCCTGAATATCATCCATATTCATTAATGATCTCTAACAGTTGTTGTATGTTTTCCAAAGGATTGGATAGATAGATGACTGTATCATCTGCATAGGCTCTAAGTTTTATTTCATGCCCTTTGATCTTAATTCCTGTAATTTTCTTTTCATCCCTTATTGCTTGACATAATGTTTCCAAAGATAATATAAACAACAGTGGGGAGAGAGGACAGCCTTGGCATGTACCCTTTCTGATATTACATTGCTTTGTTCTTTCTCCATTGATCACAACATGAGCTTTCTGCTCTCTGTATATTGCTTTGACCCATTTGTAATATGAACCTTCTCCTACTGTTCTCTTCAAGATTAAAGTCCCATTTAAAGTCCCATTTAAGATTATCAAAGGCATTTTCAGTGTCGAGAAATATCAAGGCCACCTGTTTATCAGGTTTTCTTTGATAATTTTCAGTTACATCCAGCAGATTTCTCATTTTGTCCTTAATTTGTCTTCCTGGAAAAAAGACTCTTTGATCAGAATGGATATGATCCTTTAGTCTATTCTTAATTCTTTTGGCCAGGACACTCGCAAAGATCTTGTAGCCTGCATTTAACACAGATATGGGATGATAACTTCCTGTTTCTAATGGATCCTTGTCTTCTTTTAGGATTGAAGCTATATTAGCTGTTTTCCATGATTCTGGAACAGTCTCATCCTTCAGTCTATTCAAAATTAACTGTAACTCTGGAATTAATATTTCACTAAAGCTCTTATAATATATAGCACCTAGGCCATCTGGGCCCTGCAATGGCTTATGTTTGATTTCACTTTTTTTGTCTATCACTGGATCTAATACCCCATTTCAGTCCCCTAACATAATAATATTCACATAAGAAAACTCCATGATTATTGTTAATAGTTTATTTTAAAAAATGGCTTTATTTTTTTATTTTCTAAGGTGCCATAAACCCCGACCAATAAAGTAAGTTGATCTTCCCATTTAATTTCTAGACCAATGAAATGTCCATTCTTGTCCACAAATAGTTCTCTTGCTTCTATCATATTTTTTATGTAAACCACTACACCCTTTTTCCTTTTTTCAGAAGCTGCTACAAATAAGGATTCCCAATTTATGATTTTTTAATAGCCTTACATCTTTTTTGCATATTTCTGTTTCTTGTAGACATATTATTTCTTCATTTGCTTTCTTCAAATAATGAAAGACGAGTCCTTTAACATTCCATGATATAAGGTGAGTGTTGTTGGACATCATCTTCTAAAACTTCTTGCTCTTCCTCCTCCAACTCACCTACTGATATTTCCACCTCCATATCTTTTTTTGACTTCTTTATTTTCCTCTTCTTGTTCTTGTCCCATCCTTCAATATTTTTTTTATAATGATTGACTAAATCAAATTTGGCTTTATCATTTGTATTTCCTTGTTCAGCCTTTGTATCTATCACATCATTAGTTTTCTGATCGTTGCTTTCTTGATAATATGTTTTCTATCTATTTAAGCATTACATTCATTTTTTCAATTGAGTTAATTTTATATCTTTTCGGTTCAAAGTTGAAAGAAATCCCTTCAGGGTATTCCCATTTATAGTAGACATTTCTTTCTCTTAATGCCTTTGTTAATGGTGTATAATCTTTCCTCTTTTTAAGAGTTTCTCCAGGCAAATCTTTAAAGATCTGAATTTTATTTTCATCAACAATGATTTTTTTTCATAGCAGATTCTTAAAAGTTGATC
Source organism: Phrynosoma blainvillii (assembly GCA_026167975.1). NCBI lineage: Eukaryota > Metazoa > Chordata > Lepidosauria > Squamata > Phrynosomatidae > Phrynosoma > Phrynosoma blainvillii. The sequence continues at coordinate 273,557,355 of JANUYF010000003.1, forward strand.
TTTAATGTCAGTTCTGACAAAATATATTATTATGTCTCTAGGAATCTTTTTTTGCCTTACTACCCTTGAATTAATACGAAACATCTTATCAATCTCAAAATAAAATTCCTCAGGATCTCTCTCCATGAATTTAGCTAATAATGGTGTTAGTCTTTCATAAAGCTCTTTTTCTTTCTGTTCATTAAGTCCCCTAAATTTTAAACACCTTTCTCTGGCCTTTTGATCATTTTTTATTCTTTCTTCTATCTCCTTGCTTTGATTCATCTTTAGGGTTTGAATTTCCACTTGTAACTCCTCGTTGTGTTTTTCTAATTCATTTATCCTTAATTTCGCCTGTGCTAATTCTGTAGTAAGTTTCTCTACCACATTCACCACTTCTTTTATCTCCATCTTTATATCTTTTTAAAAATCTTCTCTGGTATCTTTCAGATCTTGTTTCAGTTCTGCCTTGTCCTTTTTCATTTCCGATCTTATCTTATTAATCTCCTCTAAGATCAAGAGATTTGATTCCATCATCTTATTTGTTTCTATAGACGGTTTCCTCTGTTGCTGGTTTTGTGTTTGCATTTTTGCAGCTTGAGATCTTGTTATAGCTGCCATCCACTGCTTTGCACCAGCAGGGGATTAAACAGTGGAGACCAATAATACATGAAAATAGACAAATTTATATCTATAGATCAATTATATAAACAATATAAAATCTATTAAATAGTATGAATTCTTCTCTCTTTGTCTATGTAAAGCTTTAAGTAGAAACAAATTGTAAAGGTATTAAGGTATTGATTCTTAAATGAGATTAAACTTCAATAATCAAATTTACAAATTCTAGTACCAGGCAGATATGTCAAATATTCAAACATACAGAAATGAGGCTATTAATATATGAAATTCATTACTTCAGTTGGGCAGAGTAATATTAAAGATTGATAAAGTAATATTCAATGACAAGGTTGTATAGAATGATAATGGAACATGCCTCAGTAGATTTCTTAGTATATCCCCAATTACTTTGTATTGTTCCAAAATCAAAAATCAAATCAAATAGTTGCCGTATATCCCAAAATAACAACCTAATCAATAATCTATTATAAATAAAATTAAATATATGACTAGGCTAGGATTAAATCAAATTATAGATTTCCCATCAAACCAAATAATATTGAAGGAATACTTGTAATTATCTAAGATTGCCCAAAAATGTATCTTATTCAAGACCTTTATCTAAATCTCTATTTATCCAGATTTTCACCCCTCTGTTCCTCCGTATCAGGCTATATTTATGTCTTCTCCAAGCAAGATTTACAGGAGTCTTTTTTTTTTTTTTTGGTGGGGGGGTATTCTTTATCTTTAGCGTCCTGAGTCTATGAATGGCTTCTTCTTATGACATCACACTCCTGTTTCGTCTTTCTCAATATAGATGTATAAAACAAAGATATATCCAGTTCACTCTTCTTACTCTCTTCAGGGATTAGGGCAGCTTAACCAGTCTAAAGGGCCTTCTCCTTTGTCCTCCTTTAACTCCGTTTCACTTCCTCTATTTGTTTTAAGGGGGGTTCACACCAGAACTGCTCCTTCCCGTGCTCCTTCTGACTCTTAAGAGCACTCTGAGTTTTTCAGGATTCCTAGCTCTAGAGGAAGCTCCTTGCCATGAGGCTGCTTTGCTGCCGCCCTCCTCCCTTGACCAATCCACGAGGCAAAGAGAAGATCACCTTCCCCAATCTGATTATCTCACCGTCCTCCTTTCAGGTCCACAGTAGATTGAGGAAGCCCAGCCAATCCAATAGGTCTCCCTCTTTTGCCTCTGTGATCGCACTCCAAGTCCAAAGTAAATTGCTTATTCTTTTCAGGTGAGTTTAGGGGTTTATCAATAATTATCCATGTCCTTCTTTTATATTTGAGGTTTTAGATATTGAAACAGAAAAAAAAGGGCAACTTATTCCTCTTTTCAATCTTTAAGTCTCTCAGATTACTTCTTTGTTGCCTTGATGCTTTATTGTTCTTTAATCTTCTTCAATATCAAGCATTTGGAGTCAAAGGAAAGTGCCAATGGAAATATAAAGCGTTGAAAAATTTAGGCATTTTCCTATTGATGTAGATATTATTCTTGTTCTTCCAAATATAAGTTGGCAGGGAGTTTTTGCCTTGGTCTCTTCTGCCTCGTCCGCCTCCTAATTATTATGATATTTCAAAAAGTTGACTGAGACAGGCACCAGACCTTTCTGGCACTCTTGCCTTCTTTATACCTAAAGAAGATTTATTTTGGGTTTTTTTTTTTTTAAATAACTGCACGGGAAAAAACGAGATTTAGAATGGAGCATTACTTCACTCCGTCTAAACCGCTGCCCTCCCCAACCAGAAGTCCGATCCAGGTAGCTTTTACCATGAACTCAAGTCTGCACTGCCTGGACATGATCTCAAAACCTATGAAAAGTTGTTCAAATAGTTGATAAAACCATTTCATCCCATGCAGAATGCTGCTTGTCAAGTATATTCTTCATTGGAAATAAAGAAATAAAGATAAATGCTCTAGAAATATGCAGGGGTAGCTGTGTTGGCCATTTAGCAAATTCAATAAAAAATCCATCAAATAGTGATACTTTTTTTGGCCAACCAAAATGTACAATATACTTGTTGCAAGCTTTCATAGCTCCACAGGCTTCTTCATCAGGCAAGATGTTACAAACCAAAACAGGAGAAAAATTGGAGATGTTAGTAAGATGCCTGCATTTTGATGTTTCTGTCTTTAGTTTAGATGGTATGGGGACCTCTTCCTCCTTCTGGCCATGTGGCGATTGGGGAATTTTCAAAGTCCAGGAAATTTAAAGTCCATTTGCATATCAACAAGGACTCCTCACTTGCAATCCAATATGTCTCCATTCCTGTGAGGCCAAACACCTCTTTGTAGGCAGAGCTGTAGGCTTTTAATGCTGGTCTGCTTAGCCCTTGAGTTGCAGTGGAGTACTGTATCATGTACAAATAATTTCAAAATACTGTTCATATATTGTAGCTGAAATTGATTTTAACAAAAAGGCTGTCCATAGGGAGGACCATAAATTATTTTCTATTACAAACCCTACATCTTTCCTCCAGACTAGTTTTAGGATTAAGGGGGGGGATGCAGACAGGTGGCCCTGGGCTGCCCCCAGAAACAGAGGATCGAGGCCAAGGCTGCTGGAAACCTCAGCCCCAATCCTCCCTTTTGCCACCTGCAAAAGGAGCGCTAAAATAGTGCTCCTTCTGCCAGCCACGGAAAGGGTGCTACAAGAGGCATGGCGTGCCTCTTTGGCATCTCTTCCAGCTCAACGTGTTTGGACACTGAGCCGGAAGGATGTCATTGGAACACCCGTCGTGCAGATGGGCCATTGCTCCGATGACGTCCTCAAGAAGGGGATGGGGTGCCCGGTGTTTGGCTGCCCCTCCCCTTCCTGGGATTGAGGATGGCATTTTTCGCCTTCTGCATCTCCCCCTAAGTTTCACTGAAGTCCTTGGACCAGGTATGCATATAATGCTAAATGGCAGTGAAACGCATGGGCAGTTAAGCATATGAGCAGGAAAAAAGACTGTGCTTGCACACTTCCCTCTCCTCTTACTTACTAAGATGAAGACTAAAACACCATTGGTGGAAGACTCAGAGCAAGACTCAGAGTAACAGTTCCCGCCTCATATTTCTAAATAGCTTAGTTAGGTTACTATGAGTATTGATTTTGAAGTTCATTATTTGTGGTTGTGATCAGTTCCATAAAATGCAGGGATACATTCATCAGTGAGTGCAAACTTGGGATCCAACTCTTTGAAAACAAATAAAAGGGGTCTATACCAGTACCCCAAAGCTATTAAAATGAATACTTTATCATGAGAAATGTATTTGCTACATATATTATCCATTCTTTTCGTACTTAATGAGGTTTCAAATTTCCCTTGTATTAGAATGATATGGTTGGCGCATGGCAAGAATCATTTCCCCTGAAATGCTTTCCATGTCAGTAATAACATGCAGTGATGATATCTGTCTAAAATAAAGTGGAATTTAATATTAACCTCACATATCTTTTTCTTCCCCATATCATTTAATATTACTACAATATCATAACAATGTGAATGTGATCCTACAGAAATGGTGACATTTTGTATACCTGAGTTACAATTTTTGATTGTAACATTTGAAGGAGGTAATTCTTTATGAAGTATTTGGAATAAGAGCTCAGCTGTGCTTGAACTCATTGTTGTTTTTATTGCTGTTATGAATCAACCTCATGGAAACCCTATGGATGAGACACTTCCAGGAACCCCTATCTTCCACTTTTCATCTTAATTCTTGCAAGCCCATGATATGCAGTCTTCCCCTCTTTCTTCTACCCTTCATCTTTCTTAGCATTATTGTCTTTTCAAGTGATCCATGTCTTTTTATTATATGGCTAAAGTACATCAGCCTCAATTTAATCATTTTGTCTTCTAAGGAGATCTCTGGATTTACTGTTCCCAGACCAGCCTGCAGAATATTTGGGGAAGAAAATGTAGGTCATGGAAGGGACTTAAACATTTCAACTCTGAATCACCATGTTTACATTTAAACAAGCTTCATTTCTCATAGCAGGGCTGTTGATCTCCCTATGGCAGCTCCTACTGAACTAGAGGAGAGTCCTTAGTAGAATTTGGTCCTCAGTCGATCTCTGAACATATTCTATATTATCACTAGCTTTTTTAAACTGTAGTGGCTAGAATTAAACATGATACACAATGATGAAATACAAATCAAAATATCATTTGCCCCTATCTTTTGACTAAAAACAGCATTGACGTAAATGGGGACAGAAAACAACTGAAACCATTACAGTATTGGAATAACACAACAGTCTTTATACTGTGTAACAGTAAAGTGAGATCATTATTTCTTTCAGTTTTGCTGCTATGGAACCTAAAATTGTGTTAGCCTTTTCCCTTTAGTGACTCATGCTTGTGGTTTATTTAAACCACTAGGGCCTAAGCAGATGGGCGGCCGTGGGCCGCCCTGAGAAGCTGCACATTGGGGCTGAGGTAGCTGCACTCCTTGGCCCCAATCCTGCCCTTTTCGGGCCCTGGAAAGAGCACTAAAATAGCTCTCCTTCCGCAAGGTGCTGAAGGTATGCCACAAGATGTGTTGGGCGCACCTTCGGTGTCTCTTCCACCGCAGCGTGTGTGGACGCTGCGCCGGAAGTACGTCATCGGAGCGCCCGTTGTGTGGAGTGACAGGCGCTCCGATGATGTGTTCGGGAAGGGGTTGGGGCACTCAGCGTGAGGCTGCCCCTCCCCTTCCTTGCCTCCAAGACGACACAAAGTGTCGTCTGCTTCCCCCCCAGGGCTACTCCAATGGTTAGCCCCAATTGAAATAGACCCATTGAACCAATGGGACCTGGATCAGTGTTGTTATAACAAGTCTCATTCATCCAAAAGGCTTATTGCACTTGAAGCTAACAAAATAATTTAGTCCCTTGAAACTTTTAAAAATATTGTTTTCAAGCTAGGTACTGTGTGTGTTATAAAGTGCATCTGATTTCTCCCTACCTAAATAGAGATTTATCTGTGTTACCTCTATTCCTGTTCAAATTCATTTACTTGCTTTGATTTGAGTCTTCATCCTGCCAACGTCATCTTGAATCATGTTGATAATTTATAAAAATACTGGCTGTCCAGTAGTAAAAAAAATAAAAATGGAAGCGTAATCAGTTTGGTGGTATAGACACACTGAATGAGCTTCCTCTTTTCTTCTGTGTTCAAGACTTTTATAATGAAGACAAGACTGGGTCTCCACATGCTTAGGTGTACCCTTGCATGTGCTTAGTGGTAGGGTGATGAAGTTATTTTTTTATATTTAAATTTGTATTAAAAGATACATTTCTTTCACACATATCATAATGAAAAATTCATATCATTTTCAATATATATTTACATTATATACAATTGACTTCCATTGAATCTCCAGTTTGTCCTCAACTATTTTTCAATTTACTCTTATTGTCTTCATATTCAATGTATTATACCATTTAGATCCTCTGTGTGCTACAACCCAAACTTTAACGTTTTTGATCATTCATATTTAAATCTCAGTACCTTTGTATTGATATTTCTATACATTCATTTAACAATATTAATTTCAATACATTCTTTATAAATCCTTAGACAGTTAAGTTTTCTTTTTTGCAGTATTGCAATATTGGGGCCCAGCCTTGTTCACCTTTTTCTAAATTTTGCTTATTCAGCCTTGCCGTACTCTATACTCATCATTTCAATAAGTCTTATAAGCCATTTACCAATTAAAGGAATTTTCATCAGCTTCCTTTTTTTTTTTTTTTTTTGCTAATGTTATTCATGCTGACGTTATCATATATAACAGTACTCTTTCATACTTTTTTTCTGTCTTCTCTGGAATCTTATTCGTCATGTTCAATAGGAATATTTCTGGTAACAAGTCATATTTTATTTTAAATATTTTACATATTGTTTTGTGAACATTCATCCAATATTTTTTAATTCTATCACAATTCCACCATATATGAAGCCAGCTTCCTGTAGTTTGATTACATTTCCAACATCTGTTGTTGCCATTTTTATATTTTTTGCTAATTTTGTTGGTGTTAAATACCATCTTTGTTCCATTTTAAGGTAATTTTCCTTAAAATCTTGGCATTGAGTAAACCTTTGTGTCCTTTTTCTTGCCCATTCTCAGCTTTCTAAATCAATGTCTTTTTCAACGTCTTTTGTCCATCTGATCATTGTCTCTTTTATGGCATCTTGTTCTAATTCTCTTTCTTCTAATATCTTGTAATATTTAGAAGTTATTTTTTTATCACTTTAATTTGGTTTTGGTTTCTTCAAGTCCTACTTTCTTGTCATCCACTTTGAATCTATCTGCCAGCTGTTTATATAGAAAACCATGGATATTTTTATCCAGTTCTTTTAAGTCTTCTATTGGCTTTAGTTCATATAATCCTCTTCTCGTCTTTTTAAAAAATGTTTTGATATCTCAACCAGTCCGGTATTTCTCGCCATCTTCCAAAAAATGCTTCTTGAGGTGACACCCATAAAGGTAATTTTCTATAGAATTTTTCTTTGTATTGTAACCAAATTCTGATTAGTGATCTTCTGATATAGTGATGTTCAAATTGTTTATGTACCTTTGTCTTGTTATACCACATATATGCGTGCCATCCAAATCTCAGATTGAAACCTTCTGAAGTGAGAATTCTATCTTTTTCTAATTTTGCCCAGTCCGTAATCCAGGTAAGTGCATTTGCATGATAATGTATCTTCAAATCTGGTAGGTTACAGCCACCATTCTTTTTCTTATCAATCAATGTCTTCCACTTTATCCTGGACTTTCTATCTGACCTGATGAATTTTGTCAGGTCTTTTTTTCCATTGTATAAATGGTTTGTCATTTAAGATTATAGGAATGTTTTGAAACAAAAAGTTCATCTTTGATAATACAATCATTTTAATTGTTTCTATTCTTCGCAATAATGATAGATTTAGGTTTGACCATTTATTAAGATCTTCTTTTATTCTTTTCCATGTTTTTTCATAGTTATTTTCAAATATATAATCATTTCTTTTTGTAATCCAAATTCCCAAATATCTGATTTTCTTCTCAATTTTAAATCCTGATATAGTTTCTAATTTATTTTCTTCTTTCATCATATTTTTAGAAAGCATTACTGTCTTCTCTTTATTTACTTTTATTCCAGAAATTTTTTCAAAGTCCAGTAAAGTTGTCTGTAGTCACTCTATCGAGTTTAGTGGTTCTTCCAAAAATATTACTACATCATCTGCAAAAACTTTTAGCTTATAGTGTTGTCCTTTAACCTTTAGTCCTTTTATATTCATATCTTCACTAATTTTATTGTTCAACACTTCCAAAAACCATGATAAACAGCAATGGAGATAAAGGACATCCTTGTGTGGTACCTTTTTGTATATCAAATTTTGAGCTTCTCTCTCCGTTAATTATCAATTTTGCATTTTGTTTATTATAAATGTTTCTTATCCATCCATAAAAGGTATTGCCCAGATCCATTTTTTAAATCACTTCAAACATAAAGTTTCATTTTACCTTATCAAAGGCTTTTTCTGCATCTAGAAAAATCAGTGCAGCCTTCTTCTCATTGTTTTTTTTTTTTCATAGTATTCAATTACATTTAATACTGTTCTAATATTCTCTTTCATGTGTCTTGATGGTAAAAATCCTGTCTCATGTATCAATGTTTTCAAGATATTTTTTAATCTTGTAGCTAGTATTGTCATAAAAAATTATAATCCACATTTAATAATGAAATAGGTCTATAATTCTCTACTTTCAGTTTGTCCTTGCCTTCTTTTGGTATAAGTGTAATGTTGGCCTCTTCCCATGATTCTGGTATTCCTTCTTCTCTTATTTTATTAAACATATTTTTTAATGGTATTATCAGTTCTTTCTCAAATGTCTTATAATATTCTGCTGGAAAACCATCTGGTTCTGGTGTTTTATTTGATTTTTGACTTCTTATTGCTTGTTCTATTTCAGCAGTCTTAAAAGAAGCATTCAACACTTCTCTATCTGCCACTGAGATTATTTTTGCATTCCAATCTGATATCTTTTCTTTTATAGTCTTCTGATTTGCTTCGAATCCTGTTTCTTTATATAATTTAGTATAGTACTTCATAAATGCCTTCTTAATTCCTTCTTGATTTGTTATAATTGCCTCTTTCTCCACTATTTTCTGAATCAATTTCTTTTCTTTTTCTTTTTTCAACCTATTTGCCAGCCACCTCCCAGTCTTGTTAGCTGATTCAAAATGTTTTTGTTTTACATAGGTTATTTTTTTTCCTACTACCTCTGTCAATATTGAATCCAATTTCACTTGTAATATTTTCAGGTGGCTTTTCAATTCTCCTTTTGTTGGTTGATCTTGAATTTCTTTTTCTTTTTTCGTATTTCTTCTGTCAATTTTCTCAATTCATCTTGCGATTTTCTCTTCATTTCAGTGCTTTTCTGAATGAAAATTCCTCTTATGACTTCTTTGCTTGCATCCCACACTGTCTTCAGTTTAACTTCATTTGTGGTATTTTCACAGAAGTAATATTTTATTTCTTCCTTCATTTTCTTTACAAAATCTTTCTTTTTATATAAGTGTTCATTCAGACACCATGAATATTTATGTTTTTGTCCTGAAAAGCTAAGTTGAATTGGATTGTGATCTGAACTGATTTTTGTCCAAATGTCCATTCTCTTAATTTGATTAAAAAGATGTTTAGAAATTAAAAACATGTCAGTTTGTGATTCTGTTTTATGTCTGTCTGAGAAAAAAAGTGAAGCCTTTTGTTCTGTTATATAGTCCGGTCCAAGCATCTTCTAATGAAAACTTTTCTTGTAATTCAAAAAAGTTTTTTGGAAGTTGTCCTTTTTTTTGGTAGTTCCATCTGTTTTAGGATCTATAACTCCATTCCAGTCTCCCATTATCAAGGGATGCTCATAGTCAAATTTGTCTATTTGCTGACTCAATTTCTTAAATAATTTTTCTTTATTTTCCTGTAGAGCATAGATACCAAACATCAAAAATTTTCTCTGCTGCAACATTACTTCTACAGCAATATAGTGACCTTCTTGATCTGTGAATATTTCTCTTGCTTCATATCTATTGTTAACATAAATCACAACTCCCTTTTTTTCTTCTCATTTGCTGATACAAATATTTAGCCTAATTTAGGGTTATGTAAAAATCTAGCATCTGTTTGTTTAATCTTTGTTTCTTGAAGAGAGATAATGTCCTGATTTTTCTTTTCCAAATAATGAAATATTTTATGACATTTATATTTTGAATTTAGTCCTTTAACATTGCATGAACAGATTTGCATCACCATTTTGAAATTTGGGGTTATTATATTATCAGTTTTGGCCAGGACAGGGGAAGGAGAAGGAGGTTTTCCAGGCCAGTTTCTGAAAAAAAAAAAAAAAGGAGAAAGAGAAGGAGGCTTTGCAAGCAGTTTCTGCCAGGAAAAGAGAAGGTAAAGGAAACTTTCTAGGCCAGTTCCTGCTAGGAAAGAGGAAAAAAGCAGTTTCCAGGCAGCCATTTCGAGTGGGTGAGTTTTTAAATTCTTTTTAAAAACACTTGGGCACAGGGTGACTGTTACTCAGTGGGTGGGGCTTTGTTGAGTCACATTAGCAAGTCAATAGAGGGTGGGCTAGCCAGTTAGCTCTATGCAACTGCTGCCAGAGCCGCGTGCCTAACGGCATGTGAATTTCATAACCACTATTAATTGTTGAAAAGTCATCAGAAGACTGTAACACTGTTGTTAGTGAGGGATTTTCTTTGAAGAGGAAAGCCGTAATCCTCTTTGAGGTACTAATTAAGATTTAGTATGGACACTGAAGGAGCTGCTGCCATCACCTGCAATACCTGTGGGATGTTTGTCTTCTTACCTACAGATGTGGGGAACTGCACGTGTTCCAAGTGCAAGTTGGTAGCTCTCTTGGAGGAGAAAATGCAGCAGCTGGAGGCGTGGGTAGCTACACTTCAACATATTAGGGAGCAAGAGGCTTTCCTCTTCAAAGAAAATCCCTCACTAACAACAGAACAGAACAAACGGTCTTGGACGGAGACCACACAGAGGAATTCGCTGGGGAAGAGAAGGTCACATCACACACAAAGGAGGTAGAAAGGTGGAGGAATGTCACACGCAGAAGTAAGGAGACCAGTTATCGTTCTGGGAGCTTGCAGCTAAAGAATCGATTTCAAGCTCTTTCTCTCATCTAGGAAGATGAGGAAGAGCAGCATGGACAGATTTCAGAGACAGAGCAGGGGACCCTGGGAGTTCCACCATAGGGAACAGTCGCTGCTAAGCCTCGGAGGAGGCGTGTGGTCATGGTGGGGGACTCCTTGCTGAGGGGGACAGAAGCAGTGATTTGTGGGCCTGACAAGATGTCTCAGGAGGTGTGTTGTCTCCCTGGGGCAAAGATCCGAGATGTAACAGAGAGGTTGACAAGACTGGCCAAGCCTACTGACCAATACCCCTTCCTTTTGGTCCATGTGGGAACGAATGACACAGCAAGACACAGCCTTCAGAACATCAAAAGGGATTACGAGGATCTAGGTAAGAAGCTGAAAGAAATGGAGGCACAGATTGTCATCTCATCTCTTCTGCCAGTTGAAGGGCATGGTCCAGGAAGAGAAAGGAAAATAGCAGATGTCAACAATTGGCTCCGCAGATGGTGTCGTCGAGAACGATTTGGATTCTTAGATCATGGGCAGCGGTTCCATGAGGTCAGACTCCTGGCAAGGGATGGGTTGCATCTCACACCAATTGGAAGAAACATTTTTGCCAACAGTCTCAAGAATTTAATCAGGAGGGCTTTAAACTGAGTTATGTGGGGAAGGGAGACAGCATCCTGGAAGACAAAGGAACTGGAAAAAATAGTCAAACTGTCATAGAGGAAACAAGGCGAACAGTACAGGAACCCAACAGTGGGAGGCAAAAAAACATGCACAGGCAGCAAGTAAAGGAGATGTATGGTCTTAGATGTCTCTACACTAATGCACAGAGCATGGGAAATAAGCAAGATGAACTTAAACTCCTAGCTCAACAAAGCAAATATGACATGATATTCATCACTGAAACCTGGTGGGATGAGTCTCACGATTGGAATGTAGAAATGCAGGGGTATAACCTCTTCAAGAGAAAGAGGCCAAACAAGAAAGGAGGAGGAATAGCATTATATATCAGGGATATTTACACCAGTGAAGAAATCCAGGACATCAGTCATGGAAGCCAGGTGGAGAGCATCTGGATAAAAATTAAAGGGGAGGGAAACAACAGGGATATTATTGTGGGAGTCTACTACAGACCCCCAACTCAGTCAGAGGAACTGGATGATGCCTTTCTAGAACAGATGACCACACACTCAAAAAGGAGAAATATAGTAGTGATGGGTGACTTCAACAATCCTGATATTTGCTGGAATTCAAACTCAACAAAATCATCAAGGTCTAGCAAATTCCTCACTTGCCTTGAAGACAATTTCATTGTCCAAAAGGTGGAAGAGGCAACAAGGGAGTCAGCTATTTTGGATCTGATCCTAACTAACAGGGATGACCTGGTTAATGGGGTGCAAGTGATTGGATCTTTAGGTAGGAGTGATCACGTTCTCCTGGAATTTATTATATAGTGGAAAGGAGAAGCCAGGCATAGTCAGACACGCATTCTAGACTTTAGGAGAGCTGATTTTGATAAACTTAGGGAAATACTGGAGGTGATCCCGTGGTCAGGAATACTAAAAGAGAAGGGAGTTCAAGATGGATGGGAGTTTCTCAATAGGGAGATACTGAAGGCACAATTTCAAACAGTTCCAATAAGGAAGAAAAATGGGAGGTGTCTCAAGAAACCAGGATGGATGACTAAGGAACTTTCAACTGAACTAAGTTTTAAACGGAGCATGTACAAGAAATGGGGAAATCACCAAAGAGGAATTAAAACTAATAGCTAGCAAGTGTAGGGTTAAAGTCAGAAAAGCTAAAGTGCAGAATGAACTCAGGCTTGCTAGAGAGGTTAAGAACAATAAAAAGGGCTTTTTGGGGTATGTCCGCAGCAAAAGGAAGAAGAAGAAAATGGTAGGGCCACTGTGTGGAAAAGATGGCAAAAAGTTAATAGGGGACAGAGAAAAGGCAGAATTACTCAACACATTCTTTGCTTCAGTCTTCTCAGAAAAGGCAAAGGGTGCTCAACCTGAGGATAATACAGCAGAGGACAGAATAGGAGAATTTCAGCATAGAATAAGTAAAGAGATAGTACAGGAATACCTGGTTAATCTAAATGAATATAAGTCTCCAGGACCAGATGAATTACATCCAAGGGTATTAAAAGAACTGGCAAATGTAATATCGGAACCATTGGCAATAATCTTTGAGAACTCCTGGAGAACAGGAGAAGTCCCAGCAGACTGTAGGAGGGCAAATGTTGTCCCCATCTTCAAAAAGGGAAAAAAAGGGGATCGCAACAATTATCGTCCAGTTAGTCTGACATCAATACCGGGAAAAATTCTGGAGCAGATCATTAAACAGAGAGTCTGTGAACACCTGGAAGGTAATTCCATAATCACAAAAAGTCAACATGGGTTTCAGAGAAACAAGTCTTGTCAGACAAATCTGATCTCTTTTTTTGATAAAATTACCAGCTTGGTAGATGAAGGGAATGCACAGGCAGCAAGTAAAGGAGATGTATGGTCTTAGATGTCTCTACACTAATGCACTAATTTGTATTCTTGTCCTTTCATCAATATTGCGAAGGGAGTGTCTTTAAAAATGCTTATTTTCCATCCATCTATTATTAATTCATCTTCAGAGCTTCTCTGAATCACTACATCCTTTATCCTTGTACTTGCATAGCATATTACCACATCACATGGGAGTTTTCTTTCTCTAGCAATTATTAAATTAATTCTGAAGATTTTATCCATTGCTTGGTCAATTTGTGCTTCTATCAGTCCTGTATAGTTCGCTAAAGTTGGAATCAGTTTTTTGTAAATATTTAATTTAGGTTCTTCAGGTATCCCTCTGAATTTAAGGCATCTGTCCCTGTAACAGATCTCTTGCCATATCTTTTTTTGGTTTTTTTGCATTTCTATTGTTTGTTCCAATTTTTCCTTTAAATTTTGTGTGAAAACATTTAAGTCTTCTACCTCTGTTTAAATGCTCTCCACTTGTTTTGTCATTTTATCCAGTTTTTCCCCCTATAGTTCCTAGTTCTTTCTTTATTTCATCTTTGATCTCTTTTCTTGTATTTTTAGACTCTTGTTTTATCTCCTGACATATCTCTGTTTTGAGAATTCTGATTTCTTCCAGTAAAGAAGACATTGTTGGTTCTGTTGGTTTAGGGGTGTCTACTGATGCTCTTCTTTGAGTTACAGTTTGAATTTGACTTTGCATGCAGGTTTTCTTTCCTAAAGCCATATTTTCTTTTTCTTTTGTCTTCCATGTCAGTTTACAAATATAAACAATTCACTTTAATTTTACAGATTTCAAAATTCAATTTTAAATAAATCAATATAAAATCTAAATTAATATAACATAATCCAATACTTGTTTTTTTCTTGATTTCAAACTATTAATCAAATCTTTTAAAATTCAATTTCTTAATTCCACTATAAAAATATTCAAAAAATTCAAAATTTTCAATTAATTTTCAATGAATCAATTAATTTTCAATTAATTAAATCTTATACAATTTCTTAAATAATCAATTATATTTACCCACTTAATAAATATTGATTATCTATATAAATTATAAATTACAATTTTAAACTTTTCAATTCATTCAATAACATTTATACATATCAATCTGTTGTTTTTAATTAATAAATATTTCATTCTAAGTTGTTCTCCACTTGTTTACTCAGCCTCCTTTTTTCTTCAATTTTCAAAACTTTTAAGTCCCCTTTCCCCCCACTTTTCTCAGATGTCTTCTTTGATCGTCTCTTTCATCTCTTTAATCTTTAATTTTTTTTCTTTAGGGTGATGAAGTTATGACTAGAGCCTGAACCACACGTGACAAAAAAGGTGACTTCTGGCCACTATGGGGGTGTGGAGTTCAAATGATTCATGTCCCCAAAGTGGCTGGAAGCCACTGCCATTCTGCTAGAAAGAATCTGACACTTCCACAAAAAGGAGTGGAAATAATCTGGCTACTGGAGGCACTGGTTTCAGATCACAGTGGTGGCCTACTTTGGAAGCAGTCCATGCGGTTACCATGGTCCTGGTGAAATCATGGCTGGAGCAGGGCTGTCTGCTTTGCTCCCACAATGTCTATGTCTACCTCCCACTGCTGTTGTACAGGTGGTGAAAAGTGGGGATGAAGGAGCAGCTTTGCTGCCTTCACTCTATGGTGACATAAATACACTGGCAAATACTTGTATTCTCCCAATTGGATCTAAAGTTTATGTGGAAATTGATGCATAAATAAACTTCAAATACATATTTTATGGATTTTCTTTTGAAATATGCCAATTTCAATGCATGGCCAATTTTATCAGATTGAACAGTGTGGATCATGCATACCTATATTTCAGTCTGTACATAAGTTGGCAAAATTAGTTTGTATTACAGACATAAAAATGTTCATCATTTTCTCACTGTATTTTTTTTCCTTCAACAAAATGTCCAGCACTTCCCTACCCAGCTTTTTTTATTTGGAAGTAAATGGGAAATATATTGGAAAAATAACGTTTCATTATAATTGTTAGTTTTTAAATTCTTTCATTAAAAGTCTTTTTTAGAATTCTACTTAACT
Source organism: Phrynosoma blainvillii (assembly GCA_026167975.1). Lineage (NCBI taxonomy): Eukaryota > Metazoa > Chordata > Lepidosauria > Squamata > Phrynosomatidae > Phrynosoma > Phrynosoma blainvillii. The sequence continues at coordinate 273,572,646 of JANUYF010000003.1, forward strand.
AAAACTCTTCTTCTCCTTCTTTATATTAAGATAGGGATAGTAATCACTTGTGATAATGACAAAATAAGGAAATAAGTGATATATATATATCACTTGTTTTACTTATATATATATATATATATATATATATATATATCTTGTTTAAGCCAATATACCGTAGGCCCTGGTATACAGAGGAGCTTAGGAGAATGAAGTGAGCCAGACAATGACTAGAGCATGAATGGCAAAGAACTGGCCTCCTATCCAACAGAACTCACCTTAGGAAGCATCTTGATTCCTACAGGGAGGCTTTACATGCAGCGCAGAAATCTTTCTGTTCTGCTTGTATTGCATCTGCAGAGTCTCGCCCAGCAGAGCTGTTTAGGGTGGTGGGGAGCTGAAGAAGGTTCCTCCTGTGCCAAAGCCCCTACTTAACCCTACGACAGCCTGCTGTGAGGCATTTAATATCTACTTTGCAGATAAAATCTCTTGGATAAGAGCCCACTTAGACGCCAGTGTTTTGGCAGAATCCGTAGTCGAGGTATCCAGGAACTCCGCTGATGGCATTTTACTGGATCATTTCCAATCTGTAAGTACCGATGGCGTGGACAAGCTACTTGGAAGGATGAGGAAGACGACTTGCCCCCTCGATCCTTGTCCATCTTGGCTTGTCGTCCAGGGTGGTGACACGTTGAGAGTGTTCCTTTGGGACACAATCAACGTGTCACTCAGGGAAGGTAGTGTACCATCTTGCCTAAAGGAGGCGGTGGTTAGGTCACTCCTGAAAAAACCTTCCCTGGACCCCCTGGATAGAAATAGCTATAGACCAGTCTCCTTGCTCCCTTTTTTTGAGCAAGGTGATCGAGAGGGCAGTTGCTTTCCAACTCCAAGCAGTCTTGGATGAAACCGATTATCTTGAGTCATTTCAAACCAGCTTTAGGACAGGATATGGAGTGGAGACTGCCATGGTTGCCCTGACCGATGACCTCCACCTGGGCATCAATCGGGGTAGTGTGACCCTGTTGGTGCTCTTGGATCTCTCAGCGGCCTTTGATACTATAGACCATGCCATCCTCTTGGATCGCCTGAGAGAGTTAGGAATTGGAGGCACTGCTTTGCAGTGGTTCCATTCCTTCCTCTTGGGCAGATCCCAGAGGGTGAGGCTCAGGGACAGTTGCTCTTCCAAAATAGAGCTTAATTGTGGTATCCCCCAGGGCACCATCCTGTCCCCGATGCTATTTAATATCTATATGAAGCCGCTGGGTGAGATCATTCGGAGGCATGGAGCACGATGTCTTCAGTATGCTGATGACACCCAGATATACCTCTCCATGACCAGATCATCATCTCAGACTTCAGATGGCATCTCTCCTCTCAATGACTGTCTCAGAGCGGTAATGGATTGGATGAGGAAAAACAGAATGAAGTTCAATCCAGACAAAACGGAGGTACTAACAGTTACAGGCCCGAAACCAGATCTGGGAATACAGCTTCCAGTCCTGGATAGAGTCACACTCTCCTCCAAGGACTGTATTTGCAGTCTGGGGGTTCTCCTTGACTCATCGCTTCACATGACTAGTCAGGTGAATGCGGCTGTCAGGAGCGCCTGTTATCAGCTTCGGCTGATACGCCAGCTGCGCCATTATCTGGATATGAGGGATCTGGAAGCTGTGGTACACTCCCTGGTAACATCTCATCTGGATTACTGCAATGCACTCTACATGGGGCTACCCTTGTGCCTAACCCGGAAACTACAACTGGTACAAAATATGGCAGCCAGGTTAATTACAGGAATATCTAGGAGGGAGCACATAACACCGGTGCTTAAATCCCTCCACTGGCTGCCGAATAGTTTCCGGGCACAGTACAAGGTGTTGGTTTTGACCTTTAAAGCCCTCCATGGCTTGGGTCCATCTTATCTTAGGGACCACCTCTCCCCGTATGATTCCCCCCCCCCCCCGTGCCCTGCGGTCCTCTGGTAGGAATCTGTTACAGCCAATAAAAACTAGGCTGTCCCAGACCTCCCAGAGGACTTTCTCTGCTACCGCTCCCAGACTCTGGAACAGCCTGCCAGACGAGATCCGTATCACTGCTACTCTTGCTGCTTTCAAAAAAGCAGTAAGGATGGATCTCTTACAACAGGCCTTCCCAGAATAACAGCTGCCGTAGTGAGATGAGTCCTTATCTTTATCTTGTTGGCACAACTGATCCCTTGTTGCTATTTTATTGTTTTAATTGTATTGTTATGTTTTAATGCTTTCTTGGTTTAATTCTGTTTTAAGGGGTTGGGAGGGTGGATTATGGGAGGAGGGAATGTTTTTAACTTTGTTTGTTTTAAATGTTGTAACCCGCCCTGATTGCCGTGCAGAGGGGCGGGCTATAAATAAAATTTATTATTATTATTATTATTATTATTATTATTATTATTATAATATAGCACTGCTGGTTTTGCTCTGTACTAAGTTCACAGTACAAATAAAAATGGAAGCTTAATCAGTGGGAAAAAATACACCCACATTTTATTTGCAAAATGCTGAAGTAGTTGCTGTTTATTAAAGTATCACAGACAATTTCCTGTCACCTTTTACATAAAACATTATTTCTGGTAGTGTCACAAATGATTTGCCTGTATTGTCCAGACTAAAACAACCTATTTAACTGCAATTCCAATCAATCAATTCTGGAGACATTTCCAATGAATCATATTTCTGCATACCACAGGCTTATCTTGCAAATGTAAACATCTTTCTAAATGCTACTGCTTTCAGAATGCAATAACAAAAAGAGGAAACATTCCTTAAGAACTTTGTCAGTAATTCAAGTGTTTGGTAGCATGAATTGGATTCTTAAAGAAACAATCTATAGGAATGCTGAGATTGACTTAATATGCTGAACTCCACAGTACAATGATGACAATGTCTAGGGACCAACTTGTGATGGAGTTTCATTTTAAGTTGTATTATGCACAGAATAAATTATTTAATAGTGAAAGGAAACTCAGAAATTTAGGTTTATAACAGATGCATTTTAAATTTAACAACTATGCAATTTGAGTAGGCCACATGAGAAACCAAGAAAAGGTTTTGTATTTCTATTAATCTTGCCACTAACATAATGACAAATACTTGTTATCCTGTTGGCAAGCAATATGGCTACTCTAAAACAAACTTAATGCATAAGAATATATATGTTGTTGTGGAAAGAATTAGATAAAAGTGATATAGCATTTGCAGGAAATAAAACATAAAATCATAGCATTGGAAAAGCCCACAAGGGTTATTCAGTCCAACTCACTGCCAGGCAGACAGGGTTGCAAGAGACCAATAGTTTTTATCAATAGCTTTTGTATTGCATGATAGCCATAAAATCTGCAAAAGTCTCTGTTTCTTATTTTGCAGCAGGGGCAGGTGGATAACCTAAGGTTCATGTCACATATGCCCAACAACAGGATTAGATTACTTCACATTACACTAAAATATTGACCTATTTTTTCCCCACAGGTTTTGTCAGTGAAGTTATTTTAAACACAAAGGGCACCACAATGAATTATTAAATTGTTGAGTCTGTTTTGTAAATCTTAAAATGTACATTAATGCCATTTTAAAATTATACATATCAGAGAAGATTAAATCGAGATCAATGAAATACAAGAAATAAAAGTGGAAGAAGCAGAATAAATGTGGGTACAGAACCAAGCAGAGAGAGAGGGAAAAAAACTGTACTGTTAAATATTCAATGCAATTAGTATTGAATAGAAAATAATTTCATGTCCTACTCTATATTTAATTTATCAATATTACCTCATGCAAGGTCAAATAAATGGCTGAAAGATAATGAGTTTTTAGGAACTTCAGGAAGTTCATAGAAAGAATCTCAGCAATTTTAAACAGTTCAGTGTAGAATGAATAAGAAAAGAGATAATATATTGCATAGGAGCTTCTGTGAGTGTTTGATATGTGGGTTGGGAATGGTATAAGATTTGTAACTTGAAAACTCCTAACTACTAACTCAAAATGTCTGGTCTTAAACATGATGGCTAACTTCCCCAAACATACCTTTGAATATTAGGACATAGAACTGGTGTGGTGCCTATTGCAGGGAGGCACCTATTGTCTTGAAAACAGAACTTCTTATTATAATTAAGAAATAGAGCTATAATAAATGGGTTCCCCATTTATCTGAGGACTTCTCCCAGACAACAAAGGGTTAAATGTTGGGGAGAGGTGCATTCTAATGAGAGTTTACATCATATTCTAATGTGGGTTTGCAGCATTGCTGATGAGATGGTGACTGACCGATGAGATGGGGGAGCTGGGACAGAAGTGTAAACCTTTGAGACCCTGAAGATGCTGGTCAAGCTAGACAATGAAGTCCAGGCTCCCAGCATCCAGAAACATCAAGAACTATTAATTCTATTTGACTGTAAGTGTTTAGGAACATGTACTAGCTAGTGGTGTTAGGTTTTTCATTATTTTATTGGCTTGGCTGAAATGACTGTATTCTTTAACTTAGGTCCTCGGCAGACAGCTTAAAAAGCCGTCCTGGAGGCAGGGAAGAGGAGAGGCAGCCACACGCTCGGCCGGCGCTCCAAGGGCAACCTCCCGCCGCAGCGTCCGGACACGCTGTGGTGGAAAAGTCAGTGAAAGTGTGCCGCAAGCTTTTGCGGCGCACTTTCACTGACTTGTGAAAGGAGCGCTATTTTAGCGCTCCTTTCAGGGACAACGAAAGTGCGCCACAGGGTCGAGGCGTGGAGATGCCTTGGTCCCGTGGCGCACCTTCCCACGGCGGCCCCATGCCACCAGTCTGCTTAGGTCCTTAATTTCTCTGTGCATGTAGGACAAGGAGGTCCTGCATGTAATGACATTCTTTGCTCTAGAATTCCTTAGTTAGAATAAAGCTTTACTTTGAAGTCCCTTGCCTTTCACACATTTTTTTTCCCATGCCTGTGGCTCGGCTAGGTGCTTGCCTAAGTTGGCAAGTGAAGGAACTCTATAATCACTTAGCAAACTCCTGTTGTGTTGCTAAGGAAACTCAGAGCCTTTACAGACTGCCAGAAATAGTGCAAATTGAGGCCACTTTGACTGTCCTGGCTCAGTGCTAAGGAATCATGGGAACTGTAGTTTATTGTGGCATCAGAGCTCTCTGGCAGAGGAGGCTCAATGTCCCAGAAAAAAATACAATTCCCATTATTCCCTAGCACTGAACCAGGACAGTTAAAGGGGCCTCAATTTGCATTATTTCTGGCAGTCTGTAAAGGCCCTCAGTCTAATTCAACAGGTGGTGGCAGCTCTTGGAAAAAGGTGGTCTCAAGGGGTCCCATTCAGCTCAGGTGGGAAGCAGGATCCAGAAACCCCTCAAGGGTAGTATCTGTGGGCAAAGGGCCATAAAAGGGTAGCAGTGTTTGGCTCTGAACCCACAGAAAATCAAAACAGCACTTTTTTAAAAAAAATGCATTAATGTTAGAAAACAAAAAAAAGGACAATGTTCTGCTATTCCATCAGGTGTTCTCTAATGAATAATTAATATTATTGATGTCCACTAATGAATAATTTATTCATTATGTCAAATATGTTATTTTAAAGGACATCTGGGGCCAACTGGAACATTTTTGGGCAATTTGTCAGAATTTGTTTTAAAAAAACCCCATTAACAGCACATCCTCCTGCCCCCATGGCAAGTAACATTTAAACAAAGCATAGTCTATTTAAATAATACTTACCCGCAACACTAACCACAAATATGGTAGTTTCTTCTACTAACCTTTCCAAGTCCTGCTTGAAGCCTGCGTAAAGAAACATATATTTTTTTTAAAAAATAGAAATTTACAGTGTCATTTGTTATGTATAATCCTCTGATAATGGGTTGCTTTGTCATAAAATGCCATTCAGTTCTGAAAAGTAGGTGGGGAAATTCTGTAATTGTTGATTCCCAATGGGAATCAGTGGAAGTCATTAAGATAATGGCTTTCATGAGTGAAGCTGGGGTAGCCTCTGAATAAATTTGAATTGCTTAATGCAGGTCTGAACTGAATTTTGTGGTCAGCACACAGCTAAATAATGTGTAAATAATCCAATAAATAATGGTGGAATAAATAATCCAGTAAATAATGGTGGAAATCACAGAAACAAAAATGATAATATCTTTTTTTTCTAGATTTCATATTTTTCAATTTATATTTCATGAAAGCATATATGATTCTTATTCACTGTCTCAACAGCTGGAATGTACTTATATGGTTATTATCTTAATATCTTTAGCATATATTTCTTTATAGTTTCTGTCTTTAAAAGAATTGACATTAATTATAAAGTGTGGAAGTAATTTAATATGTCAGTGCAGAATTTTGCAGCTTGAAACAGCTCACCCTTCTATAATTAAGTCAATAAAGTTAACTTAATTCAATTTCAACCATGCTGCTTTTTTTAGGTCTTGCAGAGTGATTACAATTAGTAATTCATAATTAGTATTTTATTGATGTCCATACACTGGATTGCCAGGGATCATCAAGATACAGCGATGATTGGAGGTAATTTGATAAACATTCAGAACTGTTGCATTAATGACATGCCTCCTGATTATGTCTAGAGTTAATGAATACATTTAAATATTATGGAGATGAATTTAAAGGACAGCTCAACCTTAATTATTATACAGTTTTTGCCTCTAACATTCTAATTAGAACTCTTCTGCTTAAAACCTTTTGTATGAATAAGAAGGAAAACTGAGGAAAGGACTTAAAGGTGATTAAAAATGTGTGTTTGTGGGAGTGTGTGCAGGAATGTTAATGGCTTCAATCCCATTTCCTAGAATGACACCACAACAAGCAGGCCCCTCCCCCCCCCCCCCCCCCCGCACATTCAAGTTGGTACAGAATTTTGAAAGATAACCTATAGACACATGCCCTAGTCATACATTTAAGGCATAATTCTCCAGTTTTAGTTGTGACATTGGACAATATTGCAACACATAGTTATAGCACTATTATTCCACGTTTACTGATATGGCTGCCTCCTCTGGAATCCTAGGATTTGTAGTTTAGTGAAGCCTAAGAGCTTTCTTGTTGACCATTCTAAATGTCCTTCCCTCAACTGCAAATCCCAGGATTCCATAGAAGACAGCCATTGCTGTTAAAGTGAAATATTACTGCTATAGTGGTGAGATATTGTCCTATGTGTTCTTCAGTTGTGATATACTGCACAGTTGAATGGGAACATTTTATCAGAGTTATGGAAACTCTGCTGTGTATAAAGAATAATAATGAAATAAAAACACCTCACCAAATACCGGTATAGTGGTAGTGGAATATGTATTGCAAACAAAAATAATATTGGGAAAGGTCACAATTATTTCATTGTCATTCACATAACTAACAGAGTGGTGTGGTATTTCATTTTAATTACAACACTTCCCGACAGGTAGACTTTCCTTTGTTTTTGGAAACACTTTTTATTGTCTATTTTTAATATATATATATCATATATATTATATTTTTATTTTTAAGATATTTCACCTTTGCCAATGCATTCAGTATATGGTTCAGTAAACCTAATCCTGTAGGAGAAAAAAATTGTTTTGTTAAGAACAAAAGATTAATATAATTCTATCCTGCATGTGAAAAAATCTCACACACTTTTATGGTTTGGTTTGGACTATTTTGATTTAAAGCAATGATTTAAATCAACTGTTCTGTACTATACTATACTCTGAACTGAAAAATGACATGATACAGCATATGGAATGCAAGGATATAGCTGTGTTAGTCTATAGAATCAATATGTAGAGAGACCTTGTATGTTGAGAGATTAACTGAAAGAAAGAAGTTGGCAGCATGCCAAAAACTAGTATATTCCATAGGTCAGAATATCCAAGATAGTGCAGGCAAGTAATACACGCAAATTAGAAAACATTAAAAAAACAAAACACAATCTGGTTTTGGGGAGCAGAGATGAAGAAATGAACCCATGGCTGCATCCAAACTGCAGAAATAATCCAGTTGGACACCACTTTAACTCTCTTGGCTCAATGCTATGGAATTTCTGGAAGTGTCGTTTTGTGAGACATTTAGCCTTCTCTTTTATAGAGTTGTGGTGCCACAGCAAACTACAGCTACCTGCTGGGAATGCTCTAACTGGAGATCCTTCACTGAGCAGGTGGATTGGATGTGATGGCCCATGGGCTTCTTCCAACTCTAGGAAAATATCCAAAATCAAGAGTGGAACATGATGTAATTCCACTACCACAGGAGACACCACCAACTACTCATAATTCATCATCTTCATCATCATCAACAGCAGCAGCAACAGCACTGCCGCTATCTACACAGTACTTTTGAATGTACAGATTTTCATAGGTGTAATCTTGTAATCCTTTTAATGCTTGTTACAGTATAACCAGTGCATTTTTGGGGTTTGCTTTGTTGAACTTGATTTAAAATTCAACATAGTTTTATCTGTTGCACTGGCACAAAGGACAAGAGACGCCTCTTTTTGGGTTTAAACAGGCCACAACTTTTATTTAGCTATACAGGGTCTATTAATAAACCAATAAACATTAACAAATTTGTCATGTGTGTAAGTGAAGGTGTAACCCCTCAAATGGGTGGTCCTTCACTGCACGTGACAAAACAAGTAAACAATAATATCAACAAATTTACAAACCCCTCCACCCGGAAATGACATCATATTTCATCATATGACATCATGCAATTAATGACATCATGCGTTTAACTGCATATGTCATTTCCTTTAAATTTCTTTTATGCCCAATTAATTTTACCCCAATTAATTTAAATAGCCAGATTAAATATTCCTGTGGGGTGGGGGTCATTACCTGCCCCAAAGTACAAAACAACAATGTTAAATTATAGAGCCTAATCCAAAGTTGTGACAAAGCAATTAACATAAACAATATGAATTATCACACCATGACCCATTCCCAAATCAATTTAATTACTAAATCTCAGGGAGGGCAAAAAACCCAAGGAAGAACCCTGGGAAAAAATTCCCTCCCGGTCCCGAAGGCGACAAGCCTAAGCCTGAGAGTAACAATTATAATCACATAATAAAAGGTGGGTGGGATGGGTCACTCTGTTCCAGCTCTAAAATGGTTGCCTCCACATGCCAGCACAGAGCTATAAGCAACAAACTCTCATCCCAAGTCTCGTAAGACCAATAGCACCGCGAGACTTGGAGCTGCAACCAAACAAACCGATTGGACAAGGCGCGCAGGTGTTCCTGTTCCCCTGCGCACCTTAACCAACCAGGCGTCTCTTATCCTTAATTTGGCCAGCACAACAAAAAAATCCTCCCGACACATCGGGGGGTGTCCTTGCACTGGCACAAAGAACAAGAGATGCTTCTTTTTGGGTTTAAACAGGCCACAACTTTTATTTAGCTGTACAGGGTCTATTAATAAAACAATAAACATTAACAAATTTGTCACGTGTGTAAGTGAAGGTGTAACCCACCTAATGGGTGGTCCTTCACTGCATGTGACAAAATAAGTAAACAATAATATCAACAAATTTACAAATCCCTCCCCCCGGAAATGACATCATGCAATTAATGACGTCATGCATTTAACTGCACACGTCATTTCCTTTAAATTTGTTTTATGCCATTTTTACCCCAATTAATTTAAATAGCCAGATTAAATATTCCTGTGGGATGGGGGTCATTACCCACCACAAGAGGGGGCCAGCCTAGCTAGGCTTCCCCCCCCCCCCCGCAGACTGCTTTTACAATTTTGTCAGAGAGTGACGTACATCTCTGATCCCTCTGGAGAGAGGTGGACCCCATCCCCCCTGTACAGCTGCAGCTGGTCAAGTTTAATGCCATGCTCCACTAAAAAGATGTCCATTTTAGAGAGCTGTTTAGCCACATAACAGTTAAGCCAGCACCGTGCATTATTGATTGCTGTGTCCTTCTGTGCTCCAGTCCAGCAACGTCTTGGCACAAGTTTAGTCCAAAGATACAGCGCCAGACAAAATGTTTTAGACTTCTTGCATGTCCTTGACTATCTGTTTGGCAAGCTGCAAGCATGGAATCCGAACCAAATCGTTCTCCCCCCGGTGTACCACCAAAACCCAGGTTCGTAAACGTGAAAGTGCCAACTCCATAATAAGTGGAAGGAGAGATCCTCACATCATGCCCCTTTGTCCGAACCACTCAGTGAGACCAATGTGCGAAGGGCCCAACGAATTGTCACAGCAGTTCTCCAAAAGGTGGCGTTCCACCCAGAAGACCAGGCTGTGGCCCACAATCCATATGTTGCTGCGGTAAAAGCCAGCTGAAAGGAAACAAAACAAGTTAACGTGGCTTATCAGGAGTCTGGTTACCTGATTGCCTGACATAGTACTTAAATGCATGTGAGCGCCACCTGCCAATTCTGCAAATATCGGTTTCACTCAAACCGTGAGTGGCCACAGCTGTCGCTGCTCCAATATGAAAGGAGTGTGAGGAGAAACATTCCTGAGGCAACTCAACCCTCCTTACGGTCTCCTCTAACACAGCTCTAAATTGAAATTGCGTTGAGGGCAAACCAGACAACTCAATAAACAAGTAGCCAGCCAAATTAGGCCTAATATTCAAGTAGTTAATCATCGCTGTCACTGGGCAAATTTGGCCTTGCGGCGCTTTAGCCAGGAAAATAGACTGACCCTTTGCTAACTGGTCAGTCTTAGAACGCCTAAGGTGAATTTGAATTCCGTCCTGTTAAATTGACATCCGAAATTGATAGTGCCCTGCCAGATTTATCATTGCGGGATCCATGCAAACTCTCACTGATTCTTAGAGCAGCAAGAAAGGCTATAGTGAATACCACTTTAAATAAAGCCTCTTCCCCAGGTGAATAACATATGTGGGCTAATTGATCCCATAACTTAACGAGGACAGGGCCAGTTATTGGCCATCATGAATCTTCTGTGACAGGGAATTCTCTGGACCATCCCTCCACTGCTCTTTTGACCCAAAAGTCTGTACTAGGATCAAAACAGCCCTTTGCCCTAGAGTAAAATGCCAGGGCAGCCAACCTGCCCCTGATGATGACAGGTGAAAGTCCTGAGTGCTTAAGATAGACAATAAAATGAAGGACCAAGTCAGCATCAATTGGCCACTTTTGAACCTCCCCAATTTCTTGTAAAAATTTATTAAACAAATTTAAAGCTGTTTGGTAGGACTTGCGTGTAGAGGGGGCAATGGAGTTCAAAATTGTCCTATGAACTTCTAATCTCCAAGGCTCCAGAGAGACTCCGGTACCTCCAACTGGTGTGTCGACGCCTCGGGAGCCAGCTGCTGGAACGTGGAAAGCTGAAAATGAGAAAGGGCATCCGCCAAAGGGTTAAGCACACCAGGAACATGTTGAGCTTTAAATAACACATTATAATTCAAACATTGCAACACCATCGCCCTTACCAAACCCATAACTTTAGGAGAATTGGAGGATTGAGAGTTTACCATGTGCACGACCTCCTGGTTGTCACACCAAAACCAGACAGTCCTGTTAGCAAACCGGCTGACCCATAAATGCACACCCACCACTATAGGAAACAGTTCCAAAAATGTAAGGTCTCTAGTCAGACCACTTTTGACCCATGCAGCAGGCCAAGCCTCTGCAGCCCATTCCAATAAACACTGAAGCCATGGGCACCAGCAGCATCAGAATGCACCTGAAAGTCTGCCCTCAACAGCATTTCAGATCTCCAAAATGATATGCCATTGAAATGCTCCAAAAAGGAGTCCCAGACCTTCAAATCCTCACAAATACCCCTTGTGATTCTAATGTGATGATGCTGGGCCACTATTCCTGCAGTAGCCCTGTACAACCTCACACAGAATGCTCATCCCGGAATTACAACCCTACAGGCAAAATTCAAAAGACCTGTAAGTGATTGAAATTCATGAAGGGTAGCTTTTTGTTTCCCTAACATGGTCCCAACTTGCTGCTTCATAGCCACTAGTTTTTCATTAGGCAAACGAGAAATTCCAGCTATGGTGTCAATCTCAATAGCCAAAAAGGTAATTCAAGTATGTGACCCTTCTATCTTTTCCTCCACCAAGGGCACACCTAGCTCATGCATTAATTCTTGAAATTGAACTAAGGAATCCTTACACTGTGAAGAATTGGGATTCCCAGCAATTAAAAAATCATCTAAATAATGAGCTGTGGCTCTATTACCAGTCCGCTTAACTGCACACCAATGGAGAAAGGTACTGAATGTCTCGAAAGCTGAACAAGAAATCGAGCATCCCATTGGCATAGCTTTGTAAAGAAATATTTTCCTTCAAACTGAAAACCCAGTAAGTCAAAATCATCTGGGAGTCTGAATGCAGACTTAATATCACACTTCTAAAAGGGCTCCCATGCCCAAATTCCTGATCATCTTAACTGCTGAGTCGAACGATGTATACCTAACAGAGGTAAGCCCAGGATCAATAGCATCGTTCACAGACTCACCCTTTGGGTATGATAAATGATGAATCAGCCTAAATTCTCCAGGAGCTTTTTTAGGAACTACACCCAAAGGAGATAAGCGAAGTGTGGGGATAGGCAGCTGATCATGAGGTCCCAAAATCTTTCCTGCAGCTATTTCCTTAGCCATTTTCTCCCTCACTACGCTCGGCAAATCTCTCATGGAACGAGCATTAGGTGCAAAGTGATGAATCCAAGGGCCTGTATAGGGAATATGAAAGCCTGCAGAAAAACCTTGAAATAAATATAAAGCAGCGTCTCTATTAGGGTAAACTTTTAGCCACGCCACCATAGTGTCTAATTTAATTGGTGACGGGGCCTTTTCCCCCAGGCAAAACTGGCTGGGGGGCAGTACCCACTACTGTTCTTTTGCCTCTACCACAGGAAGTTCCAGGGTGGCCACCCCCACAGGTGTTACATTTGTGCTCAAATCTGCAGGGTTGCCTTTTACACTTGCCAGCATTAAACTCCCAGCATAAGCCAAATTGCCTTCTCTCTCCTGTGGCAGGCCTCGCATTCAGCCCTCTCGGCATGGTTACCATCGGGACAAACCTGTTGTCACACTTGTTTGAGGGGGAGGCCCCCACCATAACATCAGCCCAAAGCTCAGAATGAACATGCCTCCAAGATAAGGAGTGATCCTGTGCCGCTCTCATCCTAAACTGCTCATCATATTAGAGCCATGCTGCACCTATTGAATTGTGATGGCAGTTAGTGTATCCTTTTATCATGATCTCCTGATATTTAGAAAAGTCAGGGGATGTGAGTGGTTCTTTTTCCTCTATGACACCTCTACAAATAGGGAAGCCCATAATCCAATTAACAAAATTGCGCTCTAGTTTAGGGCGTTTGAGCGCCTGAAACTCTTTTGGCAAACTAAAAACAATTCCATCTTTTACCATGATCCTCGGCTCAGGATCCCTAAAAGTCAAAGTAAATAAATCAATATATTCGCCCTTCTAAATCCTTTCCTTAGTGGAAAGAGGAAGGTGTGAAGTAAGGGGTGTAGACATTCCAGCGTAAGGTGTAGATTCCACATTCCCCACTGCTCCAGATAACAGAGGAGCACTTGAAACAGACACTGCAGAGGTGTTGTTAGCAACAGCCATAGGCTGACCACCCTGCGCCCGAGTGTCCGGGACCTGTGAAATTGCAGGTGCCTGCATGGGTGGATTCAAAACCACAGGGTTGGGCCATTCCAAGGCCACACCCTTACCCACCTGGCCACTTGGAGCCCATACCGAGGTAGGCCAATTAGCATGTTCAATATTAGGAGACAAAACTGAAACTGAAGCTTGCTGGGAAGCTTTGCCAACTGACCACACTGGTCCCACTAAGTGTGGCCCCGCAGCAGCTCGGGTATTAAACACAGCAGAGGCAGCAGCTGCCTGATCACCTCTCTGTTCACCACTGGTTTGCTCCATTGCACCACTTGGAAGAACCACCCCTTGTAAGAGGTTATAAATCATCCAAAGTGAGCTGCTCGGACACAGGGGGAGCCACACCCTGTGTCCCCAAACCCGGCACTCTTTTCAAGAGATCCCACACATTGGCAATAGTGGGGTGCCTGGCCTCCACTGCTGAAACCACTGATGGGCCTGGTGTAGCATCTACCACCTGAGACTCAGATGCCACTAAAGGAAGTGACACTTCGGTGTTACTAGCACCTGAAGGGCTGGCAATAGAGGTGGAGGCTGAAGCCTGTAGTTCCTTCTGTGCAAGTTGATTGCAAAGCGCCACACAAGCTTGAACGGTTTTGCCCAGTTGTGCCACCTGGGCAGAAATCTCATCGTCTCTGCTGCTGGACTGAGAAGGCCTTTTTGAAGTAGAGTGACCTGAGCTAGGCACAGCTGAAGCCGCGCGCCTCTTGGATTGGGCCTTACTACATGGCATCTTAACTCAGTGAATAAAACACAGACCCAAGCCAAATCACCCAACCATGGATGATTACCACTAGGCCAACAGGCCGCCCTTTCCTAAGTCTCGCAGGAGACACAACAGCCAGGAAGCGTCACTGGCAACCACTACGGTAAAAGGTGTCCACCAAGGGTCCTAGCGGATCCCTCACCCGAAGACTGCTGTCTTCTGTACACTCACCGCTGGGGAGAAGTGTAAACCAACCCTCCTGAACCAGCGATGGAGTCCCGACCTTACCAGACCGGTGCTACCAGGGCATCTCTGGGCCTGAAAATCCAGTTCCGGGTCCACCCACCTGGTGAAAGATGCCTCCCTCAGAGCCCTCCTTGGGTGTGCACCCCCGAGAATTGGGGATGCGGAGGTGCCACAGGCCCAAGAAGTTCAGCCCGAAGGCCTCACTTGCCCCCCACGGGTTGCTCAAGTAACGATACCTAAGCCCCAGATACAAGCAAGAATAAGAATAGGCAAAAACCGAAATTAGCAAAAGCCAAAGCAAGTGCTAGGCCGAAAGCCAAGCAAGACCAAAGCAAAGAGAAGAGTGAAGTTACTCACTCTGTTCCAGTTCTAAAATGGCTTCCTCTATGTGGCAGCACAGAGCTATAAGCAACAAACTCTCGTCCCAAGTCTCACGAGACCAATAGCACCACGAGACTTGGAGCTGCAACCAAACAACCTGATTGGACAAGGCGCGCAGGTGTTCCCGTTCCCCTGCGCACCTTGACCAACCAGGCATCTCTTATCCTTAATTTGGCCAGCACAACAAGAAACCCCTGCTGACATATCGGGGGGGGGGTGTCCTTTCATCAATATGGGTCAATTAAGGATAAGAATAGTAATGGATGATGTGTCAGCCATAAACGCCAAATTTATGGTTTAGTCTCTGGAAAGATCTGTCACTTAAAACATTTTAAATAACCCAACAGGTGAAAAGGTGGTTTCCCTCTCCTTTCTAAAATATAAACTGACAACAAGCTTCAGAACTGAATGTTATGGTTTGTTTTAGGTCAGAGAAGACTGTAGGTATTTGGAAAAAAAATATGCCATCAAGGACACATTTTTTTTAATTTTATTTTTCTATTAAAATTATACAATATTGAAAAAAAAGAGCTTATATCTGTAATGACAATGGACCTAAGCAGACGGGCAGCCATGGGCTACCCTGGGAAGCTGCGGATTGGGGCCGAGGTAGCCGCAATCATTGGCCCCAATACGCAGCTTCTCAGGCCCTGGAAGAGTGCTAAAATAGCACTCCTTCCACAAGACGCCGAAGGTGCACCGCAAGAGGCCTTGGGCGCACCTTCAGCGTCTCTTCCGCCGCAGCGTGTGCGGACGCTGAGGCAGAAGTACGTCGTTGGAGCACCGGTCATGCAGAGCGCTGGGCGACGTGTTTGGGAAGGGGTTGGGGTGCCCAGCGTGAGGCACCTTGCCTCGAAGATGGTGCAAAGCGGCGTCTGCTTAGGCCCAATCTCATGCATATTAACAATCACAACAGTCCTTCCTTTAGTTCTTCGAAAGTAAGTACATCTTTTATACTACATGATCGATTAACCCTTCTATATCTCTTACATTTTTGACTCAGCTCTTACTTTAATTCTAATCAAGGGCACATTTTTAATCTTTTATCCCCTAACTTTTATCTTTCTCATACTTTATTATGATGTTCTTTCCTCCACTCAAAACCCTTCCCTTGGTTCATATTGTGCTATGCAGTATATGCAATCCTGCCCTATGCTGAATGGTTTTAAAACTATTAAAATTCACCTGGTTTTGATTTGTGAGACTGTTTGTTTATCATTTTAATTCAAGGGACCCTCAATACAGGGCTTGAAAATTAATAATTAATTTGTATGAAAAGTAGTACATTAGTAATTATTCACTTAATAACTTGACAATATATAATTTGAACCTGGAATGAAATTGACTGAGAGCTGAAACAGACCGGCTCAAAGTGCTGGCTTCCCAGTGGCTTGTGGGCACACGGGGAGCAGCTTTCTGGCACTCTGGCGGCATGGTGTTTAGATGTTGCATGCTGCAGCAGCATCATAAAGCTGTGGCAGCAGCAGAAAACCCAGCTTTTTGTTGGTGCAAAAAGGAATGGTAATTTGCCACTTCTTTTTGTACCAGCAAAAAACTGGACTGGGGAGGTGTGTGGCTGCTGCAGCCCCAACCCTGCTCTGTCAGGGATGGCTCTTTCTAAGTGGTTTGTTCTACCCCCCAGTTAAAGAGTGTGTATATTTTAAAGTGATATTATAAAAACAGAAAGCCTTTACAGACGGCCAGAAATAATGCAGCTTGAGGCCACTTTAACTGTCCTGGCTCAGTGCTAGGGAATAATGGGAATTGTATTTTTTTTTCTTGGCAGTTAAAGTGGCCTCTTTCAGACCATAAAAACAGATCCAAGACTTAAACTTAAAAGGACAGCTTTTATTGCAGTAAAGAAAACATAACAGACTGATCTGTGACTTCTTTGACAAGTCTGAAGTTAAAACATATTGTAACACTTTTATAGATCATAGCAATGTCCCTCACCATAGGCTGGTGTAACTCAGTGATTGGTCACAAATTCCCACACTTCAGTCATTAACACGATGTAATGATCTACTGTCCAGAAAGTCTGGCAATTGGTAGGATGCGTGTGAATCTGTAGCTTCCTACTGACAATAGACAAAACAACCTTGAAGTAACATCTGCACTCTGTTTATGTGAGATATCATTTGGGATTGGGATCACGTATTTATCAATATCATTGTATATGTGTGTCTAACATAATTAACAACCAAATATATATAAACCATCAAACAATATATTTATACATAAAGTGCTTTCAAAACCATTATCATTATCTCTTTAGCCATATTTTTAAGCTCAAGCTTCTCTGTTCAGCAAAGGTGGGAATATCCCACACACGCATACCAAAGGAAGCTTTTAGTTCCCAGTCTTTTTAAGTTCTTTTAAATCTCATTAAACCTTACAGCACAACCGCACAGTTTTAACCATTATAGTCAACTATACATTATCAATCTCATCTTTAATCAAAACCAATCAAAACAAATCCTAGCAGGAAAACATTAAGGTAATGTGTTCCTGACAGTCAGAAAACTCTGAAGAGAAGAATACTGGAGGAACAATATTCTGCACAAACTGATTTTATTTTATTGCTTCTAAAAACACATGTAGAGCTTTGTTTTGTATCAATAGGATATTTTATTTTTTTATACAGAAAACAAGTTTCTTCAGTAGAAAATTAATAACCGTGGCAGATTGCCCCAGTTAATATTGGTAGACAAATATAAATCCTCTTGGGAAACAGCTATCCATGAGAAACTGAGCCTTTATGGATTTTCCAGTGATACCATTCTAAGGTTAGCATTAAGTCAAGCAAAATCAGTTGTAAGGCAAAGGATTCTAGATATTGAAGGTAAGACAGAAATTGTTGCCTTTTCCAATTACACATTTGCAAGCAATCAAATGCTGGCTTCTAAACCAGCTACATAATTATATTATATTACAGTGCCTAAATTTAGGAGAGTTTTACCATTAGCTTGATTCAATGTTCTCCCAACAGCAGTACTGAAAGGGAAATATGGGAAAATCCCCTATGAATTCTGATTCTGCCCTTGTGTTACTGATGTTATAGAACAGAGGTAGGCAACCTTTCCCCTTTAAGGGCCAAGGGACTTCAGCCATGTTGGCCAATAGTCCCATGTTGGCCAATAGTTCCTGGGATTCTGGGAGCTGAAGTCCCTCGGCCCTTAAAGGGGAAAGGTTGCCTACCCCTGTTATAGAAACTACAGCTCATATGCTTTTGTATTGTCAATTTTATAAGGACATTTGCCACCAGCTGATTTTGTTGTTGTTAACTGCCCTTGAGTCGATCTCAACTCATGGCGACTCTATGGATGATGCATCTCCAAGATCCTCTGTCCTCCATTGCTCTGCTTAATTCCTGTAACCCCATACCCATGACCTCCTTAATAGAGTCCTTCCATCTGGCATGTGGCCTTCTTTTCTTCCTACTTCCTTCCACCTTTCCTAGCATTATTGTGTTTTCCAGTGAGTCCTCCTTTCTCATGACGTGTCTGAAGTACGACAGCCTCAGTGTGGTCATCTTGGCTTCCAGGGAGGTTTCTGTCTTGATCTACTCTATGACCATTTGTTTGTCCTTTTGGCACTCAACACTCTTCTCCAGCACCCACATCTCAAATGAGTTGATTTTCTTCCTATCATTTTTCTTAACTGTCCAGTTCTCACATCCATACATGGTAATAGGGAATACAGTGGCTTTTATGATTCTAACTTTTGTGCTGAATTGCATGTCTTTGTATTTTAGGATCTTTTCTAGTTCTTTCATACCCACCCTTCCTATTCTTTATCTTCTTCTGATTTCCAGACTGCAGTCCTCATTTCTACCAATGTTTCATCCCAGGTATGGGAATTCTTTTATTATTTCTATTTCTTAATTGTCTAGGTTGAACTTGTGAAGGTCCTCGGTGGTCATTATTTTTGTTTTTTTATGTTCAACATTAAGCCTGCCTTTGTCCTTTCTTCTTTGATCTTCCTTAGTAGGTGTTTCAGGTCTGTGAGATTTTCTGCTAGTACTATGGTGTCATCTGCATATCTTAGATTGTTGATATTCCTTCCTCCTATTTTCACTCCTCCTTCATGCTTTTCTTATAATATGTTCTGCATACAAGTTGAACAGATAGGGTGAAAGGATGCACCTTTGTCTGACTCTTTTGCCAATTAGGAACCATTCTGTTTCTCCATGTTCTGTTCTGATAGTAGCCTCTTGTCCTGAGTACAAATTTCTCATCAGGACTATCAGATGAGTTGGCACTCCCATGTCTTTAAGGGCATTCCATAGCTTTTCATGATCTATGCAGTCAAAGGCTTTGGTATAGTCTATAAAGCACATGCTGATTTTCTTTTGGAGTTCCCTGGTGCCATTAGCCATCATATGTTTGCAA
Organism: Phrynosoma blainvillii; assembly: GCA_026167975.1. Lineage (NCBI taxonomy): Eukaryota > Metazoa > Chordata > Lepidosauria > Squamata > Phrynosomatidae > Phrynosoma > Phrynosoma blainvillii. Next base: position 273,591,977 of record JANUYF010000003.1, read on the forward strand.
TGTGCCCTGGTGCCTCTTCCTTTCCTGAACCCCAATTGAACCTCTGGGATTTCTCTCTTCATGTATGGTTGGAGTCTATGTTGCAGAATTTTATCATGATTTTGCTTGCATGAGAGATCAGTACTATGGTCCTATAACTGCTGCAGTTTCTTGTGTCTCCACCAGCTGATTACCCCATTTTAAACTAAATTTCTGGGACACACTGATGTTTTTTATTTACGCTATCTGTTGGATAGTCAGAATCAAACTGTTATACTTTTTAAGATTATTTATTTATAACATTAATACATATAATACAATAAAAACTTGACACTGAATTCTTATTAATTGTTGTTCTATTACATAAACTGTCTTCTGTATCTCCTCTGTCTCCATTAATATTGTCGTACAATCCCAGTCCTTCTTCCTCAATTTAAGCTTGCATTGCTTTTCTGTCTATTAAATTGCATTGCTTTTACTATCTATTAAATGTGTGAGAAGTTCCCCTTTTTTGGGGGGGGGGCAAGTTGCAAGGTTAATGTATACTTTGCAGTTTCCCTTTCTATTGATAGGCACTATGTAAGTCCTTTCCATTTCTCATTCCAGTACTTTATCACTGGTAGCCATTTTTCTTCCATTACAGATATGAATTTATTGTTTAGATAATAAATTCATTCAACTGTGGTCAAAACAAAGAGTTTGAAGTTTGCAACAGAGGCTGCAATTACTATTCTTCGAATTGATGACCTGATTAAATTACAGCCTGAAAGTAAAGGTGATAAAGGAGGCTGCTATGAAGATGCTGTTCACTCTGGTGCAATTGAAGATTAAATTGATTTTTATTACAAGTAAGTTTATCCATTTCAAGCATATCTATTGATTTTATTGTCTATTCTTCTATCATAGGTGTGTATTTCCTTTTCCAATATTTAGCAAGCAGTATACGTGCTGCTGTGATCATATATAAAATAAGTTTCCAATATTATTTTCACCCTCTTTTTCTAGCACTGATGTCATATTAAGTAAGAAAATAATAATTCTGGTTTCAATGGGATGCATTTCCCTAAAATTTGAGAGATTGCTATTTGTATACCTTTCCAGTAATTTTTAATTATAGGACAGTTCTACCACATATGAAAAAAGGTCCTCTGAGTTTTGTCACATTTCCAACATTTCGAGTCAAATGTTTTATACATCTTTTTTTCTGGGGTAAGATCGCTTTCTTTGAGATGCTGCAATTTTGTAAAGTTTTGTGTCCTCTTCCATGATCTTTCCCATTATCATAGAATCATAGAATCATAGAATCATAGAATCATAGAGTTGGAAGAGACCACAAGGGCCATCCAGTCCAACCCCCTGTCATGCAGGAACTCCCAATCAAAGCATCCCTGACAGATGGCCATCCAGCCTCTGCTTAAAGACCTCCAAGGAAGGAGACTCCACTACTCTCCAAGGGAGTGTGTTCCACTCTCGAACCGCCCTTACTGTCAGGAAGTTCCTCCTAATGTTGAGGTGGAATCTCTTCTCTTGCAGCTTGCATCCATTGTTTCGGGTCCTAGTCTCTGGAGCAGCAGAAAACAAGCTTGTTCCCTCCTCGATATGACATCCCTTCAAATATTTAAACATGGCTATCATGATCTAAGGTTAGTATATGTCCAATGTTTTGGGCCCATTTAACCATAGTGTTGGTTACCAGTCCTTTCTCTACGTGTAATCTTAGTATTTTATCATAAATTTTAGTAGTTAGTTTTTCAGTGTCTGATATTAGAATATCTGCCAAATTACTGTCATTTAAATCAAAGTCTTGTAATTTTTGGTCCATCAGGAAACTTTCGTGTAGTTGTTTATTGATAAACCAGTGACATTTAAACTCTTGTCTCCAATTCTTCTCTTGATCTAATTTCTAATTTTGAATGTAAATCTATTTTAGAAGATCTTTGTTGTAGGTGAGCCATTTCACTTTTATTTTTCCATTTTCCAGCAAAAGCCTCTTCTGGAGGTATCCATAGTGGAATTTTCCTATAAATTTTTGTTTTATATTTTATCCATGTTTGTAATAAGGATTACCAAATTATATGGTCTGTAAACTCTTTATCAGCCTTCAGTTTACTATACCAGATGTAGGTATGCCAACTGAATTTAATATTGAATCCCTCCAATTTCAATAACTTCATTTTTTAAAGACAGTTTTTCAGAGATCCAAAGTATTTAGTTCATAATATAATTGTAAGTCAGGCAAGCCTATTCCTCCTTTCAGTTTTCTTTCTAATAATACCAAGTGTTTTATTCTTGTTTTTTTTTTCCATTCTAGATAAAGTTTGTTGTATCTTGATATCATATTTTAATTTTTTTGACAGTTATTATGGAGAGCTTCAGAAACATGGACATCATTTTAGGCAAAATACTTGTAGTAATTGCTGATATTCTCCCTAATAGAGATAGCTGCAATTTCGACCACCTTTGCTTGCCTTTTTTTAAATCTTTTCCCAAATGCATGTATAATTATTTTCAAAAAGGTCCATATTTCTTTTTGTTATTCAAATTCCCAAATATTTAATTTTCCTCCCAGTTTGCAGACCCATTTTTTAAAAAGTATTTGTCTTTCTTCATTTCTTGTTACATTTTTCATAATATCTTTTGACATTTCTTTGTTTACCTTAAAACGGGAGAGTTCTTCAATTTCGATTAACACTTAAAATGTTTCTACAATTCCTTTTCTGGATTTTGCAGGAACATCAAAATGTCATCTACATAAGCTTCAAGACTGTATGAATGTCCTTTTATTTGGGGATGTTTAACAAGTGGATTATTTCTAATTGCATTATTTAACACTTCCAAAGCTGTTATGTATAATGGTGATAAAGGGCAGACTTGTCTGGTACCTTTGTTGGTGTTAATTGTGTTAGATTTTTGTCTATTAACAATTATCTGTGCTTTTTGTTCATTGTAAATTGCCCATATTGAGGGAGTGGAAAGAGCAGACTGCTTTAGAATAAGTCAAATACACCCCTGACTCTGAAAAGGGGGGTGGATGTGGCTCTGCTTTGCTTTTTCTCCCTCTCAACTATAATGTTCAACTGTTTACTATGTGTCACTAGGGTGGGGATCCCAAGAAAGGAAAATAGAGAAAGCCTATTGTAGCTTAGGCTAGTTTAAGTTTAGTGATTTGTCCAAAATTCCATTGATCCAGCCAGAAAGTTTCACCAGCCAGCCACATCAGAAGACATGGTCTCAAGACATGCTTCTTTTTCTGCTACAATATTGCTTGCAGATAGTCGACTCGCAGGTCAAATTTTTCCAGTACTGCAAACATAAATTCCCAATCAACTGAATTGAAGGCCCTCTCTGTGTTGATGGAGATCATTGCAAATTTTTTCCAGCATGTTTTTCATAGTACTCCAAGATGTTCAGTACTGTTCTTATATTATTTTCAATTTATCTTTTTGGGAGGAAGCCATTCTGGTCTTCATGAATGAAAGTTTTTAAGACTTCCTTTAATCTTGTTGCTGATATATTTGCAAATATCTTGTAATCTGTGTTAAGGAGTGAGACTGACCAGTAGTTCCTTGGATCTTTATGGTCCTTTCCTTTTTTCAATATTAAAGCATTATTCTAGGATTCCAAGAGTGAGCATGGAAGCACTTCATTCAGAATATCACATAAGGGTGATATGAATTCATCCTGGAGTTCTTTGTAAAATGTTGTGAAACCATTTGGGCTCAGAGCCTTACCAGATTTAGAATTTTGAAAACCAAACTGTTATACTTAAAGTTTTACTACATTATGTATCTTCAAGATACAATACATCTTCAAATGATTAGCAATAATTTGATGTTAGATGGCAGAGATTAATTTTGTTTCTTGTTTTAATATTTGTATTCTTGACTGAGGGCCTTTACAGACTGCCAGAAATAATGCAGCTTGAATCCACTTTAACTGCCCTGGCTCAGTGCTAAGGAATCATGGGAACTGTAGTTTATTGTGGCACCAGAGCTCTCTGACAGAGAAGGCTAAATGTCCCAGAAAAAAAAAAAATACAGTTCCCATGATTCCCTAGCACAGAGCCAGGACAGTTAAAGTGGCCTCAAGCTGCATTCGTTCTGGCAGCCTGTAAAGGCCCTGAAATAGTTGCATCATGTTGCATCATGTTGCATCACTTCCTGCAAAACACACATATGTATTTTTTTTCTTTTTACAGCAAAGTAGTACACTTTTATGAATGTTCCTTGAAAACTGCTATTTTCTCAGAATGTAGAGCAGAGGTAGGCAAACTTTCCCCTTTAAGGACCAAAGGACTTCAGCTCCCAGAAGCCTCAGCCATGTTGGCCAATAGTCCCATGTTGGCCAATAGCTTCTGGGATTCTGGGAGCTGAAGTCCCTTGGCCCTTAAAGGGGAAAGGTTGCCTACCCCTGATGTAGAGGAAAAGGCTGAAATTATTCATTCTTGCCTGAATTATTAAGAAGGGTCTAAGCTAAAACCATTTTCTAAAGTCTTAAGCACTTTTGTCCAAACAGCACCCATGTTTAAAAATCTTGTCAGCTAGTGTACACAATTTTTCCTCTGCATGATAAAATGCAAGTAGTGGTGTGTGAGAAGTTATCTAACAGGGACAGTGAACTGATGCACCAAATCACATCTCATGTATTCAGACACCATGTGGTACAATTAAAAGGCACCCATGCCTTTCAAAGTGCTTGGTAGTATAATGAAATTTGAGCTGATGTTTTAATTACTTTTAGATGTCATATAATTTTTTCTGAAATATTCTTGCCTATATCCAACTGTACAAACAATATGTTCATATTTTAATGGATAATTGATAGGGCAGGATTTTAAAAAATCACATGAAAGTTGATTTGAAATACATTACACACCCACCCACACCCACCCACACTTTTATTCAGGTTTATAGTGTGTGTGTATGTGTGTGTGTGTGTGTGTTCACATGCATATGGATTCAATATGCAATGTATTAACCTGTCTGTATTTTATATAATCAACTTTCTTAATATAATAAATATTAGGAATGGGTTGATATGTTTTGTTTTATTTTTAAAAAGAAATTCAAAGGAAAGCTGAAGAATGGGATTAACAGTTGATATGTTGAATATGTACAATTTTTCAGTTCTGGACTTGTTCAAAACCAAGGTGTTGAAAACCAAGGGCCTCTGCAGACGGGCAGCCATGGGCCGCCCCGAGAAGCTGCGGATTGGGGCCGAGGTAGCTGCACTCCTTGGCCCCAATCCTCCCCTTTTCAGGCCCTTCCACAAGGCATGGAAAGGGTGCCGCAAGAGGTGTTGGACGCCTTTTCGGCGCCTCTTCCGCCGCAGCGTGTGCAGACACTGCGGCAGAAGTATGTCATTGGAGCGCCGGTCGTGCGGAGGCCAGCGTGAGGCTGCCCCTCCCCTTCCTTGTCTCCAAGACGGCACAAAGCGCCATCTGCAAAGGGGGCAAGTCTTTGAAAATCAAGGTGTCTTTAAAAGCTCTATGGGTAGTTGATGTATCTGTCTAATTCTGGTAGCTATTTGTACCTAACTTTACAGCCAGATAGTGCACTACCAATAAATAACAGTAATGCTAGAAGTAATATGTATAGATAGGGCTCTCTGTAATGGGAATAAAATGTACTATTTCAAAATCTTCATAGTAGTTGTTTATGTGACAGCTCAGCAGGCTAAAAAACTAGCAATGAATGAAGATGAGTGCACCGAAGGGTGTAGTTACTGTATATTCTTTGATGTATCATATCACTAAGTAAATTCCATGGAGTAAACTGGAGCTATGAAGTTGAAAGGAAGAGGCTTCAAAACTCACATATCTCAGATCTGGAAAGAATTTACAGAATTCCTCAATTAAAAATGAAGGCTGGATTTGTAGAATTGCCAAACACATGAACCAATTGTTCCCTTAATTTAGAGTCAGAGTAGGTTAAAAATTTCAACACTTTTCCCTCCAACATGTAATGACAGAAAACTGTTTATCTATACTGTGGATAATACAGCTGAACTACATGGAAACTACATGAAAACATAATTATTGGGACAACACCATATGAACCTGCTAAAGCTCTTAAGAACTCTTAAGGGGAAGGCTTTCTCTTGGTCCCACCACCATCCCAGGCTCACTTGGGGCCTCGGCAGACGACTAAAAGAGTCGTCTTCCGGGCAGGGAAGAGGAGGGGCAGCCGCACGAGCGGCGCCCCTTCCTCTCCCCGAGGTCGCCCCCAGAAGCGCCGGCCGTCCGCACGGCCGGCGCACCGGGGATGACCTCACGGCGCAGCGTCCACATGCGCTGCGCCGTTTGAGCCAGGGAAAGTGCGCCCGCCGCTTTTAGGGCGCACTTTCCCTTAAATCTAAAAGGAGCGCCAATTTGGTGCTCCTTTTAGATGCGCCGCAGGAGCGCCGCGGTCCGGAGGCTGAACTCCGGCGGCGCTCCGACCCGCGGCGTCTCCGGGGCCTCCGTCTGCTGAGGCCCTTGGTGAGGATATGAGAGAGAGCCTTCTCAATGGCTGCTCCAACCCTTTGGAATTCCCTTCCATGAAAGGCTAGGTTGTCCTCTCTGTTCTTTTTCTGGCAGTCAAAAACTTTCTTTCAAGCAGGCTTTTAATCGGTAATTGCACCCAGGGAGGCTTCTTATTGGGGTGTTTGCTTTTGTATGTTTTTAATCTCTTTATATTTTTTTAACTTAGGGGCTATGTAGAATTATATTTTTTTAACTTAGGGGCTATGCAGACGGGCAGGAAAAGGTGACCTGAAGTTGCCTTTTCCACAAACTGCATCAACTTCATCACCTGCCCTGTAGATGCCCTACAGGCCCTGTAGATGCCCATTGGAGCAACTACAATGGGGGTGAGTTAATGCAGCTTTTCCGAGTCTGCAGTGAAGCCTCATCACCCACACTGCTGGCCCCAAGGTTTCCCTAAGTTGGAATGGAGTAACTGCACGGACTGGCAGTGGCAGCTTTAATTTTTTTTCCACAGTCTCTGCGGCACATGCGCACATGTGTGGGCACAACAGCGCCTCTTTAACAGCAACGTTGACATTGCTAAGGACTTGCACACTGTGCAAAGTACAGAAATCATGGCTGCCATGGCAACCGAGTGGTCCGCACTGGTAGTCAGCCTGCAATGCACGGCCTTCGCCATGGTTCCTGCAGCAGCTGCATTCATGCAAGACTGCAGTGATGACTTGGAGGACCAAGAAGTGAGACCTGGTAAAGCGGATGCCACAACAGGCATTGCACGGTGTACTGCCACCACCGCTGCTGCTCTGATGCTACCCGAGAGAGCCCCTCACCACTGGTGGATGTTCCCCCGAAGCACCAACTGGTGGGACAGGTTTGTCACATACATCTGGTCTGATGAGCAATGGAGGATGTTCTTCTGAATGCCCTGTGCCCTCTTCCACAAGATAGTAGAAGTACTGCGTCCACAAATGGAACGGGCAGACACCATGATGAGGAAGGCCATCCCGGTAGAGAAGAGGGTCTCCATGGCCAGTTGCGTCCTCACCCACAGAGCCAGCTACAAGGAGGCGTCAGAGCAGATTTGGGTCAACCTTACCACTGTGGGGGAAGTGTTGGTGAAGTTCGTCCTTACCATGGAGAAGCGGCTGCTGTCAGTGTACCTGGGGGATGCCGCTCAGGTAAGGACAGTCACACGCACTTGTCACTTTTCCCTCTTGCGCAGAATGCATCATGACCTGGCATACAATGTGGCTTCTACTGTATAGATTCAGCTGCTAGGGCTGTTGAACCTGTGCAGGGGCTCCTAGGACGTCATGACCTGGCATACAGTGTGGCTCCTATTGTATAGATTCAGCTGCTAGGGCTGTTGAACCTGTGCGGGGATGCCTAATATGTCATGACCTGGAATACAGTGTGGCTCCTACTGTATAGATTCAGCTGCTAGGGCCGTTGAACCTGTGCAGGTATGCAAAAAATGTCATCAGTTGGCAAATGCCATGACTTTTTATCATTTACCCTCAGCTTCTCCCCCTTCTTGTCACCCACAGATCATGCAAGGATTCGCTGACCTCGGCTTCCCCCAAGTAGTGGGTGCTGTAGATGGGTGCCACTGTCTGATTGTTCCACCCTTGGGGAGGAGGAACGAGTTTGTCAACCAAAAGGACAGCTACTCTGTTGTCCTCCAGGGGACCACAGATCACTGAGGACACTGTGGATGTGGAATTGGGCTGGTCTGGTGCGACTCACAATGTGAGGGTGGCAAGGAACTCCATCATCTTTCAGGCCATGGAGGCTGGCATCTACATGCCAGGAAACCCCACCGTTACCCTGAGGGGCCAGCAGATCGGCCCCCTCCTGCTTGCTGACAGCACCTACACCATTCAAAAGTGGCTCATGAAGTCCTACCAGGGCACCACCAATGCCAGACAGAAAGGATTCAACAGGAAGCTGAATTGTGCCAGGAATGTGGTGGAAAGGGCCTTTCGGGTGGCTGAATGTGGTGGAGGTGCTTCAATGGCCCACTCCTTGTGGCAGAGGAGAATGTTGTTCGCATCATAACCTCATGTGTCATCCTCCACAACATCTGTGAGACCAAGGGAAGGGTCCTGGATGAGGGAGGGTGTTACAGGCACCACTTTGTGCTGCCTACCCTGAGGGCACCCATGGAGGACAATGACCTTGTGAAGCAGAGAGAGGGGGAGGCTGTGAGGGAAGCCCTAGCAGAGTTCTTTGATAACAGGAGGATCTAAAGTATCACCTCTCCTCCATCTGTGTGCCTAGGGCACTATTGCACTATGCCATGATAATAAGCACCTCAACAAACATCTATTATTCCCCACTCTGTGTATGGCTAGCATTTATGTAGGACACTACTGTACAATGCCATGATAATAAGCACATCAATAAACATCTCCTATTATCTACACTCTCTGTATGACTATCATTTATGTAGGGCACTACTGTACAGTGCCATGATAATAAGTATCTCAACAAACAACTCCTGTTATCCACACTTTCTGTATGGCTAGCATTCATGCTCTTATGCACTTATCCTTGACCTAAGGAGCCTAGGGAGTCACACACAGACACACAGAAACACAGGGCTGTTTGACAGTGGAACACACTCCCTCTGAGTGTAGTGGAGTCTCCTTCCTTGGAGGTCTTTAAGCAGAGGCTGGATGGCCATCTGTCGGGGATACTTTAATTGGGAGTTCCTGCATGGCAGGAGGTTGGACTGGATGGCCCTTGTGGTCTCTTCCAACTCTATAATTCTATGATTCTATGATTCATAACAACAACATCTTATGGATCTCCTTGATGGACTTCCAGACAACAAGAAACCCCTGGTGCTGGCTACATAGGCTGAGGCCCATTCTATAGGACGCCAACAAATTATCTCAACCTGGCATTCTGCAGACTGTTCCACTAAGATCATCTGAGGCTCAATGGCACTAAAATGGTACATATGGCTCAGATCTTTGGACCTGACCTTGCACGCGAAGAACATGATTGAGGACATGCCCTTTGATGACTCTAGCCTCTTTAACAAAGAGACGGACAAGAAGCTTAACTTCTGGATGAAGACCACGAATCGGAAGCATGGTATGTCCTCCTCCACCACCCAGCTCCAATGCCATCGGTATGGTAGTCACTGCCCTGGTACCCGACCCAACAAAAGAGGCCATATTATTCCCAGGAGAGGCAGTTCCAGCAGGACCAGCCCAGGCAGCACCACCTTTCCCATTCTTCCTCCTCCTCTGGCTGTCGCCAGTCCTCTCAGCCACAATACCATCAAAGTTATCGTAAGAAGGATGCTGACTGCCCCAAGAAGAGCCTATGAAGTGGGGATGCGCACTTCATCCCTGAACCCTTTGGGGATAGACTGAGACCATTCCTAAACAATTGGTCTCAAATAACCTTGGATTCGTGGGTCCTTGACATAGTCTGTAGGGGCTATGCCCTTGAGTTCACCAAGCTCCCTAACACTGGAACCTTCATCTCCACCACCCCTCTCAGACACCCTACTCAACGAAGGGCGTGCTTCATTGGCTAATATCGAGCCCGTGAACCTGGTTAACTCCTGCTTTTATTTCTTCTCCTGCTATTTTATGGTACCAAAGAGAGAGTCCAACCTGAGGCCCATTCTAGACATAATAATAATAATAATAATAATAATAATAATAATAATTTTTTATTTATATTTCCCGCCTCTCCCTGCAGATTGACGCAGGATTACACTGGTAAAATGAGCAACAGTATACAACATTACAATCAAGTAAATACAATAAGAACATTATAAAAGTCAATGAACAACAATTATAAAAGTCAATAAAACAACCTAATCAACATCCACTTCCAGCCATGTAATAATACTATACTACTTGCATCAGCTAAACAAATTTATGGTACACCACTGTTTCCGCATGGTAACCTTTGCCTCCATTTTACCATTGTTGCAGAGAGACCACTGGCTAGTGCCTCTTCGATCTCAAGGATGCTTACTTCCATATTGGGATTCGAGAGGATCACAGGAGGTTTCTTACCTTCACCATGGGACCACATATGTTCCAGTACAGAGTGCTCCCTTTTGGACTTTCTACAGCACCGAGGGTATTCACCAAGTGCATGGCCCTGGTAATAGTCTACCTCCATCAACATACGATTATGGTCTTTCCTTACTTGGACGACTGGCTCCTAGTTGCTCCATTTCGAGAAGATCTTTTGAAAGACATTGAATTTACTCTATCCCTACTGAAGTCACTTGGTCTAATGGTCAACAAGGAGAAATCCAATCATCAGGTCCATCCTCGACTCTGAATGCTCCATAGGATATCTACCTGCTGACAGATTTCAGGCCCTTTCAAGGACAATCCGAAATTTCCTATTCCGCAGGTGCGTCAAGTCTCACACCATCCAGATAACGCTGGGACACATGGCCTTAACAATATATGTCACTTCTTGGGCTCACCTTCACCTCAGACCTCTTCAATCCTGGTTCCTATTGGTGTTTGATCCCATGCAGGACCTGCCCTCATGCTGGCTCATGGTACCGAGATTGGTTTCCCAGTCCCTGCATTGGTGGCTTGATACCAAGAACATCTGTGTCAGTATGCCCTTTTGCCCCCTTAGCCTCAGATCACTTCAACAATAGATGCATCCATGGAGGGCTGGGGCACTTACACCCTGGGCTTCACAGTCAAAGCCCAGTGGCTTCTTCCAAAATGACAGCTCCACTCGAGATACTGGCAGTGGAAAAGGCCCTTTGTGCCTTCGAGTCCCTCCTCCTGGACAAGGTGGTACTTCTGTTAACAGACAATACCACGGTCATGTATTACCTAAACAAACAAGGAGGGATGAGATCCCCAACCTGTCATGACACAACCCTACTCAAGATCATCTTTGGATCTGAAACTGGTGTATCCTGAGAGGGATTCTCTTACAAGCCATCCACCTTCCTAGGGAGGAGAGCGAGCTCATGGACCAACTCAGCAGGTCTTCAAACCCATGTCATGACTGGCGCCTCCTCCTGAGATGGTCTTGAGCCTCTTCCATGCTTGGGGAAAGCCTTCGATTGACCTCTTTGCTTCCCATCTGGACAACCACTGCACCCAGTTCTGTTTGCGAATCAAGGCCCCAGGCTCTCAAGGAGATGCCTTTTTGTTCAAATGATCAGGAAGGATGGTCTACATCTTCCCACCCTTCACTCTCATCACAAGAGTGGTGGCCAAGATAAGGCAGATCACTCTGATGCCATCCTCATCACCCCATGGTAGCCAAGACAACCATGGTTCGTTCCACTCCTGCATCTGTCCTGGAGGGAGTTCTGCCAGCTCGAGTCCCATCCTGACCTTCTATCCCTGCACAAAGGTCTTGTTTATCACCTAGATATTGAGAGACATCCCCTGGTAGCATGGATAATCCCTCCCTAGACACCCTTCCAGGCCGGTGTGGACAGTCATCCAGGCTGCTCTAAAACCATCTATGCAGAAGTCCTATGTACTTAAGTGGAACAAGTTCCTAGATTTCCTCAAAACCAAGCACCTTTCTCCATCCTGTGTCTTGATCCCAATGGTTCTGGAGTTTCTCATGACCCTCGCAGACTCAGGACTCTGCCTCACATTTCAAGTACTACCTGTCTGCCATTTGTTCTCACTACCACTTCCTTCTTCAAAGAACTTCTTCTTCTTCTTCTTCTTCTTCTTCTTCTTCTTCTTCCTTTTCTTCTTCTTGTTGATGATGATGATAATAATAATAATAATAATAATAATAATAAATTTATACACTGCCTTTTGCTGTAGCAATCAAGGCAGGTTACAACTAAAAACAAATACAAAACCCCGACAATAACAACTAAGTAATGTAAACAAACATGATAACCCCCCATTAAAAATAGATTAAATACAAGTCTGAGTTAAAACCTAATTTAAACAATAAGCAAAATTAAAAATGATAAGCAAATTACAACAATTAAAATAGTAGGTGCTCTGTGGCAGAGCAAAAATAAGATAAGAAAAAAAAAAGAGAGAGAGAGAATGTATGACGGGGAGAGACCAAATTGAAAGGTGGCTTTATTCTGGGTAGGCCTGCCGAAAGAGTTCCATCTTGATGGCTTTTTTAAAGCCATCTAGGTCGGTTATCTGACGGATCTCTTCTGTCATGGCATTTCAGAGTCTGGGAGTGGTGGCACAAAATGTCCTCTGGGAGGTCGCTGTCAATCTGGTTTTTTTTGGTTGAAGGAGCTTCCTCCCAGAGGACCTGAGGGTGCGGGGTGGATTATATGGAAAAAGGCGATCCCTTAGGTAGGTTGGACCCAGGCCATGTAAGGCTTTACAGGTAATCACCAACGCTATGCAGAGGGGTGGGGTACAAATAAATTTATTGTTGTTATTATTATTATTATTATTATTATTATTATTATTAACACCTTATACTGTGCTCGGAAACCAATAGGCAGCCAGTGGAGGGATTTCAGAATAGGTGTGATATGATCACTCCTTGATGTTCCGGTGATCAACCTGGCTGCCATGTTTTGTACTAGTTGTAGTTTCTGAGTTAGGTATAGGGATATCCCCATGTAGAGTGCATTACAGAAGTCGAGTCGTGAGGTTGCCAGTGCATGGACTACCGTTTCTAGATCCCTTACTTCCAGGAAATGGCGCAGCTGGCGTATCAGTCAAAGATGATAATAGGTGCTCCTGACTGTTGCATTCACCTGATCTGTCATGTGAAGCGATGAGTCCAGGGGCACCTCCAGACTGTCAACACAGTCCTTAACAGAGGGCATGATCCCATCCAGGACTGGAGATTGCAACTAAATGCCTGGTTTGGGGCCCCCTACCATAAGTACCTTCCATTTTGTCTGGATTCTGCTTGAGTCAGTTTTTCCTCATCCAGTCCATTACCGCTTTGAGACATTGATTGAGGGGAGAACCACCATCTGCCGTCATGGCAGCTGATTGAGATATGGAGCAGTATATTTGGGTGTCATCAGCATACTGACAACACCCCACTCTGTGTCTCCTGATGATCTCCCCCAGCGGCTTCATGTAGATATTGAACAACATTGGGGACAGAATGGTGCCCTGTGGAATACCACATTTTAGCTCTGTTTTTGAGGAGCAGCTGTCCCCGAGTGACACCCTCTGGAACCTACCTGAGAGGAAGGAATGGAACCACTGGAGAATAGTGCCTCCCATTCCTAACTCTCTCAGGCATTCCAAGAGGATGTCATGATCTATTGTGTTAAAAGCTGCTAAGAGGTCCAAAAGCACCAACTGGGTCACACTTCCCCTGTTGATGCTGAGGTGCAGGTCATCTACCAGAGCAACCATGGCTGTCTCCACCCCATATCCAGGTCTGAAGCCAGTTTGAAATGGATCTAGAAAATAGATTTCATCCAAGATCACTTGGTGTTTAAAGGCGACAGCTCATTCAAGAATAGTAAATGTGAGACTGGTCTGTAATTTTTCAAATCCAGGGGGGGGGGGGCAGAGAAGTTTTCCTCAGGAGTGGTCTAACGACTGCCTCCTTTAGACTTGATGGGATAGTTCCTTCCCTAAGGGATGCAGTGATTAACCCAGGGGTAGGCAAGCTTTCCCCTTTAAGGGCCGAGGGACTTCAGCTCCCAGAATCCCAGGAGCTATTGGCCAACATGGGACTATTGGCCAACATGGCTGAGGCTTCTTTGAACTGAAGTCCCTCGGCCCTTAAAGGGGAAAGATTGCCTACCCCTGGATTAACCTCTTAAGAAAGGCCATCAAGGCATCACCCCCCTGGATGACCAGCCAAGATGGGCAGGGATTGAGGGAGCACATAGTCTTCCTCACTTTTCCAAGGATCTTGTCTATGTCATTGGTACTCACCGACTTGAACCGATTCAGTCTAATCTCACAAACGGGTTTACTGGATACCTCATCACCCAGTCTGCAGGACAAGCTGGCTGCTGTGATCCACAGCCACTGTGTAGATTTGTCATCAACTGGCTCAGCTTCTCTTCTCCAGACAATCCTGTCTTCCTCAGTCAAGAAGACACATTGTAAAGTCCAAAAGCATAGCTTTATTAATGCATATAAAAAGTAAAAACAAGATAACTAAGTAAAATCCATTGTGATGAACTTGTCTAGTTCAGCCATACAAGATTACATCTTTAACAATCCAAAAACATTAGGATCCAACTTGTTGCAGCATCCAGCCACACACCCTCACACGTTCACATCTTGAACAACAAAACAATTCTTAGACAAAGGACTCTCTAGGCCCATCCCATACTCCACCTTTTAGGTGTTAACTTTATGTTAATTGGATAATGACAGTATGATGTATGTTAACCCAGCCTCTTGCTGTCCATCATCCACCACGTGAGTAACTTTCCCAAGCTAACAATTATTTACGTATTTGATATCTCTTTGTTATCCATAACAAAGTCTGGTTCCATTAGTTCTATCACTGGGAAAGTACATTGTTGATGTTTCTATTACCACCTGGCGTTGATTCACCCTGTTTCTCTAAATATTGTTTGTGCCTTGTCCAGAAACTGTTCTCAAGTGGAAAATTACAGACACACACACATCTTTACATTTCACCTTTGACTATATATCCCATTCATATCCTAACAGTTAAAGCCCTTGAGAAATAGTGCTATCACTTGGAATCAAGCTCTCCCAGCCAGGTATTTTGTGTATGAGCAGGTAAGGGAAAGTGGGCGGGTGGTGGTGGAGTGGCTCTGGTCCACAAAGATAATCTTTCCTTGGATACCTATCTGGAAAACAGACCACTTCAAGAGTATGTACCTGAGCCTGAAAATGAGGGGTAGTATAGGGATTCTATTGGTATACCGTCCACCCCGTTGCCTAACATACTCCCTATCCGAGCTGATGCAGCTGGTCTCAGAGTTGCTGCTGGAGTTGCCCAGACTTTTAGTTCTGGGCGACTTCAACATTCCACTCGAGACCAGTTTAACAGGTGTGGCTCGCACTGTCATGGATGTATGTCATGGAGTGGGTTGGAAAGAACGCTTGGGAGTGATTGTGTTGATACCCCCGTAAGATCGGTGTTCCAAGTATTAACCAGGGCTTCAACAGGGTTGCCGGCTTTACCAACCAAGAATCCCTCCAAGGCTCTCTGGAATCCGATTGGCTTCATTAGCCTCTGAGGGCCGACCATTCTAATAGGCCCTCCACCTCTGGTGGGATGGACAGTGGCTCTTAGTCCAACCTTGACCAGGAAATGATACATCCATGACAGTGCGGAGGTATTTATTATGGATATGCCTGTTCCATACTAAAGATCGTATTGAGAGTATGACCCACCAAATGCGTTGGCCCAGAAATCAATTGGGATAGGCCCATGTCTGTCATGGAATCCATGAGCTGCGAGCCACACCTGTTAAACTGGTCTCGAGTGGAATGTTGAAGTCGCCCAGAACTAAAAGTCTGGGCAACTCCAGCAGCAACTCTGAGACCAGCTGCATCAGCTCGGATAGGGAGTATGTTAGGCAACGGGGTGGACGGTATACCAATAGAATCCCTATACTACCCCTCATTTTCAGGCTCAGGTACATACTCTTGAAGTGGTCTGTTTTCCAGATAGGTATCCAAGGAAAGATTATCTTTGTGGACCAGAGCCACTCCACCACCACCCGCCCACTTTCCCTTACCTGCTCATACACAAAATACCTGGCTGGGAGAGCTTGATTCCAAGTGATAGCACTATCCTCCCCCAATCAGGTTTCTCAAGGGCTTTAACAACCTGCACCCTCCTTCTTCGATACCAACACCAGCATGGTGTCTGGACCTAGTACTCTCAGGCCTCTCCTCCAGGCCCTTTGAGCCAACAGCCACTGTGGACTTAAGATTGCTGACCCGGAAAACAGCTTTCTTTGTGGCCATCACATCAGCTCATCACACAAGTGAAATCTGCCTTGCAGATGGACCAGCCTTATCTCCGTTTCCACAAAGACAAGGTGGTCCTCCATCCTGACATTACTTTCCTACCAAAGGAAGTGTCAGCCTTTCACATCAACCAGGACATTGTGCTCCCCACCTTGGCCTGAACCCAACCACTGATACTGAGCACCATCTACATACCCTTGATGTTCGGAGGGTGCTTGCCTTTTATTTGGACAGAACATTGCGTTCGAGATGCTCCTAAAAGCTATTTGTTTGCTATTTGGAGGCCAAGAAGGGACTACCAGTGACTACTCAGAGGTTTTCCAAATGAGTGGCTAGTACCATCCACCTCTGCTATGAACTGTCAGGTAGAGACCCTCCAGCCTGGGTGCGGGCTCACTCAACTAGGGTGATAGCTGCATCCTCTGCTTTCTTGACTAGGATGCTCCTGGAGGATGTTTATAAGGCTGCTGTTTGGTCTGAGCCATTGACCTTTATTAAAAACTATGGGCTGGACACAAGAGCCAGATGGGATGCAGCCTTTGGGAGGGCAGTGTTGCTTTCTGGTTTACACTGATGTTGTTGCATCACATGTTTATATGCACTGAAACTAACAATGATACTGATAAATGCACTTTTAAGGTTTAAAGTTTATTATTGTTAATTAATCACAACTTGTTTCAACTTTCAAATTGCTGTCAGGACACTCCCTCCTCCACTGACCGAAGCTTGTCAGTCTAACCCATTTGTGTGATTCACAGAGACCATGATGAAGAAGGACAGGTTGCATACCTATAACGGTATTTTTTCGAGTGGTAATCTGCGAATTCACACAAAACCCACCCATCCTCCCCTCATCATGTCCTGCTCACTTAACATGTTCTTCATATGGGAATGCTAGGGGCTTTATAGGGATGGGCAGAGCTACCACCAAAAAGTTGCAAGCGGAGTTTTGCCTAGAAATTCCAGAAGTTTCCGAAGTTGCTGTGCATGTGCAAATATAACCCATTTGTGTGAATTTGCAGATGGCCACTTGAAGAAATGCCATTATAGGTATGCAACCTGTCCTTATTCTGCTTATAGTAATCATCAGCATCTTCAGAGGTGTATGCTGAACCTATGCATGGAACAGATCTGAATCATTTAATCCATGAAGGATTTCTTCAAGGTGATTGATTGTTCTATCTCACATCTGATTCCTCATTACATCTCAGGAGACTGTATTCTAGTCTTGATTTTAGTTTCTCAGTCTGAAACTTGCCATTCAAGCCAACACATTACAAATATTGTCCCAAAGATCAAGGATCACTTAATTGGATTCCTGACAGTGATGTATGAAGACAGGCGAACTCTTAGTAAAACAAGCTTTTTTTCATGTCCAGGACATATTGGCTCTATAAACTATATCATCAGTGCCAGCCTAAGGGCTATAGTTTCTATTTGTGACCAGAGTGCTTGTAAATAATGATGGGAGCCACTGAAGATTTTAGGAACAATCCACAGGATATCTTGGCTGTAACTCATGTTAATCACAATAGTTCCATGTACCAGGAATAGAGATTATTACTTGAGTGGAAATTTTTCTCTCTCATATCCTTTGAAATTCAAAGATATATTTATCACATGCAGTTTGTGTATGGTTTGAGGGTTTGCTGTTCAAAGAAAAATATAGGAAAAACCACTAGGCCCAAAATTCAGAGCATGGAATTAATGTGTCAAGTGTAACAAGCTATATTGTATTATCTAATGTGGGTTAAAACTGTTTTCTAAAATCATATCAAGACAATAGTGTAATGTTAAAATTGCATCTAATGAGTAATACTAACAAAGCAAAAAAAAAAAAAAAAAGTTAATTGGGGATACCATGACATTGGCCATTTGAGTTGATTTAGGGGTGTGTTTTTCTAATGGAATATTGGTAGTCCTGTGTTAATATGTTAAATTAATCATGAATTTATGCTTCTCCTGAGTAAACAGTTATTAAAAATGATAGCAATGAGCTATGTGTTATTTTTCTGAGTAACATTTCTAAGCTTTGCCACATATAAAGTAATGTTGGGATTACAAACTATAATTTTATATTCAAAAATTGAAAGTAGCTTTTTGAATTCAATCTGTAAAGCAGATTGTATTTGTCAGTATGTTCTAAACTCAACTATTGCTGTTTAGATGGTTTTTGATGACAGGTCCCATAGGCCCTGAACACTCATGGTCAATGAACAAAGACACAAAGTATAGTCCAAAATAGTTTGAAGTTATCACCTATCCATGTTCTAGAAAATATCCCATAGATGTGATTCTAGGGATAGAAATGATAATGGGATGTTTGATAGCTTTACGCTTGATGAGCCCCTCATGACATTGATACTATGTTCATGTCTTAGGCTCCACTCATCAAGTTTTTCTCACTTTAAAAATATTTTATAAAATATTATAAATAAATAATCATAGAATCATAGAATCATACAGTTGGAAGAGACCACAAGGGCCATCCAGTCCAACCCTCTGCCATGCAGGAACTCCCAATCAAAGCATCCCCGACAGATGGCCATCCAGCCTCTGCTTAAAGACCTCCAAGGAAGGAGACTCCACCACACTCCGAGGGAGTTTGTTCCACTGTCGAACAGCCCTTACTGTCAGGAAGTTCCTCCTAATGTTGAGGTGGAATCTCTTTTCCTGGAGCTTGCACCCATTGTTCCGGGTCCTAGTTTCTGGGGCAGCAGAAAACAAGCTTGTTCCCTCCTCAATATATATGTTTCTGTCATGGCATGGCACCCATTCTTTGTCTTTCCCCATCAGAATCATGACATTGTTTATAGACAATCTCTATGCATTCTCAGGATGTAGCCCTGGTCGAGTTATTTATTCTATTGACAAATAGAAATGCACAGACATTCAATAGCAATAGCATGAGCATTTCTATATTGCTTATCAGTGAACTCAGCACTCTCAAAATGGTTTAGAATTTGTATGCTAATTGCCCCCAACAAGCTGTGTACTCATTTTAGTGACCTACAAAAGGAAGGCTGAGTCAACCTTGGAGCCCTGGGATTAAACTCACACCTTTGTGGCTGCAGTACCAGCATTTAACCACTGCACAATCAGGTCTCCTCAGACTCCCTAGGGCTCAATAGACTTGAAGGACAGGCCAACTTGCAAAAATCTTAGTTCCTGTTGCCACCTCTCAATTCACTTAATTCCTGAGCAAGAGATACTTTAAGAATTGCAGGTTAAATTTTCTACCTGAAAGGGGCACAACTACCAGCTTACTCCTCAGCCACCAACAAATAAGTTTATCCTCATCCACTTTTCCTTTTGCCTTGTCTTGGTCAAAGCATGTAGTGTGAAAGTATGATCTAACACATAGGAAAAAAGAGCTGTATTGTTAAAAAATATCTGCCAAAAAGAATCTAGACCCAAGATATATAAAGATATAAAATATCTTTATAAAATAAAATAAAATAAAAATGTATGAAGAATTGTTTAAACATTAATAAAATAAAGCTATACGCAACATAGATAAACATGTTTCTATGGCATCTTATTAGGCAATTAGAAATTATATAGTCAAAACACTGGTTTCAAATTAAGAAGATATTCTGAGATGAAGGATTGAAATACAAGTTATTAGCTGGGGTAAAAACCAAATTACTATCTAAATAATATATGATGAAACAATTTTCAAATAGAAATCTCAATTATACTCATGAACAGCAAACTTCATCCATGATGTTAAGGAGATGACAATTTTTCATAAGGAATACTCCCAGTTTTTAAACTCAGTGGAAATGGAATAGGTGAAGAGCAATCATTTGAGGTTACATGACTGAGAGGTTATCCACACAAGGGAAAAAGTGGCTCCATCCCCTTTTGAATCTACACATGTGGCCAGAACAGGAGGAAACCAGAACTATGCCATGATCCAGGACTAAATACCAGAGTAAAATAAACTGCAATTTGTTCTGGTTTAAGCCAGAATGTGAACTACAGCACTGGTGTGCAGACTGTGTGCCAGCGTGGAGACAAGAGCAGGGGCTAAGGGGCTGGCAGAAATAGTTAGAAGCAGGCACCCTAGGCTAGGTGAGCCACAGGCCCCATTGCTGGCCATATTTGTTTTGTTGCCCACTTGCAAATTGCTCACATAACCAGACAAGTGGTCAGCTGAACCATCAACCCATTGGCCACCCTATGAAGTGAAATGATGACAATGTAATGCCAACACTACAACGGGTGTAATGAAAAACATTAACTGGCCAGTCCAACAAGGGTCCATAGGGAGAAGGGGAAGAAAGGGGTATATATGGGTGAACTCCATGATTGTGCTGTGCCAATGTGTCACTGGACATACTGATGTGGCATACAGTGCAAATTGAGTCCACTTGAAATTGAGGCACTGCCCTGGCTCAGTGCTAGGGAATCATGGGAATTGGTTTTTTTTCTGAGACATTGAGCCTTCTCTGTCAGAGAGCTCTGGTGCCACAATAAATTACAGTTCCCATAATTCCCTAGCACTGAGTCAGGGCAATGCCTCAATTTAAAGTGGACTCAATTTGCACTATTTCTGGCAGTCTGCAAAGGCCCTGAGATAAGGGAAGAGACTGGCAGCTGCTGGCAGAGTGTCCATACACTCAGGAAAAACAGAATAATAATAATAATGGTGTGTTGTGGCTTGTAGCGATGAATGCTCTGTTTTGGTGGATCCATCCTTGCAGCAGGAAGGGTGTGGACTGTCCGTCAGTGTTTAGCCTATTGAGGGAACAGGTACTGCTGTCAGTGGGATCTCCCTGTGAATCAGGAAACCTTGGAGGTGAACCAGCTTTTCCCCTTTGATTTAGACACTAAAAATGCTCACATCTGCTCAACGTGGATAATCTTAAGAATATCTGTAGGAACAGACTTTTGGCACTTGGGCCATGGCATGTTAAATGCATTGGCAAAGAAACTATGAGATGGACCACACACACATTTTAACACTTTTAGAAAGTAGTAGAAAAAGGCAAAGGTTGGGAGAGATGTCCAATCTGTCCCTGCTCAAAAATCAAAACAAAACAAAACTGAGTGGGGGATACTAGGCTGAAGCTAGGTGACTTTTCCAAGTGCATTGGATTTCTAAATAGATGGGTATTTTGGTAGAAAGTCTTTCTTAGTAGCATATTTTATCCAGCACTTTTATTCTGCTGGAGCCTATGTGTAAACTGATCTATGGTATGTTGGTGAGTGGATGGTCTTTCCTTTTGCAAGGAATGGTTGAAATAGATAAGATGGCAGCAACAGAACATTTTACAAGCAAACAGTTCTTCAAACTAACACACCAAAACCAGAAATATATTGTTCTGTGATGTGAGCTGTGTTTTGACTAGCTGTCTTTTGATGAAACCAGAAAATCGTATGCATTCTTATTCCAATATGATACAACATGTACTAAATTTTGAGGATGTGCACTTAGACAATAGAATGACATTGTGTCTTGTCCATGAAAAATATGTTCATATTGGAACCATTGGAAATTTTATCTTTTCTGTATGAGGTTTTATCTTACTCTGTGATCAAATTTAAATATGCTTGCATTGGTATGGAGCCTGGGAAAAGCACTTACCTATCTTGAGTACCTTTTATACAGTCACTGTGTTTACTTATTTGCTTGCTTCTGTAAGTTCACTGTTTACATGCCAACAAGACATGACTTCCTCTCTCTGTGTAGATGTTGTAGACATATGAGTTGCTACATTATGAACTTTTGCAGGGAAGGGCTTATTACCAGCACTCAAGCAGTTGTTATGCTTCAATTAAAGCAATTATTCTACAGTCTGAAGAGAAACCAAAGCATAGGAGCCTTAGCATGTGCTATTAGACAAAATTCTGGCATCAATGGATTTGAGCATGTTGGTTTGGACACTAAAAATGCTCTTTTCACAGATGATCTTTTGTTGTTCATTTCAAAGACCCAGCAGTTGATGTCTATTTTGATACAGTTGATTAATGCATTAGATAAAATATCTGGGTATTCAATTAACTGGTCCAAGTCAGAATTAGTGCCAAATTGACTTTATGGTGGGAAACCATATTTGAAAATTGGTAAGGAGCAATTTTTATGGAAAGTATGGGAAGATACTAAGTGTGGATATATTTTCGGTCTTATCAATTATACAAGAGCAGTTTAAACTACTTCTATCAGCTAAATGGCAATATCTACAACTGAAATATTTGTTACAATCAAGATTTGGACCTGCACCTGTAAGTGCATCTCAGGTTCCTTTAATATTAGACATTAATTGAGGTCAACCAAGTTTCCAAATCAACTATTAATATAAAATTTATGCTTTTATTTTTGATTTTGTTAACTGCACTCGAGTTGATCTTGACTCATGGTGCCAATATGGATGAGAAATCTCCAAGACTCTTTGTCCTCCACTGCTCTCCTTAATTCCTGCAACCCCGTACCCATGACCTCCTAATAGAATCCATCCTAATAGAATCCATTAATTGAGATCAACCAAGGTTCCAAATCAACTATTAATATAAAAGTTATGTTTTTATTTTTGTTTTTTTTAACTGCACTTAAGTTGATCTCGACTCATGGTGCCCCTATGGATGAGAAATCTCCAAGACTCTTTGTCCTTCCTCTTTTCCTACTTTCCTCCACCTTCCCCAGCATTATTGTTTGTTTGTTTTTTTCAAGAGTCCTCTCTTCTCATGATGTGTCCATAGCACAACAGTCTCAGTTTGGTCATCTTGGCTTCCAGGGAGGTTTCCAGTTTGATCTACTCTAGGACCCATTTGTTTGTCCCTTTGGCTGTCCATATGATCCTCAGCACTCTTCTCCAGCACCACATCTCAAATGATTTAATTTTCTTCCTATCATCTTTCTTAACTGCCCTGGTTCAGTGCTAGGGAATCATGGGAACTGTAGTTTATTATGGCACCAGAGCTCTCTGACAGGGAAGGCTTAATGTCTTAGAAAAAAAACTACAATTCCCAGATTCTCTAGCATTGAGCCAGGACAGTTAAAGTGGTCTCAAGCTGGATTATTTCTGACAGTCTGTTCAAGCCCTGAGTCTCACCATCTGGTGTATGGTCTTCCTGTATTTCTATTCATTTCCACATTTCCTAGCATCATTGTCTTTTCTAAGGAGTAATTCTTTCTTGTAATGTGGCCAAAGCTTCAATTTAGTCATCCTTGCTTTCAGGGAAAGTTCTGGCTTGATCTGTTTTAGGTCACATCTGTTTGTTTGTTTTGGCCATCCACGGTATCCTCAGCACTTGTCCCCAGCACCACATCTCAAATGAGTTGATTTTCCTTCTCCTAGCTTTTTTCACTGTCCAGCTCTTACATCTATACATTGTGATGGGAATACAATGACTTAAATGATCCTAACTTTAGTATTCAGTGTTATATCTTTCCACTTTAAGATATTTTCAAATGCTTTTATAGCTGCTCTTATTAATCCTACTCTTCTTGAGTCCTTGACTGTTGTCTCCATTATGATCAACTTTTTCTCCTAGGTGTGGGAACCCTTTGACTATTTCTAGTTTGTTGTCTCTAGGGTAAATTCATGTAGCTGCTGGGAGAGATCATCCGGAGACATGGGGCTGGGTGTTATCAGTATGCCCAGATTCATTTCTCTGTGTCTTGGTCATCGACTTCAGCTCCCAATGGCATCTCTCCTCTCAATGACTGTCTTTACGCAGTAATGGACTAGATGAGGAAAAATAGATTGAGATTGAATCCAAAAAAATGGAGATGCTCACAGTAGCAGCCCTAAAATCAGAAATAGGGATTCAACCTCCAGTTCTGGATGGGGTCACGCTCTCTGTGAAGGACTGTATTCGCAGTCTGCAGGTGCTCCTGGACTCATAGCTCCAGATGACCAATCAGGTAAATGCGACAGTCAGCTAATGTGCCAGGTGTGCTCTTTCCAGGAAGGAAGTGGCCTTGAGACAGTGGTGCATGCACTGGTAACTTCTCGTCTTGATTTCTGCAATGCACTCTATATGGGGCTACACTCATGCCTGGTCTGGAAACTTCAGTTAGTACAAAACATGGCAGCCAGATTGTTTTCAGGTACATCAAGGAGAGACCACATAACACCTGTATTAAAGTATCTCCAGTGGCTGCCTATTAGTTTCCAAGACCCAGTATAAGGTGTTGGTTATGACCTTTAAAGCCCTAAATGGCTTGGGCCCAATCTATCTCCAGGACCGCCTCCTTCCATACAATTTTCCCCTCACACTTCGGTCCTCTGGGAGGAATTTGCTGCCCTCTCTCACTTTTGTCTGCTGTCACTGCTTTATTAGCTTTATTAGTTAATTAGTTTAACAACTTTATTTGCTGTTGTGATGGATTTTATTTTAGGATGTTTAATTAACATGTTCTAATTGTTAAATGGGTTTAATACTTTTTTAAGGGGTGGGTGGGTTCTGTGGTTTTGTAAGTAATTTTAACTTTTGTTAGCTGCTCTGATTGCTCGTCAGAGGGGTGGGATATATTATTATTATTATTATTATTATTATTATTATTATTATTATCATTTCTTACATGGTCATTATTATGTTTTCTTAACATTCAGCATTTAATCCTACCTCATCACTTTCTTCTTTGACTTTCTTTAGTAATTATTCCAGGTCTTTGTTGTTTTCTGCTAATAGTATGGTGTAATCTGCATATCTTAGGTTGTTAATGTTTCTTCCTCCTTTCTTTAGTCCTCCTACCTCTGACTCTAATTTATTCTCCATGTGATATTTTCTGCATATAGGCTGAATAAATAAGGCAATAGAATGCAGCCTTACTCTATTGAAAAAGTGCAAATAATAATTAATGTAGAACATATATATATATATATATATATATATATATATATATATGGTATATACCACTGCCCTGGTGTCACAGTGGTTAAATGCCTGTAATGGCTGTACTACAACCACTCACTCACAATCCACAAGGTTCAATACCAGCCAGGTCTCAGACTCGATTCAGGCTTGCATCCTTCCAAGGTTGCTAAAATGTGTACCCAGCTTGTTGGGACAATTAGCTTACAATTGTAAACCACTTAGAGACTGCATAGTGTGGTATGAAATGGTATATAAATCATGCTGCTATTGCTATACACAAGCTACAAAATGAAACAAGACAAGGATGTCCCTTGTCACCACTCCTGTTCACTTTTGAACGAGGTCTCAAACAGAGATATAAGGCAAGATGAAAAAATTAGGGGTATAAGGATTACACACACACACACACACACACACACAAAATAAGGGCTTTTGCTGATAACTTAGTGATTAATTTGGAAAATACATTGGAAATTGTAAAAAGATTAATGGGAAAATTAAAAGAATTTGGTAAATTGGTAGGGTTTAAGATTAATAAAAGACTGTGATGTTGACTAAAATATGACTGATGAAACAGAATTGAAGGAGAAGGCTGATTTTAAAACTGAGAAGAAAATGACATATTTAGCACAATGACAAATATAAATGGCATATTATTTCAAAATAATTAAGAAAATGTGAAATGAAATTAAGAATAATATGCATAGATAGGAGACATTAAATCTGCCTATGTTAGGGATATTTTGGAGATAAAAATGAATGTGTTATGTATAATATTTTTCATGTTTCAAAAAGTAGTTGTGATAAATAATTTATTACTTATACAATGACAGAAGGACTTATCTAGCTTTATATGACAAAAACAAACAAACAAACAAACAAAACAAAACAAAAAAAAAACACCAAGAGACAAAGGAGGGAAATAGCAGGTGAGGTATGCCCTCCCACTGTACTATTTTTGCAAGGACAATCCTGCTTACTTCTCTGTTCCAATTTTTCAGCTGCTTTTAAAATGTGCCAGTTTCTTTCTCCTCTTCCCACTTCTCCCCTTTTTCTTTGGCTTACTAGAGTAAGGCCACTGTGTGGAGAAAATAGCAAAAAGTTAGCAGGAGACAGAGAAAAGGCAGAATTACTCAACACCTTCTTTGCTTCAGTCTTCTCAGAAAAGGCAAAGGGTGCTCAACCTGAGGATAATAGAGGAGAGGACAGAATAGGAGAATTTCAGCATAGAATAAGTAAAGAGATAGTATAGGAATACCTGGTTAATCTAAATAAATATAAGTCTCCAGGACCAGATGAATTACATCCAAGGGTACTAAAAGAACTGGCAAATGTAATATCAAAACCATTGGCAATAATCTTTGAGAACTCCTGGAGAACAGGAGAAGTCCCAGCAGACTGGAGGAGGGCAAACGTTGTCCCCATCTTCACAAAGGGAAAAAAAGAGGATCCCAACAATGAGATTAGTCTGACATCCAATTAGTCCAATTAGTCTGACATCAATACCAGGAAAGATTCTGGAGCAGATCATTAAACAGAGAGTCTGTGAATTTCTGGAAGGTAATTCCATAATTACAAAAAGTCAACATGGGTTTCAGAGAAACAAGTCATGCCGGATGAATCTGATCCCTTTTTTTTTTTTTTTTTTTGATAAAATTACTAGCTTGGTAGATGAAGGGAATGCTGTGGATATAGTATATCTTGATTTCAGTAAGGCCTTTGACAAGGTTCCCCATGACATTCTTGCAAAAAAGCTGGTAAAATGTGGGCTAGGCAAAATAACTGTTACATGGATTTGTAATTGGTTGACTGTCCAAACCCAAAGGGTGCTCAACAATGGCTCCTTTTCAACCTGGAAAGAAGTGACCAGTGGGGTGCCACAAGGCTCTGTCCTGGGCCCAGTGTTGTTCAATATATTTATTAATGACTTGGATGACAGTATTGGGGGTATAGTTATCAAATTTGCAGACGACACCAAATTAGGAGGAGTAGCTAATAACCCAGAAGAAAGGATCAAAATTCAAAATGACTTGAACAGACTAGAAAGCTGGGCCAAAACTTACAAAATGAAATCCAACATAGAGAAATGGAAGGTACTGCACTTAGGGCGGAAAAACAAAAGGCACAGATATACGATGGGGGACACCTGGCTGAATGAGACTATGTGTGAAAGGGATCTAGGAGTCCAGGTAGACCACAAGTTGAACATGAGTCAACAGTGTGATGCATAGTGCCACTGTATTCTGCTTTGGTCAGGCCTCACCTAGAATACTGTGTCCAGTTCTGGGCACCACATTTCAAAAAGGATGTGGAGAAACTGGAGAGTGTCTAAAGGAGGGCAACTAAAATGGTGAAGGGTCTGGAAACCAAGCCCTATGAGGAACGACTTAGGGAGCTGGGGATGTTTAGCCTGGAGAAGGGAAGGTTAAGAGGCGATATGATAGCTGTGTTTAAATATTTGAAGGAATGTCATATTGAGGAGGGAACAAGCTTGTTTTCTGCTTCTCCAGACACTAGGATCTGGAACAATGGATGCAAGCTCCAGG
Organism: Phrynosoma blainvillii; assembly: GCA_026167975.1. Taxonomy (NCBI): domain Eukaryota; kingdom Metazoa; phylum Chordata; class Lepidosauria; order Squamata; family Phrynosomatidae; genus Phrynosoma; species Phrynosoma blainvillii. The sequence goes on from JANUYF010000003.1 coordinate 273,619,687, forward strand.
AAAAGAGATTCCACCTCAACATTAGGAGGAACTTCCTGACAGTAAGGGCTGTTCAGCAGTGAAACACATTCTCTCGGAGTGTAGTGGATTCTCCTTCTTTGGAGGTGTTTAAGCAGAGGCTGGATGGCCATCTGTCAGGGAGGCTTTGATTGGGAGTTCCTGCATGGCAGGGGGTTAGACTGGATGGCCCTTGTGGTCTCTTCCAGCTCTATGAATCTGTGAATTCAACATAGGGAAGACAAAAGAGGATGGGTGGAATCTTGCCCTTCCCAATAGACTTGGGAATAAGCAAACTTATGTACCCTCTCCTGGCTCCTCTGTTCTTTCTCTTTAACTGCTTTGCTATCTTGACAACACTTTGAGGGTACCTAACCACATGTGTCCCAGTTTTCATCTGTGAAATGTTGAATGGTATAGTGAAGTGGGTCCTGTAAATGTGGTCACCCTTTCCCCCACCAGTCACATGAGGGAAAACATCTCTGAGGTGAAGATAAAGTGGTAGAAAAGAAGGTTGAAACAGGCCTTTCCTTCATGGCTTCTTTGATCCACTTTTTTTCTTCTTCTACCACAGTTGTTCCTAGGGAAAATGCCAATGGAAATTGGGTTACACATAAGGATGTAAAATATGTCACTCCCACTTCATTGTTGTTGGAATGTAACCCTAAGACAAACACAAATTGCAGTACAGAAACATCTGGATGTCCACACCTTCCCTACACCAATTATATGCTGTATTTGGGATATAGAAGTCCATGTGTAAGGGTGTAATGTACTGTTCTTCAGTTCTCTTTCAAATCACATTTCCCATGATCTATTAAAATTCATACTGCATTGTTTTCTGGCTAAGATCACTACAGTCCTTAAAGTCAGTAAATTAAAATGCTTTACAACTTTTAACTACCACCTAGGTGTCCTAACCATCCATTATTAATTTAATATTCTTCCTAATGATATGATTTTTCATTGATCCATACAGCACTATATATATTGCAGGTACCATTTGCTCTTCACCTCACAGTAATTCAAGTGGTAGTAAAGCAGCAGTAAAACAAGGTGTTAATAATTACTGCCAAAGTGAGTCATGGAAGAAACACAAAGAAGGTTAAAGAGAAGGCATTAATATATGAGTACAGATTCCTACAAGGAAAGGCCTCATGTATTTTAACAGCCAATATGGCCGCTATGACCTTCACTTTGGTAAAATGTGAAAAAATCCAGACATATTCTAGTTTCTAAAATGCTTTTGGTAGCTCTATTCAATTACATGAAAGATGACTAACAGAACAAAACAATAGCAAAAGCAAGCTATACCTGACATCCCTCCTATAAAAGACCTCATTGACATATATCCCATCCAGAGCATAAATAAGTGACTGTTAAGACTTGTGGTTATGTTGGCTTAAGGACTGTGGGAGATATAGTTCAAACAGTCATTTTTGAAATGTCTGATCTCACTCAGACCACAACCAGAAGTTAAGCATATGAACTAGCAGGGCTTGGAATGCCTGGGGAAAGGGGCAAGACAATGTCCTTGTCTAACCTATGTGCAAAAGTTAACCACACTTTGTTTCAATGTTGGTAGAGGAAAAGCCAGAACCAGTACGGTGTAGTGTTTTAAGTGTTTGACTAGGACTCTGGGGACCAGGGTTCAAATCCCAGCTCTATCATGTCAACAAACTGGGATGACCTTGGATAAGTCATGCTCTCAGAGCCACAGAGGATGGCCATGAAAACCCCCTCTCAATCCTCAAATAGAGAACCCCCTTGTTTATACTAAAATTTGGTATTTTCAGTTCAGCTAGTTGGTAGTCATGTTGACAATAAAACAAAGAAACAAGAAAACATTGAAAGATAATTCTGTGGTAACATCTTGACTCTATTTTCATTAAATTAAATTGGGTGTTCCCAGATGTTAGTGTTATGAAAGAGGGATTCAATATCCCTGTCTACTTTCACTAGAACATGCATGATGTTCTATACCTCCATTACCCCTTCTCTTATTTTAAAGATAAAAGTCTTACCTTGACTTTCTTCCTAAATTAAAATGTCCTTAGCTTTAGCTGGTAAACTGAACTAGCTGTAGCACAGGAATGTGGAGAGCTTACCTAGCTTAACAGTTTTGTGTGACCCAGGTTTAAGCAGAGATGAGTTGCTAGACTTGTTTCCAATATCTGGACCAAGTCAAACGTCACATAGGTCCAGAGTAAATGGGCAGGGAAAAGTGGCTTAATCCTGGGTTTTCTAAAAGCAGGTCAAAAACCTGCTGTCTGCATAACCATTTCCCAAGGCAGATGATGTTGGGGTGCATGCAAATTAAATTCAACATGTGCAGGAAACCTGCACTGGAATAGACCCCAAAGATCAGTCTTCACTGTGAAGTGCTGTGCAGTCTGCAAATGCTGCAACAATAAAAACCTCCCATACAGGCAGCTGTCTATAAGACACAAAACTGTTGGACTCTCTCTTGTCTCTCAAAGAGGTTCTTTATTCTTCCATTACAGACTAACAAAGTGCTCCACCAATAGCTCTATATACAATCACCCACAAATGAGTATCCAACTCACCCACTTATATACAGTATCCTCTTCTGGGATATTTGTCCAGCCCACTCCTGGAATGTCATTCAATTTCAAGTCACCTGACTGATGTGACTCTGCAGAATTGAGGTTTTCTGATTCAACCCTAAGCCTAGTGTTGCATCAGCCCCCTGTGACCCAGGACTGTTCAAATGTTGAGTCATCATGGATTCCAACTGTACTAAGGTAACCCTTTCACCTGGTTTCTTCTTTCTTCCAGATGTTTTCTTCTGTGCTGTAGAAGACTGAGGACAGTTCCATCTGAAATGCCCAGTCTCTCCACAAGAAAAGCATCTCTTTGCTTTGCAGACTGCAGCACTTGCACCCTGGAATGAAGAAGTCTGTGTTGGTTGCTCCAGTGTTTGGCTTGCTCTTTCTGCCTTTGCCTCAAAGCTTTGCCTCTGGACCTCATCCAGGATTCTCAATGCAATCATCTCAGGCTTTAAGTCCTTTTCGGCAATCCCTTGTAGACTATACATTATGAAGTACCAATCCTTTGACAAACTGCCCAGCAGAATGTTGGCTTTTTGGAAGTCCTTCATAATTATTTTTCTGCTTTCACAATGGGCAAACAGATCCTGCATTCTCTGCAAGTTTTCTGTTACAGACTCCCTGTCTTGTAACTTGCAGCTATATAAGCGTTTACTCCAAATCATCTTTGATAAGGACATACCAGATTGAGGAACATCACATAATGCTCTCCACACTTCAAAAGTAGGCTGTTTCCCTCATACATGGTTCAACTGGCTTGGCTCTAAGGACAGCAAAATTGTGGCTTTTGCCTTCCTATCATCCTCTAACATGCCTGGTTGTGGTGGTGACTCTAACAGCTCCCATAGAACTTGCTTTATCAACAAAGCCTTGATATAAATGCACCAAAATGAATAATTTTCATCATTTAGTCTCTGGAATCTTATGGCTGTTTCCATATTTCCTCTGAGCTTTCAGCTTTCAGACACAAACGAACCTTTGGCAACTATCTAACTCAGTACAGGCAGACAGTCAACTCTCTCAGCACTTTGATAACAGTATCTGAGACACTCAGTTTGGCATTAACTCAATAACTGCCAAACTTTTAGAGTCCACAGTGAAACTTTTGTACACCAAGCACACTCCCAAACTTCACACGACTATCTTAGCAGTGTCCACACACACACTAAGCCCATAACCCTTGTTGTGCTGCATGTGAACAGAAGTCAACATGTGCAGGAAACATACACTGGAACAGAAGCCAAAGGTCAGTCTTCACTGTGAAGTTCTATGTAGGCTGCAAATGCTGCAAGGAAAAAAACCTCCCATCAAGGCAGCTGTCTGCAAGACACAAAACTGCTGGACTCTCTCTTGTCTTACAAAGAAGTTCTTTATTCTTCCATTATAGATTAACAAAGTGCTCCACCAGTATCTCTAGAAACAATCACCCACAAACAAATATCCAACTCACCCACTTATATACAGTATCTCCTTCTGGGATATCAGTCCAACCCACTCCTGGGATATCACCCAGTTTCAAGTCACTTGACTATTGTGACTCTGCAGAATTGAAGTTTTTTGACTCAACCCTCTGCCTAGTGTTGCATCAGCCCCCTGTGACTCAGGACTGTTCAAATGTTAAATCATCATGGCTCCCAACTGTACTAAAGTAACCCTCTCACCTTTGTCCCAGTTCCTTTGTCCTAGTCACATCTATGGCATTTTCTCTTCAGAGTGCATTTTACTCCACAGGCTGTCCACACCACACGGTGTCAAGCCATGCTGCATGCTTATTTTTTCTGTCACTTCCCAACCATTAATGTGCACCATTACACAAACACATCATCTATGCCCTCCAATTATCTCCATCTTTTTGCTCAGATGCCATTCCATTGGATGCCTGCCCGTATGATCAGTCACACAGTCACACATGTGATGCACCACCTGTACAGTGCATTGGTACATCGGTGTACCCAGTGACAAAGCACAATCATGGAGGCTCCCCTTACATGTCCCCTTGTTCCCTTTACCCCATGCCCTTCTCTTGGATTGTCTGGTTTGTGTATGTTGTAATTACATCCATTGCATTGTTGGCAACCTTCCTTCTTTGATGTACTTTCACATTTTTGCTTTGCTGTGTTCCCACACTGCTTCTATGCTGTTTATATAGTAGTTCAATGATACACATTTTCCACACTAGGGGGCTAAACAGATGGCTCAAAAGGGGCAGCATGAAGCCACCCCTGTGAGCACCAGATCGGAGCCACAGCAATCACATACTGTAACCCCGATCCGGCACTTTGCTGCTCTAAAAAGAGCTAGCAAATGTTGCTCCTTTTTAGAGAGCAAAAAGCTGCCCTTGCCACCACAGCAGCAGCTTTTCAGCACTCTTTTGGTGCAGTGTGTATGAACAGTGTGCCAAGGGAGCACCCTGATGCCACCCGCCGTCTGTTTGGGTGGGCAGCATGAGAACGATGTGGGTGCAGAGTTGGGCAGGTGGTATGTGGTCACCATGCCTCCACTCCATCTCCAGCCCAGCCCTTGTGGAAGGTAATTTATCTATGTTATGTACTATTGTTGTTTGTGAAAACTGAAGGTATTCAACAGGACATGAAGTCAACCACTGCAGAGTGAAAGAGTGGTCACAACATTGCATGATTTTAGCTTTAGAACATATTTTATGCAATAAAATGAATACATACTAAGCTGTCAGTAATATTGATCTATACATCTATCTCCTGCTTATAAGCAGTAAACACAGAACAAGGTGCAAACATTTTGAAAGGACTGGAAAATGGAAGTCATTAAGTAAACATGGAACTGCAAAAATGCTACTTTGAAAAAAGCAAGGTTTCCCCCTTACAGTGAAATCAATCCCTAAAGCTTGCCAGCTAACTAAAAGCAAGGTTTCCAATCTGACATTTGTATGGATTAGGTTACTGAACAGATGAATGCAAAAAAAATGTTTGCCTTGATCCAATCAGAAATCCATTATGTGCAGATTCCTGCATTTTAACAGCGTAATGGTTTGACACACACTAAGGAAAGCTAAAGAATTTAAACCAACAGAATAGCCCATGTAACATATTTAAATCTAAATGTCTTGCTCAAACTATTTTTCTACACTGTATACAGTGGCAACTGGTGTCCCCTGGGGCTAATGGGAAAGCTATGGGAGAAGTGGGTCCTCTTCTCCTTCAGCTCCAAAGAGCAAATGAATCACAAAAGCCAAGAAAGGGCAGCAAGTGCAGACAAGGCAACAATTGATTTCTGAAATTAAAAATATGGCATGATATATTTTATATTAGAGATATAAACCTATGAGAAATTCATTGAAAGTTATTCGGTTTTTGAAGACTGTTGACAGCTTGAGAGCTCTCCTTAGAAGCTAAAATGATCAAGTTGAGACTATCATACTTTGGCTACAAAAAGAGAAGGCATGGATCACTAGAAAAAACAATAATGCTAGGAAAGGTGGAGGCTAGAAGAAAGAAAGGAAGACTGCAAACCAGTGGATAGACTTGATCAGGGGGTTATGGGCAAAGGCTTGCAGGATCTGGGCAAGGAAGTGGAAGACAGGGATTCTTGGAGATGTCTAATCCACAGGGTCACCATGAGTCGGCGACGACTTGAGGGCAGCTAACAACAAAAACAATTAATAAATGTTCACTTTTTTCTAATATGGTAAAGCCGGAGTAGCGATAACACTGTGCTTAGACTATCCACTTTAATATCAATCCCCCCTCAAAAAGGGATAAAAGAAGACACCAGTTTGCATGAATTTCATATGTTAGTTCATATTTACAAATGCAAAATTAGAAATCATTTTAAAAATTAAAGCGACATTGCAATATTTCATATTCAAATGGGGAATATTGTGACCAGATGGTTCAGGGTCACAGATGTACATTGTCAAGATAATGAGTTAATGAGAGGACTCTTTGTAGCTTATGTGTATATAACTTGGCTGTTAATTGATGCTTACTGCTGCTCCTGTAAGGAAAGATGCCAGAGCAGTCATTTTATATTTCTGTTAACAGAAATAAACTCAATCTGTGTTGCAATTCTTCTGTTTGTTGCCTGCTGTTATTTGGAAAGATGACCGGCTACTGATTTTTGCCGTAACAGCCATGCATAGAATCATAGAATCATAGAATTATAGAGTTGGAAGAGACCACAAGGGCCATCGAGTCGAACCCTTTGCCATGCAAGAACTCCCAATCAAAGCATCCCCGACAGATGGCCATCCAGCCTCTGTTTAAACACCTCAAATGAAGGAGTGTGTTCCACTGTCAAACAGCCCTTACAGTCAAGAAGTTCCTCCTAATGTTAAGGTGGAATCTCTTTTCCTGGAGTTTGCACCCATTGTTCTGGGTCCCAGTCTCTGGAGCAGCAGAAAACAAACTTGTTCCCTGCACAACATGACATCCCGTCAAATATTTAAAGAAGGCTCACCTGAGAGAGTTGAGAATTGGAGGCACTGCTCTGCAGTGGTTTCGTTCCTTCCTCTCGGGTAGATCCCAGAGGGTGAGGCTCGGGGACAGTTGTTCTTCCAAAATAGAGCTTAATTGTGACATCCCTCAAGGTGCCATCCTGTCCTCGATGTTATTCAATATTTATATGAAGCCGCTGGGTGAGATCATTCGGAGGCATGGAGCACAGTGTCTCCAGTATGCGGATGACACCCAGATATATCTCTCCATGACCAGATCATCGACTCAGACTTCAGATGGCGTCTCTCCTCTTAATGACTGTCTAAGAGCGGTGAGGGATTGGATGAGGAAAAACAGATTGAAGTTGAATCCAGACAAAACGGAGGTACTTACAGTCACAGGCCCGAAACCAGATTTGGGAATACAGTCTCCAGTCCTGGATGGAGTCACACTGGCCTCCAATGACTGTGTTTGCAGCTTAGGGGTACTCCTTGACCCGTCGTTTCACATGACTAGTCAGGTGAGTGCGACGGTCAGGAGTGCCTGTTATCAGCTTCGGCTGATACGTCAACTGCGCCCTTATCTGGTTATGAGGGACTTGGAAACTATGGTACAGGCTCTGGTAACCTCACGTCTGGATTACTGCAATGCACTCTACATGGGGCTACCCTTGTGCCTAACCCGGAAACTTCAATTGGTACAGAATATGGCAGCCAGGCTGATCACAGGAACATCTAGGAGGGAGCACATAACACCGGTGCTCAAATCCCTCCACTGGCTGCCAATTAGTTTCCAGGCACAGTGCAAGGTGTTGGTGTTAACCTTTAAAGCCCTACATGGCTTGGGTCCATCTTATCTGCAGGACCGCCTCTCCCCATATGATACCCCCCATGCCCTCTGGTCCTCTGGGAGGAACCTGGTACAGCCAATAAAAACTAGGCTGTCCCAGACCTCCCAGAGGGCCTATTCTGCAACTGCTCCCAGGCCGTGGAACGGCCTGCCGGATGAGGTCCGTCTTATTACTACTTTTACTGCCTTTAAAAAAGCAGTAAAGATGGACCTCTTCCTGCAGGCCTTCCTGGAATAATCTTCCGACCTGAGGGGAGATGGTTTCAATTGTCCCTTATCTGTAGCTCCCTTCATTTTTTGATTTTATTGTTTTTTGTAATGTATTGTTTGTTTGGTTTTACACTGTATTATGTTTTAATCTCTTAAAGTTTAATCTTGTTTTAGGGGGTGGGAGGGGGGTTATGGGGATAAGGCTTGTTTTAACTTTGTATGTTTTAAAATGTTGTAACCCGCCCCGATTGCAGAGCAGAGGGGCAGGCTAGAAATAAAAATTTATTATTATTATTATTATTATTTTATAAGGCTATCATATCACCTCTTAACCTTCTCTTCTCCAGACTAAACATCCCCAACTCCCTAAGTCATTCCTCATAGGGCTTGGTTTCCAGACCGTTCACCATTTTAGTTGCCCTCCTTTGTTCACGCTCCAGTTTCTCCACATCCTTTTTGAATTGTGGTGCCCAGAACTGGACACAGTATTCTAGGTGAGGCCTGACCAAAGCAGAATACAGTGGCACTATTTCTTCTCTTGATCTAGACACTATACTTCTATTGATGCAGCCTAAAATTGCATTGGCCTTTTTAGTTGCTGCATCACACTGTTGACTCATGCTCAACTTGTGGTCTACCTGGATCCCTAGATCCCTTTCACACATAGTCTCATTGAGCCGGGTGTCCCCCATTGTATATCTATGCTTTTCATTTTTCCCCCCTAAGTGCCTTACATTTCTCTGTGTTAAATTTCATTTTGTTAGCTTTGGCCCAGCTTTCTAGTCTGTTCAAGTCATTTTGAGTCTGGAGTATTAGCTACTCCTCCTAATAGTCATCTGCAAATTTAATAACTATACCCCCAATACTGTCATCCAAGTCATTGATAAAAATGTTGAATAGCACTGGGCCCAGGACAGAGCCCTGTGGCACCCCACTGGTCACTTTCTTCCAGGTTGAAAATGAGCCATTGTTGAGCACCCTTTGGGTTCGTCTAGTCAACCAATTACAAATCCATTTAACAGTTACTTTGTCTAGCCCACATTTTACCAGCTTGTTTGCAAGAATGTCATGGGGAACCTTGTCAATGGTCTTACTGAAATCAAGCTATACAATATCTACAGATTTCTCTGGCATGACTTGTTTCTCTGAAACCCATGTTGACTTTTTGTGATTATGGAATTACTTTCCAGGTGTTCACAGACTCTCTGTTTAATGATTTGCTCCAGATTCTTTCCCAGTATTGAGGTCAGACTAACTGGACGATAATTGTTGGGATCCTCTTTTTTCCCCTTTTTGAAGATGGGGACAACGTTTGCCCTCCTCCAGTCTGCTGGGACTTCTCCTGTTCTCCAGGAGTTCTCAAAGATTATTGCAAATGGTTCTGATACAGTCACTGGAAATAAAATAATAATAATAATAATAATAATAATAATAATAATAATAATAATAATAATTTATTTTTATCCTGCCCCTCTGCATAACCCAACCAGAGTGGCTTACAGCATTCAGATATGCGTTTTATATCCCACAATCTCTCCCAACCTTTAAAATACTATTAAATAATGACAATTAAAAAACACACTTAAAATAATAATACAAATAGATAAATAAACAAAATCAGGGGAGTCAGTTGGGGTGTCTCTTGATGGCCAGGATATCTATTCAGGAAAGTCCTGCCAGAAGAGATCCATCTTAACAGCCTTTTTAATGCTGTTCGAGGTGATAATATGATGGATCTCATCCGGTAGGCCATTCCATAATCTGGAAGTGGTTGCTGAAAGGGCCTCTGGGTGGTTGCAGGCAGCTTAGTTTTTATAGGCTGCAGCAGATTCCTTCCAGAGGGCCTGAGTGTGCGGGGTGGGTTATACGGGGAAGGTAGTCTCAGAGATAGGTTGGACCGAAGCCATTTAGGGCTTTAAAGGTAGTAACCAACACCTTGTACTGTACCCGAAAACTAATAGGCAGCCAGTGAAGTGATCTTAACATCATTGTTTTATGGTCTCTTCTCAATGTTCTTGAGACCAGCCGGCTGCCATATTCTGTACTAGTTGAGGTTTCTGGACCAAGTACGAGGGTAGCCCCATGTAGAGTGCATTACAGAAATCAAGACAAGAGGTTATCAGTGCATGAAGCCCAGTTTCAAGGTCCCACCTTCCAGGAAAGGGCGCAGCAGGTGTATCAGCTGAAGCTGATAACAGGCACTCCTGACCATTGCATTTACATGATTTATCATCTGGCGCGACGGATCCAGGAGCACCCCCAGACTGCAAACATAGTCCTTAGAGGAGAGTGTGACCCCCATCCAGAACTGGAGGTTGCATCCCAATACCTGGTTTCAGGGCTACTACTCTAAGTACCTCCATTTTATCTGGATTCAGTCTCAATCTGTTTTTCCTCATCCAGTCAATTACTGCTTTAAGACAATAATTGAGAAGTGAGATGTCATTTGAAGTCAAAGCTGAAGACCGAGACATGGAGAAATATATCTGGGTGTCATCAGCGTACTTATAACACCCTGCTCCATGTCTCCAGATGATCTCCCCTTATGGCTTCATATATATATTGAATAGCATTGGGGACAGGATGGCACCTTGGGAGAACCACAGTTAAGCTCTTTCCTTGTAGAGCGACTGTCCCCTGAGCATCACCCTTTGGAATCTGATCGAGAGGAAGGAACAGAACCATTGCAATGCAGTGCCTCCAATTCCTAAACTTCTCAGGCAATCCAAGAGGATGTCATGATCTATTGTATCAAAAGCCGCTGAGAGGTCCAATAGCACCAACAGGGTCACACTACCCCATCGATGCCCAGACAAAGGTCATCAGCTAAAGCAACCATGGCAGTCTCAATTCCATATCCTTTCCTAAAGCCAGTTTGAAATAGATCTACATCAGGGGTAGGCAACCTTTCCCCTTTAAGGGCCGAGGGACTTCAGCTCCCAGAATCCCAGGAGCTATTGGCCAACATGGAACTATTGGCCAACATGGCTGGGGCTTCTGGGAGCTGAAGTCCCTCGTCCCTTAAAGGGGAAAGGTTGCCTACCCCTGATCTGATAATCGGTTTCCTCCAAGACAACTTGGAGTTAAAGAGCTACCGCCCTGTCGATCACTTTGCTCAAAAAAGGTAGTATGGAAGGTCTTTTCAGGAGTGGCCTTCAAACAGGATGGAACATGACCTTCCCTAAGGGATGCATTGATGATGTCTCTAAGAAACATCCTCAAGGCATCTCCCCCCTGGATGGCCAGCCAAGAAGGGCAAGGATCAAGAGGGCAGGTTGTTTTCCTCACTCTACCAAGAAGCTTGTCCACATCATCGGTACTCACACATTCAAACTGATCCAGTATAATCTCATCAACAAAGTTGCTGGGCACCTCATCAATTGATTCTGTTACAACACTGGCATCTAAGTCCTCTCTTATCTGAGAGATTATCTGCAAAGAAGTTATTAAACGTGTCACAGAAGGCTGTTGTAGGGTTAAGTAATGGGTTCTGCACAAGTGGAACCTGTGTCAGTTCCCTTACCACCATAAACAGCTCTGATGGACGGAACTTTGCAGACGCAATACGTGCAGAGGAGAAAGATTTCTGTGTTGCACATATTGCCTCTCTATAGGAACAAAGAAATTTCCTATGATGAATATTGGAAATAGGAGCCTGAGGCTTCACAAAAGAAAGAGACATGCTGGATTCCAAAGAAACATCTTGGAACTGAAGTTTAACAGTTGAACTTTTAAAAAAAGAAAATGTGCTCCCCTGTAGTGACTGGGCCAGGGATTTGATATGGCTTGGTGCTTTGTGGAAAATAGCAGGGCAATATAAACCCACATTTGGCCCTCCAGATTTTCAGAGTCGAGATTGGCTGGAGAATATGGGATGAGAAATATGGAAATTAGCCTTGTTCCTTCAATCTGATGCAGCAGAAGCAAGTAAGGAGGAGATCTAGACAGGTGGCAACTGCATGCAAATTCCTGGTCATTCAAATATAGAGGATTATGTAGCATAGCCGCACCAATTGATCTTGTCTATTTTTAAAAAACCTGAACACATTGTGGCCTTGTGGGTTTTAAATTACCTAGCATCTCATCTCTTTGGAGAGATGAAGACAGGTGCCCCTGGGCCGCCCCAGGAAATGGAGGATCAGGGCCAGATGTGTCGACCCCAATCCTCCCTTTTGCCGGCCCAGAAAAGAGTGACAAAATGCTGCTCCTTTCAGAGCCGGCAAAAGGGCTCCCTAAGAGCCACTGTGAAGCTCTTTGGCATCCCTGTGCCGGAAGGCGCCATGTGTAACAGCGCATGGTGTCAGGACGTCTTCGGGGAGGAGGGAGGCAGCCGGCATGCTGCTGCCCCTCCCCATCCCTGCCTCCAGGATGGCCCAAAGGGTCCGTCTGTGGAGGCTCTTTATTTCCAGGTGTGAGATCAAAAGATATGTTACAATTACATTTAATCACAATTAAATAACATGTATAATAATGATTTCTGTGAGTATGCCTCTCATTAAGTCTTTGCCATTGAAATAGGTGGTTTCACAAGTGTTTAACATTGGTTAGTTCATGTCCATTGTTCAGAATAGTGGCTTGTTTTAAAAATTTGGGACCCTGTCCAGCCCAAAATAAACATGTTTTAAACACCATTGATTTCAATAGAAGAAACAATATCATCTGTTGAAATAAAGGCAATACATAATAAAAACACATAACTTTGACTGGACTGTGGTCTTGATTTTTAATCTAGCTAGAATTAAATTAAACATATTATTTAAGCAATATCTGTCTTGTTTTGAAAAACAAATTGATTAGCACATTATCATCTGTTTTGAAAGAACTGTTTGTGATTGTGTTTGTCAGAGCTAGGACCTTTTTTTTTTTACTGATATCTACAAGAGCTCATGCTAAAATATGGACCGGTCGGATTTTAAGGTTCTGCTAAATTCCCTTATGTCCTTCCCTTTTCCTTTAAAAAACATTTTGTAAGCAAGTCATTGTTATTTGTTACAAACTGCCAATAGTAATTTGTTATAATTAGCATTACCAAATAAGAAGTCTTTGTTACATTGTCCATTGCACCATTTGTTTTTTTCTTTACACTACAGTTTTTAAAACTGTAGGCTTGATATCATAAAAAATCATCCAGTGTTTCTCCAAAAATGGCCCAGCAAGTAACTTTTAAAGGTAACAAAAAACTATTGTTACCACTGTGGACTTTATTGCACAAGAAAAAAGTGAAACTGATCTGGAGAGTAGTGGTGTTCTTCATTGCTGCTCCACATGCCCTTGTAACAGTACTATTTTCTTCCCAAGGACAGATGGTACCTCAAATTGCACCTTTTGCCGATGGATTTTTTCCATTTTGCAAAAGGCACACTTTGACAATTGCCTTCACTTAGGAAGAGAATGGAAGTGCTATGACATCATGCGGAGTGACATGGAAAAAGCCACTACTCTCCCAATCAGTTTTGCCTTTCTTTTCTCATGCAGTAAAGTCCTGTATCTCTTCCAAAAAGAATGCTCTTCCTACCTTTGAAATGTAACTATGCTACATATAAAAACAACTACAAAAAAAAAACCCTTATTGCCGATAAGTAAGCTATATTCAGGTTCTGGTGGTCTGGCATGGTTTCAGGATCTAATTAGGAAAATTTATAATTAGCTCAATTTGCAAGAGTGGGGCCCTAACAACACCCCGCAAGACTGGAGTATCAATATGTATACCAGAGGACTAAGAGACCCCCTGGATGACACTGAGACAGGCTTCTTCAATTAAAGTCTAAATATTTATTAAAGGGGAAAATGGCACACACACACAAATATGGCACACACACACTCAGACACAGACTACACTCTTAGAAGCAAAAGGGTGAAAGTGAGAATAGTTTGAGATGGGCCAAACTACGGGAAATACTCACTTCCAAAGGCTTCTCTGGGATCCACTGTGGATGTGGATGATGGTAATGATGATACACGGCTGCTGAAATGAGGGGGGAAGGGATGACTGAGGGAGCTATGATCAGAGCACAGACCGACATGGAGCCAAACTGCACTCCAAAGATAGCCCGTGGAGTCTAAAAAGCCAGGGGTTTATATAGGAAATATCTTGCTCCTAGCTATAGACTTGATGGCTTGGCTGAAGCCAGGACAAAGGTGCTGATTGCCTTGGCTTTGTTAAGTCAAGGTGTGAAGATGACCTAAATAATACACTTGGGTTTTGACACAATCAAGGAGGGGAGGCTAGAGAAAAAGGGTGCAGTTAAATCTAATCACTGCTCCATCAGGTGTAAGACTCAGGACAAACAAGCACCATTGTGTTGATTTTTGGGATAATGGTCTTTCCCCTTTAGCAACTCCTAAACCTGTCTGGTAGGGAATTTTCCAGTAGTGTGGGCAGGCCCTCCCTGTGCCTACTTGACCTGCCATCTAGAATATTATGGCTGACATCCCACAGAGGTCAGTTTAAGGTCATAGAGGGAACTCCACATGTGTTCCAAAATTTTATTAATTTCATATTTGCTAGCAATGGGCATAACATAGGGCCTTTGCAGACTGCCAGGAATAATGCAGCTTAAGGCCACTTTAACTGTCCTGGCTCAGTGCTGGGGAATCATGGGAATTGTATTTTTTTCTGGGACATTGAGCCTTCTCTGTCAGAGAGCTCTGGTGCCACAATAAACTACAGTTCCCATGATTCCTTAACACTGAACCAGGACAGTTAAAGTGGACTCAATTTGCACTATTTCTGGCAGTCTGCAAAGGCATAAGTTTTATACTCTGTGGAGTGGCTGAATCATTACTAGAACACTGTATCTCCCAAAGGCACCAGATCCTGTTTGATTCTGGAAGTTAAATTAGTACTTAAATGGAAGACCACCAACAAATACCAGATACTGTAGTTCATATTTTAGAGGAAGGAACTGGCAAAATCACCTCTGATTCACATTCATGGAGTCACCATAAATTATCAAGCAAGTTGAACACAAACACACACACACAGAGACTTTTCTACTGATACTGAATCATTTATAGTTTTGGCTAAATATAAAATACCATTCACTTGTCAGAAGAGGATTATTCTAATAAGCATTTCTGCGTATTCAACATTATAGTGCTCTTGTCTGTTCTCTAGATTCCACCAATTTTGTGCATTACACTGAGTAACACTTCTTAAATCAACAGATAGATCTTTATGGTGCTCCAGTTAGACATCTCTTTATGGAATTGAAATTTTCAACCATTTCCCATGTAATCTAGTCAATTGGTTTGATACTTTTCCAGGGCATATTCCATGCAGGAACTAATGGCTTGTACAGTTGAATTAACTGCACTGTCAAGAGCCTCACTACCACATAGGCTATCTCAAAATTTTAGTATCTTCCAGGATCGTGGCTACTCTGAGATGCAACTGAGGAAGTTAGTTCAAACTTAAGTTCAGATTGTCAGTTGTGGGCAGTAGGGCTACTTTGCTTTTAAAGAACTGCTGAACTAACTGCTAACATATTTGGGGGAGAAGGGATATTTAACATGGCATGAAAAACACTTTAAACTAAAGTATCCTCCTCCTCCTCCTCCTCCTCCTTTCATTCCTCATATATTCATTTGTTTTAAAAATTGCTTCAGAGGGTCACACAATTAGTTGCTTTGTGAAACTTATTTGGTAATCTATGAAGCATTGCAGGCTAAATAAAAACAAAGACCCTCAAAACTCCAACAACTTTATTCTAAAAATGTGATCCTTTTCAAATGTGATCACTTTTCATACTACCCATGACTTCAAGATAGAGTAACATGCTTTTGCACAATCATTACAACTGCCTGTCAGTTAAATATTTCAGTCAGTCATCTGACTTCTAATTAATTATTAAACTTCAGTGAATGTGCATATAATAATTCCTATGTACATGCATTTTCAATGTCACAGAAGGAAAAGCATAGAATCTCAAATGGACCATAATTAATTAATGAATACAAGCTATTAGTTATTATCAAAATGGAAAGCTGTAATTCTGATTTGTGAAAATGGAGAATCGGGGATATTTAAGTATTCATTATGAAAATTATATAGTGGAACCAAAATAACCTCAGAAATGAACAAAAATGATAATTCTATCATGTGGAAGAACTATATTTAAAAGACGTACTCATTCTACAAACTAACATGGCTATATCTTTGATTTTCAAAGATGTGTTATTGTTGATGGCAGCTGAACATTTTTCAACTTCACTTAGAGATTCTTATTGCTGAGAATAAAGAATATTTCCATACTGTAGTTTCAAGTTAAGCATTTTCCAGGATCATGACATCTTTCAGAGAGCCTCTACAAATGGAAGACATTCTCCTTTGGAGATTATTGAAATTTAAGATTTTCTCAACCTTCTTCCTTACACATGTCACTTTCTAGGGGAAGGTCTGAATATATATTTTCCATATTTTCATTATCAAAAAGGCTGAAGAAGCCACACATACTGTGCTTGAATTTGCCTAGATGGCAGAAAAAAGTAGAAACATGGCAATTGGCTATTAGTCAGGTTTTTTTTGTTGGATTTATTTTTATAATATCAAGAGGTGAATGTTCTCTAAAGTGTGGGTTATTATACATTCCAATTTTCAAGAGGGCAGAATGACTGATATTTACACCAGGTTTACATAGAATAGCTCCCCACATGGGAAGTTATACATTAATTGTGCCACATAACTCTTGGTGATTTATGTCAGTGTTGCATAACTCAACCAAGGGCCTTTACAGACTGCCAGAAATAATGCAGCTTGAGGCCACTTTAACTGCCCTGGCTCAGGGCTAAGGAATCATGGGAACTGTAGTTTATTGTGGCACCAGAGCTCTCTGACAGAGAAGGCTCAATGTCCCAGAAAAAAATACAATTCCCATGATTCCCTAGCACTGAGCCAGGACAGTTAAAGTGGCCTTAAGCTGCATTATTTCTGGCAGTCTGTAAAGGCCCCAAGACACCAAATGTGCAGCTCAATGCACAGCTGTGGACAATGTGTATCTGCATAAGGAATGGAATCACATGCATAAATCTACTTCCACAACCTTGAATTGAATGTGGATATTCGGCATTAAACAGAAATATCCAGCCACTTCCATTGTGGAACCCATTTATGTAGAAGATACCAACAGGATTTGGTGCAATATACATTTATGATTTGTGACTAACATCCAGTGCCATGTTAGAAGTGGGAAGGACTTACTTCCCATCGTCTCTGCACTGCAGTCCTCTATGCTACCTGAAAAGCTGTTCTTCAAATTTCCCCAACACATGTGTTGAAACAGCAATGTTTTGGAACTGCAAGAGAGAGGAAGAATTTTCCTATTTCTGGTTGCACTGGAAGAAGCAGTTCCATGACCAAAATGAAATCATGGGCTCATCTCCTATATATTCATTTCAGATAGGAAACTTTGAACTACATGTTTAGAGAAGAAAATTGAACATGTAAAACTAAATCCATTTTTAATCCAAAGTAATGTGCCTTATTCCAATCAATGGGACTTAACATTAGTATTGAATAAAAAATTCCATTCATTTCAGTGGGTCAGTCCCAACTGGGATTACAATTGGATTTAGATCATAGAAGCCAGGGAAAGATGAATAAGAAAATGAAGGATTTTACTGAGGGGAGTTGTCAAGGATGAGAGAATTAATTGTGCTGAAGAGAAAACTGAACTAGTTTGAAAAACAAAATTTAAAAAAAAGTGCAAAAGTGTATTTCTTCTTCTTTTGGATCAGAAATAACTGATTATGAAATTTTATAGTGGAATTGCATGATTACAGAGTTATATAATGGAATTCTATGCCAGAGTTTTAATATTAGCATATAATTATTGTGCAAAATTTTCTCTGATATTTTGTCATATCAAAGCAGTTAAGAGGGTCTAAAAAATCTTGTCTCCATTAGGAATTCTTTCTCTCAGTTGCTAAGTAAAAAGTTCATAATTGCAAAAATTTCCAATTTAATGTGGTAAAGCAAAATATATAAATCAATTTTTGGATTAGCTGAGTTTTCACTTTTCACTACAGAGATTTTCCCCTTGGCGATTTTCAAAATCTCCTTAACCAATGAACTTTGCCTTTGTGCTTTGTCAATTACTTCAAGTGCACCTTTTCCCAAGTACTTCAATTCTATATCCTGTTCTCAATGGTCTGGTACCCTTCCCCCACCCAATCTTTAGGCCTACATCTGTAGCAAGTACTTTTTTAAAGGAGCACAAAGCAGGGAAAAGCACTCTTTGTGGACAAGATATACAAAATTCCTTTCAAATCTTAACCCCATGTGTGATTCTGACAGCCCATTTCTCTGGTAGCTAAAGAATTCAACATTTATGGCTTTCCACTAAAAAGAAACAAATTACTTAAACACAAAATGTATTTGGAGTAAAAATAATGTCTGTACTATCTTGAGAGAAAGAACTAATGCTAGATTTTTACACAGCACAATTTATTTCTGATTAGTGACCATGTCCTTATGTCAAAACCTTTTAGTTGACTGAATACTATATAAAGCAGAATGGGGTGTCGAAGATAATTGTGTTGACCCATCATTAAATAATTGATTGAACGGGCCTGGTCAAGTTAGAAGAAACCAACAGGATGCCAGCAGTAGAGTGATTCCAGGTGTGTCTCTTTGCATATACTTTATCTACCTAGTCCACTGGATTTTTCAACTGTGGCTTAATCATAATCTTTCCTTTGTAATCATTCTGTGTTGAATGGATTGTTTATAAGCTAAATGGTATTTCATGTAGCATGCACAGTTTAGATTAAAGTTCTTCCTTTCTATGCTGCAAATGCATAGTTTACCATGGAGATTTCGCATACTCATACTTCCATTGTGCAATCCAAAGCAAGAGAAGCAGCACTGTGATATAGGTCCAGGATGCCACCAGTGCCGAAACAGGTATATCTGGTAAATGTCGATAGCCAATGCTATGTTCTTTACTATGTTTTTATCCACACTCAGTATGCCCCCTCTGATAATTTCACCCCTGAAAACTTCTGAAAAAAAGTTCCATGCCATTCTATCTTGCTTACAGTCTTTGCCACTAGTTATATCAACAGGAAGATATCATAGTGGAAGGTAATACTGCAGTACTATATACTAAAAGACCAAGAATTGTGTTGTGCTGCATCCAAACTGCAAAAAATTATCCAGTTTGAAACTGCTTTAACTGCCATGGCTCAATGGTATGGAATTCTGGGAATTGTAATTTTGTATGATATTAAACCATCTCTGTCAAAGACCACTGGTGCCACAACAAACTACAGAATTCCACAGCACTGAGCTATGACAGTTAGGCCTCATTCCCACTATGATTTAGAGTGAATTGCAAAATGGGTTATATGACTGTTGTTCCCACTTGAAACTGGTTCTGATCCCATTGACCGCAGTTGCAATCACGATGAAGTGAGGCAAACACATACACACACACACACACACACACAAACCCGGTTTCCTGACACTAGTTCTTTGGCAGTTCTTTTGAAAAGAATCGATTCCAAAGCGTGTTTAACAAGTGGGAATGACAGGTGTGAATTGGATCACACTGGAGCAGAGGGACTAATGTTAGAGGTTGTTTGCCATCCTATCTCAGTTTTTGGGAGATCCACCATTTCCCCACCACTCCCACCAGTGCTACCTTTGTGCTTTTGTGACCTATGGGCACTAATAATTACCAAATATATGATTAGTTGTTCTTGCAACTTGGAGGCATGCTGGGCGATTGGTCTGATGGCAGCTCAGTGAGACAAGTAGTTTTCAAAACCAATGGATCAAATCTTTTATCATTATTTTTTTTAAAAATTGTTCCCAAGCCAGACTGCTCGAAGGGGAAATGGTGTACTTTTGAGCAGCCTGATAAAGTCACCTACTCTGGCCCCATCCTCACTGTGTTGCTGCTTGCAGCAGCAATGATGCGTAGATTTTTGACATGCATTTTGAAGTGGCACAAACCAGTGCCAAAAAAGAAGTGATTACAAGGGAATAATGAAAAGACCCATTTTCATAGTGGGAATGACGGACCTTTTGAAACCGATTCACCGACACAGAGCGAAGGCAAATCACAAACCATTTTAAATGTAAGTGGAAATGAGACCTTAAAATGGAGTCAAACTGGATTATTTCTTCAGTATCAATTCAGTCTGAAGCATTTCCTTTGCTGAGGATATAAACCCCAGTGGATACTGAGGGCCCACTGTATTGGGTTCTGAGGTGCTCATACCTGGCCTAGTACAAGATTCAGTAATCTATAGACACACATATGGATACACACACACACACACACACACACACATGGAAAATTTTCTTGCCATAAACCTCCTTACTATGTCTTATTTTACTTTTCTTCTGAATATTGTTTTATTTTTCTGCTTATTTTTCTTTTGTAACTCACACTTTTTGAGGGGAGTGAGCAAGGACAATCACTTTACCAAATTTATCCCTTCACTTTATCTCTTTTGTTTCTCTTTCCACAGTGTTGCTTTGTTTACAGATGAACTGTGGTTCCTGGCTTTAGCTCTGCCAATTACTCCCTACATACCACATACCTGTTTCTTAACCTATATTCTCCTTTCCTCTCAAAATCATCATTTCTAGTTTTCTTACTGTGTAATAGTATTTTCTTCTTAATTATAAAATTTATTTTAATAAAAGGCCCTAAAAGCATTGTGACTGTGACTTGATCAAGACAAGCAGTGCTTCAATGTGTATTGTTTTCTACATTGGGAATAAATCTATGTATAAATAAAAATAAAATGCTTAAACAAGTTGTCATTATCAAGAAGGAGAAAATCTTGAAAAAGCATTCCTCAATTTCTGTCTTTCCCACACTAGTAGATATTCTCCATTTCTGTTACATTACTGTTCATATGTACAATTTGTTTATTCATTTATTTAAATATTTCTATATTGTCCTATATTTAAATATCTCAGCACAGCTTACAATAAAATCTATTTAAATCAATAAGTAACAATAAGAAGAATTTTAAAAAACTAAAAATACATTACATCATGTATTAGTTAATTGGCTCGCCACCAGGTGGTATATAAATAAAATTTATTTATTATTATTAGTTAAAATCTGAAAATTAAAAGCCAGTTCAAACAATTTAACATGTGCATACAAATGTACACATTGTATTATGAGTTCAATCGAAAAGCCATGTTTCAACTTGGCATCAGAATAGAACTATTGGTGCCAATTGGGTCTTCAAGGGAGGGGCATTCCAAAACTGGGATGCCACTGCAGAGAAGGTCTTCTCCAATGTCCTCTCAAAATATAGTGCACCCACTAGTAAAACACAGAGAGTTCCTTCAATAAACTTCAATTTTCAAGTGTGCATGTATAGGCAGAGCTGCTCCCTCAAGTAGTGAAGCCTGTATGAGTTCTTTTCTGTATAAGTTATGGTTTTCACATTTTAAACAATAAACTCTGTTTAAAAGTAAGTTCTGTTGATTTCAGTTGGGTGTCTCACCAGGAAAGCAATGATTGCAGAGTTGATTGAAACTTTGTCAACGAGGTGTATGTGAATAACAAACTATGCCAATACAAGAGAAATGTTGAAAACTAAAGGGAGGCTTCAGAAAAATCCAACAGTAATAAAAGTAATTTCAAAGATCCCCAAGAGATTTTGTTAGAAAAGGAGACATTCTCAAAACTTGATCATACAAGAAGCTATTGGGAAAAGCCAGACACTTCATCTCTGTTTTGTGAATGATTGGCCTCATCACTTCCATCTAGAAAAAAGATATAAAAGTTAATGCAAATGTGGGTTTTTGCCTTCACTCATTCTGTGCTCCAGTTTCATTTTTACTATTTCATATCCAGTGTGATATAGTAGCTGGACTGTTGGATTACAGCTCTGTAGAGCAGATTCAAATCCATACTCAGCCATGGAAAACCACTGAGTGACATGGAACAAGATATAGGGTCTCTGCAGATGGGTGGCCGTGGGCCGCCCCGAGAAGCTATGGATTGGGACTGAGTCTGCCCCATGCCTCGGCCCCAATCCACTCTTTTTCTGGCCCTGGAAGGAGCACTAAAATAGCGCTCCTTCTGCAAGGCGCGGAAAGGGTGCTGGAAGAGGCAGTCTGTGCCTCTTCGGTGTCTCTTCCAGCTCAGTGTGTTTGGGGGAAAAAAAATCTCACCAAGAAAACCCCAATATAAGTTTGCCATAAGTTGAAAATGACTTGGAGCCACACAACACCATCCATTCTAGTCTAATTCTTGAAGGCTGGGAATTAGAAATTTCTCAGAATTTTTCAGCTTGTCTGGGAATCAAAACTAATTATTTCTTTAAAAAAAAACAACACATTTTTTATCGAAATTAATATGGAAGGGAAGAAAATCAAGAATAAGATGGCACAGTTTAATTGAAAGAAAAGAAAAAGGAGGATGTAGTCTCCCTGATCTAAAATCTTACTATTTAGCATGTTGCATGGAATGGCTAGAAACATGGATGAAGTTAGAAGATGAAAAGACTTTGAGTTTAGAAAGCAGCAACATGCGATATGGCTGGCACACGTACCTCTGGTACAACAAAGCATGTGTGAATCGAGATTTTGAACACCACGTGATAAGAAGGGGTTTATTGAAAGCTTGGACACAAATAAAAAAGAAATATTATATGAAACTCCCACTTTGGGTATCATCTCAAGAGGCGATGTTAGCAAGAAGTAAGAAAGACAATAAAAAATGGATAAGATATAAGGATATAATAGAAATTTCAGATAATGAAAGTAAAGAAATGAAACCCAAAGAATATTTAAAAAATGAAGGAATTATAGAAGATTGGTTTTTATATCTGCAATTGAAAGAAAGATTCAAAAAAGATTTAAAAACAGATGGATTTGAGATAAAAAATAATGATCTTGACAAGATAATTATGGATAAAGAAGGTCATCACATTAAGAAATATTACAAGCTTTTCATAGAAAGAAACCTTGAAGGTGAGACAATAAAACAAGCAATGATAGACTGGTCGAAAGATATAAAAGAAAATATAGATTTAGAAAGTTGGGAAATATCCTGGAATTGTACTAACAAATTTACAGCCTGTCAAGATCTAAAGGAAAATTATTTAAAAATGATGCGTAGATGGTATCTCACTCCTATTCAAATCGATGCAATCTATAAAACAGGAAAATGAGAATGCTGGAAGTGTAAAAAGAGAAGAGGAACATTATATCATATGTGGTGGGGATGTCCCAAATCAAGAAAATATTGGTATAAAATAAGACAAATAATAAATGAAATATTAAATATAAAAATACCTCTTTGCCCAAAGATCTTTTTACTAAATATGACAAAAGAATTAAATGTTGTAATAAAAAGAAATTATGAACGTATTCTTCTGTACATGATCTCTATAGCAAGAATAGTCTTCGCAAGATATTGGAAGAACGAAAAAATTCCCAAAATGGAAGAATGGTTAATCAAACTGAAAGAAGCTATGAGGATGGATATCCTGATGAACTTAATAAGAGATAAATCCATGGAAAAAACTATGTCACAATGGGAATTGGTAAATAAATACATTGAGAAAAGATTAAAGAAAAAAGAAAATTAATAGTATATTATATAGTTCGAAGAGAGATGAGTGAAGGAGGTTTCGGAGAGATCGAAAGCAAGACATAAGGCGGAAATAACAAGTAGTTAAGGGAAACTAGAATATTATAAACAACCATTGAAACAAAATTGAAAGCTAAATTAATAAAACTGGAATTAAGAAAATTCACGAATAAACATAAGAACAAAAATAATGTATCGGAAAAAGCGTGATATAAGATTATAAATGTGACAATATGTAAAATATAGAATAAGATATATAGAGATGGATGAGGGAAAATTTAGATAAAGAAGAGTGCTCAGATTGGGAAGTAAAAGAAAAGCATAATTGATTGAAGAATTGCAGTTAGTAACTAGAACTATGTTAGTTGCCTATTTGTGTATTAAGTTTGTATGTAATTAGGATGCATGATTTTAGAAAGTATGTTTATAGGAATGAATGTAGATATAGTTTGTATATGTGTTTGTAGGTAAATTTGTGTGGTTGTATTAAAGTTTAAATAAAATAAAAAAACAACACATTTTTATAGCACCTTTGGTATGTTAAGAATTTTGAGGGTGAAACAGACTGCCGAAAAGGGATGGAGTGATGCTGCCCCTGGGAAAGCCGAATGGGGGCCACAGAAACTGCATGTTGTGGCCCTTCTCCAGCTTTTTTCCAGCACAAAAAGAACTGACAAATCACTGCTCCTTTTTGCGCCAGAAAAAAACTGGTGTTCCTGGCAAATGGAGGCTTCCTGGTGCTGCTGCAATGTGTGGCATGTGAATGCCATGTCACCACATTGCCAGAAAGTTGGTCTATGTGTGGTCAGCCATGCAGCTTCCCAGTGCTCCGGAGGTGTGTGCCATCTGATTGGCATGCCACTGGAATGCTGGGAAGCTGGCATATTGTGCCAGTCTGTTTCAGCCCTTAGTCAAAAAGCATATTTAAAGTTTAGATTTCAGATCTAACTTTTGACTCAGATTTGACAGACTTTCTAAACACCAATTTCACTAGTTCTTTAAGTTGCTTTAAATATTAGATTATAAAACTGCATTTAAAGTTTAGACCTTAAGTTGTAACATTTGATGTAATATATACTCATACAAAATCAAAACTTTAAGTTCCAGAAACATTTAAAGTGAACATTTTAGATTTTGATTTATGGACTTAAAGGTTGTCTTTCACTTTAACTTCTTCAGTAACTCCTGAGTTTAACAATGTACATGCTTTCAACAATTTAGTATTTCTTTAACTTAGGGCCTCTGCAGACCGGCCCAAAGGGCCAGTCTGGAGGTAAAGTTGGGGCAGGGCAGCTGCGTGCCAGCTGCCCCAACCCCACACCAATGCTGTCCTGATGCCGCACACCGTTACACACAGCACGCGGTGTCAGGACACCTTCCCAGCACAGCATTCTGAGACACTGCACCAAAAAGGGTGAGGAAGAGTCATGTGCCAGCTCTTAGGGTGGCCTTTTGACACCCCTAAAAGGAGCAGCATTTTGCTGCTCTTTTCGAGGTGACAAAAGGGAGGATTGGAGCCATGGTGTGAGGTCACCGCGGCCCTAATCTGCCACTTCCCAGGGTGGCCCAGAGCCACCTGTCTGCAGAAGACCTAAGATTTTTCAGTCCAAGAGGTGTCCAAATAAGAGACAAGTAGAAGTTACATTATTCATTGAGCTTTTGAAATGCAAATAGAGTACAGGAGAAAGTTGTGGACACTCACATCACTTAATCAGTTATGCAAATTATTCAATCAGTTATTCTACATTTGCATTTATGCTTTCAAGTTAATCTCAAATTACTGCTACATCTGTTCTCATTGCTATATATAGTCATAGAAGAGCTATGGATTGGAATTTAAATATTAACAATATTACTCACACATGCCTGAACAAAGTCATAAGATCATGTTGTGTAAGAGTGTTGTGAAGTCATTGTTACCTGAGGTAATTCAATTGCTGAAGCTATGTAAATATTCTCACACTGATATAATAATTAACATGTATCAATAAACTACACATGTAGTTAAAGTTTAGTTATGTAGCTATTCTAGCATGGTGTAGAGGTTTGAGTATTGGACTCTGGAGACTAGGATTTAAATCTCACTGGGTGATGTTGGGCAAGTCACACTTTCTCAGCTTCAGGGGAAGACAAAGGGAAACCCCCTCTGAACAAATTTTGTCAAGAAAACCCTGTGATATGTTCACCTTAGGGTTGCCATAACTCAGAAACAACATGAAGACACAGAACAACAAGTTATGGTGTCTATCACTAGTAGTTTCCATGAGATAAACATTTAGAAATGTGTATACATTTTATGAGATGCACTTACAATAAAAGTTATCTTTGAACCTTAACAGCTGTGTAACTTAACAGATTTCCCCCAGCAATAATCCAAAAATTACCTCTATTTTAGAAGAACTGTTATAATTTGATACTCACAGTATCAAAAGATGGTGGCAAAACCAACAGGGAGAACTGAGCTAATTACAGACCATTTCCAGTGCCTTGTATGATGCCGATTTCTCCTCACTTTCCTTTCCAATTCTTTTCCTATCCATAATTCAGATTGTACTTGGTAAATGAGAGTTTGGAGAATAGGATTTTGGGGACTGGAACGATAGACTAGAATCATAGAATCATAGACTAAGGTAAACTAGTGTGTTTTTAGTTAGGGTTGATTGTTTCGATGAGCTGTTTGGAGAGATTATGTTGGTTTTGGTGCCATGCTTTGCTAAGCACATGGCCTATGGGTCTCAGACTTCTGCTGAAATGATCTGTGTCACTACCTTGGCTGGGTATAGAGCAAGTACCTCCAGCTCTCTCCCCAGTCTCTGATGCTGAATGAAAAGGATTTTTTTAAAAAATGTCTTCTATATGAGATTTGTAGATGAGACCAAATAGGGTGAAAATATGTCATTTGGAAGAGACGGTTAGGTTAGATGGTTGTTTGGATGTATTTGAGTATTTTGTGCATTGTGCTATACCTCAGCACATCATTGAAAAGGACTGAGTTTTTGATGAAAGAAAATGAGTGTTAAAATGAAGTGGAATATACTTTCTTGTAGGGTGGTGACCTCTCCTCCTTCAGAGGTCTTTAAACAAAAGTTGGAAGGCTATATCTCAGCTTTGTATTCCTACATGGCAGTGGGTTGCACTTATGGTTCCTTCCAGTTCTGGTTTTATGGTTCTATTATCATAATTTGTGCAATGATCACAACTTGTAGAACACATTAACATATCAGAGCTGAGAACTGAGTTGGAGTTAGAAGTGTCCAATAACAATGGTTAAAACATAGAATTAAAAATCTATGTCTACACATATGTACTCAAGTAAAAAAAAAATGCACACAGTTAATGGCTATCATGAGTGGAGAAATGATCTCCAGAAAAAAGCAAAGTGTTCTGAAATATACTTTCCTTGGAACTCATTAGATCTTTGTTCAGTGTGCATGAAATAAGTGTACACTTCAGCTAACCTATTTCCAGAGTATCTGGAAATAGTATTTGCAGAGTATCTCTGCAAAAACAGTGGGTAGAAACCTTTGGAAAAAGGTGATACTTAGGTATCTACTTTAGCACAGAAAGGAACCAAAATGTTTAGAGTACTTAGGCTAACACGATTGGTATTCAGTATGCAAAGATTTCTAATAGCTCCTTTGAGAGTGAGTGCTACTAGATCCTTTTGCATGCTGGTATTCCAGACTAACATGGCTATGTCCCCAAATTCTACCATCAAGGTTGTTATCTGGAGAAAGTGAGAATTATGAACTGGGTCACCTGGGAGAGCAGTCTGATAAGGTCCTCTGTCAGAGCCCCTAGGTTCAGCACAATAAATAATTTCAGTGAATGATTTTGGCAAAGTGGCTTCAAAGTGATCTGGAAGTGCAGCAATGGCAATGACAAGTTCACATGGTGTGAAGAGAACAAAAATGGAAATGGAAATAGGTTAGCTGAAGTGTACACTTATTTCATGCACACTGAACAAAGAAATAGTCATCTCTTCAACTGAGATAAACAATAGACTCTAAGGGATAGATTTTGTGTTACAATTTCAATTAAGACATTATCTTTCAGTAGCACAACACAATGGACTAGAGGACCTTTGCTAGCTAGAGAATGCCCCAGAGCTATGTTACACTTTGCCTGGGTGTATTCTTACCAACTGCTGGAATGAAAGTCTTGATGTAAAGTTTATAGTGTGAAGAACTAGGCTGAAAGACTACAGATTTAGAGTGAGATTCCCAGTTCCATAGCTTGTATATACAACTTGATATTCATCTTCATGAGGCACATCCTCACTGAATTGTAATCTTCCATGATTTTACCTCTGCGTTGGCTGATACTCCTCCCTGCCAAACTACATAGGACACATTATATATTTCTCAAAGGAACAGACCACAGAGAGAGGTGGGCTTATCATGCTGGGCTGTTAATTATATTCTTGTGAACACAACAGTTTGCCAACAGTGGAACAAAGACATAAAAAAAAAAAAGAGCCCTGGTGGTGCAGTAGTTAAATGCTTGTACAGCTGCCACTCACTTATAGACCACAAGGTTGCGGGTTCAATATCAGCCAGGGCTCAGGCTAGACTCAGGCCTGCATCCTTCCGAGGTCACTGAAATGAGTACCCAACTGTTGGGGGGGCGATGAGCTTACAGTTGTAAACCACTTAGATATCCCATAGCACAATATGAAGCGGTATATAAATGAAGCTGCTTTTTGCTTCATTATCTGAAAAAAGTGTAAAAGCAAATATTATACCATTCCAGATATCTTGTAAAGAGCTCCTGAGGCACAGAGTTTAAGTTTCAATGAGACCTTTAAAATGAAAATTTTGTTTTGAAAATACTGCAATACTTTGTAAATACATATGTTGAGGCTGGAAAATAGTGTCACTGGATTTGGTAGTCAGTTTGAAAGTGACCTTTTGAAACTATTAAGAATAAATGCAAGAGGAAATATACCTTGCCTAAGGTTCACACAAAACAGTGAATATTTTATAATATACAGACAGTTTAAATTCCATACTGTTGGAAAAATCGAAAGACACTATAATTGATAAGGGAATGCATGCATTTGGTAAAACACACACACACATATCATTAGAAGATATTCATGGTCAATGTGTATGAGATTAAGTATGAGAAAGAAAAAGGCTAGGAAGATAGACAAAATGTAAATCATATCAAGACTGAGACATTTTGACACTCCTAGGTCCCCAGATAGTCTGTTTTCCTTCTGGCAACAGTATCCATTCAGTCTTTGTTAAAAATCTCACTGATAATTGAATCTACCCAATCCACTGCTGGAAAGTGAAAGTAGCTAAGAGAGAAACATTTCTGTAAACATGCAGGCACTGGGTGATTCTGTGTAGGAAAAAAGCCTTAATATTAAATTATTAAATATTAATAATATTATTAAATATTATTTTAAATTTTAATAATAATAATAATAATATAGTTTATTTATATATCCCGCCTCTCCCAGTAGATCGAAGCGAGAGTACAAGATAAAAGAAAATACAACTAACTAAAACATAACAATAAAACCACAACAAAATAAAGTGATAAAACAAATATAGCAACATAATTAATACAATTAAATTTTAAAATTACAATAAAATTACAAAGTTATTAAAATTACAATAAAATTAAAAAGTTATTAAAATTACAGTAAAATTACCAATGTCAAACTGGGTGATGGTGATGTTTATTTTCACTTGGGAGGTCTTTGATCTTCTACTTCAATTAGGGAGGTCAGGTGGGTAGGCCCACCAGAAGAGTTCCGTTTTGAGTGCCTTCTTAAAGACCTCCAGTGTGGAAATAATACGGATCTCTTCTGGTAAGCCATTCTATAACTTAGGGGCCATAGCCATGAAATAAATATTTTAAATAAATATGGGCATGGGAATGTATGCACATAATATGGACTGGTGTATTTCCATATATGTTGAAGTCTCTGCAAAAGCAGGAACACTTTTATGTACACAGATATGTTGGTGTATACATGGGTATATATATATGTGCTTGTTCATAGGTGGGGCTGTTCATGGTGGCATACAAGGGTGTGCTGGCACAGGTATTTATGGGGAAGAGGTCCTTATGAACATGTTCCATGCTCACTTACACCTTATTTTTGACATATCTTTTCAAAGTAGGACACTTTTAAGTCCATAATCTGCCTCTCATTTATTCAGTGCATTAAACAACAAATGTGTCTGCATCTGTCAATCTGAGAACCAGAGTCGCATGCAGATTGGCTTTTACTTTGTACACCATGCATACTGCCACAGACAGTGCATGCTATTTTATTTATTTATTTATTTTAAAAAGACCTCCAGAACCTCCTTCTGACACCCAGAGCTATACATAAAACATACCTTAGCACATGCAAAGCTGTGTGTGTGTTTGTGTATGTGTTAGATAAACACTGATTTTGGTTCATACGCATATAGAAATAAGCTTCAGTGTGTGCAGTGTCCAAGTGCAAGGGAGGCTGAACCAGACCTATTGCTCTCACAACAACACTCAACCCATCCTTTTTTTTTTTTTTTTGAAAAACACATACACCTTTATTTCCTCCATGTATCTACCTTTATCCCTCTTTCCCTTCTCCTTTCTCTTGCATTGCAATATTCAACAAATACAGACTATTGGATACATGATATCTTGCTTGGGATCAAAGAACTGTGCACTATGAATGGCAGTGACAATGAGAAGCTTTATGTATCTCTGCTGTGAGTCTCCAGAATCCCATTGACTACAGTGACTGACAAGTGGTTTCAAGCCCTTGGCTGTTTCAACTCTGCAGTCATAGTCATCAAATCATAGAGTTAGAAGAGACCACAAAGGCCATCCAGTCCAACTCCCTGCCATGCAAGAACTCAAAATAAAAGCATCCCTGATAGAGGACCATCCAGCCTCTGTGAGCCTGAACAGACTGCCAGAAATAATCTAGCTTCAGACCACTTTAACTGTCCTGGCTCAATGCTAGGGAATCATGGGAACTATACTTTATTATGGCACCAGAGATCTCTGACAGAGAAAGTTCAATGTCTCAGAAAAAAACTTCAATTCCCATGATTCCCGAGCACTGAGCCAGGGCAGTTAAAGTGGTCTCAAGATGGATTATTTCTGACAATCTGTACAGGCTCTGTGTTCCACTGTTGAACAGCTCTCACTGTCAGAAAGTTGATCCTAGAATAATAGAATCATAGAGTTGGAAGAGACCACAAGGGCCATCCAGTCCAACCCCCTGCCATGCAGGAACTCAAAATCAAAGCATCCCTGACAGATGGCCATCCAGCCTCTGCTTAAAGACCTCCAAGGAAGGAGACTCCACCACACTCCGAGGGAGTGTGTTCCACAGTTGAACAGCCCTTACTGTCAGGAAGTTCCTCCTAATGTTGAGGTGGAATCTCTTTTCCTCGAGCTTGCACCCATTGTTCCGGGTCCCAGTTTCTGGGGTGGCAGAAAACAAACTTGTTCCCTCCTCAATATGACATCCCTTTAAATATTTAAACAAGGCCATCATATCACCTCTTAACCTTCTCTTCTCCAGGCTAAACATCCCCAGTTCCCTAAGTCATTCCTCATAGGGCTTGGTTTCCAGACCCTTCACCATTTTAGTTGCCCTCCTTTGGACACACTCCAGTTTCTCCACATCCTTTTTGAATTGTGGTGCCCAGAATTGGACACAGTATTCCAGGTGGGGCCTGACCAAAGCAGAATAGAGTGGCACTATTACTTCTCTTGTTCTAGACACTATACTTCTATTGATGCAGCCTAAAATTGCATTGGCCTTTTTAGCTGCTGCATCACACTGTTGACTCATGTTCAACTTGTGGTCTACCTGGACTCCTAGATCCCTTTCACACGTAGTCTCGTTCAGCCAGGTGTCCCCCAATGTATATATTTTTTTTCATTTTTCCGCCCTAAGTGCAGTACTTTACATTTCTCTGTGTTGAATTTCATTTTGTTAGATTTGGCCCAGCTTTCTAGTCTGTTCAAGTCATTTTGAATTTTGATCCTGTCTTCTGGGTTATTAGCTACTCCTCCTAATTTGGTGTCGTCTGCAAATTTGATAACTATACCCCCAATACCATCATCCAAGTCATTGATAAAGATGTTGAATAGCACTGGGCCCAGGACAGAGCCCTGTGGTAGGTCACTTCTTTCCAGGTTGAAAAAGAGCCATTGTTGAGCACCCTTTGGGTTCGGCCAGTCAACCAATTACAAATCCATGTAACAGTTACTTTGTCTAGCCCACATTTTATCATCTTGTTTGCAAGAATGTCATGGGGAACCTTGTCAAAGGCCTTACTGAAATCAAGATATACTATATCCACAGCATTCCCTTCATTTACCAAGCTGGTAATTTTATCAAAAAAATAGATCAGATTTGTCTGGCATGACTTGTTCCTCTGAAACCCATGTTGACTTTTTGTGATTATGGAATTGCTTTCCAGGTGTTCACAGACTCGCTTTTTAATGATCTGCTCCAGAATCTTTTCCTAATATTGAGGTGGAATCTCTTGTCCTGTAGCTTGCATCCATTGTTCCGGGTCTTGTTCTCTGGAGCAGCAGAAAACAAGCTTACTCCCTCCTCTATATGACACCCCTTCAAATATTTAAACAGGGCTATCATATCTCCTCTTAACTGTCTCTTCTCCAGGCTAAACATACCTAGCTCCCTAAGTCTCTCTTCATAGGGCATGGCTTCCAGACTCTTCACCATTTTTTTCACCTTCCTTTGGACACTCTTCAGCTTCTCAATATCCTTTTTGAATTTTGGTACCCAGAACTGGACACAGTATTCCAGGTGGGGCCTGACCAAAGCAGAATACAGTGGCACTATTACCTCCCTTGATCTAGACACTATACTTCTGTTGATGCAGCCTAGAATTGCATTGGCCTTTATAGCTGCCTTACATTTCTTTATGTTGAAATTCATTTTGTTAACTTTGGCCCAGCTTCCTAATCTATTGAGGTCATTTTGAATTTTGATTCTCTCCTCTGGAGTATAAACTATTCCTCCTAATTTGGTATCATCTGCAAATTTGATAAGCATGCCCCATATTCTTTCATCCAAGTCATTGATAAAGGTGTTGAATAGCACTGGGCCCAGGACAGAACCCTGTGGCACCCCACTGGTCACTTCTTTCCAGGATGAAAATGAGCCATTGCTGAGCACCCTTTGGGTTTGATCGGTCAACCAATTACTAATCCACCTAAAAGTTGTATTATCTAGCCCATATTTTACTATCTTGTTTGCAAGAAAATAATCGGGGACCTTGTCAAAAGCCTTAATGAAATCAAGTTATGCTATGTCTACAGCATTCCCTTCATCTACCAAGCTGGTAATTTTATCAAAAAAAGAGATCAGATTAGTCTGGCATGGTTTGTTTTTGAGAAATCCATGTTGACATTTTGTGATTATGGCACTTCCTTCTAGATGTTCACAGACTCTCTGTTTAATGAGCTGTTCTAAAACCTTTCCTGGTATTGATGTTAGACTAACTGGACAATAGTTGTTGGGATCTTCTTTTTTTCCCTTTTTGAAGATGAGGACAATGTTTGCCCTCCTCCAGTCTGCTGGGACTTCTCCTGTTCTCCAGGAGTTCTCAGAATTCTCAGAATTCTCAGCCAGTAGCTCTGAGATTACATTTGCCAGTTCTTTTAATATCTTTCGATGTAGTTCATCTGGTCCTGGAGACTTAGGGGCTATGCAGACGGGCAGAGGTGCTTTGAGACTGATTTGAAGGTGTGGCATTTAGATGACTCACACCTAAAAGCTGGCAGAAACGCACCCTCTAGGTGTTGTATGCTGGAAAAAGCCCCTCCTAAAAGGAGCAGCTTTTTTCCACTTCTTCAGCAAATATGAGCTCCTTCACATGTGTGTTTGTATACAGTGACACCGGTACCCTGGAAAAAGGGTGCAGGACATCTAAAACAGCTGTATAATTGCACCGCTGCAGAAATTGAGTCAGCGATCCAGAGCATGGGCTCTATGATGCAGGCTTTAATTTAAAGCACTCTATGCTTCCAGGTGTGGATGCACCAAGGCAAGTGCTCTTGAATATTAGAACCCTAACCCTAATTGTAACCCTACACATTTGCCCTAGCAACTATTCTCTGTTATGACAATAAATGTATTCCATTGCATATACACTTGCTCTCAGCATGCACAGTAGTCTGCATGAAAGAGGCTTTTGTGATCTCCTCTGTGCAATGTGCATAAGACCTGAACATCACTTACTGGCATGCTGGGGGTGGACTCCTGGAATAACGTTTGTGAGTGTGCCCTGTTGACCATGTCCCTTGCAATACCACCAGCTACATGTATCCAGTCTGTTCACACAAACCTCCCTTGCATGTAGCTTTCCCCTCCCCCTGATCTGTGTGGGACATGTTTTGTGGAGGATGACAGAATTGGTGTATTTTCACTTGACAAACTCATTCTTTTGCCCCAAGGGTGGCACAATCCAACAGTGGCACCTGTCTATTGCACCCACCCCTTGGGGGAAGCTGAAGTTAGTGAATCCTTGCATGATATGTGGGTGTATGGCAGGTCCTGCACAGGTGCACAGTCATGTTGAACTTCAGTCACCTCTGTACACAGAGATTGATAGACTGTATACCAGCCTATGATGTGTTCTGTGCAGTTGTGCAGGCAGGCAGGGATGTGTTCCTGTGCATGTGCGCATGTGTCTGAGAGACTGGGAAAAATGAAAGCAACTGCTGCTGGCCCATGAAGTTGGTCTGTCTCCCTTTGCGGTGCCCTCGGGCCTGGCAGTGTGGTTGGCAAGGAAAAGCTTGGAAAAGCTGCATTGACTCCCCCACTGTGGTTGCTTCATCTCCATTTAGGGCATTCTCAGGGCAGGTGGTGCCATTGCTGCAGCTTTGGGAAAAGGCAGGTTCAAGTCACATTTTCCTGCTTGTCTGCATTGGCCCTTAAATTTAAATTAACCAGGTATTCTTGTACTACCTCTTTACTTATTCTGTGTTTCAGTTCCCTTATTGTGTCCCTTGCTCCATTTTCTTCAGATTGAGCATCCTTTTCCTTTTGTGAGACATGAATGGGATTTTTTTGTTTCAATATAGAAGTAGGATGCAAACTATACACATAGGTAAATCCAATTGGCTCAACACATCTTCTCTAATCAGGAGAGAGACAGCCCCCAATGAGTTGGGAGGGGTTTCTTGTTGTGCTGGCCAAATAAGGACATGAGAAGCCTGATTGGTTAAAGTGCACAGGGGAAAGAGAACACCTGCGCGCTTTGTCCAATTGGGTTGTTTGGTTGCTACTCTAAGTCTCACGGTGCTACTGGTCTCCCGAGACTTGGGACAAGAGTTTGTTCTTTATAGCTCTGTGCTGCCACGTGGAGACAGCCATTTTTGAGCTTGAACTGAGTGAGTAACATCGCTCTGCTCTGGCTTTGGTTTGGCTTTTGTCTAGCGCTTACTTGTGGCTTTGGCTGCGTTGTGGTCTTTGATAGATTTCTCTTCTTTTTACAAGTGGGATTGTTCAGGTATCTTCCCTGAACATCCTGGTGGACTAAGCAAGGCTTTCGGGCCGGTCCTCTGGGCCTGCTGGGGCCTCCACATCCCCAATTCTCGGGGGGCTGTACACCCGAAGAGGACTTTGCTGCAGGTGACCCTGGTCTGGTAAGGTCGGGACCCCATCACTGGTATGGGAGGGTTGCTTCACTTCTCCCCAGCGGTGAGTGTGTTGGAAGATGGCTGTCTTCGGTTTAGGGCTTCACATAGGACCCTTGGTGGACACCTTTCCCCCTGGTTGGTTGCCAGTGACGCTTCCTGGCTGTTTGCATCTCTTGTGAGACTTGGGGAAAGGTGGCCTTTCGGCCTGGTAGTAGTCATCCAAGGTTGGGTGATTTTGCTTTGGCCCATGTTCCATTCACTGAAGGAAGGATGCCACTCAGTAAGGCCCAATCTAAAAGGCGTGCAGCTGTGGCTGCACCCAGCTCTGGTCAATCTGCTTTGAAGAGGCCTTCCCAGTCTACCAGCAGAGATGTTGAGATTACTGCCCAGTTGGCACAACTGGATAAAACATTTCAGGCTTGAGCTGCTCTTTGCAATTAACTTGCTCAGAAAGGGCTACAGGTTACAGCCACCAGCCCTATTGCTGGCGCTTCTGGTACCACCAGCACAGAAGTGCTGCTTCCTCCTGTGGCATCTGATGCTCAGGTGATAGATGCTACACCGGGTCCTTCAGTGGTTTCAGCTGTGGAGGATGGGCACCCCACTATTGCTGATATGTGGGATCTCCTGAAAAGGGTCCCTGGTATGGAGGCTCAGGGTGCGGCTGCCCCTGTGTCTGAGCAGCCTACTATGGCTGATTTATATGACCCCTTACGAGGAGTGGTTCTTCCAGGTGCTGGTTCAATGGAGTAGACCCATAAAGCGCAAAGAGGTGATCAAGCTGCTGCTGCCTCTTCTGTGTTTGACACCCAAGCTGTTACGGGGCCACACTTCAGGGGACCGTTGAGGTCGGCTGGCAATGCTTCCCAGCAAGCTTCAGTTTCAGGTTTGTCTCTTAATATTGCACATGCTAATTGGCTGGCCTCAGTATGGGCTCCAGGTGGCCAGGTTAATTAGGGTGTGGCTTTGGAACAGCCCAACCCTGCGGTTGTGGTGGCACCCGTGCAGGCACCTGCACTTTCACAGGTCCCTGACACTAGGGCACAGGATGGTCAGTCAATGGCTGTGGCTGGCAACACCTCTTTTGAGTGCTCCTTTGTTATCTGGAGCAGTTGGGCAAGCTGAATCTTCCCCTTACGTTGGAATGTCCACACCCCTTGGTTCACAACTTCTTTCTACTAAAGAAAGGATTTGGAAGGGAGAATACATTGACTTATTTACTCTTACCTTCCAGGATGCCGAGCCGAGGATCATGGTAAAAGATGGGATTGTTTTCAGTCTTCTCAAAGAGTTTCAAGCACTCAAACACCCTAAGCTGGAGCACAATTTTGTGAATTGGATTATGGGTTTCACTATTTATAGAGGTGTTATAGAGGAAAAAGAACCATTGAGATCTCCTGACTTTTCTAAATATCAGGAGATCATGATAAAAGCATACACTATTTGCCGTCATAACTCTAGAGGTGCAGCCTGGTTCCAATAAAATGAGCAGTTTAGAATGAGAGCTGCACAGGATCGCTCCTTGTCCTGGAGACATGTTCAGTCTGAGTTGTGGACTGATGTTATGGTGGGGGCCTCCCCTTCGAGCAGGTGTGACAATGGGTATGTCCGAATGGTTACCATGCCGAGAGGGCTGAATGTGCGGCCTGCCATGGGAGAGAGAAGGCAATTTGGCATATGCTGGGATTTTAATGCAGGCAAATGCAAGAGGCAACCCTGCAGGTTTGAGCATAAGTGCAACACCTATGGGGGGGCCACCCCGGAGCTTTCTGCAATAGAGGCAAGTGGCCAGGAGTGGATACTGCCCCCCGGCCAGCTTCACCTGGAGGAAAAGGCCCCGTCACCAATTAAGTTAGACACTATGGTGGCATGGCTAAAGATTTACCCTAATAAATAGGCTGCTTCTTATTTATTTCATGGTTTTTCCCTAGGTTTTCGTATCCCTTATACAGGTTCTAGGGTTCATTGTTTTTCGCCCAATGCTCATTCCGTAAGGGAGCTGCTGAATTTTGTGAAGGAGAAATTGGCAAAATAAATAGGATTTCGGGACCGTATGATCAGTTGCCTGTTCCCACCCTCCATCTATCCCCTTTGGGTGTGGTTCCTAAAATAGCTCCTGGAGAATTCAGGTTGATACATAATTTATCATATCCAAAGGGTGACTGTGAATGATGCTATAGATCCCGGGCTTGCCTCTGTTAAGTATGCATCATTCGATTCAGCAGTTAAGATGATTAGGAATTTAGGCAAGGAAGTCCTTTTAGCTAAATGCGATATTAAGTCTGCCTTTAGGCTCCTCCCTGTTCACCCAGATGATTTTGACTTACTGGGTTTTCAATTTGAAGGAAAGTATTTCTTTGATAAAGCCATGCCAATGGGATGCTCAATTTCTTGTTCTGTTTTTGAGACATTCAGTACTTTTCTTCATTGGTATGCAGTTAAGCGGACTGGCATTAGAGCCATAACACATTATTTAGATGATTTTTTGATTGCTGGGGATCCCAATTCTTCCCAATGTAGCGATTCCTTAGCCCAATTTCAGGAATTAATGTATGAGTTGGGTGTGCCCTTAGCAGAAGAAAAGACTGAGAGGCCAGATACACGACTTACCTTTTTTGGGTATCGAGATTGACACCATAGATGGGATTTCTCTATTACCAAATGATAAATTGGTGGTTATGAGGCAGCAGGTGAGTGCCATGTTAGGGAAACAAAAAGCTACACTTCTCGAATTTCAATCCCTTACAGGACTCTTAAACTTTGCCTGTAGTGTTGTAGTGCCAGGATGTGCATTTTGTGCAAGATTATACAGGGCTACTGCATGTGTCGTGGTGAAGCACCATCACATTAGAATCACAAGGGGAATTCAGGAGGATTTGAATGTTTGGGACACCTTCTTGGATCAATTTAATGGCACATACTCCAGATCTGAAATGCTGCTGAGGGCAGACTTTCAGGTGCATTCTGATGCTGCTGGCACCCATGGTTTTGGTGTTTATTGGAATGGTCAGTGGGCTGCAGAGGTGTGGCCTTCTGCATGGGTTGAAAGTGGTCTAACCAGAGACTTAACATTTCTTGAGCTTTTTCCTATAGTGGTGGCTGTCCACTTATGGGCAAGCCAGTTTGCTAACAGGACCATCTGATTTTGGTGTGACAACCAGGCGGTTGTCCATGTGGTGAATTCTCAGTCTTCTAAGTCTTCTAGAGTTATGGGTTTAGTAAGGGCGATGGTCATGCAATGCCCTTTCTCGTTATCAGCTCTCCAGGTTCCGGCAGCTGGCTCTCAAGGCATCAACACACCCGTTGGAGGTACCAGCCTTGCTATGGAGCCTTGGAGATTAGAAATTCACAGGGCAATCTTGAATTCCATCACCCCATCTACATGCAAGTCCTATCAAACAGCTTTAAATTCATTTAATCAATTTTTATTGGAAATTCGGGTGGATCAAAGTTGGTTGATTAGGGTTGACCTGATCCTATGTTTTATCATTTATCTTAGGCAGGCAGGCCTTTCCCCTGTCACTATTAGGGACAGGCTGGCCACCCTGGCATTTCACTCTAGGGCAAGGGGTTATTTTGATCCTACCACAGACTTTAGGGTTAAAATAGCTGTGGAAGGTTGGTCTAGGGAATCCCCTGTAACAAAGGACTTCCGATGGCCAATAACAGGCCCAGTCCTGGCTAAATTATGGGAACAATTAGCTGATACATGTAACTCATGTGCTATTCAATATCTTTATTAATGACTTGGATGACAGTATTGGGGTATAGTTATCAAATTTGCAGATAACACCAAATTAGGAGGAGTAGCTAATACCCCAGAGGACAGGATCAAAATTCAAAATGACTTGAACAGACTAGAAAGCTGGGCCAAAGCTAACAAATGAAATTCAACACGGAGACATGTAAGGTACTGCACTTAGGGCGGAAAAACGAAAAGCACAGAAATACGATGGGGGACACCTGGCTGAATGAGACTACGCATGGAAGGGATCTAGGAATCCATGTGGACCACAAGTTGAACATGAGTCAACAGTGCAATGCAGCAGCTAAAAAGGCCAATGCAATTTTAGGCTGCATCAGTAGAAGTATAGTGTCTAGATCAAGAGAAGTAATAGTGCCACTCTATTCTGCTTTGGTCAGGCCTCACCTGGAATACTGTGTCCAGTTCTGGGCACCACAATTAAAAAAGGATGTGGAGAAACTGGAGCATGTCCAAAGGGAGGCCACTAAAATGGTGAAGGGTCTGGAAACCATAGCTTTGTACATAGAAGAACCAAGATTAAAGCCTCATAGAGAGATGTCTGTTTGTGGAGTCCCTTTGTTCTATCTGGAAGGGGAGAGGTGTTTTTCCAGCTGACAAGCTACTGGCTTCATCTGAGAAGGTTATGATCCTGGTGCTACATGTCTACGTCTTCTCCACATGCTGCGTAACGACGCTAACAGAATTAGAAATGAAAACAATTTGGGATGCATTGAAGGCATATATATGGGGATTTCTGATTAAGAAGAATTCAGAAAAAAATAAAGCAAGGAAAAAAGAAATTGAAGAAATCTCAGGGAAAACATACAAACAGGAGGAGAGATTGATGAAAAACCTGCATAATAGGAAAATTAAAAATGGGCTAAACTTCCTGAAAAAACAATTGGAAAATAAAATGACAGAAGAATTAAGCAAAAAAATTAAAATATATTAAACAAAAAACAATTTGAAGGGGGAAATAAAGCAGGGAAATATTTAGAATATAAAGTTAGAAAGAAAAAAGAAAAAAGCTTAATAATGGAAATGCAAGAGGGAGATATAAAATATACAGAACAAAATGACATAATGGAGATATTTCTTAAATACTATGAAGATTTGTATAGAGAAACTAATGATAGAACTCATCATAAGAGTAAGATAATAGAGTATCTGAAAAATGTAAGGGAACTGGAAAAAAGTAGAGTTAGAAGGAATATTGAACAAGGATATTTCCATAGAAGAAATCAGGGAAGCTATAGATGAGGCAAAAAGTGGGAAAGCCTCAGGTCCCAAAGGATTTTTCATGTGCTGCTATAAATCATTTAAAGAAGAACTGGTAGAACCATTACAGAGAACTTTCAAGGACATAAATAAAAACTGAATACCAGAAACATGGAAAGTGACATAGTACTATTACCAAAAGAAGATAAAGACCAGATATCTATAAAAAATTACAGACTAATCTCCCTATTAAATTTGGATTATAAAATATTGAGTAATATAATTGCAAAAAGGATAAAAAAATATTTTACAAAATTGGATACATCACGATCAGTGTGGCTTCCTCCCTCAAAGACATACAAAACAAAATACAAGAATTATAATTGATTTAATTGAATATTATGATAAAAACCCTGGGGTAGACATGGCAATACTTTTCCTAGATGCAAAAAAAGCATTTGATAATCTGAATTGGCAGTTTATGATATACTTATTGGAAAAACTAAATTTTGGAGGAAATATTACAAACTGGATAAAAAAGATATATGATCAGCAAGAGGCAAAGATAATTATAAATGTTAATAAAGCAAAAACCTGCAAAATTACTAAGGGAATAAGACAGGGGTGTCCCCTTTCCCCTCTCCTCTTTGTTATGTGTTTAGACATTTTGTGTAATAACATAAGAGGAAATTCACAAACAAAGGGAACTAGAATAAAAGGGAAAGAATTTAAAATCCGGGCCTATGCAGATGTCATAGTCTTAATCATGGAAGAACCAGTGTAAAGAATATCAAGGATGCTTCAAATTATAAGTGAATTTGGACAATGTGCAGGTTTGAAGATAAATAAAAATAAATCAGCACTATTAACATTTAATATGACAAGAAAAGAACAAGGAAAACTTCAGGGAATAACAGGAATACAAGTTCAGAAGAAAATAAAATATCTCAGCATAAAACTAACAAACTCTGACCTCTTTGACAATAATTATAAACCAATTTGGCAATAAGTAAAAAGGAAATTAGAAAAAATGGTCAAAATTTTGTCTATCATTAATGGAAAAAATTGCACTCCCAAAAATGAGTATTTTACCAAAGCTACATTATTTATTTCAAAATTTGCCAATTATATTAAATGATTCTATATTTACTAAATGGAAACAAGATTTGACCAAATTTATATGGGAATGGAGGAAAGCCAGGATAAAATGGAATTCAATAACTGATACTGGAGAGAATGGTGGTCTATCAGTGCCAGATTTGAAAATGTACTATCATGCATGCTGTCTAGAGTGGGTACGAGAATGGATATATCTAAGGAGTGAAAATTTATTAGACCTAGAAGGCTTTAATACAACATTTGGATGGCATGCATTTCTTTGGTATGGGAAATTGGAGCAGAATAAAAAAATTAATGACCATGTCATTAGAAGGGCACTACTGAGAATATGGGAAATATATAAAGGGAAAATCTATAGACAAATCCCAGACTGGGTCTCTTCACAAGAAGCTTTTTTGAGGAGGGGAAAAGCATCAAATAAAGACCAGTTAAAAAGCAAAGAGATAATGGAATGTTAAAAATGAAGAGTTGGAAAGAATTGGGGCAATAAGGGATAGAATTAAGTTGGTTTCCTTACATACAATTAAAAGAGAGATTTTTGATAGATACTAAATAAAGGAGCATAACAAATTTGAAAATGGAATTGGATTAAATTATAAATGGGAAGACTAAAGGATAATATCAAAGCTATATAAATTATGTTTAAAACTGTAATTGGAAGCAACTGAAACAATTAAAACAAATATAGTGCAATGGGCAAAAAT
The DNA here is from genome assembly GCA_026167975.1 of Phrynosoma blainvillii. Taxonomy (NCBI): domain Eukaryota; kingdom Metazoa; phylum Chordata; class Lepidosauria; order Squamata; family Phrynosomatidae; genus Phrynosoma; species Phrynosoma blainvillii. The sequence goes on from JANUYF010000003.1 coordinate 273,661,726, forward strand.
GTTATGCATAATATACCACTTAAAAATTGGGAAAGGACAGGGGAGAAAGATTTGAAATTCACAGTGTGTATAGATATCAAAGAAAACTTTATTAAAATGTTGTATAGCTTGTATTTGTCCCCCATAAGATTGGCTAAAATATATAAAAAGCAAGAAAAAATTATGTTGGAGATGTCAAAAACAACCAGGTACATTCTATCATATGTGGTGGGCATGTCCCCAAATTAAAAAATATTGGATTGACATAAATAGAATCATTCAAAAGACACTTCAAATTAAGACTGAATTAAGACCAAAGATATGCCTATTAAATATGGTAGATGATGTGAATGCAAAGGAAAAAATTGAAACAACTACTATATTTAGTTACCACAGCAAGGATAATAATTTCAAAGAGGTGGAAAGAAAGACACCCCCCCGACATGTCGGGAGGGGCCTTCTGTTGTGACGGCCCCCAAAAAAGGGCACCGATGTGCGATTGGCTAAGCGAACCAGAAGGCCCGCCCTTGCCGGCCCGCTTAGCCAATCAAATGGAAGTCTCGCTCCTGGGTCTCGTGAGACTTCAAATCTTGCGAGATTACAAGTGATATTTCAGGGGGGCTATTTAAACCCACGCTGCCACGTGTTGGCAGCCATTTTAGATTTGCAGATGAGCAAGTAGCTCATCTGCTGTTGGCCATCCTAGATATTTGGAGGCCTAGAAGCCCCCCCAGGAAGGAGCAGGAACCGGTGGAGAGCGAGCGCAGCTCTGAAACTTTACAGCCGCAGCTTGCGTTTTTGCTGGAAGAAGAGCTGAGCGCAGCCTTGTGAGGCAGGCTGCGGCTCTCTGGGGACCCTTGCCGGGCAGCAGCATAACCCTCCTCAGGGGAGCCTGAGGACCGGGCTTGGACAGCGGAGTGCGGCTATAAAAAAGCCGCAGCTCCTCTGCTGAAGGATTAAGGCCTAGGCGCGGCCTGGACTGGCTGCTGGCCTGACTCTTGGTGGCCTTTGAGGCCAGGTGTGGTGGCCTATTGAGGCTGGTGGTGTGGCGCTAATAAGCGCAATAAAAAATTACACACAGAGGGACAGGCCCTGAGTAGAGCGGACGGCCTTGGGGGTTAAGGGCCTGCTCCTCCCCTACAATTGAGGTGGCTGGCTGTGATGCACCCCCGCCATCTCTCCTCTCATATTATTGGCAAAATAATAAGCCTTGTTCGCCAGCCCAAGTAACCTAGTCTGGCTTAAATAAAAAAAAAAAATTAAAAAATGGGGGAATGGCATTCTGCCACCACCGGAGGGATTTGTGTTAAGGGCCTCCTATGAATTGATGGCAACCTGAATTTCAGGTGGCAATATTGTTTGGGGCACGTGCCACTGGGTGACTGCATTTTCCCCTGTAATAAGATGTTCTTGGCAATTTAAAATATAATTTTTTTTTAAAAGGCACTGGTTAGAGAGCCAGCATGAGGTAGTGGTTTAAGCGCTGTACTACCACTTTGGGGACCAGAGTTCCTTTCCGGCTAGGAGGGACACACACACATACATACTGATCATCTGCCTAAGTAACCTAAAGGCAGCAGATCCTATGTGAGTTTGGAAGCTAAGCAAGGTCAACCCTGGTTAGTACTTGGATGGGAGACCACCAGCAAATGGCGGGTGCTGTAAGTTATATATTGGCTTCAGGAGCTCGGCCTGAGTCTTGGCATTGCTGAGAAACACAGGTCAGCTACTCCAACACCAGTCTGATTGGTATTGGGGCTGGTTACTGATTTTTCCCCTTTTTTGAGGACAGGAGTGGGGGACCACTTTTGGCTTTGTGGCTAGCCTGTGCTTCAGGTGGCTTTTAAGTTTGTGACACGTGTCATTGAAGTGATTCCCATGTTTTGGGCTTTATCTGCATTTCCACAAATATATATATATATATATATATATATATATATAACCTTTTCAATGGAGGTCCCTAAATTTCAGGCCTGAAGGCCACAGAGGGAAGAAAAAAACCCAAAAAACCCCATATTATTAAATCAGGTTTCTGGGCCTGGGCTTTGGCAGTTCCTGATGCGACACAGGCAAGACCTGGTAATGGTGCTATAGGGCACAGGCCTTGTTTTGCTGTCCCTGCTGGGGCAAAGTTGAGGCTTAATGTGGCCTGGTGTTCTGCCTGTGGTGCAGATTACATTGGTTGGTAGGGACATGTGCCAGTCATTTTTATGCCCTGATTTGGGCTTCTCTTTTGACCCCCACCCTTTTCCCTCCCATACAAGAGTGAGAGTTGGTTATGGTAAAAGTAAACAACAATAATATTAACAGTAAAATAATAATATTAATATTTATAATTCGTCATTGTGGTTAATTGGGAGTGACCTGATGGGTGAGTGCCCATTTAGGGACTTGCTAACCTCGGCCTAATTAAAACTGAGGTTTGATTATTTAAGTGGCTCATGATAATAATAATAATAATAATAATAATAATAATGAAATTTATTTATATCCTTTACCTTTGAGGTTGATACTATTTGTATGATTATTGTTTTAAGGATATAGCTTTAAAAAGAACACTGTATCCTCTACACATTCAGTTTGAGGTCTTAATATAATCCTTTTGTGTCAGTAATGCCACATGACAAGCCACAATCTAAACAGCGTGCAGCATCTGCTGACCCTAACAATGGCAGTCTGTGCATAAGTGGGCTTCTACTCCTTAAAATAGGGATGATGGGATTGCTGCACATTTTGGACAAGATTGGTCACACAATGGACTTGACACATGCCATGTAACTGTTATTTAAATGTTTAATTGATTGATAGCAAAACCCTGTACAAAATAAAAGTTGTGGCCAATGATTTACCCAAAATAATTGTGTTCGGTGTCCTTTGTGCCGGTGCAAAATAAAGCTCCAGAAATTGATGAATGGCTGATCAAAACTTTTGAAGTTATAGAAATGGATAATTTGACAAAACTACTGAAAGATGAAGAAATTAGGGAAGGGGAATTAGGATGGGAAACCTTTATTAAAAACTGTAAAGAATGATGGATGGATAATGGATAACATAGAAACACCAACAATATTTGAGGGGAAAGAAAGTAAGTAATGAAGAAATATTAGAATTCACTGTCTAGCAAGGTAATATCTGGTTTCAAGAAAATAAAGAAATATGAGTAATCTACAATAATATATAGATTAATAATGGAAGAACGACTTGGAGAAATGTATAAAGATGATTACACATTCTTCAAAAATATAATAGAATAAAAGATGCAGAGATGGGGAAAGAAATTATGTCAGGAAAGAAGAACAAATTAAAAAGGCTCTATAAATGTATTTGATATTAGAGGATATATATTAAGGGGTGGAATGGGGTAGGGGAGGAAAAGGTGAAGCTAAAATATAAGCTTTACAAGTATGTATTTGTAATTTAAATATAGTTTTTTTAATAAAATAAATTAAAAAAAGAAGAAACATTATTGTATCCCTTATAGATGGGAAGAGATTAAAGGATTGACACTTACGTGGAAACAGAAAAGATACAATCTAAACACTATTGACAAATCATGTGAATTTTGGAAGAGATATAGGAAGGAAATTGAGGGCAGCAAGACAAACAATGCAAGTTCCAAAAGGCAGAGGTTTAAGAATCAAGACGAATGGAGGAAGAAAATGAATGATCAGCAAAAGAGAATAGAGTTGGAGGAAGAGAAGAGTGGTGGGAAAGAAGAGAGGTGAGTGGAAGAAGAAGAATACATGGAGGAAGAGGAAGAGGAAGAAGAATTAGGAGGAGAGTAAGAGATACAGATGAGAGAAGGGATAATGAGAGGTGAAGGGGTGACAAGACAGGAAGAAATGAGGGATGAGGAAGACCAAGCCTTTCTGATTGAGGAATTAAATTAGGATATATTTGTTTATTGATTGATTTGGTTGAATCTACCTCTCTTTGATAAATCAGTCGACTAAGATAACAAATGAGGACATTGCTATGGAATGTCAAGAGGTGAAACAGGGGGAAAAATCACACTTTAGAAAAGAAAAACTACAATTTAATATGTTTACAAGAGACCCACATAAAGGTTGAGGACAAAAAACTTACAAAATTTGCATTTGGGCAAATAATTTATATCAGCCTCTAAGAATAGGGGAAAAAGGTAGTAATCTATGTAATGGAAAAGATGAAACCAAAAGAGGTTTTCAACAATAAAGAGTATTATTATGTAGAGTAGAAATAGAAAGGTTAAAAAAGAAAATACTAATTGTAGGGATTTACTGCCCCAAGTAAACAAAGGAAAATTCTGTAAAAAATTACACAGCGAATTAATGGAACTAGATTATGAGAATTTGATTATTATGGGAGACTTCAATGGGGTAAAAGAACCCAAGTTAGATAGGAAATCGGGGGGGGGGGTTTACTACAAATCAAGGAAAATTACCTCAATCTTTTTTCAACATGGTGGAAGACATAGAAATGTGTGATGGATTGGAGGCACCTATATAAATGAAGATGTGAATACATATTTTGTACTGTAAGACATCATTCTCTTTCCAGAATTTATATGTTTTTCTTGACTAAACCTATGGTTAAGGATATTCTAAAAATAGAGGTGTAACCCAGAACGATCTCTGATCACAATCCTCTAATTCTCACCTTAAAATAAGTTAATAAGATATATATTTGGAAACTAAATGAAGAATTGTTATATGATCAAGACATTATTACAAAGACAAAAAATGTTATCAATCTCTAGTTCAAGGAAAACATGTCTGATGAAGTGAATATGACAACAATATGGGATGCAAGCAAATCAGTATTGAGAGGCCATTTTATCCAACAAAATGGAGAACTGAAAAAGAATAAAAAGGAGAAGATTACAAAGCTTATGAAGATCCTAGTGGAAAAAGAGAAAGAGTTAAAAAAGAAACCATCCAATAAAAAGATAATTGAAGAAATAAAAACAATGCCAAAAACAGATCACATTGGAAAATGTAATCAAAGTAGAAAAAAACCTGAAGATGACAAATCAAATAACATTTTAGTATTCCAACAAGGTTGGAATAGGCTGGCTCAAAAATTAGGAGAAAAGAAAGGGAAAGCATCCATAACAAAAATTGAACTGAACAATGAAATCTATACTCATCAAGAAAAAAAATAAAAGAAATATTTCAAGAATTCTATTCAGGATTGTACAAGGAACAAACAATAAAGACAGAAGTAGTTAAAAATACTTGGAAGGAACTAATTTCCCCACTGCAACAGAAGAACAATATCAGAGGCTGAATGAAGAAATTACAAAACGATAAGATTAGGGAAGCAATTAAAAATTGAAAGGGTGGGAAAGCTCCTGGGCTAGATGGCTTTACATCAAAATATTATACCATTTTTATAGATGAATTGATTATCCCATTAAAATTAACAATGAATTCAATTTTAAAAGAAGGAATCCTCAAAATTTGGAGAGAGGCAAATATTGTGGTACTCCTGAAGGAAGGTAAATGTATAACAAATCCAACAACAAACCCAAAGAATGTTAGGCCAATTTCACTCCTAAATCTAGATTATAAATTTTTTTTACTAATGTTTTAGCTAACCAATTGAAAACATGTATGCAATATTGGATTGATGATGATCAAAGAGGATTTCATCCCAAAAGACAAATGAGAGAGAATATGAGAATCATACTAAATGTGCTAGAATACTATGAATGACATTGTGACAAGAAATTAGGATCATTTTTGTTGACCTTGAAAAGGCATTTAATTCAGTAAACTGGAGTGTAATTATGAGATATTGGACAAAATGAACTTAGGTAACAAATTCAGTACATGGATAAATTTATGAGAACCAATCAGCTCAAATATCTATAAATGGGGAAAGAACTAAAAGCTTTCTAATAGAAAGAAGAATGAGACAAGGCTGCCCTGTGTCTCCTCTGCTTTTTCTATTAGCAATAGAAAATTTGATAAAAAGAATTAAATAAGAAAAGGAGGTAAAAGGACTAAAAATAAAAAAGCATAATTTCATAATTAGAGCCTTCACCTATGATTTGGCAATAATATTGGATGATCCATGCTTAAGTGCAGAATTTTTGATACATATAATAGAAAAATTTGGCAACATTATGGGTTGTAAAATAAATAAAGAAAACTCAGTGTTCCTAACTAAAAATCTTACAGTGGCAGAGGAGACAGAAACAAGAAAGAAAATGGGTATACCCCCCCCCAAAAAAGCCAGTAAGGTATTTAGGGATTAACATTTCAAGTAAGACTATAGATATCTCCAGAAAGAACTATAAGAAAATCTGAGGAGAAATAATAATAAAAAACACAGAGATTTAATAAAATGGAATAGAGGAAAAACTATCATTAATGGGCAGACTTTCCATGATAAAAATGCTAGTACTTCCAAAATTAATATTTTTCTTTCAAATGATCCTGATAATAATACCAAAGAAGGTATTTAAATTATGGCACAAAGAAATTTCATCATTTATATGGGAAGGGAAGAAGCCAAGGGTTTGACTAAAAATATTACAAGATTAAAAGAAGGGGGAGGTCTAGGAGTCCCAAATCTGGGACTATATCATGAATCATATTGTCTAACTTGGTTAAGGAAGTGGGTAACAATTGAAGATTGTAGGCTACTTGAATTCGAAGGTGAGGGATTATGTTATGGGTGGCACACATATCTCGACTATGAAAAAGAAAAAAATCAATAAAGAATTTAACAGCCACTGTATTAGATCTTTGATGGATGTATGGAAAAGATATAGAACTATAGTAATTGGGAAAATGCCTAATTGGATTTCACCACAAAAGGCATTTCAAAGAGGGGAAATGATCCAAAAAGTAAATTGGCTTATATATAAAAATTTGTTAAAAAACAAAATGGTGAACTAAAATTGAAATTCCTCAAATAATTACTAAAAGAAGGCTATGAATTAAATTGGTTTCCATACAGGCAGATTTTGGAATGTTATAAAATGGACAAAATTTTTCCATTTTATAGATAAAGATAAAGCATCGGAAATTAGTAAAATTATTACCCAAGAGCCAAAAGGTTTAATCGGAAAGGTATATAATATTTTACTGAAAGTGAAACTGGAAGATGAAATGTCAAGGAGGTGATGGTAAAATGGGCAACAAACATTGGACACACATTGGAATTGGCCAGATGGGGAAATAACATGAAGAAAGATGAATAAATATTCACAGAGACTAAGATAAAACTATTACAAAATTTACTTCTACTGGTACTTAATCCCAGACAAAATTTCAAAAATATACAAAAATAAAAACAATATATGTTGGAAATGCAAAGAGGAATCAGGAGCTTTCTATCATTGTTGGTGGTCATGTAAAAAGTAAGGAAATTCTGGGATATGGTTAATGAAACAATACGTGAAATGTTAGGTATTAGGATACAAAGCCAACCTGAGTTGTATTTGCTAAACATGTTTAAGGATAAGTTAGAGAATGAATATGGTAAAATTCTCTTTTACATGACCACAATGGCAGGATATCTCTGGTGCAAAAACTGAAATCTGGAGATATTCCTAAGAGAAAAGAATGGTTGGTGAAACTATATGATGAGATTGAAATGGACAAGCTGACATTACTATTAAGAGGAGAAACAATAGACCAATTTAATAAGGATTGGATGAAAGTAACAGGTTATTTTAAAAAAATATAAGGGGAGACATAGCAAAAGGGAATATGTAATACTTTTCTTCCCTGAGAAATTCTGGATTTTTGGTTGGCTTGTTGTCAGACAGAAGGTAGATTTAGTTAAGTTACACAAATAAGATATTGATGTAGGTAAGCTATTTTTAAAAAAGCAAGAATGAGTAAACAAAGAAAAGATAAAGCACAAATAAAGTTTCAAGAAATAAAGAAAATTGAATGTCAGGGAAACTCAAGAATGTAACAATTAGTGACTAATATGAAGGAAGAATGGTAAGAATGATAGCAAGAAAGAAGAAGAATGTGAAGAAGGTTAGAGTATGTGAGAATAAGGTATGAGGATGTATGGAAGGAAGGAGAGAGAAGAGTAAAGAGGAGAAAGTAAGAGGAGAATAGGGACAGGGAGAGGAAGGTAAAGGAAGTATATATGGAGAAGGGTAAAGAAGTTATGGAGAGGGAAAGAGGAAGAAGGAAACAAAATAGTTAAGTATAAAAGAAAGTAAAGGTTAGGTGGGAAGGTGAAATAGAGAATAGAGAAAAGGGTAATGGGTTAAGATAAGAAAAAAGATCATGGACTCAACAATATGATATTTATAAGGGATGGTATGGAAGGGTGAATGATTGAATTAAATTGTAAGATTGTTTAACAACAAATAGGATAAGTAGATAATCAGATGATGCACATGTAGGTATGTTATTTTCTTTTATTTTAAAATATTGAATGTGTTGTTTTAAAAGTTTAATAAACATTTATTTAAAAAAGAAAGAAAGAAAACATGAGTATTATCTGAACATTAAAATTTCATTTTGTAGTGGTTCATTCCTACTTGCAAAACAGCATATGATATATTTAAGGGATGCCTCTGTGAAACAAAAAATATCATGGACAGTTTTCTTAGTAGCTTTAGAGGAGGGACATCCTAACAACAAATAAGTTTAAATGTCTACAGTGTATAGTGAAAATATAACCTCGTAAAACCTGGGAAGTAATTCTTTTTACCAGCAGAAGACAATGGGAAGTAAATCAATGTGACTATATGTAATCTGACAGTAATAAGAATATTGAAGGAATGTGGAAGTGCAGAGAAGTTGTTTTAGGAGATTCAATAGTAATTACATTTCAATAGCAATAGTAGTGTCTTCAAGGGATCAGCCTGCCATTAATTACAGTGAAATGTCCATCTTTGGTGGAAGATAATAGCAAGTGACAACATGCATGTCCTATAGTCCTAAACTAGTCCAAAGCTAACAAATTGCTTTCAGTTGTGTCCACAAGGAAAGATTCAGCTGCCAGTCAAGTTGGCTACTACACATGAATAGAAAGAGAGGACTGTTTTGTTCTTTGTTTCAGGCAGCAAGATGTCTGAAAACATCTCCAGCCCCCCCCCCCCCCATCCTCTACTACTCTGCCCAGCTCCTGAAAACTCTTATGTGGGTTTAGAGCAGGGCTAGGCAACCTAAAGCCTGGGGGCCAGATGCGCCCCCCCCAAGGCCTTTGGACTGGCCTGGGGCCGGTCCTGCCACCACCGCCAGTGCCGCCTGCCATGATGATATTGATTATTGTTGTTATTACTTGTTCTTGGGGAATTCTTGGCAAAATCTCCACAGGGGTTTTGCCATGGCTTTTCTGGGGCTGAGAGACTGTGCATGCATTTTTTTTAAAATCATTTTTATTTATTTATTTATTTATTTAGGGTGCTTCGGCCCCCCAGTTGTCTGAGGGACAGCAACCTGGCCCCCGGCTCAAAAAGGTTGCCTACTCCTGGTTTAGAGTGTGTTGATATTTTAATTACAAATAATAATAATAATAATAATAATAATAAATTTTATTTATATACCGCCCTATGGCAAGACAATCCGGGCGGTGTACAACAGTAAAATACATACAGCTTAAAACAGTATAATTCCCTCCTCCCCCCCCCCTTAAAAAGTTATTAAATCACATCTCAATTAAAACAATTTACAATTAAAACAATAACAAATTAAGAATAAAAAAATACAAACCAACAAACCCCTGCAACTTCAAGTTCTGAAAGGGGACTATAAAACATTCCTAAGAAGGGGGAGGTTACTGTTGACTCTATCCTAAATGGGCTTTGGTAGGCTGGTGGGTTTCAAAGGTAATGCAAACCAGGGATACAGCAAAGTTGACGCTTGGTTGCTTTTTAATGCAAGATATTCAAGCTTTCTTCTGAGGCATCATTTTTCTTCACTTATGAAAAGACCTTAGAACTCATTTGTGGCAACACCAGTTGTGATGCATTAGTCTCTTCACTTGTGAAGATGAATGCCACATCAGATCTAAGTCATTATGTCTTGCTTCCACGTATAAATCCAGATGCAAAGAGAAGACAGAAAAAAACAACAGTGAATAAGAGGACATTCCCTGGAGGTTTGGTAAAGGGATAGCAAACCCTTTGTTGCAGAAATTGGACAGATACTTTAATAAATCCTGCTGATACATCCCTCTTTTGACACATTCCTTCAGGCATATGCCATTAAAACACTCAGACCCTTCGTTCAGACAACATATGGCTCTACATTCTGTGGATACCACTGGTGATTGGTAAAGACCCTCTCAAACTGCTAGAAGCTGTAGATGAGGAAATAGCTCTGAAAGAGTCATTTTTCAACTTCACAGAAGGACATTGTCCCCATTAGGAAATGAAGCTTGAGCACCACTTAAGTGTATCTTTTCTTCTATTTCACAGTCTTTCATATATCCATCATAGTTTAAGGTGGGGAAATAGTACATGGTGATCCCAGAAAGGGGGAAAAAAAAGAAAATGACAATTGAAGTGCCAGTGACAATGACAACAGCAGCAATGATTGAGGTTGAGAACTAAAGATTCTGCTATCCCTGAAGTTTATTTTTTTTTCCCATTGGGGTATCTCTCTCTCTCTTTCATTTTTCTAGGAACATAAAGCACTTGCTATGATATAGATTCATTACTGGGGCACTAGTAGTGTTGTCACAATTAAAATTTCCATGAAAATTTCCATGAAACAGTATAATAGCTGGAGACAAGGAAGTAGTCAAGAAAGAAAGAAAGAAAGAAAGAAAGAAAAGGGAAAAAGAAAATTGGGTCCTGATAAACTGAAGTCTATAAGCCTATAAGTATTGATTGTTATGCACTGTGCTATGTGGCAAGCCTATCTTATTAGGCTATATAAAACAGCACTTGCTGTTAGTGCTGATAGAGGTGGTGGTGTCTTGTCTTCTTAGAATGATAGAATTGAAGTTGGAAATTATCGTTAGGGTCATCTAGTCCAGCTCTGCTATGTAGGAATGCAAAGCTCTTGTGAGAAGGCTATCTAACCTCTGTTAAAGACATCCAAAGAATTAACTCTTTCTCTGCCTCAATTCTCTCCCACCCCACCCTTCGCTCTAACTTCTGGTATCTTTCTGATGTATTCTTCACAACTTTCTCCCCCCACCCTGCCATCTTGTCTCTTCCTTTTCTCTTATTTTCCCACCTAAATCTGTACAACAGACAGCCACTATGTTTGAGGGAAATAATCTACCTGTTCACAACTGTTGCTCTATTTTTACAAGATGACCCTTTGCAGGCAAATAACTCCATTCCAAACTTCACTTTTATTGTTTTATTGACACTTACAGCTTTGATTCATGAGTTTGTTGTTGCATGTGCATGCACTTCTCCTTCTCCTTTCCAGGCTTTTCCCCGGGTAGATAGGGGAAAGAGGGGTGCTCATGTGCTCCTCCTGCCTCCCCTATGGTGCCTTGACCAGTTTGCCTGGGGTGCCTGGAACAGGGTGGGGTGGGTGGTTTGTGTGTGTGCATGCACTGCTCTTGCTCCTCTGATACCTTGGCTGGCTTGCCTGGGGTCTCCATGTTGCCTTCAAATATGGTAATATCTGAACACTCCTATTGTTAATTAATTCCTCTAATCTTTTAGATGGATATCCTCATATCCTCCAATTCACCTTCTCCTCTTTCTATCTTTGATTACTGAGATCTTGTTCCCCACATTGTATGCCAATAATGCTCACCCCTCCCCACCCTTAAGGAGATCACTATTCAATGGCTCATTCAAGACGTGGGACTCACCCCACGTACTCCTCCTCTTGGTTTGTTTCTGTTAATTGTTGTTTGTATTGTGTTATGGTTAATTGTTTGTACTTTTGGGCATATCATTATTTGATATTGAAAGGTATCCTGTCCAATGAACTTTTCACACAGGCCACATTGTACTTCCCAAACAATGACCAACACATCTTTTCTGGCTTCTTTCCTACAAATCATAGGGGAGAAGATAAAAGCTGAGCTGGCAGCTCTTGACAATAGAAAAAGTCAAACTGGCTTATATTACACAATAATAATAATAATAATAATAATAATAATAATAATTTATTTATATATCCGCCTCTCCCTGCGGATCGAGGTGGGAGCACAAAATAAAAGAAAGTACAATAAGCTAAAACATGACAATAAAACCACAATAAAACAGCAGCATAATTAATAGAATTACTTTTAATTTTTTTTGCAAAGTTACAAAATATTAAAATTACAGTGTAATTACTAATGTCAGGCTGTGCAGTGGGTGATAATGATCTTTTTTGGGAGGTCTTTGACCTTATCTAAATCTTACTACTATGAATTTAACCAGGTGGGCTTCATGCCTGGCAGACACCTGGCAGACCCAGTCTTCAGGGTACTCAATATCATCCACCATTCCAACCAAAGACTCCTCTAGCCTTCCTTTTGCTTGACGCTTTAAAGCCCTTGACAGGTTGGAATAGCCGTTTCTTTTTGGGGTCCTTCAAAGAATGGATTTTGGAGATGGCTTCATAGGAGCACTCTACCTTATCTATGAGAAATCAGAGGTGATGTTGTTGGTCAATTGCCTCAACTCAACACCTTTTGCACTTTACAGGGGCACCAGACAAGAATGCCCATTGTCATCTCTCCTATTTGCACTGAAAGTAGAGTCCTTGGCTAGCATGATTTGGCATAATGCTGATATCATTGGCCTTTGCATTAACAACCAACACAATGAGGTTGCACTTTATGTTGAAGATGTGTTGATTTTTTTAATTGTACCCATAATGATCATTTCTGCCTCTAAAAAGGACAATTGAATTCTTTGGTAGTTATTCAGGTCTAAAAATTAACTTTAACAAATCCACATTAATGACTCTAAGCACTTCATATCAACAGCAAAAATCTTGTCAGGACGTAATGGGCTGCAATGTCTTCCTTCAGGTTTTTCCTATTTGGGAATAAATATCATGAAAGACATCCAGCAGCTCATACCTCAAAATTATAACCCAGTAGACACATGGATGCTATGTAAATCTACAGAATTGAAGACTTTCCATCCTTAGTAGGATTGCATTAGTTAAGATGTTTATGATCCCTTGGAAGTCGGGTCTAGAATTTGGGATATGTGGTTGATGGAGAAACCGTCTGCTGTAACAAGGTTTTGCATTGGCCACAAAAGGACTGACACATTTCAAGAATACTGGATGATTTTTATTGATTATGTTAATCATCACTCCCACTGGATCCAGCCTCCTACTTCAAAGATGGATCTTTGGACAGAAACTCTACATCTTGACAAGCCAGACTCTCTGGCTCTTGCTGAAAATTATTTTTTTGATTCTACTGCAGAATAACTACTCATCAGATAATACCTTGGCTATTGTAGTTAATTGTTGCTGTTGCTGTTGTTGTTGTTGTTCCACAGACTTTATATTTTTTATTGTAAAAATTCAATAAAAATTTAATTAGAAAAAAGGATGTTAAAAAAAATAGAATCTACCACCTTTCAAAGCAGCATATTTCACTGTCAAACAATGAAGGACCTCTTCATGCACATTTCTGACTGAACATAGTTCATAGTGCAAAGGGAATCTATAGTGTTAAGATGATTGGTTTTGATTGGTTTTGATCAAGATGCCTTTTGGGTTTCTCTCATAACCCTATGCTGAAAGATACCTACATGAGCTCAAAGCTGAGCCTCACGTAGGCACTCCAAACATCTTTATTCACAACCATTTGCAGATCAAAAAAGCCAGGCTTAGGAGCTGTAAGCAGGACATTCACACCTAAAAGATTTATGAGTGCTATCCAGGATGTGTCCAGCTGACAAGTGAGATAACATCAACATCCAATCTTCCCCCCATTTTGGAAATTGTCTACTTCAAAGCAATAGGATCAGAATCCTTTGATATACAATAGCAACTCTTTGCCTCAGCCTAGTCTTAAGGGTATAAATGCTTCCCAAAATCTCAGGACAGTGGGAGTCTGGATAGATTTCATGATGCCTGTGCCATTGTGATCTCTAACTAGAGTCTCCAGCTGTATTCAATCTCCTTTCCCTGTCATAATGGCTGAATCTATCTCTTCATTCATCATTGGAGCAGCTTCCTTTCAGGTAATTATCACCATTATAAAGCCTTGTGCTTCCTATTCAAGCTAACTACTTTACTCCTGAGTTCTTGTGTGTGTGCATGTATGTTAGGGTGTTTTGTATGTTTGAATCTCTATGTATGTGTGTGCTTGCTTATTGATTTATTTTTCTCTCTTAATAAAAGTGCCATTCTTTTGGACAAATGCTGTCTCTGCAGGAACTGTTCCCTCTAGTTCCCTGCATACAATGGGTTTAGATCATATTTACTATTTTTGAGCTAATTATAAATTCCCCAAGGTCAAGTTCTTATTATAATAGTAGGAATCAAGGTTTTATCTCTGACATATGTGTATGGAATGTAATGTAGGTTTGATACAGTGGAATAAAACTGAACAAATCAATCATAATACAAGTCTAAATATTTTAACTAAAATTTATATATGGATCTAACCAGATTTCATGTATCATGGTTTAGTTACAAAATTCCTATTCGTGATTTTTTTTATAGGTGGTATATAACCCCCTTGAAAATATCTAAAATATACAAAAACAGGAGTAATTTATGCTGGAAATGCAGCAAAGAAGTAGGCTCACTTTTTCATTGCTTATGGTCATGTAAGGTGGTAAAAGATTATTGGAAAAAAGTAAATGAAATAATTAATTGTATGCTAAACAGAAAAATACAGATGCTTCCGGAGATATATCTAGTAAACATGTGGGATAAAGAGTTGGATACAAATTATGGTAAAATACTTTTATATTTAATCACAACAGTGAGATTAACTTTAACCCAAAAATGGAAGTCAGAAAGCATGCCAGATATCAAAGATTGGATATTAAAGTTTTATGATGCAATTGAAATGGATATACTCACTAAATTTTAAGAAAAATAATCAATTAGAAAGTAATAATGAAGAATAGACTCCAGTTCTGAAATACATAGAGAACCAATGGGGGAAGTTAGGAGTAATCAGCTACACATTATAAAAGAAGAAAGTAACCAATATGAAGTATAAAGTGACGAATAGGTTACAGTTCAGGATAGAAAAATAAAATAGACTAAGTAATTGGGAATGGATCACTTCATTAGTTAATAGTAAGATGATAGGAACAAATGGTACAAGGATACAAAGAAATAGACTGAAGAAACATAAGTAAGATGAAAAATTAAATTAAGAATAAACAGACTAACACAAATGGTTCAAAGAACAGGTAAGCCTAAAATTAATAAGTAGAAAACAAAGAGAAAGATAGTAAAAGAAGGTCGAGTAATAAGTTGTCTGTTAAACCACAGAAGACAAGTAGGAAGTACACGGATGAAAGAAGGAAAGTAAGAATGAAAGAGAGAGAGAGAGAAAGAAAAAAGGAGTAGACAAACAAGGAAAAGGAAAGGAGAAATGGAAAGAAAAATGAAGTGGAAGAAGGTTAGAGCAAGTAGATAAGTAAAATGAATGTAGAGAAGGTGAAGTAGAGGAATATGAAGGTGTAGAAGGAAGTAGGTGGGGTGAGGAAAGAGAAGGGAAGGAAAGGAAGGAATGAGATACGGTGCAGAAGGAATTAGGTCAGGGATTAGTTAAGGGGGGGTAAAGATAGTGTTCAAAAGAATTAAGTAAATAGAAGGAAAGTAAGATATAGAATGACTGTTGAAATAATATATGAGGATTCAATGAGCTGATTTTTCCTTGTTTGAGTCTGTATTCTTCTTTCTTTCATTAGATCGATGTAGACAAATATATAGGTAGGCAAGTATAAATGTTTGTGTTTGTATGTTTGTATGTGTTTGTATAATTTTAACTAATAATTTTTTTATTTTAAAAAAATTCCTATTGGTGATTTATGCTGATGTAATGAAAAACCCCATGATAGTTTTGCCTCAAAGACAAATAAGTTGAAGGGACACAACAGCAACAAGGTTTGACTTATGTCATTGAAATCCACTATTATAGTTGTTACAGAGATCAGAATTCTCTACGAACTATGGCTGCATCCACACTGCAAAAATAATCCAGCCTGACACCACTTGAACGACCTTTGCTCAATGCTATGGAATTCTGAAAATTGTAGTTGTGTGAGACATTTAGCCTTTTGGTCAAAGAGCTCTGGTACCACAACAAACTACAATTCCCAGAATTCTCTAGCATCAATCCATGGCAATTAAAGTGGTGTCAAAATGAATTATTTCTTCAGTGTGGATGCAGCCTCGTTAATGACCTTTTCTCAGCTGCCTTTTCTCAGCTGCTGTTCCCTAAACTTGGTTGTTTTTTGGTCAGTGGAGATCAGGGGAGCAGCAAAAAAGCATCCAGATCTGTTTCTATATCTGGATACAGAACTATGAAATAATCTGCAGGGTTTTATTGTTATTTACTAATATTCTTGTATTGTTTTAAATCAATGGTGTTTTAATTATATTTCTATTGATTATTTTTAAACAACCATTTTAAAGCATTTTGTTTTAATTTATTCTGTGAGCCACCTTGGGTGCCATGTTGAGAGAATGGTGGGACACAAATGTAATAAAACACAAGATCTTCAAGTCATGTACAGCTTCATGAACAATGCATCTGACTGGAGCCCCTCAGGCCTAGAGGAAAGGGACTAGTGGATCTGCATAGAGGATAGGAGAGAATGGCCCTTTTACATAAACAAGCAGACCTTTGTTTTCAAGCCCATCACTTCCTTTGACTGTCAAGGTCAACAATGGAGGAAAATATGGGATCCATCATTGAATGAAAAATTAAATGAGAAAAATAAGGAAATAAAAAGACAAAAAGAGAAAATATTAATTAAAACATGGATATCTTTTATTGAATTTATGAGATCTGGATCTGGAACAGTAGGCCCTTGTGGTCCACACTGGTGATTTTGGAGAGGCCTGTTGGATATAGATTGAATATGCAGAGAAGGGCAATTAATATGATATTTAGACTTTTAAATACTGAATAAAAGATCTCATCACTATTATGGAAAAATGATGATTGATTAGATATACCAGGCTGATACTATTATTCTCATATTTAAGGGTTTCTGTGTCTGTTGTGCAATTTTCTGTTAAAAATAAATTGAACAACATTTAGGGCCTCTGCAGACTGGCTCAAAGGGCCAGCCTGAGGGTAGAGTTGGAGCAGGGCAGCTGCACGTCGGCCATCCGGACCCCATGCCAATGCTGCCCTGACACTGTGTGCCATTATGCATGGTGTGTGGCATCCGGACGCCCTCCCGGTACTGTGTTTAAACACGTGTCACCGAAAGGGCACTGAAGAGCTGCAGCGCCGGCTCTTAGGGTGGCCTTTTGCCACCCCTAAAAGGAGCGACATTTTGCCAGTCTTTTCATGTCAGCAAAAGGGAGGATCAGGGCTGCGGCGTAGGGTTGTTGCGGCTCCAATCTGCCACTTCCGGGGGCAGCCCAGAGCTGACCGTCTGCAGAAGCCCATATGCTTCATCTTAAAATGCAATAATAAAAATTACAGTGCCCACTTGTTATAACCCCCTGCCTAAGTAAACAGCGAATTGCCAAAGGCCAAGCTTAATAAAAATGATTTTGGCCTCCAGCAAAAACAAACAAACAATAGAGTGAATTTAACATAGCTGTTTCTTGGAAGCAAGTTCCAAGAGGCATCACTAAGGAAGCCACCTCTCACATCCCCATCAACTATGCCCCCAAAGGGGGCAGAACCAGATAAATACATTAAACATTAAGACAAAATATTACATGTTAAGAAAAATAAATGCAGTATGATGCTTATGCATATCTGTACTTACAATTTGTAAAACATGACATATCTTTCCAATGTAGAATTCTCACTATTTTTCTACTAAAGTGAGATGTGAAAAAAAACCTCATTATTTCCTAACTGGAGGAGTTCTGTGAAAGTTACAATTTTCAGTAAGAATGGCAACATTTCTTTTTTTGTTTTGTTTTGTTTTATCTTTCACAATATACATGAATAACACAGATTCATTCATTCTGGCAGTGATCACATAAATTTTGAATATAAGCCAGTTTTGGAACCATAGTCTGCACACTTTGGGGAGGAACTGATTTTGCTGGGCCCAAGAGAGAGGAGGCCTAATAAAAGGTCATTGTGCACATCATTGTGGTGTTGAGCATGAGGGGATGGATCCAAAATGTTTATTAGACTATGGGCCTTTACAGACTGCCAGAAATAATGCAGCTTGAGGCCACTTTAACTATCCTGGCTTAGTGCTAGGGAATCATGGGAATTGTATTTTTTTTTTCTTGGACATTGAGCCTTCTCTGTCAGAGAGTTCTGGTGCCACAATAAACTACAGTTCTCATGATTCCTTAGCACTGATCCAGGACAGTTAAAGTGGCCTCAAGCTGCATTATTTCTTGCAGTCTGTAAAGGCCCTATATCCATCTCCTATGCATCTTCTGTGGATCTGGCAGTTGAACCACCTGCTCTCCCTTTATGCCATGTAAGCATTGTTGGTTGCTTCTCGGCTGGTTAGGAATTTTTCCACAAGTCTTTTTTCCTACCTTAAACTGTATCTTAGGGAATTGGCAATTAGCTTGGTGGGTATTAATATGAATAGGCACTTGGCAAATAGTGGGAGGAGAAAAGTAAGTTCATGGCAAACAACTAGAGCACCAATTTTGGTGAAGGGATGGCCTCTGAAAGTGCTTGTTTAAGTCATGGGACTAAGCGGGCTTGCAGACTGCCAGAAATAGTGCAAATTGAGTCCACTATAAGGGTTAAGGTTAGTGCTAGGGAATCATGGGCATTGGTGTTTTTTTCTGGGACATTGAGCCTTCTCTGTCAGAGAGCTCTGGTGCCACAATAAAATACAGTTCTCATGATTCCCTAACCCTAACCCTTAAAGTGGACTCAATTTGCACTATTTCTGCAGTCTGCAACCCCTCTACATGGGTGGATCTAGGTGTTGCTCTCTCACTCTAGGTCATGTGACTTGGGGAGGGATTCCCTGGGTTTGTCTTCCAATAGGGATGGCCAGGGAGCAACCAACGTATTTGGATTCTTCTTGGGGCTCTTGTGTTTTTCCAGGGGAAGCTGAGGAGGAAGTCTTGTGGAGACATATTGGCTCAGTTGCTCCCTCACCAGATTGCTTCCCCCTATTGCTTAATTAATTAAATAGTTTAATAGTTTAATAAAGTAGTTAACTTTTCTACTTAAACTTTTATTAATGACTTTATATAGTTTTTGTATGTATTGTTCTTAAATATGTTGTCAGCTGCTTTAAGTCCTATTATTGGGAGAAAAGTAGGATATACATGAATTAAACAAGCAAACAGACAAATAAACAAATAAGGCAACTTTTTTGCCTTCACCTTTCTACATTAGAGACTTTGAGTCACAAGATATCTTGCAGCCAACAAGGATGAGGTGGACAGCCAAAGCATTCATCCAGGAGAAGATGAGAATTCTTTCCTAATCTGCATCAGAGAGAATGAGATTGTCACACAGCAATGTTACGATAGCCGAACGTCTTCCATTTTAATATTAGAAATATGGTGAGGCTCATCCCTTCATGACCCTGAATGTAGCCACCATAAGCTCTCAAGCATAGGGTCAAGTTGGTAGTTTAGGAGTTGCAAAAAGGGCTGATTCACTCTCACACACCACAGGAAGACTAGGCAATTTAATCAAGGAGCTGCCCATTAATTTCCAGGTACAATGTTTGTTCCTGTCTCTCACTCCTTTGGATTACCTGCAACAGGTATCTATTATTTAATTCTCACCTTGGAAGCAATTATCTCATACTATTCAGACCATTGTCCATGAGACCCCCTGGTCCTTTGCCCCAGATGGGATTCTCCTATAAAAACCCCAATGTCCCAGTGCTCCTTTGACTAGTTTGGTTTGCAGGCAGATACACTGTCACTCT
This sequence comes from Phrynosoma blainvillii, assembly GCA_026167975.1. NCBI lineage: Eukaryota > Metazoa > Chordata > Lepidosauria > Squamata > Phrynosomatidae > Phrynosoma > Phrynosoma blainvillii. The sequence goes on from JANUYF010000003.1 coordinate 273,681,617, forward strand.
GAACTCTGCTAGACCCATCTTGCCACTACTCCTCTGAGCGATCAGGAATGGCCAAGTCCCACATTTTATCTTCCATCCTGCATCTTCTGGACTGGTAATTATCACCATTAGTGGAGCCTTAATTTCTATTCCAATCTAACACTGTTATTTCCTAGTTTCTTGTGTGCATGTGTGTGCATTATGTGTGTGTGCTTCCCCCTTTAATAAAATATAGCTAAAGGAAGACTTCTGCCTGCATGGTTCTTTGCCTCTTCACCTCCGTAAACTTTGGGACAGTATCCTGGGCTGCTTATAACTCAGCCATAATTTGAGCTAGTATAAAAATTCCCTAAGCCTTATAGTCACAGTGAAATTCCACTGGGACAGATGTGGGATCTAAAACTCAAAGACAGATCCTATTGCATTGCTTTGTGGCTGGACAGTAGACAATCTGTATGCAAACCAGGCTTCTGTGGGCTTCTCCTGCAGTTTTTCGTGAATGGAAAGTTCCCTTATTTGAAAAGCTGCAGGAGAAGCCCGGAGAAGCCTGGGTTGCATATGAGCTGCCTACTACCCAGCCACAGAACAATACAATAGGATCTGTCTTTGAGTTTTAAATCCTGTGTCTATCCTGATGGGACTTCGCTGTGCAATAATCTCCAAAGTGAAATTGAAAATTCCTAGATCCACACTCAATTCACCACCAGAAGCTCTGATTTTGGAATGCTGGTGAGGATTCCACCACATGTCTTTAAAGTAAGAAAATTAAAGTATATTCGGCAAGATTGCTCTCTCACACACACATCAGTAGAATTCACTGGCTCAGGTTAGGATTTGAATTTGAAGTCCATATTGTTAATCAGCTTAATGAGCATTTGACTCTTAGAGCCTATAAAGCCTATTGTTTTTCTTGAAGGTGTTGCTTGGAATATGCTGACCCTAAATGTGCTAATTGCTGTTAAGATATGAGCTTGTACTGTTCCCACAGTATATTCTATGAAAAAACAAAAACAAAATATACTCTTGAAGCACATGGCAGTCTAAAGGAAGGTCTCCTGCTCACATGTCTCTATTCTTAAAGAATATCTACTCATTTAGATTTGTAAGCTGAACATGATTTTGAGAGTTTTCCAAATAGATTAATTTGATAAGTAAATTTGGAAATGCTGGCTATGATCCAGCTTATTTTAGGATATTGTTTATTGTCACTTTTTATGTGCTTTCTAATGTTAAGTAGAATGAATATATATTTGGATTTAAAATCTATGCTGACAATTCTTAGTCTAAAGAGGAAGTAGTGGTCACAATTTATAAGATGGATATCAAGCTTAAAAGGTGGCTGTAGCTTGGTGTAGGACTTACTATAACAAGAAAATTGGCTATTATGATATGATGAAGTCAATATCCAACAGTTTTTCTTTTACGTAAACTTCTATAGATACAGATATGGGCCTGAGTCCCTTTTGGTGAGATAGAATATGCCAGTTAGTATCTATACTATGACAGTACTCTTTTCTCTAACCCCAAAGAGGGAAGCCAAACTGTGTGAACTAGGGATTTAAATAGTCAGCTTTTTTTAACCATGTATGTAGGGATGAATAATTTTCATAATTTTCCTCTTGCTGTGGAGAAAACAAATACGTGTGTGCAGTTCTCATCCAGTATTCCCACATGTTCTAAGAAATTATGTTGTGCAGAAATACACTTTCTTTTCATTGAAAATATTTTCCAGACAGACATGGGTTTCTTTATGCAACATTGCTATTTTATTTTTGGGTTTTTTTTTTACACAGAACCCAGCAATCTTGCACCACACACACACACAAATGGAAAAAATGTTTTTACACAAAATGTGTTTTCCATACAGTCCCCTCCAGCTTTCATGCAAAAGGTCATATGTATTTCTACACAAAACTAAAGTCTCTCCCCCCCCCCCGCTAAAACTTTGAGTTGTGCAAATATTGGGTGAAAACAAAAATTCCCACCATTGTATTACTCTTCCCAACCTGGCTACCCATATGTCAGGAAATTTTTTCAGGAAAAAAAGAAGAAGAATACTGGTGATAATATGGACTTCAAATTTAAATCCCAACCTGAGACAGTAAATTCTACAGATGTGTGAGAGAGATAGTAGTCTTGCTGAATATACTTTAATTCTGAGGCTCCATAGACTGGCACAAAGGGCTGGCCTGGGGTGGAGGGGCGATGCAGCTGCACGCCGGCCACCCTGACTCCACCCTGACACTGTCCTGACACCGCACATGCATCTGCACTGCAACGCAGCATCAGGATGCCCTCTTGGCACAGCGTACACACACGCTGCACCAAAAAGGTGCAAAAAAAAAAAAACATGTCGCCAGCTGTTAGGGCAGCCTTTTGCCATCCCGAAAAGGAGCAGCATTTTGCTGCTCTTTTGGGGGTGGCAAAAGGAGGATTGGGGCCATGGCGTGTGGTTGCCACAGCAATGATCTGCTGCTCTCATGGGCGACCAAGAGCAACCCCAAATGGGCCATCTGTATCAACCCTCTACTACTCTAAAGACAACAGTACAACAGATTGTGCATCGACCAATGCAAAGAAATACAAGACAACAGCAAAAAGGGAAGAACAAGAGATCTATTTCACAAGATCCAGGAAGTCAAAGGAATATTCAAACCAAGGACTGGGATGCTCTATGACAATAAAAACAAACAAACAAACCATAATTCAAGATCAGGAATGAATAAAAAGATATTGGATTCAATGCACAGAAGAATTATACAAAAGAAATGACAAAATGAAGGACATATGGCATGAAGAGCCATATGAAGATGAATCTCAAATTCTAAAAAGATGGAAACTGCATTAAGAGAAAAAGCAAAAAAAACAAAAACAAAAACAAAAACAAAAACAAATCACCAAGAACAGATGATATTCAAATTGAACTGTTGCAATCCACATTGACAGAGTCAACTCTATTGCTAACCAATATATGTCAACGGATATGGAAAACATAACTATGGCCAACAGATTGGAAGCAATCAATATACATCCTGATCCACAAAAAGGGAGACACAAGATATTGCAGCAACTATAGGACCATAGCACTGAAATCCCATACAAGCAAAATCATGCTCAAAATTTTGCAACATAGACTCCAACCAAAAATGGAGAGAGAAATACCAGAGGTCCAAGCAGGGTTCAGGAAAGGAAGAGACACAAGGGACCACATTGCAAACATACAATGGCTAATGGAGTGCACCAGGGAATTACAAAAGAAAATCAGCATGTGTTTTATAGACTATACCAAAGCCTTTGACCACATAGATCATAAAAAGTTATGGAATGCCCTTAAAGACATGGGAGTGCCAACACATCTGATAGTTATGATGAGGAATCTGTACTCAGGACAAGAGGCTACTGTCAAAACAGAACACAGAGAAACAGAAAGTTTCCCAGTTGGCAAAGGGGTCAGACAAGGCTGCATCTTCTCACCCTATCTATTCAACTTTTATGCAGAACATATTATAATAAAAGCAAGCTTGGACACAGAAGAAGGAGGAGTGAAAATAGGAGGAAGGAATATCAACAATCTAAAATATGCAGATGACACAATAATACTAGCAGAAAACTTCTCAGACCTGGAACACCTATTAAGGAAGATCAAAGAAGAAAGGGCAAAGGCAGGCTTAATGTTGAACATAAAGAAAACAAAAATAATGACCACCAAGGACCTTCACAAGTCCAACCTGGACAATGAAGAAATAGAAATAGTAAAAGAATTCTCATACCTGGGATAAAACATTGATAAAAATGGGGACTGCAGTCAGGAAATCAGAAGAAGATTAAGAATGGGGCGAGTGCCTATGAAAGAACTAGAAAAGGTTCTAAAATGCAAAGATATACAACTCAGCACAAAAGTTAGAATCATACAAACCATTGTATTCCCTATTACCATGTATGGATGCGAGACCTGGACAGTTAAGAAAGATGATAGGAAGAAAATCAATGCATTTGAGATGTGGTGCTAGAGAAGAGAGCTGAGGATGCCATGGACAGCCAAAAGGACAAACAAATGGGCCCTAGAGCAGATCAAGCCAGAACCCTCCCTAGAACCTAAGATGAGCACACTGAGGCTGTTGTACTTCGGATACATCATGAGAAGGGAAAACTAATCAGAAAAGACAATAATGCTGGGGAAAGTGGAGGGAAGTAGAAAGAGAGGAAGGTCACATGCCAGATGGATGGACTCTATTAAGTATGTCACAGGTATGGGGGTGCAGGATTTAATCAGAGCAGTGGAGGACAAAGGGTCTTGGAGATGTTTCATCCATAGGACTGCCATGAATAGCGATGAACTCGGGGGCAGTGAACAAAAGTCTTTCCATCTCTGGTGCAAACATTCGTTTTTATTTCTTTTAAACAAAGCTGAAATTAGAAATGTTAATCTACTCTCTTGACTAAAAGAAGACTTTAAGTAAAATTCTATATAGCCTTCCTAAAAGAAAAGAGGGAGGGAGCTAATTGGAAGAAAGAGTTTAATCAATATTTAACCACAATCAAAGTGGCTTTTTCTCATTCTTGGGTACCTAATCCAACCTAACTACTCCCATTGCCAAGCATACAAGCAAAACATCTGTAGCTGATCTTGGTGCTCAGTTAAGTTAATATTTTTTTTAAAAAATTAGTTTTATTGAAAATTAAAAAAAAATACAAAACAAACAAACAGATAACAAAACTACAACAAAAAACATACAAACATATATCTAATCTAAAACGTCTACTTCCTAAGCTGTACAGGAGGAATAAACAACAGATAATCTCAATAACTACATAATATCATGTCTATTGTACATCTCAGACATAAACTAACTTGATTACACAGTTTACACAAAAGTTACATCCAGTGATGAAATTATCTCCGAACCCTGGAGAATAAAACAGTTATATATATATATATATATATATATATATATATATATTAAATTAAGTAATTTTTCAATTGTGACTGTCGCCATTACATATTTAAATTCAATTGCATATTTAGTTACTTTTACAAAATAAAATATTAATTATATATTGTGAACTCCATTGCACCTATCTAATGATAATTCACTTTCCAAAATGTACAGTTGACTTGACATTACTTTCCCCGGATTTCTATCCATATCTTTCTATTCTTATCTGAATATACAGTGGCTATATATTAGCAATAATCACTAATGTTTAGTATTTTTTCGCAAATGCAATAGGATGTGTCTGCTTTTCAACGTCAATCTTTTCCATATATTGGTACCAAGGTTTCCAAATTTTATCAAATTCATATATCGAATTATTACCTAATAAATGTGTTAATTTCTCCATTTCATAGATTTTGTATATCTTTTTTCTCAATTCCTGCAAAGAAAGGATTTCTTTTTTCCTCCAATATTTAGCATGTCATTCTTGCTGCAGTAATTAAAAGGAAAAATAATTTCCCATGTTCTCCTTCAATATCATCCTTAACAATATTTAACAGATAAAGCTTTGGGTCAAGGTAAACTTGTATGCTCAAGAGTTCCCTTATTTCAATATTAACCATTTTCCAGAATTTTTTAGCCAATCTACAATTCCACCACATATGAAAATACGACCCCAATTTGTCCGCACACTTCCAACATATTGGATTGTATCCATTATACATTTTAGATAATCTAAGAGGCATCAAATACCAATGTTGCATTGATTTTTATAGGTTTTCTCTTAGATCCACATTAACCGTAAATTTTATTCTTTTTTTCCAGATTTTTTCCCATTCATCCAGTCTAGTTACTTGATTTACATCTTGAGCCCATTTGATCATGTAATCTTTAATTAATTTTTCTTCTAATTCCCATTCCCTTATTGTGTTGTAATATTTGGATATCATCTTTTTGGCTCTCCACTAATAATTTTCTCAAAACTTTTGTCAACGGGCCCAATTGGTTCCAATCGGCAATCCATTTTAAATCGTTCAAATAGTTGTCTGTACATGAACCAATTTACATTGTAACCTTCTTGTATCAGTTCTTGTAACATTTTTCCTCCTTCAAATTTAATCAAATCTTTATAGCTTGCCCAAGTCCCTTCATTATACAAACTTTTCATCAAGATAGCCTCCGTCGGTGAGGCCCAAAGAAGTATTTTACTACACCATTTCTTTTTATATTTTATCCACACCCTCCAACATGCTTTGCGAATAAAATGATTTTTGAATTTCCTGTCTACCTTGATTTTTTCATAAAATAGGTATGCATGAAAGCCAAATTGTAGGTCGTCCCCTTCTAATTCCAATAACCTCTTATTGTCTAACTTGAACCAATCATACATCCAATTGAGAGTGCAAGCATCATAATACCAGACTAAATTTGGGAGGGCTAGGCCTCCTCTCTCAACTGTATCTTGAAGGTTTATAGATTTAATCCTTGTTTTTTTTTTTTCTTAGACCAAATAAATTTCAGAATATCCTTATTCCACAACTTAAGATGATCCTTATTATCAATAATTGGGATAGTTTGAAAAAAAATACATCAGTTTGGGAAGAACAGACATTTTTACAGCTGTGATCCTTCCAAGCCATGATAAGTTCAAGTTGTTCCATTTTCTAAGATCGTCTTTAATTTCCTTCCAGATTCTTTGATAATTATTTTTAAACAAATCAGAATTCTTGCCAGTTAACCATACCCCTAAGTATTTAATTTTATTTTCTTTTTGGAAACCCGTTGCTGCAGTAATCACTTCTTCTTCATTTTTGGTAATATTTAATAACAACATCACAGTTTTGGTTTTATTAACTCGGTATCCTGAAACTTCCCCGTATTGCCTAAGGGTGGAGATAAGGGTTTTGATGCATTCAGTTGGATTGGATATTGTTAAAACAACATCGTCAGTGTATGCCCTCAATTTATAATTTTGCTTTTTAATTTCAACCCCTTTAATTAAATTTTCATTTCTTATTTTAATAAGTAAAATCTCCAACATAAGGATAAATAATAAAGGGGCAAGAGGGCATCCTTGCCTGATGCCTTTATGGATACTAAATTTAGATGTTTTTTCTCCATTTACCAAAATATGTGCATCCTGTTTCAGATATAATTTCTTAATCCAATTTATAAAAACATCGACGACTTCTATTTTTTCAAGAACCCGAAACATGAAGCTCCATTTAATATTGTCAAATGCCTTCTCTGGGTCCAGAAAAACCAATGCCAATTTTTAATGTAGATTTTTTTGGTGTATCTCAATCAAATTTAATAAATTCCTAAAATTTTCTTTAGTTTTTCTACCTGAGAGAAAGCCATTTTGATCATTATGTATCCAATTGTCTAAAACATTTTAAAATCTTTTAGCTAGGATGGCTGCAAATAATTTATAATCTGAATTCAACAAAGAAATTGGTCTGTAATTATTAGGGTCTAGACCAGAGGTAGGCAACCTGTCCCCTTTAAGGGCCAAGGGACTTCAGCTCCCAGAATCCCAGGAGCTATTGGCCAACATGGGACTATTGACCAACATGGCTGAGGCTTCTGGGAGCTGAAGTCCCTCATCTCTTAAAGGGGACAGGTTGGCTACCCCTGGTCTAGACTATCTTTATCCTGTTTTAAAATTAACGTGATATTTGCATGTTTGGGGGATCTCTTCTTTGAGTATATTATTCATAGTTTCTAGTAAAGGTGATGTTAATTGTGATGCAAAAATTTTATAATATTTGTTAACAAAACCATCTGGACCAGGTGCTTTGGATGTTTTTAAAACTTTTATCGCCTCTTCCAATTCTTTATATGAAATTGGTTCATTTAAGATTGCCTTCTGTGCCTGTGTCAACTTAAATACACCATTTTTTTCTAAGTAACTCTCAATTTCGGCAATGTGCTTTGGGGTTTCTTTGTATATGTCCTGGAAATGTCTGACAAACACCTTTTGTATTTGATTCTGTTTAGTGACTATTTCCGAGCCATCTCTAATTTTAGTGATAGCCCTTTTAGCTCTTTCTTTCCTCAAAATATAGGCTAATAGTCTTCTGGGTTTGTCAGCACCCACAAAATATTTTTGCTTAACAAATCTGATTTTTTTCCAATTTGTTCCACATTTAAGATACAGATTTGTTTTTGAATATATCCAATCTCATTTAGAATATCTTCACTATCAGGTTTTTCCCTTAATTTGATCTCCAGTCTCCTCAATTCCATATTAAAAATGATTTCTTTTTCTTTTCTTTTCTTATTCCATTCAATAGCCTTTTGAGTTAGAAAGCCTCTAATTACTGCTTTATGGGCATCCAAGATGACATGCATTCCCTGATTCATATTTTCTTCAAAAAAAAAATTTATTTGCTTTTTCACCTCATCACAAAGTTTCTGGTCCTTCAATATATTTAAATTTAATCTCCAATTAAATATTCTATTTCCAAATTTTAATTCCATCAATATGGGATTATGATCAGACCATACTTTGGGTAACGTCTCCACGTTTATAATTTTAGAAGTAAAATGTTATGATAACCAAATCATGTCAATTCTAGAAAAGGAATGATGCCTATTAGAATAGAAAGTGAAGTCTTTGACATTTCCGTTCTTGAACCTATGAACATCATGAAGATTCAAAACTTCGGTCAGTGTAAAGAACTCTTTAGGTAATTTGCCTTGTTTTTTCTTTATGGGTTTATTTGAGGTTCGGTCCAGCTCAGGTTGTACTACACCATTCAAGTCTCCCATCAAAATTACATTCTCATGATCCAGATCTATTGTTTTTCAGTTTTTGATGAAATTTGTTTTTATTTTCCAATGGACAGTATATGCCAATTAACAAAAAATTTATCCCATCAATTTGGATTTCTATAACAGGAAATTGCAAACAAGATGGTAAAATGTGGGCTAGACAAAGCAACTGTTACATGGATTTGTAATTGGTTGACTGGCCAAACACAAAGGGTGCTCAACAATGGCTCCTTTTCAACCTGGAAAGAAGTGACCAGTGGGGTGCCACAGGGCTCTGTCCTGGGACCAGTGCTATTCAACATCTTTATCAATGACTTGGATGACGGTATTGGGAGTATAGTTATCAAATTTGCAGATGACACCAAATTAGGAGGAGTAGCTAATACCCCAGAAGACAGGATCAAAATTCAAAATGACTTGAACAGAATAGAAAGCTGGGCCAAAGCTAACAAAATGAAATTCAACATGGAGAAATGTAAAGTACTGCACTTAGGGTGGAAAAATGAAAAGCACAGATATACAATGGGGGACACCTGGCTGAACAAGACTACGTGTGAAAGGGATCTAGGAGTCCAGGTAGACCACAAGTTGAACATGAGTCAACAGTGTGATGCAGCAGCTAAAAAGGCCAATGCAATTTTAGGCTGCATCAATAGAAGTATAGTGTCTAGATCAAGAGAAGTAATAGTGCCACTCTATTCTGCTTTGGTCAGGCCTCACCTGGAATATTATAGAATCATAGAATCATAGAATCATAGAGTTGGAAGAGACCACAAGTGCCATCCAGTCCAACCCCCTGCCATGCAGAAACTCCCAATTAAAGCACCCTTGACAGATGGCCATCCAGCCTCTGCTTAAAGACCTCCAAGGAAGGAGACTCCACTACTCTCCGAGGGAGTGTGTTGCACTGTCGAACCGCCCTTACTGTCAGAAAGTTTCTCCTAATGTTGAGGTGGAATCTCTTTTCTTGCAGCTTGCATCCATTGTTTCGGGTCCTAGTCTCTGGAGCAGCAGAAAACAAGCTTGTTCCCTCCTCGATATGACATCCCTTCAAATATTTAAACACTGCTATCATATCACCTCTCAGCCTTCTCGTCTCCAGGCTAAACATCCCCAGTTCCCTAAGTCGTTCCTCATAGGACTTGGTTTCCAGACCCTTCACCATTTTAGTTGCCCTCCTTTGGACACACTCCAGTTTCTCCACATCCTTTTTGAATTGTGGTGCCCAGAATTGGACACAGTATTCCAGGTGGGGCCTGACCAAAGCAGAATAGAGTGGCACTATTACTTCTCTTGATCTAGACACTATACTTCTGTTGATGCAGCCTAAAATTGAATTGGCCTTTTTAGCTGCCACATCGCACTGTTGACTCATGTTCAACTTGTGGTCCACCTGGATTCCTAGATCCCTTTCACAAGCAGTCTCATTCAGCCAGGTGTCCCCCATCGTATATCTGTACTTTTCGTTTTTCCGCCCTAAGTGCAGTACCTTACATTTCTCCGTGTTGAATTTCATTTTGTTAGCTTTGGCCCAACTTTCTAGTCTGTTCAAGTCATTTTGAATTTTGATCCTGTCCTCTGGGGTATTAGCTACTCCTCCTAATTTTGTGTCGTCTGCACATTTGATAACTATGGGCACCACAATTCAAAAAGGATGTGGAGAAACTGGAGCATGTCCAAAGGAGGGCAACTAAAATGGTGAATGGTCTGGAAACCAAGCCCTATGAGGAATGACTTAGGGAACTGGGGATTTTTAGCCTGGAGAAGAGAAGGTTAAGAGGTGATATGATAGCCTTGTTTAAATATTTAAAGGGGTGTCATATTGAGGAGGGAACAAGTTTGTTTTCTGCCACCCCAGAAACTAGGACCCGGAACAATGGGTGCAAGCTCCAGGAAAAGAGATTCCACCTCAACATTAGGAGGAACTTCCTGACAGTAAGGGCTGTTCGACTGTAGAACACACTCCCTCAGAGTGTGGTGGAGTCTCCTTCCTTGGACGTCTTTAAGCAGAGGCTGGATGGCCATTTGTAGGGGATGCTTTGATTGGGAGTTCCTGCATGGCAGGGGGTTCGACTGGATGGTCCTTGTGGTCTCTTCCAACTCTATGATTCTATGATTCTATGATTCTATGATTTTATGATTCTATGATTCATTTGAATCATCATAAATATTTTTTGGTTCCTGATTGGTATTTACATATAACGCCAGTCCTCTTTTTTTAAAAAATTGAGAGGCAGATACAAATTCCATTCCTAATTTAGGACATCTTAAATGTTTGATATCTTTTTTTTTAAATTCTGGTCTCCTGGATACAACATATATCCAATTTAAGTTTTTGTAAATTATGAAAAAAAATATCTTTCTCTTCTGGGGAGTATTCATCCCCTGTACATTCCATGTTGCTATTTTTATTTGTTTATCATGACCCATTTGCAATCCATCAAATATTGTTATCTAGTTTCACTTAGCATAGGGTATAGCAAATAATCCAAATTGATTATCAAAATATTCCTCTATTACAAGTCTGATAGAGGAGGCTGACTTTTCTGCATTTCTTTCCTCTCTACTCTGGGTTTTTCTGAAGACAAGCAGCCACCCAAAGGGAAGGTATTTTTACCATATATCAAAGGAGTCACAGACAGAATAGGGAACGTAGTGAGGAAACACAACCTCCAAATGGTTTACAAACCAACCAAGAAAATCCAACAAATGCTGCGCTCAGTGAAGGACAGGAGAGACCCTCTCACAGCCGCAGGAGTTTACTGCATACCATGCAGCTGCAGACAAGTCTACATAGGGATCACTAAACACAGTATTCAAACACGAGTGAAGGAACATGAGAGACACTGCAGACTGGGCCAGCCAGAAAAATCAGCAGTAGCAGAACACATTACAAACCATCCTGGGCATAAAATGCTGTTTAAAAACACTGAAATTCTTCTTGCCTTTTCACTATCCTCCCTCCTCAGCTGATCTTAATGCCGGCGCCACTCTTTTTGCTTTCTCTCCTGCTTTCCAGTCCTTTTACGACTCTCCACAGCAGTTCTCGCCGCTTCTCACCACTCTCTTCATCCTTAGCGGGGAGGGTTCCCCATGGGTGCAGCGGTCTCCTCCTGAGGCATTGTTATTCTTGAATATAGCAGCCCTTCCAAAGTTAGAGTCACTGGTAAGGTTTGAGTCTCCAACTGCTCTGCTTTATTATTCTGTTTTGCTGTTTGCTGTTTCTTAAAATTGTTGATGTAGAACGTGTGGACGACTTCCATAAACATTTACCCACAACTGCATTAGTGGGTTAGGAATGCTCATCGGCCCTATAGCTTTCCTCTGTCGACCTCATGAAGCCATGTGTCAACAGTGTAGCTATTATAGGCCCCCAGCAAGCTCCTTCACTTCACCCCTTCCCAGGGGTGAATTTGTGGGGGGTTAGATATTATCCCCCTCTATTTAACCCACTTTAAATGCAGTTGGAGAGAGCGAGTTCTCTACTACCAACCTCTCTCTGTGCCCTCACGCCAGAAGTCAAGAAGAGGAAAAAGAAAGAAGAGGAAAGAAGGCAAGAGGAGGAAAAAGAAAACGAACCTGAAAGACAGAAATATAAGAAATACACCTTCTAGGAAGAGTTTAACTTGGAAAAATTGGAGAGAGAGAAAGTAAGAACTGGAGAGCTAGAAGACATGAGAATTGAGGAAGGAAAAAGTGTTGGTGGAAGGAAGGAAAAAGTGTTGGTGGAAAGGAGAATGGAGACCAGAGACGGAGGAGACGAAGGTGACGGAGACAAAAGAAACAATAAGGGAAAGAGAAAAGAGAAATAGAGGTGAGAGGTGGAAAGGGCAAGGGGGCCAAACCAGTTAAAAAAGGGGGGGAAGTGAACTGGAAACTAAAGTATAGAAAATAAGAGGAGAAAGCAGAATTGCGGAGCAGAGGAAATGTCAAGTTTGAGGCTGTTTTTTCTGTTTGAAATGTAATTAAAAACTCATTAACTTATAAAGTAGACTGACTTATATTGCCCCACCCTGCCCTAGCACCACGAATAGAGAATCAAGAGATGAGAAGGATGAGAAGGAAAAGAAAATAGATACAATTGAGCTGGTATAATACAAAGATGAAATAACAGCTTTGTCTTTGTAAAATTTAATAACATTATGATATAATTGTAGAGACATGGTTATCATTATATATAAGTAACAAGGGGGAGAAGAAAACATAAAACCTATATTTACAATTGATATATATATATATATATATATATATATATATATGATTCAACTATTTTATTAATGTTTAATTAATCCTGGAAGAATAGTTGATATAACTCAGTTGATATTATTTTTCATGTTTATGTTTAATTAAAATAGGCCATATATTGTTGAATATTGTTGAATATTATAAGAAATATAAGAAAATTTGATCTTAAAGTTGACGCTACCAATTCCACAATTAGAAAAGGTATAATATGTATAATATGTTTATTACACTACAAAAGAAGTAGAAATACCTGCTAAAGATTTTGGTGTATTGGATATTAATATAATAATCAGTGGATTAGAGTACTGTAAATGGTGAATAGTAAATGGTATATTAGTTGATTACAAATACATGCATTAATTATAATATTGAAATCATTAATGTTATTGTTTTGTTTCTAGTTAGTAATATTGAGGTCATCATTTGGTAGAGATGAAGAGAAGGGAAATTGCAGACAATATATTAAACAGGACATTGAATTGTTAAAACGACCCAAATAATTAGAATAATTATAAACAGTGTAAGATCAAGAAACCAGGATTAATAAAACAACAGAGCAACAATACCAAGACATATAAAAGGACAATATTTATAAGAGAAAGAAAAAAGTGACGAAATGGCAACAGGGAAAAAAGGATTAATGCAGACACAAAGTCAGGTAACAACACAAAGAAGAGGCTCAATAGAGGAAGCATCTAGAATCCCATACCAAACATCTCTACTTCTAGAAGAACTAAGGAAAATGAGGATGGATACGGAAAGAATGAGGACAGAAATGAAGGAGATAAGGCAAGAATTTAAGGATGAAATGAAGGAGACAAGGCATGAATTAAGGGGAGAGATAAAAGAAACAAGGATAGAGATAAGAAAAGACCTGAAAAGAGAATTGGATAATTTTGGTAAGAAAATTGAGAAAAATAACAACGAACCTTACAAATACACAGAAAGATGTAAATGAGTTGAAAGAAAAAAAAAAAAACATTCATTTGGAAAAAACAACAACAAAAGAGATAAACCAGAAACAAGAACAACAAAAGGTTACAGACTTGACAAATGAATTAAGATATAGGGAAAGATGTGTTAAGATTAGAGGATTGCTGGAAAACTCAATAGAAGACCTATACGACAGATTGACAACCCCAATAGCTAAATATGTAGGAATCACAGGAAGAGAAAAGGGGAAGGAAATAGATAAAATATTCTGGATAAACTCATGTTATGCAAAAGAAAGGAAGACACCTAGGGATATAGTGATATGCCTAGCAAGAACCAGAATACGCGACTTAATAATTCAAAGAAGTTTTGAGGCCAAACTGTTAATTGAAGAGCATGAGGTGAAGGTGTTTAAGGACATTCCACTGGCGATCATGCTCAAAAGACATAAATATAAAAATTTGACTCAATTACTGAAGAGAAAAAAGAATATAAATGGGAAAGAATCGAAGGATTGAGTTTCACTTGGAAACAAAAGAGATATACAAGATCAAGAACTAGACAATGGGAAAATAAAAAAGAAGATGAAGATGAAGATGAAGATTTAACCGATAAAGAAGAAGAAGAAGAAGAAGAAGAAGAAGTACAGAACAAGAAGAAAGAAAGGCCTCCAGGAAAAGACAATGCAGAACAAGATTCAGGGAAAATCATAGATAACAGAAGCGAAATAGATTCGGAACCAGAACCAGAAGAAGAAGGAGGAGGAGGAGTAGAAATTTAAGAAAGACTGTGTAAAAAGGAAATTGTTATATAATTAAACAAATAAATAAACAACCAAATAAATAAAGGGGAGGAAGGGGTGGAACAAAAATAAAAACAAAAATAAAAACAAAAACAAAAATAACAATACCAGTAAAATAATAATAATAAAGACAAACTTCAAAATACAGAAAAGGAAAGAAGGAACTCAGTCGAAAATTAGAGGAAATGACAGTTAAAATATTGTCCTGGAACGTGAAGGGAATAAATTCAAAATGCAAAAGAAGTATGATATATCACTATTTGGAAAAAACGAAGAGTGACGTCATTTGTTTGCAAGAAATTAAAATAAGAGAAAAGGATACTAAATACTTAAGGAACCCGAAACTAGGACAATGCTATGTCTCCACAAAAGATAAAAGAAAAAAGGGAATAGTAATGTATATCAACAAAAAGTTCACATCTAAAGAGATATATAAGGATAAAAAAGGAGAATGTATCATAATAGAAGCGAAATTAAAAGAATTTACAATATTATTAATAGGAATTTATGCACCTCATTCAGGGAGAAAGAAATTCTTTGAAAAAATTAAAAATAAAATTAAAACTGAGGAATACAACAACATAATTATGTTTGGAGATTTCAATGCAGTGGTAGAACCCAAACTTGATAGAGAATCATTAAGAAAGAAGAAAATAAAAGAAAATCAGGGGAAGCTACCTTCATCCTTCTTTGAATTAGTAGATGACTTATCACTAAAAGATGTATGGAGAAATAAATATGGGGTAGCAAAAGGCTTTACATTTAACTCAGAAACACACAAATCTCAATCGAGGATTGACATGTTTTTCGTATCAAAAAACATCCAACCAAAGATAAAAAATTGGATATATTGAATAAAATAACATCGGATCATTATCCAATTGTAATGGAAATAAAAGGAAGAAAAAATGAATTTCGCTGAAGATTAAAGGAACACCTACTAAAAAATGAGGAAAATCTAAAAAGACTGACTGATGAATTGAAATTCTACTTTAAAGAAAACACCACAAAAGATGTCACAAATAAAATGATATGGGATGCTAGTAAGGCAGTGGCTAGAAGTATTCTAATAAAAATGGAGATAAAAGAATGTAAGAAAGAAAAGGAAAAAGAAAATGAAATAACAAAAAATAAAGAATAAAAAACAGAGTGGGAAAAGAATAAAGACGAGAGAATAAAATTAGAACTAGAATTATTAGAACAGGAATTGAAAATGCTCATGATAAAAGAAATGGAGAAGAAACTACTAGAAAATCGACAAAGATATTTTGAAATGGGTAATAAATCCAGTAAGCTGCTAGCAAATATGATAAGAAAGAAAAGAAGTAATAAAATAATAATGGAAATTAGAGAAAAAGGATTAAGATTAACAGATCAAGATAATATCAAAAAATCCTTTAAGGCTTACTATGAAAATTTATATATAAAAGAAAACAATCCAATAAAAATAAGAGAAAAAGCAAATGAATACCTCAAAAAACAAAAAATACCACAATTAAATGAGGAACAATGAAAAGAACTAAATAAGAATATAATGGAAGAAGAAATATTGAAAGCTATAAAAAGAATAAAACTTGGGAAAGCCCCGGGACCAGATGGTCTATCAAGCATATACTATAAGAAACTAACAGAAAACCTAGCAACACCATTATGCAAAATGATGAATGACATACCAAAAAATGGAATTCCAGAAACCTGGAAAGAAACTTTTATTACATTAATATTAAAAGAAAAGAAAGAATCCTGGAATGTTCAAAATTATAGACCCATATCATTAATTAATAATGACTATAAGCTTTTTACATCAATAATATCAGATAGATTGAAAAAGATTCTTAATGAAATCATAACAGAAGATCAAAACGATTTTCTACCAAAAAGACACATAAAGAATAATGTAAGAACAGTTATAAACATCATTGAGCATTTTGAAATTCATAATGAAAGAAAACTAGCTTTAATATGCATTGATGCTGAGAAAGCTTTTGATCAAGTCTGTTGGATATACATGAAAGAAGTAATAGCAATGATGAATATCAGAAAAAATAATAATAACTGGATTGAAATGATATATAAAAACAAAAAGCTCAATTACTAATAAATGGAGAAATGACAGAAAATATAAAAATTGAAAGGGGAACAAGGCAAGGATGCCCCCTCTCACCTCTCCTGTTCCTTATGACTGTGGACATTTTGATTATAAAAATAATGGAAGATGAAAATTTACAAGGTGTTAAATTGAAAGGACAGGAGTTCAGAATAAAAGCCTTTGCAGATGACATTATTTGTTTCCTAGAAGATCCTATGAAAAGCCTGGACAGATTATTACAAATAATGAAAGAATTTGGTTCAATTTCAGGATTTAAAACAAACTACAATAAATCAGCAATAATAACAAAAAAATATAAGCAAAAAAGAACAAGAACAAATAAAAAAAATATCAAATATCAAAATAGAGAAAAAAATAAAATATCTAGGATTGACCATTACAAAAAGAAATGGAGATCTATTTGAAAACAATTACAGTAAGATCTGGAAAGAAATAAAATAAGATCTATATAAATGTTCAAGACATCAATTGTCCCTGCTTGGAAGAATATCTATCAAAAAATGAATGTTCTACCGAAATTAATGTATCTGTTTCAAACATTACCAATAATATATAATGAAAGTTGTTTTGATAGCTGGAGAAGAGAAATATTGAAGTTTATATGGAAAGGTAGAAAACCAAGAATCAAATGGACAAATTTAATTGAATCAAAGGTAAAAGGCGGTTGTAATCTTCCAGACTTGAAAACATCCTATTATGCAAATTGCATGGAGTGGCTTGAAACTTGGATTAAGCTGAAGGAAACAAAAATGTTAAACATTGAGAGCAGTAATATACGTTTTGGCTGACACGTGTATCTATGGTATAACAAGGCCATAGTAAATAAAGATTTTGAACACCATTACATAAGAAGTTTGTTGAGACTGTGGTTGAAAATAAGAAATAAATATTATAGAAAGCTTCCCCTATGGCTTTCCCCTCAGGAAGCATTATTTGGTAGGAGCAAATGTGAGAACAGAAGATGGATTAACTATCAGGATATAATGGAGAGAACTTAAAATGGAATTCGAATAATGAAAACGAAAGAACATCTAGACACAGAAGGAATTGAAAGCAGCTGGTTCCTTTATTTACAATTAAAAGAAAGATTTAAATTTGACCTGAAAACAGAAGGTTTTGAGGAACAAAATACGGAACTGGATAAAATCATAATGGATAAAGAAGGACACCATATAAAGAAATATTATAAACTCTTTACAAGAATAAACTTAGAAGATGAAGCGATTAAGCAAGTCATGATTGACTGGGTGAGAGATATGAGAAAGAATATTAACATTGAAAGTTGGGGAAAAGCCTGGAACCAGACAAATAGATTTACAGTTTGTCAGGATCTTAAAGAAAATTCTCTTAAAATGATGAATAGATGGTATCTCACACCAGTTAAGCTAAATGTAATATATAAGACAGGCAAAAGAGAATGTTGGAAATGCGGAATGAAGAAAGGGACTCTTCACCACATGTGGTAGAGATGCTCCAAAGCAAAAAGATATTGGACAAAGATAAGAAAAGCAATAAATGAAGCATTAGATGTAAAGATACCTAAATGTCCGAAAAATTTTCTACTCAACATATTGAATGAATTAGACAAGAAGATGGAAAAAAAGTTTGGATGTATCCTCCTTTATATGATCTCAGTTGCAAGGATAACTTTTGCAAGATATTGGAAAAGCAAAGAAATTCCCAAAATAGAATGGTTTTTGAAACTGAATGAAGCCATGAGAATGGACATACTCACAGCTTTAATACAAGACAAGGCAACAGATAAAACTAAGAAACAATGGGAACCAATAGAGAAATATATAGAAAAAGAAATGAATAAGAAAAGGAAAAAAATGAAGAAACATAAAGATAATAGGTAGAGAAGTTTAAGCTAGAAAACTAGAGACAACAGAATACAAAGAATATGTGGAGGCAAAAATAATGGAGAACGAGTGACTATTATAGAATAGAAAACAAAAGTTGAGGATAAGAAAACTAGATGGTAAAAAAGATGTAAAAAAAAAGAATAAGATGGTACAAGAATATTAATTGAGGAAAGTAAAGAAACTTTTGGAATGTAATTAAAACACTAATACAATTGCTTACCAAAGCGAGAAAAGCAGATGATTAGATATATAGATATAGACAGACTCGGTTCAAATAACAGGAAAGAGAGATAATATAAGAATTAAAAGGAAATAAAGTAAGGTTTGCTCAAACTGGGAAGAAAGAAAATACAGGAATAATAATTAACACTATTATTTGTTGTATGTAAGTTATTTGTTGTATGCAAATATGAATAGAACAAGATTCAAAATTAGATTAGATAAGATAGAGATATATGTTTTTTATGTATATGTTTGTTTTGTCTGGAATTTGTCTATTGTATGTTTGTATGACTATTTTTGTTTTAAATTCAAATAAATAAATAAATAAATAAATAATAAAACACTGAAATTCTGGACCATGCCAATAACTATCAGGTCAGAATGCACAGGGAAGCCATTGAAATCCACAAACACTTGGATAACTTCAACAGGAAAGAAGAAACCCTTAAAGTAAACAAAATTTGGCTACCAGTCCTACAAAATAAGAAAATCAGCACTCAGCAAATGCAAATGGGAAACCAACCAGGGTCAGGGGCTTTCCCAACAGACAATAGTAAACAATCTCCTTGATTGCATATCCTCACCTGGAAGCCATGCCATTAACAACAAACAATACCTATTCAACACAGAACAATACACAGTTTACATGGGAATAGCAGACAATCTCCTTGATTGCATATCCTCCTCCTACCCTGAAGCCATGCCATTAACAATAGAACAATACACAGTTTACATGGAAATCACTCCTCCCTAGCCAGGGTCTCACAGTATATATAGACCCACTCTCTTCTATTCCACTATTCTCTGATGATGCCAGCCACAGATGCTGATGAAACGTTGGAAAGAAACTCTTCTAGAACATGGCCACACAGCCCGAAAAAACCACAAAAATCAATTCCAAATTTTTCCCCAAGAAGGAAACAATTTTGGGATTAATTTCTCTAACAAATTTTCATTTTTTTCTTCTATCAAACCCCTATTTTCACTGCTTTCTCATGTATTTTTTGTTCCAAGACTACCATGTCATCCAAATCTTCCTTTATTTTATTTTCTAGTTTAGTCAAATGCATTTCTGTTTTATCATTTCTACATTCTAAGACGTCCACCCTCTTTTTTGTGGTCTGTACATCGACCAATAGCCTATAAACTTTTTGATTTAATTCCTTAAGGTCCGTCTGAATCTCTTGCTTCACCTCTTTTTTAAAATCACTCAGTTGTTGAGTAAAATTTGCTGATAGCAGATCAATTTTTTCTAATATCAGCTGAGTAATATTTGGGTTTTTAGTCTTATCCATTGATGAACGTCTTTGAAGTTGGGAGGAAGAATTCTTCTTTTTTTTAGCCTGTCCCCTTGACATCATTTTGTCAACTTTATCGGATTGCATTTGCTCTTTCAAATTTCACAGTCAATTTTCTAAATATACAATTTGAGTAAAGAATTTTAAAAATTGGCAGTTTTGGAACAATAAATCTCAATATTTCCTTTGGTCAAGATAGTAAATTTTAGGTTACCACTTCAAAAAATATTTAACAATTATAACTAAAATGAAATTATTGACTCAGTGTTAATTCTTAATTACCAATGAAAATAATACAAAATAATATCTCACAAAGATTATCAATAGATTATCAATACAAATATCAATTTAGTAAATCAAACCCAATTGACTTAGAATTTAATAACTATTTACTTTTTACTTTCCACTTCTTCACTGAACCAGTTCAAATTTATTACTCCAATTCTATCAATTAAAGATAGAATATCTTCTTTAATTCCAATTTCATCTTATATCAGCAAGTAGTTATTCCTTATTTATTTTACGATTCCCGCTCTAAATAAATTACTCCTAAATATTTAACTCTATGATTCTGGACTGAGATTTCTCCCCAGTGAGGACACACATGGGCAGATCTGTTTGGAGGACAAACCAGAAGCCATAACTACAAATTTGCCTCTCCTAGAGAGGAGGATTGCCACCAGATATTGCCTTGGAATAATCATAGAATGGGTGGAAATAGTGAAGGAGAGTTAATATTTTTAAAGTGCTATGCATCTCTTTTATTTATTTAACCTGGCAGGAGCAGAAGAAGCTGGCAGAAGCAGAAAAAGAGGGAGGCCAGGCACATCCTACTTCTTTCTAATACTATGGGAATATTTGTGAAAATTGCATCTCTCACAGGTCCACAAATTTTTTCATCCTCCTGTATTACTATTACTGATTGAAGAACTGGAAAAGTAACAGATTTCCGTCTTTCCTCTATTCCAGTGGACTGCCATTGGTCTGCTCATATTTTTGGTGGTGAAGGGAAGAAGAACTTGGAGAAATTAGAATTCTGATGAGGAGGCTTTGGGATAAAGGACTAGTGGAGTTTGTGGGGGTTCATTTTCCAAATGTCAGACAATACTGAGATAATTCAATGTAAACATTTAATAGTCCCCAACATCAAAATTTAAACAATATCCCAAATTTGATAGGATAGTTTCTGGTAACCTTTTAGAGATGTGCTTTATTGGGGCTGAAGTCCACCTGGCCCACCCATCAATATATGTAGGTCTGGAGGTACAAGTTCACAGTTGTCTAAATGTATAATTAGGTGTCACTAGTTACTCATTGAATTAGCAGCACTCTTGGAAACTACAAATCAAACTGAGGTATATAGTTCCAAAATTATTACCTGTTTACACTTTCCAATCAATGTGCAGAGCAACTGATGGCTGGATTTGTGTAGTGGGTATGTATTAGTAGAACATACAGTTCATTTGCATTGAAATCACTGTTAAAAATAACAATCACTTAAAATGTTGTATGCTGAGAATGAAAAGTCAATTAATGTTGTTAGCATGGACTTATTTACCAGTGCAGTTCCTGCACAGCACACTTGTTTTGCATAGCATTAAGTATCTCTCATTAACCACCACACTCCACTGACATTTAAAGATAGTCTAAAGAATATATTTAAGACTACAGCAAAGCTAATTGCTTTGCATTGGAAAATGTCAACAGTTTAATGACAACCACTGTATGACACCACTGACACTGCAACACAGTGTAGGCCTCATAAATTTTTATGAGTATTGTATCAGATGGATACACTTCAGTATTACCATACCTGATTAATTAGTGAGGGGGGACCTAAACACCTAGATAGCATTCTGAATTTGCATCAGCTCACACAAAACTATTTCTTATTAACAGAACAATTTAAATTTGATTGAGTGAAAAACATAGTAATTAAAGCTGAGTTGAAAATATTCATCCTTGGCAGTCCCAAAAATAACTTGCAGTTTTTAAAGTGGAGTGGAGTGCAGGGTTTTGACGAGAAAATTCTTTTAAAAATTTGGAGACTGTGGAACATCCATGTCAAGAGCAAAGGCATGTCATCCCCCAAGTCCCCCTTTTCAATATGTTATTTGCGTTTTGTTGGTGATATTGTTGGTTTCTTTCTTTGTTTCTTTTTTTTACACCTGAATACCTGGCAAGATCTGATAAGTTCTTATTCCATGATGCCATCTGAGGACATTTGAGGAAGGTGGCTGCCCCTGGACTATGGAACTCCCTTCCCAGGGAGACCAGGCTGGCCCCCTCTTTGTTGTCTTCCCATGAGAAGGCTAAATCCTTTTTGTTTAGACAGATATTTAAAACAGAAAGCTTTTAAACAATGTCCTGGGGGTGGTGTGTTGTTTTTAATGTGTAGAGTTTTTAAGTACTTTTATCTTTCTAATTGTATACTATTTTAAACAATTGATCTACTTTAATTTTGCAACAGTTTAATTCTATTTTAATTGTCACTTTTGTAAGTTTTTGATCCTATTTTTATAAGTTTTTAATTGTAAGTTTTAAAACTGTAAGCCACAATTTTGGGAGAAAAGCGGGATATACATTAATATAATGAAAGAATAAATAAATTTCTTCATAAATGTGATGTCCTTCCAGTGACATTTTTGGAAGGTATCTAATCTACCTATAGAGATAGACATAGGAGACCAAGCAATTCTACCTCCATTGAGGTTATAGGTTTCCTGTCATCAATATGGCATCATGACATGGCATTCTTCCCCATCAGTGTGATGCCTTTCCTTTTCAACAAAAGCTAAAAGCACTGCCATTGCCTTCCCTTTCCAGCAAAAAAAAAAAAAAAATTAATAAAGAGACAAGGCTTCAAAATAGTTTGAAGTGAAAGGACCATAGCACCATCCAATCTGCAAGAATTGTATCCTGTTTGTTGATAACCAGATAACTTCTCTTCATCCTTTCCCATTTAATTCCCATTTAATTTTGTCACCTCCCTGAATATTACCAAAAGAAATTTGAAGTGGAACTTTCAAATCAAATTTAGAGCGATTTGCAATAGCAAAATGTTTTTGTTTTTGCCTTCTTCAAGTTTTCAAAATAAAAGTGAGATGCATCCAAAGTGGCAGAATATGATAGAGCAGGGGTAGGCAACCTTTCCCCTTTAAGGGCTGAAGGACTTCAGCTCCCAGAAGCCTCAGCCATGTTGGCCAATAGTCCCATGTTGGCCAATAGCTCCTGGGATTCTGGGAGCTGAAGTCCCTCGGCCCTTAAAGGGGAAAGGTTGCCTACCCCTGTGATAGAGTTTCTAAAGTAAATGGTGGTATTATTCACTAGTTTGAAACCATACGGTGTTACTGTCCTAAGTGCATCAATCCAGAAATTTCCCCATATTTCTAAAGTACTTGACAGATTTGACATCTCAGTTTCAAACACAGACAATTCAGAGAGGCTGTGCTTTTTCCAGTTTAAGAGACTAACGACTTGTTAGTCAAACTGGTCAGGATTGCCTATTTGTGGTTCTTAAAAAAAAGTGGGTTTATGGTTCTCTTCCCAACGTATTTCAGGTGGTATCCTGTACATCAGCATTCAATCATATAAACAAGACTGCAGATCCAGTACTGATGTCTTGTTTAATATCCTACCAGTCACTGTGATAAAGCAACTGTCTTCTTATTTCACATACAGATAATACAATGATTGGAATTTCAAAGGTGCAATTCATGATTGCTTACTGATTTTTCATGACATCTTTTACCAGCAATATCTGTAGCTTTGGTGGCTTTGGTGAAGTGGTGCCCCAGGCTGTTTTCTGAAACAGAGATGGTTAGCTGTTGGAGGCTCTCTAGGGGTAGTACTTTGTTCTTTTTCTCCATTTCCTGGCAGGAAAACCTGAGCTGTATAGAGGAGGGTAAAAAGGTAAAGGTAAAGGTAATCAAGGTTGTCAAATCCTGTGTGACCATAGGGGACAGTGTTCATCTCTGTTACTAAGCTGAAGAGCCAGCATTGTCTGAAGACCACTCTGTGATCATATGGCCAGCATAATTGCACAGAACACTGTTTACCTTCCCACTGAAGTTGTACCTACTTATTTACTTGCATTTGTTTGCTTTCAAACTGCTAGGTTGGCAGAAATTGGGACTAGTGACAGGAGCTCACCCCAACATGCAGCACCCGGGCCTCAAACTGCCAACCTCCTGATCTTACAATTAACAGAGTCAGCATCTTAACCACTTGAGCCACTGCATCCCATGAGAGGAGGGTACATGCATACATTTAAGAGTACCAGTTAGTTTGATTGCATGTTGAAAGGAGCAAACAGGTGTCACTGAGCTGAACTGGTGAGTTGAAAAAGACTGTAGACTCTGTAAAGGAAAATAAAGCGGGGTTCATTCAGTCAGTTACTCTCCCCACCACTACCATTTGGAGATTCATCTTCTTTCCAACACCTTCTAGGTTGCTTGGGGGGGTTGCAGACTGCCAGAAATAGTGTGAATTCAGTCCACTTTTAGGGTTAGGGTTAGAGTTAGGGAACCATGGGAACTGTATTTTATTGTGGCATCAGAGTTGTCTGACAGAGAAGGCTCAATGTCTCAGAAAAATAACAGTTCCCATGATTCCCTAGCACTAACCCTAACCCTAAAAGTGGACTGAATTCACACTATTTCTGGCAGTATGCAACCCCCCTTAATCTTTTTTAAAAGGATTTTCTGGAACTTCTCAGATGGTAGGTTGAATATGCTGCTTCAGTTGCAGGTGGGAGGTGGATTCAACAACTTTTCAGACTGTAGCTCTGTCAATTTACTTTCCAATAGTTTATCAGAAATAAGGCCAAGCTTTCTCTTCCTACTTTCACAAGCTGTTGCCTTTCTGAGTATTAGCGAACATAATATAGTTTTGCAAAGTAAATTTGGATCTCAAGATAGTGCTATGGTTTCTGTCAATGTCAGCAGATGGTGTAAGTGGAAATCTCTTCCTCTTTTCAGTTGTAGTTAGTTTCCTTTCCCTCTTCTCTCATAGCTGTAAGAATAAAACCTGAAAGGAACTGTTTTTGCTGTTGTTGCTTATTCCACTGAACCTGATTAACCCATCCCAATCCCTATTTGAAGGCAGATTGGTAGGGGAAAGGAGCAGTGTGGATGTGAAATCTTCAGACTAATAATAATAATAATAATAATAATAATAATAATAATAATAATTTCTATCCTGCCCCTCTGCAGCACAATTGGGGTGGCTTACAACATTAAAAACACCAATAGGTACATCAACACCCAAACCCACCCACCCCTAAAAAGATATTAAACTAAAACAATTAAAACCACTGCTATCATACTCAAATTGGGATGTTTGGTTTGTTTGCTCTGGATGTAACATTCACAGCTGAAAGATTGAGCAACCCAGAAGGGGAGAAAAGAGAATGTGTGAAGAATTTAAACAGTGATCTCTTAGCAAAGATGTAGAATATTTCCCCTCTTTGTGGACATTGCTGCACATAGCTTTTAAACTGTGAATACACTGAGAAAGAAATGGCTTTGGTGATAATCACATGCCACCACCTAGGACCTGTAGCTGCCCTGTCCCCCACCCATGAATGACCTGGCAATTGTGCAAGTCCACAGGTGTGAATGTCACTTCTGGGGAAGTTGTGTGATTGCTAGACATGTGTTAGACAGCTGAATACAGGAAAGGAAGAGGCACTAAGGATCATATTGCAAACATATAAAGGCTGATGGAGAACACCAAAGAATTCCAGAAGAAAATCAGCATGTGCGTTATAAACAATAACAAAACATTTGACTACATGGACCATGAAAAGATATTGATTGTTCTCAAAGACTTGGCAGTGCTACTTCCTAGCCCTGATGATTAGCAAGGGGGGTAAAGCAAAGCTGTGTATTATCACCTATTTGTTCAAATTCTATGCAGAAAATATCATACAAAGGACAGGTTTAGATTCAGAAGAAGGAGGAGTGAAGGAATATCAACAATCTAATATATGCAGATGACATCATACTTCTAGTAGAATACACCCTAGACTTGGAACAATTACTAAGGAAAGTTAAAGAAGAAAGTACAAAGGCAAGCTTGCTGCTGAAGATATAGAAAACAAAAATAATGACCATGGAGGATTTATGTAAATTCAACCTCGACAATAAGGAAATTGAAGTAGTTAAAAGATTTTTCACATCTCAGACCAAACATTAATCAGAATGGAGACTGCAACCAAGAAATAAGAAGATTAGGAATGGGAAGGGCAGCTATGTAAGAACTGGATAAGGTCCTAACGTGTAAAGATATAGAACTAAGCACTAAAGTTGGAATTGTCCAAGTCATTGTATTCCCTATCACCATGTTTGGATGTGAGAGCTGGACAGTGAAAAAGGTAGCTAGGAGGACATTCAACTAATTTGAGATGTGGTGCTGGACAAGAGTGATGAAGATACCATGGACTGCCAAAAAGACAAACAAATGAGTCCTCAAAAGATCAAGCCTGAAATCTCCCTGGAGGCCAAAATGATCAAACTGAGGCTGTCATACTTTGGCCACATTATAAGAAGGTATGACGTGTTAGAAAATACAATAATGTTGGGAAAAGTAGAGTGATGTAGAAAGAGAGGAAGATTGCAGAAGAGATGGATAGACTCAATCAGGGAGGCCATGAGTCTGAGTCTACTGGACCTAAGCAGAGCAATGGAGAAAGCCCTGAAGATGTATCATCCATGAGGACGCCATGCATTGGAGTTGACTCAAGGGCAGTTAACAACAACAACACAAATGTGTAATTATAGGTTACACATTTATAACTGCCTTAGTGAACTCTGACAAATATAACTATCCTGTTATATATCTTATACAGTCATCCCTCCTCGTTCATGGACTTCCCATGTGAGGTTTTGAGTTTCCATGGATGACAAGCCAGGAGAGACAAAATGGCACAAGGGCACACCACCATTATTGTCAATGGGGTTTGAATATCCATATTTTTTCTATTGTGCATATGGGTGTGGGTGTGTCCAGAACAGATCCTCCACAAATGGGGAGGGACGACTATATATTCCTTTAACAAAAAATATCCAACTACCTAATGACTGAACACAAATGCATGATATGATTGCTGTGTTGTGGATATCACATGACCTGAGTAATAATTAAATTGTAGAATCTCACAAGTCATTGAGCTTTGTATGTGTTTCCCCACAGTTTTCATTCCTCTCACATGTGCCTGTTAAAACATTTCCAGTGCAACATGGGAATCATATTGTGATGTGGAGGAGGGTAAGCTACATCATAACTATAATATATTAGGCTAAATTGGAAAGCTTCATTTCTTGCATTAACGAGTTTCACCATCCCATCCTATGTGCTAAATGACAGTAGAGATAGGGCCTTTGCAGACTGTCAGAAATAGTGCAAATTGAGTCCACTTTAACTGCCCTGACTCAGTGCTAGGGAATCATGGGAACTGTAGTTTATTGTGGTACTAGAGCTCTCTGACAGAGAAGGCTCAATGTCTCAGAAAAAAAAATACAATTCTCATGATTCCCTAGCACTGAGCCAGGGCAGTTAAAGTGGACTCAATTTGCACTATTTCTAGCAGTCTGCAAAGGCAGATAGTGTATGTGTTTGTGTGTGTGTGAAGCAGAGGTTGGGGAAAATGTATATAAATAATCTTCTGTAGTCCCAAGGAAATCACTTGTGGCCATCCCCTATATTTTAGGATCTGTGATTCTCCTGATGTAGCAACCCTACTAATAGAAATTCTGTGTGAAAATATCAAAAGGTCAAATTTTCCTTGCCATGGGTTACAGTCATGCATTTTGACTTTGCTGGGTTTAAGGTGGAAGAGGAGAATTTGCAGGGTGTACTCAGAATATTCTTTAATCAAAATCATAAACTGGTTTGAATAGGGTTATGAGCCATGAAACCATGATCTGATCACATGGTGGAAGTCTTGACTAAATCTTAAAACCCAGAATATATGAAATATGTAAACTAGACTAGAAAGGATATGGCCAAGAGCAGACAATGTGATCAAAAATATGAGTATTAATCTGAGATATAACATTTCCATCTGAAAAAGAAAGTCATAATGGCTAACCATCATGTAATGGATGATCTCATGTAATTGATTATCTCCTTTGTTTCTGAGTTTCATCCACCTTCAATCAAACAAGCCGAACAGCAAGATAAAACTTACATATTTTAGACCAGTACACATTCTTGTGTCCTTCACTGCCTCCAATTTATAGTGCAATGAACTCTGTGCTATATTACAGGGATGAAAATGTACTCTGGGAAGAATCTTCATGTATTAAAGAATCTTTAGGGAAAGGAAGGTGATCATAACTGATAGCAATGCAGGCTAGAAGCCAGAGGAAAAAAGAGTCATTTCTCCTGTGAAGAGTTTTAGACTATCATTACATATGTTACTATTACCACCGGGCAAAACTATGCAAAAATGATAGTGGTGGCAGTAATTTTTGTAGCCTAAAGTAGGACCCGAGAGAGCACTAGCTGTAGTTTGGTACAGAATCAGTAAATCTCAGCATGAAGAAAATCTAGGTTCTTAATATTACCCTTGTGATTTGAAACTTCATCTACAAAAATTGGAATAATAGATCTTATCTATTCATTCAGATGAGGATAAAATATGCTAGTGTTTGGGAGTATTTAAGCTACTACGCCCAGAGGTCCAATGCAATTGATGTAGGTAAACAGTTCCATGTTTATACAACCAGGACATACACACAACTTTTCAATGGTTAGTATGTTTTCCAATGAATACCTTAATAGATGGAATTAAATCAAGTAAACAAGAACTATCTTATTAAAAAACAAAAGCTCTATTAACAATCTTTTTTGATTAAGATGTTCAAAATGGAAAAAAGCAAGGCTATTAAATCTACAAATGCTAGTTGACTTTATGCACATTTATTAAAGGGACTACTAGACCTCAGTGTATGACCAAGAGAAAATAAGTCTGAATATAATGGGATTATAACAAGCAGTGAATGATCAATGTATGCTTTGGTTGTCTGGTCCCCCGTCTTGCTCTTTAGTTGCCAGTATATACTTCTCTAGTATATTTATTGCTGACAGTTTCTCTTAGTTTACAGTCCTTTCATGTATTACACAATTAGTTTTGAAAGAGACTATGCTGACTGGAGTGCAGGCAATAGATAACTATTCTCTTAGTTTACAGTCCTTTCATGTATTATACAATTAGTTTTGAAAGAGACTATGCTGACTGGAGTGCAGGCAATAGATAACTAAGGTTGAAAAGGTCTTAGCTTAGTGGTAGAACATAACTTTTGGAAGACAGCAAATAACTGTATAGGATAGGATTCAAGAAATGTTGATACACCTCCTCTGATGGTTACCTTGTTCATTTGATCCTTAGTCTCTCCCCCCCCCCCCCAATTTTCTTTCCTAATAGTCTTTAGGACATTGCCTCATACCAAGCTGAACAATATGTCCATTTAAGTTTGTATTATCTACTCTGACAGGAAATGGTTCTCCAAGGTTTGAAGCAGAAATCTTACCATAACTTGGCTGCTGCCTGATACTTTGATATGGCAAAATAGGAATTGAATGGAAGGATCATAGTGTGGATACATTATTATTATTATTATTATTATTATTATTATTATTATTATTATTATTATCTTCCAGAATCTCCTAGCCAACATAATCACTGGTCTTCCAATCAGGGGGACCGTCACAGCTAGAGTCCAAAAAAAGTAAATTTTCTAAGTTCTGTGGGGCATCTCCTATGGTTTCTTCCCAAAACTTCTTTTATTAAAAAAAAATGTTACCCAACTAATTCACTGTTATATGAAGATCTGCTGAATTTAACAATGTGTCCCTGCAGGATAATATATCCTGCTTTCATCTAACCTCACACAAAATGGTTATGTATGAAATAAAATACAAATAAATACTGCAATTACAGCCAGAGAAAGTGGCTGGGGCCACAAATTTATTTTAGTGTTGATGTGGTGTGTAGTGCAATACTTCATGTGTAAAATCCACCATGCAGATGGGTGGGTGGGAGTGGCTACATACCATATCTCAGTGTGATTTATGGACTCACTTTTGACAGATCAAATTCACCTGAGTGGCACAATCTAGTGCCAAAATGGAGTGGATGGTTAAATGCAGATAACAGCTTCCCTCAAGTGTAATATATAGTAAATTAGAAATCCATGAATTTGGAGGATTGAAAATGCTTTTCTTTAAGATGTACCAATTTGTTTGAGGATCTGGTGATGCAGCATGCTGATTTTGATGAGCCTGTTAATCTTTTTGCACTAGTTACAATCAGCACAGGGATCAGATTCCGAACAGGCCTGCTGTGTCCCAAAGGTTTCAGGCAGAGAGTCTCTGACATTTGCAAGGACTGTTCTTGCTCTCTTCTTGAATTTCTCATAGAAACCTTGTTCAAGTTAACGTTGTTGTCTGTAACAGCAAATAAATGTACTGTAGCATACTACAGACTAACAAACTTAGGGGCTAAGCAGAAGGCGCAAAGCGCCATCTTCAGGGCAAGGAAGGGGAGGGGCAGCCACACGCTGGGCGCCCCAACCCCTTCCCAAAGACGTCGTCGGAGCAGCTGGCCCTCTGCATGGCCGGGGCTCCGAGGATACCTTCCCGCTGCAGTGGAAGAGGCACCGAAGGTACACCGGCAGCCTTTTGCAGTGCACCTTTGGCGATTTGTGGAAGGAGCACTATTTTAGCGCTCCTTCCTGGGGTGGCGAAGCTGCGCCACGGGGCTGAGGAATGCGGATGCCTCAGCCCTGATCCTCAGCTTCCTGGGGTGGTCCCGTGCCACCCGTCTGCTTCCCCCCTTAATCATCAGATGTGTTAAGTGAAATAGGGATGACTGCAAAGAATACATGAGCCAGAATGGCATAGTGGTTTAAGCATTGGCTGTGACTCTGGATACCAGAGTTGGATTCCCAGTTCAGCCACAAACCTCACTGAGGGGGGAAGCAGACCAGGGCGTCAGGGATGCCCTGGGACAGTGCGCCGTGGGACCGCGGCAGCCGGACCGAGGCGCACCGTCGGCGCCTCTGAAAGGAGCGCAAAAATAGCGCTCCTTTCTAAAGACAGGGAAAGTGCGCCCTAAATGCATAGGGTGCACTTTCCCTGGCTTTTCTGCCGCAGCGCGTGCGGTCGCTGCGGCAGGAGGTTGTTCCCGGAGCGCCGGCCATGCGGAGGGCCGGCAGCTCCGAGGGCGACCTCAGGAAGAGGAAGGAGCGCCGCGCGTGCGGTTGCTCCTCCTCTTCCGGGTCTCGGAGACGACCCAATTAGTCGTCTGCCGAGGCCCTGAGTTACCTTGGGCAAGTCACATGCTCTAAGGCTCTGGGGATGGCAGTGGGAAACCTCCTCTCAACAAATCTTTCCAAGAAAACTCCATGACAGGCTTGCCTTAGGGTTGCATAAGTTGGAAATGACTTGAAAGTACATTGCAACAACAGTAAAGAATACACATACACATGTGTGTATGTATATGTGTGTACATACATAAACATATACATACACAGACACCCATGTAAATTCACATATATGCATCTGTGTGTAAAAACATGATCATATACACACACATACATACAGAGAGAAGAAGGGGGTGATTAAAAAAAGAACTGAAATAAAAACATGAGGCAAACATTTCAGCTTTTGCCTTTTTAGTTGAAGATGAAACTGACCTGCTTAATGGCAGTTTAAAACTCACAATAGTGAGCCCATTGCTTTGAGTACCGTACTTAGCACTTGAAAAGATTTGGGTTTGAATCCCTGTACTGTGTTGAATTAAGACTACATTATTTTTTAACAGATGCCTTTTCATCTTTACCACTTGTACGTTTGACAAGAACAACATTATCTTCTCATTGCTGGATTTAGATATTGCATTCATGTTTGGCAAGTGATAAAGGGTGAGGGGGGAATTTATTTTAGTATGTTTTTGAAGAATTTACAAAAATGCACACCTTTATTCATCCTCAGAATTGAAAGCACTTAAAAAACTGAGGTGCTTAACAATTAAATTTCTGCTATTATTGTTGTGCACTACTGTTTTTCATTCCGTATATTTCCTAACTTTATAGCAGAATTCAAGGCAACAAATATAAGAATATGTACACATATGAGTCTTCTATCTATGTAATAATCAGGACAAGACTTCCTTGTTTGCAACATGTGCTTTCCAACAATGTCACAAAATGGTATGTATAGACTCACCCTTAGGATAAGGTTGACAATGATATAATCCAAAATCCACAAAACAGTGATACCTTTATTGCACCAACTAAAATGCACAAAATATGTCATGCAACTTTTGAAGCTTCATCAGGCAAAGATGAAGTGTTTTACTGTTTTTTGTTCCTGGTGCCCAAATGGCCAAGAAGGGGAGTGAGCTTTGCCTGCATTGATATCTCTCCAAGCCATCTTAACTGACAACAGATGTAGGCCTGTAACTCAATGATATCAGTAGGGTTGGTGTCACCTGGTGTGGAAACTCATGGTGTAACCCCCCAATTGACTTCCTGTCATGCTACACTCACACAGATTCCTTAGTAATGTTTTTGTACTAATTTACTCACAAATTATAATTCCCGTTTGTCGCTGAATCTAATGGTAATAGTTGTGACATAAACAATTGGTAAAATTAAAATTATACTCTTCAGTTACAATATCATAAGCACAGAATAAATGTGTTTACATATACATAGTTTCATGTGATTGAAGTGAAAATTTGGTAAAATGTGATATTTTTAAAGATTTTTTAAAAAATTAAAATTACAATATTTTGAGTTTCTTTTAAAAATTAAATTTTGAAATTTTAAATTTTAATTTAAAAAACCTGGGGCCTTTACTTTCTCCTACCATTGATCCTCACCCCACTCACACTAAATCTTCAGCATTTTAAAGAGATTCAGGCAAATGCCATAGTCTGTTCCTGCCAAAATAATGATGTTTGAAGAGCAGCGGTGTCACCCTGCCATTAGGGTGTCATCTGGTGTGGTCCACACATCCATAATGAAGCCACTGCTGTAACTTCATCACTTTTTTTTATCCTGTATATTTTTTACATCTTTGCTTGATGAAGGGCCTTTGCAGACTGCCAGAAATAGTGCAAATTGAGTCCACTTTAAGGGTTAGGGTTATTGCTAGGGAATCATGGGAATTGTTTTTTTTTTTCCTGAGACATTGAGCCTTCTCTGTCAGAGAGCTCTGGTGCCACAATAAAATACACTTCCCATGATTCCCTAACCCTAACCCTTAAAGTGGACTCAATTTGCACTATTTCTAGCAGTCTGCAAAGGCCCGAAGAAGACTGTGAAGCTACAATAGTTTGTGTGGTGTATTTTACGCATTTTAGTTGGCCCAATAAAAGTATAACTATTAGTGAATTTTGGATCTTGTTGCATTTTGCTGCATGGCCAACAAGGCTACCTCTGAATATGTTTCCTTTATTTGTATGATATATCATGTCTTTGATAGGATCCCTGTTATCTTGGACTTCTCACTGTGAGTGGTAGAAAGTGAGATTTTTTTTTTCTCATTGCATGATTACATAGAAATTTACTCTTAAGAGGAAAAGGCAGCCACTCATTTATACAGGAGAAATTGAAGAGTGCACTCAGGATAATATTGGGTTTGGGGTACCATTTTCTTTTAGGTTTCCATGCATTGAGAAATACAATTTGTTTCATACAAGCTGTACCCTAGATTGTATCCTGTTTGTGTTACTGCACAGAATTCAATGGTAGGCTGTCTTGACACACACACACACACATTAAATTTTTACTACCTTGTGCCCAAAGATCCTACCTGTGTATTTCCTCAGGAAGATCACTAGTTTCCTTTTTTCCTTTAATCTCCACTGTCACCAGGTAATTCTAAACATTTTGTTATTCACCTCTATCACACCTTAAACTGGATTGAGACAATGAGACAATCAGATCAGGAAATATAAATAACATATACTATTTATTTAAAATCTATTTACAACATCAGATAGGATTATTATATAGGTTACAACCTATACTAAACTGTGCTATTTGCTTTGCAATGATGCTTTTGCTTAAAAGTAGAGCTTGGGAAAGTTGCTTTTTCTGGATTATAAGTTCCATTAGGTTTGTCATGTTTTCAAAAGAACAAAAAGTGGCAGTCAGAATTCATGAACTTCAGTGACAAAACACAGGGTGGAAAATTAGGATGTGCTATTAACAAGATTAAATTAACACTAAATAAAAGTACTATTTTTTTTAACATGCTCTATTAAATATATATTAAAACTATTATTTTCCCCAATCCTGTGATTTCACTAGGGCAAAAGGAACCCCAGGGAGGTTGTGAAAGAACAGAGCAGGGAAAAAAAGAGAGGAATTGTGTGTGTGTGTGTGTGTGTGCGTTTGTGATTAACAAAATAAAAGGAAGGCAAAGTTACCTGGCTGAAAAGGATGCAGTAGCATCAGGCTGTATCGATGTTGTTGTATGCCTTCAAACCACTTCTGAGTTATGGCGACCCTAAGCTGAATTTTTTATGGGTTTTTCTTGACAAGATTTATTCAGAGGACATTTTCAATTGCTTTCTCCTGGGGCTGAGAGCATGTGACTTGCCCAAAGTCACCTGATGGGTTTCATAGTCCAACAGAGAATTGAACCATAGTTTCCAGGATTACAGTCCAACACTCAAACCACTACATCACTTTGGAAGGCTGAGAAAATAGAATCAAAGGAATAAATATTGCTTGATGATAGCTGATTGTGAAAGTTGGCTGGAGTCACCCCTGTGAGGCAAGCCAGACCTTGTACTTTGACAGCAGCATGGCAGCAGCTAGTGCTTGTCCTTTCCACCACCAAACATACAATTTTGTAATGCCAGGACACTAGCAAAGGACACCTGGGGACTCTAGTTCCCAGTTCTCAGCTAGCATTATGTGATAATGATGATGATGATGATGATGATGATGATGATGATGATGATGATGATGATGATAACAATTTATTCATACTCTGCCTTTTGCAGCTTCCAGCTAAAACAGATACAGACCCCAATAATAAGCGTAACACACACACACACCCTTAAAAATGCATTAAATACAGTCTCAATTAAAATCAATGTAAACATAGACAATTTAAAATAAAAAGCAAATTACATTAATTAAAACAGTAGGCCCTCTGTGGCGAGCAAAAATAAAAGAGAGGAGAGTGTCTAATGAGGAGAAATCAGGATTGGAGCTGGTTTTATTCTGGATAGGCCTGCCGAAAGAGATCCGTCTTGATAGCTTTTTTAAAGCCA
Source organism: Phrynosoma blainvillii (assembly GCA_026167975.1). Taxonomy (NCBI): domain Eukaryota; kingdom Metazoa; phylum Chordata; class Lepidosauria; order Squamata; family Phrynosomatidae; genus Phrynosoma; species Phrynosoma blainvillii. The sequence goes on from JANUYF010000003.1 coordinate 273,717,086, forward strand.
TATACGGGGGGAAGCAGATGGCTAAAAGGACCGTTTGGGGGCAAGGAAGGGGAGGGGCAGCCACACGGTGGGCGACCCAACCCCTTCCCGAAGGCATCGTCAGAGTACCAGCCCCTCCGCATGGCCGGCGCTCCGACAATGCCTTCCCACCTCAGCGTTCGCACGCCTTTTGCGGCGCACCTTCGGCAACTTGTGGAAGGAGCGCTATTTTAGTGCTCCTTCCAGGGGCGGCGAAGCTGCGCTGCAGGGCCGAGGTGTGCGGATACCTCGGCCTCACAGCGCAGCTTCCTGGGGCGGCCCATGGCCTCCCATCTGCTTCCCCCCTACGTTGGTTATCTGACGGATCTTTTCCAGGAAGGTGTTCAAGAGTCTGGGAGTGGTGGCAGAGAATGTCGTCTGGGATGTTGCCATCAGTCTGGTTCTTATCAGTTGAAGAAGCTTCCTCCCTGAGGACCTGAGGGCGTAGGGTGGATTATATGGAGGGAGGCGATCCTTAAGGTAAGTTGGACCCAGGCCATGTATGGCTTTAAAGGTCATTACCAACACCTTATACTGTGCTTGGAAACTGATAGGCAGCCAGTGGAGAGATCTTAAAATTGGTGTGATATGATCCCACCTAGATGTTCCAGTGATCAACCTGGCTGCCATGTTTTGTACTAATTGCAGTTTCCGAGTTAGGTATAAGGGTAGCCCCATGTAGTGTGTGTTACAGAAGTCGAGTCGTGAGGTTACCAGTGCATGTACTACAGTTTCTAGGTCCCTTACTTCCAGGAAAGGGCGCAGCTGGCGTATCAGCTGGAGCTGATAGCAGGCATTCCTGACTATCGGATTCACCTGATTTATCATGTGAAGCACCGAGTCTAGGAGCACCCCCAGACTGAGAACACAGTCCTTAATAGAGAGCGTGACCCCATCCAGGACTGGAGGTTGCAACCCAATCCTTGGTTTGGGAGCCCCTACTGTAAGTACCTCCATTTTGTGTGGATTCAGTTTGAGTCAGTTTTCCCCTCATCCAGTCCATTACCACTTCAAGACATTGATCAAGGGGAGAACCGCCATCTGCCATCATGGCAGTTGACCAACACATGGAGCAGAATATTTGGGTTTCATCAGCATATTGATAACACCCTGCTCCTTGTCTCCTGATGAACTCTCCTAGCGACTTCATATAAATATTGAACAACATCAGGGACAAGATGGTGCCCTGTGGAACGCCGCATTTTAGCTCCGTTTTTGAGGAATAGCTGTCCCCGATTTGCACCCTCTGGAACCTGCCTGAGAGGAAAGAGCGGAACCACTGAAGAACAGTGCCTCCTACTCCCAACTCTCTCAGTCACTCCACGAGGATGCCATGATCTATTGTGCTGAGAAGTTCAAAAGCACCAACTGGGTCACGCTTCCCCTGTCGGTGCTCAGGCATAGGTCATCTACCAGAGCGATCATGGCCGTCTCCACCCCATATCAAGATCTGAAGCCGGTTTGAAATGGATCTAGAAAATTGGTTTCATCAAAGATCGCTTGGATTTTGAAGGCAACGGCTCACTCGATCACCTTGCTCAAGAATGGTAGATGCGAGACTGTTGCACCTGCACAAAGGACACGAGATGCCTCTTTTTGGGTTTAAACAGGGCACAACTTTTATTTTTGCTGTACGGGGTCTATTTACAAGATTAACAATTAAACTCTCAACACTTTTGTCACATGTGTGTGTGAAGGTGTAACCCATCCAGATGGGTGGTTCTTCATCACATGTGACAAATTATGTAAACAAATATCAATAACAATATCAACAATGATTTAGAAACCCCTCCCCACCAGAAATGACATCATATTACTTCATATGATGTAATTAACTAATGACGTTATGTATTTGACTGCATACGTCACTTCCTTTAATTTAACATTTGCCAAATTTACCCCCCCCCATTGAATTTAATCTGGCAGACTCCTCTGGGGTGGGAGTCATTCCCCACCCCAATCACAAATACCTTCAAATTTCCAAATATAGACCCAAACCCCTAAGTTGTGACAAAGCAAATAATAACATAAAATAACAATAAGTTATTATATACCTATGACCCATTCCCAACAATTTGATAATAAAGTAGTCTCAGGGAGGGCGAAAAACCCAGGATAACAACCCTGGGAAAAAATTCCCTCCCGGCCCCTGAAGGCAACCAGCCTAAGCCTGAGAGTAACCAAACATAGTTCTTAATTAAGGGTGGGTGGGCTGGGTCGCTCAGTTCAAGCTCTAAAATGGCTGCCACCACGTGGCAGCACAGAGCTATAAAGAATAAACTCTCATGGGAAGTCTCGCGAGAGTACAGTCACCGTGAGACTTCCCAAGCACAAGCGATCATTGTGCTTGGGCCAAGCGCACAGTCAACCAGAAGGTCCCTGCGCACTTGGCCAATCAGGCCTCTCATGTCCCTATATGGCCAGTGCAACAAGCAACCCCTCCCGACTCATCGGGGGGGTGACTTTGCACTGGCACAAAGGACACGAGACACCTCTTTTTGGGTTTAAACAGGCCACAACTTTTATTTTTGCTGTACAGGGTCTATTTGCAAGATTAACAATTAAACTCTCAACACTTTTGTCACATGTGTGTGTGAAGGTGTAAATCACCCAGATGGGTGGTCCTTCACCACATGTGACAAATTATGTAAACAAATATCAATAACAATATCAACAACAATTTAGAAACCCCTCCCCACCAGAAATTACATCATATTACTTCATATGACGTAATTAACTAATGATGTCATGTATTTGACTACATATGTCACTTCCTTTAATTTAACATTTGCCAAATTTACCCCCCCCCCCATTGAATTTAATTAGCTAGATTAATTTTCCTGTGGGGTGGGGGTCATTCTCCGCCACAAGAGGGGGCCAGCCTAGCTAGGCATCACCTTTTCCTCACCCCCACAAACCGCTTTTTTGATATGTTTGGAGAGTGCATGAACATAAATCTCTGAACCTTCAGCAGCTGAGGCCTATCCAATTTAATTCCAGCAGGCTCAATTATAACAATGCCCAGTTGAGATAACTGCTTGGCCACATGACGATTAAGCCATCTTCGGGCGATGTTAATAGCCGCGTCCTTGAGAGCTCCAGGCCAGCTGCGCCTTGGCAGCAGCTTAGTCCACAGGAAAATAGCTCCGGGCCAAATCTTTCTGATTTCCTGCATGTCTTTTACCATCTGTTTTGCCAGAGGAAGACAAGGGACTTTCACAAGGTTGTTTTCCCCCAGGTGTACAACTAAAACCTGAGATTGAGGAAAAGATTTTTCCATATAGATGATCCAAGGAAGCAACTCTCCCCACAACATTCCCCTGTGGCCAAACCACTGAGTAACGCTGATGTTAATCAGGCCCAAGTTAACATCACACCGGTGCTCAAGCAGGTGGCGTTCTGCCCAGAAGACAAGACTGTGGCCCACAATTCAAATCTTGCCGTGGAAAAAACCAGCTGAAATGCAAGCAAAGCAAATTAGAGTACTTGATCTGGGTTCTTGTTACCAGAAGGCTGAATCTAAGTCTTAAAAGCCCTAGAATGCCACCGGCCAATTCGACAAACATCAGCTTCACTCAAACTGTATGTGGCTGCAGTTGTCGCAGCTCCAATACGGAAGGAGTGAGAAGAAAAATAAGCTTGAGGCAACTTAGCTTGCCTGAGTGTCTCCTTCAATACTGCCCTAAATTGAAATTGAGTTAAGGACATGCCTGATCCATGGAAGAAAAGGTAACCTGCCATTTTCAGCCTAATCCTTAAATAACTGGTCATTGCTAAGACGGGGCAAATTTGCCCACTAGGCACTTTGGCTAATGAAATAGACTGACCTTTCGCTAACTGATCAGTTTTAGAGTGCCCAATAAAAATCTGAATCCCCTTTTCTGTTAGGATAACATCTGATATTAACAATGCCCTACCAGACTGATCATTATGAGATCCGGGCATGATCTCACTGATACGTAAGGCTGCAAAGAAAGCAATGGCAAATACTGCCTTAAATAAAGCTGTTTTGTCAGGTGAATAGCAAGTATCAGCTAGTTGTTCCCATAACCTAGCTAGGACTGTGCCTGTTATTGGCCATCGTGAGTCCTTTATGACAGGGGATTCTCTGGACCAGCCTTCCACAGCTCTTTTAACCCTAAAGTCTGTGGTAGGATCAAAGCAACCCCTTGCCCTGGAGTGAAAAGCCAGGGCAGCCAGCCTGCCCCTGATAGTAACAGGTGACAGGCCTGCCTGCCTGAGATGAACTATAAAATGCAGGACCAGATCAACCCTAATGGGCCAGCCTTGTACCTCCCCAATGTCCAGTAAAAACTGATTTAAAGCATTCAAGGCTATCTGGTAGGGCTTGCGTGTAGATGGGGTGATGGAATGAAGGATCACCCTGTGAATTTCTAGTCTCCAAGGCTCCGTAGCAAAGCCGGTACCTCCATCGGGTGTGTCGAAGCCTCGGGAGCCAGCTGCTGGAACCTGGAGAACTGAAAATGAGAGAAGGCATCCGCCAAAGGGTTAAGCACACCAGGAACATGCTGAGCATGGAATTAAACATTAAACTTCAGACACTGCATTACCATCGGCCACACCAAACTCATTACCCTGGGAGATTTAGAAGACTGAGAATTTACTACTTGAATGACCGCCTGGTTGTCACACCAAAACCAGATGGTCTTGTTAGCAAATTGGCTTGCCCACAGATGCACAGCCACTACAATGGGGAAAAGCTCCAAAAACATCAGGTCTCTAATCAGACTATGTTCCATCCATGCAGAAGGCCATGCCTCTGCAGCCCATTGGCCATTCCAATAAACACCAAAGCCATGGGTGCCAGCAGCATCAGAGTGCACCTGAAAGTCTGCTGTCAGCAACATTTCAGATCTCTAAAATGAGATGCCATTTAGATCTCTAAAATGAGATGCCATTGAATTGCTCAAAAAATGAGGCCCAAACCTTCAAGTTGTCTCGAATCCCCCCTGTGATCCTAATATGATGATGCGGTGCAAACACCCCCACCGCAGCCCTATATAGTCTTGCGCAGAATGCTCGACCCAGGACTATTACCTTACAAGCAAAGTTTAGCAATCCTGTAAGGGATTGAAATTCATGAAGTGTAGCTTTCTGCTTCCCTAGCATTGACCTAACATGTTGTTTCATGGCTACCAATTTGTCATTCAGTAATCGAGAAATCCCAGCAATGGTGTCTATCTCAATACCCAAAAAGGTAAGCTGTGTGTCAGGCCCTTCCATTTTTTCCTCAGCCAAAGGAACTCCCAACTCAGACATCAATTCTTGAAATTCAGCTAACACATCCTTACATTGAGAGGAATTGGGATTACCAGCAATCAAAAAATCATCTAAATAATGGGTTATGGCCCTAATGCCTGACCGCTTAACTGCACACCAATGAAGAAAGGTGTTGAAAGTTTCGAAAGCTGAACAAGAAATTGAGCACCCCTTTGGCATGGCTTTATCAAAATAATATTTTCCATCAAACTGAAACCCCAGTAGGTCAAAATCATCTGGGTGCACTGGGAGGAGCCTGAAGGCGGATTTTATGTCGTACTTCACTAAGAGGGCTCCCTTGCCTAGTTTCCGAACCATGTTGACCACTGAGTCAAACAATGCATACTTAACAGACGTAAGCTCAGGATCAATGGCATCATTCACAGTCACCCTTCAGTTAAGACAAGTTGTGGATCAACCTAAATTCCCCAGGGGCTTTCTTGGGAACTGCACCCAAAGGTGAGAAACGAAGGGTGAGAATAGGCAACTGATCATGGGATCCTGAAATCCTTCCAGGAGCTATCTCTTTCGCTAGCTTGTCCCTTACAATATTTGGTAATTCCCTCACAGAATGAGCATTGGGCGCATAGCGATGAACCCTGGCACCTGTGTAAGGAATGCGAAAGCCTAGGGAGAAGCCATAAAATAAGTAAGATGCAGCCTCCTTGTTTGGGTACACCCTCGGCCATGTCACCATTGCATCTAACTTAATTAGTGATGGGGCCTTTTCCTCCCAGGGATGCTGGCCGGGGGGCACCTCCCACTCCTGATCGCTTACCTCTGTTGCAGGAAGCGCCGGGGTGACCACTCCCCCAGGTGTTACACTTGTGGTCAAACCTGCAGGGCTGCCTCTTGCACTTGCCTGTGTTAAAGTACCAGCAAATCCCAAATTGCTTCCTTTCTCCCATGGCAGGCCTCGCATTCTGCCCTCTCAGCTGAGTAACCATGGGAACAAACCCATTGTCACGCCTGCTCAAAGGGGAGGCCCCTACCATAACATCAGCCCATAGTTCAGACTGTACATGTCTCCAAGACAAGGAGCGATCTTGTGCAGCTCTCATTCTAAATTGCTTGTCATATTGCAGCCAAGCTGCACCCCTTGCATTATGATGGCAGTTGGTGTAAGCTTTTGTCATGATCTCCTGGTATTTAGAAAAGTCAGGAGACCTAAGGGGCTCTCTTCCTTCTATAACTCCCCTGTAAATGGTGAAACCCATAATCCAATTAACAAAATTGCACTCCAGATTAGGGCATTTGAGCACCTGAAACTCTTTTGGAAGGCGAAATACAATCCCATTCTTTACTATGATTCTTGTTTCAGGATCCCTAAAAGTAAGAGAAAATAAGTCAATGTAATCTTCCTTCCATATTCTTTCTTTAGTAGAAAGAGGAAGGTGTGAGCCAAGGCGTGTGGACATCCCAGCATGTGGAATGAATTCAGAGTGCGTAGTTGCTCCTGATAGTACAAGAGCACCCAAAGATACCGCTGTGGTGTCACTAGCCAAAGCAATTGGCTGACCAACCTGCACCCTAGGGTCAGGCACCTGTGAAACCGCAGGTGCCTGCACAGGTGCCTGCGAAGCTGCAGGGATGGGGCATTCTGAACCTGCACCCTGGCTAACCTGGCCACCTGGAGCCCATACCGAGGTGGGCCAATTTCCTTGTGAACGATTAGTAGGAGACAAACCTGAGGTTGAAGCTTGCTGGGAAGCATCACCAGCCCATTGCAGATGTCCCCCGAAGTGTGGCTCTGCAACAGCTTGGGTGTCAGGCAGAGAAGAAGCAGCAGCTGCCTGATCTCTCCTCTGCGCATCACAGGTTTGCGCCATTGCACCAACACCTGGAAGAACCACTCCTTACAAGAGGTTATAAAGATCAGCCACAGTGGGCTGTTCAGAAACAGGGGCAGCCGCACCCTGAATCTCCACACCTGGAACCCTTTTTAGGAGTTCCCACACATCGGCTGTAGTAGGTTGCCCCACCTCTATAGCTGAAACCACAGAAGGACCCGGTGTACCAGGAATGACCTGAGAGTCAGGTACAGAGGGAGGGGGCAGCACTTCTGTGTCAGGGTTACCAGAAGTGCTGGCAATAGGGCTGGCGGCTGTAGCCTGTAGTCCCTTCTAAGCAAGCTGATTGCAGACTGCAACACAAGCCTGCACTGCCTTGCCCAGTTGTGCAAGCTTGAGCAGCTATCTCATCATCTCTGCTGGTATACTAGGTAGGCCTCTTTGAAGCAGAGTGATTAGAGCCAGGCACTGCTGAAGCAGCGCACCTCTTGGGTTGAGCCTTACTGCGGGTCATCATTCCCCCCCCCCAGTGGATGAAACACGGGTCCTAAGCACTATCACCCAACCAAGGATGATACCACCAGGCTAAAAGGCCGCCCTTCCCCAAGTCTCAAAAAGAGATGCAAATAGCTAGGAAGCATCGCTGGCAACACCCAAACCAGAGGGGTAAGGTGTCCACCAAAGGTCCTATTAGGCATCCTGCCCGAAGACAAAATTGCCTTCACACACACTCACCACTTGGGAGAGGTGTAAAAAACCCTCCTGAACCAGTGATGGGGTCCCGACCTTACCAGACCGGGGTAGCTGGGGTGCCGTAGGGCCTGGGATCGAGTACCAGGTCTGCGCACCCAGTGAAGAGGATGCCGGCTGCAGCACCCATCTCAGATAATGCCCTCTGAGTGTTGGAGATGCAGCGGCCCTTTCAGGCCTGAGGGGACCAGCCTGAAGGCCTCACTCGGCCTAAACCTCCAACTCTGCAGGGAGACTCAAAAGAAGAACTCCCTTCGTGAATAGAATAAATAAATAATCAGCTATAGCTGATTGCAGCAAAGCCAAGAAAATTGCTAGGCCAAAGCCAAGCAAATAGCCAGAGAACAGAGCAGAGCGATGTGACTTAGGGGGGTTGCAGACTGCCAGAAATAGTGTGAATTCAGTCCACTTTTAGGGTTAGGGTTAGAGTTAGGGAACCATGGGAACTGTATTTTATTGTGGCATCAGAGTTGTCTGACAGAGAAGGCTCAATGTCTCAGAAAAATAACAGTTCCCATGATTCCCTAGCACTAACCCTAACCCTAAAAGTGGACTGAATTCACACTATTTCTGGCAGTCTGCAACCCCCCATACTCAGTTCAAGCCCTAAAATGGCTGCCACCACGTGGCAGCACAGAGCTATGAAGAACAACCTCTCGTGGGAAGTCTCGTGAGAGTACAGTCACCGTGAGACTTCCCAAGCACAAGCAATAAGTGTGATTGGGCCAAGCACGCAGCCAACCAGAAGGTCCCTGTGCGCTTGACCAATCAGGCCTCTCATGTCCCTATATGGCCAGTGCAACAAGCAACCCTTCCTGACTCTTCGGTGGCTGACTGTCTATAATTTTTCAGATCCAGGGGGTCCAGGGAAGGTTTTTTTCAGGAGAGGTCTAACGATCACTTCCTTCAAACTTGATGGAACAGTTCCTTCCCTAAGGGATGCATTGATGTCCCTCTTAAGAAAGGCCATCAATGCATCGCCCCCCTGGACGACCAGCAAAGATACGCAGGGATCGAGGGAGCACGTTGTCTTCCTCACTTTTCCAAGGATCTTGTCCACATCATTGGCACTCACTGACTAGAAATGATCCAGTCTAATCTCACAAACAGGTTTACTGGACACCTCATCAGTCACTTCTGTTGTAATCCCGGTGTCTAAGTCAGCTCTTATCTGAGAGACTATATCTGCAAAATAGTTGTTGAAAATGTCACAGCAGGCTGTTGTTAGTTTAAGTAAAAGATTCTGCACAGGGGAGACCTGTGTCACTCCTCTACCACCCTGAACAGTTCTTCTGGACAAGATTCCAGAGACGCAATATGGACAGAGGAGAAAGATTTCTTCGTTGCCCATATTGCCTCTCGATAGGAGCGAAGAAAGCTCCTATGATGAGTCTTGTCAGATAAGAGTCGAGTTTTCCGCCATGTACACTCTATCTGTTGTCCAACCTGCTTCATTTTCCTGAGTTCCTCTGTGAACCAGGAATGGCGATTAGGAGCGGGTTGGAAAGGACGCTTGGGACCAATTGTGTCGATAGTTCTGGTAAGATCGTTGTTCCAAGTATCCACCAGGGCTTCGACAGGGTCGTCGGCTTTACCAACCAAGGAGCCTTCCAAGGCTTTCTGGAATCCAATTGGCTCCATTAGCCTCCAAGGGCAAACCATTTTAACCCCCGATGGGGTAGGCAATGGCTCTTAGTCCAACCTTGACCAGGAAATGATCTGTCCGTGACAGAGTGGAGGTATTTATTACCTCTGCCCACAGATATGCCTGTTCTGTACTAAAGACTACATCGAGAGTACGACCTGCCGAGTGCTTAGACCCGAGAACCAATTGGAATAGACCCATGTCTGCCATGGAATCCATGAACTGCCGAGCCTCACCTGTTAAACTGGTCTCAAGTGGGATGTTGAAGTCACCCAGAACTAAAAGTCTGGGCAACTCCAGCAGCAACTCCGAGACCAGCTGCATCAGCTTGGATAGGGAGTCTGTTAGGCAACGGGATGGACGGTATACCAACAGAATCTCTATACTATCCCTGGGTTTCAGGCTCAAGCACATACTCTCGAAGTGGTCTGTTTTCCAGATAGGTATCCTGGTCAAGGAGAGGTTGTTTGTGTGGACCAGAGCCACACCGCTCCCCCCCCACCTACTTTCCCCTACCTGCTGATAGACCGAATACCTGGCCAGGAGAGCTTGATTCCAAGTGATGGCACTGTCCTCCCCCAGCCAGGTTTCCATGAAACATGCCAAGTCAGCTTCTTCATCCATGAGAAGATCATGGATGATGTGGGTTTTATTTTTCACTGACCTGGCATTACAAAGAAGCAAGGTAAGGTTCCATGGCAAGGTTGGCAAGTTCCCCAACTTACTTTGGGCAACAGAGTGGTCTGAAGGCGGGATCAAACCTGCCTTCTTTTGTAACAAGACTCCCCTCTGTTTTTGCCATATCTTCCTCTGCCCTGCACCACCTCAATTCCCGCTCCCAGAAATTCCTCTGTCAGCTCTCCCCCGTTATCATCCATCTGATTAGTTATTTTATGAACCCCAGAGGGTGGGCTCAGAAGTCTCTGTCCAGTCCAAGTTCTTAATCTCCTTCCTGACATCAGTATTCTGGCTGTCATTGGTAGTGAGAGGGCTGGGTAGATTAGATAGAATCCAATATCCTAGTCCTGTGGCTGCCTCAGGTGCTGCACTACCAGTGGTGGTGGAGTTGGGCAGGCTAAAAACATCAACACTTCGTCTTCAGCCTCCGACATCTCCGTTGCTGCTGTCGCCACCGCGCAGCTGGAGGAGGTGGTACTGGGCGGTCTTTTGTACTCTTGCCTGACCTCTCAGCAGCCTCAGGTAATGGTGGAGTGGACTCCCAGAGCCTCCACTGGAGCGTTTTGAGGCCCCCAGTAACTGGAGGAGTTTGGAGGGCAGGCATGCAGGCAGTTTTGAAGCCCTTCTTCCTTTCCCCTCCTCTTCCTCAGCAGCTGGAGGGCTCCGAGGGCAGGCATGTGGGCAGTTTTGAAGCCTCCTGCCAAGTTCTTTCTCTCCCCTCCTCTTCCTCAGCAGCTGGAGGGCTCAGAGGGCAGGCATGCGGGAGGTTTTGAAGCTCCCCGCTGAGTTCTTCCTCTCCCCTCTTCCTCAGCAGCTGGAGGGCTTGGAGGGCAGGCATGAGGGCGGTTTTGAAGCCTCCCACTGATTTCTTCCTCTCCCCTCCTCTTCCTCAGCAGCTGGAGGGCTCGGAGGGCAGGCGTGCAGGAGGTTTTGAAGCCTCCTGACAAGTTCTTCCTCTCCCCTCCTCTTCCTCAGCAGCTGGAGGGCTCGGAGGGCAGGCGTGCAGGCAGTTTTGAAGCCTCCTGTCGAGTTCTTCCTCAGCAGCATGTTAATTCTTATCTTAATTCATAGTCAAGAAAGTCTTCCTCTCCCTGCAGATCTGTCAGCTTCAGCCATGCGTGAGCTTAGCTCTTTTCTCCTGTCTTCTCTATAATTTTCCTTTATTTACAACCCACCCTTTTCCAAAGATGGGAGTCAGTTTCAGACTGCCAAACACAGATTTCCTGGACACTCTTGACAGGGCTGCATTCTGTTGTATGCCTTTTTCTTCTCATCCTCTAGATTCTTTTAAAAAGTGACTCTGGCAGACAGGGATCTCTATTTCTTGCTCTCTTTCCTTTGTAACCAAGGACCCAGACATTCAAATAGAAAATGTCCATTGCAGCATGGATCACAATTTTTCTTTGTTCTCTCTGTTTTTTGTTTTTTGTTTTTGTTTGTTTTTTAGTGCTGTCTCCTATGAAAACAGTGGCCTTCAAAGTTAACTGAAGGCCTAAGCAGACTGCCAGAAATAGCGCACATTAAATTGAGGCACTGCCCTGGCCCAGTGCTAGGGAATCATGGGAACTGTATTTTTTTCTGGGACATTGAGCCTTCTCTGTCAGAGAGCTCTGGTGCCACAATAAATTACAGTTTGCATGATTCCCTAGCACTGAGCCAGGGCAGTGCCTCAATTTAATGTGCACTATTTCTGCCAGTCTGCTTAGGCCCTGAGATAACAGGAATCTCCACAAGGCACAAGGTCATTAACTGTATTAGTCCTGGTGTGTCTTGTTAGACTGTAAGCTGTTGGCCACATATGCAATGTCCGTTAGGCCTTTGTTAAAGGCAAACTGTCAATCTTCCACCCTCATTAAGTGTACCATTCACAAGCCAGATAGGTTAAAAAAAAAAACCTTAATGTCCTGGTTTAGAATATCCACCATATTTATGTATCTTTTACTTTAGAATTTTACTCTTTCTCTGAAGAGCTACCAAGAATCAATCTGTTCCCACTTGTATAGTTGTTCCCTGGGTTGGGTGTGTGCAATTGTCAAACAACACAGCTGTCACAAGACATTTACAGCCTGGGGGAAAGCAGCAAATGTCACTCTCACTAAGCCATAATACACAGTACCTAAGGCAGCTAGAGAAAATCCTACATGGATCACCCTTCTACTTCCTGGCTTTGGAAATATGATAGAGTAAATTGGTAACTAACAGTCATGAAACCCCAAAACAGTTTCCTCAGAAAGCTGCCTCACTGCCTCATGATAGGGCCAGCTGTGTCAAATGTATTAGTGACTATGGAGCAAAGCAGATGCCCCCGCTTCTTTGTTTGCTGTGTTGGGGCAATGGCAACTGCATGCCACACACCCAACCTGGCATTTTCCTGACACAACAGTGTTTTTTTCTGGGTTTCTGCAGTGCAGCATGTGCAAATGCTGTGCTACAGAAATGCTGTGAAGCTGCCACACGTGTGGAAAGCTGTGTGGCTTCCCAGCAGTGTGGGGGTGTGCTGCTGTCTGAATGCCATGCCCCCATGCCACAGGGAAGCCAGCTGTTTTTTCTCATCTGTACTAGCCCTAAAACTTGGTGAGTCTGTATGTGAAAATTTCAGTCCCTTGCCTCTTCTGTGAAAAGGATCCAGGAGCATGTGAAGATTAATATCTCCTTAGGAGATCACAGAAAGCAGCTGCCATTTACAGTAGATAGTGCTGGGCAGACAGTCTTACATGCTCTAAGGAAGCTTCTCTTCTAATGATATTCTAGTGACACGTCAAAGCCTTTGTGTTTGATAGTGAATGCAAATTCAGAAAGGCACTCCATCATTTCCCCACAATCATATTTCATAACTACAGACTATTCACAAAATTGTGTGAATGTACAATTGCTTCCTTCTCCAATGCTTTCATGCATTGCAGGATTTACTCCATTGAATTGTCAGTGCAAGAGGAAAGATGCCATATCATTAACCTTAAGGAAGAAAATGGAAGAATTTATCACACAACTCTCAGGCAGTTCTTGGTGTGGTTTTGTCCTTTGTGCTAGAATTTGTATCATTGTCTTGAAATATGCTATAATTTTAACTGTAAGTACCAAGAATTGCTTCTGTTCAGCATGTCTGAAAGCAAAGTAGGCAACAGAAGATAGACAGAACAATCTTTTTGCAAATTGTAGTCAAAGAATAATTGTCTCTCCTAAATAATTTTTCTACTTATATTAAGAAATCAAGCTATATTTCAGTAGTCTTAACAATTTAATGCAAATAGAAGCAAAATACCATAGTTATTATGCTCAATAATTTACTCTGTTGTTTAGTGTAAGACCTTATTGGATCTTCAAGGGAAAAAAGGATACTAATGAAAAGGCTACAAAGAAGAGACAAGAATTATTGGCTATATTAGAGCAACCATTAACAATTGTTAGACCTTAGTAAAGAGTTCAGGCATGATTAAACACATATTTGTCTCAGAGAGACTAGCATACAGTAGGGCTTGTTTGAAATGAATCATTAAGTACAGTACTAAGAGGTTGATTTATTTCATGTAACAGAACCTTGCTGTACACAGTAACTGGCCTTGTACATGAGATCACATTTGAAGAAGTTAACTTTCTTGCCCTCAGTACAATCATAAAGCAGAAGGAAAGAATTAACTTTAGTTTTAATGCTCTGTACACATTTATTGCATATTATAAATTTGCTTAATGCAACAGAGACCAAAGTGGTTTCATTGTTAAGAAGAATGTCAAGACAAGCATATAAATCAAACCAAGCACATGGATGGAAAGAAGTTCTATAAGTGAAGTGTTCCATTGTATATTTACATAGCTTTACATTTCTATCTACATAATGTGTGAAAGAAATTTGAGGAAAAAAGTAAAAGTGAGTATGAATATGGACTGAAATTCACAAGCGCATAATCTACTCATCACAATTTATTTGCATTCTTGATTCCTGTCTATTTAATAGTGTATAGAATATGTAGAAGTCCCTGAATCTTTACTTTCCCTGTGGATGGGAAAACTAGATAATATCCTCAAGTGTAAAGATATACAACTGAGCACTAAAGTCAGAATCATCCAAGCCATAGTGTTCCCCATCATTATGTACAATTGTGAGAGCTAGACAACAAAAAATAAGTGGATAAGACAAAAATCAACTAATTTGAGATGTGGTCTTGGAGAAGTGCACTGAGGATACTGTGGAGAGCAAAAAAGACAAACACATCTCAACACTAGGAGGAACATCCTGACAGTAAGGGCTGTTCGACAGTGAAACACACTCCCTCGGAATGTAGTGGAGTCTCCCTCCTTGGAGGTCTTTAAGCAGAGGCTGGATGGCCATCTGTCGGGGATGCTTTAATTGGGAGTTCCTGCATGGCAGGGGGTTGGACTGGATGACCCTTGTGTTCTCTTCCAATTCTATGATTCTATGATTCTATGACATGAGTCCTAAACAGATCAAGGCAGAACTCTTCTTGGAAACCAAGAAGATGAAACTGAGGCAGCCACATCATGAGAAGGCATGGCTCATTGGACAAGACAATAATGCTAGGAAAAGTGGAGGGCAGTAGAAAGAAAGGAAGACCACACACCAAATTGCTAGACTCAGGGCCTCTGCAGACTGCCAGAAATAGTGCAAATTGAGTCCACTTTAAATTGAGGCACTGCCCTGACTTAGTGCTAGGGAATCATGGGAACTATAATTTATTGTGGCACCAGAGCTCTCTGACAGAGAAGGCTCAATGACTTAGAAAAAAAAAATACAATTCCCATGATTCTCTAGCACTGAGCCAGGACAGTGCCTCAATTTAAAGTGGACTCAATTTGCACTATTTCTGGCAGTCTGCAAAGGCCCTCAATCAGGGAGGTCATGGGCATTAATCTACAATGTAAGCAGACCAATGGAGGATGGGGCGCTTGGACATGTCTCATCCACAGCGTCACTATGAGTTTAGGCCAACTCAAGGGAAGTTAACAACAACAAAACCACTGTGAGTGATGGAGGTTTGTTCTCCTTTTGATCATGATGCAGAAGATTTATATTCCCATGCCCTCTAATCTGAAGAGGATTTCTGTCTGGGAACCTCCTTCTGACTGTTGCACCAGAGATCTTGGAAACATCAGCCATCTCCATCCCAATCAACAAGACAACAAACCCCTATAGCTTACAGAGGCCGGAAGATGCTACTTAGATACCTAACTATGGCCCAGAACAGACAGGCAGATGGTGTAGCTTTTGGCTGCTCTGGGGTCATGGCGTTCACATGATGCACACCCCTGGAATGTCCAGAAGCTGCACCAGGGCTACCTCAGGTGGCCCAAAACTGGCCCCAGAAGGAGCAAATCTGTTCCACTCCTTTTGGGATGACAGCAGGAGGTGCCCTCAGGGCTGTGACATGTGGTCACTGCAACCCCAGGGTGATTGGGCTAGGAGCAGTTTTTGGCCAATCCTTCCTGCCTATTTGCTTCACCCCTAAGATAGTTACATAATGAAGTACCTCAACTAACATCTCAATCACTGTTTTTTGTTTTGTTTTGTCAGTCTTCATGGTATCAGAAATCTTTAATTCTCTAATATTAATAATATTCTAGAACAGTGATGGCAAATCTTTTAGAGACCGGCCCCCTCTGCAGACCAGGGCGTCGGGGACGCCCTGGTCCGGAGCGCCGGCGGAGCTCAGCCTCCACAAATTGGCGCTCCTTTTAGATGTCAGGGAATTAGATTGGCGCTCCTTTTAGATGTCAGGGAAAGTGCTCCCTAAAAGCGGCAGGCGCACTTTCCCTGACTCAAACGCCGCGGCGCATCCAGTCGCCGTGGCGTGAGGTCATCCCCGGAGCGCTGGCCGTGCGGAGGGCTGGCAACTCCGAGGGCGACCTCAGGAAGAGGAAGGGGCGCCGCTCGTGCGGCTGCCCCTCCTCTTCCGGGCCCGGAAGACGGCTCAATTAGCCATCTGCCGAGGCCCCAAGTGTTCAAACTGCAACCCCAAACCCACTTATTTATTGCAAAGTGCAGCATCCCTCTGGCTTTCAAGTAACAAACTTTGGTGAACTCTGCTGGAATGATGGCACACGTGCCCACAGAAAAGGCTCTGAATGCCCCCTCTGGCATGTGTGCTATAGGTTCACCACAACTGTTCTAGAATCTTAAAAGTGCTAACAAAGAGTGCAATTAACAGTATATTGTATACAAGATGTAGCCATTAGTCATTCTATCATTTGTATTAAGACACCAGTTGAGTGTATACCTTGTGTAGCTATACTAATCATACCAATTACAGTTATTTATTTAGTGCTGTTTGCTTATGTATTACTGACATATTTAATTAAGAATTATTTAATGATTAATTAAATGTAACTGAATGATATATAGATATAGATATAGATATCTTTTAAAAGTGTTGAAATGTATCTTGTAATCATTTGCATCTTCCCAGTTAGGAATTTATTTGCTTGTTTAGATTATTCTCATCATCATTAAACATACTTAATGATTATAATTTAGTAAATATTTTCTAGTACCATTCTTGCTATAAAAGGTTCTTGGTGGTTGCAGCCTCGCAGCAAAATTAATTCAATTTGCCAGCAATTTGTCATTGGTCCATCCTATGGAATCCTGAGATTTGTAGTTTGCTGTGGCACCAGTGTTCTCTGACAGAGAAGGCTAAATATCTTACAAAATTACATATCCCAGAATTCTATAGCATTGAGCCATGAAAGGTAAAGTGATGTCAAACTAGTAATTCTGCTGTGTAGATGCAGCTGATTCACCCTTGGTCAAATCTATGTATGTTTTCCCCGAGTTGTGCCTAAGTTGTCAAAGTCAACTGGGTTTTCTTACTGCACATACTTGACCTGCACTTCCCTGGTTTGCCCAATAATACATTAAATGGTTTATTGTATGACAGAGGGACTTCAGGAAATTATAAGTACTCTGCATGAATACAACTCTCCATGTCATGCTGAACTGTATCCAAGGATATGATAAAATAGCTATCTTTAAATATTTGGAGAAATGGCATGTAGAAGATGACATGAGCTGCTCCAGGGACCAGAACATGAAGCAATGTATTCAAATTATAATAAATGAAATCCACCTAAATGTTAGGGGGAAAAAAGTCTCTAGAGTTAGAGCTTTTCATTGGTGGAGCAGACAGCTTGAAAAATAGTGGAGTCTACTTCTTTGAAGGTCTTCAAACAGATGCTGGATGGATGTCTCTTAGGAGTGCTTATGTTTTGTATTCTACATGGCAAGGGGTTGGACTGGATGGGCCTTCTGGCCCCTTCCAATTTGACCATTCTCAGTATATTATTATTTGTTGTTGTTGTTAACTGCACTTGAGTCAATCTCGATTCATGGTGGCCCTATGGATAAGACATCTCCAAGACACTCTGTCCTCCACTGCTCTGATTAAATCCTGCAATCCCATACCTGTGACCTCCTTAATAGAGTCCATTCATCTAGCATATGGCCTTCCTCTCTTCCTACTTCCCTCCACCTTCCCTAGCATTACTGTTTTTTCTAAAGAGTCCTCTTTTCTCTTGATGTGTCCGAAGTACGACAGTCTCAGTTTGGTCATCTTGGCTTCCAGGGAGGTTTCTGGCTTGATCTGCTCTAGGACCCATTTGTGTGTCCTTTTGGTTGTCCATGGGATCCTCAGCACTCTCCTACAGCACCACATCTCAAATGCATTAATTTTGTTTCTATCATCTTTCTTAACCATCCAGCTCTCTCATCCATACATGGTAATAGGGAATACGATGGTTTGTATGATTCTAACTTTTGTGCTGATTTGTTTATCTTTGCATTTTAGAACCTTTTCTAGTTCTTTCATAGCTCTCCCTATTCTTAATCTTCTTCTGATTTCCTGACTGCAGTCCCCATTTAGATCAATGTTTGATTCCAGGTATGGGAATTCTTTTACTATTTCTATTTCTTCATTTTCTAGGTTGAACTTGTGAAGGTCCTTGGTAGTCATTATTTTTGTTTTCTTTATATTCAACATTAAGCCTACCTTAGCACTTTCTTCTTTGAACTTCTTTAGTAGGTGCTCCAGATCTGTGAGGTTTTCTACTAGTACTATGGTGACATCTGCATCTCTTAGATTGTTGATATTCCTTCCTCCTATTTTCACTCTTCCTTCTTCTGTGTCCTGCTTTTCTTATAATATGTTCTGCATACATGTTGAACAGATAGGGTGAAAGGATGCAGCCTTGTCTGATCCCTTTGCCAATTAGGAACCATTCTGTTTCTCCATGTTCTGCCCTGAAAGTAGCCTCTTGTTCTGAGTACAGATTCCTCATCAGGACTATCAGATGTTTTGGCACTCCGAACACATCTTTAAGGGCATTCCATAGCCTTTCATGATCTATGCAGTCAAAGGCTTTGCTATAATCTACAAAGCATATGCTGATTTTCTTATGGAATTTCCTGGTGCACTCCATTAGCCGTCATATGTTTGCAGTGTAGTCCCTCGTGCCATGTTGATGTATGTTGGTTAGCAGTAAGAGCTGACTCTCAGTGTGGATCCAAGGCAACTCACTGCAAGCAGGAGCAGCCAGAGACACTGAGCCAGGAACCAAGCCCTTTTCCCCACAACATTGGGACCAGAGAGAGTGACCAGCCTGGCAGAAGCAAGAGGAGGCATGGCCAGGGAAGGCAAACTCCTTAAAAGCTCTCCCCCCTCAGAGACACCATCCAAGGCAACTCACTGCAAGCAGGAGCAGCCAGAGATGCTGAGCCAGGAGCCAAGCCCTTTTCCCCACAACATTGGGACCAGAGAGAGTGACCAGCCTGGCAGAAGCAAGAGGAGGCATTGCCAGGGAAGGCAAACTCCTTAAAGCTCCACAGTCCAGCTGCAGTCCCAACAGTGATAGAAGAGGAAGTAGGCAACGCATGAGACATATAAAGCACCTACCATCAGCAGTCACCCCGCAGCTATACTGGCTTCAATGAAGGAAAAGTTAGGCACCTCCTTGAGATTAGGAGCGTGGCGGCAGCAACTGAGGTTGGCATTTGGCCTTAGGCACACCCAGAACCACCTCCACGCAATTAGGATCCAGCAGTGGCGGCGTGGCCCTTGAAGAGCCAGGCACAGGACTCTAAAAGTGAGTAGGGTGCAACCCTAGGGCTCAGTTCTTAATACTCTTATCCCTCAGTGGACCATACATAGAGTGAAATTCAGGAACATTAATTTTAATTTTATTTACCTTTTTAACCCTGTCTCATCCCATTTTAAAATTTATATTTTCAGACTAGAAACAGTCCAGAAATACTTTTAACACTTGGAACTGTTTAGCCATCACAACTAAAGAATAAGTATATTTTAGTGAGATTAAAAGAGCTGTCCCATTTGACGAATCAAATATTCTCCCCAGTGTTACTTGGTTGGACCAGATCTTGTGACGAGCGTACAAAATGGTCTCCACCAGAAGTCAAAAAAGAATGGCAAATATAACAAAGACATAGCAAGTGCAACAAATCAATCAATGTGGTCCTATGTTACAATAGCTGGTAGTAAAAGGGGTAAAGCAACTGGGATTAAGGAGAGAAAACAAAGGGGGAAAAGGAAATCTATTATTGAGATCAAAAAGAATGAAGCTCAATCAAAAATAAATGTAGATAGATCCATCCTAGAAATAGATAAGTCCCCTCCCATTATAACTAACTTAAACATGAAGTAACAGCTTGTGATTTACAAGAAATGGGGAGTGAAAAGACACCTTCTGAAATAAATAGTAACCACTCAAATCATGATGAGAGCCTGATGACATTTTTCAAGGACCTACCTCCTCTTGATGAATTGTTATGAAATGAAAAAAAATAATAATAGCCGAATCTCAAGAGCGTAGAGAAAAAATTATGAAGCAGTTACTAGCTTTGGAGGCAGAAACCCAAAATGATCATGAAACCATAAGCAAAATAAATGTAGAGCAAACAACATGGAACAAGATAGACGAGGATAACACCGGAATAGATCCAATTCAAGACATATACAATATCTTAAAAGCCTATGGTAACATAATTGGTACCATAAAGACAAATATTGAGATTATCTGTCATTTGATAGGTGAAGGCATTCTGAAAGCAGCCCACCTAAAGATGCTAAAACAATGATCAAAAACACTGAACTGCAAAATCAAACTGACATTACTGCCAAAAGTAAAAGCAAAAATCAATCTGAATCAAAACCAAGGAAAAGTGTGATGAAGAGTAGAAGGATAAAAGGAAAAAATTGTATAAAGACCTTAAATATTGATAATCAGAAGAAAGAATTTATTAAAATGAAAAGATTCATAAATTTCAATTTCAAAACACTGTTTAAAATCTTAGAATCTAAAACTGCACAAAAAATAAAAAAACAAAAAAGACAGTAATAAGAATGAAAACTAGGGATAACAAAACAGACATAACTGAACCCCTACAAATAAATAGCCTGACGGATTCCAGCTGCACGACAAGGCAGCATGAGCAGAGTATATTAAACAAAGAGAAGGAAGTTATAAATAACAACAAAACTGACTTGACTAAGAAAATTGAACCGCAGAAACCTTGTTCCAAATTCAATAACTTTCCTCCCGTGTTAGTACTAAAAAAAGCACAATTGGCTTTTATAAATTATCCAAAACCATACGGCATAATAACAGGACCCCAAAGGAAAAAAAACATCTCATACACCAGTTGGAAGCTTCTGGGATAAGCCTCCTAAGGGAAAAAGATATTGAAAGAATAAAATACCTCTTCTATAATTATAAAACAGCAAGAGCCCTTGTAACATTCAACAATGATCTTATTACTGCAAGGATGTACAAATTAAGAAATATACTTCAGCATCATCAGATGGAGGATAGAAGAGTCTTTGGTCATCCTATGCCTTACCCCTTACTAGACCCTCAGTTAATCCAAGCAAAAGAAAAATCTGCTAAGAATATAAACCAATTAAAACAGACACCAGACACTGGGGACTTGATTTGTCAGGATGATATCCAAGACAATAATGAAAATAAAATAGAGAATTCTCCGCTTTGCTTTGAGACAGAGATCCCGGAAGAGGAAGGTTTAATAAACTCATTTAAGAAACTTCCCCCTACTTGATAAATTGGTTATCATAGGACTCTCAGTGTGGAATGTAGCAGTTCAACTGGAATATCCTCTGTTCCTGGTGATTTGCTTTTCGCTATTTCTCTCATTGCAGTTTCCACCTCACTTTTTAGAATTTGGGGACTTTGGGCTACAAATCTGAAAAAAAACCACAATATTAATAGCAATATTAAAAGAAGTTACTAATTATGAAAAGAATTAAGAAAAAAATATAACTTGATTGTTTTTTTCTTTTCAGATTGATTTCATGGAAGATTGAAAGTAGCGAATTTAAGAAAATTTGATAAATTCTAATTTTTACTGATAGTTTTGTTAGATGTGTAAAAAGGAATACATGGAACGTTAAGATAAATAGGAAGTGCAAAAATAAGTTTGTAGTTGTTAGCAATACATAACACTTAATAATGTTAATGATTCTCTCCTAAAATGCTGTTGTACCAATTTTGTTTGTTTGTTATTTTTAGATTTTTTTCTGTTTTTTTTTGTTTCTCTTATTTTTTTTTTTTGTTTATTTGATTGTGAGTATAGAATTAGTACAATTCATCTGTTTGTCTGTTCTTTGATTGTTTGTATTGTTTTAATACGTCATTTGATTGTTAGTATTGTATTAGTATTCTATATGTATATATGTTTTATATTAAAATAAATTTTAAAAAAAGAATTTGGGGTTCATCTTCATATGGCTCTTCGTTCCATGTTTCCATGATTTTGTCATCTCTTTTATATACTTCTTCTGTGTATTGCATCCAACATCTTTTTATTCCTTCCTGGTCTTGAATTATGTTATTTTTATTGTCATAGATCATTCCAGCTCTTGGTTTGATTTTTCCTTTGATTTCCCAGATCTTGTGAAATAGATTTCTTGTTCTTTCCTTTTTGTCTTCTATTCCTCTGCATTGGTCACTGTAGTAATTTTCTTTATCTTACCACATAAGCTGTTGTACTGTTGCATTCAAAATTCTTAGTTTGTTCCTATTTCCTTTTTGTTTTTCTTCTTTTCTTTATTGCATGTAGTTTTTTCCTGTTATCTATGTTTTTTTTCTCTCTTTTTTGTTTATTGAAAGTGTCTAACTGCATTCTTCTTTTATTATGTTCCTGGCTTCAGATCATAGTTCCTCTGGTTCTTGGTCTATTATGCTAAGTAGAGCAAATCTGTTTCTTGTGTTGCCAGTAAATTCTGTTTCGATATTATTTAGATCGTATTTTGGTATAATCACTGGTTTTGTTTTCTTCTTGAGTCTTACTCTTATTTTTGATATAAATAGTTCATGATCTGTGCCACAGTCGGCCCCTGGTCTAGTCTTGGCCACCAGTATAGAGTTTCACCATCTTTTGCTTCCAGTTATATAGTCTATTTGATTTTTGTGTTGACCATCTCGTGATGTCCATGTGTGTAGCCTTTTTTCTGGTTGTATGAAGAATGTGTTTGCAATGAATGGGTTATTGGCTTCACAAAAATCTATCAAATGCTCACCTGCTTCATTTCTTTTGCCTAATTCAAATCTGCCTACTGTTTTTTTTTTTTATTTTTCTTTGCTTCTTTGCTATTACTGTTAATTGTTATTATTATTTCTTACCCACCTGTCCCCATGGATTGAGATGGGGAACAACAACAAAAGACACACCACACCTGTTAAAACACATCAATTTAAATACACATCAATTTAAAATACTTGCATACAATACAAAAGGACAAGATATACACATATTAAAACAATTCACATTTAAAATTCATCATTTAAAATTCCATTCCACCTCTGATAAAAATCTTAGTTGGAGTTGGGAACTGAAAAGAATTTCATGACTGTTAGCAATAGCAATAACGATAGCAATAGCAAGTACTTTTCTATACTGCTTATCAGTGCACTTAAGCACTCCCTAAGCGGTTTACAATGTGTAAGCTAATTGCCCCCTACAATCTGGGTACTCATTTTAACAACCTCAGAAAGATGCAAGCCTGAGTCAAGCCTAGCACCCTGGCTGGTATTGAATTCACAAACTTTTTTGTTTGTGAGTGAGTGGCTGCAGTACAGGCATTTATCAAAGATAGAAATATTAATAAACATTTTCTACACCCTATTAGGTCTAGTGCTACTTTCCTCAAACTGTGTCCTAGGGATGGAAAGAATATTTTAATAACATTCAAAAACAGTTAAGATATGTTCATCAGGGATCAGGCAACCCCAATTAAAAGATTTCTGCACTAATGAAAATCTTTGTAGTTCAGTATTTACTCTGTGCAAAATATAGAGATATGTTGCTTCCTGTTCAAAACAAAAATGCAGTTTTGTGCACATGCGCGTGCACACACACACACAACACATGTGAAGTTTGTGCAAAATAAATCTAAACTATGGTATTTTCTATCCAGAAACAAAATTTTCTGTGCAGAACATAATTTTCCAGTATAGAGTAGTAATTCTGTGAAGAAAGACCCCCCCCCCCGATAAGTCGGGAGGGGTTTCTTGTTGAGCTGGCCATTTAAGGGCATGAGAGGCCTGATTGGCCAAACGTGCAGGAATCTCTTTGAGTTCCTACACACTTGGCCAATCAAGTTGTTTGCTTGATTCAAGGAGGTCTCACGGTGATCATACTCGCGCCAGATTTCCTCCGTGAGTTTGATCTATATAGCTATATACTGCCACGTGGCGGCAGCCATTTTAAAGTTGGAACTGAGCAAGTCGATTCATTCCTGTCTGTTCTCTGGCTATTTGTTTGGCTTGGCCTAGTGAATTTTTGGCTTTTGCTGCAATTTGGCTCTTGCTGCTTATTTACTTCGGCCCAAGATTCCTCTTCCACTGTGGGAGTTCTTAAGTCGAGTCTCCCTGTTTTTCGAGAGGAATAGGCCGGGTGAGGCCTTCGGGCCGGTCACCTTGGGCCTGGAGGGTGGCCTGCGCATCTCCAACACTCGGGTGGTTATATACCTGTCTGAGGTGGGTGCTGTGGCAGGCGTCTTCTCCTTCGGGTGCGCGGACCTAAGCTCGATCTCAGGCCCAGAGGCACCCCAGTCACTCTGGAGTGGAAAGGTCAGGACCCCATTACCTGGTTCAGGAGGGAATTTACACCTCTTCCCAGCGGTGTGTGTGTGAAGGCAATAGTTGTCTTTGGGCAGGGTGCCTAATAGGACCCATGGTGGGCACCTTCCCCCCTGTGGTTGTTGCCAGTGACGCTTCCTGGCTATTTGCCTCTTGTGAGACTTAGGGAAGGGTGGCCTTTGGCCTGGTGGTAGTCATTCAAGGTTGGGTGATTGTTGCATAGGACCCGTGCTTACACTCACTGGGGGAGCAATGCCCCACAGCAATGCCCAATCTAAAAGGCGCGCAGTCCCGGCTGTGCCTGGCTCTAGTCACTCCACCTCGAAGAGGCCCTCACAATCGGCCAGCAGAGATGACGAGATTGCTGCTCATCTAGCACGACTGGGCAAGACAGTACAGGCCTGTGTTGCAGTCTGTAATCAGCTTGCCCAGAAGGGGCTCCAGGCTCCAGCCGCCAGCCCTATTGCCAGCACTTATGTGACACAGAAGTGCTGCCCCTTGTTCTGCACCTGACTCTCAGGTAATTGATGCAACACCGGGTCCTTCAGTGGTTTCGGCTATAGAGGGTGGGCAACCCACTATAGCCAATGTTTGGGAACTCCTGAAAAGGGTCCCTGCTGCGGAGATGCAGGGTGCTGCTGACCCTGTATCCGAATAGCACACTGTGGCAGATCTATATAACCTCTTGCGAGGAGTTGTTCTTCCAGGTGGTGGTACAACGGAGCAAACCCACGATGCGCAGAGGAGAGAACAGGCAGCTGCTGCTTCGTCTCTGCCCGACACCCAAGATGTTGCGGGGCCACACTTCGGGGGACCTGTGCAGTTGGCTGGTGATGCTTCCCAGCAAGCTTCAATATCAGGTTTGTCTCCTTCTAATGCTTCACAGGTGAATTGGCCCACCTCAGTATGGGCTCCAGGTGGCCAGGTTAGCCAGGGTGTGGGTTTGGAACACCCCATCCCTGTAGCTTCGGGTGCACCTGTGCAGGCACCTGCGGTTTCACAGGTGCCTGACTCTAGGGTTCAGGTTGGTCAGCCAACTGCCTTGGCTAGCAACACCTCTGCAGTGTCTCCTTTGGGTGCTCCTGTGCTACCAGGAGTTACTGCACATAACAAATTCATTCCTTATGCTGGAATGTCTACACCCCTTGGCTCACACCTTCCTCTTTCTACTAAAGAAAGAATATGGAAGGGAGATTATATTGATTTATTTTCTCTTACTTTTAGGGATCCTGAACCAAGGATCATGGTAAAGGATGGGATTGTCTTCCACCTCCCAAAAGAGTTTCAGGTGCTCAAATGCCCTAATTTTGTGAATTGGATCATGGGTTTTACTATTTATAGGGGAGTTATAGAAGAAAAAGAGCCACTTACGTCTCCTGACTTTTCTAAATACCAGGAGATCATGGTAAAAGTTTATACCAACTGCCATCAGAGCGCTAGGGGTGCAGCTTGGCTGCAATACGATGAGCAGTTTAGAATGAGCAGTTTAGAATGAGAGCTGCCCAAGATCGCTCCCTGTCATGGAGACACATACAATCTGAACTATGTGCAGATGTAATGGTGGGGGCCTTCCCTTTGAGCAGGTGTGACAATGGGTTTGTTCCCATGGTTACTAAGCCACAAGGGCAGAATGTGAAGCCTGACATGGGAGTAAAAAAGCAATTTGGTATATGCTGGGATTTTAACACAGGCATGTGCAAGAGGCAGTCCTGCAGGTTTGATCACAAGTATAACACCTGCGGGGGTAGTCTCCCCGGCACTTCCTGCAGCAGAGGTAAGCGGTCAGGAGTGGGATTTGCCCCCCAGCCAGTATTACCAGGAGGTAAAGGCTCAGTCACCAATTAAGTTAGATGCAATGGTGGCTTGGCTGAGGGCGTACCCAAACAAGGAGGCTGCATCTTATTTATTTCATGGCTTCTCTTTTGGTTTTCGCATCCCTTACACAGGTTCTAGGGTACATCGTTATGCACCCAATGCTCGTTCTGTGAAGGAATTGCCGGCCATCGTAAGGAACAACCTGGCAAAAGAGATAGCTGCTGGAAGGATTTCAGGACCTCATGATCATTTGCCAGTTCCCACCCTTCATTTATCCCCTTTGGGTGTGGTGGCCAAGAAAGCACCTGGGGAATTTAGGTTGATTCATAATTTATCTTACTCGAAGGGTGACTCTGTGAATGTTGTAATAGATCCTGAGCTTACGTCTGTTAAGTATGCATCATTTGACTCAGCGGTCAGGATGGTTAGGAATTTAGGCAAGGGAGAGCTCTTAGTGAAGTGCGATATAAAATCCACCTTCAGGCTACTCCCTGTACAACTAGATGACTTTGACTTACTGGGGTTTCAGTTTGAAGGAAAGTATTATTTCGATAAAGTCTTGCCAATGGGGTGTTCAATTTCTTGAGTCCCTTACAGCAGGGGATGTTCGGCTTTCAAGATTTTTAGCACTTTTCTTCGTTGGTGTGCAGTCAAGAGGTCAGGTAACAGGGCTATAACCCACTATTTAGATGACTTCTTGATTGCTGGAAGTCCCAGTACCTCACAATGTAGGGACATATTAGCTGATTTTCAGGAATTGATGTTGGAGTTGGGAGTTCCTTTAGCTGAAGAAAAAACTGAAGGTCCGAACACACGGCTTACCTTTTTGGGTATCGAGATAGACTCCGTTGCTGGGATTTCTCAATTACCAAATGACAAATTGGTGGCTATGAGACAGCAGGTTAGATTGATGCTAGAGAAGCAAAAAGCTACACGTCATGAATTTCAGTCCCTTACAGGATTACTAAACTTCGCCTGTAAGGTAATAGTTCCGAGAAGAGCATTCTACGCAAGATTATATAGAGCTACTGTAGGGGTGTTTGCACCACATCATCATATTAGGATCACTAGGGGAATTCGTGAGGATTTAAAGGTTTGGGAGTCCTTCTTTGACAAATTCAATGGGACCTCATTTTGGAGATCTGAAATGCTGCTGAGGGCAGACTTTCAGGTACACTCTGATGCTGCTGGCACCCATGGCTTTGGTGTTTACTGGAACAGCCAGTGGGCTGCAGAGGCGTGGCCTTCTGCCTGGATGGAATGTGCTTTGACTAGAGACCTGACGTTTTTGGAACTTTTTTCTATTGTGGTGGCTGTGCACCTGTGGGCAAGCCAATTTGCTAACAGGACGATCTGGTTTTGGTGT
This sequence comes from Phrynosoma blainvillii, assembly GCA_026167975.1. Lineage (NCBI taxonomy): Eukaryota > Metazoa > Chordata > Lepidosauria > Squamata > Phrynosomatidae > Phrynosoma > Phrynosoma blainvillii. Next base: position 273,744,546 of record JANUYF010000003.1, read on the forward strand.
GACAACCAGGCGGTTGTTCAGGTGGTAAATTCCCAGTCTTCTAAGTCCCCCAGAATGATGTGTTTGGTGAGGGCGATGGTCATGCAGTGTTTGAAGTTTAATGTTTTATTCCAAGCTCAACATGTTCCTGGTGTTCTTAACCCTTTGGTGGATGCCCTTTCTCATTTCCAGTTTTCCAGGTTCCGGCAGCTGGCTCCCGAGGCGTCGACACACCCGATGGACATACCAGCTTTACAATGGAGCCTTGGAGACTAGAAATTCACAGGGGAATCCTACATTTCCATCGCCCCATCTACGCGCAAGTCCTATCAGACGGCCTTGAATGCATTTAACCAATTTTTATAGGAAATTGGGGAGGTAGAAGGCTGACCTATTAGGGTAGACCTGGTCCTGCATTTCATAGTACATCTCAGGCATGCCGGTCGGTCACCTGTCACTATTAGGGGCAGGCTGGCTGCCCTGGCATTTCACTCCAGGGCAAGGGGTTGTTTCGATCCTACCACAGACTTCAGAGTTAAAAGAGCTGTGGAACGTTGGTCCAGAGAATCCCCTGCTGTAAGGGACTCACGATGGCCGATAGCAGGCACAGTCCTGGCTAAGTTATGGGAACAATTAGCCGATACATGTTATTCACCAGAGGAAGCGGCTTTATTTAAGGCAGTATTTGCCATTGCTTTCTTTGCAGCTTTACGAATTAGCGAAATTGTGCCAGGATCTCGCAATGATCAGTCTGGTAGGGCACTTTTAATTTCGGATGTTATCTTAACAGAACAGGGGATTCAGATTTGCATTAGGTGCTCCAAAACTGATCAGCTGGCGAAAGGTCAGTCTATTTCCTTAGCTAAAGCACCTAGTAGGCAAATTTACCCGCTGTTAGCAATGACCAATTATCTGAGGGTTAGGCCAAAATTGGCAGGTTATCTGTTTCTTCACTTATCAGACATGCCCTTGACTCAATTTCAATTTAGGGTGGTGTTGAAGGAGACACAAAGATGAGCTAAGTTGCCCCAGGCTTATTATTCTTCTCACTTCTTCCGCATCAGTGCAGCAACAGCTGTGGCCACACATGGTCCAAGTGAAGCCGATATTCACCAAATTGGCCGGTGGTGTTCTAGGGCATTTAAGTCCTATGTTCAGCTTTCTGGGAATAAGAATCCCGATCAATTATACTAATTTGCGTTACTTGCATTTCAGCTGGCTTTTTTCCATGGCAAGATTGGATTGTGGGCCACAGTCTAGTCTTTTGGGTGGGACGCCACCTTCTTGAGCACCAATGCGATACTAATTTGGGCCTGGCGAACATCGGTGCTACTCAATGGTTTGGCCACAGGGGTATGATGTGGGGAGCACTGCTTCCTTGAATTATCCAGCTGTCACGGTCATATTCACAACCCTGGGTTTTAGTCATACACCTGGGGGAGAATGACTTAGTGAAAGTCCCTTGTCTTCAGCTGGCAAAACAGATGGTGAAAGATCTGCAGGAAATTAGAAAGATTGTACCTGGAGCTATACTGATATGGACTAAGCTGTTGCCAAGGTGTAGCTGGCCTGGAGCTCCTAAAGATTCTGCCATTAACAGTGCTCAATGGTGGCTAAATCGTTCTGTGGCCAAACAGTTATCAAGACTTGGTATTTTCATAATTGAACATTCAGGAATCAAATTGGATAGGCCTCAGCTGTACAGGGGGGACGGGGTGCACCTCTCTGCAGAAGGCTCAGAGATTTATGTTCAGGCACTCTCCAAACATATTTAAAAAGCAGTTTGTGGGGGGGGGGGGGGGAAGAGGGGATGCCTAGCTAGGCTAGCCCCCTCTTGTGGCGGGTAATGACCCCCACCCCACAGGGAAATTAATTGGCTAATTAAATTAATTGGGGTAAATTTGGCAAAAAGTTAAATTAAATGAAGTGACGTATACATTTAAATGCATGACGTCATTAACTAATGACATCATATGATGTAATATGATTTCATTTCTGGTGGGGAGGGGTTTGTAAATTTGTTGTTGATATTTGTTTACATACTTTGTCACATGTGGTGAAGGATCACCCATCTGGGTAGGTTACACCTTCACACACACATGTGGCAAAGTGTTGGGAGTTTAATTATAAATCTTTGTAAATAGACCCTGTGGCCTGTTTAAACCCAAAAAGAGGCATCTGGTGTCCTTTGTGCCGGTGCAAAGATACCCCCCGATGAGTTGGGAGGTTTTTTTTGTTGCGAACACCATTTAAGGGCATGAGAAGCCTGATTGGCCAAGTGCACAGGGATCTCTTTGACTTCCTGCGCGCTTGGCCAATCAAGTTGTTTGCTTGATTCAAGGAGGTCACACGGTGATCATACTCGTGCATGATTTCCTCCATGAGTCTGATCTATATAGCTGTATGTTGCCACGTGGCGGCAGCCATTTTAGAGTTGGAACTGAGTGACCCACCCCACCCACCCTTATTTAAAGAATTATGTTAGGTTACTCTCAGGCTTAGGTTGGTCACCTTCGGGGGCCGGCAGGGAATTTTTCCCCAGGGCTATCACCCTGGATTTTTCACCCTCTCTGAGATTATTGTATACTCAGACTATTGGGTATGGGTCATAGGTAAATAAAACTTATGTTGATCTGTTTACATTATCGTTAGCTTTGTCACAACTTAAGGGATGAGGGTTTACATTTGGAAATTCGGTTGTATTTGTATTGGGGCAGGTACTGACCCCCATCCCACAGGGAAATTAATTGGCTAATTAAATTAAATGGGGTAAAATTGGCAAAAAGTTAAATTAAAGGAAGTGACGTATGCATTTAAATGCGCATGACATCATTAACTAATGATGTCATATGACATAATATGATGCCAATTCTGGCAGGGAGGGGTTTGTAAATTTGTTGTTGATATTTGTTTACATACTTTGTCACATGTGGTGAAGGACCACCCATCTGGGTAGGTTACACCTTCACACACACATGTGACAAAGTGTTGGGAGTTTAATTGTAAATCTTTGTAAATAGACCCTGTACAGCAAAAATAAAACAGTTGTGGCCTGTTTGAACCCAAAAAGAGGCATCTCGTGTCCTTTGTGCCAGTGCAAAACTGTTTTCTATGCAAAAGGTTTGTGTGAACTTTGCACAGAATAAATCACAAACTGTGAATAGCCAGATTTTCTCTCAGTGAGAAGAAAATATCTAAAATACAGATAGCTTCTCTGAAGAAAAAAATAACAAAGAATTACACCCCTACTCTGTCCCACTCAATGTATATAATAAAGATTTAATGCAGGAAGATCAGATCTTACTGGAAATTCTTTTACTAGCATGACCCTTGAGTAAGAACCACATGAATTTTTCTTTTTATGCTAAACCAGCACTAGATACATGCTCAGGAAGAACAATAGTGGAAGACAAGCCTATCTTATGAAACAAATTAGGAATATCAAACACTCCACTGCAAATATTCTTGAGATTCTGGAAGCATTAAGTAAGGTGCATAAATTTCAACAGAGGAGATCCTCTGAACTGTCCTTTTTCCACACCAGTGTGTTATTACATGTGGCTAAGCAGAAGAAGCCTATATAGCCTTATTAACCTCTCACTACAATATTTCTTCCCTGGTTTTAGGACCTCCCCCCCTCCCCCCGTGACTGCTTACGTTTCTGTGAGAATTCAGAGATTAGCAGGCCCAACTGGATTAAAGTAAAGCACACAGTGCAAGCATAAGCTGCTTTGTCATGACATGAATAAGCTGCTGGGCCATAGCTACTGCCTCTGCTCTATTTAAGCACTGAAGCACTTCATGCCATACACACAAGCAAGTTCTCTGCCCTAAAACCTTATCATCTAAAAGTCAAGTTATTATAGTTCAGAGCAATTCAACACAAAGTAGCAATAGCAGGAGACCAATATGACCAGAATATGTAACTGAGAACCTCCCAGAGGTTCTCCAGATAACTATTACAGCTTTCTTAAATATAGCTCTTTGCACAAAAAAGGACAAGTAAGGATGATTGGGGAGGTGTAAATCTGTGAAGCTGAACTGAGCACTAATAGCTGTCCTCAGCATATTTATTGACTGGAAGCCAAAGACGTTAGTGTCTGGCATACTACTGCAATCCTCTAGAGAGACAGGAGCTAATGCAAAAGACATCTGTTTTAGACCTTTTAGAGATTACATTGGTATTTTGCAAATTAATGATCCCCATCAATTAGCATCCCATGACATCAGCCTCCATCACTAATGTGCTAGACACTGTTTTCTAATTAGACAAGGAAACTGTTTATTATACAGAATGTAAGGGATCAACTTTAGTTGCTCACCAAATATGACCATTCCTTGACAGAAACAACTTGGCCACCGTACTGTATTCACTGGTAACATCCTGTTCAGATTACTATATTAACACTATAAATGGGGCTGCTCTTGAAGTATACATTTCTATACCGCTTACTAGTGCACTTAAGCACTCCCTAAGCAGTTTACAACAAGTAAGCTAATTGCCCCAAACAAGCTAGGTACTCATTTTAGTCACCTCGGAAGGATGCCAGTCAACCCTGGAGCCCCTGGATGGGATTGAACTCACAATCTTGTGGCTTGTGAGTGAGTGGCTGCAGTACTGGCATTTAACTACTGTGCCACCAGGGCTCCCACATGTCATGGTAAATCCAGCCAGAATCATTGAACCATAAAGTTGGAAGAGACCAGAAGGGCCATCCCATCCAACTTCCTACCATGCAGGAAGACACCATCAAAGCACACCAGGCAGATGACCATCCAGCCTCTGTTTAAAAACCTTCCTGTATATATGCACACCTGCTTGATATTAAGATATGCTGGTTCAGAGAGCTCCTCTGTGTCTAGGATCTAGAGACCAAGAAAAGGGATTTCATGATTGTTGTATCCTCATTGTGCAATGCTTTCCCTTTGGAAGAGCAAATGGTATGAGCATTGCCATTATTTCAGTGTCAATTTAAAATGCAACTCCACCTGGGGTTTCAGAGCCCACAGAGATCATTACTTTTAAAAAAAATTGGATTATTTAATTTTTGTTTAAATGGTAATTTTCTTTAAAGTCTTTTAAATTGTGCTGAATGTTTGAGATGTTCTAGATTATTTTAAGATTATTTCATTAATTGTTCCCTGCCCAGAGATCTTCTGATATATATTAGGTTGTGTGTGTGTGTGCGCGCGCATACAAACACTTTCTCACACACACAGAGTGTTCTCCTACTCAAAAGCAAGCCTTACTGGTTTTAATAAGCTTTACGCTAACAAGCTTATCGTACCACACTCTTAAAATGGGGCTAAGTCACTTTAACTGCTCTGACTGCCTCCTGTTGCATTTTGGAGTTTGTAGTCCAGTAAAGCTTAAGATATCTCTGGCTGCATATATTCTAAATGCCTCTTCCTAAACTACAAGTTCCAGAATGCAACAGGAGGCAGACAGAGCAGTTAGTGACCTAACCCCATTTTAAGAGTGTATGGTGATAGTCTTCTAAATCTGCAGGTACAAGATTGCAATTAAAGCCCTAGATCTATATGGTACAAAATGTGTCAGAAGCATCTGTCTGTTTTCCTCATTTTCTCCATCCCATGTTCAAGAACAGCCAGTGGCTTTGAAGGTCTGTGCCTAATCAGGTATGGGGCTACATCCTGGAATATTCCTGGATACTCTTATACCTGGCAGAGAAGACACAGATATACAACCAATTTTTTTACGCAGTTTATACTTTAACAGTGGTAGTTGTTCATTATCTTTGACTAGTGGAACTTAGAAATAAAGGGTTGTTACATGGGCCAGAAGACCAAGTTTGGGAGATGAAAGGGAGACTTAAATGAGAACTTGTTTAAAGATTGATAGATATAACTTAGGGCCTCTGCAGACTGGCCCAAAGGGCCGGCCTGGAGACAGAGTTGGGGCAGGGCAGCCACACGCCAGCCGCCCCAACCCCACACTGACGCCGTCCTGATGCCGCATGGAGTTACGTATGGCAAGCGGTGTCAGGACACCCTCCCAGCACAGCATTCTGGCATGCTGCACTGAAAAGGGCACTGAAGAACCACATGCTGGCTCTTACGGCAGCCTTTTGCCACCCCTGAAAGAAGCGGCATTTTGCCGCTCTTTTCAGGGTGGCAAAAGGGAGGATCAGGGCTACAGCATGGGGTTGCCATGGCCCCAATCCACTGCTTCTTGAGGCAGACCAGAACCACCCGTCTGCATTCCCCCTTAGTTGGTTTGTTGGTTTTACCTACTCCTCTATTTGCTTTATATTTTTTGTATCTGTCTTTGTCTGCAGTGTTAATCATTTCAACTAGAATAAATTGTTTGAATTGGAGAGAATTTAACTAAACTGTGAAGGCTGTACACCTGCATCATTCCCCTCCTTTCCCCCTCTAGTCAGAGTCAAATCTTTAATTAACAGCCCAAACAGGTTGCATTCAGAATAAGTGAAACCTTCAAGCCTTGGAGCCAGACTTTCTATTTAGTAACAATATGCCCTATTACCTTGACAAGACACCTGACATACTTCCAAATTAGATGACTAAAAAGGAAGAGGGACAAGATCTAATTTAATGTGTCTGTTTCTACTTATGCTGCTTCCATAGAGACTGTCACCTTTAGTACCATTCCTGCCAGTGTTGACATTTTTTTCTCCCTTGATACTTAATAATACTACTGCTTATACAATGCTTTCCACCTTAGTCTTATTTTCTCAGGAGAAATAAGCATAAGAAATATAGCATTAGAATAAAAGATTTTCCCCCAGCATCTCTAAATAGGTTTTTTAAAAATGCAAGGACACACACACACATATATGGGGAAACAAAATCAATGCTTGAAAGAAGAGACAACAGCCGAGAGGCCATGCCCTGAACTATGCTGTTCTATTTTCTTTGCATCTGAAACACCACACTTTTTTGCCAGCCCTTTCCTATCTCTCAACACAGGCTGATAAAAAAAAAATCACTGTGTTACAGCAATAAAAGAGACAGACACATTTTTGACTCCCCCCCCCCCCCACCGCCACTGGACACAAACTTTGTTCATACATTATAAAATAGTGGAGGAAATGTTCTGGCTAATTGTCTTCAAATCCTGGACTGTATTACAGGTTCAAATAAAAACTGTGTTTCATATAATTTTATCCCATGCAAATAGAAATCTGTGCAATGCAAATGACTTTCTGAATATTACAGTGTCACCATATGAGTTGTTTAGTTAGGACAGTTTGCAGAAGAAGCAAAATGAGGCCAGCACTCTAAATATTTCTTTCATTGTTATTTGTATGCTATGCACCACTTCTTTGTTGTTAAATGTTATTGACTCATGGCAACCCAATGAATGAAAGACCTCCATGTCACCTTATCATCAACAGCCCTGCTTAGTTCTTGCAGATTTAGGGCTGTGGCTTCTTGATTGAGTCTATCCATTTGTAATGTGGGTTTCCTCTTTTCCTTCTGCTCTCAGTTTAGTCATTTTGGCTTCTAAGAAGAGCTTATTTATTTATTTATTTATTTATTTCATTTTTAAAATCTGCCTTTTCTCAGAAAGGGACCCAAGGTGGCTCACAAGATAAAAACATTTTTTTAAAACTTTACAATAAAAATTAAAAAAATAAACAATTAAAACCATAGTTGTTTGTGAGTTTTCCAGAAGTTCCAGAAACTTTCTGGAAGAGTTTATTCCTGATGTTTCACCTGCATCTGTGGCTGGCATCTTCAGAAGGTGGTGGCATGGAAGGCCAAACAAACAAAAAACACTGAAATTCTGGACTATGCCAGCAACTACTAGGTCAGAATGCATAAGGAAGCCATTGAATTCCACAAACACATGGACAACTTCAAAAGGAAAGAACACTGAAAATAAACCAAGTTTGGCTACCAAAATGAAGTGATGGGCATGCATGGGCATACATGCCATTTTAATCACTTCCTGCTTGCCATCTGCAAATGGGTGAGACAGCAGACTCCAAGTCCACAAACGGGGAGGGACAAATGTATATTTAAAACCTTGCCTGAATAAAAATGTCTTAGCTTGCCATCAAAAAGAAAGCAGGGAGTGGCCCTGCCTAGCCTGCAATGGAAGAGCATTCCAGTATGTGGGAACAGCCACTGAGAAGGCTCTCTTTGATGTCCTCACCATTCAAGCCTCACCATTCAAGCCTGACTGAAAGAAAGTCTTACCCTGAAGATCTTAGTGCTCTGGTAGATTTGTATGGGGAGATACAATCTCTCAAATAGTCTGATCTAAGCCAGCACTTTGAATTGTGCCCAGTAATGAACCAGTAGCCAGCGAAGCTGTTTCAACTAAGGAGTTATATGCTCCCTATAACTGGCCCCAGTCAGCATTCTAGCTGCAGTGTTTTGAACCCACAGAAGTTTCCAAATGATTTCCAAAGGAAGTCCCACAGAATGTTACAGTAGTCCAAACAGGATGTAATTAAAGGATATGTCACCATGGCCAGATATGGCATCTCAAGAAATGGGCACATTAGTTTTAGCTGTGCAAATGCACTCCTGGCCATTGCTGAAACCTGGGCATCCAGGCTCAGAGTTGAATCAAGAACACCCAAGATGTGAGCCTGAGATTTCAGAGGCAGTGCAACCCCATTCAGCACCAGCAAAGCAATACTCGCATGGAAAATTAATTTAATGATACTAAAGTTAATGCAATGCCCAGTGTCCCCTTTTGTAGACAGGGATGTATATTGACCATTTCCAATCTGTGGGCCATTGTTTTGTTTTCCATATTTGTTGACAAATTTTATTTAGAACTAGAATAGATTCTGTCTCTGTGAATCAAATCAGCTTCATTGATATGCCATCTTTTCCCTCTGTTTTGTTTCTCTTAAATACTCTGAGTGCAGTTTCCACTTCATTTTCTGAAATTGTAGAGTCATCTGGAAGAACTTAAATGAATCTTTCATCCTTTCATCTCTTTCACATAGTTCTTCAGTGCATTGCTTCCATATTATTATTATTATTATTATTATTATTATTATTATTATTATTATTATTATTATTTCTACTTGATTATGTGACCTATTCCCCTGCTGGTTGTATAGCATCTCCACTTTTGGATTAAATTTCCTTTTCTGTTGTCATGTTCTATTTCTCTGCATTTATTATTATAATGTTCTTGTTTCTGCACACAAATTGCTGAAGAGTTGCATTCAGCTTTCCTACTCTATTTCTGCCACTTTTTACTTCTCATCTGTCCTTAAGTGTTTGAAGAGTTTCACCTATCATCTTCTGACTCCTGGTCAGACACCCAGTTCTTCTGATTCCCAATCACTTAGGTTTAATAGCGGAAATCTATTTTTTTACATTATCTTTAAATTTTATAAGATTTTTTTAGGTTGTATTTTGGTATTGATGATTGGTTTACTGTTCTTCTAGCTTCACTCTCATTTTTATATTAGCAGTTCATGGTCTGTTCCATGATCTGTTCTTGGACTTACTTGCACAGAGAGAATGCATGTATATATTCCTTTGGTTGTTTGAAGAAAGTGTTTGTGATGAAAAATGAAGCTCTCATGAAAAGAAATGCAATAATTAATTTCTTGGTCCTAGGCCAAAATATCCCCTAGTTTTGTTTCTGCTGTTTCCTACTTTTCCATTCCAATCATCTGTGATTAACAAGGAGTCCTGTTTTGATATGTGATCAAATTCCTCCTGGACTCCAGTACAGAATTGTTCAGTTTGTTCTTCTTCCGTTGGATTTTGGTGATGTTGGGGGGCTGCAGATGGGCTGCTCTGGGCTACCCCTGCTAGCTGCAAATTGGGGTCTCGGCAACTGCACACTGTGCCCCGATCCTCCCTTTTGCTACTTTTGAAAGAATGGCAAAATGCTGCTCCTTTCAGGGGCAGCAAAAGGGCGCCCTAACAGCTGGTGCACAGCTGTTTAGCTCCCTTTCTGGTGCAGCACATAAAAATGCTGCACTGGGAGGATGTCCTGATGCCACGTACCATGCATAATGGCACATGGCATCAGAACATAATCGGGCTGGGGTTGGGGTGTCTGGCATGTGGCTGCCCATCTCCATCTCTGCCTCCAGGCTGGCCCTTTGGGCCGGTCTGTAGGGGCCCATTGATGGCTTTTTTCTGAAGTCTTGTCAATATATATTGATATTTTTGTCCACCCTTTTATTTATTTTTTCACTTTGTTTTGAAGTAACAAATCTTTGGGATGCAGGTTAAGACACTGACTCTATTGATTACAAGATCAGCAAGTTGGCAGTTCGAGGCCCAGGTGATGCATGATAGGGTGAACTCCTGTCACTAGTCCCAGCTTCTGCCAACCTAGCAGTTCAAAGGCATGCAAATGCGAGTAGATAAATAGGTATCACTTCAGCGGGAAGGTAAACAGCATTCTGTGAAATCATGCTGGCCACATGATCACAGAGTAGTTTCTGACAATGCTGGATCTTTGACTTAGTAACAGAGATGAGCACCGTCCCCTATGGTTGGACATGGCTTGACAACCTTGTCAATGAGGAATACCTTTACCTTGCTTTTTTAAGTAATATTAATTAAAATCTGCAAGATCTAAATATGGTGGAATGTGAAACTGACTTAATTGTTCCCCTTCTATGAATCAAGGATTCATTAGCTGAGCAGTGTAAGCTAGTGGAGGGAGACAAGTGAAGTATAATTTTGATATCAAGCATATGCTTTTCAATTTCCAAATGCTCCGCAATTTTATCACAAAGTCTGCCATCTCTTATTTGTTTCCTCACTCATTTAAATGTCTTTGCCAGCGTTTTATCCCCTTCTGGTAAAACACATTACCTGTTGTGAGAGACTGAGTTTCCATATTTAGATGAAACTATCTTTCAGTATGTTAGTGATCTGACATCACTGTCACTTTGTTTTCTTTTTCAGTTTTTAGTGTTGATGGAAAAATAATATCATTATAAGGTTATCTGGGCCTGTGGATAAAATACTTCCACTGCTTATTTCCCTTCATATTTATTTTAAGTTATAAGGTGAAATATTTCATTCTGCTTCTATTTTTTCTTTCAGTATCTTAGGGGGGAAGCATATGGGTGGCCATGGGCTGCCCCAGGAAGCTGCACCGTGGGACCAAGGCATCCCCACGCCTCGGTCCCGCAGCGCAGCTTCTCCGCCCCTGAAAGGAGCGCTAAATTGGTGCTCCTTTCACAAGTCGATGAAAGTGCACCGCAAAAGGCTGCGGCGCACCTTTGCCAACTCTTCCGCCACAGCGTGTGCAAATGCTGAGGCGGGAGGTCCTCCTCGGAGCGCCGGCTGTGCGGAGGACTGGCTGCTCTGAGGATGACCTGGGGAAGGGCTTGGGGCGCCGATCGTGCGGCTGCCCCTCCCCTTCCCTGCCCCCAAGACGGCCCTTTAAGCCATCTGCTTAGGGGGTTAGAGATGTTCTGAGGGGTATCAGTTTACATTTCTCAGTAGAATATATATCTCTGATACTTGGATCTTAAGATTTAGGAGTAGCTTCTGAATTTTTTTTGCTATGAATAAAACTATATTGGATTTTTAAAAAATAAAGCTATAATTACAATTTTTTATATTTTTTTATATTATATATTCAAATTATTCTGTGACTAAATTCTGTTGTTGCTCTTTTCTAATTTAATTTAATCTATATCAAAATTTTACCTACACTGATTACTTTTTCTTTCCTTCACTTCTTCATCCAACCTATATAAAAACAGGTTTCTGTTTATCTCATTGGTTTAGGTTGCTTTCAGCTTTGACATTGATACTGAGTGACAAGATTTCATATTTGATAGAAAAATGTTCTATGTAAAAAATGGGACACTGAATTCATTTATCAGGTTGATGGCTAGCAGAAGATTGTTTGTTAATTTCATTTCAGGTGGATTTTGGTCCATAGAACCACTGCTTTGCTATGCTGTTGTTGTACATTGATTCCACCCCCCCTTCCTTCATTATGTTCGGATACCACCTTGAATATAGGAAGAAGTGTATAATAAGCTGAGTTATATCACTAGAATGAATTGTGAATATAGTTATTAAGAAATAATTCCACTTGAAATCAGTAAGACAAAATGAATATGGTTTGACTTCTGTTGAATATTTTTCATTTCTTCTGTTTGCTAGATTCTTTGTAACATTGCCTCCTCTTCATTTTCTGCTGTTACAGAATTAAGAGTGACAGTCCTTAGGCTTTCAACTTGATAAAAAAGTAGAATTCTCAAAAAAATTACTATGATATTTAAGCCTACTCCTCAACTTGCAAAAAAAAAAAAAATGTTACAGTGATCTAATGAATATTCTCTTGCAGGTGACTTATCACTTTTGCTTGTTTCTACTTCCCTATTCTTTTCTTCTTCTCCCCCATTTTTCTGATGTTTTTCTGTGTTCACAGGTTAATTCTCTAGCCTGTTTTGTTTGTTTACTTGCTTATTTTTTTCATACCCCAATGTCTTTCTGCCCCTCCAAAACACCAAGATCAAGCAAGCAATGAAAAACAGAGAAAAATTATTAATAAATTATTACATATTTAGAAAAGTATGCTTTCAAAAGTGTGCTGTTGAAGAAGGAAGTTGCATAGCATTTCTCAACTGAGCCTTACACGACAAGATAAGAATTAATTGCAATTCTGTTTTGCTCTGTTGGGATTTTACCTTCTCCTTCCTTCTGTTAGTATATATGATTTTAATAAAATTTTGGGACATGGGGAGTTCCCTTGATGACCCCAAACTGACCTCTGTGGGATGTCAGCCATAAGCCTCTAGATGGTAAGTCAGGTAGGCACAGGGAAGAGACCTGCCAAACAACTAGAAACTTCCCTACCAGACAGATTTAGGAGTTGCTAAAGGGGAAAGACCATCAACCTTAAAGGGCAACACAATAGTGCTTGTTCGTCCTGAGTCTTACACCCAATGGGGCAGTGATCAGATTTAACTGAGTCCTTTTTTCTCTAGCCTCCCTCCTTGATTGTGTCAAGACCTGAGTGCATTGTTTATGCCATCCTCACACCTTGGCTTGAGAAAGCCCAGGCAATCAGCACCTTTGTCCAGGCTTCAGACAAGCCATCAAGTCTCTAGCCAGAAGCTAGATATTGCCTATATAAACCCCTAGATTTTTAGATTCCATTAGCTATCCTTAGAGTGCATCTTGGCTCCACACCAGTCTGTGCTCTGATCATAGCTCCTTTGGACATCCCTTCCCCCATTTCATCATTATCATTCACATACACAGTGGATCTGGAGAAGCCTTTGGACATGAGTATCTCCCATAATTTGGCCAATCTCAATCTATTCCTGCTTTCACTCCTTTACTTCCAAATGTGCAGTGTAAGTGTGTGTGTCATATGTGTATGTGTGCAGTTTTCCCCTTTTAATAAATATTTAGAACTTAATTGAAGAAGTTTGTCCCAGCGTCATCATTTTGGGATCTCTTAGTCCTCAGGCACTCTGGTCTTGCAGGGTGTTGTTAGGACCCCACTCTTGCATATTTTGAGCTAATTGTAAATTACCCTAATTAGATCCTTCCTAACACCTCAATGACTCTTTCACAAAACTTGAGATCCACATTCCACAACTCTGGAAATACCCAGAAATTTTTTGGATGGCTGGGAGTCACAAAGCCCTGGTCAGAATCCTGTATGGCACTTAGAAATGTGTAACACACATGTGTACATTCATTGTCCCTCTGTAGCCCTTGCATTATTGTTGTCATTATTGTTGTGACATTTCTGGCTTAGGGTAACGCTAAGGTGATCCTATCATGGGGTTTTCTGGGGCTGAGAGTGTGTGACTAACTCAAGGTCACCCAATGAGTTTCTGCGGCTGAGCAGGGAATCAAACCCTGGTCTCCAGAGTCTCCAGTGCTCAAACCATCAGGAAATTTCCCAGTCTCTATTTGTAGGAGATCAACCACTATAATCAATGCTCTCTTATTGCATGGGAAGTAGGTAGCTGCCATTTCCATACCTCCCTTTAAAGAGTGATCTTTGGTGCAAGGAACAATTATGACAGGGATCCCATTTCAGCTTATTGCATTGGGGATTGCTCATGAGAGAAAGTGGCAGGAAATGAACCCCTGTCAATCACAGTGGCTGCTTCCTGGTAAGCTGAGGGATCTATGTGTAGGGGTCACAGATTGGGATTCATTGCATAGCACCATAACTACAGTGCTTACACAAATGTAAATCTCATACAGGATCCAGCTAACAAAAGTAGTTATATTATTTTGAAATATGCTTAAAGTGTTTTCCCCCCCAATTTGACAGTTTATTTAGATGGCTACCAAAATATTTAGCACAATCTATAATTAAATGTGGTGATATATTTAACATTATAACTAAAATCTGAAGAAATGTTATTCCAAGGAAGTGCCAATACAGAATGTTTCCTATCCCTTCCTGTCTCATGTTTCTGCCCTTCAAGCCACCTGCTGACAAAAGCAGGGAACCCTGCTGACCAAAATAAGATGGTGCATAAGGGACTGGACAGAGGAAGAAACTTTCTGGAGAGAGTTTTCAGTAAACTTTGAAGCCAGCAAGAGAAGATGAGAAACTTTATTTCCATGGGGAAAACAGGAAAATCATGCTGGATCCTGTTTGATATTACAGGTTGAGTCTTCCTTATCCAAAATGCTTGTAGCCAGAGGTATTTTGGATTTTTTTTCCCCTGGCTTTTAGAATATTTACATATACATAATGGGATTTACATATACATAATAATATGATAGCCTTGTTTAAATATTTAAAGGGATGTCATATTGAGGAGGGAACAAGTTTGTTTTATGCCACCCCAGAAACTAGGACCCGGAACAATGGGTGCAAGCTCGAGGAAAAGAGATTCCACCTCAACATTAGGAAGAACTTTCTGATAGTAAGGGCTGTTTGAATGTGTCGGAGTGTGGTGGAGTCTCCTTCCTTGGAGGTCTTTAAGCAGAGGCTGGATGGCCATCTGTCGGGGATGCTTTTATTGGGAGTTCCTGCATGGCAGGGGGTTGGACTGGATGGCCCTTGTGGTCTCTTCCAACTCTATGATTCTATGATTCTATGACTAGCAGTTCAAAAGCATGTAAAAGTGCAAGTAGATAAATAGGTACCACTTTGGTGGGAAGGTAAAGAGCATTCTGTGCAATCATGCTGGCTACATGATCACAGAGTAGTCTCTGACAGTGCTGGCTCATTGACATAAGGCCTAAGCAGACGGCGCAAAGCATCGTTTTTGAGGTCTGGAAGGGGAGGGGCAGCCTCACGCTGGGCGCCCCAACCCCTTCCTGAAAACACGGCTGGCACTCCGCCGATGCACTTCCGCTGCATCGTCCGCACACGCTGCAGCGGAAGAGGCGCGAAGGTGTGCCGGAGGCCTTTTGCAGAGCACCTTTGGCGTCTTGCGGAAGGAGCGCTATTTTAGTGCTCCTTCCTGGGCCTGGGACGCTGCGCCTCAGGGCCGAGGAGTGTGGATACCTCGGCCTTGATCCGCAGCTTCCCGGGGTGGCCCCGTGCCGCCCGTCTGCTTAGGTCCTTAGTAACAGAGATGAGCACCGCCCCCTATGGTCAGAGATGACTTGACAATCTTGTCAACAGGGAATACCTATACCTTTAATTCGATATGTAGGAGATGGAACCTAAGTCTAAACTTGAAATTGATTTATGTTTCATGTATAACCTTACAACAGCAGCCTGAAGGTAATTTTATACATTTTTTTAATTAAAATAAACAAAATGTGATTGAAACAAAGTTCGTGTACCCTGTTCCATCAAAAACCAAAGGTGTCACTATCTTAGCTACCTATGTGGACAATTTTGGATTTTAGAGCATTTCAGATTTCAGAATTCCAGATAAGAGATCTGTATAAATTATTCTGAAATGAAAGAAAGAATTATTCTGCAATGAAAGAAGTGTGTTGGAATACATTCCAGACAATGTGAAGTCAAAGGCTTTCACAGCTGGCATCCATAGGTTTTTGTGGCTTTTTTGGGCTGTGAGGCTGTGTTCTAGAAGAATGTATTCCTGACATTTTGCCTTCATCTGTGGCTGGCATCTTCAGAGAATGGTAGCATGGAGGTGTGTATGTGGTATATATAATGTATGACCCTTGTTTGAGAGGATTAACATGTAAATCTGTGCCTCTGGGTGGAAGGCTATGCAAAGAGGATTAGTGTCTAATTGTCAGCTGGGA
Organism: Phrynosoma blainvillii; assembly: GCA_026167975.1. Lineage (NCBI taxonomy): Eukaryota > Metazoa > Chordata > Lepidosauria > Squamata > Phrynosomatidae > Phrynosoma > Phrynosoma blainvillii. Next base: position 273,760,674 of record JANUYF010000003.1, read on the forward strand.
ATTAACATGTAAATTAGCATGTAAATTTTTGTATTGTTCTATTGAGGCAAGACCTCAGGGTGGAAGGATATGAGAGGAGGATTAGTGTCTATTTAATTAATGGTCCAATTATCTGCTGGGAAACCCCTTGTCTCTGGATGAAGCTCATCTGCATTTGCTGAGTCCTGATTTTGGTGATTTGAGGACTGGTAGCCAAACTCTGGGCCTTTACAGACTGCCAGAAATAATGCAACTTGAGTCCACTTTAACTGCCCTGGCTCAGTACTAGGGAATAATGGGAATTGTAGTTTTTTCTGATACATTGAGCCTTCTCTGTCAGAGAGCTCTGGTGCCACAATAAACTACAGTTACCATGATTCCCTAGCACTGAGCCAGGGCAGTTAAAGTGGACTCAAGTTGCAATATTTCTGGCAGTGTGTAAAGGCCCTCTGTTTACTTTCAGGGTTTCTTCTTTCCTGTTGAAATTGTCCAGGTGTTTGTGGATTTCAATGTCTTCCCTGTGCATTCTAACCCAATAGTTGTTGGCATGGTCCAAAATTTCAGTGTTTTCAAAAAGCATTTTGTGCCCAGGTTGGTTTATAACGTGTTCTACTACTGCTGATTTTTCAGGCTGGCCCAGTCTGCAGTGTCTCTTGTGTTCCTTGATTCACGTTTGAACATTGCGTTTTGTGGTCCCTATTGAAGCAGAATGAAATGGCTTTTTAGAAAAAAATTTATTAATTATTTCTGTTAGTGAACTCTGGACAGGCTGTGCTGAAAAGACAGTCTTCAGCTGATAGCATTGTTCTGACCAGGATGTCCTGATAAGGCCTTCTTGGTGGACTCTGCCCAGAACTGTTTGGTAGCTGATTTCCAAAGATGTCAACAACATTGCAGAAGTGCATCAAGGGGGCGGGAGAATGATGTTTCTACATATGTCACAAAGCCAATTAACTGTCTATAAAAGTGTTCAACATCTGTCACTCAGGGCTCTTGGTATTTGGAACAGACACTTCCACCAGAGCCCGCGCGTTACACAGAAATAAAGGCTCCTTTCGGAAGATCTCTGTTTGGTCTTTTGTCTGAGTTTCTGATACATTTCTTGGTGCCATGACTCAGATGGAAGGTGGCTTTAGCCTGCCCCTTTGTCTGCCATGTCAGAAAGGGGGGGGGGCATGGCTGTTCCCTTGTCTCAAGGCGCCACCGACCAGCTTCGTTGGAGAGCAAGCGGCCAGAGCCATGCCTTCCCTGAACAACAACTGTGCAGCAGTTAGTGAAAAACTAAGACTCCAATATAACTAGAATTTTCTTTGTGGCCAAGACGTTGTTTTGTTTCAGTCTTCAGCAGGAGAACAGAAAGCACAGAGACGGAAACTGAGCCATCTTCAGGAACAGGCAAGTATAGAGGGAAATTTTGAAAAGGGAGAAAGTAGACATGGAATTTTTAAATCCTCCTCTGGTGACAGCAGGGGAGGTAGGAGCCTGATCACCCCCTTTGAGAAGGCACTAATACCCACCTAGACAGGGGGGCTGGGTGACTGGGGAAACTGCCTCCTCCTTACATTGAGAAGTAAAAGGAAGTGAAAGGGAATTTTAGTTTTCCACTGGTGGCAGCAGTGGAAGAAAAAGACAATTTTTTTAGTTTTCCACTGGTGGCAGCAGTGGGAGTAAAAGGGTATTTTTTCAGTGGGAGGTAGTTGTTGTGTGTGTGTGAGGTGTGCTTGGTGTGTGCTTGGCTACCTGGTTCCCTACTCTGACCGTTGAGCAGTACGTCCTCGAGTCGCCTATGGGTGCTCGGTATTCCAGCTGACTGGGCAGTAGCATGTGATTGTGAACCCTCATCCCTCCACAAACCAGCTGACCCATCTCCCAAAGTTGGTTTGATCCCTGTCACTCCTTTTGTGTCTTCTGTCCATTTTAGAAGTGGGAGGAAATGGGTGGTAAAGGGAACAAACATTGCACTCCCTTGGATGGTATGCTGAAGAATTTTAAAAAGGGCTTTTCGGGGGATTATGTAGGGATGTGGAAAATCTGCCCAAAATCTGGACTGGGGAAAACAAAAGTTTTAAAGAACAAAGGGTATTTTGTAACAAGAAGTTTGTATTCAAGCATTTGCACTAATGTTTAAGTTTTAAGGACCAATTACAAGGGTAAATGTTTATGTGGAAGGGTGGCCTTTGCAAAGGTCCTGCCCTAGAAACCAAGCTAGATAACAGTCCTCAAAGAAAAGGGATTGCTGTGTTGGTTCATATGTTGGAAAATGATTCTTCAAGCGAAAAATATGTTGGAAGGGAAAGTTGCTGGAAATATATTTTGTGAGGAAAAATCATAATTGGCTTCTTTTGGATACATCAGTCTTGCAGACAAAGAAAGCCTAGCATTTATTTTAAGTTACAATCTGTACTTAGTGGTACTTAGTGAAAAACTAAGTCTCCAATATAACTAGAATTTTCTTTGTGGCCACGTCGTTGTTTTGTTTCAGTCTTCAGCTAGAGAAGCAGAAAAAGGGAGGGCATGGGTAGAGGAGGAAGCAAAGCATGCACCCCCTTGAACTATATGTTAAAGAATTTTAAGAAGGGGTTTTTGAGGGGATTATGGTGATCCTCCTATGACACCACAGCGGTTGCAGAACCTTTGTAAAGTAGAATGGCCCTCCTTTGGGGTTGGATGGCCCAGGGAGGGGTCTTTAGATTCGGTGATCAGGGCTTTTCCCCTAAGGCTAAAGAGGTACATGAAAACCCAAGATCAGGTTTTGATTCTTAGAAAAGACAAATTGTCCAAGAAGCAAAAAACAATGTTAGATTCACCTGGGGAGGATTGGACTGAGCCAACAGCACCTCCACCTTATTCTCTACTTCCTTCAACACCGAGCTAAAACCTCAGCCTCCTCAGCCCGGTAGCTCACGGCAAGAAATCCCATCTCCACTGGAAGAAGATGGAAGCTCATCCATTGCTCAAAAGACCAGGAGTAGAACCATAAATCAGAATAGTGCCACAACTGCTGGCCTCTACCCTTTATGACAGGTGATCCAGATGGTACCCAACCCAGATGCAGCAGCTAAAAATCCTTTTATCACAATGCAAGCTTACTCCTATATTTCTTTTACTACTTCTGATTTGTTAAATTGGAAAACTCATTATGCCTCTTATTCAGAAAAACCACAGGAGCTTTTAGAGCTATGCTCCAGAATTATGGCATCTCATATGTCTAATTGGCAAGATTGTCAACAGATATTGAGGACTTTGTTCACTACAGAGGAACGGCGATGTATTATTCAACATGCAGAATGCATAGCTCTAGAAAGCCCCCCCCCCCCCGGCTGAGAGGGATCCTAATAGCTGGATGAGAGAAAGGGTGCCCATAACAAACCCACCATGGGACCCCAATGAGCAACAGAGAAGGGATTGCCTCACCCAATGAAAGACTTTGTTTGGAGCATACCTTGAGTGTCTCTTAAATGCCACCCATGCCTACTGCCCATACACCCCCCCTCAACCTTGAGGACCCTGACAATTTGGAGACAGTCAATATGTCCTTTGTAACGCAGAGTTTTCCTGATATTCGGAGGAAGTTACAGAAGCTTGAAGGTTTCTGCAAGTGAAAATTTGATGGAGTTGCTAGAAGTTGCACAGAAGGTGTATGTCAGGGGCAGGCAACCTTTTTGAGACCTGGGCCGGTCTCCCTTAGCCCAGGTCTCGGCTGGGCCGGGCGGGGGCGCGCGCGCGCACGCGCACACCCTCCTCTGCGTGCACGCACACCCTCCTCCGTGCGTGATGCGCCGCCATGCACCCTCCTCCGTGTGCAGCACGCGTGCGCGTGCCCACAACCGCCACGGCACATAAGTCACACTTTCTCAGCCTCAGAGGGTGGAAATGGCAAATGGCGGTCAGCTCACTGTCCTGAGGCAAGTCTGCTTCGCTTCCACAGGTGTCCTCAGTCATCCCTCTTCTTCCCAAGAGAGGACTGAGGACACCCGTGGAAAGTGAAGGAGACTGGCCTCAGGAGAGCGAGCTGAGCGCCCGGCCGGCCAGGGTCCTCTTCTGAGGCATTTCTTTCGCCTCCTTGGCTGCCTCCCTTGGGGAAAAGAGGGAGGACAGACAGCCAAGGAGGCGAAGCAAAGGCTTCCGAAGAGGATCCTGGCAGGGCAGTGAGCTCGCTGCCTGAAGCCGCTTTCCTCGGCTTCCACGGGTGTCTTCAGCCCTCCCTTGGGAAGAAGAGGGAGGGCTGAAGACACCCGTGGAAGCTGAGGAAAGCGGCTTCAGGCAGCGAGCTCACTGCCCTGCCAGCAAGGATCCTCTTCGGAAGCCTTTGCTTCGCCTCCTTGGCTGCCTCCCTTGGGGAAAAGAGGGAGGACAGACAGCCAAGGAGGCGAAGCAAAGGCTTCCGAAGAGGATCCTGGCAGGGCAGTGAGCTCGCTGCCTGAAGCCGCTTTCCTCGGCTTCCATGGGTGTCTCCCCTCCCTCTTCTTCCCAAGGGAGGGCTGAAGACACCCATGGAAGCCGAGGAAAGCGGCTTCAGGCAGCGAGCTCACTGCCCTGCCAGGATCCTCTTCAGAAGCCTTTGCTTCGCCTCCTTGGCTGTCTGTCCTCCCTCTTTTCCCCAAGGGAGGCAGCCAAGGAGGCAAAGCAAAGGCTTCCGAAGAGGATCCTGGCAGGGCAATGAGCTCGCTGCCTGAAGCCGCTTTCCTCGGCTTCCACGGGTGTCTCCCCTCCCTCTTCTTCCCAAGGGAGGGCTGAAGACACCCATGGAAGCTGAGGAAAGCGGCTTCAGGCAGCGAGCTCACTGCCCTGCCAGCAAGGATCCTCTTCGGAAGCCTTTGCTTTGCCTTGGGGAAAAGAGGGAGGACAGACAGCCAAGGAGGCGAAGCAAAGGCTTCCGAAAAGGATCCTTGCTGGCAGGGCAGTGAGCTCGCTGCCTGAAGCCGCTTTCCTCAGCTTCCACGGGTGTCTCCCCTCCCTCTTCTTCCCAAGGGAGGGCTGAAGACACCCGTGGAAGCCGAGGAAAGCGGCTTCAGGAAGCGAGCTCATTGCCCTGCCAGCAAGGATGACGCTGTACAGGGGGCGGAGCTTGCCGAGAGCAACCCAGCAGCCATTTTATGTTGCCGGAGAAGCCGGAAAAAAACCCGCAGCGGCGGTAGTGCCGCGGCGGCGGCGGCAGGAACAAAACGGGGCCGGTAACAAGGCCTCTCTGGGCCGGATCTGGCCCGCGGGCCGTAGGTTGCCGACCCCTGGTGTATGTGAATAGGGATTAAGAAGTTAAGAAGGAAAAGGATAGAAAGATGGATAAAAAAGGAAGACTGCTCGCAGCCATATTGGTGGAACAGCGCAGCGGAGAAGCCGGAGGACGGAACATGGAACGTGGAGCGTGAACATGGAAGAGGGTGAGGATGTGGATGTGGTGAAGGAAGTCGGCCTGGAAGAAGCAGAGGAGCTTTGGGATGGAGCCAGTGTGCCCAGTGTGGCCAAGAAGGACACTGGTGGTGGGAGTGTCCGAATAGATCAAGGGAGATGACTGGCAGAGAAAACCAGAGGAGCCTCAGCAGACGAGGGAGGGGACAGGCATCAGGGCAATCCTACTGGCAACCAGCTTGGCAAACACAGGCATCAACAGAAAAATATGAAGAAAACCCTTTCTGTGGAATGACGAAGACAAAACCCTTCAGTTAGGACAGACTGGGTCCCCTTCATCTCGGCCTTGGGGAGCCCATGGTCACTGCCACTGAGGGGAGCTGTAATATGGACTTTATGATTGGCAGCAGAGCAACATCATCTGTAGTCACCTATCCAATAGCCCCTATTACACACCAAAAAGTATGGAAGTTTCCCAGGGACAATGACAGTTGTCCCTGGGAAATGGAATGGAAGGAGGCGGCGTGTGCCCTGCCTGAGCTAACTACTAGGAGGCAGGTGCGAGAGTTCCTGGGGGCAGCAGGGTTCTGCAGAATATGGATCACAAACTTTTCCATAATGATTAAATCACTATACGAAGCAAAAAAAAGCCCAGAAAAAGCCCTTTTTCAGTGGAATAAACTACAAGCCAAGGCTTTTCAAGACATCAAGAGAGCCCTACTCCAGCCCCCAGCACTAGGTCTCCCTGATGTGACCAAGCCCTTCCTGCCTTACATCCATGAACGAGACAACGTGGCTGTCGGCATACTGACTCAACAGCTTGGCTCCTGGCAGCACCCGGTAGCATATTGGCAATATCTCTCCAAGCAATTAGACCCAGTGGCAAAAGTCTGGCCTGCATGCCTCAAAGCCATCGCTCACTGTGAATATCTATACAGATTCCAAATATGCCTTTGCCACCCTTTATGCTCATGGAGCCCTATACTGTAAAAGGAAAAAGATTAATCAATTCTGCTGGACAGGGCATCAAGAATGCGAAAGAGACCTCTTCTTTGTTGGACACTGTGTGGAAACCTAAGCGGACAGCAGTAATGCATTGCAGAGGGCACCAGAGAATAAGTGTTGTTGTTGCTAAAGGTAATCAATGGGCTGACCAGGTGGCCAAAGAGGTAGCTCTAAAGAAAGAACGGGGAAAGGTCAACAGAACCAGAGATGCCATGGAAGCTCCACTATGCTTCTCCCAGATACACTTCAAAAGAAGACCAAGCAAAAATGGACTGAAATGTTGCCCTTGGCTCTTTTCCAGATCCGGTACACCCCCCCATAAGACTACTGGTTTGTCCCCACTTGTGTTGATGATTGGGAGACCCCCACAGATTTTGGTTGGGTTAAGGGGGGAATTCAAGAATTGGGAAATGTTAGTTTACAACATGAAGTCCAAGCCCTGAGTAAAACATTACAGACTCAGCGCCGCTATGCGTTAGAAAATAGAGCCCCCATCCCTATTATAGAAGTTCATCCTTTCCAGCCAAGGGATGAGGTGTGGATTAAAGAATGGAAAAATGACCCCCTAAATCCTCAATGGTGGGGCCTAAGACAGTCCTCCTCGCTACTCCTACAGCTGTTAAGGTAGCTGGGATCAGGCCCTGGATACATTGGACACAGGTTAAGAGAGCAAAAGGGGGGTGGACGGTTGCTGGTAACCCTAACAACTCTTTGCAGATTACCCTAAAGAGGCAGAACCAAGACTCAGGCTACACCCTACTACACGCACATACCAGGAGGCTGCATGTTCATCGTATGGTCAGACCTGCCCCTGGAGAGGAAAGAAGAAGAGGACTAGGCCCTACTGCCCCTAACCCGGACTTTAGTGGGCCTAGCGTACAGCCAGATCCCGAAGATTTTAAATCATGAATATAATAATGCTTTGCTTTTGGCTGTTTATACATATATTGCCCCCCAGGGGGAGCTCTATCCCAATGAAAAATGTCTTATCTGAACACCTTAAAGATAATTACTGGTTTAACTTGGCTAATATCTCGGGGTAGATCACTTCTGTTTGCCAAATAATATGCCTACTAATCGCCTCATTAGCTCTTGCCTTGTACCAGTGTGCCACCATCCTGAAAAGATCTGAAATTACACAATGTTTGGCCAGGAAAATTTGAAATAGCCCTCACATATTCACAGAGCCATGATTGGGGTACAGTGTCACGAGTCCTGCCCCCTACAGAGTTTGTCTTGCGGATCCCACTGCGGCTGCAGAAAATGCCACCTGTGCAAGGATGTTAAATTGCACAAAGCATGCCAAACGATGCAAGGCCATACCTGGTCCATCTTCCATTGCAGTTCAATCCAACATATATCTATTATTACTCTCATGTACTTCTTCCTCAAGGGTGGTTTTGGACCTGTGGTTCCCGGACCTGGTCCTACATTCAAGCCAACCTATCAGATAGCCATCCCTGCTGCCTTAGTCAGTTGATCTCTGTTCTCCCATCATGGCCATCACAAGCCCATGCCAACCGGCACCTAAGAGCTGCTCAATTGGCTGAGGATTGCAGTGACCACCTCATGCTATATACAGATAGAGAGATGTTGGCCTTGTCCCTCTCCCTAGTGGGAGTTCCAGGGCTGGCCCTACATAATGGAATGGAGACTAATTGCTTAGCTTGTGCCTTTGTTAAAATATAAATACTATCTCACGAGCCCTAGCTCTACTGAACAAAGAACAAGGGGAGTTGCGCAATGCTATATTAGAAAACCGGGCAGGCATAGATTTGGGCTGTGAGACACACCAAAACCTGTGTTGCTTCAATCTTACTGACAATAGCTGGGCCACTGATACAGAGATCAATAATCTTTATACTATAGTATCAAACATACAGCAGCATGAAGATACATGGTTCGATTGGTTGACTCCCAAATCTCAGATGGTTAAAAGTCTATTTTTCCTGTTTACCATAATAATTATAACTCTTGTTTTGCTATGCTTCTGTATTCCTTGCTTGGTGCAGTAGGTGACAAAATCTTTCCAAGCTACTATTCAGAGGACAGCTACCATTTATGTTTTAATGCTAAACAATGAAGATTACTAGTCAAAAGAAATGCTATAATTGTCTAAAGAAATTATGCATTTAAGGGGGGAGTGAAGCAGAATGAAATTGCTTTTTAGAAATTTTTTATTAATTATTGATGTTAGTGAACTCTGAACAGGCTGTGCTGAAAAGACAGTGTTCAGCTGATAGCATTGTTCTGATAAGGCCTTCTTGGTGGACTCTGCCCAGAACTGTTTGGTAGCTGATTTCCAAAGATGTCAACAACATTGCAGAAGTGCATCAAGGGGGCGGGAGAATGATGTCTCTGCATATGTCACAAAGCCAATTAACTGTCTATAAAAGTGTTAAAGATCTGTCACTCAGAGCTCTTGGTATTTGGAACAGACACTTCCACCAGAGCCCGCGTGTTACACAGAAATAAAGGCTCCTTTCCAAAGATCTCTGTTTGGTCTTTTGTCTGAATTTCCGCTACACTATATAGACTTGTCCACAGCTGCATGGTATGTGGTAAACTCCTGCAGCTGTGAGAGGGTCTCTCCTATCCTTTGCTGAGCACAGCATTTCCTGCATTTTCTTGGTTGGTCTGTAGATCATTTGGAGGTTGTGTTTCCTCATCAGTTTCCCTCTTCTGTCTGTGACTCCTTAGATGTATGGTAAAAATACCTTCCCTTTGGGTGGTTGTTTGTCTTCACTCCTTCACAACCAAGGGTCACACAGTATATATACCCCACACACATCCATGCCATCATTCTCTGAAGATGCCAACCACAGATGCAGGTGAAATATCAGGAAACATTCTTCTAGAACATGGCCTCACAGTCCAAAAAACCCACAAAAACCCATTCCAGACAAGTCTATTAAGACACAGTTCCTTCTTGTTTAAAGTTGCAGAGAATTGATAAATCTTTTGCAAGCTTTTTTTTTAAAAAAAATAAAGACAGCAAGTAGTGATAAAAGACAGCAAGTAGTGACACTTAATAAATACCTTAATTGAGCTCATAAGATGGCAGTTTTATATTATGCAGCTGCCTTTTTTTTCTTTAAACATCTACTCATAGAATCATCAAGTTGAAAGAGACCACAATGACCATCCAGTCCAATCCCCTCAGATGTAAAGTGAGATTAGAAAATTTGAACTAGTATTTTAGAGACAGAGGGAAGGAGGGAGGAATACAAATAAAGTCAAGTTGAAAATAATCTAAATCAATTCACATTTTAAAACAGTACATAGTGTCACATAGCCACTTCACAATATATTGAAGGCTATATCTTGCAACATTAAAGGCTTTTACCTAAAAAAAAAAAAAAAATGAGTGGGGGCTTGGGGTCCCCACCAATTGTGTCAGTGTTTCTTTAAATGTTGAGAGAATGGGTTATCTCAAAGGAAGCCTAGAAGAGGGGGGTATCTGGGTGAATTGTTTCGGCTATATATACCAGTATTAACTGTGGGAGGGCTCCAAATTTGGTGAATTAAAGGCCTAAGCAGACTGCCAGAAATAGTGCACATTAAATTGAGGCACTGCCCTGGCTCAGTGCTAGGGAATCATGGGAACTGTATTTTTTTCTGGGACATTGAGCCTTCTCAGTCAGAGAGCTCTGGTGCCACAATAAATTACAGTTCCCATGATTCCCTAGCACTGAGCCAGGGCAGTGCCTCAATTTAATGTGCACTATTTCTGGCAGTCTGCTTAGGCCCAAAGAAGGCTTTATTTATAAATATGCAAGAGTGCAACCAAACATGTAATAGCAATTCAATCAGAAGCAACATGCAAGGCTAGCAGAAATAGAGGTATGGAATATTGGATAGCAGAGATTTAGGGCTGTAGAGATGGTGATACTTATCATCCCTGCAGAGGAATCCATGAAAAGTGGGGTTTGGTTCAGATAATGTCTTAGGAAAACACAGGAAGAGGAAGCTCTGAATGGTTAGCCAGAGCTTTGTTATGTGTCAGCTGTATGTGCACAGTGACCATATGTGGGTTGGATATTTATATCCTGTTCTGTATCCTTGAGAGATACTTAATGTGTCCACATGAAGTACAAAGACTTTGATTGCATTCCCAAGGGATTGCCAAAAGGGACAGTAACTCTAGATTAACAAGATATGGAACAGCTCCAGGATAGATGGATAGGGAAGTTGGGTGGGAACACAGCGGGGGCTAGGTAGGAGATATGGTATTACTCGCCTTAGTGCAATGAGATTGCCATTGTTTCCAGTGCAAGAGGATATGTGAAAAGCCTGGGGGGAGGACTGCGTGATCAGCAACTCATTTACATTTATTTTGGTATTATCTAGATTCCCCCCCCCACACACACACACACATATCTTCAGGGCAACGTGCTTTTCCCATGGGAAACTTTCTGTGTCCCAAAGGTCATTGTGAACATGCAAAACATGTCTGGCTGTAAATATTTAAAATGTGAAAATATGAAACTCCATATACAGTGAGGGGGTACCATGTGTATTAACAAGGCATAGTAGCCACTGAGCTTGATGAGCTTTGTCATCCTTTCTGTTATATTAGGGATAGTCACTCTTGGAAGTCAGAACACTGCTGAAAGCATTCTTCCAACCACAGGATTTAGTTCATCATTGTTGATCAACAGAAAACTTGAAATTGATTGTATGATTTGGTTTAATTTTTTGTGTTGTTTTAAATTTTATTGTCCTACATTTTAAATTTTCAAGTTAATATTATTGAAAACAGCACAGATTGGTACCTGATAGTTTTGCTTCAATGTGTCACATCCTTCCAAGTATATGCTTCCTGTGTTTGGGAATTGTCCTTATGCCTAGAAGCATCCCCTCTATCTCTTTTCAGAAAAAAAAAATGTTTTGCTCTGTACAAAAAATGTTATTTCACATGACAGATTATATGTCCCACACAGGTCTTTTTCAGGCCTCTGGGGCTCTCTCATCAGCATTTTTTTAAAGTTTCAGTTAAAACTATTCTCCATGATCCCTAGGGCTTTCAAATTATCCTTTTTAGAAAGTGTGTGTGACCCTATACTGTTCCTTGAGAGGCCATTGCAGCCTCTGACACCTGGTAATTGCCTACTTCAATTTAGATCATACATCCGAAATAAGTGTTGACAGTAAGGAATGAAAATAATGCATTAGATATATTAACTTGCTATCTAAATAATAGATAATAAATAGATAAATGTATGTACTCTACAGCGACTCAGTAGTCACTGTTTCTTCCTCCCTTCTCTATGTTAGGAAGAAGTCCCAGGGGAAAATGTACAATGTGAGGAATAACAGCAGCCATGATAACACAGCATTTGATTGCAGCTGAGTCATGCTGACTCATGCTGTGTCATGGGAAGTGACATCACTGAGATGGTCACCTGGTGCTGTAAAGCACAGAGAACTGCAGTCACTCATGTGACTGACAGGTGTTCAGCAGAAAGAGGCAGGGCCAGAGGGACATGTGGAGCCCTTGCTATATAAGGCAGAAGCCTCTGGACACACATGTGGGTTGCTGTGGGTTGTAGTTAATGTGGTGTTGGATTGTTGTCATTATCACTGTAAATAGCCTTATACATAGAGGAACTAAGAGTAAAGCCTCATCTGAGAGATGTCTGTCTGTGGAGTCTCTTTACTCTGTCTGGAAGAGGAGAGGTGCTTCTCCAGGTGACAAGCTACTGGCTGCATCTGAGAAGGTCATGTTCCTGCTGCTGCACACTAACGTGGATCTTCACGTGGTGCATAACCATGCTAACACTCCATATACAACATGCGTATATTGTTTCAGTTATCTAAAGGCCTTTACAGACTGCCAGAAATAATGCATCTTGAGTCCACTTTAACTACCCTGGCTCAGTGCTAGGGAATCATGGAAACTGTTGTTGTTTTTTTCTGAGACATTGAGCCTTCTCTGTCAGAGAGCTCTGGTGCCACAATAAACTACAGTTCCCATGATTCCCTAGCACTGATCCAAGGCAGTAAAAGTGGACTCAAGCCTCATTATTTCTGGCAGTCTGCAAAGGCCCTAAGTTTCAGTTATCTAAGAACATAGGAAGAACACTGAGAGAACTGACCAAAGGCCAATCTAGTATGATAAGTGCAGATAGCATTTTTATTTGTATTAAGAATTACTTTATAGTTCATAAAGGATTGGGCTCTAAAGTTTAATCTATTCTTAATATTTTGAACTTGAATAAAAAAGATTTAGTTCTGCAGCAGTGGTCCATACTGAAGCTGGCAAGCCAGTCATTTCTCTTTCTCTGAGGTTTTGACGCCCAAACCCAAGATTGTGATGTGACTGTGGATGAACCATAAGTAATGCTTGCCAAATAGTATGCATGCTTGCACATGTAGAGATACAGAATGCATACTTTCTGCCACAGCTCCTAAACAAATATGATGCACAATCAACAGTGCTCAGATGACCTAGCCCACTATAGACTCATACTACTGGTTACAACAGATATGCATAAATATCAGTGTACTCAAAGTGTGCTATATGAAGTTAAAAAAGCAGACAAGAGGGGAGAGAACAAAGAAAATATGTAGGGGAGGAGGAGTCAGAATGTGATTGTGATTAACAAACTGATAGGTTCACAAAATTCAGTGAATCAGTCACTGTCCTGCTTCATTGCTTGATCCTAGGCCAAATTCTCCTAAAGTCTTTGTTTCTGCTCTGTTTTCTACTTTTGCATTCAATTACTTATGATTATTAACATGTCTTATTTCTTCCTGGACTTCAGCATAGAAGCCTTCAATTTTGTCTTCTCCTGCCTCTGTAGTTGGAGTATGAACTCAGATTATGATTTTATTAATGTGTTTCCCCTGCATTCTTATTCAGTAACTTTTTGCATTATGTTCCCTGACTGCTCTTACTACATCTCCCCTCACTATTAATACCACCCCATCACTTGAAGTGGGGGCCTAGGGTTAGGCCATCCCCAAGGAAAGCCTCTTTCAGCACCCTCCCAGTTGCAGGACATAAGGAGGCACTTTCAGTAACTTCTCCTTCACCAAAAGGGTGCTACAGATGTTCATCAAAATCTTACACCTCTCTCCACTACCTGACAAGTGAACATCTATTTAGGATACCACTCTTATACAATTGTCAAAGTTCTCAGACAGCATTGTGGGATAGGCAAAAAAACACCCCACACACACAGTGGAAGGGGGGGGGATTCTATCCACCCCCATGGCAACCAACAAAGCTCACACTGTGGTAGCAGCAGGAAGATGGGTCAAGCTCTTAAAGAAAAGAAAGATGAAGGGAGAGCTTTTAATAGGCTTTCACTACCCCCTTTCATCATAGTGCTGCGTGCCATAATATAATTTAGCTTTGGCCTCTCCCTCCAATAATAATAATAATTATTATTATTATTATTATTATTATTATTTATATCCCACCCCTCTGCCAGGCAATCGGGGTGGCGTACATCATTATAAAATTTCAAAACAATAAATCACAATGAAATCTCATCTCTCCATCTCCCACCCACCCATCCCCCCAAAACATACTAAACAATTTAAATAAGATTAATTAAAAATTTACAATTTAAAAATACATAGTTCCTGCCATTGTGGGCCTCCAAGGGCTGTAAGTTGGCAAAAACAGTCCTCTGAGGCCATAGGACGCCGTCACTCGTCGCGTGGTGCCAGCGAAAGGTGGAAACTGCCCTGCCCCTGGAGAAGGTGGAAACTGGGCGGCTTTTGAAGCTACCACCCGCTCTCCAGGGAGGCTCGCCGACACAGCTGATGCTGGGCTCACAGGAGGGAAGGTGTTGGGCGGGATACTCGTCCTCCGCTTGTGAGAACAGCAAATGCACCTTTGAGAACAGCAAATGCACCTTTCACTCTACATGGTGGGGTCTGGCAGAGGGAGATCCAAATTGTACAGCTTTGCATTTTCCTTTCACCTCTGAGCCTGTCAACAGCTAAATGTCCTTTTGGCTTGAGATCACTCACATAATTAGCTATAGAGCTACTCATACTTGTCCAGTGCTCTTTCTCATAACTCATCCTCTAGAACCTGACAATTCAGAGTGAAATGAGGAGGCAGATTGCTAGGAATTTGCACTCCTGAGAATGAGGATCTACAGTCATTCCTCCCAATTCCTCCCAATTCATGGGGGATCCATTCTGGACCCCCCCCTCCCCGCAAATCAGGAAAATCACAAATATCCTAGCCCCATTGATTTCAATGGTGATGAGCTGTGGCCACGCACATCATTTTGTCTCTCCCTGCTTGCAGTCCATGAAGTACTGAGACCACGGGCTCCAAGTCCATTAACAAGGAGGGATGAGTGTATTTGAAACCAGGGAGCCAGGGGTTAGGGCAGAGAGGAGTCCTGCTCACCTGGAGGAAGCTGCAGATGCTGAAGATCAGTTGCTTGAGTGATGGTGGGACAAAGAAAGATTGTACTGCTCCCAGAGGGTATTAACTGGGAAACACTGACCTAATTGGGCACTGGGTTGTGAAAACAGCCACTCTTTGGACACTTGTTGCTTTTAACCTTCCTCTATTTGTGACTTTCTAGGTTTTAAAAACTTTTCCAGGTACTTTCCAGTGTCGGTGTTTTTATCGTAGACTGCATACAATTTATTATCCTGTTCCACATCTTGCTGATTTTATTTATCTGGACTACTGACTTGCTGAATGACATCTGAACCAGCTGATGACCTGTGACTGACCTGGATTGAATTAATTGCTCAAAATCTCTTGTATTCTAATCACCTGATTCCTGGGACACGTGCTAACTGGATCATAGGACACTCCTCCCCAGAAGCTTGTTGAGTGCCCTCCAATCTGAGAGTCTTGTATTCTGGCAATATCTCTTTATTTCATTCTGGATTGTCTCATCATAGGTTTGCATGGTAAGAGACATTCAAAAGTGGTTTATCATACTTCCTTTTGCACAGTACTAACAAGTGTTAGTTATGGTGCCACTTCTGTTGTCTCTGAGAGATCCTCCACCATTGTGACTCCCCCCAAACACACACACTCACACTACTGTTGCTGCTCAGAAAAGCATGTCTGATATGAGAGACCCTAATAGCAACACTGCAACTGTCATATAACCTCTTTCCTCACAGGAAAACACAATGCTATCACCACAGAAAAGTAGTGTCTTGGTGAATACTTTGTTAGGATATGGATGGGATATACAGTCAAAGGTGAAATGTAAAGATGTGTGTGTGTCTGTAATTTTCTACTTGAGAACAGTTTTTGGACAAAGCACAAAACAATATTTAGAGAAACAGGGTGAATCAACGCCAGGTGGTAACAGAGACATCAACAATGTACTTTCCCAGAGATAGAACTAATGGAACCAGACTTTGTTATGGTTAACAAAGATATATCAAATATGTAAACATCGTTAGCTTGGGAAAGAGAGTCACGTGGTGGATGATGGACAGCAAGAGGCTGGGTTAGTAGACATCATACAGACATTATCCAATTAACATAAGGTTAACACCTAGAAGGTGGAGTTTGGGAAGGGCCTAGAAAATCCTTTGTCTAAGAATTGTTTATTGTTCAAGATGTGAGCATGTGAACATGTGTGGTTGGAAATGTTTTAACTGTAACAAGTTGGAATCTAATGCTTTTTGGATTGTTAAAGATGTAATCTTTCATGGCTGAACTGGACAAGTTCATCACAATGGATTTTACTTAGTTGTCTTATTTTTACTTTTTATATGCATTAATAAAGCTATGCTTTTGGACTTTACAATGTGTCTTCTTAACTGAGGAAGACAGGATGCTGGAGAAGGGAAGCTGAGCCAGTTGATGGCATATCTACACAGTGGCTGTGGATCACAGCAGCCAGCTTGTCCTGAAGACTCTGCTGGGTGCCAAAGGGCATCACTACAACACTCATCATCCACACACCAACATACTTAAGATTTAAAGCCACCCCACACAATAAAATCAAACTTTCTCCTCTGTTAACACCACACTGTTTTGGCAACCTACTGAAATTTGGTACACTGAATAACATATTTCTTTATTTAAATATTTCTACCTCACTTAAATATTTCTATATCAAAATGATCTCAGGGTGGTTTACCAATAAGATAAAAATAATAAGTTAAACAGTTTAAAATAATAAAAAGAACTACAAACAAGTTCAATATTTTTTCTGCCAATCTAGAGACCTGGAGAAATAACACAATTTTTTGAGTCTTCAACTAGAGCCCTGATACTGGGCAATCATGGTACACACATGCATTTCAAATTCTGTGTCTTTCTTCAATAAATGTGTGTGAGAGAGAGTGTGCATGTGTGTTAGCAATAGTTGATTGCTGTTGCTGTATGCTTTTAAGTAGTTTTGACTTAGAAAACCCTAAGGCTAACCTATCATGTGGTTTTCTTGGCAAGATTTCTCAGAGTGGGTTTGCTTTTGTCTTCCTCTGAGGCTAAGAGAGTGCAACTCACCCAAGATCACCAAGTGGGTTTCAATGGCTGAACTGGGATTCAGACCCTAGAGTCATAGTCCAACACACAAACTACTACACCATGCTGGCTCTCTCATAGTTGATTAGAAGTCAGCAGTTCTCTCCCCCACCACACTCCATGCATTGGATTTGACTTGACAAAGGAACTGAGTGACTTGTCAAGAGGAGTCAAGAGGAGTTGTGAAGAAACTACACTCCAGACTGGCCTCAAGTCCCAACTCTTATGCCCCTGTCACTCACCTTTCACTTTTAAGATGCTTCCCTGGATCTGGTAATTAAGCATCATGGTGACTAATATACTGGGCAAGTGATCATGTTGGTCAGTGGGTTCAGTTTGTAAGCACAACTAATCTTATCAATTCTTACATGGAACAGTCCAACACAGTTATAGTAAATGCAATAAGTAAAGTTTGATTATACAAGAAATAAATTAATCAAGAAACCCCTGAACTCTCCTCATTCACAGTTCCCTATTCAGATTATTACTCTGACTCTGACTGCCCTCACTCTATTTCACCCTTTCCTTATCTGATTCCTTATCAGACCAACTTCAGGTTTATATCCTTTCTCCTGCAGAGCCCTTTCACAGCATTGCATGAGCTGTGACTGGCTCTAACCATGCTTGTCCAGCTTCTCTCTTCATGGTAATCTAGTTAATATTCAAGCCAAAATGTGAATTTGCCATTCATGCCATGAAATTCTAGACTCTCATTTCTCCAACTTTCAGGCCTACCCAGTAGTCCCCAGTGCTTAAACTCTCCATTTTTTTTTAATTTGGGTTGATCACAACATCAGTGACAGTAATATCAGTGCTTTCAGTGGAGAGAAGGAAATAAGTTTGTCTTCTTCCCTCCTCTGGTGCCTGCCATACGACAAGGCAGCATGCCATCATGCTGCATGCCAATGACCTTAAAGGTTCTTGGACAATGCAGCATCCCAAAGGCTACTGGGCTATGACCCAGAACAGATGGGCCAAAAGAAGTGGCTTCTGGCCACTTTGGAGTTAACATGATGCATGCCCTCAAAGTGGCCTGAAGTCGCTTTAACACTGAGAAAAAAGGAGCCAGGATAATCTGGCTCCTGGCAGTGCAGCTTGGGTCTTGAAGTGGTGGCCCACTTTTGGAATGGGCTGTGTGGTTGCCACGGTGCTGGCCCTCTTGCAGCCGGAGCAGTCTCTGGCCATTCCTTCCCACCTGTCTGCTCCAGGTCAATTTTTTTTTAATCGTTTGTGTTTTAAAGCAGTTATATTGTCATGGCAACTTAACTACTTTTTAATGTTTGTATGTTGTGTATGACAGCAGGCAGGAGAGAGTGAGAAATAATTCTTTCCTCTCTATGCAAAGAGTGTCATCAGTATTGACAAATCTGTTGTCGCCATTCTGATGACCAGTTACTGACATTAAAGAGAAGACAGTGGTGATCTGATCTGGAAGCACAGAAAAAAAGAACAAACTTTATACGCTAGATGAACAATAAACTCGGGCTCATGTTTTTGGCTCAGATTATAATCTTATCTGAAAAAGAATTTGGGGTTCATAATGCTCATATATTCCCTT
This sequence comes from Phrynosoma blainvillii, assembly GCA_026167975.1. Taxonomy (NCBI): domain Eukaryota; kingdom Metazoa; phylum Chordata; class Lepidosauria; order Squamata; family Phrynosomatidae; genus Phrynosoma; species Phrynosoma blainvillii. The sequence continues at coordinate 273,779,039 of JANUYF010000003.1, forward strand.
TGACATGAGCATTATGAAATGGAAACCCATTTGTCAATCCCAGACAGAAATCTATTCTTGATATTTTAAATCCAGGGAGCTGTTTAATTTTGTTCCTGATTACTTTTGTTCTGTTTCTCAATATTGTTTTATTAACTGAAAAAGATGGTTACTGGAGATACATTTTAACTACCTTGTTAGGAATTTATTATTTTAAAAATAGGAGACAGATATGTCAAAAATGGAAAAATCTGTACAGTAGTGTTATCCCAAAGATCATCTTGGGACCCTTGCATTTTGGATAACAGTTGATAACTGAGTCCCTCCAGGTTTTCTTATACTGCAACTCGCATAACTCTTTACTATTGTCTATGCAGGTTTGGGCCGAGGAAAGCTGTCCACAATGAGTATCTGGAACACCACAGCTGCCCATCCCTGACATTGAGAGATGTTAGTATTAACCAATACATGAATGTAGGCAGTTGGATACCACTTGTGACATCTCTATATTTTCATTTTCTCCAATAGGTGTTCTATCCTTATTCCAGACAAATTATTAATCAATTTTTTATGTTATTGAATATGAGCAATAGAGAGAAAAATGGGGAAATCATAGATTTTGGTAAGAATTAACATAAACTGGGGAAATGAACTCAATCTAATATTAGACAATTCAGAACACATGGATTTATGGAGGTTCCAAAAGGTTTTGCAAAACAACATCGTGTTGATGAGATAGCTATTAAGTGACAAGTTTATCACTGGCTTCTATTTACAGGCATATGCTTACATGATGGGTGGTGGGAGAGAACACAACAATTTTGCCCCCTGGCAGTCTTCACTTTACATATAAACATGTAGTGAAAGGGTGGCAATAGTCCACTTGTCATTTTACTATTTGTTTGGTTTGTATACACAATTGCTATGATTAAAATGTGTCTGAATTCAAAATACCAAAACTCCTGAGGTATGTAGGCATTGATAAGATGCTGCCATAGCTGATCTTCTACCCAGTGAAATTTCTTTTCTGTCTAACATTACATGCATCCTGGACATTTAACCCATTTTTACCTGCATAGTTTATTTATAGTCAAACAAAATAATGGGTTTAATAACCAATATTTGCTACTGTTGAAAAGCAGTAGTTGAGATACAGTCAACTGACACAAAACTTTGTTTGAGTTGGTTGATCTGGAATACTGTTCCATACATTGTCATATAATTTGACTGTCATCAAATAATGTGGTAATGGTTGTAAAGATCATTGTTATTTATAATAATAATAATAATAATAATAATAATAATAATAATAATAAAATGTATTTATATCCCGCTTAATCAAATCAATCCAAGCGGCTTACAATAAAAGAAAATACATCAAATTCCCAAACATCCCATCTCCCAATTAAACAGTATTAAATGACATATAATTAAAATATCCATTAACAAATTTAAAAACCTACAACCTAAAAAATACAAACACCATAACTAAAATAAATTACAATGCCCCAGGTCAGACTCAAAAGCACTCCTCATCCACCAACAAGTGGTGGGGCCACGGAAGGAACGCAGAGTCAGAAGGCCCAAGGCCGGGACAAATTACTCTGGAAAAGCCTGCCGGAAGAGATCCGTCTTGACAGCTTTCTTAAAGCTGTCTAAAGATGTCAATTGACGGATCTCGTCCGGCAGGTCATTCCAGAGTTTAGGGGCGACAACACAAAAGGCTCTCTGGGAGGTCGCTGCGAGCCTAGATTTTTGAAGCTGCAGCAGGTTCCTCCCAGAGGAACGGAGAGCGCGGGGAGGATTGTATGGAAGGAGGCAGTCCCTGAGATATTCTGGACCCAAGGCATTTAGGGCTTTAAAGGTAATAACCAACACCTTTTACTGGGCCCGGAAGCGAATAGGCAGCCAGTGGAGGGACCTCAAAAGATGAACCAGGTCCCTCCTAGATGAACCAGAAATAAGCCTGGCTGCCATATTCTGAACCAGCTGAAGCTTCCGAACCAAGCAGAGCGCATTACTGAAGTCGAGGCGGGAGGTTACCAGTGCGTGTACAACAGTTTCAAGATCCCTTACTTCCAGAAAAGGGCGCAGCTGGTGTATCAGCCAAAGGTGATAACAGGCGCTCTTGACCGTCGCATTAACCTGATTTGTCATCAGGAGCGACGAGTCAAGAAGCACCACCAGACTGCGAACACAGTCACTGGAGGAGAGTGTGACCCCATCCAGGACTGGAGGTTGCAACCCAATTCTTGGTTTCAGGGCCGCTACCGTGAGCACCTCCATCTTGTCTGGATTCAGTTTCAATCTGTTTTTCCTCATCCAGCCCATTACCACCCGAAGACATTCATTGAGAGAGGAGATGCCATTGGAATTCGAGGCCGACGAACGAGACACAGAGAAATAGATTTGGGTGTCATCAGCATACTGATAACACCCAGCACCATGACTCCGTATAATCTCACCCAGCGGCTTCATATAGATGTTAAATAACATTGGGGACAAAATAGCCCCCTGAGGGACCCCACAAGTGAGCTCCCTCTTACTAGAGCTACAGTCCCCAAGCAGCACCCTCTGGGATCTACCCGAGAGGAAGGACTGGAACCACTGCAAAGCAGTGCCCCCGATACCTAACCCCTTCAGGCGGTCCAAGAGGATGCTGTGGTCTATTGTATCGAAAGCCGCTGAGAGGTCTAAGAGCACCAACAGGGTCACACTACCCCAGTCAATGCTCAGACGCAGATCGTCGGTCAAGGCAACCATGGCAGTCTCAACCCAAAAGCCTGTCCTGAAGCCAGTTTGAAATGGGTCTAGATAATCGGCCTCATCCAAGACCGCTTGGAGCTGAAGAGCAACCGCCCTCTCAATTACCTTGCTCAAAAATTTATTTATTGACTATTTCATATATGTGTTATATAAAATCTTTATAGGCAGTGACTAGAAATGCACGTTTTTTCAGATGTGTACATTTTCACAGACCATATTTACTAATATTTATATATTTATTTATTGACTATTTCATATATGTGTTATATAAAATCTTTATAGGCAGTGACTAGAAATGCACGTTTTTTCAGATGTGTACATTTTCACAGACCATGTTTACTAATATTTATATATTTTTAAAATTATATTTGTGTGTCAGATGAAGAAAAGACTTAAGCACACAATATGCAATCCATTTACATTTACTACTGATCTAGAGTCTGTTGCCTTCACCCTTGCTCTAGTATCAGTCTAATATCTCTAAATGTTGTAATTTCTTGAAATATTTGTAAGTAGTGCAAGCAACATTCTTTTCATTTGCATGGTTTGGAAACACACAGGTCACTGAATGATGTAGCAGCAGGCTTTACCTATCCATAGGCCAGGAAAACAAACACCACCCTCAGTGCCACCATACAGCTGCACAGATGGTAGGATCCACACCACTGGTGTTACTTGTTGTGCTTTGCTACCCAAGCCCTCTGCCCAAGAACCCTTATGAACTTCATTTGTGGACATTCAGTTCTCCCAAAGGCAATGAAGTATTATAATAAAGCAACATGACTGTTATTGCAAAATTGTTGTACCTATTCTGAGATCTAAATATGTTAGGGGCCAGGATGACACCTGTTGAGAACCTGCCAAAAAGCAAAAAGCAAAACAGGTTCTGGAGTCACATTTCAGGCAATAGTCTCAATATTTTTACACCCAAAGTAAGGCCTTTGGAACTTATTGAAAATCAATGTAATTAGACTGTAAATAAGAAAAGATGAAGCAGAACTCAGAAAAGTTAGTTTTAGACTAAAACTCCCAGAACCCTCCAGCCAAAATTACCACATGGAACTTCTCTGCTTTGGTTTTTGCATCATATAAAAATGTGTAGTTCAACAGTGGAACCAATTTCTAATCATTTCCTGCTATGAGTTTGAATAGCTCTGGAGTACTGGTGGATTGCCTTCAAATCTCCCCCCCCCCAAAAAAAAAGGGGGGAGAGTTTGAGGCAGTTCTGAATCATGGATCTACAATCTTGTATAAACTTCATACATCCTTTGTTGTTACCACATTTTAATCACAATTTAAAAATGGATTTTCTCACATCAGCCTTCTGCATTGCTGAAATTGTATTAGTGTAAGGAAGTGGAAACATACCAGTTTGGGAACATTCATTACTTCTCAATTGGTTTCCAGAAAGCCTTAGAGGGTTTAATGGCTGGTGATGCTGGTGATTCTGTCGAAGCCCTGGTGAATACTTGGAACACCAACCTCACCAGGGCTATCGACACAATCTCTCCGAAGCGTCCTTTCCAGCCCGCTTCTAAATCGTAAACCCTGGTATACAGAGGAGCTTAGGAGGATGAAGCAAGCTGGACAATGGCTAGAGTGCAAATGGTGGAAGACTCGACTCTTTATCTGATAGAACTCGCCATAGGAAGCATCTTGATTCCTATCGGGAGGCATTACGTGCAGCGCAGAGATCCTTCTGTTCTGCACGTATTGCGTCTGCAGAGTCCCATCCGGCAGAGCTGTTTAGGATGGTGGGGAAATTGACGAAGGTTCCCCTGGCGCCAAACCCCCTACTTAACCCAACAACAGCCTGCTGTGACATGTTTAACATCTACTTTGCAGATAAAATCTCTCGGATAAGAGCCGACTTGGACGTCATTGTTCTGACTAAATCTGTAGATGAGGCGTCCAGCAACTCCATTATTGGCAATTTATTGAATCAGTTCCAATCTGTGAGTACCGGTGATGTGGACAAGCTCCTTGGAAAAATGAGGAAGACGACCTGCCCTCTCGACCCATGTCCATCTTGGCTGGTCATCTGGGGGGGGGGGGAATGTGCTGAGAGTTTTCCTACGGGATGCAATCAATGCGTCCTTCAGGGAAGTTACTATACCATCATGCTTGAAGGAGGAAGCCGTTAGGTCACTACTGAAAAAAACTTCCCTGGACCCCCTGGATAGAAACAATTATAGACCAGTCTCCTTGCTACCTTTTTTAAGCAAGGTGATAGAGAAGGCAGTTACTTCCCAGCTCCAAGCTGTCTTGGATGAAACCGATTATCTTGATCCATTTCAAACCAGCTTCAGGACAGGATATGAAATGGAGACTGCCATGGTTGCTCTGACTGATGACCTCCGCTTAGGCATCAACAGGGATAGTATGACCCTGCTGGTGCTCTTGGATCTCTCAGCAGCTTTTGACACAATAGATCATTCCATCCTCTTGGATCGCCTGAGAGAGTTTAGAATTGGAGGCACTGCTTTGCGGTGGTTCTGTTCCTTTCTCTCGGGCAGATCCCAGAGGGTGAGGCTCGGGGACAGTTGCTCTTCCAAAATTGAGCTCAATTATGGCGTCCCTCAGGGCACCATCCTGTCCCCGATGCTATTTAATATCTATATGAAGCCACTTGGTGAGATCATTCGGAGCAAAGCAAAGCAGCTTCATTTATATACCACTTCATATCACGCTATGGGATGTCTAAGCAGTTTACAACTGTAAGCTCATTGCCCCCCAACAATTGGGTACTCATTTTAGTGACCTCGGAAGGATGCAGGCCTGAGTCTAGACTGAGCCCTGGTTAGTATTGAACTTTCAACCTTGTTCTGATGATCTGGTCATGGAGAAGTATATCTGGGTTTCTTCAGCGCCCTGGTGGTCTGTGAGTGAGTGGCTGCAGTACAGGCATTTAACCATAGTGCCACCAGGGCACTGATGACACCCAGATATACTTCTCCATGACCAGATCATCAGTACAGACTTCAGATGGCATCTCTCCTCTTAATTACTGTCTTAGAGTGGTAATGGATTGGATGAGGAAAAACAGATTGAAACTAAATCCAGGCAAAATGGAGGTACTAACAGTTACGGGTCCAAAACCAGATTTGGGAATACAGTCTCCAGTCCTGGAGGGAGTCACACTCTCCTCGAAGGACTGTGTTCACAGCTTGAGGGTGCTCCTAGATTTGTTGCTTCACATGACTAGTCAGGTCAATGCAGCGGTCAGGAGTGCCTGTTATCAGCTTTGGCTGATACGCCAACTGTGCCCTTATCTGGACATGAGGGATCTGGAAGCTGTGGTACACACTCTGGTAACTTCATGTTTGGATTACTGCAATGCACTCTACATGGGGCTACCCTTGTGCCTAGCCCAGAAACTTCAATTGGTACAAAATATGGCAGCCAGGTTAATCACTAGAACATCTAGGAGGGAGCATATAACACCTGTGTTTAAATCCCTCCACTGGCTGCTGATTAGTTTCCGGGCACAGTACAAGGTGTTGGTTTTAACCTTTAAAGCCTTACATGGCTTGGGTCCATCTTATCTCAGGGACCGTCTCGTCCCATATGATTCCCCCCCCCTGGCCCCCGTGCACTTCAGTCCTCTGGGAGGAACCTGCTGCAGCCCATGAAGACCAGGCTTTCGCAGACCTCCCAGAGGGCCTTTTCTGCATCCGCTCCCAGACTATGGAATGGCCTGCCAGATGAGATCCATCTTATTACCACACTTGCTGCCTTTACAAAGGCAGTAAAGATGGATCTCTTCCAGCAGGCCTTCCCAGAATAACTGTCCGGCAAACTGGAGGTGATCTCTTACAACCCCTTTGCCGCCTCTGCATGCTGCTATATTTTATCCATACCATCCTGCTTTTAATTCTATTGTAGTTTAATTCAGTTGTAAGGGGTGGGGGTTGGGGTGTGGAATGAAGGAATGTTTTAATTGTTGCCTTTTTAACTGCTGTACGTCACCCCGATTGCTGAGCAGAGGGGTGGGTTACAAATAAAAAGATATTATTATTATTATTATTATTATTATTATTATTATTATTATTGGTGTGAAGATGCTGCATTGGTGATCTATGGTCCCATATGCTCTTTTCCACACAGCCTCCTAACTGTGCCTTATGTCTTAGTCAGTATGCTTTTCAGTTTTTATTTATCTTTATTTTTGATCCAGTTGAGCAATTATAACAATGTGATGTAATAAAAAAGAAAAACAAGAAAAATAGAAAAGGAAATGTAAACAGCCTGCTTGGGAACTTTTCTTTTTACTTAGCTTTTCATGCATACTCGGTAATGGAAGAGGCTCTTTATTTTGCCTATTGCAGGCACAGATGACTATAACAGGATTGGCTAGGGCAGGATATTACTATTTCCAGATCAAGCTTTGTTTATTGCATTGTTTCTTGCAGACAGGCTGCTGCAACCTGACACCAAAAGTGTGTTTTTCTTTATCCATCCTCCATCATCCTCCCAGTGCTGATGAGGTGGGGCACATCCAACTAGACAGAGGACAAGGAGTAAAGCGGGGCTGAACAGGTATTCAAAGCTTTTCTGAAAGTGAGCTTCATTGTCAGAGACAAGATATGCCTTTACACTAAAAATGACAATACGTTCTAGGAATTTTTAAAGCTACTTGTCAGAAAAGTAAGTTCACATAAATGTGATTGGTTTCAGTTGCATGATTTACAGATAGAAATAAACCCTTGCCTTGAGTATCTTGGTTAGAAATCTTATGATTATAAAACTTATCTCTTTTGGATTTGGTGGAAATCAATAGGATATGGTTTGAAGGTAACAAAAACATTTTTCTTGATAAGTATGTACCGGGCTTACATTTTTGACTCTGTTGTATTGCTATATGAAATGCTCGATTATATATATATATATATATATATATATATATATATATATATATATATATCGAGCATTTCATATGTATATATATATATATATATATATATATATATATGCCAATGCCACAGGCAGTTGAAGATTACCAATGTTAACATTACTGTTTTTTTTTCTTTTTCTTTCTGGTTACAGCTCCTAAACATAGACCACTATATTTGCTAATAATAATAATAATAATAATAATAATAATAATAATTATTTATATCCCGCCCCTCTGCCATGCAATCGGGACGGCGTACAACAATACAAAACTTCAAAACAATAAATCAAATTGAAATCCCATCCCTCCTTCGCCCACTCACCCTTCCCCCAAAAACATACAAAACAAATTAAATAACAATAATTAAAAATGTACAATTTAATAATACATAATTTTTCATGTCATTGTGGTCCTCCAAGGGCTGCAAGATAGTAAAAACAGTCCTCCGCGGCATGGAGCGCTGCCGCTTGCCACGTGGTGCCAGCAGGGGATGGAAACAGGCGGGTTTTAAGTCCGCTGGTGCCCCTTCTGGCTGCCTCGTAGGTGCGGCAGCTCAAGCCACTCAGGTGGTGCTCCAAGGGTGCCGGTGTTGTGGGCTGGAGGACTCACAGCCGGTGTTGTGGGCTGGAGGGCGGGGTTTTTTGAAGGAGCTGCGGTGCCTCTCCTCCTCCATGTCCGCTTCTTCGACTCACAGCCAGTGTGGGCTGGAGGGCGGGGTTTTTTGAAGGAGTTGCGGTGCCTCTCCTCCTCCATGTCTGCTTCTTCGACTCACAGCCAGTGTTGTGGGCTGGAGGGCGAGGGTTTTTGAAGGAGCTGCGGTGCCTCTCCTCCTCCACGTCCGCTTCTTCAACTCACAGCCGGTGTTGTGGGCTGGAGGGCGGGGTTTTTTGAAGGAGCTGTGGTGCCTCTCCTCCTCCACGTCTGCTTCTTGGACTCACAGCCGGTGTTAAGGGCTGGAGGGTGGGTTTTTTTGAAGGAGCTGCAGTGCCTCTCCTCCTCCACGTCCGCTTCTTTGACTCACAGCTGGTGTTGTGGGCTGGAGGGCGGGGTTATTTTTGAAGGAGCTGCGGTGCCTCTCCTCCTCCATGTCTGCTTCTTCAACTCACAGCTGGTGTTGTGGGCTGGAGGACTCACAGCTGGAGTGTTGAGGACTAAATATTCAGGCTGGGGAAAATATGCGAGGGTATCACTTCCTGTCTACCATGGACTTGTGTGAAATTGACTAGTTTTACATGATCCACTATTCCACCTCTATATGAAATTATAGTGAAATCATACAGAGACCGCTGCAAGCTGGTATGAACAGTTTAATTGATCCCTGATCAACTGCACTAACACATGACCAATTTAATTGATCGTTTGAATCATATAGGTCTCTTACTTTTAAAGACAGAAAAGGAGGTGGGGGGGAATACAGAATAGTTAATTATTGCACGGCTGGTTAATCACTTGTGCCTGACCTTTGGATCTGGGTGCAAGTAATGGTTAACTTTAGTAATTAACCAGAGGAAGGGACAGATTATGTCTGTCTGGCAAGTAGGGGATTCCTCCACTTGATCCGTTAGCCAAACGGCTACAAACATGTTTGCATGGGGGCACAAGAATGCCTTTGATTAATTAGGAAGAATCTCTCATACATCTCCCCTTTTTCTATTTTTTCAAGGACAATCAATTTCATGATCCAGGGCTAATAGCACTATATGAGATTGATGGATTCAACTGCCCATGCAATGTTTGATATAAGGAAGTTATATGTTGTAGGAGACAGCAGAATAGGATAATAATGCATTAAATAACAATGACACACACAAGAAATTGTTTCAGCCAGGGAAGATCTGGCAACCAGGAAGGGAGAACATCCCACAGTCCTGAATATCCAATATCTTAATGGATCTGAGTGGTTAAATCACATAGTTGCTTGGCCAAATTACTAATGGAATGAGAGTTATCTGACAAGTTGAAACAACACATATTTTTAATCTATTCACACCCATGATTGTGTAGCAAGAGCAAGTAATCTATAGCTGCCCTATTATCCAGAATGGCATTTCTAAATTCATGCTGCTTTCATTTAACATAGCTAGGGCAGTAGATGTGGCATTTATATTTTTTATCAATAAATAGGCCAGCTTATTTAGAGTTTTTTTCAGTGTGCACTGTTAATCCTGGCAGCCCAATTAAGGATAGGGACAGTGAAAGATATTTAGCTGGGCTATAGAGGTGTATTACAGAGTCACAGTCAGAAGTGAGTGTTAGTGTTACTGCCCTTTTAACCCTGGAGACATCCAGCATAGAAGGATGTGGGAGGACAGGAACAACCCTACTCAGACAGCACTGTGTGCCATCAGACAGATTTTCAGATATATAAGTTTGACTGTTAAAAGTAAAAAAACATCCAGATGGCAACAAAATATGGACATATATAAATGAAATCTCTTCATTAATAGCACAATTCAGTGGTGTTCCCCTGGGCTTAAAAATCCTCTAGCTACCTTTGTTGTTGTACAATTGTGAATTTTTGCACATCTTGTAGTGTTCCCTAATGCTACATGAGGTGTATACAAGGAAAACACCATGTCTGGTAGTTCTGTGGTGATGACACCCCAATTTGGGCTGTCAGCATAAGTGATAGTCATGTTAAAATCAACAAGCCAAGTCGTGTGCTTAACATCAACATATTCCTTGCACACTGGTATTAAGCATGTGCCCATAACCTCCTGAGTGAGCATGGTTTTTGATAGACAAAAATGAGACACATTACTAATCTTAGCCAAAGTTTTCCAAATGTTTTTGCCTCCCTTTCAATGCCACTGGGCTGAAAGGGCTCCACTGGTCAGAAATAATAAACCAAGTACAATGGTTAACATAGAATTACTGATTAATACAGCTCAAATAGCCACAAAGATCTTATGTTCTGCTGGTATACTCTGAAATTCTTCTGGGTTATCAGTCCCTACCAGCTGCTGCGCTTCGCCCACCAATGTCTTAATATCTCCCCATGTTACTGGTTGAGCCTTGGCTTTCTCAAGACGACGCGGATGCTTCCTTGTCATGTGGAGTTGTTGATTGAATTGAGGTATTGGGTTCTGAAGGTTCTGAAGGTTCTGATTCCAAGCCATGAGCAGCCTTCATGCACTTGGCTGGTATCCACACCGTGCCTGCTGGAGTCGACACTGCTGTGTACCCTCTTCCCCAGGTAATAAGAGGTGCTTGCTCCTTCCACTCTGGTTCTGGCTGCTGTTGGTACCACACCAAGGATCACAGCAGCTGAGAAAATTAAGAAAAATGTTTCTGTATTGGAAATAAATAATCAGAGAATGCAATTAAATGATTCCAGGCTAATCAAATGACACAACCAATATGGCCCGGTCCACAACCTGTTTGTGTTTGTTGGGGTGTGTGCATTTCCCCTTTCCTTCGTTTGTATAAGAAGGCTATTTGGGTCTGTAGAAAAGAGAATGGGGGGAATTTTATGTCCTTCCAGCTTTTGGGCATGGGTCAAGAAAAAACTGGGGTTATTTGCACCATTTTCCAATTGCATAGGAATTGTACCAAGTAATTTTGAACTGAGAAGATGTACCATGTCTGATACTGAAAGGAAAAGGTTGGCCATATGCTTTTTACTTTGAGGACTGGAGAGCTCAGATAAAAACAGTTGGCATTGTGAACAAACTGAACTTGCATGGTTTTCTGAGCATGTAAAGAGTATAAAAATGTAGAAACAAAGGAAGCAACAGCTTAGAAGCAACAGGGAGCAATAGTGAGGGATGGCCTCACAGTCAGTGATAAGAGAGCAAAGAAAATTGTTGGGAACATAGAAAAATAGTGGGTAGGAGAGAGAAAAATAATCTCTCCTCACTTTTGGACTTTAACCAGAGAAGGTCATCCATAGGGAAGAACCTAGAAGAATGGCAACAACAGACTTGAAAAAAACTTGTACGACACCAATTCAGCAAAGATGAGGAAATCTGTTTTAACAAATCCTTGTCCTGCAGGACAGATGAAATTCAAAAACAAAACCAAAGCAGAGGAGGAGGAGAGGTTCCCCCCCCTCAGTAATCTCTCATATCTCACCCAGATGAAGAGTGAGGGAGACAGATAGACAGTGCTAGTGAGAGAAGCTCTCCCCCTAAGAAACAATGTATGAAAGAAGGATGCAAAAAACAACAACATAAATGGAGGGAGAGTACAAGAAATTCAGGCTTATGTATCACAAAGGTGTAACACAAGCCCAACCACACTAACAGACAGACAACAAATTTCTAGGAGCAAAAAGAATATAATCTGTTTTTAACATGTACCACACTTAGGATAGATGGGATATGTAGTCTCTTAGTCATGAGAACACAAAGCACCTCAGACAAAACTCCACTTTGTTTTAGTCAAGAAAGATGTTTTCCAGATAGACTCTGCTGGCTAAATGAGGCTTAGAAAACAGAAGACACTTGAGAACAGGAATTAATCCCTATAAAAACTCAACACAGCAAAGACCTTTAGACCAAGAGAAGGGAGCTGCGTTCAGATTCGCAAATCGTGGACAGCCAAACAAACAAGCAAATAAACAAATGCAAACAACAATTAACACCTATTTTGATAATGCTGGTTTCTAGCTGTTGGGATTCTCCAGCCAAATCCTGCTATCTGGAAGGCCTAGTTTTCCAAGCACACTCTAAGAACTGGTTTTATTCCACAAAATGTTATGGGTTTTTTTTTCTCTGCAAGGCTTGTGCATCCAAAAAGGATTTTAATTATGCTTTATCACAACCAAAAATAGCAAAAAAACCAAAACAAAACACAGATTTGAGTCAAGGGGAAAAAACTAGAAACTCTGTTCCTTTTATAATCTCCACAATTGCAAGACTCTATTACATTTTCTTTTTTATACATGGTTTCAAACAAACATATCCAATGTTAGCAGACATCCTCCATTTTTCTTGTATATTTTAGCCATGTGAATTTCCGTATGACCCCAGCCTGACCCTTGGGAGATGGCAGCCATAATCCCCTAAATTTAAGGTCAGGTAGGCAATGCTAAAGTTGCTCAAGACCACTAAAGATTTCCTGGACAGGCAAGTTTGGGAGTTGCCCTTGGGAATATCCCATTATACTGGAAAAGATGCACAATGGTGTTTGTTTGTTTTAGTCTCACACTTAATGAGGCAGTGATTAGATTTGATTGCACCCCTTTTCTCTAGCTTCCCTTTCTTGATAGTTTTGAAACCAAATGCATTGTTTAGACTATGCCCAGACTTAAGTAAACAATAGTAAACCACTCAAGCCTTTGTCCACCTATTGTCTAACTCATGGCTAGAAGGCAGAATTTCCCTATAAGAACCCCTGGATTTTAGCAGACCTCGTGCTACCTGGAAAGTGCATGCTGAATTGTTTGACTTATGGCCAGAAGGCAGAAATTCCCTATAAGAACCCCTGGATTTTAGCAGACCATGTGCTACCTTGGAAGTGCATGCTGAATCTCTGTCGGTCTGCGCTCTGAGATAGTTCCCGCGACCCCCTCTCTTGCTGGTTGTGCCCCTTCCACTGAACTCATCTGCATTCACCGCCAGAAGTCCTGAGGTGTCTCTCGGGCGTAAGTATATCCCTCACTATCCTGGTTTCCCTCTCTGCCTCCCCCGCTCCCACTCCTTCCTGCTCATTCTTCTAGCATGTGTGTGTGTGTGTGTGTGTGTGTGTGTGTGTGCATGCCGTATGCGGATGTTTGCTTATTGTGTTAATAAATATTTTAGACTTTAATTGGAGTTTGGTCCATTTCAGTGTCATTCCTTGCCACAATTCATATACCTCTGGTATACAATTGGATAAGATCTCCAACGTGAAGTTGGGCACTTCACTCGCACATTTGAGCTAATTATAAATTCCCCAAAAATTAGGCTTGTTTCCCAACACCAAGCTGTAGAATAGAACTATAGTTTAAGTAAGAGGGAAGGAACTGAAGGGCGCACAGAATAATCTGAAAACAGAATGGAGGAAGAGACCAAAAAGTTTGAGACAGTGTCCCTCTGTTGGGTCACACGCTCTCACAAAGAGACACCTTCCAAAATCCAAGTGAAGGACAACAGAGCCAGCAGGGTGCTGGGTGGCAGCATAGAGCCTCTTAGTATGTAAAGGAGAGCAAAAGGGAAAACAGGAAAACCCATACCGCATGAGAGTAAGTGTCAATAGAAACATGGAAAGAGGAAAATTGATGGAATGGAGGATACTGAGCAACATCCATCTGCCACAGCTTGTTGCTCTCAGTACCACTTGGGCTGATTTTCCCCTTGAACTACTTATGGCTTTGTTGAAATTTTTGTGGGCCCCAGACTTGAGGCATAGGATCAGCTTCCCAATTTATTGTCCACTTCTGTGTTCGAATCACAGTCATGTGTTTTCCTGTGCCTAAAATCCTCTAAAACCTAAACCTGCAATCACAAATGTACAGTTGGACCACTGGTTAGTAATTGTGTGTTTTATCCACTGCCCATTGACACCACCAGGTTCTATAGCCACTGGGTTTGGGGCTGTACTTGGTAACAAAATTAATTGTGCCATTGATATTTCTAAGGACAAAGTTTGTGGCAAATTAACCCAAACTTGCATTTGAATTCTTTCTGCATAATAATTACCTATAGCACTGTCTATAAAAAAAAAATCTCTTTCTGAAGCATATGATCTAAGTAACACCAGTCCTATTAGCCCAGAATTAAAACATCTCATTTCTTTATCAATATCCAATTTTATGACAACTGCCAAGGGATTCATTTTATGTGCTTGTGTGCTTATGTTCTGGCAAACCCTGAGCATATCTGCCAATGTGAAATTTCTAGATATCATCAGTGATTGTAAGGCTTGCTGATAGTTTTTGCTATCTTTTGCCAGCTTGATCAACAAATCTGTGGCTGCTTCAGGATTATCAAACTGCTGTGCTAAGGCTGCTTGCAGCCAACTAACAAAGTCACAGTAGATTTCAGCAGGCCCTTGTGGAATGGTAGCAAAACTTTTTTTAGGCTGACCAGAGGGGGTATCTTATGAAAAGCCAAAAATCTACAATCAGAAAATGTTGCTAGAACCTCTTGAGGTAACACTGCCTGTTGTATTGTGGCAAAATCATTTACTCCTGCCAATCGTTCTGCAGTGTGTTGTCCTTCACTATTGCTACCTTCTAACATGTCTTTGACATAATTACTATCTAATTCTGTATCCCTAATAGCTTGCTGCGGTCCTTTCCTTACTGCATATGACAGTGGACTCCTTTCATAAACTGCTCCACTGTTTGGATCCTGTGTCTGAGAGACAGGATATGCAGTCAAAAATTCTAGATCCACCAAATCAGTTAAGCCAGAGCTTCTACATTGCTCAATCATTCTTTGAAATAGAGATTAAAGGCCTAAGCAGACTGCCAGGAATAGTGCACATTAAATTGAGGCACTGCCCTGGCTCAGTGCTAGGGAGTCATGGGAATTGTATTTTTTTCTGGGACATTGAGCCTTCTCTGTCAGAGAGCTCTGGTGCCACAATAAATTGCAGTTCCCATGATTCCCTAGCACTGAGCCAGGGCAGTGCCTCAATTTAATGTGCACTATTTAGGGCAGTCTGCAAAGGCCCGTAGCTGCCCCTGAAGAGCTTAGTAAGTTGTTAGGTAATAGAGCTGAGGGATCTTTAACTATCTCTGACTCCTTGGGAGGATGAATCACAGGAACCACATTTGAGGGAGGGGGTTGTCTATCTAAGACTACTTTTGCCTGAATTGATCCTGCTGGAGCAGGCATGCATTTTTCTATGGAATATGTGCACAAATGCCATGTTTTTAGCACCTTAATTGGTGCTCTTGGCTCTGCATGTAAAGTTTTTCTATCTTTTCCCAAATATCTTATTTTAAAGAGCCATCTTCGGGATACCAGACACACTCATGACTAATCTCCTGGACTAGCCTGTGTAAGTCAGGCTTATTAACCTTAATCCCTCCCTTTTGTAACAAATAAAAAAGTTCCTCACCATACTTTCGCTGAGTCATGGATAAGGAGCTGCCCATACTTACCGAGATCCCTTGGGGATCCTTTGGGTGTACCTGTAGCTCTTGCTGAGCATGATAAGTAGGACAAAGATGGGAGGGAGTCCCTGTTCGGGTACCACTTACAGTAAAATGATACAGAGACCAGTGCAATCTGGTACGGAAAGTTTAATTGGTCCCTGATCAACTGCACTGACACGTGGCCAATTTAATTGACCATTTGAATCATACAGGTCTCCTTTAAATACAGAAAAGGAGGTGGGGGAATACAGAATAGTTAATTATTGCATGGCTGGTTAATCACTTGTGCCTGACCTTTGGATCTGGGTGCAAGTAATGGTTAACTTTAGTAATTAATCGGAGGAAGGGACAGATTATGTCTGTCTGGCAGGTAGGGGATTCCTCCGCTTAATCTGTTAGGCAAACGACTCCAATATGTTTGCATAGAGAAGTGAGAATGCCTTTGATTAATTAGGAAAAATCTTTCCTACATGTCCCCTTTTTCTATTTTTTCAAGGGCAACCAATTTCATGATCCCAGGTCTAGTAGCATTATATGAGATTGATGGATTCAACTGCCCATGCAATGTTTGATATAAAGAAGGAATATGTTGTAGGAGAAAGCACATTATTATATATAATTATTAAGTTTGCTGATGATCTATATCTAATTACAAATATTGCTATAGCTATATCTTCTGTCAGTTCTGTGACTAGGTTTTATTCCCTGGCATAAGCCAAACTGGCCAACATGAGCAAGTAAATGGATCCCCTTAAAAATGAAGACAAAACTGTCAAAAATGTAAATACATAAGCTCAGGTGCTCTGACTGAGTGACATGCTGTCTAAGGCAGCTCCCTCCTATCATATGGTGAGTTCATACTACTGTCAAAACACTGCATAGCAGGAAAGAGTGCCATCCATAATTATTATGGCTACATTTTTTCATTAGGCTTGAAATGATAAATGTATAAATTTTCAACACTACAGGGCTATATGGATGGTGAAGTTGCTTATGTAACACAAAAATATACACTAAAGTTCAACTCCTGCTTTGTAGAACTTTTGCCAGTTTCTAAAAAATGGTGTGAGATCCAGAACGTTTCCATTATAGCTTTACTGAATGTTTCAAATTAATGTTGGGGATCTCAAAAAAAGGAAGGCTCCTTTTCTCATATGTGGTGGAATTGCGGGAAAGTAAAATGTTTATATGTTAATTGAAAGAAATGCTAAAAGTAGATTTTGTAATGTTACCAGAAATGTTTGTGCCAGGAATTATGGATAAAGTACTGGATAGTAAATATGGATCACTTCTTCTATATATCGCAACAGCAGCAAGAACATTGTTTGGAAATGGACTGAAACACTGACAGTGAAACTTAGGTTCTAAAGGTAAGTCAATTTAAGACTTTTTAAAGATTAGAAACCTATTATAGATTTTTTGAGCAATAAGAAATCTAATAATATAATACTCTGTGACTATGGTTAATAGTTATTTTAGTAGGATTATTAAATTACATCTGTAATGGTAGAATCTTTCTTTCTTTCTTTCTTTTTTTTTTTTTTTTTACAAAAACAAAACAAACACCTTTTATTACAACCAGGATGAGGTAGCCTCAGAGCCTGACTGTCTATTAGTTGTATGTCTCCCCTGTTGTCTTTTTTCCTTCTTCTGCTCATTTCATTGCTTCCACTACTATATCTTTAGTTATATATTGTTTTGATTGTAAATAAGATTGTTGTGTTAAAATTAATAAAAATTAATCTAAAAAAGAAACACTATATGTGGTGGAGCTTTCCTAAACTTAAAATGTACTGAAAAGATACACATGAAAATTGAAAGAATGCTAAATACAAAATATGCCATGCTATTAGAAATATATCTACTAAACATGTTAAACAAAATTCCACCAGTGATTTAAAGGAGATACTGACACATTATGTTATACTTAATAACTATGACAATACAGATAATAGCACAATTTTGGAAAAGTCATATCATGCCAACGCTAGATGAATGGTTCATGAAAATATTAAAAATGGTAGAAATGGACAAACTAAGTTGTTACCTAAACAGCAAAGATGTTAATGGTATAGATGAAGAATTGTTCCCAATTTTGGAATTTTGTAGAACAAGGTGGATGTAAGTGTAGGATGGAAGTGAGATTTGATTAGAGATAAGGAAGACAGATGGAAAAAGAAAATACAAGGTTTTGATTAGGCTCTAAATAATTTAGTAAATGACATGTTTTTCTTGTAAAATAAGTATGTAGTATGAGAATTAACTTGGGACTAGTGGCACCATTTCCTTCCTAGTCATTATATCAAGACTCTTTCAGGCATGTAAAACATAAAGATGGTGTCTTTTGGCATTGCTATTTTATTGTACCCAATATTTGAACTTGTTTGGCTCAGTTGAACATTGACATGATTTGCTAATGATTCTTATGAGATTCCATTAGCTGTAATTGATTTTATATTTAATTGATATGTATGTGTTAGATCCAAAATTATCCAGGTTTAAGAAGAGACCCATTGAAAATGATAGACCTATTTGTAGAATATGGGGGGAAACAGATGGCTTGTAAGGAGCGACTCTGTGCACCCTTTTCTTGCCAGGTTGGGGCCATGGCAACTGCACACCACACCCCCAACCCAGTCTTTTTTTGTGCTGGGAAAAGGGCACCCTTGCTGCCACCATGGTGGTTTTTTAGCGCTTCTACAGTGCAGCATGTCTAAATGCTGTGTCGCAGAAACATCATGGAACCGCCACACATGAGGTTGGGCGGGTAGCTTCCCTGCGGACTGGGGACATCCTGCTGTCTGCATGATATGCACCCAGTCCACTGGGAAGCTGGCTCTTTGTGCCAGTCTGCTTTGCTCTTATGTCTACTCTCAGACTCAGGGCCTCTGCAGACCAGCCCAAAGGCCGTCCTGATGCTGCGCACCATTACGCATGGCATGAGGCATCAGGACGCTGTCCCAGCACAGCATTTAAACATGCTGTGCTGAAAGGGTGAGGAAGAGCCATGGCACTCTTTTCGGGGCGGCAAAAGAGAGGATCAGGGCTGTGGCATGGGGTTGCCACAGCCCCAATCTGCTACTTCCTGGGGTGGCTCTGTGCCTCTTGTCTGCAGAGGTCCTCAGTCTTGACCCAATTCTAACTCCTCTAATATTGCTTATCTGGCATGATCCATTATGACTTCATTCTGGGGAAGAGTGCATATATCCTAACAATAAATGATAATAATATCTCACAGACATGGGGGTGGATGGATAGAAGGGCCTCATAGAAGATATGAAGATGAATATTTGTCATCTAGACAAGCTTTGCCCTTCAAACAAGACATGCTACTACTACTACTACTACTAATAATAATAATAATAGAATTTATTTCTATACCGCCCAATGGTTGCCCAATCTGGGCGGTTTACAGCATAAAAATCAGTACAATAAGAAATATATCCCTCCCCCCCTTAAAACAGTATTAAACAGTACATAGTTAAAAGTCCTAAGACAAAATACAAAGAAATTAAATAATAAAGGACAAAATAAATCATCCCATTGTTACATTACAGGGAACCAGGATCAACTAAAGGAGGGAACAGCCGGGAACTGGGCAGTTAATCTGGGAAGGCCTGCCGGAAGAGATCCGTCTTGACAGCTTTTTTAAAGCTGACCAAAGATGTTAGCTGACGGATCTCGTCCGGCAGGCCGTTCCAGAGTTTAGGGGCGATGATAGAAAAGGCCCTCTGGGAGGTCGCGGACAGCCTCGATCTTTGAGGCACTAAGAGATTTCTCCCCGAGGACCGGAGCGTGCGGCTGGGATTGTACGGGAGGAGGCGGTCTCTGATATAGCTTGGACCCAAGCCATTTAGGGCTTTAAAGGTGATAACCAACACCTTGTACTGGGCCCGGAAGCGAATAGGCAGCCAGTGGAGGGACCTCAAAACCGGAGTGATGTGGTCCCTCCTGGATGTTCCAGAAATAAGCCTGGCTGCCATGTTTTGAACCAGCTGTAGCTTCTGAACCAAGCACAAGGATAGCCCCATGTAGAGTGCATTACAGAAGTCGAGGCGTGAGGTTACCAGTGCGTGCACAATGGTCTCGAGATCCCTTACTTCCAGAAAAGGGTGCATCTGGCGTATCAGCCGAAGCTGATAACAGGCGCTCCTGACCGTCGTGTTAACCTGATTTGCCGTCAGGGAGCACCCCCAAGCTGCGAACACAGTCACTGGAGGAGAGTGTGACGCCATCCAGGACTGGAGGTTGCAACCCAATTCCTGGTTTCGGGGCCGCTACCATGAGCACCTCCATCTTGTCTTGATTCAATTTCAATCTGTTTTTCCTCATCCAGCTCATTACCGCCTGAAGGCATTCATTGAGAGAAGAGATGCCATTGGAATTCGAGGACGACGAACGAGACACGGAGAAATAGATTTGAGTGTCATCAGCATACTGATAACACCCAGCACCATAACTCCATATTATCTCACCCAGCGGCTTCATATAGATGTTAAATAATGTCGGGGACAAAATAGCTCCCTGAGGGACCCCACAAGTGAGTTCCCTCTTACTGGAACTACAGTCCCCGAGCAGCACCCTCTGGGACCTTCCCGAGAGGAAGGACCAGAACCACTGCAAAGCAGTGCCTCCGATACCTAATCCCCTCAGGCGGGCCAAGAGGATGTTGTGATCTATTGTATAAAAGCTGCTGAGAGGTCTAAAAGCACCAACAGGGTCACACTACTCGTGTCGATGCTCAGACGCAGATCGTTGGTCAGGCAACCATGGCAGTCTCAACTCCAAAGCCTGTCCTAAAGCCAGTTTGAAATGGGTCTAGATAATCAGTTTCATCCAAGACCGCTTGGAGCTGAAGAGCAACAGCCCTCTCGATCACCTTGCTCAAAAATGGCAGCAATGAAACAGGCCTATAATTTCTCATATCCAGGGGGTCCAGGGAAGGTTTTTTTCTGGAGCGGCCTAACAGCCGCTTTCTTTAGACAAGATGTAACATGTCCTTCCCTGAAGGATGCACCGATGATATCCATAAGGAATCTCCTCAATGCATCCCCCCCCGGACGGCCAGCCATGATGGGCAAGAGTCAAGAGAGCAGGTTGTCTTCCTCACCTTAGCAAGCAGCTTGTCCACGTCCTCGGTACTCACAGATTGAAACTGATCCAGGATAACTACATCGACGGAGTCGCTGGACACCTCGCCTATAGACTCTGATTCAATGGTAGCATCTAAGATGGATCTTCTCTGAGAGATTTTATCTGCAAAGAAGTTGTTAAATGCATCACAGCAGGCCGTTGTCAGGTTAAGCAAGGGATTTGGCTCAGGAGGTACCTGCGTCATCTCCCTTACCACCTTGAACAGCTCTGCTAGACGAGACTCTGCAGACGCAATACGTGCAGCGGAGAAAGCTTTCTTCGCTGCAAGTATTGCCTCCCAATAGGAGCAAAGAAAGTTCCTATGGCGAGTTCTGTCAGACAAGAGTCGAGTCTTCTTCCACCTGTGCACTAGTCGTTGACCAACCCGCTTCATACTCCTCAGCTCCGGAGTATACCAAGGCCTACGGTTTGAAGCGGGATGGCAAGGACGCTTGGGAGTGATCGTGTCGATAGTCCTGGTAAGATTGATGTTCCAGGTATCAACCAGGGCATCGACAGGGTCACTGGCATTTCCTACCATTAAACCCTCCAAGGCTCTCTGGAATCCAATTGGATCCATTAGCCTTCGAGGGCGGACCATTCTAATAGGTCCACCACCCCTGGTGGGGCAGATGTTGGCTCTAAGTTCCATCTTGACCAGGAAATGATCCATCCATGACAATGCAGAGGTACTTATTACCTCCGCCCACGGATATTCCTGTTCTGTACTAAAGACCGCATCGAGTGTATGACCTGCACAATGTGTGGGCCCGTTGACCAATTGGGATAGGCCCATGTTTGTCATGGTCTCCATGAACTCCTGAGCCACATCTGTTAAACTGGTCTCGAGCGGAATGTTGAAGTCCCCCAAAACTAAAAGTCTGGGAGACTCCAACAAAAGCTGAGAGACCAGCTGTGTCAGCTCGGACAGGGAGTCTGCTAGACAACGGGGTGGTCTGTAGACTAGCAGGATCCCCAATCTATCCCTGGTCTTCAGGCTAAGGTACATGCACTCAAAGTGGACTGTGTTCCGGACAGGTATCCTGGCCAAGGTCAAATGGTTCTTATGAACCAGAGCCACACCGCCCCCCTGCCCACTTCCCCTCATCTGCTCCCTAACAGAGTACCCAGCTGGGAGGGCCTGCGCCCATCTAGCAGCGCTGTCCTCTCCCAGCCAGGTCTCTGTGAAGCAAGCCAGGTCGGCATCCTCATCCAGGAGCAGGTCCTGGATGATGTGAGTCTTATTTTTAACCGACCTGGCATTGCAGAGGAGCAGTGTGAGGTTCTGTGGAATGGTAGGTCTGCTCTCCAGGCCATTCTGAGAAACATAAGGAACTGAAGGCGGGACAGCTACTAAACAGCGATCCTGTCTTCTTTTGTAACATATGTTCCTACTGTTCCAGCAATAACCTCCCATTCCCCAGCGCAACTCCGATGGTCGCCCCTGTCACATTCCCAGCCTCAGGTAAAGTCATAGATATTTAGAACCAGAAATGAGAACACAAAACAATCAGAAAACAATCAACTTTAATCAATTAGGACAACCTACATAATTGAGAGATTAATACACAGAGGAATCCAAATCTACATGGTAGGAATTTGTGAAACTGGTTGAATGGTCTGGAAACATAGTTATGGGTAGTTAACTCTAAAGACCAGGTGTTAGGAGAGAAAGCTTTCCATCATAGAAATTCAAGGTTTCATTATTTATAGCAAGTTTTAATGGATATATGTGCATATATGTGTGTACTCACAGAGAGAGAGAGTAGAAACCAGAAATGCTTCTGAAAAAAACATCTCATATAAAGCATAAGGAGCAGCTGGGTGTTTCTTTTGTTAGCATGTCTGACCTGCAATATTATTATGCACTATGCGTTGATTGTTTGATTACAGTATTTATATGTTTTTAATCTTATTTACAGTATTTATATTAGTCAGTATTTATATTTTAGTAAGAAAAGTCTCTGGGGGCTTGCTGAAGTGATACGTTAAAATATAGCCAACAAGACTTTTTTTTTAAAAAAAAAAAATCAAACAAAACAAAAACAAAGTCCATAAGTTAACATAAAACCCAGCAGCATTAAACAAAATAAAGCAAATCTCTCTGTCAGAAACAAACAGATTTGAACACATTTCAAAAGATGGGAAAGATTAGCATGTAGGGGTAGTTCCTGTCATAATACTAAATAGGTTTGTAATTGGGATTCACTAGCAAATTTGAAAAATCGAGAGCTTTTTCAGATTTACTTAGCATTATCACAGTATTTAAAACAACATCAAGATATTCCTGTGCCAGCATTAAATGATTTAAACTGTACAATACTAAAATGATCATGTGTATTATATTTTTGAAGCAAATTTTGTTGGGGTATGCAGATAGGTAGGAATCTAGCATACACACATGCAGAGTAGATGCACGGAAGCAGGAACGCCCAAAATTTGGTCTCTGTAAAGAAGCTTGCTCCAGACAGCACAGAAAAAAACCTCCCACACACAGCTGCTGCTTTCAACTTAGAGGAATGAAATGAATAGCTGCACTGCAAGGCTTCACTCAATGAGGGCTTTAATCTTTGTTGCAAATATTTGCAAAGATACACAGGGTATCAGACATCTATCTTGAATACTCACAGCTATACAGACTAACAAAGTGCTTCACCAACTGCCAACCACAACTAACCAACAACAGAGATTCTGACTTTCTCCCATATATAGGTGGCCTTCTTAGTAACATGTGACAGCCAAGCACTAATGAAACCTGGATGGTTTCATCCCAGTGCCCATTGCATCAAGACTGTTGCATCAGATTTCCCATGATGCACACCTGCCTTGTCCCATCCACTGTGAATATTGCATCAGGCTTCCCATGATGCATAGCTTATCAAATGCTAACTCATGCACCTGCCACTTGAAATGTAGTAACCCCATTCCAGTTCTTCTCAGTGGTCACATCCATTTCATTTTCCAGACCAAGGTGCCACATGGTCTTGACAAATTTTACTGCATATCTCTGTCACATATTTAGATAGTATTTTTTATCCTTTTCATACAGATATGACTTTCTAAGGATTGTTGAGCTGAAGAATTACAGGCAAAACAATTTTTTCCTAAATCCGCATTGATGTGTTTTCTTATAATTGCAACAATGATGATTCTGGTGACAGATTTCATAGTCCACCATCTTTTTTCTGGAGGAACTGGCAATTCTTCTAGGCCTAAGATCCACTGCATTCTGACATGCGCTGGTTGTGTAATCATCTCCTTCACAGATTCTTAAATATTAAAGAAAGCAATTTTAAAAGTTGTTCTATACAACAGATCTTCACTATTATGTTTCTCCAGATAGGCTCACACCTGTACATCTCCTATAGAGGTCAACTTCTGCAAAGCCATATTGCATGGTTCTTGGACAGCAGCTTGCACAGCACTACCGCTTCTTCCAGGCCTCTGCAATTTTTTTTTTAAAAAAACAATCATTATTGCTTTTGATCTCCATCATTGGAGGCCCCAAATAAAAACAACAACAAAAACATGTTTTGGATTTCAATTTTTACCTGCCTTGGAGCATTCTTTGATGGAAGACAGTCCAAAACTACATGAAACCTTTGGGAATCTTCCTCTAGTGCACAATTTTATTTATCAGAATGTGAGTTGTCATCTGTATTCATGAGTGCTGGGACTGTCTTTTCAGCCTCTTTAGATTCCTTTTTAGGTTGAATATTGACGGGTATGGGAGGGTGAGGAAAACCCATAAGTCCATTATAACTTGGCCAGGATGTTATCTTTTTGTGTTTTATTCTCCTGGTACTAGAAGAGCCTGCCAGCATTTGAGGGGTGCTTGGCACCTTCATGTTGCCTCTGCAGAATGTGTCTGGGCATGCATAAAATGGAGGCTTCTCTCTATGGAATAGAGCTCTCTGCAGCCAGCCTTCCAGTAGGCTGGCTCACCCCATGTGACCCAAACCATTGATCAGTGGTTGTGTGGCCTCAAGGGCTAATTAGAACACAAGAACAATCTAGTACGATTGGCCAGTTTGGAACACATGGTTCAGAGGGGGCCAAAAACAGTTGCCATTGGTCGGGAAGTGGTGAGGTGTGGTCTTAGAGGGGTCACATGGCCTCAAGGGGGCTAGGCTTGTGGAGGGGGTCACATGATACGGATGTCCTGCCCTTGAGTTTCCAGGGGAAGGACATCATTTTGATAGGCCATCAAACAATCCATTTTGACAGGTCATGAATCATTCTTGACAGATCATAAATCATTCTTTGACAGGCATCAAAAAGTCATACATTATTTTTTGACAGGAGCTACACCTACATTATACTGGAAAGGTTTGAAAACTGGCACTGAATGCTACAAAGTGGGTTCCAGACAAACATGTTTAAGTAGGGTTTACTAGGACCAGTGTTCCACTAAAAGGTCTGTTAACAGTGCTCACCAAATATATCTTTCTTATTAAGGATGTTCAAAAATAGTATGAACTTGTCACAAATAGTCTCAGCTTGTAACTAATCCTACTGGGTGTCTAAAAGAAACAATCTGTTTCTCCCAGTTCCCATTATATGAAGCCCTTTGAAATGATACCTGTGATTCATCACAGCTGTTGGTAATTTCTGAGAGACATCTAGTCATTGCTCAACTACACTGGGTGCATTTACAAATTCTACTTTCATTCCAGTTTGTATTTTCATTTTGTCTTTATGCACTGTGGACTGATAATGCAATGTTGAACCAGCATGGTGCAGCAGTTTCAGTGTCAGACTAGGATTTTGGAAGACCAGGGTTCAAGTTCCCACTTGGTCATTAAAACTCACTGACTGCCCTTTGGTATGTCACACTGTCTCAAAGAGAATAATGACACACACCGCGAACGAATCTTGCCAAGAAAACCCCATGACACCATAAGTAGGAAATGACTTGAGGGCAACAACAACAATGCAATGTTCCCTCTATTTCCCACCCTCGTTCATCTATCCTCACTCACGTTTCATTTGAGAATCTGAGATGCTCATGTTATTTTACAACCAATCTAATGCTGCATTAATAAACTTTGGCTTCTCCAATCACTTATGAAGAATTAAATTATCCCTATCACCTTTTTCCATAATGAATAAACACAGATCTGCAATCATATAACCAGCAATTTCATTCACATGGAAGAGGTTTATATGACTTCTTATTTTCAGCCAGGAGTTCAATTTTTTTCTTTTTTCATCCTTTGGGTTTCATTAAAGGTACATTGCCTTTTTAAAAAAAGTTTTGAGTTCTTCTTACAAATTATGAGATTTTATTTGATCATGTTTGAGACTAAATGGATCAACATTAAGAGCTGGCTCCAGGGTGGCATGGGGGCATTTTGACTGCATGCTGTACGCCCTGACTCTGCCCCCAATCCAGCATCATGCCACCTGCCTGAACAGATAGCAGGCAGCATTGGAGTGTTTCTGCAGCACAGCATTTACACATGCTTCATCCCAAAAATGCAAAAAAAAAAAAAACCCAACAACAACAACAACAACAACAACAACAACAAAACAAACCACCACCACAGCAAAGGTGTCCTTTTCCCAGTGCAAAAAGGAGCAGCTTTCTGCAACTCCTTTTTGTGCCAGGAAACAGCTGGGTTGGGGAAATGGCATGCAGTTGCCGCAGCCCCAACCCAGTGAGGAAAGGGGTGGCAGCAAGCCTCTCCTTACCTGCCATCTGTTTTTCCCCTTTGCTAACTTGTGCCTTTTGGCTATGATTCTGGGTATAACAAGAATGACAACAGGCTAGTTTTCATTACTGGATGTTCACATATTAGTTCCTGTGTAATCATTCCTGATTTTAAAAAAAGAAGCAGTGAAGATCAATCTTTATCTACCATAATTAGACAGTATCATGTATGTCTCTCTGTTTGCATAAGAACACAAGAGCCAGGCTATATCAGACCAGAAGCCAATTGAGTCCAGCATTCTCTGAACACAGGTCCTACATGTGGTATGAAATCTACATCTCTGGCTGCACCCTCTCATGAGCAACAGCCTGGCACCTAGGAAGCAGGTCATTTAACTCTGGTCTTTATTCCTGGAGGTCATCAAATAGCGCCCTCTCCACAGCATTTATGAGACACCCAGGATCAAGCACACATTATGTGCTTCATAATGTAACGTTGCTTTAATAAAGGCAGAAAATCTGGATCTTCATTAAGACCTACTGGTATCAAAGATTTCAATATGAGATTGAATCTGCATCTTTTCTCTGCAAAGTTTTTTCCCCTCATTATGATTGTCTGCCTTTTCCAAAACCAAAACCTTAGTTTTGTGGCAGAGTTGAAATTGCACAAAATGATAAAGTAGTAGTGTATCCATTTTCCCATTCCTTATACTAGACACGCATTTCCCTATACACTTTTATAGGGATTTTGATGTTTTCCATAATATTTACTTACCCTAAATGGCATATACAACAAAACTGTTGTTACTTGTGCTGAAGTGAGTCAGATTATTATTATTATTATTTTTGTCACTATGGTTTATGAACTCAATCAGTTTAGAGGTGTGGTTACAATAAAAGCAGAGGCCACAAGGGTTGTGGTCTGTGAGTCTTGCTGCATTCATAAAAATGCTTCTGGGTGCTTTTTTATTTTTGTTTTGTTCCCTAAAGTTAGCATTCACCATAATGTCTCTAATATAATTCCTGTGGCCTCACAGGAATAGAGACAGATTGGGTTGCAAGAGAGGAGTCCTTGTTGAAATGCAAATAGACTTTACATTTCCTGGACTTTGAAAATCTCCCAATTGCCACATGGCCAGAAGGAAAAAGAGCCAGCCTGGAAGAGATGCCCTTAACTAAGGACAGAAACAACAAAATGCAGGCATTTTACTAACATCTCTAGTTTTTCTCCTGTTTGGTTTGTAACATCTTGTCTGACGAAGAAGCCAGTGGAGCTTTGAAAGCTTGCAACAAGTATATTGTTCATTTCGGTTGGCCAATAAAGGTATCACTGTTTGGTGGATTTTTGTTTGAATTTGCTAAAGGGCCAACACAGCTATCCCTACATATTTTTCTAATATTTCTAGTCCTTCTGAAATATATATTTGGTTTTCCCTTACATCTTGGAATATTCTTAACAATGCACCTTTAAAAAAAGAAGCAGAAGCCTGGTAAGGTTTTTGTAATATAGTTATTCAGAGAGCAATTAAGATGGTTAGTTTATGCTTTATATTATTTCTGTATCAGTTCTGAACATGACCTCCCAATTGATTTACTCAAATCTTTGACTATTACATCATGTGCATAACCCCTTTCAATTAGTTGTTTTGATAATGTACAGAACTCCTTTTTAAAATTCTTCCTCCTGAGAGCAATTTCATTTTAAACTGAGGAACTGGACACACCAGAGAATTCCATGCCAAATGAGATTATTTGGTTTCCATCTCTTCTGAGCTTCTGGCATACAGCAAAAATGTTGTTCCACATAACCTTTGTTCTGGCTGTTTTAACTGTCTGGTTTTAAATTACTGTTAAAGAGTATTTTTATTTTGTAAAGTTTTAATCTATGTATTATTTTAAATGTTTTTATCCATTTTATCTATTGTGCTTTGTTTCGGAGGTCTTGTCAGGCCATAAGTAAATAGATATTGCTGTCCAACTTGAAATAATGAGACCAGACACATAAATGGGATGAAAATGGGCCACTATTTAAATTAACCTATTTAACTGATTTTTTTTTTTTAATCTGAAAATTTGAGGGGATCAGCTGTGGCAGGTGGTCTACTCCTGGGCAAAAGTCCCATGGAAAAAAACATGACTGGGTTGCTCCCCAGCCAGCTCGTATCTGGAATGCCAACCTGCGATTTCCTCACTCAACTCACAGTGAGGGTTATATCCCAGGTCAACCCTATGGAAGGTTTCATTCCCCCTCCCTTTAGTCACAAGACCTAAAGAGAAAGGGCCTTTACAGACTGCCAGAAATAATGCAGCTTAAGTCCACTTTAACGGCCCTGGCTCAGTGCTAGGACATCATGGGAATTGTAGTTTTTTCTGAGACATTGAGCCTTCTCTGTCAGAGAGCTCTGGTGCCACAATAAACTACAGTTCCCATGATTCCTTAGCACTGATCCAGGGCTATTAAAGTGGACTCAAGCTGCATTATTTCTGGCAGTCTGTAAAGGCCCAAAGTTTCAGAGGCATAACCTTCACCCCAAGTGGGTGCCATCCCCAACAGCCACAGATATGGGACAAGCATCTGCTTAGCACTACCTCCCACCAGGCTGGCTAAACAAGCCCGTAACCCCTCTTGCAGATCCCCAAGAAAAATTTTGTTGTCTACTTCATCTAGGTGAATTCTATGTGACCTGTATAGTTCAGGCCACTGTAAAACTATGGCTGAATGAGATATGTATTGGCCCAACACATGGGCCAAAGCATTGTGAATCTCCTTATTGGCTCAACAATGAGCCCTGCTACATCAATGAGGATGACTCCCACAACTCCAAACTTTGAGGGGCAATATTGATGACCAGATTATCAGAACAGAAGGCCAATGATCCAAAATTGATCAAAGGTCCAAGGTAACCTGTCAAATCAGGGCCTTGCCCTTCAACAGTTCAAAATCATTACCACCAGGGTGAATAACCAGGATGTGTGGTGGAGGCCCACGGTGCTCCCCAAACAAAATGGTCATCAAACCATGCCAACATAGACCACGCTTGCCCATCCATTCTACAACTGCAGATTCACCCAGTTCCAGATGACTTCCAGAGTGTCCTCATCTGGCATGGTGAGCCACCAAATAGATGAAGTTAAGGCTGCAAATCAACACTCGATGTTGGTTTGACCATAGACTAGAATCTGAAACAAAACAAAGAACCATCATTAGAACTGTAAAGGTTGAACATACCTGCTGTAGGCCTTAGATCTCCACCGACCCAGCCATTTTATGACATGACCATCATAGCCAAGAACTGCAGCCATAGACACTGCCCCAATCCTGAAGGATTTAACACCAAATTTAAAACCATGTAGACTAATGCCAGAGAGGGCTTTGGAAGTAATAACCCAAAACTGAAATTTGGTTAAGAAGGACATGTCTTCATGACAGAATAGAGGTCCTAGATGAGAACCCCTAACCTTGGTGAAACATCTAAGGGCCAAAACAGGGCAGATGGAATGCTCACTAAAATGTCCCAGCTGTATCTGTGACCTCCTGCCCCACTAGTCAGTCTTAGAAAAGTGGGTGTTAAGTGTAAGATACCCTCCCAAGTAAAATTGAGATCAGTTAGATGCAAAGCCCTGTCTGACTTATCATGCTTAGAGGCTGACACCAGCTCTGAACCTCTAAGTGCCCCAAAAATTCAATCCTTGGAAACAGCAGAGGGCTTGGGAATGCAACTGTTCGAGAACATTTAGGTGAGAACAAACCTCATTATATATCTGTCCCTGGGTGGACAATTTAAAAGATTTCTCTGGGGAAAGAACATCCTGTTTGAGCAGTAGGCATGCCTGCTCTAATGCCTTAATCCTGACCATAGAAGCTTCCCAAGGAATATCATCACCATCATTGTCTGATGATGATGATGATAAAACAGCTATTTGAGGATGCTTAACAAGCTGTTTTGTCAGGTCCTTGCCTTTGGGGCCTGATTTGCCTTTCTTTGGGCCTATTATAAAACCAAATGTCGTAGGACAGAGGCAATAAGCTGTATGACTGAACCTAGTTAGCTACTCAAATTCCTCTGAATTATGGCCTGAAGTTAGGAATAAAATTATAAATGGGTATAGCCAGCTGGATAATTACAATCCTCTGAAATATAGGGCCTAAGCAGACTGCCAGAAATAATGCACATTAAATTGAGGCACTGCCCTGGCTCAGTGCTAGGGAATCATGGGAACTGTAATTTATTGTGGCACCAGAGCTCTCTGACAGAGAAGGCTCAATGTCCCAGAAAAAAATACAGTTCCCATGATTCCCTAGCACTGAGCCAGGGCAGTGCCTCAATTTAATGTGCACTATTTCTGGCAGTCTGCTTAGGCCTATAGACTACAGCTGGCAATTAATGGCTATGGCACAATAACCAGGAATAGCTATCAGGCTAGCCTAATCTAAAATAAAGCCTGCAATTAATGAAAAGAGAAAGTGAGAGGAGAGAAAGAAAGAAAGAAAGAAAGAAAGAAAGAAGGGAAGAGGAAAGAGGAGGGAAGGAAAAGGGGGGTTAAGTTTTTTACTATGAGACAGATATAAAAATATAGTTCAATCACCAAATTAGAAATAAAACCCCAAAACTATTTTTAGCAGAGGTTAGAGGCTGAGAAAGTGTGACCTGAATATCTAGATCTCAGGTTTAGCAGACCTATTAATTGTGACCTGAGGTGCAATGTGCCAAATAGCCAAAGGGGTCACTGTTGATGCAGCCCAAACCAACTTTAAGCACATAAAACTGACAGTAACTGGGAGCAGCCATGAGGTATGTTGGTTGTTAATAAGGATAGGCTCTAAAAGGCCCAAAAAATTCAAACAAATGAGGGAGAGAGAAATTTCTTGGGCAGAGAAATTGGGAAGTCGGATAGGCAGCCCCAAACAATTGGGAGTTGTCAAAGGCAACACGAGAGGTGGTTTGTCATCAAAAGTGGTGATAACAAACTCTGTTTCTCCTATCCACTTAAATCATGGGAGCTGCTTCAGTTCTGAAATTGATTCTAGTGCCAGTAATTTATTGAATGTGGACAAACAAGTTGAAGATGTATCTAAACAAGACAGAAGTGTTCTTCTCAGTTGAAAGATAGATCTGGGAACAGAAATCAACCTATGCTAGATGGTGATGGTGATGATGAAGTTTGTTGTTGTCGTTATTGTTATTTCTTCCCATCCTCTTCCCATAGATCAAGGGGGGAACAATAACAAATAACAGACACATTACATCAGTTAAAATGCACATCATTTTAAAAGGACATACAATTAAAAGGACATGATATATACACATTAAAACAATTCACATTTAAAATTCATTATTAGAAATTTACAAGTTAAAAATCATTTGGGTAAGCCTGCTGGAAGAGACTAGTCTTTAATGCTTTAAATTGAGGCAGCACATTCAGCTGTTGAATCTCTTCTGGCAAGTCATTTCATAGTCTAGGGACAGCTGAAGAAAAAGTCATCTGGTTGACAGTTGCTAACTGTCCTGGCTGATTGGAGTAGATGTCCACAAGAGGACCTGAGCATATGGGTCAGATTGTATGGGAGGAGGCAATGGCATCACTAGGTTTGGTGTCATCCAGTGTGGTAATTCATTGTGTCATCACCGCCCCCATTGACCTCCTCCCATTTCACACCATACAGAATCCTTCATAATGCTTTTTTGCACTGTTACTCATAAATCATAATTCCCATATACCACTGGATATCATGCTAATAGTTGTGACATAAACAACTAGCACAATTAAAAGTATACCTTCAAATTACAATATTGTATGCAAAACCTAAATGTATTTACATAGATATAGTGAAGAATTGGTTAAGATGTGGGTAAGGAGGACATTTAGTTGGACCCAACACATGGGGCCGCAGGAAGGTCGGGCGGAGGCCTAGGAGCTCACCCAAAGCACCATCACCTCCAGTGGCGGCGCAGCTGTGGCAGCAGTGGTGAAGCAGCTGGGAGGCAGGGCAGGGCAAAAAACACCCGCCCAATAACATCGCCTCCAGCAGTGCAATGACTCTGAGGCAGGGAGAGGGTTGGAGAGAGGCCATTGACTTTGCCAACTCTCCTGTTTGATCAAGAGTAGCAGACCTATGAATTAAGCATTAGGTGGAAGTTTCCATTGGGTTCGTTCAGTCCTTCCAACAGCACCAGCTGCTATGACATTAATGTCAAGAGCCAAGTGAATAATTAGGACTGGTCAGAGACTACTAGCCCCCACTAACCCCTCACCCTTAATAACAACAACCCCTTCCTCTAAGCCAGGGGTAGGCAACCTTTCCCCTTTAAGGGCCGAGGGACTTCAGCTCCCAGAATCCCAGGAGGTATTGGCCAACATGGGACTATTGGCCAACATGGCTGAGGCTTCTGGGATCTGAAGTCCCTCGGCCCTTAAAGGGGAAAGGTTGCCTACCCCTGCTCTAAGCCCATCACCAAGGACATTGTCACCGGACTGGATACGAGTACACAAGATGGGAAATTACCTTGGCATCTCTAACACCTCCTTCTCTAATA
This sequence comes from Phrynosoma blainvillii, assembly GCA_026167975.1. Classification (NCBI taxonomy): domain Eukaryota; kingdom Metazoa; phylum Chordata; class Lepidosauria; order Squamata; family Phrynosomatidae; genus Phrynosoma; species Phrynosoma blainvillii. Next base: position 273,812,029 of record JANUYF010000003.1, read on the forward strand.
GTGGCCAGGAATTATCTGGGAGCACAAATTGAGATTGTGCGGGGGAGGGGAAGGTATGGTGGCAACAGAGTGAAAATTTATTACAAAAGAAGGCGACATCGATGTCTGAAAGCTATCCCGCCTTCAGTTTACTCTGTTTCCCAGAATGGTTTGAAGAGCGCACCAACCATTCCACAGAACCTTACCTTGCTCCTCTGCAATGCCAGGTCAGTCAAAAATAAAACCCATATTATATATGATCTCCTCATAGACAAGGATGCCAACCTGGCTTGCTTCACAGAGATCTGTCCGGGAGACAATAGCACTACTACATGGATGCAGGCCCTACCGGCCAGGTACTCTGTCAGTAAGCAGGCAAGGGGAAGTGGTGGTGGGGGGAGTGGCTCTGGTTCATAAAAACAATCTTACCTTGACCAGGATACCTGTCCGGAACACAGTCCACTTCGAGTGTATGTACCTGAGCCTGAGGACCAGGGACAGCTTAGTGTTTCTGCTAGTTTACTGACCACCCCGTTGTCTAGCAGACTCCCTAACCGAGCTGACACTGCTGGTCTCAGAGTTATTGTTGGAGTCACCCAGACTTTTAGTTCTGGGCGACTTCAACATTGCACTCGAGACCAGTTTGCCAAGTTTAAGAGGTGCGGCTCAAGAGTTCATGGATTCCATGACAAAAATGGGCCTATCCCAATTGGTCGTCGGGCCCACACATTGTGCGGGTCATACTCTCAATGCGGTCTTTAGTATGGAACAGGAACATCCGTGGGCAGAAATAACAAATATCACCGCATTGTCATGGACGGATCATTTCCTGGTCAAGGCAGAACTAAGAACCACTGTCTGCCCCACTGGGGGTGGTGGACCTATTAGAATGGTCCGCCCTCGAAGGCTAATGAAGCCAATTGGATTCAAGAAAGCCCTAGAGGTTTTAATGGTTGGTAACGCCGGTGATTCTGTTGAAATCCTGGTTAATATCTGGAACACTGATCTTACCAGGGCTATTGACACAATCGCTCCCAAGCGTCCTTTCCAACCTGCTCTAAGCTGTAAACCTTAGTATACAGAAGAGCTGAGGAAGATGAAGTGGGTTGGCAATGACTACAGTGCATCTGGCAGAAAACTCAACTCTTATCTGGTAAGACTCATCATAGGAACTTTCTTTGTCCCTATCTAGAGGCAATACATGCAGAGCAGAGATCTTTGTGATGTCTGCAGAGTCTCATCCAACAGAGCTGTTTAGGGTGGTAGGGGAACTAATGCGGGTTCCCCTTGCACAGAACCCCTTGCTTAACCTGACAACAGCATGCTGTGATGCATTTAACAACTATTTTGCAGATAAAATCTCTCAGATAAGAGCTGACTTAGGGGGGTTGCAGACTGCCAGAAATAGTGTGAATTCAGTCCACTTTTAGGGTTAGGGTTAGTGCTAGGAAGTCATGGGAACTGTTATTTTTCTGAGACATTGAGCCTTCTCTGTCAGACAACTCTGATGCCACAATAAAATACAGTTCCCATGGTTCCCTAACTCTAACCCTAACCCTAAAAGTGGACTGAATTCACACTATTTCTGGCAGTCTGCAACCCCCCTTAGATGCCAGTATTGATACAAAATCTATAGACGAGGTGTCCAGCAACTCCGTTACTGAGATTTTACTGGATCAATTCCAATCTGTGAGTACCAATGACATGGACAAGCTCCTTGGCAGAGTGAGGAAAACTACCTGCCCTCTTGATCCCTGACCTTCATGGCTGGCTGTCCAGGGTGGGGATGTGTTGATGGTGTTCCTTAAGGACATCATTAATGCATCCCTTAGGGAGGGCTTTGTTCCATCCTGCTTAAAGGAAGCAGTGGTTAGGCCACTCCTGAAAAAGCCCTCCCTAGACCCCCTGGATAGAATAACTATAGGCCGGTCTCGCTGTTACTATTTCTGAGCAAAGTGCTCAAGAGGGCAGTGGCTCTTCAACTCCAAGTTTCTTAGATGAAACTGAGTATCTAGATCCATTTCAAACCAGCTTTAGGACTGGATTTGGAGTTGAGACTGCCATGGTTGCCTTGACTGATCACATGCGTTTGAGCATTGACAGGGGTAGTGTAATCCTGTTGGTGTTTCTAGACCTCTCAGTGGCTTTTGACACAATCGATCACAACATCCTCTTGGATCGCCTGAGGAAGCTGGGAATTGGAGGCACTGCTCTGCAGTGGTTCTGTTCCTTCCTCTTGGGTAGATCCCAGAGGGTGTTGTTCGGGGACAGTAGCTCCGTTAGAAAGGAGCTCAAGTGTGGCATCCCTCAAGGCACCATACTGTCCCCAATATTATTTAACATCTATATGAAGCCGCTGGGAGAGATCATTCGGAGACATGGAGCTGGGTGTTATCAGTATGCTGATGACACCCAGATATACTTCTCCATGTCCCAGTCCTCAGCCTCAACTTCAGATGGCGTCTCTCCTCTTAATGATTGTCTTAAGGCAGTAATGGACTGGATGAGGAAAAACAGATTGAAACTGAATCCAGATAGAATGGAGGTACTTACAGTAGCGGCCTCAAAACCAGGTGTTGGGATACAACCTCCAGTCTTGGATGGGATCACACTCACCGCAAAGGACTGTGTTCGCAGTCTGGGGGTGCTCACTTCACATAATTAATCAAGTGAATGTGATGGCCAGGAGTGCCTGTTATCAGCTTCAACTGATACGCCAGCTGTGCCCTTTCCTGGAAGTAAGGGATGTTGAAACTGTGGTACATTATTATTATTATTAAGAAGTATTTATACCCCGCTCTTCAGCCAAAAGCTATCAGAGTGGGTTACAAGTGGATTAATTACATGCTCTGGTAACCTCCCGTCTGGATTTCTGTAATGTGCTCTACATGGGGCTACCCTCGTGCTTGGTCCAGAAACTTCAATTAGTTCAGAATATGGCAGCCAGGCTGGTCTCTGGCACATCCAGAAGAGACCATATTACACCAGTCTTAAAAAGACTTCACTGGCTGCCGATTAGTTTCTGGGCCCAATACAAGGTGTTGGTCATTACTTTTAAAGCCCTACATGGCTTGGGTCCATCCTATCTTCAGGACCGTCTCCTTCCATACAATCCCACCCTCACACTGTGGTCCTCTGGGAGGAATTTGCTTCAGCCTGTTAAAACTAGACTGTCGACAACCTCCCAGAGGGCTTTTTCGGAAACCACTCCCAGATTATGGAATGGCCTGCCGGACAAGATCCATCAAATTACCAATTTAGACATCTTTAAAAAGGCTGTCAAGACGGATCTCTTCCAGCAGGCCTTTCCTGATTAATTTCCCGACCAAGGAGTGAGTCACTTTTTCCCCCCACCCACTGCCATATTCAGCCATATTATTTATTGCTAGCGGGCTGCCTGTTAGACTGTTTTTTATTGTTTTATTGTTTATTATTATTGTAAACTGTTAACTTTTGTTTTAACTGTTTTAATTCTTATTATGTTTAATATTATTTTAAGGGGAGGGTGGGTCTGAGAGGGTATATTGTGATATTTTTGATGTAAGCTGCCCCAATTGCTTTGGTAGAGGGGTGGGATAGAAATAAAATTTTATTATATTATTATTATAAAATGTAATGTTTTTACAGAAAATTTAAAAAGAATTTAAAAATTAAAAATCAAAATTTTGAAATTCAAAATTTTAACTTTTAAAAATTCTAGGGTTTTTCTTTTCTCCTCCCACTAACCTTCACCTCACTCCCATCATCTCCTAAATCATTTTAAAGGGAAGCAGATGAATGCCACAGCCTGTTTTGCCATAATATAGATGTTTGAGGAGCAGTGGTAGAACCCCTCTCCTTATTCATTTATTTATTTATACCCCACTCTTCAGCCAGAAAGGCTCTCTGAGCAGCTTACAGATAGTTAATTAGACATTTCCCTGCCCTCAGGCTTACAATCTAAAAAAATACATGACACAAAAGGAGAAGGGAATGACAGTGGGGAAGGGGTTCTTCTCTCCCTCTGAGGCCTGGACCACAGCAGATGAACTGGAGGGAGGGCTCTTATTCTTACTTTAGGCCAAGCCTGATGAAACTGGCCAACCTTCCTGCACAGCACCCCCCCACACACCTCCTTAGTGATGCCACTGGGAGGAGACAATCAAACATGTGATGGGAGGATCGTCGAGCCAGGCTTCTGGAGTCATTGGGCAGGATGGTTATATTTTTAATATATTTTAATTGAATTATTATTTTATATTTTTCTAATTTAATCCTGTTTTAAGGGGGGAGGGTGTCTGTGCATATTGTATGTTTTATTGTGAACTTCATGTTTTAACTGTAAGCAGCCCGGATTGGATTACCAATGGGCGGGATACAAATTATTATTATTATTATTATTATTATTATTATTATTGGTAACCGGGACCCAAATGATGTAGGGCTTTAAAGGTAATAACCAACACTTTGTACCTTGCCTGGAAATTAATTGACAGCCATAGAATGATTTTCATACTGGTGTAATGTGCTCACTCCTGAAAGTCCCGGCAATCAATCTGGCCACCATGTTTTGAACTAGCTGAAGTTTCTGAACTTGATACAGAGGTAGTCCAATGTATAGGACATTGAGAAGTCCAGCCTTAAGGTTACCAGCACATGCACTACCTACATTTGCCATGAAGACACAAATTCACATATTCAATTACTAGAGCATGCTGTGTGCAGAGCTGCTTTGAAAGTGATCAGAAATTATATCTGCCCCTCAAAACTGCAGTGAGACTGGTGATGGCAGCACACATAACTCTGCTGGCAAATCTGTTTCCTGACACAATTCAGAATGTTGGCCATGATGTATAAAGGCCTACATAGCTTGGGTCCATGCTATCTAATCACTTTATTCTTACATATCAACCTGTATGGACTCTGCAACTTTCTAGAGCAGTGATCCATGAACATTTTTGGACTACCACCCCATTTCCTCTTCGCAATAGCCCTAATGCCCCCAGTGCCTATTACTTGATATTAGATCAAAACAACCAAATTAGGTCACTGCTCCATTTACACCTGGTCACCTTGTGAGGAACAACTGAACAGCTAGCTGAGAAGTTACCAAGAGGCTTCTCATCCTTGCAGTCCTTGAGGTAAAGGCTGGCATGGGTGAGCAGTATATCAATCACTGCTCCTTTTGCATCCTGCCACCTTTAAAGCAGCTGCCTGAGCAGCAACTGAGGGGGGTTGCAGACTGCCAGAAATAGTGTGAATTCAGTTCACTTTTAGGGTTAGGGTTAGTGCTAGGGAATCATGGGAACTGTTATTTTTCTGAGACATTGAGCCTTCTCTGTCAGACAACTCTGATGCCACAATAAAATACAGTTCCCATGGTTCCCTAACTCTAACCCTAACCCTAAAAGTGGACTGAATTCACACTATTTCTGGCAGTCTGCAACCCCCCTGAGAAACCTCTGACCTGTGCTGGCCTTGCATCAAAGGCTCGCATAAGCAAGAGGCTTCTCAGTTGCTGTTCAATTGGTTGCTCAGTTACTGCTCTTTGGGTGACTGGGTCCAAAGGGAGAAGCTTTTCCCTGGTGAGGAAGGACTCTCAATCCTTTGTGGGTGGGTGGTGGTGGTGCAACCAGCTTCCTACTTTTCTCCCTGGCTAGGAGGGACTATAAATCAGAGAGAGGCAAAAGAGTCAAAAGACTCTTTTGAAGAATTGACCCCTGATACTCTTTCCCCTCTTTCCCCAGAGATGAGCCTTCCCCACACAGCTTTAATTCATTCCCCCATAAATATTTTTTCTTCTACCTTTTCTCTTAATCTATCAGAAAAAAGAATGCAGGAGAAGCAGTTCAGCTCCAGCCTGCAAACCAAGTCCCATAAAAGTTTATAAAGCTTAAGCAGGATCCCACATGTGAAAGCTCCTTTTTGTTGCTCATTCTCCTCCCACTCCACTACATGCTTTAACTACTTACTAGAGTCATTCAGTCTGTCATAAAATGTCACTGCAGGAGTGAGTTCACATGGACAGGAGAAGAGCGGGAGACACCACCATGTGCAATGATACACAAGGGCTCACTGCAGTTACTTCTAGGGCTCCTCATTCATTGGGACTTTGGAATGTAAAGTTTGCTATACATTCCTTTCAGATCAGTGCTGCTTCCATAGCACCTGCCCTTGGTATGGCCCCCCAGGACATTCAGTGGATTGGGCATTGGAAGTCCAAGGCTTACTATTGATACATCTGTCCACTTTCTCACTAATGTGTTTATTCTTCTTTTTCTGTTTCAGATTCTTGGTTTACAGTGATTACACATCATGTGTGGATCTGCAGCCACAGCAAAGTGTACTGGGCAGCCTGCCAAACCAGAACAGGTCATTTTGGAAGCCAATTGTGACTGACTGATCAGGCTATTGTTGAATGGAAAGGCCATGGTATACATCAGAGCTTAGAAAAATGAAGCGGGTTGGACAATGACTAGAGTACATCTGGCGGAAAACTCGACTCATATCTGACAAGACTCATCATAGGAACTTTTTTGGGGCCTATCGAGAGGCAATACACAGAGGGCCTTCTTCTCTGCATGTATTGCATCTGCAGAGTCTCATCCAGCAGAGCTGTTTAGGCTGGTAAGGGAGATGACACAGGTTATACCTGCACAGAACCTGTTGCTTAACCCAACAACAGCCTGCTGTGATGCATTTAACAACTTCTTTGCATATAAAATCTCTCAGATAAGAGCTGACTTAGATGCCAGTATTTTGACAGAAGCAACTGACGAGGTGTCCAGCAATTCCGTTGATGTAAATTAACTGGATCAATTTCAATCTGTGAGTACCGAGGACGTGGACAAGCTACTTGGTAGAGTGAGGAAGATAACTTGCCCTCTTGATCCTTTCCCTTCATGGCTGGCTGTCCGGTGCGGGGGGGGGGATGCCTTGATGGTGTTTCTTAAGGACATCGACAATGCATCTCTCAGGGAAGAACACGTTCCATCTTGCTTAAAGGAGGTGGCGGTTAGGCCGCTTCTGAAAACACCTTTCCTGGACCCCCTGGACATGAACATTGCTGGTCTCTACTTTACCATTCTTAAGCAAGGTGATTGAGAGGGCGGTTGCTCTTCAACTCCAAGTGGTCTTGGATGAAACCAATTATCTAGACACATTTCAAACTGGCTTTAGGACGGGATTTGGAGTTGAGACTGCTATGCTTGCCTTGACCGACGACCTGCGTCTGAGCATCAACGGGGTAGTGTGACCTTGTTGGTGCTTTTAGACCTCTCAGCAGCTTTTGATACAATAGATCATAGCATCCTCTTGGATCACCTGAGGGGGTTAGGAATTGGAGGGACTGCTTTGCAGTGGTTCCACTCCTTCCTCTCAGGCAGGTCCCAGAGGGTGCTGCTTGGGGACAGTTGCTCCAGTAAAATGGAGCTTACTTGTGGCATCCTGCAAGGCGCCATTCTGTCCCCAATGTTGTTCAACATCTATATGAAGCTGCTGGGTGAGGTTATTCGGAGCTATGGGGCTGGGTGTTATCAGTACGCTGATGACACCCAGAACTATTTCTCCCTATCTCGATCGTCGGCATTGATTTCCAATGGCGTCTCTCCTCAATGACTGTCTTAAGGCAGTAATGGGCTGGATGAGGAAAAATTGATTGAGATTAAATCCAGACAAAACGGAAGTGCTCACAGTAGCAGCCCCGAAACCAAGGATTGGGTTGCAACCTCCAGTTCTGGGTGGGGTCACACTCTCCAAAAAGGACTGTGTTCACAGTCTGAGGGTCCTCCTTGATTCGTCACTTCAGATGATTAGCCAGGTGAATGTGACAGTCAGGAGTGCCTGTTATCAACTTCAGCTGATATGCCAGCTGTGCCCTTTCCTGGAAGTAAGGGATCTTGAGACTGTGAAGCACGTGCTGGTAACCTCTCATCTGGACTTCTTGTAATGCGCTCTACATGGGGCTACCTTCATGCTTGGTCTGTAAACTTCAGTTGGTACAAAATACGGCAGCCAGAGTGGTCTTAGGTACATCATGGAGAGATCACATAACCCCTGTGCTGAAATCTCCTCACTGGCTGCCTATCAGTTTCTGGGCCCAGTATAAGGTGTTGGTTATGACCTTTAAAGCCCTAAATGGCTTGGGTCCAACTTATCTTTGGGACCGCCTCTTCCCATATAATCCCCCACACACACTCCAATCCTCTGGGAGGAATTTGTTACAGCCAATGAAAACTAGGCTGTTGACAACCTCCCAGAGAGTCTTTTCGGCCACCGCTCCCAAATTATGGAAATTATGGAATGGCCTGCCGGATGAGATCCATCAGTTGACAACTTTAAGCAGCTTTAAAAAGGCTGTTAAGACATATCTCTTCCAGCAGGCCTTCCCTGATTAGATTCCCCAGCCTCAGGAGTCCCCTTATCCCCCCACTTTATTTGCATACAATTACTGCCCCACCTACTATTTTTTTGTTTGTCTATGGATTGTTTTGTTTTTTTAATTGGGTGTTAAATTATCTCATTTTAATGTTAAAATTGTTTAATTCTCTTTTAAGGGGTGGGAGGGTCGTGGGATTTTGGATTGTATTTTAATATTGTATGAAGTTTTAAACTGTTGTGAGCTACCCCGATTGCTTGACAGAGGGGCAGGATATAAATAAAACTATTATTATTATTATTATTATTATTATTATTATTATTATTATTATTATATTAGGCAGGTGAGACCTTTGTTGGCTTAGGGGGGTTGCAGACTGCCAGAAATAGTGCAAATTCAGTCCACTTTTAGGGTTAGGGTTAGGGTTAGGGAGTCATGGGAAGTGTATTTTATTGTGGCACCAGAGCTCTCTGACAGAGAAGGCTCAATGTCTCAGAAAAAAAACAATTCCCATGATTCCCTCGCACTAACCCTAACCCTAAAAGTGGACTGAATTTGCACTATTTCTGGCAGTCTGCAACCCCCCCTTAGTCTCATGCCCTTGCTGTTTAGAGATTGACAGGTTTTTCCTCCTTATGTTTTAATTATACATCTTGGCAGCAATGATTTGAGTTTGTAGAAGGGCAAGGCTTTGATTCTTCATGACATCTCGGTTATGTGGTGTATCCTTGAGAAGTGGCCCCAAGTTTTATTGGTATAGTCCGCCATGTTACCTCAGCAAGTTTGGAGCTGTGGCAGTAACCCACATTTGCTGAACAGAGCCTGATGGTGGGCCGATAATGAGATCCATAAAGCTATGGAAAGAGAACTGGGTTATTATCTGCCACATGCTGGGATTGTGCTGCAAAGGCTTGAGAGCTCTACAGGGCAGATGGCATCCACCTTTCTGACATGAGAAATGACCTCTTTCTTCGAGACCTGCAGGATGGGGTGAGGTCTTGTTTAGCTGACCTGGTGGGTTAGGGGTTAAAACAGATGCTTGCCGCATATGTGTGGGATATATTGGGGGGAGATATAATAGCTTGGTGAACACCTATGACACCCTCTTGGGTGAAGGCTAGGTCTCTGAAACTACTTCTTTAGGTCTTGAGACTAAAGGGGTAGGGAAAGAGACTTGCCGTGGGCTGGCTTAAGACATAAAACCTCACTTAAGTCTTGTGACTGAAGTGAGGTGATCTTGGGTTGGTGTTCCAGATGTGGGATGGCTGGGGCATGACCCAATCTTGGGTTGCCCTTGGACTTCAGGTGTTATCACCTTTCCCAGCTGCTCCCACACTAAGTTGCTCTCCCATTTTTTGTACAGCTTGAAGAAAACAGTTAAAAAGGTTAAGTTAAATAAAGCTGCCTGTTTATAACATGTTTCTCTGTGACTGTTCTTGTTATTTCCCTAGTTGGTCAGGAAAGCAGGAGCAGCAGTTCAGATCCAGCCCGCCAACCAAGTCCCATAAAAGCTCATAAAGCTTAAGCAGAATATAAATAATCCCAAATGTGAAAGCTCCTTTTTGTCACTCCTTCCCCTCCCACCCCACTACATACTCTAACTACTTACTAAAGTCAGTCACTCTGTCATAAAATGTCACTGCAGGAGTGAGTTCACATGGACAGGAGAAGGATGGAAGACACCACCACATGATGTGATCAGCAAGGGCACACTGCTGTTTTTATGGAACTTAAAAGAGGTTTCATGCAGCCTTCATCTCCACTATAGTCTTAATCCAGTGGATCCCCTTGTCTTTCTTGTATACCAGTACTTTGACAGAAGCCCCACCACCCCCCTCTTTCTCCTTATTGCCCACTGCTACCCCCTTTGCCCTCACAATCCCCTGTTTCTTTTCACCACCCCCAGGGGGCAGTACCACCAACTTTGGGACCCCTACTCTGCCCTGATGCTGCCGTCACCACCAAAGCAACCACACACTGGTTGGCAAAAAGGTGCGTCTTCGGCACAGTGTTTACATGTGCTGCGCTGAAGAAGTGGTGAAAAGCCACTGCTGCCACAAATAGAGCACCCTTTCTGCAGTGCAAAAAGGAGCCGTTTTTTGTGAAAAGGCCAGATCGGGGCTGTGGTGTGTGGTTGCCGTGGCCTCAATTTGGCTCTAACACTGTAATTGGATCCTTCAGACTTTGGAAGATCTTGGCAATACATGGAGTCTTTCCTTCCTTATTATGTCAATGGTTCTTCAGCCTTGTCTAACATGGCCACACAATAACCAGGACCTAGTTAAGTTTATTCTTCCCCTCCTCTATGCTTAGGTCCTGTTCTTAATATGTAATACTGAATGCTAAATTTGAATTTGCAGCAGTGAAAGACTGAAAATTATCATCTGGAAAGTCATTTGATTCTCTTTACAAATCTTCATAAGAATGGGCAAACGTTTCTGTCACAACTCATGCTCTTCCACCAATGTTTCCACAGCAGCCCTGCCCACATCTCGTGCCTTCATTCCTCTCCTAACCTCAAAACCAACCCCATCCTCCCCCCAAAACCCTGATTTACCAGGCATCAGCCACAGCTAGAGAAAGAAGTCCATTCTACTTGCAAATGGGATGAGGGTGAATGATCTGGCAAAACCAAGAGAGACCATATAACACCTATCCTAAGATTGCTTCACTGGCTGCCTATTAGTTTCTGGGTGCAGTACAAGGTGTTGGTTATTATCTTTAAAGCCCTAAATGGCTTGGGTCCAACCTACCTTCGGGACTGCCTCCTTCTGTATAATCTACCCTGTGCAGTAAGGTCCTCTGGGAAGAATTTATTGCAACCTATAAAAACTAAATTATCTACAACTGCCCAGAGGAACTTTTCAGCTCCCAGATTTTGGAATGACCTGCTGGATGAGATCTGTCATTTGACCACCCTAAACAGCTTTTAAAAAAACTGTTAAGACGGATCTCTTCTGGCAGGCCTTTCCTGAGTAGGTAACCGGCCACCAAAAATAGTTAAGCCTGTCCCTGATTTTCGCTATAGCCATTTTAAATTATTTGTTATTTGTGATTTTAAGTATTTTTTTATATTTTATCTGTTTAATTGCATTTTAAAGGGGGTGGACTATGGGGGGGAAGGGATTGTCTGTTTATCTTGTAAGCCGCCTCAGTTGTTTTTACAGAGAGGCGGGATATAATTATTATAATTATAATTATAATTATAATTATAATTATTATTATTAATGAGCACTAGCCAGAATGTGTGTGACTGAAGATGAGATAACATTAATATTCCATCTCTTCTCTTTGGAAATTATCTATTTCAAAGCATAGCAATCAGAATCCCTTTGATATGCAATAGGAACTCTTTGCCTCAGGCTAAGTTTAAGGGTATAAATGCTTCCCAAAAATCTCAGGCACCTTGGGGTCTGGCTAGATTTCATGGTGACACTGCACCACTGTGATTTCTGACTAGAGTCGTGGCTCTTTCCATTGTCCTTTCCTTTCATAACAGTTGAGTCTATCCATCTTCATTCATCATTGGAGCAGCCTCCTTCAGGTAATTAGCACTATTAGAAAGCCTTGTGTTTCCTATCCAAGCTAACTATACTTTACTCCTGAATTCTTGTGTGTATGCATATATGATAGGGTGCCTTTGTATGTTTGAATTCCCAAATAAATTACAGTTCATTGGAAAGCTTTGTCTCTACCTATCTATTCCCTAGCCACTTCCATAAACATAGGATAAAAGATCCCATAGAAGACTTGGACTTTAGTAATTCCCCAGGTTCAAGGTCTTCATTACATTTTAGTAGGATTATTTAGCTGGATCGGTAATGGTGAAATAACTTTTTTCTTTGATTTTTCTTTTATTACAATTACAATTGGGGGGGTTAGAGTCCTATTTTGTATTATTTGTGTTGTCTTTTTCCTTTTCTCTCTTTCTCTTCTTTCTCTTTTCTGCATGTATATTACTTGGATTGTAAATTAGATTGTTCAGGAATATAGAACAGATACAGACACATTATACATCTGCAATTGTGATACTGATAGTATTTATTTATTTTTTAGCTAAATATTGAATAGTTTCCTTTGCATGCTACATTGGCAGCTAAATAATTTCCACAAATATGAACTCACTATTCTCTCACTAAAATGGTGTTTCTGTACCTTAATTAGTAATGATTGTGACTGCAGTTATTACTGAAATTGCAATTAAAGTCTAAAACAGATGCTAAGAGGTAAGGCCATTAATCCATATTAGAAATCTAAACTGGTGGCCTGCTACCATGAGATTTTTCCACAAGAGTCAATATAAACTGTTGAAACAAATTCAATTTAAATGTCTGTCTAAAATGCAATATTTCTTAGGGCTGCATCACTTTTTCCTATAAACATTTTGTGGTAAACCAACATTTTGTGGTAAACCTCTCACCACATTTATCTTTGCAGTTCTTGCTTTGTTTTTGCTGCTATGGTAAGGTCATTTTCTCCACTTCATATACCTGTTCTTGAATGATTCCAGCCAATCAGGTCTTATATAAGAAACATGATGACATTATGGTGCTTTATAACTAGAGATATGAAGAATAGTCCCAACATTAATTAATCATTGATGTTGAGACAGCCATATTTCAAGTACAAGTAAGAATGAGACAAGCAAGGACTTACATTCCTATTTGTAGTTAATATCTTTGGGGTGAAACAGACGGGCAAAATAAAATGGCTTCCAGTTGCTTTAAAGGTGTGACAATTATATTATGCACACTTCCAAAGCAGATGGAAATTGAAATGAAGCTGCACTCTGGGGCTAAAAACTGGAGAGAATAGAAGCCAGGATACTCCAGATTAGCTCAAAAAATGTGCATCTTTTCGCCTGCATATAAACAGCCCAGCAGCAGTGAGGGGCTGTGGCAAAGCAAAAAAATAAAAAAATAAAAAAAAATGAAAGTGCAGCAACTCCAATGGATGCAATTACAACATACACAAATCAGACAGTTTACTGGAGGGGGCATGAGGTGAAGGGAAGGGGAAATATAAGAGGGCCTCCATGATTGTGCTTTGTCAATCTATCATTTGCACACTGATGCATTGATGTTATAGTAATTTGTTCTGATTTGGTGTTTGAATCTCACATTAGAAACCCAAAGCTTTATTCTTTCCATCAATGAACACACACACTCATGAGGTTGATGGTCCTTGATGTCCTTTCCAGTTCTGTATTTCCACAATTCTGTTTCTGCACAAACAATTTTCCTAAATGAAATCTGGAAGTGTGAAGAATTCCGAAAGCTTACCACTCCTGTGGTGGTGTGGGCAATTTTGGTACACATTGTAAAAATTTCCATTTAACAAATGCAAAAGCAAGGGTTAAAAAGCTAAATGTCAAGGGCTGTACATTATTTTGTTGTATGTGAGAGGTTGGTAAAGGATAAAGGTTGAGAGGTTTGAGGGAAATAATCTGGTATGGATTTTTGTTTTTTGGTTGCCTCAAGCAAAAAAGACCTTTGCAGACTGTATGCCAAAGGACTGACACTGGAAAGCTCAAGTAAAATAATTCACTGAAATCATAAGCTGGAGCTATTCGTCACAAAACTCTGCTTTTTTTCCTGCCTGTTCTGGTGTTTAGCTTATAGGAAGAGTCTGAAGATAAATGTACCAGTTTTTGCAGTCAATCTGTGACTTTGACTTCTGAATCTTTAGATTACTAACAAATATTTGGATTCAGTTTAGTTCACTTTGGAAATGCCTTCCTTCAACTTCAGTATCTCTTGAATATTTCAAAATTGCTCTTATTTGGGCCTTTACAGACTGGCAGAAATAGTGCAGCTTGAGGCCACTTTGGGCCACTGCAGACGGGCCCTTTGCGGTGAGTTGGAGGCAGGGAAGGGGAGGGGCAGCCACACACCAGCCACCCCAACCCTTCTCTGAAGACGTCCTGACGCCACCTGCCCTTACGCATAGCGCGTGGCATCAGGATGTCCTCCCAACATAGCGTCCTCATGCGCTACGCCAGAAGAGGCACAGAAGAGCCATGCAGCAGTTCTTGTGGTGGCCTTTCGCCGCCTCTAATAGAAGTGGCATTTTGCCGCTCTTTTAAGAGGTGGCAAACAGGAGAATTGGGAGTGCTGTGTGTGCTAGTAGCGGCCCCAATCCTCTGCTTCCTGGGGCGGCCCAGGGCCACCCGTCTGCTTCTTCCCTTTGACTGTTCTGGCTCAGGGCTAAGGAATCTTGGGAACTGTAGTTTATTATGGCACCAGAGCTCTCTGACAGAGAAGGCTCAATGTCCCAGAAAAAAAATACAATTCCCATGATTACCTAGCATTGAGCCAGGACAGTTAAAGTGGCCTCAAGTTGCACTATTTCTGGCAGTATGTAAAGGCCCTTTGTCACTGTGTTCAAGATTTGGCCAGAACTGTTGTCCACCTCAACAAGGAGCATTAGAAAAGTTCATTCAGCTTCAGTATATTGGATGCAAGAAAAAAACAGAATGAATGGATCACTGATAAGGGTTGGCCATTTTGAATTAAAATAAATCAAAGTTCATGATATTTTGGTGCATCTCATAAAAAGACAAGTTTCTACATTCTACAAGATACTTTATAGTGTCATGTTCTTACTCAGTCAGGATAAAAGATACAACACACACAAAAATGCTGGAGAGAAACACAAAGAACCAGTAGTTAAATATTTCATATTCCATGACTTCTAACTGTATAGATCCAAGTTTATACTTTAGTTTTCATTATAAATAAATATAGAAGAGGCTTGGTGTTTGCCTCGTTTATTTCTAGGACCCTTCCATGGATACCAAAATCTGTGGATGCTCAAGCCCCATTATATACAGTGGTGTAGTAAGATGGTGTCCCTTATATTAAGTAGTAAAATCAAGGTATGCTTTTTGGATTTTTCTTTGGGTGGGAGGGGATATTCATAGAATCATAGAATCATAGAGTTGGAAGAGACCACAAGGGCCATCCAGTCCAACCCCCTGCCATGCAGGAACTCCCAATCAAAGCATCCCCGACAGATGGCCATCCAGCCTCTGCTTAAAGACCTCCAAGGAAGGAGACCCCATCACACTCCGAGGGAGTGTGTTCCACAGTCGAACAGCTCTTACTGTCAGGGAGTTCCTCCTAATGTTGAGGTGGAATCTCTTTTCCTGGAGCTTGCACCCATTGTTCCGGGTCCTAGTTTCTGGGGCGGCAGAAAACAAACTTGTTCCCTCCTCAATATGACATCCCTTTAAATATTTAAACAAGGCTATCATATCACCTCTTAACCTTCTCTTCTCCAGGCTAAACATCCCCAGTTCCCTAAGTCGTTCCTCATAGGGCTTGGTTTCCAGACCCTTCACCATTTTAGTCGCACTTCTCTGAACACGCTACATTTTTTCAACATCCTTTTTGAATTGTGGTGCCCAGAACTGGACACAGTATTCCAGGTGGGACCTGACCAATGCAGAATACAGTGGCACTATTACTTCCCTTGATCTAGATACTATACATCTATTGATGCAGCCTAAAATTGCATTGGCTTTAGGCATAGCATTGAAATGTCTATTTCAATTAATTTCAAACTTGTACATAATTTTTGTCAAAAAAAAAATAGGTGTCTATTTTAGTGCTCCTTCCAGGGCCTGAGAAGCTGCATATTGGGGCTGAGGAGTGTGGCTACCTTGGCCTAAATCCGCAGCTTACCAGGACAGCCCATGGCCGCCCGTCTGTTATCCAACCATTAGATTCTAACCGTTAGATTCTAATGGTTCCTGAGTATTATAAATTGTTGATATTCTTGATTTTTTATGGTAAACATCTGTGGTAATTATTACATATATTAATATATAATTATTAAGTATTAAATTGTTATAAATTTCATATTATTGGCTATATTTTATACTTTCTTAGACACTTCATTTCCTGAACTGAAGGATCCAAGGGGAGGAGGAAAAGTGGCAGGGATCAGTAAACTTGTGTGATTTGAAAGGTTTGAACTCTATTTGTGTTGCAATTAGATATTTAAAGTTATTTTAATTCTGTGATTTTTTAAAGATTATTGCTACACTATTTTCTACAAGCTCATGCTACTTATAATATTAGCCTCTGCTTTAGTTTAAACTGATCATTTTACTGTTTCACTGCTTTAAAATTTGTATATATGGATTTTTAGATTTTATTTTTGTCATTATTCTTGTATTTCACACTGAAAGCAATTCTTGGAAGGAAACTAACAAATGTAATTAAAAAATAAAACCAAAAATTGCCACTTTAGGCTTCAATCTGCTACTTACACATCCCAGATATAGACCACCATGCACACTTGCAAGCTTCTTCTCCATCTTCAGAGAATAAACCTCTCTCTCTCTCTCTCCAAAAAAAAAAAAAAAAACCACCAAAAATCCCACCAAAATTGAAATCATTTTTAAAAAGTAGAGCCTGGCCAAAAAAAAAAAAAAAATCATCCCTTGGTGGATTCTAGAAAAAGCCTTCAGGTGATCTGTATAAGGAGCAAAATGTTTTTGTTTACTTTTTCAAGGCTTACCTGGTTTGTTTGTTTCTTTCACATATTGATGTTAGTTTTGAATAAACATTTTGTTGAAACTTGTTGAAGTGCTCTTATTTTTTTGTTGTTTACAACTTGACAAAACCTTTTCTGTTAAATGTGCTATATGAGGTGTCTATACACTCAAGTTATTAGAAATAACTTATTGAAGAATCTTTCAGGCGTGTTGCTGGGTGTTCTGAAATAGCTTGGTTTTACCTCCTAGTTAGTTTCATGAAGACAAAGGAAATCATTCTCAAAGATGTATTAATCTTTGTTGGCAGCTGCCAACCAGAGAAATTTAAACTGACTAGTTGTACCTCTTGCTCAATTCACAGAGCAATAGTAACCCTAGTAAACTCAGAAATATCGATTTAACATAGGTCTGAATCATTGTGGGATACTATTGTTACCATATTTCTGGGCAGATTTTTTGGGAAGCATTTCTGAAGAGGAGGGGGAGGGAAGGTTAGATCTAGGTTTACCACAGTGGAAACTAGAGAGGACTCCTGTATGTTTAATGGTTGTATAGAAGAGAGAGAGAGCCAGTGTGGTATAATAATGATTTGAGTGTTGGACTACAGTCCTGGAGAAAAAAGGTTAGAATCCCTCCTCAGTCATGGAAACCCTCTGGGTGACTTCTGGCAAGTCACACTGTCTCACCCTCAGAGGAAAGCAGAGACAACCCCTTTCTGAGCAAATTTTGCCAAGAAAATGTTGTTATAGGTTTGCCTTAGGGTTGCAATACAATGCTATTATTTATAGGTTTGCCTTAGGGGTTTTCAGCAGTTGTTACTTGTACCTGTTTGCATGACAAGCAACACCTGCTGAAAATGCCTCACCATATTAAAGATGCTGGAGCCATCTTCAGTTTTCAATCTGGCAGCCACTTAGATCTGTCACATCTAAATAAGAGTTCATATTCAAATGGTAAATTTACTCTTGAAATGTAGAATGAGAATGACTGTCATATGTTTATGCTATATTTAGAGGTATTGTAGTTGAAATTGCAAAGGATCTTGCATCAGAACCTAATGTCACTGCACTTCAGAAAATGGGTATGTGTCTTCTAAAATGACATTTTTTCTACATTTCACTTGCAAAGTTTGTCATTAAAAATTTGTAAAATTCATTAGCATAAAAACCAAAGCAATTCAATGAGCAATTTAATATTCAGTTATTTAAGTAATTAAGCAACATTTAGACTTGGCAGTGGCATTATACACACATGACTAGATATTTTCATTCAAACCCAAGCATTATGGTTTCATGAAATAAATAAACATCAGTATGGACAGTGGATGAATGCACACTATTCAAATGGATAAAATTCAACAATACAACTCAAATCCAATTTATTTCCATTTAAAATGCAGACTGGTTTCAACTAAAATCAGAGATTCCTATACATACTGTCTAGACTACAGCAGTGCAGAAAGTCAGATTTCTTTGCAAATTTACATTACAATGAATTTAAAAGCAATTCAGAAAATTGACTTGGAGCTAACTTTCTTTGTGCAAATAGAAGAATAGATTATCCCTCTCAAGATGATGAAATAGAGGAAACATTTGCTAATACTTTAGGCATAGCATTGAAATGTCTATTTCAATTAATTTCAAACTTGTACATAATTTTTGTCAAAAAATCATCACTTCCAAGTTTAATATAAGAGATATAAAAATTGATAGATTCTAACATAATTCATTACAGTGCAGATTCCCTTTGATGTAAACAGAGAAAATTCTGCTAACCGGCACCTGAAAATTGGAAGACTTATGAACTGAAACCAGAGCAACATGTAGATGCAGTGGTGGCAAACGATATGTGCTATGAAATCTCTGATGTAGGTGCTACATCTACAATTTACAATTTATTTCTAATTTTCTGAAGAATTATATATAGCTCTGAGGGGTTGGGGATATGCTATGTCTATTGTATTCCCTTCATTGACCCAGCTGGTCATTTTATCAAAAAAAAAAAAAAAGAGAGAGATCAGATTAGACTGTCATGACTTGTTTTTAAGAAAGCTATGTTGACTTTTTGTGATTATGGCATTCCTTTCTAAATGTTCACTGACTCTCTGTTTAATGAATTGTTCTAGAACAGAGAGTCTGTGAACATTTAGAAAGGAATGCCATAATCATTTTCACTTTTTCAGTATAGTGACATCATACATAAGGCATATCTGGAATTTTGGGTGGCCAACATGGCCACATTATGACAAGGCCTTTTCATAGAATTATAGAGTTGGAAGAGACTACAAGGGCCATTCAGTCCAACGCCCTGCCATGCAGGAACTCAAAATCAAAGCATCCCCGACAGATAGCCATCCAGCCTCTGTTTAAAAACCTCCAAAGAAGGAGACTCCACCACACTCCGAGGGAGTGTGTTCCATTGTCGAACAGCTCTCACTGTCAGGAAGTGCCTCCTAATGTTGAGGTGGAATCTCTTTTCTGGTAGCTTGCATCCATTGTTCCGGGTCCTATTCTCTGGAGCAACAGAAAACAAGCAAGCTCTCTCCTCTATATGACATCCCTTCAAATATTTCAACAGGGCTATCATATCCTCTCTTAGCCATCTCTTCTCCAGGCTAAATATACCCAGTTGCCTAAGTCGTTCCTTGTAGGGCATAGTTTTCAAACCCTTCACCACTTTAGTCGCACTTCTCTGAACATGCTACATTTTTTCAACATCCTTTTTGAATTGTGGTGCCCAGAACTGGACACAGTATTCCAGGTGGGACCTGACCAATGCAGAATACAGTGGCACTATTACTTCCCTTGATCTAGATACTATACATCTAATGATGCAGCCTAAAATTGCATTGGCCTTTTAAGCTGCTGCATCACACTGTTGACTCATGTTCAACTTGTGGTCTACTAGGACTCCTTGATTCCATTCACACATAGTTTCCTTAAGCCAGGTGTTTCCTTAGTGCATCTTATATCTATGCATTTCATTTTTTTGCCCTAAATGCAGTACCTTACATTTCTCTGTTGAAATTCATTTTGTTAGCTTTGAGCCAGCTTTCTAATCTATTAAGGTCATTTTGAATTTTAATCCTGCCTTCTGGGGCAGAGGTAGGCAAACTTTCCCCGTTAAGGGCTGAGGGAGTTCAGCTCCCAGAAGCCTCAGCCATGTTGGCCAATAGTCCCATGTTGGCCAATAGCTCCTGGGATTCTGGGAGCTGAAGTCCCTCAGCCCTTAAAGGGGAAAGGTTGCCTACCCCTGTTCTGGGGTATTAGCTATTCTTCCTAATTTGCTGTCATCTGCAAATTTGAGAAGCATACCCCCAATTCTTTCATTGAAGTCATTGATAATTATGTTGAATAGCACTACTTAATCACACCCTCAGTGGGATCAGATGAAGCCAAAATTGTGAGTGAAGTTGATGACCCCTGCACATATTAACTCAGGTGAGCACTCACACTGAAGCCATATTGTGCAGAAAACTCAGGCTACCATGATCAATTGACTGCAGAGTTCAGAAAGGCACCAGCAGAAACATGACCTGGCAGCAGTGGTGGCATTTTGGGGCCATGGAGGACTGCAGACAGCCCTGCCGGGAGATCATCCCTGCCCGAAGAACATCAGGGGTGGCCTGGGCCTGCTGCAGCTGCACCAAGCCAGGAGGAGCATTGGTGGGGATAAAACCCCGCCTGAGTCCATCTCTCCCCCAGCAAACACGTGGCTGGGTTAGCAGCATTTTGGGGCCGTGGAGGACTGGGCAGGACTGTTTATAGTCACTGTGGGAGTTGTTATTAACAACAACACAAATATTTAAACTCTCTTATAATGCTAACAGTGAACAATTGTTAGGATTGGAATAACATTATTCCTTCAGCCCCTTTCTTTTTCATTAGCTGGATCACCTGTTGTTGTCATCTTACAATGGAGCCGGGAACAGTCTGGGAGCGGGCATTAAGGTTGTGGGGGGCAGGGTAGATATGGCGGCAACAGAGTGAATAAATGTTACAAAAGAAGAAGGGATAGATGCATAATACCTATCCCTTCTTCAGTTCACTCTGTTTCCCAGGATAACTTGGAGAGAGTATCAGCCATTCCACAGACCCTTACGCTGCTCCTTTGCAATACCAGGTCGGTTAGGAATAAGACCCATATTATCCACAACCTCTTATTGGATGAGGCGGCCGACCTGGCATGCTTTACTGAGACCTGACTGGGAGATGCCAGCACCACTACGTGGGCACAGGCCCTCCCAGCTATATGGGTAGTGAGCAGATAAGGGAATGTGGGCAGGGGGGGGCAGTGTGGCCTTGGTTCATAGAAGAAAACAACCTATATCGAGTGTATGTACCTTAGCCTGAAAACCAGGGATAGTTTAGGGATTCTGTTGGTATACTGGCCACCCTGTTGCTTAACAGACTCCCTAACTGATCTGACCTCACTGGTCTTGGAGTTGTTGCTGGAGTCTCCCAGACTTTTGATTTTGGGTGACTTCAATATCCCACTCGAGACCGGCTTGTCCAATCTAACTGGTGCAGCGTGGGAGTTCATGGAGACCATGACAAACATGGGCCTATCCCAATTGGTTGATGGGCCCACACATTGTGCTGGTCATACCCTTGATGGGTTTTTTAGTATGGAACAGGAATATCCATGGGCAGAGATTACAAAAGCCTCCGCATTGTCATGGACAGATCAATTCCTGGTCAAGATAGAGCTAAAGGCCACTATCAGCCCCATTAGAATGGTCCGCCCTCGAAGGCATATGGAATCCATTGTTTCCAGAAGTCCTTAGAGGGTTTAATGGTTGGTAACGCCATTGATTCTGTTGAAGCCTTGGTGAATACTTGGAACACCGATCTTGCCAGGGCTATCAACACAATTGCTCCAAGCGTCCTTTCCAGCCTGCTTCTATTCGTAAGCTCTGGTATACAGAGGAACTTAGGAGGATGAAGCAAGCTGGACAACAACTAGAGTGTGAATGGCAGAAGACTCGGCTCCTATCCAACAGAACTCGCCATAGGATGCATCTTGATTCCTATCGGGAGGCTTTGCGTGCAGCACAGAGATCTTTCTGCTCTGCACGCATTGCATCTGCAGAATCCCATCCAGCAGAGGTGTTTAGGGTAGTGGGGAAATTGATGAAGGTTCCCCCGGCACCGAGTCCCCTACTTAACCCAACGACAGCCTGGTGTGATGCATTTAATACCTAGTTTGTAGATAGAATCTCTCAGATAAGAGCCAACTTGGACGCCATCGTTTTGACAGAATCCGTAGACGAGGTGTCCAGCAACTCCGTTGATGGCGATTTACTGGATCAGTTTCAATCTGTGAGTACTGATGACGTAGACAAGCTCCTTGGAAAAATAAGGAAGTTGACTTGCCCTCTCGATCCATGTCCATCTTGGCTGGTCGTCCGGGGGGATTTGTTGAGAGTATTCCTATGGGATACAATCAACGCGTCCTTCGATTCCGTCAAAGCCTTGGTGAATACTTGGAACACCGATCTTGCCAGGGCCATCAACACAATTGCTCCAAGCATCCTTTCCAGCCCACTTCTATTCGTAAGCTCTGGTATACAGAGGAACTTAGGAGGATGAAGCAAGTTGGACAAAGACTAGAGCGCGAATGGTGGAAGACTCGGCTCCTATCCAACAGAACTCGCCATAGGATGTATCTTCATTCCTATCGGGAGGCTTTGCATGCAGCACAGAGATCTTTCTGCTCTGCACGCATTGCATCTGCAGAATCCCATCCAGCAGAGCTGTTTAGGGTAGTGGGGGAATTGATGAAGGTTCCCCCAGCACCGAGTCCCCTACTTAACCCAACAACAGCCTGCTGTGATTCATTTAATACCTACTTTGTAGATAAAATCTCTCAGATAAGAGCCAACTTGGACGCCATCATTTTGACGGAATCCGTAGACGAGGTGTCCAGCAACTCCGTTGATGGCGATTTACTAGATCAGTTTCAATCTGTGAATACTGATGACGTAGACAAGCTCCTTGAAAAAATAAGGAAGACGACTTGCCCTCTCGATCCATGTCCATCTTGGCTGGTCATCCGGGGGGGATGTGTTGAGAGTATTCCTATGGGATACAGTCAATGTGTCCTTCAGGGAAGGTATTGTACCATCATGTTTGAAGGAGGCAGCCATTAGGCCACTCCTGAAAAAAACTTCCCTGGACCCCCTGGATAGAAATAATTATAGACCAGTTTTCTTGCTCCTTTTTCTCAGCAAGGTGATCGAGAGGGCAGTTACTTCCCAACTCCAGGCAGTCTTGGATGAAACCGATTATCTC
This sequence comes from Phrynosoma blainvillii, assembly GCA_026167975.1. NCBI lineage: Eukaryota > Metazoa > Chordata > Lepidosauria > Squamata > Phrynosomatidae > Phrynosoma > Phrynosoma blainvillii. Next base: position 273,835,160 of record JANUYF010000003.1, read on the forward strand.
AATCCATTTCAAACCGGCTTCAGGACAGGATATGGAGTGCAGACTGCCATGGTTGCTTTGACCGATGACCTCCACTTGGGCATCGACAGGGGTAGTGTGACCCTGCTGGTGCTCTTGGATTTCTCAGTGGCTTTTGATACAATAGACCAGAGGTAGGCAACCTTTCCCCTTTAAGGGCCGAGGGACTTCAGCTCCCAGAAGCCTCAGCCATGTTGGCCAATAGCTCCTGGGATTCTGGGAGCTGAAATCCCTCGGCCCTTAAAGGGGAAAGGTTGCCTACCCCTGCAATAGACCATGCCATCCTCTTGGATCGCCTGAGAGAGTTAGGAATTGGGGCACTGCTTTGTGTTGGTTCCGTTCCTTCCTCTTGGGTAGATCCCAGAGGGTGAGGCTTGGGGACAGCTGCTTTTCCAAAAGTGAGCTTAATTGTGGTGTCCCTTAGGGCACCATCCTGTCCCTGATGCTATTTAACATCTATATGAAGCCGCTGGGTGAGATCATTCGGAGGCATGGAGCACGGTGCCATCAGTATGCTGATGACACCTAGATATATCTCTCCATGACCAGATCATCGGCCCAGACCTCAGATGGCATCTCTCCTCTGAATGACTGTCTCAGAGTGGTAATGGATTGGATGAGGAAAACAGATTGAAACTAAATCCAGACAAAATGGAGGTACTGACAGTCACAGGCCCAAAACCAGATCTGGGAATACAGTCCCCAGTCCTGGATGAAGTCACACTCTCCTTGAAGGACTGTGTTCGTAGTTTGGGGATGCTCCTAGATTCATTGCTTCACATGACTAGTCAGGTGAATGCGGTAGTCAGGAGTGCCTGTTATCAGCTTTGGCTGATACACCAACTGCACCCTTATCTGGATATGAGGGATCTGGAAACTGAGGTACATGCTCTGGTAACCTCACGTCTGGATTACTGTAACATGCTCTACATGGGGCTACCCTTGTGCCTGACCCAGAAACTTCAGTTGGTACAAAATATGGCAGCCAGGTTAATTGCTGGAACATCTAGGAGGGAGCATATAACACCTGTGCTTAAATCCCTCCACTGGCTGCCGATTAGTTTCCAGGCACAGTACAAGGTGTTGGTTTTAACCTTTAAAGCCCTACATGGCTTAGGGCCATCTTATTTCAGGGACCGCCTCTCCTCGTATGATCCTCTCCGTGCACTTCAGTCCTCTGGGAGGAATCTGCTGCAGCCTATAAAGACCAGGTTTCACAGACCTCCCAGAGGGCCTTCTCTGCGACTGCCCCCAGACTGTGGAATGGCCTGCTGGACGAGATCTGTCTCATTACACTCTTGCTGCCTTTAAAAAGGCAGTAAAGATGGATCTCTTCCGGTAGGCCTTCCCGGAATAACTGCCCAGCTAATTGGAGTTGAATTGCCATTTTACCCCTCCGGCTGCCATGATATGTATGCCAATTGGTTTTATAGTATTTTATGATTTAATTGATTTTAATTCTACAATAGTTTAATTTAGTTTTAAGGGGTGGGAGGGTTTGGGGGTGGGGGTGGGGGCTGTGGGATGATGGAATGTTTTAACTGTTGTATTTTTTAACTTGCTGTAAGCCACCCCGATTGCCGAGCAGAGGGGCGGGTTATAAATAAAACTTATTATTATTATTATTATTATTATTATTATTATTATGTGTGTTTGAGGCCCAAGGTGCTTGCACATAATGCCCATGCAAATTTTTAACACTAGTATTACATGTGTGAGATTTCCCATTCCGTTCTAAACTGCATGAAATTGAGAAGGCAGTCAGGTAGTAACAGAAAATAGTAAGCAGGGAAGAAGGCTGTGGGAGGTCCTCCCATAAATGAAAGAAATCCAGTTCAATTAATTCCCATAAGCTTTCAGTCCTTTTCCAGTTATGTTCAAATCAGAGGGCCGTCCATTACTTGAGCAAAGGATTTAGGATAGCTTGTAGGCATTCCTTTTCCAAATAATTTACCATCCCTTGATGGCCCTTGAGGTCTCTTCCAACTTCATGATTCTGAGTCTATGATTTAGACCTAGGAATTTACATTCTGTTATTGATTTAGAAGATGTTGTGATAGACCAGATAGAAAAGGAAATTCACTAAGAGAGAATAGTTAGCATGTCTACATCTGCCCCAGTTCTGCATCTGAAGATGTCTCTTTTAAGATTTGTGCAAAGAAAAGGCCACAGGTGAATTCAGATTGATGCTTAATTTATCCTATCCAAGGGGGAAATCAGTCAGTGATGTCATACTGATTTACACTGTATGCTTTACATCTTTTGATGCTGCAGCATGTGGAGTGCACAGAAGTGGAGTAGGGGAGAGCTCACAAAATGTGACATTAAGGTTCTAGCTACACTGCAAAATTAATGCAGTTTGACATTACTTTAATTGTCATGGCTCCATCCTATGGAATCCTGGGGTTTATATGTGTTGTGAAACCAGAGCTCTCTTACAGAGAAGGCTAAATATCACACAAAACTACAAATTCCAGAATTCCATAGCATTGAGCCATGGCAGTTTAAGTCGTGTCAAACTGCATTCATTCTGCAGTGCAGATCAAGCCTGCACCTCACTTTTTGCTGGTTCATCACAATGATTTTGAGCTGCTGGGCTTCTCAATAAATGTTTTATTTTGTATGGACTTCACCCTCCCTATGGCTTGTTTTGTGTCATGTGCTGCATTTGAGAGGTCCAATAAAAAGCTAATTGCTGTGAGCAAAATGGTTTTCTGTTTTTGTCATTGTAGGATGGCTACAATGATGAACTTAAAGGACATTTAAATTTCACCTGTTTAATGGTTGTTCCCAGATCCCTTCACAATGCATTTGTGATGCCATCTGTAGTGTCTGAAGGCCATACTGTATGATTAGGATAATGCAGAGAATTATAGAGGATTTGAAAGTTTGGCAAGAGTTTCTCACAGGCTTCAGTGGAACATCTTTCTGATGGGATAACTTGAAAATCAATAATGCAGTCCAGGTATAGTTTGATGGAGCAGGTTCAATTGGTTTCTGATGCAGTGGGTTCAATTGGAGCACTTCAGGTAGTTACCAGTTTTCTGGATCTGATGCCAGCAAACTTCTGGAAACTTTGAGGAGTGAGGTTTTAGAATTATTGTCTTATTGCTAGCTTCTGGGACTAGGAAAGTTTTTTTAAAGTAGTGAATGAATTCATACAATTTAAATCATATCAGGACCTGTGTGTTGATAGGCCCTTGTCTATATCTCACGTTTCAGTACTGTCCACCATTGAGTGTTTGGCTTCAGAAGATGAAAGTGATGTACCTGTTATCCCCCCCCCCCTTGAAAGTTCACCTTCAGAAGATAAAACAGCACTACTTTAGCTGTGCCCTCCTCCAGCTAGTCTGACAGCCACTTGAGTTCCCCAAAGGAGGAGGAGGTAGGAGAGCTAGTTCCAAGTTCACAGGAAAGGTGAAGGCTTTGGCATTTGGCACAAACCTAGACCATCCCTCATAGATGATGTGAGAGGCTGCACACATGAAGCTGGGAAACACCCCCTTGAAATAAGGTCTGCAAGTTGGATAAGACTGAGTCAGTAGGCTTTATCGGTCAGGAAACTTGTTATCGGGCACCCCTTGTTCATTCAGCTACTGAATTTTTGCACTCTGTATTATTTTGTATTCCAAAGCCAGTTTGGTGTAGGTTTGTGTGCTGGAACAGGTTTGTGTGTTGGACTATGACTCTAGAGACCAGGGTTTGATTCCCAGCTCAGCCACAAAATGCACTCTGCGACTTTGGGCAAGTCACATGCTCTCAGCAAACCTCCTCTGAACAAATCTTGCCATGAAAATCCCATGATAGGGTTGCTTTAGTGTAGCACAGAGTCCTTAGGGGAATTTTATTATTATTAGCTCAAATATTGCAAGAGGGGGCTGGCTACAAGAGCCCAAGAGATCGCCCTCCCGATGTTTATACCAAGAGACCAGGGGTTTCCAAGGAATGAAGCTGAGACGGATGTCGGTTAACCACTAGATGTCTGATTTATTAAAATAGGGGAAACACACTCACAGATCATACACTCACACACACACTCAAGGCTCAGGAAAATCAGGGTTGGAGTTTGGAACAGAATGCAGGCGTTACTAAGGGTGATGCTTACCGAGATGTAGACTTCCTCCGGGAAGCGAATGGGATGCGGGATGGTGGGAGACAAGTCTAGCTCCGCAGCCTGGGTCTGAGCTGACTTGCCGGTAACTAGCTTCAAAGGTCAGAGTGACGTGGAATCGTTTAGACCAAGAAAATAGCACACTGACTGGCCAAAATCTGGGGTTTATATAGGGCCAAACAGGGCCTGAGGCAAAAAGTGATGATTGCGATGATGACACCCGGCTGTATAGGGTTACATTGTATCTGGTGGTCTTAATCCGAGGGGCCCATTTCCTGGGGGAGTGTGTGACTAGGTGGCACAATGCACCTTCTGATGGGTGGGGGCGTGTGAGACTGGGTGGCACAATACAAACATTACACCTTTGATCGCTGAGGGTGCTTGTGACTGGGTGACACAATACACCTTTCCAATGGTCTGGATGATCTCATCAGGGAAATCCCATCTGCAACTCTCCTGGACTGTCTGGGGGGGATATGTATTTGCATTGAGGATTAAGGGTGGTCTGCCCAGGCCATGGGCGCAGAGGACCTTTGCTTCCAATTCCACTGCCAGAGTTCATCTGGAGGTCATCATGGAATTTCATATTTTTAATATCAGGGGAACTATGGGTAACATTAGGGTCTCCATAAATGAACAACAACTTGAAGGCATACAACACACACACATATTCCGTTGCGGCATGAAAGCAAAACAGTATTCCATTAAAAGGAAAGTATATCCCCAATCCTTTTGGACCAGGTAGTCAGCTTTAGTCTTTTTATACAACACACAGCAGTTGCAGGATAAGACAGGAGAATTCAGGGAGTGGAAGATGCTGGAAGGATGGTCTAGGGAAAGAGAATAGGTTTCATAAAGTAACAACAAAACTTTTACAATACAAGTAACAATGTTTCACTTGGTCTTGCTGCACTTGTTATAGTTGGTTACAGTTACAAATAATAATACTCTAAAACACTCATTCCTTGGAATACTTGGAATACTTTCCAATCACCCCCACAAGACATTCTTAGCCCTTCTTTGGATACCTTTACCACTTTCTTAACCAGCCTCTAAGGCTATCAATACCTCTCAGGATATTCTCTTTATTAACTCCCTCACTTGGAGTTTAGTATGGCTATTAGGCCCCTCTTTTCTGGACCTTAACTCTGCTCCACTCTGGAACCTTCTCCACCAGACCCTCACTCTCTGGAATCCAAACCCTATCTGACTTCCAACTTTTCCTAAAGGAATTTTCCCCTTACAGTCCAACATTCTATTGGCTGTCACCAGCTCAGTCCTGATTGGTTGTCACCAGGGCTGGTTCTAACCTGCCTTCTCTCCACACATGGGTTCTCAATTAATTCAGAAGATAGGGTGTTGGAGGTCTTCTGATTAAACAACAAAAACAACAACAACCCACTCATCTGTTTAAGCATGAATGGTTTGCTTTGTCATGAATATTGCTAATTTTGTAGTTTCAATGTTTTCCATGGAGAGGGGCTGTGTCTTTGTCTGTTAGCAAAGCATGGTCTATTGGGCAGTGTAACAGGTTTGGATCTCCCACTTTATTTCTTACCTGGGTTTGAGTGTCTGGGACACAGATGATTGGCTTAGGGAAAGGTGTCTGTGGTGGCCTCCACCACTAATTTTGTGTAATTTCCCTGGGGAAATGGCCTTATTTTCTTGAAGGGCAAGGACCTTAAAATTGAAGCTGTTACCAATCTCCAATTGATGCAAACCATGTGGTTAGCGTAAATTTATTATTATCAGCCATTCTGGTCTGCCAGTTTTGATGTGGAAAATGAGGTCCATGCTGCCTAGACATGATCTACACTTGGGTAAATGGGAAAGTTCAAAATGTGTTAATGAAGGCTTTAGGTCTTTTTTTAAACCACATCATTACAAGTTTGTCGGTGTCATGAATTCTATAGGGCTAATGCTGGTCACCTTTGGGAAGAAGGCAAAATTTTAATCTTGGAGGATCTGCAACAGGGAGTGAGACTCCTTTAAGACAGCCTGCATGGGAAAGGGGCTAAGCATATGCTTACCCTTTTCTGTGGCCAGTTTTGGAGGGGAAGTGAAAAGTAAGGTTATGATGAACATATTTCATACAAATTTTGTGAAGATTAGGGTTTTGGACCTGGCTCTTTAAATCACAGGATCCAGAGATGAGGGAAACTACCTTTGGGGTTGGCCTGGTGGTTGTGCCCTCATTTTAAGTTATGAGGCACAGGGGAGGGCTTTCCTGTGTTTGCCTTCAATTTGCAGACTGACTGGGGTATAAACCAGCTATTGGAGCTCAAATGTTTCATCCAGGGGAGGATGAGGTCTAGAGATGACCTCCTACATCAGCAACTCTCTTATCAAGTTAATCCCCCTTCTGTCACTTTAGGGAATTTGATACAGTTCAGTGGGCTATAGGTCAATAAAGTATCCCTTATTTATCAGATTTCTTGTGCCTAGTCCAGTTATTCCCATGGAGGCCTGGTAAGTCACCTTTGCTTATCATTTATATGCTTTTCTTGATTAATTCTTTCTTGTCTCATAACTGCTAATAGCACAAGAATTCTGCTCATTTATTTATTTATTTTAAAGTGCCACATGAAAGAACAAATCCTTCACCCACTGTTTAGCATGCCCTCTTTTTCACACTGTGCTTTCTTTGTGGTTTTCAATATTTTTAATGTAGCTACAATGCACGTTCCAAGCATAATGTAAACATTTGGAGGCATGATGCTGAATAAATTCAATTTTGCTGACTGGCAGTAATGTGAGTGGAAAGAGAAAAAGCTTTTTAAAAATTAATGTTTGTGAAATTCCTGATAGTACTAGAGATGTCAGTTGTACTGCCAACCTCTAACAAAGATTTGTTTGCTTATGTCTGGCTGGGTGATTACAACCAATATTGTGAAACATAGACCAGGCTACATTGATTCAGGTTTTATTTTCCTCCAGCTCGATCACTGTAAAGTATAATATCTCAAAATTAACTTGTAAGCTTTCCTACTTTTTCAGCCTATTCTAGGCTCAAACAACCTGCTCTAAGAATTGACCTGTTTTTATCAATAAAAACATGATTCATTATAGCTTAGGTTCTTCTCTAGGTCTCTTGTGTAAATCAAGCTCATAAACTGAGAGAAAACATGGCTGAAGAGTGAAATACCTATGAGAGAATCTCAAAATGTCTGTTATGAGATAGTTACTTTCCTATCCTGATGTGAGAACAGATGCACAGGACAGATCTCCTTTAATTTTATCCTTATTCAACTTTAGATTTCTGATCCATGGCATGACATTCTATATTCTGTGTGTGTGTGAGTGAGTGAGAGTGAGAGAGATAGATAGATAGAGAGAGAGATTTAGGAAATGGCAGAATGGGTTCCTCAGTTTGACAGCTTAATGTTCGTGGCTTCTTTTCTGAAACTGCAAGGGGGCTTCTTTGTTCACTACACTTTGCCTGGAAAAGAGGAAAAGTGTAAGATTGCAATTTAATGCAAATATTTTTTAAAAAATAAATCATGGGTGTATAATCATCTTCATTATTCTTTGCCATTGGGTAAGAGAATGTTCATTTGAATGGAAATGGGAAATCATAACATAGGTTCTATTGTTGTGGGACCAAGATTGCATTCTACTAAAGGTTTTACTGCTAGGTCCTATTATTCTTTATAGGAGAAGGCAACCTTTTAGAATGGTATGTTCCCAGGACAAGATGGACGCTGCTAGATTCTTGAGGGCTTGCAAGGGTTTCAAAACAAGAAATCACCATTTTATTATTTTGTTACATTGATGATTATAGAGGTTTAAAATATTGATCAAAATTTAAAATATTGATCAAAACTTGAAAGCAAGATGCATAGGACAAGTGGAATCATAGAATATATTCTATGAAAACAATGTTACTGAAAGTGGAAGTCTTTTGGTTCCAATCCATAAACCAATGGTTTCTGGTTCCCAGTCCCTGGCATATTTCCAAGTAAGAAAGAAAAAAATTGTAAGCAGTGGACACAAATACCATACCAGTCCCTGGCATATTGTGGCCTACCCCAATTTTTATTGCCTACCAATGTAGATCAATTAAATCAATGGAAACGTAGTAAATCAACAGCTATGCAAGTTCCATTCATTAAATTAAAATTTACTTTAACTAGGATTACCAATTGGATGTCAGCCCATGTTATTAAAATTATACTTAATCACCTCTAGTAGTGATGTACTATAATACATATATATCAATTATTGCATAAATCAGAAACCTTTTGTTCCCTTTGTACAAACTTTGTAAAGCAATTTGATGAAACATATTGTAAACAAAATTATTTCCATGAAAGCAGATGAAATGTAGTATGTATATAGATACAGAATGTCAGTGGTAGGATGGGCATACTAATTAAATGTCTCAGTTCTACACATTTAGTTCTAAACTTGCCATTACTTATATATTGCTAGAAAAAAAGGGGACTAATATAATACTTGGATGCAAGACCACCAAATGAATACCAGGTGCTGTGGGCTGTATTTCAGAGGAAGAACAGGCAAAACTACCTCTGAGAATTCCTTGCCTAAAAATCCCCTAAGAAATTTATGATGTTAGGATTTTGCATGGGATATGTGGTCATAGTATGGAAATGTACAGATGTGTGTAAGTAGAAATTTCCTGTGAGAAAGGACGAGTAAACAGGCCTCAGTCTAGCACCAGATATCATGTAGACAAAATCGTTCCCACAGAGAAAGTAAACACAAGTACATGTTGTGAGAAAAGGAGAAGAGATGGGCATAAACAGATTACATCACTGTAACAGGACACAAGGGGAATGACAGAGACAGCAGGGGCTGGACTGAGGGTCTGAGAAACAGTAAACAGCCAATGGTTGGAAAAGGTTACGCCCAAGTGGGTGGAAACTTGGGTTGGCACAAAAATCCTTTAGAGTGCGTGTGTGCTTGCTTGCTTGGACTTTTGGAATGTAAACTTTCTCTTGCCTGATCTGAGACTGTGACAGGCAAAATGGATTGTACATAGGTATTCTCTATTCTGTTAGTTGTAGCAATAAAGGCTTACTTATTGGACTACAAATTTGAGTGTTCATGGTTACTGAACAGCTGCATGGCTGAAGCAGGAAGCTGTACCACAGTTTGGTGGAAGAGAAGCCTGGGGCTGTGAAGGACTACAGCCAGCCTTATCCTGAAACTCTGCAACAAGGTAAATCACGCACCACCACACCTATCATCCACACCAACAGTTACATAGGTTGACAGGCAGCTTGAAGGCACATGCGCACACACAATGTTTCTGCAATTTAAAAATGGCATTTTTTGAAGAAGAAAGGAATAGTGAAGTTGCTTGCCCCCAAATTAAAGTATCTTTTATATTCTCGGTTAGTATACGAGAATGCAAGAAGTAGCTATTTTCAATAGGAATGTGAGGTGGGGAAAAGTAAATGAAATCTCTCTCTCTATCCCTCTCTATCCCTCTTTCAGTTTGGTAAGCTGGTCAGAAGAGTAATGAGACTAGGGAGATTATTACATGCCTTAAATAATACTCCTTACCTCTCCCAAATTTAACTCTAACATGTTTTATTGTATGGCTTTTGCAGCAGAATCTGACCTAAAAGTAGATCCCACTGCAATGCGAATTGGGAAACGCTCTCTGGTGGCCATTTTTCAAGTTGGAACCTTCCAACTTGGAAAAATGGCTTCTGGGGTGAGTTTTTGAATGGACATTGGAGCAGGGATCTGCTCTGAAGTCAGATTCCGCTGTAATAGCCTTATGATAAAACATGACTGCAGCATGAATTAGAGGTAAATTAAGAGAGGTAAGGAGTATTATTTAAGGCATGTAATAACTCCTAAGAAATCAGTGGTCTGTGGTTTCTGAAGAGGAAACAGCTGCAGCCAAAAGAAGAAAAGGAAATCAAGAAATCCAAAAAAGAAAAGAAAAGAAAAAGGTGCACATTTCCTCACTGCCTTCACAAAGAAAAAAGGACTGGAGTAATAGAGCTTGGGTTTGAACCACTAAAATCAAGAAAATAATAGTATGGATAAATATTGAATGAAATTGGTGTCATAATGTGAATCTGTTACTTAATGGCTCCATATTGGCTACTTCAATTATAATTTGTTTTTAATATTGATTTAGAAATAAATATAACAACTATTCAGTGGCATACCAGTCTCATGTCAGGAAGATTGATTTCCAGGTCCAGCTCAAACAATTTAGATTGTTCTCCCCTGCCAAGTGTCACATTCAGAATGCCCCAGATTGACTTTTATATATTAAATAAGTAATACTGATGATATTAAGAAAGAAAAGGTCAATAAAAACAATTAGTCAGTGGAAAGTAATAGACTGTAAAAACCAAATTAACATCTGGATGTTTTGCATGCAGAAATGAATAATGAGGCATGATATGCTCTGAGCATATGAAATTGTTTACTGAGATATTTTATGATGTTTGGGAAATGTCTAATAGAAGAAATGAATTTATTTCTTTATTAACTCATCCTCAGGAGACCATTAAAATGAGTCATTCAGGTGTTGTGTTTTGTTTGTATGTATGTTTTAAATATATATTCAGGCAACCCTGATTTTTTTTTTTAAATGGTCACTTGACTGACCACTTTTTCTTAGGAGAAAACCATTTGAATGGGTCAATATTGCTGGGCCATATGTTGGAAATAATGCTGGATATCTTGCATGGATATCTTCCATGCAATTTTAAGAATTTAAAATTTGTGGAATTACTTCAGTGCAATTATTAATGGCATATGAATATGTAATAACTTCTATGGTGAGAAGGTTGAAATTTGGGGACAGTGGCCAACCATTTTGGCTCATGTGCCTCAAGTCAAGTTTGATTTGTAGTGGTTATAGAGATGGAGAAGGAGGAGGAGGAAGAAAGGAACCTTAGGGCCTTTGCAGACTGCCAGAAATAGTGCAAATTGAGTCCACTTTAAGGGTTAGGGTTAGCGCTAGAGAATCATGGGATTTTTTTTTCTGAGACATTGAGCCTTCTCTGTCAGAGAGCTCTGGTGCCACAATAAAATACAGTTCCCATGATTCCATAACCCTTAAAGTGGACTCAATTTGCACTATTTCTGGCAGTCTGCAAAGGCCCTTAGTTGGGGGCTGAGTTCCCAAAGGCTCATGAAACAAACTGATACAGTGGGATTTTTTTTTAAAAAAAATATTAATAGCTAATCCATTGCCCATGTAATAAATTACTTTTCAAAAACCCTTCATTTTTTATGTCATGTGACATGGGTATGAATTATGGGGGTGTGTGGAGTTTAAACTCTTATTGAAAAATGATTTCACAGTTGCTTGGATCCTGGTCAGGATTTCTGGCATATATAATTTCTTGTGTCATTATTTATACATTATTTATGGATAACATCTACTGTAAATATTTTTTAGTTTTGTGGTTTACAGATCTCATTCATGTATCTTCACATGAGATCCCATTGCACAAGCAATCAGATTGGCTCCCACTCTTTCAGTGGAAGACTTCTCTTTGAACCTGGATGGATGTGCAAAAATTAGGACTGTTAGTCCTCATTTAGGAATGAGGGAACACACCAATGCAATACGTTTATTTTGTGTATCTTCCTTCTCTGTGAGATGGAGGGACATACAATCTTATTTTCTTGTCAGTGTGTGAGAAATACATTAAAGCAAACACTGTTTACAAAAAGATACTGAATTGTTTCATATACAGCAATTGCAGTATAGGACCATAGCATTAATTTCCCACAAAAGCAAAATTATGTTCAAAATTCTGCAACATAGGGGCTCTGCAGATGGCACAAAGCACCGTTTTGGAGCCAGGGAAGGGGAGGAGCAGCCAGACGCCAGACGCCCCAACCCCTTCCCGAGGAAGTCATCAGAGCACGCGCTGTTGCACACGGTGAACACTCTGATGATGTCCTCCCAGTGCAGCATTCGGACACGCTGCTCTGGAAGAGGTACAAAAGAGTTGCATGGGCTCTTCGGGCACCCTGTTCACCACCTGAGAAAGGAGTGCTATTTTGGCGCTCATTTCCCAGGTGCCAAAAGGGAGAATTGGGGCCGAGGTGTGGGGCAGCCTCAGCCCCAATACTCCACTTCCTAGGGTGGCCCACGGCTGCCCTTATACATCCCCCCATAGACTCCTGTACATGAAAAGAGGAATCCCAGAGTTACAAGAGAGGTTTGGGAAAGGAACCTGAGACCACATTGCAAACATTAGGATGGCTAATGGTGTGCATCAGGGCATTCCAGGGGCGGGGGGGGGGGGGGGAATCAATATGTGCTTTATAAAACATAGCAAAGCAGTTGACTGCATAGGTCACAGAAAACTATGGATGGCTCTTAAAGATGTGGAAATGTCACTATTCAATACTAATAGTATTGACAATAGTAATGTAGGAATGCACCTCTCATCAAACTCATAAATCCGGTTCACTGACAGGTGCTCCACCCCAGAAATCCTGCCTTAACTGGAAGTCCCACCCCACCCAGAAGTCCTGCCCTCCCCAGGAGTCCCATCCCCCAGGAAGCCCCGCCTGTAGGTGGGATGTTTGAAGGATGTCTTGTGACCCTTCTACGATCATGTGATGCCTCTGTAGACCAGTGGGAAGATGTTGCAGGTTCCTGTGACCCTGCTGGTTCAAAAAAGCAAATTGGAAGGCAGATTTAGCAACTCTCCTGATTGACTGAGGCCATCAGGGAGGCAGGAAATTGCCTCGCTGGGGCCATTCCCACTGCCCCCTGTGTGGGTTGGGCCCTGCCTTGAACAAGAAAGCATTTGGGCAAACCCAAACCTTGTTCAGAAAAGACAGCATGGAGGCACCCACCTCTTCTTCAAGCATTTTCTTGCTTCCATGGAGCAAGAAAATCAAATAATAAATATTCTGCCAAAAAGCAGAAAATGTTATATCTGCAATAGTTTACAATACATTTCTGACATATTTTAACAGTGCCTCTGAATAATAAAAGTTGACAAGAAGTTTGTTTGAAAACTGTTGGCTGCTTAGTTCTAAAACTGTTTGCTAAAAGTTTTTAAAATAAAAAATAGTTGATTTAAAAATGGTGTTTGTGATTTTCTTTTTTAAAAACTGGCTACTGTAGAGATGGCGTATAAATGTGTATTTAAATGGGTGTACCAGTATTCATGCAGCCTTTATTCTCTTTAGAAAACATGATGCTTGGAAAAAATACAAAATGGGCGGGTGGGTGGGGGTAGGGGTGATTCTTTAAATTAAACAATGTAGAGGGTGGGGGAAGCCTTCATACAGAAACCTCCAACCTCCCCCCCAACCTCCAACCTCCCCCCCCCCAACCTTCCTTAACCTAAAAACAGAAATAAAGCAAAGAAGAGATTCTTAAAATTAGACAGCATAGAGAAAAATATATTTCATATAACCCACCCACCCCCATCATACAATCCACTTGAACCTAAAAACATAAATAAGGGTGGTTCTTAATGCAGAGAGGAAAAAAATCTTTACAACGTAGAGAAAATAATTTTTTATGCAGTCCCTGCACTGCCCCCACGTTTCCTAAACACAGAAATAAAAAGGATGGTGGACATTTTAAACTGCCATTATAAATTTTACCTGGTGTGTCCCATGCAAAAACCTTAAAAAAAAGAAGAAAGATGGCTCCTGCCACATGGTCCCACCTGGCAATATGTGACCAAAAGGTCTTCCACCCTGGGGTGGGGGGGGGTATAGACATATCCTTTCACCTTTCTTTGGAGTGAGTGGTGGCAAGTCTCAATACTTAATCACAGGTTGTCTGCCTGGGGTTTAAAAGTTCTGCAGAGAAGGGGGGGGGGCTGTCCTTTTGTGGCTGCTGTTACCTGCTGACTGCTAGACTCTCCAATCTTGGTATGTTTTTTCCTGTATATTCCATAGTATTGTTTTTAAAAGAAGACCTTTATAATTATTTCTCTTTCCCATTTGGAACATTTATTCAGATGATTTGGTGTGGCTTTTTATTCCCTCTAAAGAATAAATATTTGATGCAGAGTCCATTAGTTCTCGAAAAACTGAGTAATTTTAAAATTTCAAGCATAACACATGGCTTTGTCTTTTCTCCATGGCCTTCTGGTAAACTTGGGCCATAAAAACATCGGCATTTATTCAGTTTCCTATGAAATCTTTTTAGTTGTTAGGATGTAGCTCTCTTAAAAGCAATTTTATTTGGGGTGAAACAAGATTTTAAAATGTTTTAGAATTCTTTTTTTACTTTTGCATGCTTACTGTGGAGAGATTTGTTGGAATTAGGAAGTAAGCATTTAAAAGTCTGCTACATGTTTCCATATGCTCAGAATGTTTTTAAATATTTTGTCAAATAAGGCTGCTTTAAAAGCACTCTTTTTATTTTTGTGAAATAAGTATGTTTGAAACAACGTTTTTAAAATGTTTTAGAATTCTTTTTTTTACTTTTCTATTCTTACTGTGGAGAGATTTGATGGAATTAGGAAATACACTTTTAAAAGTTGATCTCAGGCTCCAGAGGCATTGGTTTAGAAGCTAAGAGTTGATTTGTCCAGCAGGGATTACATTCTTTTGCATTGCATTGTATTTTTTTTGTTTGTTTGGGAGGCAAAAAGGTTTGGATACCTGTGGGGACCTATGCATTGCTAACAGTATTTTTAATTCTTTAAAATATATTTTTTGTTTAAAAACTTGTTTTTACCATTTTTTTCAATTTTTTTGTCAAATAATTTTTTGAGATTATTTTTAATTATCAAATAAGCTTTTTTTAAAAAGCTCTTTTTAGTATTTTTGGTGTTAAATAAGCATGTTTTGATTTTTTTTCTTTTTCTTAACAAGAAATGTTTCAGGCATCTCTTTTTGTTTGTTTTTGTGTGTGTTGCTGTTAGGAATTGATGGCTACCAGTTACTTTCAAAAGCTTTTATTTGATTATTATAGAATAAAAAGCTTATTATAGAAAAACAGTATACAAGGATTTTATACTGGGAATAATAACCACTTTAGATATAAGAGATATTTCAGGCTGTTCATGATTGCTGTTCTTATATTTCTGGGTATAACCTCATGCCTCGTTATTAATTCATTTTCCTAAAATAATGAAGAAAAAAGAACCTGTTAGTTTAAGGCAACACATTTTACTTATCCCCCCCCCCCCCGGTTCCATTGGGTTTCATAAAGAATATATGTTAAAACATGATAAACTAACCCAGCAGCCATTTTCCATCATTCATATGTGTTTCTCCAATATCAGATAGCTTGCAATACAATGAGACATTTGCTGTACGTTGGTAGTTCTTTTTTTAAATATTTATTTATTTTATAATATATATATATATAATATAAAACATTTATCATTAATCAAACAGCACAAAAACACCATAAAACAAACCAAACAAACAAATTAACATATTTGATAAGATTAGAGAAAGAAGATCATATCAATAATGCTTATTTTTATGTTTGTTTATTCTTTCTTACTCTTTTTTCCCCTTTCCTTTCCTTTCCTCTTTCTTTCTTTCTTTCCTTCTTCTGTTCTTCTCTTCTAATTCTCTTTTTCTATAAACTTGAATTTTCTTATAATATATATAAAACCATGACCATCATATATAAAACAAAGATAACACACATCACTTCCCCACTGGTGGTATTCCAGCTGTTTATGGCTCTATCTTATCTTCTTCTCTTATTTTTTTTCTTTATTTAACCATCCTTTCTCCAACTATCTTTGGATCCTTATTTTGATTATTAAAAGTTAGTTAAATTCCTAAATTTACTTAGTATCTATCCTCCTATAGACACTAATTTCGATATCCTTATTTATTTATCTATCAGTCTATCTATCTATCTATCTTTCATCTAAATTCCTTATCTCAAATTATAATTAATATTATATATATATATATATATATATATATACACACACACACACACATATATATATATATAATTTTGTTATTATTTATTATTTATCATTTATTATTATTTTTATTTCTATTTTTTTAATTTTAGGTTATTTCTATTTATAATTGGATTTGTAGAGGTGATTTTCATAATCAAATTTACCTGAGGAAGAAAATTCTATTCCAGTCTTTTTTCCTTTCTGTAATCGATTTCCCTTTTATCATATGTGCTAATACATCCATCTCATACAATTCATATAATTTAATTTTCCAGTCTTCTACATCCAGGGCTAGTAGTGATTTCCAGTTCTTAGCTATGATAAGTCTTGCAGCAGTAATCAAATTAAGTAATATTTTCCAGTTTTTAGACTCTGTTGACTTATTCAAACTACTCAGGATATTTAACAAATTTATCTCTGGTTTCATAAGGAAATTAAATTTTAATGATTGTGTTATTAATTGATGATTTTTTCCCCAAAATTTTTGTACAACTTTACATTCCCACCACATGTGGAACAGTGCCCCTTTACTTAATTTACATTTCCAGCACATTCTGGATGAATTTTTATTAATTTTTGCAATTCTTTCTGGAGTTAAATACCACCTTAAATAGATTTTGTAATAATTTTCTTTTATTAAGTTACTTTTAGAAAATTTTAAATATTTTGACCAAGCTTTTTCCCAGTCTTCCAATTGGATGTTATTTCCTATGTTTCGTGCCCAGGTAATCATCTCGGGTTTTATCAGCTCTTTTTCCATATCTAATTTCAATAAGATTTGATAGATTTTAGCTAATGTCTTGTAATTATTTAATTGTAATATTTTATCAAATTCGTTGTTTTTTTTTACTTCTCAATTCCTATTGTTTTATTGTCTTTTTTTAATCTTTCATTTAGTTGTCTATAAGGAAACCAATTACAGATTATCTGATCTTGTGAAAGTTCTTCTCTCGATTTTAGTTTCCATTTGTCATCTCTGGTTATTATTAGGTCTTCATAACATATCCATCCTTTGTCTCCCATCGTACATTGGTAGTTCTGAGAGGCACACATTGGCCCTCAGCTTTTTGGCAATAACATGCCCAAGTATGAGGCTGGTTACAATCCTTACACAGTTGGTTTTTACATCAGAAAATTGAGACTGCAACACTAGCTGGATTGTTTCACAAGTGAGAAAAATATTTGGGGTCTCCAGATCTGTTATTATGTGTGTCAGCTTTTCTTCCATATGGTTGAATTGGCAATTTTTTATAAAGCAAGGTATATTTTCTCATCTAGTTGTTCATTTGGAGTTTGTCCACATACCAGTTTTGAGTAAACATGAACAATGCTGAATGTCTGCTTCTCCATCTCTTGTCAGAAGCAGAAATGCCTCAACAGTATAATTCTGGGAGGGTCTTATGGGGGGCTAGTCTTTTGGGCATGTCTCAACATGTTGTTGTAAGCTTTACACAGACTTGAGCTAATCTTGTTTTCACCCTTAGATTCAACAATTCATTAGCCATGCCTGTTACCTCACTGCAAGGCATGGATTAAAAAAAAAATCAAAATATTCCTCCAAAGGTGATGGCACAGAACACAAAAGGCATGGATAAAAAAAGTCCCAAAATCTAGGACCACCTGCTGATGAAGAATTACGTAAAATTTGTGCTTAATAACATTAGTACTGTTTTGTTATTTTGGGGGGTTGTTCTTTCTGAAATGGTTGTCTATTCTCTATGCTTTGATTGGGAGTTTCTACATGGCAGGGGGTTGGACTGGATGGCTCTTGTGGTCTCTTCCAACTCTATGATTCTACAGAGCTGCTGTTTGCTGAAGACAGCCAGGGGGGCAATGATGAACATCTAAAAGTAGAAGTACATGGTGTGTGTGTGAGAGAGAGAGATAGAGAGAGAGGGAGGGAGGGAGGAAGAGGGGAGAGAGCTCTTAATACTTTTTGTTTTGTTTGATTTTAGAAAAAGCTATGAAAAGCAAAATGAAATGTAACAGGACAGAACCTCAGGATGCTGCAACACCTGCTTCTAAGAAGCAAAAGAATAATGAGCAAGCAACAGTATCTTGATGGCAACTTGTACCAACGTTTTGAAGCATGCAGGAAGAAAGCCTCAATATTATCCACCTGCCTTGTGGAAATGGAAAAGATGGTGGCCAAGGGTTGTGAGCTCCTTAGACGTGCTAAAGGCTATGAAGCCCATCTGTTGTGAGTGGACCACTCCTGCCACCTTGACTATTTCTCTCTTTTAGAATTTTATGTGACTGGCTTCATAGCCCTCATCACGTCCCGGTCTAATAACTATTAATAACACACTGGTAGTGTTTGTTCAAAATTCTCACACAGAGGCCAAAATAGGTTTTCATAAAACAGAAGATGGTTTTATTGTGTTTCAAATAGATAGGCATGGCTTCTTGGTTTTCAAACTTGTTAATAATATTTTCAGGTTACAGTTTCACTTGTATTGTACCTATTTCAAATACAATCCTTACGTTGTTTCTATGATTACATTCTAACCACACAGACACTCTCTACACTAGAGCTCTGTTGAACCACAAAGAGTTCTCCCCCCCCCCCCTTGACTCTTATCTTTGCACAACTTAGGGCCTTTGCAGACTGCTAGAAATAGTGCAAATTGAGTCCACTTTAACTGCCCTGGCTCACTGCTAGAGAATCATGGGAACTTCATTTTTTCTGAGACATTGAGCCTTCTCTGTCAGAGAGCTCTGGTGCCACAATAAACTACAGTTCCCATGATTCCCTAGTACTGAGTCAGGGCAGTTAAAGTGGATTCAATTTGCACTATTTCTGGCAATCGGCAAAGGCCCTTAGTCCCTTCAGGAACAATCCACAGCCTCTGGCTTAAGGTACTGCCTCACTGTACCTCCATCTAAGTCAGATCCAACTGACATTCTCGAAGGTTCCAAGCCTTCTTTTTTTCACTTCCTAACTGCCTAGCTCCCTAACTGACTATATCTCTCACCGGCTGAGCTATTTATCTCCTTCCAGCTGTTCTCTCATTGGCTGATTCCAGCTGTCTCAGGATTGGTCAGCTTCCTATGAAGTAATTTGGTGTATATTACTATGTATATGTTGTATGAAAGTCTACATAGTATGAAAGTCTACATAAAGTGGGCCTTTGTGTATACACCTTCACGCAAGAAGGCTTTAATTCAGATCTACACTGGTATTGGGTTCCAGGTTTCATGGAAATTTTCATATCAAACTCCCTGTCCACTTTTATAGAATATGTCTCAAAGAAGAATTGTCTTTAGAAACAACAGAAATGGTTTCACTGTATCATTAAAATCTCATGTTGTTCTGGGGCATTTTTGACCTCTAGATTCACTTTAAAGAACTATTACAAATGTTGCATATAATTTGACCCTTATTTTAACATTTTCCCACAGTCTGTTGGTTGGAAAAATTTTTCCAGTGCTGTTGAAATTACTTGTCTGTTTCATCTTGTATTCCATTTTATTTTCAGAAGTTATATTCTATGGATTTCAAATGCAACATAGCTTTAAGTTAGTGTTTTACTTGTGGGGCCCTGAATAGTCCTTTTTTTCTTCACATAGGAAGACTACACTGTTACAGAGTTTGAAGACTTCTGCATTGCACTCAGTAGAACTTATTAAAGATTACTGATGTAAGGAAGTGTTTGTAGAACTGAGTTGCTAATGCAGGAAAGAAAAGCACATCTGTGTTTTGCTTTTAAAGGCACAGATGTTTCTACAACAAATTGCTTTGTTATTTTTTTTTTAAATGAGCCGGTTTAAACTACTGTAATTACATATTTTTGCACTACATGCCTTTTTTATGATCCACAAAATATTTGATAAGTTCTTTGTACAAAAGGACTATCTTGTTTACTCTTCCAAGGACCAATGGGGGAAAGAAAATAGCTCTTTATCCTTATGTGTTGCACAAACCAAAACTGATATAACGCTGTAGAAGTGTGACTGACTGTTGGGACCTAAAACAACAACATTAACATTAGCTCTTGTGATACCTGAAAAGACTCTGTTTTCTTTCAGTAAAAACTTCCATCAGCTTCTGTTAGTTTCATAGAATCATAGAATCATAGAGTTGGAAGAGACAACAAGGGCGATCCAGTCCAACCCCCCTGCCATGCAGGAACTCCCAATCAAAGCATCCCTGACAGATGGCCATCCAGCCTCTGCTTAAAGACCTCCAAGGAAGGAGACTCCACCACACTCCAAGGGAGTGTGTTCCACAGTTGACCAGCCCTTACTGTCAGGAAGTTCCTCCTAATGTTGAGGTGGAATCTCTTTTCCTGGAGCTTGAACCCATTGTTCCGGGTCCTAGTTTCTGGGGCGGAAGAAAACAAACTTGTTCCCTCCTCAATATGACATCCCTTTAAATATTTAAACACGGCTATCATATCACCTCTTAACCTTCTCTTCTCCAAGCTAAACATCCCCAGTTCCCTAAGTCATTCCTCATAGGGCTTGGTTTCCAGACACTTCACCATTTTAGTTGCCCTCCTTTGGACACGCTCCAGTTTCTCCACATCCTTTTTGAATTGTGGTGCCCAGAACTGGACACAGTATTCCAGGTGAGGCCTGACAAAAGCAGAATAGAGTGGCACTATTATTTCTCTTGATCTAGACACTATACTTCTATTGATGCAACCTAAAATTGCATTGGCCTTTTTAGCTGCTGCATCACACTGTTGACTCATGTTCAACTTATGGTCTACCTGGACTCCTAGATCCCTTTCACACGTAGTCTCATTCAGCTAGGTGTCCCCCATTGTATATCTGTGCTTTTCATTTTTCCGCCCTAAGTGCAGTACTTTACATTTCTCTGTGTTGAATTTCATTTTGTTAGCTTTGGCCCAGCTTTCTAGTCTGTTCAAGTCATTTTGAATTTTGATCCTGTCTATTAGCTACTCCTCCTAATTTGGTGTTGTCTGCAAATTTGATAACTATACCCCCAGTACCGTCATCCAAGTCATTGATAAAGATGTTGAATAGCACTGGGCCCAGGACAGAGCCCTGTGACGATCCACTGGTCACTTCTTTCCAGGTTGAAAAGGAGCCATTGTTGAGCACCCTTTGTGTTCGGCCAGTCAACCAACTACAAATCCATGTAACAGTTACTTTGTCTAGCCCACATTTTACCATCTTGTTTGCAAGAATGTCATGGGGAACCTTGTCAAAGGCCTTACTGAAATCAAGATATACTATATCCACAGCATTTCCTTCATCTACCAAGCTCATAATTTTATATATATATAAAAAAGAGATCAGATTTGTCTGGCATGACTTGTTTCTCTGAAACCCATGTTGACTTTTTGTGATTATGGAATTACTTTCAGGTGTTCACAGACTCGCTGTTTAATGATCTGCTCCAGAATCTTTCCCGGTATTGATGCCAGACTAACTGGACGATAATTGTTGGGATCCTCTTTTTTTCCCTTTTTGAAGATGGGGACAATGTTTGCCCTCCTCCAGTCTGCTGGGACTTCTCCTGTTCTCCAGGAGTTCTCAAAGATTATTGCCAGTGGTTCTGATATTACATTTGCCAGTTCTTTTAGTACCCTTGGATGTAATTCATCTGGTCCTGGAGACTTATATTCATTTAGATCAACCAGGTATTCCTGTACTATCTCTTTACTTATTCTATGCTGAAATTCTCTGTTCTGTCCTCTGCTCTATTATCCTCAGGTTGAGCACGATTTGCCTTTTCTGAGAAGACTGAAGCAAAGAAGGTGTTGAGTAATTCTGCCTTTTCTCTGTCCCCTGTTAACTTTTTGCCATCCTCTCCACACAGTGGCCCTACCATTTCCTCCTTCTTCCTTTTGCTTCGGACATACCCAAAAAAGCCCTTTTTATTGTTCTTAACCTCTCTAGCAAGCCTGAGTTCATTCTGCACTTTAGCTTTTCTGACTTTAACCCTACACATGCTAGCTATTTGTTTGAATTCCTCTTTGGTGATTTCCTCATTTTTCCATTTCTTATACATGCTCCATTTAAAACTTAGTTCAGTTGAAAGTTCCTTAGTCATCCATCCTGGTTTCTTGAGGCACCTCCCATTTTTCTTCCTCATTGGAACTGTTTGAAATTGTGTCTTCAGTATCTCCCTTTTGAGAAATTCCCATCCATCTTGGACTCCCTTCTTTTTTAGTATTCCTGACCATGGGATCACCACCAGTATTTCTCTAAGTTTACCAAAATCAGCTCTCCTAAAGTCTAGAATGCGTGTCTGACTATGCCTGGCTTCTCCTTTCCACTGTATAATAAATTCCAGGAGAACGTGATCACTCCCACCTAAAGATCCAACCACTTGAACCCCATTAACTAGGTCATCCCTGTTAGTTAGGATCAGATCCAAAATAGCTGACTCCCTTGTTGCCTCTTCCACCTTTTGGACAATGAAATTGTCTTCAAGGCAAGTGAGGAATTTGCTAGACCTTGAGGATTTTGCTGAGTTTGAATTCCAGCAAACATCAGGATAGTTGAAGTCACCCATCAGTACTATATTTCTCCTTTCTGAGTTTGTGGTCATCTGTTCTAGAAAGGCATCATCCAATTCCTCTGCCTGAGTCGGGGGTCTGTAGTAGACTCCCACAATAACATCCCTGTTGTTTCCCTCCCCTTTAATTTTTATCCAGATGCTCTCCACCTGGCTTCCATGACTGATGTCCTGGATTTCTTCACTGGTGTAAATATCCCTGACATATAATGCTATTCCTCCTCCTTTCCTGTTTGGCCTGTTTCTCTTGAAAAGGTTATACCCCTGCATTTCTACATTCCAATCATGAGACTCATCCCACCAGGTTTCAGTGATGCCTATTATATCATATTTGCTTTGTTGTGCTAGAAGTTCAAATTCATCTTGCTCATTTCCCATGCTCTGTGCATTAGTGTAGAGACATCAAAGACCTTATGTCTCCTTTATTTGCTGCCTGTGCATGTTTTTTTGCCTCCCACTGTTGGGTCCCTGTACTGTTTGCCTTGTTTCCTCTATGACAGTTTGACTATTTTTTCCATTTCTTTTGTCGTCCAGGATGCTGTCTCCCTTCCCCACATAACTCAGTTTAAAGCCCTCCTGATCAAATTCTTGAGACTGTTGGCAAAAACGTTTCTTCCAACTGGCGTGAGATGCAGCCATCCCTTGCCAGGAGTCCGCCCTCATGGAACTGCAGCCCATGATCTAAGAATCCAAATCGCTCTCGACGACACCATCTGCGGAGCCAATTGTTGACATCTGCTATTTTCCTCTCTCTTCCTGGACCATGCCCTTCAACTGGCAGAAGAGTCGAGATGACAATCTGTGCCTCCATTTCTTTCAGCTTCTTACCTAGAGCCTTGTAATCCCTTTTGATGTTCTGAAGGCTGTGTCTTGCTGTGTCATTTGTTCCCACATGGACCAAAAGGAAGGGGTATTGTTCAGTAGGCTTGACTAGTCTTGTCAGCCTCTCTGTCACATCTCAGATCTTTGCCCCAGGGAGACAACACACCTCCCAAGACATCTTGTCAGGCCCACAAATCACTGCTTCTGTCCCCCTAAGCAAGGAGTCCCCCACCATGACCACACGCCTCCTCCGAGGCTTAGCAGTGACTGTTCCCTGTCGTGGAACTCCCAGGGTCCCCTGCTCTGTCCCTGAAGTCTGTCCATGCTGTTCTTTGTCGTCCTCCTTGATAAAGGAAAAAGCTTGAAATCGATTCTGTAGCTGCAAGCTCCCAGAACGACCCCTGGTCTCCTTACTTCTGCATGTGACATTCCTCCAGCTTTCTACCTCCTGTGTGTGTGATGTGACCTTCTCTTCCCCAGCAACTTCCTCTGTGTGGTCCCTATCCAAGACCGTTTGTTCCGTTCTGTCTAGGAAAGCCTCTCGCTCCTTAATATGTTGAAGTGTAGCTACCCGCGCCTCCAGCTGCTGTACTTTCCCCTCCAAGAGGGCTACCAACTTGCACTTGGGGCATGTGTAGTTCCCCACATCTGTAGGTAAGAAGACAAACATCCCACAGGTATTGCAGGTGATGGCAGCAGTTCCTTCAGTGTCCATACTAAGTCTTAATTAGTACCTGAAAGAGGATTACTGCTTTCCTCCTCAAAGAAAATCCCTCACTAACAACAGTGTTACAGTCTGCTGATGACCAGAACGTTTCAACAATTAGTAGTGGGTATGAAATTCGCATTCGCATTAGGCGCGCGGCTCTGGCAGCAGTTGTATAGAGCTAACTGGCTAGCCCACTCCCTATTGACTTGCAAATGCGACTCAACAAAGCCCCACCCGCTGAGTAACAGTCACACTGTCCCCAAGTGTTTTTAAAAAGAATTTAAAAACTCTCCCACTCAAAATGGCTGCCTGGAAACTGCTTTCTTCCTCTTTCCTAGGAGGAACTGGCCTAGAAAGTTTCCTTTACCTTCTCTTTTCCTGGCAGAAACTGCCTGCAAAGTCTCCTTCTCTTTCTCCTTTCTTTCAGAAACTGGCCTGGAAAACCTCCTCCTCCTCCTTCCCCTGTCCTGGCCAAACTGACCTGAAACTGGCCTCTGGCAGCAGTTGTATAGAGCTAACTGGCTAGTCCACCCCCTATTGACTCGCAAATGCAACTTCATTAGAGGATAGGAAAGACCTTGCCTGCATATTGGTGTAACAGGGACTGTCAGGGCCTTTGCAGACTGCTAGAAATAGTGCAAATTGAGTCCACTTTAAATTGAGGCACTGCCTTGGCTCAGTGCTAGGGAATCATGGGAATTGTATTTTTTTCTAAGACATTGAGCCTTCTCTGTCAGAGAGCTCTGGTGCCACAATAAATTACAGTTCCCATAATTCCCTAGCACTGAGCCAGGGCAGTGCCTCAATTTAAAGTGGACTCAATTTGCACTATTTCTGGCAGTCTGCAAAGGCCCTGAGAAGTGATGGGAAGGTGATTTATACACTTCTTCCCCAGTAACATTATGCTGAACCAATTTGTACTTTTATGGTTGCCTTAGGAACTCCTATAATGTTGATACTTTTGCAATTTTGAGTTTGTTTGAAGAAGGTGGGATAGAAATGTAAAGAATTAGTGTGTTAATAAATATGCTCTTCCTCATCATGCATGATGACAGAATTGCAATGTATGCTGCACATGTATTTAAGAGATAAGAAATAGGAAATTGGCTTATAGTAAGACAGATCATTGGTTTACCTAGACCAGTTTTGTTGATAGGGACTGTGAGTAGCTTCCCAGGGATTCAGAGAAATTTTTTTCCTAGCCCTACAAAAATAAATAAATAAAAAAATAAAATAAAATAAATGCTAGCAATTGAACCTGGAACCTTTTATGTACAAAGTATATAACATGAATTTATATGCTGGATAACTTATTTTATAAAAGGAACTGTGAGCATCCTAGGTTGCATCTGCATTGCAGAAATAATACAGAATGACACCACTTTACTGCCATGTCTCAATGCTATGGAATCATGGGATTTATAGTTTGTTGTGGCACCAGAGTTCTCAGAGAGAGAAGGCAAATATCTATCAAAACTACAAATCCCAGAATTCCATAGCATTGAGACATGGCAGTTAAAACTGTGTCAAACTACATTATTTCTGCAGTGCTGATGCAGACAGAGTCTTACAGAAATATTTTAGTTAGCAATCTGTTTATCCTGTGAGTTTCTTGAAAACTAACATGCATGATCTCTAAGCTTGTAAGTTGTGCCTCACAATCAAGGAGAGGTGAAGATCAGAATTAAAGTTGCTTTAATAATGTTTTACTACTGGTGAGAATTTAGAATTTAGTCATGACTCCTATTTGTGTCTCATGACCTGTTACAAGTAATAAATAGTGCCTGGGGCCTATTTTTAATCATGTTTCATTTGTTCTCTGGTACAACTTGGCTCAGAAAACTGACTCCTTTTTGATGGTTCACTTACAGTGGTGACAGGAGTATTGACCTTGTTTATTTAGAGCATATCATGGCCAGAAAATTTCAAGGCAATGTACATAAAACATTTCTATCACCATCCAAGAGGCAATATAGGCTGTCACCCAAAACGCGTTTATTGAAAAGTATATTGGGATATGGAGACAATGGCCTCATTCCAAAGAAAATGGTGAGTACCTTTTGTGACTGTTAGTGAAGATGAGCTTAGATTTGCCTTGATCAAATAATAGTTTCTGTGGTTCACATGGTGTACTTTACTCCAAGATTGTCAACAGTTATAACACCAGTTTCTATTGATCAAACTGGATGGGACTCTACTACTGTTTTGTTGTTAACTGCCCTCATGTTAACTTTGACTCACGGTGACCCTGTGAATGAGACATCTCCAAGACACACTATCCTCAACCCCTCTGCTCAGGCCTTGTAGGCTCAGAGCCACAGCCTCCTTGATTGAATCTATCCACCTGGTATGTAGTCATCCTCTCTTTCCCCTGTCCTCCACCTTTTCTCAGCATTATTGTCTTTTCTAGTGAGTTCTGCCTTCTCATGATGTGGCCAAAGTATAACATGCAATGATGTGTATGTTTATTGATAGTCTCCATGGGACTCAGCTGTGTCCTCAGCAACAAAATTTCTCCCACAGTGGTTATTTTCCTTGAAAGACAAGTCTCCATGTTCCTATCTACCAATTTCTTAGAGCTAGTTCTGTTCCCATCTAAATCTAAAGCCAGAGGTGTCTAAAGTAATGCAGTAGTAATGCAGTTTCCAGAAAATTTCTGAACCAATTCTCAGTGGTGTCACTAGGATTGCCATCACCCAGTGTGGTAACTCATGGCATCACCCATCTATTGATCTCCTCCCATATCACACCATACAGAATCCTTAGAAATATTTTTTGTACTATTGTAACTTATTAATCATAATTTCTGCATATCACTGACTGTATTGGTAATAGTTGTGACATAAACAACTGGCATAATTAAAATTGTACTTTTAAATCACAATATCATGCTCACAGACTAAATATATTTACATATACATAGTTTCCTATGCTTCAAGTGACAATTTGGAAAATGCAATATATATATATATATATATATATACAAAAATTAATTTTTGAAATTTAAAATTTTCACTTTTCAAAAAAGGGGGCCTCTCCTTTTTCCTCCCACTGAGCCTCACCCTATCTCTTCAGCATTTTAATGGAACATAGATGAGTGTCACAGCCTGTTTATGTCCCAATGCAGATGTCTGAGGAGCAGTGGTGTCACCTCCCCATTAGAGTGTCACCTGGTGTGGTTCACACTCCTGCACAATTTTAGTCACACCATTGCCAGTTCTGTAAATATAAGAGATTGCTAGATTGGAAGAAAGTGGAATTTTAGCACCTATTTCTTCACAGGAAGTGGGGGTAACACAATGCCTAGGTCAAGCTGTACCCATATCTTAAGCAGATAAATGAAGTCATTCTGAAGCAAATGCTCTCTAGCACAGTCCTTTCCTATGTCTCTCTGTCCTCCAGAAGCCCAGACACGAGTCATGAGGCAGGCAGGGGGCAATCTATAAATGTCTCCTTCATTTAAACATTTACAAACTAAGCTGTTTCCATCATAAATATGAAGCTGCTTCCTAACAATGAAGCAAAATCCTTAACTTCCAGGAGCTAAATTCAACAGGCAGCATGAAAAAGACATTGTAATTTCCTGGAATATAGACGTTGTAATTTCCTGGAATATAGCAAAATCCTTAACTTCCAGGAGCTAAATTCAACAGGCAGCATGAAAAAGACGTTGTAATTTCCTGGAATATAGGTGTTGAAACATGTGGAGCCTTTAAAGCAGTGGCTTTTAAATGGTGAAGGAGGACCCTCGGGGGGGGGGGGGGAGTTGCTGAAGGGAAGTGCAAAACTTTGGAGGCCCTGATCTCTCCTTCTCTTCCTCCTCCAATCTTTTTATATGTAAAATTTGCATGTGTTGAATTAAATATTGAATTTACATGCTGTATATACTCATGTATAAGTCTAGAAATTTTAGTAAAAAAATTGACAAAATAAACCTGAGTCAACTTATCTACGGGTCAACATATGTACTATACTTTAACTTGTATTTAAATAGGAACCTTCCCTTGGTGAAATTCAAGAGTGTTCTCTCTTCTGGAAGCACTTACCCTGCTCTGCTCTCTCATTCATCCAACCTTTAGTGTGAGCATAAGCAGTTATGCCTGCTGGAATGTTGTAAGTTCTTCGGCATCATTTTCCTTTGCTTCACCCATGTCACATACCCTTAAGTTTTACCTTTGACTTATCCATGGGTCATAGCAAAATACATAATTTTGGTCCCCAAACCTGTTCTCGACTTATACATAAGGTTGACTTATAGTTGATTATATATAGTAAATAAAACTCTTCTAATTTGAAGAATATTATTTCCCTATAAAATGTTAAAATATGAATATACATGACCATGTGAATGAAAATATGCACACTAAATAAAGAAAATATTTTATACATATGCTATGATGAGTGAGGTGTGTGACTTCCATGTGTAGATGTAAAGGTGGGGTCCCAAGTGTAAAAATTTGAGTACCACTGCTTTAAGGGAAAAGAGGGGGACAGAGAGAGAGATCGCAACACTAATTAATGATGAGGATTTAAATTTCCCTACTCTGGTTTTACTCTGAGGAGCTAATCATTCAGACCGTGATGGATGAAGCATTCAAAGTAAAGGGCCCTATTCATATTCTTTTAATCTCAAGATTTTTCCATTTCAAACACTAAGAAATTTGTAGATTTTTTTTTTTTTTAAATCAGAGAATGAACTAAAATGAAATTCCCATGTATCTCTAGTTAGAGATTCTAAAGGCAGTGTAACTTTGGCTGCCTGGTTCACCTTGGCTTCTGGTCATTATAGCCACTACATTGGTTCTGTGTCTGCTCAGTTTACGTCAAGGTACAAATGCCTTCTTGTACCCATAGATGAAGCAAGGGGAGAAGCAGTCAACAATATTTTGTACTCCTCTTTATACATGTGCAGATTGTATTTACTACTAACAGAATTTAAAATTAATGAATTGCAGTATTTCATGCACACAAAGTTTAGTATGCAAAGGGATCTATAACTATTTTACATTTATGGAAGAAGCTTAGAACATTTTCTGTGTAATTCCTTTTCCTCTTATTCAGTAACCCATGGGGCACCATTCAGCATGTGATTTTCTGACATTTTGAAAAAATTAGCCATACTAATGATAGCAACTTCAAAGAAAAAGGGAAGGAAAGGAGTTTCAGGGGGAGTTGTCATTATGACCATTCCACTCTACACAACCATAAGGGATTAGAATTATGCCCTAGCCCTGGTCTTCCATGAGTTGGAGGAAAGATCTGAAGAGGGTGGCCTGCTCTCTGTGTAAAAGCTCTCCACATCCATATAACCTTTATTGTTCAAGTCTTTAAATCACAGTCTAAGAACACAGAGTAATTGCTTTCTCTATACCTTTTAACATAAGACTGTAATTACACAGGGATAGAATTTGAAGATACAGCCATGTTAGTCTGTAGAATCAGTATGTAGAGAGATCTTATAGCACCTTTGAGACTAACTGGAAGAAAGAAGTTGACAGTATAAGCTTTCATAGGCTAAAGTCTATTTCCTCATATGAATTTGGTGGAGTGGAAGCCAGGGACGGACACATATATGCCATTGGTATGTGAGAATGTCAATTCAAATTCAAAATCCTTTATGTATGGAAATGAAGTGGCAAGCCCAGTTTTAACGATGGTCACTTGTGAACAAAGGCATTGGGAACTAGCCTTTGTGTGTGGTGATGAAGTGGAAAGACCACTTGTTCTTAACAAAGTAATGAGTAGTCCAGTTTCTGATTAGCAAATCAGATACTGGTAATTTGAATAGCTAGCTTGAATGTATGGTTATACTATTCACTTTCTATATCTTGTAAAACTGATTTCCACCAGAGCTAGGAAAAAGATTCTTTTTTTTTTAACTACAGCTCTTGGAATTTACTGATTAATACAAAGTTTGGAAATTGCAATCTAAAAAATAACCATTGCAAGCTCTGATTTCTACCACCACTAAAGTGGGAGAATATAAAGATATGTTTCAATTATATTGTATTTGGTAACAAAGACCCCCCGATAGGTCCGGAGGGGTCCGCTGTTGCACTGGACATTTTGAAGGCTGACACCACAATTGGTTGGGAGGGCTGGAAGTCCCGCTCTCCCTTCACCTCCCAACCAATCAGGGGGATCCCGCAAAATCCCCCAGCAGCCCGCATAATCTCGTGAAACTGGACAGTCTCACAAGATTTCAGGTGGGATTTGGGGGATTATTTAATCCCCCACGGCCATATGGAGGCAGCCATTCTGAGCTTCGGCAGCCAAGAGAGAGCATCAGCTGCGAAGTGTTTGGAGAGCCAGTGGGCTTCTTGGGGCCTGGTCTTGGTGGTGAGACTGGTGCCAAAAAAGGTCCCTGCTTGCAACTTAGGAGCACCTGGGGGGCTTATTTTTTCCTCTCCAGCTTGCAGCCCACGGGGGGGGGGGAGGTTTCTGTCCCTGCTTGGGGCTGTTAAGGCCATCGGGGGCCTAGTGAGTGGTGAGGTTTTTTTCCTTGTTGGTCAGTGACCCGTGGAGGGTTTATTGTCCCTGCTTGGGACTGTGTGGGTGGTTTTCATCCCTGCTTGGGACTGGTTATTCTAGAGGGCTTTTTTTTTTTTTTTTTTTTTTTGCCTTATTGGCCTGTGACTTGTGGATGGTTAATTGTCCCTGCTTGGGGCACCATAAACAGCTTTTGTCCCTGCTTGGGGCACTCTAGCTACTGGGGCTTACTTGATTTAAAAGAGGAATCTTCCTCATTGGTCTTACACTTATTGAGGGCTTCTAGCCCTTGCTTGGAATGCTACAATCCAGGTGCTTGGTAATTAGAGAGAAGGGAACTTTTGCCATTATGTCACAGAGCAAGTCCCAGTCCAAGTGGTATGTGGCGCCTGCTGGATCTAGCACCGGCCAGTCGGCACCTAAGCGTTTGGCCAAGGCCCAGGGTAGGGAGGATGAAATTGTTGCCCACTTGGCCCAGTTGGGACGTACAATGCAAGCTTGTGTGACTGTGTGTGAGCAACTAGCTCAGAGGGGGGTGCAGGGTGGTAGTTCTGGAACCTTGTTCCTTCCAGCCTCGAGCTCAAATGAGGAGCAAATGGTGGGGCTACAAACTACACAGGTGCAGGAGGTACCCTCACCTGGTATGACAGTGGGAAACACATCATGTGGTCCTGTAGATGCTCCAGCTATGGAGGGCGGGCAGCCAACTGTAGCTGACATGATGGAACTTATGAAAAAGGGTCCAGGTTTGGTGCAGCAGGGAGCAGCAGCCTCTGCATCTGCACAGCCTACATTGGCTGATTTGTATAACATGGTACAGTGGGCGGTGGTTTCAGGCCAGACCAGTGGGCCAGCTGCTGAAACTTCTGAGCCACCAAGCAATGTGGTGGGAGGTGCTTCCTCTACCCTGAAGCATAACAGCTGAGCCCTGGTTGCATCACACTCTGTTGGAGGTGCTCAAGCGTCAGTGGATATCCCGCAGCAGCCGACGGGCTCAGGTGCATCTACCTTACCTATCTCATTAGGGTCTTGGCCAGCAACAGTGTGGGCACCTGGTCTCCAAGCTGGCCAGGGCAGCAAAACTGAGTATTCACCCTCAGTTTCTCTGAGCACACCCTCAGCGGTGGCTGGGGCAATTCAGACTCAGGAAGCAAAGGTCCAGGTGGAGCAGCCCTTGGTGGGCAAGGTAGGTACAACTAAAGGAGCTGTTACAGTAGGAGCCTTAGATCAAGTGGGGATGGAAAGAATGGCTGATTGCAATCCTTATGCAGGTATGTCCACTCCTTTAGGCTCCCATCTCCCACTTCCAATGAAGGAGCAGATTTGGAGGGGTGAGTTTATTGATCTTTTTTCTTTAACATTCCATGATCCAGAACCAAGAATTATGGTGAAAGACAGAGTTGTATTTAGTCTACCTAAGGAGTTTGAGGCACACAAGTGCCCGAAGTTAGAGAGGAATTTTGTTAATTGGATAATGGGCTTTACAATTTATAGGGGTATTATTGAGGAGAGGGAGACCTTAAGGTCTCCAGATTTATTCAAATATCAGGAGATAATGATAAAGGCATATACTAATTGTCATTTTAATTCAAGAGGGTCTGCTTGGCTTCAGTATGACGAGTAGTTTCTGATGCGGGCTGCTTTAGATCCTTCCATGTCATGGCAGCACGTACAAACAGAGTTATGGGCAGACGTCATGGTTGGTGACTCCCCTTTGAGCAGGTGTGACAAAGGCTTCGTGCCTATGGTAACTCAGCCAAGAGGGCAGTATGCAAGGCCTAGCACGGGGGAAAAGAGATCACTAGGAGTCTGTTGGGAGTTTAATGCAGGTAAGTGCAAGCGGCAGACCTGCAGATCTGAACACCGCTGTAGCACCTGCGGAGGGAATCACCCTGGCACTTCCTGCTTTAAAGGTAAGCAGACCGGAGCTGAAGCCGCCCTTCAGGCAACCCCAGCTGGAGGTAAAGGCACCAACACCCATTAAGTTGAACGTTTTAACTGCTTGACTGGGGGTTTATCCTAAGCAGGATTCCACCCAGTACTTACTTGATGGTTTTACATATGGTTTTCACATTCCATATGCTGGTTTAAGAGTTTATCATTTTGCACCTAATGCACATTCAGTGAGGGAGTAACTGGGGATTGTTAGGGATGAGCTGGCGAAAGAGCTGGCAGCAGGGAGGATATCTGGGCCCCATAAACAATTGCCAATGCCAACATTATGGTTGTCACCCCTGGGTATGGTTCTCAAGAAGACACCAGGTCAGTATCATTTAATTCACAATCTTTCTTACCCCAAAGGGGAGTCTGTGAATTATGCTATTGACCCAGCTTTGGCATCTGTGAAATATGCATCATTTGACTCAGCAGTGCAAATGGTTAGAGCTTTGCGCAAGGGAGCTCTTTTGGCAAAATATGATATAAAATCTGCCTTCAGGTTACTTCCAGTACACCCTGAAGATTTTGACTTGCTGGGCTTCCAATTTGAAGGAATGTACTATTTTGACAAGGCGATGCCAATGGGTTGTTCTATTTCTTGCTCGGCTTTTGAGAAATTTAGTACCTTCTTGCACTGGTGTGCAGTTAAGAGGTCTGGCAATTCTGCAATTACACACTATTTAGATGACTTCCTGTTTGCTGGGCCCCCCAGCACGACAATGTGCCAGGACACTTTGTCAGCTTTTCAAATTTTGATGGACGAGATGGGAGTCCCTCTGGCTAATGAGAAGACGGAGGGCCCTGCTACCATTTAACCTTTCTGGGCATTGAGCTTGATACAATTGAGAGTTTATCCCACCTCCCAAATGAGAAATTGGACCTAATGAGACAACAGGTAAGGGTAATGAGAGGTAAGAACAAGGCCATGTTGCATGAATTTCAATCTCTAACAGGTTTGTTGAATTTTGCTTGCAAAGTGGTAGTTCCAGGATGGCCTTTTTGTGCTTGCCTATACAATGGCATGAGGGGAGTGTCTTCCCCACATCACCACATTTGTATTAATAGTGGGATATGTGATGACTTGAAGATTTGGGATTAATTTCTTGATGAATTCAATGGCATTTCATTCTGGAGGAGCGAAATGCTCATAAAGGCAGATTTTCAGGTTCATTCTGATGCATCTGAAGCCCATGTTTTTGGTGTATACTGGAAGGGGCACTGGGCGATGGGGAGTTGGCCTCAGGCTTGGGTGAGTAATGGTTTGACAAGAGATCTTACCTTTCTCAAACTGTTCCCTATTGTGGTTCCAGTTTATCTTTGATCAAAGCAATTTGTCCAGAAAACTGTTTGGTTTTGGTGTGACAACCAGGCGGTCGTTCATGTTATCAATTCACAGAGCTCTAAATCTCCAAGGGTGATGCTGTTGGTCAGGTCTATGGTATTACAGTGTTTGAAATATAATGTCTTGTTTCAGGCATGCTACGTGCCTGGCTTATTGAATCCCCTGGCAGATGCCCTTTCACGTTTTCAGTTTTGCAGGTTTCAAGAGCTGGCTCTGGAAGCAGCAGCACAGCCTGTGATAGTGCCAGCCCATCTGTAGAGCCTTGGAGGATAGAGATCGAGAGGGCTATTCTGCACTCCGTTGCCCCTTCCACATGCAAGTCATACCAGCTTGCAATGCAAGCTTTTAGACAGTTTTTGGTGGATGTGGGAGAAATTGAGGTTTGGCCCTTGGGGGTGGAGGTTATACTTTGCTTTGCAGTGCATCTCAGACAGTCTGGGTTGTCTCCGGTTACCATTAGGGGGAGGTTGGCAGCCCTGGCATTTTACTCCCGGGCAGGGGGGGTTACGGATCCTACTATAGATTTTAGGGTTCGGAGGGCTTTGGAGGGATGGTCTAGGGAGCTCCATGTGGCACGTGATACCTGCATGCTGGTGAAGGATGCAATCCTTACACAGATTTGGCATTCCCTCCAAGTGGTGTGCTCCTCGCCTCAGGAGGTTACCTTATTTCGGGCTGCTTTTTCTTTGGCCTTTTTCGCTGCTACCAGAATTAGCAAACTTGTCCCTAGCTCTCACTTTGATACGTCAGGCAGGGTGCTCTTGTTAACTGATGTTCAAGTTTTAGAGCAGGGCCTACATTTGTGTTTTAGGCATTCAAAGACAGATCAGTTGGCTAGGGGTCAAACCATGGTCTTGTCCAGGGCTCCCAATGGCAAGATTTGTCCAGTATTGGCCTTGTCAGATTACCTCAGGTTGCAGCAAGCATTGTTGAATTGTGATGTTGATGGATGTATGGCAAAGAGTCCATGAAACCAGTCACCAAGACCCAGGCAGCTTCAGCAAACTCCTTGTTTTATTGCAAAAATCAGCATGAGCAAAAACAGATAATAATAACAATAATAGCATTTTCACCTTAGCCAGAATGGCTAAGCAGGAACAAAACTTTAACTGCTACATTTTTAAAGTTAGTCAATCTACAGCATCAGCAAAAATATTGTTAGTTAATCCATTTAGCTTGAAGGTTTGAAAAGAAATAAAAAGCATTTTCAGAGTCACAGTCCCAACCCACATCTCTCCACCTCTTTGGTTGTAGCCTTTTCAGACTGATTGGTTGATGTTTCATGACGTGTGTTAGCCCAACCTCTAATTTCCATATTACATCATGTGACTGCCGTTCCCAAAACATCCTTTTGTTATTGAAAACCCCTTGTGTAAATAAAACTCATTCTCACAGAATTTCAGCTTGTTAACTGATTTGTTTTGACTAACACACACCTGTGGAGCTGGGTGTTGTGAATCTAGCCTCAAAAAAACAGATTTTCTCAGCAAGGAAAAATACAGACACACATCTTTACATTTCAACATTTTAACATTGACTATATATCCCATCAAAACCTGACAAGCATCCCCTGGTTACTTGTTTTTGCATGTCTCGGGCCTTCCGTTGAGACAGTTTTAATTTCGAGTGTTGTTGCGGGAGGCTCTGAAGCATGCAGGTTTGCCAGCAGCCCAATTCTCTTCTCATTCTTTTCGGATCAGAGCTGCGACAGCTGCAGCAGCTCACAGCCTAAGTGATGCTGCAATCCAACGTATTGGGCGATGGTGCTCTGGAGCATTTAAATCTTACATTCATCCTTAGTCTGGTTAGATGTTGCTTTCTAATACCAGAGGGCTGGTGCATTCCTGCATTCATGTTATAATGTGTGTTTTCTGTTGAGCAGGTCAAGAACAGGGTGACGTCTGGATTGTCAGTCACAGCTTGGTCTTTTGGGCCGAATGGCACATTATCTAGTCAGGCCAAGATCCAAGCTTGGGTCTGGAGCAAATTGGGTGCATTCACTGGTTTGGGCAGAGAGGCATGCTATGGGGGGCCCTTCTTTCACATATCATTGAGTTGGCTGCTACCTTCCCACCTCCCCAGATTCTACTCATTCACCTAGGTGAAAACAACTTGGTTACAATTATCGGATTGCAGCTAGTCAAAAGGATCATGGTGGACATACAGGAAGTACGATGACAATTACTAGGGACTGTTATTTTATGGGCCAAGCTCTTGCCATGACGAAATTGGCGTGGTGCAAGGAAAGACTCTGCTATTAACACGGCTCGTCACTGGGTGAATAGAAGTGTTTTGAGGAGGTTGGAAGATTTGGGGGCATTCTGTGTAATGCATGATCAAATCAGAGTCGATTTGCCACATCTGTACAGGGGAGACAGGGTTCATCTCTCCCCGGTAGACTGTGATGTATACCTGGATTCCATTGTTTCTCATATTAAATGGGTCCTACTTTGTGTGGGAGGGAGGAGGGGATGCCAACCTAGGCTGGCCCCCTCCTGTGGCAGGCAGGGACTCCCCCCCGGGGATAATTGGATATCTGAATTTACAATATTTGGTCATTTAAGAGGGATGAAGGGTTTACAACATCAGCTTAAAATTGTTTATATGTTTATCAACTTGTGTGAGAACCTTCTTGACATATGCTTTGTGGGAGGTGTGACTTATCCCTGATGGCTTGACTTGATTAAGATGAAGATTGCAACAGGTTTTATGGCATGCACACATACACATGTGTCAAGAAGAAAGTTATAATCAAGTGAAGAATTTTTGATGTAATGTTATTGTTTCAGACCCTGTACAAATGAATAAAGTTATGGCCATTTTGTTATCCATAAAATGGCATTCGGACTTCTTTGTGCCAGTGCAAAGACCCCCCCGATGCGTCGTGAGGGGCCCACTGTTGCACCGGACATTTTGAAGGCCGACACCATGATTGGTTGGGAGGGCTGGGAGTCCTACCCTCCCTTCACCTCCCAACCAATCAGGGCGATCTCGCGAAATCCCCCAGCAGTCCACATAATCTTGCGAGACTGGACAGCCTCACAAGTTTTCGGGTGGGATTTGGGGGATTATTTAATCCCCCGCTGCCACGTGGAGGCAGCCATTCTGAGCTTCACCAGCCGAGAGACCCGATGCACCCACCTTCGGCTTTGCATGTTGTTTACTACCCTCAGGCTTTGGCTGGTCGCCTTCGGGGGCCGGGAGGGAATTTTCCCATAGTTATTGTAACTTGGGTTTTTCACCCCCCTTGAGGATACTGTAGTTCTGATTTAGAATATGAAATAATTGGTATTGTCATTTAGCTGTTAATAATTGGAGCATGACTGTTTGTTGTATGTTCCTTGATCACTGATTTTGGCACAACTTGGAACAGGGTCTTTTAGTTAATTATTGCGTGATTGCCTTGTCTCGGCTTGGGCTGGCAGGGAACTCCCCCCCCCCCCCCCCAGGGAATAATTGGATATCTGAATTTACAATATTTGGTCAGTTAAGAGGGATGAAGGGTTTACATCATCAGCTTAAAATTCTCTTACATCATCCATCTTAGAGAGTATGTCAAAATTTGGACGGGGGGATGATTTGTTCATATGTTTAGCAACTTGTGTGAGAACCTTCTTGACATATGCTTTGTGGGAGGTGTGACTTATCCCTGATAGCTTGACTTAGATAAAGTTTGCAACAGGTGTTATGGCATGCACACATACACATGTCAAGAAGGAAGTTATAATCAAGTGAAGAATTTTTGATATAAAGTTATTGTTTCAGACCCTGTACAGATGAATAAAGTTGTGGCCCTTTTGTTATCTATAAAATGGCATTCGGACTTCTTTGTGCCAGTGCAACTAAGTAGCAGCACAGAGTATAAGTCTGATAAAGGCAAGGACACTAGTGATATTTTAAGGTTCTCTGGCTGATCGTGTAAATATTGTAATTAGTGTTTTGTAACTATTTATATCCAGCATCTAATCCTTTTATATGTGTCTCCCCTTGTATTTGAGTTCCTGAGGTTGCACTGCATTCCATCCTGAATAATAATAATAATAATAATAATAATAAGTTTTATTTTCTAACCCACCCCTCTGCAAACCAACCGGGGTGGCGTACAACAGATTAAAACAATACAAGGATAAAACACATCACCAAATACTCCCCTAACCCTTTCCCTGAGTTAATAAATGCCAGTTGGTGTATTGTTAACTCTATCTAAAGTCAGATTTCTGTGAGAGGTTATTGCTTATTTCCCATCACACAATGAAGATGACTTTATATCATCATTACACCAGCTGACATTTTCTAATTATTTTATAGTATTTCATCATAGCT
The DNA here is from genome assembly GCA_026167975.1 of Phrynosoma blainvillii. NCBI lineage: Eukaryota > Metazoa > Chordata > Lepidosauria > Squamata > Phrynosomatidae > Phrynosoma > Phrynosoma blainvillii. The sequence continues at coordinate 273,873,266 of JANUYF010000003.1, forward strand.
ACTTCTTTCTTAAATTATGCTGTTCTCTGTTTTAGTCCAATTTGTTACTTATTTCAGATTGTTATTAAGCCTATGAGATGGAGTAGTTAGTGTCAAACTAAAAGAGTGGCTTAACTCATAAATGAAGCTCAGAGAGTGAGCCTGGACAATAATTATGTGTCAGTGTAACCCACCTTGCAGGATTGTTGCCAAGATAAAGGATAACTTTGTACATTCCATAATGCTCTACATTAGGCAGACTACAAACATAATAAGGCAAACTACAAACATAATAAATCTATAACAAATAAGGGTATTTTTTTAAAAAAAATCTGATATTAGTAGCTATGATTGTTTTATATGTAAAATATGTAAAAGTATGCATTACTTTTTTCCTGATTCTGAGAAGCAGGGAGAAAACAATGATAATCATTATTTTTCTCATCCTTTGTGAGAGACACTAAAAGCTAGATAAGACCAGATATAATTTATTTTTACAATTTCAAAGAATGAATAAGATTAACAAAGATATAAAGATCTACTATTATGTCAGTGAATAAGTAATGAGAAGATTTTGTTGTTGTTAAGAGCCCTTGAGTCGACCTTGACTCATGGTGATCCTATGTATGAGAGATCTCCAAGACTCCTTGTCTTCCACTGCTCTGCTTAAGTTTTGCAGACTCATGCTTGTGACTTCCTTGATTCAGTCTAACCATCTAGTATGTAGTCTTCTTCTCTTTCTACTGCTCACCTTTCCCAGCATTATTGTCTTTTAAAGTGAGTCATGGTTTCTCATGATGTGGGTAAAGTGCCTCAATTCAGTCATCTTGGATTTCAAGGAGAGATTACGCTTGATCTGTTTGAGAACTCATTTGTCTTTTCTGCTGTGCATGGTATCTCAGCACTTTTCTCCAGTACCACATCTCAAATGAGTTTATTTTCTTTCTGGTAGCTTTACTCACTTTCCAGCTTTCGCATCTGTACATGGTGATGGGGGAATATAATGGCTTTGATGATTCTAATTTTAGTGCTCAGTTGCATATTTTTACACTTTAGGACAGGGATAGGCAACCTTTCTCCTTTAAGGGCCGAGGGACTTCAGCTCCCAGAAGCCTCAGCCATGTTGGCCAATAGTTCCATGTTGGCCAATAGCTCCTGGAATTCTGGGAGCTGAAGTCCCTCGGCCCTTAAAGGGGAAAGGTTGCCTACCCCTGCTTTAGGATCTTGTCTAGTTCTTTCATAGCTGATCTTCCAATTCCTAGTTTTCTCATTATTTCTTGGCTGCATTCTCCATTCTGATCTGTTAGCAGACATCCTCCATTTTTCCTGTATATTTTAGCCATGTGGAGTTCCCTATGACCCCAGCCTGACCCTTGGGAGCTGGCAGCCATAATCCCCGAGACATGAGGTCAGGTAAGCAAGCTAAAATTGCTTAAGACCACTAAAGATTTCCTGGACAGGCAGGTTTTGGGAGTTGCCCTTGGGAATATTCCATTATATTGGAAAAGATGCCTAATGGTGTTTGTTTGTTTTAGTCTCACACTTAATGAGGCAGTGATTAGTTTTGATCGCACCCATTTTCTCTAGCTTCCCTTTCTTGATAGTTTTGAAACCAAATGCATTGTTTAGACTATGCCCAGACTTAAGTAAACAATAGTAAACCACTCAAGCCTTTGTCCACCTATTATCTAACTCATTGCAAGAAGGCAGAATTTCCCTATAAGAACCCCGTGCTACCTTGGAAGTGCATGCTGAATCTCTGTCGGTCTGTGCTCTGAGTTCCCACGACTCCCTCTCTTGCTGGTCATGCCCCTTCCACGGAACTCATCCTCATTCTCCACCAGAAGCCCAGAGGAGTCTCTCAGGTGTGAGTACATCTCCCTCTATCCTGGTTTCCCTCTTGCCTCCCCTGCTCTTGCTCTTTTCCGCTCATTCTTCTAGTGTGTGTGTGTGCATGTGTGTGCTGCATTTGGATGTTTGCTTATTGTTGTCAAATAAACATTTTAGACCTAAATTGGAGTTTGGTCCATTTCAGTGTCTTCCCTAGCCAGAATTCTCACGTCTCCCATAGACAATTGGATAAGATCTTAGAAGCAAAGTTGGGCGCTTCCCTCTCATTTGAGCTAATTATGAATTCCCCAAAATTAGGGCTTGGTTTCTCAACAGATCCAAGTTATAGGAAATCTTTTGTTGTGCATGGCAGTTTTTAATTTTTTTTATTTTATTTACAAACAAAACATGACAACAAATAGTATACTAAAACAACAACAAATAAAAATAATGTCAAACAATAAAGCCTCAAATGTGGTTATTTCACTGAAAAAGCAGAAATTAAACCATAACCCCAAATAATTTCCTGGAAATTATAGAGAAAAGGTGTGTTCAGAGATCCTGGAAAATATATTTCCATAAAAAATTAGATATGATTGGGGGATGTCTAGAAACCAAGTGCTACTGCATGTATTCAATAAGTGGATGCCAAATCATGTGGAAGGTCAATCCAGATTGTAAGGGTATGGGAAATCTTTTAACTATTTTGATTTCCTCATTATCTAGGTTGAATTTATGTACATCCTCCCTGGTCATTATTTTTGTTTTCTTAATGTTCAGCAACAAGCCTGTCTTCTTTAACTTTTTTTAGTAATTGTTCCAAGTTTATGATATTTTCTCCTAGAAGTATGATATCATCTGCATAGCTTAAGATTGTTGATGTTTCTTCTTCCTATCTTCACTCCTTCTTGCTCTCAGTCTAAATCTGCTCTTCATATGATATTTTCTGCATACCAATTGCGCAAATAGAGTGACAGAATGCAGCCCTGTCTGACCCCTTTGCCAATTGGAAATTATTTTGTTTCATCATATTTTGTTCTAACAGTAGCCTTTTGCCTTAAGTACAAGATATCTCATCAGGACTATTAAATATAGTGGTGTTCCCATTTCTTTAAGAGCATTCCATAGCTTTTCATGACCAAAGGCTTTGCTATAATCTGTAAAAAACATGCTGATTTTCTTAATAGCACAAATATTAGACTTCCTGACAATAAATGAATAAAAAATGCTGCTGTATTATAAATTGACTTACCATATAGTCTGTAGTCTATTATACAACATATTTGATAATAAAATCATTTTTGTGATTATTTTTTTCTGATAGTTAATGTTGACAATTACTGCTCATTTTTAATGAGTTCTTGTAATAGATTTTCTTGTTGGATTTTTATTTTTTAAAAAATCACTTTCTGCTGTTTTTACTTAAAGGTTTTATCCTATGCATTTGGAGGGAGAAAACTTTTTTTTTTTTTAAGAAAATGAAAAGTGGTATTCATGAAGATTAGGTATAAAACTGAACAAATAGTATGATCCTTTACCAAGCATATTATATTTTATAAAACATAGGGCCTGTACAGACTGCCAGAAATAATCCATTTTGAGACCATTTTAACTGTACTGGCTCAGTACTCAGGAATCACAGGAAGTGTAGTTTATTGTGGCACCAGAGGTCTCTGACAGAGAAGGCTCAATGCCTCAGAATAAACTACAATTCCCATGATTCCCTAGCACTGAGCTAGGGCAGTTAAAGTGGTCTCAAGCTAGATTATTTCTGGCAGTCTGTAAAGGCCTTTAGTGAGATATTTAAGACTGGCTGAATACTTTGGAACGTTAACAGAGGCTGAACTTATATTAGGCAGAGTAAGACAGTTGCCTTGGGCAGGTGATTTTGTGTATTTAGAAAGGCCATCAAAATTTGCAATATTCTACTGTGCAATCCAATGATTCCTGGGACAATATCCTAGAAACCAAAAGAAAAATGTGGCATTCTAATCAGTTATGTGGTATCATTAACACAAACCTCATTTTTGCTAACAATTGCTAACAGTTCCTCATTTTTAGCATTAACAAAAGCGCGACATCCAGTGCAGTTTTGATTATACAAGAGGAGTAGTTGTACACCTGCTTGCATGACCTCTTTTACAAACAGTTATGAAACCACTTGTGCAGCCTCTTGTACTTTGCATAACCACTTGTATGACAGTATAATCCAATGCAACTGCATTAGTGGGGATTTTCACTCTGGTAGAATTAAGATGGATTTGAACTGGTATCTCCCTCTCCAAAACTAATCCATGAAGGGAAAACTCTGATCTGCAAAAAAATATCTCCTTTTTGGAGACATATTTAGCCATTAGCATTCTAAGTCTGGTGCTCCAGTGGCAAAAGAGGTAAAGGGGAAGATCAGGGCTATAGTGACAACATACTAGCAGAGGCTTTGTGTCCAGAGTTTTCCAATCCATGGCCAAATTCCCAACTCTTGATTAGAAAAAGCTGGAGTCCTGCTGCTGTTCGCTGCTCCACTATTAACTAACAGCAGCTGAGGCTCCTCCTGAGGTTTGGCAGCTGCTAGATAGTGGAAAGACATACACACTAAACACTGCTGTAGGATATCAGCCATTGTTTGTCCCCAAGCAATTGTTAACCAAAGGCATACTGTCTCTGACAAATATTCTCAAGCACAGAAGCTGTCTTTTTTGTAGCCAACTATGGCATTTTATTTGAGTTATCAAAACACATAGCACAACTGAAAGTTTAGTTACTGCCAGTTTGGTGGTTGTGGTGATAGCTAATGTGTTTTCCCTTCTACTCAATATGTGTTATTTACTGACATTGAACAATGTTAGCTTTCCCATTTCTCCAGTTTGGAAAGAATCTTTTTGGATGAGTTTTTACTGTTCTTAATATTTTGGAATCATTCTGAAATGGGGCTGTTTCATTATATATGTTCTGCTTTCAGAACATATTCAAGTCTTGAAAAGCAATGGTCCTATAACACATTGTAATAAGAACTTGACCTTGGGTAATTTATAGTTAGCTCAAAAATAATAAATAGGATCTGAACCCATTGTATGCAGGGGGATAGAGGGAACAGTTCCTGAAGAGACAGCATTTTTCCAAAAGAATGATGGCAAATGGCAGTTCTCCCCTCAATCAATGTCTCGAGGTGGTAATGGACTGGATGAGGAAAAAACAACTCAAGCTGAATCCAGACAAAATAAAAGTACTTACAGTAGGGGCCCCCAAACCAGGTATTGGGTTGCAACCTCCAGTCCTGGATGGGGTTACACTCTCCACTAAGGACTGTGTTCGCAGTCTGGGGGTACTCCTAGATTCATCGCTTCACATGATAGATCAGGTGAATGTGACAGTCACAAGCATCTGTTATCAGCTTCGGCTGATATGCCAGCTGTGCCCTTTCCTGGAAGTAAGGGACCTGGAAACTGTAGTACATGCACTGGTAACCTCACTACTCAACTTCTGCAATGTGCTATACATGGGGCTACCCTTATACCTAACTGAGAAACTACAACTAGTACAAAATATTGCAGCCAGATTGATCACTAGAACATCAAGGAGTGATCATATTACACCTGTTTTGAAATCTCTCCACCGGCTGCCTGTTGGTTTCCGAGCACAGTATAAGATGTTGGTGATGACCTTTAAAGACCTACATGGCCTGGGTTCAACTTACCTAGGGGATCGCCTTCTTCCATATAATCCACCCGGCACCCTCAAGTCCTCTGAGAGAAAGTTGCTCCAACTGACAAAAACCAGACTAGTGGCAACCTCACAGAGGACATTCTCTGCCACCGCTCCCAGACTGTGGAATGTCTTGCCAGAAGAGATCCATCAGATAACCAGCTTAGATGGCTTTAAAAAAGCCATCAAGATGGATCTCTTCCAGCAGACCTACCCAGAATAGATCACTCTATTTGCCTAGTCTCCCTCCCATTAGACATCCTTCTTACATCTTCACTGCGCCCCAGAGTGCCTATTGTTTTAATTCTTATGTTTTAATTTATATCTGTATTTAATATATTTTTAATGGGGGGGTTATCGTTATTTGTCAATATTGTTTTATTGTTTATTTTTGGGTAGTTTTATTTAATCTAATTTTAGATGTAAGCCACTTTGATTGCCATGGCAAAAGGCAGGGTATAAAAATAAAAATATTGTTATTATTATTACTTTTATTAAGAGGGAAAATTAATCAATAAGCAAGCACACACATATACAGAGGATCAAACATATAGAAACACCTTAACTTACATACACACACACACACAAGAACTCAAGTAGTTAGCTTGGATAGGACACACAAGGCTTTCTAATGGGGATGATTACCTGAAAGGAGGCTGCTCCAACGATGAATGAAGAGGGATAGGCTCAACTATTATGACAGGGAAAGGACACTGAATAGAGCTGGAGGCTCTAGTCTAGGGGTAGGCAACCTAAGGCCCGGGGTCCGGATGCGGCCCCCCGAGGCCTTTGGACCGGCACCAGGCCGGTCCTGCCACTGCCGCCCCCCACCGCCACCGCCCGCCTGCCATGATGATATTGATTATTGTTGTTATTACTTGTTCTTGGGGTTTTCTTGGCAAAATCTCCACAGGGGTTTTGCCATGGCTTTTCTGGGGCTGAGAGAGTGTGCATGCATATTTTTAAAAATTTTTAAAGTTTTTTTTAAAAAAATATTTATTTATTTATTTATTTATTTTGGTGCTTCAGCCCCCCAATTGTCTGAGGGACAGCAACCCGGCCCCCAGCTCAAAAAGGTTGCCTACCCCTGCTCTAGTCAGAAATCACAGTTTCACCATGAAATCACTCCAGACTCCCCCCCATGTGCCTGAGATTTTGGGGAACATTTATACTCTTAATCCTGGGCTGAGGTGAAGAGCTGCTATTGTATATCAAAGGATTCTGATTGCTATGCGTTGAAGTAGGCAATTTCCAAAAGATGGGAGATTGGATGTTGAGGTTATCTTACCTTCAGGTGGACACATCCTGGCTGACACTCATAAATCTTTTAGGTGTTAATGTAGTGCTTTGCAGCTCCTAAGCCTGGCCTTTTTGATCTGCAAATGGTTGTAAATGCAGTTGTAACTGTCCAGGAAAGCTGCCAACATGTGGCTGATAAAGACAGGGCATCTTCCAAGACAACAACCCAGTTGCAAGTGACGTACCACTGTTAGTTTGCAGCAGGCAACCAACAAGTCCAGAGTTCCGAAAGGCAGGCCCAGAGAGCAATCCAAGGTCCAGGGTTAACACGAGCAGGTAGTCCAGAGCCGTTCCAAAGGTCACAGGATATAAATAGTCTAAAGTCAAGCCGAGAGCCAAGAGCTTCCACCGGGGAATCCAAGATAAGCCTTGACGGAGAGCTTGGCTTTTCCCAGCTGCTTATCTAGCCTCAGCTCCTCTCTCCCAGGTGTTTCTCTTTAGCTGCGCGTTTCTCAGCTAACCTTCGAGAATGCTGCAGCCCCTCCCTATCTGTTCTCCTCTGAGCAAAGGTAGGGATTTCAATCTCTTGCTCCTCTGCTTCTTCCTGGCCTGCAACCTCTGCTGGGGAAAGGCTTTCTGCTGGAGGAAGACTAGGCTGCTGAGGAGGAAGGCTAGGCTGCTGAGGCAGGGGCTGTTGCTCAATGGGTTCCACACAGCTAGGTCCAGGTTCAGCTAGGTCTATGGGGGCTGGTAGCACCAAGCTAGGAGCTGGCCCCACATCCTCCCCCTCAGAGTCCTCCAAGTCCTCCACCTGGCTGTCCCTGACGGTAACTCTGTTTGGAGTGCCTACGTGATGTGCTCACCGTGAGCTCATGGCGATGAAGGCTCCTTTCAACATAGGGCTATGACAGAGACCCAAAGGGGTCTTTATATCAAACCAATCATTGTAACAACATTGGCCAGCTCTAGTAAGAGACACCACAATAATCATTAGATTTGTCTCTGTGAAGAGGGCCCCTTTATGAATAATGCTCTAGGAAGGAATCTGATTTGTGCCACCATTTTAACAATGAAGGTACTACTAGAAATAAGCTTGTGCTGACTACTAAGTTTTCTTTCAGCAGAGTGTGTTGTAAATGTAGTTTCAGTTTTAGCTGACAAAATAAGTCTTTGTTTGATCAAGCAATATGTACATATAAAAGTAGTTTTGCTTTTTTCCTCCTTTGCATATGTCAAAATGTTGAATTAATGTCCCCAAATAATGCAAGTTTAGGCATTTCCTTCATGTATTACCTGTAAAAAAACATTAGATATATTCAGAAATGTAACTGAAATCATTTTATTGAATGAGTGACTAAAATACTAATTTTGCAGAATGACTAGAGACTGAAGTCAATGAGCAATGATGGGTTTTATATTATGATGAACAACTAGACATGTTAAAATATAATGAAATGTAATATAATGCTATATCAGTACATTATTAATCATATAAATTGATAAAAGATGATCACAAAGTGGACAATGATATGTCTCATATTTGTTCTAAAATATATCATTATGCAAGTAAAAAAAGCTGATAGGCAGTGAATTCATTTCAGCATCAAGTTTGCCAATTTCATATGAGAAATATATTGTTATAATAGTGAAAAAATTAGTCTGTAAGTATCATAAGATGTCCTTTAAAGAGCAAGTACTTAACTAACAGGGTTCATGGAGTTTTGAAGCCAGGCTTTATAGAGTTCCTGCTGTAAAGAACAAATTAATTAGATATCAAAATGTCACTTGCAGTGAATAAAATTGCTAAATACTTAAGTGGGAACAGAACATTACTCAAGGAATTCAGATGAAGAGTGGTGTGTTTATTTTTACTGCTCCAGTCTTCTTACTGTAATAAGAGAAGGTTGAAAAGGAGACCTCTGAAATGATATAAACACACATCACAAGCCTATCCTTGTCTGCTCAGATAGAAGTCACTAAGAATGTGTTCAGAGATAAGCAAGTTTGTGTGCTATTTTGCCTTCAAGTCATTTCTGACTTATAGCAACCCTAAGGCAAACTATTATTATTATTATTATTATTATTATTATTATTATTATTAGGAATATTTATATACCACTCTTCAGCTACAAAGGCTCTCAGAGCAGCTTACAAATAGTTCCCTGCCCCCAGGCTTACAATTTAAAAAGATATGACACAAAAGAAGAAAAGAATGGCAGTGGGAAGGGGATCAGGTCCAGCAGTTCTTCTCTCTCTCTGAGGCCTGGACCATGGCAGATGGTCTGGAAGGAGAGCTCTCCTTCTTAATCTAAGCTAGGCCTGATGCAGCTGGCCTGCATCCAAGGCTGTTCTTCTTTGTGTTTTGAATGCCTGTCTTAAAAAAAAAAAAAAGGTTTTTGTCTGCCGGCAGAAGGCCATCAAAGAAGGGGCCATTCTAGTGTCCCTGGGAAGGGAGTTCCAGAGTCTACGGGCAGCTATAGAAAAGGTCCTCTCTCATTTCCCCACCAACTGTGCTTGTTTTGTTTTTGTTTTGTGTTTGCACTTGGTTCCAGGACCTCCAGACAATATTAAAAAGTGTATACAAAACATAAATGAATTTTATGTTTAGATCTGGGTGTTCTTGCCAAGATATCTCATATGTTTATGCAAATATTCCAGAATCTAAAAAAATCCAAAACACTTCTGGTCCCAAGTATTTTGGATAAGGAAGATTCAACCTGTGTTGTGCTAGGAGATGTTTATAAAATAAAATAAAACCTATCCCAATGTTTTATTGGCAAGTGTCTTCAGAGGGGATTTGCCATTGCCATCCTCTGAGGCTGAGAGACTGTGACTTGCCAAAGGTCACTCAGGAAGTTTCCTCAACTGAGCAGGGATTTGGACCCTAGTCTTCTAGTGCCCTAGTCCAATGTCGAAACCACTACACCACACTGGCTTTGCATGTTTATTCCCACATAATAACATACATGCATATAGCATAGGGCATTCAGGGGGAAAATCATCTTACATTTGCCTGATGTTTACATGAGAAATCTCCCAGGAGATCTTCAAATCACATAACAGTCTACATTAAATGATTTTTTAAAAATAAATAAATAAATACAAAACTAACTCTTGTTAGCCACCATCACACAAAAACATGGACATGAGACTCAGCCATGGATCTTTATGTTATCTACATAGAATCCTTTTGCTCCACTTTCTAGCTTCCAAGAAATCAGAGAAGACATATGTGGATACAGAAATGATTTATAATATGCTGATATCTTTTGACAATTCCTTTGCATAGGAGAAGAAACAAAAGATAAAAGAGCATCCCCACTAATCCATACCATTACCAAGTGTGTACTTTCTACCATTTAATTGATAAGCATCACTTTATTTTTATACTGGGTTGCGTTTGTGCTTTAAGGGGGTGATGGTGCCACATATAAATCATATGTGTCTTGTGGCTGTGTTTCCATGAGTAAAGCATGGTTAGATGTCAATTCTATATGTTTACACAGTGACCTTATAAGACATCTTTCTTCTCGCTGCTGTTGATTTTGTTTCTGTATTAACCTGAAGGGTCTCATAGATCCTTTCATTATGAGGTTACTTTTGTGCTGACCTGGAAATGATCCAAGTGATCTGCAGAGATTAAGGGGTTTTCAGAATAGTAACTAGTCTTGTCTATGAAGAAAATCAGAATGCAGTCCTAACTGCTAGCTATTGTGGGGGGGGGGGTAGATTTACACACAAACCTCTTCTGGTATCTGAAATCCACAACTACTAGCAGAATCCTCTTCTATTGTTTGATCACCAAATTTGCTTACAGAGCAATTTGTCAACAGAATTGTTGTCTAAGAACTGTTGGCATATTTTTTAATTTTTATTTTTTTTATAGTGAGTGAGGGATGAGCCATGTTAGATCTAAGGGCGTTTGCAGACTGCCAGAAATAGTGCAAATTGAGTCCACTTTAAGGGTTAGGGTTAGTGCTAGGGAATCATGGGAATTGGGTTTTTTCTCTCTGAGACATTGAGCCTTCTCTGTCAGAGAGCTCTGGTGGCACAATAAAATACAGTTCCCATGATTCCCTAACCCTAACTCTAACCCTTAAAGTGGACTCAATTTGCACTATTTCTAGCAGTCTGCAAAGGCCCTAAATCTCCTACAGCCCAGGATGATGGCACAAAGCTAAAGTATGTACCACAGCAGGAGGATAGTCGAAGGATAGTCTCACATACTTGCCAGCATCCATAGCTGACAAGATTATTCAATTTACAGGTTCACATGGTTTAGTGTTGAATCAGCTGGTCTTTCTCCATCTGAAGCAGTTAGGATTGTGCCTTTAGTCTGATGCTCATACAGAATTAACACTGGTACCAATACAGAGGGGCAAATGTGACCATCTTGATCATTCTTTGAAGCTGCAACTGCAATTTTAGCACACACTGACTGCCAATATTAGGTAGATCTGCAATGAGATCCTCATCTGCCTGAGGCCATGTTGATTGTAACTTTGTATGCTGCATTCACATAGCAGTTTATAACTATTGTATAGCTTTCACAAAAAAAGGCTACATGCTACTCCAAATCAGAAATATTCTGAAGTTAACCTTCTTCAGCCCATACAGCATACTCTGGAATGGTAAAATGTGGGTAGAGGGCATGGTAAAATTACATGCTTAAACTTATTAGCAGGTAATCATTCACATTTTGCTCAGTAAATGATTTTGCATTCTGTTGAAATGATTTTAAAAAAGTTTTCCTATCATGTTTTGTATGATAATTCTCAGAACTGGCATCTTCACTGAAGAGTCAGGGTCCTATGCATTTATTCTCTGTACAACATTTTTTAATCCAAACATATCTAACAAACAAGGGATGGGAAAATATGTCAGTTTCACTTTCTCTCTGATATTTTAAACTCTCTACATTTCTGTTCCAGATATGAAGAAAGTTGTAATTTGCATTCTGCATTCAAAAATACTTATTGTTAGTCCTAACTAGAGTACACCACTGAAATCAATGGAACTTACATAAGTGTTGATTTACCAAGTTACATTCAGCTGTATTGATCTAGAGCAGGGGTAGGCAACCTTTTTGAGCCGGGGGCTGGGTTTCTGTCCCTCAGACAATTGGGGGGGGGGGGGCAAAGCACCAAAAATAAATAAATAAATAAATAAATAAAAATATTTTTTAAACAAAAAAAAAAAAAAAATATGCACGCACACTCTCTCAGCCCCAGAAAAGCCATGGCAAAACCCCTGTGGAGAGTTTGCTAAGAAAACCCCAAGAACAAGTAATAACAACAATAATCAATATCATAATGGTGGGGGGGGGGTGGCGGCATCGGTGGCAGAACCGGCCTGGGGCTGGTCCAAAGGCCTTGGGGGGGGGGCGCATCCAGCCCCCGGGCCTTAGGTTGCCTACCCCTGATCTAGAGCACCTACTTTCATTGGGACTAACAAGTCAGGTCACTGAAGCTGAATTGAAACAAAATTCTGTTTTATTTTCCCCATTCAGATTAATTAGGTCCATATCCCAGCACAGAGAGGACTGTATTGTCCCTCCCTGTCATTATAGTGTTATTGAAGAAAACATAAAAAAGAGTTAGTAGTTCATCACTAATGCAGTTGAATGCATAGGGATTCATACCCAGACTTGTAAGAGTTAAGTACTAAAAAGCCTTGAATGGGTTTGGATGGATACTTCCACATTTAGATTTAAAATCCTAAATTCCTTCTGTTATGGATACAAAGAAATTTATGAAGTTTGGTAACTTCCTATCAAAAATGAACTGGAAAAAAGTTCACAGATCCCTAAACTGAGTGAGATTTAAAAATGTCCTCATGTTTTGATGTATCATTTTCCACACACATCTATGGAAGCAATTAAGTGAGTCACAACTATATGGGTGCATCCTTAAAACAACTCCAAACGCTTTTTGTGCAGTGTGGGACTTTCATCCTTTTCAGTTATTCTTTATGACTCCTTTAGTTGTCAGCATTTGAATGAAGTTGTTGTAGACTGATACTGGAAGGTTTGTACAGATTGAAACAGGTATTGCAGGGAATTTGTAAGGTGAAAACTTTGATTCTCTGTCATCTAATATTGCTAGACTGTGATGAAAACTAAATAGTTTAATTAAATGAAATAAAATGTTGATTTATCTTTAGGTGTACCCTTGCATATCTGTTTTTCATAAAATTTTGAAGCATATTCTGTGCATATTCCTTTCTACCACCATGGAGATTTTTATATCCTTCACACAAACCTTATGAAAAAATAAGAAAATATATTTCCCCAATCAAACTATAACAAGCTCCTGAAGTTTCCTTAATTTGATTTTCAAGATCATATTTGCACATTTTTAAAATATATTTAATTTCTCAGGTATCAAATTACCTTAAATATGTTCAATTAAATGCAATGCTAAGAAGAAAACTGTGATTACTTTCACATATTACACTCATGTTGATTTCCCTACATTAAAGAAGTAAAAGTGGGATGTGACTTGGTGCTCCCAAAGAGAGCTGCAGCCCAGCAGTCATGCCCTTTTCTAGAATACCCCCATACCATACGCTTTCTTTTTGAAAAGTAACATCTGTATAGATCTGAAGTTTTGTTTAATTTTCCTGCTTTCATAAGTCTGTTGACTTATCCCAATGTAAAAAGATTTTTGTTGTTGTTGCTGCGATGATGATTGGATGAGGGTAAAATAGGTATACAGGATGCCTAGAGAGGAAAGACTATATAGGCAATGATAGGACAACAATTATCTTAGATGTATTGCAGACAGGAATCTTGAACACACATTCTCTGGCCTGAAAAATAATGCTTTATGTTTCTTCCTTTGCATCCTTTACAGCTTTGGATTATGTGAACTTGCATGTCTTATATTGAATATATTTTTCATATACAAAAGTTCACAACTATTTTGTCTACCCAGGTGTTGCTTTTTTCCTACACAGTCAATCTAGCTTATTTTTTAAAATTATAAAAATGATATTTTAAAGATTCACACCTATATTATTGTACATTTAGCTATATTATTTTCATTCTATCAACTTCACACTGTATACCTTGTTTTTTATGAGGAAGGGTAAGACACAAATAGAGAGCTATCATGGTATAGTAGCTTAAGTGTTGGACTGAGTGACTTTGACAAGTCACATTCTCTCAGCCTCAAAGGAAGGTAATGACAAATCCCTTCTGAACAAATCTTGCCAAGAAAAGTCCATGATAGGTTCAGCTTAGGGCTGACATGTCAGAAACGTAGATGAGGGGGCATAAAACAACAAAGAGTACAAATCAAACCCTTATCTTCCTCTGATAAAACAAACCAAGAGAATATCATAGAATCATAGAATCAAAGAGTTAGAAGGGGCCCCATAGGCCATTGAGTCTAACCACCTCCTTGATTAAGAAAATCTAGCTAGAGCATCCACAACAGGTACCTGTCTAGCCTCTTTTTCCAGATGTTTAGAGAAAATGACCCCACCACCTCTCTAGGTAATTAGTTTCATTGTCAAAAGAACTCTTACTGTCAACAAATTTCTTCCAATTTTCAATCAAAATCTACCTTTCTGTAATTTAAAACCATTGGATCTAGTCCTAACCTCCAGAGCAGCTGAAAACAAATCTGCATCATCCTCTCTATGACAGCCCTTTATATATCTAAAGAGTGCAATTGTTTTACTGACCAGTGATCTCTTTACTAGGCTAAACATGTACATCTCCCTTAGAATTTTCTCATATGTTTTATTCTCCATACCTCATACCACCTTTGTTGCTCTTCTCTGAATCTGCTCTATGTTTTTCCTAAAATGAAGTGCCCAGAACTGAATGCAGTACTCCAAATGAGACCTGATTCATGCAGAATATAATGGGATTATTATTTCTATTGTCTTGGAAACTACATTTCTATTCAGGCAGGCTAAAATATTGTTTATCTTGTTTGCTGCAGCATCACACTGCTGTGTCATGTTCATCTTATGATCAACTATTATCCCAAAGTCTTATTGTCAAGTACTGATGCTAAGTAAAGTATCCATCATCCCATAAATTTGTATCTGATTTCTGTGGTCTAAATGTAGAACTTTGCATTTGTCTCTGATGAATTTCATTCTAGTAATTTAAGCCCAATTTCTAGTTTATCAACGTTTTTTTTAATTCGATTCCTACCTTCCAATGTGTTAGCTCCCCCCCCCCCCCAGTTTAGTATCATCTGAATTTTAGATTTTTGCCCTCTACCCCATGATCTAAATCACTGAAAAAATATTAATAAAAATATTCAAGAATGGGCAGAACAGAACTTAGGACAGAACTTTGTGGTGCTCCCTTTAGTTTGAGATTTCCCTCTGGTTTGATGAGCAGCTATTATTAATACCTTTATGAACAAGGTTTTCCAATCAGTTATGGTTCCAACCAATTATGGATCCATCTGACTGTTTCCTATTCCACACTTAATCAGTTTGCTAATGAAATTATCAAATGGAACCTTATCAAATGCTTTGCTAATAAACAACACCTACAGCATTCCAGCCATCTAGCAAACTAGTAACCTGATTTAAAAAATGATATAACATTACTTTTACAGGATTTGTTCTTGACAAACCCATGCTGACTTCTTCTAATTACTCTTTTTATTGTTGTTGTGTGCCTTCAGGTTGTTTCCAATTCATGGGAACTCTAACATTTGCAAGTTTCCCCAGATGGGGTTTGACATTGCCATCCTCTGAGGCTGAGTGTGTGTGAATTGCCCAAGGTCACCCAGTGTTTTCCATGGCTGAGTGGGGATTTGAACTTTGGTCACCAGAGTTATAATCCAACACTCAAATCACTATGCCACACTCTCTCCCAAATGACTCTACTGTCATTTAAATACTGCCAAACAGAATCTTTATAAACTGAACTCTTTTTGGTTAACTAGGGGCTCAAGCAACTTCAGGCTGCCTTGGGTAGCTGCGGAGCAGCTTCTGGCAAATCCGGAGGTGTGCATTGTCTGCATGCCATGCCCTAGAAGTGGCTGGAGGTTGCTCTTAGTTTTCCATGTGTTTTGGGCCTAGGTCAGGGGTAGGCAACCGTTCCCCTTTAAGGGCCAAGGGACTTCAGCTCCCAGAAGCCTCAGCCATGTTGGCCAATAGTCCCATGTTGGCCAATAGCTCCTGGGATTCTGGGAGCTGAAGTCCCTCGGCCCTTAAAGGAGAAAAGGTTGCCTACCCCTGGCCTAGGTGATATATTTGGTGGAAATGGTGGAATCACTGCCCAGTAAGAATAGTAAAATGCTAACCAGTGGTATCACTAGATTTGGTGTTGCCCAATGTGGTAACTCATGGTGTCATCCCCCCATTGACCTCCTCCCATTACCACACCATACAGAATCCTTAGTAATGTCTTTTGTTACCCATAAATCCTCACATATCACTGAATCTAATGGTAATAGTTGTGACATTTCCTGCATTTAAATTACAGTATCATACACACAGCCTAAATGTGTTTACATATGCAGTTTCATGTGGCTGAAGTAGAATTTTGGTAATATGTGATTTTTTAAAGAATTCTTTTTAAAATAAAAAAAATAAAAATGAAATTTTAAATTTTATTTTTTCAAAAAAAAAATGGGCCTCTTCTCTCACTGAGCCTCATCCTATTCACATCATCACCTACAACATTTAAATGTACCTTGGTTAATGCCACAGACAGTTTCTTTCAAAACACAGATAGGAACAGTGGAGTCACCTCCCTTTAGAGTATCATTTGGTGTGGTCCACATTCTTTGCACCCCTCTTGGGACACTACTGATGTTAAAAGATCACAATGAAAAAGTAGAACTAGTCAATGCCTATTTTGCTTCTTTTTTTCTTCCAAAAAGAGAACTATGTACTTTCATGCATCAGCAGAGACCTTAGTAAAGAGTCCAGATTGCAAATTTTGATGGATAAGAAACCTGCATTCCAGAGTAAAGGAACTTGCTGATGTACTTGCCATAATTTTTGATGAGATACAGATCATCTGGCCCTGCAAACTGGAACCCATACCTTGTGCTTATAAAAATTTGTCTCTGTTTTGAAGTTGAAATATTCCAGTTTTTTTTAAAGTTTTTGTAAAGTCTTCCAAAATGTGTAGCCACTTAATCTTATAATGGCCACATGTTTTTATTTGAATTTTTTCTCTCCCCTTATCATAAGTTCTCTTTCTCTGGCATCTACCTTGGCATCAAGTTTGTTTCATGATAAAGTTTATGGATTAACTAGTTTCTATCTTTAAAGTCAAACTGTGTGTTAAATTACTGGAATCATTCAACCAGATCAACTGTCACTCTATCAGCTCAGAGAGTATTGGATCAGTATTGTAAAAGCATCTAGATTTATAACATTAATCCTTCACTTTTTTTTTCTATTGTGAATTTGATTTCCCAGTGACAATTTGAACTTGCATAAGATGCAATTGAGAAGTATACATCTCTGCTGTACCACTAGGGGAAATTTGCCTTAATATATAAAAGGGAAATGAAATGGATAGTTGGATTAACAAGTCTAAAGTATATTTCTATACATGGATCAACTTTATGTGGATTAGTTTGTCTCTTCCTTTATTTTTCAATCACATTGTTGAAAGAAAGTAAGAATTTGCCCTTGAAGCTGCTCCACACAAACAAACCACACACAGGGACTTCCTGTGTAAGGGTTCTGGAGAAGGACTCAGATACAAGGAGCTCATAACCTCACCTCTGAGGCAATGGTGCTAGGGGGAACGGGGACAAGTTCTACCCTTCCCTACCCCCCCCCCCCATCTACGGGGGTTATCAAGTCAACTCACCAGAGGGTTAATGAAGTGGTGAAGAATGGAAGAGCAAACATGTAAATTAATAAACAAGAAAACCCCAACCCGACCGTCAATAACACCTAGATAGGATCAGGAAGAAGAGAAAAGAGTTGAAGCCACCTGCTGCCTTAGGTGCCAAGTGGCAACCAACAAGAGCCTCACACTTAATATAAAACAAAATCATGAAGCTTCTAAAAGAGATGTAAAAGAAAAGAGTGTTAGTAATCACTGGCACGCAACCTTTAGGTGAGCAGGGCCAAATTTGCAGAGGTCCAAGTTCCCAGTTTGTATTGGAGATACCCTGGATTGCATGGCAAAGGAGGCATCTGTCTCGCTGAAGTAAGAAAAGGAAAGCTGTAAAGCAAGCCTGTAAATGGAGGTAAAGGCTGTAAAAGCTGTCCAACACTGAGACAATAGAGCTAATAAATGCCAGAGTACCCACAGAAAGAAGACAGATTCCAGCAGTAATTAAAGGAAAAGAAAAGCAGAGGTTGTGGGGGGGGGGGAGAGAAGGGAAAGAGAAAAGAGGAAGTAAGCAGGATAAGGAAGAGTACAATACATTAGAACTCAAATGAGACAGCTGCTATAGGAGTGGGAGAGCAGCAGTGTTTATGAAAAGAAGAGAGAGCCATACCCTAGAAAGCTGTGGAACAGAAGAATAAAAGGAAAGACTACTAAAAAGGGACATTATAAAACTGAAAAGAGAACAGACTGAAAGGAGCTGCGTGCAAGACTAAAGACCAAAAGAAAGAAAATAGGGAAATAGACTCAAACAAAGCATACAAAGATAATAAAGCTAAACAGGACTAAATACACAGAGAGAAGAGTAAGAAAGAAAGAAAGAAAGAAAGAAGGGCTTAAAAGCAAAGTTAAGAAGAAAAACATGATGAAGGACAGTGAGAAAAAGAGGAAGGATAAGACGAAGCTCAGCAAATGAATCTTTTTTATATGGACACAAGGGAAATGGTATGAAGAAAAGAAAAAGTAAGGTGGAGGAAATTATACAGATAAAATAACCTCAAATGTAAAACGTAAAAATGTATTTGAATATAATACATAATGATATATAGTAGAAGCTTTTGAAATAGAAATAAAATAGCAACAATGGCTAATGTGGTGTGATACCTGAAGCTAAAATAAATTTATGTTAAGAAGTTAAAAGGAATAAAAAAATATAGTGTATAGTGTATCAATATAGTGTATATATATTGATTATTATATGCATGTATGATAGATAAGCCACTTTAAGTTTTGGATACTTAAAATAGTGAATAAGAGGTCAAATAGTGGTGGTGAAGGTGGTTCAGGGGTTTATACATATTATGGAAAAACTGAGGATGATTGTGTGAGAGTAAAATACTAATTTAATGTTAACAAATCTATAGACTTAGAGCTATAGGGAAACTAGTTATATTTGTATTAAAACTTCTTAAGCTCAAATTTGGTGAATGCCAATATGAATATTATTGATATTATTGTTAATAGTATAAACAATATGTATATCTGTTTAAACTGGATTACCAATTTTTGAAAAAAGCTTTTCTTGTTTCCTCATGGTTTTACAATATTAATTGAAAGGAAAAATCTGAGAAAATTGTGACAACTAAAAAAGGAACAATACAAACATAGCTACAGATCCCATCTCAAAGAAGTGGCTCTGTAGAAGATACTATGAAAACAATAGACCCTAATATGCTGCTTCTCGAAGAAATCAGGAAAATACATCAAGAAATGAAAGAAATGAGAAATGAGATGAAAGAAGATGTAAGAGAAGTTTGTCAAGAATTGAGAGAGGAGATTAAAGAGACCAGGATGGAGATTAAAAAAAAAAACCTGACAAAAGAATTGGACTGCCTTGGGGACAAAAAAATGTAAAAAATAACATCTGACTTATCTAAAACCCAAAAAGAAGTAGAAAAGATAAAAGATAGAACATCACAATTAGAAAAAAAAAATGAAAGAAATGCACCAACAACGGTCTCAATACCATGAAAGGGAATGGTCTAACAAATTAAGATATAAGATATTATTATTATTATTATTATTATTATTATTATTATTATTATTAGAGAAAAATGTATAAAACTCAGAGCAGTACTAGAAAAAATGAAGACTTAATAACTAGAATCATACCACCTTTAGCGCAATTTGTTGGATATACTACTGAATGATTGTTAATGGATCTCAATAAAACCTTTAGAATAAACTCTATACAAGCTAAAGAATGCAAGAATCCTTGAGATATAGTCATCTGCTTTGTCAAGACTACAATAAGAGACCAAATTATCCACAAAAGTTATGAGAACAGATTACTGATTGAAAATAATGAAATCAAAATATTTAAAGACATTCCTCCACAATTAATGTTAGAACAACAAAAATGCAAATTCCTAACTCCACTGTTACAGGAATTGAATCTGGAATTCAGATGGGAAAGAATTGAAGGCTTGCCAGTACTATATAAACAGAAGATATATAGAATTGATGATGTAGAAAAAGCTGAAGAAATGAAACAATGTCTCATAAAAGAAAAAAGAGGAACAGGAAGAGAATTTGACGAGGAAAATACAGAAAGACTATATCAAACAAGAGAATGGAGAGCAAGGAGAAATAGAGAGAATGGAAAAGAAGAAGAGGATAATCCAGGGGTGAAAAAGAAAGAGAAATGAAAGAAAATTCAAAATCAAGAAAAGAGAACCAATATAACCAAGAAAAAACAGACAAGGAACAGGATTCCAACCATGAGAATGGAAGCTGAAAGAAATAAGAGACTAAGGACTAACATTAGAAATAAACAAGAAACTAATACTAGACAATTGCAAGAAACACCCTTGAGGATTTATCAGATAATTGATTATAACAAGTGAAGAAGAATCATATATATTATAAATATACGGAAAGACACCCAAATACAAAAAGACTAACTAACAAATAAATACATTAATACACAAAATAAAAGATTGAATTAAAATTAATATTCACAGGGGTGGCTGGGGTGGCATATCATAAAAAGATACTGAAAAATCAAACATGACAATAAACATACTATCTTGGAACTTCAAGGGGCTAAATTCTAAATAAAAATGAAGCATAGTTTTCCATCATATTGAAAAATTAAAAGGATATATTGTTTGTTTACAGGAAACAAAGATTAGAAACAATGAATTAAAATACTTAAAAAATCCAAGGCTAGGAGAATGTTTTCACTCTTCAATAGGAAAAAAGGAGTAGCAATTTATGTAAAGAAGAAATACAACTTGAAAGAAGTTTTCAAAGATAAGGAAGGCTCCATGGTTGTGGTAGAAGTAAAACTAAAGAGTCTGACAATTCTGATAGTGGGTATCTATGCACTCTCGGAAAATAGAGAGTGCTTTTATGAAAAAATTCAAAAAGAAATCAAATTAACAGAATACAATGATATAGTCCTCATGGGAGACTTTAATGCAATCATACAACTGGAGATAGATAGACTTTCTACGGATAAAAATATAAGAAAAAATCAAGGGAAACTTCCTAGATCCTTCTTCAAACTCCAAGAGGACTATGGACTGATGGATGTATGGAGACATAACTATAATTTAATAAAAGAATTTACTTTTTTTTCCAGATGTTCACAATTCTTTTTCAAGTATAGATATGTTTTTAGTAACCAAATCAATACTTCCACAAATTCATTCAATGGAATTCTTGTCAAAATATATCTCAGACCATAATCCTATCTTATTGAAGATAACAAAATAAATAAATAAATAAATAAATGGAATATACTTGGAGACTTTCAGATTCTTAACTTATTGAAGAGAAAACATTAAACAAAATTAAGAGTTACAACTTTACTTTATGGAAAATAAGACTGAGGGAATATCAAATAAAATTCTATGGGATGCGAGCAAAGCAGTTATTAGAGGAATAATCATTAAAATTCATGCAGAGAAGAAAAAAAGAAGAACAAGGGAAAAGAAATTAACTGCTAGAACAATTCAGAAAGAAAGAGGAAGAATGGGAAAAAAAAACCAAGAAATTAAAAACCAAAGTGCAGATTTTACAACAACAACTGAAAACCCTAGCAATTAATGAGATATAGATGAAATTACAAAGAGTGAAACAACAATAGTTTGAATATGGGAACAAAGCAGGGAAACTTCTAGCAAGCAAATTATAAATAGAGAAAGAGAAAAATTAATAACTCAATTGCTAGTAGATGAAAAATATATTACCAACCAGAATGAAATCAAAAACGAATTTAGAGAGTATTTCAAAAATTTGTATAAAAATACCCGAAGCTCGAACAATGAAGAAGAATCCATCAATAAATATTTAGAATATATATATAAAAAAATCTGAGTTTAAATTCAGTCCAAAACGAGAAATTAAATCAATGGATCACCATAAAGGAAATCTCAGAAGCCATTAGACAACTAAAATTGGGAAAAGCTCCAGGATCCGATGGCTTCACAGCCACATACTACAAAAAATGGAAGAAGTCTTTAAAATACCACTATATAACATGTTAAATGATATACAAAAAGAGGGCATTCCAGAATCTTGGAAAGAAGCACTAATAACTTTAATACAAAAAGGATGCAATAAAAGAGAAGTCTAGAATTATAGGCCCATTTCATTGATTAATGCTGATTATAAAATATTTGCAATTATTATTGCAGAGAGACTGAAAAGAGTATTGAATGAACTAATTGATGAAGATCAGAATTGGTTTTTGCCTAACCGTCAGATCAAAAACAATATTAGAACTGTAATTGACATAATTGAACACTTTGAATATAATAACGACAAAAAACCTGGCAATGATCCAGCCCTTTTAAAAGCTCTTTTAAAAGTCTGGATTAAAGTCAAAAAGCAGTTTGTCCCAAAAATCCCTTTATGGACATCCCCACAAGAAGCTCTTCATCAAAGATCCAAAAATAAAGGAGATGAATGGATTCATTATAAAGACCTGTTATGTATAGAAGACAGTAAAGATCCACAAATTAAAACTATTGTCCAATTGCAAGAAGAAAATGTAAAAATAAATTGGTTTTTATATAACCAATTAAAAGCTCAGTTCAGAAATGTTGTTAAACTGCCAGGTTTGAGCAGCGAAAAAAATGAATTAGACAGGATTATGTTTGAAGAGCAAGGAGGACATATAGCCAAATACTACAATACTATTAAAAAGCTGACCTGGAAAATGAAACAATTAAACATGTGATGGTGAAATGGGTCCAAGACATTGGTAGTTCCATAGATTTGGAAAGCTGGGAAAAATCTTGGAAAATCACTAATAAATTTACTTTGTGCCAGAACTGCAAAGAAAACTACTTTAAAATGCTACACCAATGGTACATGACTCCATCCAAAATGAATAAAATATATAAAACAGGAAATACGAACTGTTGGAAGTGTCAGAAACAAGGTGGCAACTTCATACATATGTGGTGGAGGTGTCAGAAAGCAAAATGTTATTGGAGGAACGTAGCAAATGTAATAAATGAAATACTCCAGACAAGAATTGTACGAGACCCGAAAATCTTCCTTCTAAATATGACAAATAAATTAGATGAAGAAACCAAAAAGATCCATGCCAAAAAACTTCTATACATGATAATAACAGCCAGGATAATTTATGCACAATATTGGAAAATTACTAATATACCAACAGAGGAAGAATGGCTAATTAAACTAAGAGAAGCAGTGAATATGGATATTCTCACTGCAAAACTAAGAGGAAAAGATATAAAGGACAAATGGGTATGTCTTCAAAAATTCAGAGAGAAGAAAGGGTGGAATGTAACTTAGAATATAGCAAAGTATATTTTGGGAAAAGAAAAAAAAGATGACAAAGAATAAAGAGTAATGAAGATACACCTAAAGGAAGTACTAGGTGTCAAAAAAATTATACAGAGGAATATAAAAGTAAACCATTAGAATATAGTGAAACAATAGAGACAATTTAGACTAATTTAAAAATAGGATATCGTATGTTTTTTGAATGTTATGTTTTGTTTTGAATGTATGTTATGTTATGATATAGAGATACGTACACCACTATTCTGACTGATTTGAACAAGTGTAGCTAAGAGTAGTAGTAGGATTCAATTGAAGTATTGCTCTACATTATGCAGTTGAAATATCTACAAATATATAAATCTAAAGATGCAATATCTAAAAATGGCTAAACAACAAGGGAGTTACACTTTGTTATCTGAATTCCTGGTGGGCTTATGTAGAAAGGCTTATTGTTTGGTTTGAATTGTTAATTGCCCTTCCACATTTTAAGGCTTTTCTTTTGTCTTAAGTCTTGACTGGATTAGTTTCATCACCAGCAAGGTTGGTTATATAAGAGTCTCTGGAAGCAGGAGGAGCACATTATTACTTTGGAATAGTGCAGAGTCACATTGTGTGAGCTGTGAAATAAATACTTATATAAATTAAATATTCATAGGCCACTGAGGAAGACAGTAGTCAAAACGCGTCTGGCCTTGGTTTATGAATTTTTATTTAACCTTTTTCTGCATTTGCAGACTTTTTAGTGGGGTAAATGTTAACCTTTTAGAAATTTGGCCTGGTTTTGAACCATAAGTGTTTTTTAAGGGCATTGTTATCTTTTTATAAATTTAGCCCTTGATTTTTTATGCCTTTTATTTCATTTTCATTATTGGCACCTGATTTAGTGGGGTAATTTTACCCTTTTAGTAATTATAGAGGTTTTTCTGCTCCAGGGTTTTGGTTATTTCTTACATTATTGTTTTTGAAGTTGGGTGGGACATTGTTGTTTATACTCCTTTGGCATAACCCCTCCTTTGGATTTTTTTGTATATATGTATGTGACATATGTTATTTTGCGTGTAAATAAACTTTTTAATAATAATAATAATAATGCCAAAAGAAAGAAAATAATAATTTAATTTCCATTCATTTTTGATAATAATGTACCAAAATTTATATCTTTATATTAAATAGCATAGAATGCCTAACTAATTGTACCATGAATATCCAAAGAGGGGTAGTACAGGGAGGTGATCAGAAAACCTGATGAACTTTTCTGCAAAAGGAACTGTTTTTACTGTATTATAATGCTTAGGAATAGTTTTTTGTGGGTTTTTCGGGCTGTGTGGCCATTTTCTAGAAGAGTTTCTTTCTGACATTTCGCCAGCATCTGTGCATAGGAACTATGTTCCTTTCTCTTTTTCATGAAAAAAAATGCTACATTATTAATAGTCAACTGATCGATCAATTTTCACCCCCAAATTAATGGCTGCTGAATGGCATTATAACAGCTCAAGATACCTGGCTGTTGTTCTTGTTTTTAAATATTATTATGATTATTACTGTATCACATTACACTACTTATTTGACAGGAAACAATGATGTTGCTTATTGGATTATTGATAAATAATGAACAATCATGGCCTAATTGTATCAAGCAACATAAAGGAAACAAAGGAAAAGAAATAAAGACATCAGTTTTAGAGCAATTTGGTTATCTGTTTGTTTCCAAATATATTTAAAACATTGAATATTTCATATATTCCAGATCTTCAGATAGAGATTAATAATGTAGCTCTTTTCTAGCAAATGTGTATGTCTGACAGAGGTAAATCTTTAAAATAAAAATTATGGATTAATAAATAAAAGAGCTAAATGATAAACCTAAGCAGAAAAGGAACATTGTTTATACTCTTATATAGATAGTGGAATATCTTCATACAAACACCAATCAAACCTAAATGCTGTTATTACTACCCTGAAAATGAAACAACATCCTGTCAATTACTAGATGTGTATCATGGCAGCAGAAGGCAACAGAATCTGAAGCCCTGGGATCACATGTGAAACTTAGTTATTCCCTGTGTGCCCCTAAGGCCACAGAACTCAATTCACCTTTGCCCATAGTCTTGTTAAAAAGCTTGGTTGTAGTGAAGAAGCCACTGGTACCTGAATTCTGCCATAGCTATCTCTAGTAGTGGTGGCTTTCACGTCTATTTATGCTCAAACCCATTGATCTCTAAATTTCAATTGGCAGGCTGAAAAGAGTTGAACTTGCTGACAGTAGGGGCTCTCTGACAGTGGAACACACTCCCTCGGAGTGTGGTGTAGTCTCCTTCTTTGGAGGGCTTTAAGAAGAGGCTGGATGGCCATCTGTTGGGGATGCTTTAATTGGGAGTTCCTGCATGGCAGGGGGGTTGGACTGGATGGCCCTTGTGGTCTCTTCCAAATCTATAATTCGTTGATTCTATGATTCTATGAACTTCCCTGTTCTTGAGCACTGAAGCATGAGGAGGGAAGTGTGCATGTGTCCATGTGTGTGTAAGTGTATGCGTGCCCCCTAGTGATATTGAGAAATTTTGCCAATATCTTGCTTATGGTTGAAATTGGCTCTTGCTTATGGTAGAAATTGCAGCAAGACAATTTGATGAAAATTCTGAAGCCCTCATAGTGTAGTCAGTGAGACACCAAAAATTTCCCTGCCCATTATGCCTTCCACAAAGTATCTCTAATGTTCTTTTCTTTTGTGTATAGTGAGCAAAAAGGATTGGTTAATTACACACAAAGATCCAAGCAACCTATTCAATCTTTCTGCTTTTGAAGTCCTTGTGACAAAGAAGCATTTTACACATTACACAGTATAAATTGCCGCAATAACAAAACAAAACAAATGAAAAACAAGTTTCACTGTCTTATATTATTTTGTTTGTTCTACTTATTTTGTTTAGCCTGTCATGACAAATCAGGTCACAATTCAGTTCCTTAACCTTCCCCCTTTCCAGCCCATCAATGCTCTATTAAAGTCTTAAGGCAGGGGTCAGCAACTTACAGCCCGCGGGCCTCACGTGGCCCGTGTACTCCCACGGACTGGCCCCCGCCGACCCCCGCCACTGCCGCCACACACGCCACTGCCATTTTGCTTTCCATGCGCATGCGCGAACTAGCCGTGGATGCCATTTTGGAAAGCAAAATGGCAGAAGCGGTGCGCGCGGCCAAAATGCCCCCCCGTGGAGGCCCGTCGCCGCTGAGGGAAGCCTCCCAGGGGGCACCCGCGGTGGCAGTGAACCTCTTGGAGGCCCATCGCCACCAAGGGAAGCCTCTGGGGGCACCCGCAGTGGCAGTGAACCTCTTGGAGGCCCGTCGCCAGCAAGGGAAGCCTCCCGAGGGGCACCTGCAGTGGTGCTGGGCCTCTCGGAGAGAGCCCTCCTGGGGGACCCAGTTGCCGAGCGCATGCGCACGTGGGGGGAGTGGCGCCCGCCATTTTGTTTTTCAAAATGGCGGTGCGTGCGCCCACAGGGGGGTGCACTCCCATGTAAGCGCGCGGGCCAGCCCAGCACCATCTCCCCCCCGGCCTATTTGCAAAAAAGGTTGTCGACCCCTGTCTTAAGGCCTCAGCATACATTCCTGAGTCCTCTTGCTCATCACAGGGTAGAGAATCTTGTAGAGTGAAAGAAAGTGAGACCAGCATGATTTTCTTCAGCTGTCATGATGAGATGCTGATTGGAAGTATGTATGGCTAGCCACATTTTAAGAACTCTTGATACACAGTATTGGAAGTTTCAAAGCAATTTAACTGGTTAACTATGGGGGGAAGCAGGCGGGCGGCCATAGGCCACCCCAGGAAGCTGCGCCGTGGGGCCGAGGTATCTGCACACCTCAGCCCCATGGTGCAGCTTCGCCACCCCTGGAAGGAGTGCTAAAATAGCACTCCTTCCACAAATCGCTGAAGGTGCACAGCAAAAGGCTGGCGGCGCACCTTTGGCAACTCTTCCGCTGCAGCGTGTGTGAACGCTGCGGCGGGAAGGCATCGTCAGAGCGCCGACCATGCGGAGGGGCCGGCGCTCCGATGATGCCTTCGGGAAGGGGTTGGGGCACCCACTGTGTGGTTGCCCCTCCCCTTGCTTGCCCCCAAGACGGCCTTTTTAGCCGTCTGCTTCCCCCTTATGTATCAACTATGTCTCCCCAGCATTATCAAAGACAATTTCCTCCCAGGGGATTCTTTTTCCCAGGATCACTTTAGAGAAAATGCATGGACTGAGATTTCTTTATGTCTGAAGCAATGCAACAGGAAAGTGAAACCAATTGTTTTGAATATAAAGGTGACACTCATTACTGTGGAGAAAGAAGAATCCTGTAGTCCATATTTCTCTGAAGCAAAAGGAGGGGAGTGGCACTAGATACTGTAGTCATTTATGTGGCAAATTGATGTACTGTTTTAATCAATTTACTTAGTTCATTTTGCAATTAAAAATAATTGCTTCCAATCTAAAATACATAATCCAAGGGGTAAAAGTTTGATAGGCATAGTAAGAGGAAAATAAATTAATTCAGATTCCATATCCCCCATGAAGCTACCAAATGGAAACAAAATGAGCAGAATAACAGCCATTGACAGACATTTCTTGGAAGATTAAAAAAAAAAATAGAAAGTACCAGTTCAACCAACAGAAAACACCAGTTCAGCCAAAAGATAGAATAGCCTATTTTGAAGGAAACCAACTCATCCAAGATGTAAAAGCTTTCTTGGGGAAAGAGGAAGGAAGCAGAGGAAGAGCTTTTTAACAGGCTGTCCCCTGGGGTTTGGCTTCTATGCTCAAGAGCCCCGTCTTGCCTGATTCACTTTCCAGACCATTTTTGAAGAACTGAAGGAGTTTCTGTTCTGTGCTAGAAGGAACCTATCTGCTGTATGTGTGAAGACTGTGTAGCCAATAAACCACTCTTGGTATACTCCAGCTGTAGAGAGTGGTTTCCTAGGGTCTGGCTGTGCACCATCTCACTTTCTTCCTCAGACTGAATGACATAGCAGCATATTATTGTTTCTTTCTTGAAAACAGAGGACAACCTAATCCTGCCCTAACTTACACTCCTCCTGGCAGCTGAAGATGGCACACCTACAGACTGCTAGTCCTACATCATCATCATTATTATTATTATTATTATTATTATTACTATTATTATTATTATTTCTATCCCACCCCTCTACCAAAGCAATCGGGGCAGCTTACATCAATAAAATATCACAATAAACTCTCCCAAACCCACCCTCCCCTTTAAACAATATTAAACATCATGAACATTAAAACAATTACAACAATTAAAACAATTTTTAACAATTTACAACAATAGATTTTGAAACAATCTAATAGGCAGCCCACAAGCAGTAAATAATGTGGCAAGATGTGGCAACAGATGGGGAAGGGGAACTTACTCCTTGGCCGAGAATTTAATAAGGCCTGCTGGAAGATATCCAACTTGACAGCCTTTTGAAAGCTGTCTAAGTTGGTAATTGGACGGATCTCGTCTGGCAGGCCATTCCATAATCTGGGAGCGGTTTCTGAAAAAGCCCTCTGGGAGGTTGTCGACAGTCTAGTTTTAACAGGCTGAAGCAAATACCTCCCAGAGGACTGTAGTGTGGGGGTGGGATTATATGGAAACAGATAGTCCCGAAGATAGGATGTAGGGCTTTAAAGGTAATAACCAACACCTTGTACTGGGCCCGGAAACTGATTGGCAGCCAGTGAAGTCTTTTCAAGACCGGTGTAATATGGTCTCTTCTAGATGCACCAGAGACCAACCTGTCTGCCATATTCTGAACTAATTGAAGTTTCCAGACAAAGCATGAGCGTAGCCCCATGTAGAGCACATTGCAGAAATCCAGTCGGGAGGTTACCAGAGTGTGTACCACAGTTTCAAGGTTCCTTACTTCCAGGAAAGGGTACAGCTGGCGTATCAGCCAAAGCTGATAACAGGCACTCCTGACCATTGCATTAACCTGATTAATCATGTGAACTGACAAGTCCAGGAGCACCCCCAGACTGTGAACACAGTCCTTTGCAGTAAGTGTGATCCCATCCAGGACTGGAGGTTGTATCCCAATACCTGGTTTCAGGGCCGCTATTCTAAGTACCTCCATTTTATCTGGATTCAGTTTCAATCTGTTTTTCCTCATCCAGTCCATTACCGCCCTAAGATAGTCATTAAGAGGAAGTCCTAAGAGATGCCATCGGAAGTCGAGGCTGATGACCAGGACATGGAGAAGTATATCTAGGTGTCATCAGCGTACCGCTAACACCCAGCCCCATGTCTCTGAATAATCTCTCCCAGCTGCTTCATATAGATGTTAAATAACATCGGGGATAGTATGGACCCTCGAGGGATGCCACGCACACTTTCTAACGGAGCTACTGTCCCCGAGCAACACCCTCTGGGACCTACCCGAGAGGAAGGAACAGAACCACTGCAAAGCAGTGCCTCCAATTCCCAACCTCCTCAGGCAATCCAAGAGGATGCTGTGATCGATTGTATCAAAAGCTGCTGAGAGGTCTAAGAGCACCAGCAGGATCACACTACTCCTGTCAATGCTCAAACGCATGTTGTCAGTCAAGGCAACCACAGCAGTCTCAACTCCAAATCCAGTCCTAAAGCCGTTTTGAAGTGGATCTAGAGAATCGTTTTCATCCAAGACAGCTTGGAGTTGAAGAGCCACTGCCCTCTCAATCACTTTGCTCAGGAATGGTAAAAACGAAACAGGCCTATAGTTATTCATATCCAAGGGGTCTAGGGAGGGCTTTTTCAGGAGCAGCCTAACCACCGCTTCCTTTAAACAGGATGGAACAAAGCCCTCCCTGAGGGATGCATTGATAATGTCCTTAAGGAACACTCTCAACACATCCCCTCTCTGGATGGCCAACCATGAAGGGCAAGGATCGAGAGGGCAAGTAGTTTTCCTCACTCTACCAAGGAGCTTGTCCACGTCATCGGTACTTACAGATTGAAATTGATCCAATAAAATCTCGGTAACGGAGTTACATGACAAAAGTATGGAAGGCCTCATATCTAGCTTGATGAGAAGACTTGAATTTTGGAAGTTGTTTATTGGTTTAGGACTGATCAACATCTGTGGAATAGAATTTGTTGTTGTGTCTTGTGGCTGAACTATAAAGACTGAGGAATTTGATCTCCTACTGTCTATGGAGGAAGCAGAAGGCATCACAGTATGTAACAGGAATGGGATAAATATTCTATACTATTTGGAAAATCTTTGCAAAATAAGTTTCTGAAGCACTGGGAAAAGAAAACTCCACACAAGTGAAAATGTTCACATTCAGTATTTCTGGGTTTTCTTTTCTTTTCTTACAGAATAATATTTACTTTGGAGAAATGCTGTTTTCTGCAGAAAAAAATGCCATGTTCAATTAGTTGTTCTTGTTAATTGTCCTCAAGTCAATCCTGACTCATGGTGGCCCTGTAGATGAGACATCTCCAAGACCTCCTATCCTCTACTGTTCTGCTTAGGTCTTGTAGTTTCATGTTCATGACTCTTTTGATTGAGTCTATCCATCTAGCACAGAGTTTGATCCTCAAACTCTGGCCTTCCAAGTGTTTTGGACTTCAGCTCCCACAATCCTAGACCACTAACCAAGATGGCTGAGGCTTCTGGGGGTTGAAGTCCAAAAACCTGGAAGACCAGAGTTTGGGAATCAATGATCTAGCACGTGGCCTTCCTCTCTTTCTCCTATCTTAAACCTTTCCCTTTTCTGATGAGTCATGTCTTATCATAATGTGTCCAAAGTACAACAGCCTCAGTTTCATCATTTTGGCTTCCAGGGAGAGTTCAGGCTTGATCTGTTCAAGAACTCATTTGTTTGTCTTTTTGGCCATACATGATATTCTCAGCACTCTTCTCAAATGTATTAATGTAACATTCCCATAAGGCATAGAATAAATCCTCAAATGTAGATAGTATTCAAAAACTGCACAATTTTCAATGGCTTTAAAAAAAAGGATAGATTTACTGAATTTGAAATGATTTGGAACTTAATTAAAACACTGTTATAGTTCTGTTTGTATAATCCTGGCATCAGACCATTAAGAACAATACAAGAAAGAGCAGAACTATCTAGCTCAGGATTCTGTTCCCAACCAGATCCCTCTTGGGTAGGCCACAAGTAGGACAAGAAGGGGGAGCTAATAGAAATTAGTATTTTCACAAAGAAGATAGTCTCCAAGTCTGCTCCATGATGTAAAAAAGGGGAAATATGTTGCATCATAAAAGAAGCAAACAGAGGCAGGGAGTAAGATGCATGATTGACATTGGCAACAAGAAGAAGCACCATATCATAGATTCTCATGGGTGAAGATGGAAAAATATATCAGCTTCGCTTTCTCCGACCTTCATAGTTTAAAGTACTTTAACATTCTTTCTCTCCTGAATATGAAATTTGTAATGTTTGGTTAATTTAAAAACAAAAGAAATCAAAAGTGTCTCTTACTACTATTGGACAGATTCAAAGTTGCAGATATTCCCAACATGGAGAGGAAATTATGTTGCTCCCATCTGTTATATAGGCCTCCAGAACAAAATGAAGTTGCAATTTAATGCAACACTAATATGGTTAAGCAAGCAAAGCAGCTTCATTTATATACCATTTCATACCACACTATGGAGTGTCTAAGCAGTTTACAACTGTAAGCTCCTTGCCCCCCAACAGCTGGGTACTCATTTTAGAGACCTCAGAAGGATTCAGGCCTGAGTCAAGCCTGAGCCCTGGCTAGTATTGAACTAACAACCTTGTGGTTTATGAGTGAGTGGCTGCAGTACAGGCATTTAACCACTGCACCACCAGGGTTAAACACAAAGAGATTCAAATCCATACTTTTGTGAGCTGAGCACTCATTGATCTTGGTCGAGATACATTCATTTGTTAGTTTATTGTTCTCACACATTTGAATGTTTGTTCAATATCCCATCTTAAATGTGAAATTAAGTGAAATAGAGTTCTCCCAGATTCCAAACATTGGATGAATAGCTTAAAATAGGGTCTAGGAGTTGTTTCCATAGTCTCATGAGAGCCTGTTCTTTGAATGATCTAGCTACTTGGATATTCAGGTTGATTTTAATGACCATAATAGGTTCATTGTCATCCACAGAGAAAATGATACATGGTTTAAAAGCTTCTCCCAGTGGGTACAATTCTATTCAATGTAACACATAGGTTCTAATAATCTGCATTTTAAGACAGTGTTAAATAATATTTATATGAGATGAAATCCAAAATCTTTATAAACAGCCAGAGGGCTTATTTGTACATACCAGCCCAGAATAGTTGTTTTTGAAAGCATTGCTGTTATTATACAGACATAACGAAAAAATATTTTATGTTCATTAAAATTATTCTAACCTCATTATTTTGCTGGCATTCATCTCTTAAATTTCTTTCATATGCACAGTGTATATTAGCATGGAATGTTTGGAGCTTAATAGTTTAAGAAAATTGCCTCTTTGGTAGTACACAAAAAGTCACAGTATGTTCACTGGGATTAAGTTTTAAATATGGAAAATCTGTTCCTCATACATTGTCACAGAAACCTAATTAGGTGAACTTTTAATGCTGGTAATGCTAGTAATGAATCCAGCTTTTAGTTAAGAATCAGTGAGTCACAAAAGGTGCTTGGCTAGTTTAATACTTAAGAGGTTCACATTTAATTAATACAACATGAATCAAAATGTTCAGCCATGCTTGAATTTTGCAAAATTGCAAGCAATGAACTGTTGGAAGCTAGGATAGGGAAAAATGAATATTAAGAAGTAGCTAGGAGGATAATTCACAAATCTCTCTCTTTCTCTCTCTCTCAATTTTAAATTCAATAATATGGTGAAGAGATTGTGTGAAGGTACTTCTTAGGATTAATGAGAAAAAATTCCCAGCATAATCCCTTCCTCCTGTCCTTATTCTATCATAAAAATATTTTAAAGTTTTTACCCATTCTCACATACCCTACAACTGCCCTGATTTGGTAGTATTCAGCCACTGTCATATATAATCCAATAGTTCCTATTTGGAAGGGTCAATTTGGCAGGTTCTCATTAATCCTCTATTTTCCCACTTTTTTTCAACTGTTTTTAAAATGCTCCAATTTCTCTCCTCCTCCTCCTCCTTTTCCCATATTCCTCCATTGTCCTCAGATTAATCTAATTGTTTTAAAATGAGTTCAAAGTGCAAAAGTGATGTGCACTCCATTAACTCAAGAGGAGGAGGAGTTTTGCCCTTCTCAGTAGGCTCAGGCAAAAGCAAATGTTGTAGCCTTGCCTAACTTGTGTTTCCTTCTTGATTGATAACATTTATCTGTCAGAGTATAGATGGGCTATGCAGTCAAAGGTGAAATGTAGAGATGTGTGTGTCTGTAATTTTCCACTTGAGAACAGCTTCTTGGCAAGTACAAACAACTCAGTCCAGATGGCCAGAGAGAGACAAAACAATAGAGAGGCCTAGGTGGGAAATCATCCTTGTTTACATAAGAAAACAATAATAAAGGCTGGTATGGGAAAGTAGATCATGTGGTGGAGGATGAACAACAAGAGGCTGGGTTAGCATACATCACATACAAATCATCCAATCAACTTGAGGGGTAACACCCAGAAAGGTGGAGAGGGGCTGGACTGAGAAACTCTGTGTTTGGCATTGATATTATTATTTGCTTCCTTTGGATTGCACCTTTTTCTTCTCTTTACTTCTCGCAATGGATCTATAATATGTTTATATTGCTTTACAATGTAGCCTTAAGATCTGGAAACATGGATCTGTAGTTTTATTCTCGTTTAGCCACATCAGCAAGATGTGATCCTATAGTGGACTGTATTTTACTCTGCTTGTTGTTATTATTTTTTCAACAATAACAATAAAAGCTCAACTTTTAGAAGCTTGGACTTTTTTTGTTCCCTGGTTCTGCTGGATCTACAAGGACACTACTCCACTAAAACTGAACATTATCATCTTGAATACACTCTGATCTTGCTTGGCTACATGTGCCTTAGTTTTCATCAGTAAATGTTGAAAGGTATACTGTCACATCCTTTTAGAGGGAGATCTCAATGCTAGTGTTCCTAAGGGTCATTCTTAAGGGTCAACATATTTAAATGTACACTTCTCACATGGCTAAAAAGAGTGCAATTCCTTCAATCTAGAATCCTTCAATCATTTTTCTAACTGATTGGGATTTACTCAGACTGCAATCAGCTAATGTAGTCATTATTAAACCCTAAAGGAAGCTGAAAAATGCCTTTTGAGAAATGTCCTCTGGTGTGCTCCATCCTCTCTTGCTGGATGGGCCATGAATGAAAAATTATGAGGTGAGTAATTAAAATCATAGTTAGACCTAGATGTCAGATGCTGATTAGACAGTCGAACAAAGAAATATTGTTTAAAAGTGGCCAAGGGCAGGGTTTCGCAGTGGATTCTGATAGGACACCAGGGTCCAAAAACTGCCAAAGGATACAAAGTCCTGATAACAGAACTTGGAAACAGTTATTCTTTTGGACTATAATTCTCAGGATCCTTCCAGTTGCATTGATTTCCATTCATTCTGTATCTCTTAGATGGATTTCCCTGGAAGTTCTCAACAGAGAATCTGCATTTTCATACAGGGGAGATAAATATATAAAATACCTGTGAAGAAAAAGAGGGAACAGCTAGAGAATGCTAGTGATGAATGGATAAATTTTCACATCTACACCCAACATAGGCTTTACATTCATATTACTACTCCAATAAAGGCAATCAAGTCTCAGTATAAGGATTCTGTGCAAATACAACACTGCAAATATGCTAGGTTCATGTTGCAGGGTTGGATTTCCAAAGATCTATTCTCAGTCATTCTACCACACAGCCAATTAACTTTAGTAAAAATACAGAACTAGCAGAAACATATTGCTTTATGAAAAGGTAATTATCAGACTAAAACTTTGTTTAAAATGGAGGGTATTTCTAGCCTGGATAAAGAAAATGATATTTTGAATTAAAAAACCCCACAAGAGATGATCAATTGAGTTCACTAAGAAAGTCAGGTGCATCATTTTAAGCTTTTAACCTTCTGTTCTGAAAGTACTGTAATTTAAAATTTTAATTTGTATTATATAGACACCAATTGCCTTTTAAAAAATAACTTTTAATTCAAAGAAGTAAAACAAGCCCCACAATTCCCTAGGTTATTCCTCAGACAAACTTTCACTGATTTCCTTCTTTAACTTTTTTCCCTTTCTCCAGAGCTGTTAGTGCAAATTTATACTGCTTCCTTGCCAGCCACCAACTCTCTCCCTTATTTGTTCCCAGATGGGCCAATTAGCCATTTCATATTGGGCAGCTAACTAGTCCTGTCAGCACCACAGGGATTTGTTACTTTTCTTTAGTTCAAAACTCAAATGCCAGGTGAAATAAATGAGAACTATCCACATCCCAATGTGAACTGTCCACTAGAAAAGAACAGTTTTCAGTGAAATCAATCAGCATGGTAAGAATCAGTGCCACCCAGGTTTACAGCAAGTGGACAGGAAAAATCTCTGCATTCTTGGGCAAACAGAAGCAGCTGCTCCATTCTTATAGGTTAGGAAGTTCTAGGCTTTGCCTCCTCAAAGGGTCTATTTCAGGGGTCGGCAACCTATGTCCCGTGGGCCAGATCCGGCCCCCCGAGGACTTTGGATCAGCCCCTACCGACCCCTGCCGCCGACCCCCGCCGTGCGTGCTGCTGCCACGCGGCCACTGCACAACTCGTGGCTGCCATTTTGTTTTCCAAAATGGTGGCCGCGACTCATTTGCGCATGTGCAGTTCTCCTGCACATGTGCAAACGAGCCGTGGCAACCATTTTGGAAAACAAAATGGTGGTGGCGGTGCACGTGGCGGTGAGCACTGTGGCATAGGTAGCACACGCAGCGGCGGCAGCCCGTGCAAGACCAGGGGATCCCCGGCCCGGCCCCAGGTAAGGGGAACTTGCTGACCCCTGGTCTATTTCTTTGTCATAAGAGAGAACATAGACAACCTTGCTTTTTTTTTAGTTTTTTGTGGGCTTTTTGGGCTGAGAGGCCATTTCTAGAAGAATGTATTCCTGACGTTTCACCTGTATCTGTGGCTGGCATCTTCAGAGAATTCCCCCCCCCCCCATTTACTATTTGCTCATTTGCTGTTTTATTTGCACATTTATTTATTTACCTCTGTGCAAAATAACCATGTACACATTTTGCACAGAATAACTCCTGAACTATAAACATTCTCATCAGTCCAGGATGTCTTCTTGTTCTTCTTGGGGCTTAACCTGAGACTATCTATAACACAAAGTGCTTCCATGTGACCTTCCCCTAACATTTAATGGGTTTCAAAAGAGAGTGTAAACCCAATGATGGTGATAGTCTCTGGTATTAATTCCTCAGTTGTTTAACTTATGTTAATTATGCCTTCATTATTATCTTGTTGGCAAATTCCAATGCTGTTCCAGGATTTCTGGATCAATTGGGTGGATGTCTGTTAAATCATATTGGAAAAGTTTATTTCTTCAATTTCACTTTTGTCGTACAGAACATATGCAATAGGAGGTCTACAATTTAGGTCACTGCCCTCCCATGGGAAGAAAGACATCAGACAGCTGAGTTTGTGAATAAAAGTCCACAAATGTATAAAACAATCTTCTGCAATGTGGTAGAAAATACAGGAACATGCAGAAACTCAACACCCAGAGGTGTAATTCAATTTGGTTCAGACATAGGAGACCTAGGCATCCTGTTTTGTCATTACTAATTTTCCCATAAGGGGTAACTGAGGATCTGCTGGCAAATGGCTCCCTCGTTGCCGGTCAGTAGTCCTGAAGGGACCATTCCACCTCAGGCAAAGGAACAGCCCTTGCATAACCTCTTCAGGTGGTTGATTGTCTGAAAACCTTGGTGCAGATTCTCCCACATGCTGGTGTCTCAAGAAGATCTCCCTCTTTTGTAAACTATCTGAGTGCTCACCCACTTTCTGGTGAGGAGAGAGCATATATTAGCCTTATAAGGCTGCATGTCTGACATCACACAAGTGCGTTACCACTTCATTCAGTGTCCTTCTCCAACGCACATGTAGCCAGAAATTGCAAAACACACTCTAGAAAAAATATATATCAGGAGAGTGGAATTGTACAATGTTGTTATCTGTAGTGCAATAAATAGCTTCCCAACATTTCAGTGACTTACCATGAAACACAGGAACAGATGGGTCAAAAACATGTCTCAACAAATTAGTTGGATTTTTTCCATTGGTATATAGGATTACAGTTGTTTGGCTTCTTTCACAGAAAACTGAAATTTCTTCCAAGATAGGACAATGGAATTCACTGAGTTTGGGAAATGTTCCACAATACAATAAGTGTACACTTTATTTTATTCAATGATACTTTACTTTTATTCTATCTTTTGTTTTCTGGGTCAAAGTGTTCAGTTGTGATTCTTCACACAGTCACTTCTGTGGATACAGAAGCAAAGAATCTTTATATTACATGGTGCATTTGGATAAGAATCATTAGGGTGAGAAAATAACCCACATCTCACACACTTGTCCCTAGTACAAGAAGGTTAAATTCCATTTTCTGTTATTCTCTTTTACCCTTTCCTATTAAATACCTTTAAGTAATGTAAAACTAATTGGCTGTCCACAAATCTGTTGCATCAAATGTGATAAATGAAAGAGTGACTTTTTTTTTTTTACAAGGTTTCTCCTTTAGATTTCCTTGTAATGCCAGAAGACAAAAGAAGGATTGAGTCTTGGTCCCTTAGGATGTTTTACTGTTGTAATAGAATTAATAGACCTGATCAAATGAATGATTCATGAATGCAGTACTACTTGACAAAGTTTCCCAGCTGCCTTAATAACAGACCAGGAAGTTTGGGCAATTATAAGCTTTCATTTTTTCTTGGTAATAAAAAATAGAAAAACACTTTGTAGAACTGTTTTATAAAAGAACAAAGTTACAAGATACTTAATAACATCTTGAAGTATAGTTGGGTGTAAATTTTTTCATGTAAAATATGGTCTACAGTAATTTGAAATATCAAGAAAAACATATACATGTAGATCAAACTCACATTTGAGTTGAGCTAGGTTTAGTACAAAGTACAAATATCCAAATCTGTCTCAACACACTAAGAAATACTGTTGGGAATTCTCTAGCACCACCACCAACAAAATGAGATTAAAAGTACTGAATAAATAAATAAATAAAATTAGATTTCCACAATTTGTACAAAATGTTTCTGCAAAAAACTAGTGTTCCCTTCCTTTGTGAACCAAAAAATATACACAACATGCACAGAAGACTGGCAGATTAATTTTAAAAGGCACAAGCAACATGTACAATGCTGTCATGCAGTTGAGGACAAATCTATTATGTTTTGCTGATGCTGTAGTGCCAGCACCACATTAGATTGGGGCCTAGGATTTCAGTCTAAGGAAGCAATCCTGTAAGTTCCATTGAATTTACTGAGACTTGTTTATGAATAAGTTGACTTGCATAAGTGCACTATAAATCATGATAGCAGAAAGAGCATGATTTAAAAGAATTATTAATAAGAACACTTAAGAAACAATCAGGGGTGGCTACTGTGTAGTGTCAGAAGTATAATTGAAATCTGAGCAAGTGGTAGAATAGATAAGAGCCACCATGATGCAGTGGTTTGAGTACTGAACTTAGACTCTGGGAGGCCAAGTCTCAGATCCCTGCTCAGCCATGAAAGCCTACTGGATGACATTGAGCTAGTCACATTCTCTCAGCCTCAGAGGAAGGCAATGATAAACCTCCTATGACTAAATCTTACCATATGATAGGTTCACTTGAGGGTCACCTCAGAAATGTGACACCAGAAATGCAAGCCAGAAATGATTTGAAGGCACAAAGGTAGACTAGATATAAATATTCTTAAGATGTATTATATCCTTTTGACATTTGTATATCTTCTAAAAACTTTTAAAGCTTGGAAAAGAAGAAGGCCCTCCTTCCATCCACTATCATCAAGAGGGAGAGAAAGGCAGGCCAGCTCCATACGGCCTAGCCTGAAAAAGAAGAAGACCCTCCCTCCATCTGTTGCAGCAAGGTGCAAATAACTGAGAACTGAGACCAAAGTAGGAAAGGAAAATAGACTTTATTTGGCCAAAGACTCTCAGCTGGAATATTTTCCAAATGAACTAGGAGTCGTAGGCTTTCATGGCCGGCATCCATAGTTTTTTTTGTGGGTTTTTTCAGGCTGTGTGGCCATGTTCTAGAAGAGTTTCTTTCTGACGTTTCGCCAGCATCTGTGGCTAGCATCTTCAGAGAAAACTGAGATGGAAAAGCATGGGTGTATATATACTGTGAGACCCTGGGTAGGGAGGAGTGGTTCCCAGGTGAACTGTGTGTTGTTCTGTGTTGAATAGGTATTGTTCTGTGTTAATAGCAAGCTTCAGGATATGCAATCAAGGATATTGTCTGCTGTTCCCATGTAAACTGTGTATTGTTCTGTGTTTGA
Organism: Phrynosoma blainvillii; assembly: GCA_026167975.1. Taxonomy (NCBI): domain Eukaryota; kingdom Metazoa; phylum Chordata; class Lepidosauria; order Squamata; family Phrynosomatidae; genus Phrynosoma; species Phrynosoma blainvillii. The sequence goes on from JANUYF010000003.1 coordinate 273,913,115, forward strand.
ATAGGTGTTGTTCTGTGTTAATGGCATGGCTTCCAGGTGAGGATATGCAATCAAGGAGATTGTCTGCTATTGTCTGCTGGGAAAGCCCCTGACCCTGTTTGGTTTTCCCTTTGCATTTGCTGAGTGCTGATTTTCTTATTTTGTAGGACTGGTAGCCAAATCTTGTTTACTTTAATGGTTTCTTTTTTCCTGTTGAAGTTATCCAAGTGTTTGTGGATTTTGATGGCTATTTTAGGTCTGATCCTAACCAACAAGGATGACCTGGTCAATGGGGTGTAAATGTTGGGATCCTTTGGTGGGATTGATCATGTTCTCCTGGAGTTTCTTATACAGTGGAAAGGAGAAGCTAGGCATAATCAAACACTCATTCTAGACTTTAGGAGAGCTGATTTCAACAAACGTGGGAAACACTGGGAGTGATCCCATGGTCAGGAATACTAAAGGAGAAGGGAGTTCAGGATGGATGGGAGTTTCTCAAAAGAGAGATACTGAAGGCACAATCTCAAACTGTTTCAATGAGAAAGAAAAATGGGAGGCATCTCAAGAAATGACAAAAGAACTTTCAACTGAACTAAGTTTTAAATGGGAGGTGTATAAGAAATTGAAAAGGGGCTAAATCACTAAAGAGGAATTCAAACAAATAGCTAGTGCATGTAGGAGTAAAGTCAGGAAAGCCAAAGGACAGAATGAGCTCAGGCTTCTTAGAGGGATTAAGGATGATAAAAAGGGCTTTTTTGGGTATGTCCATGGCAAAAGAAAGAAGAAGGAAATGGTAGGGCCACTGTGCAGAGGAGATGGAGAAATTCTAACAGGGGACAGAGAAAAGGCAGAACTACTCAACACCTTCTTTGCCTCAGTCTTCTTACAAAATGAAAAGGATGTTTAACCCGAGGAAAATGGAGCAGATGACTCAATACTGGAAATGCAGCACACAATAATTAAAGATATAGTACAGGAACACCTGGTTAACCTGAATGAATTTAAGTTTCCAGAACCAGATGAACTACATCCAAGGATATTTAAAGAACTGGCAAATGTAATCTCAGAGCCACTGGCAATAATCTTTGAGAACTCCTGGAGAACAGGAGAAGTCCCAGCAGACTGGAGGAGGGCAAACATTGTCCCTATCTTCAAAAAGGGGGGAAAAAGAGGATCCTAACAACTATCACACAGTTAGTCTGACATCAATACTGGGAAAGATTCTAGAACAGTTCATTAAACAGAGAGTCTGTGACCATTTAAAAGGGAATGCCGTAATCACTAAAAGTCAACATGGGTTTTTCAAAAACATGTCATGCCAGACTAATCTGATCTCTTTTTTTGATAAAATTACCAGCTTGCTAGATGAAAGGAATGCAGTAGACGTAGCATATCTTGATTTCAGTAATGCTTTTAACAAGGTCTCCCATGATGTTCTTGCAAACAAGATAGTAAAATGTGGGCTAGACGATACAACTGTTAGGTAGATTAGTAACTGGTTGACTGACCAAACCCAAAGGGTGCTCAGCAATGGCTCCTCTTCATCCTGGAGAGAGATGACCAGTGGGGTGTCATAGAGTTCTATCCTGGGCCCAGTAATATTCAACATCTTTATTGATGACTTGGATGTAAGAATAGGGGGCATGCTTCTCAATTTTCAGATGACACAAAATTAGGTATAATAGCTAATACCCCAAAAGACAGGATGAAAATTCAAAATGACCTTAGTAGATTAGAAAGCTGGGCCAAAGCTAACAAAATGAATTTCAATACAGAGAAATGTAAGGTACAGCACTTAGGGCAAAAAATTGAAATACATAATATAAGATGGAGGACACCTGGCTAATGAGACTACGTGTGAAAGGGAACTAGGAGTCCTAGTAGACCACAAGTTGAACATGAGTCAACAGTGTGATGTGGCAGCTAAAAAGGCCAATGTAATTTTAGGCTGCATTAATAGAAATATAGTATTTAGACCAAGGGAAGTAATAGTGCCACAGTATTCTGCATTGGTCAGGCCCCACTTGGAATACTGTGTCCAGTTCTGGGCACCACAATTCAAAAAGGATGTTGAAAAACATGGAGCGTGTCCAGAGAGGGACGACTAAAATAGTGAAGGGTCTGGAAATGATGCTCTATTATGGGATTGTGGCCTAATTTAGTGTATCTCAGATGCAAAAGTTCTCAAGTTATACTAAAACATACTGAGAAAAGAGGCAATGTACAATATATTTGAAAATATACAAAACAGTTATTATTTAGTTTAAACAGAGCTTCCCTAATCATTTGTCTTTTATTTGCTGCAAACTGGGCTTTTCCCACAACCTCTGTTAGTTAATGTTGTGTCAAACTGCATTATTTCTACAGTGTAGATGCACCCATAGTGGAAAAATGGAAATAGGGCTACAAACTATAGATGGGAAGAGCATGCTGAAGAAGCCAAGATTTAATATCTCCTTGAAGCTTTAGGTGCTCTTGGATGGCTTATTTCTGTTTTCTTGAGCTTATTTTAGCCTGGTTTCAAATTATACTTCTGGCTTCAACCATCAGTTTTCAATACAGCTTTCATTTTACTTTGCTCTGAAAAATATATATTGATTCATTTACACAGTTTTTATTTGTAGGGGTGCTCTTGTGTGATTCTGGTCACTTGAGTGACCAGAAACCAAATTTGGGATCTGGATGAAGTTCATGGATGATTTCTAATTGTTCCAGGACTTTTCCTGAAGGATTATATAGAGAATATGAAAACCACTAGAGAGATGCCATGAATATGCTGTTGAAATATCTAGCATATAGAGTCACAAAGCTGTTGAGAAAAAAGGTGTACAGAAGAACATACTAGTTCTACAATCCTCTGTCACTGTTCCTGTTTCATTCCATGTGTAGAAGGTAACTATCTGAAAAGACTGTCCATGAAAGCTCTATACAAGGTTTAGAACTCCAAAAAACTCTCATGTTTTCTTATAACATTTACATCCCTACTTATGAGTCTTGTCTAGAGCTGTCAGTGCTGAACAAATACCTGACAAAATGTAAATTAATTCATGAAAGCTTACACCAGAAATGACTAACATGACACTGAATGCCAGGATTTGTGGTTTATGAATTATCAGAGACAGTGGATGCAAATATCTCCCTTGTTTGATTGAGGCAGTTTGTATCTAAATGCTTTTATAAATGTAATGCTCATTATGCAACCATTAATAGTTAAAATAACTATTATGCCACAGTCAATTTCATGGAGATAAATTTAAATCATTTCTCTGAAGAAAATAATGTTCCAATCACCAATAGTTTCCTCTTTCCTTCCAAAATATGTGCAATAATACTTCAATTCTGTTTTTTACTGCTTTTGCCTCAGGCAATTTATGAGGAATTCCCAAGCTAAACTACAGAGAAAGTTACTGTCTGTAGCATAGCCACTGTTTCTAATAAATTCTACTTAAAAACAAAACTAAAAATATCTTATAGTGAGCTTTCATTGAACAGTATAGACAGAGAAACACTGCATAATAATATATTATAAAGTTTCCTTTCTATTGTTATAACATGTATCTGTATGGCTTTTATTATGTTTTTGAACAAACATACTACTATGTTATAAATATTTACTTGCTAAGGCTCATGGGGGCTGGATTATTAAATTATGATACTGTTTAAAATATGTAAAAAAAAACATTCCAGTTAATCACTACTGCTCAGCAAATTTTCTTATTTATTACTTGAGTAATCTGATCCTATGCATATTATTTCAGGGGTAAAAACTACTATGTACTATGCAACAGTTCCCATCTCCCCAACAGCACTATTTACAATTAAATTTAGTTCCCAGTTAATGGTTCAGGTTGAGTCATAGTTTGGCTTAGATTGATTGACTCATATTGAGTTAATATGAATTAAAATTTCTTCCCATTGTTTTACAGTGAGCAGCCCAAATAGCCATAACATTTTTGTTCTCCCCCACCCCCCAAATGTATATGGAATCTGGAAGCATGTTGGCCTCTTCAAAGTAAATTAAACTGACAAATATTAGACAGTAAGTTCAGGAGTTTTTGTGCTACCGATAAATATTTTTAATATATATATATTTGAAAATTGCTAATCTATGTACTTATTTTACTGTATTGCATTATAGAAGCATCTGTTTTGTATGAGTGCTGATTGTGGACAGACATTTATTGTTTATATCTAATTAACTGAAGAGAAAAGAGAGAGAAGAAACACACTAAACCAGGGGGGACAAAAATGCAACTTTCCATATAATGTTGGGCCACAACTCACAGCAGCCAGGAAAGCTAATGGTAAGGAATGTTGCAAGTAGCAATCCAACATCTGGTGAGACAGATTATTTAAGTAATGAAGAACAAATTTTAAAAAATGATGTTCCATTGTAACTAAAATTCTGCATTTATTTTGGGCATGCCTAAGAAAATGAAGCTTCTTCAGCTAGTATTTCCAAATCATGATGGAAGTTTGAAGGATATTTTAAACTTTAAATGCCCTGCATAGTTCTGAGCTGAGCTTTACAATTAGTAAAGCTGATTGGATCTGAGGGGGGCTGCAGACGGGCGGCTCTGGTACACCCCGGGAAGCAGTTGATTGGGGCCACAGCAACCCCACACCGCAGCCCCGATCCTCCCTTTTGCTGCCCTGAAAAAAGCGGCAAAATTTCGCTCCTTTTAGGAGCAGCAAAAGGTCGCTCTAAGAGCCAGTGCATGGCTCTTCAACACCCTTTTTGGCACAGTATGTTTGAACGCTGCACCAGAAGGGTGTCCTGATGCTGCGCACTGTGCATAATGGCACGCGGTGTCAGGATGGTGTTGGTGTGGGGTTGGGCCGGCTGCCGTGCATCTGCCCCACCCAACTCTACCTCCAGGCCAGCCATTTGCATAGAATTCATCTGTGCTTTACTGGAAAATGTCCAAACTGATAAGAACTACTTTTACTCTTGCTCAGTTCACTTTGGGCTGTACCTAATGCCTTTACCCATGCCCACTGCTGGATTGCAGCCCCTAAAAGCACCCTTCTGTTGGAATTTGGATCCAAAAACAACAACAAAAAAGGATCCCACTCCATTCAGTAAATTTCTGTATATGCATTTGCAGGGGTAAGCCTGATTGTATACCATTGAATTTTTTCCTAGTGAATAGGATGGCAATCTATGTGATGGTCTGATAAAAGGTATAGTTGTTTTACAAAGAGATACAAAGTAGTTGAAATCAGTAGTGTCACACCAAGAGTACATTTTGCTCAGAAATTCTTGTGCCTGCATCATCAACTTTCTGAATTATAACATTTCCTGCTGTGTAATTTAAGTATTTCTTTGATTCATAGTTAGATGCTGTTGTCACCTAACAGATGGCTGGCAAGTTAATATTTCCCAAAAGTATACTTTCCTGTAACATATGTGGCTGTACAAGCTGAAAAAAAATTAGGTACTGATATTCTGTACATATATGAGTCTTGTTAATGCTATGTGTTTATAACGATCTCTGTTATACTTAGTTTGCAGATCATATGGGAAAATTGCAGAGGCAATAAGAATAGTTCAGATATATGAGAGCAAAAACCTAAACAGATAACGGTTGGCATCCTGTATGATTCAATATAATGTGTTTTGCATGCAGAACTACACTACAGCTGCCACTTCACTCATCCCTGGATTTCTTATATTGCTGCTGTAGCCCCTGTATTTCATGCCTAGTGAAGAGTAAGGGGGAAGAGATAGAAAAAATATCTGGCTACATCCCTGTAGCCAGATGTGAAATGATTGGTGCTAATACTTGTTGTTATACAGCAGTTTCAGTATATAACGAAAGAATTTGCATTTGGCCCTAGAAACATAGCCAGATACTTTTCCAACACCCTTCCTCACACTTCTTACCAGGAACAAAATGGTTAGGAGGCAGGAACTGAAGCTTCTCCAGGGATGTATCTCTTCACTCCTTTATTCTGTAAGGCAGCATTGAGTATTCTCAGAAATCTTCCCACTTTGAGGAAATCTTTAAAAGGGCTGTTTGTAATACAGAGCTAATTCTGCACAAAATTTGCATGTGGTTACTTTGCACAGAAGTCAGTATTTTCTATTTGTTGAAAATAATATTTCAATGCAGAAATATTAATTCCTCTATAAAAATTATATCCCTCTATAGATCCAAATGTAGTTTCCTTCCCTGCTCCTCATTTCCCAGGAACTAAAGAAGCAGTTCCAGAGCCCTCCCTTTCACCAAACATGTGCCAAGGTGTTCACAATAACACTTATTTTATCACTGCACTATCTACCAGGAAAAAGGGACAAGCATCTGCGTACTCCCTTTCCCTACCAGGCTGGCCAATATGGCCCTCACTACCTGTTGTGGATATCCCAGGAAAGAAAAAAACCCCAACACATCGGGAGGGGCCCTCTGTTGCGCCAGCCAATTGAAGCTGCCGATGCCGTGATTGGCTGGGCAGGTAGGAAGTCCTGCCCTTCCTGCACCACCCAGCCAATTGGAGGGAATCTCGCGAGATCCCCAGCACGTTGGTAATCTCACGAGACTGTGGATCTCGTGAGATTACCAGCGAGATTTGGGGGCTATATAGCCCTCGGCTGCCTCGTGGCAGCAGCCATTTTGTCAGAGCAGTCAAGCAAGGTGCACTAAGGCTGATTAGATGGCTCGGGGCCAAACTGTAGTTTTGTCCAGGGTGTCTGAGGGTCAGATTAGCCCTATTTTGGCATTGTCTGATTACCTCAGATTGCAACCGAATGGCTCTGGTTATTTGTTTCTTCATGTGTCTGGTCTTCCACTGATGCAGTTTCAATTTCAAGCTATGCTTCATGAGACTGTGAGATGGGCGAGATTGCCAGTGGATCAATTCTCCTCTCACTCTTTTTGATAGGAGCAGCAACTGCTGCAGCAGAGCAGGGCTTAAGCGATACTGCGATTTGACAGATTGGGTGTTGACATTCCAGGGCTTTCAAATCTTTTATTTGTTCATAGTGGGGTTGCTTGTAATTTCATTATAAGAATGATAGAGTTACATATTTACAGTTAACTTGTTTTTATTGAGCAGGTCAGCAACAGGGTGATGTATGGATCCTATGTCATAGCCTTGTTTTTTGGGCTGAGCGTCACATCTTACAATCTCGCTGTGATCTGAACTTGGGGCTAGGGAGATTGGTTCCATACATTGGTTTGGATGCAGAGGCATGCAGTGGGGAGCTCTTCTTCCACATGTTATTGAGTTGGTAAACACTTTTCCACCCCCCAGGATTCTTCTTGTGCACCTGGGCAAAAATGACTTGGTGAAGCTTCCCTGTTTGCAGTTGGCCAAGCGTATTTTGAGAGACATGTGGGACATTAAGCGAAGATTGCCACATACTGTTTTTCTGTGGACTAAATTTTTGCCTCTCCATACTTGGGCAGATGCATGAAAGGACTCGGCTATCAACACGGCTCGTTGTTGGTTGAACAGAACTGTGGCCAAGAAGTTGGCAGAATTGGGGATTTTGGTTGTTGAACATGAGAGAATTCAGGTTTGGTTGCCACATCTGTACAGGGGCAATGGGGTTCATGTCTCCCCTGAGGGATGTGATGTATACTTGGATTCTATTGCTTGTTACATTGAATGAGCTCTTCGGGGGGGGGGGAGTGGATGCCAAGCTAGGCTGGCCCCCTCCTGTGGCGGGCAGGGACCCCCCCCCGGTGGATAATTCAGTTGATTGAACTTACCAAATTGAATTAATTAATATGGATGAAGGGTATACGCCATTGGGTTAACTGAATTCTCTATGATGTCAGAAACCATTTTGATGACATCATAATTTATTTACGTCATATGTTTAATTATGACATCATTTCCAGTGTGGGGGGATGATTTGTTGAAATTGTGTAACTAATTTGAACAGGACGTTCTTGACACATGTTGTGCTGGGTGTGGTTTACCTCGATACATCCTCCAGTTTAGTGCATGGATACATGTGTCAAGAACAAATATATGGTTAATTGAGATCTTGTAAATGAAAACTGTTTTAAGACCCTGTATAGATAAAGTTTATCACTGCCCTGTCATGAACCGATCATTTCCTGGTCAAGGTGGAACTAAGAGCCTTTATCCGTCCCTCTGGGGGTGGTGGACCTATTAGAATAGTCTGCCCTTGAAGGCTAATTATTCCCAGCTCACGCTAATGGAACCAATTGGATTCCAGAAAGCCTTGGAGGGTTTAATGGTTGGTAATGCTGGTGATCCTGTTGAAGCTTTGGTTAACACTTGGAACCCGCTTCCAACCGTAAGCCTTGGTAAACCTTAGATCTTAGGAAAATGAAGCGGGCTGGACAACGACTAGAGTGCAACTGGCAGAAAACTCGACTCTTATGTGACCAGACTCACCATAGAAGCTTTCTTTGGTCCTATCGGGAATCAATACATGAAGCGCAGAGATCCTTCTCCTCTGCACGTATTGCGTCTGCAGATTCCCGTCCAGCAGAACTGTTTAAGGTGGTAAGGGAGCTGACACAGGTGCCCCCTGCACAGAACCCTTTACTCAACCTAACAACAGCCTGCTGTGACCCATTTAACAAATTCTTTGCAGATAAAATCTCTCAGATAAGAGCTGACTTAGATGCCAGTGTTTTGACAGAAACTATTGACGAGGCATCCAGTGACTCTGTTATTGAAGTTCTCCTGGATCAGTTTCAATCTGTGAGTACTGATGACATGGACAAGCTCCTTGGAAGGGTGAGGAAAACGACTTGCCCTCTCGATCCTTGCCCATCATGGCTGGCCGTCCGGGGGGGGGGGGATGCTTTGAGGATGTTCCTTACGGACATCGTCAATGCATCCCTCAGGGAAGGCCATATTCCACCTTATTTGAAGGAGGCAGCCATTAAGCTGCTTCTGAAAAAACCTTCCCTGGACCCCCTGGACATGAACAACTACAGGCCAGTCACTTTATTACCATTCTTGAGCAAGGTAATCGAGAGGGCGGTTGCTCTTCAACTCCAAGCTGTCTTGGATGAAACCGATTATCTAGACCAGGGGTAGGCAACCTTTCCCCTTTAAGGGCCGAGGGACTTCAGCTCCCAGAAGCCTCAGCCATGTTGGCCAATAGTCCCATGTCCTGGGATAGCTCCTGGGATTCTGGGAGCTGAAGTCCCTCGGCCCTCAAAGGGGAAAGGTTGCCTATCCCTGATCTAGACCCATTTCAAACTGGCTTCAGGACAGGCTTTGGAGTTGAAACTGCCATGGTTGCCTTGACCGACGATCTACATCTGAGCATCGACAGGGGTAGTGTAACCCTGTTGGTGCTCTTAGACCTCTCAGCGGCTTTTGATACGATAGATCATGGCATCCTCTTGGATTGCGTGAGAGGGTTGGGAATTGGAGACACTGTGCTTCAATGGTTCCATTCCTTCCTCTTGAGCAGATCCCAGAGGGTACTGCTCAGGGGCAGTTGATCCAGTAAAAGGGAGCTCACCTGTGGTGTTCCACAAGGTGCTATACTGTCCCCAATATTATTTAACATCTATATGAAGCCGCTGGGTGAGATAATTTGGAGTTATGGAGCTGGGTGTTATCAGTATGCTGATGACACCCAAATCTATTTCTCCATGTCTTGTTCATCAGCCTTGAATTCTGATGGCATCTCCTCTTTTAATGAATGTCTTCGAGCAGTAATGGGCTGGATGAGGAAAAACAGATTGAGACTGAATCCAGACAAAACAAAGGTGCTCATGGTAGCTGCCCCGAAATCAAGAATTGGGCTGAAACCTCCGGTCCTGGATGGGGTCAAACTCTCCATCAAGGACTGTGTTCGCAGTCTAGGGGTGCTCCTTGACTCGTCGCTCCTGATGACGAATCAGGAAAATGCGACAGTCAGGAGTGCCTGCTATCAGCTTCGGCTGATACGCCAGCTGCGCCCTGTTCTGGAAGAAAGGGATCTTGAGACTGTTGTGCACGCACTGGTAACCTCACGTCTAGACTTCTGAAATGCGCTCTACATGGGGCTATCCTCGTGCTTGGTCTGGAAACTACAGTTTGTACAAAATATGGCAACCAGAGTAATTTCTGGAACATCTAGGAGGGACCATATTACTCCGGTATTAAAGTCCCTCCACTGGCTGCCTATTAGTTTCCTAACCCAGTACAAGGTGTTGGTTATTAAAGCCCTAAATGGCTTGGGTCCAAACTATCTTCAGGACCACCTTCTCCCCTACAATCCTCCTTGCACACTCTGGTCCTCTGGGAGGAATTTGCTCCAGCGACAAAAAGCCAGGCTTTCGGCTACCTCCCAGAGGGCATTTTCTATAGTTGCCCCAGATTATGGAATGGCCTGCCGGATGAGATCCATCTGCTTACATCCTTGGACAGCTTCAAAAAGGCTGTTAAGATGGATCTCTTCTGGCAGGCCTTTCCAGGATAGATATCCCGGCCTCAGAAACCAGGATAGCGGAGCCTTCCAGGAACCTCCTGTCAGTTTGCCGGCTACCCAATTTGTGACCGCTGCCTCCTCTTGTTTGTCATTTGTATGTGTTTGTTTTAAACTGTTGGTTTTAACTTGTAGGTTTAATACTTTTTTAAGGGAGGGAAGGTATAGGGATTTGATGTATTTTATTTTATTACTTGTAAGCCACCCCAATTGAGCTCAGAGGGATGGAGTATAAATAAATTTTGTTGTTATTATTATTATTATTATTATTAAAGTTGTGGCCAGTTTATTACCCAAGAAAAGGCATGTGGAATCTTTTGTGCTGGTGCAAAGAAACCCCCCCTGACACGTTGGGAGGGGCTCTCTATTGCGCCGGCCAATTGAAGATGTCGATGCCATGATTGGCTGGCCGGGCAGGAAGTCCCACCCTTCCTGGCACCACCCAGGCTATCAGGGGGGATCTCACGAGATCCCCAGCAAGTTGGTAATCTTGCAAGACCATGGATCTCGTGAGATTACCAGTGAGATTTGGGGGCTATATAGCCCTCGGCTGCCACGTGGCAGCAGCCATTTTGTCAGAGCAGTCAAGCGACCCAACCCACCCTTAATTAGCAGCTGTTTGCTATTTACTCTCAGGCTTCAGCTGGTCACCTTCAGGGGGCGGGAGGGAATTTTTCCCAGAGTTACTGTAACCTGCCTTTTCGCCCTCTCTGAGATTAATAATAATAATAATAATAATTATAATGGGGGTTTGCATAATGACATAGTTGAATTTGTTATTGTTGCAGTGATTTACTTATGTGGTGTTACAAATTATTGCTTGTTGTCACAACTTGTGGATCAGGGTCTTGCTTGGTTAATTTTCATTAATGTCTTTTGTAAGTTCTGGCGGGCAGGGACCCCCCCCCCCCCCCGTGAATAATTTGGTTAATTTAACTTACCAAATTGAATTAATTAATGTGGATTAAGGGTATACGTCTTTGGGTTGACTAAATTCTCTATGACGTCATAAACCATGTTGACAACGTCATAATTTACTTATGTCATATGTTTAATTATGACATCATTTCTGGTGTAGGGGGGATGATTTGTTGAAATTGTGTAACTAATTTGAACAGGGTGTTCTTGACACATGTTGTGCTGGGCGTGGTTTAACTCGATAGATCCTCCAGTTAAGTGCATGGACACGTGTCAAGAACGAAAATACGGTTAATTGAAATCTTGTAAATGAAAACTGTTTTAAGACCCTGTACAGATAAATAAAATGGTGGCCAGTTTATTACCCAAGAAAAGGCGTGTGGAATCTTTTGTGCCAGTGCAACAACATATGGCCTTCCTCAGACAAATGCATACCATTTGCTCTGTAGAGCTCTGGATGCTGAAAAATTATCTATGGATGTGGACGAATATGGCCCACCTTCTTTTCAAAGCATTCTAAATTTGCTAATTTACCTTTCCACAGGTTGTATCAATTCAACAAGGATCACACTCACACTCACTCTGCCACACTTGTTCATTTATCCATTTCTGGTACCAATTCCCTCTCAATTTGCAATTTATTATAATATATTACACATCATCCTCAAATGTTCGCTTCTCTCAATAAGAGATTTAAGTGTGTGTGCTGAAAAGATCAGGGAAAAGGGGAGGAACACATAAACTCTGCTTCATACATGGGAAAACACATTCTTGTTAGTAGCTATAAGACAAGTGGATATCTAATCAAATGCTGATTTCTATCCCATGGCCAATAGAACTTCAAGAGACAAAATAGAAACTTAGGGCCCTAGGAAGCTGAGCTGATTTACAGGTTGTGGGGATTTTGATATAAAAGCTGCCTGTAAGGATGTGCTTTTGGTTTGGTCAGATCCTAAGCTGAACCAAAATTACTTGTGCTGTATTTATTTATTTATAAAAAGAGAATCCTGTACATTTTAAAAGTGCACAGAAATGTGTTCAAATGTGTGCAAAACACTCTTTTTAATCATGGTCTTTTTAATTAAAAGAATGCATTCAAACAATACATAAAGTTGAAAACATGCATATTAACATCTGAGGATAATATGCAAAAATGCTAAAATAAATAAATGAAACATAGTTGGGCACAGATTAGGTATGTGTGAAAGAAGGAAAGTAAGTCTGAATGTAGATATCATGGATGTATACATCCAAAATCTTCTGCCTGTATCCTATTGTACTTTCTGTGGTTTTGTTGTCTATGAATCATACATTTTGTAGTTGCTTTTCAATGAATATAAATCTATAATCCCTGCACTTATCCTTCTGAAATTCTGCATGTTTCTCATCTGATGATATTTCAGTGGCATAAGCCACTTCAATATAAGATGAGAGACAAACAAGCTGACTTAGAATAATGTAAGGGAAGGAACTAGAATACCCCATTCCATACAAAACTAAATAAACCACTTCTCCACTCCTTCTGACATTTTGCAGACTCCTTAACTTCACTACTCCTTCTGACATTCTGCAGACAGCTTAGCTTACCACTCCTTCTGACATTTTGCAGACTCATAATTTTCATAACTATTGTCTGCTAAAAGTATAGAGGTGCACACATTTCCATTGTACAACATTATTTTTGCACAAAGTTCCCTGAACTGATTTATATGAAATTTGGTAGGCTGAATCTTCTGAGTAGCAACAATTATCCTTGAAATTTTCATCCAATTTCACCAAGGTATTATTATTCTTATTATTCTTATTATTCTTATTAAAAAATAAAAATAAAGCCCCATAGTGCAAGATATACTGCATCTATTAGTCTTCAATTCACTGTCTATCATCCACCAGTTCTGAAAAATGGGGAGGGGGTTTACTATTTGTGGATTTCCAGTAATAATCAATGGGAAGCACAAAGATTTGGATTTCTGATTAGATGGTTCAGTTTTGGACAGCCTTCAAAGTGAGCTGAGTTTAATTTCTGGGCTCTGTCCACCTGAAGTCTTCCTAATAGGGACTGAAATAATAGTCCAATGACCAGCAACTACAAACTATGAGAGCAATGGTGAAGAAACAGATATGCCATATTATTGGTACTATCTTTCGTCAGAAGTTCTATATACATATACTCAGGAGTACGTTCTGTTCAACTATGGGAAGTATACTTCAGAGTAAATATGCACAGGATTGTTCTGTTGTTCTTTTTGTAGAACAAATAAAGTTGCAAAAGGCCTGGAATCCTTGATTCATTATGGTTACTGAAATGAATGTGAAGATGAAAGAGAAAAAATGTTCCTGAAGAACAATCCTTATCCTTGCATCTCTGAACATCTTATAAGGCTTTAATCTTAAAAGTACTATCTAATCATATTGCAGATGAACAGTCTGCATGCATATAATCTGCAAAGGGGTCAAGAGAGTCCTCCATGAATGCATGGTCATACATTCAGGAGAAAGGGTGGAATATTTGTGGGTGGGAATGGAGCCCTTCCATCTTCCCATGTTCACACTCTCTTTTTTTTGTCACTCTATTTCTTATTTTGCCATGCAAGTTATTTGTGCTTAAAGCATCAGCAATTTCATTTGGATAGGAGAGAGAGGAGACACTGCAATACTACTGCAATATAATTGGGAATGATTATTACTTTGACTAAAACTCTACATTAGACTGCTGCATCTAACTAGGACATGTGTCACTGGTTGAAAATCACTGATCTAGTGCACAAGTACAGTAGGCTCTGTCATTCAGATATTAACTTTCAAGACATGGTGAGTGATGGGGCTAGTGATGACAATGTAACAACAACAACAACAGCAAAGCAGAACTAGTTCCCACAATTCCATGGATGAAACAGTCATCCCCCATTCTTTCTCATTTACTTCTTTTCATTTTCATTTCATTCAGATCTTCTATTTCTCCTAATATCCTTTCAGGTATAGAGAGTAGGAGGGATAAAACATGCACTTAGTGGGAACCTCGATGTGTGGGCACTCATTCTCCAGTGTCAGTGGATTGTGTCTCTGGATTTTTCAGACATATAAGAAATCATAACTTAAGTGGGGTTTCAGCAACTACTAAACTAAATTATAGATGTGGTTATAGATTTCTGATATTATATTCCAGTTATTTTACTAGACTTTATATCATGCAAAAAGGTGAAATGCTAAAGGCTGAGGAAGGCATTTAAGCTCCCATCTCCTTTTCTCCCTGATAAAATTAACTGGCCATGAATTTGTTAGTAGTTGAGCCTTGAAGTGGTATGAGACTGGAGCAAAGGTATGTATTATCTTAATGAACAATGATGTGTGCAACGAATCATAGCCTTGTCAACAAGGTAATAGTGAATTATGTGCCGTTCATGGTTGAATGGCTATGTGACAAGCAGACTGAGTGTAGTTTTGTAAAAGCTGCCAATTGACATTTATATTTGAAAACTGCACAATAAAGGAAGCCAAAATGTGCTCATTAAGCAGTGAAGCATAAAAGAGCATGTAGCTTCCATGCAATACTCATGAATCGAGAGTTCTTTGTTGGGTGGAGGACAAGTATCAGTATCATTGTCTATAGTTAGGTATGCTATCATTATAACAGTCAGACTCTCTCTGACAGATGCCCGTTTCACATTAATAGAATTCACTGGAACTGATAATGGGTACAAGATGCATAGATCTGTATGAACAGCACCATAAATTGCTGCTATATTTGGGGACTTAGCTTGATGTGTAAAATGCTTAGATATCCTGGCAATATTTTTCACCTTACAGATTTTTTAAAAATCATTCCAAGATAGAAATGATTTGAAGGAGGTTTTCTTGATTAAGATGACTAGCACTACTTTTGAATTTTTCAAAATAGTTCTTAAAATAGCATTTTGAAAACATGACTGTGTTAAAGCTTTTCCCTATAGCTGTTGAGGAAGCAAAGTCCTCTGCAAAATGGAAAATGTTTCACTAGACTATAAATTCACTCAATGTGTAACCAATCAAGGGAGTCTGGCCCTTGAATGGTCTAAATCGATGGATTTAGCCACTGTGACCCCCTTTCCATCTATATGAAGATGTCACTCCTCCAAGTGTAGTATGTGGATAAATATATTTTGCTTTTGTAGTGTGCATATCTTCTTTTGCCTCACAGATAGCACCCTGTCAATAGTACCTCTCTCACATATTTAGGTCTCTTGTGCCACATGCACCCTCTGTCTTTAACTTTAAACTCTCATGCTTTCTGCCTCCCGTCCTCACTCCCCCCCCCCACTTGAGAAACTGCCTCTTGGTTGCTAAGGGGCATGTGCCTCTGTGCCAAGAACAAAATATATGGACAAACTGAGTGGGAAATGCATAAAAAAGGAAAGCTGATTTCTATATTTGAGGTTGGAGGAAGGCTAATGGGGGAAGACACTTACAGACCCTTTTGCAAGGACCAGTCAATCCTCAGCAGTGCATGTACACACACATAGGCTTGCCTTTCTTTTTTATTTTTGCTGTATTTGGAGGCTGCCCTCCTTGAGCAACTATTGTGCCCCACAGGGGTCCTGCCCCATAGTTTGAGAACCACTAGTTTAAATGCTACATTTTTACTGAATTCACAATGAAGGAAGTGTCTTCCTCAATTACTTGAACCCCTAGTTGGAAAACAATAATCAGTTTTGGGTGACTGACTCTGCCACATGAAGAACATCATATAAGCTAGAATTTATTTTAATATATTTTTCAAAAGAGTATAACATTCAAATATTAGAGATTTTTTCTTCTACCAAGGTGTCCTAGAGTTTTCTAAATTTCTTGCACATGAGCAGCTGTAGCCATCAAAGGAGTAGCTCAGTACCCTGACTGCTCTAATACCACAAGGCAGCCAATCTCAAATGTGCTTGAACCTGGTGTAGTAATATGAAGTTTTTATACTGTGGCTAATTCAGATTCCAGCTTGTTCTTCAATGGTTTACCAAACAGTTTCCACCTGAGTTACAGTATCTGGCCCTGGTTGTCTTGCTTTGTGGTTTGGCCAACATCTGCTGCTGTCTATCTCAAGATAAGAATTGCCAATTCATTTTGTTTTCCTTTAAAAGAGATGTCTGCCTAGCAATTTTTACACCTTCTACCAGTAGCTCTGATTTCAACTGCGGTTACATCTGCACTGCAGAAATAATGCAGTTTGACAACACTTCATCTGTTTTGGCAATAGAGCTCTCTGACAGAGAAGGATAAATATCTCACAAAACTATAAATCCCAGAATTCCATAGCACTGAGCTATGACAGTTAAAATGGAGTCAAACTGCATTATATCTGCAGTGCAGATGTAGCCTAAACCATCCCCAAACCTTATATACTCCCTAAAATCTTCAACATAGTTTATACTTGCTTTGTAGACTTACTGTCATAAAGTAAATTCTTGCTTAAGAAAATTAGTCATATTCCAAACAACCAAACACAATTTTTGAAACAAGGAAAATAACTTTTCTAATCTGTGATTTAAAAAAAAATTGTATTACATGAAAGTGACTGTTGTTCTGGTGACTTCCTCCTTTTATTCCTCCACCATAGGATTCCAAAGAACCCTTGTGTCTGTACATCTGTACGTGTGGAGTCTCTTTTATACAGACTCTGAACTGGGGAAGTGTATATCAGCATTAAGGGAGCATTAAGTGGGGAACTTGGCATTGAGGAAAACAAAAGGGAAAACTCTATCAGCAAGAGTTTCTTTCCAGTGGCAAGAAACTACATGATAGTGTACACTTTTGCAGACAGTCTTGCAGATCATGAATTGGATAAAATAATTGTTGTTGTTGTTCTAATACTGTGGTTAATATGAATGTGTTCTACAGCCCTTCATCCAGAGTCACTGTCACTGGTGGTTGAGTGGGAAAGAACAAATTTTCTGCACTCTTCACAGGTAAATGCAATATGTAGAGATTGTTCAGGTGAATAATCTACTTGTGCATTCTGAGAATAAGTGTGATTAAGTGTGATAGCTTAGAGAAAGACAAACACATGATCATAGTTTTTTTTATCTCAAAAAGAACTATATGATTCTTGCTACAATTCTGTGTTTACCTCCTTCCTTGAATGTACTGTGCTTTTACCTTGTAGGCACAGCAGCACCCATGACACTCTGTATAGAAATTTTGATTTTTCCCTTTCTTTGTGTCAGGAGGCACAACTTCAATGGATCCAGGGGACAATTTTATATCTCTGAGAACAACAAAAACTGAAGCAAAGCAAATGCAGCCATTTTTTGTTTACTTTAAACAACTTTTTCATAATATTATATAGTCCAACAGGAACCAAGCAGCCTATTGAATGAGTGAATTGTCACTACCCATTTTTCATGGTCTAAAGATTGTTCAAGGAGCCTAGATGGGGTTGAAGGGCACAGAGAGCATGAAAATACACATATCTCTAGGCCCACCTCTGCTCTCTATGCTTAGGACTAGTTCCTATTTAGACATTATAGCATCCTTTTTTAGAAAGAAAAAAAATGTTGAGTTCATCTCAATCTCGATCTCTCCTTCCCTTCCCCTCTCTCTGACTTTCTCAGCTATTCAGGTGAGGCTGTCTTTTCACCCCATAAATATCCAAAGACCCCTTGGTCCTTGATGATTGCCCCACTTCTATCCTTTATATACTTTCCTTTAAATGAATTAGAGTGGGGGTCCCCAGTGTTCTCCTCTTATAGGTGTTTTATCTTTGGTAGCATGTTGTCTGTGAAATTATAGTTATAAATTCACTTAGACCACTACTCTTTTGGAAACAAAATAAACTTTAACTTTATTTAGAAGCATGAGTTGTCAGCTGATGTGCAAACAGTGGTCCAGCCCAATTCAAGCTTGATCCAGCTGAACTGCACACCACAAAACCTCGTGCTAACTCTGTGCTTTAGGAGAACACTGGGGCTTCCCACAACTTTGCCAACTCTGGGACAAGTTAGATTAATGCGGAAAGCCTGCTGTATTTTACTGGAAGTCACTATGTGTCATTCAAACAAACAACACCAAATCATTGGAGGTGGGAATGGGTTTTTTTCCCATGCAGACAAGGTCCTAGCTGCCTATAACTAGTTACTTTTTTGCTAATAAGAGAAAAATCATAGAATCTTAGTGACTGAAGAAAACACAAGGGCCATATAGAACATTCCCCTCCTACTCAGAGCTGAAATAGAACTGAGTTGCATTTCAAAAGTAATATTATGAGTAAATGTGATGTTACTCTGTTGGTGCTACAAGTTACATTCAAAAGTTATGTCTAAAGAGAATTTTTTGAGATATTTTGAAAGCTATTGTTCAATTTCTTTTTCGTTCTCTTGTTCTAAATTCAGTTTTCCCTCAAAAAGTAGAGTAAAATAATTGAACAGTAAAGACTAGTGCAGCAATCAAGTTTAACTTTTTCAGCTTTGAACTTTTCAAGCACTTAACAAATAATGGAAATACATTTCCAACCTCTGCTTAGCAATGAATTAATGGAAGAAGCAAAAATTATTACTTCAACAAATTTAAAAACAATCTGTAGCACTCCCCCTACTAATGGTTCAGGTGAGATGAACTTCCTTGGGATACCTGCTTTCTTTGTAGTTAGCAGCAGTGCCCTTTTGCCCTAGAAACATTTGAAAATATGCTGTGCTCATAGAGAGTCCTGGGATATCGCAAGACTCTCCATGAGCACAGTGTATTTTCAAAAAGAAAAGAAGTCAAGTGTTCTTTTTGTATTTTCTCCTCATTATTCTAGGGCATCTTCTAGGAAAACATATAAACTGAATAGATGAAAAGGAGTGTACAGTGATCTTTATACCAGAGCCAAAGTAACAATAATCTCCAAATATATATTTCCTCTGTTTTATTCATTTTTTTTTAAAAAAAATAGCATTTCTTTCTTAAAATTCTGTACATTTTCTATTTCACTAAATAAACAAAAGCTAGATCTAAATATTTGTTAACAAATAAAATCCACTGTGTGTGGAGGAAGCTTGTGGGGACATAGGAGGAGTTGGGAGGAGGGAGAGAGACTGAGAGAGAGGTGGGGATTATTAAGAGAGAGAGGAGAGGAGAGGAGAGGAGAAGGAGGTGGTAAGAAGGAAATAAGGGAGAGAAACACTTTCCAGTTAATATTTCAGGGTTAATATCCCAAGAGCAAAACAATGTGTGAGCAATAATGACACTAAAGGAGTACCAACAAGTTCAGCTTATTTCTCACTAGACTTGCACAGTTCATAGGCATTAATCTTTTCACTTCAAACAAATAACTCCAACCTCACTAAACTCCATATACTGAATCAGAGGGTGGGTGAAAAATAGTATGTGAGAGTGGGAGAAGTCAAGAGAGGAGGAAACTGGGAGACAACCCCCCCCCCCGCATTTTATTCCCCAAGTGCCCAACAATGTGTGAAAAATATTAAACACTAAAGGCTTAGAAATATCTCATCTCCAATAATAATGCATGATAGAAAATGAATAAAATCACAGAGGAGGAGAATTCAAAGACTCACATGGATTGCCAGGGCTAAGTTGCCTTGTAAGCCATGAATGCTTAAGTGGTAAGTGAATAAATGAGTCCCCAGTCCACCCCATCCTCACACACTATCCCCATTTTTTCATCCTTTACTTTATTCTTCTACTGCTACCCAATCCCAGCTATCCCAACTTCTACTGCTACCCAATCCCCAGCTGAGCTCCATTGCCTAATAATATAACATGTAATGCATTTCCTCCAATCCTAATCCTTCTCACTAGTCTTTCCTATTTTACTGAATGTTTCAAAGGAAACATCACCAACTTAGATTCTAAGATTCTAGCATCCATCAACTCATTCAAGCATAAGATTAATGTCAGCATTGATCAGTCAATAAAAACATATCTGTAGAAAAAGTGTAATGAGTTTGATAATGTAACAAGTTAATTAACTAGTCCTATTCAAGTCATTGTATTAGCTATTACCATGTAGGGGTGAGAGCTAGACAGTTAAGAAAGAAGACAGGAAGAAAATCAATTCATTTGAAATGTGGTGCTGGAGAAGAGTGCTGAGGATGTCATGGACAACCAAGAAGCTAAACAAATGGGTCCTAGAACAGATCAAACCAGAAATCTCTCTGGAAGCCAAGATGACTAAGCTAAGGATGCCATACTTTGGCCACATCATGAGAAGGCATGACTCATTGGGGGGGGGGGGGAACAATAATGCTTGAAAAGGTGGAGGAAAGTAGAAAGAGAAGAAGGTTGCATACTAGATGGATAAACTCTATAATGGAGGTCATGGACATGATTTTTCAGAACTATGCAGAGCAGTGGAGGATAGGGAGTTTTTGAGATGTCTTGTCCACAAGGTAGCTATGGGTCGAGATCAACTTGAGAGTGGTTAATAACAATAACAATTCAAGTTCTGGTTATGCCATTCTAAGGGCATTCCAGTTGGCAGGAGTCTAGTTCAGCAAAACAAAAGGCTTCTGCCTATTCATAATCTTTCAAATGGCACATTTACAAGTTAGGATTACTCTGTTACTCTCAGTTCTGGTTATGGAGATATAGCCAAGTTATTTTATTATCATGGCAATATAAAGCTGAAAGAGCAGATCAAAACAGTATGAACATTTTTTTCCCCCTGGCACATGTTATAATGTCAAAGTGACCCTATATGTTCATCCTCTTTCAAAGACCCACCATTATATGTAAGTGACTCCTTTTTCCCTAATGCATGTTTGCAATTTTAAAACAGTTTAAACAGCAACTTGGCAACAAAAAAGGTTCAGGTTTAATATATTAGTGTTCTTTGGAAACATTTTTTCCAAGACTGAGGGGGGATGCAGACCAGGGCGTTTGGAGCGCCCTGGTCCGGAGCGCCGCGGGGCTATGGCAGCCTCACCGCGGCGCCTCCCCGGCGACCCTGAAAGGAGCGCCAAAAAGGCACTCCTTTCATAAGTCGCAAAAAGAACGCCCTAAAAGCGGTGGGCGCCCTTTTTGCGACTTATCCTCCACAGCGCGTCCGGACGCTGTGGAGGGAGGTCGCCCTGAACGCGTCCGGCGTGCGGTGGCCCGGAAGCGCTCAGGGCGACCTCAGGAAGAGGAAGGGCCGCCGCGCGTGCGGTGGCTCCTCCTCTTCCGGGCCTCCAAGACGACTGTTTTAGTCGTCTGCTTAGGCCCTGGAATTAAAAACTGAATCTGTTCTCTCTTGATAAATGAAAGAGAAGACAGTGGCATGATTAGTGAAACAGAAAAGAAAAGGTCAGGTTTCAGGACCTTTTCATTCCTGTTCTGAGGTGCATTTCATACTAGCTGCTAACATTCATTCATCCATCCTACATCTAATGATTCAGTCCAAAGGCTAAAAATTAGCAATATAGTGCTTTCTTTTGTGCATTGGAAATGTAGGGAAAATGAAATACTTTTAAAATAACGACATTGTTTTATCATAACCTTTTAATTATATTTGTTTGCTGTCAATGGACCTCAACAACTGATAGAGAAGTGATGAATAATAATTGTTTTTCACTATAGAAGTATTAACACATTTATGGAATATTACATTTATGGAATATCATACTTGAAAAAAAAGCTTGAACAGAATAATGGTGGAGTTCAATAACAGTCTGGAGAAAAGTAAACAAACTGAAATTAAATCCAAATATGATGGAGGTACTATTAGTCAGTAGGAAGCTCAAGGAAAGGAATTCACCCTGTTCTGAAAGTGGTGTACCAGCTACAATACCTTTACTGACTTTGCAGACTGCCAGAAATAGTACAAATTGAGTCCACTTTAAGGGTTAGGGTTAGTGCTAGGGAATCATGGGAACTGTTTTTTTCCCCCCCTGAGACATTGAGCCTTCTCTGTCAGAGAGCTCTGGTGCCACAATAAAATACAGTTCCCATGATTCCCTAACCCTAACCCTAACCCTTAAAGTGGACTCAATTTGCACTATTTCTAACAGTCCGCAAAGGCCCTCATCTAACCTGGCAACAGTAACAAGTGCATCATCATGTTTAGACCACTGCTTTGTGCTTCATTTGGAACTATCATTGAAGAGTATATGAAAGCAGTAACCCAATGAAAATGCAGCAGTTGGCTTGTTAGTTCTTCCATTCTATCATGACCATGTCACTCCAATACTGAAAGCTCTTCCTAGATTCCTAGTTCTTTTCTGGGCTCAGTTCCAAGTGTCAATTTTAAACTTTAAAGCTCGAAACAACCTAGAAGTTGGTTATATGAAATACCATCTTTCCTTATAAGAACCTGCCCATTTATTAAGATAAGCAGCAAAGACCCTATTAAATATATATTAACTTGTAAATCCCACTCATTGCACACATGGCAAAGATCCTTCTTCTGAGCCAATCCAAAAGTCTGTAATGCATGCCCTAAGCATTTGTGAAGTGTCCCCACTTTGACTCAATTTAAAAATTGGCATTAAAAATGTTTTTAAAGTATTTAATATTTTAATTGATTGTGATGTCTTCTTTTATTATTACATTTTTAACTTTTTGTACATCATATTGATTTAAAAATGCAGGATTTAAACATATTAAATACTGTAGTATAATATAATATAATATAATATAATATAATATAATATAATATAACTAACAGAGCCAGCTTGGTGTATTGTTTTGAGCATTTGGTTTCTTAAATATGAAAAGAGATGGAAATATCATTTGGACCTGCAACTCCAACTCAATTAGGATATAGTAGAGCTCAGAAAGTTGTAGAAAAAGTGAACAAATATAATCCAAGGACTGAAATGTTTTCTTTTACAGAAAAAGTCACAGTGCTTGGAGCTTTTACAATCACCTTGATAAAACAGTCGAAGTCAAGTTGGAAACACAACCTCCAAATGTTCTACAAACCAACCAAGAAAATTCTGCAAATGCTTCACTCAGTGAAGGACAGGAGAGACCCTCTCATGGCTGCAGGAGTTTACCACATACCGTGCAGTTGTGGACAAGTCTACATAGGGAACCACCAAACACAGTGTTCAAACATGAATAAAGTAACATGAGAGACACTGCAGACTGGGTCAACCGAAAAATCAGCAGTAGCAGATCATGTTATAAACAATCCTGGGCATAAAATGCTATTTGAAAACATTGACATTCTGGACCATGCCAACAGCTATCAGGACAGAATGCACAGGGAAGCCACTGAAATCTACAAACACCTAGACAACCTCAACAGGACAGAAGAAACCCTTAAAGTAATCAAAGTTTGGCTACTAGTCCTGAAAAACAACAAAATCAAGACCCAGCATGTGCAAATGAAAACCACCCAGAGACAATGGATCACTAATTAAATACACACAAATCCTCCTTGCATATCCTCCCACCCTGACGCCTTGTCATTCAACAACAGAACAATACACAGATTAACATGCAAATCACATCCTCTCAACCAAGGGTCACACAGTATATATACTCCACTCACTTCCATGCCAGCATTCTCTGAACATGCCAGCCACGGATGCTGGTGAAACATCAGGAATAAATAAGTTTATGTATAATGTTATATTTGTTTGGAGAATGTAGACAGCATGCTAATTTTACAGGGAAATTCATAATTAAGATAACATTCATTTTAGACAGAACAAACATCATGTTAATAGCTACTGTCCTATTGTCAGTTCTATGAACCCTGAATGCTGTTTTGAAAACCTAGCCACCCTGATACTCTTAGGGATTTTTCCACCTCTTCTCTTCCCTCCACCTTATTCCATTACTTCTACTAAAAGTGAAACTAATTTAGTTCAGTGTTGGATTAGCATCCTTAGAAAGCTTTTTACATCTTTAATGGAGTTAAAAACTCACACATGGCTGACTTGCTTAGAAAAACAGCATTCTCTTCATAGGAATCAATATTTCTGTGTTAAAATATTATATTCAACATGGAAAAGAGTTACCTGCACAGAAAAAAACTGATTTCTACACAAAACAAATATGTGTGAATTTTACACAGAAAAAGTCCCAAACTTTGAAGATTCTCATCAGTCCAGACACATTGTTGCTTTTCGTATCTTTTCATCACAGCTTCTCAATACTCCAAAAACCCCTATGTTTTTCAATGTCCTTTCCATTTCTACTTTGCTGCTTCATCAGAATTGCTGGCAACTATGTGTGTGTGTGTGTGCATGTGTGTGTGCATGTATGCACATGCACACGCACACACACTATCACAATATAAATGAAAAGATCTAAGATTAGTCCAGTAACAGACTTCCAGTATTTTCCAATGTCTGTGACCTCTAGCACATTGCTGCTTTTTCATATCTGTCTCCACAAACTTATTTACTTCCAGTCTCAATTCCCTATCCTTGGCAGGCATGCTTAATGTCTTCTTTTTTGGAAAAGAAGAGATTATACCAAGTATGCAAATCTATGGGCATGTGTTTCCAATTTTGATAAGAGAATTTGGATTCTGTGGGCGCAAAAGCTGGGGAAAGAAACTGAAAAGGGAAGGAAGCACTAAAGGGAAGGTGGTAAAGAAATTTACTGGCCATATGTATTTTGAAATAAACTGAAAATAAGAACAATGAACATTTGCATCAGCACAAAGGACACCAACGCGATTAGTTTTGGATCAAACATTGGCCACAACTTTTATTTTTGTACAGGGCCTTAATAACAATCAATCAAACATTTAAATACCAATTTAATTAACCATTTAATTAACCATTTAAATAAGCATTTCTTAATAAGAATTTGTTTGACGCATGCGTACGTGTATTTAAGCGCAAGCGCTATTGAATAATTATTTCTAACACGGCATGTGCCAAATCCTTTAACTTATGTAATATAACAATATCTAACCCCTCCCCCAACCGGATATGACGTCAAAAGCATTTCATGACATCATAACATCATGTCATCAATAAGTTTAATATGACATCATATAAATTTGTTTAATCTAATGACATATACCAAAAAATTTTATTATTTTATCCCAATTAATAATTTCAATTAACCTAAAGAATTCCCCAAATTGATGCTTTAATGTATGACTCCAATGAAGTCAAGTATATGTCATTCCCCCGAGGGGAGAGATGCACACCATCTCCCCTGTACAAGTGTGGCAATGTGACCTGTATTCCTTCGTGATCAACAATAACAACACCCATTCTCCCCAATGTCTTGGCTACAGATCTGTTCAATCAACACCGCGCTCCATTGATGGCCGCATCACTCCGAGCACCGGACCACACTCGCCGAGGGAGCAACTTAGTCCACATGAGCAGTGTATTTGGCATCCTTCGCTGTATTTCTTTCATGTCTTTAATCATCCTTCTAACTAACTGTAATGAAGTCAGTTTTGAAAGGTCATTTTCACCTAAATGTACCAACAAGATCTTGGGATGTGTGGAAGAGGTCAGCAATTCAATAAGTCTAGGAAGTAGTGCTCCCCACAACATTCCTCTACGACCAAACCATCTCACAGTTCCAGCCTCTCCCAATCCCATGGCCAAATCTCGTCACTGCTCAATGATGTGCTGTTCGGCCCAAAAGACCAAACTGTGTCCCAGGATCCATATGTCTCCAGATTCAGTTTTGCCAAATTAAATCAAAAACCATTAGACAATCAGCAATACCCTTAAGTTAAGGGCGAACATATGATTTAAATGCTCTAGAGCGCCAGTGACCAATCCTACGAATTGCATTATCACTTAAACCCTGTGTTGCTGCAGCTGTCGCTGCCCCAATTCTAAAAGAATGAGAAGAAAATTGAACTGCTGGCAAAGCAGCATGTCTCAAAACCTCACGCAACACAGCCCTAAATTGATATTGTGTCAATGGTAGGCCTGATAAAAGTAAGAATAAATATCCTGGTATATTTGGCCTTATTTGAAGATAATTAGTTAATGCCCGCACCGGGCAAATATGGTCAGCATAAGCCCTAGCCAAGGTTATAACTTGTCCCTTCCCTAATTGATCGTTTTTTGACCGCCGAATTGTCATTTGTATCCCCTGTTCAGAAATGTGGATATCTGATATTAAAAGAGCCTGTCCAGAACTATCAGTACAAGAACTAGGGACAATTTCGCTTATTTTTCTCAAGCCTGCAAAAAATGCTAACGAAAATACAGCCTTAAACAAAATCACCTCTTCATGTGTGGTACATGTCACCGGGAGGCTTTGCCAAATTTTTATCAGTATAGGACCCGTTATTGGCAAACGATTGTCCTGTAATGTTGAAGACTCCCTAGCCCATCCCTCCAGAGCCCTACGGACTCTAAAATCAACTGTAGGGTCATTAAAACCTCCGGCTCTGGAGTAAAATGACAGTGCAGCTATTCTGCCTCTGATGGTGACTGGAGATAAACCAGATTGTCTAAGGTGGGCTGCAAAACGGAAGATAACCTCCACCTTTAATGGCCAGACCTCCAGCTCCCCGACAGTTAACAAGAAACATCTAAACACTAGCTGATATGACTTGCGTGTCGACGGGGCGATGGACTGGAGAATAGCCTTTTCAATTTCTATTCTCCAAGGCTCCAAAGCTGTTTCGGTACCTCCAATGGATGAGCTGCTGCCTCTGGCGCCAATTGACGGAATCTGTAAAACTGAAAATGCGAAAGGGCTTCCGCCAACGGATTTTGTAAACCAAAAACGTGTTGAGCTTGGAACAAAATATTAAACTTTAAACATTGAGCCACCAATTCCCTAACCAATGTAATTACCCTGGCAGATTTAGAAGTCAAGGAGTTCACTATGTGGACTACAGCTTGGTTATCGCACCAGAACTGCACCGTTTTGTTTGCAAATTGTTCTGGCCATAAATGGACTGCAACCACTATAGGAAATAGTTCTAAAAAGGTGAGGTCTCATGTCCAACCTTTTTCCACCCAGGATTGCGGCCATCCCTCGGCTACCCACTGGCCATTAAAATATACTCCAAAACCAAAGGCCCCTGAAGCATTGGAGTGTACCTGAAAGTCTGCCCTTAAGAGCATTTCAGATCTCCAAAATGAAATACCATTAAATTGCTCCAGAAATGACTCCCATATCCTCAAATCCTCCCTTATGCCAGAAGTAATTCTAATGTGGTGATGGGGGGCCCTCACTCCCCTGGTGGCTTTGTATAAACGTGAACAGAATGCCCACCCAGGGACTATAACCTTGCAAGCAAAGTTTAATAAACCTGTCAGGGATTGGAATTCTCGTAGTGTGGCCTTAGATTTGTTTCTCATCATCCTCACCTGTAGCCTCCTAGCTATGAGCTTGTCAGATGAGAGGCGAGATATACCTTGCTTAGTATCCAATTCAATTCCCAGGAAAGTATGACATGTATCAGGGCCCTCAGTTTTTTCTTCAGCCAAAGGTACCACCATTTCTTTTATTAATCCCTGGAATGCCAACAGTGTATCTGCACAACCAGTTGTCCCAGAAGCCCCAGCAAATAAGAAATTGTCAAGGTAATGAGTAATTGCTTGACTACCAGACCTCTTAGAGGCACACAAATGTAAAAAAGTGCTGAATGTTTCAAATGCTGAACAAGAAATGGAACACCCCATTGGCATAGCTTTGTCGAAGTAGTACTTCCCTTCGAATTGAAAGCCCAGGAGATCAAAATCTTCCAGGTGAACTGGTAGTAACCTAAAAGCAGATTTAATGTCGCATTTTGCCAATAAGGCTCCTTTGCCCAGTGTTTTAACCATTTTTACTGCTGAATCAAATGAAGCATATTTAACTGACGCTAACTGAGGGTTGATAGCCTCATTTACCGATTCGCCTCTAGGATAAGATAGGTTGTGTATTAACCTGTATTCCCCTGGTGCTTTCTTAGGGATGACACCAAGGGGAGATAATCTCAAATTTGCCATAGGCAATTGATTATGAGGGCCTGAAATCCTACCTGCCGCTATTTCTTTGGCCAACTTATCCTTTACAATCCCTGGCAATTCCCTGACAGAACATGCATTAGGTGCGTAACGGTGCACCCTTAAACCAACATAAGGTATGCGAAAACATTGTGAGAAACCCTCTAACAAATACTGTGCGGCCTCCCTTTTAGGGTATATCAGCAACCAAGCAGCTAACACGTCAAGCTTAATTGGTGTTGGTGCCCTTTCCTGCAGTTGATGATTGCTGAGAGGGGGCCCCACCTCCTGCTTTCTTACCTTTAAGGCATGTCGATCCTGGATGGTTTCCTCTGCAGGTATTACATTTATGTTCAAACCTGCAGGGCTGCCTCCTGCACCAACCTGTATTGAAATCCCAGCACAGTCCGAGTTGTTTTTTCTCTCCCATGCCAGGCCTTGTATTTTGCCCTCTCAGCTGAGTGACCATAGTTACAAACCCATTATCACATCGACTCAAAGGGGAGGCCCCCACCAGAACATCCGTCCACAATTCGGACTGCACATGACGCCAGGACAAAGAGCGGTCTCATGCTGCCCTCATCCTGAATTGTTCATCATATTGAAGCCAGGCTGACCCCCTAGAATTAAAGTGGCAATTGGCATAATCCTTGATCATTATCTCCTGATATTTGGAGAATTCAGGGGATCTAGCCGGGTCTTTTTCCTCTATAATGCCCCTATATATTGTGAAGCCCATAATCCAATTTACAAAATTTCTTTCTAACTTAGGGTGCTTGTGTGATTGAAACTCTTTTGGAAGGGTAAAAACCACTCCATCCTTAACCATGATCCTCGGCTCGGGATCATGGAATGTGAGTGAAAACAAATCAATATGCTCACCTTTCCATATTCTTTCTTTGGTAGCCAAGGGAAGGTGTGACCCCAGGGGCATAGACATCCCTGTATATGGATAGCAGTCAAATGACCTGTCTGCCCCAGAAATACCCAATACTCCTACCACATCCATTCCCCTTACCTCACTTACCGTGTTATTGACATTTGTGCTATGATGCACCCCTGAGTCCATAACCTGAGCAAGCCCAATGTTAGTCAGAGGTGCATTCACCGTTGTAGGCATAGGGCACTCACTTATCGAGCCCAACCCTGTCTGCCCACTTGTAGCCCATACAGATGAAGGCCATGATGCCTGCATATTGGCAGCATAAGACAAACCTGAGCTCGTTGATTGATTTGAATCATCCACCAATGCTTGCTGAGCTCCCACCGAGAGCATCGCCGAAGCTGCTCGGGTGTTGTGTTGTCTCCCATAAGCACTTGGCATATCTCTGCTGCATGCCACTGCTGTCTCAGGAGTCGGCGCATTGCTCTGACCTGAAACAACCACACCTTGAAGAAAGTTAAACAGATCAACCAAGGTAGGTTGATTAGACACAGGGGCAGCATCAGCTACGGTTGGTTGCCCAACCCCATAGCTGATGTACCTGGGGAACTAAGTGCTGTGTCTGGTAATGGAAGTGAATTGTTAATAGCCTGTTGTATAGTGTCCTGTTCTATAGTTGTATTTGGTTTTAAAGTTGTAGAGGTAGTCGCTTGCGCCCCCTTCGGCAAATGGTGTTGAGCCAACTGCTCACATACTGCTGCACAAGCCTGCATTGTGTGACCTATCTGAGCCAAATGTGTAGTAATATCATCCTCTCTATTTTGTGTATTAATGGCCCTCTTAGGCACTGGATGGCCAGCTTTAGCACCAACTGAGGCCGCACGTCGTTTGAACTGGGCCTTGCTTCACGGCATGATTGCTGAAAATATAACAATAGCAATAGAAACTACTTGGTACAGGGTATAGAGTTCCTGTTAAGGCTATACCTGTGTCCCCAATCTAAAATGACAAGTAATCAATTAATAACCCAAAAGCTAACTCAGCAACCTTGGAAATATAATTAAAAAAAACACACACACACACAAAAACACCCCCCAAAAAACACCCACCCAATTTGCCTTATATGTAAATTGTAAACACCAACAGCATGTGTCCCCAATCCAAATGACACCTGAATTCAGGTTAGCCACCAACCCAGAGGAGGCCCTTATGCCAGAATCTCCCCCCACCCTTTAATTTTTTTTTCATTATTATGGCCAGGCCAAGTTTGACTAAATAGCCCACAAAGCCTGATTATTATGTTTTAAAGTGGAGATAGAAAATAAGGGGGGGAGGGGGGCGTCACTCACCACTACCTCCACCTTTATGTGTATGTACTTTGCCAATGGGGGGGGGGAGGAGGAGCAGTCCTTAAATGGTAATGCCATCAGCTCTGCCCATGGGCCTGTCCCTCCTGTGATATTAATAATGACTTGCACTTAGTAGCACACACCACCGGCCTAATCGGCCATCTAGCCTTCAGGCCAGAAGCCACTCCAGGCCGGGCCTAGGCTTCAACAGAGCAGAGGAGCCGTGGCTTTTTTTAAAAAAAACTTGCCACACTCCACTCCGCTTTCGTCCCTAATCCTCAGGCTCCTGTGAGGAGGGGTAGGCTGTCACATCCTGCAGCCTGTAAAGGAGCAGCGGCTAAGACGCCGCGCTTAATCCTCTTCCCGGGGAAAAAATAAGCGTCAAGCGGCTCGCTTGGCAAAGCCGCGCTTGTTCCCCCGCTGTTCCAGCTCCTATCCTTAAAGGGCTAGGCCTCGCAAAGGCCCGAAAAGCCCCGGAGCCAAGACGGAGCGAGCAAGGTGCTCCTTGCTCGTTCAAATCAAAATGGCTGCCAACATGTGGCAGCCCCAGGCTATATAGCCCTGAAAATCTCGCACCCTAGTCTCGCGAGATTTAAACTCTCACAAGACCAAGGAGCGAGACCTCTCTCTCATTGGCCAAGCAGACCAGCAAGGGCGGGCCTTCCAGTCTGCTTAGCCAATTGCGCGTTGGTGCCCTTATTTGGGCCGACACAACAGAAGGCCCCTCCTGACTTGTCGGGGGGGGGGTGTCTTTATATACTAAAATGTGATCCAAACAATTACACAACATAATTACAAGAATCTGACTAATTTTAGTGAAGTAAAAGGAATTCAATACCTGAAACACATGGATGCATTCAATTGCAGAGTCTTTTTAATAATATATGTATTGCTCCATTATAATGACAGTATTGTTTTTCTTTTAGAGTTTTGTTTAATGTTGCAATTATTAAATCTTTCCATAGCTTTTTAGCATACCTGCCCAGCTTTTGTGCCAACATAATCTAAATATATGGTTAATGATGTTTATATTCAAAGTGTTTTAAATATGTCTGCTTTATGAGTAAGCCAAATCTCATTTAGCTTTTATTTTGGTTTTAGATATTCTATCTATAAAAATACAATATTTTCAAACTACAGAGCAGCCTTTCTTTATTAAGCAAATGTTCTGGATTCTCTTCTAAACTCTCAGTGGGATTCCCTTTAGTGTATTCTCATTAGGAAATGATTGCACATTAGCCTCTTAACTTACTGAAATCTATGAATTTTAGAAATAACAAATTAGCAGCTCACCTATGTTTTGCATAATTCTCCCTCCTTTCCTCCCTTTCTCTCTCCCATTTGCAGACTTTTTGTTTATCATGGAAGCCAACTCAACACAAAAGGAATGCTTTCTGATGTCAATCTCAAAGACATGCATAGCTATGGTCTGAGTAAAGCTATTTATCTCTCCAGGTAGATGATGCCAAGAAAGATGAATACAGCAACAAAAAGGTTGTCCCTCAGAAGATATAACATTGTTTTGTTGCTCACATTACATTTTGCAACAAAAATGATGTCCCTCAGAAGATATCACATCTGTGTCAGTCCCTTTGTAAGAATCAAAATATGTGACAACAAGTATGAGGGGATGTCACAAAGTTTTAATTATCACCTTTTAAAAAATTGTGACAGAAAGTTTGGATTGGTAGTTGTTAACTTATCTCTATGTAGTCACCACCCACATATACACATTATCCCCAGGGTTTCTTGATCCTCCGAATACTGATATTGTAGAAGTCTGTATACTGCACCTTAAACCACTCTTCCACTTCATGAATGATGTCACCTGTGTTGTCAAATCAGCGACCCTGAAATGAATTTTTCATTTCGGGCAAATGAAAAATCACTTGGTGATGATAACACTGACAAAATTACATCAATGTACCATAATAACTTTCAGGTAATAATTATTACTTTACGATACCTCCTCGTACTTCTCCATCTTACACTTTAGTCACTTCTGGCACAACCTGTAACAAAAATAAAAGACACAATGAACTTATTTTCTCAACATCATGCATTTAGGGACCAATGATGAAACTGACATAATAACTTCTAGGTGATAATTACTACTTTAAAACACCCCCTTGTAACTATAATCCCTTCTTTGAAATCATTCATTTAATAATTTTGAACTGTACCTTCTGTGGATTTGCTAGCGTCCAAACATAATTCCTTGTAACATACAGATGTGCGACCATATTGAAATCACTTCAAATGGCAGTTACCCAATCCAACTCTATTTGAATCTTGATCCTGGACTCAGATGGGGAATGGCGCCATTAAAAGAAATTCTGTTTGCAAAACAGTTGGGTAGAGATATTAAAATATCAGCTTCATTTTTGTTGTATTTCTTTTCTGAATCTTACCAGCATTCTCAAACCATCCATTTGGATGCTAGCTGCTTTTGTGTGTGTTGTTGCAGCTAGTGTTGTCATTGTCCTGTATGGAAAATTAAACATGTTTTGGTACTCACATTACATTTTGTATGCATTTTGTATGTCTTTTTCTTAATGTGTGCTTTTTTATACATTTTGTCATTGACTAAATTATGTTGATGCATATTTTCAAATAAAATAATTTCTGGTTGTATATATTAACCTATGTATATGTTGATCCCCTTCCTCAACAAAACCTTAGAGAACTAGAACTAGAAATCCTCATATGTCATGTGATAAACATGCACCCTATTGCAATTTCAAATGTAGTTAATACGTATGATGAATGAAATTGCATAGATGGATTTTCAAGATTAGTGCAATCTTGGATGTGACCCTCTTTTCCATTAATGATAACATAAAAAGCTACTTTATATTGAGTCAGATCATTGGTCCATGCAGCCCAGTATTGTCGAATGTAACTAACAATAGCTGTTCAGAATATGAGTCAAGACTATTTCCTAGAAAACTGGAAATCCCCAGTATTATGCAGTGATAGGGTTAACCAGACCTAACCCTGTCTAGCTTCTAAAATCAGCTGATATTGTTCTGTTCAGCTGAAAAGGGTGCTCCAGGCTCCAGGGCCTTAGAGCCACTGAGAAGCCCCTCTCCTGTGTTCCCACCAAATGTGGAAGGCGATACGTGCAGCGAAGAAAGCTTTCTCCTCTGCACGTATTGCGTCTGCAGAGTCTCGTCCGGCAGAGCTGTTTAGGGTGGTGAGGGAGATGACGCAGGTACCCCCTGCGCCAAATCCTTTGCCTAACCTGTCGAAGGCCTGCTGTGACACATTTAACAACTTCTTTGCAGATAAAATCTCTCAGATAAGAGCTGAATTAGACGCCACTATTGGGACAGAGCCTATAGGTGAGGTGTCCAACGACTCCGCCGATGTGAGTTTACTGGATCAATGCAATCTGTGAGTACCGAGGACGTGGACAAGCTGCTTGGTAAGGTGAGGAAGACGACTTGCCCTCTCAACCCTTGCTCATCATGGCTGGCTGTCCAGGGGGGATTGAGTCAGATCATTGGTCCATGCAGCCCAGTATTGGGGGATGCTGTGATGAGACTCCTTACGGATATCATCAATGCATCCTTCAGGGAAGGACATGCTCCATCTTGTTTAAAGAAAGCGGCTGTTAGACCGCTTCTGAAAAAGCCTTCCCTGGACCCCCTGGATATGAAGAGTTACAGGCCTGTGTCATTGCTGCCATTTTTGAGCAAGGTGATCGAGAGGGTGGTTGCTCTTCAACTCCAGGCAGTCTTGGATGAAACCGATTATCTAGACCCATTTCAAACCGGCTTCAGGACAGGATTTGGGGTCAAGACTGCCATGGTTGTCTTGACCAACGATCTGCGTCTGAGCATCGACAGGGGTAGTGTGACCCTGTTGGTGCTCTTAGACCTCTCAGCGGCCTTCAATACAATAGACCACGGCATCCTCTTGGGCCGCCTGAAGGGGTTAGGTATCGGGTCACTGCTTTGCAGTGGTTCCGGTCCTTCCTCTCAGGTCGGTCCCAGAGGGTGCTGCTCGGGGACTGTAGCTCCGGTAAGAGGGACCTCACATGTGGGGTTCCTCAAGGAGCTATTTTGTCCCCGATATTATTTAACATCTATATGAAGCTGCTGGGTGATATAATACGGAGTTATGGTGCTGGGTGTTATCAGTACGCTGATAACACTCAAATCTATTTCTCCATGTCTCGTTCGTCGGCCTCGAATTCCAGTGGCATCTCTTCACTTAATGAATGTCTTGGGGCGGTAATGGGCTGGATGAGGAAAAACAGATTGAAATTGAATCCAGACAAGACGGAGGTACTCACGGTAGCGGCCCCGAAACCAAGAATTGGGTTGCAACCTCCAGTCCTGGAAGGGGTCACACTCTCCTCCAGTGACTGTGTTCGCAGTCTGGGGGTGCTCCTTGACTCGTCGCTCCTGATGACAAATCAGGTTAATGCGACGGTCAGTAGCGCCTGTTATCAGCTTCGGCTGATATGCCAGCTGCGCCCTTTTCTGGAAGTAAGGGATCTTGAGACCGTAGTGCACGCGTTGGTAACCTCACGCCTTGACTTCTGTAATGCACTCTACATGGGGCTACCCTTGTGCTTGGTTCGTAAACTACAACTGGTACAAAACATGGCAGCCAGGCTTGTATCAGGAACATCTCGGAGGGACCACATTACTCTGGTTCTGCGGTCCCTCCACTGGTTGCCTACGAGTTTCCGGTCCCAGTACAAGGTGTTGGTTATTACCTTTAAAGCCCTAAATGGCTTGGGTCCAAACTATCTTAGGGACCGCCTTCTCCCGTATAATCCTCCCCGCGCTCTTCGGTCCTCCGGGAGGAACTTGTTACAGCCTCAGAAATTGAGATTTGTGGCTACCTCCCGGAGGGCTTTTTCAGTTGTCGCCCCCAAACTCTGGAACGACCTGCCGGATGAGATCCGTCTTTTAACATCTTTGGACAGCTTTAAAAAGGCTGTTAAGATGGATCTCTTCTGGCAGGCCTTTCCGGACTAACGATTCCCACCTCGGATACAAACAGCCGTACCAATGGCGATCCTCTCGTGGCCCCATCGATCTGATGGTGAGGATTGTGAATCAGGCTCTTTAATTTATCTGGTATTGGGTTTTTAAACTGTACTGTTTTAATTATTATTGATTTAATATTATTTTAAGGGGGGAGGGGGTTACATGGTATTTATTGTTCTCTGGGATTTTATGTTGTACTCTGTGTGTTTTAATATTATTATTATTATTATTATTATTATTATTATTATTAAAACTGTTTAGATAGCTTTCCAAAAAGGAGGACCTGGGAATTTTGATTTGTTACTAAAGCATTTCCCAGTTATTGCAATATATGCAATAAGATGTCTCTCATTAATTCATCCTGACTTATATATGCAGCTGCTTTTTCCACTCCCTGTGATTCAGTTTATGGCTCTGTCCTCCTGGTTTTGCCCCTTTTCTGCTTATTAATTGCACTGCCTTATTGTTTCTAGTATCACATACATATGAAATACCACAACTGATCAAATAAATATTTCCTCTAGACCAGATTTGTTTCAATATTTTCATCCCTGAAGGATTATATCAGATTAAAATATTCATACTCACATACATGGGGTGGCTGATGAAATATGTGATACATATGCAGATCAGCTAGAAAGCCAGACATATGATAGAGATACAATGTAATCATGGAAAGAAAAAACAAAGCTAAGTTTTAACTGCAGCATTTTAATGATTGCATTTCATATTTATTATGTAAAATCCTGAAGAATGTTTAGCCAAAAAAGTGGAACAGGAATAACAAGAAATAAACATAAACAACAACGCCCAAAAGTACATGCTGAATTAGGCCAGAAGCCCATGTTGATCACTATTCTATTAATGCATGTCAGCGTGATTGTGCCAGCGGCATTGCACCATATTGCAGCTGTGCACCTGGATGGCCACTAAAGAGATGACACGGAGCTCTGTGCAGGCTGGAGAACTCTCTCTCCCCCTCCAGAAACAGGCAAGCATGATAACAGGCAGATATCTCTCAAGGAGTCTCTTTAATCTTTGTTCCTCTATGTACAAGCTTCTCCTGACTAAAAACGCTACTCGCATTACACCACATACCAATGATCCCACACTGTACAATGATGCTCCTCCCTTATATACACTATCCACTCCAGGGATATCTAGTCCAGCCCACTTACCTGGCTGATGTAACACTGATGCAACACTGCAGGATTGCAAGTGCCTGACACAATCCTCTGCTTCGGATTGCATTAGCCCCCAGTGACTGAGCACATCATGCTGTCATTTCATGGCTGCTCCATGGCTCATGGTAACCCTGTTACCCACTACCCCACATCTGGACATTTTCCCAAGATACATTCCTTGACAATGCAGTGGTCAATTAGATGTTTTTGAAAATGCTGGAAATGGGATGAGCTCAATAGCAGCTTACACAATTGCAAGTCAGAGTAATGATAACTCTGCTACCATAGATAATATATAGCCATCTAGACTAATTATTCATAACTTTTTCCTCTATGAATTTAATTCTCCTTCAAAGTTGCCCAAGTTTACTCCATTCAACATCTGGAGTTAACAACTTTTACATGTGTATACTCATTAATTGTTAGTTTGCATGTTTATTGATTTAGTAGATTACCACACTACACTGTTATAAGTGCTGCTATTCCACTTTTACTGCTCTGGCTGCCTCCTGTTGTATTCTGAGTTTTGTAGAGCACTTTGGCTGAGAATTCTAAATGTCCCTCCCTAAACGGCAAATCCCAGAATGCAACACAAAGCAGCCAGAGCAGTTAAATTGGAATAGAAGCACTATAAGATTGTGGTGCGGTAATCTTCTTACTGTTTGTTGCTTTTTCACACCCACATTTCCTGTATCTCTCATCAGCTGCCATTTCTTTTGTGCTTTCTTCCAGTGGTGTCACTAGGATTGGTGTCATCCAGTACGGTAACTCATGGTGTCACACACACACATTGACCTCCTTCCATGCCACACCATACAGAATCCTTTGTAATTTTTTTGAACTAAAGCTACTCATAAATCATATTTCCCATATATCACTGAATGTAAAGGTAATAGTTGTGACATAGCCAACAAGCAAAATTGAAATTACACCTTTAAATTACAATACCATAAGCACAGCATAAATGTATTGATATGTACATTGATTCATGTGGTTAAAGTGAAAAATTGGTAGGAATTATTTTTAAAGAAAATTTAAAAAGAATAATT
Organism: Phrynosoma blainvillii; assembly: GCA_026167975.1. Lineage (NCBI taxonomy): Eukaryota > Metazoa > Chordata > Lepidosauria > Squamata > Phrynosomatidae > Phrynosoma > Phrynosoma blainvillii. Next base: position 273,950,717 of record JANUYF010000003.1, read on the forward strand.
GCTTATAAGTTTTAAAGTTTAATTTTAATTTTTTTAAAAAACCTGAGGAATCTCCTTTCTCCTCCCACTAAGCCTCAGCCCATTCACCCCATTCCAGTGTTTTAAAGCAACTCAAGTGAACACCACAGCCCATTTCTGCCAAAAGGCAGAAGTTTGGGGAGCAGTGGTATCACCCTCCCTTAAGGTGTCACTTGGTGAGGTGCACCTTCCAAACACCCCAGTTAAGACCTTGCTTTCCTGTTTCTCCTCAATTAGAGAAGGTCCCAAAACACACAAGCCAAATAAAGTGGCTTCTGGCTGCTTTGGGAGTATGGTGTTCAGATGGCACCCCTTCCCCCAAGTGTCTGGAAGCCACTACAGAGCTGGACCAGATCAAAAAGAAGCACAAAATATCCAGCTTCTAGTGGTTTGTTCAACTTCTTCCTTGACAATTTCTTTATTCTGCTTAATAGATCCACTACCATCTTTCACATTTCACAACAATGGTAGTGAATCCCATAACTATGTATGAGGGGGTGTCATATTGTTTTAATTATCACCTTTTAAAAAATTGACAGAAAGTTTGTTTTGATTTGTAGTTGTCAACTTATCTCTACGTAATCATCATCCAGATTCAGTCATTTTCCCCATTGTTTCTTGACCCTTCGAATACCGGTACTGTAGAAGTCTGCAGAATGTGCCTTATGAGGATTTTACACTTTAGTCACTTCTGGCACAACCTGTCACAAAAATAAAGGACACAATGAGCTGATTTTCTCAACATCATGCACTTAGGGACCAATAATGACACTGCAAAATTTCATCAATATACCATAATAACTTCCAGTTGATAATTATTATTTTATGATGCCCCCTGTAAGGTGTAATCTACAGACTTCTACAATATCATGTATTCAGAGGGTCAAAAAATGCTGCAAAAATGTGTAAATCTGGATGATTACTACATAAAGATAAATTAACAACTACAAATCAAAACAAACTTTCTGTAAAAAATTTTAAAGGTGATAATTAAAACTTTACAATATTCCCTCATAAAGAGCTTGTCTTCCCTGAGATTCTCTGATCAAAATATATTATAACTAAAGCTCAGGTAGAGTCATCTTATATTTTACTGTTCTCATCAGTATTAGAACAGAGCACAATTACTCTCCTCCCCAACCCACGTTATTATAGCAGGATTAGGACAGAACTACTGTCTGTGACCTGGTAGAAGGATCTACAGTGATCATATAAAATGACAATCTATGTAAATTCCAGAACATTTCTCAAATAATTTTGAGAGTTTTCACAGTCCCTTGGTTTCATGGTTCATGAGAATCCCCCCAAAAAAGAAGTGAGGATTGTGATGAACAGAAAGACAGCAGGGAGCTGTGAAGACCGGAAGACAACTGACCAATCCTGAGACAGCTGTTACTAGCCAATGAGAGAGCAGCTGGAAGGAGATAAATAGCTCCGGCAGTGAGGGAAATAGTCAGTTAGGGAGTTAGGCAGTTGGGAATTGTGGAACAGAAGGCTTGGAACCTTTGAGAGTGTCAGTTGGATCTGACTTAGATTGAGGTACAGTGAGGCAGTACCTTAAGCCAGAGGCCGTGGATTGTTCCTGAGGGGACTAAGTGGTACTAAGATAAGAGTCAAAGGGGGGGGGGGGAGAACTCCTTTTGTTCAACAGAGCTCTAGTGTAGAGAGTGTCTGTGTGGTTAGATTGTAATAATAGAAACAGCTGAAGGATTGTATTTGAAATAGCTACAATACACTTGAAACTGTAACCAAGTTATATTATTACCAAGTTTGAAAACCAAGAAACATTGCCTGTATGTTTGAAACACAATAAAACCATTTTATATTTTATAAAAACCTATTTTGGCCTTGGTGTGAGAATGCACACTACCAGTGTGTTATTAATAGGTCCTGGACTGGTAGGTGATGAGGGCTATGAAGCCAGTCACATAAAAATTATCTTCAGAGAGAAATAGTCAAGGTGGCAGGAGTACTTCGTCACAAGGATTATTTGAAACTGGTGTGTGTGTGGGGGGGAGGGGGAATCCCATGAGATAATTAAAATATTAATGTATTTTCCTTTCCTTTTTTTGTTTTGTTTTCATTGTTTTTGTGCAAGGTGCATTAATTTCTATGCATGATATAACCAATATGTTATTTGAACCAAAAAAGGATCCGCAAAACAAAGCACCAAAATTCATACAAACCTCACAAAATCTCACCCAAGAGGGAGAAAACATTTGAAAGTTGATTTTATTTTCACTCTCATGTGCAAGCATATTGCAAAGTGTTACATTCCTAATCCAAAAGTTGTGCCCTGAGAATTTCTCAAAATGTATACATCTATTTCAGACACCTTAGATCTCAAAAATAACTCTGCAACATTTTGAATAAATCTAAATAAACAATACTGTGAGTTAGTATTTGTACTGATGTTATACACATTCTTTTTACATACATTTTTTCTTTTTGTTTTTCCCCCCTAGCATGGTCCTTTCCCTCCCTCCCTCCCTTCCTCCCTCCCAATTACATACCATTTTCAAGAATTATTCTCTGAAGTTACAGTGAATTGTCTTTTTATACTGTTATACAGCAGTGTGAATCTCAAAGAAATTATGAGCAACTGACTTATGAACTTCTCACTCACCCTATATTTCAGAGATGTACAGTTGTGAGTCCAGATGTTGGAGTCATCATCAAAAGACAAATAAAATTGTAGAAATATGAAGTAATTGTGATTTCATTGCTACAGCATCTGAGCTGTGGCTTAAATCACCCAGTACTTTGTTCTAGCAGTGTGATGTAGGTGAGTGACAACATCTGGATAATTGGATATAACTCTGTGAAGGGCAGTCAACTGATAAATAGCATTGGTCTCAACACATGTCCTTTGGGAACAATATTTTTTACTTATACCATCAGAATACTTTAAATAATTTCAAAAAATGGGCTTGGTTCCAATCCTAGAATTTTTTTAAAGACAGTTCAAATAAAATTTAGAACAATACAATCCAACCTGGAATGGATTGGATATACCTCTACACTAGGTCCCTTGCCTCCATCCACACATAAATGATGTTACTACCATTGTGCATAGGCCTTGATACCTCTGGGCAAGTTTGCCAAATCTCTGTGCTCCAGGTCTTAGGGAATTTCTGTTTTATTTGGGTTTCTTGCAGGGAGGCAAATCCTAGGACCAGTGACACTGAATTTTTAAAGTGGCTTTTATATCACCCATTTTCAACTGTTCCAGGGCTATTTGTGAATTGTGAAAATGTCTGTATATGTGTTCCATCTGTGCAGTGTCTGTGATCCAAAACCCAGGAGAAGAAAAAGAAACTGGCTGCATGCCCATGGGTCTAATGTGCTTCTTGGAAAAAGGCAGAGACCAGAGTACCAATGTTGCCATTCAGGAATCTTCTTGCAAAGGGCCTTGAGGGGGAAAGGGGGAGGGGGATTTCAGTGAGCTTTTTACAACCCCAAGCATCAGTGTGGTGCCTAGAAAAGTCATCATTACAAGTCATGTCTGCTATAGGTAAGACTACATGGAATGCAAAACCTAGAAGACATAGGAGTAACTTCTGCAGCTTCTCAGCACCTACCTGCCCCCACCCTTATCCTGAATTCCATATCTAGTTTGTCAGGTTTTAACTAAATTCTGGACTCATTTATCCAGATATCTTTGCCAATTTCCTTAATCAGCTGATCCAGAAACCATTACAGTCTGCTATGTTCTGAGATATGGATCTAGGAACCAAAAACATTTTCCTATTATCATTTTGTTAAATATAATGGAAATTCTGATAATCTATTGACACCATTAAAACATCTACAATCTTTTTTCTTCATCAAAAGCACTTTTCCTACAAACATTACTGACAGATGAACAAAGTTTGGCCTTGAACTGATTAATACAATATATGTAAACCTTGCTTCATAGAAGTGTATCCTACATGAGCTCTAACTTCTTTAACAGGCTCCGTAGATGGTGTCGCCAAGAACGATTTGGATTCTTAGATCATGGACTGCGGTTCCATGACGGGGGACTTCTAGCAAGAGATGGGCTGCATCTCACACCAGTTGGCAGAAACATTTTTCCCAATAATCTCAAACATTTGATCAGGAGGGCTTTAAACTGAATCATGTTGGGGAGGGAGACAGTATTTTGGAAGGTATCTTGGAAAGCAGAAGTACATCATGGACTGGAAATAATAGTCAAAGTGTTATAGAGGGAACAATGCAAATAATGCAAGGGCCCAACAGTGGGAGGAAAAAAATCTCACACAGGCAGCAAGTGGGGAAGACACATGCGTTTAGATGTCTCTACACTAATGCACAGAGCATGGGAAATAAACAAGATAAACTTGAATTCCTAGCACAGGGGTCCCTGGACTTTTTCATCCAGGGGCCAGTTAGCTGGCCCCCAGATGTTCCGGGATGCTGGTGGCGCGTGCATGTGCACGACTTTGGGTGCCATTTTGGCAAACAAAATGGCACCCGAGTAGTGCGCATACGCGTGTGATGCTGGGTGCATGCACACGCCTCCGGACGCCATTTTGGCACACAAAATGGTGTTTGGTGGCGTGCGTGAGTGGCGGTGGTGCGGTGGTGGCAGCAGGAGGCCTCGCAGGCTGGTAAGAAGGCCTCGACGGGCTGGGTCTGGCCCGTGGGCCGTAGTTTGGCGACCCCTGCTAGCACATCAAAGCAAATACGATTTAATAGGCATCACTGAAACCTGGTGGGATGAGTCTAACAATTGGAATGTAGGAATAGAGGGGCATAACCTTTTAAAGAGAAATAGGCCAAACAGGAAAGGAGGAGGAATAGCATTATATGTCAGGGATGTTTACACCTGTGAAGAGATTCAGGATTTAAATCCTGGAAATCAGGTGGAGAACATCTGGATAAAAATTAAAGGGGAAAGAAACAACAGGGACGTTATTGTGGGAATCTACTACAGACCCCCAAGTCAGACTGAGGAATTGGATGATGCCTTTTTAGAACAGATGACCACACACTCAGAAAGGAGAGATGTAGTAGTGATGGGTGACTTCAACTATCCTGATATTTGCTGGAAATCAAATTCAGCCAATACTTCAAGGTCTAGCAAATTCCTCACTTGCCTTGAAGACAATTTCTTTGTTCAAAAGGTGGAATAGGCAACAAGAGGATCAGCTATTTTAGATCTGATCCTAACCAACAAGGATGACCTGGTCAATGGGGTGCAAGTGGTGGGATCCTTAGGTGGGACTGATCATGTTCTCCTGGAGTTTCTTATACAGTGGAAAGGAAAAGCTAGGCATAGTCAAACACTAATTCTAGACTTTAGGAGAGATTATTTCAACAAACTTAGGAAACACTGGGAGTGATCCCACGGTCAGGAATACTAAAGGAGAAGGGAGTTTAGGATGGATGGGAGTTTCTCAAAAGGGAGATACTGTAGGCACAATCTCAAACTATTCCAATGAGAAGGAAAAATGGGAGATGTCTCAAGAAACCAGGTTGGATGACAAAAGAACTTTCAATAATAATAATAATAATAATAATAATAATAATAATAATAATAATAATTTGTATACCGCCCTATGGCGAACCAATCCGGGCGGTTGACAACAGTAAATAACAAGAGTAAAATATAACATTAAAACATTATAATCCCTCCCCCCCTTAAGAAAGTATTAAACAATATGACAAATTAAAAACACAATATCAAAACATAAAACCATAATTAAAACATCCCAATTGTTTTAACTCTTCCCTTGTTTTAAACCTAATTTCCGTACCTTCACCCTCAATTAAATCCTTATATTTATATCGTACAACATCTTTATACACATTTTTCATAAAAATCGATTCCACAGGGGAAACCCAGGGTGGCACTTTTATGCACCACTTTGTCTTATACTTTAACCAAATTCGTAAACATGATTTGCGAATGTAATGGTCTTTGAACCTCGTGTCCACCTTATATTTATCGTAAAACAAATAGGCATGAAACGCATATAATAAATCTCCACCTTCTAAATCAAGCATTCTCTGATTTCTTAACAATAACCAATCTTGAAGCCAATCAAGTACACATGCTTCATAGTACCACAAACAATTTGGTACAGCAAGACCACCTCTTTTTACTGTATCCTGTAAATCCATGGCTTTTACTCTGTGTCTTTTATTTTTCCAAATGAAATTTAGTATGGCCTTATCCCAAGTTTTGAGGATTTTATCGTTGTCAATTACAGGAATATTTTGAAAATAGTATATTAATTTTGGAATAATTGACATTTTGACCACTGCTACCCTTCCCATCCAAGATAAAGTTAATTGATCCCACTTTTTCATACTATCTTTAATCTCACTCTAAATTTTTTGATAATTATTTTTGAAAAGCTCAGAGTTTTTAGTGCTCAGCCATATTCCCAAATATTTAATTTTATCTTCAAATTTAAACCCAGTTATTTCTTTAAATTTTCTGGTCTCCATCTTAGAAATGTTCATAGTCATGATGATAGATTTATTTCTATTTATTCTATATCTAGAGACTTTTCCAAAATCCAATAAAAGTTTCATTACGGGCCGGATGCACTCTAATGGATTTGCGATTGTTAACACCAAATCATTGGCATAAGCACGAAGTTTATAAATTTGTTTTCCAAATTCTACTCCTTGAATTTCCTTTTTACTTCTTAATTGAATAAGCATTACTTCGAGAGTCAGAATGAACAATAATGGGGCCAAGGGACATCCCTGGCGCACTCCTTTCCGAATTGCAAATTTAGAAGTCTTATCCCCATTTATTATTATGGAAGCGTCCTGTTCTGACTATATTTTTTTAATCCACTCAATAAACACTCTTCCAGCTTCATTTTTTTCCAAAACCCCAATCATGAAATTCCAATTAACATTATCAAAGGCTTTTTCCGCGTCCAGAAAGATTAATGCCAATTTTCTCTGTATATTTTTGTGGTGATAATCAATTATATTCAACAAATTTCTAAAATTTTATTTTGTCCCCCTGGATGGAAGAAAGCCGTTTTGGTCATCATGTATCCAATTCCGTAATATAGCTTTCAATCGATTTGCCAAAATTGATGCCAAAAGTTTATAATCAGTATCCAATAACGATATTGGTCTGTAGCTATTGGGGTCTAATGCATCCTTATCTTGCTTTAATATTAATGAAATGTTTGCGGATTTCCATGATTGGGGAATATTCCCTTCAGCAATGCCGTTCATAGTAGCTAGTAAAGGTGTGATTAATTCCGATGTAAATACTTTATAATATTCATTTAAAAAAACATCCGGTCCTGGAGATTTGGAGGATTTTGATTGCCGAATTGCTTGCTCAAGTTCTTTATACGTAATGGGGTGGTTAAGTAAGTCTTGTTGTTCCTTCGTAATTTTAAACATTTCTATATTATCCAATTAATTTATAATTTCAGTATCCTGTATCAAATTTACTTTATATAAATTCTCAAAAAAGTCCGCAAAAGTTTTTTTAATCTGTGTTTGCTTTGAGAGAATTTCAGTACCTTTTCTAATTTTAGTAATTGCTCTTTTAGCTCTTTCTTTTCTAACCATATATGATAATAATCTCCCTGGCTTGTTTCCAGATTCATAATATTTTTGTTTAATAAATTTAATTTTCTTTTCAATTTGTTCCATAGTAAAAATTGATAATTGTTTCTGAATGTATTTGATTTCATCTTTAATTTCAACTAAATTTGGATCCTTTTTCAATTTAGCTTCCAATTCTTGCAATTCCTTAGTAAGACTTTCTTCCTATTGTTGCCTTTGCCTTTTCCATTCTACAGTTTTTTGTATAATAACCCCTCTTATTACCGCTTTGTGCGCGTCCCAAACTGAGTGAATAGGAACACCCTTGTTCAAATTCTCTTTAAAATAATATATTATTTGCTTTTTAATTTATTCACAGATGGCATTATTCTTCAATATGTTCGCATTTAATTTCCAATGAAACATAGAATGGCCAAATTTTAATTCCATCATTATTGGGTTATGGTCTGACCAAATTTTTGGTAATGTTTTGATTTTTATTACTTTGCTTAATAAATGATCAGACATCCAAATCATATCGATCCTGGAATGCATTTTGTGTCGATTAGAATAAAAAGTATAATCTTTCTCTTTACCTTTCTTTGCCCTGAAAACATCTCTCAATAGTTACATCTCCGTCAGATTGAAAAACTCTTTTGGTAGTTTACCTTGCGCCTTCTTAATTAATTTTATTGTAGTTGGATCGATTACTGGATCAACCACCCCATTAAAGTCCCCCAACATAATTATATTTTCATGCTGAAGATCTAACAGACTTTCTTTCAACTTTTTATAGAATTTGCTTTTATTCTCTTGCGGACCATATATTCCTATTACCAGGAAGGACTTATCTTCCACTGTAATCTCCACCATCAAACAAACCATCGGGATCACTATAAACTAGTTTAGGATCATAAGCAGAATTTATATATAAAGCGACTCCTCTCTTCCTAAATGGACAGGCTGCTGTAAATTCCAAACCTAATTTTAAATTCCTTAAATATTTTATGTCTTTCCTTTTTATTCTACACTCCTGCAGACAATAAATGTCTAATTTTAATTTCTGAAGATAGTGAAATATTTTTTTTTTGTTTTTGCGGTGTGTTTAAACCTTGAAAATTTAAAGATAATATTTTAAGCTGCTTAGAATATGCCATATCGTTTGCCTTCAATTTCAGTTTCAAATTATTTCAACTAATTAATTAGCTAATCAATCAACCAACAATCCTTAACTAAAACCTTATATTTCACCCGATTGAAAACAGTAGAAAACCACAACAGGAACACAGAACACAAAACAATTAGAATTCCGTCACCTCTTCAATATCTTAATCGTCAAAGTATTCTTCACTGCCAATTGGAGAAGCTAAAGCTAGGCAGCTATTGCCCCCTTTATCAAGTTCATCTATCGCATGTCTGAAATCTTCAATCCCTGCCAGGTTTTTAGAACTATCTTCCTCTTCCTCTTCCTCTTCATCATCGTCATCGTCATCTCCTCTTAGCAATTCAGCTCGAGCATCATATAGGTCATAGTTCTGACTGGAGCGGGCAGCTGCTCCAACATGCTCCTTTTCCTCATACTCCTGGTCGCCCTCAGGATTCATCACAACTCCAATGTCATCAATATCTTCATCATTGTCCTTGTCTCCTGCTTTCTGTTCCTTTCTTTTATCCTTAGCCTGTTTCCTCGCTCTACCCATTGCCTGTTTCAAAAATTTAGCCGCTTGATCTGTATTAGTTATTCTGATTCTTTTCCTCCCCCACCAAAACGTCAATCCTTCTGGTGTCTCCCATCGATATTGAGTTTTTTCCCTTCTCAGAAAGGCTGTTAATGTGGTATAATTTCTACGCTTTCTCAGTATTCTCCCCAGCACATCTTTTAATATTCTTAAGCTTTGCCCCTCAATATTAAAAGGCTCCTGATTGTGTTTTGCCAAAAAGGAATCTCTGGTCTGTCTTCTAACAAAATTAACCACTACATCCCTGGGAAGTCCTTTTTGCTTTGCAACCACAGAGTTGACACAAAACAAATTATCGATTTCCGGAGACATTTCCTGTACACTTTTGGCCAAGAATTCTGCCAATTTTGGTATTAGTCTTTCTGTCAAGTTTTCATTTTTTTCTTCTGTCAAGCCCAGAATTTTAATTGCTTTTTCTCTAATGTTTTGTTCAATCACAGCCAATTCATCCAAATCTTGCTCTCTATTAATTTCCATTTTGGTTGTCTGCCGCTCTGATCTCTCCACTGTGTACTCTAAAATTTCCACTCTCTTCTTTACAGTTTGTATTTCTCCAAGTAAAACATCTACCTTTTGATTTATTTCCCGAAGGTCAGATCTGATCTCATGTCGGACCTCTTTTTTAAATTCAATAAATTGGGATGAGAATTTATTAGATAGTCTATTTTTTTCCAGAATTAGCTGGCTCATGTCAATATTTTTAGGCTTGTCAGCGGAAAGTCTCCTTTGGGATTGTGAGGCTGTTTTTTGCGCCTGCGACCTCGTCGTCATTTTGTCCTTGAGTTTTATCAGCTGTCTGACAGGTGTGCTGAAGGCCAATTTTATTTATGTAAGAACAATTTTTACCTTGCCTCAAGGACAACTAGTAAGAGTCCAATATATTCTTCTATATTAGCTCACACGAGTCTCAATGTGCAAGTTTGTTTAGCAAAACAAAGCACTTATATATAGGAATCTCAATTAAAGACTTTAATTTTATATGACTAGAGTCCTCTTTCCCAGTCCCGGAGCGACTTCAACAAACAGTAATCATTAGGCACTCCTCAAAGGCAGATGGCAATATTCAACTATCCAAGTGTTCAAAAATAATGGCTGTCATACAGGAGTAAAACAATAGAGTCAAATCTTGGGAGGAATACCGATGTATATAATTCTTCAGCAACCAGGTTCCCCCTTGTCTCTTTTGGGGAAAGCTACTCCTTACAGTTCCGTTTTTACCTCAGAAGTTTCAGGCACACACACAAGTCCTGTAGCCTAAAAAAAAGGTCCGTTTGCTCCCTTTTGAACTTTTAAACTTTTCCTCTTCCACTTTCACTTCCTCTTCTGCTAATCATTGCACCAACCAAATTATAAAGACCGGACTAGATATCCTCACCTTCCAGGTCTCCAACTTAATCCCAGACCAAAGCTATTTGTCGTCTTTCACATAAAGCTTTTTAGATTGTTAAAATTGGCGGCTCCTCTGCAGCTTAGCCGATCTGCTGCAGGTCCGTGGCTTGCTCTTGAGTCCTTCTGATTCTATTTCAAGCCGGGCGATCAAAGCTCTCAAAATCATCCATTCAAAATCAGGGTGGACCTCCTCCGAGCCCCCTCTGAGCTTCCCAATCTTGGGGAGCAATTTTTGGATCTCTAGATCAGTGATCAGAGATCCAGGGAACCCCGCAGCATAGGACGGGCACAGGAGAGCAATTAATGTGCATCCTGACGAGGAGCCATTGCCAACCGGAAGTCAGAAGAGATCTGTCTTGACAGCTTTTTTAAAGCTGTCTAATGATGTCAACTGACGGATCTCATCTGGCAGGTCGTTCCAGAGTTTGGGGGCGACAGCAGAGAATGCCCTCTGGGAGGTCACTGCAAGCCTAGATTTTAGAGGCTGCAGTAAGTTCCTCAAAGAGGACCGGAGAGCGCGGGTAGGATTGTACGGGAGGAGGCGGTCCCTGAGATAGCTTGGACCCAAGCCATTTAGGGCTTTAAAGGTAATAACCAACACCTTGTATCTGGCCTGGAAGCTAATAGGCAGCCAGTGGAGGGACCTCAGAACCGGAGTAATGTGGTCCCTCCTAGATGTACCAGAAACAAGCCTGGCTGCCATATTTTGTACCAGCTGAAGCTTCCAAACCAAGCACAAGGGTAGCCCCAAGTAGAGCGCATTACAGAAGTCCAGGCGTGAGGTTACCAGTGTGTGCACAACAGTTTTGAGATCCCTTACTTCCAGAAAAGGGCGCAGCTGGCATATCAGCCGAAGCTGATAGCAGGCGCTCCTAACCATCGCATTTACCTGATTTGTCATCAGAAGCGACAAGTCAAGGAGCACCCCCAGACTGCTAACACAGTCACTGGAGGAGAGTGTGACCCCTTCCAGGACTGGAGGTTGCAACCCAATTCTTGGTTTCGGGGCCGCTACCGTGAGCACCTCTGTCTTGTCTGGATTCAGTTTGAATCTGTTTTTCCTCATCCAGCCCATTACCGCTTGAAGACATTCATTGAAAGAAGAGATGCCATTGGAATTTGAGGCCGACAAATGAGAATAGATTTGGGTGTCGTCAGCGTACTGATAACACCCAGCACCATAACTCCGTATTATCTCACCCAACAGCTTCAACTGAACTAAGTTTTAAATGGGAGATGTATAAGAAATGGAAAAGGTGTGAAATCACTAAAGAGGAATTGAAACAAATAGCTAGCACATGTAGGGCTAAAGTCAGGAAAGCCAAAGCACAGAATGAGCTCAGGCTTGCTAGAGAGGTTAAGTATTGATTCATGGTGTGAGTGTAGCAAAGTGGGTGCGTGACTGCCTTTCATCAGCCATCCGTTTCTGGACCTGTAGCTCTCTGCTGCTTGCAGCATTCCAGCATTCGAGGAATCAGAACAGAGATCAAATTCTCTTCAAATGAAGGGCCTTTATTCTTGCAAATAAACATGGTAAACTATTTACATTGTAGAAAAGCCAGTATGCAGGCAGAGAACAAAGAAAACTCTGAGGCAAACCCTCTAACTCCATCCCTGGGCTGATTCACTTTATAGACATTTGTTGGACATTCTCTAACCCAGCCTTCTTCCTGGAGTGTCATGTGTCATGTGACCCTGGTTCTCACAAAACACGATGATCTAATTATTCATGTTCTTTCTTCCACTGTTCCCAGGCACAGACTGACCTTGGCTAATCTGTTTTGAAAAATCCACCTGCAAGCTAAAGCTTCCACAGTTAGAAATTTCCCACATCTGTACATTTCCTCTTTGACTACAAATCCCAACATTAAGGACAATAAAAAGGCCTTTTTTGGATATGTCTGTAGCAAAAGAAAGAAGAAAGAAATAGGTCCACTTTGCAGGAAAGCTGGAGAAATTCTAATAGGGGATAGAGAAAAGGCAGAACTGCTCAACACATTCTTTGCTTCAGTCTTCTCACAAAAGGAAAAGGGTGTTCAACCAGAGGGAAATGGAGCAGAGGACACAATTGGGGAAATGCAGCACAAAATAAGTAAAGAGGAAATACATGAATACCTGGTTAACCTAAATGAATTTAAGTCTCCAGGACCAGATGAACTACATCCAAGGATATTAAAAGAATTGGCAAATGTAATCTCGGAGTCACTGGCAATAATCTTTGAGAACTCCTGGAGAACAGGAGAAGTACCATCAGACTGGAGAAGGGCAAACATTGTCCATATCTTCAAAAAGGGGAAAAAAGAGGATCCCAACAACTATCACCCAGTTAGTCTGACATCAATACCGTGAAAGATTCTAGAACAGTTCATTAAACAGAGAGCCTGTGAACATTTAGAAGGGAATGCCATAATCACTAAAAATCAACATGGGTTTCTCAAAAACAAGTCATGCCAGACTAATCTGATCTCTTTTTTTTTTGGGATAAAATTACCAGCTTGCTAGATGAAGGGGATGTGGTTGACATACAATATCTTGATTTCAGTAAGATTTTGACAAGGTCCCTGATGATATTCTTGCAAACAAGATAGTAAAATGTGGGCTAGACAATACAACTGTCAGGTGGATTAGTAACTGGTTGACTGACCGAACACAAAGGGTGCTCCACAATGGATCCTCTTCATCCTGGAGAGAAGTGACCAGTGGGGTGCCACAGGGTTCTTCCTGGGCCCAGTGCTATTCAACATCTTTATCAATGATTTGGATGAAGGAATGGGGGGCATGCTTCTCAAATTTTCAGGTGACACCAAATTATGAGAAATAGCTAATACCCCAGAAGACAGGATGAAAATTCAAAAACAACCTCAATAGATTACAAAGCTGGGCCAAAGCTAAAAATGAATTTCAACACAGAGAAATGTAAGGTACTGCACTTAGGGCAAAAATAAAAATTAAAAATAAAATGAAATGCATAGTTATAAGATGGGGGACACCTAGCTTAATGAGACTATAGGTGAAAGGGATCTAGGAGTCCTAGTAGACCACAACTTGAACATGAGTCAACAGTGTGATGTGGCAGCTAAAAAGGCCAATGCAATTTTAGGCTGCATTAATAGAAATACAGTATTTAGATCAAGGGAAGTAATAGTGCCACGGTATTCTGCATTGGTCAGTCCCCACCTGGAATACTGTATCCAGTTCTCGGCACCACAATTCAAAAAGGATGTTGAAAAACTCGAGCGTGTCCAGAGGGGGGTGACTAAAATGATTAAGGGTCTGGAAACCATGCCCTACAAGGAACAACTTAGCGAACTGGGTATGTTTAGTCTGGAGAAGAGATGGCTAAGAAGGGATATGATAGCCCTGTTGAAATATTTGAAGGGATGTCATGTTGAGGAGGGCTCTAGCTTGTTTTCTACTGCTCCAGAGAATAGGACTCGGAACAACTGATGCAAACTTACAGGAAAAGAGATTCCACCTCAACATTAGGAGAAACTTCCTGGTAGTGAGAGCTGTTTGAAAGTGGAACACACTCCCTTGGTGTGTGGTGGAGTCTCCTTCTTTGGAGGAGTTTTAACAGAGGCTGGATGGCCATCTGTTTGGGATGGCTTGATTTTGAGTTCCTGAATGGCTTGGGGTTGGACTGGATGGCCCTTGTGGTCTCTTGAAACTCTATGATTCCATGATTCTATGATTCTAGGCAGCTGCCTAGATGGAACTACAACTCTCCAACATATTCCTTGTTTCTTTGCTGGGTTTTTTACTTAATGCAACTTCCTTCAAAATAGACCCATAATTTTATTTATGTAAATCTGTCCTCATCCATAAATCATTTTAAGCATAATATTCAAAATTGTAGCTGGCAATTGTTCACTGTATGAAAAACACCCCCTTCCAAACAGCTGATTGGCTATAATATTTTCCAAAATTCCAATGATGGTGTATTCTTCTGATAATTGGGAAGAGCCTCACAACTATGGTGGTGACAATGCATGCAATTCCAATCCCATGTACAAGTGAACACACTCAATTAGACTCAATAATGATTACTTCAGACATCATTAATTGATTTGAAACAATAATTGTTTTTGTTTTCAAGCCAAATTCAGAATTTTTCCTTAATTTTGTTGAGTATATTGTTTGGGAAATATTGATAAAGAAATGTAGATTAAAAGATTCTGAATCTAGCATATTGTAAATGTTGCATTGTGCATTGCAATCCTTATACCGTATATTTTATCAGTTGTTCTCATTATGCTCAAATGTAGGCTATTGTCGAATCATAGAATTATAGAGCTGGAAGAAACCACAAGGGCCATCAAGTACAACCCCATCATGCAGGAACTCCCAATCAAAGCATCCCCGACAGATGGCCTTCCAGCCTCTGCTTAAAGATCTCAAAGGAAGGAGACTCCAAGAGAGTGTGTTCCACTGTTGAACAACCCTTACTGTCAGAAAGTTCCTCCTAATGTTGAGGTGGAATCTCTTTTCCTGGAGCTTGCACCCATTGTTCCGGGGCCTAGTCTCTGGAGCAGCAGAAAACAAGCTAGTTCCCTCCTCAATATGACATCCCTTCAAATATTTAAACAAGGCTATCATATCACCTCTTAACCTTCTCTTCTCCAGGATAAACATCCCCAGCTCCCTGAGTCGTTCCTCAGATGGCTTGGTTTCCAGACCCTTCACCATTTTAGTTGCCCTCCTTTGGACATGCTCCAGTTTCTCCAAATCGTTTTTGAATTGTGGTGCCCAGAACTGGACACAGTATTCCAGGTGAGGCCTGACCAAAGCAGAATAGAGTGGCACTATTACTTCTCTTGATCTAGACACTATACTTCTACTGATGCAGCCTAAAATTGCATTGGACTTTTTAGCTGCTGCATCACACTGTTGACTCGTGTTCAACTTGTGGTCTACCTGGACTCCTAGATCCCTTTCACATATAGTCTCATTCAGCCAGGTGTCCCTCATCGTGTATCTGTGCTTTTTGTTTTTCTGCGCTAAGTGCAGTACCTTACATTTCTCCATGCTAAATTTCATTTTGTTAGCTTTGGCCCAGCTTTCTAATCTGTTCAAGTCATTTTGAATTTTGATCCTTTCTTCTGGGGTATTAGCTACTCCTCCTAATTTGGTGTCATCTGCAAATTTGATAACTATGCCCCCAATACTGTCATCCAAGTCATTGATAAAGATGTTGAATTGCACTGGGCCCAGGACAGAGCCCTGTGGCACCAAACTGGTCACTTCTTTCCAGGTTGAAAAGGAGCCATTGTTGAGCACCCTTTGGGTTCGGTCAGTCAACCAATAACTAATCCACGTAACAGTTACTTTATCTAGCCCACATTTTACCAGCTTTTTTGCAAGAATGTCATGGGGAACCTTGTCAAAGGCCTTACTGAAATCAAGATATACTATATCCACAGCATTCCCTTCATCTACCAAGCTGGTAATTTTATCAAAAAAAGAGAACAGATTTGTCTGGCATGACTTGTTTCTCTGAAACCCATGTTGTCTTTTTGTGATTATGGAATTACCTTCCAGATGTTCACAGATTCTCTGGGGGGTTGCAGACTGCCAGAAATAGTGCAAATTGAGCCCACTTTAAGGGTTAGGGTTAGTGCTAGGGAATCATGGGAATTGGGGTTTTTTTCTGAGACATTGAGCCTTCTCTGTCAGAGAGCTCTGGTGCCACAATAAAATACAGTAACCCTAAAAGTGGACTCAATTTGCACTATTTCTGGCACTCTGCAACCCCCCTCTGTTTAATGATCTGCTCCAGAACCTTTCCTGGTATTGATGTCAGACTAACTGGATGATAATTGTTGGAATCCTCTTTTTTCCCCTTTTTGAAGATGGGGACAACGTTTTCCCTCCTCCAGTCTGCTGGGACTTCTCCTGTTCTCCAGGAGTTCTCAAAGATTATTGCCAATGGTTCTGATATTACATTTGCAGTTCCTTTAGTACCCTTGGATGTAATTCATCTGGTCCTGGAGACTTAAATTCATTTAAATTAACCAGGTATTCCTGTGCTATCCCTTTATTTATTCTGTCCTGAAATTCTCCTATTCTGTCCTCTGCTCCTTTATCCTCAGGTTGAGCACCCTTTGCCTTTTCTGAGAAGACTGTAGCAAAGAAGGTGTTGTAGATTATTTCCTTTTAAGAAAACAATGCATGTAGATGGCTACTTGTTGCATATAGATTAAAACTCTTTAGTAAGAGTTTGGCTACTTGTTGCATATAGATTAAAACTCTTTAGTGAGTTGAAATAATAATAATAATAATAATAATAATAATAATAATAATAATAATAATAATAATTTTTACAGCATTAAAATTTCCATACAGATATATTAATATAATTTAAACAGAACATAAAAATCCCAAATCCCACCTTTCCTTTAAGAAGTAAGGGTTCTTCTTATTCCAGGCTGGATGGTGCTGGGCCTAGTGTCTCTCTCCCAGATGACATCGGATGGAATAGAGGGAGGGCTCCGCTTCTTATTCCAGGCCCGATGGTGCTGGGCCTAGTGTGTCTCTCCCAGATGCCATCGGATGGAATGGAGGGAGGGCTCTTCTTCTTATTCCAGGCCCGATGGTGCTGGGCCTAGTGTCTCTCTCCAAGATGACATTGGATGGAATAGAGGGAGGGCTCTTCTTCTTATTCCAGGCCCGATGAATAATTCTCCTGTCAAGTATCTGTGTGTGGTTTTCAAAAATATTTTGGCTCTTTTAAAAACAGGCACCACCACCACCCTAGTTGTCCTTCTTAAATTCAACAACAACAACAACAACAACAACAACAACAATTATTATTAATACCCTGCCCCTCTGTTAAAAACAATTAGGGTGGCTTACAACAGTTAAAAATTTCACCAAAAATACAGAATAAAAGCCCCCAAACCCCACAGCACAGGTTAAAAAGGGGATACAGAATAAAAGAATGTAAAAGCAAGGTACAAACACAGATTAAAAACAGCATTTAATATGTGAAGTTGTAGGCTTTCATGGCCGGCATCCATAGTTTTTTTTTGTGTGTGTGTTTTTCGGGCTGTGTGGCCATGTTCTGGAAGAGTTTCTTTCTGACGTTTTGCTAGCATCTGTGGTTTGCATCTTCAGAAGATGCCAGCCATAGATGCTGGTAAAACATTAGAAAGAAACTCTTCTAGAACATGGCCACACAGCCCGAAAAATCCACAAAATGTATTTAAAATATCATTCTAAAATCCAGTGTGGAAGAGCAAGATTGGTACTAGCCTACTGCGGAGGTCATTGTCTGATGGATCTTAACCGCAGCTGTGCAGAATCTGGCAACATTACATTTTGCATCAGGGTTGGTGTCCACAAGCAACAAAGAAGTGTAAAATTGACATGTGTGTCCTTGGTGTTTACACAGTAAAGGGGAAATAAAACTGTGGTGGACTTCTCTGTAGTAAGAGCATTGGAGTAATAAGTGCTCTGCTGTCTTTATTTGGCCAAGTCACAGGGACACAGTCAGTCTGAGATGGGGATCTTGTTGCATAATAAGACAGACACCCCCCAATGAGTCGGGAGGGGTTTATTGTTGTGCTGGCCATATAAGGACAAGAGAAGCCTGATTGGTTTAAGCGTGGGGGGGGGGGTTCTGGGACACCTGAGCACTTGGTCCAATGAAGTTGTTGGTATTTGCATCATTGTCTCATGGTGCCTCTAACCTCTCGTGATTTGGGGCGAGAGTTTGTTCTTTATAGCTCTGCGCTGCCATGTGGAGGCAGCCATCTTTGAGCTGGAACTGAACGAGTAACATCGCTCTACTCTCTGCTCTGGCTTGCTAGGCTTCGGCCCAGCATTTGTCTTGTGGCTTTTGCTGCATTTTTGGCCATTGAATAATTGTTCTTGCTTTAACAAATGAGATTGTTCAGACCTCTCTCCTAGCAATCCAGCAGGCTGAAGGAGGCCTTCAGGCCAGTCCTCTGGACCTGTTTGGGCCTCCGCATCCCCATTTCTCGGGGGTTGTACATCCGAGGTGGTAGGCATCTTCACTGGGTGTGTGGACCCGGTACTGGATCCCAGGCCCAGCGGCGACCCGGCGACCCGATCTGGTAAGGTCGGGTCATCATCGCCAGTTGGGAGGGTTGCTACACCTCTCCTCAGTGGTGAGTGTGGTGGAGGACAATTGTCCTGGAACAGGGCCCCGCATAGGACCCTTGGTGGACACCCTTCTCCTTTGGTGGTTGCTTGCCAGTGATGCATCCTGGCCATTGGAGTCTCTTGAGAGACTTGGGGACAGGTGGTCTTTCGGCCTGGTGGTAATCATCCATGGTTGGGTGATTTGGTTGGACCCGTGTTGCACGTTCTGAGGGAGATATACCCCATAGTATGGCTCAATCTAAGAGGTGTGCAGCTTTGACTGTGTCCATCTCTGGCCACTCTGCTTCAAAGAGGCCTACCCTGTCTACCAGCAGAGATGACGAGATCACTGCCCAGTTAGCACAATTGCGTAAAACAGTTCAGGCTTGTGTGGTGCTTTGCAACCAGCTTGCACCGAAAGGGATACAGGCTACAGCCGCTAGTCCCATTGCCAGCACTTCTGGTGCTACTGACACAGAAGTGCTGCCACTGCCTTTGGCACCTGATGTTCAGGTGATGGATGCAACACTGGGTCCTTCGGTGGTTGCAGTGGTGGAGGCTGGGCATCCCACTATTGCTGATGTGTGGGACCTTTTGAAAAGGCTCCCTGGTGTGGAGGCTCAGGGTGCGGCTGCCCCTGTGTCTGAGCAGCCTACAATGGTGGATCTTTATAACCTCTTAAGAGGAGTGGTTCTTCCAGGTGCTGGTACGATGGAGCAAACCCATGAGGCACAAAGAGGTGACCAAGCTGCTGCTGCCTCCTCTGTGCCTGATACCCGAGCTGCTCCGGGGACACATGTCGGGGCATTCAGCTGGTGACGCTTCCCAGCAAGCTTCAGTTGCAGGTTTGTCTGCTGATATTGCACATGCTAATTGGCCTACCTCGGTATGGACTCCAGGTGGCCAGGTTGGTGTGGGTGTGGAACGGCCCAACCCTACGGTTGTGAATGCACCCGTGCTGGCACCTGTGTTTTCACAGGTCCCTGACAATAGGGTGCAGGAGAGTCAGCCAGTTGCAGCAGTTAATAGCACCCAGGTGGTGTCTTCTTCGTGTGCTCCTTTGCTATCTGGAGTGGCTGGGCATGTTGATTCTACCCCTTATGCTGGAATTTCTACACCCCTTGGTTCACAGCTTCCTCTTTCCACCAAGGAAAGGATTTGGAAGGGAGAATACATTGGCCTGTTTTCTCTTACTTTCAGGGATCCTGAGCCAAGGATCATGGTAAAAGATGGGATTGTTTTCAGTCTTCCCAAAGAGTTTCAGGTGCTCAAACACCCTAAGCTGGAGCGCAATTTTGTCAACTGGATCATGGGCTTCACCATTTACAGAGGTGCAATAGAGGAAAAAGAACCTCTCAGGTCTCCTGACTTTTCTAAATAACAGGAGATCATGATAAAAGCATACACTACTTGCCATCATAACTCTAGAGGTGCAGCCTGGTTACAGTATGATGAGCAGTTTAGAATGAGAGCTGCACAGGATCACTCCTTGTCATAGAGACACGTGCAGTCTGAACTTTGGGCTGATGTTATGGTGGGGGCCTCTACCTCGAGCAGGTGCGACAATGGGTACGTCCCCATGGTTACCATGCCAAGAGGGCCGAATGTGAGACCTGCTACAGGTGAGAAAAAGCAATTGGGCTTATGCTGGGATTTTAATGCAGGCACGTGTAGAAGGCAACCCTGCAGGTTTGAGCATAAGTGCAACACCTGCGGGGGCGGACACCCCGGTGCTTCATGTAACAGAGGTAAGTGGCCTGGAGGGAGTAGTGCCCCGTGGCCTGTATAGCCTGGAGGAAAAGGCTCTATCACCAATTAAGTTAGACACTATGACAGAGTGGCTGAACGTATACCCTAACAAAGAAGCTGCTTCTTATTTATTTTATGGTTTTTCCTTTGGTTTTCGCATCCCTTATACAGGTCCTAGAGTACATCGTTTTGCACCCAATGCTTATTCCGTGAGGGATCTGCTGAACATCGTCAGGGACAAATTAGTGAAAGAAATAGCTGCAGGAAGGATTTTAGGACCTCATGACCAACTGCCTATTCCCACGCTCCGCCTGTCTCAGTTGGGTGTAGTTCCTAAAAAAGCCCCTGGGGAATTTATATTGACTCACAATTTATCCTACCCAAAGGGTGATTCTGTGAACGATGCTATAGACCCCAGGCCTACTTCTGTTAAGTATGCATCATTTGATTCTGCAGTTAAGATGATTAGGAATTTAGGAAAGGGGGCACTCTTAGCTAAGTGTGATATTAAGTCAGCATTTAGACTTCTACCTGTTCACCCAGACGATTTTGATCTTCTGGGTTTCCAATTTGAGGGAAAGTACTTTTTTGACAAGGCAATGCCAATGGGTTGCTCGATTTCTTGTTCAGCTTTCGAGACATTCAGCACTTTTCTTCATTGGTGTGCAGTTAAACAAACAGGGAATAGAGCATTAGCTCACTATTTAGATGATTTCTTGATTGCTGGGAGTCCCAATTCTTCGCAATGTAAGGATTCCTTAGGCCAGTTTCAGGAATTGATGTGTGAGTTGGGTGTTCCTTTAGCGGAGGGAAAGACTGAGGGTCCAGATACACGGCTTACTTTTCTGGATATCGAGATTGACACCATAGATGTGATTTCTCGATTACCAAATGATAAAATAGTGGCTATGAGGCAGCAGGTCAAGGCCATGCTGGAAAAGCAAAAAGCTACACTTCATGAGTTTCAATCCCTTACAGAACTCTTAAATTTTGCCTGTAGGGCCATAGTTCTGGGACGAGCATTCTGCGCAAGATTGTATAGGGCTACAGCAGGAATTGTAGCTAAGAACCATCACATTAGGATCACAAGGGGCATTCGTGAGGATCTGAAGGTGTGGTATTCCTTCTTAGAGCATTTCAATGGCACATCCTTCTGGAGATCTGAAACTCTGTTGAGGGCAGACTTTCAGGTGCATTCTGATGCTGCTGGTGCCCATGGTTTTGGTGTTTATTGGAATGGCCAGCGGGCAGCAGAAAAATGGCCTTCGGCATGGATTGAACGAGGTCTAACAAGAGACCTGACGTTTTGGGAGCTTTTTCCGATCGTGGTGGCTGTGCACTTGTGGGCAAGCCAGTTTGCTAATAGGACCATCTGGTTTTGGTGTTACAACCAGGCGGTCATTCATGTTGTAAATTCTCAGTCTTCAAAGTCCCCTAGAGTCATGGGTTTGGTGAGAGTGATGGTCATGCAGTGCTTAAAATTTAACGTGTTATTTCAAGCTCAGCATATTTCTGTTGTGTTTAACCCTTTGGTGGATGCCCTTTCTCGTTTTCAGCTCTCCAGGTTCTGGCAGTTGGCTCCCGAGGTGTCAACACACCCGTTGGAGGTACCGGCTTTGCTTTGGAGTCTTGGAGACTAGAAATTCATAGGGTAATATTGAACTCTATCACCCCACCTACACACAAGTCATACCAAACAGCTTTAAATTCGTTTAATCAATTCTTATTAGAAATTGGGGAGGATCACAGTTGGCCAATAAGGGTTGACCTGATCCTTCATTTTATAGTTTCCCTTTAGGCTTGCTGGCCTTTCACCTTTCACTATCAGGGGCAGGCTGGCTGCCCTGGCATTTCACTCTAGGGCCAGGGGCTTCTTTGATCCAACCACTGATTTTAGGATTAAAAGGGCTGTGGAAGGGTGGTCCAGAGAATCCCTGGTGATAAAGGACTTGCATAGGCCAATAACAGCTGAAATTTTGGCCAGGTTATGGGGACAATTAGATGATACATGTTACTCACACAAGGAGGTAGTTTTATTTAAGGCAGTATTTGCCATTGCCTTCTTTGCTGCAATAAGTGAGATTGTGCCTGGATCTCGTAATGATCAATCTGGCAGGGCACTTCTAATTTCAGATGTTATTTTATTAGAACAAGGAATCCAGATCTGTGTGTGATGCTCTAAGACTGACCAATTGGCAAAGGGCCAGTCTATCTTCTTAGCTAAAGCACCTATTGGTCAAATTTGCCCGGTAATAGCAATGGCAAATTATTTAAGAATTAGGCCTAAACTGGAGGGCTATCTTTTCTTACATTTGTCAGGCATGCCCTTAACTCAATTTCAGTTTAGGGCAGTGTTGAAGGAGATGCTAAAGTGGGCAAAGCTGCCCCAGGCTTATTTTTCTTCGCACTCCTTCCGTATTGGAGCAGCAACAGCTGTGGCCACTCATGGTTTGAGTGAGGCTGATATTTGCAGAATTGGCAGGTGGCGTTCTAAAGCCTTCAAGGCTTATGTCAGGCCATCAGGGAATGTGACTTTTGATTAGCCTTGCTAATTTTGTTTTATTTATTTCAGCTGGCTTTTACCATGGCACAATATGGATTGTGGGCCACAGTTTGGTATTCTGGGCTGAATGGCACCTGGTGTAGCATCTGCATGACACTTCTTTGGGATTGTCCCACATTGGCACCACTCAGTGGTTTGGTCGAAGGGGCATGATGTGGGGAGTGCTCCTCCCATGGATTATGGAACTGGCAAGAACACATCCGCAACCCTGGGTTTTGGTGGTACACCTGGGGGAAAACGACTTGGCCAAAGTCCCTTGCTTGCACCTGGCTAAGCCAACTGTGAGGGATCTACAGGAAATCCAGAAGATCCTCTCTGGAACAGTGATTTTGTGGACTAAACTTGTACCAAGGCGCAGCTGGCCTAGAGCACAAAAGGACTCTGTGGTTAATAATGCTAGGCAATGGCTGAATCGTTACATCGCTAAGCAGCTTGCTAAATTGGGTATTTTTCTGGTTGAATACCAAATTAAATTAGACCGGCCACAGCTGTACAGGGGGATGGGATGCACCTCTCTCCTGAGGGTTCGGAGTTATATGTTTCTGCTCTCTCTGTGCAAATTGTGAAGGCAATCCGTGGGGGGGAGGAGAGGGGTTGCCTAGCGAGGCTGGCCCCCTCTTGTGGTGGGTAATGACCTCCACCCCACAGGAAAATAAATCAGGTTATTAAATTAAATGGGGTAAAAAATTGGATAATAACAAATTAAAGGAAATAACGATTGCATTTAAATGCATGATGTCATAAAGTGCATGACGTCATCTGAAGTAATATGACGTCATTTCCGGTGGGGAGGAGTTTTTAATTTGTTGTTTTATTTGTTATCCTTTTGCCATGTGTGGTGAAGGACCAACCATTGGGGGAGTTACACCTTCACTTACACATGTGGCAAACATATTTGAAGTTTATACCTTGTAAATAGACCCTGTACAGCAAAATAAAAGTTGTGGCCTGTTTTAAACCCAAAAGAGGCTTCTTGTGTCCTTTGTACCAGTGCAACAAGTTGTTGAGATGTTTTAGCTGGTTAACATTATCTGGCAATATGCTTCTTCACTCAGAGGATACAAGGTTGGCTTTCCTATAGTAAAAATAAATAGTTTACTCTTTGGAGAACACTTATTATTTTTCTCTTACTGATTTTAAGAGGACTGTAGTAGATTATTTTACACAGTATACTCTAAATGTGTAGGTAATGTACTATTTTGATCTTTTTAAAAACTATTTTAACAACTCATTTCTGAAATCATGACACACAATATAGCTTCTGGTCATTGGCTACCAGTTATTTGTAGCTATATCTTTCTACTGGTATATGTACAATATAATTGTATTTGTAGCTTCATTGTCATTTAGAGAAATGTGATAGGATATGTGTAGGTGGGAAATTTTATGCATCGTAGGCCCAGAGTCTGAATTGATTGAACCAGTGCATTTGCCATACTCAGACCTACCCTTTGAGCAACTTACATAGTGGGAATACAAACCAACCAACATTTCACATTGGTGTTTATTTTAGAACCAATCAACAACAGAATTAGAGGACAGTTCTGGGTCTATATTTTTTTTTTAATCTCTACTACTGGAGAAATGTAAGCAGAGATTTCCTCTTGAAATATTCCTCATTTTGCACAGTGGCAGTATCCTTAGCTTGTCTTCGCTCCACAGGTCCTAGTACCAGCAGCGTAGAGTCTGTCTCTCCCTTTGCAGCCCCCTGCATCTCCTCTGAGACTACAGAGCCTCCAGGCAACCCCAGATCTGTCTCCTCCTCAGGCTCAGAGTCTGACTCTACCACTAAAGCAAAGTCAGACCCAGAGCAGTCAATGACATGGCCCAGAATAGTAGAACTGGCAGCATGACTGCTTTTCTGCTGCTATCCAGTTTCCTAATGTAACATATTATTTGTCATTCAGTTTTTTTGCAACTTTCTTGTAACTGCTGCCTTTGTATGGTTGTGGTGGTGCAAGTCCATGTTGGAAGTTAAAGCCCATGGGAGGATATGGAGCACCTCTTGCCAGCTCCATCAAACCTGGCTCTAATTGCAATGAGGGGGGTAGTTTATACCAGGGGTAGGCAAACTTTCCCCTTTAAGGGCTGAGAGACTTCAGCTCCCAGAAGCCTCAGCCATGTTGGCCAATAGTCCCATGTTGGTCAATAGCTCCTGGGATTCTGGGAGCTGAAGTCCCTCGGTCCTTAAAGGGGAAAGGTTGCCTACCCCTGGTTTATACAGTGCAAAGGAAAGATGCCACTTCTCTGATCAGCAACATTGTGGAACCATACAGTATAAATAGAAAACTGAAGAGGATGTCCATATCATCTGTAGTAGTAGAAGTAGTGAATATCTACACTCTTAAAGAAATATCTTGCTTACAATCTGAATGTTTATTATACTGAGTCTGGCAGACTAAACAGAGCACATATTTATCTTGGGCCTGACAAAGCAGTAATAGAATATATGATTGTTATCATAAATATAGTCTGTAACCTTTTCATATAATATAATATCCAAATAAGAAATGTTTTAATTCTAAAACAGTCAAAAGAAAATCAACAAACATTTACAGGAAACATCCTTGTACTTGTATAAATGAATGGATGATCATTTAGTATCAGGCCAAAAGGATACACAATGAGAACCAGATGCTTCAAAGTATCATGCAAGTGCCAACTACAATATAGGTTGAAACAATAGGAATCACATCTGCATGATTCTATGCAGATTACTGTGCAAAATACCATTGATGAGACAAACAAAGCAGATTAAAGCATGAAGAATTTAAGATAAGGAAAGTGCATGTGCTTGCAAATGGAGATGATGAAGCTAAGCTCTCAGTCAAGAAAAGTGAAAGCAAACCATGAAACAGAAATCAATAATTATTTTGAAGCATGACAGGAAATGAAATCAAATGGCTGTACTCTTTCTTTTCAATAGTGTTGCAAGAACACAAAGCCATAGTGTAAAAATTTGCTGCCTTGAAAGGAGAGAGCATTAGGAAATTAAACTTTCAAATATAATGGGTATGGAGATGTGACAAATGTATTCAGAATGGAATATGGTTGGAAATTAAAAGGGTACATAGATGTGCTCACACTGGAATATGGATGGAATCTAGACTGCTGCTAATGAACACAGAATTGTGGGTTGTGTTTTCCTCTTGTACAAAACCTTTTTATCATTTTGGGATAACTGCTTATTTTGAAGAGTCACCGAATGCAGTAACACAATTCCCCTAATATAGGTGGTTTGATCACTGGTACTCACTGTCAGTTTTCTTGTGTAAAAGCATTCAAAAAGGAGAAGATACAACTTTAGCTAATAGTCATCCTTCATTTACAAGGTTTAAACCCAAATGAACTATCTCCTGTGCAAGTAATGATAGAAAATCTACACTTACTTCATTCTTTTATGCTGGAATAATTCTCACTGGCTGGATTACGATCATATGTGTCTACTTGTTCTTCTTAAAAGAGGAGTACAGGAAGCAAAATAACAATGATATCAAAGAAAATTACCACCAATAGTGCAGAGGAAGATGTCATGCTACCTCTAATCAGCCACAAAATATCCTGACTGGAAATAAAAAGCCAAATGGGTGAGCATTTTTCTGGGGCCCTATTCAATGGTGAAAATAATCCAGGATGAATCAGGGTTGAATCTTTGTTGTTCACATGCATCCCAAATGTACCTGATTCATTTGGGGAGAAGTGCCAAAAACCCACTTAACCCAGGATGATCAGTACTATTTTTTTCCTTAGTCCCCCCCCCCCAAAAAAAAAGATTTGCATCATTGCAGTGTGAATAACAATCCAAATAGACCTGGAATTAAATCCTGCATGCCCAGCTGCATCTTTTTCTTCCAATGAGGGGAGAGATAGTCTCTTCCTCTACCATTTTCCTCCTTCATCCCATTGTCTCTTGGCAGCTGGTGGTTCCAGGGAGCATCAGGAGATGTTGCCACCAGTGTTGTGAGACACCTGGCTGGAGAGAGTTTATCCCAGGGGTCTATGGTACCCTTGAGGAGGAGGTGCAGGGCTGGCAAGCGTGAGCAACAGAACATGGAGATATGCAAAGAGAAGCAGTTTTGATGTGAAAAAATTAGTAAGAATGACAAATCCAGAATGTATGAGTTGGCTTATTCAAATCATTATGCTAAAAAAAACCAACTTCTGAATTACCCCTGGGTCCCATTTCTTCATTTTTGCTCTCTTCCCACCATTTGTTCCCAGCAAGAGAAAAAATAAATGTAGAAACCCTAGGATTGTCAACTGTCTTGTCCATTCCATGGATTAAAGAATAAAAGAAAGAGAATGTATTTCCTACCAAGCACACATTTAAAAAACAAAACATTATCTGCATTAGAATGCCAAGTGCAGTAGATATTTCCATGCCCAGAACAGGGAATCTTTTGAATGTAGATATTTTATTCACAGATTTTCCTCTTTGTAGTTGCAGATAGTGATCCACTATGTACCATGGATTCTGAACCATGTATCATAGGTTCATGACCTTATTGAAGTGTTTGATGGAAGAGTTAAATATTTGACTGCTAGCTTGTTAGAATGTTTCTTATTTTATTAACTATATGACTTTTACACAATTGTAAATTGACATATAATTGAAAACAGCAGCTCTGGTGCAAAAAAGCAAAATACTTGAATTGTTTTTAGGTTATATAGACGAATGTCCTAACAGGCATACCTTTCTGAGGTATTTCTACTTGCATTAATTAGAGGGATATAAATGCATCTTTTAAAATGGTGTTTGCTATCTGAGGCTTTCATGTGTATATACACAAACACAACTTTTTTTGGCTTATGATAAATTTAATCATAGGATAAATATAATTTTATCATAATTTGAAATTTCTATGGAAGACAGTGGTCCAAAACACAATGCACAAATAATCCATTTTGAGACCATGTTAACTGCCTAGGATCAGTGCTAGGCAATCATGGGAATTGTAGTTTATTGCAGCATCAGAGCTCTCTGACACAGAAGGCTAAATGTCTCACAAAACTACAGTTCCCAGAATTCCCTAGCACTGAGCCAGGGTAGTTAAAGTGATCTCAAACTGGGTTATTTGTGCAGTGAGTTTTGGACCAATATGAGCCCTTTGGCTGTTGGCCAATTCATTTGTGTAACATACAGTAACAATGAAGGAAGAGATCAAATTTACAAGCAATCTTCTCCCATCAGTCTTCTCCTTTTATGATCACTTTAGTGTACTTGAATCCTTGCACTTTAATCCTTGTTCAATCCTAGAATTCATCATTGGTTCAAAATTACTAACCTTTTATTGTGGCATTTGTAGGTCCTGAGCTTATGGTGTGTTTTATTTATTTTTAAAGAGGAAGAGGGAACTCTTAAAATTTGTAGATATCTCTTATCTACCCATTTGCCATTTTCTTCTCAACTTTAAGGTCAGAATAAAAATTAAAGCTATTAGTTCACTAGTCACCTTTATAAACCATTCATCACATTTCTTTAAAAATATTCCTTAGCTTTTGAGAAGTCCCAAGAATGCTATAAAAAGAATAAGCTATTCCATTTGTGTTCTGCTTCTGTGATAGCAACTGTTTCATCTTAATGGCTCTTTCTACCATTATCTTTCTCTATGTGCTCTATTGACCCACTGAAAATGTAACACAATTATGAAGCTTCAAAGCTATTTTAGGATTTGTAAGCCCAAAGAATGTCACTAGGCAAGCAATACGATAGATTGGTGGCATATGGGCACATCTGCTGTTGTTGTTTTTAATCCTTCAATTTGCAATGACCAATAGTCCATGCCATGCTAAACACAATCTTTTAAAGAACATAGTAATAGTAGGCTTGCTCTGAAATTGCTGGAGAATGTTTTCTCTTGTAAATGTTTCTTATATATCTATTACCGTATAAGAGAAATAATTTGGTTTCATGGGCAGAACTTTCTAGGTACAGAAAGTACATTGTAAATCCATTGTCAAACACACAGATTATCAAGAGACACATACTAAATTCATAATAATTAAATAAGATCAGTTCCTTTAAGCAGTTGTGATTTTTTAGAACAAAGACACCCCTCCAACAAGTCAGGAGGGGCCTTTCTGTTGCATCGGCCCAAATAAGGGCACTAATGCGCGATTGGCTAAGTAGAGCGGAAGGCCCGCCTTTGCCGCTCTGCTTGGCCAATGAGAAAGAGGTCTCGCTCCTGGGTCGCATGAGAGTTCTAATCTCGCAAGACTTGGGAGCGAGATTTTTGGAGCTATATAGCTCCGCGCTGCCACATGTTGGCAGCCATTTTGATTTAGACGAGCATGGAGCACCTTGCTCATTCTTTGTCGGCTCCAGGGTTTTTTGGGCCTGGGGTGAGGCCTACCCCTTTGAAGAGGAGTCTGGAGAGAGGGAAATAAGCGCGGCTCTCCTTTGTGGAGCAGTTGGAATGCTTGGTTCCCGGGACGAATTTGTGAGCACGGCTGGGAGTCTTCGCCGCTGCTCCTTCGCTGGCTGCAAGAGAGACGGGCTAGCCCTCCTCAGGGGAGCCTGAGGACTGGGTTTAGCACGGAGTGGAGCATGGTGAATAAAAGGAAAGCTGCAGCTCCTCTGCTGGGTTGGGGGCCTGGATGTGGCTTTAGTGGCTGCTAGGCCTTAATAGTGGCCGATCCAGCTCCCAGGCTTGTTTTGGGCCTGCGAGAGGCCGGGACTGTCCTCAGTGGGAGCTAATGGTGTGGTGAACGGGTGCGGCAGGAGCCGATTGAACGCCCGTCACAAGCAGAGGACCTTTTCGGCATGGCGGAGGACAGGCCGCAGGGCAGTACAAGCCACGGGTGACGGCATAGCCCTCCTCAGGGGAGCCTGAGGACCGGGTTTGTTTAGACGAGGGGAACGCAGCAAGTATATATATATATATATATATATGAGCTGTGACTCCTCCCCTGGGTTGGAGGGCCTGGACGCAGCCTTCAGTGGCTGATAGGCCTTGCTACTGTGTGGTCGTTTGGGCTTTGTTTGGTGCTTTAAGTGCATTGCACAATAAAAAACACAGAGAGACAGGCCCTGCGCGGAGCAGACGGCCTTGGGGTTCAAGGTCTGCCCCCCCATTGTCAAATAATTCATTAAGAGGATGGAGGTGGTGAGGAGTGACCCATCCACCCCCCCCTTTCTTCCTCCACTGGTGAGCATATCGATCAGGCCTGGTGGGATAATTAAAGACAGCTTGGCCTGGGCTTTATAATAATAATAATAATTTCAAAAAAAATTGGTGGTGTGATTTGAAAATAAGGGCCTCCTCTTATCTGGTGGCTGACCTGGATGCAGGTGGCATTTGTTGATTGGGAATACGAGCTGTAGGTGAGGGCACTATACACAGTAGGTGAATTGGTTTAAAAAAAAATAATTACAGTTCCAAAGTTGTTGATTTAGATTACTAGTTAGTGATTGACTACTTCACATTATAGATTGGTGACACAGGTATAGCCTTAACAACAACTCTATATCCTGTACCAATTAGTCTCAATTGCTACTGTTATAATTTCAACAATCATGCTGCGAAGTAAGGCTCAGTCCAAGCTACGTGCGGCCTCAGCTGGCATTAAAGCTGGCTAGCCAGTGCCTAAGCGAGCCTCTAACACTCAAAATAAGGAAGATGACATTACCATGCATTTGGCTCAGATAGGTCGCACAATGCAGGCTTGTGCGGCAGTATGTGAGCAGTTGGCTCAACACCATTTGCAGAAGGGAGGCCAGGTGACTACTTCTGCAACTTTGCATACAAATACAAATATAGGCCAGGACACTATACAACAGGCTATTGACAATCCACTTTCTTCACCAGACACTGCATGTAGTTTCCCAGGTACATCAGCCATGGAGGTTGGGCATCCAACCATAGCTGATGTAATGGAGCTTTTACAGAAAGTTCCTGGTGTGGGACATGTTTCTAGTCAACCTACTTTGGCTGATCTGTTTAACTTTCTTCAAAGAGTGGTTGTTTCAGGTCAGAGCGAGATGCCAATTCCTGAAACAGTGGTGGCTAGCAGCAGTGATGTACAAGGCACATATGGTGGACAGCACAACACCCGAGCAGCTTCGGCGACACTCACGGTGGAAGCTCAGCAAGCATCGATGGATGCTTCACCTCAACCAACGAGCTCACGTTTGTCTTATACTACCAATGTGCAAGCATCATGGCCTTTATCGGTATGGGCTACAGGTGGGCAGACAGGGTTGAGCTCGATAAACGAGCACCCTAGGCCTGCAACTGTGACGGCACCTCTGATTAACATGGGCTTTGTCCAGGGTATGGACTCAGGGGTGCAGTGCAACACAAATGTCAATAACACAGTAGGTGAGGTAAGGGGAACTGCTGTTGTGGGTGCATTAGGCATTTCTGGGGCGGACAGGTCTTTTCAATGCAATCCATATGTGGGGATGTCTATGCCACTGGGGTCACACCTTCCCTTGACTACTAAGGAGAGGATTTGGAAGGGTGAGTATATTGATTTGTTTTCACTCACATTCCGTGAGCCTGAGCCGAGGATCATGGTTAAGGATGGAGTGGTTTTTACCCTTCCAAAGGAATTTCAATCACACAAGTGCCCTAAGTTAGAAAGAAATTTTGTAAATTGGATCATGGGCTTTACGATTTATAGGGGCGTTATAGAGGAAAGGGACCCGGCTAGATCCCCTGATTTCTCCAAGTACCAGGAGATAATGATTAAGGCTTATACCAATTGCCACTCTAATTTGAGAGGGTCAGCCTGGCTTCAATACGATGAACAATTCAGGATGAGGGCAGCATTAGACCACTCTTTATCTTGGCGTCATGTACAGTCCGAATTGTAGGTGGATGTTATGGTAGGAGCCTCCCCTTTGAGCCGATGTGATAATGGGTTTGTACCTATGGTCACTCAGCTGAGAGGGCAGAATACAAGGCCTGGCACGGGAGAGAAAAAACAATTTGGATTGTGCTGGGACTTCAATTCAAGTAGGTGCAAAAGGCAGCCCTGCAGGTTTGAACATAAGTGTAATACCTGCAGAGGGGACCACCTGGGATTGGCATGTTTTAAAGGTAGGAGAGCAGGAGGTGGGGCCCCCTCTCAGCAATCAGCCAATGCAGGAAAAGGCACCAACACCAATTAAGTTAGATGTGTTGGCTCATTGGTTGTGGATATACCCAAAAAGGGAGGCTGCACTGTATTTGTTACAAGGTTTCACGCAAGGTTTCTGCATTCCTTATGTTGGTTTAAGGGTGCACCGTTACACGCCTAATGCACGTTCTGTCAGAGAAATGCCAGGGATTGTAAAGGACAAGTTGGCCAAAGAAATAGCAGCAGGTAGGATTTCAGGCCCTCATGATCAATTGCCTATGACAAATTTGAGATTATCTCCCCTTGGTGTCATCCCTAAGAAAGCACTGGGGGAATACAGGTTAATACACAACCTATCTTACCCTAGAGGTGAATTGGTAAATGACGCTATTCACCCTCAGTTAGCGTCAGTTAAATATGCTTCATTTGATTCGGCAGTTAAAATGGTTAAAACACTGGGCAAAGGAGCCTTATTGGCAAAATGAGACATTAAATCTGCTTTTAGGTTACTTCCAGTTCACCCAGAAGATTTTGATCTCCTGGGCTTTCAATTCGAAGGGAAGTACTATTTTGATTAAGCTATGCCAATGGGGTGTTCTATTTCTTGCTCAGCATTTGAGACATTTAGCACTTTTTTACATTGGTGTGCCTCTAAAAGGTCCGGGAGTCAAGCAATTACTCATTACCTGGACGATTTCTTATTTGCTGGGGCTTCTGGGACAAATGGCTGTGTTGATACACTTTTGGTATTCCAGGGATTGAATTGGATACTGAGCAAGGTATATCTCGTCTCCCATCTGACAAGCTCATAGCTAGGAGGCTACCGGTGAGGATGATGAGAAACAAATCTAAGGCCACACTACGAGAATTCCAATCCCTGACAGGTTTATTAAACTTTGCTTGCAAGGTTATAGTTCCTGGGCGGGCATTCTGTTCACGTTTATATAAAGCCACCAGGGGAGTGAAGGCCCCTTATCACCACATTAGAATTACTTCTGGAATAAGCGAAGATTTGAGGATATGGGAGTCATTTTTGGAGCAATTTAATGGTATTTCATTTTGGAGATCTGAAATGCTCTTAAGGGCAGACTTTCAGGTACACTCCGATGCTTCAGGGGCTGGTGGTTTTGGAGTTTATTTTAATGACCAGTGGGTAGCCGAGGGATGGCCACAATCTTGGGTGGAAAAAGGTTGGACATGAGACCTCACCTTTTTAGAACTATTTCCCATTGTGGTTGCGGTCCATTTATGGCCAGAGCAATTTGCGAACAAAACGGTGCGGTTCTGGTGTGATAACCAAGCTTTAGTCCACATAGTGAACTCCTTGACTTCTAAATCAGCCAGGGTAATGACGTTGGTTAGGGAATTGGTGTCTCAATGTTTAAAGTTTAATATTTTGTTCCAAGCTCAACACGTTTTTGGTTTACTAAATCTGTTGGCAGATGCCCTTTCGCGTTTTCAGTTTTACATATTCGTCAACTTGCGCCAGAAGCAGCAGCTCATCCACTGGAGGTACCGAAACAGCTTTGGAGCCTTGGAGAATAGAAATTGAAAAGGCTATTCTCTAGTCCGTCGCCCCGTCGACACGTGAGTCATATCAGCTCAAGTTGCGAGCGTTTAGATGTTTCTTGTTAACTGTCGGGGAGGTGGACGTCTGGCCATTAAAGGTGGAAATTATCCTCCGTTTTGCAGCCCACCTTAGACAATCTGGTTTATCTCCAGTCACCATCAGAGGCAGAATAGCTGCTCTTTCATTTTACTCCAGAGCAGAAGGTTTTAAAGGTCCTACAGCTGATTTTAGAGTCCGTAGGGCTCTGGAGGGATGGGATAGGGAGTCTTCGACAATTCAGGACAATCGCTTGCCGATAACGGGGCCTATATTGATGAAAATTTGGGAGAGCCTCCTGGTTAAATGTACCACACCCAAAGAGGTGATTTTCTTCAAGGCTGTATTTTCGTTAACATTTTTTGCAGCCTTGAGAATAAGCGAAATTGTCCCTAGTTCTCATACTGATAGTTCTGGCTGGGCTCTTTTGCTATCAGATATCCAAATTTCTGAGCAAGGGATACAAGTGGCAATTCGGCACTCAAAAACAGGTCAATTAGGGAAGGGATAACTCATAACCTTGGCTAGGGCTCATGCTGACCATATTTGCCCGGTGCGGGCATTAACCAATTATCTTCAAATAAGGCCAAGTATACCAGGATGTTTATTTTTACATTTATCAGGTTTACCATTAACAGAATATCAATTTAGGGTCTTGTTGCGGGAGGTTTTGGGACATGCTGGTTTGCTAGCGGCTAAATTTTCCTCTCATTTGTTTAGAATTGGGGCAGTGACAGCTGCAGCAACACAAGGTTTAAGTGATAATTCAATTCGTAGGATTGGTCGCTGGCGCTCTAGAGTGTTTGAATCGTATGTTAGCCCTTAACTTAAGGATAGTGATGATTGTCTAATGGTTTGATTTAATTTGGCAGAACCGAATGCTGGAGACATATGGATCCTGGAACACAGTTTGGTCTTTTGGGCCGAACGGCACATCATTGAGCAGAGACGAGATTTGGCCATGGGATTGGGAGAGGTCAGAACTGTGAGATGGTTTGGTCGTAGAGGAATGTTGTGGGGAGCTTTACTGCCTAGACTTATTGAATTGATGGCCTCTTTTACACATCCCAAAATATTGTTAGTACATTTAGGTGAAAATGACCTTTCTAGAATGACTTCATTACAGTTGGTTAGAAGGATGATTAAAGACATGAAAGAAATTCAGCAAAGGATGCCAAATACACTGCTCATGTGGACAAAGTTGCTCCCTGAGCGAGTTTGGTCTGGTGCTCGGAGTGATGCGGTCATCAATGGAGCACGGTGTTGGTTGAACAGATCTGTAGCCAAGATGTTGGGAAGAATAGGGGTTGTTATTGTTGATCATCAGGGAATACAGTTCTCATTGCCACACTTGTACAGGGCTGATGGTGTGCATCTCTCCCCACAGGGGAATGACATATACTTGACTTCATTGGAGTCTTACATTAAAGCATCAATTTGGGGGGGGGGGATACCAAGCTATGCTGGCCCCCTCCTGTGGTGGGCAGGGACTCTCCCCCCTTTAGGAAATTCTTTAGGTTAATTGAAATTAGTAATTGGGATAAAATAATAAAGAAGTTTGGTATATGTCATTAAACAAATTTATATGATGTCATATTAAACTTATTGATGACAAAATGATATGATGTCATAAATGTTTTTGACATCATATCCAGTTGGGGGAGGGGTTATATATTGTATGATATATTACATAGGTTAAAGGATTTTGACGCATGCCGTGTTAGGAATAATTATTCAATAGCGTTTGCATTTAAATACACATACGCATGTGTCAAACAAATTCTTATTAGAAATCCTTAATTAAATTGTTAATTAATTGGTTAATTAAACTGGTATTTAAATGTTGGATTGATTGTTATTAAGACCCTGTACAAAATAAAGTTGTGGCCAATGTTTGACCCAAACTAACCGCTTTGGTGTCCTTTGTGCCGAGGCAAAGACACCCCCCCCCGACAAGTCGGGAGGGGCCTTTCTGTTGCAGTGGCCAAAATAAGGGCATTAACACACGATTGGCTAAGTGGAGCGGAAGGCCTGCCCTTGCCGCTCTGCTTGGCCAATGAGAAAGAGGTCTCGCTGCTGGGTCGCGAGAGAGTTCTGATCTCGCAAGACTTGGGAGTCAGATTTTCGGAGCTATATAGCTCTGCGCTGCCATGTGTTGGCAGCCATTTTGATTTAGACAAGCAACCCATCCCTCCCACCCTAATTAATTGGTAAACATGTTGTAGACACTCAGGCTGCGGCTGGTTGCCTGCGGGGGCCGGGAGGGAATTTTCCCAGAGTTTCAAATTGGGTTTTTCACACCCCCCCCCGAGAATAACGACATTACCAATTATTAGTTGGATTGAAAAATTTACAAAAAAGCGTTGGGTGAGAGTTATCAGGGATGGAAACATAATTAATTGTTGTATGATACTTGTTAAAAATTTTTTAACTTAGATAAATTGTAGTTTTGGTACAACTGGAGGTTATGGGTCTCTTATGCTATTGTTAGGGAATACATAACTTGTTAGCGGGCAGGGACCCTCCCCCCTTTAGGGAATTCTTTAGGTTAATTGAAATTATTAATTGGGATAAAATAATAAAGAAGTTTGGTATATGTCATTAGATTAAACAAATTTATATGATGTCATATTAAACTTATTGATGTCATAATGATATGATGTCATAAATGTTTTTGACGTCATATCCGGTTGGGGGAGGGGTTATATATTGTATGATATATTACATAAGTTAAAGGATTTTGACGCATGCTGTGTTAGGAATAATTATTGAATAGCGTTTGCACTTAAATACACGTACGCATGCGTCAAACAAATTCTTATTAGAAATCCTTAATTAAATTGTTAATTAATTGGTTAATTAAACTGGTATTTAAATGTTGGATTGATTGTTATTAAGACCCTGTACAAAATAAAGTTGTGGCCAAAGTTTGACCCAAACTAATTGTGTTGGTGTCCTTTGTGCACAGGCAACATCAAAAGCTAAATCAAGGCAGTTGCCTATAGCATTTGAATTTTCTTCCCCACTAAACATGAGATAGAATTTAGTAGAGAAATTGACTGAGAATTCCTCAAAACAGTGCAATATTTTTTGTTAACTTTTTTTGGTAGCAATCCTAATTCTTTTGAAGTTTATTCCTTCTGTATGTTTATCTTTCAGATGTACAAGTAAATTTTATCACTGAGAAACATAGGGTTCACATTGAGAAGCTAACCTTCTAGCATAACTGTCTTCAGAAACCATGGTTTAGTTTGATTGGAATGCTGTATCATTGTGTTCCTATTGTCCTCAGATGAACTACTGACATTGAAGCAGAAAGCAGTCTGATATCTGAGACATAATGTAGAAATTAAAAAAATAAGATGCAATCTGATAAATTCCTTGTACACATTTAACTTTTCTTAGTTGCTTGTCACTAAAACAAGGCACTGACCTTCAGCAACTTTTTCACACAACTATAATTATATGGTTACAGTTATTCTGCCCCAAAGTTAACAGTGAGTCTTTATGACTGTACTATTATAACCAGAGAGTGAGGGTGGAATAGGGAGCGGTAGTTTTTATTATTCATACTTAGAAAAGAGCTCAGCTGATTTCTCTGAAACCAGGCAGCATAAGACTGTAAGCTTCAGACAGAAAGTATGAGACATGGCTTGTTTATAATAGCTCAGAGTTTGACAAGTGACACCCTACCCCTGCAGTCTTGACAGACATTAGGCCATTACAGACTGCCAGAAATAGTGCAAATTGAGGACACTTTAACTGTCCTGGCTCAGTTCTAGGGAATCATGGGAACTGTATTTTTTTCTGGGACATTGAGCCTTCTCTGTCAGAGAGCTCTGGTGCCACAATAAACTACACTTCCCATGATTCCTTAGCACTGAGCCAGGACAGTTAAAGTGGCCTCAGTTTGCACTGTTTATGGCAGTTTGTAAAGGCTTATTGTCTATTTCTTTTCTCACAGACTTTGATTTGGTTAAACTATAAGGTAGATTCTATGTAGGTGCTGTGTCTTGGGGAAAATTGTTTGTTGTATTAAGTCAGAAGGAAGGTCTAGTGTGGGGTGGGCAACTGCATTCGTTTGCCCCTGTGAACTGTGAAGGGAGAATGGACTACCAAAAATGTCAATGTCCCCCCTCAACCCAGACAAAATCCTAAATAATATTTTAAATCGGAATGGATGGAGAGCCACAAAAAGCCTTGGAGCTACAATTGGGTCACTTCAGCTGTAGCACATGGATTCCCTGAATAATAGCCTAAAATATTTAAAGTCCTACATGGCTTGGGTCCATCCTATCTTCGAGACTGTCTCCTTCCATATAATCCCACACGCACACTCCGGTCCTCTGGGAGGAATTTGCTTCAACCTGTTGACAACCTCCCAGAGGGCTTTTTCAGAAACCACTCCCAGATTATGGAACAACCTGCCAGACGAGATCCATCAAATTACCAACTTAGCTTTAAAAAGGCTGTCAAGACGGATCTCTTCCGGCAGGCCTTTCCTGATTAAATTCCCGGCCAAGCAGTAAGTAAATTTTTCACACCACCTGCAGCCACATTTTACTATACTACCCAAAGCCAGTGTGCTGCCTATTAGACTGGTTTAACAGTCAATGTTGTAAATTTTATAATTGTTTTATTGGTGTAATTTGTTTTAATTTATGATGTTTCATACTGTTTTAATGGGAGGGGGTTGTGTTGGGGAGGGTTCATTGTGAGATTTTATTATTGTAAGCTAACCTGATTGCTTCGGTAGAGGGGCGGGATAGAAATAAATTTTATTATTATTATTATTATTATTATTATTATTATCATTATTATTGTTTAAAAAATGGAGAGCTTTTCTATCCCATTTTACCTATAAAGTTCATGAGGTTTCCACAGATGGATAGGGTGCTGAGAAGTTTAGGGAAAGACTGTACATGCAGCATTAACTTAACATTATATATATCAGCTCAGATCCTGTGTCATCTGACATAGCTATAATGATGGAGCTCAATTGTTGTAGCCAATTCTGTTGCTGCCAATCTCCACCCCCAAAATCCCACCTATTAAGCCGAACAGTGTCCCTACTGAAGGATTTCCAAGAGTCTGGAGACCAGGGTGCTGTGGAATGATGACTAAAGTGTTTTCATAGTCATGGGGCATACTGAGACAGGCAGCTGGAGAGAGACTTTGAAGTCTTGATGCAACTGATTCTCTAAATGCACCTCATGACCAGGAGAGCACTGTAGTTGCCATATTCCAGCATCACAATCTGCAGAGCCTCAGAAACCATTTGGTTACGGTGCTAACCTGAAGCCATGTTCAATCATTAATGACATGAAATGTGAATCTTAAAAGTTACAAATCAACTTTATCAACTCATAAATAATGAAAAGGATGCCAGCTATACTCTTTTTGGATATACATTTTTTCTCCATCCTAAATATTTTGGCCCTAATATTTGATTGCAAGATGAGCAGGTTGACAGTTCAAGGCCCAGGTGAGCATGATGGTGAGCTCCTCTCACTAGTCCCAGCTTCTGCCAACCTAGCAGTTTGAAAACATGCAAATGCAAGTAGATAAACAGGTACCACTTCAATGGGAAGGTAAACAGGGTTTTGTGCAATGATGCTGAGCACATGATCATAGAGTAGTCTCTGAAAACACTGGCTCTTTGGCTTAGTAATAGAGTGGAGCACTGTCCCCTTTGGTTGGACATGATTTGACAACTTTGTCAATGGGGAATATCTTTACCTTTAATGTTCATAAAAGGAATACTGTGCCCACTCTTGTGAGTGGGGGAATCCAGAAAAGCAGTGTTTTTCAAGGCAAGAGAGCCTGAATTCCTGTCTATCTTGAAGAAGTCAAGTCTCATTTTAAAATAAAAACTGTATTTTCCCTCCTTCCTGCTGATAAGGAAACACTCTTACTGATGTGTTCAACAGACAACCAGTGCTTACCTGTCTTGTCTACCACCACTAAATAGAGACTTTTCAAATTGACTCAGACTGATGCATCCTACATTGTACAGTATTGTGCAGTTTCCAGAAATGATGCACAATCCTATCTGGATTTGAAGGAAGATAAATGTCTATTAGCTTTGTCTATTAGCATTAGCTTTGTCTCATGTATGTAAACCATTGTTTTAAACAATCCAAGTAAGAGTTATTATCAGTGTCCAGAAAGCACATGTACATCTGTCCTCTGTACACAGACCAAACATCTTTGCACATGAGGCTAAAGCTTTGCACTCATCACTCATCATAGGACAACATTGAGGTCATGTTTTGCACAACCCAGAGATGTCCCCTTCACTCCAGGTGATAGTCCCCAAGTGAGGAAAAGGTTAGATAAAGGCAAAAGGGCAAAGTAAGATATACAGGCAGACACAGAAAGAGACAGGGAGAGAAAGTCTCCTTAATTTTAAACCCTCTACAAGGCTACCTTAATAATTGTGCTGCTGCTACTCTGATTTCCAGCTATCCAGTTTATTCAGACTTTTCTTCACATCAAAGCATAAGAAAATTCATGTGTATGTTGTAGAGGTGAAACAGATGGGCAGGAAGGAGTGGCCCAAAGCTACCCCTGCCCCAACTGCCCTGGGACTGCAGTGAACACATGCCAAGGCCCCTGGGCACCCACTGCCACAGTCACAAATGATCTGCAGAAAGAAGCAGGAAATATCCACTCCTTTTTGGGCCATCTAAGGTGGTCCTGGTATAGCCCTGGCACAGCTTCAGCATAGTTTTGGGAGGGGGGGGTCATCTAGTTGCCACACCCCAAACCACATGGAAGGTGCCTTTTTTGCCCATCTGTTTTAGGCCTTAGTTTGTAGTCCCTTAAGCTTAGCTAAACCCCTGTACTCCCCTTAGATTGATCAGGAGGAGGTTTTTTAGCACCCATGCCATTTTCCCCATTCTTTACTTTGAGAAAGAGCTTGTACTGAATATAGACTGTCTGTTGATTTCTACTGCTGCAATTTTCTTTCTATGAAACTATTGTTTTTGCTGCAAAATCAGCTTCTCCTCAACTTGATTTCTTCCCTTCTACCTCAGTCTCACATGGAGTCACTCTAGCTAATTGTCCATTTCTAAAATATTTCACTTGTAAGGTCTTGCAGATAATTAGTGCCTACAGGAGCTTTTCCCCAAATGAGTAAGCCCAGTGCACTGCTCTTAACACAATGCTACAGCACTGACATGCATACTGACTGACTGAGATTGACCAGAGAGCCATATAGATTGAACAAGTGGTCCATTTTCTGTGCAAGTAGTTAAAAAATGTTGTCCCATCCTATTCAGAATGATTACTATAGGCTTTTAAATGCAACAGTATGTATTGTTGTGCCCATTTGTAAAATAGATGATGAAACAACCCATTGTCATTTACAGTTAGAACAGGCTCTTTGGAATTGGATTGTTCTTCCTCCTTTACTAGGGATAAGCGATCAGAACTGAATCAACTGAGTACAAGTTCTCTAGTTCGTAATTTCATTATTTGGGTATGGCAAAATACACATGACTACCAACAAATAGCATAAATAGTTTATACTATCGTCTTGTGGCTCTACAACTTATTAGTATAAACTTTTTTAAAAATGCAAGATTTTCGATTTTTGAGGAATCTAGCCTTGGTGAATTACAATAAGAGCTGACACACCATGTCACCTAGACCAATCTGCTAGCTGGAATGATCAGATTTCTGAATGTTCTAACTCAACTTTCAATTATCCCTTTCTCTCTTAATATTCATTTTAATACACACACACACACACACACACATTTAATATGTCTATTTTGAGAGAAATATGAATCTTAAATATATAGACAGAGGTTAAATTAACATTCTATTGGTCAAACTTCTAGAAATTTCTTTTCTAGCTTATGCAGTTCCCTGTGTTGACTGAAAATTGAATCCACAGGATTTTCCACAGAGTTTTTCAAATAGGAATAAAGGGTATGCAATCCGTCTCCTTGAATTTCATTGTTCTGCCAGTGAACTGCCATTGTTGCTTTCTTCCTAGTCATATATCCTGTCTGGGTAAATACCATTTCAAATGTTTATTTGGATTAAACAAAATAGAAGAGAATTCAGAAATAGTAGGGAACAGACTTATGACTGAACACATGTAGAAGTGAAAGATTGAAGACAAACTGGTTTATCCATCCTTATGAAGGATTATATTCTGAATATTTAAATGACACTGTGGAATAAAATGCTATACATGTCCTCATTATCTTTCAATAACACAATATACATAATTACTAAAATTCTCTTCACTGCTGTGTAGGTAGGATTCCAGAATGGAGGAGAAGGAGAAACTGCAGGGTGTCTTGTCTTTCTTTGATGTTTTGTAAGTAAAAAGAGAAGTGTACAATTTTTCTTACAGGTAGTTGCTATTGCTACCTGTGCATGAAATCTCTCACAGAGAGAAACACAAACACAGACACAATCAGAAAGTAGAACAATGTTAAAGGAAATTTACATATAGACTGGTATTAGTTTACATATTAAATCCAGAGTTATTATTTTCTGCCAACAAAATGTGTGATGTGGCAGAAAAGTTTCTTGAACTTTTCTTTCTCTTCCCCTCTTTCTAGTGACTGTTTCTAATGGTGATTTTTGTTTTATAAATAGAAATGCATGTTGCTGAGAACATATGGTTCAGTTCATCTAAATTATACAATATTTGATTATTTAACCTCTGGGTTAGCCAGACAGTTATTGTTAGAC
The DNA here is from genome assembly GCA_026167975.1 of Phrynosoma blainvillii. NCBI lineage: Eukaryota > Metazoa > Chordata > Lepidosauria > Squamata > Phrynosomatidae > Phrynosoma > Phrynosoma blainvillii. The sequence goes on from JANUYF010000003.1 coordinate 273,993,198, forward strand.
TTTTGTTCTATATAATTCTACACAAAATTTCCTTCATCTCCCTTGCCTGGACAAGATGTTCCAGCAATACAAAAACTGTTCTCTTCCTCCCCATTTTATTTAGATATATCAATAAAGTAGGAGTTATTTTTATCTCTCTTTTAGCTATCTTTAAAAAGAAGTGTCGTATTTTCCAGCATATAAGACGACCGGGCGTATAAGACGACCCCCAACTTTTCCAGTTAAAATATAGAGTTTGGGATATGCTCGCCGTATAAGACAACCCCTCTTCCAATGGGGGAAAATGAGAAAGTGTTGGGGGGAAGGACTGCCAATATACTAGGTGATGCATTCTGGGGTATGTACAATTTGCGGCCAAGGAAGTGACCCTGGGCATGTCACACACTCTCACCCTCAGAGGATGGTAATGGCAACCCCCCTTTGAAGAAACATGCCAAGAAAATCCCATGATAAGATTGCCTTAGGGTTGCCATAAGTCAGAAAGGACTTGAAGACACACAAGAACAACAAAAAAGTCTGCAGTTGTTTCATAGGTAGTACATGGGATTAGGAGCCAGTATGGTGTAGTGGTTTGAGTGTTGGACTACCACTCTGGAGACCTGAGTTTGATTCCCCACTCTGCCATGAAACCCACTGGGTGAACTTGGACAAGTCACACACTCTCAGCCTCAGGGGAAGGCAATGGCAAACCTCCTCTGAACCAGTCTGGTCAAGAAAACCCCAAGATAGGGGCTTGTCTTTTATTCGCTGCTGCTTCTTTCTCCTGCCTCATGCCACACTACGCCATCCCTTCCTCCCCGCTCCTCCTCCTCCCTGACCTGGACTTCCTCCTCCTCCCACCTCATGCTGCACCACACCTTCTTCCCCCTCCTCCTCCACCCGGCGTATAAGACGACCCCCGACTTTGGAGAAGATTTTCCTGGGTTAAAATGTAGTCTTATACTCCAGAAAATACTGTACTTTTTTCCTACACACTTCCAATAGTTTGAGAATTGAATTATAATCACTATGTTGGAAGTTTTAAAAATTCTCATAAATGGAGCTAAGCCTAGACAACATGCTTTATTTCACATTTCTTTTTAAGTATCAACACATGTGTGTGTGTGTGTGTGTATGTGTGTGTATCCGTTCTGATGTTGTACTGACTATATTTATGTTCTCTTTAAACCAATATTCTGATTAGCAGCATATTATTATGCCACTACTTTGTCATCCACATTGGCTTCCTGGCTATTTCTTTGATCAATATAAACCCCTCGTATTAATGGGAAAAGCGTAAATGCCTTGGTTCCAGGTTACATCAAGTGTTGCATTCTACAATGACAGGATGTGCAAAGTGTAAATAGTGAGCCATGTATAGTCCCAGAGGCTGAACTATGCCTCATGTCCCCAGACATTCACAATTTTTTTAAACTGAAAGCCCACCTACCCCTGTGTCCTCATGAAGGAATGTAATATGTTTTAGGCAAAAAGACCACAACTGATTTTTTAAAAATACAAACATTTCCCATAAACACAGTTTCACTAAGGACATAAAGTAGAACAACCATATGCCTTCATGATACACCAATCAAATGACTATTTGCTTAGGTTCTCATTTTTCCTCTGTTATGTGAATTCTGTCCAGGTGCTGCAAAATTAATGTCATCCCCCCTGCCATTTGCAACTGAACACACTTTGTGCAGTGTTCAACATATGCACATTTTAGACATGCAATTTTAGACATGCTAGAAAACAGATGAGAGACTAAAACAAAGAAAGACATGATGGGGGAAAGGAAAAGGAGGGAGGAGAGGAATGGGAAAATGATCAATTCAACAATAATTGAGGGAGGGACAATGACATAGGGAAATAACTGCTGGCTGGCGGCAGTAGTGGTGGGTGGCACTAAGGTGAAGAACAGCAGGGACATCATAGCTAACAGTTGTTAGCACTGCACACAGGGAGGTGTAGGTGGTCCTCCTTGTGTAACTCCCCACCTAGAAAACCCTATGAGGAGATATCGAAAGTGTCACACAGACAGGACAAGAGCACTAACAGAGAGATAGAAACTAAAGGAAAACACACTTGCAAGAACAGCTAAGGGCAGTCAAAATGATTAAGCAAGCAGGAAACACTCTCAGAAAGACAAACCCCATCAGAAGCAGCACCACACATAAAATAGGGACATGAAATGTGAGAAGCATGAGCTAAGGGAAGCTAGACATAGTGAAAATGGAAATGCAACACATGAACATAGCAGCACTCAGGGTGAGTGAGTTAAAATGGACAGGAATGGGCCACTTTGAATCAGACAACCACACAGTGTTCTACTCACAGAATGAAAAGACAAGAAGAAATGGACTTGCTTTTATACTAAGAAATGATGTTGCAAAAGCCATCAGTGGAAACAATGCAAAATCAGACTGAATCATCTCAATAAGGCTACAAGGGAAACCTATGAATATCAACATAATTCAAGTATATGCACCAACCACTGAGGCAAAACAAGAAGAAATTGATAGATTTTAAGAAGGAGTACTGAAAGAAATTGAAAACACACCAACAGAGGATGTCAAGCTGATCATTGGAGATTGAAATGCAAAGGTCAGAACTAAAGAAGAATCAAAAACAGTAGGCAGATTTGGACTAGGCAAAAGGAATGAAGTGAGCGGCTGATAAATTTTTGTGAAGCCAACAACCTATTCATTGCAAACACATTTTTCATACAACCAGAGAAAAGGTTATACACATGGACATCACCACATGGTCAGCACAAAAACCAAACAGATTATATAATTGGAAGTAAAAGATGGTGAAGCTCTATACCGGTGGCCAAGTCTAGACCAGGTGCTGATTTTGGCACAAATCACAAACTACTCATTTCAAAAATAAAAATAAAACTCAAGAAGAGAACAAAACAGGTCATAATACTAAAATATGATTTAAACAACATTTCCACAGAATTCATTGACTATAAGGAACAGATTTACAGTATTAAGTATAATAGATCATGATCCAGAAGAGCTTTAGTTTGAAGCCAGGGACATAATAAAAGAAGAATGCATAAAGACACTACCAACTGACAAAAGGAAAGTAAAGAAACCATGGATGACAGAAAAAAACACTACAAGCAATAAAGGAAAGAAGAAAAGCAAAACAAAAAGGAGATAGGAATAAACCAAGAGCCATGAACACAACAGTACAACAGCTGCTACGTAAAGATAAGGAAAAATATTACAGCAAAAAATATAGAGAAATAGAAGACAACAACAAAAAGGGAAGAATGAGAGACGTATTCCACAAGATTCGAGAAATCAAGGGAAAGTTCAAACCAAGGACCAGGACAATAGATTTCAATGACAATAAAAATAACATAATTCAAGAACAGGAAGGAATAAAAAGATGTTGGATGCAAAACACAGAAGAACTATACAAAAGAGATGACTAAGGGGGAATGCAGATGGGTGGCCCTGGGCTGCCTCAGGAAGAGTAGAATCGGGGCCGAGATTAACCAGACGCGTCAGCCCCAATCTTCCCTTTTGCCAGCCTGGAAAAGAGCGGCAAAATGTTGCTCCTTTCAGAGCCGGCAAAAGGGCGCCCTAAGAACCGGCATGTAGCTCTTTAGCACCCCTTTCAATGCAGCACATCAAAATGCTGCACTGGAAGGACATCCTGAGGGGAGGGGTTGAGGCAGCCAGCATGCAGCTGCCCCTCCCCATCCCTGCCTCCAGGATGGCCCAAAGGGCCCATCTGTAGAGGCCCTAAATGAAGGACACATTGAGTGAAGAGCCATATGAAGATGAACCCCAAATTCTAAAAACTGAGGTGGAAGCTGCAATAAAAGAAATGGCAAAAAGCAAGACTCCAGGAACAAATGATTTACCAATAGAACTGGTGCAGTCCACACTGACATTATCAACTCTAGTGCTAACCAACATATTTCAACAGATACAGAAAACAAAATGATGGCCAACAATTGGAATAAATCAATATAAATCCCCATCTACAAAAAAGGAGACACAAGAGACTGCAGATTTCAGTGACAATAAAAATAACATAATTCAAGAACAGGAAGGAATAAAAAAGATGTTGGATGCAATACATAGAAGAACTATACAAAAGAGATGACTATGGGGGGATGTAGATGGGTGGCCCTGGGCTGCCCCAGGAAGAGTAGAATCGAGGAAGCTATAGGACCATAGCACTAATCTCCCATGCAAGTAAAATTATGCTCATAATACTGCAACATAGACTCCAACCACACATGAGATAGAAATCCCAGAGATCCAAGCAGGGTTCAGGAAAGGAAGAGACATCAGGGATCACATTGCAAATATACGATGGCTAATGCAGCATAGCAGGGAGTTCCAAAAGAAAATCAGCATGTACTTTATAGAATATAGCAAAACCTTTGACTGCATCGATCATGAAAGGCTATGGAATGCCCTTAAAGACAAGGGAATGCCAACACATCTGATAATCCTAATGAGGATTGTGTACTCAGGACAAGAGGCTACTGTCAGAACAGAACATGGAGAAACAGAATGGGTCCCAATTTGCAAAGGACTCAGACAAGGTTGCATCCTATCACCCTACCATTTCAACTTATATGCAGACCATATTGTAAGGAAAGCAGACTTGGATATGGAAGAGGAAGGAGTTAAAATAGGAGTAAGAAATATCAACAATCTGAGATATGCTGACGACACCATAATATTAGCAGAAAACTTCACAGACCTGAAACAACTACTAAGGAAAATCAAAGAAGAAAGTACAAAGGCAGACTTACTGTTGAACATTAAGAAAACAAAAATAATGACCACAGATAACTTACACACATTCAAACTAGACAATGAGGAAATAGAAATAGTAAAAGAGTTCTCATATCTGGGAATCAAACATTGATTGGAACGGGGACTGCAGTCAGGAAATTAGGAAAAGCTTAAGAATGGGGAGGTTGGCTATGAAAAAACTAGAAAAGATTGTAAAATGCAAAGACATACAACTCAGCACAAAAAATCAGAATCATACAAGCCATTGTATTCCCTATTACCATGTATGGATGTGAGAGCTGGACACTCAAGAAAGAAGATAGGAAGAAAACCAACTAATTTGAAATGTGGTGCTGGAGAAGAGTGCTGAAAATTCCATGGATAGCCAAAAGGACAAACAAATGGGTCCTAGAACATATCAAGCCAAAAATATCCCTAGAAGTTAAGATGACAAGACTTAGACTGTTGTACTTTGGACACATCATGAGAAGGCATGAATTATTGGAAAAGACAATAATGTTAGGAAAGGTGGAGGCAAGTAGAAAGAGAGGAAGACCACATGTTAGATGGATGGACTTTATTAAAGAGGCCATGAATAAGGAGCTAGGCATAGCAGTAGAGAAGAGGGGGGCCTGGAGATGTCTCATCCATAGGGTCACCATGAGTTGAGACTGACACAAAGGCAGTTAACAACAGACAACAGAAAATTTCAGTTTCACATATTTTTACTTTCATTTTTCATATGCATATTTTAGAAGCTATTTTCCCACCGAATAAACATTGTCTGTGGGTCTCCTCTTCCCCCAAATACACATTTGTTTTGGGATGCACTGTTTAAAAACTACACTTTTAGCTTCCAGGGCTAAAAATAATTCATCCTAAAGGATTTCAAGAAATCAGCTATGGGCCTTTGCAGACTGCCACAAATAGTGCAAATTGAGTCCACTTTAAATTGAGGCACTGCCCTGGCTCAGTGCTAGGGAATCATGGGAATTGTATTTTTTTCTAAGACATTGAGCCTTCTCTGTCAGAGAGCTCTGGTGCCACAATAAATTACAGTTCCCATAATTCCCTAGCACTGAGCCAGGGCAGTGCCTCAATTTAAAGTGGACTCAATGCACTATTTCTGGCAGTCTGCAAAGAGTGTATGTTAGTCTGTTTCAGCATAAACCATTTCTCAAAAGAAGTCCAATGACACCTTCAAGACTAGCAGATTATTTTAGCCTAGGCTTTTGTGGCTTTCATTCCCCTTTCTCAGATTTTGTCTAACCATTTCTGGAAATGGGTTATTATCTGCAAAGCCTCATGCTAAAGTAAGTCTTATTTTATTTCCTTCCTAAACTGGAGTTTATACCACTTTGAAACTGGGGAAATGTCTCCTCTGCTTCACCAGATATAAGATAGAAACCAGCTGGCAAAATGGGAAGGGGAGGAGTAAAGGTATTCTGGATGCAGACCCACTGCTAAATAAATTACATTAAGGAATATGTCTCTTCTGATAAAGTCTTAATTTTTTTCCAGGCTCACATAGTAATATATTGGAAAGTAGCATATAGAAATATGCTCAGTCACTGCAAACTCAGTTTAGGAATAAATGTTCATTGAAGTTTTAAGTAAAATAAATTGGGCAGTGAAGTCAGAACTCTAGGTGCTTGACAGAAGCACAAGTGTCAAAAGTGATTACTGCTCTCATACACCTTTCTGATGATCCGTTTGTTCGTGGATAGATTAAATGTAGAATACAAAGACATAGATAATAGACTTTGCCAATAATGACCTGGCAAACTTGACTGCACATGGATAGGATGTCACATTAATGTATGAAAAATGTACCTGTCAAAAGTTGTTTTATATGAATTTGACATCAACCTTATTGAAAAGCATTTTGATTGATAAAGTAGCCTTGAAATACAATAAAAAAGAAATGCAATGCTCAATATCTTTGTTCATATTGATACTTGCCTCTCAGATTCCTGATAACTTTTATTTCATGTTAACTTTCTTTGAAGTTTGAGAGAGAAAGAGAAAGAAGGTGGATATTTCTGTTTCTGTCTCTTTTCCATTTTGTAGGTAATAATATCACATTACCACCAGGGGGCAGTGATACCTGGAAGGAAAAAAAAATATTCCTGCAGGACAGGAACTTCATCCAAACTCACTATTGGCCAGGAAGGGAAAGGGCCAAATCATTGGTTTTGCTCAGTATCAGGGAGAAAATGAGAAGACAGTACATATTCTAAGGTGTATCCACTATAAGTACAACTGGAAGAGAATGAATTGTTTCTTGTTAATCATGATCTTAGTTCACAACCAAACCAGGAGTTAATATTTTGAATGCAGGCTGCAATTCAAAACCAGCTTATTTGGGAGCAAACTCATTGAACTCTACTGCCAAATAGATGTGTATACATATAAAATCTTAATCATTCTTTTCCAGCATTTCCAGTCTGGAGGCACTTTTCAAATATATCTTCCCTCACCCCCCAAGTAATTAAGAACTGCTACTTTTGTGAGGTAGGTCAGATTAAGAGAGAATGAGGCTGTACAGACCACCCCAAAGGAGCAGCTCTGTGCTGCCCCTTTGCTTGCTGGATCGGGGCCACGGCAATTGCACACCACGCCCCGATCTAGTGCTTTGCCAGCTCTAAAAAGAAATGGCAAAATGCCACTCCTTTTTAGAATGGCAAAAAGTCGCCCTTGCTACAATGGTGGCACTTTGCTCTTTTTGGTGTATGGTGTGTGGTTGCTGCACCAAAGCAGTACTTTAACGCTGCCCACATGTGGTTGGTCAGTCAGAGTAATGCCGCTTCAGAGGTGTAGTCAGGGCGGGTGATAGGCAGTGACCATGTCCCCACTCCACCCCAATGCCAGCCTTTTCAGCTGGTCTGAAGATGCCCACTAACAGTTCAGAATTTCCCGCTCAATTCCTGAAGAATTCATGGATGAATTCTCTACTCAAAGTTTGTAATCTAACTACTATATGACACTGGAACTGGTATTCTGTTGGTTAGTCCCAGTTACAGTAGACCCATTCAATCAATTGCTGAATGGAGTGTCAACTTTTAGATAAATCCAATGGATTCAGTAGTAGTTCTCTACTCAGGACTGAGGGAGAATTTAGTTCTGGCTCTGTTTTCAAGAGCTTCTGAATGGTTTAAGTCCAAAATGAGACTTGGCAAAATGGAAGTTTACTTCATTATTATGTCATACAACAGAGAGAGAGAGAACTGCAAAACTTAAGAGACATAATTCAGCACTTATTTACTAACTTAGCGGCTATGCAGACGTGCGGATCAGGGCCCCACGCTGCGGCCCCGATCCTCCCTTTTGCCTCCCCTGAAAGAGCTGCAAAATGCTGCTCCTTTCAGGGGTGGCAAAAGGCTGCCCTAAGAGCCAGCATGTGGCTCTTCAGCACCTTTTCCGGCGCAGTGCATCAGAACGCCGCGCCAGAAGGGCATCGTGATGCCACACACCATGCATAACGTCACGTGGCGTCAGGACAGCATCAGCATGGGGTTGGGGCAGCCGGCATGCAGCTGCCCCACCCAATCTCTGCCTCCAGGCCAGACCTTTGGGATGGTCTGTAGAGGCCCATAGTCAAGGTAGAGACAATTTCAGGGTGTGAAAATTTACCTTCCTTTCTTGTTAATTTAGAATCTTTGCTTTTACTGTTTACAAATGAGGGATGAAAAGCATGTTTAATATTTTTAAGGTTGAAGAACATGCGTTTTTTAAGTAACTCTGCCAAGAAAAAATCCTTATGAGAATATTTGTGATTCAGGACTTATTCTGCACAAAATTTGCACCATTATTTAGTGCAGGAAAAAAGCATTTTCTCCATAGGAAAATATATTAGTGCATTGTTTATTTGCATAGAACACAGCATTTTCTGCTCAGGAATTTATAGCTCTATCTTGAAACATTATTTTTCATGACAAAAATGTTGTTTCCTTGAACATAATGTAGTGGAAAAACCAACTGTTGAAAATTAACTCCCAGCATCCACGGTTCTTTGCAGAGCTTGAGGCAAAGCAGGGGACCATTAAAGTAGTTTTAAAAGACAGATTTATTTTGTTGGCAAGTCCCAATGGAATTAGCATTCAGATCATTGGGCAAAGGACAAGCCAAGATGGCCATAGTTTTATGCACTCACAGACAAAGAAATTAAAAGCTGACATTATATTGAATGCTCTAAACTTTAAACATATAGAATCCTGAGCAAGGAGAATACAGATTTCAGAATACATTATAATATGCTTAAGTTACCATGTTGCCATGCCAACCACATACCAAAATCTATTATCAGTAAATGAACTGGTGTGTACCAGGCAGAAGGCCCCTTTACACAAACAAGAGTAGCTGCCAATGATTTATTATGGCTCTCTGGTCCATGCTTTCTCCTAATGAAGGTCTTTAATGCATCAGGTTACCAGGCCTGAGGTCAAGCTGTATCTAAACAACCCTCTAGCACAGGGGTAGGCAACCTGTCCCCTTTAAGGGCCAAGGGACTTCAGCTCCAAGAATCCCAGGAGCTATTGGCCAACATGGGACTATTGGCCAACATGTCTGAGGCTTCTGGGAGCTGAAGTCCCTTGGCCCTTAAAGGGGAAAGGTTGCTTACCCCTGCTCTAGCATTCTTTGAGTTTAAACCAGGGGTCCTCAAACTTTTTGAGCCAGGGGCCGGTGCACCATCCCCCAGCTCATTGGAGGGCTGATTGTTTTTTTTTTTTTTTTTTAAAAAGGCGGCCGGAGCCACGCACGCGCACTACTCTGGCACCATTTTGTGGTCCAAAATGGCATCTGGAGTCATGCGCATGACTCCGGGTGCCATTTTGGACCACAAAACGGCGCTGGAGTAGTGTGCATTTTGGAACCCAAAATGGCGCCCCGCGTCGTGCGTGTGTGGCTGCAGTGGCAGGACTGACCGCGGGCTGGTTAGAAGGCCTTGACGGGCTGGTTTCGGCCTGCGGGCCGTAGTTTTGGGACCCCTGGTTTAAACCTTCCAGCATCTTCCTTAGAGGCCCACTTCCCAAAATTCCCTTCGCATGCCTGCTTGACCATTATTTTCTACACATAATAGCACGCATCTCTAATTTAGCCATATAAAACATTAATTAAAGAAAATCTTCTGCCTCAATAATAGAACTTGATGAACTGGATAAATTGTCAAAGTTGATTAATGAGACATTTAAGAAGGACTATCTCATTGGGGGTAAACCTAATAAGATTCTTTGTATAAACAGTTTTAAAACCCAGAGGACAAAAGATGAGCAACTACCCAAAGGGAAGATATTTTTACCATATATCAAAGGAGTCACAGACAGAATAGGGAAAGTCATGAGGAAACACAGACTCCAAATGGTTTACAAACCTACCAAGAAAATCCAACATATGCTGCACTCAGCGAAGGACAGGAGAGACCCTCTCACAGCCGCAGTTCACCGCATACCATGCAGCTGCAGACAAGTTTACATAGGGACCACCAAACGCAGTGTCCAAACATGAATCAGGGAACATGAGAGACACTGCAGACTGGGCCAGCCAGAAAAATCAGCAGTAGCAGAACATGTTATAAACCATCCTGAGCATAAAATGCTGTTTGAAAACACTGAAATTCTGGACCATGCCAACAACTATCAGGTCAGAATGCACAGAGAAGCTATCGAAATCAACAAACACTTCAAGAACTTCAACAGGAAAGAAGAAACCCTAAAAGTAAACAAAGGTTGGCTACCAGTCCTGCAAAATAGGAAAATCGGCACTCAGCAAATGCAAATGGGAGACTACCAAGCATCAGGGGCTTTCCCAGCAGACAATTGACACCAATTACCAGACAATAATCCTCATTTGCATGTCCTCCTACCCTGAGGCTCTGCCATCAACACAGAACAATACACAATCAACAACAGAACAATACACAGTTTACATGGGAACCACTCCTCCCTACCCAGGGTCTCACCGTGTGTATATATATATATATATATATATATATATATATATATATATACCACTCTCTTCCATTCCAGCATTCTCTGAAGATGCCAGCCACAGATGCTGGCAAAACGTCAGAAAGAAACTCTTCTAGAACATGGCCACACAGTCCAAAAAACCCACAAAAAACTATGGATGCCGGCCATGAAAGCCTACAACTTCACAAAGGAAAATATGTTTATATATTTCATTTAGGGGCTCTGCAAACTCCGCAAAGCACCATCTTGGAGCCAGGGAAGGGGAGGGGCAGCCAGATGCCAGACACCCCAACCCCTTCCTAAGGATGTTATCATTGTGGGAACACTGATTTATGGTGCCAATTTTGATGCCTCAAACCATTAAACAAGTAGTGGGGCCCTCGGTTTTCTTCTGCACTAAAGGGACTCCTAAGTTGTCAGCAAGCAATGTGAATAGCTGCATCAAAAGGTTACTTTGGCCAGACCCAGCTCTATCAACAAACAAAAAGTCATCCAAATAATGTATTACTCCTTGAAGAACAGATTTCATATGCACCACCCATTCTAGAAAGGTACTAAAAACTTCAAATGCTGAGCAGGATATAGAGTAGCCCATGGGAAGGGCCCTGTCCATATAAAATTTGTATTTGAACAAAATCCAATAACTTGAAATCCTGTGGGTGAACTGGTAACAATCTGAAAGCAGAATTAATATCACACTTTCCAAGCTCAGCAGCAAAGCCTTTATTATGCACTGTAGCCAGGGCCACATCAAAAGAAGTGTATCACATTGAGCAGAGCTCCTGAGGAATGCTGTCACTAACTGAATCACCCCATAGAAATGATAAGTGATGGATTAATCTATATTTCCCCAGGGCCTTTGGGGGGACAATGCCTAGTGGATACACTATGAAGTTGGGCACTGGAGGTGATGAGTAGGGACCTATGACTCTCTCTTCATCAACTTCTTTCTCTATCTTAGCCCTGACTATATCTTCTAAGCCTATTATGGAAAGTAATTTTTTGAATGATAAGGTCTACACTGACCATAAAACAGAATGTGAAAACTATCACAGAAGCCCTTCATTAAATAGTCAGCTGCTGGCCAGTTAGGATAAATGAGCAACAGCTTAAACAAAGAGTCCAGCTTAATTGGGCTGGGCCCCTTTTGCAGGCAGAGTGGGAGTTCCAGGGCTCTTTTTGTTTGAGGATTCTTTAAAACCTGATGAAGACTTGGCCTTGGGATACTGGCAAAAGGACTGAGACCGATTGGAAAGGAAACATTAGTGACAGTGCCTGCAAGGATGTCTATTACATGCACCTTGCACTTCAAAATCTCAATGTATCTTGGAAGAGTTTGTAGGGGTTGATGGAAACAAATTAAGGCTACAATCATAAACTCTGTCAACCCCAATGGCAAGGGGAGCTAGCTCAGCAAGAATGTTATTTATTTATTTATTGCTAAACCAACTTTGCTAAACTCAACTTGAAGTTGACAGAGTGTAACTTGTGAAGAAGAATATCATATATGCCTAAAAAATGACAGGTGTTGCCCTGTGGAAAACAAAATGGCACCGGAACAGAAGAACAAAATGGCACCTGAACGCAGAAGAACAAAAATGGTGCTCAAATATCAGGCTGCTGTCAAGAAAAGGAGGCAAGGGGCCCAAAGGAGGACTGGAAAGGTCAATGGCAAAGAGCCAGTACCCAGCATGACCTCCAATGGCCAGTGGCTGAGGCAAAGCCCAGCGCTGCTGCTGCTGGGAGAAAGGCTGTGGCCAGGAAAGAACTGCCGCATGTGGTAGCTCCTGCAAAAGTAGGTGGAGGGGGCATAGAAAATAATAATAATAATAATAATAATAATAATAATAATAATAATTTTTATTTGTATACCGCCCTATGGCGGACCAATCCGGGCGGTGAACATAATAATTAAAATATACCACAATACAATGTAAAACAACATCATTTCCCCTCCCCCCCCTTAAAAAATTATTAAATCAAATCAATGTAAAAGTAGGTTAAAATTAACCCAATTATAAGTTAATAATTAATAAAATGAATAAAATTACGTACAAACCAAAGCCCCTGCTAATGGGAAGTTAGCAAGTGCTTGTTAAGCACTCAATTGCTGATCACAGGTCTCAAGACCGGGTAATTTAATCTGGAAAGGCCTGCCGGAAGAGATCCGTCTTGACAGCCCTTTTAAAGCTATCCAAAGATGTCAGTTGATGGATCTCATCCGGCAGGCCGTTCCAGAGTCTTGGAGCGACAACAGAAAAAGCCCTCCGGGAGGTCCCCGCAAGCCTAGTTTTTTGGAGCTGCAGCAAGTTCCTCCTGGAGGAACTTGCTGCCGGAGGAACGGAGAGCGCGGGGAGGATTATATGGGAGAAGGCGGTCTCTGATATAACTTGGACCCAAGCCTACTGCTGCCACCAAAAGCAAGGACGAGGCCAAGGAAGGTCTGCTGTGCATGTCAGCCAATGCACAAGCAGGCAGGGGCTGAGGCAATGCCAAGCACGGGCACTAGGAATGAGTCTGAGGCTGGGGAAAGATCTGGTGCATACACTAACTGCCATGAGAACATCCAGGGAGCTGAAGCAAAGCCCAGTGTGGCCACCAAGAGCAAGCCTAATGCTGGGAAAGGATGCGCACACATGCCAGCTGCTGTGAGAGCAGGCAGGGGGCCTAGGAAAGGCACACCACAGGGAGACCAGCTGAGCAGAAGGCCCAATGCACCCACCAGCAGCTCTAAGTACAGGCGGGAGCCTAAGAAGAGGCAGAGGCCAAGGAAGACCCAACTCAAGCAACAGAGGACAGACAGTACCAAAAGCAGAGACTGCATCTGAGGCAGGGCAAGCCCAACACATCTGCTTGCAGACAGGGCCTAGGCACACAAGCAATAAAAGTTGAAACCCTCACTAATGAGCGCAAAAAGGAAGGTGGAAGTTGACTTAGCCACAAGAGTTCCCAGGTGTCTAAGGATGTCTCTGCCTTCACACAAAAAATAGGCAGGATGGGGGGGGGGGGCAGCTTGGCTTAATATACCTGAGCTCCCCCACCCATCATGTGCCTAAGCCTGACCCATTGGGCCATGCTTATATTTAACATTCTCTGGCCTCATTTGTGGAGGGTATCAGGCACACCCTCCTTCCATTGGTTCCAACTTTCATCCAGGTGTGAGTTATCATAGCCCTTGCTACTGAAAAGCATTCTTGCACAGGCAGTTCTAGTGCTCAAATTTCATTTGATGGTACCTACCATTTCTCACAGTATCTATTTACATGGTAAATTCTGTTCATCATATAATGCAGGGGTTGGGAACTATGGCTTTCCAGATAATGTCAACAGAATTTACTGATAACATAAGAAACAGATTTGCATTACTAAGCATAATAGACAGAGAACCAGAGGAACTATGGTCTGAAGCAAGGGACATAATAAAAGAAGACTGCAGACAGACACTTTCAATAAACAAAAAGAAAGAGAAAAAAACATGGATGACAGAAAAAACACTATAAACAGTAAAGAAAAGAAGAGAAGAAAAACAAAAGGGAGATAGGAATAAAGAATGATGAATGCAATAGTACATTGCTTGTGTCGAAAGATAAATAAAATTACTACAACGACCAATGCAGAGAAATAGAAGACAAAAACAAAAAGGGAAGAACAAGATCTATTCTACAAGATCTGGGAAATCAAAGGAAAATTCAAACCAAGGTCTGGGATGATCTATGACAATAAAAATAACATAATTCAAGACCAGACAGGAATAAAAAGATATTGGATGCAATACACAGAAGAATTATAGAAAAAAAAAGAGATGACAAAATGAAGGACACATGGAGTGAAGAGCCATATGAAGATGAACCCCAAATTCTAAAAAGTGAGGTGGAAACTGGAATAAGAGAAATAGCGAAAAACAAATCACCAGGAACAGATAATATTCCAATTGAACTGCTGCAGTCCACATTGACAGAGTCAACTGTATTGCTAACCAACATTTGTCAACTGATATGGAAAACAAAACAATGACCAACAGATAGGAAGCAATCAATATACATCACCAATATACATCACCAAAAAGGGAGACACAAGAGACAGCAGTAACTGTAGAAGTATAGCACTGATATCCCCCGCAAACAAATAATGCTCAAAATTCGACAACATAGACTCCAACCATATATGGAAAGAGGTCCAAGCAGGGTTCAGGAAGGGAAGAGGCACTAGGGATCACATTGCAAACATATGATGGCTAATGGAGCACACGAGGGAATTCCAAAAGAAAATCAGCATGTGCTTTATAGACTATAGCAAAGCCTTTGACTGCATAGACTATGAAAGGAAAATGGAACACTCTTAAAGACATGGGAATGCCAATACATCTAGTAGTCCTAATGAGGAATCTGTACTCAGGACAGGAGGATACTGTCAGAACAGAATACGGAGAAACAGAATGGTTCCCAATTGGCAAAGGGGTCAGACAAGGCTACCTCCTTTCACCTTATCTGTTCAACTTGTGTGCAGAACATATTATAAGAAAATCAGGTTTGAACACAGAAGAAGGAGGAATGAAAATAGGAAGAAGAAACATCAACAATCTATGCAGATGACATCATAATACTAGCAGAAAACCTCACAGACCTGGAACACCCACCAAGGAAGATCAAAGAAGGGCAAAGACAGGCTTAAAGTTGAATATAAAGAAAACAAAAATAATGACCACCAAGGACCTTCACAAGTTCAACCTAGACAATGAAGAAATAGAAATAGTAAAAGAATTCCTATTCAAACATTGATAGAAGTGCGACTGCAATTAGGAAATTAAAAAATTAAAAATGGGGTAGGTGGCTATGAAAGAACTAGAAAATATTCTAAAATGCAGAGATATACAACTTCAACAAAAGGTAAAATCATATAAGCCATTGTATTCCCTATTACCTTGTATGGATGTGAGAAATAGACAGTTAAGAAACATGATAGTAAGAAAATAAATTCATTTGAGATGTGGTGCTGGAGAAGAGTGCTGAGGATGGACTCTATTAAGGAGGTCATGGGTATGGGGTTTCAGAAATTGAGCAGTGGAGGACAGAGAGTCTTGGAGATGTTTCATCCATAGGGTCTCCATGAGTTGAGATAGACTCGGGGGCAGTTAATAACAATAACGTCCCATTAACTCTAGATAACATACACAAACTGTCAGGGATATTGAGAGTCCAGGTGAACAGCATTTTGAGGACAGACTCCATTTGCTCACCTCTGCTTTATTAAAACCAAATTGATGCTGAATTAATAAATTTAGAGAGAATAATCCTTGTTTTTGTTTTTTTTAATCAATTTGAAGTAATTCATTCTTTGACATGAATACTACTATTACACTGAGTTGTATAAATCAGATTTGTTAATTTCTTATACAGTTAGCTCTGGCACATTTTCCTTCTCTAATCTGCTAGTGCATGCTACTGTTGTGTAGATCAGTCAGATACTCTGACAATGTTGCACAGAAAACAGTCACTGTAAAGTTATAAGTCCCAATATTTGAAGAGAATATTTCAAGAAAATATTATCACACTCCTCAGTTTCTTAGATAGCCATCATGTTTATCCCAAACTGTTTCTGTGAGATTTTGCTTTTATGACAGATTTGCTTATCAATTTGGGATCAACTGTATTTTGTGTATTCATTGCTTATGTTGGGTACAAAACAAAACTACTATGTCCCACTTATTGACTTTGACTTCAACTTACTCATATTTACTTATGTTTAGATAAATAAACCCAATGAAATTATTGTGTCTTATGTTAGGGTTTTTGCAGAACAGCCTAAAGGGTTTGCCTGGGGGTGGAGTTGGGTGAGACAGCTGCCCTCCGCCTGCCCCAACTCCATCCTGATGCTGTCCTGATGTCACACGCCCACACGCCGCTGGTTCTTAGAACAGCCCTTTGCTTACCCTAAAAGGAGCAGCGTTTTGCCACTCTTTGGGGGCTGCAAAAGGGAGGATTGAGGCTATGGCGTGCGGTTACTGCCACTACTACTGTGCTGCCCCAAAAAGGCAGGTCTGTAAAGGCCCTTAGTTACATCAGTATGTATTTGTATGGATTAAATATGTTAAATATGAAACATTGGCACTTTAAGCACCTGGTGGCTAGAGAGAGCTGCCTATAAGCCTGGCACATCATCTTAGTTACTGTTAAATCAATAACAGGAAATAGGAGGGAAGATTTGGACTATATAATATCTATTTATTCAGCATACAAACACAAATATAGAAACAACAGGATTACTAAGGGCCTAAACAGATGAGCCAGGAAAGCACAGGCTGAACCTATGTTTTCCTGCTTCGGGTGCTCACCCAGGTTGGTCCCTGGGTTGCCATGGGGACAGGTGGGTGTTCACATACCTGTCCCTGTGCTGTCCTGGGATCTACAACCAGCACACATTCCTAAAACTGTCAGCAGTTGCCACATCTGATGTGGAAATGGGGGGCCTGGCTGCACTCATGTAGCCAGGTGCCCTATTTCCATATCAGATGCAGTGACTGTGGGACTTTTCATTTGGAGTGACTGCCAGAAAGGTAAGAAATATGGGAGGCATCTGAACAGCCCAGTTTTTCTGAAGAGTTTCTTAGAAACTTCACCCAAACCCAGGGATTAATTATCCTGGGATAATGGCTGTTTAACCTAGGGTCAGGCCAGATTCTCCAAATCTATGGACATTATCACATGGGGGAAATCCCATGCAGAAACAGGGTTTTAAATAGGAAAAAATCTGCAAAAGTGGGTAGATTTTCAGACAACATCATTTTAAAACTGTGCTTAACCCAAATGGAAAGTAGTCAAAAGCCACTTCTTTTTAATTTCAGAAAATCCCAAAAGTAAAAAGAAGCGGCTTTTGACTACTTGCCGTTCAGGTAAAGCACAGTTTAAAAGAAATGTGTATGAAAATTTATCCACTTTTGCAGGTTTTCCCCACCTTTTAAATCCCTTTTCTGCTTGGAATTTCCCCCGTGTGATAAAGTCCCATGTCTGGACAGGCAGGATTAGGCCGAATCCTGTCCGAGGGGTCATGGCCTGCATCATCTAATCTACACAACATGAGACCGTGGTAACCTGGTCCTTTGGGCCATGCAGATGACTCCCAAGTAAAGTCACTCATTTTTGCCCCCCAGATTAGTGTAACTATATATTAAAACCAGCTCTCGCTGGAGTCTTTTTTGCTTACAACTGTTCTCTCTCAGCAATGAGTGGTGCTTTTAACATTTGTGTGCTCTTGGCTTTGGACTGGCTGTGATTAAGAACTCTCATTTTACTATTTTTTGGTTTCATTTGGTGTGACAACTTTTGAACTGACTGACAACCCTGCTCCTGTTCCTCCCTTCATCCTGCTGGATCACCTCTGAATGACTTGGACTAGATTGACTACCCTACAGCTCTTTGCCTTACAACCACCTGACTCTCTGGTCACTTGCTGATTGTAGCACAGGACAAGTGTACCAGTCACTTACACATTAAAAAAAAGCCAATCCCCCTCATTAAGTAGCTTCTGATGCACATGCTTAAAACAATGTTTGTTAGTTTGCTTTAAAAAGTATTTATATAGCCAGGTTTCATTCACTGGTAGTTTATACAGCAGAGAGCAGTAACTACACATTGTGCTTCAAACATACCATTTGCTATGGTTTCCACAATCACTATATTGCCAGGGTCCAATGAACAATAATATTATAACTCATTTTCCATATATCCATGTATCTAAGTTTTTGATTAGTAATAATTACCCACCCCCATCTCACACAGAAAACTGTTGTTTTTTAAGCCTAAGCCATTCAGGACTCATTTCTACTATAATGTGAGGCAGTTTGGGGTGAGTGTTCAAAGAATAATAATAATAATAATAATAAAGAAATAGCAAAAATCTCACACCTTCTCCATTCTCTTTGCCTAAAAATGAAAATAATAGACATACAGAGAGAGTTTAAATGTGTTTCTTAAGATTCAGAAAATACTTTCAAGGAGAATTCTAGACTGATAAGAATCTTCACTGTTCAAAGCTTACTCTGTACAAAATTCTCATGTGACATTTTTGAAAAGAAAATAGCATTTCTCTGCATAAAGTGAAACTGAGAAGAGAGCATACATACATTTTTTTGCATAAAATAAGTCCCCAAATGTAGCACTTTCTATGCAACAAACATTTTCTGTGTAGAAAATATTTCTTTATAGAAATATAATTATTTGTGCAGAAAACAATATTTTCTGGGCAAAAATACCACATGAAAATTTAACATGAGTAAGTCCTGAATCTTTTCAGAATTCACTGTTCATAAAATTTGCATGCAGTTTTTGTTAGGAAGGGAAAATGTACAATGTGGGGAATGGCAGCAGCCGTGATGACACAGCATTTGACTGATGCTGTCATGCTGAGTCATGGGAAGTGACATCATGCAGATGGTCACCTGGTGCTGGAAAGCACAGACAACTGCTGCAAAACTGCAGTCACTCAGGTGAGTGACAGGTGTCAGCAGGAAGAGGCAGAGCCAGAAGGCCACATAGAGCCCTGGCTATATAAGGCAGAAGCCTCTGGACACACATGTGGATGTAGATGTAGTTGTTTAGTTGGAGGTTGGTTGTTGCTGCTGCTGTATATAGCCTTGTATATAGAGGAACTAAGATTAAAGCCTCATCTGAGAGACATGTCTGTAGAGTCTCTTTACTCTGTCTGGAAGGGGAGGGGTACTTCTCCAGCTGACAAGCTACTGCCTGCATCTGAGAAGATTGTGATCCTGGTGCTGCATGTTGATGTGGATCAGCATACGCTGCGTAACCACGCTAACAGTTTTTATAGAATAAAGTAACATTTCTGTGCAGAAAAGTACTTTTCTTTTTAAAAAATACATAATTTTACAGTGAACAAATGAATAAATCAGTAAACTGCAGTTTTTGAAGACTTTTTCATAGCAGCAAAAAAATTGCAAAAAATATTGCTTCTTTCAAGACCAGAAATAGCATTGCACCTCTAACCTAGGCAGACCTATTTATTTATGTTCTCAATATATCTCTACAGCATTTATCCATAGGGATCTAAGAACATCTTGGTCATTAAAATATTTCCCATTCAATCTGAAAGAAGTACCTTGGGAATTGATAGGGGTTATATCAAAGAAATATGCTTCAGACTGGAACACTGGCTACACATTTTAGCTCTCTCATTTTATGTTTAGTACTGATTTTACTTCATTCAGTGCTGGATTAATTGTATGTTCACTTCAGTGAGTGGGCCATTAAATCTATTGTACCGTTTACAGCTAGATATGGCTTACAGTGAAGAATTCAGAATAAAGTGTCAGGGAAATAGTCCCATCAGATCTCCTGATGTATTATTTCATCCATTTTGCTTGAATATGAAGGTCTGCCTGTCAGTCATTCCAGACATTAAAGTGTGGTGTGTTGTTGTTTTTTAATCCATTTCAAGGATTAGCCAATGGAGAAAGCACAGCAGCTTGTTCTTTACCTGAGATTGAATGTTTCGTTTGTGAGTCACTCAGCTGGTACCACTTTTGATTTTAAAATACTCTAGTATGTACTCACCTGAAAGAAATCAAACATAACTTGCACTAACTGCAATCATTTCAGCTTCTGTGAAGCAGTTCATCTCACCATCCTACAATCTACAGAGTTTTCAATTGGAGGAATTCCAGCTGGGCCACTATGAAGGTTTTTATTTTTTTTAAAAAACACACAACACAGCTCAAACAGTCAACCCAAAGCACTGTTCTCTCCTTTCATCACACTTACCCATCAGGTGAAAGCAGCCTTGATTCTATGGCCAAAGTACTTGATGGAGCCTTGGAATCTCTTTTAGGTGACGCCTTGGATACCCTGTCAACCACATACCTAGATTATATTTTCCTTATTTATACTACAGTGGTCCCTACACATTCACTAGGGTTAGGGGCACAGGACCCCTGTGAATGTGGAAAAACCACAAATAACAAAAACATTATTTTTTTTTTTTTTACTTAAGAGAACACCTCTTTAGTAATCTCGAGGTTCTACAGTGCAACTCTGTGGTCAACATCTGTCATTGACCACAGAATTGTGCTGGAGGAGCTACAAATACCTAGTGGAGTGTTCTCCCTAGGAATCTCTAAGTTCTGCAGTGCAACTTTTGTTTAAAGTTGACCATAGAGTTGCACTGGAGGACCTAGATATTCCTAGAGCGAACATACAAATATAATCCATGAATAATCAAATTCCCAAAAGTCAAATCCACAAGTGTGGAGGGACAAGTATAGTTGTATCTTGTCTTTTCAAAATAAATGCCATTTTTAAGTAGAGATGGGTCGGGATGCTATTTTCACACTTTCTGAAAACACATGAGAACATACTGATTACTCTCAACCCCAAATCAGCACTTTCCTGAATTTCACACTGAAACCTATCACCACAAATACACGGAAGGGGAGAAATGGGTGAAAATACACACAAAATGTACAGGAAAGGGGAAAAAATACCCATATTACCTTCATTTGGCAGATGTTGCCTCAAGCAACTTTCAGATTGATAGGGTGGAATTGATTCATGTGCTGAGAATCTGTCAAGGTAACCAGAACAACTTGTTTTTGTTAACTGCCATAAGTTGACTTTGCCTTATGGTGACCCTATGAATGAGGGACATCAAAGTTGCCTTGTCATCAGCAGCCCTGCTCAGGTCCTGTAGACTCAGGGTTGTGGTTTCCTTGTTTGAGTCTATCCATCTGCAGTTTGGTCTTCCTCTTCCTGCTGCCTTACTAAGCATCACTGTCTTTTCTAATAAGCCATGTCTTCTCATGATATGATCAAAGTCTGACAGCTGCAGTTTAGTCATCTTAGCTTCTAGGGAGAGTACAGGCTCAATTTGCTCCAGGACCCATTTATTTTTTCTTTTTATCAGTCCGTTGTATCCACAGAACTCTTCTCCAGCACATTTCAAATTACTTTATTTTCTTCCTATCAGCTTTCTTCACTGTCCAACTTTCACAACCAGAAATGGGAAATATAGTGGCATAGACAATCATAACTTTAGTATTGAATGAGATATATTTACACATAAGGATCTTGTTTAGTTCCTTCATAGCTACTCTTCCAAATCCTAGGAGACTATTGCACCACTTTTTAAATCGACTTACTTCTCCCAATTTATATTTTAATTTTGGTGGCATCCTGGTGTTATCAGAAGGATTTTGCCACTTAATCTGCCACCTGAATACAGCCTGGGTGCATCCCCACTCACAGGGGAACTCAGTTTGCCTTTTTTCAAAGCTGGAAAACTCCCAGCTTAAGAAAATGGTCACTGGAGGACCCCTGTGAGTGGGGATGTTCCTGGGAAATTGATGCAATGATTCAGTGGTTATTGCAATCCTTGGTGCCCCTTTTCTTGGGGATTGGAATGTATAGTAAACATTTCCAATCTATAGGTCATTCTTTTGTTTACTATATTTGTTGACACATTTTAGTTAGAACTAGAGTAGATTCTATCTCTGGGGTTTGAAACAGGTCAATTAGTATGCTATCTGTTTCTCACGATTTATTCTTCTCAAGTGCTTTGAGTGCAGCTTTCACTTTACTTTCTAAAATTGTGGGTTCGTCTTCAAATGATTCTCATTTGAATGAATCTATCATCCTTTCAGTGCATTTATATAGCTCTTCAATGTAATGTTTCCATTGTCTTTTTATTTCTACTTGGTCATGTTCCCCTATTGGTCATAGAGCATCTCCACTCTTGGTTTAAGTTTCCTTTTGATTTCTTAGATCAGGGGTAGGCAACCTTTCTCCTTTAAGGGCAGAGGGACTTCAGCTCCCAGAGACCTCAGCCATGTTGGCCAATAGCTCCTGGGATTCTGGGAGCTGAAGTCCCTCAGCCCTTAAAGGGGAAAGGTTGCCTACCCCTGTCTTATATATTACAGAAAAGGTCTTTTGTTCTTCCCTTTTTTGTTGTCATTTCATATTTCTCTGCATTGATTATTATCAATTGTCCCTGCAAACAAGTTGCTGAACATTTGCATTCAGGGTTCTGACTTTAATTCTGTCATACTTGTCTATCCTTAATGTCTTGAAGAGTTTCACCTGCCATCCATTGAGGCCTCTCTTTCTTTTTGGCTGAACAACTTGTAGCTATTTTCAAAGGTCAGTTGACAAATGTGACAGAAGCTACATTTTAGACATCTTAAAATAAAACGTTATATACTTTCTCCAAACATTTGCCCAAACAAAAGAGAAGTTTTGCAGTAGCAGAAGTATATAGTATAAATGAGATAATAGTACAAAAAATAAAATGCGTGTGCATATGTATTCAGCATGGTGTAATTGTTGGACTGGGACTCTGTTACATAATGATCCAAATCCCCACTTAGGGCCTCTACAGACAGTTGGCTGTGGGCCTCCCCGAGGACCAAGGATTGGGGCGAAGGCTGCCCTACTCCTTGGCCCCAATCCACTCTTTGGGCAGCCCTGGAATGTGCAGAAAGGGCATTGGAAGAGGTGGTGCATGCCTCTTCCACGTCTCTTCTGCCGCAGCGTGTCTGGACGATGGAAGGACATCATCGGAGCGCTCGCTGTGTTCAATGGTGGGTACTCCGATGACGTTCTCAGGAAGGGGTTGAGGCACCCAGTGTCTGGTTGCCCCACCCCTTCCTTGGCTCGAAGATGGTGCTTTGTTCCGTCTGCAAAACCCCATAGACACAGAAATCCACTAGGTGAATTTGGGAGGTAACACTCTCTCAGCATATGAGGGTGGCAATGCCTTGAGGACACAAAATAACAATGAGAAAAAGAAATGAAGTTTTCCACCCAGAATCAGTTGCTGAACTTTATGTTTTAGCATAGGCTAACTAAAACCATTCTGCACATATTTCTCATGGATACTTTTGTGTGTTAAGAACAACAATAATATCCTGGTTCTGTGTCTATTATGTAAGCACATAGTCTCCCCACTTGGGCACTGCTTTGTTTTTGTCAAGAGTTTTGGGGTAAGGTGTCACCTGTATGCTGAGGATACCCAGTTCTATCACTCCTTTTCATCTAATTCCAAGGAAACTATTCCTGTGCTAAACCAGTGCCTGACAGCTGTGATAGACTAGACAAGGGCAAACAAATTAAATCTTAATCCAGACAATCTCAACATCTCTGCACCTGGTCAGTTGAAACACAGATCCAGGAATAGGGATTGAGCCTGTGTTAGATGAAATTACATTCCTCCTGAAAACACATTTGATGTTTGGTGGTCCTCCTGGATTATCTAAGCCTGGAGGCCCAGGTATCAGTAGTGACCAGGAGTGCTTTTGTGCAGTCAAAACTACTGCGCCAACTGCACCTGTCCCTAGAGATGTAGATATGGCCATGGAGGTACATACCTTGATTATATCCTTGCACCTGTCCCTAGAGATGTAGATATGGCCATGGAGGTACATACCTTGATTACATCCTGTTTGGATTATTGCAATGTGTTCTGCATGGGACTTCCTTTGAAAACTGCACAGAAACTTCAGCTGGTCCAAAGAGCTGCAGCCAGATTGTAGTTGGCTATAGGGAGCACACAACTCCCTTATTGCATGAGCTTCATTGGCTCCTAGTCTGTTTCCTGTCTCAATTCAAAGTGCTAGCTTTTACCTATAAAGCCCTATATAGCTTGGGTCTAGTTTATTTGAAAGATGGTGTTTCCCTTTACAAGCCCACTACAGTGTTGAGATCATCTGGAGAGGCCCTTCTCTCTGTTCCACTGCCCTCTTGGGTTTCTTTGGTGATAACAAGAGTGAAAGCTTTCTCAGTGGCTGTTCCCAGGTTCTGGAACTCCCTCCTTACAAAAGCTAGATTGCCCCCATCCATGTTCTCCTTTTGGTGGGAAATAAAAACATTCTTATGCCACTTGTAGCTAAAGATCTCTCTAGGGGAGTTTTAATTAGCACAGTTAATCAGTGGGCTGAGCTACAAGCAGCCCCTTGGGTTCATTCCCACCTGTGTATCAAGATGATGAAATAGCGAATTCACAGAGACAGAACTCTTTCTATTGCTTGCACTTTTATACAAGGGAAACACACATCAAGGCAAGCATACACACACACAAAGAGCTAAGGCAGGGGTAGGCAACCTTTCCCCTTTAAGGGCCAAGGGACTTCAGCTCCTAGAATCCCAGGAGCTATTGGCCAACATGGGACTATTGGCCAACATGGCTGAAGCTTCTGGGAGCTGAAGTTCCTCGGCCCTTAAAGGGGAAAGGTTGCCTATCCCTGAGCTAAGGAATAAAAAGTGTTGGAATAGATCAGAGGCTCCACTAATGGTGATACTTACTATTGAAGTGGTGACTCCAGATGGTTCCATTGGATGGTATGGCATTCAATTCAGCTGGTTCAAGAGGGATGGTAGTGAGTCAGATCTAGTCAGAATTCAAAGTGGCTTGGAGTCACCATGAATTCTAGCCAACCCAAGGAAACAAAGAAAATTTGGGTGCTTATATAGGGCAAAAGTAGCTTGAGGCAAAGATACAACAAAGGGCCATATCTGCATTGGAAAAGATCACTCAAATTAGGTGGGAATGGGATTGTAAATGGACATTCTCCTGCTTGGGTGAAAAACATCCTGCTGTAAATCACTTAGCCTTTCTGTCTTAGAAGTGTGAATTCTTCTCTGCAGCTCCCAAACTATCCATTGATCTTTAGGTTTTTGTGGGTTTTTCAGGCTGTGAGGTCATGTTCTAGAAGAATGTATTGCTGACATTTCACCTGCATCTGTGGCTGGCATCTTCAGAGAACTTATCTAAATTTCTCTGAAGATACCAGCCACAGATGCAGGCAAAACATCAGGAATACATTCTTCTAGAACACAGCCTCACAGCCCGAAAAACCCACAAAAAACTATGGATATTAGCTGTGAAAGCCTTTGACTATCTATTGATCTGTTATTCAGGTACCCTGGGTATGTGACCCACTGCTTCTAGGATCATGGTTGCTCACAGTTCCGAGCCCATTCAGAGCCATAGAAGGGAATACATACATACCACAAAATTGGAAGACTTCCAGTGGTCGTAACACACCAGACTTTCTCAAATTGACAAGGGTTGGACTTTGAATGTTGTGTAAGGTTTGTGTAGAGTTTTGTATTGAGTTTTTAATTTACTTTAAATTTTAATGTGTAATGTTTTTAACATTAAAAAATTGTTTTTTAAACTTTTTATCTACATTTTAATGCTTTGTAATAATTTTTAACCTGTACTGTTTTAAATTTTGTTAGTTACCTTGAGTCCCTATATTGGAAGAAAGGTGGAATATAAACAAAGAAACAAAGAAACAAACTATATATATACATATATATATATATATATATATATATATATATTTGTAGAACTTTATTAAAATCCATTGCTTCACCATAAGCAAATATTCTATGTCTGTAGAGCTAATGCATAGAGTAGAGGACAATTAGGTAACAATAGATACGCCAATTCACTAGAACAATGTGTACACTGTTAAGAGTTATGATAAATAAACCCTCTTAGGAGGAAGATAAAGTTTTGTTTGTTTTTTCCCTTCTGATGGGAGAAAGCTGAGAAAAGGATATGTATTTTCTCATAAAACATCATTCTCTTATGTTAAAAAAATTAATAACAGCCCTGTAGGATTATATTAAAGGTTTGTATAGTCTAGTGTTTTTCCCTCTTTGAATTTCATAAAACATGAAAGCAATATCTCTACCACTGTTCCACACTGTTGTAATCTTATAGATCTCTGATATGTCTTTATTTGCTCACCTTAGTCCAACTTACTGAAGCTTTGGGCCTACAAAGAAATTTTTCCTGGTGTCTTATTTAAATGCATCAGATCCCATCTGAACTTAGAAGCTAAGCAGGGTCAGCCCTGGATAGTACTTGGATGGGAGTCCACCCACAAATGTGAAGTGCTGTAGGCTCTATTTCAGAGGAACAAATGGGCTTTCACTTGTTCAGTGAGTGTAAAGATCCTAGATGTAGAATCTTAGCCACTGTTTTAATGCCCCTCTAATACTTCAGTAACAATTCCCAGTTATATTACCCCCAATGGACAACACGTGATGAATACTCCATAATATTTTGCTGTAGGTATTTTTGGAACCTGTTTCCACACCTTATGATCTCATCAATTATCCATGCCTGAATCAAATTCAACAGTTTTATTGGCTAAATGTTCACTAATGAAATTTTTACTATTCATCCTTATCTACTGACACACACTTTACAATGGCTTGACATCTCAAAGGCACCTTTGGTAATGGAATTTTATTCAGCCTAATTTGTTCAAAAATCATTATCTATGCAGAACTTCCTTGTTCTGCTGCTAGTGTCATTGCTTCAGATAAAGAGGACAATCTTATACTTCTAGGACATATTGTATAACATGGCTTATCTAGTCTCAACAAACTGCTTGCATATATAGGAATATAATAGACTAAAGTTTAGGGGGAAACAGTCTATTAGTCTCTCTAGTTATTTTACTTTGTTCCTACTTCATAACATTAAATAGATTAGAGGTGTGTGTTTTTTTTTTTTTGTGTTATTGGTTTCTTTTTTAATAAACCAACAACAACCCTGCAGTTATGCTCTGGGGGAAAAGCAACATTCAACCAATGTAACAAGCAAGCAAATAGACTGAACAGTTAAGTCTTCTCTCTCTCTGTGTATAAATGAATGTAGGACTATCCCTGTGCATTATGAAGACAAGAACAGGAATGAAATTTTGCTTATGCTCAGGTACTGGATTGAGGCCTATGGCATTGTGAGCAATTAAAACCATCAAAGTCAACACATTTTACAATGTTATATGTTACAAGCAGAAGCTAATGAAGTATAATCAGAAATACAGCTTGAAAGAAAGGTGTATGTTGGACACAATTCCCAGAAACTCACTGCCAGCATGGTTCCTGGGAACTCTTGTTATACTTAAGCTCTGAATTAGAATGTGTAATGAAGAAACATGGAACTTTATTATTCATGTTGGAAAAAATGCATTATATCTCAGCATGTCCTGTGTCAGAAAGAGGCAGAAAGGGTTTTGTTTTGTTCTTTAAAAAACTGTGATAACCATTTCAAAATGTTTAAAAATTCATAGCATCTGTTTTATGAAATTTGCCAATCATTTTGCAATCAATCTCAATAATCATATCAAGCAAACATACATATGAGATTTAAGCTCTTCTTATTATATGACTTCAAATGAACTGACTTATGGTGATCTTTGGCAAGATGTATACAGAGGAGTGTTGCCATTGTTTTCCTCTAAAGCTGAAAAAATGTGATTTGCCCAAGGATGCTGAGTAGGTTTCCATGTCTGAGCTAGGCTTCAACCCCTGGTCTCTTGGAGCCCTAATCAAACACTCAGAATACTGGCTCTCTTATATTCAAGCTCATCATTCTAAAAATTCAGTAAAATTTGGTAGTCTACAACCGTGTACTCACTGTCATGTAAGTAACCCTCACTGATGTCTAAGAATTTCTTTGAATAGGCCTTAATTGGATTGTGCTGGTTAAGAAATTATAATTATATAATATTTCCAAGTGTACATCTGGCGACAATCAGTGCTATCTACTCTTTCAGGTAAGAGAATGTAGTCTCTATATATTTTCATTCCAACTGTCTGGCTCACTGCAGAAAGAAAAGCTGGTTCTGAACCACTGACTTTTGTAGCAGTAAACTAATACCAAAACCAATTTCCCAGCATGGATGTTTTCCTCCCAATCTTTTTTTTTTTTTCCCCACTGGAAGCAAGAGGTCACCATCAAATTGCAAGGTGAGACAAAGTAGATCAGGTGATGCTGTCTCAATGATATCTTCCAAATACACCAGCCAATCCATCCATGAGATTTTATTTCTGTAAACATTAAACATACACATAAACACATGCAAACACACACACACACACACACACTGACCAAAGATACTGATTTGCTTGTAAAAACTTTTCATTTATGATGGGACGTCATGGCCATTATTTGAAAGAGCTTTCATCTCAAACAGAAAGCAGCCAAGCATTGCCAGGTAGCTATTACAGTCTTGCAATTGCTTCTCGTCTCTCAATGTGGTATAAATGGTAAGGGCGGTTTTCCACAACCCATTTGCTCCTGATTAAACCCGTTCAAGTTTGCTCTCAAATTAAATGAGTTCTGGATTGTGGACATGGTACCTAATTCTACTCAGCCATTTCTTTCTGTGGGTGTCAAGTTTAACCAGCTTTCATTATCCAGGCTTAAGGTGAAGCATTTTATTGCAATACCCCATAGTAGTATTGTATTGCCTTATTTGTACCCCAACTTTTTCCTTAAGCTGGAACTCAAGGTGACTTATAAGATGTGAGATTGCTAAATATGATGCTTTAGACAGGTACCACTTTTCACATTTCTAAATGTTACGGAAATACATATATACAAGTACATATGAGGTAGATCAAACTACAGGTGGATTGACTTAATAAAAGATGTCTTGACCCTGAGTTTGCAAGACATTAGCAGAGCAGAGCAGTTCATGATTAGAGCTCATGGGGGTCATCATAAGTTGAAGTCAACATGATGAGAAATAACAGCAACACATGTATGCCTATGAGGACCTATACAGACTACCAGAAATGATGCAGATTGAAGCCACTTTAACTGTCCTGCCTCAGTGCTAAGGAATCATGGAAATGGTAGTTTATTGTGACACCAGAGCTCTCTGATAGACAAGGCTCTATGTCCCAGAAAAAAAAATACAATTCCCATGATTCCCTAGCACTGAGCCAGAACAGTTAAAGTAGTCTCAATCTGCATTATTTCTGGCAGTCTGTAAAGGCCCTGAGTCTGTGGAAGCCATAAACCATCAGGATACTGTGCCAAATACATAAAAAATTTCTGAGTGTTTTGTATTTTGTTTTTGTAGTTATTCAAGTTGCAGTGCTGAATTTCAATTCAAAATTTGAATGAAGTTTCCAGAAAACAAGGAGTGGTTACCATGACTCATCAGAAAATTGTGATAGATGCATCAAAATCTGATGGAATGTTTTTGATTGACATCTTAGTCCCATTGGTCAACACCTCAAGTGGAGTGGCTTCTTGTAAATAATTAAGGGGGAACTTCCTCATTTCATTGGGATATTATAGCAATTGCTCCAAGATTTGATAGAAGAGATTTTTTGTTGTTATTGTTATCACTCAATTGTGGTTGTCAGTTTCAAATCAAAATTCCAAACAGACAGTTTCCTAGATGCCAAATTGGGGGGGGGGGGGGGGGGGGGATCCAGGACATTGCTTTTTATTGTTGTTGTTTAGAAAAGGACTAGGAAACAGGTGATGTCTCTTTCACATACTACTGCTTGGGAAAATAGACAAGGGCTTAGAGATTATTCCTAACATTTCTGAGGGCAAATGAAGGGTGGGGAAATGGGACAGGGATCTCTGAGGTACAGCTGGTTAAATTCCGCAGACAATAGGAAATTTATTACAACCTCCTTTTCTGTTCATACATACACAAACACATTCACCCCTCACAGCAACTTCTAGTTTATAGTCTATACAAGGGGGGGGGGGGAGCTTTTGTGATCAGCATATAATGGCTTGCACCTGATAAAGCCTCACATCTGGGCAAGTTTTCTGCTGGAATTAGTGATACATATGCATTGTTCACTGAATACTGGGTGGTGACACCATGCTCCATTGAATTATATTCTGCAGATACATGGCTCTTTCTAAATACATTTATGGCAGATACATATGATTCCATAATGCAGTAAGTACAGAACTGAATCACAACCCTTAATATCAAATGTTTACTAAAGAGTTGGGTACAAAATATACCATGTCTAACATCAGTAGGCTCAGGGGAAGTGACATGTACCACCTGCATGGTGAAGAAGAAAACAAATAAATATACTTAATTATTTAAGGTTAGATTTAATAAAGGTGAGAATCCTACTGTTGTAAAACATAAATGAGATTAAAATATGAGAAGTAAAAGGGGTAGTTAATTACTCAGTGAAGGATGAATCCTATACCTGGTTATCTAGGAATAAGGCCCAATGATTAAGACCCAAACAGACATCAGAGGAGACATATATAGAATTACACAGAAAATCAACAAGGTTGTGCTAAGACTTGCCTTTCTAACTGCCAGATAGTAAAGTTTCAGAAGCAAGCTGAATATTGTATTTTCAGACTACCAAACCTTGAAAACTGCAAGTGGGGATTTGGAGAAAAATTGATTTTCTGTAATAATAATAATAATAATAATAATAAACCAACAACAAAACCATCAGCCTGCAAGTCTATAGACATTTAAATGTGAGTAGGCCCAACTAAACACAAAACAGAATTTGTGTAACATTCATAGGCTTACTGCAGCATATTAACTACTGTATGTCTGGCACTGTGT
Organism: Phrynosoma blainvillii; assembly: GCA_026167975.1. Classification (NCBI taxonomy): domain Eukaryota; kingdom Metazoa; phylum Chordata; class Lepidosauria; order Squamata; family Phrynosomatidae; genus Phrynosoma; species Phrynosoma blainvillii. Next base: position 274,024,301 of record JANUYF010000003.1, read on the forward strand.
TCAATTGGTTTTATTTCTAGGCAGTTGTACATTTATTATGACCTATACATTCCCTCTCATGAGGTAACTGCATTAAATATGAAAATCAAAAACTGAGCAAACTTTTATTCATGTGGATAAGCTGGAGAGTTGTATGGGATTCAAATGCAGAAGGGCATAGCTAAGAGGTAGAGCACAAGGTTTGTACACAGAAGGTCCTAGTTTAATTCCTTGGAATTAGTTCCTTAGGACACATTCATACTGATTAGAAAGACCAGAAAGTAACCGATTTTGTTCCTGTTCTTTCCAATTTTATTTTGGAGATCCATACATGTTTTGTTTATCCCATAATATTTTCATTCATCTCCCAGTGGAATCAAAACCTTGTTATCCCACTTCTACAGGTCAGTTTATTTTAACCCAGTATAAAATCATGAAGAAAATCTAAATGCAGCCTTAGAATCTCTGGACATGGTGTCAAAAGAACAAGTTGAAAATCTTTAATCTACTCCCAATCAGTATAGACCAACCATTCAGCCCTCCAGATATTGTTGAACTGCAATTCCAAGCATTCCTCATCATTATTTATGCTGGCTAGCATGGTTGGGAGTTCAACCCAACGGTATCTGGACAGCTGCATGATTCCCATTCCTAGTACACAATATTAAGATAGATGAAACAGTAGTTAGATAAAACAATTTCCCATTTTTCATTGAAAATATAAAACTGCATCCAATAACACTGTGTAACTTTCTCTTCCCTCATGCTTAGTGTAAAAATATGATAACAATACTATGAATCTAGTGGTAAATTTGACATATTTTATAGCTGATGTCAGAGTTTCATTAAGTTGCTTGCCTGTGTAAAGACTCCTCTATCCGTTGATCTTTTGTGTTGGATAAATTTAGCACTTTTCTGATGAAAAGACTGTGGGAGAGTAATGGTTTAATAACAAGGCATCATTGATCATATTGACTGGCTCTTAATATCCTGGCTCACTGGTTTGTCAATATGTTTGCTTATTTAATAAGCTGCCTGTTTTCAAACAGATGTACTCTTGTTACTATTTATGTTTGCTTTAGATAAGAGACAAGGGATTACTGCAGGCCTATGACGAAAACCATGCCAGGGTACCATGATAAATTTGGAATAATGGACCAAGATGTAACTGGGTGGTTCTACAAACACTAAACTGAGGAGGAGGCTGAGAAGAGCAGTGGCATGTGTGTGTGTGTGTTTGCCTGCCTGCCCTCCTCCCCCAGTGGAACACCTGGCCTCAGAGGGAACCTTCAAAAGGCGCTCCCCAGCCTGACCACCAGCTACACCGAGGAGGAGGCTGAGGAGTGGCGGGTGTGTGTGTTTGTCTGCCTGCCTGCCCTCCTCCCCCAGCGGAACACCAGGCCTCAGAGAGAACCTTCAAAAGGCGCTCCCCAGCCCGACCACTGGCTACACCGAGAAGGAGGCTGAGAAGAGGAGTGGTGGGTGTGTGTGTTTGTCTGCCTGCCTGCCCTCCTCCCCCAGTGGAACACCTGGCCTCAGAGGGAACCTTCAAAAGGTGCTCCCCAGCCCGACCAACGGCTACACCGAGGAGGAGGCTGAGAAGAGGAGTGGCGGGTGTGTGTGTTTGTCTGCCTGCCTCCCCTCCTCCCCCAGCGGAACACCTGGCCTCAGAGGGAACCTTCAAAAGGTGCTCCCCAGCCCAACCACCGGCTACACCAAGGAGGAGGCTGAGAAGAGGAGTGGCGGGTGTGTGTGTTTGCCTGCCTGCCTGCCCTCCTCCCCCAGCGGAACACCTGGCCTCAGAGGGAACCTTCAAAAGGCGCTCCCCAGCCCGACCACTGGCTACACCGAGGAGGAGGCTGAGAAGAGGAGTGGTGGATGTGTGTGTTTGTCTGCCTGCCTGCCCTCCTCCTCCAGCGGAACACCTGGCCTCAGAGGGAACCTTCAAAAGGCGCGCCCCAGCATTCCCCAGCCCGGCCACTGGCTACATTAGTGCAGTGGTGATGGTGAGGGCAGGCGTGGCTAGAAAGCCAAGCCTAGGACATCATCTCCATCCTCAGCACCACCGTGGAAGGGTGTGTTTAAAATCCTTCCCTAGCAATACCTTTCCCAGCAACAATGCAATCATGTATTTTATATTGTATATTTTATATTGTGTATTGTATATTCCTAATAATTGTCTTTTAATTTGTTTTGCTTGATTGATTTTTGGGGGGTGAGTGGGGGTGGGAATGAGGGATGGGATCTTATTTGATGTGATTTGTTTTGATGTTTTGAATACTGTACGCCGCCCTGATTGCTTGGAAGAGGGGCGGGATATAAATAATAATAATAATAATAATAATAATAATAATTGGCTGATCCAGGAAGAGTCCAATTTTTGCCACTGAGGGCCTTTGCAGACTGCCAGAAATAGTGCACGTTAAATTGAGGCACTGCCCTGGCTCAGTGCTAGGGAATCATGGGAACTGTAATTTATGTAGCACCAGAGCTCTCTGACAGAGAAGGCTCAATGTCTCAGAAATAATACAATTCCCATGACTCCCTAGCACTGAGCCAGGGAGTGCCTCAATTTAATGTGCACTATTTCTGGCAGTCTGCAAAGGCCCATAGACACATCCCTGGTAAATCTTCAATATTTGCTCCAAATTGCCAAAAAAAAAAAAAAAACTTACAGAGTAAAGTTTTGAGTGTCACTGGGAAAGTAGGGAGGAAAAAAGAATGCCTTCTTGTCAGTACTTCCTGAGGAGGAAAATCTAGTGTGACTTTCTTCCATACTTAAGTATCTTATTGGATCCTGGTCATGGTATACCTTTCGTAGATCTGTAGACTGATCTACATCTTACATCAGGAATGGGGAAGGTTTGTAAGTTACTGGCGTTGTAAATACACTGTAGTGATAATGCAGGCTGATACCACTTTAACTGCCCTGGCTCCATCCTACAGAATCTTGGGATTTGTAGTTTTGTGAGGTACCAGTATTCTTTCTCAGGGAAGACTAAATATCTTGCAAAACTACAAATCCCAGGATTGCATAGGGCACAGCTACATCACTTAAAATGATGTCAAATTGCATATAGATGCACCCTGGGCTGCCGCTCCTAGCATCCTTCATCCTGTGCTGGCCAGAACATGTTGCACCCCAAAAGCGTGAGGCGCACTTTCGGTGACCCTTCTGCCGCAGCGTGTGCGGACGCTGCGGCGGGAGGTTGCCCCCGGAGTGCCGGCCGTGCGGAGGGCCAGCGGCTCCGAGAACGACCTCGGGAGGAGGAAGGGGCGCTGAGCGTGCGGCTGCCCCTCCCCTTCCTTGCGCCGAGGACGGCTTTTTAAGCCGTCTGCTGAGTCCCTAAGTCCCAGATACCTTAGTACATAACTATAGCCTTTATTTCACATCATTCTTGCACTTTTTTTTTTTTGTCTGAGGATATGGAGAGGGGATCAATTAGCTCAGGATTGCTCCAAGAACACCTTGCATTAAAAAACCATTCTCCTGTTTAGTGACCATGGAAAAACAGAAACACACATTGGAGAGATTGTTAGAAAACAAGAGCCTGGTCTTTTCTAAAATTTCCATTTGGTGTTCCCATTTAAGCCATATTTGTGTAGGACCTTTGAAGAAGTAGAATGAACCATTATCATTTCTACGTTTAATCAAGGATATTGTCTAAATCAAGTCGAATTATTGGCTCATTTAACATATTTGTTAATGTCATGGTGGGTTACTATAGCTTTCCAGCTGTTTCGGTCTAAAATCTCATCAGCAATAGTATAGCCAGAGGTGAAAAGTTTTGGGTATTGTAGTTAAAAACATCTCGATGACTACAGTTTCCTAGCTTTAATCCATGCACACTGACAGTGGCTTTCCAAGAATAAAACAACTTTTTACCATGCTACCTAGATATGTCAAGGACTCAGCTTGGGACTGTTTGTAATTTTACAATCTGCACTCCCACTGAACTATGGGCCTAAGCAGACGGCTCAAAGCACCGTCTTCGAGGCCAGGAAGGGGAGAGGCAGCCTCACGCTGGGTGCCCCAACCCCTTCCCGAAAATGTCATCGGAGCGGCTGGTCCTCTGCATGGCCAGCGCTTCGACGATGCACTTCTGCTGCAGCGTCCACACATGCTGCAGCGAAAGAGGTGCCGAAGGTCTTTTGTGGCACACCTTCGCCGTCTTGCGAAAGGAGCACTATTTTAGCTCTCCTTCCTGGGCCTGGGACGCTGAGCCTCGGGGCTGTGGAGTGCGGATACCTTGGCCCCGATCTGCAGCTTCCCGGGGCGGCCCTGTGCCGCCCGTCTGCTTCCCCCCCAAACCTCTTCCACTATATTCAATATAATACGTGTTATTTGGGAGATAAAATGGCTCAAGTGGTTAAGACAGGGGTAGGCAACCTTTCCCCTTTAAGGTCCGAGAGACTTCAGCTCCCAGAATCCCAGGAGCTATTGGCCAACATGGGACTATTGGCCAACATGGCTGAGGCTTCTGGGAGCTGAAGTCCCTCGGCCCTTAAAGGGGAAAGGTTGCCTACCCCTGGGTTAAGACATTGCCTCTGTTGGTTGCAAGATCAGCAGGTTGGTAGTTCAAGGCCCGGGTGCTGCATGGTTGGGTGAGCTCCTGTCACTAGTCCCAGCTTCTGCCAACCTAGCAGTTCAAAAGCATGCAAATGCAAGTAGATAAATAGGTACCACTTCTGTGGGAAGGTAAACAGCATTCTGTGCAAGCATGCTGGCCACATGATCACAGAGTAGTCCTCAGACAATGCTGGCTCTTTGGCTTAGTAATGGAAATAAGTACCACCCCCTACAGTCGAACACGACTTGATAACCGGGGCCTTTGCAGACTGCTAGAAATAGTGCAAATTGAGTCCATTTTAACTGCCCTGACTCAGTGCTAGGGAATCATGGGAATTGTATATTTTTTCTGAGATTGAGCCTTCTCTGTCAGAGAGCTCTGGTGCCACAATAAACTACAGTTCCCATGATTCCTTAGCACTGAATCAGGGCAGTTAAAGTGGACTCAATTTTCACTATTTCTGTCAGTCTGCAAAGGCTGCTTGTCTATGGGAAATACCTTTACTTGCATGTTATTCACCATTCACAGACTATGTGGTGATTTGATCTACTATCTGCTGTTCACCAAATTAGTTTATTCCTGCAGAGAATAAATATCAAACAGTTCTTTGGGTACATTCACAGGTGCAAGTGTTTAGAATGTGGATGCAACCAATTTTAATGGTGATCTCATTCTTTTGGCCTGTCTCAGTAGCATCTGACATTCACTATAGTAAATTTTATTTTTGCTGACTTGAGGTATATGTGTTCATTTTTTGATTTGGGGATTTTCCGTAAAACAAATCTTCTCTAAAATGTCGTATTTTTTACTTTCTTCAATGAGAATGTAACACACCATTAAAATCATTTGTGAAAACAATAATCAGTTAGGGCTGCTACCACACTGCATAACTAATGCAGTTTGACACCACTATAATGGCTATGGTGCCATCTTATGTATTCTTGGAATTTGTAGTTTTTTATGGCACCAGAATTCTCTGACAAATAAGGTTAAATATTTCACAAAACTACAAATCCCAGAATTTCATAGCATTAAGGCATGACAGCTAAAGGCCCTCTATAGACCGGCTCAAAGGGCGCCCTTTTGCTGCCCATTTGCAGTCCCCCAAATATATGTCAAACTGCATTAATTCTGCAGTGTAGATGCAACCTGAGATATCTTTAAGGCTCAAGCCTTAGAATACACTAACTAATGAGTAAGTTTGATTGGAATCAGTGATATTTGCTTTTAAATAAATGTATTATGGAGTGGGGCTGTACATGGCATTTTTCAAATGCTTTCTCTAATCCTGAGCGTCATGGATTTTTTTTTTTTTTTAAGGTGGATGTTTTACTAGTTTCTCCTAACATTTCCAGGATGCTCACCATATGTGACAAAACATATGGCAAAGCTTTATAACATATTTCATATTTATTGAGGAGTAAGAACATGGCAGATTTTTACAGAGGTAACATTATAGAAGAAAGTTGCTTCAAGATGATAAACAGCTGCTTCTATAAATGTTGGCCATATTGAAAATAAACATCATTATTTATGATATAATTATTGCTGATATCGCTAAAATAAGGAAATTTATCAAAGTCTTGCATGTTGGAGCAGCTGTAAGTAAAAATGGAAGAAAAATTGGTTTGTGCAATTCTTGGGTGATAGATGGGATCCTGTTGTTTAATTCCAACTAATGCAGACCTAGTTAGTCAACACATATGTAAATCCCATTGATTCAGTGGGTCTACTATGCACAGGACTAACAACAAGATTTAGACCTATATTTGAACATTTGAATAGCATGGTAGTATATTCAAGTACATGAACTGCTTACTTTAGTTTAATATTTTTCAATATTAAAATGTCACTGATAGATTATCTGTTTTTCACAAAACAAAATGTAAAAGTGATGCTAGAATTAGTGCACTTAATTGCTAGGAAAAGCATTGATCCAAGGGCCTTAAAGACTGCCAGAAATAATGCAACTTGAGTCTACTTTAACTGTCCTGGCTCAGTGCTAGGGAATCATGGGAATTGTAGTTTTTTCTGAGACATTGAGCCTTCTCTGTCAGAGCGCTCTAGTGCCACAATAAACTACAGTTCGCATGATTCCTTAGCGCTGAGCCAGGGCAATAAAAGTGGACTCAAGTTGCATTATTTCTGGTAGTCTGTAAAAGCCCCAAATCTTCTAAAAGATGTATTGCATTGGGTGAAGATGAGGTCTTTTTTTATGGAGCTCCTTTTCAGATTATGTATTACAAAAAACATTGAATAGTCAGAAAACGTACAATATAGTTTGAAACAGTTATATTTTACAGTACTACATTGATATAGTCATACTATATCAAAGTAAATAAGATTGTATGCAATTCTTCTATAGAAATAAGTCAATAAATATGAAATATGGTGGCATCTTCCCACTGATGAACATAAATTCAACTGAAGAAAATTCTCCTTTCTACTGCATCTGCATTTCAGGAACATAACTTCTTGCTGACAGTCTTGCTTGCCATACATTTCTGGTGGAATCCTAACAGGGGAAAAAATCTAGAGAAAAAAAATCAACATCTTAAAATGTAGGCCTGTGACTCGAACATCATCATTATTTTCCCCCACTGTATGATTTTTAACATCTGATAAAGAAGCCATTAGAGCTTCAAAAGCTTGCTTTATGTATTTTGGGCATTTTGGTTGGTCCAATAAAGGTATCATTTTTGTTAAAACCTATCCTTAACATAAAGGGCCACACCCTGCTTCCTTTTTCCGAAGTCGCTTACAAATTCTTTACCCAGTTTATTATTTTTTAAGAGTTTTCTATCATCTGCTTTAATTTTAGTCTCTTGCAGGCAGATGACATCACATTTCAACTTAAACAAATAGTGAAACACCTGCTTCCTTTTTAACGGACCGTTCAGGCCCTTCACATTCCAAGACACAAATTTATTTTGTCTACTCATTTTCTGAAATAAATCCTTCCTCACCTACCAGACTTTTCCCTTCTAAATCTTCTGATTCATCATCGTTATCATCGTCAGCTTCATCTGTGGCTGTTTTAGGTCTTATTTGACAGCCATTATTCCCTTCTCTTACTTTCTGGACTATATCACCCTCTTCATTGTCTTGATTCTAATTTAGTTCTTTAGCTACCAGCACCTCCTCCTGGGAAGTTTTCTTAACAAATTGAATAGCCTTTACCCCTTTTTTATTTTTCCTATCCACTTCTTGTATTCCTTCAACTTGTCTCGCATACCTTCCTTGACTACTGGAATCTTTTTCCTTACTCTCTGTCCTGGTTTCCTCTTTCTGCTTTCAAATCTCTCGTCCACTTTAAACTCCCTTCTATACTTCCTCCAGAACTCTTTTGCATAAAACAGGGACATCAATTCAACTTTTGTCTTCCTAAACCAGGAAGTAAGGCCTTCTGGGATCAGCCACCTATATGTTATCTTAAATCTCTGAAGTTGATTAGTTAGGAAGGAATATTCCCTTCTCTTCCTCATTATGTTTGGTGCTAGGTCTTTAAATATCCTTAACTCGCTATCATTAATTACTAAGGGGGTCCCATTTTGGAGACTTAATAGTTGGTTCCGTACCTGCCTTCTCACAAAATTTACCACAATGTCCCTTTAGTTCAACCTAAAGGGCTTGTCTATTTCTAAATCAAAGAGATGCTCAGGTCTTCCCAGGTAGTTAGCCAGAGCAGGTACTAGAACTTCCATTAAATTCTCCCCCTCCTATTCTGGAAGACCTCTCAACTTCACTGATTTTTCCCTTTGCTTAGCATCACCTCTAATCCTTTCATCCTCCAAATCCTTTGGCAGATCTTTTAAGCCTTCAACTTTCTCCTCAAATTTACCCTGCCTATCTTCAATACTTTGCATCCTTGTTTTCATTTTGTTAACTTCTACCGAGATCTTATCAATGGCCCTCCTCACATCCTTCATTTCCGACCTTAATTTTTGCTTAATTAATAGGTTTGAACCCAGAGAAATTTTGAATGATCCTAAAGGTTGGTACATTGGAGTCGAAACACTTTGGCAAGGTATAAGATTAACAATAATTGGAATTTATGCACCTAATGAAAATAAAGAAAGGTTTTATAATGAACTTTTCTCTAAATTAACTGAACTTAACATAGAAACAATTATTATGATGGGCGACTTCAATGGGGTCATTGATCTGAAGGTTGATAGACTATCCTCGAAAACAATAAAGTCAAACCAGGGTAAACACCCCAATGAATTTTTTAACTTAATAGAACAATGTGGCTTGCTAGATGCTTGGAGGGTTAGACATAGTTTGACCAACAAATTCACCTACTTTTCTGATAGACATAAGTCCTGGGCCCGTTTTGATATGTTTTTAATTTCTAAAAAGATGTGCCCAACAATTAATAAAATGGAAGTTCTGCCCAAATTTAAGTCAGATCATCAACCCATAACAATTGAGTTTAGAGAAGGAATCAAAGGTTCCCACTGGAGGCTTAATGATACACTTCTAAGAAATGAAGAAGTGGTGAAAGAGGCTAAAGCTCTGTTGAAGAATTGTTTTTTTGAAAATGAGGATCTTAATATCCCTATAACTACAATTTGGGATGCCTCAAAAGTGGTGATTCAAGGTTTTTTTTATTTTTTTAAAAAAAGGGATCTGAGTGTAGAAAGAGAAGAGAGAAAGAATTTGCCGATATTCAAAATCAATTAAGAATTAAGTAAATCCAACTCAAATAAGCTCCAAAAAATGTTTCACTAGTCAATGAAATTAAGAGTCTGGAACAGAGAATGTCTGCATGGTTAGCTGAAGATATAGCTAAAAAAATGAAGTATACCAAGCAAAGATTGTTTGAAGGGTTGAATAAGCTGGGAAAACTGTTGTCATATCAATTGAGATAGAATAAGGCTAAAAGGGTAATACATAAATTAAAAGAAAATGGTAAAGAAATAACTGAGCAAACAGAGCTGATGCAAGTTATCTGGAAATTTTACAATGACCTTTACAAAAAAGAAGTAAATAGGGAAGATGTAGAGAAATATCTTCAAAATTGCACTATTAATGGCTTTACCGAAGAACAGAAAGAGAGATTAAATAAAAGGATAAATTTACAAGAAGTCCAAGACATGATTAGGAAGTGTAAGAATGGGAAAGCCACAGGACCTGACGGGTTCCCTGTGGAATATTATAAAATGTTCAAGGATTAATTGGCGTCGCCTTTGCTAAGCGTATTTCATAGTATTGAACAGGCTGGGGGGGGGGGGCAGATACTTGGGCAGAGGCCAACATTAGTTTAATTCCAAAAGAAGGTACAGACGGGATGGATATTAAGAACTATCGCCCCATTTCTTTATTAAACGTTGACTATAAAATTTCCGTCGCAATTTTGACAGAACGTTTAAAGAGGATCTTGTCAGAGTGGATTATGCATGACCAGAATGGATTCCTGCCAGGACATAATATTAAAGATAATGTCAGATATATTTTGAATGCCATTGAATATCATGAAAAAGATATTAATCGCAAATTGGCCATGATCTCTGTAGATTTTGAAAAGGCCTTTTTGACAATGTCTGGTGAGACTTCCTGTTGAAATGTCTAAATAGAATTAATGTAGGCCCTAAGTTCTTAAAGTGGATCACGACAATATATAAAAAGCAAAGTGCTAGAGTCATTGTGAATGCGGATAAAACTAAGCCCTTTTCAGTTCAAAAAGGTACCAGGCAGGGTTGCCCCCTTTCCCTGCTTTTATTTCTGATAGTATTGGAGATTTAGTTTTGACTATAACCAATCCTGATAAGATAGATATGGTTGTTAAAGAATTGGAAACCTTTGTTAACAGGAGCAAAACGGCAATATTGACTATAAATCTTGAAGGAGCTGAGATGATTGGATTGAAGAAAAAAAACTGGGTTTCAAATCAAAAGGGAAGTAAAATATTTGGGCATTACTATTACTGTTAAAAACGCTGATCTATTTAAAAACAACTATTTTAAAAAATGGCAGGAGATTAAGAAAGATCTAAAGAGATGGAATAATTTAAAACTATAATGGTTAGGTAGAATATCTGTAATTAAGATGAACATACTTCCTAAGATTCTCTTTTTATTTCAAAATTTGCAGATAATTCACAATGAGATCCCATTTAAAAATTGATATCAGGACCTTTTGGAATTCCTATGGGAAGAAACCCAGAGTTAGGATGAAAGTTACTCAAGATAAGATTGAAAGAGGCGGTTTGGGTATGCCGAATTTAAAAATCTACTTTGAGGCATGCTGCTTCACTTGGCTGGTGGACTGGTTTATGTTAAAAAATAAGGAGGTATTGCTTTAGAAGGTGCGGAGTTAAGATACAGGTTTCATGGGTACCTGTTCTATGATAAAGTTAAGGTCCACAAAGAGTTTGAGAATCACTTCATTCGTAAAGCTTTGATAAAGGTCTGGAATAAATATTAAGATGTGTTGTGCAGAAAGGTTCCGTTGTGGGTATCAATGAATGAGGCTCTCTTTAGAAGAGAGAGATTAAGTGATAACAATTGAATAACATACAATGAATTAGTTAAGTTTAAAAATGAAATGGGAGATGTAGAACTTATGACACATGAAGAAATACTAAGGAAAGGATATAATTGTGGATGGTTCTTGTATAGACAACTTAGAGAGAGGTTCATGAAAGATAAAAATACTAAAGGAATTGGGAAAGCTGAGAAGAATTTTGAAAAGATTTTGGAAAGTGAGAAAAAGCCTAAGATATCCCAGTTTTATGAGCTGTTGTTGAAATTAGAACAAGAGGATAAAGTTATTAAAGATAACATGATAAAATGGACGATGGACTTAAAACAGATTATACCTCTTGAGCAGTTGGGAAAATCATGGACCTACAGACTTAAATACTCTCTAAGCCAGGGATAGGCAACCTTTCCCCTTTAAGGGCCAAGGGACTTCAGCTCCCAGAAGCCTGAGCCATGTTGGCCAATAGTCCCATGTTGGCCAATAGCTCCTGGGATTCTGGGAGCTGAAGTCCCTCGGCCCTTAAAGGGGAAAGGTTGCCTACCCCTGCTCTAAGCTATGATTTGAGGGAGAACTTCCAAAAAAATGCAACACCGTTGGTATTTGACTCCGGTGAAACTGGCAAGAATGCATAATGGTGTTAGTAAAGTGTGTTGGAAATGGCGTAAAGAGGTGGGTTCTTTTATACATGTATGGTGGAATTGTAAAATCGCAAAGAGATATTGGATGAGTGTTCATAGGACAGTTACTCAAATGGTACCAATTAAGGGAGGGAGGGATCCTAAACTTTATATGTTAGGCATGACAGAAGATAATGAATTAGAAAGCAAGTATGGTAAGTTGCTTTTTTATTTAACTACAACAACCAGGATGGTATACACGGCTAAATGGAAGTGTAATGATCCTCCAACTATAAAAGACGGACTCTGTAATCACAGACTAACTTTATGCTTGAGAGGGGAATCCTGGGATAAACAAAAAAAGGCCTGTCAGCAGGTTAAAATCTTTTTAGAAAATAGTGATTATCGCGAGTTACTGTCAAAAGTATTGGAGTATATAGTCCTTCAGTGCTTAGCCCTTTTGTTTTGTAACATTGCTATTAAATTGTATTAGTTAAGTAATAGATAGATGGTATGCTGATGTTAACGTTATTGGGCTGTTTTTCTTTTATGTTTTTGAAGCCTCTCCCCCACAGAAATTGGCGGTCAAAGGGAGAAAGTTAATACAAGGCTATAATAACAGTATTTTAGAGTGTCAGAGATGAAAGTAAGATCTGTATTTGAATACTTGAGTTGAAGCCTAGGAAGCTCTGTTTCTTTTTGTTGTGATAATGGTTTTGTGTAGTTTTCTTTTGTTATGTGGTTTTGTCTTTTTGTGGTATGTGTTTATTGTTTATTTTTAATATATTAATAAAGAATTTATATTAAAAAAGGTATCATGTTTGTGAATATTGGCTGTTATTGTAATTTGCTGTATGATCAACATGACTACCCTGGATATGGTTATTGTTGTTGTTGTTGTTTTTTGGGGGGGTTGCAAGGTAGTTACCCTTTTTCAGCAGAATCCATGCTGTACACAGTACCTCTAAGAAATATTCATCCCTGGAACATAACAAATGCCACTAGATTTCTGGGAAAAGTAGATCCAACAAAAAAGAGTGCCCCACATTATTTTCAGTGTGTGGATGATGGTGTTGCAGTGATGCTCTTTGACACCCAGCAGAATCTCCAGGACAAGCTGGCTGCTGTAATCCACAGCCACTTTGTAACTCTTACCATCAACTGGCTCAGCTTCCCTTCTTCAGGATCCTGTCTTCCTCAGTCAAGAAGACACATTGTAAAGTCCAAAAGCATAGTTTATTAATGCATATAAAAGAACAATAAGATAACTAAGTAAAATCCATTGTGATGAACTTGTCCAGTTCAGCCATGAAAGATTACATCTTTAACAATCCCAAAAGCACAGGATCCCAACTTGTTGCAGTTGAAAGTTAAAAAGAAGTTACAGATCTATGTTTCCAGATCTAGGAGTTACATTATAAAAGCAGTATAAACATACTAGAAGCCATCTCCTAACTCCATGGTTAAAACCACTGCCAGGCAGTCACACACTCACATCTTGAAATATAAACATTCTTAAACAAAGGCTTCTCTAGGCCCTTCCCATACTCCACCTTCTAGGTGTTAACCTTATGTTGATTGGATAATGCTTGTATGATGTATATTAACCCAGCCTCTTGCTGTCCATCATCCACCACGTGACTATTTTCCCAAGCCTAACGATGATATCTCTTGCTTCCCATAACAAAATCTGTGTCTATGAGTTGTACCTTTGGGAAAGTTCATGTTTATGACTTCTTGGCCATCTGGTGTTAGATTCACTTTGTTTCTCTAGATGTTGTTCTTATGAAGAAAATTCCACACACACATCTCTACATTTCACCTTTGACTGTATAACCCATCCATATTCTAACAATTATTCAGCCACATAAATTTGAAATGACATTTGTCAGATTGCATTGCACAATTTTGTTTGTCTGACAAGCTCTTTCAGAATGAAGATTTCATTAAGGAAGCAATAGCATTCAAATATCTTGTTCTCCAAAAATGAATAATCTATTTCCAAAAGACATTTTTCTTAGAGCATTCAACAAGATTGCCTGCATTGAATGTTCATTAAGTATCTGAAATTTGCTGCCATTCAAGCACAAGTATGGGGGAGGGAGGGATCTGCAGTGGTTTGATCAGTCATCAAAATGGTATATTCACTATATAAATGGAGTTCTGGAGAGTAAGGAAGCATTTTAAAGTCCCAAGAACTTTCTTGAATACAAAGTACCAGAATACAATATTCTCTCCTCCACATAATTACAATCAACAGCTATTTCAGAAGAACAATCTAACCACCACCACCACCATTGAAAATTCTGAGCTTATTTCTTTTTACTGTTTAAATTCCAGAACCTTGTTCTTTTTGTCCCACACACCACCCTCAAAGCTGATAATAAGTATGTTCCAGCAGTTTCTTTGGGGATCTCACTTTAATCCTATCTTGTCCTGCTCAAGCACTCTTTTTGATTAAAAGGGTTCCACAGGATCTAAACTTCTAAAGCATTGTGCTGGAATTGTTTGAACTTGTTTCATCACAACAGTATTTAAGCATGAGGTGGTTTCAAATAAATTATTATGACATGGGGGGAAATTGGGAATGGTAGGCTTGTGGAATTAATTTTCACATCAGAGTTGTTCTGTCATATTATATACATAAATAAAGTGAAAATACTATGCACATTACATATAATAGCTTTTATGGATTATTTCTCAAGTATCATCTATAGCTTAAAGATGCCCTTTTAACCCACTGTTTACCTCTTACTGAATGCTAACATAGGGTCTCTACAGACAGAAGGCAGAGATGGGGAGGGGCAGCCTCACGCCAGCTGCCCCAAACCCATGCTGAGGACATCCTGACGCCACATGCCATTATGTATGGCACACAACATCAGGACGTCCTTCCAGTGCAGCGTTTTGACAGAGGCCCATAGATTCTTGAAATTGCCAGATTTTTATGTTTGTTTAGCTGTATGTTCCCTTCTAACAATGTCTTGTGGTGGAGGTAAAATTTATATCCTAAATTCAGATAGGTATGGGATTTCTCCTAACTATATCTATAGAATATTATATTTTTAGCTACATCTTCTCCACCTTACTCAGAGTCTAAAAATCTTCCCCAACTACCATACCTACAACAACTAGTTAGGTTTAAAAAAAGGCAGTGCTATGGGAATACTAGGGCCATTGCAAACCTGCCCAAAGAGCCAGTTTGCGGGTAGAGTTGGGGTAGGGCAGCCACATGCCAGCCACCCTAACCCCACCCCAATGCCATTGTGACACCACTGCACTGACACACTGCACCGAAAGGGCATGGAAGAGCTGCAACATCGGCTCTTAGGGCAGCCTTTTGCCGCTCTTTTAGGGGAAGCAAAAGTAAGGATCGGGGCTGTGGCATGGGGTTGCCACAGCCCCAATCCACCGCTCCCCGGGGCGACTCTTTGCCGCCCCAAATGGGCCATCTGCATCAGCCCCTAGTTATATTAAGAATAACATTAACAACTCTAAATATGTAATCTACTTAAAATGAAAAAGGGGGCTGCATAGGAGAAGATAATCCATCATATACTGGGTTCAAAAATTTAAAGATTTAAAACAAAACAAATCAAAAACTGAAACACTTCAAGTGTTCCCAGAAACAAACTATCACAAGTAAAGATTAAGTGACATAAACTATGCTCAATTTGGCAAAGCACAAGTAACCAACAGGTGTCATTATTCTGAACTAGTGTAAGGGTCCATCCATGTAAGTTGGTGCCAAATGGGACTTCTGAATGCTGGAGTCCTGCTGCCAAAGTCCTTGCAGGATCAAGCCTGAGCTGCTAGAGTCCTAGAAGGATCAGGGCTAACCCAACAGGCACAGCTGGCTTTATTCATGAAGGGCAGTGTGATTGAGGTCCAACCATTTAAGGGCTTCACTGGCCTCTCAATCCTTGCCACAGCAACACAAGGCCTAAGCAGATTGCCAGAAATAGTGCACATTAAATTGAGGCACTGCCCTGGCTTAGTGCTAGGGAATCATGGGAACTGTATTTTTTTCTGGGACATTGAGCCTTCTCTGTGAGAGAGCTCTGGTGCCACAATAAATTACAGTTCCCATGATTCCCTAGCACTGAGCCAGGGCAGTGCCTCAATTTAATGTGCACTATTTCTGGCAGTCTGCTTAGGCCCACAGTCTTTTGTGCTGCCTGTAGCTTTTGTGGTTGCATTTTAAGTTGTCTTGTCAGCCTTGCTGTGTTTAGACCTTGGTCTGTTTCCTGCCTCTGCCTCTTGCCCATTGGACTCCTGAACTTCTGTCTTGCTGTGTTTAGACTTGGTCTGCTCCATGACTCTTGCTTCTGTCTCATTGGCCTCCTTGAGCTCTGCCTTGCTGTGCTTAGATCATGGTCTATTTCATGAACTTACTTTCTGTCTCTGGCTCATTAGGCTCCCTAAGGGGCTATGCAGACGGGTGGCTCTGGGCCGCCCCTGCTAATGATGGATCGGGGCCATGGCAGCCCCACGCCATGGCCCTGATCCTTCCTTTTGCTGCCCCTAAAAAAGCAGCAAAATGCCACTCCTTTTATGGGAGTCTATGAGCCAGTGCTGCAGCTCTTCTGCGCCCTTTCGCATTCTGACACTGTGTGCCATGAAAATGGGTGTGCGGCATCAGGACAGCAGTGGGGTGGGGTTGGGCCGGCCGGTGTGTGGCTGCCCTTCCCCAACTCCAACCCCAGGCTGGCCGTTTGGTCCGGTCTGCAATGCCGCTATGTTTACCATCCATGGTCTCAGCCCTGCCAGCCCACCTTGAAATCTAGGCCACCCACACCTTGGAGCTTGACAATCAGGTCAGGTTTCCAAAAACCATTCATAGGATTGTCTGCATGAGCCAAATGAACAGCTTCCCCATGTTCTCATGACATCTAGATTAGATGACACAGGCTGAAACCTCTGTGGCAGGATCGGGCCCAATCTTTCCTATACAGATACAGATCTGGTATGAACCTTTCTAAGAAATTCAGGGCCTCTACATATGGTGCTTTGTGCCATCTTGAAGGCAGGGAAGGGGAGGGGAAGCTGTATGCCGGACGCCCAACCCTTTCCCGAGGACATCATTGGAGTGCCCACCATTGCACACAGCGGGCGCTCTGGTGACATCCTTATGTCACAGCGTCCGGACACGCTGCTCTAGAAGAGACATGGAAGAAGCATGCGCTGCCTCTTCCAGTGCCCTTTCTGCGCCTTCTGCTACCCCTGCAAGCTTTATTAATAGTAATTCTGCCTTGACTTGATTGAGTTTAAGGGCCTATTCACAATATACAGTTGTAGCACTAGAATTCCACTAGTAGCACATAGGTTTTTCATTTTGGGAGGCAAATACCCCTCCCTCAGCTCCAAATACCATGATTTCATAGGATGGAAACTTGACAGGTAAAATGGAATTAAACTTCCATAACTATATATATATGGAAACTATATAACTTCCATAACTATATATATGGAAGCTAAATAGCTATATTTAAACAATATTTATATACTCACCCAGCCCATTACTGATTTCAGAAATTTGTTTATGACCACATGCCTTGATCTTATGAACTAATTTAAAAGCAAAACAATCAAAATTAAGATAAACTAATTAAGATGAACTAATCCAAATTTTACCATACCCACAATCACAAAGAGAGACAGACACACAGAGGGCATATTTGCATGTGTGTTCCTTGCATAATGAACATTTCGTCTTTATTTGCATTAGTGTTTTTTTTTAATTTACCCTTGATTCATATCCCTACTTCCCTCTTTCATTACCCTAACTTCCAATTCCCTTTGTCTAAAATAAGAACATGTCACATCACCCTCCCCTCCAAAAAAAATCTATAAAAAACACATGTTAACCACATGGTCACTTGAATTTTCAAACAGTTCAAATTGACACATGACAAGAATTCATATTTCCATTGTGAATATATCTCTGAAATACTTATGGCTCTTTTACTGTAACATGCTTTATAAAAGCAAAGTATAAGAATAGAAATGAAAAGCATGCATAGATTTTAATTATCTTCTTGGTAGTCAATAGAACTAAGGTGAATCTGTACATTTGTAAGGACACTAAAAAGCAAACATTTATGACTAAGTATGCTTTACAGCCAGTTACACTTGTGTTACGATAAATGGATTGGCAATTTAGCTCTTGACAAAATCCATTCTATCCCCCCCACGCCCTGTGGTCCTCTGGGAGGAATCTGTTACAGCCAGTAAAAACTAGGCTGTCTCAGACCTCCCAGAGGACCTTCTCTGCTACCGCTCCTAGACTTTGGAATGGCCTGCCCGACGAGATCCATCTTATTACTACTCTTGCTGCTTTTAAAAATGCAGTAAAGACGGATCTCTTCCAACAGGCCTTCCCAGGATAACATCTGTTTGTAGGGAGATGAGTTTCTATTTTGTCGGTATAACTGATTCCTTGTTGTTGGTTTATAGTTTTAACTGCATTATTATGTTTTAATTTTTTTCTTGGTTTAATTTTGTTTTAAAGGGCTGGGAGGGCGGATTATGGGAGGAGGGAACTTTTTAACTCTTTTTGTTTTAAATGTTGTAACCCGCCCCGATTGCCGTGCAAAGGGGTGGGCTATAAATAAAATTTATTGTTGTTGTTGTTGTTGTTGTTGTTTTCCAGGTTAGAACATAATATTTTGTGATGCTGTTCTGGCACAAGGTTTGCTTGTAAAGAGCTAATGAAGATTCAGCACTATACTTGCTACCAGACCAATAATTATAAAATAAATGCATAAATTGAGACCTCAAAGCAAGCAGTAAAACAAACAGTCCAATGGCAGTCATTAACCACATAGACTTATAAAGGTCAATACCATTAAAATTAATACTACTAGAGTCTGCTGTTTTGATAAACTGCCAATGCTAATGCAATCCCCCATGGATGAATCATTCTACAAGAATATTTTATGGCATTATTGTGGTTTACATTTTTAGTCACAACAGAAAAAAAACCCATATTATTAAATAAAAGTAAAAGGTAAAGGTATTCTCCGATGACAAGGTTGACAAGTCGTGTCTGACCATAGGGGGTGGTGCTCATCTCCACTACTAAGCCGAAGAGCCAGCATTGTCAGAGACTACTCTGTGGTCATGTGGCCAGTATGATTGCACAGAATGCTGTTTACCTTCTCACTGAAGTGGTAGCTATTTATCTACTTGCATTTGCATGCTTTTGAACTGTTAGGTTGGCAGAAGCTGGGACTAGTGACAGGAGCTCACCATCATGCAGTACCTGGGCCTCAAACTGCCAACCTGCCAATCTTGCAATCAACAGAGTCAGCATCTTAACCACTGCATGTTATTAAATGCTTGTTATTAAATACTTGTTATTAACATTTCATAATAGTATTAATTAAGATAATACACAACACATTTTCTAACCTATCCATCTTTTACATTTTATATAAACAATGATCTATTACCAGCCTGAATGCTATGATTATCTAATCATTTTTTATCAATGAATTCATTCATTTCTGATACAACATTTTCTAGAATTCAGAGATTTCTTTGTATTTATTCTAGGAAGAACCTGCATTTGGATAGTATTAAAGTGTGGGTATTTATTTCATATGTATGCCAGATGGGCACTAATGGGAAAATGTATGAGAAATGTCAAGTGGCTAGATAGAGATATACGACTCATACTGTGCACATAGTACAGAACCTGGGAATGGACAAAGACAAAAATAACCTATCCACATGGTGCGAATGTGTTTTGCTGCCATGTAACATGGAAAGAAGCAAACCTTCTTTAAATTTCTAAGGAATCATTTTTTGCACAATTAGAGTTCGTAGACAAAAGTGACTTTGTAAATTTAGTATTATATTATTATTATTATTATTATTATTATTATTATTATTATTATTATTATTATTATTATCATTATTATTTATATAAAATGGATATGATTCATAATTTAAATGTTCTTGGAGATTTTAGCATAATGAATACTATGGCAAACTATTGTAAATCTACCTTAAAAATTCTTTATGTGTGTTGATCACTAATGGCCTTCTTTCATATAGGGTTAAGAACTCCCAACCTAACCTTCTCTCTTGATAGAAGCATGTAGGCATATATAAGGTTCATGCCTAGATACCCAAACTTGTCAGAACCCATGATGTTACTTTTCTCCTTTGCCCTGAAGTTGCTCATCCTTCTCCTTGTCTGCTATTAACTTAACAAAAAATATGTATGCTAATTGCTTTCTTACACTTACACAAACAGTATTACATCAAATTCAGTTCTCGACAAGGAGGAACCAACTGATTCAATTGCAGAATATAATTTCAATGCCCTGCTAGTTAAATTAATATTCAGCAAGTTAGAGCCTCCTCAGTGTCAACTATACCTTTTATCTAATATAGAATGCATCAGACATTCCTTTCCTGTTAGACAGATAAATGACAGTTCTCCCCATAGAACAGAGTTCATTATCAAGAACTGTCCATTAGCAAGAACTGCCCATCCAAGAGACCTTATATCAAAGAAAGCAGACTGTGCAATTCATTATTAATAGAAATTTTTGGCATGGAGATCCAGCATTATCTTGTGTGATGGCAGAAAGAGTTCATCCTTGAAAATTACTGAATGTTGTCTTTGCCCTATTCCCAGTATGCAGAACCATTGCAGCCATTATAGTCAATGACTTTTGCACACTCTTTCATTTCTGGTCAGTTTTAGACTTCCTGAGTGTCAGGTCTACGTTATATTGCCTTAACAAAAACTTTCCTATGTTCAACAGCCTGGCCACAAACATCTCACATCTCTTTTATTGTCTTCCATCAGTCCAATAATACAAAAGTGTCCAAAAAAGACATAAGGAAAGCAGCAAGAAGGAGTGTCATTTTAAATCTTACAGGAAAAATCAAATCCCTGCCCAACAATCCCACAGCTCCTTAAGAACTTCTGATAAAAGAAGGGCCATGCCATCTCTCCAAGGGCCTTGTTTCCACAAGCAATCATCTTCCCAAGGTGCAAATCATCTTCCTAAGGTGCAAATCACATGTTGAATCTTGTCATCACATTATTTTGACCTCAAAGACCAATGCAGACAATCTCCCTTCACCTGACCTGGATTCATCCCCTCTTCTTCAAACCCAGACAATATTTCATGAGGTGAGCCACTAGAAGGGGCCTACCTGAACTTCTCACTTTGTGTACACATACCTTCAATTTGCCTCTTGTTTTATGAGTACCCTTTGAATTTCAGAGGATTTTCTTAGACAAGGAATACTCAAAGGTTTTTTTTGCCAGGTCCTTCCTCTGGATTATAGCCTACAGCACCTCATATTGGTTGGCAGTTTCCCATCCAAGTACTAACCAGGTACTGGTTTCCCATCCAAGTACTGACCCTCCTTAGCTTCCAAGATCAAACAGGATCTGGTGCCTTAACTTCTGCTGCATCTGAATCTTTCTTAACTCCATTCCTGCCTGGTCATAACCCATTTTAGTACTCCAGTCATATATGTTGCTATGTGCACTTCAGCCCTCTAATCATCCCTGCACCCCTCTTTTCTTCCCTGGCTGCTGGTGCAAACTGTCTGAAATAGGATGCTTTTGGGACAGAACATTACTAATACCATTATCTATTTGAGGAAAAAGGAAAGCCAGAGATAAGATGCTAAATTGCAAAGATCTCAGGGGGAAAGCCCTGACCAAGGACATAACCCTGGGGGATTTCAGAATAAAATTGTTTATTAGATGGTTGTTTATTATGCCAGAAATAGACAGATAAGTTAGAAAACTCCCCTGTCCATAACCAGCATTAAAGGAGATATACTGAACTGTGCAAAAGGTGGGTTGGGATGGTATTGTTGACTGACTTTCCCTTGGGTAGAAAAGGTAATGAATCAGTATTCCCTGATGCCATGCCCAAGAGAGAAGCCCTTAAGATTCTTGATTTTTGGACTAGTAAAGGACCTAAATTTCATTTCTCAGCCAAATATTTCTGAATTGCAACATCTTCAAGCTATGAACAGAATAAAGATTTCTAGTCATAAATGGGTGTCTACCTGCTTCAGAAACCAAACGGAAACTTTGAGTGTAAATAAATGGTATAACCTCACAAGCAGGTGCCCAGCTGAGGGATTTAAATGGGCACGTATCTTCTAGACAGATAAATAAATTGATTCCATTGTGTCAAAGAGCTATGTGTTGAACATATCCATATTTCTAATGAATTTCAGACATCACTGTTGTGAACGATCATGCTCTAAACTTGGAGTGCAGTGTCTTCAGTGTAAGATAGAAAAAATGAAGTACTTGAGCCTAAGGCTTAGAGAATTGCAAGAATCAAATTCAGAAAATTCTTCTTGGTATCCAATGGAAATTACAATGGAGTGTTTCCATAGAAACAATTACCATTTGTCTCATGTGCCTGACCATTTGTTGTTACTGGTCCTATTAATATCTTTACTGCTCATGTTCATCAAATGGCTTTTGACCTTTTGACTTTCTAGATTACCACATTACACTTTTATAGCACTGCTATTCCACTTTAACTACTCTGGCTGCTTCCTGTTGCATTCTAGGATTTGCAGTTTAAGCAGGAGCATTTAGAATTCTCAGCCAGAGAGCTCTTAGGCCTCACTGAACTACAAGTCTCAGAATGCAACAGGAGGCAGACAGGGCAGTAAAAGTGGAATAACAGCACTATAAAAGTGTAGTGCAGTATTGTGGCAAGTTTTATCTACCTCTTTGATTTGTGGTAGATATTTCATACACAATCTATGTATCTCATTCCTTTAATTTATGTGATTTAATTTGGTTTTAATAAACCACATAGTCAAAACTTTTTGTCTGAATTAACAAACTTGGTATGTATCCATCTAAATAGTTTTGTTCAATTCAAATACAATTATATGAGCTCATCATATAGCCAATATGTGCCAACTAAAAGATGCAGAGCTAAGAAGTAATGGTATTACATACCCTATATTGGGAGAAAGGAGAGCTATAAGAAAATAAAAATAATAGAAATAGTTTCACCAAAGCAATATTATTTTACCAATGTCTCCAGTAAAAAAACAAGATAGTCCACATTCATTTTTTTAAATGTTTAACAGGGAACAAAAATTATTTGAGTGAGCTGAGTTCAATATGTTCTACCATTTGTCCCATATCACCATCACAGTCAGTAGCATCCCTGGGGGGGGGGGGTCACACCAGTGATACCACAAAAGGGCTGTGACACCACAGAAAGGGGGTGACACCCAGTTGGCCCCCTGACCCTGCAAGTGGTGCCCAGGCCTGTGCAGGTGGTTTTTGGGCCCACACAGCTCCCCTCCAGCTGTGTGGGCACTCTTTTCATCCACACAGGTGCTGTTTCAACTAGTGCAGGTGCCCTTCCAGCTGCACAGATGAGGCAGTGGCAAGGAGAGCAGGGGAGTGTGCTTGCTTCTCCCAGCTTCTTGCCACCACTTCTTTGTCCCCTGAGAAGAAATGGGTGGTGGCAAGGATGGGGGCTGTGGCAGGGATGAGTGGGTGTGTGGGTGCATTCTTGTCCTAAGTGCCCCACCCCTCCTTGAGGAAGCCCCACCTCTTCCACTTCTGAAGCCCCCATCCCCCACCAGGGCCAGGAACATCACTGATCACAGTCACTTGTCTCCTTTCCTAGACCTCAAGTATTCACAAGAAGAAGAGGGGATTGGGTTGTTGGAATTTTTGCAGCAGTTGTGATCAGTTCAGAACTTTTCCTTGTGCCAGTCTAGTCATTTTAAACTATCTCTCATGCTTTAGACGAATGAGTATTTTAGGTCTTTCAAGACTACAGAGCCTTCCGCTCCCTCTTGGTGAATCTATGGAAATACATCTGCTTTCTGTATTTAACTGCAGCTACCACCTCTTTTAAAAGTGTGATAAGTTCCATACTTTGCAGTTAGTAGTAATTCACTTTCACATTCCTAACCACAATAAAGAGATTTAGCCTGCAATTTTACACTCATTTGCCTGCAGCTAAAACCTATTGAATCTGGCAGGGATTAGTTCTGAACAGAATCTTACACAGTTAGAGATTAAATGTCATGCCATTTGGTCTGGGTTCTTTTCTTACCAAAACTACCCTAAGGCTGAGTGAGTTGTTGCTTCAAGGAGGAGATTCTATGTAGTTTAAAAGGGGGTAGTAGTGACAAACCCCTGACCACTTCCCTTTGAAGAAGGACAAAGTTGTGTGTTCCAAATATCTTCTCTTGGACCTTTGTAGCTAGGCAACTGCCTTCACATCCAGGTGAGGATGCTCTTCTTCCATAAATGCTAATCTTATATTCATCTTCCAGCTTGGATGGCAGTGTATGTGGGAGGAGGAACTATGTCCTTTCCTTTGGACAGCAACATATCTTAGTTCAGGTCTCATTTTTATAATATGCATGCATTTAAAGCCATGATTCTGGCTAGGGATACATTACACCAGAGTTCAGATGTCAAATGCAAACTTTCTGTGTAAAAAATTATTTCTATACAATGGCTTACCTGTATCAAATAAGAAGAGATGTGTGTCATTTCTTTACTTTTGCTGCGAGAGGTGATTCTATAATAGGCTGACTTTTAGAGATGTTTAAATGAAAATTGCATCATTAGAGAGAGAAGATGCCAGAATATTTTATTTGTGTGGGGGAGGGAAAATGAAGGTTATAGTCCCTTGAGCCTTTTTGCTTCATAATGTGCAGCAGGATAGAACTGGATAAAGAATGGACAAATCCCTCCTAGCTAGATTTGTTCACTGATGGAGATAGGATTCAGTTTTGAAGAACAGCCCTCAAAATCACTTTTAATAGCCTTCAGGAGACATTTGAAATGCCATTGTACTATGACATTTGGCTGGATATCATTTTGAGTGCATCTTGTCTGGACTTTTTCATTCAAGCAAGTCTGCTGAAAAATGATGCCCTTAAATTCCAATCCAAAGCAACTGAAAGAGAGCTAATAGAATGGTTTTGTTACCATCTTAATGCTTTCTGTTGCTGTCGCTAGGAATAAATACAGAACCAGACCCCAGAACCTGCTGTAGTAAGATGTAATGTGCTCTAAACTTTACTTGCAACAAGGAAGTGTATCACTACGATGTTTGGTTCCAAAATCTTTTCTCATGCGTTTAGTGAGGCTATTAAATTTATTAAGTTAAAAAGCCAGTGCTTCTCCAACGTTGTTTCCTCTTACAATAGAAGAATAAATAGATGAAAACTCATAGATGTCAGTGTGAAACTGGATTCAAAACAAAGCCAGCTTGTTCATATTCCTTAGTTTCCCCTACGAACACCACTTATTTTCAGAACAGATGTCTAATGTAAAAACCATACATTTCTGAATAATTACTTATATTGTCTTCAAATGATGCCAATTTTCTGCAGAATAATATGCAAAAATATGAGAGAAAAAAAATGATAAGCCTCATTTGTAGGCAATACATTCGCTCTACATTTTCAACCCAAGTGATGTGTTTCTGAATATATATATATATATATATATATAAGAAAGATAAAAATACACAGTGTATATTATGCAGCATCATGAAAACAGAAGAAACTGCCTTATAATAAGATATAGTTTCTCCATCTTGCCTCAAAGTATCTTCTCTGACAGGTGGAAACCTCAGAGTCTCAGTCATAAGACCATATTATCTGCCTTTGTATCAATTTAAATTCAAAGTAGATAAAGTTCAACCAATCCCAGATGCAACTTTGTATAGCAAAACAAGTTAAAACTGTTCTTCCTAGAACCCTTCAGAAGCAGTAATTTATCTTTTGAACAGGTCATAATTTAAGAAAAAGTTACCAATTTTTCAAAATTGTAAATATGCATCTGATTATTTATGGTTTTGTTTTATTTTGGTTATATTATGACACCTCTACTACCTCTAAGGGCCCCACTTGGTTTGACAAAAAATGCTATCCAAAGAAAAAAGCAATAAGGGATTCCTACGTAATCTATAGGAAATCTGGCTCAAAACATCTCCGTTGCATATTTCCAGCTTAAAAAGGAATACAAGATCTTATTAACCCACAAAAGACATCAATTTGAACATAATTCCTGGTCCATTTTGCTAACTGCCTCCTTGAATAATGATTCAGAAACATTCTGGCAGACTGTGTCGAGGGCCTTGTATTCCAATTCTCAAGCTCCAATTTGTGTCATTCCAACCCAGGTCTGGGAAGATCACTTTAGATCCATTTTTATAGACCCAAATACAACACAATTAGTCCCCATTAATCTTCAGGATATAACTTTTTCCTCACTCCCTCCTTGGAATCCTGTTTCCAAGGAGGAAGTGATTGAGTTAATACAAGTGCTTAAGGGGGGCAAAGATCCTGGAATAGATTTCATTCCAGCTGAATTTATTAAAAATAACAAGATTGGTGGGAGCCCTCTGCTAGCTGTTCTTTTCACTGTCATAAACCAATCTGGCAAAATTCCCATCAGTTGGAAACATGCTATTGTGGTGCCAATATATAAGAAAGGACAGTTCAGTGATCCAGCTTATTATTAATAATGGGCAAGCTCTATGCCAGACATTTATCCAAAAGGCTTACCGACTTTTGGAGGCCAAAAATATTATTATAGAGGCCCAGGCAGCTTTCAGAAAGAACTGTTGCTTGATCCTTTTTCATTTAGCAGAGAAACATCTCAAATTTTTATGCAGCAAACTATATGCCGCTTTTATGGATCTGAAATCCGCATTTGGCTCTGTCCTTAGAATGAAGCTTTGGGAAAAGCTAGACAAGATCTTGGATGACAAAAGACTCTTCCATCTCATCAGAGTATTATATAGTGACTGTAAGTTACAAGTTAGATGTCGCCCACAGGGATAGCTTACTGATAAAATCTCTGTGTCCAGAGGAGTCAGACAGGGATGCATTCTTGCACCCTCACTGTTCAATGTGTATATAAATGACATTGAGGAGACGTTGTCTGACCCTGAAGGTCACTTGCCCAAACTTGGCTCCAGAAAAGTTCCCCTAATGCTTTACACAGATGATGCTGTTATCATTTCTTGTATCAGACATGGTTTCAAACATCTTTTAATGAATGTCACAATATACTGATAAGTCCAATGATCTGAATATCAACTTTGGAAAATCAAAAATTACAGTTTTTGAAAAAAAAAATTCCCAATGTCATTGGTCTCTTGAGGGGCATACTTTAGAACATGTTAAAACTTTTTCATCCTAGGGCTATCATTCTATCACTTTTGTCATGGAATACTCACAGATCAACTGCTATTCAGAAAGCATCAGCCAGCTCAGCTGCAATAACACATTTCTTTTTTGCTAAAGGGGACCTATATGTTCCATCCACCTTGAAAGTGTTTAATGCTAAGTCTGTTTCACAACTCTTATATGCTTCTAGTATTTGAACTAGAGGAGTGTCACTAGAAATTGATAGGCAATAGACAAAAATTTTAAGGATCCTTCTTCAACTCCACAACTGTGTCCCAAACTCGGTGTTATTATTGGACACAGGCCAAAGCCCTTTCTTAATAAGGCCCTGGTAGTATGCTTTAAAGCTCTGGCTGCAAGTTGGTGCCTTTGGGGTTGGTTCAGGTTTGCTTGTATACCTGCCCCAAGACCAGGGATAGGCAACCTTTCCCCTTTAAGGGCCGAGGGACTTCAGCTCCCAGAAGCCTCAGCCATGTTGGTCAATAGTCCCATGTTGGCCAATAGCTCCCGGGATTCTGGGATCTGAAGTCCCTCGGCCCTTAAAGGGGAAAGGTTGCCTACCCCTGCCCAAGACAATTATGTAAGTGGTTGACACAAAGTAGTTGACACATAAAAAGCAGCTCCAATTGGTCTCTCTTCTTCACTCCTTTCTAACTTGGAATTGGAGATGGCCTTTAAATCTCTCAAGCAGTACAATCTGTGGTACTGCTCATATATAAGTTGCTAGCCTAGTGCATTGAATGTACATTACACTAGGCCTTTCCAATTAGCTGACTACATTATAAATTTGACAGTGCCAAAGTACCGCAGACTTTTTTCTCAGGCCAGATGCAACTTTTTCCCACAAAATTGCTCATCATTATGGCACACAGTTTATCTTGGCCTCCTTTCATAACTCTCCCCACCTTATCATGGTAAATTATATTGAATGAATAACATTCATCATGCATAGTTCTGAGTTAATGTTGAAGAATTTGTAAAACAAAAAATAGTCCATATATGTTCTTTAAATGTGTAATGTTAATCAAATCTTGCTGTAGGATGATTTACAAATTCCTTCTGGTTTTATTCATAGATCATCTGAATATGCTGATTTACCTGTTTAGTGAGATTGTCAAAATGTCATTTGGTCTTAATGTCAAAGCAGAGATATTTTCATTTCATAAAAGCTTTCTGATTTCCTAATCTCCATGGAGTAGTTTTGACATGGTATTCTTAAGAGAACAGAGAGAATGAAAAAGCAGCAGTCAAAAAGCTGTCATTTTTGTCCTCTTGTGATAAAGATGGAAATAACCTATAGGGCAGGGCCGGCGGAGGCCTTGGGACTGGCCTGTGACCGGTCCCGCCACCGCCACCGCCACCTCCCCGAGCAAGCACGGGCGCCATTTTGGCATCCAAAAGAGATTAGGAAATCAGAATTCTCATGGTGCTACTGCTGTGGGGCCTTCCCTGGGCCCTGGCAAGGCGCCAGCGTACATGCGCCGGGAGAATTTGCCCAGCACAGGTGCTCTGGGGCCTTCCAAAATGGTGCCACCCATGCGTGGATGCATGCACATGATGCCTGGTGTCATGCACATGTTTGCGTGCGGGGTAAGTGCATGTGCACGCAAGAATGTGCGCCCCCGCCCGGCCCCTGCACCATTCCCCCCCTCCCGGTCCTCCAGCAACAAAGGTTGCCGACCCCTGATCTAAAGAAATAGTTAAAGAGCTCCACCAAAAGGGTACCAAGATATTCACTGTAACTTTTATTTTCTCCTGTCTACCTGCCAAGGAAAAGGGACAAGTATCTGCTTGGTCCATTTCCCATAACAGGCTGGATAATAAGACCCTCATTCCTTGTTGCAAATCCCCAGGAGCAACATATTATTTTCCTACAATAAATGGATGACATCTTCTCTGTAGAGCTCTAGCTGCTGAGTAGGTGTCACAATCTGCATCTATGAAAGGATGTCATATTGAGGAGAGCGCTAGTCTGTGTTCTGCTGCTCCAGAGAATGGGACTCAGAACAATGGATGCAAACTACAGTAAAAGAGATTCCACCTCAACATTAGGAGGCACTTTCTGACAGTGAGAGCTGTTCAACAATGGAATGCACTCAGAGTGTGCTGGAGTCTTCTTCTTTGGAGGTCTTTAAACAGAGGCTGGATGGCCATCTGTCAGGGATGGTTTGATTTTGAGTTCCTGCATGGCAGGGGATTGGACTGGATGGCCCTTGTGGCCTCTTTCAATTCTATGATTCTATGATTCTATGATATCCATATATTGCAGAAGCAAAAAAGCTTTCCATAATGGCATCCTTGCAGTAACCCCATCATACATGTAAGACCCAAGCAACCAATTTCTAAAACTTCCATCTACATTGCACCTATTTAGTTTCAAAAGTTGTATTACAAGAAATGTTGGTTTGGAACCAGACTTACAGGACATTCTTAAGTAGATTTAATCAAAATAGGACTTAAATTATTCATGATTAACTTGTCCCATTGATTTCAGTGGGTCTGCTGTAGTCATGACTAAGCCTGGATCCAGTCTATTATTTTGGGGAATGATTATATTAAAGTGTTAGTGTTTGGTAAAATCCTTACAATACTTTTTATGTTTATCTGGAGTAGTCATTAAGCTGATGTTGCCGTGAGACATGAATTATTATAACAAACTGGCCAAATTTCTTTACATTACTTTATAGACCAGGTTTATTGTCTTTTGTGTTACGTAGTTTTATTGCAACTTCTTCCATGGTATTTACAGCACCTAGGTTTGATTGAAATGAGTGTTGCAAGATAACCAAGACAGAAAAAAAGTATCAGAGAGAAAAGCACAAACAATTGACTTTAAAACATAACACAAAAATATTTTAAAAAAGAAAAGACATGCAAGCTATTTCTTGTTGTACAACAAGCTACTACAAACTTATCTCTTATTCTTAGTAAGTATGTGTATGTTGATTAATTAACAACTACCACTAGAGAGCCAGTGTGGTGTAGAGATTTGATCATTGGACTACATCTCAGGGTTTGAATTCTTGCTTAGACATAAAAACCTATTGGGTGCCCTTGGACAAATCACACTTTCTCCACCTCAGAATAAGACAAAGTCTTCCCTTCTAAACAAATTTTGTAAAGAAAACCCTGTGAGAGGTTCATCTTAGAGTCACCATAAGTCTGAAATGACTTGAAGTCACACAACAATAAAACCACTACAGATTTGCTGGTGGTATTGCACGAAATAACTTCTGTACCATACTATTACAAGGATTGAGAAAGTTTATATTTTCAGATCTGAATACTTTTCTCACTGAAAACTAGAAATAATATTCAAAGACATTTGGGAAAAAAGGTTTTAAAAATGTCTTTCTAGTGTTGGAAAACCCAAATGAGAAGAAACCTGGACTGGTGAGGCTCTTCAAAGTTTAGAATTTATTCTGTGAAGAATTTGGGGGGGGGGGGGAGGAACCCAAAAAAACATTTATTTATTTATTTTGGTAGAAAACAGCATTTCTGTTCAGGAAACAAAAATTTCCAAAATATTATTTTCTGTGTGGAAAATGCTTTCTTTTTCTTGCACTAAATATGTGGGTTGGAGGTTGGTACAGAAGAAAAATCATTTGCTATGCAATAAACAGCTTTGTTCTGAAGAGAAAATAATATTTTGGAAAATGCTGTTGCCACACAAGAAATACTGTTTGCTTTACAAAAAAGCATTCATGTTTTTTGGAAGAAGAAATATGTCCTGAATTGCAAATAATCTTTAAAAATGGCACCATTTTCAGTGAATTACACACAGCAGGGAGAAAATTCTTAAAATAGCTCATTGTTTCCTGCAACAGTAAATTAGTGAAGAATTACTGAACCAGCATATCTACTATCAGCATGGCCACTGAGCTGGCCTTATTCCCAAGTCTGACATTTTCAATCAGCATTTTTTTTAAAAAGTTTACTCATTATTTTACAAGGCTGTGATAATGAGCCCTTTTACTGCTACCTCTTCTGAAAGAAATTGTGTGTGTGGGAGGGAGGGAAGGTTCATTATAACCCTTAGTTGCAGGTGTATATGCATTATACCATTTCAAGGGAATGTGTTTTCTCTCATTAATTCTGCTACCTCATTTACTCATGAGTAATCTCCCTGATTCCTTATCCAAAATTCCTAAAATAGTATATTTGCAAGGTCTTCATTTTAAACCCTTTTGGAATTAGACTTTAAGATTTTTAAAGTACTTTCCTTTTTTCCTTTTTTTTTTTTTTTTTGAGTGAATGTGTTGTATCTGGCTTTTGCAGTTTTTCTGTTTCTCAAAATGTATAGTTCTTCAATTGAGTGTTTTGCTGCTAAATTTGATTTACCAGAGTTACTCTTGCACTTTGTATGTTGCGAAAGTGTTCATTCCTCCACTTTTTATTAGTCTTTGAGTCTGCCCTCCATATATTTTTGGACATGTTCACCTAACAGAAAACATGGTATTTAGACTTATACATTGAAAAAGACTATAGGCCTAAGCAGACTGCCAGAAATAGTGCACATTAAATTGAGGCACTGCCCTGGCTCAGTGCTAGGGAATCATGGGAACTGTATTTTTTTCTGGGACATTGAGCCTTCTCTGTCAGAGAGCTCTGGTGCCACAATAAATTACAGTTCCCATGATTCCCTAGCACTGAGCCAGGGCAGTGCCTCAATTTAATGTGCACTATTTCTGGCAGTCTGCTTAAGCCCTATGTTTTCTTAACCACTTCATTAATAAAGGAAATATATTTTACATATATTTCAGATAAAGTATCTAAATATACTTTAAAATGTAACGTATGTGAAGTGTCCACATGGACAATCCCTTTGGCTCCAATGCAGCTGGAGAAATGGACTGTGCCATACCCATATTGTCTTTCCAGATCTTTAGGATTTTTAGCTTTTCTGAACCAATGGCAATGTCTGCTCTTAAAGCTGAAAGTTGCTCTCTATCAAATACCACTAAAACAAAACAAACAAACAAAAAGCCCTTAGAACTTATTTGAAGTTACAGGGGGGAAAGCTATGATTGGTTGTTGGATCTTGACCTTTTGGGGAATCTTCTCAAAGGCCCCCCCCCCCCCAAGGCTTCATATAGAAAATGATGAGCTTCTAGAGAAGTGGTAGGAATTAAGCAGCCCTCCAGATATTGTTGGAATTCAATTCCCAGCATTCCTCAGCATTGGCTGTAACAACTTGCAATCAAACAACACCTGGGGGGGGTCATATGATTCCCTCAGGGCGCCATCCTGTCCCCGATGTTAATATTTATATGAAGCCGCTGGGTAAGATCATTCGGAGGCATGGAGCTCAGTGCCTTCAGTACGCTGATGACATCCAGATATATCTCTCCATGACCAGATCATCGGCTCAGACTTCAGATGGCGTCTCTCCTCTCAATGACTGTCTCAGAGCGGTAATGGATTGGATGAGGAAAAACAGATTGAAGTTGAATCCAGACAAAACGGAGGGCCTCACAGTCACAGGCCCGAAACCAGTTTTGGGAATACAGTCTCCAGTTCTGGATGGAGTCACACTCTCCTCCAAGGACTGTGTTCGCAGTCTGGGGGTACTCCTTGATTCGTCGCTTCACATGGCTAGTCAGGTGAATGCGGCGGTCAGGAGTGCCTGTTATCAGCCAACTGCGCCCTTACCTGGATATGAGGGACTTGGAAACCATGGTACATGCCCTGGTAACCTCATGTCTGGATTACTGCAATGCACTCTACATGGGGCTACCCTTGTGCCTAACCCGGAAACTTCAATTGGTACAGAACATGTGTCATGGCCAGCCATGAGGAGGATTTGGAGGATGAGGAGGAGGATGGGTCTCCTCCAGAGAAGGAAGAGATACAAGCTCCACCTGGCTCTCATTCTGCTCTGCCTGAGCCAAGCCCTGTTCTCCCAGCCCCAGAGCAGCCAGGTCCTAGTGCTACTCCTATGGAGGCTCAGCTGCCTAGTGGAGAGAATCAGGAAGATACAGCAGGGCCAGTACCTTCCTTTAGGCAGAGGAGAGCTGAGAGTGCTGGTGTTTGCAGGTCCATGAGGCTGGCTGAAAAGCAGCTACTCAACAAGCCTCAGCTGGCGCTGAGGTAGGATTTAGCTATTTAAACATCTGCAAAAGGCTTCCTCAGTGTCAAGACTTATTGCAGTTTCCTTGTGAGACTAGGGTTGGTGTGGCTCCTTGTTTCTTGCTTTGTGCCTCTTGCTTCTTGCCTTGTGGAACCCTGTTGCCTTGACCTCGGACCGGACTGGACTTCTGTTGATTGCTGCCTACCCTGACCTTAGACCGACTAACTTCAAATTCTGGACTCTGCTTTCTTTGTGCTTCAACTACAGGAAAGTTTGTAGCTGGCTCTGCTGTTTGTTGCTCATCCTTACCATCCCTAGCAGCAGTTGTTGGAACTGAGGCTGGCTGTAGTCCAGGACAACATGGCAGCCAGTTTGATCACAGGATCATCTAGGAGGGAGCACATAACACCGGTGCTTAAATCCCTCCACTGGCTGCCAATTAGTTTTCGAGCGCGGTACAAGGTGTTGGTTTTGACCTTTAAAGCCCTACATGGCTTGGGTCCATCTTACCTTAGGGACCGCCTCTGCCCGTATGATCCCCCCGCGCCCTTCGGTCCTCTGGGAGGAGTCTGTTACAGCCAATAAAAACTAAGCTGTCTCAGACCTCCCAGAGGGCCTTCTCTGTGACTGCTCCCAGGCTGTGGAATGACCTGCTGGACGAGATCTGTCTCATTACTATGCTCACTGCCTTTAAAAAGGCAATAAAGACAGATCTCTTCCGGCAGGCTTTCCCGGAATAGTATCTGCTTTAGGGAGATATGATTTCAGCTTTTATCAATATTATGTTCCCCCTGTAGTTTGTTTTTATTGTACTGTTTTTAATGGATAGTGTATCTTAATCTTTCTAGTTTAATCCTGTTTTAAGGGGTTTGGGAGGGTAGGATTAGGGGATAAGGGAATGTTTTAATTCGTTGTTTGTTTTAATGTTGTAACCTGCCTTGATTGTTGAGCAGAGGGGTGGGCTATAAATAAAAATTATTATTATTATTATTATTATTATTATTAGATCGAATCTCTTTTCCTGTAGCTTTGATCCATTGTTCAAGGTCCTATTTGCTGGAGCAGCAGAAAACAAGCTTGCTTCATCCTCATTATGACATCCCTTGTAGTCTTGTTAAGCCAGGTGTCCCCCATCTTATATTTATGCATTTCATTTTTTTTCTGCCTAAGTGCAGTACCTTACATTTCTCCCAACTGAAGTACATTTTGATAGT
This sequence comes from Phrynosoma blainvillii, assembly GCA_026167975.1. Classification (NCBI taxonomy): domain Eukaryota; kingdom Metazoa; phylum Chordata; class Lepidosauria; order Squamata; family Phrynosomatidae; genus Phrynosoma; species Phrynosoma blainvillii. The sequence goes on from JANUYF010000003.1 coordinate 274,058,427, forward strand.
TTTGGCCCAGCTTTCTAATCTATTAAGATCATTTTGAATTTTGATCCTCTCCTCTGGGGTATTAACTGATCCTTCTAATTTGGTGTCATCTGCAAATCTGATAAGTATGCCTTCTACGCTTTCGTCCAAGTCATTGATAAAGATATTGAATAGAACTGGGCCTAGGACAGAACCCTGTATCACTCCAGTGGTCACCTCTTTCCAAGATGAAGAGGGTTTGGTCAGTCAGCCAATTACTAATCCATTTAACAGTGCATTGTCTAGCCCACATTTTACTAGCTTGTTTGCAAGAGTATCATGGGGGACCTTGTGGAAGGGCTTACTAAAATCAAGATATGATAAGACATGTACTATGTCTACAGCATTCCCTTCCTCTACCAAGCTGGTAATTTTATAAAAAAAGAAAAAAAGAAATCAGAGTCTGGCATGACTTGTTATTCACAAACTCATGTTGACTTTTTGTGATTATAGCATTCACTTCTAAATATTTTACCATGCCACATTTTACTATTTTGTTTGCAAGAATATCATGGGGGACTTTGTCAAAAGCCTTACTAAAATCAAGATATGATAAGTCTGCCATATTCTCTTCATCTAGCAAGCTGGTAATTTTATCAAAAAAAAAAAAAAAAAGGAATCAGATTAATGTAGTATGACTTGTTTTTGAGAAACCCATGTTGACTTTTTGTAATTATGGCATTCCCTTCTAAATGTTCACAGACTCTCTGTTTAATGAACTGTTCTAGAATCTTTCCTGGTATTGATGTCAGGCTAACTAGGTGATAGTTGTTGGGATCCTCTTTTTCCCCTTTTTTTAAAGATGGGGACAACATTTGCCCTCCTCCAGTCTGTTGGGATTTCTCATATTCTCCAAAAAGTTCTCAAAGATTATTGTCAATGGCTGTGAGATTACATTTGCCAGTTCTTTTAATACCCTTGATGTAGTTCATTTGGTCCCAGAGACTTAAATTCATTTAGATCAACCAGATATTCCTATACTACCTGTTTAATTATTCTGTTCTGTGTTTCCCCTATTATGTCCTCTACTCCATTTTCCTCAGGTTGAGCATCCTTTTCTTTTTATGAAAAAGCTGAGGCAAAGAAGGTGTTGAGTAGTTCTGCCTTTTCTCTTTCCCCTTTTAGCATTTCACCATCTTCTCAATGTAGTGGCCCTACCGTTTCCTCCTCCTTCTTTTTGCTATGGACATACCCCCAAAAGCCCTTTTTATTGTTCTTAATCTCTCTAGCAAGCCTGAGTTCATTCTGCGCTTTAGCTTTTCTGACTTTACCCCTACCCCTGCTAGCTATTTGTCTGAATTCCATCTTGGTAAATTCCCCTCTTTTCCATTTCTTATACATCTCCCATTTAAAACTTAGGGCCAGTACAGATGGCCCATTTGAGGCAGCTCTCGGGAACCCTATGGGAGTGGTGGATCAGGGCTGCAACAACCACACACTGCAGCCCTGATCTTTGTTTTGCTACCCCCCAAAAGAATGGCAAAATGTCAATCCTTTTGGGGGCGGCAAAATTTCACCCTTTCAGCTGCTGCAATGCTTTTGTTTTTCTTGCAACCTTATGGTGCCATGTGTGTGCACGTTGCACCAAAAGGAAGTCCTGATGCCACGTGCCATGCCGACAGGTGCATGGCATCAGAATGGCATTGGGGTGGTTGACATGCAGCTCCCCACCCCAACTCCACCCCAGGCCAGCCCTTTGTGCCGCTCTGCATCAGCCCTTTGTTCCATTGAAAGTTCCTTTGTCATCCATCCTGGTTTCTTGAGACACCTCCCATTTTTCATCATCATTAGAACAGTTTGAGATTGTGCCTTCAGTATCTCCCTTTTGAGAAACTCCCATCCATCTTGAACTCCCTTCTCTTTTTAGTATTCCTGACCATAGGATCACCCCCAGTATTTCCCTAAGTTTACTGAAATCAGCTCTCCTAAAGTCTAGAACAGGGGTAGCAACCTTTCCCCTTTAAGGGCCGAGGGACTTCAACTCCCAGAAGCCTCAGCCATGTTTACCAATAGTCCCGTGTTGGCCAATAGCTCCTGGGATTCTGGGAGCTGAAGTCCCTCGGCCCTTAAAGGGGAAAGGTTGCCTACCCCTGGTCTAGAATGTGTGTCTGACTATTCCTGGCTTCTCCTTTCCACTGTCTAACAAACTCCAGGAGAACATGATCACTCCCACCTAAGGATCCCACCACTTGTACCCCATTTACCAAGTCAACCCTGTTGGTTAGGATCAGATCTAAAATAGCTGATCCCCTTGTTGCCTCTTCCACCTCATTGACAATAAAATTGTCTTCCAGGGAAGTGATGAATTTAGCTAAAGTCACCCATCATTACTACATTTCTGAGTGTGTGGTCATCTGTTCTAGAAAGTCTTTATCCAATTCCTCAGTCTGACGTGGGAGTCTGTAGTAGACTCCCACAATAACATCCCTGTTGTTTCCCCCAATTTTAATATCTAGATGTTCTGGATTAAAATCAATTGAAATCTTGGACAAACTCAGCATGCCACCACTGTTCTTCAGCATATCCCATAACTACCAATAAAACCATTGACCAAGAACTAATTTGTGCATGTGGTCATATTATCACAGATACAATGGCGTGGGTGGAATTTAATGACTGGCCTTTTGACATATCTTGCTTCCCCCACCCCCCAGAGTTTCCATCTAGTAAATGATGACCTTCTAGAGTTGAGAATTTGCAATTCTCCAAATATTATTGGGCTGAAACTCCAACCATTCTTCACCACTGGCTATGATAACTAGGGTATTTCTCCAGACTCCATTCTTCTGAAGTTATTTCTGCATACTTTATTCTATAATAACGAATGCCTAGGCCTGTAGAATATCGTTGTGCAGAAAAATGATATCCAAAATAACTAGTACATTTTGTTTTATATTTTAGATCTTATGGAGTTTTACCAATAAGATCTGCAAAATCTGCAAATATATGGTTCATGTCTGCTATAAAGGATCATGATATTCTAATCCAAAAGTAGTTCATGGCCCTCTAGAGGTAATGTATCTTTAGTGAATGAAGGAAACAAGCTAAACACAGGGTGTGGGTGGGTGTGTCTGATTGCACTATCCTTTTCCTATCCCATGGAGGCTGCAATCTAGCCTACCTGCAGCTGTTCAATTTGTGTCTCTGAATTGTGACAGTGGAGTGATGATAAGAGAAAAACAAAACAAAACTGTTTCCTATAAAATATGGTCTTTGTTCCTTGCATATCTTATTTAAATGAAGGCAGGGGCCCAGAGGGCCATGACATTTGATTTTGGTTCCTCTGGACCATGCACACATGGTCATAGCTGAAATTTTAGGTGACTGGAAGTGACAGGGAAACCTCAACCCCTAAATCATTAAAAAAGAGAGTATTTACACTTTGCATGTTTTTTTTTTCCATTCAAAAATGTGGAGGGTATTGAAAATATGCCAGGGCCTGGGGGGGGGGGTTGTCTGGCGATAGCAAAAGCTACACAGCAGCTCCCAAAGGGTAATTTGTGGCCCACATAATTTAGCAGCATGGCAACAGTGATTATCCAAAAATCACCTGGGGCACATGACAGCTCATAGGCAGTATGTGACTCACTCCTAAAACAGAGAAATTTTGGGTTTGGCATTGCAAAAAAAAAAAAAAAAAAAAAAAAGAACAGAAAAGAAAAGGTGTATTTAGATTATGAAAGCTAGCCCATAATTAGGTGCCTGCATGGTACCAATTTATTTTTAGTCAAATCTCAAGTACACATGTTCCTCCCCATTTATGGACTTGTAATCTGCAGTCTCAGTCCTTCATGTGTGGCAAGTGGGGAGGGACAAAATGGAATGTGCAACCAGGGGTTGCATGCAACAGCATGCACCACTATTGAAATCAATGGGACTCAGATATTTGCTATTTTCCCAATTTGTGTGTGGTTTTGTTTGTTTTTTCCCAGATCAGATCCCGCACAAATCGGGAGAGACAACTGTAGAAGATTATTCCAATGCACCCAACAATTCTGTAATAACTCATAGGATGCATCTACACTGTAGAAATAATGCAGTTTGACACCACTTTGTCAAAGTATTGTGGTGCCATCCTATGGAATCCTGGACTTAGTAGTTTTGCAATTTCTTTAGCATTCTTTGCCAAAGTGTGCTGGAGCCTCAGCAAACTACAAATACCAGGATTGTGTAAAATGGACCCATGATAGTTAAAGTCATGTCAAACTATGTTATTTCTGCAGTGTAGATTGGCTCATATTCTTTTCAAATTTGTATAGCAAAACTTCTTCTTTAAACCACTTATTTTAAAATGCTGAATGCATTTTAAGATATGTTACAAAGAGTTCAATGTTCTTTCTGGGACAAATTAACCCAACGACAGTATAAAGGTTTCCGTTTTCTCCAGATTTTTCATAATTTGTCATCCAAATACTTCAGGTAAAGGTGCTGTGTGAAACTAATTAAACTATGTACCTGGAATTGTGTCAGAATAAAATCTCACACCAACATTTCATGTATAGACACTAAGGGGGGTTGCAGACTGCCAGAAATAGTGCAAATTGAGTCCACTTTTAGGGTTAGGGTTAGTGTTAGGGAATCATGGGAACTGTATTTTATTGTGGCACCAGAGCTCTCTGACAGAGAAGGCTCAATGTCTCAGAAAAAAAACAAAAACAATTCCCATGATTCTTTAGCACTAACCCTAACCCTAAAAGTGGGCTCAATTTGCACTATTTCTGGCAGTCTGCAACCCCCCTAACACACTACAAATCGTCACAACATATTGACTCATGCATAAATGGTATACACACAGACACACTTACCAATATGTATACACAAATTGTGGCACACCTATTGTGCTGTTCTCATACTCCATCAGCAGACAAAGTGTAGGTTCAGAAGCCAAAGGAGCAAGCAATATCTGATAACCAAACAATCCAAGGTCAGGTGCTGTATATCTTAAGCAAAGTCCAGGGGCAGGCTAATAGACAAACAGTTTAACACCATCAAGGAAACCATAACCCTGAGTTTGTAAAATGCAGGTTTGTCAATTACTGTGACTCATGGAAGTCTCACATTTGTATGGTCACCATAATTCAAAGTCAACATGTTAGCAAAATAACAAAATTAATATAATGTGTCTATTCTAGTGAACAAAGCTGGGACTTGGGTCCACTTCTTCGCCTAGAGGGCAATCTAGGTCGTTGTCCTCCTCCTCCTCTTGTTGCTGTTGTTGTTATCCTGCTTTTTCCTCAAAAGTGAGTGTCAAAGTGACTTACAATTTTTAAAAATCAGTTTTTGTATTAAACACATACAAAAATGATTTTTAAAATAGAATTAAACTATTACAGTATTAAAACAGTATTAAAACACATCACTCATTAAAAGAACAAAAGAGTTTTGAAAAGATGAAAGCACTTAGGTCCAAGATAATGGTGTATTTGGAACTAACTACAGCATGAAATATCATTAATTTCCTTCCATGAAGTTACTCTGCTTGCTAAGTTTTCTATTTATTATTGTTGTTCTTGTTGTTAGTAAAAATCCAATGCACTTTTAACATAGTGCAAATATTGCCAAAGTTGTTTTGTAGGATGACACAGTGCTGCAACTAATTTTCAACAAAGTCTTCTGCTTTGAGCTCTCTCTTCATACAAGGATTGATTAGCTCCACACCTACAAAATCAAAAGTGAGAAAGAGGGGCTGTGTATGTGCTTGCTAACTGATTAGCTGTACTAAGAACTGCAATTACATGACCCATGTGAAAGCCTAACTGCTGGCAAAACTATTTTTACTCTAGCAAAGTGCTCCAGCAGGACCCTGGCCATTATCATTATCATATTTGGCAACAATTATTATCCTTATCATATTCCCAGAAAGCTCTCTCTCTCTCTCTCTGTTTTTTTTTTAAATGATTATATCTGCTTGCTGTTTCTAAATATGTTCTACATGAACCTACATATGTCAACCTGACTGAACTCTGAATGTTACTAATTTTCTGCCTTTACCACAGTCTTAATGATTTTAGTATCTCCTCACTGTGTCTGGAAAATAGTCAGATCAATCCATTCAAATCATTCATTAATTATTAGCAAAGTATACTTAAGACATAGAAGAAGCTATTTGTCATTTTTCTCATATAAGGGTTTTATTAAATGTTACAGTTTGCTGACACAGCTATAGTAATGAACATTTAGTTAACTTCTAGTTAGCAAACAAGTGTTTTGTAGATTTTGTCCATGTTTATAACAGCTTGATGATTATTAAGTAGATTTTTGACACAAATTTGTTATCTTTTATGAGTTTCAAGAATCAAGGAGTTAAGTTGATTTTCAGAATTTCTGCCTTGTCCAGAACGTTACTCAACATGCTGGGTAGATTTGGAAAGGCATCTGGTTTAAGAGTCAATAAGGAAAAAACTTCAATGTTATTAATGAATCTCACCAAAGAAGAGAGAAAGATATTAAAGGAGAAAACCAACTTTCAGGAAGCAAAAATGGTTAAATATTTAGGTATAAATTTTACAACTAAAAACTCTGATTTGTATAAAAATAATTATGAGAAAAAATGGGCTGAAATTAGGAATGACCTGAAGAGATGCCAAAATATGAATATATCTTGGATGGGCAGGATTGCCACAATTAAAATGAATGTTCTTCCAAAGATGATTTACTTATTTCGAAATGTTCACATTTTACTAAAGGATTTACCATTCATTCAATGGAATTGGGACTTATCCAAATTTATATGGGCAGGTTGGAAACCCAGGGTCGAAATGAAGTATTTACAAGGTATGATTGAAAGAGGCGGATTAGGCTTACCAAATCTTAAAATCTATTTTTATGCTTGCTCCCTATTCTGGTTATTAGATTGGATTGAACTAAAAAATGAAAGAAATTTGAAACTCGAGGGCTTTGACAATATCTATGGGTGGCATAGCTACCTACTTTATGATAAAATTAAATGTCACAGAAATTTTAATGATCATTATCTAAAATGCTCTCTATTAAGAGTCTGGTTGAAAATCAAACAAAAATGGTTTGACATGTTGCCTAAATGGACCGCGATTGGGTAAGTTATCTCTAAAGAGAGTAAATTGAGTAACAATAAGTGGTTAACTTATAATGAGTTGATAGCGAGTGAGGGACCAAATATGTCAATTAAAAATCAAGAACAATTGAATTTAGAAGGATTTCGTTGCAATTGGTTCACTTATAGACAGACAAGAGAACGTTTTCTAATGGATAAAAAAAAACACAGATCAGTTGGAACTTTGAATAAAGAATCTGATGATATTACGGCATCACAAGATAAACATAAAATAGCCAAATTTTATAAAATGTTGTTAATAATTGAATTGGAACAAGAACGGATTAAACCATCAATGATTAATTGGGCCCAAGACTTTGGAGGTAGTATAAACTTAGATCAATGGGAAAATTTTTGGACCAAAAGACTTAAATATACATTAAATTCTAATATTAAGGAGAATTTTTATAAGATACAGTATCGTTGGCATTTGACACCACTTAAATTTGCTAGGATGAATAAAACCCGATGAAATATATGTTGGAAGTGTGAGAAAAGGGTGGGATCCCTATACCACCTTTGGTGGAAATGTAAGAAGACGAAGATATTTTGGTTGATTATAAAAAAAAATACCATGAACGCAATGCTAAAAATTAATTTGAGTTTTGACCCTCAGACATTCCTCCTGGGCATAATCATGGATGAAGATCTTGAGAAAAAATATGGGAAAACAATTTTTTACCTTATATCTACCGCAAGGCTAACATCCGCATCCAAATAGAAGAATAAAGACACCCCAACTATCCAAGAGTGGTTTAAGAAAGTACTGGAAATAATAGAGATGGATAGATTAACTGGTTTAATCAGAGGCTCCAGTTACGATTCCTTCAAACAAGACTGGGGAATTGTTATTAAATACTGGAGTCAGATAGGGGAGTTAGAGTGTATCAAGGCTTTTATTTAACGGAATCTAAGATTGAGTTAGGTTCGTACATTGTAGAAGAATCTTAGAAATAATATACAACTTTTAGAGTATAGTTAATTTTGTCTTTATTTACTTAAATACATCCCCATCCTAGCATGTCTATTTAACTATCTCTACACTGGCATTAGGTTGGGCATTAGCTAACAAGCATAATCAAGAATTATATATCTTGCCACATGTAGGAGTTCTTGTTATCATCAATTACTTAGGAGAAAAGATGGACCATTTAGCCAATCAGGTGGAAAATCTACACTCTGTTCTGTCATCCAATAAAAAGAGGGATCTAAGGGAATGGAGGAGGTTTTTTTTATTGTTCTTTTGTCATGGACAGATCACTCTGTCCATGTGTGGAACATAAAACCTTTCCAGGGGTGGGGGACCCATTAAGATGGTCCAATCCAGGAGATTTATGGATCCAGATGTATTCCTGGTGGCTCTTAGGGAATTTCCTGCTGCCTTGATCTCTGAAATGGAGAAATGACCAGGGCAATTGACACAATCACACCTAAGCATCTCATGGAGTAGAGTGGAACTAAACCGGCTCCCTAGTTTTCTAAGGAGTTGACATCAATGAAAAAAACAAGATGGAGACTAGAACGATGGCAGAAAACTCAGAGTAAATTTGACCAAAAACAGGCTAAAATCAACCTGAAGACATATGGTAAAACAATAAAGGCAGCAAAAAAAGGCTTTTTTGACTAAGGGTCGATGCAGACGGCCCATTTGGGGCAGCAGAGAGCTGCCCCTGCAAGCGGTGGATCGGGGCCGCAGCAACCACATGTCACGGCCCCGTTCCTCCCCTTTGCCACCCCATGAGCCAGCACCACTGCACTGAAAGGGCATCCTGATGCCGTGTGCCATGCGTAAGGCCATGTGGCATCAGGACAGCATCAGGGTGGGGTTGGGACAGCTGGCGTGAGGCTGCTCCATCCCAGCTTCACCCCCAGGCCAGCCCTTTGGGCCGGTTTCCAATGGCCCTAAGACTATTGTAGCTGCACAGAACCATTTAGCTGACCTGTTTTGAGTGGTCAGGAATCTGTTACAATCTGGTCTTGAGAAGAATGTGAGCCACTCAACAGCTCGCTGTGAAGAATTTGCCCACCATTTTGCTGATAAAATTGCTTGGATTCGCTCTGACTTAGGGCCTTTACAGACTACCAGAAATAATGAACTTGAGTCCACTTTAACTGCCCTGGCTCAGTGCTTGGGAATCATGGGAACTGTCATTTTTTTCCGAGACATTGGGCCTCGCTGTCAGAGAGCTCTGGTGCCACAATAAACTACAGTTCCCATGATTTCCTAGCACTGAGTCAAGGCAGTTAAAGTGGACTCAAGCTGCATTATTTCTGGCAGTCTGTAAAGGCCCTTAGACACCAGAATTAATACATTTTCAGTGGATGTAACCTTGGCTCCTGCTGGTCCAGTATTGATGGATATTTTTCAATTGGTGCAGCCTGAGGATGTGAATAGGATCCTTGGAGAGGTGAGAGCCAACACGTGTGTACAAGATCCTTGCCCTTCCTGGCAAATTAAATAGGCCAGAGGAAGACTGATGGAGTGGGTAAGAGAAGTGATTAATGCCTCTTTACAGCAAGGCAGGAGCCCAACATGTCTGAAGGAGGCTGTGGTAAGACCTCTTTTGAACAAAACCTTCCCTGGATCCTACTGCATTAGATAATTACAGGCCAGTTTCCAACTTTCCATTTTTGGACAAGGTGCTGAAGCATGTAGTGACTTCTCAATTCCAGGGGTTCATGGATGAGACAGATTATCTAGATCCATGTCAATCTGGTTTCAGGTCTAGCTATGGGACAGAAACTGCTTTGGTCATCTTGATGTATGACCAATGCAGGGATCTGGACAGGGAAGTGTGTCCCTGTTGGTTCTACTGGACCTCTCAGTGGCTTTTTATACCATTAACCATGGTATCCTTCTGAGTCACCTTTCTGGGATGGGCTTGGAAATACTGTTTTATAATGGCTCAATTCTTTCTTGGAGCGACATTCTCAGATGATGGTGCTGGGGGAACTCTGTTCGACTCCTTGACCATTAGCTCATGGAGTCCCTCAGAGTTCAGTTCTGTCCCCTATGCTTTTTAACACCTGCATGATGTTAAGAGTGGTTGATAAGAGAGATTGTCTGGAGTTTTAGAGTAAGGTGGCACCTGTATGCTGATAATACCCAGCTCTATCACTCCTTTCCACCTAATTCCAAGGAAGCTGTTCCTGTCCTAAACTGGTGTTTGGCCACTGTAATGGACTGGATGGGGGCAAACAAATTGAAGCTTAATCCAGACAAGACAGAGGTGTTCCTGATCAGCCAAGAGACAGATTGGAGAACAGAGATCCAGCCTGTGTTAGATGGGGTTACACTCCCCCTGAAAACTCAGGTTTGTAGTTTGGGGATACTTCTGGATTCAGTGCTGAGCCTGGAAGCCCAAGGTTTGGTGGTGATCAGGAGTGTATTTGCACAGTCAAAGCTAGTGTGCCAACTGTGACCATTCCTGGAGAAATCAAATCTGGCCACACTGGTACATGTCTTGGTTACTTCCCGTTTGAATTACTGTAATGCACTCTGTGTAGGGTTGCCTTTGAAAAGTGCTCAGAAAGTTCAGCTGGCCCAAAGAGCTGAAACCAGGTTGTTAATTGGAGCTGTCGCAACAAGGGAATATACAACTCCCTTGTTGCGACAGCTCCATTGGCTGCCAATCCATTTCCGGGCACAATTCAAAGTGCTGGTTTTGACCTATCAACTCCTTGCTAGAAACAAAGAATATATTTCCTTGGAATCCAACATGACTCTTTCCTTTGTGAAGTCTCAGGCTCCTATGCAGGTAGAGAACACTGAATTTCTCAAGAAGTCTTCATGTTTTGCATCAGGAAAACTTTAGAGACATGCTGGATTCCAAGGGAACATCTTCGTTGGATTGCAAATGGATATTAAATTTCCTTGGGTTGCAAAATTTTCCACTGACTGCATGGCCAAAGGGGGAGGAGCCAGCCTGCCCCTAACATATGAACTGAGATCAGAAACAGAAAATGCAGGCCCAAGACAAACATCTTCATTTTTTTCTCCTGTTTACCTTATGAAGAAGCCAGTGTAACTTTGAAAACTTGCAACATGTAATTGTGCATTTTTGTTGGTCCAATAAAGGTATCATTGTTTGGATGTTATTGGATTTGCTATATGGCCAACACAGCTACCCCTAGATGTTTTTTGAATTTTTGTTTGAATTTGCTAAATGGCCAACACAGCTACCCCTGAATGTTTTCTATATGAATGTCAATAAGACTTTAAAACAGGGGTAGGCAACCTTTCCCCTTTAAGGGCTGAGGGACTTCAGCTCCCAGAAGCCTCAGCCATGTTGGCCAATAGTCCCATGTTGGCCAATAGCTCCTGGGATTCTGGGAGCTGAAGTCCCTCAGCCCTTAAAGGGGAAAGGTTGCCTATCCCTGCTTTAAAAGTTTAAGACTACAGTACTATGTTTGCATAAGTTTTACTTTATTGTAACACATTGTCATTCCTGCCTAATTCCCCTGCTAACAGGTGGCAATCTTATCAACCATAATAGACATATATTCTCCTCCTTTGTGGGAATTAATAGCAAGCCATTTGATGCTCTGAAAATTGTAGCCTTGATGTTGGAGACTTCTATATTTGAAATGTAAGTACTGTGTGTGTGCAATTGTTATTGTAACTATTTATTATGTTTATACTATTAATGTGAGTGCACATGTTTCCATGTTTCTATCTTGACAAGACCATAGCTGATGAAATTACTGATGAAATGGAGCTATAATCCCAGAGTCTCATATCCTGCCTACTACTACTCCCTGTCCATGAATTAGCCCAGGGGTAGGCAACCTTTCCCCTTTAAGGGCCGAGGGACTTCAGCTCCCAGAAGTCTCAGCCATGTTGGCCAATAGTCCCATATTGGCCAATAGCTCCTGGGATTCTGGGAGCTGAAGTCCCCCCGGCCCTTAAAGGGGAAAGGTTGCCTACCCCTGACACTTTGTTTATTGTCCGTGTGGGATATCCAGCAAGCAAGAATTTGGAAGCTTGACAACAAAGGGGAATTAAGATCTGCTTAAAAATAGAAGGACTACCCAGGACAGCTTCACATTGTATTTTCTGCTGGACATGTCCTACTAATTGTTTGCAAGTTGCCTTGTTACACATAATTCTTGTTGGTTTTTAACCATATACCTACCTAATTTGTTTCTTATCATAGAGCCTTTACTTACAACATACTTACTTTACATTCATTCAACCAGGGGAGAAGCATTCTTCTTGAATTGGAGTGCCCAGAACTATACACAATATTCCAGATGAGGTATAACTAAAGCAGAATAGAACGACACTATTATTTCCCTCAGTCTCAGCACTATACTCCTATTGATGCAGCCTAGAATAGCAATTGTCTTTTTTAGCTGCCAGATCACAATGTTGCTTCATGTTCAGATTGTGGTTTACTAACATTCCAAGATCACTTTAACATGTACTGTTGTTTCACATGTGACTCTGGAGATCAGGGTTTGATTCTCAGCTCAGTTATGAAGCCCACAGGGTGCCCTTGGGCAAATCATACCCTCTGAACTTCAGAAGAAAGCAATGGCAAATCTCTTCTGAACAAATTTTGACAAAAAACAAAACAAAAACATGATAGATTTGCCTTAGGCTTGCTATTAGTTGGAAACAACTTGGAAGGCACAGAAAAGCAACAACAAAGTATAGTAAAATGGAAGCCTTTTTGTACTCCTTCTTGATTAGAATTGGAGCAATCAGATTAAATGCCACTGTGCTGAAATCTAGTAAGGTAAGAAGATTCACAAATTGTTCCTTAGTATGCTCAGAACATTAATAATAATAATAATAATAATAATAATAATAATAATAATAGCTTCTGCTTAATTGTGAGATTATAGTAGTAGTTGTTGTCATTGTTATTCAGTGATGCAGGGGAAATGGGAAAATATTGTTTTTAAACTTAATTTGGCATAATTAGCTAAGCATATAATTTGGTTTCAGAAGCAGTGTTGGGGCCTGTGTATAAGACTGTGTTTTTCTTCCCATGTAAACATGGTGAGATGTGCTGTGCTCTGGACCAGGAAGAGGACTAATAATAATAATAATAATAACAATAAATCACAAACATCTGAAACCAGAAACAATCAGGGGATGAAAGGCTTGTCTGTGTGGATATGTAGTAAGATAAATGTCTTAGAAGATTATCACACTACAAAATAATGTGACTTATCCCTGATGGGATACAGTCACGTTTCGAATTATGCAGTCTGAAACTGGATTATTTCTGCAGTGTGTTTTGGACTAAGGATGACAAAAAAAAATGCCTAGTATGGATGACCATTTGGGTAAAAGCATGAATCTTTGAAATCATTTCCCAGATGACCAGAGGCCCTCAGAAGCAGTTGCGGAGGAGACAGAGGCGGCGGCGGCTCCCTCTTACACCCCGCCCTCCAGCTTCACCATCAGCTGTGAGCCCTCCAGCCAGCCTTTAACACCGGCTGAGAGCCGTCCGACCAGGAGGCCCTCAGAAGCAGTTGCGGAGGAGACAGAGGCGGCGGCGGCTCCCTCCTACACCCCGCCCTCCAGCTTCACCATCAGCTGTGAGCCCTCCAGCCAGCCTTTAACACCGGCTGAGAGCTGTCCGACCAGGAGGCCCTCAGAAGCAGTTGCGGAGGAGACAGAGGCGGCGGCGGCTTCCTCCTATACGCGCGCTCCGGAGGCTGCAGAGGACTGTCTCCCTCTCTTGCAGCCAGGAACACAGCTGAGCGACTTGCGCCGCCCGCCCCCCGTGGCTATTAGGGACTAACACCTTCCCTACTAATCCACCGGTGGCGAGTATGCAGTTGGAAAAACCGGGAAGAGTTAAAACCATCCCCTAGCAACATCTTCCCTAGTAACTATGTAATTTGTATTTTAATTGTATCATGTATTTAAACTGTATAGGGTTTTTATATTGTAGATTTAATTATTGTCTTTAATTGGTTTGACTTGTTTTGAGGGGTGGGGTGGGTGGGGGTGGAAGGAAGGGTGGGTTTTGATTGATGTTATTTATTTGCTTTGATGTTATTTCTTTTGTTGTTCTGATTTTGTACTTGTTGATATTGTTTAATTTGTTAAATATATTGTTGTTAATCTGTTGTAATATATTGTTGTTCACCGCCTCGATTGGCTTGCCAGAGGGGCGGTATATAAATAAACCGTATTATTATTATTATTATTATTATTATTATTATTATGACCATGAGGCAAGAGAAAAGATCAAAGAGAGACAAGATAGGCAGGTGTTTGCTGCACCTCTGGACCCTTGGTTGAGGCTGGACCATGCAGTTTAGACTCCTAGCTTTCCTAGAGCACGGGGAGGATTGTATGCGAGGAGGCGGTCCCTGAGATAGCTTGGACCCAAGCCATTTAGGACTTTAAGGGTGATAACCAACACCTTGTACTGGGCCCAGAAGCTGATAGGCAGTCAGTGGAGGGACCTCAAAACCAGAGTAATGTGGTCCCTCCTAGATGTTCCTGAGACAAGCCTGGCTGCCATATTTTGTACCAGCTGTAATTTGTGAACCAAGCACAAGGGTAGCCCCATGTAGAGTGCATTACAGAAATCAAGGCGTGAGGTTACCAGCATGTGCACAACAGTCTCGAGGTCCCTTGCTTCCAGAAAAGGGCACAGCTGGCGTATTAGCCGAAGCTGATAACAGGCGCTCCTGACTGTCGCATTTACCTGATTTGTCATCAGGAGTGACGAGTCAAGGAGCACCCCTAGACTGTGAACACAGTCACTGGAGAAGAGTGTGGCCCCATCTAGGACTGGAGGTTGTAACCAGATTCTTGGTTTCAGGGCCACTACCGTGAGCACCTCCGTTTTGTCCGGATTCAGTTTCAATCTGTTTTTCCTCATCCAGCCCATTACTGCCCGAAGACATTCATTGAGAGAGGAGATGCCATTAGAATTCGAGGCTGATGAACAAGACACGGAGAAATAGATTTGGGTGTCATCAGCGTACTGTCATCAGATGGCTTATGTTTATTTTTATGATCATGGCTGAATATGTCCTAGACTATTCTGTAATTTTGTAACTTCTACTAAATATGGCTGAAAGAGGAGCGTCTTTCATGTAAGAGATATCTTTTTGCAATTCAGATTACTGTTTAGAATAAAGCTTCCTTTACAGGTTTCCACTCTTTCAAACTCTTTCATATTCCTGCTTGGTCTCATCCCCCACATGAGTGGTGGGAGGGCAGGTCTCTACAGTGTCAGAGGTGGGAAAGCACAGGTTAAGTTCCCTCAGTAATTTCCCACTAAGGAGCCATTCACACTACATTATAAACCACTTTGCAAACTGGTTTAAAAGTGGGTAGTTCACACAGGTGCTGTGTTTTGCACACTCAAATAGAGGTGGAACTGGGGCAAATCCCCCTCATTGTGAGTTTTCTGATATCAATCCCCCCCATCTTTTGGGGAAAAAAAGGGGGGTTGTAATGGTGCTGCCAATGTGAACCTGCTCCTCAATCCTATTCAGGGCTTCCTGGAGGGAGGAATTAATGGCCATAAGGTGGGCAGAGGGGTGGAACATGCCTATCACTTCTCACATGGAATGCATGGCAACTGCCATGTTTGCGCTCGTGCCTTGTTGCTAGCTCTGATGATTTCAAATAAGAAACCACTCAGCTATTTCCCTTTTTCCTTCTCCCCCCCCCCCCAAACGATGCCATAGCCCAGATGTTCAGACATTGCCCAAGCTGGTGAAGGAAGGTCTTTGGGTTTGTTTGTTTTTAATTTTTATTATTTTTATTTGACAGAAAGTTCAAAGCTTTGCATTTCCCTGGCTTCAACCCATGGTGATTTCATTTTGTAGTCTGAGGCTGGCAGGGGGGATCCCCCTAAGGAGAAGCTCTCATGGGAGTTTCATGGCAAGGGGTCTTGGGAGGAGGGGTTCACCCAAACAGTGTAACATAGATGTCATAGAATCATAGAATTATAGATTTGGAAGAGACCACAAGGGCCATCCAGTCCAACCCCCCTGCCATGCAGGAATTAAAGCATCCCCAACAGATAGCCATCCAGCCTCTGCTTAAAGACCTCCAAGGAAGAAGACTCCACCACATTCTGAGGGAGTGCGTTCCACTGTCGAATAGCCCTTACTGTCAGGAAGTTCCTCCTAATGTTGAGGTGGAATCTCTTTTCCTAGAGTGGCTCACAACAATTTAAAACATCATACAATGTTAAAATACCATCCAAATCCCACAGCCCCCCCCCACCCCTTAGAAAGGAATTAAACAATTTTTACATTAAAACAATGATACAAACACATAATTAAAATAAACCATAATCAAACAAACAATAATAGGCAGGGCAGCATTTAAACCAGATATAGGAGGGATAAAATATTTATCATCATTAGATTGACAGAACAAAAAAAAATCCTAAAGATGATTGAATGGAACAATAAGGAGGCTCCATTTTTAATCAGTACTTTGGTCAGTGTGAACGTGACAGGATTAAATTGCACCAGAATGATTTGATCGGTATAAACATAGTGTGAACTTCTATTTGGGTCAGATTCGGTATAGCATCAATGAATCTGCCTGGCTCTACCCATCACAAAAACACAAGTGTGAATGGAGCCATTCCTAGTAAAAAGGGATAAAAATAAATGAGTGATGGCAATTAGTCTAGATAGTTTCAAAGGGTCTCAGCCTACTCAGCAGAAGCAAGGAAGGGACTGAAGAATCATGACACAGATATAAGCTACTTTCCTGTGGCTAATTACTTTGGTGGAAGAAATCTAAATATAAAGTAATAGCATAAAAACTCAATTTAGAAACAAATTATTTGTGCTGTTTGGACTGTAGCTCAAGATGGCAACAACATTATAGTCTCATGTTGTTAATGACAAATGATTAGTATTTAAAATATGGTTGTAGACCCAGCGTAATGCAGTCTTTCTTGATAGTAAAGAAGCCTCATGTGCATGTTGCCTAATATTGATGGAATTTTGGCATAGAATTACCAATCAGCAAAGAAAGTTTTTATGAAAGTCTTAAGAAGAGGAAGAAGAAACCCACCTTGCACTCTTTTCAACCAGGAGTTACAGGAAATAAACCAGAAGATGACAAAAGAGCAAGCCAGCAGAAAGAAGAAGAATGTGTTGGTTTGGACAATGATAAATGGAATCTTTCCTCATTCTTTCCTTGTTGAAAAGCAGTAGATAGCCTTCCATAACAACTTGTGTTGTCTTTCTGGCAGCTGAACATGAGGTTCTGTAATAGCAGGGAGCAAGCCACTTAGCAAAAGAGATGCAGAAAGGCCAATCGTACCTGGCACATTTTCCCATATACTTATCACATCAAAATGCAAAATGTCCACACACAAAATGAATGAGCAATAAATGCTATTCATTTCATGGTATCCAATGAATTACAGATCTGCCAGTCCTTCCTGCTTAGTAGTTAGCTTTTGTATCTAATTACTGCTTTCAGATGCAGTAGTCCATACCAGATAGTTGCTTTTAAAAACTAAATGTTCATATTCACAGAGATTTCTGCCCTCCTGGTCTCTGTAATACTGATGCATCAATTGTCCACAAGGTACACTTGTGAAAAGCAACCTGTGATTACCTAAGAATGGATAGAAATGGTGGTGGTGGTAGGTCTATTTGAGTGATTTAGTCCATACAAAAATATGAATTAGTGGTAAGGGACAGAGGCAGAAACTGCAAAATTCTCAAAACATTTCAGTGATCTACATGTCCATTTCACAACTGGCAGCATATACAGTTCTGGCAATTCTTATTCAGACATGGAAGTGTGCTGGTGACTTTAAATTGTTAAGTGGTTGCATACTCCTCCTGCTTGCAAAATCCAGATGACTGATTATGGCACATGGGAGAGAAATGAGGAACAAAACTCAGTAGTTTGGGACAATAAACTTTAAGAGAGATTTATAACTGACGACTCTCACATATTACATCAAATTACTGTTGTAAGATAAAAAAATACACAGTGCAGTTGCACTGCTATTAACATGAAATGATGTTCTTAGAATTGAAATTTGCTATGAATTCTTGGTGGGAAAAGATGTAAATTAGTAAGAGCTACATTGGGATTTTGTGTGTCTATATGTGTACTACATTGTGTGCATTAATTTAAAATTGGCACATCATGTGAAAATGTCTTTAACTGCTTTTAAAGATAAACATGGGAAAAGTAAATAAAAAGGATAAAAAGAGTTAATATTTGTTGTTGTTGTTGTTGTTGTGTGCCTTTAAGTCATTTCTGACTTATTGTAACCTTAAGGTACACCAGTCACAGTGTTTTCTGGGGCTGAGTGTGTGCGACTCACCCAAGGTCACCCAATGTAGTCCAATGCTCAAACCACTACACTGGCTACATGGAGTAACTATGGGCCTCTACAGACAGTTATATGAAGTAACTATGGGCTTCTACAGATGACCCATTTGGGACGGCTCTGGGCTGCCCCTGCTAGCAATGGATCGGGATCGCAGCAACCCCATGCTGTGGTCCCAATCCTCCCTTTTGCCACCCCCAAAAGAGCGGCAAAATGCCACTCCTTTTAGGGGTGGCAAAAGGCTGCTCTAAGAGCCAGCACCACAGCTCTTCCATGTCCTTTCGGTGCAGTGTGTCTACATGCTGCACCGGGAGGGCATCCTGACACTGCCCACAGGTGCTGCATGATGGGGTGAGCTCCCGTCACTAGTATCAGCTTCTGCCAACCTAGCAGTTTGAAAGCATGCAAATGCAAGTAGATAAATAGGTACCATGTCAATGGGAAGGTAAACAGTGTTCTGTGCAATCATGCTGGCCACATGATCACAGAGTAGTCTCTGACAATGCTGAGACAATGCTCTTCAGCTTAGTAATGGAGATGGGCACTGTCCTCTATGGTCGGACATGATTTGACAATCTTGTCAATGGGGAATAACTTTACTTTTAAAGTTGACTTATCATTGACCTGAAGGAACACCTCTACCATATGTACTCATGTATAAGTTGAGAAATTTAGGTCAAAATATTGACCCCAAAAACCTGGGTTGACTTATACAGGGGTCAATATGGTATTGACCCAAGCTTCTGCCCAGCTGGGCTGCCTCTGCAAGAGACAGCCCAAATGGGGAGAGGCTAGGAAGGGCAGCTGATCAGCCTGTAGCCTCTCCCCAGCCGGTTCCCTCCCCGAGAAAAAGCCCAGCTGGGGAGAAGCTGGGCAGGGCAGTCACTTGCCCTGTAGCCTCTCTACAACAGGGCATCCTTCCCAGGAGAAAACCCAGCTGGGGAGAAGCTAGGCAACTGATTGCTCACCCTGTAACCTCTCCCAAGCCAAGTTCCTCCCCAGGAGAAAGCCCATCTGCAAAGAGGCTGGAAAGGGCAGCAGATTGCCCTGCAGCCTCTCTGTAGCCAGGCTGCTTCCTGAAGCCTGACCCTCAACTTATCCATGGGTCATACCAAAAGCCATAATTTTGGCCACAAATATTTACCTCGACTTATACACAAGGTTGATTTATATATGGTAGTTTGGGATCAACAATAGGATTTAAGCCTCCATTGTATGTTTTGTTTAGGGAATTTCCTGAAGTAAAAAGGCAGAGTTTGCCTATTTGTAAGAGTTTTACTTCAGTGTTATAAGCTTATTATTTTTAAATGAACTTTGTGAGGATTTGAGGAGAGGAAAAAAGGAAATGTACCACAAACACATAAAAATGATTTGAGGTTTCGGGAATGGCAAACCTTAGTTCTCCCCCATTCCACACTTCTTATCTTAAAAAAATAAAAAAAATAAAAAAAAAAAAGCCTGACCATCACAGCCTCTTGGCCCTGACTCATGTTCCAAAACACCAATTCAGTTTTATAAATTACCAATTATTTATTCAGCACAAAGAATGTGTCTATATTAAAGCCTGCCAGTATTCTCAATTAGAAAAAAAATCCATAGCTTGTTAAATGGCAGAATATATGAATACATTCTTGAAACAGGTAGGAAAGGTCTTCTTTTCTAACATCTTTTGCTCTTCCAGAAACCTGTTTTGTCAAGTAGAAATGTAATATAGTGACTTTAGTCAGGAACATGGCCTCAAGTGTCTTCTCTCCAGTCCATTAACCAGAAGGGGCAGAGGGGAAAATCATAACAAATGTACATTTCATGCTTTAAAAGTGATAGAGGAAATTTAGTTTTTATGTCTTTGTCTTTGTCTAAGCCCTGAGTATTCTTCCTTTTATCTTGCTATTTTTCCACTTCTTACCTCTCTGTGTAATGAGTAGTCCCTTCTTTCCCTATGTATAAAGTGCCCGCCTGTGCTGCCTAAATGGCTTGAAGTTTAAATCTCACTCTAAAATTATTTTTTCCCTTTTCAAGAATCAGTAGAACAAATAGTTTCCCAAGAGTCCTTTACATTGTTTCTGACCCACTGGTGTTTTGATATCTTTAACGTAAATACCATTTTTCTGTTGACTACTGAGACCTCTTTTGAGATTTGGTGGATTTGGTGGACCAGCATTGCATTTTTCAATTGAAAATTGTCATGGGCTGCCTGAGAGAACATGGCTGATAGATTCTCTCCTCCCAAGAATTCTAAGGCCATTTGTGTTGAAAATGAATTCTGTATTTGTCCCAGTGGACTAGAGCACATAATCAAATATGACTTTAAGCTGTTCATTGATGTAATTAATTTAAAGATTTATTTTAATCACAGCAAATAACCAGGGAATCAAGTTTCAGAGAGGAAGGCATACTATACCAGAAATTAAAGAAAATTCAATGAATTCCAGAAAGAAAAAAAAGATAATATAATAGTTTAAATAATGTGGATGAAATAATCAGATAAAATTGTCTAACGTGCAAGATGTTGCTCTTCAAATCATTTCCAACTTATGTAAATCATAAGGGAAACCTATCACACGATTTTCTTCTTGGGCTTGTCATTTTTTTTGAAGCTGAGAGAATGTGACTTCCCAAGGCCACCCAGTGGATTTTCACAGCTGAGTGGGGATTTGAACCTTGGTCTCCCAGAGTACCAGTGCACCAATCAAACTGCAATGATACACTGGCTCACTACAAGAAGTACAATATCTAAAAACACATGGGCTGAGATCTTGTATTAGATGATGTATCATACATGCAAAACTATGTGTCACATTCAGCATCCTGAACCCATATTTTCCCTTTTACTTCATCCTCAACAAGGCCATTTTCTGGAATTTTGATAACTGTGCTGTCACTATAGAATTCTGATCTCTTCAATGATCCAAAAGTTATGATGTCATTAGTGACATCATAGCCTTGTACTTGTGACATTGTAACTTACTAACAGGATAGCTGCCTATTATATTTGCCTTTAACCTACAGCTGCTTTTTTGATTATATATTATTTTTAAATTTTTCTGTCTTCTGATTGATCTCTTTTTCAGTTATCATTTAAATTAAGTTCTATATAGGTAGACAAATGTCAGATGAGACTTTTTTACTGCTCAGAAAAAACATTCCTTTTTCTCAAGGGGGGCAGATAAGAAGTCATCCTAGGGTCTTATCAAGATACACCTCAGGTGTACAGATTTTGAAAATATCCAAAGAGGTTGTGCAGCAAGGCTTAAAGATTCTGAGCTGAGCTGCACAACCTCTTTGTTAGGCAGGCAGGCAGGCTTGGAATAGCTGCTCTTCACATGCTTGGCCTGATATAGGCCCAACAAATCCCATTCCATATCTCAGGAAGCTATGGATCTCACAAGATTTGGAGGTTACTGGGGCAAAATCATGCAGGATCTTGCCTATCCTCATCAGTCCTACAGCAGCTGGAGCCACTCCAAGACTCATAACCAGCAGTTGGCTCCTGACTGCATCCATGACAGAGTACAACAGGGACATTTTAGAAAGGTGTTGGGGTAGGTCCAAGTATCCTATTTGGTAGTTTCTCCATGAGGTTTCATTGTCCTGAAGTTTTACAAAGGTCTTTTGCTTATTCTAGCAGAATTCAACAGATCTTGGTTGATTTTTTCCCTAGTGAGAAGCAGTAAATCATACTGTATATGATCCAAATCAAAGAAACTGTCCATACCATTCCATAAATATTTCTTTCCAGTACACCCAAATACAAAAATAAGATCTCACTACCATCTGTCCATTGAGTTTTTTATGCTGAATAGCTTTTAGTCATGAATGCTCACAATTGTCATCCTAGATACAAAAATGTGACTTTTAAAATTGTGATTTAAACTTGGAATTGTAAAGTTGATTAAACTGTTGTAGTTGTTTTGAAGAATATCTAAGCCCCCCTCCTTTTTTTGAACAGTATAAAAACTTGTTTTATTTTCTTTTAACTCAGTCCTGTGAGTCAATTCTTAAAGCCATAGAGTACCTTAGCATTAACATTTTCAGTAAATGACATTCCAAAAGGATAAAGATTATTTGTTACTGCATCATGGGAAATGATATTGTTTCAGAATGTCAACTTTTGATTGTTCACATTGAGTTGATGTCAGCATTAGAATACCCCTTTCATACAACAGTTCCATGTAGAATTAACATATGCATATTAAAAGCAGTTATGGAAATTATTTTGTCAGTGAATTTATTTTTTTTTGTAGAATTCACATATGAAAAGAGCTAAAGTTGCTGCTGCAAATAAATAGTCACATGATTCAATATTATATATATGTAAATTCAAGTAAACATTGACAACGAGCTCCTGATAGACCCCATGCCATAGGTTTCCTACTTCCACTGTTGCTGTGTGTCTCTCTCTACACTGTTATCTTTCATTTTTTTTCCCATACTTTTCCCTCCTTTGATTTCATTTGTTTGTTCCAAGGTGATGCAATGAAAATAATGGAAAGTTTATTACAGTTTAAATTTAGAGGTGAATTCAGCTGTCTCACAGAATATGTGTTAAGACATAACATCAAGTTTATCTAAAATTAAATTAGATAAATTCATTTTGTACCACAATATGGTTACAACAATCACTTATGTCCTTGGTCCATAATTAAATGAGACATGTACTTCTTGGATGAGTTTGGAGATTCCACTATAATATCTTAATATCAGTTCTCTGACACAAACATGGGAATGATGGTGTTAATGATGTTTATTATGTTCTTTCTTATAGGGACTGCTGAGGATCATAATAGTGTGGGTTACATCACTATTGTTGTAGTTATCATCTCTATTTCCATAGTTAGCAGCAACAACTATGATTGTTGTAGTTATCATCTCTATTTCCATAGTTAGCAGCAGCAACAACTGCTAAAGCAAAACAAATTCTGATGGAATATGAGAGATTTGTTCTTTACTGATTTTGCAAGGAAAAAGAAATGCCTGTGACAATCCTAAGATAGCCAAAATTTCATCTAATTTTTTGGTGATAAATTAGCACAAAGAGCAAAGGAGGGTAACATGCCATACATCTGCTGTCATTCAAAATGTAACTTATTACTGTACACTGCGCTAGAATAAAACAATTTATATGTTCTCCTTTTTTGTTATAATGTTAAAATATCAACTGGGAGACATGATTAGATCCACATGCCAATTTTCTATATTCTTCAGAAATCTCTCCCTGCTGAGTAGGTCACAAAACATGATGCAGTCCTGATTGTTCTGAGAAATAAGATTCCTCTGAAATATTTGAAGCACTTTGATTTTTATTAGAAAACAAGCACTTTTCAGAATTTGAAAATAGCTTTAGTATATCAGGGTGACTTCATAAAACATCTACCAACATATTTGCTACTTTTCAGTTATATTATATGTTGGAACTAGAGTCATTCTTGTCAACTCAGCTCCACAACCCCATTAATATGTCAGCATGAAGTGTCCTTTAAGCTTTCAGTAACAATATAATGACTCCAAGAGATTTGATATAAATGGAAGTATCTCATAGACTCAAATTAGTATAAATGATGCTTATTTCTTCCAAAGAAGCTGACAATAGTTCCTGTAGACCTCATATTTGGTACTATGTTATGAAATTAACATCATTATTTTATGTGTCCTGACTGTCTGTTGAAAGTATCATAAAGTGGATTCTTTCAGTTAAAATGTCCTGTTGGTAAATATGTTAATGGAAGTATTAGAAACTATATTCTAACTTGGCAGAAACTATAAAAGGTTTCATAAGGATCAAATGATCTTGGAGAAGAAATCTTTCTTGCATTTATTCATGATGTAAAAATAGGAATAAGTGAATCAGTTCATTTCTGGTTTGTGGAATTCCCTGATTTTGCATCCCCACACTCCCTGTCTCCATTAAACTGTACCTCCAAATCTACACACACATTTATATCTAAATACACTTTAATATAATTGCTTCCTTTCAGTTTCTAGCAGGAAAGCAGTATCTTGAGAGAGAAAAAAATCTTTATTTGATTGTATCATATTTGGTACACCTTCATTCATTCATTCACAAATGACAACCTAAATTTTTAATTAAAACCGGGACAATATACATGCCAACAAATACATTCAGAAAAAGAAAGAAAACAGAAAAAGGGGAAGAACAAAATATATAAAGCACAAAAGGGTTCTGACCCCCTCTCCCCCCCCATCCTAACTGTAATGAAATAAATTGTTTTAACATTACAGATCCAACTAAGGGCCTTTGCAGACTGCCAGAAATAGTGCAAATTGAGTCCACTTTAACTGCCCTGACTTAGTGCTAGGGAATCATGGAAACTGTAGTTTATTGTGGCACCAGAGCTCTCTGACAGAGAAGGCTCAATGTCTCAGAAAGAAAAAATACAATTCCCATGATTCCCTAGCACTGAACCACGGCAGTTAAAGTGGACTCAATTTGCACTATTTCTAGCAGTCTGCAAAGGACCTAAATAATCCTCTTGAACTGGTCTATTCTTTAGAACTCACATTAGTTTTCCAGTTTTGGCTAACTTGGCCATTTAATAACCCATTCCTTCTTTGCTGGTGCTTCAGGCCATTTCCAGGTTTGAGTAAACAAGTTCTTGCTGCTATTATCATGTACTGAAGAAATAATCTGAGTTAATTTGCAGCTCTTTGTCTATAATGCCTAGTAGAAACATTTCTGGTAGCACTGCAAAATATACCTTTAATATTTTTTTAATTGACATATAAATCTTAGACCAATATTTTTTTGCCTTCTTACAAGTCCACCACGTATGAAAAAAGGAGCCCTTCTTATCCTGACATCCCCAACATTGGTTCAAAACAGTATTGAACATTTTCAACAACTTATTTGGGGTTAAGTAAACTATACTGACTCTTTTTGATCACCTAGTAGTAGTAGTAGATGCTTTCCAGTCACTTGTTGACTTATGGTGACCCTATGAACCTAATAGGGTTTTCTTAGGCAAAGGGTACTCAGATGTGATCTGCCACTGTCTTCTTCTGAATATTGCCTGCAACTATTGTTACATTTTTTAATAAAGCTCTGTAAAACAAACCATTATTTGATATTGTTTATTTCTCCCATTCCCTTCTTAATCCACACCTCAAACTGGAAAACAGAGTGGAATTCTCTCCCTCCCACTAATATATTTAGAACATGAATGAATGAGGGAGTGGGAACAACCATTAAAAGTATAGAATACCTCAACATGTACCAGAAGTATTGGCTCATTTAGAAAAGCCCTGTGCTTAGCCTGGTATCCATTTGCCCTTCTAATAACCATTACCCCCTAGTAAGGAAATTCTGCTGATAATTCTTGGTAACTGCAGTGCCACTTAAATTTAGACCAGTGGAATCAAGATGTAAGAGAGGGGGCATTGTCAATCACCACACACAGATGTGAGAACTGGACAGTGAAAAAAAGTGGATGAGAAAAAAATCAACTCATTTGAGATGTGGTGCTGGAGAAGAGTGCTAAGTATACCATGGACATCCAAAAAGACAAACCAATGAGTCCTTTAGCAGATCAAGCCTAAAATCTCCCTGGACAATAAAATGATCAAACTGAAGCTGTCGTACTTTGGCCACATTATGAAAAGACATGGCTTATAAAAAAAAATGATAAGAAAGGAAGAAGGTAATAGAAACAAGGAAGACCACACGCGAGGTGGCTAGACTCAATCAGGGAGCTGATGGGCTTAAATGTTCAGGACCTAAGCAGAGCAGTGAAGGACAGGGGGGTCTTGGAGATGTCTCATCCACAGGGTCATCATGTTAGTTTTGATTTGAGGGCAATTAACAAACAAACAAACAAACAAACAAAAGCTAATACACCCCCTGCCCTGCTTCTGGAATTGCCATAAATGAGTATGGATTTAAAATAATTTGGGCACTTTCAGATCACACAATTATAGCACTATGATTCCACAGCAAATTATAAACCTCAAGATTACATAGAATTCAGCTATGGGAGTTAAAGTAGAACCACACTGCTATAATTAGTGGAATCATAGTGCTATAATCATGTGATCTGAAATGGCTCCTGATGATTGCTGACCTAAATGATTGCAACTTGCTAGTATTTGTTCTTCATGTGGAATTAGATGATCAGCGTCAACTCACATAACATCGATAGATTTTATCTTTCATTTCCTTTTCTTATACACCAAACTAATTATGCATACTCTCCCCATGAAGCCTGTTTATTTATTGTGAAGGTTCACAATGGAAGATGTTTGTTTTATGTGTTGTTTTCATTAATAGTGGCTATGGACTGCAGGGAGTCAAAAAAGGTAGTTGTGCTGTGCTGAGAAGAACCATCAATCACTGTTTACATGAAGCAATTTTAAATCAGTAAGTAGGTTAGGAAAAAAAGGAATAATATTTCATAAGTCTTTAGCCACATGGAAAGAATATAGGTATCTACACATTTATACTAAATATTAGGCTTGTGTACAGCTCCCAAATAGAGGTGGAGCCCAGTCCTCTCTCTCTGGCCCTAAGCAGACGACTAATAAAGTCATCTTCTGGGCAGAGAAGAGGAGGGGCAGCCGCACGAACGGCGCCCCTTCCTCTCTCCGAGGTCGCCCCCAGATGCGCCGGCCGTCCACACGACCGGCGCATTGGGGATGACCTCACGGCACAGCGCCCACATGCGCTGCGCCGTTTGAGTCAGAGAAAGTGCGCCCGCCGCTTTTGCGGCGCACTTTCTCTGACATCTAAAAGGAACGCCAATTTGGTGCTCCTTTTAGAGTCGCCGGCGGTGCGCCTGGATGCGGAGGCTGCAGCCCCGCGGCGCTCCGTTTGGCGGCGGCTCCGGGGCCTCCGTCTGCTGAGGCCCTCTCTCTCTCTCTCTCTCTCTCTCTTCATTCATTCATTCATAGACCCCCATAATATGTCTTGATACCTGTCTTTTGAAGTTCTAGGTTCCAGGACAAAATAACTGTATAACCTAAATGTCCTAAAGCCACCAGATCTGATCTTGGAAGCTAAACAGGGTCAGCCCTTGTTAGATAGAGGACTGCCAACAAACACCATGTGTAGTATGCCTAAGAAAACCCTCTTAAATTAATGGGGTTGTCATGAGTTGACAGGCTACTGGAAGACACATGCACACACTTAATTTAAGGTTAGTGTTGATAGATGGAGGTGGGGTGCTTTTAAGGCCAATTGTAGCTTGTTGTTCTATGTACCAGTGCTCTTCTGTCACTCTCTTGTTTGTTTTATTGTGTACATTTCATTTATGATTTTTTAAATTTGCATCTTTAAATTGTGAGCTTCTTTGAAAACTATATCAAACTGATGTGTGGGGTAAAAATCTAAATAAATGAAATAAATAGGATTCCCCCCTCCTTCATGTTGTCAATACAAAATGAAATGTTTTAACACAGTAATGTCATCAATCAACCTTGGCTGTGTTCTTTTCTTTATTGCATGTCAGCATTGTAGTGGAAGGGATACAGTGCCTACTAAACAGAAAGAAAAAATGCAGAGGACATGAATAATGAATACAAATAGGAAAGTGGGGATACACATACAAGAAATTGATGGGCTAATCTTTACATAGAGAAAAGCCCTTCAAAAGGTCCAACACCTGTTTTAAAAAAACATACTGTCAAAGGTGAACCCTGAGCTTCCTAACATTATTTCTCCTATACAGGGATGTTGCTATTACCAGACTTGATAATGGCTTGTTCATATGTATGTGCAGTTTACATGCATATAAGTCCCTTTTTGGGATGGGGTGCAATGGGCTATTCTCTTACTCCTGTGTACCATCCAAAAATGCCCATGTGTCCAAGTCACAAAAGGGGCCACTTCTGTTGTCTTGTACCAGTGGAGAGAGGAGGGAGGGAAATATATTTCAGATCATGAAGGTCCAGCTGCTGTGGACTTGCAGGGAAGGAAAAGGCAGGTGTCTTACATTTAGAACTGCATCATCCTCTGTTTCCCTCCAACTGAACTGAGCCAGCTGCTTCTCCATGGTCTGAATTTCTCTCGCTCTCTCCCTAGTAAGTGACAGATGAATTGGGGGCCCACCTGAGGTTTAAAAACTTCCAGGCAGTGGGATGGTGCAGAATGGTATGTGCAGAGCTACCCACAAGTGTAGGATCTCAGCTATTATGTATAAAATTCCATGCCCACATAGTGTTATGTATAATGTAGTCTATATCATGGACTATTGTAATGAGAGAGTACAAAGTTCTTGTTCACCTCTCAGATTGTTTTTTTCCCCTTTTGTATACACATGTAATCTGTATTCCTTCTAATTTAAGATGTCAAGGCATTTCATCTCCATAACAACCACTTATGGCTCTATGGACAGAAAAATGAAGGGGAAAATTGCTTTGGAATGATGATCCTTAAGACATTGAAGGCCGGTAATCTAATAGCACTGAGGTGGGCTTTGGGACTGAACCTGTTTGGAAGCAAAGTTCAAAATCTTAGGTCCTTTTAAATTCTGACCAAAACTCATGGTGGATTCATCGCTGCACTGACATTGGAGCTAGCAACCTCCACTGCTTGAAGTTGTGTATTCTACATTTTATTTTGAGATGTTATGGGAGCATTTTCTATTCTGTATATTGTTTTCTGCACGGAAAATGCTGCTTCTTATGAAGAAAAGACTGCTTTCTGTGCCAAAATACATGTGTAAATTTTCAGAGAATAAATCCCAAATGGTATAGTTTTTTTGGAGACGTTGCCACAATAGGAAGGAAATTGCTAAAATTACTCATTTGTGAGATATTTAGCCTTCTCTGTCAGCTATTGTGTCACAACAAACTACAAATTCCATAGTATTGAGATATGTCAGTTAAAGCATTTCCAAACTGCATTATTTATGCAGTACAGATGCAGATGCAGTCTTTGGAAAGCAGAGTTCTGTAATATCACGTCTTTTCACCAATCAATGTTCAATAATTTTTATTCACAAATTGAATATGTACCCAGATCTATGTGGGAGGGGGAAAGTGGGTTGGGGAAAGTAAAGCAGAATGAATAATATCATTTAACTTGCAATTCAAGCGATACTCATTTACACCCATAATACTATTATATCAGTAAAATAAGTAAAATCATTATGAGATAATAATATTATATACTTTTTAGTTGTTCTTTCCCAGTGAAAACAATATTTCTTTCTTAAATAAGTTCAAAGTAAAAAAATGTTGTTATGAACTTCTAAATACCAAAATCCACCATGAAGACAGACTTATCTTTTTTCTGTACATGTTTATATAAATGTGTAATTTCATATATTTCATTTGCCTCACAACTAGAGTTTGTGAAAGTTACTTGTTTAAAAAATCTTTATTAAATTTCATCATTTAAAAACAAACAAACATATTTTCCCACATAATCATCCACCCTTCCATACAGACATGATGCATTAATACTAACACTAACAATAATGACAATAGACATACATTTGTAACAACAAACCTCAATTTAAAAAAGCAACTTCCTTGGGTCTATAACTAAGGTATTATATCTAAACTCAGTATTATGTTACAGCAAAGGAAAAATGTCTGTCTAATGATAACTATATCCGATCTTTGTATGCATAAAACTTATTTATACATATAAATATGCATAATATAAATATATTTACAAATATGCTGTTTATGAATGACCCTTTGTTTTGATTTTACATATGCATATTTTTTAATAGTCTTTGCATGTAATCTTAATTGTATATGCATTCGTTACTAATTATGGATATCTATTTATTCTCTCATTAAACTGTTACCGCATCTAATTTTTTAATTTATTCTTCTTTTACAACCATAGCCTTAAATTATCAACCTATATTTACATTTTAGATTGAATCCTTTCAATTACTTCCATCCATTCATTATTAAATTTCTCTTCGGTGTATTTCTAAGCATATTAGTTAATCTATCCATTTCAATATAATCCAATAATCTCCAGTACAATTCTGTTAATTCTGGTACTTTATTTTGCTTTCAATAAGAGGCATAAGTTATTCTTGTAGCTGTCATCATATAAATTTTTTCCCCCATTTTTCTTTTCTAAATCTTCATCAGTTATGCCCAGTAGGAATACTTTGGGATCTTTTTTCAAATTGAAAAGTTGAAGAATCTCCTGTATTTCTATATGTATTTTCCCCCAGTACCTTTTGGCTAGTGGACAAAGCCACCACATATGGAAGAATGTGCCCTTATATTTCTGACACTTCCAGCACTTATTGTTCTGGTCTTTTTTAAGCTTCACTAATTTCACTGGGTTGAAATACCATCTATATTGTAGTTTATAGAAATTCTCTTTAAGATTATAGCTCAAGGTATGTTTTATCTTTGTTTTCCACAGCTTTTCCCAATCTTCCATCTGTACCGGTTTTCCTAGATCTTGCGCCCAATGGATCATACATTCTTTTATTTGCTCATCTTCTGTGTCCCATTGTAATAAGATCTTATATATCTTAGATATTACATGCTCAGTCTCTTTTAAAAATATTTTTTCAATTGCACTATCCATTAATGTTATTCCATAAGTTCTTTGGTCTGACATAAGTCTTTCTATTAGTTGTAGGTAAAGAAACCAATTGTTTCTTATTCCTTCCTTTTCAAGCTCTTCTCTTGTTTTCAATCTCCATTTGGTGCCTTCTTTTATTAGCAAGTCCTCATAAGTTAACCACTTGTTTTCTGACATTACATCATTTCTATGTAAAGCCTCATTGGGTGATACGGATAGTGGAATTCCCATATTAATTCTAAATTTGTACCTTTCTCAGACCTTCCATAGTGGGTTTCTTACATAGTGGTTACAGAACTCTTTGTTGACTTTAATCTTATCATAGTATAAATATGCATGAAACCTGTAGACATTATTTATCCCTTCTAAATACAGTAGTCTTTTGTCCGCAAGTCTTAACCATTCTTTCACCCAATCTAAAGTGCACGCGTGAAAGTATAGCTTTAAATTCGGGAGTCCTAAACCTCCCTTTTCTGAGGCAACTTGCAATATTTTTGCTTTGATCCTGGCCTTTCTTCCTGCCCATATGAAATTACTCAGATCTTTTTGCCAGTTTTTGAATGGTATATCATTTGTGATCACCGGGATGGTCTGGAAGAGGAACATCATTTTAGGTAATACAAACATTTTGACAACTGATATTCTGCCCATAAATGATATGTGCAGTTTTTTCCCCACATTTTCAATTTTCTATTTATTTTTTTCCATGTAGTCTCATAGTTGTTTTTAAATATCTCTGAATTTTTAACTGAAAAAGTGACACCCAGATATTTCACAGTCTTTTCTATTTTAAAGCTTGATTTTTTTACTAAGCAGCTCTTTTTAATTATTTGTCATGTTCATCATGAGTACTTTAGTTTTCTCTTTGTTCACTTTAACTTCTGAATATTCTCCATATTCTGTTATCGTCTTTAGTAGATGTTGTATACTTTCTAGAGGATCAGAGAGATAAACGACCATATAGTCGACATAAGCTCTTAATTTGGTCTTTAAACCTTTTCCTTTAATTCCTAAGCTATTTTTATCATTTCTAATTGTGTTACACAAGATCTCCAAAGTTATTACAAATAATAGAGGAGACAAGGGGCAACCTTGATGAGTACCTTTTTGAATTTTACACAACTGTGTTCTCTCCCCATTTGTAATAATATGTGCCTTTTGCTCTGTGTATAACACTTTAACCCATTTGAAGAAGGGCCCCCATCCAACTAATCTTTCTAGAGTTTTTAACATAAAGTCCCATCTTATATTATCGAACGCTTTTTCTGCATCAAAAAAGATCATGGCAATTTGTTTATCTGGTTTACTTTGATAATATTTGATAATATTTGATGACATCTAATAAGTTTCTAGTATTGTCCTTTATTTGTCTTCTGGGTGAAACTTACTTTTTGAACTACAGCTTCCAGAATCTACCCTAGATTTCTGTGTGAGTTTTTAATGAAGGAGGATTTAGACCAGGGGTTGGCAACTTTTTCAGACATTATCAACCTACCACACAAGATGACATAAGCTTTTGCATGTTTTTGAGGATTCATTTTATTTATTTTCCAAAAATCCTTCCAAAAATGTCAATGGATGACCCTTTTTTTGACAGCATGTCTTGATACATCAAAACATCCTTTCTTGTTGAATTTCAAAACATCTATGAGAGTTGTTTAAATCCATGCTGTAGAACTGAGATGACCCACCTCTGTCTCCCTGTTCAGTCTGCTTTTAACTCTGAAAAGAATGAAGGATCAGTCAAGAGTCACAGAATGCCAATATGTCTAACAAAAAAGAAAAGAAAAAAGAAACTGGCTGCAGAGTTCATGAGAGGTTTCTTCTATTACTTCTTTGGAAGCCTATTTCCATTGCTTCAATTACCCCAATCTTTGGCAACGTCTGCACAGGTCAAAATATTATGGGAACAGTCAATCTCCTACTGTTAGCTGTGGGCACTCTGGAGTGATGTGGGTCGTTGTTCGCATGTGTCTCACCCACTGCCAGCGTGAGGACAGGAACAAGGTGTCCAGTGTTGATCATATGGCTGGGCACCTTGTTCTGAACTCAGAATGACTTGCAGTGTCAGTGGTGGTAGGAGGAACAGCAGGATGCTTTGTCATATAGATATTAAAAATGTAAGAAATCTCTCAAAAATAAAGCAGATGTGTCTTGGATGGAAGAATCTGTGATTTTCTATTTCTCCCATATTTGAACCTGTTAGATATTTGAATCTGTTAGATATTTGAATCTACTAGGGTCCCTTCTGGGAGAAAGGCAGAATACAAATTAAATTAATACATAAATAATTGTTTTTAATTTTTATTTATTTCAATGGCATCCAAGTATGTCTCCGGGCAAACCCCCCATTACATCAAGGACTTAACTCACTTCATAAGAAAAATCAATAACCTTGAACTTAAACCCAGAGACATACTAATCAGCTTCTCCCTGATTCCCTGTTCTCCCTGTTCACCAAAGTCCCCATAATGGACACCATGACACTCATCAGACAAATTTTTCCAGGGGATATCACATCCCTGTTTGAACATTGCCTCACAACAAGCTGTTTCCAGTGGGACAATGGATTCTATGAACAGAGAGATGGGGTAGCAATGGGAAGCCCTCTAAGCCCAGTGATAGCAAACTTTTACATGGAACACTTTGAAAAACAAGCCCTGGAAACAGCACTGAAAAAGCCCACAACTTGCTTCCGATACATGGATGACACTTTCACCATTTGGAGCCATGGAGAAGAAGATCTGGCTGTGTTCCTGAACCACCTGAACAACATCCACTCTAACATCCAATTGACTGTGGAAAAAGAAAAGGAAGGAACACTGCCATTCCTGGATGTCCTAGTCATCCGCAAACCAAACCAACATGTGGGTCACACAGTATACAGAAAACCTACACATAGAGACAGATACCTGCACAAGAACTCCAACCATCACCCAGGACAAAAAAGAAGCACAATAAAAACACTGGTAGACCGGGCAAAACACATCTGTGAACCCCACTGCTTGGAAGAGGAATTGAAGCACCTAGACCGGGCTCTACAGGCAAATGGTTATTCCAGCTCAGACATCAGAAGGGCTGCCAGACCCAGGAAAACCCAGAGGAGTGAAAACGAGCAACTACCCAAAGGGAAGGTATTTTTTACCATATATCAAAGGAGTCACAGACAGAATAGGGAAAGTGGTGAGGAAACGCAACCTCCAAATGGTTTACAAACCAACCAAGAAAATCCAACAAATGCTGTGCTCAGCAAAGGACAGGAGAGACCCTCTCACAGCCACAGGAGTTTACCGCATACCATGCAGCTGCTGACAAGTCTACATAGGGAACACCAAACACAGTGTCCAAACACAAGTCAAGGAATATGAGAGACACTGCAGACTGGGCCAGCCAGAAAAATCAGCAGTAGCAGAACACATTATAAACCATCCTGGGCATAAAATGCTGTTTGAAAACACTGAAATTCTGAACCATGCCAACAACTATCAGGTCAAAATGCACAGGGAAGTCATCAAAATCCACAAACACTTGGATAACTTCAACACGAAAGAAAAAACCCTTAAAGTAAACAAGGTTTGGCTACCAGTCCTACAAAATAAGAAAATCAGCACTCAGCAAATGCAAATGGGAAACCAACCAGGGTCAGGGGCTTTCCCAGCAGACAATAGCAGACAATATCCTTGTTTGCATGTCCTCCCATCCTGAAGCCATGCCATTAACAACAGAACAATGCCTATTCAACACAGAACAATACACAGTTTACATGGGAATCCTCCTCCCTACCCAGGGTCTCACAGTATATATAGACCCACTCTCTTCCATTCCAGTATTCTCTGAAGATACCAGCCACAAATGCTGGCAAAACGTCAGAAAGAAACTCTTCTAGAACATGGCCACACAGCCCGAAAAACCCACAAAAAACTATAGATGCCAGCCAGGAAAGCCTACGACTTCACATTGTTTGTAACTCTTTATGGAAATTGAGCAAAGGATTTTTTTAAAAATAAAATAAACTGAAATTAATTTTTCAACCATCCATAATCCCACTTCATTTTTCCCTTTCTGGGATTGAGATCTGAGCAGTGGAAATGGGTAGCATCAGTGGGGTAGTAAATCCTACTAATTTTGTCATGTTTCAGGGTGGTGAGTGCCCTGGATGGTGCAACAGTGATTTAAGTCAGCAAGAAACCAAGTCAGAGCAGGCTCAAATGTAAAGGTCTGCAAGAACACAACAACACAATTCAGGCCCAAGCATGAACAGTAATCAAAGAAGAGTTCAAAACCAAGAGGGAATCACCGAAGGTAATAGTCTCAGGAGCAGGTACAAAGTGAGGAAAAGAGAAAGTAATAATGTTATACAGACCCCAAAAGAGATAGTGGATTTGTTACCATGAAGCAAAGAGATGGTTCTGCCTATGTTAATTCATAACCAACTGTAAATCAGTACAGTTTGGTCTAATTTGCTCAGTGGTTCCTTTTTAAAGTATACCAAGGTTAGTTCTGCTTTTCTGTTCTTTCCATCTTAATCTACATGGGATGGCCCAGGTTCTGCATCCAAAGCAGGACTAACAGCCACCTCTGGTTTGAACAGGAGACTGTTATCTGGGCTCTCCCCTTCCTCAAAAGCAGAAGTGTCTTCATGACAGGTCTGAAGTTTAAATGAATTATCCAATGTGCTGTAACCTATTATTACAGGGGTAGGCAACCTGTCCCCCTTAAGGGCCAAGAGACTTCAGCTCCCAGAATCCCAGGAGCTATTGGCCAACATGGGACTATTGACCAACATGGTTGAGGCTTCTGGGAGCTGAAGTCCCTCAGCCCTTAAAGGGGAAAGGTTGCCTACCCCTGTATTATTATAAAGGGCCCATACCCTTAAAGTTTAGATTAAACTATGGAGTAGATTCATTGCTCCACTGACATTGAAGCCACCAGCCTCTAATGGAGCAGAAGCAGGTGCCAAATCTTTGCACGTTTATTTTGTTATCTAATTCTCTGCCATTGCAACATCTGTCTCTTGTCAACCCACTGATGTTACAAGTGTAATTCCAAGCAGTTTCTGCCCTGTCATATTAAAAATTTAGTGGAATTAAAAAAAAAGAAACATAGAAGGTTTTATTTATTTAACACTTTATTTTTGATTTAGTATCATCTGTTTGGAACTTTAGTTGATCAGTGGTTTCTCTCTCCCCCCCCCCCCCCATTTCTTTTCTGGAAATCTACAAGCAGCTGCAGGGAGTCTGTTGCAGAATAATAATGTTTCACTACTGTGCAGTGAGCAGTTTACCTCAATGATGTACAGAGGCAGATAGCACTTGTTATAAACTCACTTCATTTGAATAGGATTTAGTAAGCTATAGTTTAATTGAATTTTTAAAATGTGAATGAAACAAGAAACAAAAGAAAGGAAAAGAAAACAAAAGAAAAAGGGTAAGAAGTTAATCATACTTTTGAAAACAGATATTCCATACTTTTAAAAGTTTGCTACTATGTAATCACACAAGTTCACCTTATTAAAGAGATGAAATTTTGTTATCAAAGCTGGAAGCACTGATCAATAAATAAACGAACTAAAGTTTTAGTGTATTAATTCCCAAATTGCTAGTTTTAATTAGAAAAATCAAAGTTTAATTGGTTGGGTGGGAGGCATTGAGATAAACATTTGGATTCGTTTAGGCTATTTTAGCATTTGTATGTTAAAGCAATAGGTAATGACAAAAATAACTGGTGATTCTTAGAATTATGTTAACAGGAAGGTGTCCTACAACCTGCAGGCCTTTGCAGACTGCCAGAAATAGTAGAAATTGAGTCCACTTTAAGGGTTAGGGTTAGGGAATCATGAGAACTGTATTTTATTGTGGCACCAGAGCTCTCTGACAGAGAAGGCTCAATGTCTCGGGTGGAAAAAAACAATTCCCATGATTCCCTAGCACTAACCCTAACCCTTAAAGTGGACTCAATTTGCACTATTTCTGGCAGTTGAATGAGCTATCTGGACACTGTGTTACAATTTTGTAGCAATTGTGTTACAACTCAGTTCTTGAAGAAAGCAATAAGTAACATTTAGAAAACTTGACTGTTTGCAGGACTCATTCTAAGTAAAATTTACACTTTTTGGTAAATCAACAACAACATTTTTGCAAGAAAAAAAATGGTGTTTTCCTATGAAGGAGACCTGAATTTCACAACTTATTATGTGCAAAACCTTTACATTTGTTTTTGTACTAGTAATAGCAAATATCTCTGCACGGATGCCAATTTCTTTCTTTCAGTTACAAACCAAACAGGAGAAAAACAAACCAAACAAGAGAAAAACAAAGGTATCACTGATGGGTTTTTGTTTGAATTTGTTAAATGGCCAACACAGCTACCTCTGAATATTTTCTGAATTGTGAGGTACCACATTGTAGCTGCAACAGGGAAACCAGGGGAACCCAGGTTCTGTCCTGGGTCTGTGGACTGGGAACTTCAACCAAGATAAAACTTTTTTTTCCCCATCATCTTAGATTTGGACTGAATTCACATATTTTACCTTTACATCCACCAAAATATTTCTCATGCAAACACATGGAGAATTCTTGAGGAATCCATTGTTCTCTGCCACAAAGAGGCCTGTGGTCTCACTGGTGGAATGGAGACATATTGTTGAGATGCAAATGGATTTTAAATTTCTTAGGGCCTAAGCAGACGGGTGGCCGTGGGTTGCCCCGAGAAGCTGCGAATTGGGGCCGAGGTATCTGCACTCCTCGGCCCCGATCCACTTCTTTTTGGGCCCTGGAAGGAGCGCTAAAATAGCATTCCTTCCACAAGGCGCCAAAGGTGTGCCGCAAGAGGTGTTGGGCAAACCTTTGGCGTCTCTTCTGCCGCAGCGTGTGCGGACGCTGCGGCGGAACTATGTCGTCGGAGCCCCAGTAGTGTGGAGCGACGGGCGCTCCGATGACGTGTTCGGGAAGGGGTTGGGGCACCCAGCGTGAGGCTGCCCCTCCCCTTCCTTGCCTCCAAGACGGCGCAAAGCTCTGTCTGCTTAGGCCCCTAGACTCTGAAAATCTCCCTATTGCCATATAGCCAGAAGGAGGAGGAGCCTACTGCAAAAGATATCCTCCCCACCATATACCATCTTAACTAAAGATTGAAACAGCATGTAGGCATCTAACATCTCCAATTGTTTGTTTGTTTGTTTGTTTGTTCTTTTTTGTGTGTGTTTGGTTTGTAACATCTTGCCTGATGAAGAAGCCCATGGAGTTTTGAAAACTTGCAACAAGTATATTGTGCATTTTGGTTGGCCAATAAAGATCTTATGAACAAGGTTTGAAATAATAATAATTAATATTAACTCCATTTTTTAACTCCATTGTTCTGTTTTAATTTTAACTCCATTGGTTTAATTTTAACTCCATTGTTCTGTTTTTGTTTTTTGTTTTTTTTTGTTTTTGTTTTTTGTTTTTGTTTTGTTTAATCTTGTTTTAAGGGGTTGGGGGGCAGATTATGGGAGGAGGGAATGTTTTAACTTGTTTTGTTTTAAATGTTGTAACCCACCACGATTGCTGCACAGAGGGGCAGGCTATAAATAAAATTATTATTATTATTATTATTATTATTAGTTGTGCAATTGCTTTCAATCATTTTGACACTTTACCATTTCAGTATGAAAGGATGCTTTTGTTGAAGGATAATACTGGATATTTTAAATAGCCAATTAGAATGCAAGGCTGAATGTAAACTTTTTAGATATCAAACTGTATTTGTGTGCATCAAGTACAACTAAAATACCTAGACATGTTCATCTTTGTTGCCATTTTTAATATATTTATATATATATTAAAAAGTTGAGCTTCATTTTAAGCAAGTAGAGGTCACTCTAAACACATTCATAGGTAAGGCTTTCCATTTCTATGCCTTATTTTAAAATGTGAGATTAGAATACAATTTATTTGGACTAAATCCAGTTATAAGTCACAATGAGTACTTAACACTGGATTAATATGACTTATATCCGTGTTAGTTTTACAGACATTAACACTGTATGACAACAGGCTACATTTCTGAGTGGTGGGGATAGAGGGTTCATTCCCAATGGGGAGGAGGAGACATTGGCTGTGCCTGCAGCACCTGAAATATTGATGGAAAAGCTACAACCTGATTGAAAGAAGGGGGGAGAGCAATTGTAGCCTACTCAATAAACAGATTAATGGAGAGGCACATCCTGCATGGGATGATGGTGGAGGTGGAGGAAGTCTTCGTAGAAGAGGGAGCAAGAGGTTTTGATCTGGGGACTGCTTCCTCAGGGGAAAAAAAAAAAAGCCCAACTGGAACTTTCTGTGATCCTTCCCAGCCACCCCCTCACCCTACCTTACCCTACCTGTTGGCAGCTCAGTGAGTGGAGAAAGAAGAAACTTGCTCTCTAACATGAGCGATTGAGCAAACATACCTTTCTCCAGCCACTGGGACTCATCCACCCAACACACATATACACACACTTGCAGCTCAGTGAGAACTGATGCCATTACTCATGCCCTTGCCTCCTGAGTGTAACTGCTGCCTTGTTGAGGAGGAAGAGGAAAGGGCCACTTGCTCCAGAGCCTGTAGGAAAATGAGGAAGGGGAAGACAAGAGGGAGGGCCTGCGTCCATGTAACAACACTGTCCTAGTTGGGAGAGGACAGCATTGTTACATGGACGCAGGCCCTCCGAGCCGGGTACTCTGTTAGTGAGCAGGTAAGAGGAAGTGGGCAGGGGTGGTGGAGTGACTCTAGTTTATAAAAAAATACTCTTACCTTGACCAGGATACCTGTCTGCAACAAGGTCCACTTCGAGTGCATGTACCTGAGCCTGAAGACCAGGGATAGTTTGTGGATTCTGTTGGTATACCAACCATTGCCTAGCAGACTCCCTAACCGAGTTGACACAGTTGGACTCAGAGTTGCTGTTGGAGTCACCCAGACTTTTAGTTATGGGTGACTTCAACATTCCACTCGAGACCAGTCTGTTAAATCTAACTGGCACAGCTCAGGAGTTCATGGAATCCATGACAAACATGGGCCTATCCCAACTGGTCATCGGGTCCACGCATTGTGCAAGTCATACCCTCAATGCGGTCTTTAGTACAGAACAGGAATATACCTGGGTGGAGGTTACAGAAAGCACTGCATTGTCATGGATGGATCATTTCCTGGTCAAGAAAGAACTAAGAGCAACTATCCACCCCACTGGGAGTGGTGGACCTATTAGAATGGTCCGCCCTCGAAAGCTAATGGAGCCTATAGGAGTCCAGAAAGCCTTGGAGTGTTTAATGGTAGGTAACGCCGGTGACCCTGTCAAAGCTTTGGTTAACACTTGGAAAACTGATCTTACCAAGGCTATCGACACGATCACTACCAAGTGTCCTTTCCAATCTGCTCCAAATCGTAAGCCATGGTATACATCAGAGCTTAGGAAAATGAAGCAGGTTGGACAATGACTAGAGTTCAACTGGCAGAAAACTTGACTCTTGTCTGACAGTACTCATCATAGGAACTTCCTTTGGTCCTATTGAGAGGCAATACAGAAATCTTTCTCCTCTGCACGTATTGCATCTGCAGAGTCCTGTCCAGCAGAGCTGTTTAGGGTGGTAAGGGAGCTGACACAGGTATCTTCTGTGCAGAACCCGTCCTTTAATCTGACAACGGCCTGCTGTGATGTGTTTAACAACTTCTTCATAGATAAAACCTCTCAGATAAGAGCCAACATAGATGCCAGTGTTTCAACAGAAATAAGTGGCGAGGTGTCTAGCAACTCCGTTAGCGAAATTATCCTGGATCAGTTTCAGTCTATGAGTACTGATGATGTGGACCAGCTCCTTGGTAGAGTGAGGAAAACTACCTGCCCTCTTGATCCTTGCCCATCATGGTTGGCTGTGCAGGGGGGGATAATTTGAGGATGTTCCTTACGGACATCATCAATGCATCTCTCAGGGAGGGTTATATTCCATCTTGTGTGAAGGAAGTGGCTGTTAGGCCGCTTCTGAAGAAATCTTCCCTGGACCTCCTGGATGAACAACTATAGGCCAATCTCTTTGTTACTATTCTTGAGCAGGGTAATCGAGAGGGCGGTTGCTCTTCAAGCTGTCTTGGATGAAACCGATTATCTAGACTAGGGGTAGGCAACCTTTCCTCTTTAAGGGCTGAGGGACTTCAGCTCCCACAAGCCTCAGCCATGTTGGCCAATAGTCCTATATTGGCCAATAGCTCTTGGGATTCTGGGAGCTGAAGTCCCTCGGCCCTTAGAGGGGAAAGGTTGCCTACCCCTGATCTAGACCCATTTCAAACTGGCATTAGAACAGGATTTGGAGTTAAGACTGCCATGGTTGCCTTGACCGACGACCTGCGTCTGAGCATTGACAGGGGTAGTGTTGCTTGATTGCTAGACCTCTCAGCGGCTTTTGATACGATAGATCATGGCATCCTCCTGGATCGCCTGAGTGGGTTGGGAATCGGAAACACTGTGCTCCAGTGGTTCTGTTCCTTCCTCTCGGGCAGATTTCTGAGGGTGCTGCTCGGGGACAGTTGCTCCAGTATATAGGAGCTCAACTGTGGCATCCCTCAAGGTGCCATTCTGTCCCCGATGCTGTTTAACATCTATATGAAGCTGCTGTGTGAGATCATTTGGAGTTATGGAGCTGGGTGTTATCAGTATGCTGATGACACCCAGATCTATTTCTCCATGTCTTGATCATTGGCCTTGAATTCCAATGGAGTCTCCTCACTCAATGAATGTCTTAAGACAGTAATGGGCTGGATGAGGAAAAACAGATTGAGACTGAATCCAGAAAAAATGGAGGTGCTCACGGTACCTGCCCCGAAACCAAGAATTGGGTTGCAACCTCCGGTCCTGGATGGGGTCACACTCTCCATAAAGGACTGTGATCGCAGTCTGGGGGTGCGCTCCTGATGACAAATCAGGTAAATGTGATGGTCAGAAGTGCCTGCCAGCTGCACCCTTTTCTGGAAATAAGGGATCTTGAGATTGTTGTGCATGCACTGGTAACCTCCTGTCTTGATTTCTGTAATGTGCTCTACATGGTGCTACCCTCATGCTTGGTCCGGAAACTTCAGTTAGTACAAAATATGGTAGCTAGAGTGGTCTCGGGAACATCTTGCAGAGACCACATAACTCCAGTGTTAAATTCTCTCCACTGGCTGCCTATCAGTTTCTGGGGCCAGTATAAGGTGTTGATCATTACCTTTAAAGCCCTAAATGGCTTGGGCCCAACTTATCTTTGGACCCGCCTCCTCCCATATAATCCTCCCCATGCACTCCGAACATCTGGGAGGAATTTGCTTCAACCACAGAAATCTAGGCTGTCCGCAACCTCCCAGAGGGCATTTTTGGTAATTGCCCCCAGATTATGGAACAACCTGCTGGACAAGATCAATCAGATTACGAGCCTCAGTAGCTTTAAAAAGGTGATAAAGACACATCTTCTTCGGCAGGCCTTTCCTGATTAGAGCCTGGCCTCAGGAGCTGCACCTCTCATCTTCTCTTAGGGCCTTGGCAGACGGCTAATAGAGCCGTCCTTGGCGCAAGGAAGGGGAGGGGCCACCACACGCTCGGTGCCCCTTCCTCCTCCTGAGGTCATCCTCAGAGCCACCGGCCCTCCGCACAGCCAGCACTCCGAAGACAACCTCCCGCCGCAGCATCCGGACACGCTGCGGTGGAAGGGTTGCCGAAAGTGTGCTGTAAGCTTTTGCGGTGCACTTTCGGCGACATGTGAAAGGAGCGCTATTTTAGCGCTCTTTTCTTGGGGCGCCGATGGGGCGCCACGGGATCGAGGCATGAGGATGCCTCGGTCCTGCGGCGCACCTTCCCAGGGCGGCCCACGGCCTCCCATCTGCTGAGGCCCTTAGTCTCTGGCTTGCCTGCTGCTTGGTTTAATATAATTTATATCATTTTAAAGACTTTTGTAGATTTTATGGATGTTTAATTTAATACTTTTTTAATGGGGAGGGTGGGGTATGGGGTTTTTAGTTTGTAATTTGATGTAATTTTAACTGTTGTAAGCTGCCCAAATTTTTTTTAACAGAGGGGTGGGGTATAAATATTATTATTATTATTATTATTATTATTATTATTATTATTATTGGCATTGGGAGAACAGATGCAGCAAAGCTAGTTCCAGTGGCACCAGTTTGTCTCATAGGCAGTCAGGGAACCTGGGTGAGAAGTTAGGCAGGGTGAGAGGTGCTGGTATCTGCTGAAGGAGAAGTGACCGGACTTCTGGCCTCCCCCTT
Source organism: Phrynosoma blainvillii (assembly GCA_026167975.1). Classification (NCBI taxonomy): domain Eukaryota; kingdom Metazoa; phylum Chordata; class Lepidosauria; order Squamata; family Phrynosomatidae; genus Phrynosoma; species Phrynosoma blainvillii. Next base: position 274,101,595 of record JANUYF010000003.1, read on the forward strand.
CCTGCTGTTGTGTTTGTTTGGGTGTCTGTGGGCAGGGGTAGGGCAGGGATCTACCCCTCCCCCATTCAGTCAATGGAGGGAGAAAGGAGACAATTGCTCCTTTGCTAACCTTGAGCAATCAAGCAAATGCTCCCTTTCTCCAGCCACTGAAACTCAATCAATCTCATGTTTAGGAAGTGGTGTTGTCACACACTCCCTTAGGGTGTCATCTGGTGTGGTCTGAACCCCTGCACCTCCCTAGTGACACTATTGGAGTACAGTCAGCTTTCACATCTATGGATTCTGCATCCATGGATTCCACCAACAATGGCTTGAAAATATCCCCTCCCCACCCACCCCCAAAAAATGCAAAAAGCAAACCTAGATTTTACCATTTTATATAAAGGACACCATTTTACTACACCATATATTTGGACTTGAGCAGCCATAGGGAGTCCTAAACTAAAACCTAGTGGATACCAAGGTCCCCCTGTAGTTCTAAAATGAAATTTTGAAATGAAGAGAAAAATAACTGGGGGGGGGGGGAGGAGGACAGGTTGCTTATCTGTAACAGTATTTCTTCGAGTGGTCATCTGCAAATTCACACAAATGGGTTATATCTGTGCCTGCACAGAGCCATTCAGAACCTTCTTAGAGCTATTAGAAGCATTTTGGCAGTAGCCCCACCCACTCTCCAACTGCCTTATTGGCTGGTTTCCCACCCAAACCCTCAGTTCCATGGGTCCCAAAGCAGCAGCCCAGAATTGAAGGAGAGGCAGGGCACCAATCTGAGGGGAAGACAGGCGGGATTTGTGTGAATTCACAGATGACCACTCAAAGAAATGCCATTACAGGTAAGCAACCTGTCCTTCTCCATGGTCTCTGTGAATCACACAAATGGCTTAGACTAGCAAGCTTTGGTCAACAGAGAAGGGAGTGCCATGCCACATAAATTCACCCTTGCGAGTCTGAGCCCCAGGCATGTAAATATAGGGGCAAACCGTCCCACTAATATGACTCTACATGAGTCAAGCTGAAATTCCCATACTGAGATGTAGTGGAGACAGTCACCAATGCAGGTGAGAACATGCAAAGTGACAGGAAAAACAGGCTTGCCAGCTAACCCATATGTTGCACAGTCTATTGATAGACCTTAATGGTCCATGATAACAAGGCAGATGTATGGCTAAGGTCAAGGGAGAACCTCAGACCTAGACAGCACAGGTTTGTTAGCAATGGAAATTATGCTAAAGCTATTCAGTAGGTAGGTACTGCAAGTGGACAAGGAATAGTAGACAAATACTGCAACAAGAAGGAAAGGTATACAGACTCTGTCTGATCCAGGAGATGAATGAAAACCAATTTGGAAGGGAAACAGATTTGCAACAATGTGAGGCTGCCCATGTCATGACATTGGCAATCAGGAAAAAGGGGGTTTACTAAAACCTCAAATTTGAAGATGTGTCAAAGGGAATCTTTCAAGTGGAAAAAGGGCAGTGACCTGATAAGCACAGCAGCGAGTTCCAAAAGAAAATCAGCATGTGCTTTATAGACTATAGCAAAAACTTTGATTGCATAGATCATGAAAGACTATGGAACACCCTTAAAGACATGGGAGTGCCAACACATCTGATAGTTCTGATGAGGAATCTGTACTCTGGACAAGGGGCTACTGTCAGAACAAAATACAGTGAAACAGAATGGTTTCCAATTGGCAAAGGGTTCAGACAAGGCTGCATCCTATCACCTTACCTATTCAACTTATATGCAGAACATATTGTAAGGAAAGCAGGCTTGGACACGGAAGAGGGACGAGTGAAAATAGGAGGAAGAAATATCAACAATATGAGATATGCTGATGCCACCATAATACTAAGAAAACCTTACAGACCTGGAACAACTACTAAGGAAGATCAAAGAAGAAAGTGCAAATGCAGGCTTATTGTTGAATATAAAAAACCCCCAAAAATAATGGCCATAGAGAACTTACACACATCCAAACTAGACAATGAGGAAATAGAAATAGTAGAAGAATTCCCATATCTGGGATCAAACTATGGATTTTATCACATGGAGAATATCAGAGGAAATATTGGGGGTTTAAAGAGCCATTATCCTGTGATCAGGTGAAAGATTTTCACACACATTGTAATTAAAAAGCCATTATCCCAGCAATAAACAGGCAATATATAGCGACAAATCATTGATGGGATTTCCCCATGAATGATTTGTTGCTGTTTATTGCCTGTTTATTGCTGGGATAATGGCTCTTTAATCGTGCCATCATGTCACAATCTTTCACTTGATCGTGAGATAATGGTGGGATAATAACTCTTTAAATCTCTGATTTTCCCTTATTTTCCCCATTAGATAAAGTCCATTGATCAGAACATGGACTGGAGCCAGGAAATCAGAAGAAGATTAAGAATGGAGAGGGTGGTTATGAAAGAACTTGAAAATTTCCTAAAATGCAAAGATATGCATCTCAGTACAAAAGGTAGAATCTTACAAGCCATTCTATTCCCTATAGTCATGTGTGGATGTAAGAGCTAGACAGTTAAGAAAACAGATAGAAGGAAAATCAAGGCATTTGATATGTGGTGCTGGAGAAGAGTGCTGAGGATTCCATGGATAGCTAAAAATACAAACAAATGGGTCCTAGACCAGATCAGCTAGATATATCCCTAGAAGCAAAGATGACAAAGTTTAGACTATTGTACTTTGGCCACACCATGAGAAGGCATAAATTGTTGGAAAAGACAATAATGTTAGGAAAGGTAGAGGGATGTAAAGAAGAGGAAGGCCACATGCTAGATCAATGGACTTTATTAAAGAGACCACAAATATGAGTTTGCAAGAGGTGGGCAGAAAAGTAGGGGACAGGGGGGCCTGGACATGTCTCATCAGCAGGGTTGCCATGGGTCAAAATTGACACAAAGGTAGTTAAAAACAAATTAAATTTTTAAAAACTTTAAAAACTGTTTAAAATTAGAGTTTTGGTAGGATTATTAATTTAATTGTTTTTAACTTTTTGAATTATATGTTTTTTTCAACTGTAGCTTTTTTTAGCCCATGCTGCAAACTACCTTGTGTCCCGTATTGGGGAGAAGGTGGGATACAAATTAATGACAAAAGTAAAGGGGAGTCAAACACAGACTCCCTTGTTGAAATGGTTTCACACAAAACAGATTGCAGACTTCAGACTCATTGCACACTCTTAGGCCTTGCCTCAACAGAATAATACACAGATTTATATGCTAATTTACATGCTAATTCCCAGCAGACAATTGACCATTAATTAATTAGACACTAATCCTCCTCACATATCCTCCCACCCTGAGGCGTTGCCTCAACAGAACAGTACACAGGTTGACATAGTAATCCTCTCAACCAAGTGTCATACAGTATATAAACTCCACACACCTCCATGCCACCATTCTCTGAAGATGCCAGCCACAGATGCAGGTGAAATTTCAGGAATACATTCTTCTAGAACACAGCCTCACAGCCTGAAAAACCCACAAAAACCTATGGATGCCACTGTGAAAGCCTTCAACTTCACATCAAGACACATTTAATCTAAAACAAACAAGAGTCGTGAGACACATTTAAAACTAAGGTTTTTTTTAATGCCAGAATCCTGTATCAGAGTACTTAGTTAAGGATATTAGATTTACTCATCCATTATTGTTATGTATTCACAGCTGATACTAGTCATGATTGTAATACTATTGCTTTGATTATAACTTCCTTCTTCAACTTATTTTACTGGGCATTAGCTACAAGAGGAGAAGGAGGTGCATTCTTCTGGTGAACAGAGAATGGTAAATGGTGTGAGGAAGAGGAGGGGTTCAGGCAAGGATATGGTATTTCGGGCCTCGGCAGACAACTAAAAGAGTCGTCTGCGAGACCCGGAAGAGGAGGAGCCACCGCATGAGCGGCGCTCCTTCCTCTTCCTGAGGTTGCCCTGGGAGCTGCCGGCCCTCCACACGGCCGGCGCTTCCAGGGCAACCTCCCTCCACAGCGACCGCACGCGCTGTGGCGGAAAAGGCAGGGAAAGTGCACCCTACGCATTTAGGGCGCACTTTCCCTGTCTTGTGGAAGGAGCACTGATTTTGCACTCCTTCCAGGGACGCCGCAGGAGCGCCGTGGTCTGGCTGCCGAGGTCCCGCGGCGCTCTGGACCAGGGCGTCCCCAACGCCCTGGTCTGCATCCCCCCTTAGTTAAGTATAACTCAGGAGAGTATATGTAATTATGGTAGCATAATAAGATGGCATTCACAAACTATGCACTATGCAAAGCAAGCACATGTACATTTCATTATAAACACAGTGTTGTTGCTGCTGTTGCTGCTGTTATTGTCAAGCATTTCTAAAATGTATACAGAAAACTTATGTCAAAGTCAGGCTTTTATTTTGTTTATTATTTTAAGGCCTAGCCTTGCTTCTTTTCTTCTCTTCTAACACCCTTGACTTTGGGGGGAAGCAGACGGCACTTTGCACCTTCTTGGAGGCAAGGAAGGGGAGGGGCAGCCTCATGCTGGGCACCCCAACCCCTTCCCGAATACGTCATCGGAGCGCCCGTCGCTCCACATGACCGGGGCTCCGACAACGTACTTCCACCGCAGTGTGTGCGAACGCTGTGGCGGAAGAGACGCCGAAGGTGTGCCCAAGGGCTCTTGTGGTGCACCTTCGGCGCCTTGTGGAAGGAGCACTATTTTAGTGCTCCTTCCAGGGCCCAAAAAGAAGTGGATCGGGACCGAGAAGTGCGGATACTTTGGCCCCAATTCGCAGCTTCTCGGGGCAGCCCACAGCCGCCCGTCTGCTTAGGCCCTAAATCTTCACATTTAGGCTGACCTCCATTGGCTGAAACAGCAACTCAAAAATACGGATAGTTTAATTAAAAAACAAACAAACACCTATGTATGACAGGGTATGATATGGTGTGTGTGTTTGTGTTTAGTTAGTAGATGTGTGGGGTGGTGGTTGTATGTGCACATGGATGTTGAGTTTATGATGAGACACTTAAATCATGTCCCCATGTAACTGCCTCCCTTTCCACTTTCATATATCATATGTCATACATACTCGTAATCTTAGTTCAGATTAATGTAATTTGGTGGAAGAAGTGAATGAGAAGGGGGGGGGGAATCAGTGCATGGGAAAAATAAATTAACCTACTACTATTTCTTTGCCATTCCCACCAATACTGCTTTTCAGATGTGATGCAGTGAATGGTTGTTCTTAGACCCATGCTTGCCACTGCTACTTAGGGGCTAAGCAGACGGCGCAAAGCACCGTCTTCAGAGCAAGGAAGGGGAAGGGCAGCCACACGCTGGGCTCCTCAACCCCTTCCCCAAAACGTCCTCAGAGCAGCTGGCCCTCCACACGGCCGGCGCTCTGAGGATACCCTCCCGCTGCAGCGTCCGCACACGCTGCAGCGGAAGAGTCGCCGAAGGTGCGCCGGCAGCCTTTTGCAGTGCACCTTCGGCGACAAAGCTGCGCTGCGGGGCCAAGGAATGGGGATGCCTTGGCCCCGATCTGCAGCTTCCTGGGGTGGCCCCGTGCCGCCCGTCTGCTTCCCCCCTGTGTTGGGTTCTAAGGTGTTCAAAAGAAGTTTGTATCAAATAGAACCTGAAAAGTAGAGAGCCAGGAAGAAGACACAAAGTTGTGAGCCTTTTAAAAAGGACTAACAGGATCAAACTGACATGAGATATCTCTCAGATGGACAGCAAAATGAGTCACAGAAATAAACTATGAGGCAAGCTTCAGAAAGACCACCTTTAAGAAGAAGTCTTGAGAGGATCAAGACTACAAACAGTCCAAGACAATGAGCATCCCTCCTTACAGTAAGGAAAATGGCCCAGGGCATAACACATTTTTTTAGAAAGAAAACAAAAGATAGAACCATGGCAGATTCTCTTATATTACACATCAAGAAACCTTTGAATCCACAAATTCTTTATAAGTAGAGAAACTTTTCTTTCCAAAAGTATATGATGGTTTGGTATAGTACAAGGAAACTAGAAAAGTCTTTAAAAATACAAAAACTACTTTGGGAAAGTCTTGTAGAACCATCACATTAAAATAATTTCTTGGCCTTTTCACCAGGCTCTGTCAGTGAACTCAATCAACTGGATTTCTAAGTCTATAGAGAGCTACTTGATGCTACCTTATTGAGAAATGTGTTTGCAATTAATGGTTTCTCTTCTTTCCCATATTTCCTGTAGTGTTTTATCTGTCATCCATGATTTCCTCTCTCTTTTTGTGTACTGAGAGTGCTTGTCTGCATTCTCCTTTCAATATGTTCCTGGCTTCAGACCATTGTTCTGACAATTGGTTTTGTTTAAAGGTGTTCATACCACCTTTAAAAAGGTGATTCTGGAAAACATGGCAATTTTGAATTCATGTTCAATATACCATACTCTGAGACATTGGCACACCAAACTTGCTTTAAATCTCACTAAGGTGCTAGGCAGACAGGAAGGAAAGGGCGACCTGAATTTGCCTTTTCCTGAAACTGCAGCAACCTCATTGTGTGCCCTGAGAGTGCAGTAAGTGGGGATGCAGCAACCACATTGGGGCCAGTTAATGTAGCTTTTCTGAGGCTCTATTAAAGTCTCAGCAACCGCACTGCCAGCCCCGAGGTTGCGCCAAATAGGAATGCAGTCACTGCACGGGTGGCAGTGGCAGCTTTAATTAATTTATTTTATTTTTTTGTTCACTGCGGTGCATGCGCACATGCGCAGACACAACACGGCCCCTTTAACAGAAATGTTGGCAGTGCTCAGGACCTGAGCACTATGTGCTGTAGAGAAATCATGGCTGCCTCGGCAACTGAGTGCTCCGCGCTGGTACTCAGCCTGCAATGCAACGCCACAGCAGCCTCCACTGTGGTCTGTGCTGCAGATACATTCAGGGAAGGTGACAGTGATGACTTGGAGCCCCCACAAGTGACACCTGTGAGACTGGGTGCCTCAAGATGAGTTGCACGGTTCGCCATCATTGCCACTGCTGCTCTGATGCCCCCTGAGAGAGCCCCGCGCCGCTGGTGGATATTCCCCAGAAGCACTGACTGGTGGGACGGGCTCGTCACATACATCTGGTCGGATGAGCAATGGAGGATGTTCTTCCGAATGCCCCGTGCCCTCTTCCATAAGATAGTAGAAGTACTGCATCTGGAAATGCAGCGGGAAGACACCGTGATGAGGAAGTCCATCCTGGTAGAGAAGAGGGTCGCCATGGCCATCTGGGTTCTCGCCCACAGGGCCAGGTACATGCAGGCATCAGAGCAGTTCGGGGTCGGCCAAACCACTGTGGGGGAAGTGTTAGTGGAGTTTGCCCTCACTATGGAGAAGCTGCTCCTGTCACAGACAGTGTACTTGGGGGATGTCGCTCAGGAAAGGGCACTCACACACACTTGTCACTTTTCCCTCCTGTGCAGAACATGTCATGACATGGCATACAGTGTGGCTGTCACTCTACAGAGTCAGCTGCTAAGGCCAATGAAACTGCACAGGGATGCCTAAATCTTCAATAGCCAGTACTGTATACTTGGCATCTTATGCCAATGAAGCTGCGCAGGGATGCCTAGTGGGTCATGACTCTGCATACAGTGAAAGTCTTCCTGTATACTTGGGAGCAAGGGCCGATGAACCTGCACAGGGATGCCTAGTGGGTCATGACTGCATACAGTGAAAGTCCTCCTGTATACTCGGGAGCAGGGGCCGATGAACCTGCGCTGGGATGTGGAAAACATCATCAGTTGGCAAATGCCGTGATTGTTTAACATTAATCCTCCTCTGATCGTGCCACCCTTGGGGAGGAGGAACGAGTTCGTCAACTGAAAGGACAACTACTCTGTCGTCCTCTAGGGGACCACAGATCATTGAGGATGCTTTGTGGATGTGGAATTGGGCTGGGCTGGCTCGACTCATGACATGAGGGTGGCAAAGAACTCCATCATCTTTCAGGCCATGGAGGCCGGATTCTACGTGCCAGGGAACCCCACCGTCACCCTGAGGGGCCAGCAGATCGGCCCTCTCCTGCTCACCGACAGCGCCTACCCCATTCAGAAGTAGCTGATGAAGCCCTACCAGGGCACCACCAATGCCAGGCAGAAAGGATTCAACAGGAGGCTGTGTGGTGGAAAGGGCCTTCGGGTGTCTGAAGGCTTGGTGGAGGTGCCTCACTGCCCCACTTTTTGTGGCAGAGAGAATGTTGTCCCCATCATCGCCTCCTGTGTCATCCTCTACAACATCTGCGAGACCAAGGGAAGGGTGCTGGATGAGGGAAGGCGCTACAGGCGGTGCTTTGTGCTGCCCACCCTGGGGGCACCCATGGAGGACAATGACCTCATGAGGCAGAGAGAAGGGGAGGCTATGAGAGAGGCCCTGGCAGAGTTCTTTGAGACCAGGAGGATCTAAAATTATCCCCTCTTCTCCATCTGTCACCCAAGGTCAGCACTGCACTATGCCATGAGCCTACGCACTTCAACACCACATTGCCTATCATCCCCACTCAGTGTTTGACTTGCATTCATGTAGGACACCACTGTTGTATGCCATGAGCCTAAGCACCTCAACACCACATTGTCTATCATCCCCACTCTGTGTATGGCTTGCATTCATGTAGGACACCACTGTAGTATGCCATGTGCCTAAGCACCTTAATAAATATGTACTGATATCCTCACTCTGTGTTTGGCTTGCATTCATGTAGGACACCACTGCACTATGCCATGATGAGATCCTACGATCCCTACTCTGCTTATGGATGGCAATCCTGCTTTCATGTGTAGTTATCCTTGAACATGAGTCTAAGGGAGGCACACAGAAACACACAGAGACACACACACACAAAAGGGCATGGAGGGGTCACCTGGTGCCAGATTTCCTGGCAATAGAAAGATACAGTGCACAAACCACCAACTGAAACCTCTGACAATGTTGCCAAAATTCCCAACAGTCAGCTTTCCTAATGGCCCATTCGATTATATCAATTGGTAGCCCAGAGGGCAACCATTGGGGATCGCATTCAAACTTCTCACATAAGGGTCTCCATTGGTCAGGGCCCAGGTAAGTCCATCTGCCCCCGCAACATTTGCTCATAAATGCTCCTGTGGACCTCCGTTGATCCCCAGGACAACGATGGTGGCCAGGAGGAGAGTGCCCATCCGCATTGCTTACTGGAGCGATGAGGAGGTGGGCATTCTCCTGCAAACCCGGAGCCCGGAGCTGGCCGCTAGGAGGGTGATGGCCAGCTCCAACCAGCCGAACCGGGGGTATTTTTCCCAGTCCTCCCGGGCCCTCAGAGACCAGGGTTGACGAGGATCCCCCAACAGTGCAGCACAAAATTTAAAGCACTGAAGGGGGTCTTCATCGAGGCAGCTTTCCTAATGGCCCTTTCCTAATGGCCCTGGAGGACTATGGGGAGCATCCTCCAGTTCAGCGTCGCCCACCCTTCTACCAGCAGCTCCGGGATCAGGACTGGCGGCCCTCTATGGCAGGATCGCTGTCCTCCTGGTAAGTGTTGAGCCCCTGCCTTGGTCTCTCATGCCCTCCCTTCTCCCTCACTCTTCCCTATCCCTCCCCTCTCTCTTGTCCCCATCCCATGGGTTCTAATAGTGTTTCCCTTCTCTCCCAATGCAGGCGTACAGTGGAGGCGGTGACAGGGATGGAAGGGGGACCCTGCCAGTTCCCCCTCCTCCTCTTCCTCCTCAGACGGAGAAGCCGGGCCAGCCAGGGAGGCCCGTGCAGAGGTGCCCACTGCCATCCCTCTGCACCCACAGTAGCCTCCCATGGCTGAAGGTAGGTCCCTGAGGGGAGGGGTACTGGCTGCATAACTGTGGCCTACATGGCATTCCTGTCCCTCCCCATCCCCACCACTTTCCAAGCTGGCTTCCTAAATGGTGTCGTTTTTCCTTTCAAAGGTGGACCTGCTGAGAAGGAGCAGCCTGGCCCAAGTCGCCGGCCGCCAGGCAGAGGACACCAGGGTCCCATTCATGTTGCCCACCTGGTGGTCATCTAGTCCACCCAGGACTCTGAGCGGGGTAAATATGCCAGGGACACAGAGGGAGGGAGTAGGGGGCCCCCCAAGTACCCTGGCTGTAGCATTGGGTGATGGGGTAGAGAGGAAGCTCCTAACCAGACATTTCTCTTTTCTTTTCCTTTGCAGATCGACGCCTGGAACAAAGGATGGCTGCCATGGAGGAACAGATCCAAACTGTGATGACCTCCATGGCAGTCATCTTGCAGCACCTCAGCCCTCCCCAACCCCTGATCCAACCCCCCTCCCCATCCCTGAAGCACCTTTCCCTCCCCTTCCCTTTCTACATGCTTCCTCCTTCCTCCCTCCTCCCTCCCCTTCTTCCCCCGTTGGAACTTCTCCTCCCCTTTGTACATTCTCCCCTCCCCTTCCCCCATTTGTAAATTGTTGTACATAGTTTTCATTTTTATCAGGCGAAGACTTTATTTTTAAAAAAATCATGACGTAATCTGCGCACGGACGCAGGTGCGGCAATTACCGGTTTTATGAATGGACTTTAGATTTTTAAACAGTGTTTGATATTTTATGCGAAGGTGTGTAGGTCCATCGAAGGATCCCTACAGGCTACCAGTGAGCAGTGGCGGTGGTGTGCGGTAGCGGTGTGCGGTGGCGATCAGTGAAGTGAGCATGGTGTGCGGTGGTGGTGGCAAGCAGTGAGGTGGGCATAGGTGGGGATTAATAAACAATGGCTGCCTCAGTACTTAGTGATGCTTGTTGCAGCATCTCCATCCCCCTCTGCTTGTTCTCTGCCTTTGCGGGTGGGCAGTGGGCGGTGGCAGTGCCACATCACTGCTGAGAAGGCTGCTAGACTCTTCTAAGGGCTGTGGCTCAATTATCTCCATCTCCATAGCAGCCTCCTCCTGCATGGGTGAACCCCTATCCCTCCTCCCTCTCCCCACAGCAGCCTCGACAGCCAGGGGTGGAAAGTGACCCCTCCTCCCTCTGCCAACCGCACACCTCTTGCTGGCCCTGGATGATAGCCCTTCCTCTTCCACCCTCCTGCACAACCTCACCACTGCCAGCCATGGCCCTCTGGGGCCCCTCCATGACATCCACCATTCGGCCCATCGGACCAGTCTGCATTTGTATGGCATCAGTGATATGCCGCTGCTCGTGTGCCATGAGTTGATCATGCTCCCTCTGATCCCCTCTCTCGCCCTCTCTCAGTTGATAGGAACATTCAGCTAGTTCACAGAAACATTCCATCAGTTGATGGGAACGTTCAGCAATTTGTTTATCCTGTTCAAGGGCTTTGTCCATTTGTTCTATGCTGCGTTCCATGAACTCCTGCTGGGCACTCGTATTTGCTGCTGCTGCTGAGTGACGTGTCCTCTTCCCTCTGATGTCAGCCAGGTGGGCTGCCAGTGGCATTGCAGCTCTGGCATTATCTGTTTCATCCTCCTGCTCCTGTCTCTGTTGTGCTACTTCTCATTCTAGGGACATGTATGGCAGAGGACACTGTTTGCACACAAAACATCTCCAGCACATTTCAGGGAGAAGGGGAGAGGTACATGCCAGGGAGATTTGTGTGGGCACACTGGATGCATGCAGGTGGTGGTCATGCGAAGGACATGGTGAATGGGACACACAGATGAACGTTCCTCTACCGCCCCCACATGCTAGGGTGTGAAAGCGGCATGCTGGGGGGGGGGGGATTCTGCAAACCAGAGAACCGATGCAAAAAAGTCACAAAAGCCATGCACATTGTTTTTTTTGGGTGCAGGCGTACATGCAATGGCATGCATTTTTTGTCATAACAGGGAATTTTCCGTGTGCAGCCTGGACCTGGTTGATCAGCTGGGTGAATGGCCCGGGGCCTGCCCTCTCCTCACCCTCACTCTCATCGTTGCTGAGTGCTGTACTTGTCCTTGGGACAGGGGAGCGATCATGGTGGCTACTGGTCCTGGAAGATGTAGTGCTCCACTCTGAAGTATGAGATGGTGGCCTGGTGGAAGATGTAGAGGCATGGGATGGTGCTCTCATGGCAGGGATGTCCATAGCCCTCTGACTGCAGGATGTCTCATCTGAGTCGGGGTGTTCCTCCTGGTCACCTAAAAGTGACAAGGGATGGGGTCATCTCTGCCCTGTGGCCACCCTAGTGCTGTCCCCTGTACCCTTTCCCAGGGCCCCTGGCACATCTTACCTTGAGGGGGTACAAGCGCCTGGGTGCATTCTCCTTCAGAGATGTCCTCCATGGCTTGTGCTCTGGCTGTCTGGCCTACTGGGACCCTCATGACATCACTGCTGGTGCATATTCTGCTGGGCCATATGCTGTCATCCCTGGTGAGGAAGGCATGAAGTTCCTTGTAGAAGGGCATGGAGGAGGGACCCCATCCGCTTTTGGCCTTGTGGTCCCTAAACTTTTTGTAATCGGACCTGAAGTTTTTGGTCTTCTGATAACACTCCTCCCAGGTGCGTTGGTGGCCCTTGGTCCTCATGGCTGCTGCCAACTCCTTAAATGTTTCTGCATTCAAGAAGGAATTTCTCAATTTGTTCAAAATGCGTGGCTGCGACTACAGAGCTATAAGGTCGGCCATCTCCGCATGGGTCCACGAGCTCCCTCTCCCTTTTTTTGGCTCTCCGCTTGTGGATGGCTGTGCCATTGTTCCTGCTGTGGACAAAGGAATCTCCGAAGTGGACTGCTGTGGAGGTCTGAGCTGGCAAAAGTTGCCCTGGGAAAATGGTGCTGGAATGTGTGTAGGGGTCCAGCTTACAAGTGAAACTTTCCCCTTTATCTCTTAAACACAATGTAACATCCGGTAGCAACAGTTTCACCTTCTCGCTTTGGCACATGTGCACTGTGAAAATTAGCATTAGTGCTAGGGTTCTGAAACAGATGCACCTGCGGTGTTTCGTCAACACCGGAACCCTAAAAACGCTTTAATTTGAGGCTTTTTTCAATGAGCGCATGCTCCGCAAAGGCAGCTCTAAATGCGGTGCACCTGTACACGTGCATTCACACTGGCGGCTTTGGTGTTCGGGTGCCTTTATTTCTGCCGAAATAAATCCTGATGTCCCGTTGAAAGTGCGTATGTTTCGGGAAGGAGCGGAAAAAAGCAGCTCCTTTTTAAAGCGCACTTTCACTGGAAAGGTCAAGTAGGGGGTGCTTTTTCAGCGTGTGTCATGTAAAGACTGTGCCCTCAGGTCAACCCCAAAACAACCCTATTAGCCTGTCTGCATCCCCCCTAAGATAGTATGTCTACTTGAAAATTAGAACTCAAAGACATACAAGCTATCACTGTATTATCATCCTGAAAGCAAAATCCATAGACATTATGCATTGCCCTGATAGGCAAGTACAGGGTAATAAAAATGAATGGTGAAAAAGCAAAAGTGTTCTTATTCTGTTTTGCACCATTCATTTTGAATTACCCTGTATTTGCTATCAGACTTGCCATGCAGCAGAATGGGTACAAATCAGAACCCACATTTTACTTAAGAATTTTCAGAATTAGTGGCATGCTAGGCTTTCCATTTTATTTAGAGGAAAGTTAAACATTTCTGTAGCTTGCTCAGACTATGTTCCATAGTCAACAAAATTTTTAATATGATAAGTATGTTATCTCCAGGCTGTTTTTATTTGATGTAGAACTTCATGCTTGAAGCTTTAAAAACAGTTCATTATAACAAGGAAACAATTTTTATAGCTGACTGATCTATGATAATTATATGTGACTTCTGGAAGCATATTCTGCTGTAAATGACTCTGTTACAGAAATCTCTATACTGATCATAAATGTAACAAAAATAAACACATTTCATAGTTTTTACAGCAAAAGTTTAGGATTATATTGAAATAAAACATTAAGCAGAATGGGTAGAAACAGCATGTTTTATTTTTCTTTTCCCTTCTCATAATGGGCTTTTCAAAAGATACATGCTCCACCAATCAGACATGCAAATTAAGCTCATATTAGCCACTAAATACCAATCACAAAACAAATCACAAAACACATAGTTGGGGACAATTACGTGCTGTGGTTAACTGATGTCTTTCGCCACTTGAGGGACTGCATCTTCTAAATATTGGTTAATACATTTCCATATTGGCAGAAAGACTTTAGGATGTGTGAATATCAGGTGAAAACTGCAAAAAAAAAAAAAAAAAAAAAGAAAAAAAAAACCAAAAAAATCCTCACTATTGTATTATTGGTCCCAAATGGAATTCCCAGGTGCAGGAAACCCATTTTTTATGGTGGGGGGGAAGCAAATATCATTTCCATGCCTAATAAAGCCCAATTGTGAAATTTATCCAAGCTCAACACAGATTTTTTTTCCCTCATGGAATTTACTTCCCCCCTCACACTGAAGGTTGAGTGGGGATGTAATTTTGCCAATGCTCACAGGAGAGACAAAATTTAAATAATGCCTTGGTAGCTATGCTGAGGCAATAAGGCACTGGAGGCATGGTCTGAGATGTTTGTTTGCTCATTGTCCCCAGCCTATCCATTCTGGCTTTGGTGACTGAGGACAGCAGATGCATGACTCATTGCTTTGGGCCTTTGCAGACTGCCAGAAATAATGCAGCTTGAGTCCACTTTAATTGCCCTGGCTCAGTGCTAGGGAACCATGGGAATTGCATTTTTTTTTCCTGTGACATTGAGCCCTCTCTGTCAGAGAGCTCAGGTGCCACAATAAACTACAGTTCCCATGATTCCTTAGCACTGAGCCAAGGCAGTTAAAGTGGACTCAAGTTGCATTATTTCTGTTAGTCTGCAAAGGCCCTAAGTGATTTGTTTGTTTTTTTCAGCTTCTTGGCTTTTGCTGTGTGTGTGTGTGTGGGGGGAGGAAATTGGGTTTTACTGCCTTAGGTCTTTGGCTTGCCTTGGCTCTATCAGGAGGAGGTGTTTCTCCCCTTGGTTGTTTTCTGGGAGGGTTCCTTTCAGCCCTGGTGGCGCAGTGGTTAAATGCCTGTACTGCAGCCACTCACTCATAAACCACAAGGTTGCGAGTTCAATACCAGCCAGGGCTGAGGCTTGACTCAGGCCTGCATCCTTCCGAGGTCACTAAAATGAGTACCCAGCTTGTTGGGGGACAATCAGCTCACAGTTGTAAACCGCTTAGACATCCCATAGCGTGATATGAAGCGGTATATAAATGAAGCTGCTTTGCTTTGCTTTGCTTTCCAGGTCCTCCCCCTCCCCCAGTTTCATCCCTGTCCCATTTCCAGGCTTAGTGGCAAGCATGAGCCCACGGCTAGGGTTTTCGCCCCCCCACCTTTTCCCATGGATGTTGGCAGCTCCATTTGTCTGCATCATTTGGTCCTCCCATCTTGCTTTTGCTCTTTCACCCAGGAGCTGCTTGGGCACACTCTGATGGGCTCACTGCCCCTGTAGTTGGCATCCTTTGCTAGACTCTCCATGGTGCTGTGGGTCATCCCTTCCTCAGCCTCACTGGTTGAGTCCTGGCTGGAGAGGGCATGCTCCACTGAGTTTTGGGCCTGGAACAAGCGCCTGGTTGAGATCCTAGTGGAATCACTTCTGCCAGGACTAAATACTCCTTTTCACCTCAGCCTGACCTCAGCTCTGTCTTGGGGCCAGGCTCAGCTGACTTTGGGCCTTTGTTTGGCCCTGGATCTATCTGGTCATTTTCTAGGTTTCTGTAGTGGTAATGGCTTAAATACATTAAGGGTGCCAACTTCCAGTTGTTCTGGAAAGCTAAGCTAGATTTGCCCTGATTAGTGGTGTCAGGATATAGATGGGTTATACAGTCAAAGGTGAAATGTAGAGATGTGTGTGTGGAAATTTCTTCATGAGAACAACATCTAGAAAAACAAAGTGAATCTAACACCAGATGGCTACACAGACATAAACATATACTTTCCCAAAGGTACAACTCATACACACAGATTTTGTTATGAAAAACAAGAGATATCAAAAAGGTAAATATCATTAGGCTTGGGACAATAGTCACGTGGTGGATGATGGACAGCAAGAGGCTGGGTTAATATACATCATACAGACATCATCCAATCAACATAAGGTTAACACCTAGAAGGTGGAGTATGGGAAGGGCCTAGAGCAGGGGTAGGCAACCTTTCCCCTTTAAGGACCGAGGTACTTCAGCTCCCAGAATCCCAGGAGCTATTGGTCAACATGGGACTATTGGCCAACATGGCTGAGGCTTCTGGGAGCTGAAGTCCCTCTGCCCTTAAAGGGGAAAGGTTACCTACCCCTGGCCTAGAGAATCCTTTGAGTAAGAATGATTATTGTTCTAGATGTGAGTGTGTGGTTGGCTGGCAGTGGTTTTTAACTGCAACAAGTTGAGATCATGAGCTTTTGGGATTGTTAAAGATGTAATCTTTCATGGCTGAACTGGACAAGTTCATCACAATGGATTTTACTTAGTTATCTTATTGTTCTTTTATATGCATTAATAAACTATGCTTTTGGACTTTACAATGTGTCTTCTTGACTGAGGAAGAAAGGATCCTGAAGAAGGGAAGCTGAGCCAGTTGATGGTAAGAATTACAAAGTGGCTGTGGATCACAGCAGCCAGCTTGTCCTGCAGATTCTGCTGGGTGCCAAGGAGCATCACTGCAACACCCATCATCCACACACTGACAAGTGGTTGGATGGGAGACCACTAGTGGGGGCTGTGGGTTATATTTCAGGAGTGCAAACTGATCGTTGTAGTACCATGGGCTGAAGTTTCTGTTATTTGTTCTGCCCATGGTGACAGTCCTTTGTGCTACTTCATTGCTTGAGTGCAGGATTTAGCTGGCCATTTAGGCTGTGTGATTCAGCTTCAGTTTTAACAGACAGGTTTCACTTTTGCTTTTGCCACAAGGCTTAGTGCTGAGATTTGATTTTGCATGGGAGACATTTGAATTTGGTTGGCCATCCAGCTTGTTGTCTGCTGTTGTTCATTTCTTTTTCCAGCTGGGAAAGTTGCAGCTCTTAACTGCCCTGTGCTGTAGGTTATATTTCAGAGGAGTCTGCCCTAGCTAGGTTAACCCCTTCCTTGCCTCCAACATAATGACATAACATTTCATTTGTTATAGCCTGCCTTGCTCAATCCTTAACAGATTTTGATAGATTATTGTGGCTTTAGATTACACACACACACAAACATCTTATCTGATAAATTAGGCCTTGTGACCTGCTTTCATCATGCCACCCAAAAAGGGCAGGGCCAGTGTCAAAGGGGATGGTCCAGCCTCCAATGTCCCAAAATAGCCATCTGTGGTGCCTTATTCATCCAGTGATGAGTCTGATGATATGCCTGTTGAGGACATATTTTTTCATATTCAAGCATTAGAGCAAGCACAATTTGGGTCCAGTCATGCTCTGCCTCAATATTCTCAGAGCTGTTTCTAAACATTCCAGGCATAAAAAGTTGGCAAATGAAATGAAATCTTGGATTGCTATTCTAGAACAAGAGTGCACTTATCTTATGGCAGCTGGTGCCACACCTTCTGATCCTGGGACTATGCCACAGCCAGATACAGATGACTCAGTGCCACCAGCTGTACTTCCGCCTCCTGCAGATGAGTCTAGAGCTGCACAAGTGGTTCAGGTACCAGGATATTCATGGCCATGGGGGGATGCCTTACCAGCTTTCTCAACAGATTAGCCCAGCAGGCATACAGTCTACAACAACATGGGCTGGGCAGCTACAGTCGCCATTTGCTCTGCCTGCGTGGGGTACTTGGACAGGCCTTCCCATGATGCCTCCTTCTCCTGCTTGGTCAGCTGGCAACATCCCTCCTTCTGGGCCTCAAGCCACACCTAACTATAACACAACATTTTATTTAACCATCCCATATTGTGAGCTGTCACTTCCTCTAGGGGATCACTTTCTGACTATAGATAAGATCTTCAGGGATGAATACATAGAGTCATAGAATCATAGAGTTGGAAGAGACCACAATGGCCAACCAGTCCAACCCCCTGCCCTTGAGGAATTCAAAATCAAACCATCCCCGACAGGTGGCTATCCAGTCTCTGTTTAAAGACCTCCAAAGAAGGAGGCTCCACCACACATAATTGTCAAACAGCTCTCACTGTCAGGAACTGCCTCCTAAGGTTGAGGTGGAATCTCTTTTCCTGTAGCTTTCATCCATTGTTCCAGGTCCTGTTCTCTGGAGCAACAGAAAACAAGCTAGCTCCCTCCTCAATATGACATCCCTTCAAATAAGTTTGTTGAAATCAGCTCTCCTAAAGTTTAGAATGAGTATTTGACTATGTCTAGCTTCTCCTTTCCACTGTATAAGAAACTCCAGGAGAACATGATCACTCCCACCTAAGGATCCCAACACTTGCACCCCATTGACCATGTCATCCCTGTTGGTTAGGATCAGATCTAAAATAGCTGATCCCCTATTTGCCTCTTCCACCTTTTGGACAAAGAAATTGTCTTCAAGGCAAGTGAGGAATTTACTAGACCTTGAAGTATTGGCTGAGTTTCACTTCCAGCAAATATCAGGATAGTTGAAGGCACTCATCACTACTACATCTCTCCTTTCCGAGTGTGGTCATCTGTTCTAGAAAGGCATCATCCAATTCCTCAGTTTGACTTGAGGGGTTGTAGTAGACTCCCTGTTGTTTTTTTCTCCTTTAATTTTTATGCAGATACTCTCCACCTGATTACCAGGATTTAAGTCCTGGATCTCTTCGCAGGTGTAAACATCCCTGACATATAATGCTATTCCTCCTCCTTTCCTGTTTGGCCTACTTCTCTTAAAAAGGTTATCCCCCTCTATTCCTACATTCCGATCATGACATTCATCCCACCAGGTTTCAGTGATGCCTACTATATTGCATTTCCTTTGTTGTGCTAGGAGTTCAAGTTTATCTTGTTTATTTCCCATGCTCTGTGCATTAGTGTAGAGACATCTAAGAGCATGGGTCCTCTCCATTTGCTGCCTGTGTAAGGTTTTTTGCTTCCCACTGTTGGGCCCTTGCATCATTTGCCTTGTTTCCTCTATAACACTTTGACTATTATCTCCAGCCCATGATGTACTCCTTCCTTCCAAGATACTTTCCAAGATACTGTCTCCCTCCCCAACATGACTCAGTTTAAAGCCCTCCTGATCAAATGTTTGAGACTATTGGCAAAAATGTTTCTGCCAACTGGTGTGAGATGCAGCCCCTCTCTTGCTAGAAGTCCACCCTCATGGAACTGCAGCTCATGATCCAAGAATCCAAATCATTCTTGGCAGCACCATTTATGGAGCCAGTTATTTACATCTGCTATATTCCTCTCCCTTCCTGCACTATGCCCTTCAACTGGGAGAAGAGATGAGATAACCACCTGTGCATCCAGCTCTCTCAGCTTGCTATCCAAAGCCTCATAATCCCTTCTGATTTTCTGAAGGCTATGCCTTGCAGTATCATTGGTTCCCACATGGACCAAGAGGAAGGGATAATGGTCAGTAGGCTTGACAAGTCTTGTCAGCATGACTGTCACATCATGGATTTTTGGCCCAGGGAAACAACATACTTCCCAGGACATCTTGTCAGGCCTACAAACCACTGCTTCTGGACCCCTCAACAAGGAGACCTCCGTCCACCATCACATGCTTCCTCTGAGACATAGCAGTGGCTGTTCCATGTGGTGGTACTCTCAGGGTCTCCTGCACTGTCCCTGAGGACTATTCCTGCTACTCTTCAATTTTATAGCAGCATGCTTCCAGGACGATCCCTGGCTTCCGTACTTCTGTGTGTGACATTCCTCCAGCTGTCTATCTCCTGTGTGCATGAAGTGACCTCCTCTTCAATAACTTCCTCTGTGTGATCCCCGTCCAAGACTGTTCATTCCTCTCTGTCCAGGAAAACCTCTTGCTCCCTAATATGCTGAAGTGTAGCTATCTGGTCCTCCAACTGCTGGCCTTTTTCTTCCAGGAGGGCTACCAACTTGCACTTGGTGCAGGTGAAGTTCCCCACATCTCTTGACAAGAAGACAAACATCTCACAAGTTTTGCAGGTGACTGCAGCAGCTTCCTCAGTGTCTATATTGAGAAATCTTAGTAAGCACTGAAACAGGACTGTGGGCTTCTCCCTCAAAAAGTCCCCCAGTAAAGACCCACATAGAGCCTCTCTTCTCTTGGCCTTTTCACCAGGCTCTGTCAGTGAACTCAATCAACTGGATTTCTAAGTCTATAGAGAGCTGCTTGATGCTACCTTATTCTGGAGGCAAACTCTGACTCTCTTCCTCTGAGCAAAAAAAACCCCAAACTCTGACTCTCTTCCTCTGAGCAAAAAACCCGAAACACTGACTCTCTTCCTCTGAGCAAAAAACCCCCAAATCCCTTTAAATTATTATTATTATTATTATTATTATTATTATTATTATTATTATATTTAGGAGATGGTGTGCACCTCTGGGAGGAGTTGTATAGTGCTCATAGAAGCCCCACCCTTTCCAGTGAAACTCCTCTCACAGATGTCACTCACCAAAGCCCCATCCCCTCAGCAACAAACACCCTCCCAAGTGTTTTTTTTAAAAAAATTAAACACTCACCCACTCAAAATAGCTGCCCAGAAAATGTTTTCCTTCTTCTTCCTGGCAGGAACTGGACTGGAAAGCCTTTGGGAGGAATTTTATAGTGCTCATAGAAGCCCCACCCTTTCCAGTGAAACTCCTCTCACAGATGTGACTCATTTTTTTTTTAAAAAAAGTAAATTTTTATTATGAAACATAAAAGAACAACAAGAAAATGAACACAAATACATAACAATAATATCATTAACAAACAATAAAAAACAAAAAACAAAACAGAACAAACCCCAAACAACAACAAAAAAGAAAAAACACAAACACATAAATTACAAAAATACATACATACATAAAATAAAATAAAACTTCCTCCACACTTCATAGGTTTATATATTTAATTATATCTATATCTTTGACCTTATATATCCAATAAATATTATATCACAGTCTATATCCTAAGATTAGAAATCTCTCAATTTTTTCCTTTATAATAATAACAACATATACCAAAAAAAAAAAAAAAAAAAGATTTACAAGAGGGTACAAATTAAATCAATGCCTTTCCTATATTATAGTTACATATTCAATCAAATGAAATAATAAATTAATCTATTAAAGTAATAAGTTACGCAGTATCTATTACAGTTTTCTTAATATAATCATACCAAGGTTTCCATTGATCGTGGAATGATATCCAAGATTTGTTTTGTACTGAGCAAGTTAATTTTTCTAATTTATACAAGTCTTGTACTTTATTTCTCCATTCCTCAATTGTCGGAGTTTCCTTTTTCCTCCACTTCCGGTTGGCTATGGCTCCTCGTCAAGATGCACATCGCCTAAGCTCCGATGTCCGTCTTATGTTGTGATAATCTTTGGACCCTCTGACGCAAGGATAAGGGTCCAGAAAGTGCTCCTTTAAAATAAGGAGCCCAGAGGGGTCTCGGGGGAAGTCCCTCAGAAGTCTTTTTCTGGTTTGGCGGGGATTTAATAGCGGGTTCCCGATCACCGGTTGAGCTCCAGGGACACAAGAGCAATCCACGATCCTGCAACAGAATGGGAATATCCACAGGGAGCCACCAATTTTTTAAAAAATGTTTGGTTTAAAACATGATTTATTCTGACAACCAGCACTTACGGATGGTTGGATAGTAAAGACCTGAAGGTAAAATCATCCAGTCTTTTTTCATGGACGTTTGTTTTTTGGGTTTTTTTGTTTTTTGTTTTTCTCCCTTCCTCTTTCTTGGAGTTAAAGAAAAAGAGAAAAGGGGTGCTTGTAAAGGGAGAAATTTAGGATACATTAATAGACTTCTGGAAATTTATCTTTTTTTTGGGAGTCTTTGATTTACAATCCTCTATTTATTCATAAGTGAGAGTGGATTGGTGTTACTTTGTGGATTATCGGACTGGGCAGCTAAAAGAGGAAGAAGACTAACCTTTCCGAAAGTTTCCATTTAAACTCTCCGTTTACTCCCTTTTCTCTCTGTGAATTGTAATAATATTACTGGCTGATTATTTTTATTAGGACTGGTTTGGATTAGATGTGACTCATTGAAGATCCACCCCCTCAGCAACAAACACCCTCCCAAGTGTTTGGTTGTTTTTTTAAAAAAATAAACACTCACCCACTCAAAATGGCTGCCCAGAAACTACTTTCCTTCTTCTTCTTGGCAGGAGATGGAGAAGAAGGATGAAGATGAGCTTGATGATAAGGATAATGATCTATTAAGGTGATAAAAAGCAGCATATAATCTCTCTAACAGGTTGAATGGATTTCACATTTACACAAGGGTAATTGCTAAGGTACAGCCTATAAAGGCATCAATACAAGGACATCATCTATTGGGCTTCCATAGACTACTCTGAGCCCTCATGGTTGCTTTACGATGAAGCCCTCTACATGCAGGTGGCCATTTACCCCTTGTTGCATTGGGATCTTTTACACTTCCAACTTTGGATGCAACTTATGACCCCAGCTCATCCCATGCAAAGCGACCGAACCCGCAGCAGACATTTAGTCCAAACAGCTAGTAGCTCATCTTCCAATAAGCCCTAAGACAATTCTGGGAAACCCCAGAAGCTCTTGTGTTGGGAATTTAGCTTTCAGGGCTCTTGCAACCATAAGACCTGCAAATATAAACACAGGTGTTCAATTTGCAAGAGTCCCCATTCCTTTTGGAAATGTAACAGGAGTAGAGGGCAATCTGGATCATAGAGGGATGTCCAACACAACAAAAGCCCAATTAAGTTTCAAGAGTTGTGTTGTTTGTTGTCTTCCTATCCTGACCACCAGGTAGCTGATTATTTGTTACAAGGCTTTCATTATGGTTTTTGCATACCTTTTCATGGAGTTTGTCACCCATTCTGGTCTAACAATCTTGTCTATTTTAGGTATGGAGCACATAGTTAGTGCAAAAATTGCTAAGGAAGTTGCTGAGGGCCAAATGGTAGGCTCTTTTTTCTGTTCCCCTGGTTTTTAATTTAAGGGTTTTCTCTTTAGGATTGGTACCTAAGAAAGCTCCTGGAGAATTTCGCATCATTCACCACTTGTCCTACCCCCATGGGAGGTCAGTCAATGATGCCATTCCCCATGAGTTATATGTCTGTCCGTTATATGTCTTTTGATGAGGTGGTCAGGTTGGTTCACTCTTATGGTTTGGTGGCAGAACTGGCCAAGTACGACATCAAGTCTGAATTTCTGAATTTTCTGTTGGGTTTCAGGTTTCAAGATAATTTCTACATGGATACAGTTTACCTATAGGTTATTCTGCCTCATGCTCTGCTTTTGAGACCTTTAGTACATTCTTGGAGTTGGCCCTTAGAGATAAAACTGGTTTTAGAGGTGTTGTTCATTTTTTAGATGCTTTTCAATTCATGGGTCATTTGTGTCCAGCCACTATTCTTTCTTACTGAAAGAATTTGAATCCCTAATGCTTAAAGCGGGTGTGCCCCTGGTCCCTGAGAAAACTGAAGGCCCTGCCATTCAGTTAGAATTTTTGGGCATTACCATTGACACAATTAATCAGCTCTCTAAACTTCCCAAGGAAAAAGTCAATAGATTGCTTCTGAGGCTTTGGGAATTCTCTCTTCAAAGAAAAGCTACATTGTATGAATTTCAGGAAATTATCAGACATCTAAATTTTGCCTGCAAATCTGTGGTCCCAGGGAGGGCATTTGTTAGGTGTCTCTGTGACACAATAGGTGGGGTTGTTAAGCCACACCATAGGATCTGGCTCACAGCAGATATTAAGGCTGATTTAGATGTTTGGATACAGTTCTTAAGTGAATTCAGTGGGGTTTTCTTTTGGCAAGAAGAGTTTAAGCATAAAGATACCCTCCAGGTAGCCTCTGATGCAACTGGCTCAGCTAGAGTTGATGTCTTTTTTCAAGGCAAATGGTGTGCTCATACATGGCCTGATGATTGGGTCAGGTCTGGTTTGACCACTGATTTGACTTTTCTTGATTTTTTCCCAATTCTCATGGTGGTTATAATATGGGTATAGGAATTTGATAACTCTTCTGTCCATTTTTGGTGCAATAACTTTTCCACTGTCCATGTTATTAACTCCTTGATCTCCAAATCCCAGAAAGTCATGTGCCTGGTCTGGGCATTCACTTTGCAGTATTTTTATTTTAACGGCATTGCATATGCCTGGGATTGATAATGCCATTCCAGATGCTCTTTCCTGTAATTTGCAGCATTGCATGTGCCTGGAATTGGTAATGTCACTTCAGATGCTCTTTCCTGTATACAGATGGAGTGCTTCAAGACATTGGTGCCAGAGTCAAAGTTATCAAGGAGCGCTGGCCCAAGATTGTGCTAATTTGGTCTGCCATGATGCCTTGTCAAGTTTGGAGGGGTGTGGGAGACGCTTGTTTATTGGATAACGCTCAACAATAGGCTAATACTGAAATCTATCATGCTCTGGAAAGTGGGTTGGGCTGATTTTTACCACATCCACAAATCATTTTTCAAAGGCCTGAACTTTATTGGCCAGCTGGTGTTCATCTTTCCTAGTTGGGTAATGCTTTTTTTCTTAACATATCTACAACAGGATGACATTAGGGGTGTTTTGAATGCCTTAGTGGGAGATGGGGTCAAAGCAAAGGAGAAGGCCTAGGCCATTGTTTGGGTGGAAGGGAATTCTCCAGAACCACCTCTTTTTGCCTTGGTTACCTGGAAGTTGGTAAAAGAGGCTGCCCTTGAGACTGCTGAAAGGATAAAAACTTCTCTTTTGGGTTCCTCTTGGTGCTCACGTGTTATCACCCTGTATAAGCTGCAGAGGGGATCTGAAAGATAGACTGCCGGCTGCAGCTGCTTCCCACCTAGGCTATGTTCCCACTTTGGGCCTAAGCAGACTGCCAGAAATAGTGCACATTAAATTGAGGCACTGCCCTGGCTCAGTGCTAGGGAATCATGGGAACTGTATTTTATTGTGGCACCAGAGCTCTCTAACAGAGAAGGCTCAATGTCTCAGAAAAAAATAAAATTCCCATGACTCCCTAGCACTGAGCCAGGGCAGTGCCTCAATTTAATGTGCACTATTTCTGGCAGTCTGCTTAGGCCTTTTGTTTGCAGTTCCATTAACAAATTAATAAATAGGTCAATGTTAATAAATGGTCCAGTTTTAACCCACTTTCTGTGTCTGGTTTCATTATTCCTGGGGTGGGTTGGTAAAGAAGATTTAGTGAGAGGGAAATAGAATAGTGGCACATGAAAACAAGGAACTTCAATCATATCACATCATTATGAAAAGCTTCCAGGAAACAAATTGTGGAGAAGATGCTTTTTCCTATGTCCAAGTTAAAATTTTGAATTAGATCTTTGATCTTTTGGTTCTTCCTGAAATGCAAATATCCTGTGTATACATCTGAAATATGATCTATCTTCCTTAATTTGGATTTGGGGATACTTATTTTGACTTGAGGAAAAAAGGTATTCCCCCTAAGTAGCAATGTTAGTATTTTGGCTACAGTTCTATTAATGTAAAATCTTAGTATGTGAATAATTAATACATTATCACTTAATAAGCTACACTGCTATATGGAAGAATACATTTCTTGTTGTTTGACCATTGATATTAATTGAGCTTTATCTGGTTTTGTTAGCACTTTGGATTCTCCTCCCTCCCCACAAATGAATTAAAATCATTTTAAAGCTTATCTTCATAAACTTTACATCATCCTGTCCAGACTATAGCACAATTGAGTAGTCACCTATTCCCATTAATGCTCAAAAGAGTGAAATCTACAAGAGGATGAGAAGATTTCTGTCCTGTTCTATTGCTTTATCAGTTTTCTGGGTCATTCTGCCCAACATTCAAGATTCATACTTCTGCTTAAAAAGGAGAACTTCTACAGCTAACTCAAGAACTGGAGCATGGACAATTTACATTAATTTTCACTTCCTTTACATCTACCATACCCCCCTTATGCATTACTAATGTACATTTGTGTATTAAGAACACGAATAAAGAACATGAAATTTGCTTGGACTAAAAACCTATATTGTCCCACAGTGTGTTTCCATAGCTGCCTATGATAATTCCACAGACAAGATGTGGCAAGGAAAAGCATGAGTGAACTCAAGAAACTAAAAGATGTGGACAACAAGGCCTGCATAGCACTGCAAAGAAAGTATGTTTTGTTGTTGTTAACTGCCCTCAAGTTGATCTCGACTCATGGTGACCCTATGAATAAGACATCTCCAAGACCCTCTGTCCTCCACTGCTCTGTTTAATTCCCGCAACCCCAATAGAGTCCATCCATCTGGCATGTGGCCTTCCTCTCTTCCTACTTTCCTCCACCTTCCCCAGCATTACTATCTTTTCCAAAGAGTCCTCTCTTCTCATGATGTTCCAAAGTACAAAAGCCTTGGAAATCAAGAAGGAAACATATAAAATACGAGCATATGCCGATGATGTGGTTCTAACAATTTCAAACCCATTGGATTGTATGGAAGAGTTAATCTCAATTCTTAAACATTATGGAGAAGTGTCAGGATATTGAATTAATAGACAAAAGCCTGGGATGATGATGCTAAACATTTCTGACAAGGAGGAAGAAAATATTTGTATGAAAATGGGGTTTAAAAGAATAAACAAGGTAAAATATTTGGGTATTATTTTAACTTTGAGAAATACGGATTTGTTTAAAGATAATTATGAAAAAGCCTGGAGGGAGATTAGAGATAATTTGAAAAGATGGAATAACTTGAATTTATCCTGGATGGGGCGGATATCTTCAATAAAGATGGTTATCTTTCAAAAAATGATGTTTTTCTTTCAAAACATTCCAATTATTATAAATGAGGTACCATTTCAAAAAAGGAATATAGATTTAATTGATTTTATTTGGAAGGGAAAAAAGGCAAGAGTTAAAACAAAAACTCTTCGAGACACTGTTGGTAAAGGAGGGCTCACCTTCCCTAACTTAAAATGGTACTATGAGGTTTGTGTTTTGGATTGGATGCAGGAATGGTTCAAGCTAGAAAATAAGAGATTATTGAACCTTGAGGGTTTTGATTTGCAATTCGGTTTTCATGCCTACTTGTTTTATGACAAAGACAAGGTGGATAGTATTTTTAAAAATCACTATCTCCGTAAAGCATTTATTATAATATGGAGGAAATATATATATAAAAAAAATGGTGCCCAAAATTTCCCTTATGGGTCTCGCTGGCTGAAGCTTTATTGAAAAAGGAATTATATAGTTAAAATAGTTGGATTTGATATAAAGATCTGATAAAAACTGAAAAAGATATGAAGATATTCAAAACTGAAGAGGAATTAATGTCATTAGGATTTAAATATAATTGGTTTACATATAGACAACTAATGGAAAGATTTAAAATGGATAATAAAACTGCTGAAATTGGTTCTACCAAGGTAGAATTTGAGAAAATTTTAAAGGGTGAGCCAACTAAATTGATTTCTAAATTGTATAACTGAATACAAAATTGGGAGCTTGAGGAAGAAATGGTAAAAGATTACATGATTAAATGGGCAGTGGATCTGAAGCAAAATATACAGATGGAGCAATGGGAGAAGATTTGGAGGGTTAGGAGTAAATATAGAGGAAGTGTTGAATTAAAGGAAAATCTTTATAAATCCATGTTCAGATGGTATTGGACTCCATTTAAATTGTCTAAAATGTTTAAAGAATCTAATCCTGCCTGTTGGAAATGCAAGTCTGAACCTGGAAACTACCTGCATATGTGGTGGTATTGCATGGTAGCAGTCAATTACTGGAAAATGATACATGGGGAAGTGAAAGAAATTTTTAATTTGCAAACTCGCCCAGACCCAAAATTATATCTTTTGAACATTGCGGAAGACAGAGAAGTGGGAAAAGGGAAAAGAAGGCTGCTATTTTTAATAATAATAACAGCCAGGATGATATACGCTAGATCTTGGAGACAGAAAGTAATACCAAAATTAGAAGAATGGAAATTAAAAATTGATGACATTTGTGAGATGGATAAACAATCATATTTGATTAAAAATAAGACATTATCAAGATTTTATAAAGACTGGGATTTTTGGATTTCTTACTGTACGTACAAAAAAATGGTAACCATTATAGATATACAGCGTTAGTTGAAAGATTTTACAAATTATAGATTAAAATCTAAGATTTTGAATAATGGATATAATATATAGGATATGACAAATGTCAGATTATAGTAGCTTATAGTACCTTTCATATGGTCTGTATGTTAATTTCTTTTCATAACTGAAGTCTGCTTCTATATTTTGTATTTTGTTGAATAGCATAAGTAGTATATCAGGAGCAGCATATTATGAGATATATACTGTTGAGAATGGTGAGAAAGAGATAATATTGGTTTTTTGTTTTGTTTTGTTTTTCAAAAGACACCCCCTGATGCATCGGGAGGGGTTCCTTGTTGTGCTGGTCAAATAAGGACATGAGAAGCCTGATTGGTCAAGGCGCGCAGGGGAATGGGAACACCTGCGCGCCTTGTCCAATTGGGTTGTATGGTTGCTATTCCAAGTCTCGTGGTGCTGCTGGTCTCACGAGACTTGGAGCAAGAGTTTGTTCTTTATAGCTCTGTGCTGCCACATGGAGGCAGCCATTTTCAAGCTTGGACTGACATCACTCCGCTCTTTGCTCTGGCTTTGTTTGGCTTTTGGCCGAGTGCTTTCTTTGGCTTTGGTTATTGTGGCTTTTGCCTAATTTTATTCTTGCTTGCATCAGGGGGCTCAGATATTGTTCCTTGAGCAACCCATGGGGGGCGAGTTAGGCCTTCGGGCCGGTCCTCTTGAGCCTGTTGCGCCTCCGCATCCCCAATTCTCGGGGGTGTACACCCAAGGAGGGCCCTGAGGGAGGCATCTTTCACCGTGTGCGTGGACCCAGTACTGGATTCCAGGCCCAGAGACGCCCTGGTAATCCCATTCTGGTAAGGTCAGGACCCCATCGCTGGTTCGGGAGGGTTGGTTACACTTCTCCCCAGCGGTGAGTGTGTGGAAGACAGGAGTCTTTGGGTGAGGGATTCGCAAGGACCCTTGGTGGACACCTTTTCCCCTTGCTGGTTGCCAGTGAAGCTTCCTGGCTGTTGTGTCTCCTGTGAGACTTGGGAAAGGGCGGCCTACTGCCCTGGTGGTAATCATCCATGGTTGGCTGATTTGCCTTGGGCTCGCGTTCCATTCACTGAGGTTAAGATGTGACGTAGTAAGGCCCAATCCAAGAGGTGCGCGGCTTCAGCCGTGCCTAGCTCGGGTCACTATGCTTCAAAAAGGCCTTCCCAGTCTAGAAGCAGAGACGATGAGATTTCTGCCCAGGTCGCACAACTGGGCAAAACGGTTCAAGCTTGTGTTGCGCTTTGCAATCAGCTTGCTCAAAAGGAGCTTCAGGCTTCAGCCACCAGTTCGATAGCTGGCCCTTTAGGTACTAGTAAAACCGAAGTATCACTTCCTTTAGTGGCATCTGAGTCTCAGGTGGCAGATGCTATACTGGGTCCATTGGTGGTTTCGGCAGTGGAGGCCAGGCACCCCACTATTGCTGATGTGTGGGATCTCCTGAAAAGAGTCCCGGGTATGGGGAAACAGGGTGCGGCTGCCCCTGTGTCCGAGCAGCCTACTTTGGCTGGTTTATATAACCTCTTACAAGGGGTGGTTCTTCCAGGTGGTGCAATGGAGCAGACCGGTGGTGAACAATGGAGCAGACGAGTGGTGAACAGAGAGGTGATCAAGCTGCTGCTGTCTTTGCTATGTTTGACACCCGAGCTGTTGTGGGGCCACACTTCGGGGGACCAGTGCAGTCAGTTGGCGAAGCTTCCCAGCAAGCTTCAATTTCAGGTGTGTCTCCTAATATTGCACATTCTAATTGGCCTACCTCGATATGGGTTCCAGGTGGCCAGGTGGATCAGGGTGCGGCTTTGGAACGGCCCAATCCTGTGGTTTTGGATGCACCCGCGCAGGCACCTGCAACTTCACAGTTCCCTGACACTTGGGTGCAAGGTGGTCAGCCTACGGCTGTTGCTAACAACACCTCTGTGGTGTCTATTTCAAGTGCTCCTTTGTTATCTGGAGCGATGGTGAATGTGGAATCTACACCTTACACTGGAATGTCTACACCCCTTGGTTCACTCCTTCCCCTTTCCACTAAAGAAAGGATTTGGAAGGGAGAATATATTGATTTATTTACTCTGACTTTTAGGGATCTTGAGCTGAGGATCATGGTAAAAGATGGAATTGTTTTAAGTTTGCCAAAAGAGTTTCAGGGACTCAAACACCCTAAGCTAGAGCGCAACTTTGTTAACTGGATTATGGGCTTCACTATTTACAGAGGTGTCATAGAGGAAAAAGAGCCACTCAGATCCCTTGACTTTTCTAAATATCAGGAGATTGTGATAAAAGTGTACACCAACTGCCATCACAATTCAAGGGGTGTAGCATGGCTCCAATATGATGAGCATTTTAGGATGAAAGCGGCACAGGATCGCTCTTTGTCTTGGAGACATGTTCAGTCTGAGCTTTGGGTTGATGTTATGGTGGGGGCCTCCCCCTCGAGCAGGTGGGACAACGGGTTTGTCCCGATGGTTACCATGCCGAAAGGGCCGAATGCGAGGCCTGCCACTGGAGAGAGAAGACAATTTGACTTATGTTGGGACTTTAATGCTGGCAAGTGTAAAAGACAACCCTGCAGGCTTCAGCACAAGTGCAACACCTGTGGGGGTGGCCACCTTGGAACCTCCTATGGTAGAGGCAAAAGAGCAGGAGTGGGTACTACCCCCGAGCCAGCTTTGCCTGGGGGAAAAGGCCCCATCACCAATTAAATTAGACACTATGGTGGCATGGCTAAAGGTTTATCCTAATAAGGAGGCTGCTATTTATTTATTTCAAGGTTTTTCCTTAGGCTTTCGTATTCCCTATACAGATCCTAGGATTCATCATTATGCACCCAATGCTCGTTCCGTGAGAGAGTTGCCGAGTGTGGTGAGGGAGAAATTAGCTAAGGAAATAGCTGCAGGATGAATTTCGGGACCCCATGATCAGCTGCCCATCCCCACACTTCATTTATCTCCTTAGGGTGTAGTTCCTAAAAAAGCCCCTGGTGAATTTAGGTTAATTCATAATTTATCATACCCAAAGGGTGAGTTGGTGAACAATGCTATTGATCCTGGGCTTACCTCTGTTAAGTATACATCATTCGACTCAGCAGTTAATATGATTAGGAACTTGGGCAAGGGAGCCCTTTTAGCTAAATGCGATATTAAGTCTGCATTTAGACTCCTTCCTGAACACCCAGATGATTTTGACTTACTAGGTTTTCAGTTTGAAGGAAAATATTTCTTTGACAAAGCCATGCCAATGGGATGCTCGATTTCTTCTTCAGCTTTTGAGACATTCAGTACCTTTCTCCATTGGTGTGCAGTTAAGAGGACGGGTAATAGGGCCATAGCACATTATTTAGATGATTTTTTAATTGCTGGGACTCCCATTTCTTTACAGTGCAAGGATTCCTTAGCTCAGTTTCAGGAATTAATGTATGAGCTAGGTGTACCATTAGCAGAAGAAAAGACAGAGGGTCCACATACTCGACTTACCTTTTTGGGTATTGAGATTGACACCATAGCTGGAATTTCTCATTTGCCTAATGTAAAAATAGTGGCTATGAGGCAGCAAGTTGGGGCTATGTTAGGGAAATGAAAAGCTACGCTTCATGAATTTCAATAACTTACAGGTTTTTTGAATTTTGCCTGTAGGGTTGTAGTTCTGGGACAAGCATTCTGTGCAAGGTTGTAAAGGGCTACTGCAGGAATAGTGGCCCAGCATCATCACATTAGAATCACAAAGGGCATTTGTGATGATTTGAAGGTCTGGGACTCCTTTTTGGAGCATTTCAATGGCATATCGTTTTGGAGATCTGAAATGCTGCTGAGGGCAAACTTTCAGGTGCATTCTGATGCTGCTGGTGCCCATGGCTTTGGTGTTTATTGGAACGGCCAGTGGGCTGCAAGAGGCATGGCCTTCTGTGTGGGTTAAAAGTGGTCTGACTAGAGACCTTACATTTTTGGAACTGTTTCCTATAGTGGTGGCTGTGCACTTGTAGGCTAGCCAGTTTGCTAACAGGACTGTCTGGTTTTGGTGTGACAACCAGGTAGTCATGCACATGGTAAACTCTCAGTCCTCCAAGTCTCCTAAAGTTATGGGTTT
The DNA here is from genome assembly GCA_026167975.1 of Phrynosoma blainvillii. Taxonomy (NCBI): domain Eukaryota; kingdom Metazoa; phylum Chordata; class Lepidosauria; order Squamata; family Phrynosomatidae; genus Phrynosoma; species Phrynosoma blainvillii. The sequence goes on from JANUYF010000003.1 coordinate 274,133,735, forward strand.
GGTAAGGGCAATGATGATGCAATGCTTGAATTATAATATGTTATTTAAAGCTTAACATGTTCCTAGTGTGCTTAACCCTTTGGCGGATGCCCCTTCTCATTTTCAGCTCTCCGGGTTCTGGCAGCTGGCTCCCGAGGTGTTGATACACCCGTTGGAGGTATCGGCATCGCTCTGGAGCCTTGGAGATTAGAAGTTCATAGGGCAATATTGAATTCCATTGCCCCATCTACATGCAAGTCCTATCAAACAGCTTTGAATTCGTTTTATCAATTCTTACAGGAGATTGGAGAGGATCAAAAGTGGCCAATCGAAGTTGACCTGGTCCTTTGTTTTATAGTTTACCTTAAGCACGCAGGACTTTCACCAGTCACTATCAGGGGCAGGCTGGCCACCCTGGCATTTACTCTAGGGCAAAGGGCTGTTTTGATCCTACTACTGACTTTAGAGTCAAAAGAGCGGTGGAGGGTTGGTCCAGAGAATCCCCTGTCACAAAAGACTTTCGTTGGCTGATAACTGGCCCTGTCCTGTTAAAGTTATGGAATCAATTAGCCCACACATGTTATTCACCTGGGGAACAGGCTTTATTCAAAGTGGTATTTGCCTAATTTGGATGGCTATTTGTTTATTCACCCGTCTGGTTTGCCCTTAACACAATTTCAATTCAGGGCTGTGTCAAAAGAGTCTGTAAGGAGGGCTGAGTTGCCTCAGGAATGTTTTTCCTCGCACTCCTTTAGTATTGGAGCTGTGACAGTGGCGGCCACTCATGGATTGAGTGAAGCCAATATTTTCAGAATTGGCAGGTGACATTCATGTGCATTTAAGTTCTATGTCAGGCAATCAGGTAACTGGACTCCTGATAAGCCACATTAACTTGTTTTGTTTCATTTCTGCTGGATTTTACCGTGGCAATATATGGATTGTGGGCCATAGTCTGGTCTTCTGAGGGGAACGCCATCTTTTGGAGAGTTGCCATGACAATATGTTGGGCCTTTCACACATTGGACTCATTGAATGGTTTGGACAAAGGGGCATGATGTGGGGATCTCTCCTTCCTCTTATCATGGAGTTGGCACGTTTGTGCTCACAACTCCGGGTTTTGGTGGTACACTTGGGAGAAAATGACTTGGTTCAGATTTTGTGCTTGCAGCTGGCTAAATAGATAGTTAAGGACATGGAAGAGGTCCAAAAGATTTTATCAGGTGCTGTGATCTTTTGGACTAAACTTTTACCAAGGCGTTGCTGGCCTTGAGTGGAGAAGGATGCAGCAATTAATAATGCTTGGCGCTGACTTAACCGTTATGTGGCTGGAAAAATTGGAATAAAACAAATTTAAAGGAAATGATGTATTCAGTTAAATGCAGGACATCATTAATTGCATGATGTCATATGATGCAATATGATGTCATTTCTGGAGGGGAGGGGTTTGTAAATTTGCTGATATTATTGTTTGCTTAGTTTGTCACATGCGGTGAAGGACCTCCCATTTGGGGGGTTACACCTTCACCTACACACATGACAAATTTGTTAATGTTTATTTGTTTTCTAAATTGACCCTGTACAGCTAAATAAAAGTTGTGGCCTGTTTAAACCCAAAAAGAGGTGTCTCGTGTCCTTTGTGCCAGTGCAACTACTCTATTCTGGCAATATGAATTCCCCTTAGAAAGATAGTTTGAGACATTAAATTCTGGATGTAGAATTTGTCAAAAAAAAAAGATATGAGTTATATATTTGGTGATGTTAGATTACATTTTCTCGGATACAGCTTAGGAAGTTATGTTGTTTTTTATATATATATATATATATATATATGTTGCTTGTTATTTGTTTAGGATGTAGTATTTATGTTTTTTATATGTTTTTGTTTTTTTGTTTTGTATGGTCTATGTATTCGTTCATTTGTCATGTTTGTGGGTTTTTTTCTATAATATATAATTTTTATAATTGTTTAATAAAATTTAAAATAAAAAAGAAGAAATTTAAGAAATGATGGAAATAATACACTCAATAACTATATAAAAGATATGAAAGGATGGTAGATTCATTCAAGGAAGTGGCATTTGAAGATGAACTCAGAATTTAGAAAGTGAAATTTCCTAGTCTTGGAAAAATCTCTGTATAGCCACATGGCCAGGAGGAGGAGGAGCCTGCCTGCAAAAGATATCCTCCCCACTATATACCATGTTAACTAAAGACTGAAACAACATGTAGGCATCTGACTAACATCTCCAATTGTTTTTCTCCTGTTTGGTTTGTAACATCTTAGCTGATGAAGAAGCCCATGGAGTTTTGAAAGCTTGCAACAAGTATATTGTGCATTTTGGTTGGCCAATAAAGGTATCACTGATAGATTTTTGTTTGAATTTACCAAGGAATGTATTAACCACAATAACAGTATATTAATCTCTCATTCAAGTAAAGTGATTGTCAAATTCTACAGCAAAGATTTTACCATGTATGGAACAAGCTAGGTTCAGAAAAGGAAGAGATGTTACAGATCATATTGCAAACATAAGTTGATAATGAAGTGCACCTAAGAATTTCAAAAGAAAATCACAGGAAGAAGAAATGGAAACTGGAGGAAGGAACACCAACAATTTAAGATAAGTATATGGCACTATGCTACTAATAGCAAATAGCAAATACTTGGCATGACTAATGAAAAAAGTGAAAAAAATGAAAAGGCAGGTTTGGAACTAAACATTAAAAAAAACAAAGAAGCAAAAAATAATGGCCCCAGATGATTTACAAAACTTTAAAATGGGCATGTAATTTTATTTCAGATTTCTGTGTATGGTTATGGAAGATGAACTATGGTGAAAAAAACTAATAGGAAGAGAAGAATCTAATTTGAAATGTAGTGTCAGAGCAGAGTTCCATGGATGTCATGGACTACAAAAAACAAAACCTGAGCACATCAAACCTGAACTCTCCCTAGAATTCAAAATGGAGACTATCTTACATTGGACATATCATGAAAAGACATGCTTCACTATAATAGATAATACTGCTTGATAAGGTAGAAGGCAGTAGGAAAGAGTAAGGGGGAGAGCAGACGGGTGGCCATGGGCCGCCCCAAGAAGCGGAGTATTGGGGCTGCTGCTAACACATGCAGTGGCCCCAATACACCCTTCTGCCATCCCTAGAAGGAGCACTAAAATGCCGCTCTTTCCAGAGCAGGCAGAAGGGGCACCAGAAGATGTGCCATGCATCTCTTCCACACTCCTTCCAGCTCAGCCCACGCAGAGGCTGCGCTGGAAGGATGTCATCAGAGCGCTCACTGTGTGCAATGACGTCCTCGGGAAGGGTTGGCCATCCGGTGTCCGGCTGCCCCTCCCCTTCCCTGGCGCTGTTTGCAGAGCCCCTAAGTCTACACCAGAGAAGAATAGACTCGATCAAGGAAGCGACAGCCCTGAGCTTGCAAGTCTTGAGGAGGATTGTTGATAAGATGACATGGAGGTCTCTCATTAATAGGGCCACCATAAAGCAAAATCAATATGATGGCAGTCATCAACAATCTTTTTGTTTTGTTTTGTTTTGTTTAAAGTAATGTTAGTGCAGGTTGCTGCCTTTTCCTAATCCTATGTATACATGTGTATTAATTTAGGTGTAGGTAAACAATAAGGAAAGGAGATTTCTGCCTCCCATATGTATATATGTTGGACTCCCCCCCCCAAGCCCTACATATTTACTTGCAAATAAACATCAAAACAATGCTTCTCTGCTTTATATGTATTGCATGTAGTGTCTTATTTAATCATGAGGTTCCCCTTCACTTCACCTTACAGTTGATCCCCAAGCAGCATAACAACCTCCACTGCAGATGAGAGGGCTTTTTGTTGGCCTCCATGATTGGAGACCACAATGCTTTACACTTGGACTGTAGGGTCAGTGGTGTTACATGGAAAGGATGAGAGACAAGTCTACTTAAGGGCTGGTTTCCCCCTCACACACTCTTCTTACTGATTCCAGTGACCCACCAACCCACCATCAGTGCAGTGTGAGCATTGCTCATCTCTTTGGAGAAAGGTAGGAGGTGTTTTTTTATCTCCTCTCCCCTTTTTTGTCTACCTCATACTGTAGCAGTTGGAATTTTAACAACTAGCATGAGGTGGTGTTGAAAAATAGGCTTCTGTTTGGCAGGTAGCAAGGGCAGAAGCTATTATATCAGTGTACTGCCTGGTACCACATTGTGGTGGGGCTCTGGAACTGTCTCTGTGGGGCATGGGACTGGGGGTTTGTGAAGGAGTTTGCCTTTGGGATTAATCTGGGGGTTTACTCTCTGTTATAAAGTTACAGGACTTGGTATAGAGCCCTTCAGGTTTGGCCTTCCAAAGATATTAAAATTTGACCTATGATAGCTGTTTAACTGCATGCAAATGTGGCTATAATGTGCTGAGATCTAATATATATGAGTATTTCATTTATCACAGTGAAATGAAGTATGCTCACTTCAGCTTTTTACTAATGGAAAGCTAGGACTAGAGTGTCAGGATGAGAAAGCATCCAGTGGAAAATGTCGTAGATGTAGCAATGTAGGACAAAGGCTACAAGGTAACTAAAGGTCACCAAGAAGACATGATGACAGTGTATTTCATGAGAGCTGAGTCACAGGAAGATGATGACACAAAGGCAAGACATGAAGTCATCAATCTTCAATAATGCACAGTCATGGCAGAAGGGAAACAAGAAACGGTGTTACACAGTAGATGTGAGTATGCATAGTGGATGGTGGAGGAGCATTATGTCAATTGGTGTAAGTAACTGTAAATATTGAAATGAAGATTAAAAGCCTCTTGGTGAGAACTCAGCAGTTGTCATACTCCCAAATATCATTCCACTCTGAGGCCTTGCCATTCAACCACAGACCAACACACAGATTAACATGTAAATCACTTCCTCCCAACCAAGGGTTACACAGTAGAGAGAGAGAGAGATCCCACTAACTTCCATGTCACCAACCTCTGAAGATGCCAGCCACAGATGCAGGTGAAACTTCAGTAATAAATTATTCCAGAACATAGCCAACATAGCCTGAAAAACCCACAAAAAACCATGTGTCCTCCCACTGTTGGTGAGAAGAGCATTCTTATGGATTTTTACAGTTATATCTATGACATCAGAAAAAACTGTGATTGGAAAACTATTCTCCATACAAACATAGCCTAAGCTCATGGACACTGCATGGTCAATAACTCCTGATCGACTGCTCAAGTTTCACTTGCTACCACATATGATTTTTTTCTCCTTATGCATAGCAAACTCAATTCATCTATTCTGCTATTCACCCCTCAGAAATGTGTTGTCTGTTGTAGATGTAGTCCCTTAAGTTACCAGGGAAAGAAATGTCAGTAGGAAACTCAAAGGACAGTCCTCAACACTAAACCCTACTTGCTTTCCTAAATTATACTGTGAGGCTTTAGGTCTACTTTCTGTCCTGGTCTAGGTCCTTTGGCTATTCAATGGTATTTCTTCTCTGTGTCATTGGGAGCTCTTTAGTATTAATAAATAAGTAATTATTACCCAAGTCATCTCACATAGTTTCACTGCCGTCACTATCAGTCTGATATAATTTCTATGAAAGCTCATACTGCCAACTTCTTTCTTTCAGTAGTCTCAAAGATGCTATAAGATCTTTTTACATGCTGATTCCATAGACTAATGTTATCCATAGTGCTGCTGATATCAAAAATATAAACTCCATGAATGACCTCCAGATGAACTCTGGCAGTGGACATAGAGGCAAAAGTCCTCCACGCCCAAGGTGTGGGCCAACCACCCTTGATCCTCAATAGCCCCCCAGATAGTCTAGGAGAGTTGCAGATGGAATTATCTGATGAAATCATCCAAACTATCAGAAGAGGTAATGTCTGTATTGTGCCAACTGATCACACTCCACCCCCCAGGGTATTGGCCCTTCCGATCACACAATATAACCCTATACAGCCGGGTGTCCTCCCTGCAATTATCACCTTTTGCCTCAGGACCAGTTTGGCCCTATAAAAACCCCAGATTGTGGCCAGACAGTGTGCTATCTTCCTGGTCTAAATGACTCCACGTCACTCTGACCTCTGAAGCTAGTCACCAGCATTTCTGCTCAAACCCACGCTGTGGAGCAGACTTGTCCCCATATCCACTCTTCCCATCCAGACCCCAAAGGCGAGCCTAGTCTATTGGTGAGTATTTCCCTAGTGAAGCCTGTATTCTATCCCCATGCTAACCTCTATTTTTCCTGAGCCTGTATGAGTGTGTGAGTTCATGTTATGGTGTGACTTTGCCTTATGATAAAACTAAGACATTTATTGGAAGCATCTGTCTCAGCCCCATTTCTGGGATTTCCCTGGTCTTCTCGGTATACACATTGGGAAGACAGTTCTGCAGGGCATAGTAGCCAGTCCATCTCACAATATTGGGCTAATCACAAATTCCCCTTAAAAAGACTCTAGGCTACACTAACATGGCTATATCTTTGAATTCTACCTGGGCTAGGTTCACCTCTGATCTTAAACTCAAGGAGACCAAGCAAGGTCTGTGATAAGGTATCATAAAAGAGGTCTGTGAAAAAGGAATCTCTAAAACCACTTTATAGGTTTCCTCAATATTCAAAATGGGGCTTTAAAAATCATTAAGTAGGAACATGTTTTTTAGACATAGACAAGAGAATAATAAATTTGTTGTAATCTCGAAGTATGCTTACTCCAAGTATGAGACCATTTAAAGGACAATACCACTGGATGTCCACTACATATTAGACTGAATAGATCTCTCCCCCATCCTCAGTTTCTCTATCCCCCTCTCTAGCTGCCACTCTAAACAGCCAAACTCACTGAATTTGTGCACTCTCCTCTCCTCCAGCCTTCCACTTGACAGATGGCTCCTCAGGACTAATGGGGAAATTGTCAGAATGCTATTGTTAACATCCCCTAAACATATTAACCCAATGAAGGCATCTGTCCACTCACATGCAGGCTAAAGTGGAAATAGAAATTTGGAGATACATAGAAGCCCTAACACTCATTGTGCCAGTATGTCTGGAAGCATTTCAGACCTTCATGGATTCTCATGATGCCTTATCAAGGCTGCCAGCTATGACAAGTGTGTAGTTCTGTTCAGCTAGTGTGGTTATAGCACCCTGTAGTGGCTTTCATACTTAATGCTTCAAAATTTGTAATGTTATTGAGTGTTCAGGATGTCCTGTGGTAGGATGTGCATAAATGCTCTCACCTTTATCCCCACTCTAGCTTTGCACACAAATAAGTGAATACCTAAATAGGAATATTCTCACCCAGCATAGGATGCATCTGGCCTTGCATATGGCAGATTGCAACTTCCATCAGTCCTAGCCAGCATAACTAATGGTAATTGATCATAGGAACTTTAATGTAACAAAATATGCATGCCACAAATTCTCTATACTTAGAGTAAATGTATGTCTATATTCTGTAGTGCCAATTATTTTGACAAAACATAGTAGAAAAACTGCTGAGCATTACCTATTAGTTTTGGTATTGCCCATCACTGTTTTTTACATTTATGGAATTTCACATAAGCAACAGAAAATGTGGTCTTATAAGACAAGAAGAAGAAACAACAAAAAGATCAGCACAAGGATTCTGGAAGCAGGAGGGGCACTGTGGCTGTGACAAAGGGAAGTGACAGTGTGACTCACCAGGAAGTCAAGACCAATCTGGACTGGATTCTTGATTCTGGATCCACAGGACATATGATAAACACTCCTGAGCTTCTGAAAAGTAAGAAACCCTCCAATGTGGCTTCTGTCGCTTTGGCAGATGGAGCACTGTGGGAAATCAAAGAAATGGGAACTGTTTTCATAAGACTTTGATAATGTATTGTGTTACTTAAATTGCAAAACTGTTTAATTAGTGTGTCTGCTTTGAACACTGAGGTGTATGCATTGAATTTTAAGGGGGAGGAATGTGAGATCACCTTGAATGATAAAGTTTGTGTAAAAGCTGTGAAAAGGGACACAATGAATTACATGGTTGATAAGGCAGAATGTGCAGTAGTCAACAATGTGCCTTTACATTCTGTCTGTGTCCATTACTACCACAGAGTGCTGAGACATGCAAGTTTCGATAGTCTTGGGAAACTGGGGGAGGTGTGCCCAGAATTCAATATGTCTCCTTGTTCAAATCACTTGAAATGTTCAGTTTGCAGCAGGATAAAGTAGAAGGCTTTTCCTGTGGCCAAACACAGCAAACACACACACAAAAAATCGACCTTTTGAATGTCTGCATGCAGATCTTATGGGGCTTTTTCGGAAAACTTTGGGAAACAATAATTATTTTATGGTAATTGTGGATCATTTTACCAGGTACTCTTATGTGATGCTCTTGAAGGAAAAGAGGGAAACAGCAGAGCATTTCAAAGATTGAGATTAAAAGGGAGTTTGAGTACAAGGTGGGGTCTTTGGTCACAGACTGGGGTGGAGAATTCTTATCAAATTCATTGAGAAAGTGGTTGAGAAAGAAGGGAATTCATTACAACATCACCAACCTTGCAGTTCTGCAGGAGGATAGGTTGGCAGAGAGAAGGACAGGTGTCCTAAAGCAGATGAAAGATTGCATGATGCTAGATGTGGAGGCATCCGAATAATTGTGGGGTGAGGTGATTCTTACAGCAAACCATATTGTAAATCATGTCTGGAATTCCGCTGTAAAGAAAACCCAATTTCATATGCTTTATGTGAGACCACTTAACCTGAAATACCTGAGAGTTTTTGGGCAGTATGCAAATGTGTATGTGCCTACAAATTTCAGAAAAAAGGGTGAGCCCAAGTGGCACAGGTTGATGTTTGTGGGATATTCTGGGAATAGCTACAGGTTTCATCTTAGTCAGGGGAAATCTTGCTATCCAGAAGTGCCAGCTTTGAAAAGCACTCAGGTTGGGAGAAATTGCATTCCAAAAAAGAGGTTTTTCTTAAGTTGGAGCAATTGGACATGAGTACTAGAAATAGAGGGGTGGTAAAGCAAGAATCAGCATCCTCAGACAGTAAGTCTAGTACTTCAGATCAGTCTACACAGACATGACCAACCACAACTAGAATGTTGAAGACAAAGATACACAGAGATACAGAGGTTCAGACAAGTTCTGACAGTGCGGATGAGAGAGGTAGAAAAAGGACATTCTTGCCTAGGAGGACTCAGAGAGTGAGAAAGCCTCCAGATCATTTTGTAGTGTAGGGTGCTACAGCATGTACAGTGGTGGCTGATGAGCCTGAGAGTTTTAAAGATTTGCAAAGTTTTCCTGAAGAAGAGAAGGAGAAGTGGTTTTCTACAATGGAACAGGAGTACGTGTCATTGGTAGACAAGGAAGTGCTTGAAGTTGTTGAGAGGTCTAAGAATCACAAGGTGATAGGTTGTAGATGGGTTTTCAAGAGGAAGGAAATGCCAGATGGTACCCATAGATATAAGGCCAGGCTGGTGGTAAAAGGGTTTGCACAGCAAAAGTTTGAGAACTTTGACAAAACGTTTTTTTCCTACAGGTAAGCCAGAGAGCCTGGATTGGTTTTGGCTTTAGGAACAAGGAAAGGCCAGTTGGTGAGGCATTTTGATTTTGAAAATGCTTATTTGAATGCTTGTCTTGAGGAGGATGTGTTCATGGAACAACCTTTGGGTTTTGAACAAGAGAGTGATAGAAAAGTGTACAAGTTGAAAAAGGCTTTGTATGATTTGAAGCAGAGTGCAAGGAGTTGGAATCATTGTATTCATGAGGAGTTAATGAATCTAGGATACAAACACAGCATTGCTGATGCGTGTGTTTACCCAAAGGGTAATGTTATGTTCGTGATTTACGTTGATGGCTTGTGTGTTGCAGCAAAGTCAGAATGGGAAATTCAAGCAGTACAGAAAGAATTGGCAAAGAAATTTATGATTAAGGATTTGGGTTCTCTCAGAGCCTACCTTGGGATTGAGGTAGAGTGGATTGAGGATGGTAGATGTTTGTTGATACAACAGAAAAAGATAGAAAGGCTGATTAAGAAATGTGGACTGCAAAATGCTAAAATAGTAAAATGCCCTATGACTTCTGGTTATGCCATTAGTGAGTCAACAAAGAAGTTTGACAATCCAGAATTGTTTAGAAACATTGTTGGGAGCTTGATGTTCATAGCAAACAACATAAGGCCAGATATTGCATTTACAGTTGGTGTGCTTAGAAGAAAGATGAACAATCCAAAAGTTGAGGAATGGACTACACTGAAACATGTGCTGAGGTACCTGAAAGGTAACAAGGACAGAAAACTGGTGATATAGGGCAGCATAGTTCAACTTGATTTTTTTAAAAAAATTATTAGATAAAAATTCAAAAACAAACATACAATTCAAACATTCAATCCTCCCTTCTTACATACCATACTATTAAGACAATTACTTACAATAACTCATTATACATATCAGAACGCCATCTAATATTAGTTACTGTCTTTTGGATCTTCTTTTTCTCCCGGTTTTGAGTGGCCTTTTCTTCCAGTTGTTCTTTTCTTTCTTTTCTCTGTTCCTTTTTAATTATAATGAGGTTAGCTATATCTTTCTCTAATTTATGTAGATTTTGAAATCTTTCTTCTATCTCTATTCTTTTCAGATGATCAATTCATTAATTGGTTCTTAAACTCATTTGTATTCCCTATTGATACATTTTCGTTATGTATTTTTTTCTACTGTCTTCTAATTTTTTTCTTTCCTTGTTGTACATTTCATTTCTCCTAACTTATTTTTCCACTTTTATTATTTTGATCTCTATTGTCATCTTTGGTTCTTTGATTCTTAATCCTTCATTACATTTCCTAGTCATTGTTTTCCTTTATTTCCTTATCTTATAGTCATTTCTTATCTTATACCATATTTCTCTATTGGTTCCCATTGTTGTTGTTGTTTTTTACTTTTTCTATTGATTTATCCTGAATCAGAGTTGTAAGTATGTCCATTCTCATAGCCTCTCTTTATTTTAATAGCCATTCTTCTTTCTTGGGAATTTCTTTACTTTTCCAGTATCTTGCATATACTATCCTAGCTATTGAGATCATGTATAAAAGGATATGGCCGTTTTTGTTGTTGTTGTTGTTGTTGTTGTTGTTTTCTACTTCTTTGTCCAATTCCCTTAAAATATTCAGCAAAAAAAGTTTTGGATATTTTGGTAATTTTATTACGAATAATTCATTTATTGTCTTGCCTATTTTTCCCCAGTACTTTCTTGCTCTTGGGCATTTCCACCACATGTGGAAGAATGTGTCTTTTCCTTTCTCACATTTCCAACAATTTCTTTTTCCTGTTTTGTATATTGCGTTTAATTTTTCTGATGAGAGGTACCAACTTGAATATTTTGTTGATAGTTCATTTGTTTCAGAGTTACATGACAGAAAATCAGGTACTGGTTTGCTGATAAAGTTCGCAGAAAGTCCAATAGTTTGGCACAGCAGAAAGCAAAGCTGTGTAGCATTCAGTACATTTGAGGCAGAATTTGGAGCATTGTCAGAAATGGTTAATGAAATACAGTGGATAAGAAAGTTACTTGAAGATTTAGGTGAAAAATATACTGAGCCTGCATTGGTTCATAAGGATTCATAATTTTGTATTACAATGTCAGAAGCTGAGAATTTGAAGTGCAGAACAAAGTACACAGGTGTGAGGTATCAAAATGTTAGAGAATTGATTCAAAACAGCATTGTGCATCTACAGTACATAGACACAAGAGACAACATCACTGATATTTTCACAAAAGTTTTACCCAATGAAAGACATGAACAGCTGTCGCGTCTAATTGGGATGGCACCTTAAGTGCAAAATACTGGCTGTTAAACTAAAATCCAAAAAATATAAATAATATGACACACACACATCTATACATTTCAGAGGGGATTGTTGGGATTTGTAGTAAAAGTGGAAATGTACAGATGTGAGAAAATTTCTGCTGTGAAAGTTTCAGCCTGCAGGTGGGTTACAAGTAAACAACACACACAGAACACAATCAAAGTCAGTGAGCCTGGGAACATGGAAGAAAGAGTGTAAACAGATTAGGCCATTGGGTTTGGTGAGAACCAGGGTCACATGACACATGAAACACAGAAAAAGGCTGGGTTTAGAGCTGTTTAACAAATGTCTATAAAGGTATCACCCTGGGGGTGGAGTTTTTCCTTGGGTGGCTTGCTGGGCTTGGCATGGCTTGGCACAGAGTTTTCGTTGTTCTAATGGCTTTTCTACAATGTAAATAGTTACCATATTAATTCTGCATCTGAAGAATAAAGACCCTTCTTTTGAAGATAATTTGGTCTCTGGTCTGGTTCATGGGATGCTGGAAGGCTGCAGTAAGTTACAGATCCAGAGATCTATGGAGCTGGTGAAAGGCAGTCCTGCATACACTCTACACACCTTCTAACCATAAATCAACATTATGAATCACAAAAGCAGTAGATTTATTGTTCTATATATTAGGGATTTTATGAGATAGGAAGGGTTGCTATAGATAGGCTCCCAAGCATATATAAGCAGCCTTTCTTAATTCCAAATAATGACTGCTCACCAATCCTATTTTCACACAAGACTTTACATTGCTCTTGACTTCTTGTGTCAATCACTTTTTAGTGTGGAAACTATAAGTGCAAAACCTGCACAAGGAAATACAGTTATCCATATTATGAATGCTGCTGTTATTCATTTCTTTTGTATTAAGAACAATTACATGTTGAAATAAACAGCTTTCAAAGGCTGCAGTGAAACTGAAGTATTGTATAGGAAAATCTTGCCATATTATGGGGAAACAATAAATGCATATAATGCCATTATAACTGTCTGATCAGAATGAGGTATGATCTAGATTAGTTCTTGTTCTGTAGGACAGGCTGTGCAGATGGTCCCAAGCAAATCATAAAGGGAGTAAGAGAGAGGTAGCTATTTACACAGATAGAAGAGTTAGTAAAAAGTTAAATCATATATAAGCTAAAACATTTAATTAAGACTTATATTAGAAGAATAAAATTTAGCTCTTATATTCACATTTAATTATCACTTACCTTTAAATTAAAATCCTGTGTGACAAACTTTATCAGAATAAAGCTGAAAATATCAAGCATAAATTTATCCCCCCTCTTGTCCCTCCTTTGGTCTTTGCTTCACATGGATTTCAAGAATTTATACAACTTTCTGAAGTCCTGCAGACTTTATAGATATAAATGAATGTCTACAGGACTTCAGATTTTTTGGGGGGTAAACTACAACTGTTTCTTTTTTCTAAACATGATAAAGCCAAAAGAACTAGGCTTTGATAAAGAACCATTTGGGAAATATAAAATGTGTTGTTTCTGTAGCATGTCCTGTCTTAATTTATTTCTGGAATGAAGTTAATGATAAAATTCCAGCCCAAGTCAATCAAATTTCAAAAAATAATAATTAAAAAGCTCTTTTTTAAAAGACAAAATTTAGGAAAAAAAATAATTTACTGAAATTAGTTAGTCTCAGTTATGGATTAATCATGTATTGTAACTCCCTAAAGCTAAAAGCTACATAAGTAGGCATACTACTACTTAATGCAAGGATTCCATTTTCAGTGTCAAACATTTATGGATACATTTATGCTGATGTATATGGTTTAATTAATTTTTTTTATAATTTTATTCATTTTAAAAAACAATCACAACAAAAAAAGAAAAGAACAAAACATTACATATATGACCATCATACATACATCACTTGTCCCTAGTCTTTCACCTGCCACCCACCCACCCACCCACCCACCCATCCCCTTTTAAACTCCCATACCTCATTCATTGACATGAACATAAACATAAAATATAAACAAGACATCCACATAAACCTACCATTAAAAACCCTAAAAACACAGACACAGAATAAACTTCCTGAGCTTTGACTCGCCATTATTTTCACATTACCTAGTTACAATATGCTGATGTATTTGGTTTTAAACCTTCTAATTCACTGAAATTTTGTAATGAAGAATTCCATATACGTTATATGAAGTTTGATTTTCATCTACAATGATAGACATTCAATAATATATGAGTTCATATGAAAATAATTTGTAGGGAAGGGACAGATAAAGGACCATAGTGTGGAGAGAAGGCAGAGTTTGTCTGGCCTAGAGGCAGAGAATAGGTAGACAGCTGGAGCCAACCAATCAAATTGAAGACTAGAGAGGATAAATAGATCCATTGGTGACATAGTCAGATAGGGATGGTTAGGGTTAGAGTCCAGAAGTGAGGGACTCAGGATATATACAGAACTCTGAGAGAGGGGATTGCTGTGATGTAATGTCCTGTAGGATATTGTTAGCCTTGGTGGCTGGTACAGAACTAAGTTTAGAAAAGTAACCTGATATAAGGACTGTGTGGGTCCAGGATATGGCAGAAAGAGCTGACAATTTTTTTATGGGAGGGGGAAAATGCAAGGATAAAGTGCACTACATTGTCTGAAGCTAAGAACAAAGAGGGGGGTGCCATGCCAAACTTTATGTGGTATTATTATACATGCTGCCTAACATGGAAAGAGGAATGGATAAAGTTAACAGATGAAAGAACATTGAATATTGAGGAAAGTAACATCAGAATTGGATGGCATGCATACATGTGGTATGGGAAGATAAAGGAAAACAAAGATTTTGAAAACCATTATTTGCAGAAAGCATTGCTTAAAGTTTGGATGATGATTAAAAAGAACTTTTCTATGGACATTGCCATGTGGGTTTCCATGCAAGAAGCATTTTTGTATAGGAGTATAAACAAAGATGAAAAATTGATAAGATATAAGGATATTCTTATACAAAAAAAGACTGAGGAAATCAAACTAAAATCCTAAAATCTAGGATATGAGGGAATAATCAATAACTGGCATTTATATAATGAGATAATGGAAAGATTTAAAATAGACAAGAAGATAGGATTTGAAAAAGAGAGAAATGAGATAATTTGGCTCTAAACAAATAAACAGGAAATGACGTAAATATTTAAATATGACATCATTTCCAGGGAAGGGTTTGATTATTTGTTTATTTATTTATTTATTTATTTACTGGAATATTTTGTTTTGCCACGGGCAGTGAAGGACCACCCTTTAGGTGGGTTCACCTTCACTTACACCTGTGGCAAAGTTAATTTATTAATGTTTACTTTAAAAAATTGACTCTGTTTAATTTAATAAAGTTGGGGCCTGTTTTAAACCCAAGAGAGGAGTCTTGTGTCCTTTGTGCCAGTGCAACTACTAATTCTGGGTTTTTTTTTTGTTTTTTTTTTTTGTGTGTGTTTTTGAGATTTCTGAGATTTTTTTCTGGAAAGCATCCTCCACCACTTCTACTCCACCACTTCTACTTGGCTGTGGACTCCTACCAAAATGTTGCATTTATTTATTTCTCCATTTTTTATCCAAATGCTCTCAACTGATCCACTTCAATCTCTCCCATGGATTTCTGTAGAATGGAATTAGTCATTGATGTGTAATGATATTCCCTTTCATTTTCTGCCTCATCTGTTGTTGTTGTTATTTGATAGGTTATTCCCTTCAATTATGATATTTCAATCATGGAAGTTATCCAGAAGTGGTGGAGTAGAAGTCTCCATTATGCATATAAATTCTTATTTACCTCCCTGCATTAAAACTTCAAATTCATTTTGTTTGCTTCCTAAAACTTTGTGCATCAGTATATAGACATTTGAGGCTTTATTTGTTCTCACCAATTATTGACTCTCAGATTTTCTTTGGATCAAATTCTGTTCCTCAGCTTCACATCCTTGTGTTTAGAGTTTGGCTTTGAACTAATGTCTGAGCTTCATCTCCTAAGGATTTTGTTTAAAGCCTTCTTGATCAGAATTACCAGGGTACTACCAAAGACATTCTTCCCAGTTTCTATGAAGTGTCTTTCTGAGACACCTACATCATGTAGGTTTCAAACATTCTTTTTTTATTAAGCTAAACATAGTTCATTTGACTTTCCTGTAATTGACACAATTCTCTCTGAAATATGAATCATACTAAACATTGACCTGAGTCACCACACAATCATTCTTAAATTATTTTTCAATGATTGCACAATCCATTAAATAAGAGGAAAAATGAAGATATCTTCAGTACTGATGAGTTGTGCTTTCATGCTCTAATAAGTATCATTATGTTAAGATTATGATGCATTATTCCATGATTCTCATTACATTTTCAATGTGAGTTTCTAATTATAATCGTATTTATTAATTCATCTATGGAAGAACATGGACTAGGATCCCACTCAAACTCCCAAATTATACCTAGAACATAAAAATTAGTACTTTTAGCACTTCATAGCACTATTGCAACCCACCAGCCACATACTTTAAATTATTCCTGAAACAATCTCATTCATCTAATGGAACTGGAAAATGCACATACACATAATATCATAATGGGATTTTTAAGCCCAAGGGGTAAATTTTCTGACACTTTTTACTGGAAGTATTAATGAATGAAAACTGCATACATGTACATATACACACACACATATCAATGATTCTGCTCAAATGGAAACACTGTGGAGACACAGGAAAGTAGGGGCATTATGGATAACAGGATCTACCAGAGCAATCAGGTTCAGAAGCAGTACCTGACAAGGGATGTATTAGAAGCCAACAGGAATGAAGAGAGAGTCTGGTGATCTGCTGTGATAGGAAGAAATTTGTCCAACAAGTCAAAACAAAGAAAATAAAATAAGCTGTCAGTCTTTTTGAGGAAAACTAGCAGTTTCCTTTCCTTACTTCTTTTTCTTTTTTAAAAAACAACAAAAAACATTTTTTTCAGGAAATAATTTCCATATGCTTAGAGCACAGGTGGGGAGACTTCAGCTCATATGCTCTCCAGGCCATTTTGAGACTACTTTGGACCCCATCCCAAAAAGGTATTTGATGGTTTGTGTGTGGGAGGGAGGGGTGTTAATAACTTACATTAAATGTATGTCTAGCAGAGATGTTATACTCTTTTTTGTGCCATTTTGAAACCAATGGATTTAGCCAGGTGCTTTAAACTAGTTGATGAGCATTTTCCAATTTATTATTTCCTATCATGTAATGAAAGGTGGAATGGAAATATTTTTACTTAATACTATCTATCTATCTATCTATCTATGCATACACACAGACACACCATAAGCAAGCATGTTACAGAAGGCAATCCAATCCTTCTCTAGAATAGCATAAAATATCATATGAACTGATTTTTTTTGTGTGTGTGTAAAATGCCTGCTGCAGGTTGATCAGACATTCTCTCTAATATTTCTCTGAATATGTGATCACCTAGACCAGGGGTCAGCAACCTATGGCCCATGGGCTGGGTCCGGCCCCCCCAAGGCCTTTGGACCGGCCCCTGCCACCCCCCGCTGCCATTGTTGCCACCGCTGCCGCCACCGACACACCACCGCCGCCATTTTGTTTCCCAAAATGGTGGCTGTGACTCGTTTGTGCATGTGCAGTACTCCTGCGCATGCACAAACAAGCTGCTGCCACCATTTTGGGAAACAAAATGGTGGCCACAACTCAGCGCATGCACAAACGAGTCACGGCCACCATTTTGTTTTCCAAAATGGCGGCCGTGGCTCGTTTGCGCATGCACAGGAGTACTGTGCATGTGCAAATGAGTTACGGCTCCCATTTTGGAAAACAAAATGGTGGCTGTGACATGCACGGCGGCGGTGGCAGCGGGAGTCGGTAAGGTCTGCGCATGCATGCGTCAGAGCATGCGCCACCATTTCCCCCCCACACCATTGGCCCGTGGAAGATCCGGGGATCCCTGGACTGGCCCAGGTAAGGGGAACTTGCCGACACCTGACCTAGACACTTTAGTAGCATAAGATCCCCATGCCACAGAATCTTAAGGCACTTCAAGATAAAGACACATCATAAGAAAAAATGTATAGCAGCCACAACCAATAATTGGAAAAATGTTGTGAAAAGTACGAATATATAGTATGTCTAATGTTTCAATTTAATGCTTCAGTATTATTGTTTTGGCAGCTACCGAGTCTGCTTTTTTAGTGTTCTTGCAGATAGAGTGAGGCAATTCATTTTACTTTATGTTATCTACTGCTCTTTGCCCAGAAGAAAACATAGCACTGAGGGAAACGTGGTTGTATCTATCAGTTTAGCAGATAATATATCCTTCACTCCATCCTGTTGAGGATGAAGATAAACTGTGTGATGTATTTATAAATATGAATATTCTGTAGCATCGGGGGATTATGAATTAAAAACAACTGAGGTACATATAGTCAGTGATATACTACAGTTACGTGAATAAAAGGTAAAGGTATTCCCTATTGACAAGTTTGTCAAGTCGTGTTCAACAATAGGGGGCAGTGCTCATCTCCATTACTAAGCTGAAAAGCCGGAGTTGTCAGAGACTACTCTGTGATCATGTGGCTAGCATGATTGCACAGAATGCTGTTTACCTTCCCACTGAAGTGGTATCTATTTATCTACTTGCATTTGCATGCTTTCAAACTGCTATGTTGGCAAAAGCTTGGACTAGTGATGGGAGCTCACCCCTTCATGCAGCACCTGGGCCTCAAACTGCCAACCTTCCAATCTTGCAATCAACAGAGTCAGCATCTTAACCACTTAAGTCACTGCATCAACAGTTATGTGAATACATATAGTCAAATATCTATATTTAGACAAAAAAACCTGGTCAGCTTTTTTTTAACAGCATGAAATAAAGCAATTCTGATGAATTCTGCTGCAAATCATTGATAAAGATGTTGAATAGCACTGGGCCCAAGACAGAACCCTGTGGCACCACACTGGTCACTTCTCTCCAAGATGAAGAGAAGTCATTGCTGAGCACCCTTTGGGTTCGGTCAATCCACCAGTTACTAATCTACCTAACAGTTGTATTGTCTAGCCCACATTTTACTATCTTGTTTGGAAAAATATCATGGGGGACCTTGTCAAAAGCCCTACTGAAATTAAGATATGCTATGTCAACTACATTCCCTTCATCTAGCAAGCTAGTAATTATATATATATATATATATATATATATATATATGTGTGTGTGTGTGTGTGTGTGTGTGTATATATATATATATATATATATATATATATATAGACATCTTTTATTCAGTCCAAAGTGTGTAGGTAAATTTGGTTTCATATAGTTTTTCATTTTTCCAAACTTTGCATTCATTTTGTCATGTTTTCAAACATATTTCTTTTAAAAAGCTTCATTACTGTGTTTTGCATGTCATCCTGCTTAATAAAAACACTTTTGCAGAAATGCCTACAGAATATAATGCACTATGCACAATATTTTCACAAATTCAGGTATACATATTTCTTCACTGCTCACATTTTTGTACACATTTTCTTATTGAAGGACCACATTAAAAAAAAATCAAAAATGTGTGTACTAAAGCATAGTTAATAAATGAAATTACAGATTTTTTGATGTATTCTTAAATGCTCACAAGGGACAAGATTTCTGGCCCTTAAGTAAGATACATCCCTTACAATAAGGTACACCTTGAAACCCTAGCTTTATATGGAAAGAAGTGCTTTTTCTGATCCCCTGGCCTCTAAACATTCAGCATGGGGATGGATGCATTCTGGACCCCACAGGGCTACACAGCAAAATTTTCAGGTCCACTGGATTTACAGAAATCTACAAGGTGTTACCAACACTGTCATTTGAGACAAGTCAAATGATACAGTCATTTCTATTGTAAGGCAAACTGAGATCATTGGATATAAAGTGGGATACAAATATTTAAATAAACAATTATTCTAATTTATTGTCGGATTATTTTGGGAGTCACCCATAATAATATATAAGGGTCCATCAAAGTGACTTTTTAATTTCAAAGCTTTTGTTTGCAGCTAAAAAAAAATTGGAGACTTAAAAATTTGGGGGTTCTAGGGCCTTTAGGAGCTTAGCATGTCTCTCAAAGGCCATAGCTAACCCCCTTCTTCAGAGCTGAATGCAGACCATGCAATTCCTATATCTGAATTAGGACTTTATAAGTAATATCTAGCACTCTCAATTGACCTTGGAAACAGATTGGAAGTACAGTTCATACAAGACTGATGATATGTCATCTCTGAAGCATGCACCAGACATGGTCTGGCTGTTGCGTTTTTGCACTAACTATAGCTTCCAAACACTTGACAAAGACAGCCTTTTTAGCATATTACATACAGCATATTACTGTGGTCTAACCAGGAGGAATTTACAGTATTAACCACTGTGACCAATCCACCCTCCCTGGGAAGGTATGTAGCTGACTTGCCAACTGAGATCTGATGAAGTCCCTCTCTTAGGTGAGCATGGGATCATCCAAGCACAATGTTGTGTCCAAGAATGTGATATTTTAGAGGAAGTGTTATTCAATTTAACAGTTCATACAAGACTGATGATACCTCATCACTGAAGCATGCACCAGACATGGTCAGGTTGTTGCCTTTTTGCACTAACTATAGCTTCCAAACACTTGACAAAGAGCCCCCATACAGCATATTACAGTGGTCTAACCAGGAGGAATTTACAGCAAAATCCTCAAGGTCTAGCAAATTCCTCACTTGCCTTGAAGACAATTTCATTGTCCAAAAGGTGGAAGAGGCAACAAGGGGGTCAGCTATTTTGGATCTGATCCTAACTAACAGGGAAGACCTAGTTAATGGGGTGCAAGTGGTTGGATCTTTAGGTGGGAGTGATCATGTTCTCCTGGAGCTTATTATACAGTGGAAAGGAGAGCCAGGCATAGTCAGACACACATTCTAGAATTTAGAAAAGCTGATTTTAGTAAACTTTTAGAGAAATACTGGGGATGATCCCATGGTCAGGAATACTAAAAGAGAAGGGAGTTCAACATGGATGGGAGTTTCTCAAAAGGGAGATACTGAAGGCACAATTTCAAACAGTTCCAATGAGGAAGAAAAATGGGAGGTGCCTCAAGAAACCAGGATGGATGACTAAGGAACTTTCAACTGAACTAAGTTTTAAACAAAACATGTACAAGAAATGGAAAAATGGGGAAATCACCAAAGAGAAATCAAACAAATAGCTAGCATGTGTAGGGGTAAAGTCAGAAAAGCTAAAGCACAGAATGAACTTAGGCTTGCTAGAGAGGTTAAGAACTATAAAAAGGGCTTTTTGGGGGTATGTCCACAGCAAAGGGAAGAAGAAGGAAATGGTAGGGCCACTGTTGGGGAAGATGGCAAAAAGTTAACAGGGGACAGAGAAAAGACAGAATAACTCAACACCTTCTTTGCTTCAGTCTTCTCAGAAAAGGCAAAGGGTGCTCAACCTGAGGATAATGGAGCAGAAGACAGAATAAGAGAATGTCAGCACAGAATAAGTAAAGAGATAGTACAGGAGTACCTGGTTAATCTAAAGGAATATAAATTCCAGGACCAGATGAATTACATCTAAGGGTACTAAAAGAACTGGCAAATGTAAAATCAGAACCATTGGCATTAATCTTTGAGAACTCTTGGAGAACAGGAGAAGTCCCAGCAGACTGGAGGAGGGCGAACGTTGTCCCCATCCTCAAAAAGGGAAAAAAAGAGGATCCTAACAATTATCGTCCAGTTAGTCTGACATCAATACCGGGAAATATTCTGGAGCAGGTCATTAAACAGAGAGTCTGTGAACACCTGGAAGGTAATTCCATAATCACAAAAAGTCAACATGGGTTTCAGAGAAACAAGTCATGCCAGACAAATCTGATCTCTTTTTTTGATAAAATTACCAGCTTGGTAGATGAAGGGAATGCTGTAGATATAGTATATCTTGATTTTAGTAAGGCCTTTGACAAGGTTCCCCATGACATTCTTGCAAACAAGCTGGTAAAATGTGGGCTAGACAAAGTAACTGTTACATGGATTTGTAATTGGTTGACTGGCCAAATCCAAAGGGTGCTCAACAATGGCTCCTTTTCAACCTGGAAAGAAGTGACCAGTGGGGTGCCACAGGGCTCTGTCCTGGGCCCAGTGCTATTCAACATCTTTATCAATTACTTGGATGACAGTATTGGGGGCATAGTTATCAAATTTGCAAATGACACCAAATTAGGAGGAGTAGCTAATACCCCAGAAGACAGGATCAAAATTCAAAATGACTTGAACAGACTAGAAAGCTGGGCCAAAGCTAACAAAATGAAACACGGAGAAATGTAAGGTACTGCACATAGGGTGGAAAAACAAAAAGCACAGATATACAATAGGGGACACCTGGCTCAATGAGACTACGTGTGAAAGGGATCTAGGAGTCCAGGTAGACCACAAGTTGAACATGACTCAAGAGTGTGTTGCAGCAGCTAAAAAAGGCCAATGCAATTTTAGGCTGCATCAATAGAAGTATTGTGCCTAGATCAAGAGAAGTAATAGTGCCACTCTATTCTACTTTGGTCAGGCCTCACCTGGAATACTATGTCCAGTTCTGGGCACCAAAATTCAAAAAGGATGTGGAGAAACTGGAGAGTGTCCAAAGGAGGGCAACTAAAATGGTGAAGGGTCTGGAAACCAAGCCCTATGAGAAATGACTTGGGGATCTGGGAATGTTTAGCCTGGATAAGAGACGGTTAAGAAGTGATATGATAGCCTTGTTCAAATAGCCACTCTTTTGGGGGGCAGCAAAAAGCCACCCTTTGAACTGACACCATGGCTCTTTTGTGCCCTTTTGGTGAAGCATATGTGCAAGCTGCACCAAGAGGGCACCCTGACACCACATGCCATTCGGATGGGCATGCAGCATCGGGGTGGAGTCGGGGCAGCTGGCATGCAGTTGCCCCATCCCAACTCCATCTCCAGGCTGGCCTAAGCTGCAAGTCTGCATCAGCCCTTAGTGTACAGGGCTGACATCATTCCCCTCCCCATGGCTTCCCCCTATGGAACAAAGGGCTGGCTTGGAGGCAGGGTTGGTTTAGGGCAGCTGCACTCTAGCCTCTCCAACCCCACACCAACACTGTCTTGACTCCAAGTGCCATTACGCATGCCGCGCGGTATCAGGGCACCCTTCCAGTGCAGTGTTCTGACATGCTGCACCAAAAAGGGCACTGAAGAGCTGTGTGCCGGCTCTTAGGGTGGCCTTTTGCCACCTCTGATAGGAACAGCATTTTGCCGATCTCTTCAGGTCGGCAAAAGGGAGGATAGGGGCCACAGCATGGGGTTGCCACAGCCCCAATCCACCGCTTCCCAGGGTGGCCAAGAGCTGCACGTCTGCAGTCTCCCTTAGTTTCCTTGGATAGTGTTGGTAGAATTACCACACTAATTCTGGAACATGAACATCTGAGGCATTTTTCCAAGAATTGCCCCAAACACAGCTCTGGCAACCAGTCAAAGGCTCATTGCTACACAACTAATAATCAGTAGCTAATGAGCAAGCATAGTCACAGAGTAGCTTATAGTTCAGCATCTACTTTACTTTTGTAAATGCAAGCCGAAAGTCCCAAACAGAGTTCAGCCATGTCCAATGGCATCCACAGTCAACAAACACAGTACAGGTCAGGTACACTGCATCCAGGGTCAACAAGCATAGTCCAAATCAAGCACAAAGTTCAAGAAGACAACAGGGAGCCAGATAGTTAAGATATCCCCCAACAAATCCTGGAGGGCAGGGTTGGGAATTTATTCATCTGCAGCTCAACACAGCTGCTGTTTAATTAATTGCTACTTCCTATAAATCCTCTGAGAACTCAAGTCCTTCCTTTAATGTCTCTGCTTGGTGAAGGTATGTAAGGATAAGAGGTCTTCTATATCTTAAAGGTCAGGACTCTTTCAGTAGAGACCTGAAAGGTAACCTTGAGCTTAAGCTCCTCCCACCAAAACAAAATGCCATTAAAACTTTCCAAAAACTGCAACCAAACACATAAGTCTTCCTTAATTCCAGAAGTGAGATGAACTCTATGATGTGGCTGGGACACACCTGACAGAACATCACAAATGTACCTCAAAAAGGCATGCCCAGGTGCGACTACCTTGCAAACAAAATTTAAATACCCAATCAGAACCTGAAACTCATTTATCATAGCTTTCCTAAGCCCTTAAAAAGCCTGGATACATTCCTGTAGGTCCTGAAGCTTATCTGGGAGCAAATGGCAAGACTGGATAATTGTGTCTATGGCAATGCCCAAATACATCAAATAAGTAGATGGCCCCTCAGTCTTCTCCAAAGCTAGGGAAACGCCAAGCTGACCAGCTAATCTCTCAAATTCACAAAGCAGAAATCTACATTGACTAGACCATGAACCACCAATAATAATAATAAAAAAAATCATCAAGATAGTGAACAACACCACTGAGCCCTGTCCTGTCTCTTATAGCCCATTCCAAAAATGTGCTAAAGGCCTCAAAAGCTGCACAAGATACTGAACAGCCCATAGGAAGGGCCCTGACCATGTAAAGCTTACCTCCAAAATGAAAACCCAGCAATTCAAAGTCTATGGGATGAACTGGCAACAAACAGAAGGCTGACTTGATACCACACTTGGCCAGCTCAGCTCCAAGCCCATGTTTATGAATTTCCCGAACCACACTATCAAATGATGTATAACAAATGGAACAAAGTTCCAGGGGGTTAGCATCATTCACTGATTGACCCTTAGGTTATGACAAATTGTAAATGATGTGAAACTCACCTTCTACTTTCTTAGGGGAAACTCTAAATTTAGGACTGGTGGCCCATCAAATGGTCCCAGGACTCTACCTTCCTTCACCTCTTTGGCAATCTTGTCCCTAACTACCTTCTCCATCCTCTGCACTGACTTCAAAGGGGTGTCTGATATCTTGAAACAGAATACAAAAACCATTATCTGGAGGGAGAAAAGGCAGGTCGGCTTCATCGGACCTAGCCTGAAAAAAAGAAGGCCCTCCCTCCATCGGGGGTGGTGATGGTATTGTATTACTGTTATTATTGTAATGTTTTTAATCTGTATCTTATATCTGTAAGCCATCTTGATTGCTTAGGCAAAAGGCAGGATACAAGAAATAAAGTAATTATTATTATTATTATTATTATTATTAAAATCATCACGTAAACATTTAGCAGACTGGTGGTCAGGATAATGCTTCAAAATTGAAAACTTAATTGGATTGGGCCCCTTTTGGAGGCAGAGGGGATGGTCCCTTTCCTTTCTGCTATTGGCTCCTTGCGAACCTCTGCCCTTGGTACAGTTTCAAAAGGAGTGAGACCCCTTACAAAGAGATCATTCATGCTTGTACTTTCATGCTTTGCAATTATACATCCCATGAAAACTATACTCACAACACAGCAACCTCTGCTACTGACCTTAAGAATCTTGAGATTGTGAAGTTAAATTGGACACTCTCTGAACCAAGTGACCACTGTGAGACCACTCCCGTTGCATTGGGTGAACTGGTTTCATGAGCAGCATCCCAATTATGAATGCAGCATATCCCACCTGACATTTAAGTAGAGGGCAGCACACATCCTAAAGGCTTCATCATAAAGAAGCCAAGCCGGGCCTGCATAGTTCACATACTCATGTGAACAATATCTAAATATTAAATCACAGCAGGGCTCTGCAATGGCTTGGCATAAATGCAACTCTGGCATAAATGCAATAAACAAAAAGCCAATTCATCCAGTTACAATCCACTTTCTTCTTCTTTATTTTCTCCTTCTCCTTTTCATCTAGCTCATCTTTACTCTTCTTCTCGGGCTCCCTATATAGCAATTTGAACACATCCACATATTCCCCCCCCCAGTATATTGTCCTTTGTAGATTGCAACAAATGAGCCCACAATGGGAGTTTTAGCTCCCCAAAGGCAATAGTCAAAGGAGATAACAGTATATAAAACAAGGCACTAGGACAGGGGTAGGCAACCTTTCCCCTTTAAGGGCCGAGGGACTTCAGCTCCCAGAATCCCAGGAACTATTGGCCAACATGGCACTATTGGCCAACATGGCTGAAGCTTCTGGGAGCTGAAGCCCCTCGGCCCTTAAAGGGGAAAGGTTGCCTACCCCTGCAGTAGGAGAATGAAAGGATGCTAGATTTCAACCCACAAAGGGGGTGTATGTTAACCACAGGACCACCACTACAAGGCACAAAAGCTTGTGGGGCCAAACCCATGGTGAATGTGGGGAAGATGAAGTATTGGGAGTTAGGGGCATACTATGCAAAATACCAGAAGGCCCATAAATATTATCATTACCTGAAGGCCAATTATAACCGTGTTGCAGAACTGTCTGAGAATCTGAAGTCTCACCTGGGTGATTCAGCACCTCTGGAGCATCAGCATCACCTGAAGCATCTGCTGAAGAAATCAGAGCATATTCAGCACAGGGACAGATGCAGCTGCCTCCACCTGTTGAGCACACTGCCACTCTAATGCATTAAGACAAGATTAAACTTCAGTGACAAGTCCGAATGAACCTGCTGAGAATCCTGAGCCGCCACCATCTCACCTCCCTCCAGTGCCTGAATGCAGCCAATAATCTCATCATAATGGATTCTGTCTGAATCAGATTCGGAGGAATAATCCACCAAGGGCTTCTTGTCAGGCTGTGGTACTTACACCTTGCCCTTACCCTTAGTTCTACCCTTCCCCTTTTTAAGTGTCATGAATAATCAAGTAATAATCTAGAGCACTAAGAAAAATCACAAGAGTCTGAGAGAGTGCCACCCACCCAGAAAGTAAATCCTGAAATTGAGAAAATGTGACCCCCCCCCCCGAAAATAAGAAACAACCAATAAGGTCAGTACAAGTGGGCTATGAATAATAGTGGCACACAGGCAGAGGGGAAAATATTATATACAGTAATTGCGACTAGGCCAGAGAAAGGAAGCCTCAACATGACGACATAAACTAGATTGTGCAGGCCTCAACTAGGCCTAAAGAAAGGCCTCAATGTGGCCCAAATAGCCTGAAAGAAAAAGGGGTGGGGCCAAGAACCCAGTCCCCAAAGGCTGATAAGTCCTAGAAGAGCAGTGTGTGGGGGTGCAGCCCAAAATGTGACTGAGGCCCGGTGCAGCTGTGCAGCCTCAGAGGCCAAAAAGGCCAACACAGACCCTGATGAGGCATAGAAGAGCAGTGGGAGTGTTGCGTAGCTCAAACTGTGAGTGAGACCCAGCTTGGCCACATGGCCTCAGAGGCTGAAAAGACCCACACAGGCCTCAATCAGGCCCAGAAGAGCATGGTGAGTGTGGCCTGGTGCAGTCACAGCCCCTGACATGGCAAAGGCCCCAATTGGTCCCGAAAAAGTAATTGGGGACACAGCCCTACCAGCAAGCAATGCCTGGCATGTCATCACAGCCTCCAATGTGACAAAGGCTGGCACAGGCCCCAATTAAGCTTAAAAAAGTGAGGGGGCACAGCCCTCCCAGTGAGCAAGGCCCAGTGTGAACACACAGCCCCAATGCAGCAAAGGCTAGCACAGGCCCAGATTGAATAGCAAAGGCAGGCACAGACCCCGATCAGGCCCCACAAGAGTGGTGTGTGTGTGTGGGGGGGTACAGCCCAGATGGTGAGCAAGGCCCTGGCAGAGCCACACAGCCCATAAAGCCAAAAAGGCCCAAACATGCCGCAGATCAGGCCTTGGAAAAGTGGTAGGGATTAAACAAATTAAGAAAGGAAGGGGGCACAGCCAAACCACTAATGAGGCCTAGTGCAACTGTGCAGCCTCAGAAGGCCACAAAGGCCCAAAGCCAGATGTGCGGCCATGTAGGCCCATTCCAGGAACAGCACAGCCCCAATAAGCCTCCAAAGGCACCAGGGAAGTCTCATGCCCCAATCCGTCAAGAAAAATGAGGGGACCCTCAACAAGGTAACCACAGCTGCTGCAGCGACACCCCAATCCCACCTGAGGGAGCTCCCAGGGAAGGATTGAAAACTCTCCCTCCACACTTGTGATATAATAAATAAAAAAACCAGGAAGAAGGCCAATGAATTAAAAATAAAGCCTTGCAAGGGCAGCTTCTCTCTCCAGTTGGCTGTCTCCCTTGAACGCTGAACCCAAAGAGGCAGAGCTGGGGAGAAAACACAGTCAAGCACCTTGACTCCACCCCTGACTTGGCAACAGTGTCTCAGAGATGCTGTTTAAATCTGAATCCTGGTCTAGTCACTGAAGGCCAGTCTCTGACACATTACAATGCAGATGAACTGGAGGAAGAACAAATGCAGCCTGAAGGTGAAAGTGAGAAGGTACTTGCTGCAGAAGAACAACCCTAGGAGGTGCAGCCACCATCACCAGCAGTAGAACAGCCTCCAACAGAAGTTTGGTCAGAGGCCCGGCATGGTTGAGGGAGCCCTCCTGGGGGACTCCCGCAGCTGCCAAAATGGCACCATGCCCCGCATGCCACTGAGGAGGGCTGCTCTGGGCCCCCCTTAGGTCCAGTGCCTTTCCTGCAGCCCTCCTCGGTAGCATGCGGGGCTGCAGGAAAGGCACCGGGCCCAAGGGGGGCCGAAAGCAGCCCTGCACACCGCCGAGGAAGGCTGCTGTATGCCTCCCTTGGGCCCGGTGCCTTTCCTGCAGCCCTTTCCTGCGTGGTGTGCGGGGCTGCAGGAAAGGCACCCGGCCCAAGGGAGGCCCAAAACAGCCCCATGTGCCACCGAGGAGGGCTGCTCTGGGCCTCCCTTGGGCCTGGTGCCTTTCCTGCAGTCCTCCTCGGTGGCATACGGGGCTACAGGAAAGGCACCGGGCCCAAGGGAGGCCCAAGCAGCCCCAAACACCACTGAGGAAGGCTGCTCCAGGCCTTCCTTTGTCCCAGTGCCTTTCTTGCAGCCCTCCTTGGCAGCGTGGGGGACTGCAGGGAAGGCACCGGGCCCAAGGAAGGCCCAAAGCAGCTCTGCACGCCATTGAGAAGGGCTGCTCTCAGCCTCTCTTGGGCCTGGTGCCTTTCCTGCAGTCCTCCTCGGCATTGTATGTATTATACTTATTTATGTAATGTTTACTATATAGTATTAGTTGATATATAATAACTAATACTGTTTTCAACAATAAATACATTCATAATCCAAAAGTGTTTCATCTCATGTTTTTCTTTATTACACTACATGAATTGTGGCATTATATTGCAGTTATTGTAAACAGCAGTAAAAACAAGTCAGATAAATGTATAATTTATGTTTCAGAACAAAAAATAGATTTTACAGTTTTTCCACATGCAGTAAGCCCTTTGTATCCACTGGGGTTTGGAAGAGAAAGAGAGAGAGAGAGAATATTTTCAGGTCATGGATGGTAGAATCCATGGAAAAAGAATCAGTGAATATGGAAGGTGAACTGTATATATTACACACACTCACACACACAATCTTCCCCTCAAAATTTCCTTTTGCACCTGCTTTGGGATAAAAAGGGTTATGTTCTATGCAGACAACATTGACCACTTGCATAAAATAAATATATATTCCTCAATTCACAAAAATGTACATATGCTTGTGCTACCAAGGTAAAGCTGTACCTTTGAACTGAACTGTGGATTTTAAAATAGTCATATAATGATGTATGGAAACATGAACACATATTCTCCAAAACATCTGGAAATCTATATGTAGAGCCTGAGCACGTGTATAGTGTTAATGCATGAACTGTCCCTGGAGTCAACATTTATGACATGTTTGCTGTACAGTGCTCTGCAGTTATACCACCTTTTCTTTGTACAATTTTTGTGCCTCAGCAAGAGGAATATAAAGAAATGCATTGGAGTCTGCTCTTCAGCGTATTGTGTCCTTCACTGTCAAGTAGCCAAGAAGAAGCGATCAGGCACATCTGGAAACTGTAATTCAAAACAATTAGATTTTTCTTACATTGTACATTTTATATTTTACTATAAAGGCTGGGTTTTAATCTACCCACAGAAATTTATTAATAATATTGCAAGATTTGTTACATACATTCTTTACAGTTTAAACAGAAGTTACTTAAACAGATACACCAGTGTATATTATTGAATGAGGGAAATATTATTATATGTAATAATATAAATATGGAATACAGAATAGCAGCATGCAGACTACTGTACATGTACATGGTGCATACAATGCACACACATACACAAACACACGTGTGCATGTTACACATGTAACAGTGAATAACAGTGTATATGTATAATAGTGTGCGCATATGTGTGCATGGATACAAATACAGTATTTTCTAGCGTATAAGACTACTTTTTAACCCAGGAAAATCTTCTCCAAAGTCGGGGGTTGTCTTATATGCTGAGTGGAGGAGGAGAAGAAGGAGGAAGGAGTGGCGCGGCACGAGGCAGGGGGAGGAAGAAGAGAGGAAGTCAGGTTAGAGGAGGAGGAGGGGAGGAAGGGGTGGCATGGTGTGGCATGAGGCAGGAGGAGGAAGCAGCAGCAGATAAGAGGTGAACCCCTATCCTGGGGTTTTCTTGGCAAGAC
Organism: Phrynosoma blainvillii; assembly: GCA_026167975.1. Taxonomy (NCBI): domain Eukaryota; kingdom Metazoa; phylum Chordata; class Lepidosauria; order Squamata; family Phrynosomatidae; genus Phrynosoma; species Phrynosoma blainvillii. Next base: position 274,164,076 of record JANUYF010000003.1, read on the forward strand.
TGGTTCAGAGGAGGTTTGCCATTGCCTTCCTCTGAGGCTGAGAGTGTGTGACTTGTCCAAATTAACCCAGTGGGTTTCATGGCAGAGTGGGGCATCAAACCCAGGTTTCCAGAGTGGAAGTCCAACACTCAAACCACTACACCATGCTGGCTCCTAATCCCATGTACTACCTATGAAACAACTGCAGACTTTTTTGTTGTTCTTGTGTGTCTTCAAGTCCTTTCCGACTTATGGCAACTCTAAGGCAATCTTATCATGGGTTTTTCTTGGCATGTTTCTTCAAATGGGGGTTGCCATTACCATCCCCTGAGGGTGAGATTGTGTGACTTGCCCAGGGTCACTTACTTGGCCGCAAATTGTACATACCCTAGAATGCATCACCTAGTATATTGGCAGTCCTTTCCCCCAACACTTTCTCATTTCCCCCCATTGGAAGAGGGGTCATCTTATATGGTGAGTATATCCCAAACTCTATATTTTAACTGGAAAAGTTGGGGGTCGTCTTATATACCCAGTCATCTTATACGCTGGAAAATACGGGTATATGTGTATATAAATATGTATACACACACATATATAGTTATACACATTTACATAAATGTGTGTGTGTGTGTTCTGATGTGTGTGTGTGTATTCTAATAACAGCTAAAGAAGTCTTTTAGGTGAATGAATATATGCATGAGTGTATGTATATTATGGAGATGAGGGGTTGTATAAACACATACATATTTAAATGTTTAAATATTTAAGTATGTATCTGCAGATTAATGCATACATACATTACAACTATCAACTAATCAATTATCTATTTTTTAACATTTACCAATTCATCAATTTTGAAAAATAGGAGTAATACATAGAGAGCTCACAGGTAAATTGGGTACACACCTGGAACAGGAAATTGACCCACGGGAAGTTATTTTGCCAGACAGCAAGCTGGGATTAAAAAGACAACTCCAGAATAGCTCTATTAAAGCATCATTGAATTTCACACCTGCAGCAATAATGCTCCATTCATGCTATTCGCAGGGTATTAATGGGAGAAAGCATTAGTACGAACTTGCGGTACCACTCCTCTTTATTAACAGGATTGACACTGTTAGGATATGGATGGGATATACAGTCAAAGGTGAAATGTAGAGATGTGTGTGTGTCTGTAATTTTCCATTTGAAAACAGCTTTTGGACAAAGCACAAAACAATATTTAGAGAAACAGAGTGACTCAACACCAGGTGGCTAAAACAGATGTCAACATGTACTTTCCCAGAGGTAAAACTAATGGAACCAGACTTTGTTATGGTTAACAAGATATATCAAATACGTAAACATTGTTAGCTTGGGAAAGATAGTCATGTGGTGGATGATGGACAGCAAGAGGCTGGGTTAGTGGACATCATACAGACATTATCCAATTAAAATAAGGTTAACACCTAGAAGGTGGAGTATGGAAAGGGCCTAGAAAATCCTTTGTCTAAGAATTGTTTATTGTTCAAGATGTGAGCGTGTGTGGTTGGCAGCAGTTGTTTTAACTGCAACAAGTTGGATCCTAATGCTTTTGGGATTGTTAAAGATGTAATCTTGTATGGCTGAACTGGACAAGTTCATCACAATGGATTTTACTGAGTTATCTTATTTTTTACTTTTTATATGCATTAATAAAGCTATGCTTTTGGACTTTACAATGTGTCTTCTTGACTGAGGAAGACAGGTTTCTGAAGAAGGGAAGCTGAACCAGTTGTTGGTAAGAATTACATAGTGGCTGTAGATCACAGCAGCCAGCTTGTCTTGCAGATTCTGCTGGGTGCCAAAGAGCATCACTACAACACTCATCATCCACACACCAACAGGCACAGGATCAGCACAACGTTGTGTGATAATCTTTAGCACAATTGCACGATTATGACTGGAAAGGGGCATATTTATCCCCATGTGATAATTTCCAATGTACGAAGATACACTTTCTCAGCAACTATGAGTATTTTTGTGTATTCTTTACAATGTTAGAGTTCTTTATGGAAACGTTGATGTCATGGGACCTTGTGAGGAGTGCATTCTTAGATTACGAGAATGAGATTTCTGACCCCAGTCCATTATCTAAGAGTGGGCTTTTGACTTCTGTTTATTATAATTTACCATTTATAATAAAAACCACCTAACATGGACTTTCCATTCAGAAAAGGTAGGCAAAGATGTAATTGAAATGGTTTGTAAACACTCATAGATATTGGTAACATTTTCTCTAGAAGCTGATTGTGAATGCATATATTGACTATTATCCACCTAATTCATGTAACAAGACATACTTTGACTTGAAAATAATTCCACTTATAGTCATAAAGTAAAACTGTGAAGCTGATGGGAATTAGCCAGGTGAAGTACCTGAACTTTCTCCTTAAATATATAATAAGAAATTTATAGCTGAAGAAAATGACTTGGAATTCAGTGCGTAAAAAGACTACTGAAATCAGTATTTCTTGTCTTTTAACTAATTTCAGTCACCTCATTTATTTTAAAGAGAATTTATACAGCTTAAATTTTGGAAATGGAGCTATGTTTTATTATTCTCTTCATTTTTTTATTTTTACCTAGGAAAGCAGCATTTTTCAGTTTCCTTTTTACAATATCATAATTTAGATAAAGTTTCTAAAAAGTAGAAAATTAGGCATCATTATTTGGGCTTATATGAAAATTTTAGTTTGATATATCAATAAGCACATTTTCTCATTTATATTATAAAATGTAGATCATGATACACAAGGAAGGAACTACTATTAAATTAAAATTAAGTTCAGGTTACTGTTTTTAAAAATCACTTGGGAATGAAATGCAAAAGAAATATTAGAAAGTTCAGCAAAGGTAGCTGTTCATTTAAAAATAAACATAGGGTCTAAGCAGACGGGCAGCCATGGGCTGCCCCGGGAAGCTGCGGATTGGGGCCGAGGTAGCTGCACTTCTCGGCCCCAACTCGCAGCGTCTCAGGCCCTGGAAGGAGCGCTAAAATAGCGCTCCTTCCACAAGATGCCGAAGGTGCGCTGCAAGAGACCTTGGGCGTACCTTTGGCGTCCGCAGTGTGCGGACGCTGCGGTGGAAGTACATCATTGGAGCGCCAGTCATGCAGAGTGACGGGAGTGTTCGGGAAGGGATTGGGGCGCCCAGCATGGGGCTGCCCCTCCCCTTCCTTGCCTCAAAGACGGTGCAAAGCGCCGTCTGCTTAGGCCCATAATCTGAGGAAACATGGGCACAAATATTTGATCTATCCAATCTATATAAACATTTAAGCCAATTTGTAATGATGCTAGTAATGGTTCTATTTAATTAGTAATAATCATTTCATCTGATGTTCCTATTACACCTTATGCAAAATATGATACCCAGACATTGTCCATATATTAAAATGTATGTGTCAATGTATATTTATACTTTAAATATACATTAAACATACTCCCCACTACTACCACAGGCTGTTATATTATTAGATGGACATAACTTTTGACAACTGTGGGATGAACAGATTTAGGGTGCTGACTGGAGTAAGACTTCAGAGTTGCAGAAGTAGTTTACATTTTCTGTTCTGATACTCTATTATTTATTTAGTTTGATTTCTATGCTGCCTTTCTCCCAGAAAGGAACCCAACAAATGAATTACTCTACAGTAATGTTTGCTCCACATCACACTTCAAATGGTACACCAGGCTTTGCACCAACAAGCTATCTTTGTTATAATATTCCATAGATCTCATGCTTCTTTTGAATCAGTAGCACTACAAAATTTTGAGTGATCACTAAGCAAGGTACATTTTATGTTCATGCCACTCTGTGGCATGATTCATAAGAGTGTCATACTTTGGGCCCATTCAAACATTACAGTGAAATGTTTATAGCCAGTCCCTGTAAGCCTCTTTAAGCTTAATTGAAATGCAAACTAATTAATATAGATTCATCTTTCATACCTCATGTGTGTGGTGTGTTTTTTTGTTTTGTTTTTTGTTTTATCTTTGGAGTTTATGTAGTTAGTTTTATATCCCAAGAAAACTTTGATTGCATTTATCTCTCACTTAATTGCCTGTAACATATTTTTTTCTTTAAAAAGAAGCAGGTGGCAAAAATAAATGTACCATCAGCAAATAGAACACTGAAGTCATTTTGATTGTGTTAAAGCTTCCAGAGTAATTGTACTTAAGAGTTTATCTGCACAGATCTTTTATGCAAGACTGAATGTGTGTGCTGACACAAAATTGTCCTGAGGCACACCAGATTTCAAACCTATTTTTACAAGGAATCCCACTGCACTTTGGGTTTGGCACTTACAATCAAAACTAAGAGTTAGCCCATGGGCCAATTTGATTAAATAACAGAGATTAGTTTGTTGTTGTTATGACTGGCTATTTCATAAATGATAGCTCTGTATAACTTCCCTCAGGACATTTTTGCAGAAAAGGCCATGCAGTTTTAAAACCAATAAAAAGAGAAAAAGTGCATATAAGTGGAAGCACATTTGTTTTGAAATATGTAGAAAATAATATGTGTGGGCTCAAAACAAGCCTGTCTAGAAAAAATAGCTTGTTCAACATGATTTTTTTTCCTTACAAGTAAAAGCAGAGAAGGTATTTTATTTCATAGGTTCTTCCTATGAAATGATGGTATGGCAATAAAGTGCAGTAAGTATAAGGATTTCTTTTTTTTTTTTTTTTTGAAGGCAAGTAGACCACTGAAGAGAGAAAGCAGGTGACTTTCAGATGCTCCATGCCCACAATACATAGCATTCAGGTAGAAGTAACAATATCCTGTGAACTTACCCATCTGTAATTCTAAATACCCTGGATTCAGAATCAGATTAAAATATGTAGGTACAATTCTATAGTTCCTTGTGTCATGGCCAGCCAGGCTGAGGACTTGGAGGACTCAGAGGACAAGGAGGCTGAGTCAGGCCCTAGCTTTGCTCTACCAGAGCTAGCTGAGCCTGGACCTAGCTCTGCTATCCCAAATGCAACACAGCCCATGACGTAGCAGCCTAGCCTCCCCCCAGCAGAAAGCCTCCCCCCAGCAGAGGTTCCAGGCCTGGGAGTCATAGAGGAGCAGGACGAGGAGGTACCTACCTTTAGACAGAGAAGGACAGAAAGGGCATGTCTCCAGCATTCTCTGAGATTATATGAGAAATGCTCAGCTAACACCAAAGAGCTGTGATTGGGAGATGGGTCAATATAAACAGCTGGGAGACACTGAGCTTCTTTGTCAGAGTTTATCTGCGATATCTGGTGAAAGCATCTGACTCTGACTTCCTGGCTGCCTTGCTTCATAGACCTCAGATTGCCTTGGAACTCTGGACCTTTGAAATGGACTTGTTGACCTGCTCGCTGGAACACTTGACCTTGGACTGGATTCACTGACTTGCTCTCTGGACTCTTGGACCATTGGCTTGCCCCTGGTTTTGCTTCTTGGAACATTTGGACTGGTATTATACTTTCAGAACTGCCTTTGTGCTTCAGACTTGCATTGGGGTGTTTGCTCTTATCTACTTATGGTCAGAGTCTATTCTGTCCAGGAAAGCAGCCAATGGAGTAGCTGATAAGAGCAAACACACCAGTGCCGGTTACAGCTGCATGTCCCTGTTTCTTAATTTTGTAAAAAAATATATTGAACAATAAAAAATATATTTGTATTTATACATACATACAAACATAAACACTTTTACATACACATACACATATACATACAATACTGCTTATACATAAATAGTCATACAAGAGAGGAAGAATCTTCCATACTTAAAATCTATCCTATCTATAAATATAATTATCTTCTATATCTCTATTATCTACTTTTGTATCTTCTTTTCTAATCTTTCAAACCATCTTCTTCTTGACCTTTCGAACTCACTCTCTTCTCTCACTCAAACTTCTAACACTCCACTCTCTCCTTTAACAACCTATTCTTAACCTCTGCAACTTACTTGAACTTTCTGACTTCTTTCCTTGCTGTTTCTCTCCTTCTTCTCCCTCTTTATCTAGTCAAAAGTTGTTGGACTGTAAATTATTACATTTATACAGTGAGCAAAGAAAAAAGAAAAAGAAAAAGAAAAAAATCAACAATCACAAAGAAATTCTCATTTGGTCCAATCAAAATTTCACATCCTAAATTAGCTTCTCTTCCTACTAACTAACCTTGGCTATAGCCCTGTTTTATTAAATATCTATGTCTTTATATCTACTTATTATTATCTCTTTGTTACAACAAATAATGTAACTTGTTATCTTGAGTACTCTCAATCTTAAATTAAATCGTGGTAGTTATTTGTTTTGAGTCTGATTCTAGGTTTTCCCCAGACCAAATCAATTTGGAATATCCTTGTTCTGGTTTTTGAAAGGTGTTTCATTAATAATTATAGGAGGTGTCCAGAAAAGAAATAGGATTTTTGGAAACACTGTTATTTTTATAGCAGAAATCCTGCCTAAAAGTGACAATTTTAGATTGTTCCAATTTTCCAAGTCTTTTTTTTTATTTTTGACCAAATTCTCACATAATTGTTTTTAAATAGGTCAGAATATTTGTTTGTTATTTCTAAACCAAGGTTTTTAACTGTTTTACTAATAACAAAGCCCAATTGTATACCTAATTCCTTTGCTTCCTCTATTGATATGTTCTTGGTTAGGACTTTTGTCTTTTCTTTATTCATTTTGAATTCTGATATTTTTTCAAAGTCTGTCAAAATGTTATTTAAAAACTAGTTTATACTATTTAAAGAATCATCTATAAATATGACTAGATTGTCTGCAAAAGCCCTGAGTTTATATTCAAAACTTTTATACTTAATCTGCTTTATAGTCTTTTCTGATTGGATTTTCTTTATTAATATTTCCATTGTTAGCAAAAATAAGAGGGTGAGAGGGGGCACCCTTGACAGGTGCCTTTCTGAATTTTTATTGGTGGGGGTTTTATGCCATTTATTATGATACAAGCCTCTTGATTAGAGTAAGGGCCTCTGCAGATGGCACAAAGCACCATCTTGGAGGCAGGTGTCCTGGACTACAGCCAGCCTCAGTTCCCACAGCTGCTAGGGATGGAAAGGGTGAGCTGCAAACAGCAAGGCCAGCCACAAACCTTCCGTAGTCGAAACACCAGCAAAACAGAGTCCAGAAATCAGCATCAATCAGTCTAAGGTCAGGGCAGGCAGCAATCAGCAAAAGTCCAGTCCGGTCCAGGGTCACGGCAACAGAGTTCCACAAGGCACGAGCGAGAGGCACACAGCAGGAAACCAGGAGCCACACTGACCATAGTCTCCCAAGGAAACTACAATAACTCTTGACACTGAGGAAGCCTCTTGCCACTCCTTAAATAGTCAAATCCTACCTCAGTGCCAGCTGAGGCTTGTTAAGCAGCTGCTTTTCAGCCAGTCTCCTGGACCTGTGGCTGCCAGCACTCGCAACTCTCCTCTGCCTAAAGGAAGGTACTGGCTCTGCTGTATCTTCCTGAGTCTCCCCACTAGGCAGCTGAGCCTCCAAGGAAGGAGCACTAGGACCTGGCTGCTCTGGGGCTGGGAGAACCGGGCTTGGCTCAGGCAGATCAGAATGAGAGCCAGGTGGAGCCTGTATCTCTTCCTTCTCTGGAGGAGACCCATCCTCCTCCTCATCCTCCGAGTCCTCCTCATGGCTGGCCGTGACATCAGGGAAGGGAAGGGAAGGGGTAGCTGCACTCCGGCTGCCTCAACCCCTCCCCAAGGACATCATCAAAGCATGTGCTGTTATGCACAGCACGCACCCAGAATACTTTGTCTTGGCACAGTGTCTTCACACGCTGAGTCAGAAGAGCCGTGGAAGAGCCATGAATCTGCTCTTCCAGCGCCCTTTCTGTGGCTTGAGAAAGGAGTGCTATTTTGGCACTCCTTTCCCAGGTGCCAGAAGGGTGGATTGGGGCTGAGGCATGGGGCAGCCTTGGACCCAATCCTCTGCTTCCAAGGGCAGCCCATGGCTGCCCATCTGCATCCCCCCTAAATGGCTTTGATCCAATCTATGAAATTGCCTTCTATCTCTAGTTTGTTTAATACTTTTAAAATTAATTGCCAGTTGACATTATCAAAGACCTTTCCATGCCTATGTGTCTGCAGGGGGCATCAGGCCCACCACTGGCTTACAGCAGGCACATATTGGGCAGCCTTTAACATAAATCTCTACATCATGTCAGACCCTGTCCTACCAGTACTGTTTTCTTACCAGATGCCATGTTCTCAGGAATCCCCAATGTCTGGCCACCTTGGTGGCACAGCTGCAGGATTCTGGATCTCAGCTCCTCCAGTACATAGACATGGTTGCCTTTTTTACCACAGTTCATCTTTCAGCTCCTGACTGTCTGAATACTGTTTAATCCACTGATCCTTCTTCCCCACCTCACTGATATCTTGGGGAAAAAAGGTCCAAATATGTGGCTTGATAACAGTTTCCTTTTCCTTGTGCATCTGGCTTCTAGTGGTTACTGTCGATCTCAATTGTTCGGGAGTGAAAATAGCTTCCTTCCCTCCAGCTCTCATGTTGAGGCAAGCTGGATAACACATCTGCAAAGACATTTTCCTTTCCTGCGAATGCTTTTAGTTGGGATATAAATTGATAGAACTCTTTGGCCCATTGGTTCTGCTTTGAATTTAACTTCCTCAGGCTCTGTAATGCTTCCAGATTGTGATAGTCCACACAAACTTCAAATGAGTGAAGAGCACCTTCCAGAAATTGGTGCCAGGTTTGCAGTGCCCATTTGATTGTGAAGGCTTCCTTCTCCCAGCTGGGCCAATTCAATCCTGCTCCCTGGAACCTTTTGGACAAGTAAACACATGATCTTAGCTTCCCCCCTGAGTCTCTTTGCATGAATACAGCTCCAATTGCTACATCACTGGCATCAGTATGTATGACAAAAGGTTGCTCTGGGTCAGAGTGTTTTAAAATGAGTTCTGACCTAAATAGTCATTTTAACTGTTCAAATGCTTCCTGACACTCTGGGATCCACTTAATTTTGATGGACAGCTTAGACTTTTCTCCCCACCCCCCCCCCCTTGGTATGTCTTACTCTTAAATAGATCTGTGATGGGCAGCACTATCTGCAGAAAGTCTAGGATAAACTGCCTATATAAGTTGCCAAATCCCTAGAAGCTCTGGACTTATTTTTGAGGTTTTTTTGGGAGGGCATTCTAATAATAATAATAATAATAATAATAATAAAATTTTATTTATACCCCGCCCAATGGAAACCCAATCAGGGCGGCTTACAAGATAAAACAAACCCCAATAAATACATAGTACAACCCCCCCCCCTTAAAACAGTATTAAATCAAACAAATTTAAAACCAACATAGAGTAAAATTATATACCTACACAGAAAGCTAATGCTCAACTAAATGATCCCCTCCATCTACCGATGGGGCCATGTAGGGGCATCATTAGCGACAATTTATGTCCGGGATGGGGGGGTAACTAATCCGGGAAGGCCTGCCGGAAGAGATCCGTCTTAATAGCCTTTTTAAAGCTATCCAAGGATGTTAATAGACGGATCTCGTCCGGCAGGCCGTTCCAGAGGCTAGGGGCGACAACTGAGAAGGCCCTCCGGGAGGTAGCTGCCAGCCTTGATTTCTGAGGCTGCAGCAATTTCCTCCCGGAGGATCGAAGAGCGCGGGGAGGATTATATGGGAGTAGGCGGTCCCTGAGATAGTTTGGACCCAAGCCATTTAGGGCTTTAAAGGTAATAACCAACACCTTATACTGGGTCCGGAAACTAATAGGCAGCCAGTGGAGGGACTTCAAAACCGGAGTGATGTGGTCCCTCCGAGATGTTCCCGTAACAAGCCTGGCCGCCATGTTCTGAACTAATTGTAGTTTCCGAACCAGGCACAAGGGTAGCCCCATGTAGAGTGCATTACAGAAGTCGAGGCGTGAGGTTACCAACGCGTGCACCACAGTCTCAAGGTCCTTTACTTCCAGAAACGGGCGCAGCTGGCGTATCAGCCGAAGCTGATAACAGGCACTCCTGACCGTCGCATTAACCTGATCTGTCATCAGGAGCGACGAGTCAAGGAGCACCCCCAAGCTGCGAACACAGTCACTGGAGGAGAGCGTGACCCCATCCAGGACTGGAGGTTGCAACCCAATTCCTGGTTTCGGGGCCGATACCGTGAGCAGCTCCGTCTTGTCTGGATTCAGCTTCAATCTGTTTTTCCTCATCCAGCCCATTACCGCCCCAAGACATTCATTGAGAGGAGAGGTGCCATTGGAATTCAAGGCCGACGAACGAGATATGGAGAAATAGATTTGGGTGTCATCAGCGTACTGATAACACCCAGCACCATAACTCCGTATTATCTCACCCAGCGGCTTCATATAGATGTTAAATAACATTGGGGACAAAATAGCCCCCTGAGGGACCCCACAAGTGAGGTCTCTCTTACCGGAGCTACAGTCCCCAATCCGCACCCTCTGGGACCGACCCGAGAGGAAGGACCGGAACCACTGCAAAGCAGTGCCCCCGATACCTAACCCCTTCAGGCGGTCCAAGAGGATGCCGTGTTCTATTGTGTCGAAAGCCGCTGAGAGGTCTAAGAGCACCAACAGGGTCACGCCACCCCTGTCGATGCTCAGACGCAGATCGTCGGTCAAGGCAACCATGGCAGTCTCAACCCCAAATCCTGTCCTAAAGCCGGTTTGAAATGGGTCTAGATAATCGGTTTCATCCAAAACTGCCTGGAGCTGAAGAGCGACCGCCCTCTCGATCACCTTGCTCAAGAATGGCATCAATGAAACAGGCCTATAGTTCTTCATGTCCAGGGGGTCCAAGGAGGGTTTTTTCAGAAGCGGCCTAACTGCCGCTTCCTTCAAACATGATGGAACATGTCCCTCCCTGAAGGATGCATTGACGATATCCGTAAGGAATCTCACCAATGCATCCCCCCCCTGGACGGCCAGCCATGATGGGCAAGGGTCAAGAGGGCAAGTCGTCTTCCTCACTTTACCAAGCAGTTTGTCCACGTCCTCGGTACTCACAGATTGCCACTGATCCAGTAAAACTACATCGGCGGAGTCGGTGGATACCTCGCCTATAGACTCTGTCCCAATAGTGGCGTCAAGGTCAGCTCTTATCTGAGAGATTTTATCTGCAAAGTAATTGTTGAATGCGTCACAGCAGGCTGTGGTTGGGTGAAGCAAGGGATTTGGCGCAGGGGGCACCTGTGTCATTTCCCTCACCACCTTGAACAGCTCTGCCAGACGAGACTCTGCAGACGCGATGCGTGCCGAGGAAAAAGCTTTCCTCGCTGCACGCAGCGCCTCCCGATAGGAATTAAGAAAATTCCTATGGCGAGTTCTGTCAGATAGGAGTCGAGATTTCCGCCACTCACACTCTAGCCGTTGTCCATGCCGCTTCATCCTCCTCAGCTCAGGTGTAAACCATGGCTTCCGATTAGGAGCGGGGTGGCAAGGGCGCTTGGGAGCGATCGTGTCGATGGCCTTGGTAAGATCACCATTCCAAGTGTTTTACCAGGGCCTCGACAGGGTCACCGGCATTCCCAACCATTAATCCCTCTAAGGCTTTCCGGAATCCAATTGGCTCCATCAGCCTTCGAGGGCGGACCATTCTAATAGGTCCACCACCCCCGGTAGGGCAGGTGTTGGCTCTAAGTTCTGTCTTGACCAGGAAATGATCCGTCCATGACAATGCGGAGGTACTTACAACCTCCGCCCACGGATATTCCTGTTCCGTACTGAAGACCGCATCGAGTGTATGACCCGCACAATGTGTGGGCCCGTTGACCAATTGGGATAGGCCCATGTTTGTCATGGTATCCATGAACTCCCGAGCCGCACCTGTTAAACTGGTCTCGAGCGGAATGTTGAAGTCTCCCAAAACCAAAAGTCTAGGAGACTCCAACAAAAGCTCAGAGACCAGCTTTGTCAGTTCGGTCAGGGAGTCTGCTAGACAACGGGGTGGTCGGTAGACTAGCAGAATCCCCAAACTATCCCTGGTCTTCAGGCTTAGGTACATACACTCGATGTGGACCGTGTTCCGGAGAGGTATCCTGGTCAAGGTCAAGGTGTTCTTATGGACTAGAGCCACACCGCCCCCCCGCCCACTTCCCCTCACCTGCTCACTAACAGAGTACCCAGCTGGGAGGGCCTGCGCCCAGGTAGCAGCGCTATCCTCTCCCAGCCAGGTCTCTGTGAAACAAGCCAGGTCGGCATTCTCATCCAGGATAAGATCCTGGATAATATGTGTCTTATTTTTCACCGACCTGGCATTGCAAAGGAGCAGAGTGAGGTTCTGTGGAATGGAAGGTCTGCTCCCCAAACCATTCTGGGAAACAGAGGGGACAGAAGGCGGGATGGCTACTAAACAGCGATCCCGCCTTCTTTTGTAACATTTGTCCACTCTGTTCCAGCCGTATCTCCCATTCCCCTGCACTACTTCGATAGTCGCCCCAATTGCAGTTCCCACCCCGGTGACAGTGGGTGGTACAGTTGAGAAAATATAGGTCTTGTTTAATACAGCTCCAAAATATATAGATCTATATCATCTGAGCCCATTAAGATATTACAAATAGCTCAGCTACATTGTGTATTCAATCAACTAGTCCATATCTCACCCAACTTATCAAATCCTCCCCGGACCAGTTCATTACATTATCAAATAGCAAATGCTGTGTAAGGTCAAGGAGGCACGGTCTATATTTATTCTGACGGCGTCTGTAGCCTAATATGCCAGTCCTGGTTGCGGGCCTCGACCCCAGCGCCGCCGGTGCTCCGAGGTGGAGAAGGAGCCGGGCGCTTCAGGGCCCACACGCCCCTCTCTGGCGCTGCCTTCCGCCGCCACTGCTACCGCGCCCCCGCAGCCTGGTCTTCTAGCAGGCTTTTATGCCTGTCCTGGTTGCGGGGCCAATATTGTCCTGCCCTGGGTCTCGAGGGCGTGCCTTGAGGGCGTCCAGGTGGGGGGGCTGGAGCCCTTTGCAGGGCGATGGCAAAGTCCCTCTCCCCCCGCGTAGCGCCGCTGAAAGAGGCTCAAAGGGGGCTTCTTTTAACAGCCCAGCTGGTCCCGCCTCCTCAGCCAAGCCATGCCGCGCCTCAGGTGCAGTTGGGAGAGCTGGAGCCCTTTGCAGGGCGATGGCAAAGTCCCTCTCCCCCGCGTAGCGCCGCTGAAAGAGGCTCAAAGGGGGCTTCTTTTAACAGCCCAGCTGGTCCCGCCTCCTCAGCCAAGCCATGCCGCGCCTCAGGTGCAGTTGGGAGAGCTGGAGTCCTTTGCAGGGCGATGGCAAAGTCCCTCTCCCCCGCGTAGCGCCGCTGAAAGAGGCTCAAAGGGGGCTTCTTTTAACAGCCCAGCTGGTCCCGCCTCCTCAGCCAAGCCATGCCGCACCTCAGGTGCAGTTGGGAGAGCTGGAGCCCTTTGCAGGGCGATGGCAAAGTCCCTCTCCCCCGCGTAGCGCCGCTGAAAGAGGCTCAAAGGGGGCTTCTTTTAACAGCCCAGCTGGTCCCGCCTCCTCAGCCAAGCCATGCCGCGCCTCAGGTGCAGTTGGGAGAGCTGGAGCCCTTTGCAGGGCGATGGCAAAGTCCCTCTCCCCCGCGTAGCGCCGCTGAAAGAGGCTCAAAGGGGGCTTCTTTTAACAGCCCAGCTGGTCCCGCCTCCTCAGCCAAGCCATGCCGCGCCTCAGGTGCAGTTGGGAGAGCTGGAGCCCTTTGCAGGGCGATGGCAAAGTCCCTCTCCCCCGCGTAGCGCCGCTGTTTGCACCTTGGTTGGGTCCATCTCTATTCCCTTAGTGGACTCCCAATATCCCAGAAAGTCCATTTGTCAGTGTGGAATTCACATTTGGGTAGCTTAACGTACAACTGGTTGTCCAAGAGGCACTTCAGTTCCTCCCTCACCAACTTTATATGGGATTTTAAGTCTTGTGAGTAGATTAGTACGTCATCTAGGTAGACCAGGACCCCCTCAAACAGCAAGTCATGTAGGATTTCATTCACTAACCTCATGAAAACCCCAGGCCTGCCCAATAGCCCAAACAGAAGGACTAAATACTCAAAAGCTCCCAACAGGCAGTTGAATGCTGTCTTGTATTCATTTCCCTCTTGAATCTGCATTTGGAAGTAGGCATCTCTCAAGTCCAGTTTAGTTAAGATCCATCCTGTTGCCAGTCTCCTCAACATGTCCTTCATGAGTGGGATAGGGTACTTGTTGGTCCTACATACCCCACTGAGTCAGTCACCAAGCGAAAGGACCCGTCTTTTTTCTCTTGGAAGAATACTGGTGTCCTAAAGCTGGATGTCAAAGGGCGAATGATGCCTCCGGCCAAGTTGTTTTTGATGAAGTCCTTCAAAGTCCACATTTCTAAAGGAGTCATTGGAGAGAGTTTTGGCTTGGCCAGCTGCACTCTGTGCCCCAGTTCAATTGTGCAGCCTTTCTCCCGATGTGGTGGGAGCTGATCACACTCCTTTTTCTCAAACACCTCTGCCAGGTACTGGTAGTTGGGGGGATAGCCTCTCTGGCCCTCCTGACCACCATTTCCAGCCCCTTTCAGCCACAAATCAGGTAGGCTTAATGCTATTCTTGTACTCTCTTCTGTGTTTGCAGTGATGCCCCTGGTGTGGTCTCTGCAACCCGGATCATCAAAGACCAGTTCTCTGGACCACCACAGGATTCTGGGTTTGTGGAAGTGTAGCCAGTCTATACACAGGATCACCAGTAATCTGAAATGGGGCCCAACACAAAATAGATCTGTTCCCAGTGCTCTGCCACCCCAAGCCAAACTTTCTCTGTTTCCTCTTTGGTTGTTTCCCCCATGAGCCATCCATCTGATGGAAGGTGATGGGGTGCCCCAGCCCCCTGCTGTTTTGAGTCCCATCTTCCTCACTACTTCCTGGTTGATGAAGCACTGGTGCAACCAGAGTCTATTGCTGCCACTAAGCTCATTTTTGTCCCCTCCTCTACCTTGACATCCAGGTTGTATACAGGGACCCCACCACTTACTCTTGCAATATGGCACTGTGGAGTGGCTGGCCTCCCATCATTGCCTAAGACCAGCCATTGAAATTTTCTGCCAGTTCAGCATTGTCCTCTGACTCTGTCGTATCTGGTGTCATCTCTGTTTCTGCACTCACCTGGCTTGCCACCTTGAAGGCCCAACCCTCTGGGCCTTTGCTGGAACATTGCTGCTCTCCCAGTGGGGTTGAAGCTTGCACTCACTTCCCTGAGTGGTTCTGTTGGTGGTCTTTCCACTTGGGACACACCACTATCAGGTGTTCTTTCTGACCGTAAGCCAGACAGAGTCTGAGTCACCTGCATCGCTTGTGCTCCATTTCCTGGGTCTTAGTCTCTTTCTCCTTTCTCTGGGAATGGCTTGAGGTTGAGTGGGTTCCCTTGCTCACCCCTGATTTCCACTGTCACATTAATTGGATCGCTTGCTGTGCCATTTCAACTTCCCCAGCCAGTCAAATCCACTCCCCCACAGTTTCCAGGTTGTCTGTCATCTGGACCCACCTCAACAGGTACAGCTGTAGGCCCACCTTGAAGTGTTGTACCTTCATTGCCTCAGGCCAGTCTGGGACTTGTGCTGCTAGTCCCCAAAACTTGGTCTCATATTAGGTCATGAAGAGTCCTCCTTGTGTAAGCATGATCAGCTTGGTGCAGGCCTTTTCCACTTGGAAAGAGTCTTCAAACTGAGCCCGCAGGGCAGCCATGAATGTTGGCAAGCTCTCTAATTCAGGTGCTTGGGCATCAAAGAGCTGCATGAGCCAGTCCACCACATCTTCTTCCAGGTGAGTGGTCAAGCACCTCACTTCGTCACACTTGGTGGGGAAAGTGGAACCCCACTCATGCATTTGTGCTGGCACCTGAGCCAGGAAGTAGGACAACATGCTGGGCCTCCCATCAAAGTGCACTCCTAGTTGTCTGGCTACTGCGTTCTGGATGTGCCCAGTCGGGATTGCTCAGCGTAGTGTCACTCTCTGGGTCTCCATAGCTCAGGCTGGTGTGGATGGTACCTCCTCCTCGTTCCTTCCCCAGGTCTCCCGTCCTCCTGAGACCCATCCCTTTCCCTGGGCCACCACCTCTTCTGCCCCCACATCATGCAGCAACTGCTTTTCCACTGACATCCCTCACCACCACTCCAGTTTTCTTCTGGAAATTGGAGTTCTGTACCATTCGACCTCCTCCACTTCACTTAGTGGGTCCTCTGAGAATTACTTTCATAACCCGTCAAAGGTATCTTCAGCCTCCTCATCTCCCATGGACCAGTACTCTCAATTCTTGTAGGACAAAGAGTGCTTCTCTCTGTGCCACCATGATGTCAGCAGGGCTTCCTTCTGAAGCCACCCGCTGCTCCCATGCCTCCCTCAGCATCTCAGGGTTGTCTCACTCTGACTCCTTGGCCAAACTCTGCTTCCTCTTCTTGGGATGATGTTCCTTTGCTGCTGTTTCATTTGCCCCAGGAAGGTTCTTCCAGGTTGGTTGTGCCCCAGGATGAATACGGTTGCATCGTATGAGGCGGCGTTGGAAGGAGATTTGACACAGTGTCAGGATTAGCATTCCAAGATTTGAAAAGCCAAGAAAATATCATAGTGAAATTAACTAACAGTTTATTTGGATCACAAAACAGAGGTTCACTTCAGACCAGTTTGTGTCAAGTCTAAATTTTTCCCAAACAGTTCATCCTTTCAAAAACCTTTTTCATCCAGCCCCCCTTTCTCATCTAACCTTCCACGTACCTAAGGGCCTTTGCAGACTGCCAGAAATAGTGCAAATTGAGTCCACTTTAACTGCCCTGACTCAGTGCTAGGGAATCATGGGAACTGTAGTTTATTATGGCACCAGAGTTCTCTGACAGAGAAGGCACAATGTCTCAGAAAAAAATACAGTTCCCATGATTCCCTAGCACTGAGCCAGGGCAGTTAAAGTGGACTCAATTTGCACTATTTCTGGCAGTCTGCAAAGTTCCTAGTTACATCAAAAAAAGTCTTTCAAATTTCCATGGTTACTCCCCTCTACTATCTCCTGCATCTATCCCAGGAAGAAGAGTTAAACATGGTCATAAAACAACATCCTCTTCAGCCATCTGCCTTCACTTTGTTTGTCATTTGGATCTTAGTTCCCTTCCAATCCCCCCCCCCCCCATACAACCACCTTTTCCTCTTATCCTTTAATATGGCAGATCCATAAATGTCTGGATAATCATGACTAATGTTTATGGATATGACAATCATATTTGGTCCAATAAAGGTACCCTTGTTTTGTGGATTTTGTAGTTTGTTCTATGTTGCTGCATAGCCAGCACAGCTATTTCTGAATGTGTTTCCTGAATTTGAAGATATAAAAGTTTGCTGTGACAGGGGAAATGTCAGGAGTAAATAAGTGTTGGAAGGCACAGACGAATATAGTGCAGATTTGACATCCCTTGCTTGAATGCATTTTGTGATTAGGGTTTCCAACACTCGAGAAACATGGGCTTTTTTGGGTGTTGTTGTTGTTGTTGTTGTTGTTCTTGTTTTTTGTTTACCTTTCCCCAAATATTTTTCAATATTCTTTTCATTCTTGTTCAAGGCACATACTGAGGAAAAAATAATGCCAGGTATTATCATTATATTGAGAACTAATATGATGTTGTGGTTTGAGTGTTGGACTAGGGACCTGTACACATGAGCCAAAAGGCCTGTTCTCCTCCTGGTCTTGTGTTGTCCTGTATGATAATACAGTCTAATAGCCAGGATCAGATATCTGGATGCCTATTTGGTGGTCCCAGACTGATTTCAGCCCAAAGGGGACTTTGTGTGGGCCAGAAAGACCTGCTGTTTTACACAGAGTTTCATGGAAATGTTGAAGCAATAGTAGGGACACCATATGGTCCCCATATACCCCTTCCTACTGCTTCTGCTGTATCTTCTCAGAAGGCCCTCATCACAGCCTGTGATATCAGATAGGGCACCTGGCCATGTGAATGCAACAAGGTACCCTGTTTCCACCCTTATGGCGTATGACAGTGGCTTTCTGAGAAAAAAAGGCAGGAGCAGCAAATAAGAGGCATGCAGTGGCATCAGCTCCATGGTGTGGCACTGAGTGGGTGTCACCATGCTGGCCCAACATTGTTCTGGGACAGAACCAGTGGCCCATGGTATTCTGCTGATCTACTCAGGCCCTGCACTTGAAGACCAAGACTCTAATCCAGGGGTAGGCAACCTTTCCCCTTTAAGAGCCGAGGGACTTCAGCTCCCAGAATCCCAGAAGCTATTGGCCAACATGGGACTATTGGCCAACATGGCTGAGGCTTCTGGGAGCTGAAGTCCCTCAGCCCTTAAAGGGGAAAGGTTGCCTACCCCTGCTCTAATCCCTACTAGGTCCTGGAAACCCACTGATCTTGGGCAAGTCATGATCTCTCAGTCTCAGGGGAAGACAAAGCCAAACCCACTCAGAACAAATTTTGCCAATAAAACCTCATGATATATTCACCTGAAGGTTTCATAACTTGGAAATAAAGGCACACGATGACAACAACAACAACAACAATTATCATTACATTGTTCCAGCAATGGGATTCTTGGTGAACAGGTTTAGTTTATTTTAAGATTAAACTTTCCAGTATAATCAGAACTTTGTATCTAACCTCTCTGAAGCAGCTACACTAACTTTACATTTAAAAGGAATCCTTATGCCTATATAAAATGAAATTACTTTCTTCATTTTTGACAGGCTTTTCTGGGATGTAGTGATAAAGTTACTTATCTGATTGAATTTTCCTGCACTGGTTCTTTATGATTTCCAAGAATCTTTATGATTATGATGCCACTTTCATTGTCTTTATCCTTCATCCTATGGAATCTTGGGATTAATAATTTGATGAGGTACTTAAAATTATATAAAGAGCTAAAGAGTTCTAGTTCATTCATGGCTCAGGGAAGATGACTACAGGTCTTTAGCAGGGAATTCTAAGTATCTGACCATACTACAGATAACATAGTTTCATCAGATGGAGCCATAACAGTTGAAGTAGTGTGTAGTGTTACTACAGCTTTTGTTGCCTGTTTATATTCAGTTATTTTATTTATTTTATTTTCATATTGTTCACAATTTAATGGATGCAAATCCACAACACAAATTAGACAGCTACTTTGAGTGACAGAGTTCTATTTTCCTACTGATTGGAGTACAGTATACAGAGGTTTCGACTGACCTCCTGCCAGCAGTCTACAGTGTGAGTAAGAAATGAGACAGAATCCTGTGTCTAATTGTTGCACTAAACATCACTGAAGAGGGGTTGGAAACAACAGTATGCTGCTCTCAACAAGAGATCACACTCCCATTGTTCACACCTCCTGCTGCCTGGTAAGCAGCATTTGTTGGATGGGGGACAGACCACAGCCAGATACTTAGTAAAGTAGATTTGGGTCCTTTTTTCTGTATTTCTGTGTTTCAACCCTGATAAGATTGCAGTATGACAGTGTATGAATAAATTTTACTAATAATCCTTCAGGCTCAAAGTGTGGTCTCTTTCACATTGCAGAATTATAGCACTTTGATACCACTTTCACTGTCATGGATTCAGCCTATGATATTCTGGGTTTTGTAGTTTGCTGGAGCAGTAGAGCTCTCTGGAAGAAAATTCTTAATACTACCAAGGCTTCCTCCTATGGAAAGCTGGCATCTGTAGTTTCATGAAGTATTTAAAATAATGTACCAGACAATTCTACTGCTTCATCAAAATACAAAACTCAGAACATCATAGGAGGAAATCATGACAGTGAAAATGGCAGTGAAAGTGGCATCAAAGTGCTCTAATTTACCAGTGTATTGCAACAGCTGTCTTGTGTATTAGAGTTGTGTTGCCATATAATTAATATAAGAGGAAGGGTGTGATTATAATATAGCATGGACCTAAATACAAGTATTAGTCAAACTAGAGTAGAACTATTGAATCAATGGCCAAGAACAGATGTATAGAAATATCTGTCTTACCCTCTTTCTCTGGCTTCCACAGTGGGCCAACAAATGATGCACAGTCTACTCTGCCCCCTCTCATGAGAAAGGACCTGCCAAAACAGATTGTTTGTTGCTACAAGCCGCAGCATTTTTTCCCATTCATACAGCACACCAATGTGCCCGGTGATACATTGGCATAGCACAATAATCAAGTTCCCTTGTACATATCCCCTTTTCTTCCCTGTCCACCCATGGTCCTCTGTTGGCTGAGCCAGTTTGTTAATGTTGTTATTAAATCCACTGTATTGTTAGCAACACTTGGTATCTTGCTCCAAGTGGTCTGCAATGGGTCAATGGTACAGCTGCCCACCATGTACATGTATGATTGATTTGTGGGCATGTGGCAAAACAAATTATAGCCAGGAGTAACACTGTTGTGTCACCCAGCTGAGGGCACCTGCTCCAGACCACGTCCACACAAGTATGCAGTCTACAAGCTAGTGCAATAGTTCACATTTTATAGCTTGGAGTGGAGCAAACCAAGATATGTTTTGTTCCAATATTATGCCCTGGAGTGTGGCTTGGGTCTGTTTTCCCCCTGTTTTGGCCACACACATAATCAGAACAAGTAGATTTTGAAATGAGGTAGGGACATTTCTTTTAGCCCATGTGGACAACCCCAATGTGAATTTAGTAAGTCAGCACCTACATAAATTCTACTGATTTAGTGGGTCTATTCTGATTGTGAATAACAATTTGATTTACGCCATGGATGCCATGGATGCATCCTTTCCCCATTAGAGCAACTGTGGAGAAAAGGCAGACTGGAATATTGGTGACATCCAATCAAAGTGAGTCTGGCAACAGCCAATGGGAGCTTAGTCAAGAAAAGGTGGGGGCTACTACCAGGAGCAAGTCGAAATAGGAAGAGAGGAGAGTGTGTGAATTAGATAGGAACCAGATAGGGACAGAGCTCTGAATTAGAGTCTGAGATTTATTAGGTCCTGAGGGTTTTTAATAGCCAAGGTGGCTGAAGTATACTGATGAGAAGGGGAGCTGGATAGGGGTTTTGAGTGCCCAGGTTAAGGACTAGAAGAGTCCTTGGAAAATGGTGTCCAGAAAAATCCTAAGGGATTACAACCAGAAAGGCTGTCAAAATTACTATAAGTGCTTGAGTGACAGTTGGAACTAAGAAAGTTCAAGTTGGAACTAGGAGAGTTTAATTAGGGTGACTAGGGGCTTATTCCCACTGACATTTAAAACTGGTTTGCGATTCACTTTTGCTCCGAGTCAGTTTGCTCGATTCCACTTGAGGTGTCATTCCCACTATGAAAGTGGATCTTTTCATTATTGTATGGATTCTCTTCTTTTTTGACTTCATTGTAGCTCCCACTGGTATTTGTGCTGCTAGATGCTTCTGAGTCTGAATTGATCATGATCAATCTGTCCCATTTTTTTAAATTGTCAACTATTCGATTCTCATCTCCATGTCATCAGTGATTCAGCTATATGCCATTTCAGTGACACATGGATCCTTTTAGGTGTGCCCCCACATCACTATGTGTTACTTTTTTTGGACACAGCCTCATGGTCTGCTGGCAAGAGTCATGAATCCTGTCTCTATAGCTGTTTTGCAGGCAATGTTTACATACTTGCAATCCACTTTGGAATGAGGAAAACCTGGCAGCACAGAATTATTTATTATATTATATTATATTTATATCAGTCTTGGAAGTGTATGTGGATGAGGATGTGGCTGTGGATGATGGGACTGCTGATTGGCAGATGAGGCAAAATGATGAAGATGATGATGATGATGCCCTGAATTCATTTTCCTATGTTGGTGAGCTCACTCGGTTTAGGAGTGCCATGCAGTGCTTTTATGAACCTATGCCCAGGAGGTGGTGGGTGTACCCCAAAGCAAGAGAATTGTGGAACATTTTTGCCACTACTGTGTTTTCCAATGAGATGTGGAAGCAGCAGTTCCACATGAGCCGAGGAGTCTTCAACATGATCGGGGAAGAAATGCCCCCACATCTAATAAGACAGGACACCTGTCTCTGCAGATCCATGTCAGTGGAGAAACAGGTTGCTATTGTTGTGTATTTTCTGGCGCACAAAAGATCCTATGTGACTATTGCCAAATTATTTGGTGTTGGAAAGTCTACAGCCTGCAAAGCTATAATCCAAGTGGTTATTGCCATGGAATTGGTGCTGCTGAAAAAGACTGTGTATCTAGGAGACTATAGAAAGGTATGCCAAGCAATGCTATATAGTTTTGCACAGCAAAAGTATTTGTTGCCTTGCTTTAACTTTATTTTGTGCTACTTTGTAATCATACAGTTACTTTGCAACTGCTGTTAACACTAACTATTGAATTTCCTGACTGCTGTCTGTTTTTCAGCTTTTACTTCTATTGTTGCTTTACCTTGATATATATATATATATATATATATATATATATATATATATATATATATCTCTTTGCAATAGTTGTCTTATTTTTGCACACTACTTATTTCCACTTGCACTTACTCACTTTCACTACAGGTGATGGCTGGCTTTGAAGCAATGGGATTTCCTCAGGTGATCAGAGCAGTAGACAGCTGCCACTACAACATCATTTCTCCAGTGCATCAGGGTGGACAGTTCATCAACAGGAAGTAAAGATATTCTATGCTTCTGCAGGGGACATATGACCATACTGGAAGATTTATTGATCTTGTCACGGAGTGGGCAGGGTCAAATCATAATAGTTTTGTCCTGTGGACATCTCTCATTTATGGCACGTTGAAGGCAGATGTCTATGTACCTGGGAAGCCTACAGTTACAATCTTTGGGTGACAAGTAGGACCACTTTTGTTGGCTGATGTTGCCTATCCAATTAAGCCATGGTTGATGACACTATTGTTCTGTGTCTTCACCAGGCAACAAGTGTCATAATAGGATGAGAAATGTGGTTTAGAAGGCATTTGGTTGCCTTAAGGCACATTGGAGATGCCAAACAGTCCCAGTGGAGTAGGAAGAGGAAAATGTGAACTCTGTCATTGCTGCCTGTGTGATTGCACAATATTGCTGAAACTGATGGTGAAGTGCTTACATCTCACCCACCTCAGCCTGCATTCTACACAGTGGATTAAGCCAACCTCTTTACTGAGGATCAGGAAAAGGAGGAAAGAGAGGCTATAAGGGAGGCATTTCTTTTGCAACCAGCCAAAATGGTGTAGCCTAATTCATTAGGTTATATGAAACAGATTGATCACATTATCTTATATACAGTGTATTTGTTTCACTTAGCCAACTTTGACCTATAATTGTAGGTTGGTGTTGTAATAAATAGATTGAACATGACATCTTATATGCTGTGCATTTTTTTCATTGTGCCAGCTGTGACCTATGTCTGCAGGTTTGTGTCATAGCAAACAGATTGTTCTTGACATCTTTTGTACTGTAAGTTTGCTTCACTGTTCCAACTGTGGCCTATAACCATTGCTATGTGTCAAATTAAATAGATTAATCATGGTATCTTATGTACACTTCAGTTGTTTTACTGTGCCTACTTTGGCCTTTAACAGTAGGTTGGTGTAGTACAACTGGCCGCTATAGTCATAACTGGTGGCAATACTCTAGCATAGGCTCCATGTATTTTTATAATTGTGATGTTGGAATGAGCAGCATGAGCAGGATAGATGCACATGAAGATAAATCAAGGTGTGTAGTGATCTGTCTCATAATAGGCCCATCCTATGAATTCCCTCACAATTTCTCTTGCCAAGAATCACATCCTAGGATTCACAAAAAGTGACAGACCTTGTAAAAGCACACTTGACACTCATTTCTATTTACATTTAAACCAGTTTGCAATTTGCCTTCACTCCATTGTCTGTGAATCGGTTCCAAAAGGTCCGTCGTTCCCACTATGAAAGCAGATCTTTTAATTATTCCCTTTTAATTACTTCTTTTTTGGCACAATTGTTGTTCCCACTAGTCTGTGCCACTTCAAAATGCATGTCAATCACCTGTGCATCATTGGTGATGCAAGCGGCAACACAGTGAGGACGGAGCTGTTCCAGGTGCTGAGTGGAGCGACTTTAGCAACTGATCCTTCCTCTGCCCCTCAACAACCCAGGCTGATCAAGCACAACATTTCCCCTTTGAGCATCCTGGCTTTGAAACTATATATATATATATATATATATATATAGAGAGAGAGAGAGAGAGAGAGGCAGGATATGTGATCATTGGTTTTGCAATTACTTGCCTCACTGAGCTGCAGTCTGCCCATAATTGCAAATACAATGGAACAATGTATCGCATATTCTCTCTCTCTCTCTCTCTCTCTCTCTCTCTCTCTATATATATATATATATATATACATATATATATATAATGCACCCATAGGTCACACCACAAGCACATAAGCAGCACTGAGATTGGAGAAAATGGCTGATTTCCTAAAAATTGAGGAGGAATAGTAAACACCCCTGTACCATTAGTCCCTCCCCTCCAGAATGATGTGATTCAGATCCGCCATTCCCACTTGTTGAACATGCTTCAGAACCAATTCTTTTCAAAAGAACCACCAAAAAACTAGTGTCAGGAAAGACCGGGTTGTTTTTGTGTGTGTTTGTCTCACTTCATCGCAACTGAAACCGATTGCAGTAGGATCGGAAACAGTTTCAAGTGGGAATGACATCATATAACCTGATCAGCAATTCGCTTTAAATCATAGTGGGAATGAGTCCTCTCACTCTTTCACATACAGAATAAATGTTCACATACAGATTGAGGAAGACTTTTACTGTCAATTTCTCAACATGTGGATGTGGATGCTTGTGTTTCTACTATCTTTTGTAAAAATAATGCCTGCTGTTGTCCTGTGTAGAAGCCCATACACCCTGGCCCAAGGAAATATTTCCAAAACTTAATTCCGTTGTGCCAAGACTATAAAAGTTTTGCAAGGGCATTACAAATCTGCATGCAAGGAAATCATAGATGCAGGCTCTATTTCTACGTCCCCTTTGGAGATCGCGCATGCACTCTATAGATTCACCATGGTCTTCGTACTCCTCTCTCCTGTTCAATCATCTAGTTGTTTAATTACTCCGTCATTCAGTGGTGCCAAGCCTTGAACAGTCACACGCACGTGTGCACACACACATATATACACATACACTTATACACACACACACACACACACACACACATATATATATATATATACACACACACACGTGTGTGTGTGTGTGTGTGTGTGTGTGTGTGTATTTTTGTCTATACATATAGTGGTAGATTGATAAATAGATTAATACATGTCACACACACCTATGTAAGAATTTTGTTGTCGTTAACTGTCCTCTAGTCGATCTCGACTCATGTTGTCCCTATGTATGAGACATCTCCAAGACCTTCTGTCCTGCATTGCTCTGCTTAATTCCTGCAACCCCATACCAGTGACCTCCTTAATAGAGTCCATCCATCTAGCATATGGCCTTTCTCTCTTCCTACTTCCCTCCACCTTCCTCAGCATTATTGTTTTTTCCAGAATCCTCCCCTCTCATGATGCGTCCAAAGTATGACAGTCACAGTTTGGTCATCTTGGCTTCCAGGGAGGATTCTGGTTTGATTTGCTCTAGGACCCACCTGTTTGTCCTTTTGTCCATGGGATCCTCAGCACTCTTCTCCAGTACCACATCTCAAATGAATTGATTTTCTTCCTATCATCTTTCTTAACTGTCCAGCTCTCACATCCATACACGGTAATAGGGAATATGATGGTTTGTATGATTCTAACTTTTGTGTTGAGTTGTATATCTTTGCATTTTAGAATCTTTTCTAGTTCTTTCATAGTCATCCTCCTTATTCTTAGGGGGGAAGCAGACGGGCGGCATGGGGCCACCCCAGGAAACTGCGGATCAGGGCCGAGGCATCTGTATTCCTCGGCCCCGCGGTGCAGCGTCTCTGCTCCAGGAAGGAGCACTAAAATAGCGCTCCTTCTGCAAGACGCCGAAGGTGCGCCTTCGGTGCCTCTTCCGCTGCAGCGTGTGCGAACACTGCAGCGGAAGTGCATCATCGGAGTGCTGGCCGTGCAGAGGGCTGGCCGTTCCGATGACGTTTTGGGGAAGGGGTTGGGGCACCCAGCGTGAGGCTGCCCCCCCCCCTTCCTGGCCTCGAAGACGGTGCTTTGCGCCATCTGCTTAGGCCCACAGTCTACCTCTGATTCCCTTCCTGCAGTCCCTATTTCTATCAATGTTTCATCCCAGATATGGGAATTCTTTTTTTTCTTTCTATTTCTTCATTGTCTAGGTTGAACTTGTGAAGATCCTTGGTGGTCATTATTTTTTTTTCTTTATGTTCAATATTAATCCTGCCTTAATACTTTTTTCTTTGATCTTCCTTAGAATCATAGAATCATAGAGTTGGAGGAGACCACAAAGGCCATCCAATCCAACCCCCTGCCATGTAGGAACTAAAAATCAAACCATTTCCAATAAATGGTCATCCAGCCTCTGTTTAAAGACTTCCAAAGAACGTGACTCCACTGTCAAACAGCTCTCACTGTCAGGAAGTGCCTCCTAATGTTGAGGTGGAATATCTTTTCCTGTAGCTTGCACCCATTGTTCCGAGTTCTATTCTCTGGAGCAGCAAAAAGGAAGCTAACTCCCTCCTCAATTTGACATCCCTTCAAATATTTAAAGAGGACTATCATATCCCCTCTTAACTGTCTCTTCTCTAGGCTAAACATATACAGTTCCCTGTCGTTTCTCATAGGGCATGGTTTCCAGACCCTTCACCATTTTAGTTGCTCTCCTCTAGACACGCTCCAGTTTTTCAATATCCTTTTTGAATTGTGGTGCCCAGAACTGGACAGGGTATTCCAGGTGGGGCCTGACCAATGCAGAATACAGGGTCCCTATTACTTCTCTTGATCTAGATACTATTATTCTATTAATGCAGCCTAAAATT
Organism: Phrynosoma blainvillii; assembly: GCA_026167975.1. NCBI lineage: Eukaryota > Metazoa > Chordata > Lepidosauria > Squamata > Phrynosomatidae > Phrynosoma > Phrynosoma blainvillii. The sequence continues at coordinate 274,190,959 of JANUYF010000003.1, forward strand.
GCATTGGCCTTTTTAGCTGCAGCATCACACTGTTGACTCATGTTCACCTTGTGGTCTACTAGGACTCCTAGATCCCTTTCACATGTAGTCTCATTAAGCCAGGTGTCCCCCATCTTATATCTATGCATGTTTTTGTTTTGTTTTTGTTTTTGTTTTTTGCCCTAAGTGCTGTACCTTACATTTCTCTGGGTTGAAATTCATTTTGTTAGCTTTGGCCAGGCTTTCTAATCTATTAAGGCCATTTTGAATTTTCATTCTGTCCTCTGGGGTATTAGCTCTTCCTCCTAATTTGGTGTCATCTGAAAATTTGAGAAGCATGTCCCCTATTCTTTCATCCAAGTCATTGGACCTTATCACATGGGGTCTAGAGCAGAGCTAATCCAAAGGGTACCTGCAGCTAATACATATTATTTCCCCGTGTTTACACATGACGCTGCCCTAGAACACGGAGCTAATCTGTATTGTTTCCCCGCGTGTACACACGACGCTGCCCCGAAACTCCACAGAACCCGAAGCTAATCCGTAGCGAGTAGGGAGATTTTGACATTCGGTTTGTTGGGGAAGTACAAGTGGAGCCTTCGTATTCATTGCGCAATGGTGGGTGGGGCGGGGAAGCAGGGAGAGCTCTCCCAAGGAGAAAATCCCGGTGAGGGGAAGGGATTGGCGAAAGGCAAACCGGATTGAGAAAGAGGAGGAGAAGGAGAGGAGGAGGGAAGAGGGAGGCGATCTCTCTCTCTCCATCTCTCTCGCATTTTTCCCCACCAACACCCCTTCCCTCCTCCAGTCCTCCAGCCCTCCTCCTCCTCCTCGGTCCCCTTGGCTGCCTTTCCTCCCGACTCCTTCATCCCATCCTTGCCATCCACAGAAGTGCCTTCTGCGACGCTGGCTTTTTGGGTGGCGGGAAGGGAGAGAGAGAGAGAGAGAGAGAGAGAGAGAGAGAAGAAAATGTGTGTGTGTGTGTGTTTTCCTTCTTCCCACGTGAACCGCATCCCGCGGCACCTGATCGCTAAATCCCCTTTGGAGCCTTCGTATTCATTGCGCTATGGCCGCCAGGGCGAAATTCAGTTCGTTTTGGTATAGAACTGAATTTATTCTCACTTCGGTTACTTTTCTGTTACTTTTCGCTTCGTGGCCAGCGTTTGATAAGGTCCATTGATAAAGATGTTGAACAGCACTGGGCCCAGGACAGAACCCTGTGGCACCCCACTGGTCCCTTCTCTCCAGGATGAAAAAGAGCCATTGCTCAGCACCCTTTGGGTTCGGTCAGTCAACCAGTTACTAATCCACCTAACAGTTGTATTGTCTAGCCCACATTTTACTATCTTGTTTGCAAGAATATCGTGGGGGAACTTGTCAAAAGCCTTACTGAATTCAAGATATGCTATGTCTACCACATTCCCTTTATTTAGCAAGCTGGTCATTTCATCAAAAAAAAAAAAAAAAAGAGAGAGAGAGAGAGAGAGAGAGAGAGAGAGAGAGAGAGAGAGAGATCAGATTAGTCTGGCATGACTTGTTTCTAAGAAACCCATGTTGACTTTTAGTGATTATGGCATTCCCTTCTAAATGTTCACAGACTCTTTGTTTAATGAACTGTTCTAGAATCTTTTCCAGTATTGATGTCAGACTACCTGGGTCAGGGATAGGCAGCCTTTCCCCTTTAAGGGCCGAGGGACTTTAACTCCCAGAATCCCAGGAGCTATTGGCCAACATGGGACTGTTGACCAACATGGCTGAGGCTTTTGGGAGCTGAAATCCTCAGCCCTTAAAGGGGAAAGGTCTGCTGCGGCTTCTCCTGTTCTCCAGGAGTTCTCAAAGATTATTGCCAGTGGCTCTGACATTACATTTGCTAGTTCTTTTAATATCCTTGGATGTAGTTCATCTGGTCCTGGAGACAAAGGGGGGTTACAGACTGCCAGAAATAGTGTGAATTCAGTCCACTTTTAGGGTTAGGGTTAGAGTTAGGGAACCATGGGAACTGTATTTTATTGTGGCATCAGAGTTGTCTGACAGAGAAGGCTCAATGTCTCAGAAAAATAACAGTTCCCATGATTCCCTAGCACTAACCCTAACCCTAAAAGTGGACTGAATTCACACTATTTCTGGCAGTCTGCAACCCCCCTTATATTCATTTAGGTTAACCAGGTGTTCCTGTACTATATCTTCATTTATTCTGTGCTGCATTTCCCTTATTGTGTCCTCTGCTCCAATTTCCTCAGGTTGAACACCCTTTTCCTTTTGTGAGAAGACTGAGGCAAAGAAGGAGTTGAGTTGTTCTGCCTTTTCTCTGTCCCCTGTTAGAATTTCTCCATCTTCTCTGTGCAGTGGCCCTACCACTTCCTTCTTTTTTCTTTTGCTATAGACATAACTCAAAAGCCCTTTTTATTGCCTTAACCATTCTAGCAAGCCTGAGCTCATTCTGTGCTGTGGCTTTCCTGATTTTCCCGCTACGTGGGGTAACTAATTGTTTGAATTCCTCTTTGCCATTTCTAATACATCTTCCGTTTAAAACTTAGTTCAGTTGAAAGTTCTTTAGTCATTCAACTCGGTTTCTTGAGACATCTCCATAGGTTTATTGAAATCAGCTCTCCTAAAGTCTAGAATGAGTATTTGACTATGCCTAGCTTCTCCTTTCCACTGTATAAGAAACTCCAGGAGAACATGATCACTTCCACCTAAGGATCCCACCATTTGCACCCCATTGACCAGGTCATACCTGTTGGTTAGGATCAGATCTAAAATAGCTGATCCCCTTGTAGCCTCTTCTACCTTTTAGATAATGAAATTGTCTTCGAAGCAACTGAGGAATTTGCTAGACCTTGAAGTTTTGGCTGAGTTTGATGTCCTACAAATATCTAGATAGTTGAAGTCACCCATCATTACTACATCTCTCCTTTCTGAGTGTGTGGTCATCTGTTCTAGAAAGGCCTCATACAATTCATCAGTCTGACTTGGGGGTCTGTAGTAGACTCCCACTATAACATCCCTGTTGTTTTCTTCCCCTTTAATTTTTATCCAGGTACTCTCCACCTGATTTCCAGGATTTAAGTCCTGGATCTCTTCACAGGTGTAAACATCCCTGATATATAATGCTATTCCTCCTCCCTATTTCTCTTAAAAAGGTTATACCCCTCTATACCTACATTCTAATAATCCCACCAGGTTTCAGTGATGCCTACTATATTGCATTTGCTTTGTTGTGCTAGGAGTTCAAGTTCATCTTGTTTATTTCCCATGCTCTGTGCATTAGTGTAGAGACATCTAAGAGTATGGGTCCTCTCCACTTGCTGCCTGTGTGAGGTTTTTTTGCCTCCCACTGTTGGTTGCATCATTTGCCTTGCTCCCTCTATAACACTTTCACTGTTATCTCCAGCCAATGATGTACTCCTTCCTTCCAAGATACTTTCCAAGATACTGTCTCCCTCCCCCACATAACTCAGTTTACCCCCCCCAATCAAATATTTGAGTCTATTGGCAAAAAATGTTTCTGCCAACTGTTGTGAGATGCAGCCCATCTCTTGCTAGAAGTCCACCCTCATGGAACCGCAGCCCATGATCCAAGAATCCAAATTGTTCTTGGTGGCACCATCTACAGAGCCATTTATTCTTGGACCATGCCCTTCAACTGGGAGAAGAGATGAGATAGCAACCTGTGCATCCATCTCTTTCAGCTTCCTACCAAAAGCCTCATAATCCCTTCTGATATTCTGAAGATTATGCCTTGCAGTATCATTGGTTCCCATGTGGATCAAAAGGAAGGGGCAATGGTCAGTAAGCTTAACAAGTCTTTTCAGCCTCACTGTCACATCATGGAGTTTTGGCCCAGGGAGACAACATACCTCCCGGGACATCTTGTCAGGCCCACAGACCACTGCTTCTGTACACCCCAACCAGTAGTGTTCCAGGTCTGTGAGGTTTTCTGATAGTAGTATGGTGTCATATGCATATCTTAAATTGTTGATATTCCTTCCTCCTATTTTCACTCCTTCTTCTTCTTTGTCCAAGCCTGCTTTTCCGATAATATGTTCTGCATACAACAGATAGGGTGAAAGGATGCAGCTTTGTCTGACTCCCTTGCCAATTGGGAAGCATTCTGTTTCTCTGTGTTCTGTTCTGTAGCCTCTTGTCCTGAGTACAGATTCCTCATCAAGACTATCAAATATGTTGGCACACCCATGTCTTTAAGGGCGTTCCACAGCCTTTCATGATCTGTGCCGTCAAAGGCTTTGCTATAGACTGTAAAGCATATGCTGATTTTCTTTTGGAATTCCCTGGTGTGTTCCAGTAGCCATTATATGTTTGCAGTGTGGTCCCTCATGCCTTTTCCTTTCCTGAACCCTGCTTGGAACTCTGGGATCTCTCTTTCCATGTATGGTTGGAGTCCATGTTGCAGAAATTTGTGCATGATTTTGCTTGCGTGGGAGATCAGTGCTGTGGTCCTATTGTCCTGCAGTCTCTTATGTCTCCCTTTTTGTGGATGGAGATGTATATTGTTTGCTTCCAATCTGTTGGCCCTCTTTTTGTTTTCCATATCTGTTGACAAATGTTGGTTAGCACTAGAGCTGACTCTGTCAGTGTGAATTGCAGCAGTTCAATTGGAATAGCATCTGTTCTGGTAATTTGTTTTTCGCTATTTCTCTTATTCCAGTTTCCACCTCACTTTTTAGAATTTGGGGTTCATCTTCATATGGCTTTTCCTTTCATATGTCCGTCATTTTGTCATCTCTTTTGTATAATTCTTCTGTGTCTTTTTATTCCTTCCTGGTCTTGAATTATGTTATTTTATTGTCATAGATTTTCCCAGTCCTTGGTTTGAATTTTCCTTTGATTTCCTGGATCTTGTGAAATAGGTCTCTTGTTCTTCCCTTTTTGTTGTTGTCTTCTATTTCTCTGCATTGGTCATTGTAGTAATTTTCTTTATCTTTCCACACAAGCCATTGTACTGTTGCATTCATAATTCTTGTTTGTTCCTATCTCCCTTTTGTTTTTCTTCTCTTCTTTTCTTTATTGCTTGTTGTGTTTTTTCTGTCATCCATTTTTTTCTCTTTCTTTTTGTTTATTGAAAGTGTCTGTCTGCATTCTTCTTTTATAGTGGCCCTGGCTTTAGACCATAGTTCCTCTGGTTCTCGGTCTATTATGCTTAGTAATGTAAATCTGTTTTTTATGTTGTCAGTAAATTCTGTTGAGATATTATTTAGATCATATTTTGGTATAATCATTGGTTTTGTTTTCTTCTTGAGTCTTACTCTTATTTTTGATATGAGTAGTTTGTGATCTGTCAGCAACTGGTCTAGTCTTGGCCATCAGTGTAGAATTTTTTCATCTTTTGCTTCCAATTATATAGTCTATTTGATTTTTGTGTTGACTATCTCGTGATGTCCATGCGTATAGCCTTTTTTCTGGTTGTATGAAGAATGTGTTTGAAACAAATAGGTTATTGGTGTTACAATGGTTGATTGGATATAAAGACCCCATTTGGATCCTGTCAGAGCTCTTGGCTGGGAGGAGCCTTAACTGCCATGAAAAAGCATGCACATCATGTAGGCACCCCCAAAAGGGTCACATCTGCATTTACAACAATTTGCAAATCAAATAGGCCAGGCTTAGGAACTGCAAAGCAGGACATTTACACCTCGAAGATCTATGAGTGCCAGCCAGGATGTGTCTGGCTGAAGATGAGACAACATTAACATCCCATTGTCTACTTCAAAACATAGCATTTGGCATTCCTTTGATATACAATAGCAACTCTTTGCCTCAGGCTAGGTTTAAGGGTATAAATACTCCCCAAAATTTCAGGCACATTGGGGTCTGGCTAGATTTCATGGTGCCACTGTGCCACTGTGATTTCTGTCTAGAGTCCTGGCTCTTTAGATTGTCTTTTCCCTTTCATAACATTTGAGTCTAGCCATCTTTATTCATCGTTGGAGCAACCTCCTTCAGGTAATCATCTCCATTATAAAGCCTTGTGTTTCCTATCCAAGCTAACTACTTTACTACTGAGTTCTTGCGTGTGTGCATGTATGTTAGGATGGCTGTGTGTTTGGATCCCCAAATAAATTACAGTTCATTGGAAAGCTTTGTCTCTATCATTCTATTCCCTAGCTACCTTTGCAAACATAGGATAAAAGATCCCATAGAAGACTTGGACTTTAGCAATTCCCCAGGTTCAAAGTATTCATTACATTAGCTTCACAAAAATCTATCAGACACTCGCCTGCTTTATTTCTTTCGCCTAATCCAAATATGCCTACTGTTTTTTATTCTTCTTTGCTTCCAACTTTCGCGTTCTAATCTCCAATGATCAGCTTGACATCCTGGGTTGGTATGTTGTCAATTTCTTCCTGTTTTGTCTCTGTGGTTAGTGCATATACTTGTATTATGGTGATATTGATAGGTTTACCATGGAGCCTTACTGAAATGATTTGATCTGATTTTGCATTGTATCCGCTGACTGCTTTTGCCACCTCTTTTCTTAGTATGATAGCCAGGCCATTTCTTCTTCTCTTTTCATTCCCTGAGTAGAGCACTCTGTAGAAAGTGGCCCATTCCTGTCCATTTTAACTCACTCACCCCCAGTACTGCTATCTTCATGTGTTGCATTTCCATTTTTACTATGTCTAGCTTCCACTGGCTAATGCTTCTCACATTCCATGCCCCTATTTTATGTGTAATGCTGCTTTAGATGCTATTTACCTTTCTAAGGTTATCTGCTATTTGTCTTGATGTCTTTCTTATGCCCTTGGCTAATATTGCAAATGTGATATCTTTTTATCTCTCCCCCCTTCCTTTTTTGTGAATGCTCTGATCCTGCCTGTGTCTCTCTTGAGGTGTCTTATCATAGAGTTTACTAGGTGATGGGGTTACACAAGGAGGGCCACCTACTCCTCCCAGTGCACAGTGCCAACCAATATTAGCTATGGTGTCACAATTAACTCCTGCCAGTGACACCCACCACTACTGCTACTGCTCAGCTTGTCTCCCTATATTATTCCTCCCATTATTGTTTCTTTGCTTTCCTACCCATACCCTTATACCTCCCTGGGTTTCCCTCCTTCCCTTCCTTTGTGTCCTCCTTCCTTTAGTCCATTCCCATCACCACCTTTCCCTCCTTTAGTTCCTTCACTTCTTTTTCCATTGTTGTGGGAGGGCAGAGATGCATATGTCTATCTATATATCTATACATATATATTTATATTTATATGTATGCACACATCTTCTTGTGTTCCCATGCATGTTTCTGAGTTGTCAGTGCATGGGAACAACATACACACCTATTTACACCTGTATGTACATACTCACACAGACATATAAGCACATGCATATGCATTTGGCTCGTTGAGGAATTGTAACACACACCTATGTAATCAAGGAAATCTCTCTCTCTCTCTCTCTCTCTCTCTCTCTCTCTCTCTCTATATATATATATATATATATATATACATAGACACATAGATTTATGTTTCCGCACTATTTTGTGGGTTGTTGATGCATAAAAACACATACACACCAGTGTAACAATATGTATGTGCAATTTAGACTCTCTCTCTCTCTCTCTCTCTCTCTATATATATATATATATATGAGTTGATGATGCTTAGAAGTAAACACATCCTTTGGAGCCATGTGTGCATGTCTACATATAAATTTGTGTGTGTGTATACATGTCAGCAATGTGTGTGAGTGAATTATTGGTGCATAAACACAAAATGGTCTATATGTGTGTGTGTGTGTGTGTGTGTGTGTGTGTGTGCATCTGTATTTATATATGCATATATATAATTTTCTACATAGGTATATATATAAAGATTACATACATGTATAAATGTATCTGTAGCTAGATATACATATATGAGCTTACATACAGATATACATATATGAGCTTACATACAGAACTTCCTGACAGTGAGGGCGGTTCAACAGTGGAACACACTCCCTCGGAGAGTAGTGGAGTCTCCTTCCTTGGAGGTCTTTAAGCAGAGGCTGGATGGCCATCTGTTGGGGATGCTTTGATTGGGAGTTCCTGCATGGCAGGGGGTTGGACTGGATGGCCCTTGTGGTCTCTTCCAACTCTAAGATTCTATGATTCTATGATTCTATATCAGGTATACACAGATGCACACACACAGTTTCTCAAACACATATATATCTCAAATATTATTTTCTGCTTCACCAAAGGTTGGTGAATGTGAGGTAGTGATGCAGAAATACAAACTCAACGTGTGTAGTATTTAGGTATATACATCTCTCTCTCTCTCTCTCTCTCTCTCTCTCTATATATATATATATATACATATATATGTGTGTGTGTGTGTATAGCTTTCTAGATACTTATATGCATACAGGTTACACACACACACACACACATACACACATTTATGTTCATTTGTATGTAAATATAGACATATATCTATATATACATATATCTGTTTTCTGGTTCCCCAAACAGCACCAGGAGGGAGTGAAGAGGAGCCAGTTGCTGGAACCTCAGCCACAGGGCTGCTGCCACCTGGAATATGTGAGTGTACTAATAGGGGGCATGGAATGTGCATGGGAGAAATCACAACTTTTCCTGACAACATGTCAACATACCTTCCCCCCACCTCTTTTTTTCCTGTCCTTCAGTGAATTAAATCCTGGAGAGGTTGGAGAGGCAGATAAATGCCCAACAGCCCCCCCCCAACCCTTATGCTCCACCTCCAGGATTCTGTAAGTAAGCTGATTATAGCTAATATTTCATTTACCTGTGCAGTGGTAGGCAGGGGAAAAATAGTACATGTGCAGTAATACTTTTATTGATAAACCTTCTATTATGTGTCATTGTAGGGAATGATGTCCTGGAGCGGCTTGATAGGGTGGAGGAATGGAAGCCACTTTCACCCTAACTTCGCAGCACCACCCTTAATTATTTTGGTAAGATTTATTGTTATTGCATATTTATTTTGATGAATCAAATTTTTATTATGTTTTGTAAAAAATATGTTTTTAGTATCTCAAATCACAATATTTTTTTTGTAATGACTTTGTAATACAGTTTAAAAATATCCAAGTGTTGAATTAAAATACTCATGTTTATACTACCTATGGTGTAGTCTAACACTCATGGAGATAGTGGGACTGGTTTCTTGATCTTCCTGAAAGGTCTACCTAAAGAAGCCCCATTAGAGCATACTGGCTGCTGTCATGCTTTGTCTGAACCATGATGTTGACTTTTGAAGAGAACCCCACAAAAGGAGAAGTGGAGGGTAGTGCAATAATGTCAACAGTTGGGGCAGCAGTGGGTGGTGTGCTCCCAGTAGCCACTGGTACAGGGGCATTGCTGCTGTAAGCACTTTGAGATTCACTAGTCAAAGTTCCATCAGTGATGGAGATTTGTGCTATTATCCTCCTTTTCATTATCCTTCCTTGTCCCCTACTAGTACATTGCTTGCCATAACAATAGTAGCAAGGTCCCACGTCATGTGTCTGTTCCTTAAAAACATTTAGGAGGTCACCAAATTCCCTTTCTGATTTTTCAAGGAACCTCTCCAGGAATCTTTCTCTGGTCCCCCTCTCTCTTTCTTTGTTTTCTCTATCTCTTTCTCTACTCTCTCTCTCTTTTTCTCTACTTTCCTTTTCTATTTGTCTATTGCAGGTCCCACATTCCTTGGCTTCACATGTTCCAGAAGAAGATTCAACTGACTTGAGGAATGCTATATCAGTCTCTCTGTCATTTTTTTCTGCTGTGTTGTGATCCTGCTTTCTTTTAATCATGACAAGATAATAATAATAATAATAATAATAATAATAATAATAATAATAATAATTTATTTATAACCCGCCCCTCTGCAGAGCAATTGGGGCGGCTTACAACGAGTTAAAATACAGCAATTAAAACATTCCAAATTCCTACACCCCCCCACCCACAACCCACATCCCTTAAAATAGAATTAAACTTAATAAGATTAAAATTAAAACATGACTAAAGTAAGAGAAAATGACAACAATGACAACAACAGCAGAATGCCACTCGAAGGGGAGATTAGGGGCAAAGTGAATCCAAATATATTATCCCTGCAAGGAGGTTAATCTGGGAAGGCCTGCCGGAAGAGCTCCGTCTTGACTGCTTTCTTAAAAGTAGTAAGAGATGTATTAAGACGGATCTGATCTGGCAGGCCATTCCACAGTTTAGGGGCAGTAACAGAAAATGTCCTCTGGGAAGTCTGCTTAAGTTTCACCTTTGGCTGTTGGAGCAGATTCTTCCCCGCTGAACGGAGGGCACGAGGGGGATCATACGGGAAGAGGCGGTCTCTAAGATAAGATGGACCCAAGCCATGTAGGGCTTTATAGGTCAAAACCAACACCTTGTACTGTGCCCGGAAACTAATTGGCAGCCAGTGGAGGGATTTAAGCACTGGAGATATGTGCTCCCTCCTAGATGTTCCGGTAATTAATCTGGCTGCCATATTTTGCACTAACTGAAGTTTCTGGGTTAGGCACAAGGGTAGCCCCATGTAGAGTGCATTGCAGAAGTCTTAGTTACTTAGTAAGGTTACTAGCGTGTGCACCACAGTTTCCAGGTCTTTCCTATCCAGGTATGGGCACAGCAGGCAATAGTGTAGCCTTTTGTCTTGAAGTGATAGTCTCTGAGGAAGACAGAAGATAATGGGGGGGGGGGAGGATTAGAGAAGGGATAGATGTGGGATTGCTAAATTACCAACCCAAGAAATTCAAGTAACACGGCCAACACATGTCCCAGCACCCATTACCCATTCTAGAAAGACTTCAGATTAACTTCAGTTAGTATTCACCAACCAATTGCTAGTGTGGCAACAGATGTTGCAGGTCTAGGAGGGTCCCCTTCACTGGGGCAAGCAGTGGTTTCCTCATGCTGTGTTGCTTTCTTCTGTTGTATTTCTGCCTGTGCATAGTCATAATCACCCAACACATGCACCACCACCCACTACTCAATCAAGAAACACATTAGAATAAATTCAAGTGGTATTCACCAACCAATTGGTATTGTGGACACAGATGTTGCAGGTTCAGGAGAGTCCCCATTCACTGGGGCCAGCAGTGGTTTCCTCTTGTTGTTGTGCTTCCTCCTGCTGTAATTGTGTCTGTGTATTGTCTTCATCTTGCTGCAGAGGGGACATTGTGAGCACATATAATTCCTCCTATCTACTTGGAGATCTGCAGACAGGAGGAGAAATGAAAGGGTGGGGGAACCATTACTCCACTGCAAAGTAAAGGTACACTGCTGTGGTACTGTGAAGTAAGGTAAAAAAATAAATATCATGGATAGATGATAAATTATCAATGTGATGTGGTTACTTAACAGAAACATAAAGAGAAAGCACTATCACAACACATGGGCACATGATTAGTCAAGAATTGCAGTGGTGATCTCATTGCTATTATTACTGTTCATTAAGAAAAGGAAACACATGCTATAGAAATAACCCTCCAGAATTAGCCATGCATCTATGTGACCAATTGGATATAGAACATGGTAGCATCTGTAAAAATTACATTGTGAGAATAGCTCCTCCAAGTGCTCCACTGGCTGCAGATCTAGATGGGGTGCCATGCTGAGTTCATGATGAGCAGCCCCTCCCAAAAGTATCACAATTTCTGTTGCAGAAGTTACCTTTTTCACCTCTACACTGGCATCACTGGCAAAGATCTCCTTCAGCTCATGAAAAAAGGGCATTGTTATTGGTCCACTCCCACTCCTGTTTGCTTGCTGGTTAGCATTCTTAAATTTATGCTTCACTGCCTTGGCTTTTGTCCTACACTCTGGTCCTGTCCTGTCATGCCCTTTCTCCCCCAACTTGGCTGCATTTTTTCATAAATATCTATATTACAGTGGCTATGGTTTAGTTGCATCTGCACCTCCTCCTTGCCCCAGATCACTATCATATCTTTCATCTCATCCATCTTCCAAGATATCCCCCTCCCATATTATTATTATTATTATTATTATTATTATTATTATTTGAGGTATCAGCCATGGCTAAGGGGGGAAAGCTGGAAGATTTAAAATGTGGTCTGTTCTGCAATGCAAATGAGCCAGTCAGCATGGAAGGCTTTTAAAAATGGTGCTGTGCCAGGGGTTTAGGGGTGGGTACAGAAGATCTCAAAGGTGGGAGGTGACAGGTTAGTGGGCATCAGCAACCCGTGCCCAGATGGGTACGCCCTCTCTTCCTGTATGATTCATGCCGGGGATGACCAAATGGCACCTATGGAATCGCCCATCCCTCCATTATGCTCCCCCTCAACAGGGAATGGAGCAGCCATGCCAGAAATCCTCCTACCATGGAAGCAATAGTGAGCGAAAGAAAAGCCATGCAAATACGATGGATCGGATATATTGTCACAGTGTTGTTGTTGTTTTTTTTTAAAAAAGGACTATATCAAGAAAGGAAATGTTACTCCCTCTTGCCCTCCCAAAATCATCTGGAAGCACCTATGGTTAATGCACACCAGAAGAGTTAGGAATCCCTGTTAGAGGAGTCTCTGCTCACTGTAGAGGTTCTACAGAACAAGTAATTGCATATTCTATCTTATAAAAATTAAATTAAAAAAAGATAGATCCCTCTCCTAAAGAAAAGCACACCATCATCTTACCTCTTGACACACATTGGAGAAATTATCATGACCAAATAAATTAAGAGGAATCGCTCAGCGTAAAATCAAAAATTAAAGGCACCACATGCGCGCAGGCAGACAAAAGGCAGTGCTGAAACAAAAATGACAGATTTCAAGCAACCAGAGGATGGATGTGTCACACCCCTCAGTCAACCCCTCTGCCATTGTCTCTCCCCTCCAGTAAGATACGATTCAGATCCAAATGTTGTTTCCATTTGCTGAACATGCTTCAGAATCAATTCTTTTCAAAAGAACTGCCCCCCCCCCAAAAAAAAGCCTAGTATCAGGAAAGACTGGTTTTGTTTTGTTTTGTTTTGCATTTGCATTTGCATTTGCTGTGCTTCATCATGACTGAAACTAATTGCAGTAGGATCAGAAAAGGCTTCAACTGGGAATGATGGACATATAATCCTATCAGCAATTTGCTTTAAATCATAGTGGGAATGATCCCTAGGGAAATCACAATTTACCAGAAAGGATGTAAAGTTATAAGAAAAAAATTACAAAGACAAGCTAAAAGAACTGTCAAACTGTGTAATAAATAAAGTATTTAAATATCATATCCAATGTGAACACCATCCACTAAAAGAGATACTGTATTTAGCCTAACTTTAAATAAATCTATTACTTTGTTTCAACAAGCAGATGTCTGGAGTGATTTCAAAAATACATTAAAACTGCTACCAACAGTAAGAAAGATACCCCCCCCGACTTGTAGGGAGGGGTCCTCTATTGCGTCGGCCATTAAAAGGGCCTTGACGCATGATTGGAGGAGCAGCCCAGAAGTCCCGCCCTTGCCGGACTGCTCCACCAATAAACAATCAGTCTTGCGCATGTTTACGCGAGATTTGAAGTCTCGCGTGATTTTGCACGAGATTTAGGAGGGCTATATAGCCCTGAGCTGCCTCGTGGCCGGCAGCCATTTTGAGCAAACAAGCAAGCATCAGGTCCTGCATTCACCATATTTTCTAAGTTCTGACAGACATCAATATTCTTATTTAAAAGATAAATACTCATTACTAAACTATAGACGCTAGGGATAGTCCGACAGATACTATCATGCCGAGAAGCAAGGCACAGTACAAAAAACGTATGGCTTCAGCTAGCCATAGTGCTGGCCAGTCGGCTACTAAACGGATTAATGTAGACAAAAATAAAAAATTAGACATACAATCTCATTTAGCACAAATTGGCCGTACTATGCAGGCATGTGCGTCGGTGTGTGAGCAACTGGCTCAGCAACGTTCGCTGGTGGGCTCATCCAGCTCACAGGTTGTAGCTTCCACGGCTATAACCCATTAATCAGAGACACAACATAGTACAATTCAGCAAGCTAGAAATCATGCTAACAGACAAGTGGACATGGCACAGAGTTCCCCTGGGACGTCTGCTATGGAGGTGGGACAGCCAACCATAGCAGATATAATGGAGCTATTGAAAAAAGTTCCCGGTGTGGAACAACAGGGCTCTGCAGCCCCTGAGGTTAACCAACCCACGTTGGCAGATTTGTTTAATTTGGTGCAAAAAGTTGTCATTTCAGTTAAGGGCAATGCGCCAGCTTCTGACACCATGGAGACTGCCAACAGCAACAGACCAAGCATTGCTGGGAGACACCACAACACCAGAGCAGCTACTGCTACACTCTCGGTGGGAGCTCAACAAGCATCAACGGATGCTTCATGCCAAGGAACGAGCCCAGGTGTGTCTCATAATAACACTACACACGTAACTTGGCCTTCATCGGTTTGGACTACTAGCAGCCAAACTGGACCGAGTTCTGGATTTGAATCTCCTTTGCCTGCACCTTTACCAGCATTTTCAACAAATGTTGTTTGCCCCCAGGGCGCGGAGACACTGGTGCAGGATAGTGTGAATCTTAATAATGGTATAGGTGATAATAGGGGAACAGTGGTAGTGAGGGCATTAAACATTTCTGGACCAGACAGGACCGTTGAATGCAACCCATATGCAGGTATGTCTACACCTTTGGGATCCCACCTTCCACTGTCGACTAAAGAAAGGATTTGGAAAGGTGAGTTTATTGACTTATTTTCGCTCACCTTTCGTGATCCGGAACCAAGGATCATGGTTAAGAACGGAGTGGTTTTTGCACTTCCTAAGGAATTTCAAGTACACAAACACCCAAAAATAGAAAGGAATTTTGTTAACTGGATTATGGGCTTTACAATTTACAGAGGCATCATTGAAGAAAAAGACCCCAATAGATCGTCCGAATTATCAAAATACCAAGAGATAATGATCAAGGCCTATACGAACTGTCATTTTAACGCTGGGGGTCAGCTTGGCTGCAATATGATGAACAGTTTAGAATGAGGGTGGCATTAGACCATTCTCTATCATGGCGTCACGTGCAGTCAGAACTTTGGGCGGATGTTATGTTAGGTGCCTCCCCTACCAGCCATTGTGACAATGGGTTTGTACCCATGGTCACGCAGCCGAGAGGGCAGAATACGAGGCCTAGCACGGGGGATAAAAGGCAAGTCGGACTGTGCTGGGACTTCAATGCAGGTAGGTGTCGGAGGCAGCCATGTAGATATGATCACAAATGCAGTGCCTGCAGGGGACCTCACCCCGGGTCATCATGTGTTAGAGGTAAGAAGGCTGGCGGTGGGGCATCCTATTCACAACCTGCAGCTGCGGGAAAAAGCACCAACACCAATTAAATTAGACGTGTTGGAGAATTGGTTGCGGATCTATCCAAAAGGAGATGCCACTCAATATTTATGGGAGGGTTTTTCCCAGGGTTTTCATATTCCTTATACAGGTGTTCGCGTGCACAGTTCAGCTCCTAACACACGCTCAGTTAGGGAACTCCCAGGGATTGTAAAGGACAAGCTGGCTAAAGAAATTGCAACAGGAAGAGTCTCAGGCCCTCACGATCAATTGCCATTTCCAAATTTGAGACTGTCTCCACTTGGAGTCATCCCTAAGAAGGCACCGGGAGAATTTAGATTGATTCACAACTTATCCTATCCTAAGGGTGAATCAATCAATGATGCAATTGACCCGCAGCTGACATCAGTTAAGTATGCATCCTTTGACTCAGCTGTAAAAATGGTTAAAAATTTAGGCATGGGAGCACTATTAGTGAAGTGTGATATTAAATCAGCTTTTAGATTATTACCAGTCCACCCTGATGATTTTGATTTGTTAGGTTTTCAATTTGAAGGTAAGTATTATTTTGATAAAGCAATGCCAATGGGTTGTTCCATCTCCTGCGTGGCGTTTGAGGCATTTAGTACATTTTTACATTGGTGTGCCGCTAAGAGGTCTAATAATCCAGCAATTACACATTACCTGGATGACTTCTTGTTTGCGGGGGCTAATGGGACGACGGATTGCTTGGATACATTATTGGCATTCCAAAGGCTAATGTCGGAGATGGGGGTTCCGTTAGCAGAGGAAAAAACAGAAGGTCCTGACACTAAGATTATCTTCCTAGGAATAGAATTGGATACTATCGAAGGTGTATCATGCCTTCCGGTAGACAAACTCTTGGCTATGAGGTCTCAAGTTAAAGTGATGAAAAGCAAATCTAAGGCCACGCTTAGAGAATTTCAATCCCTGACAGGTTTATTGAATTTTGTAAAGTGATAGTGCCGGGGCGGGCATTTTGTTCTCGTTTATATAAAGCCACCAAGGGCATAAAAGCTCCACATCACCATATCAGAATTACTTCTGGTATTAGGGAGGACTTAAGTGTTTGGGAAGTGTTTTTAGAACATTTCAAAGGGGTGTCATTTTGGAGATCAGATATGCTCCTAAGGGCTGATTTTTAAGTACAATCTGATGCCTCTGGGGCACATGGTTTTGGGGTCTATTTTAATGGGCAATGGGCAGCTGAGGCATGGCCTCAGCTGTGGAAAGATAAAGGATGGACTAGAGATCTCACATTTCTAGAATTATTTCCAATTGTGGTAGCAGTTCATTTATGGAAAGAACAATTTAAAAACAAAATAGTATGGTTTTGGTGTGATAACCAAGATTAGAGAAATGGTGGCTCAATGTTTAGAGTTCAATATTTTGTTCCAAGCGCAGCATGTTCCTGGTTTATTAAATCTGTTGGTGGACGCCCTTTCGCGTTTTCAGCTTTCCAGGTTCCGACAATTGGCGCCGAAGGCAGCAACTCAGCCACTGGCGGTACCGACATGACTATGGAGCCTTGGAGAGTAGAAATCAACAGGGCGATTGTCCAGTCCATCGCTCCATCGACATGCAAGTCATATCAGCTCGCGTTGCGAGCGTTTAGATATTTCTTGTCAACTGTCGGGGAGGTGGAGGTCTGGCCGTTAAATGTTGAAATTGTCCTTAGATTTGCACTACATCTCAGGCAATCGGGTTTATCAGCAGTAACTATCAAAGGCAGGATGGCGGCGCTTTCATTTTATTCTAGAGCCGGGGGTTTCTATGACCCCACAGTTGATTTTAGAGTTAGGAGGGCCTTAGATGGTTGGGCTAGAGAAGCCATAGCAGTTAAGGATAGTCGATTGCCAATAACAGGTTCAATACTGATAAAAATTTGGGAAAGTCTTCCCATTACATGTTTTTCTCATGAGGAAGTAATGTTATTTAGAGCAGTATTCTCTTTGTCGTTTTTTGAGGCATTGAGAATAAGTGAAATTGTGCCAAGTTCACGCAATGATGAGTCCGGTAGAGCTCTCTCTGTTTCAGACGTACAAATTTCTGAACAGGGATTGCATTTGAATATTAGGAGGTCAAAAACAGATCAGTTAGGTAAGGGTCAGTCGATAATTCTGGCCAGGGCTCCTAGTGGTCAAATTTGTCCGGTGTCAGCATTAATGGAATATCTCAAGATAAGGCCAAAGGGTTTAGGTTACTTGTTTTTGCACAACTCTGGTTTACCACTGACCCAATTTCAGTTCAGGGCTGTTTTGCAAGAAGTGTTGAGAAAGGCGGGTCTCCCACCAGCACAGTTTGCTTCCCATTCTTTTAGAATTGGAGCAGCAACATCAGCAGCTATGCAAGGGCTAAGCAAGACTGCTATTCGCAGGATTGGACATTGGCACTCTAGAGCGTTTAAATCTTATGTTCGAAAATGAGACAAACAGATATTGATAAGTTGATATAATTCAACTTTATTTCAGCACAACCGTCGACTGAAGGCGTCTGGATACTTGGACACAGCGGTCTTCTGGGCAGAGTGGCACATTGTTCAACAGCATGGAGATATTACCTTGGGATGGAGAGGTGCCAGAGCGGTTCGATGGTTTGGTCGCAGAGGAATGCTTTGGGGAGCTTTACTCCCTAGAATTCTTGAACTTTTGGAGTCTTACAAGCATCCTAAGTGTTTGATAGTACATCTTGGAGAAAATGACTTGGGAAAGGTGACTCCCTTAAAGTTAGCGAACATGATTATTAATGACATGCGGGAAGTCAAGAGACTGTTGCCGAATACCATGCTGATTTGGACAAAATTACTGCCAAGGAGGACTTGGTACGGAGCTCGAAGCGAATCCACCATCAACAAAGCTAGACGTTTTTTGAATAGATCTTTGTCCAAGACTTTGGGAGAGCTGGGAGTTGCTGTTATCGAACACAATGAAATTCAAGTTGATGTGCCACATTTGTACAGGGGGGACGGGGTACATCTCTCCTCTAAAGGAAATGACATTTATCTGACTTCTCTGGAGTCGTGCCTAAAAGGACTGATGGGGGGGGGGGGGAGGGGATGTCTAGCTAGGCTGACCCCCTCCTGTGGCAGGCAGGGACACCCCCCCTCAGGGGTAGAACTAGGTTAATTGGAAATTAACATTTGACAAAATGAATAAAATTTGAATATCTAGATGATGTCATT
Organism: Phrynosoma blainvillii; assembly: GCA_026167975.1. Lineage (NCBI taxonomy): Eukaryota > Metazoa > Chordata > Lepidosauria > Squamata > Phrynosomatidae > Phrynosoma > Phrynosoma blainvillii. The sequence goes on from JANUYF010000003.1 coordinate 274,209,422, forward strand.
ATATTAACACAAATTGGTATGATGTATTATTAGAAATCAATGACGTCATATATTAAGTGGGATTAAGACCAACATGACATCACATCCAGTTGGGGGAGGGATTAAATGGAAGATGATTAGTTATGAAAGTTAATACCTTGGTGCATGCAGTATTTGAGGATAATTTAACAATAGTGATTAAAATTAATCGCATGAACGCATGCGTCAAGATTATATTTAAAGGTTTATACAAAATGGTGATTTAATTGTAAACTGTTAAATTTTACGACCCTGTACAAATAAAGTTGTGGCCAAATGTTTTACCCAAATTAATGCGTTTGAGTCCTTTGTGCCAATGCAAGAGTCTTTTAGGTTTGGGATACACACTAGATAGTGGGTGTGTGGCTGTGAAAGAATAGTGTCTCCATCCAATAATTTGTGGCAGCAGTGGCACACAGAGGAAAAGAGAAAAGATTTTTTAAATATTTTGGCAGTGCAATATTGTCACTGTGACAAAATTGGTGGAAGTGGTGGGATCACAAAGACCTATTGGGCTGCCATTCAAAAAAAGTAGTTGGGTAAGTGAGTATCTCCTTGACAGCAACTGATGGGGGGAAATGGTTGAGAGACATAAATATTACCTTTCCACCCACACATTATGTTCTTTGGGATGTATCTATCATTTGTTATATAGGATTCAGCATAATCTGAGTTGCATTGTGGCACCTTAATACCTCGCTTTACTGATTCTAGATAGTTTGTTATAAAAGAAATACTGCCAAAGAAGCACTTTTTATTTTTCTGTATGACAGGGTGAAAATTGAAACCTCAGCATTCAATTTAAAATTCCTAATTCAATGCAATATAATATGCCTTCCCATATTCAATAGATATCCTACTGGTGTTAATATTTAAGTATCCAAATAAGAGGTTAGTGATGTAATTTAAAATGAGTAGCAGTTTGTGTTATTATTTTTACTAGTGTGCAGGGTGAAGATAACAACCTGGTACTTTGGATTCCTTAAAATCTTTGTTGTACAGAGACTGGCATATGTCAGAGGATATTAAAAATGATTAAAAGAATTTAATTTTCTGAATACGGGAAAAATATGAAGTCATCACAATCCTCGACTGAAAAAGCAAAATGTTTGAGTCAGACACTTACTTCACTGGTGCTACTAGAACTAGCCATAGGTAATATATTCATTCCCTAAATTGTTCACATTTAGAGTTCAATGCTTCTTTATCTATCTTTTATTTTAAGCCTTCTATGTCAGAGAGCTCTGGTGCCACAATAAACTACAGTTCCCACAATTCCTTAGTACTGAGCCAGGACAGTTAAAGTGGCCTCAAGCTGCATTATTTCTGGCAGTCTGTAAAGACCCACAGATAACTTCTTTACTGATTTTCTCACTAGTTCCTGTCTTTGTGAACTTGTTTATATATTACTATTTTTAAAAGGTATATGTGTTTGCTAATAAAAGAAGTATCATAAGATAGGGCTCATGAAAACTTTATGCAAGACAGCACAATCCTTTAGACCAGGGGTAGGCAACCTTTCCCCTTTAAGGGCCAAGGGACTTCATCTCCCAGAAACCCCAGCCATGTTGGCCAATAGTCTCATGTTGGCCAATAGCTCCTGGGATTCTGGGAGCTGAAGTCCCTCGGCCCTTAAAGGGGAAAGGTTGCCTACTCCTGCTTTAGACCTTTAGAATATAATACTTATAAAAGAAAGCCTAAAACACTCTGATCATCCAAAGCTGCAAATTTTCTCACAGAAAAAAAGTTCTTTAGCCACAACTTGATGTGACTGTGGTCTGACACATTATTTGTAAGCTGCAGGCTAAACCTTTTACCACATTGTTGTCATTCTTCATTCATTATAATGCTCAGAAACACCATAACAGAAAATATCACTGCCTGAATTTTTAACATGATCTGTTTTCAGTCTTTCTAAATCCATACTTAGAGACAGTAAAAACAAAGGCTGCCAGAATTCAAGCTATACCCTTAGGTTTTTAAGTAAAAACAAAAACAAAAACCTAAAATCTATTATTAAAGGAATTATTGTTAAGAGACTGGGTATGTGAAAAGAATTCTGGCATAAAATAAAAGCTTTAAGAATAGTAAATGAAAGCTTTCATGGTAAATTACATTTAAAACTATAAGTGTTCACTCTGCTGCAAATAAATTACCACATGGTAAAGTTTAAAAAGAAAAGTGGTCAACCAAAGTATAGTCCTATTGTTTGCTGTTCTCTCTATTGCAATTTCAAAGTTGGCTCTGTCTTTTCATTTTCTCATGAAAAGTTTGCATATTTTTTTCCTGACAGTACTTCTTACACTATCATGTCATACAACTGACATTTTCCTGTTGTCATAAATGGTCATAAATACAAAAGACAGGAGAATAACTGTCATCTTTGGTAGGCACTGAAATTTTGAAGCTGGAAAGTGCCAAAGAACATCCACCTGGACAAATGCAGCATATTGCACCAACCGTCTTCCTTCTGGACTTCTCTTTGTTCAGACTTATGAATGTAGCCTCCATGCAAAATAAGACATACACATTCAAAACTTTAAGTCATATGCACTTATTTAATAATAATAATAATAATAAATTTTTATTTGTAGCCCGCCCCTCTGCTAGGCAATCGGGGCGGGGGACAGCAATAGTTAAAACAGAACAACGTTAAAACATTCCCTCTCCCCATAACCCCTACCTCCCCCCTCCCCATCCCCTTAAAATAAAATTAAACCGAAGAATAATTAAAATACAATATTAGTTAAATCAATAAATTAAGAACAAAATTTTTCCGCGGAGACAGACCAATGGGGACCCCTTTAAGGGCCGACCGTTATTCCGGGAAGGCCTGCCGAAAGAGATCCGTCTTTACTGCTTTCTTGAAAGCAGCAAGAGTGGTAGTAAGACGGATCTCATCCGGCAGGCCATTCCAAAGTTTTTTAAGAAAAAAACACACCAGTCAAAGTAATGTAACTAAGATGTATGAAGCCATTTTAATTATGCTATAATTCCAATTGGAAAGGGTGATCAGTGAACACACTGATAGTAGTGACTGTGACAGCAGTAAATCAAATCTGTATTTCACTATTGCTCCTCCTATATCTGCTCCAAAGTGAATTTGAGTTCTCCTTATCCAGCACCCTAGATTGACACTGGAGAGTGCTATTCATCTCAGAGCAGATGTAGAATGTACAGAGATAAAATCTAGAAAGGATTTGGTGCTCCCATGGTAACAAATCCACAAGTGACTCCTGAAGTAGTACATTGTACCTTTGCAGACAGTTAACTAAAGCTTTAACTCATTTTTTTCATAATGCATTGTTGCCTGATCTTTATTCAAAAGTAAGTTTGAAATAAACCAGTCTTAGATAAATGGTTATTTTTGATTTGCTTCTAACCCAATCTAGTTGTGAACAGATACTTAACACAGTGATTTCCTACTTAAACCTAGACAAGATGGTGAGCAAACATTCAATTCTTCAATATCCAAAATATAGATAAGATTATAATTTCTTCTGCATGTATAAGGTCATGGTGAATCAAAATTATTATAAAATGTAGTTAGCAGTTCTGCCGTAGAAAGAATGTGAAAGGTCACTGTTCTCTGTGGCATATATAATATGCATTTTATGGTTAATGGATTAAACAGTCTTTTACATTTCAGCACTGTGTAATAGACTCTATACTGTTCATATGAAAAAAAATATGAACTTAGTTTGAGATAGATGTCAGCTCTCTCTGTAGTAACTGATTGACTAGATTTTCTTGACTAGATTAGTGACGTAAGTAAAAGCCTAGACTTGCTGCACTGACTGAGATGTTGCTTGTATGGGAAATACTGGTAATAACTCATTCACCTAATACATGTGTAGACAAAACAGATAAAAAACACTTGCTACTGAATGATTTGCAGACATTATTTATCTATGTGACTTTTACTCAACTGAATATAGCCTTTGAAACCAGTAGAAGTTGAGATCTCAGACTGGGTTCCAACATTGTTACTCAGTCCATTTTGAATTATTTAGGTTAATCTAAACATATCATTTAAAGACTATTGTGGCTTCATTTACACTGCAGAAGTAGTGCAGTTTGACACTACTTTAACCACCATAACTCAATGCTATGGATTTCTGGCATTTGTAGTTTTCTGAGATATTTAGCCTTCTTTGTCAGAGAGCTCTGGTGCCAAAACAAACTAAAAAGCCAGTGATTCCATAAGATGGAGTCATGTCAGTTAAAGTGGTGTCAAACTGTACTAATTCCACAGTGTGGCATCATTCTTAATTGCATTAGCAAGACAAGTGGTGTCACTAGGGTTGGTGACACCCAGTAAGGTAACTCAAGGAAACTCACCCTCATTGAACTCCTCCCATACCATTCCATATAGAATTATTAGTAATGCTTTTTGTACCAATGTTACTCATGAATCATAATTCCTGTATATTACTGAATCTAATGGCAATACTTGTGACATAAACAACTAGTAAAGTTAAAATTATACATTTAAATTACAATATTATATGTGCAGCTTAAATGTACAGGGTGATTCAAAAGCAATGGTACAAAACCAGATAAGAACACCTTTACTTTTGTTCCATCCTTTTTGAATAATCATATATTTACTTTTACAAAGTTTTATGTGGTTAAAGATCTGATGCTTTTAAGTAAAATTTAAAAGAAAACATGAGGCCTCTCCTTTCTCCATCCACTGAGCTTTGTCTCACTCATGCTTTCTCTTCTGTTCAGCTCCAGGTATTTAAAGGGATGTGAGTGAATGCCACAGCCCATTTCTGTCAAAAAGCAGGCATTTTGGGAGCAATGGTGCCACTCCCTTAGGGTATCACCCAGTGCAACCCGCACCCCTATAGGAGGAGTGTTCCTGATGAAACAACAGCTTGACTCTTAATTTAGTAATAATTAGAATAGTCCTGATACAGCGGGACTTAAGCAAATCCTGATACAGTGGGACTTAACAGGTATATTTTAAGAATTATTAAGCCAAGATCAAATCTTGTGGTTTTTGTGGATGCTCTTAATTATTAATCCTTCTTCAAAATATATTTTAAATATTCCTTACAGATTTTTCATCCCTGTAAATGTTTCTGTCACCACAAAATTTCTAATAAAAACTTGTATCTTTAGTGTGTCGTCATGTACACAGTAGTGATTTGTCAAAATACAGGTATTGGATGAACAAAGACAAAATACTTATTCTTAACCTCCAAGAACTTTATAGTTCTTAAAACCTTGTATACATATAGATAAATATTCTATAAGACTACATTTTATTGCTTAAATTTGTTCTGATATAATTTCCAATAACTCTTTTAACCTTTAACCCCTTTAAACCAATCCAGGAGTGATCACATCACACCAATCTTAAAATCACTCCACTGGCTGCCAGTTAGTTTCTGGGTAAAATACATACTGTTGGGAGTTTATCGCATTACAAAAACACCCGTCATACTCCTGCCATGTTCAAGTCTATTACGGGATGCAGTTGGGATTATCACATGCAAAATGCCACCTATGTCACCACCTGACTGCATTCTGCCTGAAACCTGCCTACAAGCTGTGCTCAGATGGCCGATTTGCAAAGTTGGGAAGAAAATTATTATTATTATTATTATTATTATTATTATTATTATTTCTAGCCCATCCCTCTGCTTGGCAATCGGTGTGGGTTACAGCATAATTAAAACACAAAGAAGTTAAAAACATCTTACATCCCAATCCCTAACCCTCCCTCCCCTTAAAACTGAATTAAACCAATGAATAATTAAAATACATTAAATAATTAAAATCAAACAGTTTATAGGCAGCATACGTCAGTCATGGGGGGGGGGCCTCAGGGCAGGTAGCTGGACTCCTCTCGCCGGGAGGCTATTCCAGATAGGCCCTCCTCGATGTTCCAGTGATTAACCTGGCTGCCATATCTTGTAACAATTGCAGTTTCCGGGTTAGGCACAAGGGTAGCTCCATGTAGAGTGCATTGCAGTAATCCAGACATAAGATTACCAAAGCATGTACCGCAGTTTCCAGATCCCTCATATCCAGATAAGGGCACAGCTGGCGTATCAGCCGAAGCTGATAACAGGCACTCCTGACCGCCGCATTCACCTGACTAGTCATGTGAAGCGACGAATCTAAGAGCATCCCCAGACTGCAAACACAGTCCTTGGAGGAGAGTATGACTACATCCAGGACTGGAGACTGTATTCCCAAATCTGGTTTCAGGGCTGTAACTGTCAGTACATCCATTTTGTCTGGATTCAACTTCAATCTGTTTTTACTCATCCAATCCATTACCGCTCTGAGACAGTCATTAAGAGGAGAGATGCCATCTGAAGTCTGAGCCGATGATCTGGTCATTGAGAAGTATATTTGGGTGTCATCAGCATACTGATGACACCATGCTCCATGCCTCTGAATTATCTCACCCAGCGGCTTCATATAGATATTAAATAGCATCAGGGACAGAATGGCACCTGAGGTTCGCTGCAGTTAAGCTCTATTTTAGATGAGCAACTGTCCCCAAGCCTCACCCTTTGGGATCTACCCGAGAGGAAGGAACAGAACCACTGGAGCGCGGTGCCTCCAATTCCTAACCCTCTCAGGTGGCCCGAGAGGATGGCATGATCTATGGTATCAAAGGCCTCTGAGAGATCCAGGAGCACCAGCAGGGTCACACTACCCCTGTCGATGCCCAAGCAAAGGTCATCGGTCAGAGCAACCATGGCAGTCTCAACTCCAAATCCTATCCTGAAGCCAGTTTGAAATGGATCAAGATAATCGGTTTCATCCAAGACTGCTTGGAGTTGGGAAGCAACTGCCCTCTCAATCACCTTGCTTAAAAAAGGTAGCAAGGGGCCTTTGCAGACTGCCAGAAATAGTGCAAATTGAGTCCACTTTAAATTGAGGCACTGCCCTGGCTCAGTGCTAGGGAATCATGGGAATTTTATTTTTTCTGAGACATTGAGCCTTCTCTGTCAGAGATCTCTGGTGCCACAATAAATTACAGTATCCATAATTCCCTAGCACTGAGCCAGGGCAGTGCCTCAATTTAAAGTGGACTCAGTTTGCACTATTTCTGACCATCTGCAAAGGCCCAAGGAGACTGGTCTATAGTTGCTTCTATCCAGGGGGTCCAGGGAAGTTTTTTCAGGAGTGGCCTAACCGCTGCCTCCTTCAAACAAAATGGTACAATGCCTTCCTTGAAGGATGCGTTGATTGTGTCCCGAAGGAACACTTCCAAGGCATCCCCCCCGATGACCAGCCAGGATGGATATGGATCAAGAGGGCAAGTCATCCTCCTCACTCTCCCAAGGAGCTTGTCCACGTCATCGGTACTCACAGATTGAAACTCATCCAGTAAAATGCCATCAACAGAGCTGCTGGATACCTCGTCTTCGGATTCTGCTAAAATACTGCCGTCCAAGTCGGCTCTTATCCGAGAGATTTTATCTGCAAAGTAGATGTTAAACGCCTCACAGCAGGCTGTCGTTGGGTTAAGTAGGGGGTTTGGCTTGGGTGGAACCTTCGTAAATTCCCCCACCACCCTAAACAGCTCTGCCGGGCGAGACTCTGCAGACGCAATACGTGCAGAACAGAAAGATTTCTGCACTGCATGCAAAGCCTCCCAATAGGAGTCAAGATGCTTCCTATGGTGAGTTCTATTGGATAAGAGTCGAGTCTTCCGCCATTCGTGCTCTAGTCATTGTCCAGCTCGCTTCATCCTCCTAAGCTCCTCTGTATACCAGGGCTTACGATTCGAAGCGGGCTGGAAAGGAAGCTTGGGAGTGATTGTGTCGATAGCCTTGGTGAGATTGATGTTCCAAATGTCCACCAAGGCTTCTACAGAAGCACCAGCGTTACCAACCAACAAACCCTCTTAGGCCTTCTGGAAACCAATTGGTTCTATTAGCCTTCAAGGGAGGACAATTCTAATGGGTCCTCCACCCCCGGGGGGGCAGACAGTGGCTCTTAGCTCCATCTTGGTCAGGAAATGATCCGTCCATGACAATGCGGAGGTCTTTTTGACCTCCGCCCACGGATATTCCTGTTCCATACTAAAAGATGCATTGAGGGTATGACCGGCACAATGTGTGGGCTTGTCAACCAGTTGGGATAGGCCCATGTTTGTCATGGTATCCATGAACTCCCGAGCTGCGCCTGTTAGATCTTGCAAGCTGGTCTCGAGTGGGATGTTGAAGTCACCCAAAACCAAAAGTCTGGGCGACTCCAACAACAACTCAGAGACCAGGGCGGTCAGCTCGGTTAGGGAGTCTGTTAGGCAACGGGATGGCCGGTATACCAACAGAATCCATGTGATAATACCTAACTGCATCCCATAATAGACTTGAACATGGCAGGGGTAAGTCGGGTTTTGGTTTTTTGTTTGTTTGTTTGTTTTTTGTAATGTGATAAACTCCTAGGTTATTACTTTTAAAACCCTACATGGTTTGAATCCAGGTTCCTTACAGGATCACCTTTCCTATATAATCCACCCTATACACTCATGTCCTCAGGGAAATGTTTGCTCCAATCAGCTAGGACTAGATTGGCAACAATTTCTGAGAGGACTTGTACATCTGCTGTCCCCAGACTCTAGAATAACCTGCTGAAGGTGATACAACAGCTGAGAATGCTGACTGCTTTTAAAATAGTATTAAAGACATATCTCTTCTGGTAGGTCTACCCTGTCAATTTTAATATAATATATTAACATATTATATATTATTAAAATAATAATAATAATAATAATAATAATAATAATAATAATAATAATTTATATTTCCTGTGTCTCTCTACAGATCAAGGTGGAATTACAGAATAAAAATGAATACAGTAAGTTTTTCTCCTTGCTAGGGAGTTATAGTACTGCAGGCATGCAGGAAGCTATGCTATGTTGAAGAGTTTGCATTGTATATATTTGTACTTTGCCATGTTGCTATATTTTGATTTGCTTATTTTTGTTTTACACTCTGCTGAGCAAAGCTCTATTTTTGTTGATTCCATGACTCTGCTGAAAATGTTTTTCAGTACACCCTAACAAATTGTTTACATTAAAACACAGCCTTATATAGCCTTGGCTGATGCAATTTCTCCAGCACATGGCATAAGCCATTACCTCACTGTGCTGAGTCACACATATACAGGTGCAATACATAATCTACATCTTGGTGTCTGGCCTCAAGGATATTTATCTACATGTCCTGGCCTTGTCACACACATACCACACATAAGATGACGTTTTAGTTCTATAGATGTTAATTTTCACTGCCAATATCACTGACAATGATAAGATCTCATCTCACAGTTCTCCTCTCCCCAGTATTTTTGTTTTGTAAGAATAATTGTCTTCCAGCATAATTCTGGCCAGAAGACCACTGAAATAAAGTTTCTGGAGTCTCCTCTTTGCTAGCTCTCATAGCTTCTATTTTCAGTGATTCAAACCTATTCTGTACCTAGGTTTTGTTGCTACTCCCTGAGGCTTTTACATTGTTGAACTATACCCACAGAGTACATTGACATGGACAATGTTACTTCATGTACTCTCACTTGGGATAAATGACCAACTACATTTGTATCTGTAGCCCATTGGCTGTGATTAGAGCAAATGGGAACTAATACAATGTTCATTAACTGGCTCCAATCCAACTGACCTAACAAAGCTTGAGCTATCAAATACTCTTGGTTTGTAATAGAAGTTGACAAGTGTAACTGTGAACAGCTAACATCTATAACAGTTTATCTGGGTACTATAGCAACTTAAGTAACAGATACAGAGAGCCTACAGCCAAATAGCACATAAGAGTCATACAATTCAAGATATTTTATTTTTCCACATTGAGATTATTGTAACAATATTTATCAAAAAATTTTTGTTTGTTTTTTAAATCCACAGTTTGCTATACTAAAAGTTAGTGTAGAATCCTATTCATGGGAATCTTCTGGATAGACTGTTCAATCCATACATATTAATCAAATACCCTTCTTAAGTTTTTTAATGTCATAATTTTGAAAGCCACAAAACAGCAAATTTCAATTAAAACAGAAGTAGGAAAGTTTGTGATTTTCTATATTTATCTGCATGACTAGAACTTTTCTTTCATCCAGTTGTTCAGCTGTGGATGTAAGGGATTCCCTAGATTCCATCAGAGAGAGCCTAATCCAAGAGGACAGACCTAGAATAAAATCAGTGTGAATTGCTAAGAGTGAACAATCAACATGATTTTAAACTACTTGGTTTATTTTATTAATTTAGGGCCGTTGCAGACTGGCCAAAAGGGCTGGCCTGGGGGTAGAGTCGGGGTGGGGCAGCCACATGCCAGCTGTCCTGGTGCCACGCATCCCTACACACATCGCACAGCATCAGGACGCCCTTCTGGCACAGCGTTTAAACACATTGCACCGAAAGGGCATTGAAGAGCCACGGTGCCGGCTCTTAGGGCGACCTTTTGCCACTCTTTTGGGGACAGCAAATGGGAGGATCGGGGCCATAGTGTGGGGTTGCTGTGGTCCCAATCTGCCATTTTCTGGGGTGGCTCTCTACCACCCCAAACAGCTGATCTGCATCGGCCCTTATTTATATTCGAGAAGGTGCAAAATACAAGTGTCTAGCACAACCTGCTCCTAAACATGCAGCGCCAGTGGCACTCTTGGAGGACTCAGGCCCTTAAAGGACTCTCTTGCCCTTTACCATCACCTGGGGGCCAGGAGCAGCTGTGGACATGGCGGAACCGGGGAGAACGCCAGCAGGTTTAAAATCCTGCCCAGGACCATCCTTCCCCGGCTGTCCTGGACTACAGCCAGCCTCAGTTCCTACAACGGCTGCTAGGGATGGTGAGGATGAGCAACAACCAGCAGAGCCAGCTACAAACCTTCCTGTAGTTGAAGCACCAACAAAGCAGAGTCCAGAATTCAAAGTCAGTCGGTCTAAGGTCAGGGCAGGCAGCAATCAACAGAAGTCCAGTCTGGTCCAAGGTCAAGGCAAGAGGCACAAAGAAGGAAACAAGGAGCCACACCAACCATAGTCTCACCAGGAAACTACAAGAAGTTTTGGCACTGAGGAAACCTTTTGCAGATGTTTAAATAGCCAAATCCTACCAAGCTGAGGCTTGTTGAGCAGCTGCTTTTCAGCCAGCCTCATGGACCTGCGAACGCCAGCACTCTCAGCTCTCCTCTGCCTAAAGGAAGGTACTGGCCCTGCTGTATCTTCCTGATTCTCCCCACTAGGCAGCTGAGCCTCCATAGGAGTAGCACTAGGACCTGGCTGCTCTGGGGTTGGGAGAACAGGGCTTGGCTCAGGCAGAGCAGAATGAGAGCCAGGTGGAGCCTGTATCTCTTCCTTCTCTGGAGGAGACCCATCCTCCTCCTCCTCCTCCTCCTCATGGCTGGCCATGACACTGGCACACGTGGTGGCAGCAGCACTCTTGGAGGACTCGGGCTCCTGTAGGACTCTCTTGCCCCTTACCATCACCTGGGGGCCAGGAGCAGCTGTGGACAGGGCGGAACCGGGGAGAACACTGGCAGGTTTAAAACCCTGCCCAGGACCATCCTTCCCCAGCACACGTGGCACCGGCAACGCTCTTGGAGGACTCGGGCCCCTGAAGGACTCTCTTGCCCCTTACCATCACCTGGGCACCAGGAGCAGCTGTGGACGGGGCGGAACCGGGGAGAACGCCGGCAGGTTTAAAACCCTGCCCAGGACCATCCTTCCCCGGCACATGCGGCGCCGGCAGCGCTCTTAGAGGACTCGGGACCCTGAAGGACTCTCTTGCCTCTTACCATCACCTGGGGGCCAGGAGCAGCTGTGGACGGGGCGGAACTGGGGAGAACGCCGGCGGGTTTTAAAAATTATTGTTTAATTGTTTATTGTTTATTGTTTAATTGTTTAATTGCTTAATTGCTTAATTATTGTTATTAATCTGTTTAGTTTTGATTTGTTTTTAGGGGTTGGGTGGGTGTGGGAAGGAGGGATGGGATTTGAACTGATTTTATTTGTTCTTATGTTTTGAAATATTGTACGCTGCCCCGATTGCCTGGCAGAGGGGCGGGATATGAATAAAAATTATTATTATTATTATTATTATTAAAGCTACCTGTCCTAAAATCGATATGGTTAATCACTTCTTTGGAATCTGGCAATTTTATGCAGATGTGTGAAAGAGCCAAAAAGTTCTAGTCATTCATAATTCAATCTCAGTTTGGATTGAGCAGTTGGGTTAGATCAAGCTGGGTCTGCATCAATTGGGAATATGGCCTGGATCCAAACTGCTGAATCAGTTTCTGAACTCAGGCACTATCTGCATTAGTTGGAATACTCTGGGGGCAGCCCAGAGTATTTTGGCCTTGGAACTGCCTGGATCTCCCCCCATTACCTAGGGTCCTCCATTCTGACACCATCCAGCTGTCCTACTGTGCCATCTGGTAGTGGTGGTGGTACCATCATGGTAAGTCACTTGCTTCTGAGGTCAGAATGATGTGCCCAGTGTTAGTCACATGCCTTGTTCTGACTACAAAGTGAGCTACTCTTGACAACTGTGTTGGTGTTGGGTGACACAGCAGGACATGTTTAAAACAGCCACCCAACATCAGAACAGAAGCCTCTAGATCTTATAGGAAAACCCAGAGCAAACAGGGCTAAAACAAGCTTGTTTTAGTCTGTATGAAGAGGAGTATGTCCCAGGTTGGTGCTGAATGGGCCAGATGTTCATGCCAGACTCAGAGTATGGGCTGTGTATCATCTGGACTTCCCACTGGAATGCTGGAGAGAGACTGGTTTATTTGGCTTGTGAAGACAGGGCCAATAGCAAGGGGCTCCTGTGTGGTCCTATTTTACACATTGTTATTAAGACTCCAAGCTGATATATATCCATTTTGCTACCATGATTATGAATATGTTTTCAGATAAATCCAGTTCACAAGAGAGTAGTGGCAGTGAAACTGCAAGTGACTAACAGTTAAGTGATTAACAGTTGATTGAATCAGGACAATGGGCCATTGCAGATTGCCAGAAATAGTGCAAATTGAGTCCACTTAAAGGGTTAGGGTTAGTGCTAGGGAATCATGGGAATTGGTTTTTTTCCTGAGACACTGAGCCTTCTCTGTCAGAGAGCTCTGGTGCCACAATAAAATACAGTTCCCATGATTCCCTAACCCTAACCCTAACCCTAAAAGTGGACTCAATTTGCACTGTTTCTGGCAGTCTGCAACCCCCCTAAATGAACCTTGGTCATGCTGATGAGTGACCTTTAAAAGGAGGTCATAGCAAACACAATATTTTCTTAATTTTTCTCAGTTTATGTTTTGTTATAATGAAGTATGGCATCATTCTGGGCAGACTCAATGCCCTGGGAATGGAAGGTATTGTATTTCAGTGGTTCTACTCCTACCTGTATCAGACCTTCCAAGCAATAGCATTGGGATACCATTCCTTGGTTCCCTGGCAAATATGCTAGAAGTGCTCTATAACACCTGTATCAAGGTGGACAAATGTTCTGTACTCTCATGGATTTCATGTAGGGTGGACTCCATTCTGCCCTCCACTCCACATATTCTCCACTCTGAAAATAATTTTGCTCCTAAATGGTAAATAATTTTCCATATCATTCCATTCCCCTTAGGTCTTTTTTAGGGGAAAAACAGTTTTGAGAAAGAGGAAATGACTGTATGGCCATTTCAAACTCATTTTATTTTATGGACAAATTATAAATGCAACATGTACTAATGCACACATTTTTATGCAACATTCCCTAAGGCACCATTTTTTGTGCTCAAGAGCTACATCTTATATACAGGAAAATGTGCATTGTGAAAAATAGCTATGTTCCTATCCATATATTAGTCCTGGAAGTACAAATGAGATGAGTTCACTTTAAAATGCAGTAAGCTTCCATCCCTGGTTGTCTTACACACATGACCTGTATATGCAAGAATGTTTACATAGGGATGTCTGTAATTTTAATAGGGAATATAACAGCACAATATGTTTTGTTCATTTTCAATTTGAATCCTATCTTTCTATCATTTGAATGTTAGACTCTGAATTGCATTTGAATGATATGTTTCTCATCTAGATGCTGGTGTAGCCAAAATTATAGTTAGGGGGATTTTATTTAGCTTAAATTTCATTCGGATAAGCTACAAGGACCCATGAGACCATTTCCCTACTTGTATACGAAGAGAAAGTAGTATCTAAGGAATTGAGTAGAGGCAGAATTCTATAATTAAAGTGTTTCTTTTATTGAGGGAAAATCACACAGCAAATCACATACACACATACTCTCATACAAGGCTCAGGAAATCAGGGGTTAGCTTGGGATAGTTTCAAGGCAGAACTAACAGTGATACTTACACAAGATGAGACTTGCTTCTGGATCCAATTGGTTGGTATGGCATGGGACACGACCGTTCTATTGAGTCATGAGGATCGAGCGTGCTGGAGCTAGTCAGAGTTCACAAGGCCAGAATGTCCCCATGAAATTCAGAGTAACACACTGGTGAGGGGTTTCAGGGATCTTTTATAGGAAAAACTAGCCTTTGGACAAAAGTGTTTACATATCTATGGTTGAAGTCATGGTCTGTCAGTATTCAAGGTGGAAATGGATGCTTGATTAAGCCCATCAGGCTTATCTGGCAAGACATCCTTCAGATAATGGAGGTGCTTATGTCCCATTTGCAACTCCCAAACTATCTGCTTGGCCAGTCCCAGGGCATTGTTCCCTTAATGGCATTACCTGTTTGGCCACTTCAGGGTGTGGTGTCGACGAGTCCCTTTGCTCCGCAGGGTCCGTCTGGGGTCATATGGAAAATTAACATACGGGCTAAGCAGATGAGTGGCCGTGGGCCACCCGGGAAGCTGCGGATTGGGACCAAGGTAGCAGCACTCCTCTGCCCCAATCCGCAGCTTCTCAGACCCTGGAAGGAGCGCTAAAATGTTTTCCCCCATACACACCAAAATTTCAGAATATCTATCTGTTGGTAATACTGCCCCCCCCCCAAAAAAAATGTTCAGACCTATAAAGGTGGTGATGAATGTTTTCAAATTAACTTTTGCCTCTGAAAATTTTGGAGTGTGTTTTTCAGATTCAGATTCTGAAAAACTATTTCATTGATAATATGAGTCAGGATACATCTATGAGGACAATTTGGGATGCGTCTAAAGCCATGATTCGGGGCTTGTTTATTAAAAAGGGCTCTGAACGAAAAAAGAAGAATGAGGCAAAATTTAAAGAATTGAATACACAACTTAAAATTAAAGAAACATTACTAAAAAAAATCCCAATAACCCATCCTTGTTGGATGGAATTAAAAGTTTAGAAAGTAGACTGCAGTTGCTTTTGACAGAGGAGGTTAAAACAAGATTGAAATATACAAAACAGAAACTCTTTGAAGGATTAAATAAACCTGGAAAATTACTGGCTCATTATCTGAGATATCAAAAATCTAGAAATGTGATAACTAAACTAAAGGATAATGGTAGAGAGATTGTGGATCCAGAAGAACTTAAAATAACCATTTGGAATTTTTTTAATGATCTTTATAAAAAGGAAGTTTCGGAACCAGATAAAATGGATAAATATTTGGATAAATGTATATTAAAACCCTTCTCAGATGAACAGAAGGAAAAGCTTGACTCAAAAATTACCATCCAAGAGATAAATGTGGCCATAAATAAAGCCAAATTGAATAAAGCTGCTGGTCCAGATGGGTTTCTGGCAGAATATTATAAAACCTTTAAAGAACATTTAATTTCCCTTATGGCGAAACTGTTAAATAATATAGGATTGGAGGATTGTCCAGAGACATGGTCTGAAGCTAATATTACAATAATACCCAAATATGAAAAAGATCCTATAGAGATTAAAAATTATCGACCCATTTCTCTGTTAAACTCAGACTACAAAATCTTTGCTGTAATTTTAGCTGAAAGATTAAAAAAAGTTTTAGAGATATGGACCCCACCCGACCAGAATGGATTCTTACCTGGCCGAGGTATTAAGGATAATGTGAGGCACATTTTGAATGTTATTGAACTTTGCGATAAAGATGTAAGTAAAAAGCTGGCCATGATCTTCGTCGATTTTGAAAAGGCCTTCGACAAGGTCCAATGGGAATTAATGTTGAAATGCCTTCATAAAGTCAACATAGGCCCTAGATTTATAAGCTGGATTAAAGCTATATATAATTGTCAGAGAGGCAAAATAATAGTCAATTTGGATAAAACAAAAAATTTTCATGTTCAAAATGGCACTAGGCAGGGTTGTCCTCTGTCCCCCTTATTGTTTATACTGATATTGGAGACACTTAATACGAACATTAGGAGAAACACGAGCATAGAAGGCATTAAGATACAAGGGAGGCAGATGAAAATTAGAGCATATGTTGATGACCTGGTTATAACTCTATCTAATCCAGAAAATATAAACAAGGTTTCTAAAGAATTGGTAGCTTTCTCAGAAGTCTCAGGGCTTAGTGTGAATAAAAACAAATCAACAATTTTGGTGAAGAACTTACAGGCCCATAAAAAAAACTATGATTGTAGAGAAATCAGGATTCACTATTAAAAAAGAAGTAAAATATCTAGGCATTACAATAACTTCTAAAAATGTAGACCTTTTTAAAAATTATTATGAAAAGAAATGGAAAGTGATTAGAAAGGATCTAGAAAGATGGAAGAGGTTTAGATTGTCCGGGCTTGGTAAAATTTCAACAATTAAAATGATTCCGCCTATTCTATTCCAATACTTACCTATAATTACGAATGAAGTTCTATTTAAAAAATGGCAGCAGGACATTTCCAAGTTTCTTTGGGGTGATAGAAAGCCTAGGGTACATATGAAGACCTTACAAGTTAGTGTAGATAGAGGAGGTTTGGTGGTTCCGAACTTAAAATTATATTTTGAAGCATGTTGTTTTGTGTGGCTGACTGACTGGATCAAATTAAAGAATAGTGAACTATTGGCATTGGAAAGAGTTGATTTGAGATTCGGCTTTCATGCCTACTTACTCTACCAGAAATTAAAGGCAAACAAGGACTTTAACAATCACTTTATTCGTAAATCCCTTCTCAGAATTTGGCTGAAGTATAAAACATACATTGACATAAATATCCCTCTATGGATGTCCTCTAACGAAGCCTTATTCAGAAGAGAAAAATTAGACCTGGATAGATGGGTAACCTATGCAGACCTTACTAAAATGGGTACTGGAATGAGTAAAGTAACATTTAAATCTCTTGAGGAGTTAAGAGCGGAGGGTTATAATTGTGGTTGGTTCCTCTACTGACAACTTAGAGAAAGATATCTGTTGGATATGAAAACCACCGGAATTGGCAAGGGGGATAAAGAATTTGAAACAATTTTAGGAAAACATGAGAGGCCTAAAATATCCTGTTTCTATCAGTGATTATTGAAATTAAATCAAGAAAAAGATTTGATTAAGGAAAATATGGTATCATGGGCCAGGGATCTTAACCAAGTTATCCCTTTGGTTCAATAGGGAAAATCGTGGAATGTTAGGCTTAAATACACATTAAGCTATGACTTAAGGGAAAACTTCCACAAAATGGCACACAGATGGTACCTGACCCCATCTAGATTAGCCAGGATGCAAAAAGGGGTCAGTAATGCGTGCTGGAGCTGTCATGATGCCAAAGGTACTTTTATTCATATGTGATGGCGTTGTCCACGTGCCAAGCAATACTGGTCGAAGGTCCTTAATGTGATTCGTCAGATTATACCAATGAATATTGAAAAAGATCCTAAGCTATATCTTTTGGGGATGTCCTCGTATGACAGATTAGAACAAAATTACGGCAAATTGCTATTCTATATGACTACGACTGCAAGAATTGCTTTTGCTGCAAAATTGAGATCTAAAGTACTCCCAGAAGTCAAAGACTGGTTATGTAAATTGTTAGATTCAGTTGTGGCTGATAAATTCATATCTCTGCTAAGAGGTGAATTATGGGATAAACAAAGTAAAATATGGGAGCCTTTGATTGTTTTTTTTTTTTTTTGGAAGAATAGTGTATATTTAGAATTACCCATTAAGTTAACAGAGTGACACTTTCAGCATGAACTGGTGGTTTAATGTATGAACAAAAACAAGTCTTAATTTCTGCGGGATTGCTAGGATAACTTAGATAACGTAGTCATTGACATATTAAGGTTGAATGTTTACCACTTCATACAGGTTTTTCCCCAGAGTAAATGAAATAATCTTTTTGTTGATTATGCTTTTATTATTTAAGCGTAAATAATATGGTTTACATAATTTTCTGAGATAGGACTCAGCTGAAACTCAGGAAGTACTTGTTATTTGTTTTAATTGTATTATTTGTTTCTTGTGGAAGAATGATCTGCGTGAGATTTGATATTGTAGTGACATTGATAGGTCAGTGAGAAGGGGGGTGGGGTAATGGGTACAGTTATAGATTTGAATGTAATGATAATGTTTGATATTGTGTATTGTGTATGTCGCTGTTATGTATGCTGTTATGTATGTATGTATGTATGTTATTCTGGGATGTGTTGTTGGCTTTTCTTCTTTTTTCTCTTTGTGTTATTTTTCTTACTTGTTATTTTAACAATAATATTTGTTTTATATATATGTATATAAAAAAATGGAGTATGAATTGTGAAGCCTAGCCATATCTCTAGGGAGTATCGCAGCCAGCGAAACCTTGGTTTAGGAAAGGGAGGTGTAGCATTCATCTGGAACCCACTCACACATTATTTTATTAACACAAAATGAATCAATGAAATGCAATGATCAATAGCAATAGAAGGTTGTAAAGTCCAGTTGAAATTGGTCTCAATGGACCACAAAAGTCCAACAGAGGTGTGAGTGAGTCTATACATTGGCCACAAGGCCAAGACCTAGTCTGGGTATTAAAATGTCCATGATCATAATAAAATGCTATCCGGAATCAGCCAGCGACTTGTGTATTGTCCAACTGGGTCTATGGCAAACTCTCCAGTAATTTTTAGCAGGACTGGTAGAGGTTTTGCAAAAGTTTGGACTATTGTACAGAATGGGCAGTGGCAATGGTGATTTAGTACACCATCAGTGGGATGGTGGACATCTCTGGATACGTGGGGCTGGGCTGTATTTATGCTGTCCAGGAATCATAAACCATGTCCATGAAATGGCAGCCATGAATGCTGTAGTGGAACTCCAGTAGACAATGGATAGGCACTCTGGATGCCTTCTGATGGATACAGAGTGATGGAGGACAATGTAGGGCAGGAGCAAAAGATCTGGATATGGAGAATGGCTCTGGAGGACATCTACTGGACACCTGGGGCTGGCCTAGGAGGACTGAGATGCCATAGTGGTGAAGGGCGTCTGTGGAGCTTGGGAGCTGCACAGGAATGGTGGTCATCTAGGGGAATGGCACCCTCACACACACACAAGCGCAGAGATGCAACACTGGGATCCACAGGAACCAGGAAAGGATAAGATCAGGGCAGCAGGAAAGGGCAGAGTGGAAGATAGAGCCTTAGCTATTTACGTACTGTGGAAGTTGAAGAGTAATAATAATAATAATAATAATAATAATAATAATAATAATAATAATAAATGTTTATTTATAGCCCGCCCCTCTGCGTGGCAATCGGGGCGGGTTACAGCATTTAAAACAAACAAAGCTAAAACATTCCCTCATCCCACAATCCAACCCTCCCATCCCCTTAAAACAGAATTAAACTAAGAAAAGTTAAAAATACCGCAGAGACTAGGATGGCTTCGCTATAAGTGGAAAATCTCTTATGACAAAAGGATAGGACCTCTGATATATCTATGTGCCATGGAGACTTTTGGAAAGGAAAGGTCACTCCCCTGGCTCCCCACTGAGCCAGGCCAGTGAATAAGGGAAGCGGTTGAGGTCTAAACATAAAGCAGTAGCAGAAGTTGATCTGGGCTTCCATGCGGCATTTCAAGGTGCCCAATCCTTAACACAGACTATACAGTAGCATAGACACACACACACACACATGCAAATGACAGAACATATTATAAGAAAAGAAAGCTTGAACACAGAAGAAGGAGGAGTGAAAATAGGAGGAAGGAATATCTACAATCTAAGATACACAGATGACACCACAGTACTAGCAGAAAACCTCACAGACCTGGAACACTAACTAAAGAAGATCAAAGAAGAAAGTCCTAAGGCAGTTTTAATGTTGAACATAAAGAAAACAAAAATAATGACCACCAAGGACCTTCACAAGTTCAACCTAGACAATGAAGAAATAGAAAGAGTAAAAGAATTCCCATACCTGGGATCAAACATTGATAGAAATGGGGACTACAGGAAGGAAATCAGAAGAAGACTAAGAATGGGGAGGGTGACTATGAAAGAACTATGAAAGTTAGAATCATTCAAACCATTGTATTCCCTATTACCATGTATGGATGTGAGAGCTAGACAGTTAAGAAAGATGATAGAAAGTAGATCAATTCATTTGAGATGTGATGCTGGAGAAGAGTGCTGAGGATCCCATGGACAGCCAAAAGGACAAACAAGTGGGTTCTAGAGCAAATCAAACCAGAATCCTCCCTGGAAGTCAAGATGACCAAACTGAAACTGTTGCTCTTCGGACTCATCATGAGAAGAGTGGACTCTTTGGAAAAAAACAATAATGCTGGGGAAGGTGGAGGGAAGTAGTAAAGAGGAAGGCCACATGCTGAATGGATGGACTCTATTAAGGAGGTCATGGGTATTAAGGGATTGCAGGAATTAAGCAGGACAATGGAGGACAAAGGGTCTTGCAGATGTCTCAGCCATAGGGCCGACATGAGTCAAGATCGACTCAAGGGCAGTTAACATCAAAATTCTTACATAGGTGTATGTGTGACATGTATTAATCAATATATCAATCTACCACTATTTGTATAGACAAAAATACACACACACTTCAGAAAACCATATCAGTAACAGGGGAGGGGAATACAACATACTTTCTGGTTCAGGACCTGGGTCTCCTGCTGAGGAGGCACCTGGGGAGGCATTTCAGGAGCCACCAGAGGAGGAAGAAGAAGTCTTCACCACCTTTCTCCTCTAGGTTTTTGTGGGTTTTTTGGGCTGTGTGGCCATGTTCTAGAAGAGTTTCTTTCTGACGTTTCACCAGCATCTGTGGCTGGCATCTTCAGCGAATACTTTAATAGAAAAGAGTGGGTCTATATATACTGTGAGACCCTGGGTAGGGAGGAGTGAGTTCCATGTAAACTATGTATTGTTCTGTGTTAAATAGGTATTGTTCTGTAGTTAATGGCATGGCTTCAGGGTAAGAGGATATGCAATCAAGGAGATTGTATGCTATTCCCATGTAAACTGTGTATTGTTCTGTGTTGAATAGGTATTGTTTGTTGTTAATGGCATGGCTTCCAGGAGAGGTTATGCAATCAAGGAGATTGTCTGCTATTGTCTGCTGGGAAAGCCCCTGACCCTGGTTGGTTTCCCATTTGCATTTGCTGAGTGCTGATTTTCTTATTTTGTAGGACTGGTAGCCAAATCTTGTTTACTTTAAGGGTTTCTTCTTTCCTGTTGTAGTTATCCAAGTGTTTGTGGATTTAGATGGCTTCCCTGTGCATTCTGACCTAATAGTTGTTGGCATGGTCCAGAATTTCAGTGTTTTCAAACAGCATTTTATGCCCAGGATGGTTTATAAAGTGTTCTGCTACTGCTGATTTTTCTGGCTGGCTCAGTCTGCAGTGTCTCTAATGTTCCTTGACTCGTGTTTGTACACTGCATTTGGTGGTCCCTATGTAGACTTGTCTGCAGCTGCATGGTATGCGGTAAACTCCTGCGGCTATGAGAGGGTCTTTCCTGTCCTTCGCTGAACACAGCATTTGTTGGATTTTCTTGGTTGGCTTGTGAACCATTTGGAGGTTGTGTTTCCTCACTACTTTCCCTATTCTGTCTGTGACTCCTTTGATATATGGCCACACAACCCGAAAAACCCACAAAACCCTATGGATGCCAGCCATGAAAGCCTATGACTTCACACCCTCCTCCTCTGTTTAGCACAGGGGTAGGCAACCTTTCCCTTTTAAGGGCCGGGGGACTTCAGCTCCCAGAAGCCTCAGCCATGTTGGCCAATAGTCCCATGTTGGCCAATAGCTCCTGGGATTCTGGGAGCTGAAGTCCCTCGGCCCTTAAAGGGGAAAGGTTGCCTACCCCTAGTTAGCACCTACAAATGATAGAAGGGAGAAATTAGTATTGGACATTATAACATATGGTTTAAGCAGAACAGCGGAGAACAGGGGTCTTGGAGATGTCTCATCCATAGGGTTGCCATGGGTTGAGATCACCTTGAGCAGGGGTAGGCAACCTTTCCCCTTTAAGGGCCGAGGGACTTCAGCTCCCAGAATCCCAGGAACTATTGGCCAACATGGGACTATTGGACAACATGGCTGAGGCTTCTGGGAGCTGAAGTCCCTCGGCCCTTAAAGGGGAAAGGTTGCCTACCCCTGACCTTGAGGGCAGTTAACAACAAAACGGCACACTACAAGAGAGCCATAAAGCAAGCAGGTATCAATAAACTAAGGTCACTGAGCCTTTAAGAAGCCGCAGTGGCCATTTTGACTGTGGTCAGCTTCCTGATCTGACCGGGGTTGCTGAGAGATTATGTAAATTATGGTCTTTGCAGACTGCCAGAAATAGTGCAAATTGAGTCCACTTTAAGAGTTAGGGTTAGTGCTAGGGAATCATGGGAATTTTTTTCTGAGACATTGAGCCTTCTCCGTCAGAGAGCTCTGGTGCCACAATAAACTACAATTCCCATGATTCCCTAACCCTAACCCTAACCCTTAAAGTGGACTCAATTTGCACTATTTCTAGCAGTCTGCAAAAATCAGCCAAAAAAAAGGCTGAATTAACAACTTTTGGACCCCAGGGCCTGGGTATTCTGTTGCCATGTCAATGGAGGAGTCCAGTCATAGGTTTGTTTTAAAAAAATCAAGATTAATTCTGAGTTAAAATGCTGTTGGAAATAGTGGGGGGGACCTGGAAAATCACTGAAAATCATTCCTGTCAGCCACCCTTTTATGGGGTCCTACTCACTCCTAGCCTTGGAAGCAATGCGATTGTGCTGACTGCTTCGCTCTCGTGAGAGTGGCGCTTGACTCGCAGATGCACAGGGTATCACTCTATTTTCATACACTGCACTGTTTTCAAGATATAGCCTGCAAAAGCATGGGTTTCCCTTAGATCTATCTATGGCTATGGGATATTCCAAAGGTAGAATTGTGAGGAGGTTGCAAGGTGTTCAGAGGCAAAAGCAATCATGTGTCAATTCAACCATTATGAAGGCCTTGACCAGGACTATCAAGTGTTTTTGGATGTCCTGTGTGGGGGCTCCTTCTAGGCCACCATAGCAATGCATCCATCTGTTTGTTTTAACCCAACCGGTTAAGTCATAAATATATGTGCCCAATGGTCCAATGGTATAATTTTTTTGGCAGCATGGTTGTGTTGCTCTCTACTAGGGGGAGTCCTAGATGTGAGATTGGATGGATGGCCTTGGGCCCCCCATCCTTTCATGGTAAATGTCAAGCTTTAAAATCATATCCTTCCATTGCGTACCTGCCACTCTCATTAAATCAGCAGGGTATTGAACGAGTCTGGGTATCTATTCTTAAGGAGACCCATGACTTCTGGATGGACTAGTTTAATTGGGGAAGCTTGGATCAATTGAGAACCAAAGGCAATGAGCCTGCTCTGTATTTGCATACATTGTATAGTGAAAGCCAGATTGTAAATGCTATTTTGTAGGGAATGTCCAGGGTCTGTAATAATTTTCTTCTCTACTCCCACCCATTGTGGTAAGATGTGGCCAATCCGGTCTATCCCTTGAGCTACGTTCATGAAATCTGTGGCCATTGAAACCCCTAAATCTTTAGTTTTGCATCCTACTAACCCAAATTTGTTTGTCAAAACTTCTGAGTCTATGGCATTTAAGACACCTTCTCCCACTCCCAAACTTCCTAGGACTGTTCCCACCATGTCCCTTCCAGATCAGTAGAGCAGGTGTATCACAGGTTGCCATCTCTGTTTTAGTTGCTCCCACTGAGCCCACACAGCCTTTAAATAGGGGCTACAAGTGGGGATTGTTCTTGCCACATTTACCGTGGTCAATTTTAACACCATGGTGGTCACTCTCTGTTGTGTCTCTCAATAAGCAAAGCCAGCCACGTCCCTTCAGATGACTATGTTTCTCAAATACATGGGTGGTTCCTTGAGAACTTCAGGAGAAGCTATGGGTATATATGGCCAGTCCATGCTGTGGCAATCTGTATTGCAGCTTGCAGGCATCTGTGTGATGTTAACACAGGTGAACAGTCTTGTTGTCCAAGTCCATGTAGGACAGCACTTTGAATCTAAGGTGAGGGAGGTATAAAAAGAAGCAGAGACCTTACCTAGTGGAGGATCAAATTGGTTGTGATTCCAAATTCTAGAGGTTAGAGAGATGCTCCCAGCATTGGGTCCTACCCATGTGTGTCCTTGTGGGCCAAATAGGGGTACCTCCGAAGTGATGGTCTTGCTTTCTGTGACATAGATCCTTGTTTTTATCTTGTAAAATCCTTTATCATACCATGTGGATGCCTTGTCCATGGTGTCTAAAACTTTATAAATTCCAAAGTAAAGGGGTGTCCAAGGGCAATCTGCTTCTATGTTGTACTCCCAACTGGTGTCAAATTGAGTGGAATAGGTGGGTAGGATGGCACTTGTATCTCTCCATACCATAATCCATAAAATCCAGGTGTACAGAGTTATCTCCTGTCCTGTGGAGAAACAGAAAGGCATAGCTAAGTTTTGGGGTTGAATTATCCTCCATCACAGTCCAGAAAGTTTTGAGACAGGTCCACTAAGGGTAGTTCTGGCCAATTTTGTACCACTGGTTTTACAGGGACAGGTCCTCTTCAGGCTACACAAGCCCTCAGGCTAACTGAATCCCAGAAACTCTCTCATTAGGAGTTCTGCCCTAGAGTTCTCATTAGGAGTTCTGCCCTAGAGCTAAGTCCCTCTCTTCTGAACTTTAGCTCCCACAGTCCCTTTCTTCTGGACCCATCCAAACCTGGTGTGACTTCAACTGTCAGCAATGATCTTATTTAACACCTCCAACCTACCATTTGATTGGCTGCCACCAGCTCGCATTCTGTTGCTAAGGCATGTTCTATTCTGCCTTTTCTCCACACACTTCCCCCCTAAAAAAACCCCCATTAACATATAATTTCCTTTTACCGTTATATGGGTCCATGAGTATAAAGATATTACTTACCAAACCATATACATATTTTAAGCATTTTTGTAGTTTTTATACTTACCATTAATCTCAAAACCACACATAACATTATATAAGATTTCATTAAAACAGATTATACATTTTTATACTTACTTTATGATATATATATACTTTACCAGTTTACCAGTTACATTCAAAGTTATTCTTTAACTATATATTTATTTTCACTCTATTCAGATACAGAACACAGTTTTATCTTAGTTATATTTTCCATTATTTTAGTTAAAAAAAATTCCCCTTTAACCATTACCAAGTTATGCATCTTCTGACTTCCTCTGTAAACCACTAGAAATTAAGTATTTACTCTTAAATTTACTTCTAATATTAATTTTATTTATAATAATATCTTATTTTACTCCTCTTAGAAATTTAACATCTTCGTTATCTTATACATACAAGCCATGCCATCAGTTTATTCTCAACACTTTAAATATCATATATCTTAAATTCCATTTTTTACATCCTTCTATTAAACTCATTAACAAACTTTCTCAATCTTCTAACCCCTCTCTTGTACTGGATTGAAGACTGATGGAGCTTTATCTCTAAACAACAATACATTTGTTTTCCAGTCTATTATCTTATTTACACTGTCGTCCTCCTTAGGAAATTTCAGTGGATCAGTTTGTTTGTTTTTTTGTATTTTTTTACTGACAGCTTCTCTCTTTTCACTGGTCAAAGAATCAACCTTCATTCTCTGGTAAAAAAGTCTTTACTTTTCCTGTTTTGTTGAATCTGGTCCTTCGTTTATGCTATAGTCTCTCTCTTTTTTCTAAAACATGCTGTAAAACGTCTCTTATAGATGTTATTTGTTTTTGTACATAAGTTATCATGTTCCCTGATTTCTTTTTTCTTCTGGATCTTCCTTCTTGATTGGTTGATGTTTTTCGTTGTCCAACCCCTGCCCATCTGTCTTTTTGTCATCACTAATCTCTAATATTCTAGAGATATTAACATGTCTTCTATATACATGACAACATGTTTTGGTTCTTTCTGAGGGTTTTCCCAATCATTTTACAATCATTTAATCTTTGGGGTGCACTGTTTAGTTGCCAGGTTAACATAGCGTCTGCAGAGTCCCGTCCAGCAGAGCTGTTTAGGGTGGTGGGGGAATTGACAAAGGTTTCTCTGGTGCCAAGCCCTCTATTTAATCCAACGACGGCCTACTGTGACGCATTTAATACCTACTTTGTAGATAAAGTCTCTCAGATAAGAGCCGACTTGGACGCCATTGTTTTGACAGAATCCGTAGACGAGGTGTCCAGAAATTCCGTTGATGGCAATTTACTGGATCAGTTTCAACCTGTGAGTACTGATGACGTGGACAAGCTTCTTGGAAAAATAAGGAAGACGACCTGCCCTCTTGATCCTTGTCCACCTTGGCTGGTCGACCGGGGGGGGGGGGGGGGGATGCATTGAGAGTTTTCCTACGGGATAAAATCAATGCATCCTTCAGGGAAGGTATATTACCATCTTGCTTGAAAGAGGCGGCCGTTAGGCCACTCTTGAAAAAACCTTCCCTGGACCCCCTGGACAGAAACAATTATAGACCAGTCTCCTTGCTCCCTTTTTTAAGCAAGGTGATCGAGAGGGCAGTTGCTTCCCAACTCCAGGTAGTCTTATATGAAACCGATTATCTCGATCCATTTCAAACCGGCTTCAGGACAGGTTATGGAGTGCAGACTGCCATGGTTGCTCTGACCGATGACCTCTGCCTGGGCATCGACAGGGATAGTGGGACCCTGTTGGTGCTCTTGGATCTCTCAGCAGCCTTTGACACTATAGATCATGCCATACTCTTGGATTGCCTGAGAGAGTTAGGAATTGGAGGCACTGCTTTGCAGTGGTTCCACTCCTTCCTCTCGGGCAGATCCCAGAGGGTGAGGCTCGGGGACAGTTGCTCATCTAAAATATAGCTTAATTGTGGCATCCCTCAGGGCGCCATCCTGTCCCCGATGTTATTTAACATCTACATGAAGCTGCTGGGGGAAATCATTTGGAGGCATGGAGCTCGGTGTCATCAGTACACTGATGACACCCAGATTTATCTCTCCATGACTAAATCATCGTCTCATACTTCAGATGGCATCTCTCCTCTTAATGACTGTCTCAGAGGGGTAATGGATTGGATGAGGAAAAACAGATTGAAACTAAATCCGGACAAAACGGAGGTACTGGCAGTCACAGGCCCAAAACCAGATTTGGGTATAGTCTCCAGTCCTGGATGGGGTCACACTCTCCTCCAAGGACTGTGTTCACAGCTTGGGGGTGCTCCTAGATTCATCGCTTCACATGACTAGTCAGGTGAATGCGGTGGTCAGGAGTGCCTGTTATCAGCTTCGGCTGATACGCCAACTGCACCCTTACCTGGACATGAGGGATCTGGAAACTGTAGTACATGCTCTGGTAAACTCACGTCTGGACTTCTGTAATGCACTCTACCTGGGGCTACCCCTGTGCTTAACCCGGAAACTGCAATTAGTTCAAAATATGGCAGCCAGGTTAATCACCGGAACATCTAGGAGGGAGCACATAACACCAGTGCTTAAATTCCTCCACTGGCTGCCAATTAGTTTCCAGGCACAGTACAAGGTGTTGGTTTTAACCTTTAAAGCCCTACATGGCTTGGGTCCATCTTATCTTAGGGACCGCCTCTCCCCATATGATCCCCCCCGCACACTCCGGTCCTCTGGGAAGAATCTGCTGCAACCAATAAAGACCAGGCTCTCGCAGACGTCCCAGAGGACCTTTTCAGCCACCGCTCCCAGGCTATGGAATGGCCTGCCGGATGAGATCCGTCTTATTACCACTCTTACAGCCTTTAAAAAGGCAGTAAAGATGGAGCTCTTCCGGCAGGCCTTCCCGGAATAACTGCCCAGCAAGAAATCGAATGTGACCTACCAGTCTCTCCGCCGTTGTGATATGTAGGGAATTCGGTCAGGATGATTTGCTGTTTAAAATTGTATTTTATTTGTCTTGCTTTTAACTTCTTATTAGTTTAATTCTGTTTCAAGGGGTGGGTGGGTTAGTGGGGAGAACATGGAATTGTTTTAACTTGTTATATTTTAATCTGTTGTATGCCGCCCCAATTGCCGAGCAGAGGGGCGGGTTATAAATAAAAATTATTATTATTATTGTTATTATTATTATTATTTCTTTGTTAGTGTTTAATCATCTTCAAAGTAGCTGTCATATCTGGAAGTTCAGAAAGTTTATTTAACTGGGATTTATAAAATTCCTCTTTCATTTTTACAAAGGACTGGCTTAAAGTATAAAGTATAATTCTGTGATTCACATGCTTTTTCTGCATTCAATTGTTGTTCAATCTCTTTTTGTGTCTTCTTGACCCTGGGCAGATGTTTTTACTTTAAACCTGAGGTTTTTTCCTCAGCTAATTTAAACAAAGATTTTAAACTTTCATGACTCTTTTCATTCTAGATAAATTCTCCTCTCTTCTCACCTCTTATTATCTCAGTCAAGTGTCCATCAGGCTCATTAGAAATATTAACTTTATTATTTATGACTGTCACTTTTTCTTTTCCCTCCTTATTTTCAATTGTGTTTGTGAGTTTTCCCTTTCTAGTTGTTTAATCTCTGCTTCAAGAGATTCCATTTGGCTCTTAGACTTTACATTGAGAAGTTCAAGAAAGACATATAGACTTGTAATCCACTTCCACATGGTGAAACTTTGTTTACCATCTTTTTGTCTGTTCATTAGCCCTATGGCATTTTTCTGAAAGATCTTGATCTTCTCTGCCTTTAGAATTCAGCATGTTCTTTAGTTTAGCAATATCTGTATATAAATCTTCAGTTTTTAACCTCATGTTCTCAAGCTCATTAAAACCTTTATTGAATTTTTGATGCAGAATTTGATTTGTCTGTTTAAAATCATATAGTTGCTCTTGCAGTTTCTCATCCCCTTTTATTAAAGCCTCTTTTTCTCTGCCATTCTGTATAAACTTTTCATTTGTATCCTCGAGCAATCCATAGAGTCTATTAATGCCTTTTTCATATTTGTGTATTGTTTCAGTCAAATATTTAGATGATTGTTTTATTTTAGTAATGTCACACTCTAAATATGAAATAGTCTTTTCTTTACTACCTAATCTTTTAAAAAATAATAACAATTGTCTCTGTTTTCCCTTCCATAAGGCTTTGTAAACACTGGTTTTCTGACTCCAGTTCAGTTACTTTTTTCTTTGAATGTATAAATATCTTTATTTTTCTGTTCAATCTATAGTTGCATTACTTCTAGTGAAGCCTGTTGCTTAATCTTTTCTTTAAAACCATTTAGGGGATGTGCAGATGGGTGGCTCTGGGTCGCTCCAGGAAGCAGCAGATTGGGGCCAGGGCTACTCCAGGCCACGAACCCAATCCTCCCTTTTGCCACCCCAAAAAGAGTGGCAAAATGCCACTCCTTTTAGGGGCAACAAAAGGCCAACCTAAGAGTCAGCACACAGCTCTTCCTCGCTCCTTCCAGTGCAGTGCATCAGAACACTGCGCCAGGAGGGTGTCCTGATGCTGCACACCATGTGTAACAGCGTGCAGCATTAGGACGGCATTGCCATGGGGTTGGGGCAGCCGGCGTGGACCTTTGGACCAGCCTGCAGAGGCCCTTAGTTTTCCTGTTAGGTCATTGCATTTCTTTTTCTGTTCTTCACATTCTAGTCCATAAACATGGCAGTTCTTTAAGACTTTATCCAGCTTTTGTTCCGTTTGCAACAGCTTTTCACTCATTTCTTTATTTAAAAGGTCTTTCTCTCTAATTGAGCTCTTCATATTCTTTAACTGTTCTAACTTCCTTGGTATATCAACCAGGTTTTGTCCAGATAACAGCTTCATTTGAATCTCACTGACTTTTATTTCCATGGCAACCTAATCTTCAGGTCTCTGGCTATGAGTGCAGTCTATCTCTTGTGAGAAAGGTGATATAAATAAACAAGCTCTTGATATCTGTGAACTTGCAGAGTCAGACTGAACAGACTGCCAGAAACAATGCAGCTTCAAAGCACTTTAACTGTCCTGGCTCACTGTTAGGGAATCATGGGAATGGTAGTTTTTTCTGAGATATTGAGCCTTCTCTGTTAGAGAGCTCTGGTGCCACAATAAACTACAGTTCCCTTGATTCTCTAGCACTGAGCCAAGGCAGTCAAAGTGGTCTCAAGATGGATTATTTCTGGCAGTCTGTTCAGGCCCTGAATCCCAGAAACTCCCTCACTAGGAGTTCTGCCCTAGAGCTAAGTCCCTCCCTTCTGAACTTTATCTCTCACAGTCCCTTTCTTCTGGACTGTTACCTGGTGTGATGTCAACTGTCAGCAATGGTCTTATTTAACACTTCCCAGCCTACCATTTGATTGGCTGCTGCCAGCTCTCATTCTATTGGCTATTGCTAAGGCATGTTCTAGTCTGCCTTCTCTCCACAATAACCTTACCCATTCCTGATTTAGTATTACTGGCTCCAAATCAGAGGGGAGAGTGGTATTTAGCCAGAAAGCCTCTGGCATGAGCATCGTGCATCCTGTCATGATCTGGTGTGATGTGAAGCCATGGGAAGCTACAGTTCCTCTAAGGGCCATCAAGATGATTGGCAGTTTTGCATCCCAGTCTTTCCCAGAGGCTCTCACTACCTTCTGTAATGCTTCCTTGAGGGTCTGGTTAGTCCTTTCAATGTGGCCTGAACTTTGGGGGTGATGTGCAATGTGGAACATCTGGTTAATTCCTAGTGCTTTGTAGAATTCCTGCATGACCTCCCCGGAGAAATGAGTTCCCAAGTCATACTCTAACACACATGCTAGGAGCCCTGGTGGCACAGTGGTTAAATGCCTGTACTACAGCCACTCACTCATAAACCACAAGGTTGTGAGTTCAATACTAGCCAGGGCTCAGGCTTGACTCAGGCCTGCATCCTTCCGAGGTCACTAAAATGAGTACCCAGCTGTTGGGGGGCAATGAGCTTACAGTTGTAAACTGCTTAGACACTGCATAGCGCAGTATGAAGCAGTATGTAAATGAAGCTGCTTTGCTTTGCATTGCTTTTTCTTTAGTGAGGAAAGCCTCAGTCCATTTGCTGAATGGGTCTATGATTGTGAGGCAGTACTTCTTTTGTCTTGGTGTTGTCAGTAGGGGGGCATTGAAATCTATTTGGAGACATGCCCACAGGCCTTCAATTCTCTGGTGGCAGATTGGAGACTTGGGTCTGCTTTGATCAACATTGACCATGAGCAAGGTGATTGAGCAAGCCATCGCCTTTCAACTCCAAGCGATCTTGGATTGAGAGGAGAAAAATCGTATAGAAATCACTAACTATTGCCTTTTGGCTTCTGTATTTCTGCTTGCTCAGTTCAATTTGTTCAGACAGAGAAAACTTCAAGAAGGGTCCTTCACATATCACCTACTTCCTATGTCTTTCACCCACTAGAAGTGATACCATATAAGGAGTTAGGAAGTTGGTGCATGTTCTGTAGCACATAACCAGTCAGGGGGGCTGTGTGATCAGCTCGTGAACAGAGCATGCAACCAATTAGATGCTGACACAGTAGATGCTTGTAACCAATCAGTTTGAACCTGCGATAAGTAATTTTCTTAAAAACTCTGGAGAACAATAGCTGGGTGCGGTGGCTCTTTGAGTGCTATTTTGTCATGCTGCCGCCCTGGCCAGAAAATAAAGTAGTGCTTGCTTTGGATTAATTTGGTCTCTCTCGTCTTCATCTGGGATATAACTCTGCTACAGGATGAAACTGATTTTCTAGATCCATTTCAAACTGGCTTCATATCTGGATATGGGGTGGAGACGGCCATGGTTGCTCTGGTAGATGACCTTCACCTGAGCATCGACAGGGGAAGTGTGACCCAGTTGTTGCTTTTGGACCTCTCAGCGGCCTTCGATACTATAGACCATAACATCTTTTTGAAGCACCTGAGAGAATTGGGAGTTGGAGGCACTGTTCTTCAGTGGTTCCACTCCTTTCTCTCAGGCAGATTCCAGAGGGTGGCACTCGGGGACAGTTGCTCATCAAAAACAGAGCTAAAATATAGCATCCCTCAGGGGGCCATTCTGTCCCCGATGTTGTTCAACATTTATATGAAGCCACTGGGAGAGATCATCAGGAGACATGGAGCGGGATGTTACCAATATGCTGATGATACTCAAATATTCTGCTCCATGTCTCAGTCAGCTGCCATGACGGCAGATGGCAGTTCTCCCATCAATGTCTTGAAGTGGTAATGGACTGGATGAGGAAAAACCGACTCAAACTGAATCCAGACAAAATGGAGGTACTTATGGTAGGGGCCCCTGTTGGAATGTTGGAGGAGCAGGTTTGTGTATAAATCCATTTAGCAGAGTATAACTTGCAGCAGAGAAGACACCACCACACAGAGAAAACTCCAAGCTTCTAGCAGAAGGCTTTATTATAGAAAAACATATGCAGAGTAAAAACTATAAAGTCCAATAAAGCATCACATCAGCCAGATGTGGCTAACAGGAACAAAACTACATATCCTTAATGCTACATTGTGAAAAAGTTAGTCATGCTATAGCTTCAGTAAAAGTAAAGAAACTTAATCCATACTAATGAAAGTTCAAAAACAGACTGACTTCTATCCCTGATACACAATTTCTCAGCCCAACCTTTCTTCACCTCTTGGGTGTTAACCTCAGGTTAATTGGTTGATCTGTACATGACGTATGCTAACTCAACTTCTTGTTGTTCATCTTTTACCATGTGATCTACTTTCTCATAACAACTTTTATTATTGTTCTCACTGTATAAACAAGAACAATTTCCCATCTATTTCAACTTGTGGTTTCCATTTGTTTTGACTCTTTGAACACCTGGACTGAGTTGTTGTGTTCGGCTTAGAAGCATGTTCTCACCATGGAAAAATACAGACACACACATCTTTACATTTCATCATTGACTATATATCCCATCAATATCCTGACAATCCCCTCCTGAAACGTATGATGTGTGTATGTTGCACACTAAACTAAATGTTGTAAAACTAACTTAGCATGATGGCTAGGCCTATACTTATGACATACCAAGTAGACGTGACATCTGGTCGTGTCTATCAATGGTCAATGCCTTTGTCAAAATGTCTGCTTGATTCTGCTTTGATTCAATGTACTGCAGACTCACAATTCCTTTCTGTACCATCTCTTTCACATTTTGGTATCTGACTCCAATGTACTTTGTTCCACACTTCAGATTTTCAGCTTCAGCCATGGCAATACAAGATTGGGAATCCTCATTTATCAAGACTGGTTCAATACACTCTTGATTCAAATCTTTCAACAATTGTCTAATCCATTCAATCTCATTAACTAACTCAGATAAGGCTCCGAACTTGGCTTCTCCTGTACTTTGTGTTACATATCCCTGCTTTCTACTTCTCCAAACAATTGCGCTCTCTCCAAACTTAATCAACAATCCTGTCACTGACTTTCTATCTTGTAGCTCAGAAGCAAACGAACTGTCAACAAAACATTCAAGTCCAGCTCGACTGTTTTGTAACTTCAACTTTCTATCCATGCTACCCTTCCAACATCTCAACAAATGTTTCACTGCAATCCAATCTTCCACTTTAGGACAATTTGCTTTTCTGCCAAGTACACCAATGGCAAAAGAAATGTCTGGTCTAGAATTATTAGCAATAAACATCAAACTCCCAACCAAACTTCTATACAACTCTGGATTTTCAAACTCTCTAGTCCCTTCATCATTTACATAACTAACTGACATAGGACTCTTCACTGTTTTTGCATCCTGCAATCCACACTTTTCTATCAAACTTTGAATCTTTTTCTGTTGGCTTAACAAACAACTTCCATCTTCACTCCATTCAACATCAATTCCAAGATAAGACTTTAAAATTCCAAGATCTTTCACACTAAATTTCTTTGACAATTCCTTCCTCACTGTCTGAATCTCTTCTTGTGAATTAGCTGCTACACACAAGTCATCAACATAAATCACCAAAGTCACATCTCCTTTTGTGTAAACACACGCATCAGCAACACTGTGTTTGTAACCTAGCTTCACTAGCTCTTCATGAATGCAAAGATTCCAGCTTCTTGCACTTTGCTTCAAACCATACAAAGCTTTCTTCAATTTGTCCACCTTTTTGTCACTATCTTGTTGAAACCCCAAAGGTTGTTCCATGTAATCAGTCTCCTCAAGACACGCATTCAAGTATGCAGTTTCAAAATCAAAATGATGCACTAACTGACCTCTCCTTGCTGCTAATGCCAAAACCAATCTCAAACTTTCAGGTTTTGCTGTTGGAGAAAAAGTTTTCTCAAAATTTTCAAACCTCTGTTGTGCAAATCCTTTAGCTACCAATCTAGCCTTGTATCTCTGACTACCATCAGGCATCAACTTTCTTTTGTAAATCCATTTGCAACCTATCACCTTGTGATTTGTAGATCTGTCAACAATTTCAAACACATTTTTGTCTACCAAAGACTTGAACTCTTGCTCCATAGCAGACTCCCATTTCAAACTTTCCTCATCACAACAATCTTGCACTTCTTTGTAACTCTCAGGCTCATCTACCGCAACTGTACAAGCCTTAGCTTCCTGCACCTTAAAATGATCTGGAGGTTTTCTGACTCTCTGTGTGTGTCATAGGACGATGGTTTTTTTCTTTCCATCCTCATCTTCAGTGTCAGTGCTTGTTTGAGAATCCCTATCTCTGTGTCTCCTAGTCTCTGTCATTCTAGGTGCTAGTGGACGTGTCTGTGTCATCTTGTCTAATACACTTGCCTCACTCTCTGAAGAATCTGACTCTTGCTTCACTGCCCCTCCATTTCTGGCAGGTGTTCCTAACTGTCCCAGTCTAAGAAAAACTTCTTTGTTGGAGTGCACATTTTCCCAACCTGAATTTTTCTCAAAATTTGCACTCCTAGAAAATAAAATTTCATGTGATCCCAGGTGAAATCTGTAACTGTTCCCTGAATAACCCACAAACATCAATCTTCTCCATTTGGGCTGACCTTTCCTTCTGAAAGCTGCAGGCACATAAACATTTGCATATTGCCCAAACACTCTAAGATATTTCAAATTGGGTGGTCTTTTGTAAAGCATGTGGTAAGGAGTATTCTGTACAGCAGAATTCCATGTGCGGTTTGCTAAAAAGTTAGCTGTGAGAATTGCCTCCCCCCAAAGGTACTCTGGAGCATTTGCATCTAACATCATGCAATCTTTTATGTGCTTCAAGACACCTATTCTTTGTTCAGCAATTCCATCCTCCCCAGGACAACATGGGTTAGTAGTAAAATGTCGAATCCCCTTTTTCCTTAACCAATTGTTCAAGGTGTGAGACAAGAATTTGCCTCCTCTGTCTGTGACCAAAGACCCCACCTTGTAATCAAACTCTCTTTCAATCATGTTCACCCATTCTTTAAATCTTTCTCCTGCTTCACCCTTTTCTTTCAAAAGTATGACATAGGAAAACCTGGTGAAACGATCCACAACCACCATGAAGTATTTGCTTCCCCCTAGTGTTGAACTCATGGGACCAGCAATATCACAATGCACAGCCTCAAACGGGTGTTTGGCTTTAAATTTGCTTAGTTTTGACACAGGATAAGCCTTCAACTTAATCCTGCTACAAACTCAGCACTCTAGGTGGTTTGAGCATGGTGACATTTTAAAATCTGGACAAATTTTCTCTAGCTTCAAAAGACTTTGAAAACCAACATGACCCAGCACTCTGTGAAAGTAGTGAATGCAATTTGAATGTAAAGGCTCATTTTGCACAAGTGCACACTCTGCTTCATCTAGCATGTTGTGCAATCTGTCTTTCTTAATAGCTTTAGCACAAATTTCCCCATCCTTGGAAATTAGGCATTCATCCCCCTCAAAACTCAATTTGTACCAATCTGTGGTCAAAGCAGACACACTAACTAAACAGTTTTGCAATTTAGGCACATATAAAACATTTTCAAAACTTTTACCAAACCCTGGAATGCAAACAGTTCCCATCTCATGGATTTCTCTTGCTGCTCCATCAGCTAGAGCAACTGAAGTGACTGTAGAGGGTTTCTTGTTTCTGAACAGTTCAATTCTATTTGCCATATGAGTACTGCGCCCAGA
Source organism: Phrynosoma blainvillii (assembly GCA_026167975.1). NCBI lineage: Eukaryota > Metazoa > Chordata > Lepidosauria > Squamata > Phrynosomatidae > Phrynosoma > Phrynosoma blainvillii. The sequence continues at coordinate 274,245,843 of JANUYF010000003.1, forward strand.
ATCTAGAAGCCAAAGGCTGGGTTTCTTAATTTGAGTCACACTGTCACAGCCTCTAGTCATAGCAACAGCTCCTTTGTTTCCTCCAGGAGGACGTGGCTGCTGTTGATTCTTTTTCTTGTTGTCAGCTGCAAGCTTCCGGCAGTCCTTTCTCAGATGACCTGGCTTTTTGCAATAGTAACATTTTTTTCCTCTGGACACAGCTGCTTTCTCAGTTAACATCTCCCTGGAAACTCCCTCTGTGGCCTTTGGAGATTTTACAGTTGCAGACGCCTGCTTGCGCTGCTCAGCCTCAAACTTTCTGTGTTGGCTCTCCTCCATAACTCTAGAAGCCACCAATTCCATCGTAAGTTGTGCTGCAGGCACCCCTTGCAGACCATAAAAAATATTGTCAAAATTTTCAGACAGAGATCCCAAAAGGATATAGCATTTTTGCTGTTCTGGCAGGTCCACACCTCTCATTTGAACTTGAGCAAACAACTCTCTCATCAGTTCTAGATGCCGCTCTGGCATTTGATTTTCTTTCATCTTGCAAGCATAAAGCCATTTACACCAGGGGTAGGCAACCTTTCCCCTTTAAGGGCCGAGGGACTTCAGCTTCCAGAAGCCTCAGCCATGTTGGCCAATAGTCCCATGTTGGCCAATAGCTCCTGGGATTCTGGGAGCTGAAGTCCTTCGGCCCTTAAAGGGGAAAGGTTGCCTACCCCTGGTTTACACCATATCATTTTGCTAATTCAGAGGCAGACTGGTGAATGTCTTTTAGAGCATCCCATAACTGTTTTGCAACTGTAAAGCCCCTTACATGATTCAATTGGCTTTCAGAAAGAATGAGATGCTGAGTTGCAACAGCTTTCTCATTTCTCTATCTCAGCTTGGCTAGGGTTAATTGGAAGACCCTGTTCCACAGCAAGCCATAAATTCTCCTTTACTAATAGGGCTTTTGCATATATGTTCCAAGCTCCATAATTCTCCGAATTAAGCTTTGGAAATTTTGTAACATCCATGATTAATTTCTACTTGAGGCACAAGAGTTAAAACTGCTTGCCTCACTCCGACTTTCTTAAAGAACACTGTCTCTTTAAAAATGCATCCCAAACAGCCGTTCTGGGAACTTTGCCATTTTTGCTTAACAGCCAAGACAGTCTCTTTGAAATTTATTACTTCAGATAAGCACAGTGATTTACTTACTGCTTGCCAGCAACACTTCAAAGCGAGTTGCAAAAGAAGTCAAGCTTGGATTCATTCTGAAGACAGCATACCTCCGTCTCCCTTTGCTCTGCATCTTTCCAGCTCTGCTTGTCCTCCGGCTCTCAGCTTTTGCCCGTCTGGTCCTTCTCCCTGCGGCGCAGCGGAAGCGTGCTGGGCCCATAACCTTTGTTGGAATGTTGGAGGAGCAGGTTTGTGTATAAATCCATTCAGCAGAGTATAATTTGCAGGAGAGAAGACACCACAACACAGAGAAAACTCCAAGCTTCTAGCAGAAGGCTTTATTATAGAAAAACATATGCAGAATAAAAACTATAAAGTCCAATAAAGCATCACATCAGCCAGATGTGGCTAACAGGAACAAAACTACAAATCCTTAATGCTACATTGTGAAAAAGTTAGTCATGCTATAGCTTCAGCAAAAATAAAGAAACTTAATCCATACTAATGAAAGTTCAAGAACAGACTGACTTCTATGCCTGATACACAATTTCTCAGCCCAACCTTTCTCCACCTCTTGGGTGTTAACCTCAGGTTAATTGGTTGATCTGTACATGACGTATGTTAACCCAACCTCTTGTTGTTCATCTTTTACCATGTTATCTACTTTCTCATAACAAATTTTATTATTGTTCTCACTGTATAAACAAGAACACTTTCCCATCTATTTCAACTTGTGGTTTCCATTTGTTTTGACTCTTTGAACACCTGGACTGAGTTGTTGTGTTCGGCCTAGAAGCATGTTCTCATCATGGAAAAATACAGACACACACATCTTTACATTTCATCATTGACTATATATCCCATCAATATCCTGACAGCCCCCAAACCAGAGATTGGGTTGCAACTGCCAGTTCTGGATCGGGTCATGCTCTCTGTTAAGGACTGTGTCCACAGTCTGGGGGTGCTCCTAGACTCATCGCTTCACATGCCAGATCAGGTGAATGTGACAGTCAGGAGCGCCTGTTATCAGCTTCAGCTGATACGCCAGCTGCGCCCTTTCCTGGAAGTAAGGGACCTAGAAACTGTAGCACATGCACTGGTAGCCTCACGACTCAACTTCTGTAACACACTCTACATGGGCTACCCTTATACCTAACTCAGAAACTGCAACTAGTACAAAACATGGCAGCCAGGTTGATCACTGGTACATCGAGAAGTGATCACATTTCACCAATTCTAAAATCTCTCCACTGGCTGCCTATTGGTTTCCGAGCACAGTATAAGGTGTTGGTAATGACCTTTAAAGCCCTACATGACTTGGGACCAGCTTACTTCAAGGATCGCTTTCTTCCATATAATCCACCCCATTCCCTCAGGTCCTCTGGGAGGAAGTTTCTTCAATCAACAAGAACTAGACTGACTACAACCTCCCAGAGGACATTCTCCACCACTGCTCCCAGACTCTGGAATGCCTTGCAGGAACAGATCTGTCAGATATCCAACTTAGATGGCTTTTAAAAAGCCACCAAGATGGATCTCTTCCAGCAGGTTTATCCAGAATAAAGTTAACTCGAGATCTAATCCTCTCCCAGTAGGTGCTTTTCTTTGGCCTCCTTTCTCTTAATATGGCCTTGCCCGCTTGTCTTGACTAGCCTCTGATGTACTTGGAAATTGTTTCCCTGTTTATTGTTATTGGTGTTTTAAATTAGATTTTAACTGATGTCAATTTAATGTATTTTTACGGGGGGGGGGGGGGTTATATGTAAATTTTAATCTAAGCCTCCTTAATATTGTCCACCCCACTAGTCAATCTCTGACTTCATCTGTGGCCACCAGATTGTCTCCCTAACTCTCTCAAAAGTGACCTGCTTGCCCGTGTGCCCAATTTCATGGACAAACTGAATGAGGTCTCCACAGAGTTCTTTGGGTACAATCCAACTACAGTTTGCTTCCCCATTTAAAGCCCACCAAACTCCTTCCTTTTATTCTATCTTGTATCTCCCCATGGGGTCCCTTTCTATGTCTATCAACTCTCCCTTTTGAAGCTGTGCCAAGTTTAGAGAGGGGGGGATCAGGGGTTCCTTTTGTTTTACATTAATGGAAGCCATGGGACTTGGAGGTTTGGGTGACAATGTAGCTTCTTTGGCCAATGCATCTGCATGGTTATTCCATTTGGTCTCTTTGTGATTTCCTTTGTGGTGTCCCTTTACAAAACTGACCCACGTGGAGCTGTTCTCTCCTGGATCAATTGTGCCACTATTTACCATTTTTCAGTGAGGACTACCAGCTTGTCATTATTGGTCTTCCATCCCCTAGTGATCTAAATGGGAAGCCAATCTATAGCCACATTTACAGTCCACTGAGAGTCTGTATATATAGCTAAGGGAATAGCTATATATATATAGATGTCGGGGCACTCAAATTCCAATACTGCACAGAGGGCTTCTACCTCAGCAGTGTGACGAGTGAGGGCAGATTGTCCCTTGGAGTCTGTGTTAATCATTTACATGGATGCCTTCATACCCTGTTAAACAGGTTCCTTCTGGGCAGGATGATGACCCATCACAGAACCAACACTGAAATCCTTGTGAAAGAGCTTCTAGGAGAAACCTTCTCGCTTTTATAGGCCATGTGTCCTCCAAAACCGGGGGCAGTGGGCATTCACAAGCTGACCCCATAATTACCAAGCCATAGAGAGCAGAAGCCTCACTGGACTGCCTGTGATAATCTATGCCTCTTTTGATTCGTTCTAGGGTCCATTTTGCTATCCTGGAGTTATGGATGTCCATCCAGGACTTTCCCAGGTAGTATAAACTTTAGAAGTGTATGAAGATTCTGGACAATAACTCCAGCACCACCTATGATAAATTCCCATCTGTTGAGAGCCCATACCAGAGACAAACAATTCTCGCCCAGACTGAATTTGATTTCAGTGGGTGAGAGATTCCCAGAAGTGTAGGCTACCACTCTCTGTACTCCATTCTGGAGCTGAGAGAGGATTGCCCCTATGTGATTATCAAGCTAGATATAGAAAGGCTGGCTAGTACCCGGGTGAACAAGGGCAGGAGCTTGTGCTCAGTCTCTTTTTAAGATGGCAAAGGCATCCTCTTGCTCTGGTCCCCAACTCCAAACTGTTCCTTTCTTTAGTAGTGAATACAGTGGGTAAGGTTTGATGGGGAAAGCCTCAATGAACTCTCTGGAGAAACTGAAGGTTCCTAACAAGGCTCTCAATGATGCCACATCTATTGGTGCTGGGAGCTTGCCAATGGTTTCTACTCATTGATTCTGGTGTCCTTCAGTTTGTTTTGAGCAGGGGTAGGCAACCTTTCCCCTTTAAGGGCCGAGGGACTTCAGCTCCCAGAAGCCTCAGCCATGTTGGCCAATAGTCCCATGTTGGCCAATAGCTCCTGGGATTCTGGGAGCTGAAGTCCCTCGGCCCTTAAAGGGGAAAGATTGCCTACCCCTGGTTTTGAGTTTAGCCCTAGGTGTTTCATATGAGTCTGGACTAATTGTGCTTTTTCCCTGTTTGCCTTGAATCCTGTGTCTCTAATTAGTTCAAGGACTTCTCTGGTGACTTTTTCTATCTTTCCCTCTGAGTCTGACTGCACCAGTATGTCATCCATATAGAATAAAATGTGAGGGCACGATGAAGGGCACAATTTTGTCCATATTTTTACCACATGTGAATGGCAGATACTGGGACTGGAGTGAAAACTTTGGGGGCAGCATCTGAACACATGTTAGATACCACAAAATTCAACAGTAAATTTGTAAAAATGTCTCTTGTGTAGCGGAATAGAGTGGAAGGCATTGGCCAAGTCTATAACACTGTAGAACTTTGCTCCAGCTGCTATAGTGGCAAGGATCACATTAATTTTGCTACGGCTGGGTCTACAGGATGTGTGACTGCATTGAGGGCTCACAGGTCAATGGTCATCCTCCATATGACTCTATTTGCTTTTAAAACAGGCCATAGAAGTACACTGCAAATAGACTGCATTGGCATAATATGTCCCATTTCAACAGCCCCTCTATGGTCTTTTCCCTTCTTCAGCCTCCCAGGGGTACCTATATTGTTTTTGGGTAGGGAAAATCTTTTCCTTCAGTCAGTACACATGCTCCTTTGACTGTGTCACATTTGATTTTGTCTTTAATCCAGACTTTGGGGAAATCAGAAACCCATGGGTCTGTGGTCAGAGGGAAGAGAGGCATGGGGGCTTTTAAGGCAGCACACCAGCATATGACAGAGATCTGCAAAGAGCCCTCTTCTAGCTGTCAGAGGAAGCTGTTTGCCAGGTCTATGGTTAGTCTATGGGGCTGCAAGTAATTCACGCCCAAGATGTCATCATCTTCACCCTGATTCTCACATTCCTGAATAAGATCTAGGATTAGACTGACCTGCGGTGGAATCTCCTTCCAAATTGCAGCTTGCTGCCAGCCGTTCTTGCATCCCACCAGTTCCATGCACTCTGGGGTCTTGGAGTCTGCCTTAGCTAAGTCCAGGTGGAGCATGTTAACTGCTATTCCAGAGTCAACTAAAAGCTGTGCCAGTTTTTTGGGATGGTGTCCTATCTTCACATCTACTATGGAATGTCTCCAAAAATCTGGTGGTCATCAGCTGTTGGCATGGGGCAACTTTCTTGTAGCTGTAGTTGTAGTTGTAGTTTCTTGCCTGGTTCTAATAGTATTAATTGTGATTGATGCCAGCAGGTTTCTACTGGACCTTTTGTCTGGAGGGTTTTTTGGGTTTTCTGAAGGCAGAAGGGTTCTTAGCCCAGGGGATCCTAGACCCTGCTCATGTCCTCGGTGACTGAGGGGATCCTGGGTGGCCCTAATCTGTCTCTTCTGGGTTCGTGAATACAGGGGCATCCTTGTATCTCTTCTCCATGGCCTGATTCATAACTGTCAGGAGTTCTATTGTTGGCTTTTTGTCTAGTGCCTTCATGTTCATTCCTAGCTCCCTGACTTTCCTCAAATTGTTCTCCTGACCTCCAAATAATCCTGGAGGTGTGGGCCATACCCTCCTGAGTATTCCCTTGGGGCGATCTTCAGTGGTGGGTTGTTTCTAACAGCTTTCCTAAAAGGGTTGTAAAAGCCACCTTTCTTATTCCCGGGTTTTCCTTGTTCCTTTGGAAGGGGCTGGGAGTGAGGATCATTGTTCTGGTACATGACCGTGTGGACCAGGTCGCCATCTTTATTTCCTCTCCTGCCTCCATCTCTGGAGCATTTCCCAGTGGCAGCAGCTAGCATTTATTTAGCCATCTCCCTTTGAGCTTCCCTGGTACAATATACTTGGGAGGGTGCATAAATATGGTCCATGAACCCTTGCCAGTTGAGAGTATTAAATTTCCATGCCATAAACCCCAAATAGTTCTTGGCTGACTCCTGTAGCCCTTGGTAAATTTTCCAGATTATTTCTGTATCATTTAAGAGCAGCTGACTCTCTGTGTTGAGGTTGATGGCTCCGGACAGGATCCCTAGCATTTTCTTCTTGACCGCATATGTGTCTTGAGACTCATCAGGGCCTTGTATCTAGTTTTGATATTTTGCCCTCAGGATTTACCCTGGCCATAGGATCTGCACCATCTTAGCTACCCAGTCATGCAGGTCCAAATTAGACAAATCATAATTTGATACTGCAGCTTCAAAGGGTCCGGAGTAGCTAGAGTCTACCTAGTGACCTGGGTTAGAGCTTGTCCCTTTGCTTTGAGATACAACATATGGTTTTGATTTCCATTAAGGTCCAATATACCATTTTGACTATGGTCCTGGTGATGGTGCCATCTTCCTCTGTATTTTTAGTTTCTATGGTCTCCCAGTTTTAACTGGTTCTATTGGGGCTGTGGTATCTACATGGGTGGCATGGCATTGGGGTACTTTTCCCAAGTGCTCCCATTGGGGATTGTATAGGGGAGGTGTCCTGGCTTCTGCCAGCAACGGCTCTTGAAGAACCTTGGCTTGGGCTCCTGACTCTAGGAACTTGGGGTGCATGGTGGCCACAATAGCACTTTTGAAAGTCAGCTTGGACTCGAGTTCTCTAATGCAGAGTTCACAAGATGTGCGATCTGCCTGTACTGCCTCCCCTGTGTTTCTGGAGAGGATAAAATTAGCAGCTTGTCTTGCCAGTTTCAATTTTTCCTGTATTTCTTTAACAGTTTTTCAGCAGAGTGGTCTCCTTTTCTGCTTTCTCTGCCTGTGACTGCCTTCGTTGGTGTTTCAAGCCAACAATAAATTTTTGGTCAACTTTCCCCTTACTTGGGTGACCAGATCTCCAATTTGTCTTTTTAGAGTATCCGATTCCAATTTCATCTTTTGATACTGTTCAGTTGCTTCATGGACTAGCATCCAAATTCCCCATGAAGCCCACCTATCTTTCTAGGGTTGAGGTACCCTTTTGAAACCTTTCATTTCCATTTTTGCATTATATACCTCAAGCAGGGTTGCAAAAGGATCACCGGTCAGAAAGCCTTCTGCTTTCCAAGGATTAGATCCCTTATTGAGGATCCATTTCCTTAAAATGGTCCTGGGGTTGTTTCTCTCTGAGCAACTTGGCCACTGTTGCTGACACACTTTCCATTTCTTTTCCTTTCCTCTGCTCAACCTTAGAGCCTTCTCTCCTGCTTTGCTCAACCTTTTGAGCTTCCTTAAGAGAACACACTTCCCTAACTAAACTCAGGGCTGGTGCTGGAACACTGCCACCCTCTTCACAAGAGGTACCCATCACTTCTACAGCACATGGCCTCTATGGGTGATCCTCTGCTAGACCCGGCCCAGAAGTCAGATTAGACCTGTGCCAATCCATTCACTAGGGAGCTCTGACGTTGCCATCACACTTCAGTTGCTGACTCTAAAAACAACACCAGGCCTTGAGTCCCTAGCTAGACCTGAGCTTATTTTCCTCAACTATTTTTTCTCTTTTTTTTCTTACACCAGAGGATAAATGGCCTGTTTCTCTTGGCTTTATTGCCTTCCTCAACCAAATAAATTCTACCAACCTTGTGCAAAGGACTTACAGTCACTAACAGGAGACTGCTGTACCTGTCTTTGTCCAACCAAGGGTCACACTCTCTCAAACTTGTGCAAGGACTTATATCCATAGAAAGGAGATATCTCTCCCACTGTACCTGTACCTGCCCATCCAAAGCTGTGCCTAACACTTGACTGTGGTTTGAAGTTTGGGAATGATATGAGGGGAATGGGAGGGAGCCTGTTCCTATTTTCCAACCCACAGAAGTGAAAATAAAAATAGGGTGTCAGGATCTGCTCTGACTTCACACCCAAGGGTGACTGGATGTCCACCAGTGGGTTGCTCATGCCTTGTCAGCTGACAGAGCAACCAGCCAAAGAATGAAACAGGATTATCCAACCCAAGATAGCTCTTTGCCCCTATGGCCAATCAGACAAGAACAGCAATCACTCACTTTCCTATTTATCTCTGTGTTTGTAACAATTTTTGGATGCCCATACTCTCTACATCCAGGATCTAAGCACTTTGATTGCACAGTTGGAATGCCCAGATCTCAGGGGGAAATTAATTGCCACCATTTTCTCAATTTGTAGTCAAAAGTCTAGTTAGGGGGATTTTATTTAGCTCAAATTTTATTAGGATCAGCTACAAGGACCCATGATACCATTTCCCTGTTTTTATACCAAGAGAAAGGAATATCCAAGGAGTTGAGTAGAGGCAGAATTCTATAATTAAATTGTTTCTTTTATTGAGGGAAAATCACACAGCAAATCACATACACACATGCTCTCATACAAAGCTCAGAAAATCAGGGGTTAGCTTGGGATAGTTTCAAGGCAGAACTAACAGTGATACTTACACAAGATGAGACTTGCTTCTGGATCCAATTGGTTGGTATGGCATGGGACACAGCCGTTCTATTGAGTTATGAGGATCGGGCATGCTGGAGCTAGTCAGAGTTCACAGGGCCAGAATGTCCCCATGAAATTCAGAGTAACACACTGGTGAGGGGTTTCAGGGATCTTTTATAGGAAAAAACTAGCCTTTGGACAAAAGTGTTTGCATATATATGGTTGAAGTCATGGTCTGTTGGTATTCAAGGTGGGAATGGGTGCTTGATTAAGACCATCAGGCTCATCTGGTGAGACATCCTTCAGATAATGGAGGTGTTTATGTCGTATTTGCAACTCCCAAGCTATATGCTTGGCCTGTCCCGGGACATTGTTCCCTTAATGGCATTACCTGTTTGGCCACTTCAGAGTGTGGGGTGGATGTGTCCCTTCACTCTGCAGGGTCTGTCTGAGGTCATATAAAAAAATTACACACATACCAAAATTTCAGATTATTTTCACTGCTGGTGATAATGATTTGCTTCAAAATAATTGGCAAATAAACATTCTTATGAGGCTAGTATAGTTGCTTTGCAATGGTAAGCTATTAACTATATATACGTAATGTGCAAGATATAAATTTGTTATTACAAATGTCCTATTCAAGATAAGAAGCTCTTAGTAAATTCTTGGTTGCTAATTTACACACTTATGCCTAATTTGAATACATTTATCTTTTGTAAGCTAATTTAGTTTCTGAATAAAAATAATTATAATTAATGTTTAGTGTTTTATTGAGATTGCTCAAATAACAATTTGAAGCCACAACTAAAAGTTCAGATCAACCATTATTCATTAAAATTGAAGGGGAAAATTATTTAAATATTGTTTTAGGTGTTATTGTTATTGATGCATCATACTTCCTTGTTTTAGCTGTAGATATTGGTGAGAGTAGAAATCAGAAACAAAAGAAAAAATTCACAAACATTCTTGTGTGAGAATATATTCTATAATAATAAATAAATAATAATAAATAATCAAATGTATTTATATCCTGCCCTTTGGAAGCCCAATCAGGGCGGCTTACAACAATAAAAACAGTACAATAACCCAATCCAACCCTCCCCCCTTAAAACAGTATTAAATCAGCAGAAATTAAAATCCACAATCAAGAAAACAATTAAAACCCAATAATAAAACCCACGGCAGTAATCCTCGCCATCCTTAGATGGGGCCACGTAAGGATCACTGGGGTGGGAGTGCCCGAGGCCGGGATGATTTAATCTGGAAAGGCCTGCTGGAAGAGATCCATCTTGACAGCCCTCTTGAAGCTGTCTAACGATGTCAACTGACGGATCTCGTCCAGCAGGTCGTTCCAGAGTCTAGGGGCGGCAACTGAGAATGCCCTCTGGGAGGTTGCCGCAAACCTAGATTTTTGAGGCTGCAGTAAATTCCTCCCAGAGGACCGGAGAGCGTGGGGAGGATTGTATGGGAGAAGGCGGTCCCTAAGATAGCTTGGACCCAAGCCATTTAGGGCTTTAAAGGTAATAACCAACACCTTGTACCGAGCCCAGAAGCTGATAGGCAGCCAGTGGAGGGACCTTAGAATAGGAGTAATATGGTCCCTCCTAGATGTTCCCGAAACCAACCTGGCTGCCATATTTTGAACTAACTGTAGCTTCCGAACCAGGCACAAGGGTAGACCCATGTACAGCGCATTACAGAAGTCAAGGCGTGAGGTTACCAGCGCATGCACAACAGTCTTGAGATCCCTTACTTCCAGAAAAGGGCGCAGCTGGCGTATCAGCCGAAGCTGATAACAGGTGCTCCTGACCGTCGCATTTACCTGATTTGTCATCAGGAGCGACGAATCAAGGAGCACCCCCAGACTGCAAACACAGTCACTGGAGGAGAGTGTGACCCCATCCAGGACTGGAGGTTGCAACCCAATTCTTGGTTTCGGGGCCGCTACCGTGATCACCTCCGTCTTTCAATCTGTTTTTCCTCATCCAGCCCATTACCGCTCGAAGACATTCATTGAGAGAGGAGATACCATTGGAATTCGAGGCCGATGAATGAGACATGGAGAAATAGATTTGGGTGTCATCAGCGTACTGATAACACCCAGCACCATAACTCCATATAATCTCACCTAGCGACTTCATATAGATGTTAAATAACATCGGGGACAAAATAGCCCCCTGAAGGACCCCACAAGTGAGTTCCCTCTTACTGGAGCTACTGTCCCCAAGCAGCACCCTCTGGGACATTCCCGAGAGGAAGGACCGGAACCACTGCAAAGCAGTGCCCCCGATACCCAACCCCCTCAGGCGTCCCAAGAGGATGCCATGATCTATTGTATCAAAAGCCGCTGAGAGGTCTAAGAGCACCAACAGGGTCACACTACTCCTGTCGATTCTCAGACGCAGATTGTCGGTCAAGGCAACCATGGCATTCTCGACCCCAAAGCCTGTCCTGAAGCCAGTTTGAAATGGGTCTAGATAATCGGTTTCATCCAAGACAGCTTGGAGCTGAAGAGCAACCGCCCTCTCGATCACCTTGCTCAAAAATGGCAGCAATGACACGGGCCTATAGTTTCTCATATCCAGGGGGTCAAGGGAAGGTTTTTTCAGAAGCGGCCTAACAGCCACCTCCTTCAGACAATATGGAACATGTCCTTCCCTGAAGGATGCATTGATGATATCCGTAAGGAATCTCACCAATGCATCCTCCCCGGATGGCCAGCTAAGATGGGCAAGGGTCGAGAGGGCAAGTTGTCTTCCTCACCTTTCCAAGGAGCTTGTCCATGTCCTCTGTACTCACAGAATCGAGCTGATCCAGTATAACTACATTGACGGAGTCACTGGATGCCTCACCTATAGACTCTGTTTCCACAGTGGCTAAGTCGGCTCTTATCTGAGAGATTTTATCTGCAAAGTGATTGTTAAATGTGTCACAGCAGGCCATTGTCGGGTTAAGTAAGGGATTTGGCACAGGGGGCACCTGTGTCATCTCCCTCACCACCTTAAACAGCTCTGCTGGATGGGACTCTGCAGATGCAATACGTGCAGAGGAGAAAGCTCTCTTTGCTGCACGTATTGCCTCCCAATAGGAACGAAGAAAGTTCCTATGGCGAGTTCTGTCAGATAAGAGTCGAGTCTTCCACCATCTGCTCTCTAGTCGTTGTCCAACCCGCTTCATCCTTCTAAGCTCAGGTGTGTACCATGGCCTATAGTTTGAAGCGGGATGACAAGGACGCTTGGGAGTGATCGTGTCGATAGCCCTGGTGAGATAGGTGTTCCAAGTATTAACCAGAGCATCGACAGGGTCACCGGCATTCCCAACCATTAAACCCTCCAAGGCTTTCTGGAATCCAATTGGCTCCATAAGCCTTCGAGGGCGGACAATTAGAATGGGTCCACCACCCCCGGTGGGGCGGAAATTGGCTCTCAGTTCCATCTTGACCAGGAAATGATCCATCCATGACAATGCAGAGGTACTTACCACCTCCGCCCACGGATATTCCTGTTCCGTACTAAAGACCGCATCGAGGGTATGACCTGCACAATGCGTGGGCCCGTCAACCAATTGGGATAAGCCCATGTTTGTCATGTTCTCCATTAACTCTCGAGCTGCACCTGTTAAACTAGTCTCAAGCGGAATGTTGAAGTCTCCCAGAACTAAAAGTCTGGGAGACTCCAACAAGAGCTCAGAGACCAGCTGTGTCAGTTCGGTTAGGGAGTCTGCTAGACAACGGGGTGGTCGGTGGACTAGCAAAATCCCCAAACTATCCCTGGTCTCCAGGCTTAGGTACATACACTCGAAGTGGACTATGTTCTGGACAGGTATCCTGGTCAAGGTCAAGGTGTTCTTATGAACCAGAGCCACATCGCCCCCCCCCCCGCCCACTTCCCCTCACCTGCTCACTGACAGAGTACCCAGCTGGGAGGGCCTGCGCCCATGTAGCTGTGCTATCCTCTTCCAGCCAGGTCTCTGTGAAGCAAACCAGGTCGGCATCTTCATCCAGGAGAAGATCCTGGATGATGTGGGTCTTATTTCTAACAGACCTGGCATTGCAGAGGAGCAGAGTGAGGTTCTGTGGAATGGTTGGTCTGCTCTCCAGGCCATTCAGGGAAACAGAGGGAACTGAAGGCGGGATAGCTACTAAACAGCGATCCCACCTTCTTTTGTAACATTTGTTCACTCTGTTTCGGCCATATCTCCCATTCCCCAACACTAGTCCTATAGCCGCCCCTATCTCTCTTCCAGCCTTGGGAGAGATGATAAAGCTTCGGGCCAATAAAGGTGTTGAAAAGTCCAATCAACAAGGAATAATGAAGGCCCAGAAGACCACCAATAATTGTCTATGTCATCCTCATCCCCAATGAGTCCGAAATAACAGCTTGATCTTTAAAAGGTCCCAACACAGTCATCATGTCCTCCGTGCCGGTTGTTCCTGGCAGGGCTCAAGCAGTCCTGCCCTGGGCCTCGGAGGGACATGCCTCCACCGCTGCCGGTGCTGCACCTGGAGGGGATGATGCGGGCGTGTCAGAGGGCCAACGCCCACCTTCCAGCGGCCCAGCCTCCGCAGCCACCTCTGCCATGTCCTCCATGCTGGTTGTTCCTGGCAGGGCTTAAGTAGTCCTGCCCTGGGCCTTGGAGGGACACGCCTCCACCTCTGCCGGTGCTGCGCCCTGGAGGGGATGGTGCGGGGGTCTCAGAGGGCCAACTACTGCAAAGTCATATATTGATTTAGATGTGCTTTTATTGTAGCCAATACCAGCTAAATGTTTCTAAGTTAAGAGTACAAAGCTACAGCCACATGTGGCTACAAAAGGAAATATTAGATAGAGGGGTTTGTGTCTCCTGATATTTGGCATTAACTACTTAATTATGCATTCTAACCAAAGGGTCAAAGGAAATTTAGCTCAGTTTAGGGCTGGGTTACAAGCAGCCAGGATCTGCCCCAATTGTTTACAGTGGGGAGAAAAAGAACTGCAGAAGAAGAATTCTTCTATCAGTTATATTTTATTATGTGGAAAAATCACAGGTGCAAAGGCACACACTCTCTCTAACACACACAAGAAATTAGGAAATAAAGGTGTTAGATCAGAATAGAGGTTTAGGCTCCACTAACAGTGATAATTACCAGTCTTGTTGATGTGGTTTGGTAGCTGGATGTGGGACTAGGTCATTCCTGAACTCTCAGAGGGGGAGCAACGAGCCAGGTCTAGCCGAGTTCAAACTGACAGCATGTTTGCCTGAGAACCAATCTAGTCCAAGGAGCATTGGGAATTTGGATTTTTTATAGGAGAATTCCACCTGGGAAAAGAACAGGGGGTCTCATGGCCAAAGGTCCAAATTATATGAGGTACTCACCTGGGGAGGGGGTGTTCAAGATAAGAATTAGTGTGGAAATGAGCAGATTCCTTCTTTAGATAATCTGCAGAAGCGAGAGACAGGAACAAATATTGCACCTGGAAATTAGTGTAGATTTCTTGATTGGAATGCCTAGCCTTCCTGGGGTGTGTGTGAGTGAATCATCCCTGTGGCAACTCCCAACACTTACCAGTGTGACCCTATGCTTGCAAGCTTATGGAAGCTACGTCCAGGGTCATGAAGGGTTGAACCTCACTATGATTTTGATATTAAAATGGAAGACGTCTAGCTATTTTAACAACATGCATAACTACGTAATGTCCATTGACCCCAATCCCCCCTCCTGCCAGCCCACATTATCTACCAGCAGCCACATCTGGCAAAGCATGTGTTTAGTTTGTTTAGTTGTCAGTCAGGGCACAAGGAGGATTACATTTCCAGTCTCCTCCTGCTTTGAATTGTTGTGGGAATCAAAGTGGGAGATTTGCATCTTTCTGGATCCTATCACATTCTATCTCCAACTGAGCACCAGCCATATTAACCAGAAATTTAGTGGATGTCATAAAGTTCCTGGGGATACAGCTACATATCAATATTTCCTGGTCTATACAAAGCATCTTACAGTAAACAATTTAGGAATTGTTAGCAATAGCTGTTTAATGGCTAAGTCCAAAGCCAAAGGCTTGGAAAAACAAACGTATTCAGCTTATTCAGGTAGGAAGACACAAACCGCTCAAAGAGATAGCCACAAACAATGAATGGAATAGAACTCTTTTTCTTTATTTTTCTTCCCCCCCTTTTTTTTCTTTTTGCACAGGAGGCTCACTCCAAAGAGAACTATCAAGCCTCCACGTATGACTCCTGTTTCCAAACCAGGCTATTGATAGGAAACACATTGGCTAATTATCAGAAGATGTTTACAGTCTATTTCTTTGTTTGTGGTGTACAATTATAGAATTCACTATAAAAGGGAACTACAAAGCACATGCATGGCATAGCAAAGCTATCTTCTTTTTTCCTATCTTTTTCTCATTCTCACATGCCAGGACATTCCTCATTAAACTTCCTTGAGATTTCTGAAGTCTATATTCTAGTGACTATTTTCTCTACTAGCCTGTAAAACAGTACTGTTCCTTTCCATAGAAGCTGATTCATCAGCATTTTGGAAATACCTCTGTGTGTGCACTGAATCAAAGGATGAACCAGTATATTAAGCTTGTCTCAGTCTACTCTTTTAAATGAAAATCAATAATAAGATGTCAAGAGTTACTTTGTGCCTAACTCTGATGAGCATAGCCATCTTCTCCTGGTTATTCTCTTAGCTCCATGGTTAATAAACCATAGATAGAGATTTTTAAAAATCAAGGATCAGCAACAGCGTAAGAGTTAGCTTAACACTTCAGCAGAACTGAAGCATTCCCTGACAGCCTCAGGCACACACAGGATGATCATCTGCAAGCCTGTGTTCTGACAGTAATCCACTTTTGTGTTGTGTTCTATGGTGATGTCAGCTTTATAAGCATTAAAGACTAGCATTTTACTTTGAAGCTAAACAAATGAAAATAATATCACAATATTTAATCATCTCTATCACTTTCCTATTCCTGTTTTCATGTTGTTTCCAAAGTTGAAACAGTGGGCCAGCTGCCATGGCACTTTTAAAAATTAGATGATAGCTGAGTAAGTACCCTACCAGTTGTATCTTA
This sequence comes from Phrynosoma blainvillii, assembly GCA_026167975.1. Classification (NCBI taxonomy): domain Eukaryota; kingdom Metazoa; phylum Chordata; class Lepidosauria; order Squamata; family Phrynosomatidae; genus Phrynosoma; species Phrynosoma blainvillii. The sequence goes on from JANUYF010000003.1 coordinate 274,261,871, forward strand.
TATGACAATATGGCATCTTTGCATCTGTATCCATGTGGAAATCCCCATGGACCATGTATACAGAGGAAGTAAAAGTTTTGACCCACTCAATCCATGCTTACTCATGCTGATTGGTTTTCATTTGAACTTTTGTTGTGATGTTGCAGTTGGTTTTTATTTTGTTTCCGTGAGCTGGTATTTGTACCAAATACCTGGATTACATGATACAGAGACACATACACACAAAGATAAATATATTAAAAAGTGTTGACTCAAAAAATGTGTCCACATGTTTATGTGAATCCCTACTGAGGAACAGTATTGTAATCATGAATTTCTGAATATGTATACCACAATGACATTACCCCTCCATCTCTGGGCTCCCGGGCTCACCTGCAGAGGACTGTTTTACTATCTGCAGTCCTTGAAACATTATAATGATAAGAAATTTTTATATCTAATATTTTGTATATTTTTTATTATTGTTATTGATTTTATTACTGTTATTGATTCTGTGTAATATGTTGGGGGACAGGTGGGTGGGTAAGTTCTGGGGGTGGGGGTGGGAATTGTTGTAATCTGTTTTGCCATTTGTCTTGGGGGGTGGGGGAGGGTAGGAGGGATGGGATCTGTATTGATTTTATTTGTTTGATGTTTTGAATTTTGTATACATATTCTGGTTGTTCACCGCCTAGATTGGCTTGCCAGAGGGGCGGTATAGAAATAAACCGTATTATTATTATTATTATTATTATTATTATTATTATTATTACATCTTCAAACGATTTTCAGGTAGTATCAGCATTGACTTCAAGATCTAATTTGAAAATCCATTTGGTCTCACACTATATGTATTTCTATGAATTATAAGTTTACTTGTGTACTTATGGGCACTGGTTTGGGATGTCTTACTCCATTATTCCCTTTCAAAGTTGTTTCATAGTTGTAAAAATGGGGGGGGGGGTGTCACAGAAATAGGACATATGTATAATGTAAGTAAAAGTTTCTCTGTTCATAGTTACTTTGGCACATCCTTTTCAGAGAAAAAGATGCCACTGTGACTTAAAATCCACATACCATATACAATTATTTTTAACATTGTTTTCTCAAAAGGAGTAAAACACGTTTTGCATTGATTATTTGAACAGAATTATTGATTGTGTCTTTTTGACAACCTATGGAATTTATTTATTTAATAATAATAATAATAATAATAATAAGTTTTATTTATAGCCCGCCCTCTGCGTGGCAATCGGGGCGGGTCACAACATTTAAAACAGAGCAAGTTAAAACGTTCCCTCCTCCCATAATCTGCCCTCCCAACCCCTTAAAACAAGATTAAACAAATAAAACAAAAAAATTAAAACAGAAGAATGGAGTTAAAATTATAAACCAACAACGAGGAATCAGTTAAGCTGATGAAATGGAGTCTCAACTCCCTACAAACAGATGTTATCCTGGGAAGGCCTGTTTATTTATGTCTTGGCATCCAGTTAATATACAGAGACATCCTATTAATTTCAAAGGAGGTACCTCCATGTTTAACCTATCTAGTACTGAAACCCCAGTCACTGCATCTTTTTTAGTCTAGGGCTTAATCCTCTGGTACAGAAGATAATTGCATGGTTTACATCAGTACACAAATAACACTTTGGAAGTTTTATAGCAAAATAATTTTGTTATAGTTATTTTGTGATAGCAGTGGTGATGAACTGTTAACTACCCAAGCTGAGCCAGTATCAGAGGAGGCTGATTCAGATGGTAATATATCTGACTGTGATTGGAAGGATCTTTGGCAAAGATAATAAAAGGAGTAAGAGAGGGTGAGGGGAAAAGAGAATATAGCGGCACTTTTAAACCTAACTGTTTTTATTTTGGCATGAGCTTTCTTTCTTTTTTTAAATTTTATTTATATTAATCAACTTTCCATACATTTTTATATACTTTTACATCTTAGCCTTTTTTTTTTTAAACAAAACCCCCTAAATATCCCCTCTGTGCACCCCACCCCCGGAGCCATTTCCATCTTTATACTCCATCCAAAATCTTAACTCCTCCCGTGGAGGCAGTTTCCCATCTTCCATTCTTAATACATTTTCAATAAATGTTTCCATATTTCATCAAAATCATTTCTTTTCAATAATCCTTTTTTCACTTTCAATCTACATGTTAATTTATCATTAATTGCTATCTTCCAAACTTCCTTATACCAATCCTCCAATTTCACACTTATTTTTGTTTTCCAACTTCTTGCTATAATTAATCTCGCAGCAGTAAACAAATTTGTTACAAGGTTTTTTTCCTCCTTCCATTCTACTTCATTATATATTGATAACAATGCTATATTCTATCTATCTTTATATTCATAACCTTTTTTATCTCTAATATTACTATTTCCCAGAATTTTTGTACATATTTACATTGCCACCACATATGTAGATATGACCCTACTTCCTGACAACCTCTCCAACAATATTTTGAATTTTCTTTATTTATATTTATGTAATCTCAGTGGTGTCAAATACCACTTCCAAATCAATTTATAATAATTTTCCTTAATTCGCACCAATAAATTTTTCAAATGTCTTTGTTCCCAAATCTTATTCCATTCATTGTCAGAGATTTTGCATTTCAATTCATCTTCCCATATTTCTTTTAAAATAATTTGATCTAGTTTTTCCCTTTTATTGTCCATTAATATTTTATAAATTTTGCTAGTTATGCCTTTCATATTTTCATTTTCCTCCATTCCTTTTCCTTTCTGAACTATTTGTTCAAATTGTGTATATTTCCCTTTTTCTATATTTTTTTCTTCCAATTCTTAAACCATTGTTCTATTTGCATAAAATGTAACCAAGACATGTTTATCCCCCTAAATTTTTCTTTTATATTTTCTTTTCCTATCTTTAATTCTATCCAATTTTCTATTTTATCTATTTTCATTTCCTTTAATTCTTTATCTAATAAATCTTTTAAATTTGGGGGGAAAGATTTTTCCATTATTATTGGTGTTATTATTGAATTTTCATTCATTAATCCTTTTTTATATTTATTCCAAATTTCTAATATATTTTCCATAAATGGATTTCCAATTTCTTTAATTTCTTTCCTACTAATTTCTTAAAAAAATTTTTTCTCTATTTTCATATCTATCTCTTTTTTCCCCATTTCTAACCAATCTAAATCTGGTACGTCCAGCATTCCTTCTATTACATATCTTAAGTGGTTAGCTTCATAATATCCTTTTATATTAGGGAGGCCTAGCCCTCCTTTTCTCTGAGACTCATACCAAAATTGTTTATTTAATCTACATCTTTCCCCTCCATTACAATATACGTTTAATAACTGTTGCCATTTACTTAATTCTACTTCTGATATTTTTAGTGGTATCATTCTAAATAGGAAATTTAATTTTGGTAGAATTTTCATTTTAACTAACGCTATTCTTCCAAACCATGGTAATCGAATTTTCTTATATTCTACTATTTTTTTTTCAACTTCCCTCCGTAATACTAAGAAATTTTTCTCTTCCATTTCTTTTAAATCTTTGTTATATTAATTCCTAAATATTTTATATTACTTTTTATTCTTATCCCTAATTCTTTTTGCTTCATAAGCTCTGATTCTTCCTTTTTTGTATAATTAAATAGCATCATTTCTGTTTTATTCCAATTAATCTGAAGTCCTGTTATCTCACCAAATAAATTCAAATGTTCCTTAATTTCTCCTATTTTATCCTTTAAGTCTTTAATAGTTAATAATGTATCATCAGCAAATAAACTAATTTTATGGGTTTTTTTTTCCAATCCTATTCCTTCCAAACTACTATCCTTCCTTATAACATTTGCTAACATTTCTATAACCATTGCAAATAATATTGGTGACAACGGGCATCCTTGCCTTGTACCTCTCATTACTTTTATTTCCTTTGTAATTCCATCATTAACTTTTACTTTTATTGAGTTATCACAATATAGTTGATCTATTAGTCCCCTCATTTTTTCTCCCATTCCAAACTTTTTCATAATTATTTTTAATGTTGGCCATTCCACACAGTCGAAAGCTTTAAATATATCTAATGCTAAAATTCCTGCTTTTAATTTTTCTCTCCCGATTACATGTATTTTACTCAAAACTCTTCCTACTAAATTAGACATTTGTCTTCCCTTCACAAAACCACATTGATCTTTTCCTATATATTTATACACACATTTATTCATTCTATTTGCTATTATTGCTGTTAATATCTTTGCATCCTGATTTATTAATGATATAGGTCTATATGACCCTGGATCAGTTGGATCTTTATCTACTTTTGGTATTAATATTACTAATGATTGAGACCATGATAAAGGTATTTTCTCTCCTTGTAATATTCCATTATATAATTCTAACAACTTTGGAATTAATATTTTTTCAAACACTTTATAATATTCAGGTCCCAAACCGTCCATTCCTGGACTTTTGCCATTTTTTAATTTTATAATTACTTCCATTATCTCTTCCTTTTCAATGGGTTTTTCCAATAATTCTTTATCTTCCTCCATTATTGTTTGTCCCCAATTTTCTTCTACATAATTTTCTATTTTATCTATTGGATTTTTTCCTGCTTGATATAATTCTTTATAAAATTCTTCAAAATTTTTTATTTTTTCTTTCATCATTCTACACATCATCCCAGATCTATCCTTCACTATATTTATCATACTTTCCATTTTCTTTTTCTGTGTGGCTCTGGCCAACATTTTTGAATTTTTATTACTATATTCGAAGTATTCCCTTCTTAAATAAATCAAATTTTCCTGTACTTCATCTATCTCTATCTTTAGCAGTTCCTCCCTTTTTGCCCTCAATTCTACGTAAATCTGTTTATTTCTATTAGCTATATATTTATACTCTAATTGTTCTATATCTGTTTCTAAATTTTTTCCCTTTCTTCCTGTCTTTTTCGAAGGTTATATGCTTCTTTCATACATATTCCTCTTGTTACTGCCTTCATCGTGTCCCATAACAATCCTTTTGTCACTTCCTTATTGTTTATATCCCATGTTTCTTGCCATTCCTTTACAATTTTGTTTACTATATCTTTATAATTCAATATCTTAGTATTTAACCTCCACCTCTTTATTTGTTCATAATCTTTCTTAATAATAAATTCTGCACTCACCAAGGCATGGTCACTTACTTTTATACTTGATATTTCACTATCTAAAACTTTAGTTATCATATTTTTTGAAACAAAAATGTAATCTATTCTAGTATATGTTTTATGTACAGCAGAATAATATGTATATTTCTTTTCATCCCCTTTTACTAGTCTCCAGACATCTTTAAATTCCCTTTTATTCATTATTTTATTTAAGTTTGTTATATTTCTATTTTTATCCTTTACTGAGGGGTTAGATTTATCTTTAATCTTATCCATTTGCATGTTAAAATCTCCTGCTGTAATTACGTATTGCTTCTGTATTCTTTCCACTTTCTTTAACACTCTTTCATAAAACTCTTCTTGTTTTTCATTTGGTGCATATACATTCACAAGTGTATAATTATCTTCCCCTAATTCTCCCTGTATTATTATATATCTTCCTTCATCATATTTTATTACTTTATTTATTACAAAATTACATTTTTTTGCAATTATTATTGCTACCCCTTTTGATTTGAATTTCCAAATGCTTTCTCATAGTTCTTTGTCCAATTCAGTTTCAGTTCATTTTCCCCCTCTTTCCGTTGGTGTGTTTCTTGAATAAAAATAATATCTGCCGAATCTCTTCGTAATAAAGCTTCAATCCTTCTTCTTTTAATCACTGATCCAAGACCTTTGGTATTTAAAGTTGAAATTTTCAGTTTATCTACCATAATACCATTTATTTATTTCTCTAATGGCTCCATTTTGTGTAAACCCTATCCCTTCCCTCCTCCCTCTATTTCCCCTCCCTTCCCTCCCCAAGTCCCATTTACCTCTCCACTTCTTCTTGATAGAGCGCATTGCTCTAGCCCCGGTCGCCGAAGCTACCCCTGTGGAGAGGGGTGACGAAGACATCCCAAGGCCCAAAGAAACCGCCCACCCCCCGAGTGCTCATAAAAACAATAAATTTAACTTTGTGCTTAATTGCAGTAATTTCTCTTTTCGTCTGTGGGAGTCCGCTTCCTCCACATGCTCAGAAATAATTCTTCTCCTCCCAGTACTCCAACCTGGATGACAGCTCCATTTCCTTTAGATTTTTTAGACTTTCCAGTTGTTCCTTCTTCTTCTTTATATATCCCAAGATCTTTCAACAATTGTATTCCTTGTTCCACTGAATCAATCCTATATCTCTTTCCTGCTTTTTGAAATTTCAGGAATATAGGATGTCCCCAAGTGTAGTAAATTCCCGCTCCCCTCAACACCGTAGTACATGGTTTCATCGTTCTTCTCCACATTTTCGTTTGAAGACAATAGTCGTTACAGATTTCTACATCGACATCTTGAAATTTTATTTTTTCCGGATTCTTCCTCACCATATTCATCAGTCCTTCCTTTTTATTGTAGTTAATTACTCTTACTATTACATCTCGTGGTATCATCTTATTCGTCACTGGTCCAATGCGGTGAATTCTTTCAAAGTCTGATTCAGTCCAATTTAAGGATGGGGAGATTTCTTGTAACCATTTCAAAATTTTTGATTGCAAATCATATTTTCTATCTCTTTTCTCCAACTCTGGTATATTCTTAATAACAAAATTGGTTCTTCTTTGATAATCCTGCAGATATATAAGTTTTTTGTCCATTTCAGACAATTTGGCTCTATTGGTTTCAATTTCTCTTTGTTGTCTCCCTTGTATAATCTTGCTTTCCTTATTATCTGATTTTAATGTTTGCACATCCTCTTGTATTTGTTTTATATTTCTTTGTATTTCCATAAACTTTTCATCTGAACTTTTCCTTTCAAGTTGCATTTGTAGTTGAAATTGCTTTGTCATAGCCTCTCTTTCATTTCGTATTGTTGTTAAAAAGGTTTGCTTGTCTGCTTCTCTTGCTTGTAATATTTCATTTTTCTGTCTTTCCAGAAAATCATTCATCTCTTTACGTCTCGTCTCATTCTCCTGCTTCATAATTTCTGTAATCATACTCCTCATTTGTTCACAATCCGTCATTCCTGCTTTTGCTCCTGTTCCTGCATCTGTACTTTCTTGATATTGCTTTTTATCTTTCCCCTTTCCTTCTCCCTGCTTCTCTGGGAGTGAACTTGTAGAAGCAGCCATTTTTTTAGGGGGGCTTCTTAACATTTCTTTTTGTTCGGTTTGTTCCAATCTAACAAGTCTTCCGAAGGCTCTATCTGAAGGTTTATCTTTCTCAGTTTGTCTTAAACCTCTCTTCCAAAGCTTTCCCCCTAATATTTTTGGCCTTTTTGACATATACACTTATTTAATATTCACTCCGTTTTATTCACCTCCCAGTTCCTCCCTTTTAAGCAATCAACAGTGGATAGTACTTTTATCGTCTTTTATCTCCTCTCGTTCAAGCTTCTAGCCACTTATGATTTGTGGGTTAATTCCATTCACTTTAAGGCAGTTACAAAGCTTAATTCCTTATCTCAAAGTCCAATTCTAACAGCCTCTAACTGCCTCGTTAGTCTTTTTTTTTTTTTTTAATGGCGGACAAGCTCCCTCCATGATTCTCCGTCCCACACAAAACGAAAGTAAGCTATTTTAAGTCTGCTCTTGAGATAATAATAATTTTTTTTTTTACCTTTTATGTTCCTTGTATCTTCTTGTTATAAATTCATCTCAAAGAGTCAAAATTTCTCTCTTTGGGAGGTTTTTTTTTTACTGCAATTGTCTATTTCCAAGCACTCCGAAAGCCCAGGCAGTCCTTACCCGGCCATTGCTCAGGCCCCGCCCCTATTTTGGCATGAGCTTTCACGGTTACAATGCAGATGTGCACAACTTGGCAGTAGGTAAAGGCCAAAATTAAAATAGGCTAAACTTCTTTGGGCCACAGATAGGTTTTAATTAATGCTAATTAATTGATAATATTAATCAATATTAATAATATTGATTCCTTTCTTCTCTTCCTCTGGCTGACCCTCTCAAGAGAAAGTCAAGTGGCAGAAGAGCCTTGCCTGTTCCCCCCTCCACCTAGACATCTTCTCGGAAGAACCCAAGCAACAGATGAGATTTGAGGAGTGAGCATTTGTTCTTTTTCATCGTCCACTGCCTGGCCTTCTCAGGAAAAAGCTGGGCGGAGGAGGAACTTTGAAGGGCAAGCATTTGCCCATCCTCCTCCTCCACCACCTGGCCTTCTCCTTGGGATAAAGATGAGCAGTGGAGGAGCCTTGCAGGGCATTTGCCTGTCATTATCCTCTTCCACCACCATCCAGCTCAAAACGTTGAGGGGCAAGCATTTATCTGTCCTCCTACTCTGCCACCTAGCCTTTTCTTTGGGAGAAAGCCAAGTTGCAAAGAACTCTTGGGCAGCAAGCATTTTCTGTCCTCCTCCTTGAGAGAGAGAGAGAAAGAGACAAAGGGAGAGAGAAACCTGTGGAAGAACCTAGCAGGGAGAGTGTTTGCCCATCCTACTCTTCCTCTGTATGGTCCTTTCATCAGGAGGAAGATGAACATTGGAGGGTCTTTGAAGTCATTTCACATCCTCACAGGCCACCTGAAATCCTTTAGTGGGCCGCATGCAGCCCCTGGGCCGTATGTTGTACAGGCCTGTTATGAAGCCACTTCTTCAGATTCAGTGCAGAGTGATATTCAGGCCTCAAGATATAAAGCACATTTACCCAGCTGTGGGAGTGGGATGGAATGTAATAGGATCCATAAAGATGCAAATCCTAACCCTTATCCTAAATTTTCAGTGGTAAGGATATCAGGTGGCAGAGGCTAAGGAGGAACAAAGTAGAAGAGTTACTGATTTAGGTGAACAAGGTCAGGAAACACAGGGGCTTTGCAGAAGGTGCAAAGCGCCATCTTCAAGCCCAGGAAGGGGAGGGGCAGCCAGATGCCAGGCGCCCCAACCACTTTTTGAGGACGTCATCAGAGCGCCCGCCATTGCACGTGGTGGGCGCTCTGATGACGTCCTTCCATCACAGCGTCCAGAAACGCTGCAACAGAAGAGGCGCAGAAGAGGCGTGCGTTGCTTCTTCCGGCACCCTTTCTCTGGCTTGAGGAAGGAGTGATATTTTAGTGCTCCTTCCAGGGCTGCTCAAAGAGTGGATTGGGGCTGAGGTGTGGGGCTGCTTCGGGTCAAGAGAAATCCAAAGGTGGGTTAGAGTAGATCCATAATGAAAGAAACAGGAGATATCAGATTGAAAAACTGAAAGAGCAGAGCTGAAATGGGAGAGAGGACAGCCAGAGATGAAATGTTGCAATCTATTAATGTAAAACAAGCAGAAAGAGAGAGAGAGAGAGAGAGAGAATTGGATACCCATCTATATTTCAGAAACAAATGTTTTCTGATACCCTATAATGTTTCAAAAGAAAACAAAGGATCCATCATTTCATTTTCATATTTCCTCATCCTGCACAATAATTTTTACTCAGCCATACGTAGCATGTTCTCTTTAATGTTTCTTTGCAAATCCATCCCTGCAAGCCATTAATCATTTTTGCTGTTCTTTTGTAAGCTCACTCTAGTTTGTCAACATATTTCTGGTAGCATGAATACTTGAAAGAAAAGGGTTATTTCACTGCCATTTTTAACTCTATCTTAAGCACTGTGTTTCAGAAGTATTTGTGACATTTTAATCAATCACATTACTGATTTCTGTCCCTGGGGAAAAAATTCTAATGAAATATTTCCAATCCTTAGCACTTCAACTACATAGAAAAACAACAATTTTACTGCTTTAATATAAGGGAGATCAGTATAAGAATCACTGTTTTCAGCAGATACAAAGAAACAGGGATTCATACTATTGCTTAACAAAGTAAAATACCTATTAAGTTGAGGTTATGAGAAGCCTCCTATGCTTTTAACATATCATATACCGGAAAAATTATTCAGGTCTGCCTTTTTGCAGTGGACATAGAATCCAGATTATGTGTCATTGTTTAAATAGGAAAAGTTGATGCAGAACAAATTTATTTTACTATGGACATCAGTTTTAATAAAAGAGCTTGAAGAAGATCCTTCCTCTAAGCAGGTTCAAATTGCCATTATTTCATAATAATCCCATAATTTTCTCTTGAAGAAAAGTGTTTCCTTTTGCCAGTCAGGGATTCTGTGAAAGAACCGTAAACACATCTTCTGGATCAGATTAAACCTGGTTAACATATATACTCAACTATAAGTCGATCTCCTGTATAAATCGAGGTTAGGTTTTGGGGCCAAAATTGTGGATTTGATATGACCCATATATAAGTTGACGGTAAAACTTAGGAACATGTTAACAAAGAATATAAAGGATGAAACAAAGGAAAACAATGCCAAAGAATTTACAAAATTCCAGCAGTCATAACTATTTGTGCTCACCCTATAGGCTGACAGAGGAGAGACTAGAGGGAGGTCAGTGCTTCCAGCCAGATTACGCTCTTATCTTTCATCCGGGAATGGTTCCTTTTTAAATAAGAGTTAAAGTACAGTACTTACATTGACCCATGGATAAGTCAACAGATTTTTTGGGTCAATTTTTTGACTAAAATTTCTAGACTTATACATGAGTATATATGGTGAGTTTATTCAGTCATTCTTAACTGAAGGTAACTGATGAGCACTTTGTGTCCTTTCCTAGAATGCTCAGGGCAAAGTAACTCTCAACTGTCCTTCCTCCAGCTGGACCTTTTTATTAGTGGAGTCCTTCAATAACTGACTAGGTCTAAGTCAGAGGTGGACAACTATGGAAGGCTAAGTTAATATATTAGTCCCCTAGCAGAGCTTGGAGGGCCAAGCAAACTAAAAACTTTTTGTCCCCCAAAACCTCTAGACTGCATGGGATATTTTTGTCATGGTTTAAGGAACATAAGGACATTTTAGGTCTAGGAGAGACCTTTTTTTTTTTAACAACAGGAAATAGGCAGTTTTGCCCCCCCCCTTTTTTTTTTAAATGCCTCCCCTTGGCCCAAATTGGCCCAGAAAGGGTCAAAAATAACTCTTGCATTTTTAAATAAAAAGATTGTTTGATCCATGGGGGCCCTGGACATGACAAAATGATCTCAGGCCACACTTTGCTCACCTCCGATCTTAATTAATATGTTGGATGTGCTGAAAATAACAAACACTCACAAACTTCATTACAACTCTTTCAATCTGCTACTACCTTACTCAGGGGCTCACCAGACAGGCCAAGTGTGTGCTTTCCTGGCCTGGGGCTCAATCTGTATTGATCCCCAGGCTGGTGCCAGAATGGGAGGAGGTTTATATGCCTGCCATGCCCAGGCCATAGATCTGGTTCCTCTGTAGGCTGTTAGTAGCAAGTAGCAAGTACATTTCTATACTGCTTATCAGTGCACTTAAACACTCCCTAAGAGGTTTATAATGGGTAAGCTGATTGTCCCCAACAAGCTGGGTACTCATTTTAATGACCTCAGAAGGATGCAAGCCTGAGTCGAACCTGAGCCGCTAGCTGCTATTGAACTCACAACCTTGTGGTTTGTGTGTGAGTAGCTGCAGTAGAGGCATTAAACCACCGTGTCACCAAGACTCTGCTACCTATATCACTGATGCTACATTCAAGTAGGCCCCCTCCCCTGTCACTGTGTCTGATGTGGAGGTGGGATACCTGGCTGCAATCACAAGGCCATGCACCCTATTCCTGCATCATGTAGTGATGGGGAGGTCTACTCATGTGCAGCACTGACAGAGGTAAGGGGCACATGGGGCCATCAAATAGCCAGGGTTTGTGGGAGTATCCAAGAAACTCCACGGCAAACAATTGGTCAATTTGACCCATGTTAAGACTCTTTTGCCCCAGGATTAGGATGGATCCACCCAATCCAGATCTGGCAGGATTGGGCACTGGGGTTTTAGCCTGCATAATCCAAACAGGACAACATGAGGACAGGGGCAACTCAGGTCTTGACGATCATGCAGACAACCTCTAAGAGGTCCAGAAGCAGCTTCATTTTATATACCACTTCATACCACGCTATGCAGTGTCTAAGCGGTTTACAACTGTAAGCTCATTACCCCCCAATAACTGGGTACTCATTTTAGCGACCTTGGAAGGATGCAGGCCTGAGTCAAGCCTGAGCCCTGGCTAGTACTGAACTCACAACCTTGTGGTTTATGAGTGAGTGGTTGCAGTGCAGGCATTCAACCACTGCACCACCAGGAGATAATTGGCTATATTGCCTCAGTGAATAGCCACAAACTCACACACAGTAACATTGTGGACATTTCAGAGTCATACTGCTTGGCCTTCCCCACTTATTTTTTATTTCTAGATCTCTAAATTGGTCCAGATTTCTTGGAACTACTGTCAGGTCAATATAATTTGATTTGAAGAAGTTTAATTTTTTTCCAAATCGGCATGATTCACTCCAGTGAAGTTCTACCTGAATAGTCACTCAGTCCTATTTTCTATGTCTTTTTAATATTAAAAAATATTCTCTGAAAATAGATTCTGATTTATTTGTTATTTTTTAAAAATAATTTTGCCCATTTCTGGATAGTACTCCTGACTACTGATGGAAATTTTGATTCTGCTTTGGAACTACCACAACCTTCTGTGCCTTATCTTGTTATGTAGTTGTTAATGGGGCAAGATTCAAGTACAAAGCTTTTGTGTAGAAAAAAAGTTCCATTTTGATTTTTCAGTAATAATTATATGTTATACCAAATTTCACATTTCTATTTCATATAGACCTTAGAAATATTAGCACCTTTATCAGTAAATAGGTGAGAACCTAACAAAATGTATAGTGGTGTACAAACACATGCTGTAGTGGTTTGAGCATTGGACTATGACTCTGGAGACCAGGGCTCAATTCCCAGCCATAGAAACCCACTGCATGACCTTGGGCAAGTCATACTCTATCAGCCTCATAGGATGGCAATGACAATGGCAAACCTTTTGCAAACAAATCTTTTCAAGAAAACCTTGATAAGGTTTCATAGATTCCTCAGAGAGTTGCCATATAGTAACCAGAAGTCAGAAAGAACTTAAAGGTACACAACAACAACAACAACAACAACAACAACGGTGCTTTGAATCTTTTAAACTGATTCTTTTTCTTTCTTTCAGTGCTCAATGAATGTCATTCTTCTCCATTTACACTGATAACACTCACCTAATTTTTTCTCCAGAAAATACTCATGTTATAGTTCACAAATGTGCATGCAGTGTAATACATTTCAATAGTTGCTTTACTTGGATGATGCACTCTAAATTGTCACTGTTTTTGTTTTGTTTTTTTTTAAATTAGGAAAACATGAAACTATGATATACCTAGGTATCATGTAAATGTAGCTGATGTGGCCAATAGAGAACCAGGGCTACAATCCTTTTCTGCACTCTGTCAGAATAATGGATCAAATAGTAGAAATGGAGAACAATCTAAGCTTTTCTATTTAGAAGTACTTTCTGTTCAGATGAATGGGAGTTACTCTTTGACACATATATTTAGGATTGGATCGTTTGAGTTGGTTTCCTATATTCCTTAGTGCAGGATCTCTTAAGTGTTATACCTGCCCTAGAAAATAGGCATTAAATGGGAATCCAAAATAGAGGGGGGAGGAGAGAGCACAATTTAAGATTCAGTTTATTATCTCCAAAATAATACACACTCTTGCTATGGGACAATACCGGTTACTATTCACAATGTCAAAATCAGAAAAGCCTCAGGTATTCTTTCTGCCGTTCTTGAAACCAGTTTATCAAGCTTCAGTAATCCTCCCCCCTCAAAAACAAACAAACAAACAAAACAAAAAAAAGCAGAACACTGCACTGAGCACTCTGTTTATTGCTTCCAAAATTGCTTTTAAGCGGTTAGTAACATCTTTATTTATAATGCCAATAAATAACACTAGCAATGGAGTAGAAAAGGTCTCATGCTAAACAATGACATATTGTGCCTGATAAGAGGGCAAAAATATCAAACAAAATTATACATAGTTGAAAACACTATTATTTGTCTATGTAATTACTTTGCTAGTGGCAGTCATATACATGAGACAATCATAGTTTTGCTGCACAGTTCAATGACAATCGATCCTCAGAATTTTATGGCAAAACCTTGGTCTTTCTGACATTGCATAAACAAGCTGCTGGTTGTGTTATCACAGAAAGGGAGAGATAAAGCAGTCAGTGAGATGGAGAATGTTTGCTAAGAAAGGATTGAAACTGATTGTTTTAAAGTGTTTAAAGTGCTATCAACAAGTAACAGCAGCTTTCAGCTTTTAATCTAAATGTGCATTTATCTTTTTACCTTTAAAGAGATGCTGTTCAAAGAGTAAGGATCTGTGTTAAAATTAAGTCCTCTTATGTTACTGTGGAGGTTTTGTTTTTGTTTTTAAAAAGCCCCAAAAACCTATTTTTTAAAAAATGTATTTTATGAATTCTCAGTACTTAGCATTAGCATATTGCACAATTGAGAGGTAAAAAAAATAGTTGAATTGCAGATATTAGAAAGAAAAGTGCACAAAGAAATAAAATTATATGGCATCTACAACAAAACCAGATACTAAACTAGGATTTTAACAGAATTCTGAAATGCATTAATAGCTATAGGAAGTGTTTATACTTAATGCCACCTTTTCCAAATAGAGGCACAAAGTTCTTTAAAAAAAAAATCCTTCCAAATCTCCCTCATGATAAATGGAGAAGATAAAATACCAAGTGTTTCCAGTGGTAACTCCCCCCCCCCCAATACATGGAATTTAAATGCAAACATTTATTTTTTCAGTGTCCTTTAGTCTTTCCTGTTGTTCCCTCTCCTTCCTCATATCTTTTAACAGGGTAATATAATTCTGGTCAGACATTTGATCTTTTTGCTTAAATTCTGTTATCCAATTTCCTGTATTCCACACATTCTGATGTGTTAGTGGGACTCAGATTATATTCCCTTCAAATATATTCACATTATTTTGGATACTGAAGTTTGTGTTTTCTGGAGTTAACTATTCTAATGCCTACAGGAAAAACTAGCAAAACTATATCAAGAAAGATTAATGAAACTAGAATATTGAGTCAGTGGCTGAATTCATATGTAATGCTAAACTATTTCTCTCCCCCCCCCTTTTAACCTCTGTTCCCCATTACACACAGAATCCAGTGTGTCTAGATTCTAACTTCTAGTTAATCTTAAATAGGTTCTTTTGAAATGAGTCAGTTTTATAAATCAAGGTTTAAACCTTACATGTTTCTTAAACCTTAATAAGTATCCAAGGTTCATTAAAAGGGAATAGTGCAGTGGGAATGGGTAATCTCTCCTCATTGCCACAACCAACCATAAACCTGAAAATTAGTTTTAGAAGGTTGGAAAACACTCTGGAGCTGTTTTGGGTATGATATGGAGGACTGAAGGGGGAAAACAAATGAGAGAAAAGTTTCTCTGCAACCACAAGCACAACATTAGATTTCAATTTATAGTTAAGGTTAGCCACAATTAACCTAATGCTAAACTGCAGTTAAAACATTTTGACATTTTTTCAGTAATCTTTACCTTATTAATAAGTTTTTCTATAGCAATAATCAGAGCTGATATGTGACTAAAATGTTGGATAAAAATTCTCAGAAAGGTCATAAGTAGCCCCTTTGATTCAAAAGTTCAGTATGGAGTGTCCTTCTCCCATTTAAATTCCCTCCCGACTATATAGAATTTGCACCATTCCTTAATACTGAGTAACACAACCCTAAAATACTCTCCTTTATGTTGCTTCTTCCCCTATACTGTAGCAGTAGATTTTGTATCATAAGCCTTCCACAGGCCAGTCTCTATAACAGCATCCCATTAGAAATTTCAAACATTCAGCTGGCTATGAAATTTTAAACAATTTCTAGCCTTTTTAAAATAATAATAATAATAATAATAATAATAATAATATGATTTATTTGTATACCGCCCCTCTGGCAAGCCAATCTAGGCGGTGAACAACAACGATACATTACAACAAATTAAACAATATCATTCAAAGATAACATCAATCAAAACCCATCCCTCCTTCCAACACCCACCCACCCCACCCTTCAAACAAATCAACAAATTAAAAGACAATTGTTAAAATTATACAATATCAAGACCCTATACAATTTAAATACAGAATACATATGAAATAAAAATTACGTAGTTGCTGGGGAAGATGTTGCTGGGGAAGGGTTTTAACTCTTCCCAGTTTCTCCAGTCACAAACTAATCACCGGCGAATTAATAGGGAAGGTGTTACCCCTAACATCCGCGGAGGGCGGGGCAGCGCTCAGCTGTGTGGAGAGGGAAACAGTCCTCCGCAGCCTCTGGAGCGCACCTTCACCGTGTGAAGCCAGGGAAGGTGGTGTCAGGCGGTGTTTTAAACTGCCGGTGCTCCTCCTGGCAGGCGCGGGGGGGGGTGGGGCGGCGCAGGCCGCTCAGCTGTGTTCCTGGCTGTGGGAGAGGGAAACAGTCCTCCGCAGCCTCCGGAGCGCGCCTTCACCATGTGGAGCCAAGAATAGGACTTTTGTAAAGAATAGGACTTTTGTAAAGCCAGATCTAGGTATTCTGAATTACAACAGGGATAGCTAGAAAGATAGGGTGTATATACATTTTTTTAAAAAAATATATCAGCTTGACTGCAGGGGAGTTGGAGGAGGTGTGTGTCGGATACTGATGTAGTCTCTGCTAATCCAGTAGTCCTGGGGCTTCAACCTTGAGAGCCTTGGGTCCACTACAGCACTGTTCATCCCCAAATAAGGGCCTTTGCAGACTGCCAGAAATAGTGCAAATTGAATCCACTTTAACTGCCCTGACTCAGTGCTAGGGAATCATGGGAACTGTAGTTTATTGTGGCACCAGAGCTCTCTGACAGAGAAGGCTCAATGTCTCAGAAAAAAATACAGTTCCCATGATTCCATAGCACTGAGCCAGGGCAGTTAAAGTGGACTCAATTTGCACTATTTCTAGCAGTCTACAAAGGCCCTAGCACTCCAACATGATTTTTTGTTTTGTTTTGTTTTCCTGGGAAATTGCTGTTGACCCCCCCAAATCATTTCTGTGTAATTTGTATGATATGTAAGACCTTTTGGTTTTAAACTATTAATCATTCCTTAAAGCAAATATCAATCTAAGTTTGGGGGGGGGGGTTTGCAGACTGTCAAAAATAGTGTGAATTCAGTCCACTTTTAGGGTTAGGGTTAGTGCTAGGGAATCATGGGAATTGTTATTTTTCTGAGACATTGAACCTTCTTTGTCAGAGAACCCTAGTGCCACAATAAAATACAGTCCCCATGATTCCCTAACCCTAACCCTAACCCTAAAAGTGGACTGAATTCACACTATTTCTGACAGTCTGCAACCCCCCTTAGTTTTAAAGCAGTTTGGTTATTAAAGGTTTTTATATAGTTTTTATATTGAAAATATATTGAATTAGAAACCTGGAATTGTTTAGGAAGCCTAGAGAACTTAAAAATAAATAACTAAGATTTAAAGGAAACCTGCTAGACAGTCTGTGCTTTCTTCAAAGGAAAAATCACAAGTTTCTATTTTCTTTTTCCAGACTTAGGGGAAATAATGTGATGATATGTTTGCTCATTTGTACACAATATGGAGGGCATCTCCCAACCTGTTCTACTTCACAAGGACAATGTAAAGCTGTGCCTCTTTCACAGCCCCTTCTGTGTCACTGTACATTTATCCTAAACTTAAAATGCTATTTGCTGCCACTTTACCAATTGTGCAGAGATTTTTTCCAGGATCCTGTACTCTGCTTTGATTTTTCTATACCCTGAATAAAAGAGTAACATGGTCTTATCCACCAGCCTAGCCATTTGATTGGTCATCTCTGATCAAGATTTATAATTAAAATTCAAAACAGGAGTTGGAAAATGGATCCTTGGATAAGTCCTCTCCTTGTTTCTTCTAGTGTAAAACTCTTCATTCCTTATTTCTTCCTGTTTCTTCCTTTTAAAACTGTGAAGAACCCATGTAAGGTGAAGGCAGAAACAGAAAAGTTACCCTTAAAGATTCCCAGCTACGCTGCTTCAGAGAGTTACTGAATGATGTGCCTTGCAACTTTTTCCACTTATTAAAACAGAAAAGCATGTAAGCAAAATCATTTAACTACAGAAGCTAACATAAAGATCACTGGCTGCACTATCAGCAAGAATAAATTAGTTAAAAACAAGATATAGACATAAGCAAACTGTCAAACTGAAACCAGACTTGTGATCAGAGGAAACCACAAGAGAATTCCACTAGCACATTGGGAGGGGGGTGACCACAGGAGTTAAAGTTGACATCCCTCAGAGGTTATTCTGCGGTCATAGAGGGAACTCCACTCATGAATTCATTAAGCCTGATAATAATATTATTTTTCCTGTCTGTGGGAGGCATAAGTAAAGATTCAATGATCATGTCATATATGTGCAGGGTGGGGACAACATGTCAAGGAGACATGCAGGAGGTGGACTAATAATTGTGCAAGGATAAGCAAGACCAAGCAAGCTTATTGGTCCACCTGTATATGCTATGAGCCTAGCTAAACTTTAAAAGTGCCTGCAAACTGTTGATCTGTGTCTTGAAAACCATTGGGACCCACCTAGTTAGGTGTCTTTGTTTTTGTCTTTATTTCATCTTTTGTCTTTTCTCTAAAAATAAACTCTGAGCTTCACATCAAGAAATGGCTGTCTGTACTTCATTCTGTTCTTGTTTGTGACTGTGAGCTAAGACAGAGCTCCACACGCATAAAGAAGATATGTTACTGTAACACCACAAAAAGGAATTACAGGTTATGAGTTAATCTTGTAAT
The DNA here is from genome assembly GCA_026167975.1 of Phrynosoma blainvillii. Taxonomy (NCBI): domain Eukaryota; kingdom Metazoa; phylum Chordata; class Lepidosauria; order Squamata; family Phrynosomatidae; genus Phrynosoma; species Phrynosoma blainvillii. The sequence continues at coordinate 274,280,714 of JANUYF010000003.1, forward strand.
GCTTTGGATTACAATGTGTAGTCCAGGGGTAGGCAACCTTTCCCCTTTATGGGCTGAGGGACTTCAGCTCCCAGAAGCCTCAGCCATGTTGGCCAATAGTCCCATGTTGGCCAATAGCTCCTGGGATTCTGGGAGCTGAAGTCCCTCGGCCCTTAAAGGGGAAAGGTTGCCTACCCCTGGTGTAGTCTGATATGGATTTTTGTAAGCAAATGTTGTTCATCACTTTCTTGATTTTTTAAAAATTGCCTTTTGGAATATTATTGCTAGTCTGTGGTGTTAGCATATGTGATTTTTCATAAAATTTTGGACACATGTGGAGTTCCCTCTATGACCCCAGAATGACCTCTGAGGGATGTCAGCCATAATCCTCTAGATGACAGGTCATGTAGGCAGTAAGTGATCTGCCCAGGATAACTGGAAAATTCCTTATCAGACAGGTTTGGGAGTTGCCAAAGGGAAAAACCATTATACTGGAAAAGAGACATAATAGTGCTTATTTGTCTTGAGTCTCACACTTAATGGGGCAGTGATCAGATTTGACTGCACCTTTTTCTCTAGCCTCCCTTCCTTGATTGTCTCGAAACTAAATGCGTTATTTAGACTGGTCTCACACCTAGGTTTGACAAAGCTAAGACTATCAACACCTTTGTCCTGGCTTCAACCAAGCTGTTTAGTCAATAGCCAGAAGGCAGAAATTCCCTATTAAACCCTGAGATTTTTAAGCTCCACATGCTATCTTGAAAGTGCATGCTGACTCCACATCGGTCTGTGCTCTGATCATAGCTCCCTCAACCATCCTGCCCCCCCCCCCATTTCAGCGGCCATGCATCACCATCATAATCACCATCAACATCCACTGCAGATCCTGGAGAAGCCTTTGGAAGTGAATAACTCCCTTAGTCTGGCCCATCTCAAGCTATACCCATTTTCACTCCTTTATTCCTAAGTGTGCAGTGTGTGTGTGTGTGTTATATGTGTGTGTACAGTTTCCCCCTTTAATAAATATTTAGACTTTAATTGGAGAAGCTTGTCTCAGCATCATCCATTGTGGGTTTTCTTAGTCCTCTGGTATACATAATGGTACCTGGTCCTGTGGGGCTTTGTTAGGACCCCACTCTTGCATATTTGAGGTAATAAATTCCCTTAATTAGATCCTTCCTAATAGTGGTCAACAAAGTGATGAACTTCTCTTCTCCATGTTCTATAGCAGTGTTTGGCAAGAGGGTTGTAGTCTTTTTCATATGACACTTACTACAATTTTCAGGCCTCCCACTGAGAGATTATGGTTCCTCTCTTACTCTATCTTGTATGAGTGAGACCATCCCCCATGGTTATTACAGATACTCTCTTTTCACATTCTAGTAAGATCTCAATCTAGCCATGAACTAGTTATTATCAATAACTGGCAACATTTGAAATGATTACGTGTATAGGATTTATATTATATCATAATTTTGTTGTAAGATGTTTTCTTTAATTAATATCAATCAGATTAAAAATTAAAAATTCATTCAAGAATACTTTTAAAAAATGCTCACTGTAAAAGAAAGTTCTTCTCAGATTTTAATCCAAATATCTTTTTCACAGCACAAAACACTAGGGCCATTAAATAGAAATTAGTTGAGGGCTGGCTTAACTTTCCTACCAAAATATCTAGGTCATATGTGTTTATTTTGGAACCATAATATAAATTAATTACCCTTACACTGTGGTTTTTCCTATATTGTTATCTATCTATTCTGTCTATTGCCTAGACATATATGTTTCATTCTTTAATACTCTGTCCCTCATAAGAGTTTGTTGCACTGAAGAGCTATTGTCTAACTGAGCAAAGGTCCATTGATCAAGAAATTAATACATCATTGGTTGTTAAATGTTGTTCGTTTCACTTCAACAGTAATCACTAAATAAAGATCTTTTCTTAAGAAAATACTACAGTGTTTCATCTCTGTATCCAAATAACATTCTGAACAATTTCAATTATGATTATTTAGTATTATTTTTAAATTAAAAATGTAATTATGTACTGCTTGCACTGAAAGTAATTTGTCGTTGGTTGGTTCAGTAAAGTCAGCTTCGTTGCATGATGATCCTATCAATGAAACACCTCTGGTGACCTTATTAAGAATAAACTTGCTCAGGTTTTGCAAATATAGGGCTATGGCTCCCTTGACTGAGGTGGGGTGCAGATGGGCGGCTCTGGGCCACCCGGGGAAGTGGCAGATTGAGGCCATGGCTACCCCACACTGCAGCCCATATCCTCCCTTTTGCTGTCCCGAAAAGAGTGGCAAAATGGTGCTCCTTTTAGAGGCGGCAAAAGGGAGCCTTAAGAGCCGATGCACAGCTTCTTCGCTGCACTGGGAGGGTGTAACAGCGTGTGGCATTGGGACAGCATAAGCGTGGGGTTGGGGCAGCCGGTGTGCAGCTGCCCTGCCCCATCTCTGCCTCCAGGCCAGCCCTTTGGGCCGGTCTGCAGAGGCCCTGAGTTAATCAACACATGGTCTTGATCTTTTACTACTGCCTCTAAGCAAGAAAAAACATTATGGTCTTTTCCAGTGAGTCATCTTGTCTCGTAATATGTGCAAAGAATAATAAACTAGTCATTTTATTTTCAAGTAAGACTTTAGACATAATTTATAACCAGTACTAATTGTAGAATAGTTCCGTTCATCAGCAGGCTTAAACACTGGTGTTAGAAAGAGATTTTCTTTGAGGAGGAAAGCCATTGTCCTCTTTCAGGTACTAATTAAGACTTAGTATGGACACTGAAGGAACTGCTGCCGTCACCTGCAATACCTGTGGGATGTTTGTATTCTTACCTACAGATGTGGGGAACTACACATGCTCCAAGTGCAAGTTGGTAGCCCTCTTGGAGGACAAAGTACAGCAGCTGGAGGAGTGGGTAGCTACACTTCAACATATTAGGGAGCAAGAGGCTTTCCTTGACAGAACAGAACAAACGGTCTTGGACAGGGAACACACAGAGGAAGTCGCTGGGGAAGAAAAGGTCACATCACAAACAGAGGAGGTAGAAAGCTGGAGGAAGGTCACACGCAGAAGTAAGGAGACCAGGGATCGTTCTGGGAGCTTGCGGCTACAGAATCAATTTCAAGCTCTTACTCTTAGCAAGGAGGACGAGGAAGAGCAGCATGGACAGATTTCAGTGACAGAGCAGGGGACCCTGGGAGTTCCACCACAGGGAACAGTCGCTGATAAGCCTCGGAGGAGGCGTGTGGTCATGGTGGGGGACTCCTTGCTTAGGGGGACAGAAGCAGTGATTTGTGGGCCTGACAAGATGTCTCGGGAGGTGTGTTGTCTCCCTGGGGCAAAGATCTGAGATGTGACAGATAGGCTGACAAGACTGGTCAGGCCTACTGACCAATACCCCTTTCTTTTGGTCCATGTGGGAACAAATGACACAGCAAGGCACAGCCTTCAGATTATGAAAAGGGATTACGAGGCTCTAGGCAAGAAGCTGAAAGAAATGGAGGCACAGATTGTCATCTCGTCTCTTCTGCCAGTTCAAGGGCATGGTCCGGAAGAGAGAGGAAGATAGCAGATGTCAACAATTGACTTCACAGATGGTGTCATCAAGAACAATTTGGATTCTTGGATCATGGGCTGTGGTTCCATGAGGGCGGACTCCTGGCAAGGGATGGGTTGCATCTCACACCAGTTGGAAGAAATGTTTTTGCCAATGGTCTCAAGAATTTGATCAGGAGGGCTTTAAACTGAACTGTGTGGGGAAGGGAGACAACGTCCTGGAAGACAAAAGGACTGGAGAAAATAGTCAAAGTGTCATAGAGGAAACAAGGCAAACAGTACAGGGACCCAACAGTGGGAGGCAAAAAAAAACGTGCACAGGCAGCAAGTAAAGGGGACACATGGTCTTAGATGTCTCTACACTAATGCACAGAGCATGGGAAATAAGCAAGATGAACTTGAACTCCTAGCACAAGAAAGCAAATATGATATAATAGGCATCACTGAAACCTGGTGGGAGGAGTCTCATGACTGGAATGTAGAAATAAAGGGGTATAACATTTTCAAGAGAAACAGGACAAACAGGAGAGGAGGAGGAATAGCATTATATGTCAGGGATATTTACACCAGTGAAGAAATCCAGGACATCAATCCTGGAAGCCAAGTGGAGAGCTTCTGGATAAAAATTAAAGGGGAGGGAAACAACAGGGATGTTAGTGTGGGAGTCTACTACAGACCCCCAACTCAAGCAGAAGAATTGGATGATGCCTTTCTAGAACAGATGACCACACATTCAGAAAGGAGAAATATAGTAGTGATGGGTGACTTCAACTATCCAGATATTTGCTGGAAGTCAAATTCGGCAAAATCCTCAAGGTCTAGCAAATTCCTCACTTGCCTCGAAGACAATTTCATTGTTCAAAAGGTGGAAGAGGCAACGAGGGAGTCAGCTATTTTGGATCTGATCCTAACTAACAGGGAAGACCTAGTTAATGGGGTGCAAGTGGTTGGATCCTTAGGCGGGAGTGATCATGTCCTCCTGGAGTTTATTATACAGTGGAAAGGAGAAGCCAGGCATAGTCAGACACGCAAACTTAGAGAAATACTGGGGGTGATCCCATGGACAGGAATACTAAAGAGAAGGGAGTTCAAGACGGATGGGAGTTTCTCAAAAGGGAGATACTGAAGGCACAATTTCAAACAGTGCCAATGAGGAGGAAAAATGGGAGGTGTCTCAAGAAACCAGGATGCATGACTAAGGAACTTGCAACTGAACTATGTTTTAAACGGAACATGTATAAGAAATGGAAAAATGGGGAAATCACCAAAGAGGAATTCAAACAAATAGCTAGCACGTGTAGGGGTAAAGTCAGAAAAGCTAAAGCTCAGAATGAAATGAGGCTTGCTAGAGAGGTTAAGAACAATAAAAAGGGCATTTGGGGTATGTCAGCAGCAAAAGGAAAAAGAAGGAAATGGTAGGGCCACTGAGTGGAGAAGATGGCAAAAAGTTAACAGGGGACAGAGAAAAAGCAGAATTACTCAACACCTTCTTTGCTTCAGTCTTCTCAGAAAAGGCAAAGGGTGCTCAAGCTAAGTATAATGGAGCAGAGGACAGAATAGGAGAATTTCAGCACAGAATAAGTAAAGAGATAGTACAGAAACATCTGGTTAATCTAAATGAATATAAGTCTCCAGGACCAGATGAATTACATCCAAGGGTATTAAAAGAACTGGCAAATGTAATATCGGAACCATTGGCAATAATCTTTGAAAATTCCTGGAAAACAGGAGAGGTCCCAGAGGACTGGAGGTGGGCAAATGTTGTCCCCATCTTCAAAAAGGGGAAAAAAGAGGATCCCAACAATTATCGTCCAGTTAGTCTGACATCAATACCCGGAAAGATATTCTGGAGCAGATCATTAAACAGAGAGTCTGTGAACATCTGGAAGGTAATTTCATAATCACAAAAAGTCAACATGGGTTTCAGAGAAACAGGTCATGCCAGACAAATCTGATCTCTTTTTTTGATAAAACTAACAGCTTGGTAGATGAAGGGAATGCTGTGGATATAGTATATCTTGATTTCAACAAGGCCTTTGACAAGGTTCCCCATGACATTCTTGCAAGCTAGTTGGTAAAATGTGGGCTAGAAAAAGTAACTGTTACATGGATTTGTAATTGGTTGACTGGTCGAACCCAAAGGGTGCTCAACAATGGCTCCTTTTCAACTTGGAAAGAAGTGAGCAGTGGGGTGCCACAGGGCTCTGTCCTGGGCCCAGTACTATTCAATATCTTTATTAATGACTTGGATGACGATATTGGGGGCATAGTTATCAAATTTGCAGATGACACCAAATTAGGAGGAGTAACTAATACCCCAGAGGACAGGATCAAAATTCAAAATGACTTGAACAGACTAGTAAGTTGGGCCAAAGCTAACAAAATGAAATTCAGCACGGAGAAATGTAAGGTACTGCACTTAGGGCGGAAAAACCAAAAGTACAGATACACGATGGGGGACACCTGGCTGAATGAGACTACGTGTGAAAGGGATCTAGGAATCCAGGTGGACCACAAGTTGAACATGAGTCAACAGTGCGATGCAGCAGCTAAAAAGGCCAATGCAATTTTAGGCTGCATCAGTAGAAGTATAGTGTCTAGATCAAGAGAAGTAATAGTGCCACTCTATTCTGCTTTGGTCAGGCCTCACCTGCAATACTGTGTCCAGTTCTGGGCACCACAATTCAAAAAGGATGTGGAGAAACTGGAGCGTGTCGAAAGGAGGGCAACTAAAATGGTGAAGGGTTCTGGAAACCAAGCCCTATGAGGAACGACTTAGGGAGCTGGGGATGTTTAGCCTGGAGAAGAGAAGGCTGAGAGGTGATATGATAGCCGTGTTTAAATATTTGAAGGGATGTCATATCGAGGAGGGAACAAGCTTGTTTTCTGCTGCTCCAGAGACTAGGACCCGAAACAATGGATGCAAGCTGCAAGAAAAGAGATTCCACCTCAACATTAGGAGGAACTTCCTGACAGTAAGGGCAGTTCGACAGTGGAACACACTCCTTCGGAGAGTAGTGGAGTCTCCTTCCTTGGAGGTCTTTAAGCAGAGGCTGGATGGCCATCTGTCCGGGATGCTTTGATTTGGAGTTCCTGCATGGCAGGGGGTTCGACTGGATGGCCTTTGTGGTCTCTTCCAACTCTATGATTCTATGATTCTATTCTATGATTCTATGCTCTTGGATACATTTATTTATCCGTGGTATCTATAGAACTCTCTTCTGGAACCACATTTCTAATGATTTGATTTTTTTTCTCTTAGCTTTTCTTTCTGTTAATATTTCACAACTTTGTATAGAAATCAGAAATATTATGGCATGGATGATCCCACTTTGGTATTCAGTGAATTAGCTTTACACTTGAGCATCTTATCTAGTTCCTTCATAGCTGCTGCCTTTCTAAGCCATCACTCTGTTATCTTGACTACAGTCTCAATTTTGATAATGACTAAGGGGGAAAGCAGACAGCTTAAAAAGCTGTTTGGGGGGCAGGGAAGGGGAGGGGCAGCTGCATGTTGGGCACCTCAACCCATTCCCCACGTCATCCTCAGAGCAGCCGGTCCTCCGCACATCCGGCGCTCCGAGGAGGACCTCCCACTGCAGCATTCGCACATGCTGCAGCGGAAGAGTCGCCAAAGGTGCGCCGGCAGTCTTTTGCGGTGCACCTTCAGTGACTTGTGAAAGGAACACCAATTTAGCGCTCCTTCCAGGGGCGGCGAAGCTGCACCGCTGGGCCGAGGTGTGGGGATACCTCAGCCCCACGGCGCAGCTTCTCGGGGCGGCCCATGGCCACCCGTCTGCTGCCCCCCAATGATAAAGTATAGAAAATATCTAACAATTTTGATGCCTTCTTCATTCATTTTAAAGTTATGCAATACTTTTAAAGATAAAAATAATAACAAAATCATTTCTGTTTTCTTAATATTCAGCTGCAACCCTGGTTTTGCACTTCTTCCTTTACATTCATCACTATTCATTCCAAGTCTTTGCTGTTTTCTGCTAGTAATATGGTGTCCTTTTTTCATCCAGTTTTCATACCTTCTTTATTGAAGCCTCACCCTGTTTTAAATATGATATGAATTGCATATAAATTACACAGAGAGAGTAAAAAAATGTAGCTTTTACTGACCCCCTGCCAATTAGATATCATTCTGTTTCTTCATAATCTGTCTTGACAGTCCTCCCTATTCTGTCTTCATATTCTGGTCCAGACTACAGGCTATACACCAGGACAATAATATGTTCTGGCACTCTCATTACTTTCACTTTAATCCATAGTGGGTTTTTTTCATGTTCTACACAATGAAATGCTTTGCTGCAATCTGTAAAGTACAAGCTGATTTTTTTTTCTGAAATTCCTTTGTGAGCTACATTAACCAATGTACAGGCCTAAGCAGACTGCCAGAAATAGTGCACATTAAATTGAGGCACTGCCCTGGCTCAGTGCTAGGGAATCATGGGAATTGTATTTTTTTCTAAGACATTGAGCCTTCTCTGTCAGAGAGCTCTGGTGCCACAATAAATTACAGTTCCCATGATTCCCTAGCACTGAGCCAGGGCAGTGCCTCAATTTAATGTGCACTATTTCTGGCAGTCTGCTTAGGCCCTACGTTTGCAATATGAGCTCTAGTATCTCTTCTTTTTATATATCCAACTTGGACTTCTGGAGATTGCAGGGGTTGTGAACTACATCAGGTGATAACTCAGAGGGCTACCCATCCCTGGTTCTCCACTGCCTTGGGCTCTCTTGATCTTGCCCAAGAGAACCCAGCTGTGGAAAAGCAGGATGTGGTAGTGGAGATCCAGTTACTGTCAAGGATGGTGTGGAAGAAAGGGTTGCCAGGCACCAGAAGCTCTCTGCCTCTACCCCCTCATTCCCATTTCTTCACTTCTTTGGGAGTGCAATGGAGAAGCATAAGGCAGCAGCACTGGTGGGGAGCCAGTCACAGCTGAGGATGGGGTGAGAGAAGAGGCTTCCAAGGAGTAGTATCTCCCTACTGCTGCTGCCTCCCATTCCTTCTTCTCTGCTCCCTTGGACTCTCTTGATCTCTGCCAAGAGACCCCAAGGTGGCAGAGAAGCACTGGGAAGAGCTGGTGGTGGGTGAGCTGGTTGCAGCAGAGGATGGAGTGGGGCTTCCAGTTGGCAGCAGCAGCAGCAGCCCACCTGAACCAGTACAACAGTGGGTGGACAGCAGAGGGAACCACAGTGGGCTGGGGAAGTGTTGTGCAGCTTAGGAGGCATGGAAACCATGGTGGATGACTGCCACCCCCCCCCCCCCACTTTCTGCCACTTCTTCTTCTACAGCCCCTCCTCTTCTGCTCTCTCCTCATGTTGTCTCCCTGGGAGTAGCTACCTTTCTGGGAGTGATTACATGAATTATTGCATTGGGTGAAACCAACCCTAGTGATACTGCTAACTCTCATTTTACTTTCTAAAATGGCTTGTTCTTCATCAAAAGATTCTTCTTTGATGAATCTCCCATCCTTTCATCCTTATCAGTTTAGTTCTCCAATATGTTTTTTCCCCAATTTCTTTTTATTTTGCCCTGATAATATAATATGTTCCCCTATAGCTCATGCAGAATCCCTAATCTTGTTTTTTAAATTTTGTTTTGATTTTAGATCTCGTGGAACAGGGGTTTTTTTTATGTTGCCCTCTTCTATATATTTGCATTAATCATTATAATAGTCCTCTTTGTCCCTAAGAACAAGTCGCTGAATAATTGAATTGAGGATTTGTCCCTATTTTTGTAATATTTTACTTTTGCTTCTCATTTGTCATTAACTGCATTAAGAGTTTCAGCTGTCATCCATAGACAGTCCTTTTGTCTTCTCAGGCAATTTCTCTCATTCCAAAACACAGATTTTTTGCTTCATGGTTGATTAGGTTTAGTAGTGCAAATCTGTTTCTGACATGATATTTAAATTCTATAGAGATGTTCTTTAGATTGCATTTTGGCAGTATGATAGATTTAATATTTTTCCTTAACTACTACTACTACTCCTTCTCCTTCTCCTTATGTGCCACAATATATTCCTAGTCCTGTTTTGTTTTTTGCAGGGAAATGAGCTTTTCCACTTTCTGCTTCCAATTACGTAGTTTATTTGATACCATTAGCTAACTGGATGAGCTATCCTGATGCTGCCCAGAGGCAGGAAGGGTTGGCTTTTGCACCTAGCATCCCTGAGGCTGGCACCACAGCTTCCCTGGGCTCCAGGTGGCTGTTCAGAGTCCTTATTGCCCCAAATCTCATGATGGCATAGTTATTATGAGATTTCAAGGGGAGGATGACTGATAAAATATCTTACTAGATTTTGGGGGAAGTCTTGTGAAAACAGAAATCTCACAAGACTTCAGACATGATCTTGTGAGCATATAAGGTAATGCATATGCCTGCTGGACATTTTCAATCAGATCATCCACAAAACCCACCCCCCTACCCACTCTTTGCTGCAAATTACATTCTGGATACAAATCACCTTCAGGGGCCAGGAAGGAATTTTCCCATGTTATTGGAGCATGGGTTTTTCAGCTTCCTTGGGGGATCTTACCCTGGATTATTCCTTCAGTATATATTTTTAATTCTTTACTTGTATCATGGATGTGTTTGATGCTAGAGTATGCACTGGTTGTTTTTTTGTATTTTGTAGTGTATGCCCTGATCTGACTCATTCCTTTGAAAACATTACTTTGTCATGCCTGGAGGTATGGGAAGAGGTGCCAGGCACAAGCTAAATTGGGGGCAGGGAATTCTCAAGGGGGGGAGGGCAACAGCAGTCTGGGCAGATGAAGTGGGTCCCTCCACCTTACCATTAGGTCTCATCACAATGATTGGCTGCTGATAAAGGTCTGCAGTGATGCTTACCAGACAGATGGAGGTGGCAGTCCTGCAGGGCTAAATGAGGAACATGGAAACACTGTGCCTTGTGTCCCCTTGCCTGTATATACACACACCTTGTTAACACAGGGAAGATTTTATTCATCGACAGTTATTGATTTATAACATTTTGCAATTGTATGAAAGTTGTAGCCTTTTTATAACCCATAATATTACCCCTTGTCTCAGTGCAAATGTCTATTAATATGTTTCTTTGATCAGTTGTCTGAAGGATATGTTTGCAATCAACAAACTATTGGGGGCTTCACAAAAATTTATAAGTCACTTTATTTCTTGATCCTAGGACACATTTTTCAACAATGTTTTATTTACTTTCTTTCTCATTTTTGCTTTCTATACACATATGCTTATCAACATGTTCAGTTTGGGTGTGTAATCAGCTTCTTCCTCTTCTGGCTCTGCAATTGGAGCACTGATCAGTTTTGCATGCAGTCTCATTGGTGTGATCCAGTCGAACTATTCATTATATTCCCTGTCTGCTTAGCATGCCTAATGCCACATGCTTTTTCTTAGATTTTATTTCCAGAGTAAAACTTTATGTAACGTTCAATTACCATTCACTTTAGTCTTGAAATGTTTGTACCTGGTTTGGGTCCAGGTTACCTATAGGATTGTCTTCTCACGTACAATCCACCCTGAACACTGAGGTCGTCTGGGGGGTGGCTGCTACAGCCTGGAGGAACTTGGTTGGCAGCCATCACCCATAGGACCTTTTCATCAGTTGCCTCAAGACTGTGGAATGACCAGCCAGAAGAGATCTAACAGTTAGAGCAGCTGTCGGAATATAAAACACATTTGAAGACCTATCTCTTCTGGCAGGCCCACCCAGGCAGTTTTAATCATGAATTTTAAACATTAATTTTATATTTAATCATTGTTTATGTATTTTAATATAAATATTGTGTAGAGTTGCATTTTTAATATGTGTATTTTATGTAACATTTGTGTTTTTAACTATGTTGTAACCACCTCGAGCAGTGAGGAGAGGCAGGTAAGAAATAAAAATTATTATTATTGGTGGTGTTGGTGTTGTTGCATTCCATTTCTTGTTTTGTACTTTCTAGTTTCCCCAAGTAATGCTTTTCACATTCAATGTTCCTGTTATATGTTTTGTGTAGTTTCAGACTTTCCTTTCATAGGTAAGCATATCAGCAGCTGAAAGTTATTTTAGCTTAAATCTAGCTGTGTGATCTAGCTGTGTCATCAGAGCACTACTTGTTCTTGTCTTATGCCCCCCCCCCCCCCGAAGCTGGTAGAGTACCTTCCTACCTAGGGATCTCATCTTCCAGCAGATCCCAGAGGGTGAGGCTCTTCCAAAAATAGAGCTTCATTGTGGCATCCCTCAGGGAGCCATCCTGTCCCTGATGCTATTGAACATCTATATGAAGCTGCTGGGTGAGATCATTCGGAGGCATGGAGCGCAGTGTCATCAGTATGCTGATGACACCCAGATATATTTCTCCATGGCCAGATCATCATCTCAGACTTCAGATGGCGCCTCTCCTCTCAATGACTGTCTCGGAGCGGTAATGGATTGGATGAGGAAAAACAGATTGAAGTTAAATCCAGACAAAATGGAGGTACTGAGAGTAACAGGCCCGAAACCAAATTTGGGAATACAGTCTCCAGTCCTGGATGGAGTCACACTCTCCTCCAAGGACTGTATTCGCAGTCTGGGGGTAGATCCGCCGCTTCACATGACTTGTCAGGTGAATGCAGCGGTCAGGAGTGCCTGTTATCAGCTTTGGCTGATACGCCAGCTGCGCCCTTATCTGGATATGAGGGATCTGGAAACTGTTATACATGCTTTGGTAACCTCACGTCTGGATTACTGCAACACACTCTACATGGGGCTACCCTTGTGCCTAATCCGGAAACTGCAACTGGTACAAAACATGGCAGCCAGGCTAATTACCGGAACATCAAGGAGGGAGCACATAACACCAGTGCTCAAATCCCTCCATTGGCTGCCAATTGGTTTCCGGGCACAGTACAAGATGTTGATGTTAACCTTTAAAGCCCTACATGGCTTGGGTCCATCTTATCTCAGGGACCGCCTCTCCCCGTACGATCCCCCCCCCAGGCACTTTGGTCCTCTGGGAGGAATCTGTTGAAGCCCATGAAGACTAGGTTGGCACAGACCTCCCAGAGGGCCTTCTCTGTGACTGCTCGCAGACTATGGAATGGCCTGCCGGATGAGATCCGTCTTATTACTACCCTTACTGCTTTCAAGAAAGCAGTAAAGATGGATCTCTTCCGCCAGGCTTTCCTGGAATAATCCCCTGGCTCTAGCGGAGGTTACCTTACACCCTTAACCCCCCATAGTACACGGACATGTCCAAATTGTTTACTTTGTTTTTATTTGTTTTTGTTTTTATTATGTTTTTAAGAATTGTTTTAACTTTGTTATTATAGTTTAATTTAGTTTTAAGGGGTGGGAGGATTAGGGTGTGGGATATAGGAATTTTACATTGTCTCTTGTTTTTAAATTATGCTGTACGCTGCCCCGATTGCTGAGCAGAGGGGTGGCTTAGAAATAAAACTATTATTATTATTATTATTATTATTATTATTATGTCTTGATTCATGTTGAATTGTCTCATTTTCATATGATTTTCCAGGTAAAACACATTCAGAAGTAGCTTACCAGTGTCATCTTCTGCTCAGTACCAACAAGAATTAGCTCAAGTGCCACCAACATTATTTCTAAGAGATCCACTATCAGTGTAATTGCTCTATGTGGAGCTACCTTTGAAAAGTGCTCAGAAACTCCAGCTGGTCCAAAGATCTGCAGCCAGGCTATTAACTGGAGCCGGCTACAGGGAGCATACAACTCCCTTGTTGCAACAGCTCCATTGGCTGCCAGTCCATTTCCAGGCTCCATCCAAAGTGCTGGTTTTGACCTATAAAGTGAAATACAGCTTGTGTCCAGGCTATTGGAATAATAATAATAATAATAATAATAATAATAATAATAATAATTTTTATTTATATCCCGCCCCTCTGCCATGCAATCGGGGAGGCGTACAACACATTAAAACATGACAAAAATTTAAAATCAATCCAAATCCCATACCATATTCCCACACCCACCCACCCCTTAAAAGTAAATTAAACTGAAACAGATTAAAATAGCAATTGTTAAAATATACAATACAAAATACAGTAAATTTTTCAGGTAGCTGTCAAGATCTCTGCAGGACCTTGGAAGGTTGCATCTGCCACCATGCACTTCCCTTCAGATTTTTTTAAAAGTTAAAATACAGTTGCCCCTCCCAATTCGTGGGGATCCATTCTGGACTATATCTCCTTGTACTAGCCCACCAGAATATTGAGATCATCTGAAGAGGTCCTTTCTCTGTCCCACCAGTCTCTCACGTGTATATGGTTCTTCTGATAGGGTTATGGACTCAGAATATAGGGCCTTTGCAGACTGCCAGAAATAGTGCACATTAAATTGAGGCACTGCCCTGGCTCAGTGCTAGGGAGTCATGGGAACTGTAATTTATTGTGGCACCAGAGCTCTCTGACAGAGAAGGCTCAATGTCCCAGAAAAAATACACTTCCCATGACTCCCTAGCACTGAGCCAGGGCAGTGCCTCAATTTAATGTGCACTATTTCTGGCAGTCTGCAAAGGCCCGTAGTCTCCTGACTGTATTCCATTCAGCCTTTCTGACAGTCTAACCCACCCACCACTTACCGTGTTATGTGTGTATTCAAGTGAGAGTTAAGGCCATTAGTAATGGTAAAAAGAAAGAAAAGAAAAAAAGTTGCCTGCACAGGTCAGAGCCAGGCTTATTTTTCAGAAGGAGGACTTTGTTGCTGCCAACAGAGAGATAAGTTTATTTCTTTTACTGTCTTTGTTCCCAATCCCTTTACAGCCAAAGGGATGTGTCCTTTATTGGTATTTACTCTCCCTCAATCAAGTCCAACTTATGTACCACTTTGAGTAAGATGAAATCTTGTGACTCCCACACTGTCACTGTTCTTCTCTTAATATTTTTAAAAACTTCTTTCTTGATGAAAAAGCTAATGTTTGCATGATAGGTTTTTAAAAGCTAGCATGATGTTTTGTCTCTTTTCATTGCCCTAATAAAGATATCATTGCAATCTGTATCTGGAATTTCTTTTTTAAGTTAATAGAATACATTTTCAGTTGAAAGATTGTTGCGCTAGAAAGAGTGAGATTCCAATTAATTCAGCTAGTGTCTCAAGGGGGATCCATACATGCATATTTATTACTCAGGGGGGTTGCAGACTGCCAGAAATAGTGCATATTGAGTCCACTTTTAGGGTTAGGGTTAGTGCTAGGGAATCATGGGAATTGTTTTTTTTCTGAGACATTGAGCCTTCTCTGTCAGAGAGCTCTGGTGCCACAATAAAATACAGTTCCCATGATTCCCTAGCACGAACCCTAACCCTAAAAGTGGACTCAATTTGCACTATTTCTGGCAGTCTGCAACCCCCCTCAGTCAATGAAACTGAAACTTAAGGAAAAGGGTTGCCTGTGCAAAATAGCCATTATAGGTCAAAGATCACAGACAGAATTTTCATATCACCTCACAGTGCATTAAACACAATTCTGATAAGTGGGGAAGAGGAAATCATGTATATCTATATCACAAACAGACTGATTTATGTGATAGGCTAGTAATGGAGGAACAAATCCATCAAATTAAATGAGAATGCTGCTATTTACATTTAATGCTTGGTAGGGGGAGGACCTTAGGAACCAAATATCAGGAGGAAGTTAGAAATGCAAAAACACTCAACATGTAAAGAGTTTAAAGAATTTAAAGAGTTAAATGTGTCTTAGATAGGAAAAAACAATGTTTAAATCTGAAGGAACAAGAACTGTTAATTTATTTTGCAAAACCTCATTGGGCATCACAAAGTTAATTACCCTTAGCAATGTATTATATGTATCAGACATGTGTTTCAATCTGTTAAAGCCCTAATCTGTAAGGACTGGGAAGGAGAAGAGTGAATTTTATCCTATGAAGAAAAACCTATCATGCAAACAACTGTTTTGTTGTTTATTGATAAACAAACACTACCAAACAGTACAAGCATAATAATTGTTTAAAATTCTGTGTTGAAGATCTAGTCACAAAGACTGTTTTTCTATACTGAGAAGTAGAAGAGGACATCTAATGGAACAGCACATACTTTGTAGATAAAAATAATGAACATCTTGGGTATAAACTCCAAAAGAGCAAACAAGCAACCAGAGTATAAAATTAAAAGTGTAGTAAGATTCTTCTTGAAAAGAAATTTATCCAAATAAAGTCTGATTCAAGATGTAAAAACAACACATTGATATTTATTCTAAACCATATTGATCTGATTGTTGTAAAGAAAACAGAGATAGAGATGAAGTCATAGATCATCTAAACAAATAAACAGAACTGAAACAACTGGGAGACATAACATATTGTTTTGAAAGAGATGATGCTAGAAGTTAATTTTATTAACCAAAGGCAAAAGATATCAGAATTACTAAAGCATCTTCAATAGATAGAGGCACATCCAATTAGCACTCCTGTGGAGACCAATTACTGGAAATTCACTGCAGAAAATGAGGAATTGCCAAACAATAACCAGTACAGAGAAACCATTAGGAAACTCCTGTACATACACAAAGTGAAAGACCAGATATATCAGCAGCTCTTGGAATTTTGTGAAATAAACCAACTCACAAATTAAATGTGATTGGAATGCACTGAAGAGAGTACTCAGATACCTGAAGAGAACTGCACATCTTTGTACTTACGAGCAAATTCCTACCTCAACCTAACAGGATATGTAGATACAGATTAGGCCAATGATTGGTTTACTTATTTATTGGATTTATATCCTGCCTTTCTCCCAAAATGATGACACTGACCAGAAATCAACAAGTGTATTCTATTTCTTTAATAGATATAGAATAATTCATTTGACTACACAGAAGGAAAAGTCCAGGACAACCTCATCTACAGAAGCCAGATACATCTCAGCTTCAGAAGCATGTAAACAATTAAACTGTCTACATACATTACTGCTGGATCTGGAACAGCGACGTTTGAAGACAATCAACAATATGTACATTTCTTTCAGACAGAGATCAGTCCTCAATGTAAACATGTTGGAACAAAATATCACTTCACATGTTGGAACAAAATATCACTTCACTTCACTAGCACTTACTGAATTAGAATATTGCCCAACAGAATCATAGAATCATAGAATCATAGAATCATAGAGTTGGAAGAGACCACAAGGGCCATCCAGTCCAACCCCCTGCTATGCAGGGACTCCCAATCAAAGCATCCCTGACAGATGGCCATCCAGCCTCTGCTTAAAGACCTCCAAGGAAGGAGACTCCACTACTCTCTGAGGGAGTGTGTTCCACTGTCGAACCGCCCTTACTGTCAGGAAGTTCTTCCTAATGTTGAGGTGGAATCTCTTTTCTTGCAGCTTGCATCCATTGTTTCGGGTCCTAGCCTCTGGAGAAGCAGCAAACAAGCTTGTTCCCTCCTCGATATGACATCCCTTCAAATATTTAAACACAGCTATCATATCACCTCTCAGCCGTCTCTTCTCCAGGCTAAACATCCCCAGCTCCCTAAGTTGTTCCTCATAGGGCTTGGTTTCCAGACCCTTCACCATTTTAGTTGCCCTCCTTTGGACAAGCTCCAGTTTCTCCACATCTTTTTTGAATTGTGGTGCCCAGAACTGGACACAGTATTGCAGGTGAGGCCTGACCAAAGCAGAATAGAGTGGCACTATTACTTCTCTTGATCTAGACGCTATACTTCTACTGATGCAGCCTAAAATTGCATTGGCCTTTTTAGCTGCTGCATCGCACTGTTGACTCATGTTCAACCTGTGGTCCACCTGGATTCCTAGATCCCTTTCACATGTAGTCTCATTCAGCCAGGTGTCCCCCATCGTATATCTGTACTTTTTTTTCCCGCCCTAAGTGCAGTACCTTACATTTCTCCGTGTTGAATTTCATTTTGTTAGCTTTGGCCCAACTTTCTAGTCTGTTCAAGTCATTTTGAATTTTGATCCTGTCCTCTGGGGTATTAGCTACTCCTCCTAATTTGGTGTCGTCTGCAAATTTGATAACTATGCCCCCAATACCGTCATCCAAGTCATTAATAAAGACATTGAATAGCACTGGGCCCAGGGCAGAGCCTGTGGCACCCCACTGCTCACTTCTTTCCAGGTTGAAAAGGAGCCATTGTTGAGCACCCTTTGGGTTCAACCAGTCAACCAATTACAAATCCATGTAACAGTTACTTTGTCTAGCCCACATTTTACCAATTTGCTTGCAAGAATGTCATGGGGAACCTTGTCAAAGGCCTTACTGAAATCACAATATACTATATCCACAGCATTCCCTTCATCTACCAAGCTGGTAATTTTATCAAAAAAAGAGATCAGATTTGTCTGGAATGACCTGTTTCTCTGAAACCCATGTTGACTTTTTGTGATTATGGAATTATTTTCCAGATGTTCACAGACTCTCTGTTTAATGATCTGCTCCAGAATCTTTCCGGGTATTGATGTCAGACTAACTGGACGATAATTGTTGGGATCCTCTTTTTTCCCCTTTTTGAAGATGGGGACAACATTTGCCCTCCTCCAGTCCGCTGGGACCTCTCCTGTTTTCCAGCAATTCTCAAAGATTATTGACAATGGTTCCGATATTACAGAAGACATGATGCCCTTACCAAATATTGCCTAGATATTTCATATCAAGCTCTATGAGAGAAAATTGATCATGTGAATTTGTGGACATTATTGAGGAGGAGTGTTGGATATGCATCAATGCTCAGCATTCAACAAGTTAAATGTGTCTTAGTGTAGTAATGGGGGATGCAGATGGGTGGCCCTGGGCCACCTCAAGAAGTGGAGGATCGAGGCCAAGGCTGAAAGGACCAGCAAACTGCCACTCCTTTCAGAGCTGGCAAAAAGGGTGCCCTAAGAGCTGGTGCACAGCTCTTTAGAGCCCCTTCTGGCACAGCACGTCAAAAGGCTGCACCAGAAGGACATCCTGACACTGCACGCCATGCATAATGGCACAAGGCATCAGGACATCTTGGGGGGGGGGGGTTGAAGTGGCAGGCGTGCAGCTGCCCCTCCCCATTCCTGCCTCAAGGACAGCCAACGGGCTCATCTGTAGAGGCCCAATGATAGGGTTAATAGTGTTTCAGTGACCTAAAGTCTCTTGTCTTATCCATTTATCTTAATCTCTAAGATATAGACGGCTATTCTTAGAGATCACTCCACCTGTTCCCTTCACCTCCTTTTTGTTCTCTCACTACTCCAAAAGGGAAACTGAGGGACAAAACAGAACACCCCAAAGGAGTGCTGTGCCACCTCTTTCAGCTCCAGAACAGGACTGTGGCAACTGCATGCCACAGCCCCGATCTGGCATTTTTCCAGCCCAAGAAGAAGCTGCAAAATGCCACTCCTTTTTGGGCCAGAAAAGAAGCGTTCCTTTTGGCGCTGTCATGGCTCTTCTGAGTTCCTGCAGTACAGTATGTGTAAATGCCACACCACAGGAGCATCACAATGCTGCCCACTATCTTAGCGGGTGGGCAGCATGATGGCAGCTTGAGGGTAAAGTCAAGGCATGTGGCATGTGGTCACCATGTCCCCACTCCACCCTGATGCTGGCCCTTTTAGCTGGTCTCTTCAGCCCCTAACTTAGCCTTGTTCATCCTGTTCTAACTTTGCTTAGAATCTTTAAAGAGCTTTTGTATCTCTAATGGAATTCCATTAATAAAACTTTAGTTTGTTTTCTATAGATATTGGTGTCAATGTTCCTTAACCTTAGCATTAGTTAGCTGCTGCACCTACTTTCTTTTGCATCTGCACATGCCAGTGAGTTTTTAGCATATGCTTTCCTTATGCAAAGTGCACTATATAATCAGAAAAAGAGGGCTTTCTTAGCACCCCACCTTTAGCATGCCTTCAATAAAAAAATTGACTACTATATATTTTACAGTTTTTCAGTGCTGGGTTAAGACATTTTTATTTGTATAGGCATTTTAAATTGTTTAAATTCTCAAACTAATTTGTTCTCTTTTATTCTTGTTGCCTGTTGTTAGTATTCTACTGTATAGTGTTAGAATTCAAAAATTTATTATCTTCATTGTTGCACATTTCCCTGGTGTCTAATTGAACTGGATGCTGTACAAAGTTGTATATAAATGGTTGCTTGTTTGTTTTACATCCTGCCTTTCTCCCAGTCTGGGACCACACATGTCTATTTATTCTCTCACTAAATAACTTTTGGTAAGTTACTTTCTGTGAGGCTCGATGAAAGGAGAAGAATCATTTTATTTCTCCCAGGCTGCTAACTGTATAGCCCTTTGCATCCTTAACATATTGTGCAAAAAAAAAAAAAAAAGAAAAAAAGTCCTCTTATTTTTATTGCTACTTCTTTCTCCAGAGTAAACATGAATGGAAATTGCTGATGGATGGGGAGCACAGTTGAGTCTAATCAGGGCATTTTTATATTTTTACATTTTTATATTTTTATGTTTTATTTGTGTTGGAATGTTTATATTCCTGTTTTAATTGTCTTGCTATTTAATACTGTTTTAAGGGGGTGGGTTGGGGTATGAATTTCATTGTGTGGGGTTTTAACTGATGTAAGCCGCTTAGATTGTCTTCATTTAAGCGGGGTATAAATAAATTTTATTATTATTATTATTATTATTATTATTATAAAGTATGGAGGGGGAGTAGGAAATCCTTGGGGAAATGATTTAATATAACTGAATGAATGAAATCCAGTATTGTCCAGCTGTGGTTATCAATATAAAATGACGTGTTCTGAAGCAAACATGACAAGAAATTCAAGACCCAGATTAGTTGTCAAGTTAAAGTGCTCAAGTAACAGGGGAACATTCTGAATATGTCTTTGAATGAAAATAAATAAATAAATAAATAAATAAATGTAGACTATGCTGTAGCAGATGTCTATGAATCAAAAGGGTTATTAACCATACAGGAATTAGAACTAGTTTGTCTGTTTTCAATTGGTGTAATTCAGTTTAACATAATATAGTGTCATGCCTAGTGCCATAATGTGATTCAAGAAAAGGAAGAAAGGAGAATGAGTCATAATTAGCAGTTCATTGTTATGCTCAATTGTAACATCTTTCAAAGTAAGATAGAACTTGAATTAGGCAATATGCTAAACTCATAGACAACTAGTTGATCTTCTGTGAAACGGTTCTTTTGGATATCTTTAAGGTCTCATTATGTAGTTGAGATCTAAGTGCTCTTAGAAACAATATTAGTCTATTTTTATTAATGAAATGCTGGATAGGTGAGCTACAATGATTTCACTTCCTATCTTGTGATATTTCTGGTGGCAGAAAACAATTAATTTTTTATCCAGCATGTTAGTCTGAAAGTGGCTCCTAGGAAATTTTGCCCAAACATTAAGCATAATATGAACCCTGAACCCAACTGCTCAGGCGCCCTGTGGCGCCCTACAAACCCCGCACAAAAATAGATTTGGAAGAAGACAACAGCTAACATCAATCAAGTGACTATTCACTTTCATTGCATCATTTGATACTTGTAGCAAGCTGTGACCCGGAGATGCCTTGGATCCTGAGGATCGGGAGACACCCGAGTCATGAACTGTAAGTCGAATCATAGTAGCCAGAGCTATGAAACTATAGAGAGTGCAGTAAAAAGAGACTGTAGAGCAGGGGTAGGCAACCTTTCCCCTTTAAGGGCTGAGGGACTTCAGCTCCCAGAATCCCAGGAGCTATTGGCCAACATGGGACTATTGGCCAACATGGCTGAGGCTTCTGGGAGCTGAAGTCCCTCAGCCCGAAAAGGGGAAAGGTTGCCTACCCCTGCTGTAGAGGAAAGAGGACAATATTCATAGAGACGACTGCTAGAACAGCACTGTGGAAACTGGCTGCAAAACAGCCGGAAATCAATTGGACTATAGAGCTACTAAACCTGAGGGAAACCTAGAACAACACTAAAGTATTTGAATAATCAGACTATAGAAAGGGTGATTGCACCAGATAGAAAACAGCTGCAAAATGCGGAGATAAAAGACAGAACTACAAAGAAGAGAAAGACTTGCAGGGAAGAAGTTTGAATACTGAATTGTGTTGTGGAGATAAAAGACGAAAGCACAGAGAAGATGGAGTTTTTGTAGAAAATAAGTTTAAACCTCTAGCTGCATTTGAATTAAAGAGCTTAGCAATAAGACTTTACCTGGCAAGATATCATGAAGAAGTTTAAAAAGAACAAAGACCCTGAAAGACCAGAACTTCTTAGTTTTTTCATCTGGAAAAATAAAGAAAAAGGAACTATTCCAGACCGTTCTACATCCATACTTTAGGACAACATAAGAGGAAGATGAATCTGTATAAAGAATTAACAAGCTCCTATTCACTGGCATATGGACACAAGGGAAGCAGCACGAAGGAGAGAAAAAGTAAGAACAACATAACAAACTACAAGAACAAAAATATTCTTATAAATTATAAGAACAAAACATTGTTTTATAAAAACATTGTTTATAAATACTTGGATAAGGAATGAATATTATTTGTCACTTTCTGTAAAAATGTAGACATTGTATATTCAGGGAATAATTTTGAAGACATTAGTGAATGTGATAATTTGTTAACATATATATACATATAGGCTGGAATTGCATTGGTTTTCTTAGGGCCTTTGCAGACTGCCAGAAATAGTGCACATTAAATTGAGGCATTGCCCTGGCTCAGTGCTAGGGAATCATGGGAATTGTATTTTTTTCTGGGACATTGAGCCTTCTCTGTCAGAGAGATCTGGTGCCACAATAAATTACAGTTCCCATGATTCCCTAGCACTGAGCCAAGGCAGTGCCTCAATTTAATGTGCACTATTTCTGGCAGTCTGCAAAGGCCCTTAGTTGCCATATCACATTGCTGGTGTGAATTTTATTGGTGTGGTGTGCTTGAAAATCCAGCAGAGCCAGGGAAAAACCCAAACTTCTAAAAGTAGAACTTTATTGTTTCAAAAGGTAAAAATAAGGAAAAAAAATACAGTCCACCATAGGATCACATCATGCTGATGTGGTTGAACAAAAGAATTATAGATCCATGTTGCCAGATCCAGAAATTACATTGTAAAAGCAATATAAGCATATTATAGTCCAAGAGTTAACTCCATAGTTAGATCCATTGCGAACACACACACAAACAGGAAGCAAGCAAGAAATATAAACAATTCTAGACAAAGGGATTTTTCAGCCCTGCCCTTTCTCCATCTTCTGGGTGTCACCTTATGTTGATTGGATGTTATGTGTATGATGTTTGTTAACTCAGCCCCTTGCTGTCCATCATCCACCACGTGGTTTCTTTCCCAGGCCTAACAATGTTTTGGTTACTGTTATCTGTTCTCGGCTGCCTTTCCCAGCTAGGAACTTCTGATGTTATGACTTTCTGGCCACCTGGACTGGGTTGTTTTTGTTTGCTTAGATGTTGTTCCCATGAGGAAAATTTCAGATACACATTTCTGCATTTCACCTTTGACTGTATAACCCATCTATATTCTAACAGCTGGCTCATGTTCAGCATGTGCATGTACTCCACTGGATAATTTGATATTATTCTCTTACTTTTCTACTAGAACCCTAAATATATCGGGTTTATTTAAAAGTAATAGATATCTGTGTCTACTTAGTTAAAATATTAAAAACAGATTATATTTTTACTGAAAAAGGAAATAACAAATTGCAAATATACAATCTCAACTATGTGAAGTCCAGGGTCTCACAGTATATATAGGGTCTCACAGGGTCTCACAGTATATATAGACCCATGCTCCTCCAATTCAGTTTTCTCTGAAGATGCTAGCCACAGATGCTGGCGAAACGTCAGAAAGAAACTCTTCTAGAACATGGCCACACAGCCCAGAAAAAACCCACCTTAAAACTATTTGTAACATGTGCTTTTGTGGATATAAAGCCACTTCTTTAGATGAAGTACAAGGCCTTGGGTTAAAAAGCATATTTATACAGTTGTGGGAGTGGGATAGAATATAATAGGATCCAGAAAGATGTCAATCGTGTTCCTTATCCTAAATGTTCAAAGGGCTAGTGAGAAATGTGTTTTTATCAGTTATCTAATGTCTCAGCAATCTGAGACATCTACAATGTACTTCCTTATCTTGTGTTGAATCTATTCCAGTATTTGTTTGCAAGCTCGTTACTGTTTCAGCACCATTCATTTTATGACCACAAATGTCAAATGTATCATCTCAAGATTCTTCTGAGTATGCAAACAAACAAAATCTTAGGGGTAGGACATTCCTTCTAATTATTTTTTTAAAAATATATAACTTGTTCTAGCTCTTTTTTGGAAAGCCATAATTCAGTCTTACAAATATGCAAATAGTGCTTTAAACACACAATTTTATACAAGATAATTATATTTAAACGAACACAGGTGTTGTTATTTTATTCAATCAAACATTTTGTAATCAAGTCTTTATAACATTAATGTTTGGTTTCATTAGGTACTGGAATAAATTCAGGAAGACCAACAAGAATGTTTATTAAAATAACATATAAGTTGTTTTCAACAAAATATATTACATACCTAGGTAACTTATGAAGTGCAACTCTAACTTGACCTTTCACATTCCTTTGGCTAACAAGTCAATAGTTACATCTATGTTCTATATGAACTAATCAATGTGTTCCATGAGGTATTTGAAATTTAATTCCATTACAACTATGTTGCTATTTATGCTGTTAACCGCCCGGATTGGGAAACCATTGGGTGGTATACAAATAAATTTATTATTATTATTATTATTATTATTATTATTATTACAAGTGAAATACAGAATATAATACAGAACTATTGCAGTTTAAAGATAACTAAAATAACACTTTGTGAAAGATACTAATAATGTATTTTTACATTAGCTCTTCCAAAACTTTCTTCAGATATTGAGAAATTCTATCTGATTCTTTCCTTATAGGCTTCATTAACTTAATCAACTCAGGGTAATATATATTCCTGACAAATTATCATTTATTCTGTGACTGTCATTTATCTTAATGGCACCATTACCTCACTTTTAATCCCCACATTAGTTCCTTTTAATAGCTTTAAACAGAATCAGAGTTCCAGGTCTGAATGTGACATTCTTTAAAAGACCTTCAGGCACAATGAATATTTTGCTGTTGATCATTTAGCAGCTTCTGCTTTGTTATTTACTCTGGATGAGAAATTAGGATATGTTCTTAAAATAACTTAAACCACTGGACAGTCATATAGAGAATTCAGTAGCAAAAGTGTATTTTGATTTCCTCTATTGTGTGCAGGGTTTTTTTTAAATTACTTGTTTTGACATTTCTGCATTGTAATAGGTGACTGAATGAAATGATCCTGCAAAGATTAAGGAAGGGGTTAAACCTTCTTTAGAAGACTTTCAAAACACTTCAGTTCTCACTGATATGAAAAAAAAAATCCATTCAAAAGTACTTACAAAAATCACACTGGAACATCAGTGTCTGCACTTAATCCAAGATGAGTAACAAGTGAACTGATAAAAAATATTGAATACATGAAAGAACTGTGTGTTGTTGTTGTTTTTTAAATCAGCATCCAAAAATACATTAAAACAGGTACAACACTGAAAAAAGGTATTTCCATTGTATTTCTGAATATGAGCCTTTACAGACTGCCAGAAATAGTGCAGCTTGAGGCCACTTTAACTGTCCTGGCTCAGTGCTAGGGAATCATGGGAACTGTATTTTTTTTTTCTGGGACATTGAGCCTTCTCTGCCAGAGACCTCTGGTTCCACAATAAACTACAGTTTCAATGACTCCTTAGCACTGAGCCCGAACAGTTAAAGTGGCCTCAATTTGCACTATTTCTGGCAGTCTGTAAAGGCTCATATTCAGCTCTCTAAGGAGATCAGCACATTGGCTTTAAAGCACCTTATCCCTGGCAGGATAAAGGCACATTTACTTTTCAAAATGGGTGTTGTTACATTCACCTATGGCTGGGCAATTGCAGCCTGTATACAGCCCAGATGTCAGTCGGGCTTATCCCGGACCTTTTCAAAAACAGGATTTTCCTGTTTTTGAAAAGGCACAGGGTAAGCCTGGCTGGCATCTGGGCTGTTATAGGGGTTGCACTCACCCGGTCACAGGTGAATGCAATAACCCCCATTTTTAAAATTAAATGCACCTTTATTCTGTCGGAGATAAGGCGCTTTAAAGCAAATTCGCTAATCTCATATATCTCTCTTCATAGAGTATGATTCCAGACTCTTCACCATTTTGGTTGACCTTCTCTGAACATGCTCCAGCATGTCAACATCCTTTTTAAATTATAGTGCCCAGACTGGAACACAGTATTCCAGATGAGGCTTGACATAAGGCCTAAGCAGACTGCCAGAAATAGTGCACATTAAATTGAGGCACTGCCCTGGCTCAGTGCTAGGGAATCATGGGAACTGTATTTTTTTCTGGGACATTGAGCCTTCTCTGTCAGAGAGCTCTGGTGCCACGATAAATTACAGTTCCCATGATTCCTTAGCACTGAGCCAGGGCAGTGCCTCAATTTAATGTGCACTATTTCTGGCAGTCTGCTTAGGCCCTAAAGCAGAATAGAGTGGCACTATTACTTCCCTTGATCTAGACACTATATTTGTATTGATGCAGCCTAGGCCTCGTTCCCACTATGATTTAAAACAAATTGCTCATCATGTTATATGTCTGTCTTTCCCACTTGAAACCAGTTCAAAATTGACTGTACTCAGTTTCAATCATGATGAAGCAAAGCAAACGCAAAAGAACCACTCTTTCCTGACACTAGTCTTTTAGTGGCCTCGCAGGACTTGGAGGACATGCTTCCTAGTCAAGCTCAGAATGGAGGGCATTTTGGAATTCCTCTTGGACAGAAGGTTGGAATGTAGGATGGGTCCTGGGAAAGGGGAGGGGGGAATGGTGGATTTCCCCAAAATTAGTGAGAGATAGGATACTAGTGAGGGATGGGATTCTGGCCATGGCACCCATGATTCCCTCCCATGTTTTCTTGAATATGTTTCCGGTTGCATCATCAATGATATATAGATGATTGACAGGAATTTAGAAGGGACACAAACTAGTGGGAATGGCAATTGCCAAAAAAGAAGCAAATAAAGAAAAGACCTGCTTCCATAGTGGGAACGACGCATCAACTGGAACCTGGAGTGAAAATAAATCGCAAACTGGGAAAAATGTAAGTGGGAATGAGCCCCTAGAGTTGCATTGGCTTTTTTAGCTACCACATCACACTGTTTTCTCATGTTCAACTTGTGGTCTACTAGGACTCTTAGATCTCTTTCATATGTAGTCTTGTTAAGACAGGTGTTCCCCCATCCTATATCTATGCATTTCATCCCCCCCCCCCAGTACAATACCTTACATTTGTCCCTTTTGAAGTTCATTTTGTTAGTTTTTATCCAGCTTTCTAATCTATTAAGGTCATTAGGAATTTCAGTCATGTCCTCTGGAGTATTAACTACTTCTAATTTGGTGTCATCTGCAAATTTGATAAGCACACCCTCTATTCTCTCATCCAAGTCATTGATAAAGATGTTGAATAGCATTGGGCCCAGGGCAGAACCCTATGGCAGGCACCCCTCTGGTCACTTTTCTAGAAGATGAAGAGGAGCCTTTGCTGAGCACCCTTTGGGTTTGACTAGCCAACCAATTACAAAAACACTTACCAGTTACATTTTCCTAGCTTGATGGCAAGAATATCATGGGGACTTTATCAAAGGCCTTACTGAAATCAAGATATGGTATATCCACAGCATTTCCTTCATATACCAAGCTGGTTATTTTATATGTATGAAACCGATCAGATTAATCTGGCATGACTTGTTTTTGAGAAACCTATGTTGACTTTTTTTTATTATGGCATTCCGTTCTAAATGTTCTCTGTTTAATGATCTGCTCTAGTATCTTTCCTAGTATTGACGTCAGGCTAACCAGGTGGTAATTCTTGGGATTCTCATTTTCCCCTTTTTTGAATTATACTAGACACATTCTATTGGTTGTTGAATGGTAAGTGTACACATAGATAAATCAATGGCTCTGCTCTTTTTGTTATTAACTGCCCTCGAGTTGATCTCATGGTGATCCTGTGGATGAGACATCTCCAAGACCCTTTGTCCTCCCTTGCTCTGTTTAGTTCCTGCAAACTCATACCCATTACCTCCCTAATAAAGTCCATCCATCTAGCATGAGACCTTCCTCTCTTTCTGTTTCCCTCCACCTTTCCTAGGATTATTGGGGGGGGGGAGTGTTTCCAATTAGTTGTGCCTTCTCATGATGTATCCAAAGCAGGGGTAGGCAACCTTTCCCCTTTAAGGGCCGAGGGACTTCATCTCCCAGAAGCCTCAGCCATGTTGGCCAATAGTCCCATGTTGGCCAATAACTCCTGGGATTCTGGGAGTCCCTCGGCCCTTAAAGGGGAAAGGTTGCCTACCCCTGGTCCAAAGTATAACAGCCTCAGTTTTATCATCTTGGCTTCCAGGGAGATTTCTAGCTTGATCTGATCTATGACTCATTTGTTTGTCTTTTGGTCTGTCTATGGTATCCACAACACTATTCTCCAGCACCACATCTCAGTTCAATTGATTTCCCTCCTGTTTTCTTTCTTAACTGTCCAGCTCTCACATCCATACATGGTAATAGGGAAAACAATGGCTTGTACGAGTTTGACTTTTGTTTTCAGTTGTATATCTTTGCATTTTAGAGTCTTTTCTAGTTCTTTCATAACCACTCTCTCCGTTCTTAATCTTCTACTGATTTCCTGACTGCAGTCCCCATTTCTATCAATGTTTGATCCCAGCTATGAGAACTCTTTTACTACTTTTATTTCTTCATTTTCTAGGTTGATTTTATCTAGATTCTCATGATTTTTGTTTTCTTTATGTTCAACAGTAAGCCTATCTTTACACTTTCTTCCTTGATCTTCCTTAGTAGTTCCGGGTCTGGGAGGTTTTCTGCTGGTATTATGGTGTCTGCATATGTTAGATTGTTGATATTCCTTCTTCCTGTTTTCACCCCTCCTTCTTCTTTATCCAAACCTGCTTCCTTACAATATGTTCTGCTTATAGGTTAAACAGGTAAGGGGATAAGATGCAGCCTTATCAGTTGGAAATAATTCTATTTTTCCATGTTCTGTTCTGACAGTGGCCTCTTGTCCTAAGCTCTGTTCTAGTCAGGACTAAAATAAGATTTAAGCTATAATGATAGCTCACTAGTATTACACACATTGTCTAAAGGAAAAATAGTTAGGGAGGAACTACTTTTTAGTGTCTATATCTATATAATCAATTATTGATGTCTTTTATTTGCTGGGCTGCTGGAATTGTCAAGAAGACTACCTGATACCTCCTTCTGTCTTTTCTGTATCTCACAGTAACTTTGCTGGTAAGAATGGATAAGGAAGTGAACTTGCTATCCCCAAACTCTAGCTGCACAACTCAGGTTGGAAATTCATTGGATCAATTGGGATAAGGTCAATTCCTATCAAAAGTGGGTGTGTTGGCTTGGACACCTTCATATCAGTTCCAAGTGATTCTATATATTTCACTCCAATTGCATTCTGAAAATAATGTTATATTATAAGTTTACAATATACCGTTATAATTTTATACTCTTGTATATATATATATATATTATATTTCTAAATATAATAATTTATAAAAAATATTATTATCATCATCATTATCATCATCATCATCTTGCATATGGACTTTTTCCATATTTTCAGCTGAGATAGATGTTTTTTATTTAAGCTTTGGCTTGCAGAACTGCTGTTACCCAAACAAATAACTTGGATGGGAATTTGGTGTGAACTTACATCATCCCTGCTGAGAGCCCTTTGTATATCAGTATTGATTATTGGATTGATTATTGCCAAATTATTTTGGAAAATATATTTTTCTTACATATATGCAGTTCTGTCATATTCTAGGCTAAAGAAAGGTGCACATACCACTCAAACAGTTATCATTAGCAATTAATTCAACAACCCCACCTCTGCACACAAAGATCTGATCTAATATGCGATTCCAAACAAAAGTTGTATAGAAGAAAGTGTGATATTTTTATTAGCATCAGCTATGGATGAATTATATTGTATAATTAAAAGGTAAAAAATCTCCCTACTGACTTTTTTTTTTTAAATGAAAAAGAAAAAAGAAACCAGAAAATGTGTCTTGATTGACTTACAGGTATTAAACAGCTGTAATTACATTTAATAATGTTAGGAGTTTGAGTTAATTCAACATAAGCAAAGGAATTCAATTAAGTTTGAATCCACATCCTTAAATGGCACCTCATCTTATTGTCCCAGTGAATCACAAATTATATTATTCTCAGCTCTGGAGCTTGCAAATGGTATTGCTTTTGGCACAAATTGCATTATTGAGACAACAAGATGTGTGTGTGTGTTTGTGAATGTGTGCATGCATGTGCCTTCAAGTTGCCTGTCAACTTATGGTGGCTCAGTACATTTCATAGGGTTAGTTTCCCTCAAATGCTAAATTTTTGATTTACCAAGTGATAGAAAGAAAAGAAGCTAGGTTGGTGGGAGTGCCTTCAAGAGTCAACATTCAGACCTATTAGTTATTTAAAAATCTAAGCACATAATTCTCTATTGTGGGCTACATTATATAACTTTACATGTAGTTAGCTATATAGCAGATGCACTGAGAAACTCTGTCAGTGAATTGTGAAGATGTGTAATGGGACACTGGTAAGAGTGTCTCAATGATTTGGTTCCATTTTGCATTAATCCTGTATGCATCAAGTCCCACTGTGAATCAGTCCTGTTATGCATTGGTCTCAATGTTATAGGCTTCCCTATGAAGTAACACAATAGTAGACCCTTGCTGAATATAGACACTGCAACACTTCACAGTTCTATTTCGCACAGATGCTAGTCCACTTACAAAGGTTTAAATCCACATGTGAATTCTGGTGAATCAGGAGAATCCTAGATTATTTTATGTTATCAAGCAAGTAATGCTAGCAATGACATCTTTTACATGAATTTGGTAATTTTGTTGTTGTTTGTTTCTTTACAAAATCAGGAGAATTCATGGAAAATCTAGATGGTAGGAAAGGTATAGCAATAGGTTAGAAAATACTAAGGTGTCAAGCTCAGGGTGTAGCTTTCAGAAGAAAAGGCATAAAATCACAAATATTAGTAGAAGGAAGAACTAATAAAAATAAATTGCAGCATTAGGATTTATTATCTTATTTTTAGGTATTATAGATGTTGTAGAAAGCTTTCATTTCCACTGATGCATGTTTAGAATTGCATTTATTTCCAATTTTGGTATATTATCCATTTGCACCAGCATAAAGGACAACAGACTCCTCTTTCTTGGGTGTAAACAGGCCACAACTTTATTTTTTGCTGTACAGGGTCTCTTGAAAGCAAACAATGATAATAACAGCATCATATTGCTTTGTCACATGTGTATGTGAAGGTGTATCCAACCCTCATGGGTGGTCTTTCATATCATGTGACAAAGTATGCAAATTAATTACAAACAATTTTCTTTAACCGCCCTCCCCCACCGGAACATATGTCATGCTCAAACTTATGAAGTAAATTTCAAATGATGTCATAAAGATGTTAAATGATGTCATTGCCCAAATTTCTAACCTTAAACCTAATTAGCTCCAATTAAATTTTAATTAGCCAAATTATTCCCCTGTGTGTGTGTGGGGGGTCCTTGCCTGCCATAGGAGGGGGCCAGCTTAGCTTGGCATCCCCCCCCCCCCCCACAAATCACTCTCTTGATGTGGTCAGAAAGAGATGTTAAGTAACATCCAAACCTTCAGCAGAGAGGTGTACTCCATCCCCCCGTACAGCTGTGGCAATGAAACTTGAATATCACTATGTTCAATAACAAAAACACCGAGTTTATCCAGCTGCTTAGTGACAGTTCTGTTAAGCCACCATCGGGCTCCATTAATAGCAGTGTCCTTACATGCCCCAGACCAGGTACGCCTCGGCAACAACTTGGTCCACATCAAGATTGCACCAGGTAGTCATCTCCTAATCTCCTGCATGTCTCTTACAATTGTTTTTGCAAGCTGCATGCAAGAAACCATGACAAGGTCATTCTCAACAAGGTGTATCACCAATATCTCTGGACGCAGATGAGCAACTGAGAGTTCAATAAGCCAGGGAAGCAAGGCCCCCCATTGCATGCCTCTGCGACTGAACCACTGGAAAATGCCAAAGTTCGACAAACTCAAGTTCAGGTCACAACGTTGTTCCAATATGTGGCGTTCCGCCGAAAAAAACAAGGTTGTGGCCCATAATCCAGATCTTCACTTGAACAAAACCTGCTTGAAATTAAAAGACAATTGTCAAGTAAGAATGAACTGATAATTAACAGCAATACCCACAAGTGCGTACATAAGCCCTAAATGCCTTGGATCGCCATCGGCCAATTCGACGCATATCAATTTGGCAAACTTAGCCCGTGAATAGCCTTGGTCGTTGCTGCCCCAATTCGAAAAGAATGGGATGAAAATTGGGATGCAGACAAACTGGCATGCTTCAGAGTTTCACTAAGAACAGCCCAACACTGAAACTGTGTCAAAGGAGCACCCGATGCATGTAAAAATAAATAACCTGTAACATTTGGCCGGACATTCATGTAGTCCGACAATGCTAACACTGGGCAAATCTGACTCTCGGGTGCCCTAGACAAGGTGATAGATTGGCCTCTGGCCAACTGATCCGTCTTAGACTGTCTGATAGATATTTTAATCCCTTGTTCCAAAAAATTAATATCCAAAACAAGGAGCGCCCTCCAAAATTCATTGTGGCATGAGCTAGGGATGATTTCACTAATTCTCAAAGTGGCGAAAAAGGCTACCACAAATACGGCCCTAAATAAAGTCACCTCTTTGGGAGTAAAGCATGTATTAGCAAGGTGTTGCCATAATTTCACCAGAACTGGGCCCGTAATGGGCATGCGAGTATCCCTGACTGCAGGAGACTCCCTGGCCCAACCATCTAGAACTCTCCGAACCCTAAAGTCAACAGTAGGATCTGTAAGGTCCCCGGCCCTAGAGTAGAAAGCCAGAGCAGCCAACCTACCCCTAATGGTAACAGGTGATAAGCCCGTTTGTTTAAGATGAACTATAAAATGAAGAACAATGTCCACCCTAATGGGCCAGACTTCAACCCCACAGCACACAAGAAGTGTCTGAAAGCACTCAGAGCTAGCTGGTAAGACTTGCGTGTTGATGGGGCAATAGAGTGAAGGATTGCCCTGTTGATTTCTAGCCTCCAAGGCTCTAAAGAAGTGCTGGTACCTCCAATGGGTACGCTGAAGCCTCGGGAGCCAGCTGACGGAACCTGGAAAACTGAAAATGAGAGAGGGTGTCCGCCAAAGTATTAAGTAAACCGGATGCATGGTGAGCTTGAAACAAAACATTAAACTTCAAACATTGTGTCACCATGGCCCTGACCAGACACATCACCCTGGTGGATTTGGAGGACTGGGAGTTTACCATGTGGACAACGGCCTGGTTGTCGCACCAAAACCACACCGTTT
Source organism: Phrynosoma blainvillii (assembly GCA_026167975.1). NCBI lineage: Eukaryota > Metazoa > Chordata > Lepidosauria > Squamata > Phrynosomatidae > Phrynosoma > Phrynosoma blainvillii. The sequence continues at coordinate 274,313,783 of JANUYF010000003.1, forward strand.
TGTTTGCAAATTGGTTTGCCCTTAAGTGGACAGCCACCACTATGGGAAATAGTACCAAAAAAGTTACGTCCCAAGTCCAACCTTTTTCTACCCAGGATTGAGGCCAAGCCTCAGCAGCCCACTGGCCATTCCAGTAAACACCAAACCCGTGGGCACCAGCAGCATCGGAGTGTACCTGAAAATCTGCCCTCAGCAGCATTTCAGACCTTCAGAAGAAATTACCATTAAATTGGTCCAAGAAAGACTCCCAGACCTTCAGGTCCTCCCGAATCCTGCTAGTGATCCTTATGTGATGATGTGGGGCCATCACCCCCCTTGTGGCATCATAAAGGCATGCACAGAATGCCCTTCCAGGGACTATTACCTTACAAGCAAAATTTAACAAGCCTGAGAGGGATTGAAACTCTTGAAGTGTGGCCTTATTCTTCCGCCTCATTAACCTAACCTACTCCCTCATAGCCACCAGTTTGTCAGTTGGTAAATGAGATAGTCTGGCAACAGTGTCCATCTCGATTCCCAAAAAAGTAAGGCGGGTATTGGGACCCTCCATCTTTTCTTCGGCTAAGGGGACTCCCAACTCGGCCATTAAGACCAGAAAGGCAGCTAAGGTGTCACTACACTCTGAAGAATTAGAAGCCCCAGCTATCAAGAAACCATCCTAATAGTGGATGATTGCTAGATTCCCTGACCTCTTGATGGCACACCAATGCAGGAAGGTGCTGAATGTTTCAAAGGCCGAACAAGAAATTGAACACCCCATTGGCATGGCTTTGTCAAAATAATACTTCCCTTCAAATTGAAATCCCAAAAGGTCAAAATCATCTGAGTGTACAGGAAGTAACCTAAAAGCCGATTTTATATCACACTTCACTAACAAAGCTCCCTTCCCCAAGGCCTTAACCATTTTGACTGCAGAGTCAAAGGAAGCATATTTGACCGATGTCAGCTTAGGGTCTATATAGCATCATTAACCAAATCACTCTTTGGATATGATAGATTATGGATTAGGCTATATTCTACTGGTGCCTTCTTGGGCACTATGGCCAGAGGTGACAAATGCAGCGTAGGGATAGGCAATTGATCATGTGGGCCTGATATCCTCCCTTCCACGATTTCTTTGGCCAGCTTGTCTCTTACCATCCCCGGTAAGTCCTTAACTGAATGTGCATTGGGTGCGTAACGGTGAACCCTGGGACCTGAGTAAGGGATACGAAAACCTGTAGAAAAACCCTTAAATATATACAAAGTGGAGTTCCTGTTCAGGTAAATCCACAACCAAGCAGCCAGTACCTCCAATTTAGTTGGAGTTGGTGCCTTTTGCTCCCAGTGTAGTTGGCTAAGATGTGACCCCTGTTCCAGACTTCTTACCTCTAAGACCAGGAAGGGCTGGAGTGATTCCCCCCGCAGGTGTTACACCTATGGTCGTACCTGCAGAGTTGTCTCCTGCAGTTACCTGCACTGAAGTCCCAACAAAGGCCAGATTGTCTCCTTTCCCCCATGCTAGGCCTCGTATTCTGCCCTTTTAGCTGTGTAACCATGAACACAAACCCATTGTCACACTGGCCATTACATTCGCCCACAGCTCTTACTGAATGTGCCTCCACAACAGTGATCGATCCTGGGCTGCCCTCATTCTGAACTGTTCATCATATTGCAACCATGCTGCACTGCTTCATTATGATGGCAGTTAGTATAGGCCTTAATCATAATCTCCTGATACTTAGAGAAATCAGGAGATCTGTGGGGTTCCTTCTCAATAATTCCCCTATAGATAGTGAAGCCATTATCCAATTTATGAAATTCCATTCCAATTTAGGACGCTTATGCGCCTGGAACTCCTTAGGGAGGCTAAACACCATCCCTGGCTCAGGATCATGAAATGTGAGTGAAAATAGGTCAATATATTTCCCCTTCCAGATTCGCTCCTTGGTAGTCAGCGGGAGATGTGAACCAAGAGGAGTGAACATCCCAGCGTATGGGTTACAATCAGCCAGCCTGTCCACTCCCACCAAAACAGTCGTTCCCAAGGTGGACACTTTTGAAGTATCACCTGCCATAGAAGCTACAGGCTGTCTTTCCTGCAACCTTAAGTCCGGCACCTGGGAAAGCCCAGGGGCCATTGTAGGTGTTCCCAGCAATGCAGAGATGGGGCGTTCAGCACCAGAGCTTTGCCCAACTTGCCCACCTGGAGCCCATACTGAGGTGGGCCAAGCAGTTTGTGAAGAAACAGAAAGAGACAAAACTGAGCTTGAAGCTTGCTGGGAGACACCACCAGCGGCCTGCACAGTTCCCCCGAAGTGTGACCCCGCAGCAGCTCAGGTGTCAGTATGAGGCAAGGACGCAGATGCTTGGTCCCTTCTGGAAGCTTCAGAGATTTGGTCCATCGCACCACCTCCACCTGTAATAACCGCTCCTTGGAGAAGGTTATAAAGGTCCGCCAATGTGGGTTGACAAGACACAGGGGCAGCTGCACCCTGCTGTCCCACACCAGGAACTTTTTTCAGAAGTTCCCACACATCAGCTATAGTTTGTTGCCCAACCTCCATAGCAGATGTAACCGATGAATCACGTGCTGTATCCACCGCTTGCATTTCAGGTGCAGTGGGCAGTTGCACCTGAGTGGGCAGCACTCCTGTGTCCAGTGGTAAAGCAGAAGTGCTGGCATTGGGGTTAGCGGCTGTAGCCTATAGCCCCTTCTGAGCAAGCTGTTCACATACTGCCATGCATGCCTGAACAGTTTTGCCTAGCTGCTCCAATTGCGCAACTATCTCTTCATCCCTAATGGCTGAATGAGAAGGCTTCTTAGGCACGGAATGGCCAGCGCCTGACGCAGCCAGAGCTGTGCACCTTTTTGATTGAGCCTTGCTGCGGGGCATTGTTTTGCACAAAATTGAACACAACAATTAAGTTCCACCAAGCACGGGTCCTCCACCAGTGTCACCCTCCACGGGAGACGATGCCACCGGGCCCCTAAAGGCCGCCCTCCCCCAATTCCACCAAGGGACGCCAAACGCCAGGCAGCCTGACTGGCACCACACCACCAAGGGGGGAAGGTGTTCAGCTGGGTCCTAAATACAGGCACCCCACAAGGGAACAACACAGAGTCGTCCCTAATTATCAACTGCGAGGGGAAAGCACTTGGCTTGTATGCAAAGCCCGGTGTGTTACCACCTCAACAGAAAGAACAGTCCCAACTTACACCAAGTCAGGAGTTACTGGGGCACCACAAGGCCTGGTAAACCAAGCCAAGTGGTCTGCACACCCAGCGGAGAACCGACCTTTGCAGTACCAGCCTCGGTCTGGCACTCACACCAGCCAAGTGTCCCAGGAGCCACAAGGCTGCTCTCCAGGCCTTGTGGCGACCAGCCAGCCAGGCCTCGCCCAGGCCCATCTAATCAAAGAAAAGGAGCTGCAGACTAATCTCAATTAAGCTCCCAAAAATAAAATCAATGATTCAGCACGTGACTATTGCCCAATTGCTAGGCCTGAAAGTCGCGCAGACCACAGAACAGAGCCAACGTGAAGTAACTTGCTCGGCTCCTGCATACTTGGCCAATTAGGTGTCTGTTATCCTAAAATGGCCGGCGCAACTAGAAGCCCCTCCCGACAAGTCGGGGTGTGTGTGTCTTTCTTCACACTAATTGTATTTATGTTTTCAGACATTGTGTTTCAGTTGCTTTCAAATTGGATTGCCCCCCCCACCCCATTATGGTAAAATCAGAATCTGTTGATCTGATCAGAAAGCATTTACCAGTTTTATTCAGATCATGTGAAGATAATCCAAATTGCTGCTTTCTGTTGGAAAGTCTTCAGGGTAGTTTATTCCAATAACCATATGTTTCAAGATTTTCCAAGTTAATGTTCTCCTTCTACTATCATTGACTAACTCAGCCCATGTGCATACTGATCCTCCACAGGAGGGAGGATTCTGGACCTAGCAGGGGAGATCTTTGCAGGCATTTTTGTTCTCGTGTAGAGGAAATGTACAGATGATGGGACATGACCTCTGGACATATCTGTTGGAAGAATTATACATTCCATTCTCTTTTCCCTCCTTGGTTAGGCAGGGGCTTCACCCCTCCCCCCTCTCTCATTCTAATTGTCAATCCCAGGGGTAGGCAACCTTTCCCCTTTAAGGGCCGAGGGACTTCAGCTCCCAGAAGCCTCAGCCATGTTGGCCAATAGTCCCATGTTGGCCAATAGCTCCTGGGATTCTGGGAGCTGAAGTCCCTCGGCCCTTCAAGGGGAAAGGTTGCCTACCCCTGGTCAATCCCAAGAGGCAGTTTAATTGACTCCCTGGACATACTAAACTGTCAGTAACTGCCTCCTCTCACTCTCAGGGGTGTTGCAGACCAGCCTAAAAGGCTGGCCTAGGGGTGGAGATGGGGTGGGGCAGCTGCACGACAGCTTCCCCAACCCACCCTGATACCGTCCTGATGCCACAGGCCCATTTGCACAGCACGTGGCATCAGGATGCCCTCCCGGTGCAGGATGTAGACATGTTGTGCTGAAAGGGCACAGTGCCACCTCTTATGGCAGCCTTTTAGGGGCCACAAAAGGAAGAATTGGGGCTGTAGCATGGGGTTGCCTCTCCCCCGATTAGCCACTAGCAGGGGCAGCCCAGAGCTGACTGTCTGCGTAGCCCCTCAGTCTCTCAGTCAGTAACTGCACTCCTCTAAGTATAAATGGAATAACAGCCTCTTCCTGCTATATCATCTCCAGTTAGATTAGGTTTTAGTTCTTTTATGTAAATATTTATTAAAGCCATCACTGCTTATTTTTAAACCACGAACGACATGTTTGTTATTTTTTTTTTTTTTAGTTAGTCTTTATTCTTTAAAAAGGCATATTAAAATATAGTCTGGCCCACATTTTTTGCTACTCTGCTGATGAAAGTTGAACTCTAACAAGTTTAACTTTCATACCTGCATATTTTAGGGCCTCTGCAGATGGGTGGCACAGAGCTGCCCCAGGAAGTGGCAGATCGGGGCTGCAGCAACCCCACACCACAGCCCTGATCCTCCCTTTTGCCATCCCAAAAAGAGTGGCAAAATGCCACTCCTGTTAGGGGTGGCAAAAGGCTTCCCTAAGAGCCAGTGCCATGGCTCTTCCTCATCCTTTCAGTGCAGCATGTTTAAATGCTGTGCCAGGAGGGCATCCTGATGTCACATGCTGTGGATAATGGCGTATGACATCAAGACGACTGCCCCGCCCCAACTCTACCCCCAGGCTGGCCCTTTTGGCTATTTATTTATTTATTTATTTATTTATTTATATTTCCCGCCTCTCCCTACAGATCAAGGCGGGATTACAGAATAAAATGAATACAATGTATAAAAAAACAAACAATAAAATAGTAAAGTCAAAACAACAATAATAAATTATAAGAAAATAATATAATATAATATAATAGCCAATCATCATCAGAGTCTAGAAATCCAGAAGATCAGATGGATAGGCCCCCTGGAAGAGCTCCGTCTTAAGTGCCTTCTTAAAGGCATCTAGTGCAGTGATAAGACAGATCTTTTCCAGCAAGCTGTTCTATAATCTGAGGGCTGTGGCCATGAACGATCCATGTGAAGTAGAGTTCGATCTTGTTTTTTGGTGATCTAATTAATACTTCCCCGATGTTCTGAGAGTGAGGAGCAGATTATGTGGGGAGAGGCGTTCCTTCAAGTAACTTGGGCCCAAGCCATGTAGGGCTTTAAAGGTAATAACCAATACTTTGTACTGCGTCTGGAAGCTAATCAGCAGCCAGTGAAGAGATTTCAAAACAGATGTTATATGGTCTGACCTAGATGTTCCGGTGACCAATCTGGCTACCGCACTTTGAACCAACTGAAGCTTCCGAACTTGGTAGAGAGGTAGCCCCATGTAGAGCGCATTAAAGAAATCCAAACAAGAGATTACCAGGGCATGTACTCAGTACATACCTCAGTCCTTTGGTCTAGGTAAGACGCAGTTGGCAGATCAACCGAAGTTGACAGACTTGACCAAGCACTCCTGGCTATCACATCCACTTGAGATGACTGTAAAGATGAATCCAGGAGTATTCCAAACTGTGTACTTTGTCCTTTAGGGGAAGTGTGACCCCGTCGAGGACTGGTTGGCACAACTCCCTTCCCAGACCAAGGGTATCTATCAAGAGTACCTCTGTTTTCTCTGGATTTAGCTTGAGTTTGTTTTCCTCATATAACCCATTACCAACTCAAGACAAGCATCAAGAGGAGAAATGCCATCCTTAGTCAACTGCAGCAGTCAGAGACATAGAGAAGTAGAGTTGGGTGTCATCAGCGTATTGATAACCATGCCCCATGTCCCCGGATGATCTCACCCAGCGACTTCATGTAAATGCCAGATGTCAGCTCTCTTTTTGAAGAGCTACTATCCTCCAGCATAACCATCTGGAATCTGCCCAAGAGGTAGGACTGGAACCATTGAAGAGCAGTGCCCCCCAATACCTAACTACCTCAGGCATTCCAGAAGGATACCATGGTCTATGTTATCAAAAGCTGCTGAGATGTCTAAGAGCACCAGCAAGGTCACACTTCCCCTATCTATGCCCAGACAGAGATCATTGACTAAGGCAACCATGGCAGTCTCAGCTCCATATACTGCCCTGAAGCCGGTTTGAAATGTGTCCAGATAGTTGGCTTCTTCCAGTTCTGCCTGGAGTTGAAAGGCAACTGCCCTCTCAATCACCTTGCCCAAGAATGGTAAAAGAGAGACCGGCCTGTAATTATTTTTCACCAGGAGATCAAGGGAGGGTTTTTTCAAGAGCAGTTTAACCATCGCTAGTTGCAAACTAGATGGAAATTCCCCCTCTCTAAGGGATGCATTAATGATGAGTTGTAATAATATTTTTACTGCATCACCTCCCAGGACTGTCAGCCATGATGGGTGAGGATCAAAAGGGCATGTTGACTTCCTTACACTTCCAAGAAGCTTGTCCACTTCATCAATATTAACAAACTCAAAATGATCCAATGTAACACAGTCCACAGAGTCTCTGGACATCTCTCTTATTGGTTCTATTATAATGCCCACATCCAGATTGATCCTTATCGAGAGATTTTATCTACAAAAAAGTAATTAAAAGTGTCACATCAGGCTTTAGTTGGTTCCAATAACAGGTTCAGGGTGGGAGGTAATTGAGTTAATTCTTTAACCACCTTGAACAGCTCTGCTGGATGAGACATTGCAGATGCAATGCGTGTAACATAGAAAGAATTCTTTGCTGCATCTATTGCCACTCGATAGGAATCCAACATGTTCCTATGATGTGTCTTGTGAGATAAATGTCAATGTTTCCACCAGTGGCGCTCTAGTCGTTGTACAGCTGACTTCAATTGGTGAAGATTTTCCGTGTACCAAAGTTTTTTTTGTTTGTTTGTTTGAAATGGGTTGAAAAGGACGCTTGGGAGCAATAACGTCTATAGCCCTGGTAAGGTCGTTATTCCAAATATCAACCAAGGCTTCACCAGAATCACCATTGTTCCCAACCATAACACCCTCCAAGGCTTCCTGGAACCTTTTGGGTTCCATCAGCCTTCGAGGGCAGACCATTTTAATGTGTCCTCCATCTCTGAGAGGAATATGGGTAGTAGCCTTCAGTCCTACCTTGACCAGGAAATGATCCATCCATGACAGGGCAGAAGTCTGCATTACCTCAGTCCATGGATATTCCTGATCCATACTAAAGACCACATCGAGTGTATTACCAGCACAATGTCTTGGACCCATGACTAATTGGGACAGGCCCATGGCTGTCATGGAAGTCATGAACTTCCTTTTAGATCTAATGAGCCTGACTCGAAGGGGATGTTGAGGTCCCCCAGAACAAGAAGCCTGGGAGACTCCAACACCAACTCCAAGATCAGCTGTGTCAACTCAACAGGGAGTCTGTTAAGTAACAGGGTGGACAGTAAACCAACAGAATTCCCAGGCTTTCCCTTGCTTTCAGGGTCAAGTAGATGCACTCAATGTGATTCATTTTCTGGATAGGTCTCCTGGTCAAAGTGATAGTATTTTTATGGACCAAGGCAACTCCCCCCCTCGCCCACTTTCCCTAACCTTCTCCTCAACAGTATACCCAGCTGGGAGGGCCTTAACCCAAGTCACACTGCTATCTTCTCCCAGCCAAGTTTCCATAAAACAAGCCAGGTCAGCATCTTCTTCTTCTAACAAATCAAGGATGATATGGGATTTGTTCTTCACTGACCTGGCATTGCAGAGGAACAAGGTAAGGGTCTGTGATATAGTTGGGACGACTCTCAGTTCTTTTAGGCTAACAGGGTGAGAGGAAGATGGGATAGATTTCAAATATCGATCTCATCTTCCCTTGTATTTCTTCCCCACTCTGTTAATGCTATATCTCCCCTTGCCCCACTCTCCTCCAATTGACTCGCCACGGCCAGTGTCTAGGTCAGTTGTCTCCCTCCCAGACAGATTGGCAATTAACAGGTATTAATAAATAAAAATAAATGATTAATAATAATGATTAATAAATAAATAACAGGTGTTAATAGCTATTAATAGGCTATTGATACTCTCACCAACACCTCCTGTTCTCCCCACCCCACCAATAAATACAATTGTCCCAGCATCTGGCACTTAGAAAGTGACTGGTAAACCCATCCTGGAAAAGTACTGCTCTCACCAGCACCTCTCTTCTTCCCTTCTAGTGTTGACTCTGGCCAGCACAGTTGTCTTGATACCCGATGCTCAATATTTTTGCAAAGTGCCACTCTCACTGACATCCCCCTTTTCTTTCCCCTCTTAGCACTGACAGACATAGTATGGCAGGTTCAGCATTTGGTTTGAGACCTCAGATTCAGCAGCTGGCAGAATTGGGAAAGCGATGCTGTCTCTGGAGGGTTAGGTGGCTGAAAAAGCCTCCCACCCAGCTGCAGGTGGGACTGACTCCTCTCTTAGGCTTCTCCTGGTGAGCTGCCAGTGGAATTGAAGGTGGCAGTTGGGGCGGGCAAAGCAGCTTCCACCTCAGTTCTTCTCCTGGCATGCTGCCGGGAAGCTGAAGATGGTGATGGGGGTCAGCAAAGGCCCCTGCCCCAAGTGCTCCAACCAGCTTACTGCTGGGAGGATGAAGATGGCGGTGGGGGCAGGCAATGGCCCCTGCCCCAAGTCCTCCAACTGGTGCGCTGCTGGGAGGAAAAAGATGGTGGAGGGGGACAACAGCCCCTGCCCCAAGTCCTAAAACCGGCATGCTGCCATGAGGATGAAGATGGGGGTGGGGGTGGGCAACAGCCCCTGCCTCGATTCCTCTAATCAGCGCACTGCTGGGAGGCTGAAGATGGTGATGGGAGTGGGCAATGGCCCCTGCCCCAAGTCCTCCAACCGGCGCACTGCTGGGAAGATGAAGATTGACACTCTGGGAAACTAAAATTACACCCCATAATATCAGCAGCAGGGATGTGTACAATCACCCCAAAAGCCCTCCAATCCCTTTTCCACTTCATGCAATTCCATCACTAGGTGAATAACATAATAATAATAATAATAATAATAATAATAATAATAATAATAATACTTTTTATTTGTATCCCGCCCCTCTGCCAAGCAATCGGGGCGGCGCATGGACTTCTTCCTATGTTTTCTACCTTTTAATGCCATATAAGCCATGAAGCTCCCAAAGGAGTGTTTGAGGTAGCACTGTGTTAGTAGAAAATGTATAAGCCGAAGCTTCATCCCAAGATAGTACTACAACAGCAACAATAATGCCCTTTTCAGCAAAGAGTTAAACATCAGACATGTATAATCAAGAATGAAACAGTAAATTTAGACATGAATGCATAACTAGTTACCTATGATTGTGAATGGAGATGTGCATCCTACTTAAATCAGTAAAAGTGCTAACTGGGTTCTCTTTGGATGGACAACTCGATACACCTTCAGCATATGCTATTGGCTCCAATTTAGCAAAGTGAAACTCAGGCATAATTCTACTTATATACACAAAAGTTCTTGAATAGATGGGGTTTTAGATGTATTTTGGAAAAGTGCTGGGAAGTGAAACCTTCTGATCTTGACAGAGGTATACAGCTGGTACCAGTAGGAATTCACTGGACTTGAAAAGAACTTTTGGAAGCTTTTGTGATTTGCCTGTCTGTAAAAGCACAGGTGGCAGGAGTCATCAGGAGTGTCTTTTATCAATTTCATATGTTATACCAACTGTACCTATATATAGGAAAAGGACTCTAAGGGCCTTTACAGACTGCCAGAAATAATGCAGCTTGAGGACACTTTAACTGCCCTGACTCAATGCTAGGGAATCATGGGAACTGTAGTTTATTGTGGCACCAGAGCTCTCTGACAGAGAAGGCTCATGTCAGGGACAGCCAGGTGGAGGACTTGGAGGACTCTGAGGGGGAGGATGTGGAACCAGGTCCTAGCTTGGTGCTACCAGCTCCCATAGGCTTAGCTGAACCTGGACCTAGCTGTGTGGGACCCATTGAGGCACAGCCCCTGCCTCAGCAGCCTAGCCTCCCACCTCAGCAGCCTAGCTTTCCTCCAGCAGAAAGCCTTTCCCCAGCAGAGGTTTCAGGCCGGGAAGAAGCAGAGGAGCAAGAGATTGAGATCCCTACCTTTGCTCAGAGGAGAACAGATAGGGCGGGGCTGTGGTGTTCTTGAAGGTTAGCTGAGAAACGTGCAGCTAAAGATAAACACCTGTGAGAGAGGCTAGATAAGCAGCTGGGAAAAGCCAAGCTCTCCGTCAAGGCTTATCTTGGATTCCCTGGTGAAAGCTCTTGGCTCTTGGCTTGACTCTAGACTGTTTGAAACGGCTCTGGACTACCTGCTCGTGATAACCCTGGACCTTGGATTGCTCTCTGTACTTGCCTTTCGGAACTCTGGACTTGTTGGTTGCCTGCTGCAAGCAAGCAGTGGTACATTACTTGCAACTGTGTTTGTGTCTTGGAAAGGGCCCTGTCCTTATCAGCCATGTGTTGGCAGCTTTCCCGGACAGCTCAATGTCTCAGAACAAACTACAATTTCCATGATTCCCTAGCATTGAGCCAGGACAGTTAAAGTGGCCTCAAGCTGCATTATTTCTGGCAGTCTGTAAAGGCCCTAAGCCTCAGATAATTGTGCTACAGTTACAACTAGACTCAAGTACTTAAATGTATGCTATGTGTGGTACAAATTATTCATTATTTTTTGCCTAGTTCAGAATACTGCCATTCATAATTGTGTTAGGGTTAGGTAGCCAGTTCATGCTACACTAATTCTATCTCAGATATGTTAGATGCTAAGCCATTTCTGGGCCATCAAAGTACTGATGTTTTCCATTGAAGCCTAAATATATTCATTATATATTATTTGAAAGACTGTTATCTCTGTGTGAACCTACCCATAATTCAAGATAATCTTTGTTTGCCCCTCTTTACCATTGTTACCAACTGCCTGACTGTGTACATTTATTTTGTCTAAACCAGCACTGGTTGTTTTATGTTGCAGTTCTTTATAGAGAAATAGACAAGAAGACAAGGTGAGAAAACAGTGAGGTGGAGTGAAAGAGAAGGTATCATTGTCATTTACTGGGAAGATGCCTTCTGGGGAGGTCTGAGTAAAGGAATCTAAGAGGGTTTTATTAATCACTTGGGATAGGTGCAGCAAAATGGAATGTTCCTGAAGATTAATCAACTATGGTGGAGTCCCTTCAGTAAGTAGAAAAAATGTTGGGGTCTCCCTCCCAGTTGAAGGGCATGAAATTCAGAATTGTGGTTGAGATTGTCTTTTGGGCAAAGTGACCTGAAGACTAGTATTTATGGGCCTTGTCAGTGTGTGGATGATGGGTGTTGCAGTGATACTCTTTGGCACCCAGCAGAATCTGCAGGACAAGCTGGCTGCTGTGATCCACAGCCACTTTGTATCTTTTACCATCAACTGGTTCAGCTTCCCTTCTTCAGGATCCTGTCTTCCTCAGTCAAGAAGACACATTGTAAAGTCCAAAAGCATAGTTTATTAATGCATATAAAAGCAAAATAAGATAGCTAAGTAAAATCCATTGTGATGAACTTGTCCAGTTCAGCCATGAAAGATTACATCTTTAACAATCCCAAAAGCTTAGGATCTCAACTTGTTGCAGTTGAAACCACTGCTGCCAGCCACACACTTGCACTCACATCTTGAAAAAAAAACAAAAAACATAACTAGACAAAGGCTTCTCTAGGCCCTTCCCATACTCCACCTTCTAGGCGTTAACCTTATGTTAATTGGATAATGCCTGTATGATGTATATTAACCCAGCCTCTTGCTGTCCATCATCCACCACGTGACTATTTTCTCATGACCTAATGATGTTTTCGATACTGCTATCAAGTCTTTCTCATAACAAAATCTGTGTCCATGAGTTGTACATTTGGGAAAGTTCATGTTTATGTCTTCTTGGCCATCTGGTGTTAGATTCACTTGTTTTTCTAGATGTTGTTCTCATGAGGAAAATTACACACACACATCTACACATTTCACCTTTGACTGCATAACCCATCTATATTCTAACACCTCTAGTATTAAATATTCCCCTGGGCCCATGCATGCTTAATGGATTTGTAGCCCTTGGTTCTGAAGAATTCTTTTATGGGATTAAAAGACTGAAAGTTATGCTTTGGAGGGTTTTTTGTTTTGTTTTGTTTTTGTCATTGTTTCCTTCAAAAGAGAGTTTGACTTGCTTTTTATTTTAGTCTCTGTTATGATGTTCTTGACCATCTCCTGTGCAAAATGGGGATCTCTTGAAAGGGAAAATAGTTAAATTGGCTCATGGTGGGGGGTCTCAGCATTCTAATGTTTTACCCATGTTAATACCTTACCATGTAAGTGACTGCAATGGGGGGTTATCCACAAAGTCTGACCATCTAGAATGTCATTATTTGGTAAGTCTACCAGCCACAACATGGAAGTGGTAGGAGCTAAAGATGTCTTATCCCAAAGGCTAAGGTTTTGTCAAGTCTAAAAATAACTCCCTGTGTATTAAGAGGTTCATCTCCTTTGGATGCTTTGGAGAGAGCGAGCATTTTTTGAAGTTAATAATCCTTTTGCCCTAAATAAGGTCATCCTATTCATCTCTCTAAAAGTCATATGCACTGATGGAAAAGAAAATAATTAGTAGGTTTCTCATGGGGAAAAATTGAAGCCTCTCTGGTTAAAGAAGGTGGTATGTGGAAGGCAGGTACTCAATAGGCTCCTCAGGGCTGAGAACAAAAATATTAGGGCCCTTGAAAGGAGTGGCCAAAAATTCAGAGTGAAAAAACATTTATTTTGGAGTTTTATCTATAGTTGCTGAATTGGACTAGGCACCTTCATCATTGTCTTTATTACCATATAATGACTTCATCAATGACTAATTAATCTGTGGTGAGAGAATCATGATGTGAGAGAGACAAGGTGACTGGGGCTTAGGAAGGAGGAAGTTTGCAGTACAAATTGAAATGAAGTGTAGCAGCACATGGTGGGGAAATAAAAGGGAGGAAGGGAGAAAAGGTCAGATGTAGCAGCAACATGTAAGGAACAAGAAAAGGAGATGTGTAGTGAGGAAAGTTATATGGGCAGAATGCAATTCAGTGAGGCTGTTTTCTAATTAAGTGTGCAGAAGATAAATTCAGTGGGGCTTACTCCCAGCTATACATTATTAATAATATTAAATTCAAAGATGCAATAAAGCAATGCATTTTGTCCTTTGGGTCAGCAGGAGTCTTTCAAACAGGATGGTCAAAATGTTTTTACAGTCCTCAATCCCAGACTCACTACACAGCTCTTTTTCTGCTCTGTCAAAGGTGAGTGTCATCTCCCCAAAGCCTCCAGGAATAACAATTCACCTTTTGAAGAACTTCCAACCTTTCCATGGACAACAACTTGATTTTTAAAATCAGAAGTGTTTTAAAAGAAGCCAGTTCTGGTTTTGTTTTATTTTCCTTTTTTAAAGGAATTTTAGGCAGTCTAGATGGCTCCCAGAGGATGTCGGTGGCAGAAAATTGGCTCCCAAATCCACCACAGATGGCCATCCCTACTTTAAAGAGGCTTTATATATAAATTTTTTAAACAATGCCTTTTAATCTCATCACCACAAGGCATTCTTCTAATTGGATTTCCATAGTTTTGCTCATTTGCTCCATCATTCTTGCTCAGAAGCTCCTTATGCAATCACCTCAAAGCATCTTGGGGACAATTCTTTTTTAAATACTTTAGCACAGGACTCACCAGCTTGGATCTAGTGTTTCTGTTCCATAAATTGAAGACTTCTATGGTCATGATTGCAGTGTTACACTCCCTAAAGGCATTTTTCTATGAGCAGAAAGGGCCTTCTGTAAATCTAAATCTCCTTCTGTAAATGAAACAAGTTATGATCCAAGCCAACAAGCAGTACCAAGGTGTGTGTGGGGGGGAATGTTGCAAATCTGAATTATTGAAGATTATTTTATTGGATAAAAGCAAATAATAAGCTACTTTAATGTGTTTTGAAATCAGTTATCAAATGTCTCATGTGGACTCTTGAAACACATTTTATCAAACAGAACACAAGAAAAAAGATAACAAGCTTTATTATCTTGGAATAAATTTAACAGTGATCTTTCTAATTGTTAGATTGCCTCATGCTGGCTTGTGTTACATGCCTTATATGGACCGATCAGAAGCCAAAAATCTGCACCTTATGTGTTTCCATAGTGCTCAATAAACTAAACTACTCATGATTTGGAAACTGGAGATCAATAAAAGAATACAATATAAAAACTTAAAAAGACAGTGCAAATTACATTCTAGATTGATTATCATCACACAATATAAAGAGTTCTTTTTATATGAAAAGAAGATTTAAGTATAAAGACAATAGACAAATGATAAAGGATAATAAATTCACATTTCTTATAGAAAAAAGTAAAAAGAATGTACTGAATGAAGATAAGGAAACAGACATGATATTTAACTATCTTGTTCATGTTTTTTAACAGATCAAAGAATAGATGTGTTCCAATTTAAGAATCAAATGGGTAGAGACAAAGCATTTAATAATTTATTTTTTGTAATTACCTTCTCAAATGATTTCTAGATGATAAAGGTATTACAAAAATAACAACAACAAAAAATCAAATTTTCCTCTAATTTTCCAGTGCATTGAAGAAAGTGGGTTTTTTTTTAAAAAAAAAGAAACTGTCATTTCAAAATCTCCAGTAACACTTTGTCAAATGCTACCCCTCCCCATTTTTTAGAAATTTCTCCATGCATGAAACAGAAAATGCAACAAGGTCTTGAGGCCCTCAACAGTGTCAACTCCTTAATTATTGAGTGTGTTTATGCCCTGAGTTTCACAGATCTGCGAATCTTTAATGCTGAGATCTTTAATGCCATGAAGCTGCAGATCTGTGAATCTTTCATGTTGAGACATTAAAGATATCCAAAGAATGCATAGGGTTTATAATTCATGAGAAGTTGGCTATGCAGAAGCTGTCAGTGGGTGCTGAAATGTTTCAGTGCTGACCAGAAATAAAATCAAGTAGATACCTCCAAGATGATTTTGCCACATATTGAGAGATCCGGTGATAATTCTTTGGAACAACTCATCAGTGTTGATGAAACATGGTTACATCACTATGATGTATTTTCTAAATTTTCCCTGACAGAATGTACAGAAAGAAATGTAAAAATGTATAAATCCTTTCATGGCAACTTTCCAGAATATGCTATATGCAGCATATGTGAATCATGCTGAGACACAAGAGAATAGTTTTGTGCTTCATTTGAGCAGGATTTCCAATTTTTGGGGAAGGAGCATAATGAACAGAAATTGTATTTTAAAATTCAGTACTTGGAACCTACAGATCAGTATGTAGAAGTGATGAGGTCAGAAAGCAAATTCTGTTCCCTATTGTCCCTGACTAATGTGGATGAATGAGCACAATATGGGTGAAAGTATTTATTGCCATGGGGGGGGGGGGGCACTGCTTGAATGACCACAATACACTTAGCTGGAAGGAAAAAGGCCACAGCTTTATTGAAAAGAAAGGCAAGGCAGGGTTGGCCCAAAATGCATTGTCCAATCCCTAATTGAACAATGAACCAATTTGCTTGGTCATGGCCAAGCTTCAGGATCACCCATTCACCTTTTTGCATCTCAGGTAACAGGTTGATCACACCTCTACCCTTTATCACCAGAGGGTGCTGATCTGGTGTTGCCCCCACAATGGCAACACCACATGCTCTCAGCATCCCTGGGCCCTGATAGACTCCCAATCCAGTGCTCCACGGCACCAGAAAACAACACCCACCAGATCCAAGACCTATGCTACTGCCCCTGTAAAGTTGTAACGGTGCAATCACATCTCTGAATGGAGGGAGAGAGGGTGGGGAGAGCCAAATTAGAAAGGCACCATCCTCCTGCACCACACAGCCTTATATAGGCCCAGACACCAACGAGGAGTAAGGATGCCTTGAAGTCCTTCCCCTTCCAACCTCCCAGCCAATCTCCTTGTGCCCATACCCACCCACCCACCAATAGAACGACACTTTCAGCCCCAGCACTTATCAGAAGATGTAGTCCCAAAGCTGGGGCCAGAAGCACCTCCCCCACACAACCCAGCAGTGCCTGCTCGGACGCTGCTGAGCTGGGCTCCCAATGTGGAGATCTGGCTCCCCCCCCCCCCCATGGCAACAAGGCTGGCCCAGTAAGTCAGGCAGCTTCATTTGCCATGAAGAGGAGGCACCACTTAAATGACCACAATACACTTAACTGGAAGGAAAAAGACCACAACTTTATTGAAAACAACTGTAAGGTAAGGTTGGCCCGAAATGCATGAGGTCTGGATCTAGCATCAACCAATCCCTAATTGATCAATGAACCAATTTGCTTGGTCACGACCAAGCTTTCGGATGAGAAACGGGTAACTGGTTAATCGCCCATTCACATCTCAGGTAACTGGTTGATCACATGTTCACATCTCTACCCTTTGTCACCAGGGGACACTGATCTGGCATTGTCCCTGCAATGGCAACACTGCATGCTCTCAGCACCCCTGGGCTCCAATGAGCTTCCAATCCAGTGTTCCACAGCACCAGAAACCAATGCCCACCAGATCCAAGACCTATGCTACCACCACAGAAGGCCAGCCCTCTCCAGGGGCCACCTTCCACCAACCCTAACAAGCTGTAATCCACCCTCAAGAGAGTCCCAAATGAAGGACCTTTCCAGGGCCAATATGTCCTGAAAATGCCCCAGATTTCTACTTGCCCAGTCTGTTTATAGAGTCACATCCTACCGCTGTGGTAGCTGCCCCAGTTTGGAATGAGTGACCCCAAAGTCCTCTGGTAGCAGCCCTTCATGCTGTAAGGCCATACAAAGCACCGACACCACTGGAAATGTGTCAGTGGTGAGCCATCTTTGTGTATGAAGAGAGTGCCTTCCTCCTTCAGGCAGGATGCCACATATCTGCATAAGGTTCAAACGGGGCACAGGTGGGAGCTGTGGAGCACAATGAAAGATCCCCTGCCATAGTGGTCACTCTTTGACCTGTGAAGAACTAAACAGACAGTGTTTCCCACAAAAGAAACATCCCTCCCCCCCTCTGGAGTGCACACTTTGACTCATTTGTCTTCAAAGAAGGCACAAGCTCATCCACCTGCAATGCCCCAAAGAAGGCAGTTAGAATGACAGCTCTGAACAGGTTGGCCTCAGCCTTGGAGGTGCAGACCTTGTCAAGCTGATCAGAGAGCCTGGAGAGTAACTTGAAACAGATAGGTCTCTTGCCATCTCTACCACCTACATGTGTCCTCCTCCAGCTCTCTAATGTTCTCCTGACAAGAAAAGATGAACAAGGGTCCCAGAACCCCCTGGCTTTGGAAAAGAATGAAATCCCAGCCAAGTGGACTGCAATGGTCCATGGTGCAATCCCAGCCTCCCTCAACCAAATCATAAATTGAAGAATGATGTGGGACCACACTGACCAGTGGGCCTGGAGGCCAGTCACCCTGAGAAAGGTGGACAGCTTGGAGACAGCTCTCTTGTAGGCTCTGAGGGTGGCTAGGACCAGTGAAGATAGGATGCCCTGCATCACATCAGACATCCAACCTCCCACAGTTCCTCTGGCAAGGGGGTGGGTGAGTGGTCTGCTCCAGACACCAGTTATCAAAACCTGGCCTCCTGAAAATGAGAGAGGGAGTCTGCAATGCTATTATTGAGGCCAGGCATGAAATGTGCCTTGAACATGATGTTCTTGTGGAGACAGAGGAGCATAAAATAGTGAACCAGGAGCATGACCCTCTCATACTTGGAGCTTTGGCAGTTAAGGATCTTGACAACTGCATGGTTGTCACACCAGAAACATACCACCTTTTTGGCAAAGGCACTGCTCCAAATGTGGACCACTACCACAATAGAAAATAGCTCAAAGAAAGTGAGGTCTCGAAGGATCCCCCTACTGCACCCAGTGGGTGGGCTACCATTGGGCACACCAGTGTCCCTGGAAAAAGATGCCAAAGCCCAAGCTTCCAGCAGCATTGGAATGAACCTAGAGGCCCTGATCCAGATCCCAGGGGTACTGCCACATAGTAATCTCTGAGGAACTCCTTCCACAAGCTAAGGTCTTGCTTGATGTCCTTGGTGAGGCAGATGTGATGATGTACCTCTTTGACCCCTGCTGTGATCCTTGCCAGCCGAGCACAAAGCCCTTTCTGGTAGACCATCCTGCATGCAAAATTGAGGTGATCTAGCATGTTCTGGATGGCCTTGAGGGTGGCCTTCTGGGACAAAAGGGTGGCCTGGATCTTGGATCAAAAGGATAGGAGCTTGTCCTCAGGTAGGCAGGAGACCCCAGCCACTGAATCCAGCTAGATTCCCAGGTAAGTGAGAGATGTGGATGAGCCCTCAGTTTTCTCAGCCACCAAGGGAACACCTAGCTCTGCAGCTAGGGTCTGGAATGTAGCATAACCAGCAGCTTGGCACAACCATCACTCCCAGCCTTGCCAACAAACTGAAAATCATCAAGGTAGTGGGTAACCAGGGGAAAGGTGGCCCATCTCTTGACCTCCCACTCAAGGAAGGAGCTGAATGCCCCAAATGCTGTATAGCATGGCCTTATCAAAATACCAGTGGCCCTCAAATTTGAAGCCCAGGAGACAGAAATCATCATGGTGGGTGGGAAGCAGTTTGAATGCTGACTGAATGTCACATTGGACCAAAAGAGCTCCTCACCCACATGACTAGACCAAGCTGACTGCATGATCAAAGAAGACATAGCAGACAGAGCAAAGTTCAGGGGGAATGGCATCATTGACCAATAACCCGTGTGTGTGTGAGAGACAGGTGGTGGATGAGGTGGAATTCCCCTTGGGTTTTCTTGGGCACCACCCCAAGAGGGGACACTCTGAGGTTGGGAATAGGTGGTGTGGGGAAAGAGCCAGCCACCTTGCCTGCCTGGCACTCCATTTGAATATTGGCCTTCAGGACCTGAGGCATGTCCCGGACAGATTTCAGGTTCTGGGCATCTGATGCCACAGAAGACCCCACCACTGTGATCCTGAAACTATGTGTGAAACCCTCTGCTATAAAAATGGCCACTAGTTTGAAGGGATAGCTGCATAGGAGGGGATCAAGGCCTCAGAGTGCATGGGTGTAGGGGTGAGGTCAAAACACAGCTAGGCAGCTTGGACATGGTTATTTTGGATCCCCTCAACCCTCTGGTGTAAGAGCTGGAGGCTCCATCCTTCTTGCCAGAGGTGGCCGGGGTGGGGTGTTCCAATCAAAAGGGCTGCTGGGAACCCTACAGTTGGAAACACACCAGCTTGGCATGTGGGCCCATGCAAAGCTCACAGCAATGTTTGAACTTGCACTGGGTTCACAAGCATTTGCCTATGTTGAATTCTCAACACACAAGCCTGCAAGGGTCTCTTTTGCCCACCCACTTGGCAGATTTGGAGGAGTCTCCCTTAGGCCTAGCATGTGGACTGATGTCAACCAACCAGATGTTGTTATCAATAAGACCCCACCTGTCAATGTAACTCTGGGATGTATGCTGGTGGAAGGCAGTATCATAACTGATGGCTGCAGCATCCTCCCTGATGGACCTGGCCTTCAAAACATTGCACATGTGATTTATCAGGTGCCAGGCCCATTCAGGATAGGACATAGTGACCCCCCACCCCATTGAAAACCCTAAAACCTTCCATCCAATTGATGAAAGAGTGCTCCACTGGATGGGCCTTGGCCTCTTTTTTGTCCTTCTTGGTGTAGGTGATGGCCCCAGCTTCCTCTGGCTTGGGCTTCAACAATGTGAACGCATCCACATAATATCCCCTTGGAATCCACTTCCTGGTCTTTTTGGACAGGTGGAAACCCAGTGAATTCTCACCACGTGAGAATTTGAGGAAGGCAGAGGCCTGCTGATCCAGCCACACACCTTGCAAACTTGGGCACCTGGACCTGCACCTTATGGCTCAAGAAGGCATTCCCAGGACCAAAGCACCCCCTAGTCAATAGTTGTCCCTGCCCAAGGAAGAAACATTCCTTGTGTCCTTGGACTCTTTGGCATGAGCCTTTTTGGTTTTTTTCTTAGCAGTGCATCTCTGCTATTGTGGAGGTGGAGGAACTGCTATTGGAACTGGAGGAACTGCTGGATGAACTGCTGGTAGTAGAACTATTGGAAGAGAAATCTCGAAGCACTCAACCCTGCTTTGTGGGCTGACTGTGCTCACGCACAGTGGCTGTATTGGGGGACTGGCACCATTAGCCCAGGGGCAGGTGGTAAATTGACTCTCCCCACCTTTTTGATTAATGCTGATAGGGTGTGAGTTAAACCCACCAAGGCATCTTCATTCACCACCGAAGGGAGTGCAGACAAACTTGAGTCTGCTGGTAAGGCTGAGGGCTACTGCATTGCTCTGGAGGCCAAGGCCACCCAGGACCTCCTGGGCTGACCAGCCTGACCCCTCATTGTAGGATAGAAAAGCACCATCCACTGTTTAGAGCCTTTGGATGACACAGCTGGCTTCACTGGGGGCTAAAAATAGAGCCCAGAGCTGCCCAATGCTGGTAATTATTTGAGGAGGGGGTGGGGTGAGGTGGCTTGACTGAGAACTGAAGGTAGTTCAGTTTTATTCAAGGAGGGGAGGGGTGAACCAGCCACGACTGGCAGGTAATCAGCTACGCTGGTGCTGTGCTGGTTGCGGCTTCTCTGCCTCTGTTGCTGCTATCGCTGCCGCAGCTATTGCTCGTGCTGCTGCCATGGCTGCTATTGATGCAGCTGTTGCTGCTGCCACCACTGCTGCTGCCCCTACCTTTCTGTTCAAGTGTCTTCATTCACTGAGAACCGAGCTAAATGGCACCATCCTCCTGAGCCATGTGGCCTTAAATAGGCCCAAACACCAATGAGGAGTAAGAAGAGCTGGAAGCTCCCACCCCTTCTGGCCTCCTAGCCAATCTCCTTGTGCTTTTGCAAAGCCACTCACCAAAGGGTCGACACTTCTGGCCCCAGCGCATGTTGGGAGATGTAGTCCTGAAGCTGAGGCTGGAAGCATCACTCCCACACAGCCCAGCCAGCCAATGATGACCTAAGCAGGCCCGGTGCGATCCAGCTCCCTGCCCCCCCCCCCCCCCCCCCCAGTAACAAGGCTGGCCCAGTAAGTCAGGAGGCCTCATTTTTCAGGATATGGTCAATGCCTATCAGTCAACTCATAACATTTTTGGTTAGTTGTTGGAGTCCAAAAGTTTTGACAGCTGTCACTACTGATGCTTATCTTGATTCTCATTTTAAAATTGTTTCCTAAAGTATGTCTACACTACTGAAACTTTTTTACCTCACCTTGCATTTTTCAGTGTTATGTCATCTAGGTATTCACTTTAGTGACTGGAGCATGCACATTCCCTCTTTCTCCTTGTAATCCTCCCCATCTCATACACTCCTTCTTCCTGATCCTCTCATACATACATTGCAGATCTCCACAAAAGCAAATGAATCAATGAATGATGGGGAGAGAGAAGAGGAAATGCACACACTTCATTCACTGAAGTGAAAGCAAAAACAATACAATGTTGGCCAGGTGGGGGGGGGGGGATCAGAGGGAGAAAGAATAAAAAACAGTAGAAACAACACAACCCTTGCGTGTGTGTGAGGGGGGGATGAGGGATGTGTGTCCCAATCTAACTCTTCACCACTGATCTGATGGATGAACATACACTGAAGTAAAAAATAAAATAAAAATGGCAATACATACCAGGCTTGCCAGACCCAGCCCATCTTGCCCACTAAAAGACTCCTCCCTACACTGGTCTCTCACCAATGTTGCTATGGAGCACAGTCCACACACACATACAAATATCTAGATTTTCCACACAAATCTGGTGTAAATTGCCATTTTCTCCAGCTTAAAGCTGTGAGACACTGGAAAGAGCCTGATTTGGGTCAAATCATACTGTACATTGTCTGGACTGCTCAATGTGATCATGAGGTGAGATCATTTTATTTGGTCTGTGTAGAAATGTCCCTAGTCTGACACTCAGAAAGATGCCTGGCAGCTGTCTTTCCACTGCTTTAATTTCTTACAATATATCCAATATAAGTTTATAACAATATCATTCCATGGCTTCCTAGAAAAATAACTGCATCCATTGTTTTCCCATGTACATTCTATCATAAATGGTGTTATGTGAGAACAACTATTTCCATATTCTCTATTATTCTACCCTTGTGAATTCCATTGTAAGACTATGAGCCCAAATAGGCGGCCCTGTAAAGCCACATGTTTCAAAGCTACCCTGAAGCTGCCTGGAAGTTGGGCAGCCTCCAAGATGTGAGCAATTTCAAGATGTGCCAGTGGCATGGTGTTTATATGCCGCATGCCACCAGAGCATCTTGAAGTAAGCTTTGGACTTTGGCAGCATGGGAAAAGCTGGCTCTTTGCCAGATGAAAAAGGAGTGGATCTTTTCTGCTCCTTTTTCAACTGGCTTCAAGGTGGATTGGGCCCACAGTGTGTGGTCACCACAGCCCCAATCCATCTTTGGATGGGGTGGCTTCAAGCTGCCCCTTCTTGCCAGTCTGTTTCCCCCCTATAACAAAACTGGGTAAGTTAAACATTGTATTAGGAAAGGCTAGTTACTCTGCAGATACAGTTTGATCAGCATTTTGCAGACCCTTAGCAGAACTATTTTGAAGACTGATGAAAAGATATTTGGAGAATATCGGTGTAGTTAGCGAAAGTATTGTCATTGTACTTTGAGGCAGAGAATATCATGCCCCATTAACCTATCAGAATGCTTTAAGGATATTTTTGCTATAGTAGGCAAAGGATGTGGTATATATCATGGTTTGTACATGGATTCTTACAGCAGTTTATAAAGTTTCAGATTTAAACCTAATGTATAAGTTGCAGACTTATAGAATACTGTAAATAGAAAGTTGGCCTCTGGGATTAGAACTCTGCTATAGTGTCAAAGTCAGACAGCTCTTTTGAGACTGGAGGGGAAAAGTAAGGAAAAATATGCAATAGTAGACATTTTAGTTCTGTGACTCAAAGATTTCTTGGTGAGTAGGTGTGTTCTTGCCTAGTTCTTTTTTTGTTTTTGTTTTTATTATACAGAATCATTGTAACCCTAATGACACAACAGGTTTGTTCCTTGATTGGAAATTTCCAAAGGACAATTGGACAGTGTATATACTACCATTACCGTAAATATTTTTTTTGAAAAAAATTAAATACATTGAAATAATGGTCACTAGTTAAACATCTCCTTGCTGTTATAATTTAAGAATAACACTAGGTTTCATTATTGAGTTCTACATAAAATTATTTCATTCTGTGGAAACACAAAACAGCCCATGGTAGGAGCAAATCTAATTCATAGTGACATAATAACCATTAAACCCCTCCCTTCCACACAGCAAATGATGAGAATAGATATATGGCTTCCCTAGATCCATCAAATCCTCTCTTATCTTGGTACTTAATCCCGAAAAGCTAGTTCTGTCACAGTGGGATATTTTTTATGTATTGTTCTTAATCCTGACAGATATTAGTCTTTTGACATCTACAACAGTATTTTAGATTTCATATTGTATATTTTATATTTTTATACTTTTGTAATTAATTATTGTTTTAAGTTGATTTTATTGGAAGCTTCCCTGAGATTTTGGGGTAAAGGGTGGTATATAAGTATTTTAACAAGCAAGCAAACAAACAAACTAGCTACCCTATTGTCCTAAAAATAATTCTTAGTTCCATTTAGAGGAGACTCATTGAATGAATAGGAACATGACCAGTTAACACATATAAATTCCATTGATTCAGTAGGTCTACACCAGTTGGATTAGCAATTGATTTAGTCTATTTTTTCACAAGTAGGAAAGTTAGTATGCATTTATACCAGTCCATTAGATTTTTGTTGACTCACCAAATGCCAATCATAATAGTTTCAAACACTTCTTATGTCTCTCATGTTTGATTATATCCTAAGTGCAGTTTTAGTAGGGATTGGAACCCTACTGTCATCAGCTAATGTTCTGTTACTGTAAATTACAAATGAAGGCAATACCAACCATATCTACGTCTAGTGGAGTTTATAGGTAAATAGTTGTGAAAGTGCTTGTGCAATTGTACTGCACACCTCCAATTCCAATTGGCATTCCAATTGGAATTGGAGGTGTGCAGTACAATTGCACAAGCACTTTCACAACTATCTACCTATAAACTCCACTAGATGTAGATATGGTTGGTATTGCCTTCATTTGTAATTTACAGTAACAGAACATTAGCTGATGACAGTAGGGTACCAATCCCTACTAAAACTGCACTTAGGATATATATATATATTCAAATATATATAATTGAAATAAAGGTCACTGGTTAAACATCTCCTTGCCATTATAATCTAAGAATAACTCTGTTTGTGTGTGGTGTGTGTATACAAACTGTTATGATAAAATAATATCCTTATTTTGTTAATATCTTATTTGACAATATCTAGCTTACTATCTGCATAGACTTAATATTATGTTCCCATTCAAGAGAAAAAAACCAAACAAAAACAAATGAACCATGTGCCTTGCAGTGAAGAGTTAGGAACCACTCTCTACAGTGGACCCTTTTTATCTGCTCGGGTTTGGCTCCAGGATCCCATTATATTCAATGGTGTAGTGAACTTAGACTAACCTATCGCTTCAATAATCCTCTCTTGATTTCTCTTTAAAACTCCACTCCCCAGAAAAAAATATTAGAGAAATTGTCAGATATTAATGTTTTAGCAAAGGCAGGTGGAAAGAAATCTGACACAGAGGACTGAGCAGGAGCCAAAGTACAAAAAACAAAGTGAGTGATGAACAGAATCTTTTCAATTTGGCCTATATGAGAAAATAATCATTTACTGCTTGTGTAAAATGACTAAAACCTTCTTTCATAAAAAGGCAATCAGGAGGATGAAAAGGGTGTGCTTTAGGGCACTGAGATATTTTTCTTGTTAATTAAAACATTAGCAAAGATCCAGACTGTGCACAATAAAGGCCAGTACAACAGAATTAAATTTTCAGAAACGAGTCAAGGAAATTAGTCTGGATAGAAATGTACAAATAATTCATGTGAAAAATGGAAAATCCAATTTTGCTAATAAATCTACAATAATGAGGACTCTTGTTAATGACAATATTTATCAAATACTCTGTACTATATACAGAATGAGAGCCAGTGTGGCGTAGTGATTTAATTGCTGGACTACAACTCTGGAGACCAGAGTTCAAATCCCCGCTCACCAATCGAAACCCACCTTGGGCAAGTCACATGCTCTCAGCCTCAGGAGAAGCCAATGGCAAATCTCTTTTGAGCAAATCCTGCCAAAAAACAAACAAACACCATGATAGGTTTGCCTTAGAGTTACAATAAATCGGAAACAACTTGAAGGCACACAACAACAATATAAAATAACCTGGACTGCACCTTTAATTTTAAGAAAATGCCTGAATTTCTACCCTTGCCTTCACATTCAAGAACTCATCTCATACAATTATTTACAATGCTTTCTATAAGTGTACACACTTTTTTCTATTTTTGCTTTGTCTCTTCAGGCCCTGTAGAGAGGCCTAGTGTTTCCATGGACAACAGAAGAAGCACCTGTTCTCTCTTCTAGATGACTACAATTCAAAAATAAATAACAGAATAAAATTTGCCTCATGACTCAGGATCCAAGTCATTCCACTTGGATAGGAGATTCTTTCCACTGTGCTTTTAGAGCTGTGAATGAAACTTTAATGATTGATATATTAGTGGTCATCATACCTGTAACCAGAGTTTTCATGTCTTTGGCATACTAAATGTCACAAACTTGCACATCATCAGTCTTCTAGCATTTGGACAGGTCATCTGAAGTTCTGCCGATTTTGACAGTGCATTAAGTCAGTATCTAGATTTCTATTGTTTCTCTCTTTTCTTCACAGATATCTGATGTAATAATCAACAAGCAAAGTTTCATTCTCTACCCTAAATATGAAGAGAAGGTGACTTCAGGTCCCTAATTAGTTCCTTATGATGTTTATGGAGCAATTTAAATGAAGTGATTGTAACATTTCTTCATTTTTCTGTAAGACGATAGCATTCTGTCAGTTTAGTAGGGGTTCATATATTTTCAGGTAACTGACATAGGGGCAAAGCAGACCAGCAATTTGAGCTGGCTTCCTGGCATTGTGGGGTGTGGTGACCACACGCTGCATGCCCTGACTCCATGCCCCATCTGGTATCATGCCACCTGCCCATGGGCAGCGTTGGGGCGTTCCTGCAGCACAGCAACTAGACACTGCATGTCGCAGGAGTGCAGAAAAGCCACAGTGGTGGTGAAAAGAGCATTTTTTTTCCAGTGAAAAAAGGAACAGAATTTTGTTGCTTCTTTTTGCACTGGAAAAATACCAGAATGGGGTGATGGCATGTGGTTGATTCTATGTATAGATATTTGATTCTATGTATAGATAAAAAGAGGTTACTGGCTCCACATTGATTTTATTAACCCTATTGTTTAGTGTGTTGTTTTTTTTTTTTTTACAGCAACATATTATACAGTTAATGCAACCTCCTGTGTTTTGGGATCACATTTTATTTTGATTGGTTGTAAAATCTATCAGAGTAAATTTGGCTCAAATTAGCTAATTCTAAGGTCACATGGGTTCTAACAGAATGTCTAGGTTGTGAGCCAGATATAGTACTTTAGATATCAGGAGATGACTAAATCAAAGATTAAATCAAAGATAATATAGATTGTTTCACACATAATGGTAGGTGCCATGTGATTAGCTCAGAAGCAGAATTGCCCACTGTTTGATCTATAACACAGAGGTTCTGTTTGTGTAGCATGGATCCCTATCATTAGTGCCAAATACATACAACAATAATTAACAAATATATATATATATATATATAGAGAGAGAGAGAGAGAGAGAGAGAGAGAGCTGGAGATAATTATAATAACAGATAAAAATAGAGGAACTGAATTAGTGCAAATAAATTAATACAGTCATGGAATAAAGAAACAACACTGGTATTGTGGTAAAGTGAGCCAGTTCAAGAAATGGACCTTCACAGTACTAACAAATCTCAATAGTCCCCAAAATGGCCCACAGCCAGTCAAGAATATTGCTCAAAAAGCTTTAGAGGGCCACCACCAACCATATGTCAACATCAAATAATCAGACTTATGGTGCAAAAATTATCACTGAAGTCAGGGGCAAAGAAAACATGGTGGAGGGATGCTCAGAAAAATCCAGGTCCACTCAAATAAATACTGAAATGGAGAAAGACCATGTCAGATCTTTTGACTATCATAATATTGATTTTGTCCTTGGTCTGACAATGATTCAGGAAGAGAACAATACAATGGAGAAATGCCAGTAGGAAATCAGTCTCTGATAATAATAAATGCTACAGAGGAAGTGACAAAAATCTATCCTCCTTGGAAAAATCTACCTGGAAAATTAAAATGGCAGGTGCTAAAGCAAAATGGTAAGTGCATGTAAGAAGTCTTTGACGATGCTCACACAGCTTTCCTCTGAATGATATATAATCAGAGAGGTTGATGGATGGTCTGAGATATAGCGCCTATCCTCACTTCACCATACTCCATCCATCTGGCTTGAAACAATGACTGGGTAATGTTAGATTCTCATCAAATTTGTTTGTGAGTCCAATTAAATTCAGTAGATCTCTCTTCTGAACATACATGCACATGTAGAATTGCCTTTTTAGATTGTCATCATTGTCCCCATGACCATCTCTCCCTCCTAATATTAGGAGTCAGGGAGAATATTTTACAACCTGATAGTAAATAAAAATTAAATTAAATTAAAAGTGGGTGGAACACTTCAAAGACATAGCCATGTTACTCTGGAATATCAGTATGCAAAGCGATCTTGTAGCACTTTTGAAACTAACTGAAAGAAAGAAGCTAGTAGCATGAACTTTTGTAGACTTGAGCTTACTTCCTCAGATGCAAGAACCAGTGAAGGACACTGGTTAATTAAATAATAATAATAATAATAATAATAACAATAATAATAATAAATTATTTTTATCCCGCCCCTCTGCGTAACGCAACCGAGGTGGCTTACAGCATTAAAATATACATCCATATCCCATGATCCCACTCCCCTTAAAATATTATTAAACCGTGACAATTTAAAACACAGTTAAAATAATAACGTAAATAAACAAATAATAATAATTACAACCAAATCAGGGATATGCAGGATGGCTGTATTTTGGTGACTGGGATATCTATTCAGGAAAGGCCTGCCAGAAGAAATTATTATTGTTGTTGTTATTATTATTATTATTATTATTAATTGGACAGAGACATTAAAAGCATAGTTTGGGGGAGGGGGAGAGGGATCCTTATTGCTTTGAAAACTCCCTTATGTTTTAAAAAAATCAGTGCTTGAAAAAAAAGTATTAAAGCAGAGTATATTTCTTTTCAAAGCAGACCTTGGACAATTCAATTTCCAGTTAAAGGAATACATTTTACATTTGTTGGAAACTGCTTTTTATCTGAATGGCAAGCTCCAAGCAACAGTGGCTTGATGCTTAGTATATCAACCTTGATAACATCACCAGGGACCATTTCTAAAATTCTCCTGACCTAACAAGCTTAGTAAGTGGCATTCTATCAGAGAAGAAGAAATAATTAAGATTTTATGTTAAATGTGAAGTTCCTAAATTAAATCTATACTAATACTATAATGCAAACAAGCAGAAGGCTGATATTTCACAAGCCCAAGAGCCTAACAAAAAAGATTGAAAAGCAAATTGCAGATAAACATTGAGTTTGTCCCTATGGTACATATTTCAAAGACTGTTCAGCATGTAGATTTTCTCAATTAGAGTTGTGTTTGATCCATTTTTAAAGGTATCTCTTTGATGCAGCCTGATTAAATCTAACTAGCAAGCTTTTATGTTTTTGGTATCCCTCAGAGTAAGCCAGGCAATAATAATGTGTGTAAAAGACCAAAAAGAAAGCAGAAGAGAAGAGAAACTCTAAGGACGTTTTCTTACACAAACGTCCCATCTGCCTGGACCATTCCGGAACGGAGCCTTCCGCTCACTCCGGAATGGCTCCGGCGGCAGCGACCTAATTCCTTTTAAAAAAAGGAATTACAACTCCGGCGCTGATGCCGGAGTTAGAGCTAAAAGGGGCAGGGCTTGCTGCGACGTCATGTGAACACGCGCAGCAAGACCCGGACTGACGCCGACTAGCGCCGGGGATGGGGCTGGATGGGGCGGGGCTTGCTGCGACGTCATGTGAAAAATTTGTCAATGGAGCCGGAGTGGGGCCGGACGGAGGTAGGATTGCGTCCTCCTAAAGCCCCGTGTGAAAACGCCCTAAGTATGTAGGGCAGGGGCAGGCAAAGTGTGGACTTCCAAGTGTCCCCAACCCCATCATGTAACACACACATATGAAATGACCAGTGACATCCCAGAAACCTCCAGGGCTATGAACCATCACCATCCATTTACAAGGTTCTCCTTTGAAAGGGCTATTTCATACCTAAAATAGGACCCACCAAATAACCTTTAAATGACCCATCACATCCAGAGGCTTCTAGGCGCATGAATCAACACTCTTATACTGTTTTTTAAAGCATGGGCAATTGATCAGTAAGGTTTGGAGGAATGTAAAATTTCCCTGTGGATCCTTTGAAGTTGCCCACATCTTCTATATGTAAAATACTTGTTGAAGGAGACCATTCTGACCCATCTTCACATATTTCTGCCATGCTCAACATATGGAAGGTAACTTTTTGAAGGGAGAAGCTTCCTCAGTCTATGAAAGTTCTCCACACAGTTTTAAATTTTTAATTTAAATTTCATAACATGATATAGCATGATTCAGGGAGGCATTCCCAGGCACTGTCTAATATACATTTATTCTTTATTTGTTCTGTTATTTGGGCTGACAATGGATGTTGCTGTTTACGGTAATTGTTTTAATTGTTCCCTGCTTTTAATCAACTTTTATTTTTATTTTACCTATTGTTTTGTATTTTTAGATTGTATGCCTTTGGCAGGTTTTTATTTCTATTTTATGCTTTGATTATATCTTTCTACAGCACTGTGTACATTGACAGTGCTTTAGAAATAAACTTTAATAATAATAATAAATGCTCCAAAGTATATAAGCATACACAGAGAGAGAGAGAGAGAGCCAAATGCATGGAACAGCCTTTAAAAAACAAAATGAATGACATAATATTTTCATTAAAATACAATGCATGTTATTTTCCTGGCAACTGATACTGAGCAAACTTACTTGTCTCACATTTGTATTCATGACATGTATTTCTGGTCACAATGAACTTTCTATCTCATGCTTCATTTACTGCATTATTTCAGAAACAACATACACCCAAAATAGTAACTTAAAACTGTGACTACGTCAAACTCCAGGTGTTAGTGGGGAGCTCTGTGTATGTTAGATGTATGTAGTCAGAATGTAGAACAGTTGTGATTTCAAAGAGAAGGCATTCCTTGTGATAGCTGTCATTCCAAAGAATTTATGCAGTGTAAAAAATGATTTGTTCACAAATGTGCAAGTGTGTATGTTCATCAAATCTGTCTCTTGTATTAGCTAAGGGAGACTGTGCAGCCAGTAATGTATATTTTATAACTCCATGGGGTGATTACTTTGTCATTTTGTGGTGGGCTGTGCATTTTGCATAAAAAATATATTTTTTTAAAAAAAATGATATACCAAGATGTAAAATATGAAAAATGAAAAATATGCAAAAACTCTGATAATTTCACCTAATGGACAGAAAGCATTTTAGATAGATTTAGATAGATAGATAGATAGATAGATAGAGGTATAGATGAGAATAAAATAAATGACAATTTACATCTCTGGATGGAGGTCAATTCAATTTAATTCTGTTCAGGTCAGGTTCATGAAGACTGAATTCTTCAAGCATCTGCCATGGCAATGGGATATGTTCCTTGTTCACTCATGAATGCTTTTACATCGTTTTATGGCTAACTTTCCACACACAAAGAGCACTCAACACTGGATTTTGAATATTAGTAAAACTATTCAGCCTGCTTCAATGCTAATTATAAGGTCATAAGTCACAGACAGCACTTGGATTTGACAATGTTGTTCTGGTGTGTTTTCATGCTTTTTTTTTTCTTATGACAATCCCAAAACAAACTTATCAGAGGGTTTTCTTGGCAAGATTTGTTCAGGAGGTGGGGGGGTCATTGCATTCCTCTGAGGCTGAGAGAGTGTAACCTGGTCTAGGTTACCCATTTGTTTTCCACAATCAAGTGGAGATTCAAGGCATGGTGTCCAGAGTCCTAGCCTAACACTCAAACCAGTATACCACACTGGCTCTATGGATTTAACATACTTTATCCAAATCCAATTAGAATTTACATTAGTGAAAATCAAATCATATTTCATTTGCACTGTAACCCATGATGCAAAGATATAAATAATTAAAATACAGCAATGACTAAGGCATACCTAACTCCCTACTAAGATTTGTCTAGTTTAGGTTTCATCCATACTGCAGAGATAATGCAGTTTGACACTACTTAACTGCCTGGTTCAATGCTATGTAATCCTGGGATTTGTAGTTATAGAAACATGGAACTCTTTCCTGTCAGAGAGCTCTGGTCCACAACAAACTACAAATCCTAGGATTCCATAAGATGGAGCCATGTTAGTTAAAGCAATGTCAAACTGCATTGTTTCTGCAGATAAAACCTTGGTGAGATTTATTTATTTATTTATTTTATGAGCTTTATACTAGGCAATTGGACTAACTCAGGAAT
This sequence comes from Phrynosoma blainvillii, assembly GCA_026167975.1. NCBI lineage: Eukaryota > Metazoa > Chordata > Lepidosauria > Squamata > Phrynosomatidae > Phrynosoma > Phrynosoma blainvillii. Next base: position 274,346,070 of record JANUYF010000003.1, read on the forward strand.
CATAGCATGGTATGACAGCAAAGTGTAGTTCTATGTGAATAAAAAAGGAAAGCTAGTATTTGGGGGCTTGTTTTTAGGGCAGTGAGACTGTTGCTTATTCACTGTGTGGAATTTCAATATGAACTAGCTTGTTTCAACACTTCCTTGGTGTTTTGCTTTCTTTCTTTTGCCTCCCTGTGGACTCTCAGCTCCATGTTGAAACTATTAATTATTTAGTGGGTATTCTATTTCATTTTCTTGTTAATTGATTGACATCTCACAAGCAAATATTACCTAATCTGTATCAGAGAAGAATTCAGTATAGAAGTCAGCAAGAGCAACTATTAGCTGATAAGCGCTATGAAAGCAGGGGTGATCCAGTACAGGGGCATCTGCAACAGCGGGTAGAATGAAATGATACCCTCAGGCAGAAGAGATTGGAAAGTGGCAACATGGTTTTAGAGGTGGAACTATGTGTCACATGCCAACTTGAATCCCATTATAAATCTTATAAAATAAATAAATCTCACTAAGCTAGGTTGATCCTTCATGTGTGGCAAAGCATGCTATTCCATTACAATAAAGATTAATGCACAGGCCTCTTATTTACATGGAATAGGGGAAAGCATCCTACTTTGCTTTAGAGAACAATAGCCTAGTTTTCACAGTGACCCAAGCAAACTACGGGTGCAAAGAATATTCACATTTTCTGCTCTTCAGTGGCGAAGAAAAATGCAAAACTAGTCTTTACTCTTTTTTCTTTTTGTATTGTGGGACATTTTGTAAAACAAAAAAAAAAGGCCATCTGTGCAACATTTTTTGTGTGCATGAAACATTTTTCCTCCCAAATCCAATGTTTTTGCACAGAAAGCATTGTTTTCTATGCAGAATGCAATTGAGCTTTTCCTAGGGCTCTGGTGCTTTGCTCAAGGGTGGCTGAGTGGGAAGTGTGTAGTCTGAGATGCTGGTCTCAACTAGCCCTAGTGGTGCAGTGGTTAAATGCCTGTACTGCAGCCACTCACTCACAAACCACAAGGTTGTGAGTTCAATACCAGCCAGGGGCTCAGGCTCAACTCGGGCTTGCATCCTTCTGAGGTCGCTGAAATGAGTACCCAGCTTGATGGAGGCAATTACCATAAACATTGTAAACCTCTTAGGGAGTGGTTCTATACTGATAAGCAGTATAGAAATGTACTTGCTATTGCTAGGTTGCTCCCATTGCAGTTTGGAACTTCCAGTTCAATAGTCAAAACAAAGTGGCCCCTTTAATCCAGTCAGTTGTCTGCCTCATTATTTCAGGCTGGTTGACTTTCAATTGACCTCTTATTTAAAAAGAAAGTCTTTTTTTAAAAAAAAAAATACTTTCCATGTTTTACTTGAAAAACAATGTACCCAATAACCTGATTGTATACACATTTTTGTAACTATGGTGTAATTATATATAGGCCATGCCTGTGTATGTGTCTGTGAGAATTATATATGTATTCTTATTCTTTAAAAAAAAAGAATTTCCTGGGACAGGAACGTGGGAACGACTCCTACTGACTTTAAAAATGTGCTGTAGCTTAAGGACTGTCATATACTTTTTAAAAAATTACTATTCAAACTTATTCCATCAAGAAACTTACTCTTATATTAAGTAAACATATTAGTTAACCAGATACATGAGGAAAACTCACAGGATGAACATGAACAACACAGGTTGCATCCGCACTTCAGAAATAATCCAGTTTGATATCACTTTAACTGCCATGGCTCAATGATATGGATTTCTGGGATTGGTAGTTAGTTGAGATTTTTAGCCTTTACTGTCAGAGAACTCTGGTGCCACAACAAATGACAAAGTGTGGATGCAGCCACACATCCTCATCCTTTTCCTTCTTCTTCAGCAATGCAAACATTTGAACAAAAGTTGATACTTGTACAAGACTGTGTGTCTTACAAAAGTAGTTATGTTTTGCAATCTTGAATTTTATTTTTATGGGTTTTTTTGGAAAAGAGAAAGCTCTTATAAATTAAAAAAACCTCAAATTAAAGTGTTACTTCCTAGCTTGAAGATGTGGGAACGACTCCTACTGACTTTAAAAATGTGCTGTAGCTTAAGGACTGTCATATACTTTTTAAAAAATTACTATTCAAACTTATTCCATCAAGAAAATGCATTGATATGAGGAGAATAGTGGGTGAAAGCACGGGAAGACAAAATGGGAGGTCACAAATTACTATCTTAAGTAGAAAATATGCAGGCATTAGAAGTGGACTGAATGGGGTTGCAGACTGCCAGGAATAGTGCAAATTGAGTCCACTTTTAGGGTTAGGGTTAGGGTTAGGGAATCATGGGAACTGTATTTTATTGTGGCACCAGAACTCTCTGACAGAGAAGGCTTAATGTCTCAGAAAAAAAAAAAATTCCCATGATTCCCTAGAACTAACCATTCTATTTTTTCTGCACATATTAAGACTATTCTTCTTTTTCTTTTAACATGGTTATGAATTATTTCTTTCCTTTAACTCTTGAAATTCTTTCATTTCTTAAATTTGGACATAAACATTTTGTGAAGACTAATTTCTATTAGCAATTGAAATATATAATTGGTGGTTGAAAGAGGGATGGAAACACGACTTTGATTATTTTTGTTTAAACTATTTTGATTTTCAAGCAGAATTAGAAATGTGCACTAATTGCTACAAGTAAACAGACCACCTTCTTTTCTGTTACCATGGAATACAGTCAAGTAAGTAGTTTCTTCTATAATGGCTTTTACAGTGCAATCATTGATCTCTAGCAACTGGAAGCCAATGTAGTGTAGTTTTTGGGTTTTGGACTAGGACCCTGGGCAAGTCACACACTCTCAATCTGAGGAAAGGAATAGCAAAACCTCCTCTGAACAAATCTCACCAAGAAAACAGTGTGACCTAGGGTCACCACGAATCAGAAACAACTTGAAGGCACACAATGGCAACAGTAGTAATGTGAAAAGTCTGGTGTTCTCCTGATTATACAAAGGCTAGGATCTTTTACCTACTTAACTCTCTAAGAGAGAGAGTTCTGCCCTCATAAGGGATCTGAGACTAATTATGTGGGGAATGCACCTGCTAATAAAATATAAGCTTACAAACCTGTGCAAAAATGATAGGTGCATTCTCAAGGATGTGTTCAAGTGCCTCAGATATCTGAATCTGCAACCCTCTCACACCATCCTTGTCAATGAAAGTGAGCTTTTCTTCCTGTAATCATTTGCTTCTAGTAACCATCTAAGTGCCCAGTTGCTTTCAGTAGCCAGCCAGATTCAAGCATTTGAAGCACCTGGTGCCTGATATGACTGGTGCCACAATCTCAGGGAAACTGCCTGGATGTGTAACTTTACATGCTGTTTCCAGATAGACAACATCCACCTGGAAAGTGAAATTTGTAACATGCCTTTCTGAGTAAATCATTACTGCTCTGAAAGTTGAGGGAAGAGGAATTGGTCCTATGAATGCCTTAGGGGATGTGCAGACAGGCAGCTCTGGGCCGCCCCTGGAAGTGGCGGATCGGGGCTGCGGCTACCCCACACTCTGGCCCCAATCCTTCCTTTTGCCACCCTGAAAAGAGTGGCAAAATGCCACTCCTTTTAGGGGCAGCAAAAGGCTGCCCTAAGAACCAACGTACAGCTTTTCCTCACCCTTTCCAGTGCATCACATCAGAACGCTGTGCTGGAAGGGCATCCTGACACCGCGCGCTGTGTGTAATGGTGAATGGCATCAGGACAGCATTGGCTTGGAGTTGGGGTGGCTGGCGTGTGGCTGCCCCACCCCAACTGTGGCTCCAGGCTGACCCTTTAGGCTGGTCTGCATAGGCCCCATGACTGCATCTGCATTGCAGAAATAATGCAGTTTGACACTCCTTTAACTGCCATGGCTCAATGCTGTAGAATTCTAAGATTTGTAGTTTTGTGAGATATTTAGCCTTCTCTGTCAGAGACCTCATGTGCCACAACAAACCAGGACTTTGTTTTCATAATTGGTATAAATGGAACCAGAAATTAGTGCCTACTTTGTACAGCAGGTATGAGTTTGCAGGAATTAAGAAGAGCAGTGAATGACAGGAAGTCTTGGATATGTCTCATCCACAGGATCTCCATGAGCTGAGATTGATTCAAGCGCAGTTAACAACAAGAACAAATAAATGTAAAGATTATTCACTGTGGTTGCTAATTATAGTTTTAGAAAAGTTGAGTTATCTGTTACATGAATTGATACTTTTGTTACTTGTCACCTCTTTGGAAAAACATCTTATTTATAAAAGAATGGCTTAAACTTGGAAAAAGTCCATTTATGTTCTTTAAAGGTTAATAGAAAAAAGTAACTAGAAATTGTTGCTTACCACACACACATGCACACCTTTTCTGCTTTCACTTGCCCTCATTGTATTACTTTTGAAATATAACTTCACCACATCTTGTTATCTCTTTCAATAATAACTCATTACAGGTGATCACTTTGCTTGTTACTTGAAGGGCCTCAGCAGATGGCGCAAAGCGCTGTTTTTGAGGCCAGGAAGGGGAGGGGCAGCCTCACACTGGGGGCCCCAACCCCTTCCTGAAAGCGTTGTCGGAGTGGCCAGCCCTCCGCATGGCTGGCGCTCCGACGACGCACTTCCGCTGCAGCCTCCGCACACGCTTCAGCGGAAGAGGTGCCGAAGGTGCGCTGGAGGCCTTTTGCAGCGCACCTTCGGTGTCTTGCAGAAGGAGCGCTATTTTAGCACTCCTTCCTGGGACTGGGACGCTGTGCCTCGGGGCCAAGGAGTGCGGATACCTCAGCCCCGATCCGCAGCTTCCTGGGGCAGCCCCGTGCCACCCGTCTGCTTCCCCCCTTAGTATTTCCAAATATTAAATACTCTACTCTTACAAATACTAAATACTATATACTGTACTGTACTGTAATATAAAGAAAACCATCCACACAGGATTCAGTATCCTTATGTTATTCATGCTGGCTTTCTCAAAACCTTTGTAAAAGTTACCTTATAATTAGCCACAATTATCATCCCAAAGACTTCCCAAAATATATTCACTACAGCAAATACACTTTTAAAGGAGTAAGACAATACTATATGTGACTTAAATCTCATTTAGATATAGAAAAAAAATACTTTGGTGATACTTAAAGTACAAAAGTGCCTCCGATCCAGAGCTGCTGTGTATGCTAACTGCAGTTAAGGCAACTGTCTTCATTGATGGGGGGAAACTGTCAAAGAGTTTGCAATTTTTCTAGTCCTCACATGTGAAACATCACTGCTGGGGCAGTTGTGATATTGTCAGTCACATCATGTCAATGTCTCCTTTTCTCCATCTGCCCCCCTCCTCCCTTGCAATTCCTAAGCAGTCAGATTGCTTAATTTTTTTCCTTCTTTCTTCTTTCTTTCTTTCTTTTATTTCTCTTTCTTTCTTTCACAACTTAAATCACATTAACAGAATTCTGGAATTGTGTGAAAAAAGTAAACTTTAAAATAAATTTAAAAATATCAAAAGGCATGCTGGCTAAGGTATAGGACAGGGAGGCTGGATTAAGGGAAGGGGGTCTGACAGTCAAGCCCCAGTCTACAGCCTTATTCTGCAAATTGAAAAGATGTATTTTTCCATTGCTTTTAATTGATATCATTGTTGCTAGAACAGGACTTGTGTGGTAAGTCCTAAGGCCTAAGTTCAAAATGTAATGGCAATATTACATGAGAGAAAGAGATGAATGACCTATGATATCCCTCTTTCACCATTTAGTGAGACCACAACTGTTAACTATAAAAGTAATTTAAAGCTACAGTTGTTCCACAAAAGACATAAATTTATTTATTTATGTATAATACTAAGCTAATTTAATTATACCTTCCTTGTTTGAAAAAGAAATTTATTACAAGAACCAAATATTTGTAACCACTTACTTCTACATTCTCTTTCAGTCCTCCAAATTTATCAATCTAAGGAATGACTTTCTTGAGGAATGGCTGAAGAAGCAAAGTAAATAGAAGAGAAAATCTATGTAGATAGAAATATCCATCTGCAGAACTAAAAATGGATAGCTTGAAAATTATAGCAGAGAAGTATACTTAGGAACTGATTCATCACAATTGGCTGTCTGATAACATGATTATGATTTATTGTTTCAACTGAAACCAAAGAATTGCACAGCTGCTGTTCACTATTAGTTTTTAAAGGATCCTGACTATGTAATTTTTATGAAAACAACTCACCTGGAAGAATTCATTAACATTAATAATATATTTAGCTTGTTGAGCAAAAATAGCATATATTTGTATTGGGAGGGGGAAGAACGTTATTAGAAAACAAATATATTTAGACTAGAGATGCATGTAAAGCAAGTTTGTACAAAAATATTAAATTTAATTAATTAAATTTAATTAAATACAGCTTTTATGCAAAATATACTTGTTCTTAGTGCAAAATATTTATACTGGTTTTTGCACACTTTTTTGATAAAAATATTATTGGGGGAAATTCAATTTCTTTTAAAATAATCCTCATTATCATTACCTCTACATTCATTATCATCATCATTATCATCACCACCATCACAAACAGGAAATGTCTTGCAACTCTTTTAATCTTACCCAGTGAGGAAAAATTTTTTGTTGTTGCTGCTGCATACAAGAATGAAAATATTTACATCCCTAATTCATGGTGCAATTATAAAATTCAAAAACAGGACCATATATTATGGTGGCTCTCTTGCTCCATTGAAGAGGAAAGTGGTCCATGGAAGGAATGAGAGAGTTAAATTTGGAGGCCTTCACAGTAAAATGGAGAAAAGATCTTCCAGTGCTGCTGTTCCATTTTTGGTTCTCCAAGTCCAAATGCTATTCCAGCTGCATGTCAGGAGTTTGTCAAATGAGACTGTGGCTAAAGAGAATGAAAAACAAAGGGAGGATGTAGACGGTGGCTGTGGGCTGCCCTGGGAAGTGGCGGATTGGGGTCGAGGCTGCCCCATGCCTCGGCCCCGATCCTCCCTTTTGCTGCCTGGGAAAGGAGCGCTAAAATAACGCTCCTTCCACAAGCCACAAAAGGGGTGCCCGAAGAGCCATGCCATCTCTTCAGGCTCAGCGTGTCCGGACGCTGAGCTGGAAGGACGTCATTGGAGTGCCGGTCGTGTGGAAGGGCGGGCACTCCGATGATGTCCTTAGGAAGGGGATGGGGCGCCCAGCATCAACTATTTGCACCATATAGTTTTAAATCACTACCAGTGGATGGTTTTTCATATGCTCATCTTATATAAGAGAACAATTGTATATTGAACTCATATCTAACAATGCAAATTCTATGCTTAATTCTATTGTTTGCATAGATCATCCCAGAGCACATAAAGCTGAGGTGATGGAGGTACTCAAATTAGATGTTTCAACTTATATTGAGCTGCCTTGGATTCTATATTGTGGGAAATGTAGGGTATAAAAATAAAATAAAATAAAATAAAATAAAAATGAATGGCATGTGATTCAGATTAGGAAAACCCTTAACATCCTCACCTACACATGGAGACACATAAAAACATATTGGGAGAATTGTGAATACTACTTTAAGATATGAACCATTCAGGGAAACTTTGGGCTTGTTAGCGTGGTTATGCAGTGCGTGAAGTTCTACATCAACGTGTGGCACCAGAGTCACCACCTTCTGGGATGCAGGCAGCAGCTTGTCTGATGTCACTTTCCCTGACTCAGCACCTGATGGAAAGTGCTTTGTCATCATGGCTGCCTGTGACCTTTTGTTGCCTGGTCACTTCTATGTCATCCCACATTGTACATTTTCCCTTGGGATTCCATCCCAACAATCCCCTCCAAAATATACAATGTGTGTACTATGCTTGGCTTGTTTTCATGGAGTGTGTTCCTATGGACCTTCCCTGTTTCCCTGTGTCATATTCCACCAGCCTGAAACCTTTCGATGTCCACTTACTGATGCCCAGTGCCCTGGTATGCTTGTCTGCCGCACTGTCTTCCTGATCCATGCTTACCAGACTCAGAACAGCATTCTGGTTCCAACAGCAGCAACCCTTTTGATGTGAACACCCTAGGAAACTTGTCCATCACTCCAGACACTTATCTCCTCCAGTGCTTCCGCACTCTGGCCCAGATCTTCTGCCACTCATGCCCTTATGCCAGGATCTTCCATCCACTTAGGACCTCAGGCTTTGAGCTTCCGCTCATGGTACCATACCCAACTACACTGACAGATTCTCATATCTCTCTACCTGAAGGGCCTATGTGAAGATGTCTACTACATTGTCTTCTGAACAGATGTAGGACAGACACAGAACACCATTCTGGACCAACTCCCTCACATTCTGGTACTGCACCCATATGTACTTTGTTCTATTCCTAAGAATCTCTGCTTCAGACATGGCAATGCAGGCCTGTGAGTCCTCATGTACAACTGTTGGGCCTGTATACTCCTCACCTAAGTCCTCCAGCAGCTGCCTCACCCACTGCACTTCTCCTGTCATCTCATAAAGTGCAGCAAACTCAGCTTCTGAGGTGCTTAGTGCCACACAGCTTTGCTTTCTACTCCTCCAGACCATAGGACTGTCTGAAAACTAGATGAGCAAGCCTGTCACAGATTTCCTATCATGCAGCTCTGAGGCAGAGGAGCTGTCCACAAAGCACTCGAGCTGTGCTTCAGTTCCCTGCAGCACTAGCTTCCTTTCTTTGCTCCCTTTTAGGTATCTTAGGAACCTCTTCACTGCTGTCCAGTCCTCCACCTTCGGACTGCTGACTCTCCTGCTTAAGACACCTACAGTGAAGGAAACGTTTGGCCTGGTGTTTTTGGCAGCAAAAAGCAGACTGCCTATCACTGGCCTGTACAGATCTGGATGCTCAAAAACTTTGTCAGACTCACTGCTGGTAAATGCTGGGGTTATTGGGCTGTTCACCACCTTGGCATTCTCCAAGCCACACTTCTCCACTAGCCTCTCTATCTTTTTAGTCTGACTCAGCATGATCTTGCCATCCACAGTTCTCTCCACCTCAATCCCAAGGTATGCCTTGAGGTTCCCTAGGTCCTTCAGAACAAACTTCTTTGCTAGCTCCTGCACAGCCTTCACTTCCTGCCCAGTCTGAGCAGGCACACACAGATCATCAACATAAATTACTAGTGTGATGCCTCCTTTCTTGTACACACAAGCATCTGCAACACTGTACTTGTATCCCAGCCTCACCAACTCCTCATGGGTGCAGCGTACACTCTGCTTAAGCTCATAAAGAGCTTTTTCCTGAGCCTGTACACCAGGGGTCAGCAACCTATGGCCTGGGGGCTGAATCTGCCCCCCCTAAAGCCTTTGGACCAGCCCCAGGCCGGTCCTGCCACTGCCACCACCACCGCCGCTACCCCCACCACCCCCTGCCACCGCCGCACATGCCACTGCTGTGTGCGTCATGGCAGCCATTTTGTTTTCCAAAATGGTGGCTGCTACTCATTTGCGCATGCGCAGAACTCAGCGCATGTGCAAACAAGTCAGCGCATGTGCAAACAAGTCAGCGCATGTGCAAACAGCGCATGTGCAAACAAGTACATGACTTGGAGCGAGTGGCGCGCAGGAGGAGGAGGAAGAGGAAGGCTCGCGTTTCTTGCTGTTGTCTGCTGTTTCCACGCAAAATGCCGCGCTCTTTTCTCGTCAAGAAGCATTTCTCAGCCACCAAGAAGCCCAACTATAGCGAATTGGAAAGCCAGACTGTGATTGTGTCCCCCTTTTTTTATGAGAAGTACCCCCTATCTGTCCTCCCTCAGCCAGAATTTTTTTGGCGTGGCCCCGCAGCCTAGGACAGGCATAAAAGCCTGCCAGAAGACCAGGCAGCAGGGGCGCGGCAGCAGCGGCGGCGGAGGCAGCCCCAGAGAGGGCGTTGGACCCTGGAAGCGCCCGGCTCCTCTTCCCATCTCGGAGCACCGGCGGCGCTGGGGGCGTGGCCCCGCAGCCTAGGACAGGCATAAAAGCCTGCCAGAAGACCAGGCAGCGGGGGCGCGGCAGCAGCGGCGGCGGAGGCAGCCCCAGAGAGGGCGTTGGACCCTGGAAGCGCCCGGCTCCTCTTCCCATCTCGGAGCACCGGCGGCGCTGGGGGCGTGGCCCCGCAGCCTAGGACAGGCATAAAAGCCTGCCAGAAGACCAGGCAGCGGGGGCGCGGCAGCAGCGGCGGCGGAGGCAGCCCCAGAGAGGGCGTTGGACCCTGGAAGCGCCCGGCTCCTCTTCCCATCTCGGAGCACCGGCGGCGCTGGGGGCGTGGCCCCGCAGCCTAGGACAGGCATAAAAGCCTGCCAGAAGACCAGGCAGCGGGGGCGCGGCAGCAGCGGCGGCGGAGGCAGCCCCAGAGAGGGCGTTGGACCCTGGAAGCGCCCGGCTCCTCTTCCCATCTCGGAGCACCGGCGGCGCTGGGGGCGTGGCCCCGCAGCCTAGGACAGGCATAAAAGCCTGCCAGAAGACCAGGCAGCGGGGGCGCGGCAGCAGCGGCGGCGGAGGCAGCCCCAGAGAGGGCGTTGGACCCTGGAAGCGCCCGGCTCCTCTTCCCATCTCGGAGCACCGGCGGCGCTGGGGGCGTGGCCCCGCAGCCTAGGACAGGCATAAAAGCCTGCCAGAAGACCAGGCAGCGGGGGCGCGGCAGCAGCGGCGGCGGAGGCAGCCCCAGAGAGGGCGTTGGACCCTGGAAGCGCCCGGCTCCTCTTCCCATCTCGGAGCACCGGCGGCGCTGGGGGCGTGGCCCCGCAACTTAGGACTGGCATATTAGGCCACAGACGCCGCTAGTATAAGTATAAGTATAAGTACAAATAGAGTCCGTGCCTCCTGACCTACACAGGATTTTATTTGATATTGTAATGAATTGGCCCGTGGATGATCTGATAAGTGGGGTGGGATAGAATTGTCTATGCATTGCTGCCTGGCCCCTAGTAGGGTTAGGGCGTTGCAGGGGACAGATATGGATCAGTTGGGCTGATTGAAACACAATTGTAGCTGTCCTATTTGTTTAGACCTATATCTTCTCAACTGTGATACCCACTGTCACTGGGGTGGGAACTGCAATTGGGGCGACTATCGAAGTAGTGCTGGGGAACGGGAGATATGGCCGGAACAGAGTGGACAAATGTTACAAAAGAAGGAGGGATCGCTGTTTAGTAGCCATCCCTCCTTCTGTCCCCTCTGTTTCCCAGAATAGTTTGGGGAGCAGACCTTCCATTCCACAGAACCTCACTCTGCTCCTTTGCAATGCCAGGTCGGTGAAAAATAAGACGCATATTATCCAGGACCTTCTCCTGGATGAGAATGCCGACCTGGCTTGTTTCACAGAGACCTGGCTGGGAGAGGATAGCGCTGTTACTTGGGCGCAGGCCCTCCCAGCTGGGTACTCTGTTAGTGAGCAGGTGAGGGGAAGTGGGCGGGGGGGCGGTGTGGCTCTAGTCCATAAGAACACCTTGACCTTGACCAGGATACCTCTCCGGAACACGGTCCATATCGAGTGTATGTACCTAAGCCTGAAGACCAGGGATAGTTTGGGGATTCTGCTAGTCTACCGACCACCCCGTTGTCTAGCAGATTCCCTGACCGAGCTGACACAGCTGGTCTCTGAGCTTTTGTTGGAGTCTCCTAGACTTTTGGTTTTGGGGGACTTCAACATTCCGCTCGAGACCAGTTTAACAGGTGCGGCTCGGGAGTTCATGGATACCATGACAAACATGGGCCTATCCCAATTGGTCAACGGGCCCACACACTGTGCTGGTCATACACTCGATGCGGTCTTTAGTACGGAACAGGAACATCCGTGGGCGGAGGTGGTAAGTACCTCTGCATTGTCATGGACGGATCATTTCCTGGTCAAGATGGAACTTAGAGCCAACACCTGCCCTACCGGGGGTGGTGGACCTATTAGAATGGTCCACCCTCGAAGGCTGATGGAGCCAATTGGATTCCGGAAAGCCTTAGAGGGATTAATGGTTGGGAATGCCGGTGACCCTGTCGAGGCCCTGGTGGACACTTGGAATGGTGATCTTACCAGGGCCATCGACACGATCGCTCCCAAGCGCCCTTGCCATCCCGCTCCTAATCGGAAGCCATGGTTTACACCTGAGCTGAGGAGGATGAAGCGGTATGGACAACGGCTAGAGTGCGAGTGGCGGAAATCTCGACTCTTATCTGACAGAACTCGCCATAGGAATTTCCTTAATTCCTATCGGGAGGCGCTGCGTGCAGCGAGGAAAGCTTTTTCCTCGGCACGCATTGCGTCTGCAGAGTCTCGTCTGGCAGAGCTGTTTAAGGTGGTGAGGGAAATGACGCAGGTGCCCCCTGCGCCAAATCCCTTGCTTCACCCGACTGCAGCCTGCTGTGACGCATTTAACAACTACTTTGCAGATAAAATCTCTCAGATAAGAGCCGACCTTGACGCAACTATTGGGACAGAGTCTATAGCCGAGGCATCCACCGACTCCGCCGATGTAGTTTTACTGGATCAGTGGCAATCTGTGAGTACCGAGGACGTGGACAAACTGCTTGGTAAAGTGAGGAAGACGACTTGCCCTCTCGACCCTTGCCCATCATGGCTGGCCGTCCAGGGGGGGGATGCATTGGTGCGATTCCTTACGGATATTATCAATGCATCCTTCAGGGAGGGACATGTTCCATCATGTTTGAAGGAAGCGGCAGTTAGGCCGCTTCTGAAAAAGCCCTCCTTGGACCCCCTGGACATGAAGAACTATAGGCCTGTTTCATTGATGCCATTCTTGGGCAAGGTGATCGAGAGAGCGGTCGCTCTTCAGCTCCAGGCAGTTTTGGATGAAACCGATTATCTAGACCCATTTCAAACCGGCTTTAGGACAGGATTTGGGGTTGAGACTGCCATGGTTGCCTTGACCGACGATCTGCGTCTGGGCATCGACAGGGGTAGCGTGACCCTGTTGGTGCTCTTAGACCTCTCAGCGGCGTTTGATACAATAGACCACGGCATCCTCCTGGACCGCCTGAAGGGGTTAGGTATCGGGGGCACTGCTTTGCAGTGGTTCCGGTCCTTCCTCTCGGGTCGGTCCCAGAGGGTGCTGATTGGGGACTGTAGCTCCGGTAAGAGGGACCTCACTTGTGGGGTCCCTCAGGGGGCTATTTTGTCCCCAATGTTATTTAACATCTATATGAAGCCGCTGGGTGAGATAATACGGAGTTATGGTGCTGGGTGTTATCAGTACGCTGATGACACCCAAATCTATTTCTCCATGTCTCGTTCGTCGGCCTTGAATTCCAATGGCACCTCTCCTCTCAATGAATGCCTTGGGGCGGTAATGGGCTGGATGAGGAAAAACAGATTGAAGCTGAATCCAGACAAGACGGAGGTGCTCACGGTATCGGCCCCGAAACCAGGAATTGGGTTGCAACCTCCAGTCCTGGATGGGGTCACGCTCTCCTCCAGTGACTGCGTTCGCAGCTTGGGGGTGCTCCTTGATTCGTCGCTCCTGATGATAAATCAGGTTAATGCGACGGTCAGGAGCGCCTGTTATCAGCTTCGGCTGATACGCCAGCTGCGCCCGTTTCTGGAAGTAAAGGACCTTGAGACTGTGGTGCACGCGTTGGTAACCTCACGCCTTGACTTCTGTAATGCACTCTACATGGGGCTACCCTTGTGCTTGGTTCGGAAACTACAATTAGTTCAGAATATGGCGGCCAGGCTTGTTACGGGAACATCTCGGAGGGACCACATTACTCCGGTTTTGAGGTCCCTCCACTGGCTGCCTATTAGTTTCCGGACCCAGTATAAGGTGTTGGTTATTACCTTTAAAGCCCTAAATGGCTTGGGTCCAAGCTATATCAGGGACCGCCTACTCCCATATAATCCTCCCCGCGCCCTTCGATCCTCCGGGAGGAATTTGCTGCAGCCTCAGAAATCGAGGTTGGCGGCTACCTCCCGGAGGGCCTTTTCTGTTGTCGCCCCTAGCCTCTGGAACGGCCTGCCGGACGAGATCCGTCTATTAACATCTTTGGATAGCTTCAAAAAGGCTATTAAGACGGATCTCTTTCGGCAGGCCTTCCCGGACTAGTTAACCTCCCCCTTCCCGGGCACAAATACTGCCGCTAATGATGCCCTACGTGGCCCATCGCTAGATGGAGGGGATCATTTAGTTGAGCACTAGTTTTTTCTGTGTAGGTTTTTATAAATTTTATAAATCTTATAAATTTATAGTTTGTATTAATGTTGGTTTTAACAATTTCTCTGATTTAATATTGTTTTAAGGGGGGGGGGGTTATCATGTGTTATTTGGCTCGTTTTAACTGTAAGCCGCCCTGATTGGGTTTCCATTGGGCGGGGTATAAATAAATTTTATTATTATTATTATTATTATTATAAGTCGTGGCTGCCATTTTGGAAAATAAAATGGCAGCCGCAGTGAGGTCACGCATGTGCAGTACACCGAAAGTACTGCACATGAGTGAGTGAGCGTGCATGCACATGCGCAGTACTTCTGGTGTACTGCACATGTGTGTGTGTGCGAGAGCATGTGTGTCAGGGACAGCCAGGTGGAGGACTTGGAGGACTCTGAGGGGGAGGATGTGGGGCCTGATCCTAGCTTGGTGCTACCAGCTCCCATGGACCCAGCTGAACCTGGACCTAGCTGTGTGGAACCCAGTGAGCAACAGCCCCTGCCTCAGCAGCCTAGCCTCCCTCCTCAGCAGCCTAGCATTTCCCCAGCAGAAAGCCTTTCCCCAGCAGAGGTTTCATGCCAGGAAGAAGCAGAGGAGCAAGAGATTGAAATCCCTACCTTTGCTCAGAGGAGAACAGATAGGGAGGGGCTGCGGCGTTCTCGAAGGCTAGCTGAGAAAAGCGCAGCCAAAGAGAAACACCTGGGGGAGAGGAACTGAGGCTAGATAAGCAGCTGGGGAATGCCAAGCTCTTTGTCAAAGCTTATCTTGGATTCCCCGGTGAAAGCTCTTGGCTCTCGGCTTGACTTTATACTGCTTAGACCCTGCGACCTTTGGAACAACTCTGGACTACCTGCTTGCTATAACCCTGAACTTTGGAGTGCTCTCTGGACTGGACTTTCGGAACCCTTGGTGTATTGGTATGTCATTTACAACTGGCTTGCTGTCTGAGAAGAGACCTCTGTCTTTATCAGCCACATGTTGGCAGCTTTCCCGGACAGAATAAGCCTTGACCTTAATCAGGCTGATAAGATGGAGGAGAGCTCATTAGTAAGAGAACTTCTTGAGCAAAATAGACTGCTATCAGAGAGAATGGGGCAAATGATGCAGAGCATGGCTTTGCTCCAGAATCAAGCCCAGCCCCAGCCACGGGGGAAAAGCCTCATATCTCTGCCAGAGAAATATTCTGGTGAAAGAAAAGAACTGGAAAGCTTCTTAGCTCAGTGCAAGCTGCACTTTAAAATCAGGAGCACTGAGTTTACCACTGATGCACAGAAGGTGGCTTTCATTATCAGCTTGTTGTCGGGACCTGCAAGCAAATAGGCCACTCCTTACCTCAATGAGGATAGCCCTGTCCTCAACAGCTTGCCGGACTTCCTGAGGGAGATGAGGGCTGTCTGGGGAGACCCAGTCAAAAGGGAGATGGCAGTGCACCAGATTAAGATGCTGCAGCAAGGCAAGGGCTCTGTGGCAGAATATGCTATTGCCTTTCGCCTTATAGCACAAGACTTGACCTGGAATGAGGGTGCTCTGCAGGACCAATTTCGTTGGGGTTTGGCTGACCCCATCCAAGATGAGCTGGCCCGCTCTGAGCCTCCTGATACTTTGGCTGCCCTGATCTCCCAGGCAACCCGCATTGACTGTCGTCTCACAGCCAGCAGGCAAGCTCGACGGTCCGACCAGCCTCTTCCTCCTTTGTCTGTGTCATCAACTCCTGCAGCTTCCCTTGAGGCTGCCTCTCCTGGGCCTGCAGAAGAACCAATGCAGCTGGGAGGGGCCCGGCCATGGCTCACTGGGGCTGAGAAGGAACGAAGGAGGAGAGAGGGCCTCTGTTTGTACTGTGGGCTTTCTGGGCACTTTGCCAGGGAATGCCCTGTCAAGGGACGCAGAGCACCAGTGCAGGGAAACGGAAGGTCCCAGGTGTAAAACAGGTTCATCACCTGGGAGCATCTCTTGAACCTGCTCCCCTCCATTCACCCTGCAGCAGAGACCCCTTGTTGGTGGCAGCCAACCTCAGGCTCCCTGCCCAAGACCTCATCCCCCTGGGAGCTATGATAGACTCAGGAGCCTCCAGCAATTTCATGGACTTGGGGTTTGCTACTTGCCACCAGATCCCCATGGAGGCCCTAGCCGAGCCGAGACTGGTGGAGACCATAGACGGGCGGCTTTTACGATCGGGTCCAGTGACGCACCAGAATGTGTTATTGCAATTGGAGATCCAGGGCCATGTCGAGGAGGTCCGATTCCTACTGGCTGACGTGCCCCATTTCCCCTTGGTCTTGGGGATGCCCTGGCTCTCCAAACATGATCCACATATCTCGTGGGCCCGTCGGGAGGTCCTGTTTGCCTCCGAGTTTTGCCAAGAGCATTGCTGGCCCGAGAGGATCCCGGCGGCGGTAGCAGCGGATGCCAAGGAATCCTCCGTAACGCTACCTGAGAAATACCGGGATTATGCCGATGTTTTTGATAAAAAAGAAGTGGATCGGCTTCCCCCACACAGGCCTTATGATTGCACCATTGACTTGGTACCAGGGGCTCCTATTCCGGCAGGATGCCTCTACTCCCTCTCAGAGCCTGAGCTGTCGGCTCTGAGGGATTTTTTGGAAAAGAATCTGCAGAGGGGGTTCATCAGGCCATCCAAATCCCCTGCAGGCACCCCTGTGCTGTTTGTCAAGAAGAAGTGTGGGGAATTGCGCCTGTGTAATGATTACCGGGCCCTCAATCGGATCACCGTCTGGAACCGGTACCCATTGCCCCTGATTCCGGAGTTGCTGCAGCGGCTCCGCTATGCCAGGGTTTTCATGAAGTTGGACCTCAGGGGGGCCTACAACTTGGTGAGGATCCGGGCTGGGGACGAATGGAAGACGGCCTTCCAGACAAGGTATGGGCATTACGAGTACACGGTCATGCCCTTTGGCCTGTGTAATGCCCCGGCCGTCTTCCAGCACTTTGTCAACGACGTCTTCCGGGACTATTTGGACCGGTTCGTGGTGATCTACTTGGACGATTTTTTAATTTACTCCCCCAGCCAGGCTGCCCATGATGCCCATGTCCGCGCCGTTCTTCAGCGACTTCAGGAGCACCGCCTCTACGCCAAGCTGGAGAAGTGTACCTTTGACCTCCGGGAGGTGGACTTTTTGGGATACCGGATCTCTGCCCAGGGTGTGGCCATGGACGACTCCAAGGTGGAGGCGGTGTTGTCCTGGCAGCCCCCTCGCAGTCGGAAGGATGTCCAGAGGTTCCTGGGGTTTGCCAATTTCTACAGGAAGTTTATAGCAGACTACGCAGCCCTGGCGAGCCCTCTGTCTCACCTGCTGCAAGGGACAGGCCGCTTCCAGTGGACAGAGGAGGCCCAGAGGTCGTTTGATGCCCTGAAGGAACGGTTCATGTCGGCCCCGATCCTGCAGCACCCTGACCCACGGACTCCATTTGTAGTGGAGGTGGATGCCTCGGATGTGGCAATTGGGGCTGTGCTGCTTCAGCCTATGGGTGCCAAAGGACACCTGCTGCCTTGTGCCTTTTATTCTCGGCAGCTCTCTTCTCCTGAACGCAACTATACGATCTGGGAGAAGGAGCTGCTGGCGATTAAGGCCGCCTTTGACATGTGGCGACATCTGCTGGAGGGGGCAGCTCATCTGGTCCTGGTCCACACCGACCATAGGAACTTGGAACATCTTCAGACGGCTCAGAAGTTGTCTCAGAGGCAGAAGCGGTGGGCCCAGCTTTGACTTCCGACTTAAGTATGTTCCTCGGGCCCGGAATCGGCAGGCTGATGCTCTCTCCCGTAAGCCAGAATACGCCACGGACCTGGAGGGGGAGTCTACATCCACCTTGCTGCGCCCAGAGAATTTTGCCGCCACTGCACGGGCTGCTACGTTGCTAGACCAGATCTGGGACCTCCAGGGCCGGGACCCATTTGTGGCATGGCATTCAGCGGAAGGGGACTCTTCTCCCTTTACACTTAGGGACGGCCTGCTGTATCATCGGGGCCATCTGCATGTGCCTGCAGGTCCCTGTCGGGAGGCGGTCTTACAGTTGTGCCATGATGCCAAGCCAGCAGGGCACTTTGGTTTTTGCAAGACCTTACACCTCCTCATCCGGGAGTTTTGGTGGCCTCAGGTCCAGGCGGAGGTGGCCCAGTACGTGGACACATGCCCTGTGTGCCGCCGGGCCAAGGACCAACCTGGAAGGCCCGCAGGGTTGTTGCTGCCTCTGCCGATGCCGTTGGGGCCCTGGAAGCTCATCTCGATGGACTTCATCACAGACCTGCCCCCCTCTGCTGGCTGTATCACCATCTGGGTGGTAGTGGACCTTTTTTCTAAAATGGCACACTTTGTGCCCTGTGTTGGCCTCCCCACGGCGAAGGAGATGGCCCGGATGTTTCTTTAACACATCTTCTGGCTCCATGGCCTTCCCGATGGGATGGTTTCGGACCGAGGGGTTCAGTTCACGGCCCAGTTCTGGACTAGTCTGCTGCGGCTCTTGGACGTGGCGCCGCACCTGTCCTCGGCGCACCACCCGGAATCCGATGGTCAGACAGAGCACACCAATGGGACGCTGGAGCAGTACCTCCACTGCTACTCCAGTTACCGCCAGGAGAACTGGGTCGACTTGCTGCCGTTGGCCGAGTTCGCTTATAATAACTCGGTGCACGCCTCGACGCAGCAGATGCCTTTCTTCGCCACTGGAGGTTTCCATCCACGAGGGTTTCCAGCTGTGGCTCCGATTTCAGCGGTTCCTGCAGCGGATCAGTGGTTCCAAGAACTCCGGGCTGCTCAGTCCTTGCTGCAGGAACAGCTCGAGGTGGCAAAGGAGGCGTACAAGAAGGGTGCAGACCGGCGGCAGCAAGAAGGTCCTCCTTTGCAGGTGGGAGACTTGGTATGGCTGTCCACATGCCATCTCCCACTTCGGCGGCCCTGTCGGAAACTGGATGCGAGGTTTGTCAGGCCATACAAGATTGTGGCTCAGGTGAATCCCGTGGCATTTCGACTGCAACTGCCACGGACTTGGCGGATTCACCCGGTCTTCCACCGGTCATTGCTGCTTCCAGCCTCAGGGGTCAGGCCCGATGCAGGCTCCATGCCTCCCGCTGATCCGATCCTGGTCGACGGGGAACAGGAGTTTGAGGTGGCCCAGATCCTGAACTGGATGCGAGGTTTGTCAGGCCATACAAGATTGTGGCTCAGGTGAATCCCGTGGCATTTCGACTGCAACTGCCACGGACTTGGCAGATTCACCCAGTCTTCCACCGGTCATTGCTGCTTCCAGCCTCAGGGGTCAGGCCCGATGCAGGCTCCATGCCTCCCGCTGATCCGATCCTGGTCGATGGGGAACAGGAGTTTGAGGTGGCCCAGATCCTGGACTCCCGTCGCTACAGAGGCCGGCTGCAGTATCTGGTTGATTGGGTTGGCTACGGGCCGGAGGACCGCTCTTGGGAGGATGCCGCTGATGTGCATGCTCCTCAGCTGGTCCGGGCGTTCCATCGTCACTTCCCTGACCGGCCTCGTCCTCCGCCGGAGGTGGGGGAGAATAATGGGAGGGGGAGTGATGTCAGGGACAGCCAGGTGGAGGACTTGGAGGACTCTGAGGGGGAGGATGTGGGGCCTGATCCTAGCTTGGTGCTACCAGCTCCCATGGACCCAGCTGAACCTGGACCTAGCTGTGTGGAACCCAGTGAGCAACAGCCCCTGCCTTAGCAGCCTAGCCTCCCTCCTCAGCAGCCTAGCATTTCCCCAGCAGAAAGCCTTTCCCCAGCAGAGGTTTCATGCCAGGAAGAAGCAGAGGAGCAAGAGATTAAAATCCCTACCTTTGCTCAGAGGAGAACAGATAGGGAGGGGCTGCAACGTTCTCGAAGGCTAGCTGAGAAACGCGCAGCCAAAGAGAAACACCTGGGGGAGAGGAACTGAGGCTAGATAAGCAGCTGGGGAATGCCAAGCTCTTTGTCAAGGCTTATCTTGGATTCGCCGGTGAAAGCTCTTGGCTCTCGGCTTGACTTTATACTGCTTAGACCCTGCGACCTTTGGAACGACTCTGGACTACCTGCTTGCTATAACCCTGAACTTTGGAGTGCTCTCTGGACTGGACTTTTGGAACCCTTGGTGTATTGGTATGTCATTTACAACTGGCTTGCTGTCTGAGAAGAGACCTCTGTCTTTATCAGCCACGTGTTGGCAGCTTTCCCGGACAATGTGTGGCACCATTTCCCCCCCACCCTCGGCCCGCGGAAGATCTGGAGACCAGCGGACCGGCCCCAGGTAAGGAAAACTTGCCGGCCCCTGCTGTACACCTTGCCCTCCTTGCCATCATCAAGACCAGGCACTTGCTTCATATACACTTCCTTGTCTAACTGTGCATCCAGATAGGCTGTCTCAAAGTCAAAATGCCTTACCACTTGACCTGTTTTTTCAGCCAATGCTAACACTAACCTGAGGCTCTCTGGCTCCACTGTTGGGGAAAAGGTTTTGTCAAAACTCTCAAAGTGCTGCTGAGAGAAACCCCTGGCTACCAATCTGGCCTTATACATGTGGGTCCCATCTGACATCTCCTTCTTCTTAAATACCCACTTGCAACCTACGACCTTCCAGTCACCTGGTCTATCCACTACTTCAAACACCTCCCTGTTCACCAAAGATGAATATTCACTGTCCATGGCCTCAAACCATTTCTCCTGTTCCTCCCTAGGGTAGGTGAGAAGCTCATGGTAGCTTTCCAGCTTATCAGCCGCTACAGTGCAAACCCTTGCATTCTGTACCACAAAATGCTCAGGGGGCCTTCTGACTCACTGAGTCCTCCTGGGAATGATCACCTTGGTTCGTCCCCTCTCATCCTCACTGTCACTATTCATCTGTACCCCGCCTCTGTGGATGGTGGTGTCTCAAACTTTTGGGTAGTGATGAGATCAGCCCTGGTGGCGCAGTGGTTAAATGCCTGTACTGCAGCCACTCACTCATAGACCACAAGGTTGCGAGTTCAATACCAGCCAGGGCTGAGGCTCGACTCAGGCCTGCATCCTTCCGAGGTCGCTAAATTGAGTACCCAGATTGTTGGGGGGCAATCAGCTCACAGTTGTAAACCGCTTAGACATCCCATAGCGTGATATGAAGCGGTATATAAATAAGCTGCTTTTTTTGCTTTGCTTTGAGTGAGGTCTGTGTACCACTGAGTCAACACTGTCTCTGTTGTCTCTGAATGCCATTCTCAAAATGCCATCTCTAGCATTCCTCCAAAACACGTGTCAACACCAAGTCTATTGTGAGCTGACTCTCTGGTACCCCCTGCAGGCTGTACACTATGTGATCAAAATCACTGGACAAGCTGCCCAGCAAGATATATGCTTTCTGCTCTTTTGGGAGGTTTATTCCTCTGAATTCTACCTCCAAAAACAGATGCTTCATGGTGCCCAGATGCTCCTATGGGGACTGTCCTTTCTGCATTTTATAGGCATACAGCTTTTTGCTCAAAAGAGCAAAGAGTTTGACTGGTGCATGACCTCCTGGGCAGATCTCTTATCTCTGACATGGTCTAATTGGCTTGGGTAGAGGGAAAGATTTATGGTTGCTCTTGCTTTTCTATTAAGCTCAGAATTTTTCACTGTTGACCCCTCTTCAATGACATCCCAGAGTCCTTCCTGGGGCGGCTCTGTGCCACCCATCTGCAGAGGCCTTAAGTCATGCTGAATTCAGTGGATCATTTTCTTAAATAATTAGTGATAGGATTACAGCTTTAGACAGTTTATACATGGAGGAAAAATCTAAATTCTGAAATGAAAATATCTTGGTTGTTAGAGCAGGTTGAATGAAGTGGCTCAAAGGGGCAGGATATAAATAAACATCATTATTATTATTATTATTATTATTATTATTATTATAAGGAAGGAGCCCCTAACTGACCACTTATTACACCTTCAAGCTATCACTTAGGTTTGGGCCAACCTTTCAAACTATCAAAAGTTCACCCCAGTCTAGTTCATGTTTATTTTTTATATACTGTTATTGAATTCATGTATTGTTAGACATACTGAATTGTGTATATGCACTAGAAAGGTGGCATGGAAGTGTGTGTGTGTGTGTCCGTGCGTGTGTTTGTGTGTAGCAAAGGCATTAAAGAGCCTGTACCTCTACTATCATTATAGTGCAACTAGAATTTGAAATGTTGAAATAGTTGTACTTTTTGATTAGCCACTATTTTGACACAATCTGCCATAGGGCTTTCCTGTTTCCCCAGAGTTCTGGGGAATTCAGGATTCTGGGACTAGAATGTTTATTAATTTCTTATTAACAAAGTGACCTGATTCTGTAATTCTATGAGTATACAGCTCATCAAACTGTAGACCCATTATTCATAAATGATCCCTTGACACTAGTAAAGTTAAATTAGTAAAGTTTATGTTAACATGAAACCCACTGGGTAACCTTGGGAAAGTCACATGCTCTCAAACTCTGGGGAAGGCAAAGAAAAACCTCCTCTGAACAAATCATGCCAAGAAAACCCCATGATAGGTTTGACTTAAGGTTGTCATAAGGTGGAAATCACTAGAAGTCACACAACACACACACAAAATAAATTTGAAGCTGTATTTGACTGAATGTCTTCTCTATTTCTATGTAGTGTGGGAGAAAATATTTTCTAGAGGTTCAGATGCCCAAGGAAGAATAGTTTAATATGTTAAACATTTTCAAACATGCTTCACGTCCTATTGTTCTCAAATTCACGTGTCATCCATCTTCCTCAAGAACTGTTACATGATACTCTTAAAACCCTTGAAAAAGAACAGTTCTGTGAAAGCACATTATTGTTAATATTTGGATGTGACATGCAGTACAAAAGAGTATAATAAATAGCTTCCTGCATCAGCTTTTCCCATGCTAAAAGCATGCAGACACTTCTTGTAGTTCTAAAGTAAAGCTTTATTGTTCCATAAAGTAAATAAGAAAAGAAAACATACAATCCACCAAAGGATCGCATCTTGCTGATGTTGTTGTAGAATAGAAAAGTTAGATCCATGTTTCCAGATCCAAGAGTTACAGTTACATTGTAAAAGCAGTTCCAAGTATAAGCATACTCATAAGCTAAAAGCCAAAACTAACTCCATAGCTAACCACACATGCACAAACACAGTGCTTGCATATATTAACAAACGAACAAAGGAAAATCTTGGCCCTTCCCATACCCCATCTTCTGGGTGTTAACCTTATGCTGATTGGATAATGCCTATATGATGTGTTTTAACCCAGCCTCTACCTGTCCATCATCCCCTATGTGACTACCTTCCCATGAGCTCATGTGTTGATGTATTGCCTATCTCAGGGGTAGGCAACCTTTCCCCTTTAAGGGCCGAAGGACTTCAGCTCCCAGAATCCCAGGAGCTATTGGCTAACATGGGACTATTGGCCAAAATGGCTGAGGCTTCTGGGAGCTGAAGTCCCTCGGCCCTTAAAGGGGAAAGGTTGCCTACCCCTGGCCTATCTATTTCCCAGGCTGAAACTGTACTTTGTTATTTGACTCTCTGACTTTTTGACTTCTAATTCACCTGTTGTTGTGTTCTCTTTGTTTTGCAGTAGAAATTGTTCCCATGAGAAAATCTACACACACACATCTCTACATTTCTCCTTTGACTGTATAACCCATCTGTATTTCAACAGTTATGTCAGCACATGTAGAAATAAACAAGTACAAAGCCACATACTTTTGAAGTAAAAAAATTGATTTAATTTAGTCAAACTACAATAAAAAATACACTGTTTATCAGCTATGCAGGAAAATAAACTATGTTATGTTTTATATCACTGTAATCTTGTACTTATATGTGGAAATAATATTATTTTTCTCTCTCCCTCTAATAAAGTATCAAGATTGCCCCAGTCTGTCATCTTATTGAACTATTAGGGCAAGTTAAAAATTTCTCCGTGCAATGTGTACTCAGTCCAACTTGCATAGTTTTGTTTAAAACAGTGCAAAGAAAAGTGAAACTTTAAAATAATATTTTCATGTTTCTGTTATTTTTTGGATGACAGATAGATCAACAGCATTATATTTTCAGTGACACTTGTTGGGAATTAATTTGGGGGTGCAAATCAGAGAGCAATATTTGCTTTTTTACCAAGTATGGTGAAATTTGCTACCATGTTTGTTTTTTGGATGGGAAGCTTGCCTTGTAATTCTGAACACTAAAGTGACATGCATTTAAGCCATTGTATTACCCATCAGGATGTACAGATGTGACAGCTGGACAGCTGGACAAGGAAGAAGGCCAATAAAAAGATAATCATCTCATTGGAGATATGGTGCTGAAGAAGAGGATACCATGGATGGCCAAACTGATGGATTCAGATCAAGCCTGAGCATTCTCTGGAAGTCAAGACAACTAATCTGAAGCTGCTGTACTTTGGCCATATCATGAATAAAAATTAACAATTAGAAAAAGACAATGATGCTAGGAAAGGTGGAACACAGTAGAAAGAAAGGAAGACTGCATGCCAGATGATTAGACTACCTCAGTCAAGGAGATCACAGGTCTGAGCTTGCAAGACCTGAGCAGAGCAGTGGAGAACAGGGAGTCTTGGAGATGTCTCACCCACAGAGTCTCCATGAGCTGAAATCAATGAGGGCAGTTAACAACAACAACAACAGCAACAAGCTTGTCTTTAGCAGCCTGACAGTTTATTTTAGTTTTTTTATATTCTTTACTTTCATATAGAAGTGGCACAAGTAGAGCTGCCTTCTTCATGTTCCCACACCAATTTCTATATCCACAATGCCTTTTTCTCTAACAAGTTTACTTAGGGCCTTTAAAGACTGCCAGAAATAGTGCAAATTGAGTCCACTTTAACTGCTCTGACTCAGTGCTAGGGAATCATGGGAATTGTAGTTTATTGTAGCACCAGAGCTCTCTGACAGAGAATGTTCAATGCCTCAGAAAAAAATATAATTCCCATGTATTGGAGGGCTTTATGTGGGTTTCTCATGCATTAGCATTCTTTCCTATGTTGTAGAACTCCTCCTTGGCAGGGCTAATCTGCCCTGCATTTTAAAGAATCACCTTACCAGGTTCTTGGTGGCAGATCATCTGAGGCAATACCTGCACTGTAGAAATAATGTAAGTAAGTAAGTAAGTAAGTAAACTTTATTCTTTTATCCTGCCTTTTGCCTGTCAGGCAATCAAGGCAGCTAATAAACAATTCCTCAAACACACATAAAGTACATTGTGACATAGTAAAACAATTACCCCCTTTAAAATTACATATAATACCAATTATAATTTAAAATGACTGGCATATTCACCAGTGATTGTAAAACCACCCATAAAACTTAAAAATCTAAACATAAAATTAAAATTGGATAATTCTAAAAGAGGGAGAGGGAGAGATATATGTTAGAAGGTCTAATCTATTCATGGAAATTCTCCAAGCTAGTTTCTTGACAGATCTCCTCCGGCAGTGCATTCCATAGTCTGGGAGCAGTGACCGAAAAAGACCTCAGGGAGGTTGCTGTTAATCTGGTTCTCCTTGATTGCAGCAAGTTCCTCCCAGAGGATCTAAGAGCGCGGGGCGGATTGTATGGAAGGAGGTGATCCCTTAGATAGGTTGGACCTAGACCATGTAGGGCTTTAAAGGTCATTACCAACAACTTATACAGTGCTCGGAAACCAATAGGCAGCCAGTGAAGGGATTTCAAGATTGGTGTGATGTGATCCCTTCTTGATTTTCCCGTGATTAGCCTGGCTGCCATATTTTGTACCAGTTGTAGTTTCCAAACTAGGTATAAGGTAGCCCCATGTAGAGTGTGTTACAGAAGTCGAGTCGTAAGGTTACATGTACTACAGCAGGGGTAGGCAACCTTTCCCCTTTAAAGGCCGAGGGACTTCAGCTCCCAGAAGCCTCAGCCATGTTGGCCAATAGTCCCATGTTGGCCAATAGCTCCTTGGATTCTGGGAGCTGAAGTCCTTTGGCCCTTAAAGGGGAAAGGTTGCCTACCCCTGTACTACAGTTTCTAGGTCCTTTTTCTCCAGGTAAGGGCACAGTTGGCATATCTGCCGGAGCTGATAACAGGCGCTTCTGATCACGTAAAGCGATGAATCTAGAAGCACCCCCCAAACTGTGAACACAGTCCTTCGAGGAGAGCATGACCCCATCTAGGACTGGAAGTTGTAACCCAATACCTGGCTCAGGGGCCCCTACTGTAAGTACCACCATCTTCTCTGGATTCAGTTTGAGTC
This sequence comes from Phrynosoma blainvillii, assembly GCA_026167975.1. Classification (NCBI taxonomy): domain Eukaryota; kingdom Metazoa; phylum Chordata; class Lepidosauria; order Squamata; family Phrynosomatidae; genus Phrynosoma; species Phrynosoma blainvillii. Next base: position 274,372,414 of record JANUYF010000003.1, read on the forward strand.
GGTTTTTCCTCATCCAGTCCATTACCAGTACAAGACAGTGATTGAGGCGAGAGATACCATCTGTGGTCATGGCTGATGACCAAGACATGGAGAAATATATTTGGGTGTCATCAGTGTGCTGATAACACCCACCCCCTGTCTCCGGATGATTTCCCCCAGCGGCTTCATATAGATGTTAAAGAGCATCAGGGACAGGATGGTTCCCTGAGGGATGCCACAATTAAGCTCTTTTTTAGATGAGTGACTGTCCCTGAGCATCACCCTCTGGAATCTGCCTGAGAGGAAGGAATGGAACCACTGAAGTACAGTGTCTCCGATCCTAACCCTCTCAGGTGTTCCAGGAGGATGCTATGATCTATTGTATCAAAGGCCACTGAGAGATCCAAGAGCACCAACTAGGTCACGCTTCTACTGTCGATGTCTTGGCGGTCATCTACCAGAGAAACCATGTCCCAGTCTGAAGCTGGTTTGAAATGGATCTAGAAAATCGGTTCCATCCAAAATCACTTGGAGTTGAGAGGCGACAGCCTGCTCGGATCACCTTGCTCAAGAATGGAAGGTGGGAAACAGGTCTATAATTTTTCAATTCCAGGGGGTCCAGGGAAGGCTTCTTAAGGAGCGGTCTCATGATCGCTTCCTTTAGGCAAGATAGTAATACTCCTTCCCTAAGGGATGCATTGATGGTCTCTTTAAGAAAGGCCATCAATGTGTTGACCCCTGGACAACCAACCATGATTGGCAAGGGTCTAGAGGGCACGTCGTCTTTCTCACCGTTCCAAGGATCTTGCCCACGTCATTGGTACTCACTGGCTCGAACTGATCCAGTACAATCTCAGAAATGGGTTTACTGGACACCCCATCAGTCAAAGCTGTTGTAAGCCCGGCGTCCAAGTCGGCTCTTATCTGAGAGATTTTATCTGCAAAATAGGTATTAAATACATCACAGCAGGCTGTTGTTGGGTTAAGTAGAGGGTTCTGCACAGGTGGGGCCTGTGTCAGCTCCCTTACCACCCCTAAACAGCTCTGTTGGACGAGACTCTGCAGAAGCAATACATGATTTCTTTGCTGCACATATTGCCTCTCGATAGGAATGAAAAAAGTTCCTATGATGGGTCTTATCAGATAAGAGTCGGGTTTTCCACCAGGTGCACTCTAACCATTGTCCAGCCTGCATCATCTTCCTAAATTCATCTGTGAACCAAGTTTGCGTATTTGAAGTGGGATGGAAAGGACGTCTAGGAGAAATGATGTTGATAGCCTTGGTTTGACACTGCTTTAACAGTCATTGCTCAATGCTATGGAAGTACAGAATTTTTTAGTTTTGTGAAATGTTTAACCTCTCTCTCTCTGTCACAACAAACTACAAATTCCAGGATTCCATAGCACTGAGCCATGGCAGTCAAGATAACCCCTTGGGCCCAGAATGGATTCACTTTCAGGAGCATCTGAGATCTCTGGACTCTCCTTTGATGAGGAATCTTCTAATGAGGACATGACAGTGCCAGGACTAAGTAGCTTTTGGTGTCCCAAAATCCTGGTGCCTAGAAGAGACAGATGGACTTGGTATATTCCCTGTTATTCATTTCCCAGCCAAAAAAACAAAACAATAATAACAGTGAAATTAAACAAAACTCAAATTGGTTTCTTAGCATTGGAAAAATAGTTAGGAAAATAACAAAGAGCAAATCAATGTGGCATAGTGGTTTGAATGTTGGACTAAAATTTTGGAGACTAGGGTTTGATTCCCAGCTCAGCCATGAAACCCACTGGATGACTCTGAGCAAGTCACATGCTCTCAGGCTAAGGGAAAGCCAATGGCAAACCGACTCTGAAGAAACTTGTGAAGAAAACCTCATGACAGGCTTGCCTTAGGGCTATCATATGTTGGCACACAACAAGAAGAACAAAGATATTTGCACAGTTTTTCCTCAATAGTTGTTCATCATGAAGTGTTTCTACATAGAGTCACATTATCTGTACACAATTCTGGTCAATTTATTTTGGTGTGCACTTTTGACAAGCATATGTGTTTATGGACAATGGATATTTAGAAAACTGGGGTGGTTTTTTCAGCAAAAAATACCTGCATTTCTACATTCCCCCAAAAAATAACACCCGAGTTTCTAGAAACAATGCAAAATCATATATTCCCTGACAATTTAGTCCAAAAATAAGTCTGGAAACTGGAGGGGGCATATATATATATATTTTTGGGGGGGGTAGAAATATGGTTTTGCACATGTGTTTTTGTTTTGGTTTTTGTTTTTGGTGTGTCCCTTTAAATAATTTCTGACATGGCAACCCTAAGGTAAACCTGTCAGAGGGGTTTCTGGGTCTGAGAGTATGTGACTAGCCCAAGGTCACCCAGTGGGCTTCCATGGCCATGCGGGGATTCAAACCCTGGTCTCCAGAGTTGTAATCCATCACTCAAACCACTACACCACACTTTTGAACCAAAACCATAATTTTCATGTATGTTCACCTATTTTTTATGCATAGAAAAATTTCCTAAAACACCTGAGATATGCAAAATAACATGTTAAAACTGTACAGAAATATGGGGTCAGGAAAATACTGCAGAAATTATTCATATGATAAAATAGTTAAAGATTTGCATCCTTAAAATATCTGGTTCACAAGCTGAGAATCTCTTCACTGTGATATCCAGTACTTTGGATTGATCTCAGAAATTGACTAGAAATCAAGAAATAAGTACTTTTGCAATATAGGGGCTATGCAGATGGGCAGCTCTGGGCCGCCACTGCTAGCCACAGATTGAGGCCGTGGCAACCATGTGCCACGACCCCGCTCCTCCCTTTTGCCACCTTTGAAAGGAATGGCAAAATGCTGCTCCTTTCAGGGGTGGCAAAAGGGTGCCCTAAGAGCCGACGCTTGGCTCTTTAGCACCCCTTCCAGTGCAGTGCATAAAAATGCTGCACCGGGGGGACATCCTGTTGCTATGTGCCATGCATAACAGTGCACAGTGTCAGGACATCATCAGGCTGGGGTTGGGGTGGCCAGCGTGTGGCTGCCCCTCCCCATCTCTGCCTCCAGGCCAGTCCTTTGGGCCGGTCTGTAGAGACCCATAGTCAGATATTCCAGTTTTTATGAGTAATTAAGAATATTCTGAAATCAAAGAAGACTATGGAGTTATTGATTTTTGCCCAAGGCACAGATTACTGCAGCAACCCAAGTTGAGTTGCAGATACATAGTGTGTGTGTGTGTGTGTGTTTGTCTATGTATGGTGAGATACAAAATCTGTAAGAAGTGAGAATTTTACAAAGTATTACAAGAGAATACTGACAAATAGGTTTATTTCAGTAACCAGAACTGAAATAATTTGTAGAGTAAAAGTCATGACATGATTCATGAAATAGGAACCAGCATGAAAAAAAGAATAAAAAAGGGTAAGCACTTATTTGATGGTTAAACAAGAAAGCATAAAGTTGTGTGATTATTCAAGGCAAAGTAATATTGGGATAATTAGAACATCATAACCTTGTCAAGAGAAATTAAAACAAACAAAAGAATTAAAAGAGACTAGATAAAAGAAATCAAGAGGTCTTGAAATGAGTTACATGCAGAAGAGAAGCAGTATTCCAGAGATTGGGAAGCATTATTTACTGTGGAAAAATAGCCTTAATGATACCGGGAGAATTGGGGCAATAGTACAAGAGCCCATCAGTAGACAGGAGGGAAGAAAGCAGCAAAGAATCAGCTGGAAAAGCATCTTTTCCTGCCAGGTGTCATGGGAATAAATTACAGTGGGGGGGGGGGGAGAGAACTTGATCAGCTCAACAGTATTAAGTAGTAGCTTCTTTACAACTCTATGGAATCTTTTCTTCCTTCTCCACCAGTATCTATTCCCCTGCACCTAAAACAACCTTCTTTCTTGACCAAGGACCCCTACTTGGAATATCTGTCAAACTACCAAATCATAGTTTCTTCAACTACTGTACAAATTTACCTTTTGTGGAGAGTATAGTTAAAACTCCACTTTCTCTTGAATTCTGAAATAAAAAGAATGAAGCCACAAGGTGCATGGGTTGCCAGGGACATCTTGTCATTTTTCCCAACTTTTGGACATATCCATTTATCTATTAATTTATTTCATTTCATGTCATTTTTATGCCACTTTTCTCCCAAGAAGAGACGCAAGGCAGCTTACAAGATTAAAACATTTCAAAACATCATCATAAAAAATAAAAACAATTAAAATCATCTATTTAAACAATATAAGTTAACATAAAAATTTACAAAAGCTGAAACATAACAACCCCCCCCCCCATAAGCCACTCTGTCATGATTTTTTTAAAAAGCTTTCTGAAATAAAAATGTTTTTACTTGCTGGTAAAAGGCAAGGAGGGAGGGGGCCAGCCTAGCCTTCCACGGAAAGGAGTTCCAAAGGGTGGGAACAGCTCTCTCATGTCATCAACAGGTGAGCCTGCAATGGTGGTGAGACCAAGAAAGCCTTCCCCTGAAGATCTTAGGGCTCTAGCAGGTTCTTATCAAGAGATATGGTTTTTCAGATACTCTGGACCTAAGCCATATAGAGATTTATAGGTCATAACCAACAGTTTGAATTGTGCCCACAAATGAACTGGTAGCCAGTAAAGCTGTTTCAACAAAGGAGTTCCATGGTCCATGTAACTGACCCCAGTCAGCATTCTCGCTGTGGTGTTTTGCATGCATTGAAGTTTCTGAACAGTTTCCAAAGGCAGCCCCACATAGAGTGCATTACAGTTGTCCAAACAGAATGTAATCAAGGGCCTTTACAGACTGCCAGAAACAGTGCAGCTTGAGGCCACTTTAACTGTCCTGGCTCAGTGCTAGGGAATCATGGGAATTGTTTTTTTGTTTGTTTTTTTCCTAGGACATTGAGTCTTCTCTATCAGAGAACTCTGGTACCACAATGTACTACAGCTGTGATGATTCCTTAGCATTGAGCCAGGACAGTTAAAGTGGCCTCAAGCTGCACTATTTCTAGCAATCTGTAAAGGCCACAAGGCATGTGTCACCATAGCTAAATCTGATGTCTCAAGAAATGGGTGCACCTGGCACACTAGTTTTAACTGTGTGAATGCACTCATGGCCACTGCTAGGCATCCAGGCTCATAGCTGAGTCAAGGAACACACATAAGCTGCAAGCTTGCGATTTCAGAGGAAGTGTAACCCCATCCATCACAGACAAAGTCCCTATTTTTACAATCAGCCTTACGATTGGCCAGGAATACCTCTGTCTTGTCTGGATTAAGTTTCAATTTGTTTGCCCTCATCCAGCCCATTACTGACAGCAGACACTAGCTCAGTATAGAGACAGCTTCCTTGGAATCAGAGGAAAGGAGAGATAGAGCTGAGTGTCATCTGCATACTGGTGATACTGCACCCCAAAACTCCAGATGACCTCTCCCAGCAGTTTTATGTAGATGTTAAATAACATGGGGGACAGAACAGAACCCTGAGGTCAGAGGTTCAAACAGGAATCCTGCAACAGCACCTTCTGGGTCTCCCCCCCCAAAAAAAAAGAAAAAAAAAGAAAAAAGACTGGAACTACTGCATAACAGATCCTCCAAGTCCCATACCAGAAAGGCGGCTCAGAAGGATACCATGGTCGATGGTATTGAAAGACACTGAGAGATCTAGCAGGATCAACAGAGACATACTCCCCCTGTCCAGTTCTCAGTGCAGGTCATCCACCAAGGTGACCAAAACTGTCTCTGTCCCATAACCAGTTCTGAAGCCAGATTGAAAGGGAACTAGGTAATCCATCTCATCCAGAAATCCCTGGAGCTGGAAGGCCAAAACCTTGCCCAAGAATGGAATGTTAGAAACTGGCTGATAGTTATCCAGGATGGTGGGATCCAGGGAGATCTTTTTCAGTAATGGCCTCACCACAGCCTTTTTAGGCAGGATGGAAACCTCCTTTGCTGCAGTGAGGCATTCACCACTTCCCTTACCCACTTGGCAAGTCCCCCTCTAGCTGCTTTCAGGAGTCAGGAAGGGCAAAGATCCAGTATGCATGGGGTGGCCCTCACTACTTCAAGGATCCTGTGCACATCCTCAGGCTGCATATATTGAAACTTATCCAATAATACAGGATAAGCAGGCACCAAGATTATATTCACTGCACCTTTGTCAACTGCAGCATCCAAGTCAGAGTGAATCTGAGCAATTTTGTCTATAAAGCAGGGGTAGGCAACCTTTCCCCTTTAAGGGCCGAAGGACTTCAGCTCCCAGAATCCCAGGAGCCATCGGCCAACATGGGACTATTGGCCAACATGGCTGAGGCTTCTGGGAGCTGAAGTCCCTCGGCCCTTAAAGGGGAAAGGTTGCTTACCCCTGCTATAAAGTGTCTTGCAAATTCTGACCACTTAGAACCACTCTGCTGGATGATACTGTGCAGATGTAATGGTGGCAGAGAAGTATAATTTCTTTGCTGCCACTATTGCAATGGCATAGGTTTTCCAATGAGCTCCAGCCTGTGTTTACAATCAGACTCACTCCAAGTCTTCCACCATCAATGCTCTAGTCTCCATCCCACTGGTTTCATCACTTCCAGCTCCCTAATGAACTCATTTGGTTCCAGTTTGTGGGAGGGGACACTTAGGGGCAATTATGTCCACTGCTCTGGCCATTTCCATATTCTAGAGATCAGCCAGGGATTCAACAGGATCACCTGCCAAAGTAACAGGAAATTTCCCAAGAGCCATCAGGAATCCATGTGGATCCATAAGCCTCCTGGAGTGGACCATCTTAATCAGCCTGGCAAATGCTCCGAGTCCAAGTGAATCTAAACCCTACCAGGTAGTGATCAGTCCATGACAATGGAACTAGCGAGAGTTCCTCCACTCTTAGATCACCTTCATCCTGCCCAGAGCAAAACCAAACAAACAAACAAACAAAACTGGTCCAGATTGTGTCCTGCAGCATGAGCAGTCTCAGATATTATTTGAGACAGCCCCATGGTTGTAATGGCAGACACAAAATCCTGAGCTGCTCCTGACAGATCAGTCAACATCCACATGAATGTTGAAGTCCCACAACACAACAAGCCAAGGGGACTCCAACCCCATCACTGAGACCAATTTAGGGCCTATACAGACTGCCAGAAATAATCCAGCTTGAGATCGCTTTAACTGTCCTGGCTCAATGCTATGGAATCATGGGAATTGTAGTTTTTTTCTGAGACATTGAGTCTTCTGTGGCAGAGAGCTCTGGTGCCACAATAAACTACACTTTCCATGATTCCCTAGCACTGAGCCAGGGCAGTTAAAGTGGCCTCAACCTGCATTATTTCTGGCAGTACAGGCCCTTAGCCAGCTCAGGAAGGGAGACTGTTGAGCAATAGGGTGGGTGGTACACAAACAGAATCCCTATTCTGTCCCAGCCATCCACATTTAAATAGACACACTTGTTACCCAGAATCCCCTTCATATCCAAAAATATTAATAACTCCATATGCCACCCTTGGATCCCTTGCTAAATTCCCAAATGACCTCCAGATGAACCCTGGCAGTAGAGTCAAGAGGCCAAAAGCCCTCTGCACCCATGGCATGGGCAGCCCACCCTTAATTCTTAAGGAATGCATTTCCTCCAGATAGTCAGGAGAGTTGCGAATGGGATTTTCCATGATGAGATCATCCAAACTATCAAGAGGTGTATTGTGTCATCCTTTCACAAGCACCCTCAGCCATCCAAGGTGTAATGTTTGTATTGTGCCACCCAGTCTAACACCCTCCCACCCATAGGAAGGTGCATTGTGTCACCCACCCACACATTTCCCCAGGATATTGACCCCTCGGATTAAGACCACCACATACAATGGAACCCTATACAGCAGGGTGCCATCATCGCAATTATCGCCTTCCGCCCCCAGGGCCCATTTGGCCCTATATAAACCCTAGATTTTAGCCAGTCAGTGTGCTACCTTCTTGGTCTAAACGACTCCACGTCACTCTGACCTCTGAAGTTAGTTACCAGCAAGTCTGCTCAAACCCCAGGCTGCGGAGCTAGACTTGTCTTCCATCATCTCGCATCCCATTCGCTTCCCAGAGGAGGTCTACATTTTGGTAAGCATCACCCTTAGTAACGCCTGCATTTCTGTTCCAAACTCCAACCTTGATCTTCCTGAGCCTTGTGTGTGTGTGTGAGTGCATGTTCTGTGAGTGAGTTTTCCCCTATTTTAATAAATTAGACATCTAGTGGTTAACCAATATCTGTCTCAGCTCCATTTCTTGGGATTCTCTGGTCTCTTGGTTTAAACACCGGGAGAGCGGTCTCATTGGGCTGTTGTAGCAAGCCTACTCTCGCATATTTGAGCTAATAATAAAATTCCCCTAAGGATTCATTGCTACACACTCATATCCAGTAGACTGTGGGAGAGGGAACCTGATAAGGGAGTTTAATCCCAATAGACCACTGCAACTCTGCCTTCCACCCCCCCGGGCCTTGCCTGCTGCTGTACAGAGAACCGAGGTGGACAAATCTTGGAGAGATTACCCACCCACCCTGATTCATCCAGCCAGATCTCCATAATACAAGCCAAGTCAGCATACTTGTCCAGGATCAATGGTGTCTTTGAATTCACCAACCTGGCATGGTAGGTGCATGCTCTACTGATATTGCCAGAAAAAAAAGTTGTTCAAAACAAGGAAAATCACCATTTCTGGAGGTCTTCAGTTGTGGTGATACTTTTATATTAACTAAACTGTGCTCCTTTAAAAAAATAAAAATAAAGATAATGAACCAATCATTTCTGGTTGTGCAGTTCCACACACTTCTTCAGTAGATCCTTTCACATTGCAGTTATAGCACCATGATTCCAGTTTAATTGCCATGACAACAGTTCAGATACCCTAGATCTGCTGAAGCACCCTATTCATGATACATAAACACAGAACAAGAATCTTTGGGGAAACAAATGGAGAAAATCATGAAGCAGTAAAACATGCACACACACACAAGGAATAATTCATTCACACACATAATCCCTAGATACCTTTTAGAAAGCAAGCAGTAAGGAAGAATAGTGGATCCACCACTGGAAATTATTTTACAGCTGTGCCCAAATGGGCCTTTTCCCAGGTCCTGATCCTCCATAGTTCTGATGGCAGGGAGACATAGGTGGGCTGAGATCTTGATCTGAAGACTAAGGGCCTTTGCAGATTGCCAGAAATAGTGCAAATTAACTGCGCTGACTCAGTGCTAGGGAATCATGGGAACTGTAGTTTATTGTGGCACCAGAGCTCTCTGACAGAGAAGGCTCAATGCCTCAGAAAAAAATACAATTCCCATGATTCCCTACTGGCAAATAAACTCAAAGAAAGAAAGACAACCCCCCTTGGCAGACAGTGCTTTGCACTGTCTTGGAGGTAAGGAAGGGGAGGGGCAGCCTCACGCTGGGCACCCCAACCCCTTCCTGAGAATGTAATCGGAGTGCCTGTTGTTGCACACAACAGGTGCTCTGATTACGTCCTTCTGTCTCAGCATCCAGACACACTGAGCCTGAAGAGATGCCGAAGCGGGGCATGATGCCTCTTGCAATGCCCTTTCCGTGCCTTGTGGAAGGAATGCTATTTTAGCATTCTTTCCAAAGCCGGAAAAAGAGTGGATCAGGGCCAAGGAGTGTGGCAGCCTCAGCCCCAATCCACAGCTTCTTGGGGCGGCCTGTGGCCGCCCGTTTGCAGAGGCATAAAATCTTCACTTCTGATGTGTGTATGTGTATGTGTATGTGTGACTGAAGAGTGTGCAAGCTGTTTAAAAGGAAAAGCAATTCACCTTTTTTTGGGCCAGAAAGACAAACCAATTACAGGCTGAGGAATCTTGACCATTCTTGCATTAGATCAATATATCTAATACAGACAAGAGAAATTGATGGAGGGTAAGCCAGTTACAGATAGTCATGACAGGACTTTATTTCCAAGTAAGGGGGGATGCAGATGGTGAAAAGTGCTGTCTTCAATCCCAGGAAGGGGAGGGACAGCCGGACGCTGGGCGCCCCATCCCCTTCCTGAGGACATCATCGGAGCAATGGCCTGTCCACACGACGGGTGCACCGATGATGTCCTTCTGGCTCAGCATCCACACACATTGAGCTGGAAGAGACGCCAAAGAGGCGTGTCACACCTTTTGTGGTGCCCCTTTCGTGGCTTGCGGAAGGAGGGATATTTTAGAGCTCCTTTTGCAGGCGGCGAAAGGCAGAATCAGGGCTGAGGTGTCTGTCACCCTTGGCCTTGATCCTCCACTTCCTGGGGAGGCTCAGGGCCACCCGTCTGCATCCTCCCTAAATGTGTGAGTTTAAGGGCCTCGGCAGACGACTAATAGAGTCGTCTTCCGGGCAGGGAAGAGGAGGGGCAGCCGCACGAGTGGCACCCCTTCCTCTTCCTGAGGTCGCCCTCGGAGTCGCCGGCCCTCCGCACGGCCAGCGCTCCAAGGATGACCTCACGCCACGGCGACCGGACGTGCCGCAGCGTTTGAGTCAGGGAAAGTGCGCCCGCCGCTTTTAGGGCGCCCTTTCCCTGAAATCTAAAAGGAGCGCCGATTTGGTGCTCCTTTTAGAGTCGCCGACAGTGCGCCGCGGTGCGGCTGCCACACTCCAGAGGCGCTCCGTCCCGCGGCGCACGGGAAGCTCCCGTCTGCTTCTCCCCTAAGTCTTAGGAAATTGTCCCAAAGTTTTGCTCTTCAAGCTATCAAAAATGGTAGATGCATCTTCTCTTGTCACAGCAAGAAGACACATATACAAAAAGCAAGTACTAATTAGGATCTATTTTTAAAATTTGTACCTTGAAGAAACTGGGATCTTCCATTCCCATCCTGTGAGGTTTTGGTTTTCTTAGAAAAAAGTGTTTGAAGGGCCTTTGCATACTGCCAGAAATAGTGCAAATTGCAGTCCACTTTAAGGGTTAGGGTTAGTGCTAGGGAATCATGAGAATTTTTTTTTTCTGAGACATTGAGCCTTCTCTGTCAGAGAGCTCTGGTGCCAAAATAAAATACAGTTCCCATGATTCCCTAACCCTAACACTTAAAGTGGACTCAATTTGCACTATTTCTAGCAGTCATCACTTTCCCCTCTCTGCTTCCCTTTATTAATTTCAGACTCCTATTTTGTAAAACAAACTTCTGTAGAGAATTACATGCTTGTAATTCAGCACATTTCCAATTATATTGCAAACAGAAGAATAGCAGTTTGCATAATGTTAGAGAAAAGAACTACTTTAGGAAAGAGAAGCAAAGGCAGCAAAGTAAATGGAATCAATGTGTTAGAATAACCAATTTTAAAGGCGACAATACAGTTGAAGAACATGTAGGCTATTCCAGCTGAATACAGGAGCTTAGAGAAAATAATACTTTATTTTATTCTACTTAAAGCACAGTTTCATCATATTCACTTTAAAATGAATGCACAAAGAACAACACACAATGGATCCATATATTATTAATTAATTAATATATTACACTTAAAACCCATCTGTTCGTAGGAACTATACATTGCAACCTATGACCAAACAAATTACACTGTAGGAAACTACTCTCAACTGCAATCTCTGAAATCATATTGCCCATCAGTCATATTTTGGTTGGATCCACACTGAAGAGTATACAGCTGTGGCATAGTGGTTTGAGTGCTGGACTGGAGACCAGGGTTTGAATCCCAGCTTAGCCAAAAGGGCTGGCCTGAGGGTGGAGTTGGGGGGAGGCAGCCACACACTAGCTACCTCGACTCTTCCCCGACTCTGCCTCAATGCTGCGCACCCGTCCACATGGCGTGCGGTGTCAGGGCAACCCATTGGTGCAGCATGTGTGCACGCTGCACCAAAAAAGTGCAAAAGAGCCATGGTGGCAGCTGAAAGAGCGGTGTTTTGCTGCCCTAAAATGAAGCAGCATTTTCCTGCTCTTTTGGGGGTAGCAAAAAGGAGGACTGGGGCCACAGCATGTGGTTGCTGTGGCCCCATCTGCTGCTCCCAGGGCCACCCCAAACAGGCTGTCTGCATTGGCCCAAAATTCTATGAATGATTCACCTTAGTGTCACCATATGTTGGAAATTACTTGAAGGCACAAAGCACACAAACAACCTTACTAGTGGAAGTGGATTCCCAGATCCTTCCCCTTAGCCTCCTCAGACCCAGAAAAGGCTACAAGAGGGCAAGGCTACATTAATAAAGGTAAACTGTGGTGTGGGGAAGGGAAAAGGTACCTTCCCTGAGTGGGATACTTTTACAATGGAATATAGATTCTGGATCCAATACATTCTGTATTCTCCTGAGTTGACCCTTTTGGTGCATGGAAGCTTCATCACATAACAAGGGAATCTTACACTTAAGGAAGAGGATTTTGGGGCATTGCAGACTGGCCTAAAGGGCTGGCCTGGGGGTGGAGTTGGGGCAGGGCAGCCACACTCTGGCTGCTCCAACCCCACCCTGATGCTGTCCTGACGCTGTGCACCTGTCTACCCAGCTCATGGTGTCAGGATGCCCTCCTGGTACAGCATGTAGACATGCTGCACCAAAAAGGCATGAAAGAGCTTCAGCACTGGCTCTTAAGGTGGAATTTTGCCACTCCTAAAAGGAATGGCATTTTGCTACTCTTTGGGGGGCAGCAAAAGGGAGGATCAGGGCTGTGGCGTGGGGTTGCCATGGGCCCTATCTGCCACTAGAAGGGGCAGCCCATAGCCTCCCAAAACAGGCCATCTGTATAGGCCCTCTGTTTCTGCATATGCTTGAACTTGTTTTTCTGAAGCCATCTCCCTCAAACAAAGGGGGGAAGCAGACGGCTAAAAGGGCCATTTTGGGGGCAAGGAAGGGGAGGGGCAGCCTCATGGTGGGCGCCCCAACCCCTTCCCGAAGGCATCATCGGAGTGCCGGCCCCTCCGCTTGGCTTGCGCTCTGATGATGTCTTCCCGCCGCAGCATTTGCACACGCTGCGGCAGAAGAGTCGCCGAAGGTGCGCCATCAGCCTTTTGCGGCGCACCTTTGGTGACTTGTGGAAGAAGCCCTATTTTAGCGATCCTTCCAGGGGCGGCAAAGCTGTACCGTGGGGCCGAGGTGTGGGGATACCTCGGCCCCACGGCACAGCTTCCCAGGGCGGCCCATGGCCGCCCGTCTGCTTCCCCCCTAAAGGTACAATACTTCATCTGGCCCCAGCTGATATGCTTTGCCTGTTTGAACACTTAAATTTGCATCCAGATCTGACAATACAGAAACTTTCCTGAGACCAACTGCATTTTTTTCATAGAGTGTCCTGGGACCTTATACTGGATAGGTGCATGTTGGGTTTTGTAGTCAGAGTGGAAATGTACAGATGTGGGAAAATCTGCTAGCTGAGAAAATTTTGCTTGCAGGTGGAGTAAAACAACAACACAGAAGATAGTTAAGGACAAAATAGACCTGGGAACAGTCAGGCTAGCTGTAAACACATTAGATCATCAGGGATTGTGAGAACCATTACCCATGTAATTATGAGTCACAAGGAGAGGCCAGACTTTGAGGCTGTTTACAAGAGTCCACAAATCAAATGAGCCCTCAGCTTGGGGGGTGGAGCTGTGTTCTTCTTCTTCTACTGGTTAGCTTATTGATTCTTTTTTGTTCTTTGTTCCTGCTGATGGATTAATTTATTTTGTAAATAGCTACTTTGTATTTACTGCAACTAAATAATAAAATGTGCATCTTGAAAGTAATATTCTGCCTCCAATCTGATTCCTGGCAAGCTAGAAGCAGAAGGCTGCATTCCTAAGCAGTGAGATCAGCACCAGACATGAAATATGGAGAGGTTCTGCCCACAACGGTGGATGGCTTCATGAAAGATTTATTCACTCTGCTCATCTTAAAATAACAGTGCAAACACATTTCTTAGAGGATGGCACTTTATAACTTCAGATAAAGGACGTAAACATTATTGCCTTTGTTTAATGGGTGCAAGAGGCCTTACCTTTTTGTCTGTACAGATACTTCCTATACAAACTCTAAACAGATGCTATGAATCCACTTTTCTCCTTCCCCATGTTATTTAACGATTTTTTTTCTTGATCTCTGAAATGTATTTTACACCTTCTATTTGGCCTAATAAAAACATCATCCTAAGATGGATGGTGAAAGATAATGCCTTAATGAACAAATACTGGAGAGCCATTGCTGTGGTTTGACAGCACTTTTGAATGATAAATGTCTGTGACATGTATATGTACAAGATTGACAAACATATCATGACATAAAATTGAGAACTTTTGCTCCAGCTTTGAAATGTTGGTGTGTGTGTGTTCATAGTGAAAAGAATAATGCTTATTGTTTCTGACAGGATAAATTCACCCATCATTACTGAAAACAATGAAAGTAGTTCTGATATTTGAAATTTTATATTTATGACATTGTAATCACAAGTCAAATAGTCAAATTGAAACCTAGAGCTATGAGTGACACAAAACCCTTGTATGACATGACCTTTCTCTGCCTGTCATTTTCTATTTATGCAGAATGTGGATCCAAAATGTACCAAATAGTCTAGAAATGTTTTGAATATGCTAAGATACTCCAGCAGCTCCTAAGTACATCAACGTTTATGACGATGATAGATATGCATAACTTTTTACACTATTAATTACTGATTGAATTAATAATTAATTTGGATATCAAACAATGTAATTTTAGTAGCACAAATAATGTTGCATTAAAAGAAATTCATTTCTGAATTATTCAAGTGGTTCATAGTTGTGCAATTAGCTGTACAAGTAGAAACATGTCTAGGGACCACAAGAGCAAGTATGGCAATATTTGCAAAAATGGAAAAAACCAACAGAAGGAACCCCCCGACGCTTTGGGAGGGGCCCTCCGTTGTGCTGGCCAATTTTAAGATTCTGATGTTGTGATTGGCTGGGCGGGCAGGAAGTCCCGCCCTTCCTGCACCACCCAGCCAATCAGGGGGATCTTGTGAGATCCCCAGCAAATTGGTAATCTTGCGAGACCATGGGTCTCGCAAGATTACCAGCAAGATTTGGGGGCTATATAGCCCTTGGCTGCCACGTGGCGGCAGCCATTTTTGACAGAGCGGTTGACCGAGGTGCTTCGACTGCTCTGAGTGTTTGGGCCTGATGCAGCCAATTTTGGGTGCACGCCCTCGGTTCCAGGCTGATTGGGCCTAGGAGAGTATAGAGAGGTGCAGCCGAGTGGCCGGGCTCTCTCAGGATGGCGACTTTGTCGGGGCCTGGGCAGGGCCTTATGTGGCCTGGAGAGGCCTCTTGGGGAGCGGCAAAGGCTCCAGGACCCATTGCCATGGGATTTGGTGTGGCCTGTGGTGAGACCTGGGCTGGCTTGAAAGCCTGAGTGGCCTGTTTTATTGGGGCTCGGCTTTGATTTGGGTCCAGTTGGGGCTCGGTGTGGGTGGGGGCACCTAGCTTGGGAGGCCTGGTGGGGCCCTGGGGGGTGACATCTCACATCCCTTTGGTGGGACAGCCCCGTGTTTTTGGAGTCCGACGGCCTGGTTGGACTGGTGCGGCTTGGTTCCTTGGGTCGGGAGAGGCCTGGTGTGGCTGGCCTTGATTACTGTTAAGACCGTTTTTTGTTTGCTAACATCCTTGCTGGGATATCCTGGCTTGGTCTAAATTTGTCCCTGTTTGGGATTTGATGAGGTCATCATTGCCTAGTGTGTGTCCCTGCTTGGGACAGATGTGTGTGGTTGGGGGGCCGTGCTTTTTAGGTGCTATATAGTCCCTGCTTGGGGCATTCTTAGACTCTGTTCTTTTTGTGGGGGGGTTAATCTGAAGGGTGTAGCCCTTAAAGCAGGGACCGGCAACCTTTTGGAGACCTGGGCCGGTCTCCCGTAGCCCAGGTCTCGGCTGGGCCAAGGGGGGGTGCGTGCGCACGCACCCTCCACTGGCACGTGCCCCCCCACATGCCAGCGCTGTGCATGGCATGGCGGTGGCGGCATGTACGGGGGGCGCGCGCATCAGTGGAGGGTGCGTGCAGACTTACCGGCCCAGGCGGACCCCTGCCGCTAAGAAGGCACCTGGTGAATACCGCTTAATTCACATTCTGTCCTATCCCAAAGGGGATTCTGTGAATGATGCTATTGACCTAGTGTTAGCATCTGTAAAATATACATTGTTTGACTCAACAGTGCAAATGGTGAGAGCATTGGGCAAGGGAGCACTTTTGGCTAAATGTGACATAAAATCTGCTTTTAGGTTGCTTCCAATGCATCCTGATGATTTTGATTTGCTGGGTTTTCAATTTGATGGGATGTACTATTTTGATAAAGCAATGCCAATGGGGTGTTCCATTTCCTGCTCTGCTTTTGAAAAGTTTAGTATCTTTTTGCACTGGTGTACGGTTGAGAGGTCAGGCAATCATGCAATTACACACTATTTGGATGACTTCTTGTTTGCGGGGGCTCCCGGCACAACAAAGTGTGTGGATACTCTGTTGGCTTTTCAGGTTTTGATGGCAGAAATGGGTGTTCCCTTGGCTGATGAGAAGACGGAGGGCCTAAGCATCTGCCTTACTTTTTTGGGTATTGAATTGGACACTGTTGAATGTTTATCCTGCCTTTCAGTTGAAAAACTGGAGTCAATGAGACAACAGGTCACGGTAAAGAGGGGAAAAAACAAGGCCACAGTGCACAACTTCCAATCCCTGAGAGTTTGTTAAATTTTGCTTGTAGGGTTATAGTACTGGGTCGAGCCTTTTGTGCTCGATTATTCTCTCTGGCTTTTCTTCGCAAACGAAGATTCAGGAAGGACTCATCCCACGCTTTTTGCAAGTGCACTGATGACTAAAAAGGCCAATCCAAGATGAACAAGTCTGGTTGCAGAAAGCATAGCAGATCTCCTTGGGTGATGTTTCTGGGTTGTGATTCTTTCTGCATTGTCGTTTCTCCTCGAGACTTGTTCGGCATGACTTCTCAAATAAGGCTGCAGCATTGTGGATAGTGCGTCTCCATGCCTCCCAACGTGAGGTCAGGGTGGACCATTGTTGGTGATCAATTTGGCCGAGCCTGAGATGTTGTTTCAGTGAGTCCTTGTATCGCTTTTTTGGAGTGCCCCTCTTATGCTGACCTGTGGCGAGTTCACTGTAGAGTACTATTTTTGGGAGGCAATGGTCCTCCATCCTAGAAACGTGCTCTGCCCAGCACAGCTGCGTTTTCAATAGCATGGCCTCAATCCTGGTGATCCCTGCTTGCTCAAGGACAGCAACATTTGTCACATAGTCAGTCAGTGTATATTTAGGATTGTGCGTATACAGCGCTGATGAAAGCGTTTGAGGAGTCGTAAGTGTTGGCAATAGGTGACCCATGTTTCAGACCCGTAAAGGAGAATAGACAGTACAATTGCTCTATACACACTGATTTTTGTGCTTCGCCTCAAGTGTTTGTTACTCCAGACACTTTTGTAAAGTCTTCCAAATGCACTGTATGCCTTTGCTAATCTGTGGTCGATCTCTTTGTCAATCTTCGCGTCTGAGGAGATGATGCTTCCTAGGTAGGTGAACTACTGAACAGACTTAAGCACAGATTTGCCTACAGCGATGTGGGGATGGTGGTGTTTGTCCTGTGGTGCAGGCTGGTAGAGAACTTCTGTTTTCTTCAGGTTGACTTCCAGCCCAAACATTTCTGCAGTTGTTGCGAAGCAGGATGTTAGGCGCTGCAGAGCTGCTTCTGTGTGGGCAACAAGGGCAGCATCGTCAGCAAAGAGCAGCTCACAGACTAGATAGTTTAGAGTCTTCGTGCGAGCCCTCAGACGGCTTAAGTTAAACAAGCTACCATCAACACGGTAACGTATATAGATGCTGTCTTCTTCTTTGAGTTGTGCTGTAGCCCTTTGGAGCATCATGCTGAAGAAGATTGTAAATAAAGTTAGAGCAAGAGCACAACCTTGCTTCACTCCATTAGTTATTAGAAAGGGCTCTGAAAGAGCATCGCCGTATCTGACTTGACCATGCTGGCCCTCATGTAGCAAGATAATCATTTTGAGGAATTTGGGGGGGGGGGTATCCTAGTCTTTCCAGGATCTGCCATAGACCTTTTCTACTCCCAGTGTCGAAGGCTTTGGTGAGGTCAACAAATGTTACATAGAGTCCCTTGTTCTGCTCTCTACATTTCTCTTGCAGTTGTCTAAGGGCAAATACCATATCTGTAGTACTCCTATTGGATCTGAAGCCACACTGGTTTTCAGGAATGAGTTCTGCAATAGCAGGAACTAATCTGTTCAGGAGTATCCTTGCAAGGATTTTTCCAGCAATAGAGAGCAGTGTTATACCTCAATAATTTGAGCAATCAGATTTTATTCCTTTTTTTCTTGTACAGGGTGATGATGACTGCATCTTGGAGATCTGATGGCAGTTCCCCTTTTTCCCAGCAACTCAAAAGGAGTTTGTGGAATTTAGCATGGAGTACATGACCTCCGTGTTTCCAAACTTCAGGTGGGATTCCATCAATCCCAGCTGCCTTGCCATTTTTCATCTGCTGTATGGCCTTAGGAGTCTCTTCCAAAGTGGAAGCTATATCCAGTTCGTTTTTCATCGGTTTTTGTACTATATGTTGGATAGCTGAGCCTTGGACTACTCGGTTGGCACTGAAGAGACTTTGAAAATGTTCAGCCCATCGATTCAGGATGGAGGCTTTATCAGTAATTAGTGTTTGACCATCTGTACTGTATAAGGAGCTTTGGACCTGATAAGTAGGTCCAAACACTGTTTTAAGAGCTTTGTGAAATCCTGTAAGATCACCCAGATCTGCACAGTGTTGTGTCTTTTCTGCTATATTGATCCACCACTTGTTCTGAATGTCTCGGAGTTTTTGTAGAAGTTTACTACACATGAGATGGAAAGCTGCTTTTCTTACATGGCAAGTTGGTTTGGCGAGGTATTCCTGGTGAGCAGTTCTCTTCTTTGCCAACAGCTCCTGGATCTCTTGGTTGTTTTCATCAAACCAGTCTTGATTTTTCTTGTGGGAGAACCCAAGGAATTCTTCCGCAGACTGGAGGATACTGTTTTTGATATGTTGCCAAAGCACTGTAGGAGAAGGATCTGTAGGGTGGTCTTCAAGTTTTGTTTGCAGATTTGCCTGGAAGTTGTCTCTCATGGTAGCTTGTTGAAGATTGTTGACTTGGAGTCACCTCTTTAAGATGCCACCCCTCTTAGGTTTGTGCTTGAGATTAAGATTTAGTTTACATTTTACGAGGTGATGATCTGTTTGGCATTCTGCACTGGGCATCACTCGAGTATGACGGACATCATGAATGTTTCTCTGGTGGACTAGAACATAGTCAATGAGGTGCCAGTGTTTGGATCGAGGATGCATCCAGGTTGTCTTCAAGCTATCTTTCTGCTGAAAGATAGTGTTTGTAATAGTCAGCTGTTGTTCTACACAGAACTCTAGCAGGAGGCATCCGTTATCATTGCAATTTCCAACACCATGCTTAACTAAAACACCTTTCTAGACTTTGGAGTTCTTTCCTACTCTGGCATTGAAGTCACCAAGGATAATAATTTTATCTTCTACAGGGACTTTTTGTATGAGGTGGCGTAGGTCTGTGTAGAATTTGTCTTTCTCTACAGGGTCAGCTTGCATAGTTGGGGCATATATACTGAAGAGAACAACATGTGGGAGGCATAAGGAGATAATGCGATCAGAGTGACCTGTTGGCAAGGTTTCGAGTTTGGAGGCAATAGAGTTTTTAATCATAAAGCCTACTCCTGAAAGATGTTTTTCAGTTTTGGGTTTGCCAGACCAGTAAAGTGTGTAGCCGGCGCCGTGTTCTTTAAGGCTACCTTCCTCATGGAGATGAGCTTCACTAAGAGCAGCTATGTCAATATTAAGTCTTGTTAGTTCATGGGCTATTAAAACAGAGCGACGTTCAGGACGTCCACTATCTGCAGAGTCTTGCCTGGTTCTGATGTTCCAGGATACAAGCGTCAGTTTATTTACACCTTTGGAGGCCGGTGTGTGCCTTTGTTTCTTTGTCTTTGTTTGACCACATCAGAAGATGCCCATTGGCCGCGGCTAGCCAACCGGGTAGGTGGGGATGAGCTTTCATTAGGCCACCTTTTCTAGGCCCCTCTCCATATGGAGCAAGCAGTGCTCTCCTTAAAAAGGCTGCTTGGTCATTCAGGATGCTGCCGAACAAGACTGTCATCTCCCGGGTCAGCCTCAAGTGACCAAAGTCCTGAACCGCCTGCATGCAGGGTTGGGTCTGCGGCTTCCAGTGCATCTTTACACCTGCCATTTTGTCCCTCACCTATCGCTACAGGGCTTTTTCGAAGACGGGATATGTCCTTCGAGCCTGTGCAATGGATTTTTCTGGTGGAGCTCAGCGTGCACAGAACTGGCCTCACCCTTTAATCCAAAGGTTCGTCTGCTGTGGCCTTGCAAGCATGGATGGTAGCAACGAGATCCTTGGGTCGTAGGTTTGTTTACAGTTTCCTTCTCTTAAATGGTTGACCTTACAGGGTTGGACGAGCACCATCTGCCCGGATTTGGAATTAGAGTTTTCCTTCTCCTAGGATGGTTGACATAAGGCTAGGGAGCCCATCCTGCTCTTTGACGCTCTTTGTCAGACCCTTCAATTTTGACCTGTCTGGCATGGGAAGCCCTACCAGTGGCTATTATACCATCGCCAGCCTAGCTCAAAACTACATTAGGGTACACAAGCCTCTCCCCCACGTCAAGGGGGTGTCAATATACAATTTTAGCCACCAACATACAATTATGTAAGAGCGTGCATTTTAAATTTCCTCTTCAAAATAAAATAGAGCAGTGCACTCCTCCTCTGATGGTGCTGAGAAGGGCAATTGGTCCTAGGCTTGCCTTCAGAGGCTCTGTCTCTGGCTCCTCCTCTGATGGTGGTGAGAAGGGCAGTTGGTCCTAGGCTTGCCTTCAGAGGCTCTGCCTCTGGCTCCTCCTCTGATGGTGGCTCAATTATACAATGCCACAAAAGGGGTGACTGTCCCTCATTATCACATTCAAATTACAAGTGGGATAAATTTGAAGATTTGGGAGTCATTTTTGGAGCAATTTAACGGTGTTTCATTTTGGAGGTCTGAAATGCTTTTAAAGGTGGACTTTTAGGTACACTACTATGCTTCTCGTGCCCACAGATTTGGGCTATAATTGGAAAGGTCTGTGGGTGGCTGAGAGTTGGCCTCAGTCTTGGGTTAATGATGGTTGGACCCACAATCTTACTTTTCTTGAACTTTTCCCTATAGTGGTAGCAATTCATTTGTGGCCAACCCAATTTGCAAACAGAACTGTTTGGTTTTGTTGTGACAACCAAGCAGTGGTTCATGTGGTGAACTCCTAGAGCTCCAAATCTGGTAGAGTGATGACTCTGGTTAGGTCTATGGTTGTGCAGTGTTTAAAGTACAATGTTGTGTTCCAGGCTCACCATGTTCCTGGTTTGCTAAATCCTTTGGTGGATGCCCTTTCGCATTTTCAGTTTTCCAGGTTTCGTCAACTGGATCCGGAGGCAGCAGCACAGCCACTGGAGGTACTGGCATATCTATGGAGCCTTGGAGAGTAGAGATCGACAGGGTGATTCTTCAGTCTGTTGCTCCGTCAACACGCAAGTCATACCAGCTCGCAATCCAAGCTTTCAGACAGTTCTTGTCTGATGTTGAGGTGGTTGATGTTTGGCCTCTGAGGGTAGAAATTGTACTACATTTTGCTGTTCACCTTAGGCACTCTGGTTTGTCCCTGGTTATCATCAGGGGAAGGCTGGCAGCCCTGGCCTTTTATTCTCAAGTGGGGGGGGGGGGGTTACTGACCCTACTGTTGACTTTAGAGTTTGCAGGGCTTTAGAGGGATGGTCTAGGGAGCTTCCTGTGGTACATGATAATCGTTTGCCGATAATGGGTGAAATTTTTATCAAGATTTGGCAATTGCTCCAAACTGTGTGCTCCTCATCTGAGGAGGTTATTTTGTTCCAGGTGGCATTTTCCTTGGCCTTTTTTTAGGATTAGAGAACTTGTTCCCAGCTAAAGCTCTGATAAGTCAGGCCGGGCACTTCGCTTATCCAATGTTCAAATTTCGGAGCAGGGCATTCATGTCTCTTTCAGGCATACTAAGACTGATCATATGGCCTGGGGCCAAACTGTAGCTTTGTCCAGGGCATCTGAGGGTCAGATTTGCCCTGTTTTGGCATTGTCTGATTACCTCAGATTGCAACCAAATGGCCCTGGTTATTTGGTTCTTCATGTCTCTGGTCTTCCATTGATGCAGTTTCAATTTCGAGCTGTGCTTCAGGAAACTGTGAGATGGGCAGGATCAATTTTCCTCTCATTCTTTCCGGATAGGAGCAGCAACTGCTGCAGCAGCACAGGGCTTAAGCAATACTGCGATTCGACGGATTGGGCGTTGGCGTTCCAGGGCTTTCAAATCTTATATTTGTTCATAGTGGGATTGCTTGTAATTTCGTTATAAGAATGATAGAGTTACGTATTTATGGTTAACTTGTTGTTTTTATTGAGCAGGTCAGCAACAGGGTGACGTATGGATCTTAGCTCATACCCTCGTCTTTTGGGCTGAGAGTCACATCTTACAATCTCACCGTGATCTGAACTTGGGGCTAAGGGAGATCAGTTCCATACGTTGGTTTGGACACAGAGGCATGCTGTGGGGAGCTCTTCTTCCACGTGTTATTGAGTTGGTGAACACTTTTCCACCCCCCAGGATTTTTCTTGTGCACCTGGGTGAAAATGACTTGGTGAAGCTTCCCTGTTTGCAGTTGGCCAAGCGTATTTTGAGAGACATGTGGGACATTAAGCAAAGATTGCCACATACTGTTCTTCTCTGCACTAACTTTTTGCCTCGTCGTACTTGGGTGGGTGCACGAAAGGACTTGTCTGTCAACACAGCTCGCCATTGGTTGAACAGAACTGTGGCCAAGAAGTTGGTGGAATTGGCGATTTTGGTTGTTGGATATGAGGGAATCCAGGTTTGGTTGCCACATCTGTACATGGGCGATGGGGTTCATCTCTCCCCTGAGGGATGTGAACTATACTTGGAATCTATTGCGAGCACTTCTGGGCGGGAGGGGTTGCCAAGCTAAGCTGGCCCCCTCATGTGGTGGGCAGGGACCCCCCTGGGATTATTTGGTTAATTGAAATACCAAATTGAATTAATTAATGTGGATGTATATGTCAGTGGGTTAACTAAATTCATTATGACATCACAAACCATGTTGAGGATGTTATAACTGGCTCACGTCATATGTTTAATTATGATGTCATTTCCGGTTTAGGAAATTGTGTAACTAATTTGAAATGAATGTTCTTGACTCATGTTTTGCTGTATGTGGTTTATGTGCATGGATACATGTGTCAAGAACGAAAATATGGTTAATTGAGAACTTATGAAGGAAAACTGTTTTAAGACCCTGTACAGATAAATTAAAGTTCTGGCCTGTTTATTATCCAAGAAAAGGCATGCGGAGTCATTTGTGCTGGTGCAAGGAAGCCCCCCAACACATCGGGAGGGGCCTTCCATTGCGCCCGCCAATTTTAAGATTCTGACACTGTGATTGGCTGGGTGGGCAGGAAGTCCCGCCCTTCCTGCACCACCCAGCCAATCAGGGGGATCTCGCGAGATCCCCAGCACACTGGTAATCTCGTGAGACCATGGGTCTCGCAAAATTACCAGCGAGATTTGGGGGCTATATAGCTCTGGGCTGCCACGTGGCAGCAGTCATTTTTGACAGAGTGGTCGAGCGAACCAACCCACCCACCCTTAATTAGCAGCTGTTTATTGTTTTCTCTCAGGCTTCGTCTGGTCGCCTCCAGGGGCCGGGAGGGAATTTTTTTACCAGAGTTATTGTAACCTGGGTTTTTTGCCCTCCCTGAGATTAGTCATTAATACTAATAATAACAATATAGTGTGGGTTGCATAATGCAATAGTTTATTGTGTTATTGTTGTGATGATTTATTCACGTGGTGTTACAAATTATTGCTTATGTTGTCACAACTTGGGGATCAGGGTTTTGGCTGATCAATTTTCATAAATGTCGTTTGTAAGCTCTGGTGGGCAGGGACCCCCCCCCTGGATAATTCGGTTAATTGAAATACCAAATTGAATTAATTAATGTGGATGAAGGTTATACATCATTTCCGGTTAATGGGGGAGGGGATGATTTGTTGAAATTGCGTAACTAATTTGAAATGGATGTTCTTGACACATGTTGTGCTGGGCATGGTTTACCCCAATAGATGCTCCAGTTATGTGCATGGACACATGTGTCAAGAACAAAAATATGGTTAATTGAGAACTTGTAAAGGAAAACTGTTTTAAGACCCTGTACAGATAACTAAAAGTTGTGGCCAGTTTATTATCCAAGAAAAGGCGTGCAGAGTCTTTTGTGCCGGTGCAATGGATTTTGACTACTATTATTAAGGTGTTCTTAGATAAGATAGTTAGAAATTGATCATATAAGGATAAAACTAGGACATAAAATAATTGTGAAGAATTTAGTTAGTTTGACAATAAAGGAAATGAATATTAAATACAAATGATTAATGGAGATATTTAAGAAATAATTAAGAATTAAGCACTTAAATATGCTGTTAATGTGCTTGACTTCAATGAATGAGTGGAATACTGCACCTGTCAAATTGCTATCATCAATACAAATGTTAAAGACATTAAAGCTCTCTCCTTTAGATATGGCCACCCTTCTGCACTCTTGTAGCATTCAGCACTTTTCCTTGTTGAGGTCTACCTTTGTAATATGTGTGTGTGTGCATGTGTGCGTGTGTGTGTGTGTGTGAGAGAGAGAGACGTCTTTTAGAGAGCTATTTTCATTATTTTAAGTGAGAGCAGAAAAAAGCATTTTTTTTTTAAAAAAAAAATATGCCTCACCATTATAAAAACCTTTAGTGATACCTGAAGGCTCAGTAGCCTTACATAGTAATACTGGATGAATAATTGGTGTCTGGTCATTTTCAAGTCATTGATTGGTGAATCCACCCCATGTTTTTGTCCAAACTTTACATGAGTTGTCCAGGATGTAGAACAGTGTCTCCAG
This sequence comes from Phrynosoma blainvillii, assembly GCA_026167975.1. NCBI lineage: Eukaryota > Metazoa > Chordata > Lepidosauria > Squamata > Phrynosomatidae > Phrynosoma > Phrynosoma blainvillii. Next base: position 274,397,413 of record JANUYF010000003.1, read on the forward strand.
AACAGGATCATTGGAAAATTATTTTGAAGTTTGGATTAAGACTAGAAAATATCCCTGCCCACATGACCTGGCTAATGTGGGAGTCACCAGCTACCACTGGGACCAAGGCAACACGGGGTAACTTTGCCAGTCTCAACACTCAATTCTCCCTATTCAGATTTGGACAAGAGAGAACAAAGAAACATGGAGGTTCATGGAGTGCACTGGGAAGAAGCCTTTCATTGGTGTCCCCTAGGTCGTGAAATTCCTTCTTAATGGATATTTGATTGACTCTATCAATATCATCCTACACAATTTCTTTGAAGCCAAAATATTTTGGCTCACTTTTGGCCGTGCTGTCTATTAATAATGCTGTAGATTTGTAGAAAGTTGATCTTAGATTCTGGATTTTTGATAATGTTGCTGTTGCTGTTCTTGTTTCATCATCATCATCATCATCATCATCATCATCGTCGTCGTTTTTATTTGTATTTTCCTGCCTCTCCCTACGGATCAAGGTGGGATTATAGAGAAATATAGAAAAATACAATATATAAAATACAATATATAAAATCATAACAATAATAAAAAACCCACAATCCATATAATAAAATCGAATACCCAATCATGTGCACAGATTGGTTGTCATCTTCATATATCTGGGAGGCTATATCAGATAGTACAATTAGGCTTCAGAGTTACAGTTGGGGAGATCAGGTGGATAGGCCTGCCGGAAGAGCTCCATCTTAAGTGTCTTCTTAAAGGCTTCTAGTGTAGTAATAAGATGGATCTCTTCTGTCAGGCCGTTCCATAGCTTAGGAGCTGCGGCTGTGAATGACCTCTGGGAAGTTACTTTTAATCTGGTATTATAGTATTCCAGTAAATTCTTCCCTGATGTTCTGAGAGTGCAGGGCAGATTATGTAGGGAGAGACGTTCCTTCAAGTAACTCAGACCCAAGCCATGTAGGGCTTTAAAGGTAGCGACCAACACTTTGTATTGCGCCCGGAAACTAATCGGCAGCCAGTGAAGAGCTTTTAACATAGGTGTAATATGGTCCACCCTAGATGTTCTGGCAACTAGCCTGGCTGCCGCATTTTGAACTAATTGAAGTTTCCGAACTTGGTACAAAGGTAGCCCCATCAAGAGCACGTTACAGAAATCCAAACGAGAAATTACCAGGGCAAGTACTACTGCTTCAAGGTCCTTTCGGTCCAGGTAGGGGCGCAGTTGGCAAATCAACCGAAGTTGATTCCAAGCACTCCTGGCCATCGCATCCACTTGAGATGACAACTGTAGAGATGAGTCCAGGAGTACTCCCAAACTGCGTACTTTGTCCTTCAGGGGAAGTGTGACCCCATTTAGGACAGGTTGACAAAACTCCCTCCCCGGACCAGGGGTACCTATCATGAGCACCTCTGTATTCTCTGGATTCAGCCTGAGTTTGTTTTCCCTCATCCAGCCCATTACCGACCCAAGACAGGCATCCAGAGGAGCGACGCCATCCTTAGTCACCGCAGCAGTCGGAGACATAGAGAAATATAGTCGGGTGTCATCAGCATATCATCAGTTTATCATCATCATCATCATCATCATCATCAGTGCTGGGCTAAATAATGCTTCAAAAGTTGTGCTACTTTCCCTGTCTTTTGCTGTATGTTTTAAGTTTGTAATATATTTTCATCATGTTGTTTTATTGCTATTGTAATTAAGTGTATTATGCTTGTGGCATACTAATAACATGGGAGTAGGCAGACCTCTCTCATAGAAAGAAAGGTCATGTATGCTACATTTTTTAACATTATTGGTTACAAAGATTATTGTGATATATAGTGGAAATACATTAATAAAAGTGCCCCTGCTACCATCCTTTTGAAAAAATGTTAATTAAACATTAAAACATAAGCACAGATTCTATTTATTTTTAAAAAACAAACAAACTGACAAGCATATAAACCTGCAAACTTACAAACATACATAAATATTATTAATGTTTTCTATGTTTGTTATCTCTTTAATCCAGTCAGTATTGATGGTCTTCCAGTTACTCTCTTTCACTCTATATCCTTCTACTTTGTCTCCATCTTTCTTCCCCTTCTGTCTTCTAATAATTTTCCTTCCCTTTATTCCTTTCTCTAGTTCCTTTCTTATCTATCTTACTTAATTCCCATTTCTCCCCTCTCTTACCATCATTCCACTTACTCTAATTTTCTTTCACTTTCTTTTGCCATCTTTCCATTCATACCTTACTTCCTTTTCATCAATTACTTATTTATCTATTTCATTAAGTTCTTGACTTTCTATTGTTATCATAATTATTGATACCACATCTGCATAAATTGCTATTAAATTCTCTATTCTAATCTTTGTTAAAGCTTATTTTTATAGTTTCTTATACTGTTCCATTTTGTATTTCAATATTGTCTTTGTCTCTTGTTCTTTACTGAGGGCTGATGCAGATGACCTATTTGGGGTGGCAGAGAGCCACCCCAGGGAGCGGCAGATTGGGGCTGCGGCAACCCAACGCTGCAGCCCCGATCTTTCCTTTTGCCACTCCTAAAAGAGCAGCAAAATGCCACTCCTTTTAGGGGTGGCAAAAGGCCACCCTAAGAGCCAGCACAGCGGCTCTTCCATGCCCTTTCAGTGCAGTATGTCTGCATACTGCACCAGAAGAGTGTCCTGATGCCACACACCATGTGTACGGCTGTGTGGCATCAGGACGGTATCGGGGTGTGGTTGGGGCAGCCAGCATGCGGCTGCCCTGCTCCAACTCTACCCCCAGGTTGGCCCTTTGGACCAGTCTGCAACGGCTGTAAGTGTTTGAAGAGAGATCTAATTTCTCATTTGTCACAGAACAAAACACATTTTCTTTGAACATTGACAGATTCTAAATTCTGAATTCAGATCTACCTTCAAATTACATATTGTTACTTCTTAATACTAAATTCCATTCTACTTTTTGAATTGCATATCATTGGATACTGCTTTCTCATTGCTAAAAATATTAATCATATAACAAAACCTATTTCCATCTAACACTAACATAGGGCCTAAGCAGACTGCCAGAAATAGTGCACATTAAATTGAGGCACTGCCCTGGCTCAGTGCTAGGGAATCATGGGAACTGTAATTTATTGTGGCACCAGAGCTCTCTGACAGAGAAGGCTCAATGTCCCAGAAAAAAATACAGTTCCCATGATTCCCTAGCACTGAGCCAGGGCAGTGCCTCAATTTAATGTGCACTATTTCTGGCAGTCTGCTTAGGCCTAAACTCTAAATTTTACTTTGTTTTCATAATTTTATCATCATTTATCACTTTTCCAATTTTTCAGTTTCCCCTTTGTTGCAAATTTGGCAAGAAACCAAGAATGTCCTATCTCCAATCACATATTTGTTATTTTTAATTCTTTCCATGTTTCCTCCAAATATTTATAGACCAGGGATCATTCTTCCTTTACTCTATCAGATGATTTCCATCTTATCAACTTCTTTTTTGCATGACCACCAGCAATGGTCAAATGTACCGATTTCTTGTTCACATTTCCAACACAGATTTCTTTTGTTTTTATATATTTGTGAGATCTTCATTGACATCAGATACCATCAGAAGTACATTTTGTAATAGTTTTCTCTTAAATTATGTGTTTTAATACTTTCTCCCATGAATTTTCCCAGCTACTAAGTTCCAATGGATATCCAATTTTTTTGTCCAATTTATCATCCCTTCTTTTACTATTTCTTCCTCCATCTCCATTTTTAGTAAGGCATTATAGAATTTACCAATTAATTTTTTTGAATCTCCATTTAAAATTTTACTGATTTTGGATTCCTTATTTTCAAATCCAAATGTTTTACTATTTATTTTGTACCTCTCACTAATTTCTCTATACGGAAACTAATGTATTCCATATCCCTCTTCCTTCAATTCTTCCTGAGATTTCAGTTGGGTTTTCATTTTTTTTTTTTATTGTTAATAACAATTTATATATTAGCCAGTTCTAATTTTGTACCATTTTTCTGCTTTGGAAGGCCTCCTGGGATGAAATCCATAAAAGAATTTTGTTTAAGATTCTAGCTCTGTATTTTCCATGTCTTGAATATTGCTGTTCTAACACAGTGGTTATTAAAATCTTTGTTTAATTTCTCTTTTTCATATCCAATATACCCATGCCATCTAAATATAAGGGCTTCTCCTTCTAATTCAAGCAGTCATTTCTAATCTTGTCCATTCCCTTAACCAAGTCAAACAACATGCTTCATGATATAACTTCAAGATTGTTATGCCTAAACCTCCTCTTTCTTTTATATCTTGCAAAATTTTAAAACAATTTTTGGTTTTTTACCTTTCCAAATAAATGTGGACAAGTCTTTATGTCATAATTTAAATATTTTCTAAATTGTCAGAATCAGGATCATCTGGAAAAGAAATAATATTTTGGGAAGGACTAATATTTTTATTGCTGCAATCCTACCTAATAATGATAAATTTGTTTTGGTTCACCTAGTCCAATCTTTTTGTTTGTTTGTTTGTTTTGTTTATCCCCATATTCTTGTCTAATTTCTCTGAAATAAATTTATGGTTTTATTTAGGATATTTATTCCTAAATACTTCACATTTTCCTGCATTTTAATTGCAATCAATGCTTTCTTAAAATTCCTGATCTTCTGCTTTAGATAATTTTTGTAAGAATGTATTATTTTTCTTTGTTGATTCTATACCACATAATTTGTCCAAATTTTCCCAATATTTTCAATAGAGACTTAGTACTTTCAAGTGGATTATCAAGAATTATTATTAAGTTGTCTGCAATGCTCTAATTTTAAAATTATATTTTCAAATATTTAAACGTCTTATTTTTTTTCCTCTTTGACTCTTCTATCAGATTCTCAAAAACTAGTAGAAATAAAAAGGGGCAGCTCTGTCTCATGCCTCTTTTTATATCAAACTTTTTGTTCTTTCTCCATTTATTAAGATTTATTATTTTTGTTCATTATATTTTTTTTTTTGTCCAATCAAAGTAATTTTGGCCAATGTTCATTTTGTGATATTGGCCTAAAATTCTTTGGATCTGTAATGTCTTTATATTTCTTGGGTAGAATCACAATATCAGTGTCTTTCCATGTATCTAGGATGTCTTCTTTTAATATAGCATTAAATGTTTCTTTTTATGAGTTGATCAATTCTTCTATAAAAAAAATTGTAATATTTTGATGTAAGTCCATCAGGGCCAGGTGCCTTTCCATCCTTCCTTTTGTTGATTGCATCTCTTATTTCTTTTGTAATAATAATTCAGGTTTGGTCTGTATTTGGAGATGGAAGTTTGACTGATTTCAAATATCATTTTACCTTCTCATCATATAAGGTTGAGTAAAATTTGTAAAAGATTTCTTTTATTTCTTGTTGTTTTGTCTACATTGTCTCACCTTTTCTGATTTTTATTGTTATTTTTTGTCTTTCCTTCCTTAGTTTATGTGCTAACTATTTTCCAATCTTATTTGAATGTTCAAAAGTTTTTTGTTTTGCAGCTTTTAATGTTCCCTCTAATTCTGTTACCGTTTCCAATAAGATTTGTTTTTGCACTACCTTGATTTCTTCTATCACCTCTCTATTATTTGGATTTTCTAGTAACTCTTTTTCTTTTTCCTCTAGCAATTTATTCAAAACTGTTTTTTTCTTTTTTCTTTGAAGTTTTACATTTTGTTGTATGAAAAACCCTCTTTGCTCATATCCCAATTGTTGTCATCTTCAGTTCATCATTCATATTTTCTTTAAAAAACTGTCTGTTATTTTCTTTTGCTTTTGGAATTATATCTTGATCTGGAAACAGATCATCTTTCAATCTCCATATATATGGTTTCTTAGCTTCTTTCATAATAAGAATTAAAGGACTGTGGATGGAGAGTATTCTAGGTAGCACTTTGATTTTTTTGGATATCTTTAATTATTGTTTTTGTAGTTAGGAACATATCAATTCTGGATAAAGAATGATATCTCTCAGAATAAAATGTATAATCTTTCATTTGTTTATTCAGATATCGCTAGCTGTCTATCATTCATAACTCTTCCAACATTCCAAAAATATTTTTGTGAGTTTATCCTGATTATGTATTATTTTCTTTTCTGATTTTCTATTTGTGGGTCAATAACTCCATTGTAATCTCCCATTATTATCATGTTTTCATAGCCACATTCCATCAGTTTTTTCCTGCAATTTCTTATAAAACATTCCTTTGTTTTCTTTGGGACAATAAATCCCTACAATTAAAGATTCCCCCCCCCCTTGTATAGTGGCCTTTTACATCTTAAAAAAAAATTAACTGCAGTCTGTTCTCTCACATATATTACAACCCCCTTTTTCCTTTTCTTGGCTGCTGAAATTAATTCCTTTCCTAATTTTCCATTTCTAAAAAAAAAAATAAAAAAAAATAATAAAAAATCCTTATCTTTAAAGTGTGTTTCTTGTAAACATACTAAATCATATTGTCCTTTTTCCAAATAATGAAATACATTTTTCTTTTTATCAGATAATTTGACCCTTTAACATTCCACATCATTATCTTCATCCTTGATCTCTATTAAACTTTGCAACAAAGGGATCATCATCATCATCATCATCATCATCATCATCATCACTCTGTGTATTCTTCTTCAGTCAGGAGGGCTTTCTCCTCCTCTTCTACTTCTCTTGTTTCTCCTTCCTCACTTGAATCTCTCCCCACCCTGTTTCTTCTTTATCCTCTTCTATCTCTTCCTCTTCATCTTCTTCATCATCAGGTTTCTTTTTGTTTTTTCCCTCCTCTTCTTTCCTTTCCTTCTGTTCAAATCTCATTTGATAATCTTCCCTCTTCCTTTTTTTTCCTCCTTTTTCTTATCTGTTCCTTGCTTTTCAGATTCTGGACTCCTTGCTCCAACTTTCTTGATCACTTTCCTATGTTTCTTCTAAAATTCATTTGCCTTCTCTATAGACTTTAATTTGTGTCTTTTTTGTTTCCATGTAAACGTGATTCCCTCTATGTCTTCCCACCTATATGGGATTCAATGATATTTTAGTTGATCTGTATGAAATTTGTAGTCTCTTCATCTCTTTAAGATATTTGTTATGATATCCTTGAAGATTTAAATTTCATTTCTTTCATTTCTTTTTTTAATTTCTTAGTTTTTGAATTTTTCTTGAGCATTTCATCTCTGGTCTATTTCCATACTGAATAGATTACAATATCTCTTGGTATTTTTTCAATCTTGCTATCTAAAATTTAACCTATACATCCTATCAATCTCCCAACTGAGTTGCTGTATAGGTGCATCCAAGCATTTTGCCAAATAGGGGGTTAAAATTCATATAAATTTTTATTTTGTTGCTTGGGCATACCTCTCAATTATATACAAGATTATCTTTGCTTAAGCCCCATTCTCAATGTTGCTTCCTGTTCCTCTTGTATATTTTTGTTACTTGTTCTAATTTTGCTTTTAATTTTTTGGTTGTTTTTGAGCTTCTCTACTTTATTATTTATTTTTTCTATGTCTTTGTTGACTTTATATAGCTCCTGTCTTATCAGGTTTGTTTCTCACTTTAAATCTTCTACATTTCCTCTCTGACATCTCTCATTTCCTGCTTGATTTCCAAATGTGAATGCCTAATTTCATCCACGATTTGTGAGAATTGTTCTCTTGCTTTCTCCACATCCTCTAATGATCTTCTCTTTTGACTTGCTGATGGTGCTGACCTTCTCCTATTAGATGCCATTTTCTTGTTCTCTTTGTTCTATTAGTTCTATTCCTTTCTTTTATCCTTCTAGCTTCTTTCTTTCCTTTCTTCCTTTCTCTGTTTGCTTCTCTACCTATATCTTCTTCTTCTTTTCTCTCTGTTATTTTATTTTTTATTATTATTAGTTCTTTTTCTTATTAATTGTCTATTGTCTTATTTTATTTTATTTTTTATATTTATTTGTTCTGATTTTGTTTATACATTTATTACTTTTTGTATTCCAGATTTTAAAAGGTGTTATGTTTTCTATAACCGGGATGTTTTGAAAATAATACATTAATTTAGGAAGAACTAACATTTTAACAGCTGCTATTCTACCTAACCAGGATAAATTTAAATGTCCCCATTTTTTAAAGTTTTCCTTAATTTCAAGCCAAATTCTTTGATAATTATTTTTATAAAGATCAGATTTTTTTTGTAGTAATCCATATCCCCAGGTATTTGACTTTGTTTTCTATTTTAAATTTGGATATCTCAGTTATTTTATCACGCTCATTTTTAGGAATGTTCATCAACAACATAACTGATTTATTTTTATTAACTCTGTACCCTGATACTTTACCATATTGTTGAAGAGTGGTCATAATATTAACTATACATTTTGCTGGATTGGAAATTGTCAAAATGAGGTCGTCCACATACACTCTGAATTCATAATTTTGTGTACAAATTTTGACTAACAAAATAATAAATTTATTACTTTTTAAGTTGTTTTATTTTGTTGATTTATATGATTATTTAACTTTGTTAGTTTATGTAATTTTCTTCTCTCTTTTTCTTTTCAATTTATTTAAAACACCTGTTACTCTTTTTTTGTCTTTCCTCTCAATAGATACACCTATAGTTTAACTGTGTTTCTTTCTTTTGCCAATAGGTGTCTCCCTTGTATCACAAATGTCTTCTTTGTATCATTGTTTAGATGTCACTTGTTCTGAGATTTCTACAATCCACAATATGTTGATTGCTCTCTTTCAGTCTTTCCCTTTCTCTTTTAGTTTAGCAAAACAAGCACGCTTCCTGAATATTTTTATCCAAGCTATGTGTCAGTTTTTTAAACTTCTTTAACTTACCCCTCTTGTAAGTTTCTTTTTTTAATTTCTTAGTTTTAAAATTTTTCTTGAGCATTTCATCTCTGGTCTATTTCCATACTGAATAGATTACAATATCTATTGGTATTTTTTCAATCTTGCTATCTTTAAATTTAACCTATACATCCTATCAATCTCCCAACTGAATATTGAAAAATGACAAAGCTACTAAATTTTCTCCCAAACACACATACTTATCAGTTAAGAACAATTCTTGATTCATTAACTTAAGGAAGAAGGATCAGTTAGTAAATTGTTAAGGAAGTAGTAAAATAAGGAATGAAATACATAAACCCAACCCCCCTTTTACATATACACACACTTTCTATATGCACACTTTCTATATGCACCTTATGCAATACAAAATCAAATACGAGATATAATTGATTCAATTAATTAATTCGGATTCTTCAACACTTGCTATATATGAATACAGCTTCTACGTGCACCTTAAACAATGCAAAATTTTAAATTGTATTCTTAAATAGTTAATTCAAGTAGTTAATTCAGATCTTTAGACACACATATTCTTATTTCTAACTTGCTCCTTATAATCTAATTTAAATTTGGTATTCTATCTGCCCTCCAAATCTATTCTCCTCCACATTGAACTTTTTACTTTAAAAGGGGGAAAAAGAGAAAATCAGACTCTGTTTCATCAGCACATTAAACAATTAAACAATTACCATTACAATCCTAAATAAACACAGTTACCACATTTACACTTTAATCTATTATTTGTATTAAAATCCCCTTTTAACCTATTATTTATTTAGTTTGTTTGTTTGTTTCTTGTTTGTTTCTTTTCCAAAGACGTTAATCTTTCCAAGGTATCGATTAAGTTTTAGTTTTAGTTCACTTTTGTTTTGTTTTGCTTCAATTCACTTTGCTTTACTTTAATTTAATATTTATTTAGGTATCAGTCATGCTCTGGTCTCTATCTCCATCTCTTTCTCTGTCTGAGGCCCTAAGTCAGGGGTAGGCAACCTTTCCCCTTTAAGGGCCGAGGGACTTCAGCTCCCAGAAGCCACAGCCATGTTGGCCAATAGTCCCATGTTGGCCAATAGCTCCTGGGATTCTGGGAGCTGAAGTCTCTCGGCCCTTAAAGGGGAAAGGTTGCCTACCCCTGCCCTAAGCAGATGGGCGGCCGTGAGCCGCCCCGAGAAGCCACAGATTAGGGCCAAGGTAGCCGCATTTCTCAGCCCCAATCCACTTCTTTTAGGGCCCTGGAAGGAGCGCTAAAATAGCGCTCCTTCCGCAAGGCATGGAAGGTGCGCTGCAAGAGGCCTTGGGCGCTTCTTCGATGTCTCTTCAGTTGCAGCATGTCCGGACACTGTGGTGGAAGGATGTCATCGGAGTGCCCATCATGTGGAGGGACGGGCACTCTGATGACGTGTTCAGAAAGGGGTTGGGGCGTCCAGCGTGAGGCTGCCCCTCCCCTTCCTTACCACCAAGATGGAACAAAGCACTGTCTGCAAAGGGGGTCCATTACAAGCTATGCTTGCCTCAGCCTCTTCAGCATTCCTTGCTCATGTTTTCTGTTTTGCCAAGTCATTTGTCTCTATTTCAGTCTCTCCGGGCCTCAGAGACGGCTAATAGAGCCATCCTGGAGGCAGGGAAGAGGAGGAGCAGCCACACGCTCGGCAACCTTTCCTCCTCCCGAGGTTGCCCTCAGAGCCACCAGCCCTCCTCATGGCCGGTGCTCCGAGGGCAACCTCCGGCCGCAGCGTCCAGACACGCTGTGGTGGAAAAGTCAGCGAAAGTGCGCCGCAAGCTTTTGCAATGCACTTTCAATGACTTGTGAAAGGAGCGCTATTTTAGCGCTCCTTTCAGGGATGGCGAATGTGCGCCACAGGATTGAGGCGTGAGGATGCCTCGGTCCCGCGGCGCACCTTTCCATGGCGGCCCCATGCTGCCAGTCTGCTTAGGCCTTCAGTCTCTCCCCCTCTGCAGACCAGGGCATCGGGGACGCCCTGGTCCGGAGTGGCGGCGGAGCTCAGCCTCCGCACCGCGCTGCTCCTCCGGCGACTCTAAAAGGAGCTCCAAATTGGTGCTCCTTTTAGATGTCAGGGAAAGTGCGCCCTAAAAGCGGCGGGTGCACTGTCCCTGACTCAAACGCCACGGCGCATCCGGTCGCCGCAGCGTGAGGTCATCCCCGGAGCGCCGGCCATGCGGAGGGCCGGCAACTCCGAGGGCGACGTCAGGAAGAGGAAGGGGCGCCGCTCGTGTGGCTGCCCCTCCTCTTCCGGGCCCAGAAGACAGCTCAATTAGCCATCTGCCGAGGCCCTCTGTCTCTCATTTTAAAGTCTTATTTTATTCCATTTCAAAAGAATGATTTAAAGTTCTTGTAAAAGGTCTTTCAAGTCAATCTGTCTTGTAGTTTGTCTTTGGATAGACTCTAATCTATTTTCACTGTCCCTTTTCACTTTATTTCCCTCAATACTAGGCACGTTTCCTTCTCCCATTGATATTTTAGATACTTTAGATTTTGATTTCTTCCCTATGGATATTGTTTCTCCAAAACTTTTATGTCTTTTAAGGGGGGATGCAGATGGGTAGCCCTGAGCTGCCCTGGGAAGCAGAGGATCAGGACCACTGCCAGCACACACAGCGGCCCCGATTCTCCCATTTGCTGCCTCTTAAAAGAGCACCAAAATGCTGCTCCTATTAAAGGTGGCAAAAGGCCGCCCTAAGAGCCGCCGTGCGGCTCTTCTCTGGCTCTTCTGTGCTCGTGCATGCAGACGCTATGTGTGGAAGATGTTCTGATGCCATGTTGTGCGTAAGGGCACATGACGTCAGGATGTCTTCGGGGAGGGGTTGGGGCGGCCGGCACGTGGCTAACCCTCCCCTTCCCTGCCTCCAACTTGCTGCTTTGGGCCTGTGTGCAGAGGCCCTAAGGGCCTGTGCAGACTGCCAGAAATAGTGCAAATTGAGTCCACTTTAAGGGTTAGGGTTAGTGCTAGAGAATCATGGGAATTGTGTTTTTTCTGAGACATTGAGCCTTTTCTGTCAGAGAGCTCTGGTGTCACAATAAAATACAGTTCCCATGATTCCCTAACCCTAACCCTAACCCTTAAAGTGGACTCAATTTGCACTATTTCTAGCCATCTGCAAGGGCCCTAAGTCTTTAAAGTCCTTTCTGCTTTTATCTTCACCTTTCCCATTTCTCACCCCTTTGTGTCACCACTTCCCGATCTCTCTTCTTTACAACCCCGTTTCTCTGACCTCCTCTCAGTTTACAGCCTTTCCTCCTCAAACTCTCAAAGCAATCAACAGTATTCACGGAAGGCTATCTGTGTTTATAATAGTTTGTAAAAGTTTGTAAAGAAAGCTTTTTTGTTCATTGTTCCACTCTAATTTGGAGATGGGTTTTTAATATTTGAAAGTAGCAACCATCAGCATTAGGTGGAATTTGATGAGTTGCTACTAATTGAAGTTAAAAGAAAAGAGGTGGTGGTGCTTGTGCTGCTTGAGCGGTTGCTTTGTTGTGGATGTGACTAGCTCTGTTCTTCCATTTACCTCTGCATCCCCTTACTGATGTTCTCACCTCCTCTTTAAGCCTCTTCAATCAGGGATGCCTGAGAATTTCTAGGAAATATTCTGGAGCTCCTTTGCTCCCCCTCCACTTCAAAGATACTTGTATTGGAAGATTTAATATTTCCACCCAATCTAATCCCTGCAGCAAGTGATTATCTCTTGGAGTGATTTCAAAGAGATGGTCCATAAACTATCATGCCACCAGAAGCCCTTATTTTGTAATTGTTTTGATCTGATCTAAATTGTTATTCCAGTCAAGCAAACAAGAGTCTACACATGCTTGTATCTACACCTGATGATGATGATGATAATAATAATAATAATAATAATAATAATAATAATAATAATAATAATTTTATTTATATCCCACTCCTCTGCTGGGCAATCTGAGCAGTGAACAAGATTAAAAAGAACAAAGTTAAAACAAGAGCAAAGTAAAAACAATGAAAAGGCATTCCTATGCATATGTAGGACTAAAATTGGAGAAAGGAATAGGAATAGGAATAGGAATGTGTATGAAATCTCCACCCACAGCATTCCCCAATAATCCAGAAATAAATTAGACCATCATGTATTGATCATGAAGGGCCTAAGCAGACTGCCAGAAATAGTGCACATTAAATTGAGGCACTGCCCTGGCTCAGTGCTAGGGAATCATGAGAACTGTAATTTATTGTGGCACCAGAGCTCTCTGACAGAGAAGGCTCAATGTCCCAGAAAAAAATACAGTTCCCATGATTCCCTAGCACTGAGCCAGGGCAGTGCCTCAATTTAATGTGCACTATTTCTGGCAGTCTGCTTAGGCCTGAAGTTCTGAAAAGGATTATGTAATGTTTCTTTAAACACAGTCTTAAAATTTCTTGAGTGGGAACTCTTACAAGTTTGGTTTCAGCTCATGGGAGTTTTGTAACTGTTGGGCCTTTGCAGACTGCCAGAAATAGTGCACATTAAATTGAGGCACTGCCCTGGCTCAGTGCTAGGGAGTCATGGGAATTGTATTTTTTTTCTGGGACATTGAGCCTTCTCTGTCAGAGAGCTCTGGTGCCACAATAAATTACAGTTCCCATGATTCCCTAGCACTGAGCCAGGGCAGTGCCTCAATTTAATGTGCACTATTTCTGGCAGTCTGCAAAGGCCCTGTGTTCATCCAAAGATAGCCCTTTTCAGACCATCATGCTTAAAGTGCAAAGATCTAACTTATAGCTAGTTAAAGTGCAAAGTTCTAGCTTACACTTTATTTCATAAAGAGCTTGGGGATAGTGAGGTAGGGATTACACACCACGTGCATCCTCATGCCCAGTTTAGACGTATGTGGATTAGGTGTACACCTAAACAAGGCTAGAGTGCTAAATAGATGCAAAATGCTTACACAAACTGAGACTCAGGGGCTATGCAGACGGGAAGGAAAAGGTGACCTGAAGTTGCCTTTTCCCCAAACTGCAGCAACTACCACCTACCCTAAGGTTGCCCTAAATGGAGATGAAGCAACCACACTGGGGGCCAGTTAATGCACCTTTTCTGAGGCTGCAATGAAGCCTCATCACCCGCACTGCCGGCCCCGAGGTTTCCCTAAATAGGAATGGAGTAACCGCATGGGCCATCCGTGGCGGCTTTAATTTCCCCCCCCACAATCACTGCAGTGCATGTGCACGTGTGCAGGCATAACATGGCCCCTTTAACAGAAATGTTGGCATTGCTAAGGACCAGTGCACTGTGCACTGTAGAGAAATCATGGATGCCACAGCAATTGAGTGGTCCGCACTGGTACTCAGCCTGCAATGCACGGCCACAGGAGCCTCCGCCATAGTTCCTGCTGCAGGTGCATTCATGCAAGACTTCAGTGATGACTTGGAGGACCCAGAACTGAGACCTAGTAGAGCGAGTGCCACAAGATGCATTGCCACCACTCTGATGCCACCCAAGAGAGCCCCGTGCCGCTGGTAGATGTTCCCCAGAAGCACCGACTGGTGGGACGGGTTTGTCACGTACATCTGGTCCGATGAGTAATGGAGGATGTTCTTCCAGAGGCCCTGTGCCCTTTTCCACAAGATAGTAGAAGTAGTGCATTTGCAAATGCAATGGGCAGACAACATGATGAGGAAGGCCATCCCAGTAGAGAAGCCATGGCCATCTGGATCCTCGCCCACAGAGCCAGCTACAAGCAGGCATCAGGGCAGTTTGGGGTTGGCCAAACCACTGTGGGGGAAGAAGTATTGGTGGGGTTCGCCCTCACTATGGAGAAGCTGCTGCTGTCACAGTGTACCTGGGGGATGCCACTCAGGTAAGGACAGTTGCACACACTTGCCACTTTTCCCTCTTACACAGAATGTGTCATGACCTGGCATACAATGTGGCACCTACTGTATAGATTCGACTGCTAGGGCCATTGAACCTACACAGGTACACGAAAAATGTCATTAGTTGGCAAATGCCGTGACTTTTTATCATTCATCCACAGCTTCTCCCCCTTCTTGTCACCCACAGATCATGCAAGGATTCGCTGACCTCGGCTTCCCCCAAGTAGTGGGTGCCGTAAACGGATGCCACTGTCTGATCATGCCACCCTTGGGGAGGAGGAATGAGTTTGTCAACCAAAAGGACAGTACTCTGTTATCCTCCAGGGGACATTGTATCATCGAGGACGATTTGTTGATTTGGAATTAGGCTGGGCTGGATCAACTCATGACACAAGGGTGACAAGGAATTCCATCATCTTTCAGGCCATGGAGGCCAGCATCTATGTGCCAGGGAACACCACCATCACCCTGAGGGGCCAGCAGATCAGCCCCCTCCTGCTCGCCGACAGCGCCTACCCTATTCGGAAGTGGCTCATGAAGCCCTACCAGGATACCACCAATGCTAGGCAGAAAGGATTCAACAGGAAGCTGAATCACACCAGGAATGTAGTGGAAAGGGCCTTCAGGCAGCTGAAGGTTTGGTGGAGGTGCCTTACTCTCCCACTCCTTGTCGCAGAAGAGAATGTCATCCCTATCATCGCCTCATGTGTCATCCTCCACAACATCTGTGAGACCAAGGGAAGGGTCCTGGATGAGGGAGGGCACTACAGGCGCCGCTTTGTGTTGCCCATCCTGGGGGCACCCATGGAGGGCAATGACCTTGTGAAGCAGAGAGAAAGGGAGGCTGTGAGGGAGGCCTTGGCAGCATTCTTTGAGACCAGGAAGATCTGAAGTATCCCCTCTCCTCCATCTGTGAGCCTAGGGCACTACTGCACTATGCCATGATAATAAGCACCTGAACACAACTTTTCCTATTATCCAAACTCTGTATATGGCTAGTATTTATGTAGGACACTACTGCACTATGGCATTATAATAAGCACTTCAATAAACATCTCCTATTATCCACACTCTGTGTTATAACTAGCATTTATGTAGGACACTACTCCACTATGCCATGATGAGATCCTATTATCCCCACTCTTGTGTATGGATAGCATTCCTGCTTTTATGCAGTTATCCTTGAACATGAGCCTAAGGGAGTCACACACAGAGACACACACATACAAAAGAGCATGAGGGGGTCACCTGTTGCCAGATTTCCTGGCAATAGAAAGATACAGTGCAAAACAACAACTGTAATCTCTGACAATGTTGCAAAATTCCCAACAGTCGGCTTTCCTAATGGCCCATTCAATTGTAACAAGTGGTAGTCCAGAGGGCTACCATTGGGGCTTACAGACAAACTGCTCTTATGTGGGTCCCCATTGGCTATAAGCCAGGTAAGGCCATCTGCCCCCACAACAATTGCCCATAAATGTCCCTGTGGACCTCTGTAGATCCCCAGGATGAAGATGGTGGCCAGGAGGAGAGTGCCCATCCGGATCGCCTATTGGACTAATGAAGAGGTGGGCATTCTCCTCCATGCCCTGACCCAAGAGCCAACCACAAGAAGGGAAATGGCAAGTACCAACTGGCCTAACCGGCAGTACTTCACCCAGGTCTCCCAAGCCCTCCACCAGCAGGGCTTCAGGAGGACCCCTCAACAGTGCCGAACCAAGTTTAAGGCACTGAAGGGGGTCTTCTTTGAAGCCCTGGAGGATTTTGGGGAGTATCCTCTGGTTAGGAAGCGCCCACACTTCTACAAGTGGCTCCGGGACCTATGGTTCATGGCCAGCCACCCTAGATGGCAGGATTGACTTCCTCCGGGTAAGTGTCGGGCCCCTGCCATGGTCCCTCATGCCCATCCCTACCTTCTACTCATCCTTCCCTATCCCTCCCATCCCTCTTGTCTCCATCACATGGGTGTTAATGGTGTTTCTCTTCTCCCCAAATGCAGGTAGGCAGTGGAGGTGGCGACAGGGATGGAGGAGGGACCCTGCCGGTTTCCTCCTCCTCCTCCTCCTCCTCTTCCTTCTCAGATGTGGAAGCCAGGCCAGGCAGGGAGGGCCAGGCAGAGGGAGCCTGTGCTGTCCCTCTGCAACCACACCAGCCTCCCATGGCAGAAGGTAGGTCCCTGAGGGAGACTGTGGCCTCCGTGGCATTCCTGTCCCTCCCCCATCACTTTCCATGCTACCTTCCTAAATGGTGTCTTTATTCCTTTCACAAGCAGACCTGCTGAGGAGGAGGAGGCGGGGCCAAGCCCCCGCCCACCAGGTGGAGAACTGCAGGGGTCCCTTGGTGTTGCCCGCCTGGCGGTGATCCACACTAGCCGGGAGCAGGACCGTGAGCCTAGTAAGAGTGGCAGGGACACAGAGGAAGGGAGTTGGGGTGGGGGCAGAAACCCTGCTTGTAGCTTTGGGTGATGGAGTGGAGAGCAACCTCCTAACCGCACTTTTCTCTTTTCTTTTCCCTTGCAGATCACTGGATGGAAGAAAGGATGGCTGCCATGGAGAAGCAGATGCAATGTCTCAGTGACTCAATGGCAGCCATTATCAACCATCTGGGTCTACCCCCACCCCCACCCTGACTCTGACCCACACCTCCCCATTCCTGATGCACCTTCCTCTCCCCGACCCCTTGTACATACTTCCATCCTCCTCCCCCCTTCTTCCCCCATTTTAATTCCCCCCTTTGTAAACACTCCCCTCCCTATCCCCAATGTTTGAATCATTGTAAATAGTTATTTGATTGTTGTTTTTATCAAAAGAAAAAAATATTTTTAAAAAAATTATGCCACAATCTGCACACTTACGGAGGTTTGGCAACAGCTGTTTTTTATGAATAAACTTTCAATTTTTAAACAGCTTGTGATGTTTTATGCAAAGGTGTGTAGGTTCATTGCAGGATCTCCTCAGGAAACGAGTGAGCAGCATCAGTGAGGTGGGTATAGTGTGCTGTGCCAAGCAGTGAGGTGGGCATAGAGGGGAGTAGTTGGCGATGGCTGCCTTGGTACTTAGTGGTGATCATCACAACATCTCCATCCCCCTCTACTTGATCTCTGCCTTTGAGGGCGGCGAGAGGGCGGTGGCACTGCCACATCACTGTTGAAAAGGCTGGCAGACTCGTCTATGGAGTGTTGCTCAATGAGATCCACCTCCATAGCAGCCTCCTCCTCCACGGGTGGACACCTCTCCCTCCTCCCTCTGCCCCCCCACAGCTTCATCTTCCACAGGTGGACACCTCTCCCTCCTCCCTCTGCCTCCCCACAGCTACCTCTTCCATGGGTGGGCATCTCTCTCTCCTCCCTCTGTCCCCCCCCACAGCTTCATCTTCCACAGATGGACACCTCTCCTCCCTCCCTCTGCCCATAGCACCTTCAACATCCATGGGTGGAAAGTGACCCCTCCTTCCTCTGCCCAGCACCACAGCCACCTCCTGCTGGCCCTGGGGGATACCCCTCCCTCTCTCTTCCACCCTCCTGCTCACCCTCCCCACTGCCACCAATGGCCCTCCAGGGCCCTTCTATGACATCCACAATACTGGCCTGCAGACTGGTCTGCACTTGTAGGGAGTCAGCGGCACACCGGTGCTCGTGGTTGATGAGTTGCTGATGGTGGATGCATTGCTTCTGGAACTCCCTCTGGTCCTCTGTCTTGCTCTGCCTCAGCTGATAACAATGTTCATCAAGCTGATAGGAACATTCAGTGAGTTGATAGGAATGTTCATCCTGTTCTAGAGATTTGTCCATTTGTTCTGTGCTGTGTTCCATGAACTGCTGCTGGGCACTCGTACTTACTGTGGCTGCTGAGTGACGTATCCTCTTCCCTCTGATGTCAGCCAGGCGGACTTCCAGTGACATTGCAGCTCTGGCATTAGCTGTTTCATCCTCCTCCTCCTCCTCTCTCTCATGCTACTTCTTGTTCTAGGGACATATATGGTAGAGGGCACCATTTGCACACACAACATCTCCCGCACATTTCAGGGGGGAGGGGAGAGGTACATGCTAGGGAGGTTTGTGTAGGCACACTGGATACATGCAGGTGGTGGTCATGTGAGGGACATGGTGAATGGGACACACAGACAAACATTCTTCCATGCCCCCCCCCCCCCACATGCTAGGGTGCAAAAGCAGCGTGCGGGGGGATTCTGCAAACCTGCGAACCTACGCAGAAAATGTCACAAAAGCCATACAAATTGCTTTGGTTTTTGAGGTGCAGGCGTACATGAGACTGAATGCATTTTTTGTCATAATAGGGAATTTACTGTGTGCAGCCTGGACCTGCTGTATCAGCTGGGTGAATTGTCCAGGACGTGCCCTCTCCTCACCCTCACTCTCATTGTCGCTGACTGCTGTACTTCTCTGTGGGACAGGGGAGTGGTCACAGTGGCTATTGATCCTGGAAGATACAGTGGTCCATTCGGAACCACGAGATGGTGGCCTGCTGATGGAAGATGTAGAGGTGCAGAATGGTGGTCTCATGTCAGAGATGTCTATAGCCCTCTGACTGCAGGATGTCTCGTCTGAGTTGGGGTGTTCCTCCTGGTCATCTAAAAGTGACAAGGGATGGGGTCATTTCTGCCCTCTGGCCACCCTAGTGCTGTCCCCTGCACCCCTTCCCAGGGCCCCTGGTGCATCTTACCTTGAGGGGTCAAAAGCTCCTGGGTGCATTCTCCCTCAGAGATGTCCTCCACAGTTTCCACTCTGGCTGGCTGACCCACTGGGACCCTCACGACTTCACTGCTGGTGCATATTCTGCTGGGCTGTATGCTACCATCCCTGGTGAGCACGGCATGGAGTTCCTTGTAGAAAGGCATAGAGGAGGGACCCCATCCACTTTTGGCCTTGTGATCCCTAAACTTCTCGTAATCAGACCTGAGGTTTTTGGTCTTCCAAACACATGCCTCCCAAGTGCGTTGGTGGCCCTTCGCTCTCATGGCTTGTGCCTACTCCTTAAATGCATCGGCATTCAAGAAGGAATTTCTCAATTTATACAGAATGTGTGGCTGAGACCACAGAGCTATGAGGTCAGCCATCTCCTCATGGGACCATGACATCCCTCTCCCTCTTTTTGGCTCTCTGCTTGTGGATGACTCTGCTATTGTTCACTCTGTCGGCAAGAGGAGCCCCGAAGTGGACAGCTGTGGAGGTCTGCAGCAACCAAAGTTGCACTGGAAACATGGCGCTGGAATGTGTGTGGGGGTCCAGCTTAAAAGTGAAGCTTTTCCTTTAGCTCTTTCACACAATGTAACATCTAGTAGCAACAGTTTTACCTTCCCACTCTGGTGCATGTGCACTGTGAAAATTAGGGTTAGGGCTAGGGTTCTGATGCAGACACCCCTGCAGCGGTTCACCCATGCCTGAACCCTAAAAATGCTTTAATTTAAAGCTTTTTTCAAAGGGCACATGCTCCTCAGGGGCAGCTCAAAATGCAGTGCACCTGTTCATGTGCATGTACACGGGTGTCTTTTGCTCTCGGGTGCCTTTTTTTCCACCATACCTCCATCGCTGCATCCCGACGTACCTTTGAAGGTGCACATGTTTTCAGAAGAAGCGGAAAAATGTGACTCCTTTTTGAAGTGCACTTTCACAGGAAGAAGCAAGTATGGGGCACTTTTTCGGTGTGCATCATCTAAAGACCATGCCTTCAGGTCCCCTCAAAACAACCCTTTTAGCCCATTTGCATCCCCCCATAGAGTCTTTCCAGACTGCTAGAAATGGTGCAAATTGAGTCCAGTTTAACTGCCCTGGCTCAATGCTAGGGAATCATGGGAATTATATTTTTTTCTGGGACACTGAGCCTTCTCTGTCAGAGAGCTCTAGTACCACAATAAACTACAGTCCCATGTTTTCCTAGCACTGTCAGGGGAGTTAAAGTGGACTCAATTTGCACTATTTCTGGAAGTCTGCAAAGGCTCATAGTTGGAAGGGTGAGGGACAATGTGATTAATTCTAAAGCCATGCCTCACTATACTTAACAAATTTTCAAGGACACGGTTAAAATAACAAAAATAGCTGAAACATAGTCACTGAAAAATGTAGGTGGAAATAAAACTGGAAGAACTGTGAGTTTATTGTGGCTGGCTCTTTTATATGTTTTTATGTTTCCCTTACTTTAAGCATATGCCAGAAATCAAAGAATATATTTTGTTATTCAGTTTGGGATTTGCAGTACAAGTTGTTTTACAAAAAAAAACACACACACACACACAAAAACCCCCAACTTGATGCATTTTCTTGTGCTTTCCACAATGGTTTCCATCTGAACATTTTGAAGCCCCAAAACATAGATATTTCATGTCAGCTGCAAACAAAATGCTTTGGGATGTCAATTACCCAGTATACACAATTTCACAGCATAAGTTTACAATTTAATATGAGATTTGGAAGCTATGCATTGGTAGGTGCTTATGGACCAAGACGTTTTAGATTTATTAAACACTACATAGTCACACCACTTGCAATATCAGACTGAAACATCTAAAATTGGATACAACATAAAACTGTTCAAAGAAGTATCTCATCCAGAAAATACATCTAATATATTTAATTCTATATGGACACAATAGTACATCCACTATAGCACTTCTCCCTTGGACAAGCTCCATATGAAAAGGCCGGCATTTCAGAGTGAGGGTCTCTCCTTTTATTGGTAGGGTTTTGTTTCAAAAATATATTATGTTGGTAATTCAACAAAATTATATTTTTATTGGCAATAGCACAGTATTAGATGTCCATACAAATGTAGTTCTTCAGGAAGAGCTGGAATATCAGGGGATCCTGTATCTGCACTGCTCCAAACATCTGGTGCAAGAAGAAGACACAGAGCAATCTATGCATCCTGGCTTCAAGTGTAATGAATCAAAGCCATTATATGATGTGCTGCCATCCCATTTTTTTCTTGTGTGTTACAAAACCAACATTGTCCCAAAGCACCTTAAGGACTAACAATTTCATGGACCAGAGCCCACATCATCTAATACGTCATCATTTCCATTATTTAGAAATCATAGAGTAAGCAGCCAATTTTGAATAGTGAACAAAGGGGGGAAGCAGACAGCTAAAAGGGCCGTTTTGGGGGCAAGGAAGGGGAGGAGCAGCTGGACAGTGTGCGCCTCAACTCCTTCCCAAAGGCATAGTTGGAGCACCGGCCCCTCCGCACGGCCAGCGCTCCGATGATGCCTTCCCGCCGCAGCATTCGCACACGCTGCAGCTGAAGAGTTGCCGAAGGTGCGCCGCCAGCCTTTTGCGGTGCACCTTCGGTGACTTGTGGAAGGAGCGCTATTCGGTGACTTGTGGAAGGAGTGCGGATACCTCGGCCCCGTGGTTCAGCTTCCTGGGGCGGCCCACGGCTGCCCGTCTGCTTCCCCCCCAAATTAAATTCGCCTCTCTCTCTCTCTCTATCACTGTTTAGACATCTTCCTCATCTTCATTCCCCTATTAACCTTGAAGGTTCTCTCAACTTCAGTGCAGTGGAGTACCAAGGGCAGGACAATGGGACCAGTCTGCCCTGGGTACAGAGTGTAAGTGAGGGCATTGTCCCTGAAAACATGTGGGAATGGAGACGTGAGCTTGGATTGGCTGGCAATGCAAAAACAGGCATGACCTGCTGCACCTGGAACTTCTCTCCACCCCAGTAGTTGCAACTACAGCAGTGGCAGAAGCAATAGCAGTTCATCAGTTATAAGCAGGAGGCAGAGATGCATGACTTCTCCAGCAATGTTACCATCAATTACTCTTGCCATGCCTGACGCACACTGTACTTTCTCAGTAGCTGGCTACTACCCACACTGATGACTTGAAGAAGGTGTGGCTTCTTGTTGTGGCAATAACTTTCTGGGGATTGTTGTTAGTATCAGGTAAGAGCACAGTGGGGAAATTGGGTTGCCATAAGTCAGAAATAATGTGAAGGCACACAATACATAAACACACACAGCCATCTTCCCCCTGTGTGCCTGACTATCCCTCCTCCCAAGTAAAAGACAGAAGCTCCTCACAGCCACCCTTACTGCCTGCAAAGTTCACACCAGGTATTCAACAGCTGGTGATGCTGGCACCAACTGCAGCTCTCCAGTTGGCCCATAAGCCCTATGTCTATTAAAAGCCACACATATTTATAATGCTGGCATTATATAAATCAGTGGCGAGAATTGTGCAGCTGTAGTTGAACAAGAATTCCTAGCATTCCTTAACTTGTTTTTAATTATTATATTAACAGGATTATATAATAATCACCTTATTATTACTGAAAATACGTTTGTCATATAGAGGTGTGGGGTGTTAAAAATGGTTTGCCCTGGTGTCACATAGGTAGGTAAGCTTCTGCATAAAGGACAAGACTATATAGCTCTAGTGTGAAAATATGTAGTATGAAGTGTTCTGTTAATGAGAATAGGCCTTCCCCATAATTTGATTGTAAATGGGAAATTAATAACTACAAATTGTTATCTAGCAAAAAACAAAGAAAAATTTCAAAAGGAACCACTAGGCTAAAACTAACTGTAAGTGCATCTACCTGGACATGCAAAAGCAGATACGTTTTCCCAGTGGCAACTTTTCCATTCTCCTAGTAAATGCCACATAGAGGACTGAGGCATGGGCTGAAAACAGTGAGTTGCAAAGGGATGACATCCTTATTAAAAAAAAAGGGGGGGGGCATTTCTGAGCAAAGTCTCTCCATCTACATCAGGTAGATTCTGGATCCAAAACTTGCTATTTCTCTGTGAGTGCAATTTCAAAAGGTATGACCTGAAACTTTAGCCAGAAATGTTGCTGATGTGATTGCAGTGAATGGATTTTAGACTAAACACTATTCCTTCACTTGCCACTTCCACAAATTGTACCTTATATTTATCTTTCCATGTGTGGTCAGCCACTTGAATTCCATTAACTTAACTAAGGATGGAAAGAACCAATGTAGTCTTCCCTGGTGTTGACATAGTAGAATGGTTTTATTCTATTTTGCTACTTTTACTCATGAGTTCATTATGAAGGTAGATGGGTATAAGTGGTTATTACCATCTTATGAGGAGAAGGTAGGGAAAAAATATGGTAACATCTTCCCTATTGGATCAGGGTTCCAGTTGAGATCCAGCATAACACATTCACATTGTCCTGGGACTCATGTTACAAGCTGACACAACATACTATTATAAATATCTTGAATTACTAACATGATATGGCATCATTTTTACCAACAATCACACAAAGATCTCACAGAAGCAAGGACAGGGAATGATTTTAATAATGAGAAAAAATCTGATTAGATGTTATAACACATATCTCAGCAACAGATTAATTATGTTTATTGCAAGAAAAATCCAGCAAAATCCTCTTCTTCATATTATGATTATTTCACTGAAGATTGATACTCATCACAGCCTAGGTCACTATAGGTGTGAAGCAGACGGAACAAAGTGCCATCTTCAGAGCAAGGAAGGGGAGGGGCAGCCACACGCTGGGCACCCCAACCCCTTCCCAAAAACGTCCTTGGAGCAGCCGGCCCTCCGCATGGCTGGCACTCTGAGAATGCCTTTCCGCTGCAGCGTCCGCACGTGCTGCAGCAGAAAAGCCGCTGAAGGTGCACCAGCAGCCTTTTGTGGTGCACCTTCAGCGATTTGTGGAAGGGGCGCTATTTTAGCGCTCCTTCCAGGGGCAGCGAAGCTGCACCGTGGGCCCGAGGTGTGCGGATACCTCAGCCCCACAGCGCAGCTTCCAGAGGCGGCCCCGTGCCGCCTGTCTGCTTCCCCACTATAGTTTTCCACATTGTGTAACAAATGCCATCTTCTTCACAAGTGTACATTGCATTCTGATTTATGAGTTCCAATCAGTTAGCTTATTAAAACAAGAAGAGGAAAAAAATAATTCTATAATAAGAATTGAGATCATTTTAAAATTCTAGATCTGATGCCAGACTGAACATTTGCATAACACAACACAATTATGGAAACACAAATGACAGGAAGCCAACACCTATAAAGAATTCTCACTGAAGTGTCTCATACAAAACTGGCAAATAGGTATGAACATAATGAAATACATTAATTCCGTAGTACATTAAAATGCAAATATGTACCAGAATAGCTGCAAGATGCCAACAAAATTCAAAAAAATGTCAATGGATTCTGCATCAAGGTGTAACAAGTACAACAAATATGCACTAATTAGCTGGTTACTTATGTCTAGTTTTCTCATTTTTGTTTTTATTGTTTATTATAAAATTGTAGAAGCAATGTGAAATGGAGTATTTCTTCAAATGACAACATGACAGAAAATTCTCATTGGAAGTTGTCTTAGATTAAGATCAACCTGGAGGTAAAAATTACTTTCAGCAATCTGTCTTAAGTGTAGGAAGATTAATTTCAATGCTCATCCATGGAGATTTTAGTATCCTAAAGTCATATTGTTTTGCAAAATTCCAACAGAAAAGGGTCTAAGCATTTTATGTCAACACCTCAAACATATTTTTAATAATGTCCCTGAGTTTCAGCCACTTGTCCAGTGCATTTTTTATTATTTAAAAAAGTTTATTCACATACATGATAACATATATACATACATACATAATACATTCATACATATCTCCATACTGTACCATAACATAGATTATATTCAAAACAAAACATAACATTCAAAGAACATACAATGTCCTATCTTTAAACCAGTCTAAATTAATTTATATTCTTTCACTGTATTCTAATGGTTTACATTTGTATTCCTCTATATGATTTCATTGTTAACTAGTACTTCCTTTAGGTGTATCTTCATCACGCTTTATTCTTTGTCATCTTTTTTCTTTTCTTTTTCCTCCAATCCTATTCTCTTCCTTATTCTAGGTTAGATTCCACCCTCTTTTTTTCTCCATATTTTTGAAGACATATCCATTTGCCCTTTATATCTTTTCCTCTTAGGGGGGTTGCAGACTGCCAGAAATAGTGTGAATTCAGTCCACTTTTAGGGTTAGGGTTAGTGCTAGGGAATCATGGGAACTGTTATTTTTCTGAGACATTGAGCCTTCTCTGTCAGACAGCTCTGATGCCACAATAAAATACAGTTCCCATGGTTCCCTAACTCTAACCCTAACCCTAAAAGTGGACTGAATTCACACTATTTCTGGCAGTCTGCAACCCCCCTTAGTTTTGCAGTGAGTATATCCATATCCACTGCTTCTCTTAGTTTGATTAGCCATTCTTCCTCTGTTGGTATGTTGTTAATTTTCCAGTATTGTGCATAAAGTGTCCTGGCTGTTGTTATCATGTATAGAAGTTTTTTGGCATGGATCTTTTCGGTTTCTTCTTCTAATTTGTTTGTCATGTTTAAAAGGAAAATTTTCAGGTCTTGTACAATTCTTGTCTGAAGTATTTCATTTATTGCATTTACTATATTCCTCCAATAGCATTTTGCTTCATGTCACCTCCACCACATATGTATGAAGTTGTCTCCTTGTTTCTGACATTTCCAAACAGAAATATTTCCAGTTTTTGGATATTTTATTCATTTTGATGGAGTCATGTACCATTGGTGTAGCATTTTGAAATAGTTTTCTTTGTAGTTCTGGCACAAAGTAAATTCATTGGTTATTTTCCAAAAATTTCCCCAGCTTTCTAAACCTACAGAGCTACAAATGTCTTGAGCCCATTTCACCATCACATATTTAATTGTTTCATTTTCCAGGTCTCTTCTTTTTAATACCTTGTAATATTTAGCCAAATGTCCTCCTTGCTATTCAAACATAATCTTGTCTAATTCATTTTTTTTCACTGCTCAGACCTGGCAGTCTAGCATTGTTTCTGAACTGAGCTTTTAATTTTTATATAGGAACCAATTTATTTTTATGTTTTCTTCTTGCAATTGGATGATAGTTTTAATTTGGGGATCTTTACTGTCTTCTATACATAGAAGATCTTTATAATGAATCCATTTATCTCCTTTGTTTTTAGATCTTTGATGGAAGGCTTCTTCTTGTGAGGATGTCCATAAAGGAATTTTTGAGTAAAACTGCTTTTTGATTTTAATCCAACTTTTAGAAGAGCTTCCCTTATTACATGGTGTGTGAAGTCTTTACTAATTGTTAATTTGTTATACCACATATAGACGTGGAACCTGTACTTTAAGTTACTACCTTCCAGTGAAACTAATTTTTCATTATCTAGTCTTATCCACTCTTCTAACCAAGATAGACAGGAAACATAGTAGTACAGTCTTAGGTTTGGTAATGCTACTCTGCCCTTTTCCCTGCCTTCTGTTAAAATCTTCCATCTAATTCTAGTTTTTTTTTTCCTCTTCCCAGAGAAACTTAGATAGTTCTCTTTGCCATCTTTCAAAACACTTTTCATTGGCTAAAATCGGTAAGTTTTGAAAGACGAACATAAACCTAGGGAGAACATTCATATTAATAACTGCTATTCTGCTTGAGAAGGAGAGCTGTGGTCTCATCCATTTTTCTAGATCTTTTTAAATTTCTTTCCAGGTCTTATCATAATTATTTTGGTATAGGTCTATGTTTCTCTTTGTCAATATAATGCCCAGATATTTTACCTTACTTTGTATCTTAAATCCTGTTTCTAGTTTTAATTCTAGTTCTTCCCGTGGTGTGATATTCTTTGTCAATATTGTAGTTTTGTCTTCATTGATTTTAAAGCCTGAGTAGGAACCAAATTCCTGTAGTATTGTGATTAATTGTTTTATACTATTAAGGGGTTCTTCTAAGAAGCAGAATAAATCATTTGCAAAAGCTTTAATTTGAATTGTTGATTTTGCATTCTGACTCCTATTACATTCATCTCTTCTCATATTTTGTTATTTAGTACTTCAAGTATCATCAAGAAAAGTAAGGCGGATAAAGGGCAACCTTTTCTAGTGTCTTTTTCAATCTTTATACTGTCTGTTTTTTTCTTCATTGACAATTAATTGGGCTCTTTGTTCTTTATAGATTGCTTTTATCCAGGACATAAATCTGTCTCCTATATTCATTTTATTCAGTGTTTCTTGCAAGAAGATTCTATCTAAAGCTTTTTCCGCATCAATCAGGATCATTGCCATTTTTTTTGTCATTATTGTATTCAAAGTGTTCTATTATGTCAATTAGAGTTCTAATATTGTTTTTAATCTGATGGTTAGGCAAACACCCATTCTGATCTTTATTGATTAGTTCATTCAGTATGCTTTTCAGTCTCTCTGCAATAATAATTGCAAATATTTTATAATCGACATTAATCAGGGAAATGGCTCTATAGTTCTTAACTTCTCTTTTATTGAATACCTCATTTTGGATTAAAGTTATTAATGCTTCTTTCCAAGATTCTGGAATGTTCTCTCTTTGTATGTCATTTAACATGTTATATAGTGGTATTATTAAGACTTCTTCCATTTTTTTTTTTTTAATAGCTGTGGCTGTGAAGCTATCAAGTCCTGGGGCTTTTCTGGTTTTAGTTGTCTGATGGCTTTTGAGATTTCCTTTATGGTAATCTGTTGATTTAATCTCTTTTTTTGTGCTGAATTTAAACTTTTATTATTATTATTATTTTCTAGGTATTTATTAATGGATTATTCTTCATTGTTCAAGCTTCGTTATA
Source organism: Phrynosoma blainvillii (assembly GCA_026167975.1). Classification (NCBI taxonomy): domain Eukaryota; kingdom Metazoa; phylum Chordata; class Lepidosauria; order Squamata; family Phrynosomatidae; genus Phrynosoma; species Phrynosoma blainvillii. The sequence goes on from JANUYF010000003.1 coordinate 274,425,692, forward strand.
TATATATATATATATATATATATATATACAGATTTTTGAAATATTCTCTAAATTCATTTTTGATTTCATTCTGGTTGGTAATATGTTTTCCATCCATTAGCAATTCAGTTATTAACTTTTTTCTCTTTCTCTCTTTTTAATTTACTTGCTAAAAGTTTTCTGGCTTTATTCCCATATTCAAACTGTTTCTGTTTCACTCTTTGTAATTTTGTATGAGTCTCATTGATTGCTAGAGTTTTTAGTTGTAAAATCTGAACTTTGATTTTTAATTTCTTGTCTCTTTTTTGTTTCCATTCTTCATCTTTCTTTCTTAATTGTTCTAGCAGTTAATTTCTTTTCTTTTGTTCTTCTTTTTTTCTTTTCTGGTTTATTTTAATGAATATTTTAATGATTATTACTCTGATGACTGCTTTCCTTGCATCCCATAGAGTTTTATTTGATATTCCCTCAGTCTTGTTTTCCTTAAAGTAAAATTGTAGTTTAAATTTTGTTTTATGTTTTCTCTTCATTAAGTAAAAAATTTGAAAGTCTCCAAGTATATTCGGTCTTTTTTTCTGTTATCTTCAATAAGGTGGGGTTGTGTTCTGAAATATATTTTGACAAGATTTCCATTGAATGGATTTGTGGAAGTATTGTTTTGGTTACTAAAAACAGATCTATTCTTGAAAAGGAATTGTGAACATCTAAAAAAAAAAAGTGTATTCTTTTGTTAAATTATATTTATGTCTCCAAACATTTGTCAACCCATAGTCTTCTTGAAGTTTGAAGAAGGATTTGGGAAGTTTCCCTTGATATTTTTTTCTTATGTTTTTATGGGTGGAAAGTCTATCTAGCTCTGGTTGTATGACTGCATTGAAGTCTCCCATAAGGAGTATATCATTGTATTCTCTTAATTTGATTTCTTTTTGGTTTTTTTCATAGAAGTGCTCTCTATTTTCTGAGGGTGCATAAATACCCACTACAAGAAGTGTCACATTTTTGAGTTTTACTTCTACTGCAACCATGGAGACTTCTTTATCTTTGAAAACTTCTTTTGAGTTATATTTCTTCTTTACATCAATTGCTGAACCTTTTTTCTTTTTTTCCTATTGAAGAGTGAAAACATTCTCCTAGCCTTGGGTTTTTTAAATATTTTATTTCCTTCTTTATAATCTTTCTTTCCTGTAAATAAATAATATCTTCTTTTTTTAAAAAAAAAAAATTCCACATAATAAAATACATACAATCATTACACAGACAGTATATATATAATTATACAAACACAGTTACAACTACATCTAACACTAACAAATGACATAGACATAATCATATAAAAAGAAACTTCCTGTCCTTTACTAAGAAAAAAAAATTCCCCTACAAAATAACTTTTGGAATTTCTCCTTCTCCTTTTACAATTGTTCATAACTATTATTAATCTATATTTTGCTTTATTTTATAACTTTATCAGTTTTAAATTCATAACTTATCATCATTTTTGTTATATACACCCTTTTACAAAGACCAGGAGTGTGATTATTTACTATAACCCAAAAATATAAATTATTTAAATATCTTAAAGGATGCATAAATAAGTTAAATAAACAATATCTTCTTTTAATTTTTTAATCTAATCTTCTGGGGTTTTTTTTAGAATTTAGCCCGTTGACATTCCAAGATAGTATATTTATTACCATATTTGGTTTCTCAGTATTTTTCTTTTGTTGATGTGCCAACCCAGCCACCCCTGTGAGATATTTGTTTTAATTCAATCATTTATTTTATTTTATTTTATTTCATTTATTTTCATTTGTTTGTATATTTTTGTATTTAGGTATCTTTCTGTATATTTATAACATATATGGTTCATCTTCAGTTTGTTATATTCAACTATCTGTTAATTTCCCAAAGGTGTTTCTTGCAATTGTCCAGTATTAGTATCTTGTTTATTTCTAATGTTAAGTCTTCGTCTCTTATTTCTTTCAGCTTTCATTCTTGTGTTCGGAGTCATGTTCATCTGCTTTTTCTTGGTTATCTTGATTTTCTTTTCTTGATTTTGAATTTTCTTTCATTTCTCTTTCTTTTTCATCCTTGAGATTATCTTCTCCTTCTTTTCTGCTATCTCTATTTCTCCTTGCTCTCCATTCTCTTGTTTGATGTAGTCTTTCTGTATTTTCCTTCTCGAATTCTCTTCCTCTTCCTCTTCTTTCTTTTATGAGACATTATTCCATTTCTTTAGCTTTTTCTACATCATCGATTCTCTATCTCTTCTGTTTATATAGTACTGACAAGCCTTCAATTCTCTCCTATCTGAATTCCAATTTCAGATTCTGTAACAATTGAGTCAGGAATTTGTATTTTTGTCATTATAGCATTAACTGTGGAGGAATATCTTTGAATATTTTGATTTCATTACTTTTTAATCAGTAATCTGTTCTCATAGCTTTTATAAATAATTTAGTCTCTTATTGTGGTCTTAACAAAGTAGATAACTATATCTCGAGGATTCTTACGTTCTTTAGCTTGTATAGCATTTGTTCTGAAAGTTTTATCCAATTCCTTTAATCATTGTTTGGTACTGTATCCGATAAATTGCGCTAAAGGGGGTATGATTCTCGTTATTAAGTATTCATTTTTATTTTCTGGAACTCCTCTGACTTTTATATATTTTTCTCTATATCTTAATTCATTAGACCATTCCATCATCTGGTGTTGAGACTGTTGTTGGCTGATTTCTTTCAATGTTTTTTTTTATAATTGTGATGTTCTATCTTTTATCTTCTTTTTGGATTTTAGATAAGCCAGGTGTTAGTTTTTCCATAAGACATTTATATTCACACTTTGCATAATTTAGTAAAATAGTTGCACATCGTATTAAACTACTATCTACTACTACAATACTTCAAAAATTAACTTTGACTGCAAATACCTTTTTATATGTATTCATAATTTTTTTAACTTCCTATGTCCCCAAAACTTATCAAAAACTCTCACACTAAATATAACTCAATAAATTTGGATGGTATTTTAGTATTGTATGATGTTTTTAAATTGCTGTGAGCTGCTTCAATTGCATGACAGAGGGGTGGAATATAAATATTATTATTATTATTATTATTAAATTATTCCTATATTTCATAAATATTTATATAACCTACATTTGTTCTCTCAAATATCTCATACATTCTCTTTGTATTCATCTTATTTATATCCTTGTTAACCTTCTATAGATGACTGGTTAATGAGGTTGACAGAAATGCAGAATATGGACACATTAACAGCCTTATTAAACAAAAAAGATTTAGACAAAATAGACACTGAGTGGGCTCCGATTATGGAATATATTAAAATGAAATGGAGTAAATAGCAAATTATTGTTTCCATTTTTCCCCCAAAGCAGTCCACTTCTTTTTTCAGGTCTTTTTAAATTTATGTCCTGATCTCTTTGATCTCCTATCTCATTTCTCTACAAGCTTCTCTTAAATCTTCTTTCATTTCATTTCTCATTTCTTTCATTTCCTGACATATTTTCCTAATTTCCTCAAGAAGCAGCATATTAGGGTCTATTGTTCTCACAGAGTCTTCTACCGAGCCCCTTCTTTAAGATGGGATCTGTAGCTGCATTTGTATTGTTCCTTTTTTGGTTGTTACCATTTTTTCAGATTTTTTCCTTTCAGTTAAAGTTATGCAGCTGTGAAAAAAACATTTTTTCCACAAAAATTAATAATGCAATATCAACAGATATATGTACTGTTTATACTATTAACAATAATAACAATAATATCTATATTGACAGTCACCAGATTTGACTTAGAGAAGTTTTAATACAAATCTAACTAATTTCTCATTACCTCTATGTCGATAGTTTATTGGCATTAATTTATATAATTTATAGACCAATGCTGTCCTGATGCCACATGCTGTAACACTCAGTGTGCAGTGTCAGGAGGCCCTTCCAGCACATCATTCAAACACATTGCACCAAAAGGGCACTGAAGAGCCATGGCGCTGCTCTTAGGGCAGTCTTTTGCCGCTCTTTTTGGGGTGGCAAAAGGGAGGATTGGGGCTGAGGCGTGGGGTTGCCATGGCCCCAATCTGCTGCTTCCTGGGGTGGCCCAGAGCCACCTGTCTGCAGAGGCCCACAGTCACTCATTTTGGCTGTACAAAGGTGACTGATGTTCAGCATCCCTGCACACCTGCACAAGATTTGTCATATAACCACAGATCATGCAAGGATTCATTGACCTTGGCTTCCCCCTGGTAGTGGGTGACATAGACAGATGCCACTCTCTCATTGTGATACCCTTGGGGTGGAGGAATAAGTTTGTCAACTGAAAAGAAACCTATTCCATTGTCCTCCACAAAACATGTCCCACACAGATCAGGGTGGAGGGGAGAGGTACTTGCAAGAGAGTTTTGTGTGGAGAGACTGGATACATGTAGCTGGTGTTCATGCAAGGGACATAGTCAACAGGAAACACAGACAAACATTACTCCAGGAGCCCATCTAATCATACTAGGAAGTGGTGTGCAGGTCTTATGCACACCTGCACACCTGCCCAGAAGAGGTCACAAAAGCCTCATTCATGAAAAATACTGTGCATGCTAACAGTAAGTGTACATGTGATGGAATGCATTTATTGTCATAATAGAGAACAGTTGCTAGGGCACATATGTAGGGTTACAATTAGGGCTAGTGTTAGGGTTGGGGTAAGGATTCTAATATTAAAATTCTTTTTAATAACACTTGGGGAGAGTGTGACTGTTGCTGAGCAGGTGGGGCTTTGTTGAGTTGCATTTGTGAGTCAATAGGGGGTGGAGCTAGCCAGTTAGCTCTATTCAACTGCTCCCTGAGTCCAGTTTCAGGTAAGTTGCGGCCAGGACAGGGGAAGGAGGAGGAGGCTTTCCAGGCTAGTTTCTGAAAGACAGGAGAAAAATAAGGAAGCTTTCCAGGCAGTTTCTGCCAGGAAAGGAGAAGGTGAAGGAGGCTTTTTAGGCCAGTTCCTGCTAGGAAAGAGGAAGAAAGCAGTTTCCAAGCAGCCATTTTGAGTGGGTGAGTTTTTAAATTCTTTTTAGAAAACACTTGGGGAGAGTGTGACTGTTGCTGAATGGGTGGGGCTTTGTTGAGTCGCATTTGCAAGTCAATAGGGGGTGGAGCTACCCAGTTAGCTCTATACAACTGCTCCCATTTTTATAACCACTACTAATTGTTGAAAAGTTCCGGTCATCAGCAGACTTTAACACTGGTGTTAGCGAGGGATTTTCTTTGAGGAGCAAAACCGTAGTCCTCTTTCAGGTACTAATTAAAACTTAGTATTGACACTGAAGGAACTGCTGCCATCACCTGCAATACCTGTGGGATGTTTGTCTTCGTACCTACAGATGTGGGGAACTACACATGCTCCAAGTGCAAGTTGGTAGCCCTCTTGGTGGAGTACCGCAGCTGGAGGTGCGGGTAGCTAAAGTACAGCAGCTGGAGGTGCGGGTAGATAAACTTCAGCATATTAGGTAACAAGAGGCTTTTCTAGACAGAATGGAATGAACGGTCTTGGATGGAGACCACACAGAGGAAATTGCTGGGGAAGAGAAGGTCACATCACATACACAGGAGGTAGACAGCTGGAGGAATGTCACATGCAGAAGTAGGGGGACTAGGGATCATTCTGGGTGCTTGCAGCTACAAAATTGATTTCAAGCTCTTTCCCTTTATCAAGGAAGACGAGGAAGAACAGCATGGACAGACTTCAGGGACAGACCAGGGGACCCTGGGAGTTCCACCACAGGGAACGGTCACTGCTAAGCCTCGCAGGAGGCATGTGGTCATGGTGGGGGACTCCTTGCTGAGGGGGACAGAAGCTGTGCTTTGTGGGCCTGACAAGATGTCTTGAGAGGTGTGTTATCTCCCTGGGGCAAAGATCCGAGATGTGACAGATCGGCTGACAAGACTGGTCAAGTCTACTGACCAACACCCCTTCTTTTTGGTCCATGTGGGAACGAATGACACAGCAAGACACAGCCATCAGAACATCAAAAGGGATTACGAGGCTCTAGGTAAGCTGAAAAAAAATGGAGGCACAGATTGTCATCTCGTCTCTTCTGCCAGTTGAAGGGCATGGTCCAGGAAGAGAGAGGAAAATAGCAGATGTCAACAATTGGCTCCCCAGATGGTGTCATCGAGAACTATTTGGATTCTTAGATCATGGGCTGCAGTTCCATGAGGGCAGACTCCTGGCAAAGGATGGGCTGCATCTCATGCCAGTTGGAAGAAATGTTTTTGCCAACAGTCTCAAGAATTTGATCAGGAGGGCTTTAAACTGAATTATGTGGGGAAGGGAGACAGCATCTTGGAAGACAAAAGGACTGGAAAAAATAGTCAAACTGTCATAGAGGAAATAAGGCAAACAGTACAGGGATCCAACAGTGGGAGGCAAACAAATGTGCACAGGCAGCAAGTAAGGGGGACATATGGTCTTAGATGTTTCTACACTAATGCACAGAGCATGGGAAATAAGCAAGATGAACTTAAACTCCTAGCACAACAAAGAAAATATGATATAATAGGCATCACTGAAACCTGGTGGGACAAGTCTCATGACTGGAATGTAGAAATACAGGGGTATAACCTTTTCAAAAGAAACAGGCCAAACAGGAAAGGAGGAGGAATAGCATTATATGTCAGGGATATTTACACCAGTGAAGAAATCCAGGACATCGATCCTGGAAGCCAGGTGGAGAGCATCTGGATAAAAATTAAAGGGGAGGGAAACAACAGGGATGATAGTGTGGGAGTCTACTACAGACCCCCAACTCAAGCAGAAGAATTGGATGATGCCTTTCTAGAACAGATGACCACACACTCAGAAAAGAGAAATATAGTAGTGATGGGTGACTTCAACTATCCTGATATTTGCTGGAAGTCAAACTCAGCAAAATCCTCAAGGTCTAGCAAATTCCTCATTGCCTCAAAGACAATTTCATTGTCCAAAAGGTGGAAGAGGCAACAAGGGAGTCAGCTATTTTGGATCTGATCCTAACTAACAGGGAAGACCTAGTTAATGGGGTGCAAGTGGTTGGATCCATAGGCAGGAGTGATCATGTCCTCCTGGAGCTTATTATACAGTGGAAAGGAGAGGACAGGCATAGTCAGACATGCATTCTAGACTTTAGGAATGCTGATTTTAATAAACTTAGAAAAATACTGGGGGTGATCCCATGGACAGGAATACTAAAAGAGAAGGGAGTTCAAGATGGATGGGAGTTTCTCAAAAGGGAGATACTTAAGGCACAATTTCAAACCGTTCCAACAAGAAGGAAAAATAGGAGGTGTTTCAAGAAACCAGGATGGATGACTAAAGAATTTGCAATTGAACTAAGTTTTAAATGGAACATGTATAAGAAATGGAAAAATGGGGAAATCACCAAAGAGGAATTCAAACAAATAGCTAGCATGTGTAGGGGTAAAGTCAGAAAAGCTGAAGTGCAGAATGAACTCAGGCTTGCTAGAGAGGTTAAGAACCATAAAAAGGGCTTCTTTGGGGTATGTAAGCAGCAAAAGGAAGAAGAAGGAAATGGTAGGGCCACTATGTGGAGAAGATGGCAAACAGTTAACAGGGGACAGAGAAAAGGCAGAATTACTTAACACCTTATTTGTTTCAGTCTTCTCAGAAAAGGCAAAGGGTGCTCAACCTGAGGATATTGGAGCAGAGGACAGAATAGGAGAATTTCAGCACAGAATAAGTAAAGAGATAGTACAGAAACATCTGGTTACTCTAAATGAATATAAGTCTCCAGGACCAGACGAATTACATCCAAGGGTATTAAAAGAACTGGCAAACATAATATCGGAACCATTGGCAATAATCTTTGAGAACTCCTGGAAAACAGAAGTCCCAGCAGACTGGAAGAGGGCAAATGTTGTCCCCATCTACAAAAGGAGGGGGGGGGGGGAAGGATCCCAACAATTATCGTCCAGTTAGTCTGACATCAATACTGGGAAAGCTTCTGGAGCAGATCATTAAACAGAGTGTCTGTGAACATCTGGAAGGTAATTTCATAATCACAAAAAGTCAACATGGGTTTTAGAGAAACAGGTCATTCCAGACAAATCTGATCTCTTTTTTTGATAAAATTACCAGCTTGGTAGATGAAGGGAATGCTGTGGATATAGTATATTGTGATTTCAGTAAGGTCTTTGACAAGGTTCCCCATGACATTCTTGCAAACAAGCTGGTAAAATGTGGGCTAGACACAATAACTGTTACATGGATTTGTAATTGGTTGACTGGCCGAACCCAAAGGGTGCTCAACAATGGCTCCTTTTCAACCTGGAAAAAAGTGACCAGTGGGGTGCCATAGGGCTCTGTCCTCTGCCTAGTACTACTCAATATCATTATTAATGACATGGATGGTGGTATTATGGGGGCATAGTTATCAAATTTGCAGATGACACCAAATTAGGAAGAATAGCTAATACCCCAGAGGACAGGATCAAAATTCAAAATGACTTGAACAGACTAGAAAGCTGGGCCAAAGCTAACAAAATGACATTCAACACGGAGAAATGTAAGGTACTGCACTTAGGGCAGAAAATCAAATAGCACAGATATACGATGGGGAACACCTGGCTGAATGAGACTACGTGTGAAAGGGATCTAGGAATCCAGGTGGACCACAATTTGGACATGAGTTAATAGTGCGATGCAGCAGCTAAAAAGGCCAATGCAATTTTAGGTTGCATCAGTAGAAGTATAGTGTCTAGATCAAGAGAAGTAATAGTGCCACTCTATTCTGCTTTGGTCAGGCCTCACCTGGAATATTGTGTCCAGTTCTGGGCACCACAATTCAGAAAGGATGTGGAGAAACTGGAGCGTGTCCTAAGGAGGGCAACTAAAATGGTGAAGGGTCTGGAAACCAAATCCTATGAGGAATGACTTAGGGAGCTGGGGATGTTTAGCCTGGAGAAGAGAAGGTTGAGAGGTGATATGATAGCCGTGTTTAAATATTTGAAGGGATTTCATATTGAGGAGGGAACAAGCTTGTTTTCTGCTGCTCCAGAGACTAGGACCCAAAACAATGGATGTAAGCTCCAGGAAAAGATTCCACCTCAACGTTAGGGGGAACTTCCTGACAGTAAAGGTGGTTTGACAGTGGAACACACTACCTTGAAGAGTAGTAGAGTCTCCTTCCTTGGAGGTCTTTAAGCAGAGGCTGGATGCCCATCTGTCAGGGATGCTTTGATTGGGAGTTCCTGCATGGCAGGGGGTTGGACTGTATGGCCCTTGTGGTCCCTTCCAACTCTATGATTCTATGATTCTAAAAGGCACCTGCAGCGTTGCATCCACATCTAGGAGCATAGGGTGCTTTAAATTAAAGCCTGCATCTTAGAGCACATGCTCTGCATTGCCAATTCAGGGGAACTGCAGACAGGCAGCTCTGGGCTGCCCTGGGAAGTGCCGGATCAGGGCCACAGCAACCCCACACCGTGGCCCTGATCCTTCCTTTTGCCACCCCAAAAAGAATGGCAAAATGCCACTCCTTTTAGAGGAGGCAAAAGGCTGCCCTAAGAGCTGATGCGCGGCTCTTCAGCACCCTTTTCGGTGTAGCGTGCTTGAACGTTGCACCGAAAGGGTGTCCTGACACCATGCACCATGCGTAATGGCACTTGGTGACAGGATGGCATTGGTGTAGGGTTGCTGTGGCCAGCGTGTGGCTGTCCTGTCCCAACTCTGCCTCTAGGCTTGTTATTGTTAGTTGAATTGAGTAGAGTAGCAGAGTGTGTGCAGGATCTCCGTTCACTAGCTTTATCCACCTCTAGAATCTGTTGCTAATCACTCAGGAATACAGCCTGTGGCTTGCAGCTGTCCATGAACCAGACCAGAGATTAGATTCTCTTCAAAAGAAGGATTTTATTCTTTGAGTTGCAGAATGAACAAAAAATTACTATTTACATTTAGAACATCCATCAAGGAGACAGAAAACAAAGGAATCTTCAAAAACTAACTAGGTAACCAGCATAAGAAAAAGAACCAGCTCCACCCCCACCGCCACCCCAAGCTGAGGGATCAATTGATTTGTGGACATTTGTAAACAGCCTCAAATCCAGCCTCTTCTTTTGACTCATAGTCACATGGGTAATGGTTCTCACAATCCCTGATGATCTAATTTGTTTACACTCTGCCTTCCATGTTCCCAGAAACAATTACCTTGGCTGTGTTTCTCTGTGTTGTTTTTGTGTAATCCACCTGCAGGCAAAAACTTTTCCCAGCTAACAAGCTTTCACACATCTGTACATTTCCACTTTGACTACATATCCCAACAAGGCCGGCCTTTTAGGCCAGTCTGCAGAGGCCCATAGTGAAGTGTCCTGTTTATGAAGGTGAAACTAAACATTCAGGTGATTCAGAGGATGCCATTTAGGATTCCTGGTAAAGTCAGAGTTTAGTAGAGAAGACATTTGTGGCTTTCCATCAACAATAAGTGTGCTTTGAATTTGAAAATATTTGCTGTAATCTAGATGGGTGGGTGGATGAATATGACCCCACTCTATTGTAACTTCATAGCTGGGTGGGCATGTGGAAGACACCATTTCCACCTAGTAGTATCAGAGATAGGAGAAAAGTCCAATTCAGTGCACCTGGCTATGGCAATTTTATGCAATTTGCTGTCTGGAAATAAAAGCAAAACAAAAACATTGGAATTCTGAAGAAGCATTGGATATATGGAGAATTAAATATGGCCAAGCAAGAGGATATGCATTCTATTCAAAGGTTCATGATTCAAGGTCAAGAATCGACATGTTTCTGGAGACAAAAATACTTCAATTAAAGACACAATAAATGGAAATATTTCCTAAGATTGCATCTGACCACCACCGTATAATAATGGAGATGAAAGAAGGGAAAAAAGGAATTTAGTTGGAAATTAAAAGAATATCTTCTGAAAAATGAAGAGATTGTCAAACAGTTAAAAGAAGAACTTAAATATTACTACAAGGAAAACACAACAGAAGAGATAGAACAGAAAACAATATGGGATGCTGGAAAGGCAGTAGCAAGGGGTCTATTAATAAAATATAACATAGAGGAAAAAAGAAAAGAAAAAGAAGAAAATAGGATATTAAAAGAAATAAAAGAAATAAGAGATAAAGAACAAGAATGGAACAATAAAAAGGAATCTAAATTAAAATATGAAATACAAATCTTGGAACAACAACTGAGAGCATTAACAATAAAGGACATGGAGAAGAAGAAGCATTGGAAGGCCTTTTATAGAATTCTTTTAAGAGTGATTACTGCACATTTGAAGATGGAAGCACTGTGATACCTCCAGAAAGTTCTCAAAACTTAGGGCCTCTGCAGATGGGCGGCACAGAGCAACCCCACGCCGCAGCCCCGTTCCTCCCTTTTGCCTCCATGAAAAGAGCGGCAAAATACCGCTCCTTTTAGGAATGGCAAAAGGCCTCACTAAGAGCTGGCGCCATGGCTTTTCCTCGCCCTTTCGGTGCAGCATGTTTAAACCCTGTACCGGGAGTGTGTCCTGATGCCATGCACCATGCATAACAGCACGCAGTATCAGGACAGTGTGGGCATGGGTTTGGGGTGGCCAGCATGTGCTGCCCCGCCCCAACTCTACCCCTAGGCTGGCCCTGAGAAACAATGTTCCTTCAGAGCATTTGATGAGTATAAGCACAGCTGAGGAGCAACATTTGGAAATACCTATAGGAACATGTAGGAAATGTACCCAAGTGTCCCATAGCTATGGTGGTCAAAAGCCAGAATGTCAAGAGGTGGAATCTCTGCTAGGCCCTTCCTGAACAGAGTCTAATGAACCTGTATATTAATTAGACTCTGTCCAGGAAGGGCCTAGCAGATATATTGATCCTATGACAGATAGAGATGAAACTATCTGATACAATTACCACAGCTAGTTCACCATAGGACAATCAGAGGTATTATTTGGAATTGTCTAGGACCAAAGAAAAATGCAAACAAATAAACAGAGCTAAAAACCTTTGAACTACTCCCTACAGATCATATGATGGATGATGATGATCATATTTTGTTCATTGGAACAAGTAGAAAGAGATAGCATATTAAAAAGCATGGAGAGAGAGGACCTCTACTTAGGGCCTTTGCAGACTGGCCTAAAGGACCAGCCTGGGGGTGGAGTTGGGGCGGGGCAGCCACTTGCTGGCCACCCAGACTCCACCCCAATGCTGTCCTGACACCACTGCACGCCTGTTCACTTCGTGTGTGGCATCAGGATGCCCTTTTGGTGAAGCTTGCATACACGTTGCATGAAACGGGTCCAAAAAAAAAGCCACCGCTGCGGCTGAAGGTATGGCTTTTTCCCGCCTCCAAAAGGAGCGGCATTTTGCCACTCTTTGGGTTTGTGGTTGCCATGGCCCTGATCTTCTACTCCCAGGGGCAGCTCTGTGCTGCCCCTTTAGACCAATGTGCATCGGCCCTAAGTGTGTTAGTTCATTGATACCTCTGAGCTGAAAGTATACAGTGGCCTGCTATTCCTGTCATTAAGCTGTCATGGACAGTGTGAATCCTTCAACAAAATGTTGGAATCTAAACAGGTGATAAAACACTGACATACTATGTCTGAGAGGTGAAACAGATGGGCCAACAGGAGTGGCCAGAAGCTGCTCTGGCTACAACCAGCCCAGGACCGTGGCAATCACATGGATGCTCTCAAAGTGGGCTGCTGTCATGATCCTGAATGGACTGCTGGCAGGAGCAGATTTAGGGCCATTGCAGACCAGCCCAAAGGGGTAGAGTTGGAGCGAACTGCAACTCGATGGTGTCTTGATGCCACACGGCCATACACATGGCACGTACACACGGCACACGGTGTCAGGATGCGCTTCCAACGTAGCATTTGAACACACTGCACCGAAAGGATGCTGAAGAGCCGTGGTGTCAATTCTTAGGGCGGCCTTTTGCCACCCCTAAAAGAAGTGACGTTTTGCCACTCTTTTTGGGGTGGCAAAAGGAAGGATCGGGGCCACAGCGTGGGGTTGCCGCAGCCCTGATCTGCCACTTCCCAGGGTGTCTCTGTGCCACCCCAAACGGCCGGTCTGCATCAGGCCATTATCTGGTCCTGAAAAGGCCAACTTTTGCCACCTTGGTGTGTCCTTCCAGCTGCTTTGGGGGCAGTCCTCATCTCCCAAAGCAGCCGAAAGCTGCTTTATTTAGCCTGTCTGTTTCAGGCCTGAATCATCTATTATCATGTCCTCATAAGTCACTATTCTGGAGAAAACTTCAATTCTCTATCTGTTTTAAAGGATGTAGATATTCAATTTCTTACAATAATCAAAACAGGAACTTATCAGGAAACATATAAATGTGGCCAAGCTGTCTCTATACAGAAATAGTCACAACTGGTGTTATCAGCTGGAGCTGAAAAAGATGTTTGAAGCCATAGCAGCTGTTTGTGGAGTTGCAATAAGAATGCTGTGTCAAATGAGCATACCAAGCTGCAATCCTGATTCTTTGGGGAAAGCACAATTCCATCAGAGCTTCATATTTGGATTCATGTCAGTGAAGAAGTGGTAAGGAACAGGCACCATTGGGTGAGCTGTCAGAGCCATTGGTGGCCATATTTTTTGTTGTTGTTGTTGTCCACCCATGAATCGATCACATAAGCACATGATTAGGCAGCTTACCATCAACCCATTGCACATCCCATGGAGCAAAATAATGGCATACGTGTCAGATTACCAACAATATAATGGATTAATAATAACAGTAACATCCCAGTCCAACAGAGGACCATGGGAGGCAAGGAGAAAGGGGGGATGCACAGGGGGAAACCATGATCATGCTGTGCCAATATGTCACTGCACACACCAATGTACCATACAGGCAGTTGATTGATCATGCAACCAAGAGGCCGGTTGCACAAGTTGTCCAATGGGCTGGTGGTTGGGTGGGGTGGGGTGAGGAGACAATCAGCAGCTGCTGGAACAATGTCTATGCACTCATGTGCATGTGCATGTGCCTGTCGTGGAACATTTAAAAAAGTGATGTGGTGAAGCTTGTAGCCATTAATGCTTTGTTTTGGCAGGTCCTTTCTTGCAGCAGGAGATAGTCCAGACTACATATCAGTAGTTGGAGGCAGCAATGCAGTCATTGGGTTCTTCACACTAATTGGGAAATCCTGGGGGGTAAGACAGCTTTTCCCCTTCCATCTGTTCCAGTCTTAGAAAGATTTATTCAGAGGAATGTTGCCATTACCTTCTTCTAAGGCTGAGAAAATGTGACTTGCCCAATGTTATCTAGTGGGTTTCCATGATTGAGTGATGTTTTAACTCTGGTATCTCAGAATCCTAATTCAGAACTACAACTACTACACCATCCTGGCTTGCAATATAAGATACTGTATTTTAATACTTATTCAATTTGAAGCAAATTGTCAGATATTGCACATGAGAGATATAAGAAGTCTCCAGTAATAGCAAAATAATATCTGTTAAGCATGATTATTAAAATCACAAAATTAAAGAACAGACAATTCACAATAAAAAATAATCCCTGGAAGTCCTGTGAGGTGGTGCCAAAGTTAAAGATTCATCCAATATTTTTGCTCAGGTTTACTCTTTTACAGGCCTTAAGCCTGCATATTTGAAAGTTAATCATTCTAGTGGAACGTAGGTATCAATATCATTAATAAATATTTTCCTATTATTCTTCCAAGACATAATGAAGCTATATCATGGTAGCTACTAAGATTAAATAGCTGTTTAGGGATATTTTTTTAAAAGTTGCCTTTAGCAGGAATAATTTAAATTTAATGTTTCATTAATTTGTATCATGTTTAATAGAATTTTTCATAGCCCATGTAAATAGAATACATAGAATAGAATATATTTGTTGTAGATAGAATATATTTATTGACCAACCAGTGAATAAAAAGACTAGACACAAGAAATGAGTTTCAAAAGGGCCACTTTATTAAGTTACCTATTTAATATTTCATGGAAGAACTGCAACTAAAGGGGGAGTAGCCTAGTGTGGGAGCAGGTGGTCCTTTCCATAGACCTCCTCTGCAGCTTCCCTAGGGTGATGACAACTGAGTCCCAAGGATAATCTACACATTGGGTTAATCCTTGGCCAGCCGGCATCAGGAAAGCCAACCCAAAAGTCCCTCGCCCAAGCCCTGAGACTTAAAGAGAGGGTTTATCCTTCTGGCCAGTCTCAAAGGAGGTCCCTTTTGCTGTCTCCTCAGTCCCTAGACCAAAAGAGGCAGTTCCAGTGATCTCCCTTATACCAAAATGGTGACCTAGGTGCTCACCATACTCAAAATCTCCTATCATTATCTGCCAGATGACAACCTATTTAGACACCACACCAAGCCAATTGCCCCTGTCTGACTGCAAAACAGTATGGAGTAGGTAAAAACCAGTGGAAAAGTGATAAAATTCCTACCTGGCCTCAAAATGACCAAGAAACTTCATACTGTGGCAGCATTGAGAGGTGGGTCAAACATTGAATCCAAAGAGACAGAGCCAGAGGTGGCAACACAGTAAAGCCCCTTGGGTCCACCTCTGACTTGCCAACAGTGTCTCAGAAACACTGTTTACATTTAAACCCTGGTCTCATGGTCACTGGGGCCAGCAAACTGTGCCTCCTTCCCTCTGTTGGGGGGGGGGAATCCACATTGCTGACCAACCAGCAAATAAAGAGACCAGGCACAAGAAATAGTTTTCAAAAGGGCAACTTTATTCAGGGGCTATGCAGACAGACAGCTCTAGGCCACCCCTGCTAGTGGTGGATCAGGGTGGTGGCAACCCCACACCATGGCCCCGATCCTTCATTTTGCTGCCCCCTAAAACAGCAGCAAAATATCACTCCTTTAGGGGCGGCAAAAGGCCACCCTAAGAGCCAACACTGTGGCTCTTCTGTGCCCTTTCAGCACAACATGTGTACACGCTGTGCTGTGAAGACATCCTGATGCCACACCCCATGCAAACAGGCATGGGGCATCAGTAGGGCATCAGGGTGGAGTGGGGGAAGCCAGTGTGTGGCTGCCCCGCCTCAATTCCACCCCCAGGCCAGCCCTTTAGGCCAATCTGCAATGTCCCTAAATTACCTATTTAACATTTCATGGAAGAACTGCAACTAGCCTAGTGTGAAAACAGGTGAAGCAGGTGGACCATTCCATAGACTTCCTATGCAGCTTCCCCAGGGCGATGACACCTGAGCCCCAAATATAACCCACACAATGGGTTAATCCTTGGCTGCCCCCCCATTAGGAAAGCCAAACTGAAAGTCTCTTCCCCCAAGTCCCAAGACTTAAAGAGAGAGTTTATCCTTCAGGCCAGCCTCAAAGGAGGCCCCTTTCACCACTTTCCCAGTTCCTAGACCAAAAGAGGCAATAATAATAATAATAATAATAATAATAATAATAATAATTTATAGCCCACCTCTTCTTGAAGGATCGAGGTGGATAACAATAATAAAATATCATAATGACATTAATTAAACATAATTCAAACCCCAATTAAAACAGAAAACAACATAAAAATATAGTCAATTTACTAAAATCAATCTAAAATTAACCCTCATTAAAATGAGGCATTGTGGGATGAGTAGCACAGCCACAGTTATGGGACAATGGGAGAGTCCATCTATCAATCTGGGAATGCCCACCGGAAGAGATCCGTCTTGAAACCTTGAAGGCATCAAGAGTTGTAATATGATGGGTCTCCTCCAGGAGATCGTTCCAAAGTTTAGGAGTGGCTGATGAGAAGGTGACCTCCCTTCCACCAAAATAGTGACCTAGGTGGTCACCATACTCAAAATCTCCCCCCATTATCTGCCATGGATAAGGGGCAAGCCCCTATTCCTCACTCAGCCAAAAATAACTTCCTTAATACCTATTTGCAGGTCACCCAAGAAAAGGTCATTTCCAAGGTCAGATAAATGGACGTCATCCACTCTGTAAAGCTCAGACTGCCCAAAAACAATGTCAGGATAAGGTAAGTAGTGTCCCAAACCCTTCAGGAAAGCATTGCAAATCTCTCTATTAGCTCTCTTCCTTACTCTGTTAAGCAAGCGTGGATCCCTTTTGCCCATCCAAACTTGTCTGCAAAGCACTGGTGACCAGACAATTTCAACCAAATGCTAATGAGCCTTAATAACTGTCATGTCGTGAATAACTTGAAGAATCAACATCTTGCCCTTGAGCAAGCTTAAATTGTCTCAACTAAATGTAGAACAAGAACATGTGGTGGAGGCTCACTGCAGTCCTCAAACAAAAATGGCAACAAGCAATGCCAGTGGAGGCTTCTCCTTCCACACTACTAAAAGACGGCACAATCTGAGGTGTGTTACAAAGTGACCCATGTGGGCCTGATGGGCCGCCCAATAAACCATGCTGTGGCTGCGGATTATCACACAATGCCTCACCTGCCACAACCTGGTATCTGTAAAACAAAAGAAATAAGTCAATGAATCAACTGTTGGACATAATACCGGTAAGCAGAAGACCTGCAATGCCCAATACATTTAATAGCAGCTACATTAAAACCATCACCAGCAGCAGTGGACATGGCAGCTATACAGATGGAATGAGTAGTAAATTTAAAATTGCTTAGGCCCAGGGTAGGGAGAGCCTTTGAAGTGGCAGTCCAAAAATGATGTTTAGTAAGTGGAGAAAAATCAGAATGAACAAACAAAGGGCCAGGCCTTTGGGACAACCCCAAGGGGGAAAACGCTAAACTTTGGGACTGGTTACCATCAAAAGGGCCTAGGACTCTGCCTTCCCACAACTCATTGGAAATCTTGTTCCTAAACACTTGCTCCATCCCCACACTGACCTCAAGTTGTTAGCCCAAAAGGGGCAACTGATACCTCAAAATGGAATCCAAAAACCATAAAGAAAACCATCATGCAAATATTCAGCAGAAAGGCGATCAGGATAATGCTTCAGAAGGTGAAACAAAAATGAAAACTTAGGGCCTTTACAGACTGCCAGAAATAATGCAGCTTGAGACCACTTCAACTATCCTGGCTCAGTGTTAAGGAATCATGGGAACCGTAGTTTATTGTGGCACCAGAGCTCTCTGACAGAGAAGGCTCAATGTCCCAGAAAAAAATACAATTCCCATGATTGCTTAGCACTGGGCCAGGACAGTTAAAGTGGCCTCAAGCTGCATTATTTCTGGCAGTCTGTAAAGGCCCTTAGGGCCGATGCAGACAGCCAAGAAGGGGTGGCTCTGGGCTGCCCCTGGGAATAGCAGATCGAGGTCATGGCAATCACATGCCATGGTCCTGATCCTCCTTTCTGCCATCCCCAAAAGAGCAGCAAAATGCTGCTCCTTTTGAGGGCAGAAAAAGGCCACACTTAGAGCTGCCGCCACAGCTCTTTTGTACCCCTTTGGTGCAGTGTGTGTGCATGCTGTGCCAAGAGGGTGTCCTGATGCTACGCATTGTGTGGATGGGCACACGGAATCAGGGCAGAGTTGGGGAAGAGTCAGGGTGGCCAGCATGCGGTTGCTTCATCCCAACTCCACCCCCAGGCTGACCTAAACATCCAGCCTGCATCAGCCCTTAATTGGACTGGTGCTTTTGAAGGCAGAGGGGGGTGTCCCCTCCCTTTCTGCTATTGGCTCATTCCAAACCTTTGCCTTTGGTACAGTTACAAAAGAAGTGCGACCTCTTACAAACCAAACATTCATGCCTATATTTGCATGCTTTGCAAATAATAATAATAATAATAATAATAATAATAAAGTTTATTTGTATCCCGCCCATTGGTAATTACATACCCCTTGAAAACTGTACTTCCAGCATAACAACCTCTGCTGCTGTCTTGAGACCCTTGAGATTGTGAGGTGGAATTGGACACTCTCTGGACCAAGTTTTCACTGTGAGACTGCTCTCCTTGCATTGGGCGAGCTGGTGTCATAAGCTGCATCCACAACTGTGAATGCAGCATATCCTACCTGACATTTAGGTAGAGGGCAGCATGCATCCTTAAAAATTCATCATACAGAAGACAAGCTGAGCCCGGGTAGTCCACATATGCCCTGTAAATAATATCTAAATATTGAATCATAGCACAGCCCCACAATGGATTGACTTTAAACACAACTCCGGCAAAATGCAATACACCAAAAGCAAATTCATCCAGTTACAATTCACTTTCCTCTTGTCTATTTTCTCCTTCTCCTTTTCATCTAGCTCAGTTTTATCCTTCTTCTCAAGCTCCCTATACAGCAATGTGAACACATTGACATATTAACCCCTGAAGTATCTTGTCTTTAGTAGATTGCAACAAATGATCCCCCAATGGGAGTGTTAGCTCTCCAAAGGGGATAGCTGAAGGAGATACCGATGCATAGGACAAGCACTAGGTGAACTAAAGGATGCCGGATCCCAACCCAAAAAAGGGGTGTGTTAACCATAGGACCACCACCCCATGACAAATGGGGGGAAGATGAATTATTGGGAGTTAGGGGCATCCCAAGCAAAGTACTGGGAGGCCCATATATATTACTATTAACAAATTATAATGGCCAATTATAACCATATTGTGGAATTATCTGAGAATCTGAAGTCTCACCTGGTTGATTTGGTATCTCTGGAGCATCAGCACCACTTGAAGCCTCAGTTGAAGGAACTGGAGCAGATTCAGCCACAGGAACAGATGCAGCCACTTCCACCTGTTGAGCATGCTGTCACTCTAATGCATCAAGACAAGAACAAACTTCAATGACAAATTGCTTTGCTTTAGAAAGCCTGGCCTCCTTATGAACCCATTGAGCAGACCAAGCCATTGGCATCTTGCCCCCCTCCAGAGCCTTAATGCAGCCAATAATCTTATCATAAGAGATTCCGTCCAAATCCGATTTGGAGAAATAATTAACCAAGGGCCTCTTGGAAGGCTGTGGTACCTGCACCTTGCCCTTACACTTGGCTCCACCCTTCCCCTTTTTCAGTACCATGAATAATCAGACAGTAAGGCCCAGTGCCGCTGTGCAGCCCCTGATGTGGCAAAGTCCAGCACAGGCCCTGATCAGATGGCAAAAGCTAGCACAGGCTCTGATTGCACCCCAAAAAAGTGATGGGGGGCAGCCCAAACAACAAGCAAAAGAGGCCAGTACAGCCATGCGGGCCCCAACAAGCCTGAAGGCCCAAATGGGCAAGAGTGTGGCTGCATGAGTCAGGAATAGGCCTCAAAGGCCTATAGATGGGAAAGCAAACAAAAAAGAGGGTCAACCATGGTCGTGCAAGCCACTGAAAGGCTTCAAATGGCCCAGCCATCCAGTCAGCTTGGTGAAAACAACAATGGGATTCCCCCCTCAGGAAGACAAGGTAAGCTCTCTATAGGAATGGCCCCACCCGACCCAGGAGCTCCCCACAAAGCCTGACTTGCCATAAGGACTTGCCAACAGTGTCTCAGAGATGCTGTTCACATTTAAACTCTGGTCTCGTGATCACTGGAGGCCAGCAAACCATGCCTCCTTGCCCAAAGGCTCTGCCTGGGGGGGGGGGGGGAATCTGCAAATGAGCATGTAAATCAGAGGGTTCACTCATTTTACAAGAAAAAAAATATTAACTACACTATAGCTGATAATCCTGTATGAATATGTGGATTTTTACTTTTGGTACATCTAAAGAATGGAGGGAAGGGAGTAGTGATGTGTTAAATGTTTATGGCCTTTTTAAAAATCAGGTAGTCATCTTTTTGGCTTCTGTTCTCCTCCCCCCCCCCCCAGAAGAGCTAGCGGGTTGCTATGACATTTTTGAAGGTTGTGATCTGCTTTGTGCTTTAAAGTTACTTATTTATTTTCAGAATGTATTAGAAAACTTAGCACCCACAAATCCATAGAGAAAATAAAATACAGAATAATAGAAACAGATCAACATGGGAGATATCTTTTTTCAAGTTATGGTCCTTTTTTAATACTATGAGAAATTTATCTTAACACAAACTAAAGTTGGGGGGGAAGCAGACGGGTGGCATGGGGCCGCCCCAGGAAGCTGCGCTGCGGGGCCAAGGTATCCGCACACCTCGGCCCCGCAGCGCAGCTTCGCCGCCCCGGGAAGGAGCGCTAAAATAGTGCTCCTTCCACAAATCTCCAAAGGTGCACCGCAAAAGGCTGCTGGTGCACCTTCGGAGACTCTTCTGCTGCAGCGTGTACGGACGTTGCAGCGGAAGGTCATCCTTGGAGTGCCGGCCGTGCAGAGGGCCGGCTGCTCCAAGGACGTTTTGGGGAAGGGGTTGGGGCTCCCACCATGCGGCTGCCCCTCCCCTTCCTTGCCCCGAAAATGGCACTTTGCGCCATCTGCTTCCCCCCGTTGTCTTTAAGGCATCTCTGCAGAAAGGAATGTCCTGGTTAGCAATTCCATTCTCTTAGATATTTGCTAAGTTAGGTTTTGACAAACAGTTAACTTCACTGTGACTGAACTGATTAATATTCATAGATTATATGTTTAATATCATAATTGACCATTTAAATGCATTGGCTTACAGAGGGCTATATAATATTATACAATATTCATAGTAACATTGCATACACAAGCACACACAGACACACACACACACACTCTGAAGCCATCCATGGTGTCAAAAACTAGCTCCGAATATTTTACACTGTTTCAAATCCCATTTTTAGATCGGGGTGTAATTCTTCACTTTCATTCTCAAAGAAAGCAATGAGTAATTTCAGCAATGTTATGCCCACTGTAGGGAAGTTCAAGACTTATTCTACAGAAAAATCATATGTATTTTTTTTAGACAGAAAAGAGCATTTTCTGCTGTTTCCAACACAGAAAATGATTTTTGTACATGCATACATTTTTTAAAAAGTCTGAATTTGAACATAATAAAACTCTCTTTGGGGCTGAACAGACTGGCACTTTATGCAAGCCTGGGGCAAAGTGGGGGCATGGCGACCACATACTGGCTGCTTGAACTTTGGCTTCATGGCAGCTTCATGTCACACACCCCATCACATGGCAGGAGGAGTCAGGTTGCACCAAAGGAGCTCAGAAAAACTGCTGCTGTGGCAAGGGCAACTTTTTGCTGCTCTAAAAAGGAGCAGCATTTGCCAGTTCTTTTTAGAGCAGCAGAGCATTGGATCAGGGCCACAGAGTGTAGTTGCCATGACCCTGATCCAGCGAGCAAGGAAGCGGCTTGCCACCGCCCCTTTTGAGTGGTCTGAACATCCTCTACTAAGTCAGGGTTTCCACATACCTATGAAACATAGTATGATTTTTTGGGGGTCATTTTTTTTAAAATCAAATATCCTTTCTATTCCCATTTTAGAATGCATGTAATATTATAGGAGGGACAGAGATACTCCTTCCTTTCTGATTTGGCTCAAAGAAGCACACCACTGGAAATCAGAAAATCATTAATGATGCCTTTTCCAGGATATGATGTTCAAATGGAAGGTGTCTTTAGTTCCAGAAGGACTAAAGCCAAGGATATCTCAAGTCTAGATCCTAATTCTTGCCTTTCCCTTTTTAAAATCAAATATTTTAGATTGCAACTCTAGAGCCTTTGCATTTGGTGAGAAATTTAATTTTCACTAATCTATCAGAGAAATGCCTTCTTTAATTTTTCAGTAATAAGAAATATGGTCATGACTAAAACATGCAAATGCTATAGCTGGTTTCAAAGGGTAACATGACATTTGTCTTTATTCTTGTGGTTTATTATATTTTGGATGGAAAGTTTTTCTTAACTAGGTAAAAATATAGTATTTCTGCTGCAACATGGGCCTCATTTTCAAAAGCCAAAAACTTTACCTAAGTTCTGACCAGCTACACAGAAGAGCTCTGTAGGCTCAAAGAGACTTTTATGCTTACATCTTGACTCATATATATGTTATCCTAACTGCTATCAGCTCATGTAGAAATAAACACAAATTTACTTTTAGAGATCACAACCTTTTCTTATTAAATGTGAGAGATCTTGTCTACTTGCTATTGCAAATGAGTGTGGAATATTCTAACACTGATAACTTGATGTTCCTCCTTAGTACATTAGTGGGAATAATAATCCATTTTTCACATTCTGTTCATTCATGTAATGGGTATGATGGGGATATAATGGCCTCTAATAACTTGGAGAGCTTTTCATGGTTTAATTATCTTGGTGATATCACGACTATTTCAACACAAGTATTAGAAAATAACATGGGAGATTATGACTACTCTATTAGAAGTTGTCTACAGAAGTTATATAACACATGGAGTTGTATATAACTTTGTGGGCTTTTTTGCCTTTTACTACAGAGAATAACAGACGAAAGTATAAATGCAGAATGTATTCTGATGTCAAAATCTAAAGCCCAATCTGTTGTGCACAGGTGTCTAATATGCTGCCTAGATCTTTTGTGAGGGAACAATTATTTTTTTAAAAAGAACATGGAGGCAAGTGCTCAATCCTTGCCCAACCTGCATATTATACCTTCCCTGTGAAACACAACATAATGTATGATGCAGGTGTGTATGACATACACAATTAGGAGTAGTCTCTCTTTATTGTGAGTCTGAATCTTAGGCATATGCTCGAACATTTATAGGGCTTTAAAAGGCAAAAAGGTTTAAATGTATTATTTGCTCCAAATTTGCCCCATTTACATGAATGTTGTCGTGGCTTAAGATGTAGCACTGTAAACAAACATTTATAAAATGATTTAATAATGCAATGTGTATCATTTCCCAGGAATATGATTAGCCATAATTGGCATGTTTGTAATATGAAATTCTAGATGCTGAGCTATTTACTCAGGGGGATAACCACAAAATATTCCAAGTCAACCAGTGCTAATTACTCAATTATTAGTCCTCCAGTGTAACTTGTAAGCAATGTGACAGGACTGGCAAGAGAAATTATACTTTAGCAATATCAAATACAAGGTTTTATTTGGAGTAAAACATCAAAATCTATTTTTGCCCTGCTCACCAAAGATATATATTTCTCTTACTGTTGCTGTTGTTATGAGTAGGTATGGTAATAGGAAAGATTTTTAAAGGCTTCAAAGGACCATAAAGAAGGAGATCAATAAAAGGCATGCACACCAGATTCAGGCAAGTCTGAAATCCTGAGCTGGATCAACAAGATTTGAACATATCTGACATTCAACTGAAGTGGGAGGGGCAAAAAATATCCCTTCAGAATTGCTAAGAAGCAAATATGGGGCTTTCCAAAATTGATAGAAACCAGTCAACAGGTGTGTAAGGTTTTGGCTAATAAATTAGAACATTATAAACAGGAATTTAATAAGATGATGAACTCTAGTATATTAAACAGTAAACTAGAGGAATTTGATGTAGAAGTTAATAAAAAAAAATGAATGAACTGAAAGATATTAAATGCCAAAAATTTAAAAGGGATCTCAGGGATTACCAAGAATAAAAGGTTTATTCCTGGAAATCCCATAGTATTCTGACTTCTACAAATAATAAGAAAAGAGTTTCTTTTGACATCAGTATACATACGAGTAAAGCCAACAATCTAGGGGGTTTCACCACTGACTCTTCTGCTGATTATTCCATGGACAACTTTAAAACCAGTAGGAGACCTTTTTTAGAAAAAAAAAACAGTCCAACAGGTGGAGATACAAAGACAGAGAGGTGGAGAGAAGAAAAATGTACAAGGGCAGACACCTCTCCAAACACAGATAGACAATATATCAAAATTCTCATTATCTGACCTGGAAGTAGAAGTTTTAAACAGAGGTCTTTCGTTTGTTCCAACTCCTAGGTATAATTCTTTTGATATTATGTGGGAAGTCCATCAATTGTTTCGGAAAATTAGATTAGTCAAGATTTTTCTAGGAATGGGACAACCAGTGAATACCTGGGACCCCCAGATATGGATAGATATAAGAATTTTCAAAAAAAATTCCAACTTTAACCCCAATATCGATGACCCATATATCAAGGTCTTTCAAGACAAAGTGTTAAAGGACATGTAGGATATCTTTACCTCCCAATCCAATAGCTGGTATAATCTATCCAAAATACATAAAGCTACTTTGGAGAACTTGCAAAAAAGGCAAGATATAATAATTAAACCAGCAGATAAAGGAGGTGCTATAGTCATATGGGGGAGGAAAGATTATGAAATAGAGGCATACAACCAATTATCAAATGTAAAACACTACAAGGAATGTTTGAAAGACCCCACAGAAGATATTTTGAAGTCGATTAAAATCACTCTGGAAGAAGCATTAAATATGGGGTATATAAAAAGTAATGTTTATGAATATTTACTGGATTCCCTGGGTAGAATTCCTTAATTTTATTTAGTTCCTAAGATACATAAGGACAAAATTCCAATTCCGGGTAGACCTATCATATCAGGCTGTGGTTCTATCCTGGAACCGTTGGCTACATATATTTCATCTTTTCTGAAACCTTTAATTCCAGATATACCATCATATATAAAAGACACTAAGGAGTTTGTTAAATATATGGAACAACTAACACCACCTGTAGAGGATTTCTTCTTGGTGACATTGGATGTCATATCACTTTACACCAAGGGCAGGCAACCTTTCCCCTTTAAGGGCCGAGGGACTTCAGCTCCCAGAAGCCTCAGCCATGTTGGCCAATAGCTCCTGGGATTCTGGGAGCTGAAGTCCCTCGGCCCTTAAAGGGGAAAGGTTGCCTACCCCTGCTTTACACCAACATTCCCCAGGATGAGGCCTTGGAGATCTTAGAAGCAGCTTTGTTGTCTAAACCTATGGGACTTCCCCCTATTCATTTTCTGTTACATCTTATTGAAATAACTTTTGACTAAAAATTATTTTAAATTCGGTAACCAATTCTACTGGCAAACCTCTGGGGTGGCAATGGGTTGTAAGTTTGTCCCAGAGTTGGCAAACTTATACATGGACCATTCTGAATGTTCCTATATATTAAGCAATGAATTCCCCCCTATATAAATACGTAGAAAAGATTTTTAGATGATGTTTTTTTGTATATGGGTGGGGTCTGAATCTTCTCTTAAAGAGTTTCTGGCTTTTCTTAATGGTATCCATGAAAGCATTAAATTTGATATGGTATATAATTCCTGTACAGTGAATTTCCTAGATATAAATATTCAAACAAAAAGGGGCTCATTTGAAACAAACTTATATAGAAAACCAAATGATGTTAATTCATTTTTAAGATATGACAGCTATCATCCAACACCTCTTAAAAACAACCTTCTGTACTCACAATTCTTACATATCAGATGAAATTGTAAAACACTGGAAGGGTTTGAAAGGGAATCGAATATTACATGCCTCCAGTTTTTGGAGAAAGGGTATCCCTTAAAGGTTATAAAAGGCGCAAGACAAAGTTTGTAAGTTAGATCGAAAGAAACTTCTGTTTGATTCCAGACCTAAGAGAGCACCTGATAGGGTGGTTATACCACTGACTTTTAACACACATTCACAGAGAGTTAAAGAAAGTATTATGAAACATTGGCACCTGCTGGAAAATATACCTGGATATAAAATAAACTGATGTTTGCCTATAAATGTACTCAAAACATCAAGAATATATTACTATGGGCAGATTTTGATTTTCCAGTTATACAAAATAGTTTGATTGCCAAAGTACATTGTTGTGGACATTGTTTAGTATGCAGACACAGCAGCAATTTGAAATGTTTTGTGAATACTGCTGATGGTAGAAGTTATGAAATATACAAACTTTTTACATGTGCTAGTAAGAATGTCATATACATAATTGAATGCCCTTGCAAACTAATTTATGTGGGGATGATCAGCAGAGTGATAAGAACTCGAATCACTGAACACAGAAATTGTATCAAAAACCATAAAATAGAAGCTCCATTGGTAAAACATTTTCTTGAGAAACATCATGCTTATGATTCAATCAAATTCTGGTGCATAGATGGGATATCTAATGCTAAAAACATAAAACAATTACAGATATTGGAACTCAAATGGATTCATCATTTGAAATCTGAATCCCCAGTGGGCTTAAATGAAAATGTGAATTGGCTAGTTTGAGTTTTTTACTGTCCTTCCACACCTTAAAATTTCCCTTAGTTCTTTTCTTTAGTCTTGGCAGGATGGTTGTCACTACCGGTTTGACTAGTTATAGAAAAGATTCTGTGAACAGGAGAAGAACTTCATTTAAATTCTGGTGCATTGATGGGATATCTAATACTAAGTACATAAAACAACTACCAATATTAGAACTCAAATGAATACATGGTTGGTAAATCTGAATCCCTGGTGGGTAAAGATGTGGGTGTAAGTGGGTTGGTTTGAGTTTTTTGTTGTCCTTCCACACCCTAAGTTTTCCCTAAAATCTTTTCTTGAATCTTGGCAGGATCGTTCCCATTACCAGTTCAGCTGGTTATATAAGACTGTGAGCAGGAGAAGAACATTGTTGCTTTTGAATTGAGCAGAGTCACATTGTGTGAGCTGAGGAGTTGTTATATATATATATATATATATATATATATATATATATATATATATATTGAATGCTTGTAGGCCACTGAGGAAGACTGTTGTTGAAACGCGTCTGGCCTTGAGTTTTTATTATTTATTATTATTATATTATTTTATTTTTAGCATTTGCACACTTTTCAGTGGGGTATTGTTACCCTTTTAGAAAGTTTACTGACTTATCTACTTCAGGGTTCAGGTTTTTTTTGGCCTTGATTTTTGAAATTTTTATTATCATTATAATATTTACTTTTAGCATTTGCATACTTTTCAGTGGGATATTTTTACCCTTTTAGAAATTTAATTTTATTGGATTTGCTGTTCCAGGGTTTAGTTACTCTTTTATTTCTTCATATTTTTGCCTTTTTGTAAATGGAAGTGGGATTATTTTATCCTGGTTATTTTTTGGCAGAACCCTTCAGTTTGGTTTTTTGATCATATGTCTTGGGTTTTTTGGCTGTAGGGACTTTTGTTGGTTTGCTTTCTGTTTTATTTCCAGAGTAAAGTTCTCTGGCTGAGGAAATTTCTGGAGGTGTTTTTTTCCCCCAAACCGAGATTTAATTTATACATATTTCTTTACCCTTCTAAATTCACATGCCAATTTTCACCTCTTTAAATTTCTTTTACTATTTAATCTCAAACATGGAGAAACAGACCTTCAGAGACTACTGAGCACACTTAATTTCATCTATTTCATTCACTTCATTATTTTTGGGCTTTTTATGGTTTTTTCTTTCAATATACTCTTTCTTTCTGAATGCCATTTCATTGTAATTGTGAAAAAAATACAAACAAGTCAAAAGTAATTACAAAACAAACAAACAAACCAAGAAACCTCAGGAAAGTCTCTAAAGACAGCCAATAGTGAAGGCCATTTCTGTCTTTTAAATTAATTACTTTCTCCCTTTCTGCAGCTAGGTAGCCAGCACAACACCTTCGTTCTGGAATACTTGAAATGTAATGTGGTGGTGGTGGTGGTGGTGATTATGATGACAATGATTATGTTTATGATGATGATTGTTATTTACAGTCATCCCTCTGCATTTACAACTTTGACACTCGCAAATTTTATTACTTGTGAGTGTCATGCCACATGCACGCACACTCTCCCTCATCCTCCCTCCCAGGCTTTTCCCTGGGAGAAGTCTGGGAGGGAGGGGAGGAGCTGGGAAGGGTGTGCATGCACTGCTTTTCCCCTCCTCCAAGCCTAAGAGACCTTGGGCAAGCTCTCTGAAGCATTGGAGAAGGGGTGAGAGCAGTGTGTGTGAGTCCTCAGCCTTCCTTCTGATGCTTCGGACACCTGAGGCAATCTCTCTGAGGCATTGAAAGGGAGGAAAGGGAATGGCATGTGCACACATCTCTCCCCCCTCCTCCAATACCTCAGAGAACTTGTCTCAGCTGTCTGAGGCATCGGAGGAGGGGGCGAGAGCAAGGCACATGAGTCCTGCAGATTCCTTCCAGTGCCTCAGAGAGCTCAAACAGAAGGAAGGTAGGGGACTCACGCATGCACTTTCCTTGAACCCCTGCTGCCCTGGTAGGGCTTGAGAGAGCTTTTCCCAAGCCTTTCCAGAGCAGAAAAGGCCAGAGGATGGGAACACTACTTTCCCCCAAGTTCCTGCTGACCTGGATAGGCTTGAGGGATGCTTTCTGGGTAAGAGGGGAGAAAGAAAGGAGTGCTCCTGTTTCCTGCCCCTCCCACACTGGAAATGGCTGCCATTGGGAGGGGGAGGGTGATTCATGGGGGTCTTGATCCCCTAATCCCATGAATGTACAGGGATGACTGTACTTTAAAGATAGATTGGCTTGTTCACAGCATTCTGCTTTTTCAATGTATTATTGGGCTTGTTGTTTTTAGCAGATCTGGGTTCTTTTTTTAAAGCATAGACAGCTCAAAAGGATCACCTTCAGGCTGATCCAGGGACAGGATGTGCATATGATGCATGCCCCTAGATCATACAGAGGCTGCATGGAGGTTGGTCCAGGGCCACCTAACATGGCCCAAAACCAACTGCAAAAGGAGCAGTTTCTTACTGCTCCTTTTCATGGCCTGTTCGGGACCACGACAGTGGCTGCCCTTTGGACCATGGCATCTGGCTGCTGTGGTCCTGTGGTGGTCCCACAATGATTGGGGCAGGAACAGCCTCTATCCACTCCTTTTTGCCCTGTCTGCTTTGCCCCATAGAAATCCTGCATAGATCATGACAGTGTTGAGTTTCATCTTCAGCTTGTTCTTCACAATGATATCACTCAGTCTGTTTTTGGCCTTGGTCTACAGTTGTGTCATTAACCTGTAAACTCTTTCACAGTAGCCATTAGACACAAAAAATTGAAATGAATAGTTTCTTCATTTAGCTGCCATTTCATTCTGGCATTTTTCTGAAACCTTCCACCCATCTCTGATTTATTTTATGCTCATTAGAGGCAATATTTCCCCTTATTCACTGTAAAATGCAGGACGCATCACTGTCATTGTCAATGTCAATGTGGACTATTGCAACAAGACCCTGTCAATCTATGCAGTTCACTGTATTGTAAGTGAAAGCTGATATTTGTTTAGTTAAAAAGTGTAGTTTCACTATCATATCATTTTTTAGTGCTTGATGTCAATGTCTTATAGACATTCTTTCCGAATTTTCTGTTTTGAACTAAAGCCACATTGTTCAAAATGACTTAGGGCCAATGAAGACCAGCCAAAAGGGCCAGCCTGGGGGTGGAGTTGGGACAGGGTGACTGCATACCCTGGAGCAGCAAAAAGCCCCCGGCAGGCCTTCCCAGATTAAAATATCCCAGCCGCGGGATCTCCCCCCCTCCTCCTCAGCAGCATCTCCATAGCTCCCCTTTTTAGAACTGTAGTTACAGGGGTTTTAAATTGGTTGGTATTATTTTCTGTTTTTAATTTGTTATTGTGCTTTTAATTGATATACAGTTTAATAACTGTTTAAGGGGGGAGGGAAATATATTGTTTATGTTGTATGCTTTTAATGCTGTAAACTGCCCAGATTGGTTCGCCAAAGGGCGGTATAAAAATAAAATTTATTATTATTATTATTATTATTATTATTAGTATTACCAGTTTCCCTGATTCTGCCCCGATGCTGCCATCACACCGTGCACCTAACCACATGATGCATGGCATCAGGGCGCCTCATTGGCACAGCATATAGACGCACTACACCAAAAGGGTGCAAAAGAGCAACTGCCTCAGTGCTAAGGGTAGCTGTTTGCCACCTGAAAAAACGAGTGGCATTTGTCACCTCTTTTTGGAGCAGCAAAAGGCTAGATCGGGGCTGCAACGTGGGTTGCCACGGCCCTGATCTGGTGCTCCCAGGAGCAGCACAGAACCACCCCATAGGGGCCACCTGCATTGGCTCTTAGAATCATAAAGCTGGAAGAGACCACAAGGGCCACCCAGTCCAACTCCCTGCCATGCAGGAATTCACAATCAAAGAACCTCTGACAGATTGCCACCCAGCCTCTGTTTAAAAACCTCCAAAGAAGGAGGCTCCACCACACTTCAAGAGAGTGTATTCCATTTTTTAAAAGCTCTTACTGTCAAGAAGTTCCTCCTAATGTTTAGGTGGAATCTTTTTTTCCTGTAGCTTATATCCATTGTTCCATGTCCTATTCTCTGGAGCAGAGCTATCATATCACCTTTTAACCATCTCTTCTAAAGGCTAAACATATGCAGCTCCCTCAGTCAATCCTCATAGGGCTTGGTTTCCAGACTCTTTGTCATTTTGGTTGCCCTCCTCTGGACAGGCTCCAGCTTCTCAACATCCTTTTTGAATTGTGGTGCCCAGAACTGGACACAGATTGCACAACCTGGATTGTGTAAACCTAACAAAGAAGGGGGAAATGTTGTTCTCCATTGGAAGCTGCCCACAAAACCTTCACATTTTCTTATTCCCTGAAAAATATACTTTATATCCTCAGCACAGACCAACCTGGTAGTATGTGTTCAATAGAAAGGAGATCCATTTTTACAGCTCACTTTCCGATAAGTTCTTGATAATTGCCATCATGTTGGTTTAAACATATGATTGACAGACCTGCTGGGATCCTACAGATTAAAGGCTGTAGTTTCCTTGATTGAGTTGATCCACCTGTAATATTGTCTTCTTCTTTCCCTATTGCCTCCACTTTGGCAAACTTTATAATATTTTCTAATGAGCCATGTTGTCTTGTGATATGTCCAAAGTATAATAGTTGAAGTGTAATAATTAGTTTATTATTCTAATTATTTATTACAGGGTAGGCAACCTTTCCCCTTTAAGGGCCAAGGGACTTCAGCTCCCAGAAGCCTCAGCCATATTGGCCAATAGTCCCATGTTGGCCAATAGCTCCTGGGGTTCTGGGAGCTGTAGTCTCTCGGCCCTTAAAGGAGAAAGGTTGCCTACCCCTGAATTTTATTTTCCTGGCAGTTTTCTTAACTGACCAATTTCACAGCCATATCTATAGAAATTTGAAATATGATGGCACAGACAATCCTGACTTTAGTATTCAATGATACATGAGGGAGAAGTCTCTTGTATACACCAAGCTCTTGTACTTGAACAATATGATATTATGTCTCCACCATTTTGTGATGCCATAATTCATAACTATAAAAGTAATTTAAAAGTTACAATTACATCACAAAGGCAGTGATGATATTTCACATTATGTTATAATCTGTCAGGAAGGGGGAACTGATAAACATGGCTCCTGGCTTCCAAGCTAGTAGAACACTGAATCTTGTCCAGTTTTAATTCCCAAAATAGCTTCAGTACCTTGGATATCCTCTTGAACATTCAGACTAAAACTCAGTATGGATTCACTGCTCACTGACATGGGAGCCACCAGCAACCATGGAAACTAATAAAAAGAACTCAGGCATGCAGAATAAGAAGGCTTTGTGCTAGAACAGCCAAGTATGTTAGCCCTAAACCACAACTTTGCACAGTTTAGTGATGTTCTTCCAGGAGTCACACTGTCAAAGGCACAAAGGAAATTACAGAAAATTGAAGCCTTCTGCACACTCCTTAGTACAGTCCATACAAAGAGATCT
Source organism: Phrynosoma blainvillii (assembly GCA_026167975.1). Lineage (NCBI taxonomy): Eukaryota > Metazoa > Chordata > Lepidosauria > Squamata > Phrynosomatidae > Phrynosoma > Phrynosoma blainvillii. The sequence continues at coordinate 274,458,160 of JANUYF010000003.1, forward strand.
TTATTGAAAAATGCCAAGCTGTGCTTTGCAAACTTCTAAAGAACCACAATAATCACCATGAACAAAGGCCAGATGAGAGTGACAGCTTGGCCTGATTGGCCAAGATGTGTCGCATGGTGGGGGCAACTATGGGCCTCTGCAGACTGGCCCAAAGGGCTGGCCTGGGAATAGCTGCACACCAGCCATCCCAACCCCATGCTGATGCCATCCTGATGCGGTGTGCCATTATGCATGGCGCACGGCATTAGGGCACCCTCCCAGTGCAGCATTTAAACACGCTGTGCCAAAAAGGTGAGGAACAGCTGTGGCGCTGACTCTTAGGGTGGCCTTTTGCTCTGTGCCGCCCCTAGGAGTGCTGGATTGGGGCTGTGGCAACCACACACCACGGCCGTGATCCTCCTTTTTGCCACTCCAAAAAGAGCTAGCAAATACTGCTCCTTTTGGGGGAGGCAAAAAGCCACCCTTAGAGCCACTGCTGTGGCTCTTTTGCACCCCTTTGACACAGCATGTGTGCACACTGCACCAACGGGGCACCCTCATGTTGCACGCTGTGCAGTCATGTGCGTGGCATGATGGCAGCATTGGGGTGGAGTCAGGGTGGCTGGTGTATGGTCACTCCACCCCAACTTCATCCCCAGGCTGGCCCTTTAGGCTGGTCTGCATATGCCCTTAGTCCCTGGAACTTCCTCCACAGTGTAAGCAACCAGGGTGTGGAAAGGAGATGGCCCTTGAGAATGATCTGAGTTTTACTGTTTCCTAGAAATTTTAGTGGCTTGAGAGGGAGATCTCTAGGTTTTTGCCTTCCAAAGATGACTAGCCAAAGTAGCAACCAATCCCCTTTGGATTGTCCTCAGGGTCTGGTGTCTTACCCTAGAGAAAACTGGGGAGGTGTCATAGGTTGACATATGGTTCTCAGCTGGACCCTCACTAAATTGCTCCTCCCCTTGTATCAGATGGCTTACATCCAAGCCTCAAACAATTAAGTAGGTTTTTAGGTCAATAAAATGGCCCTTGTTTAATCCACTTATTTGTGTCTGTCAGAATGGAAGCATCCAGAGAAAATGTCTCAGATGTAGCAATGTGGGACAAAGGTGAGGTTACTCTGGTTCAGACAGGAACCATGATGAATCAGCATTTGAAGACTGCTGTGTCATAGGAAGCTGATGACACACAGGCAGGACATGAGGTCACCAGGTGGCAAAGTTGCAAAGTCATGCCACATGGAGGACAGGAAATATGTGTTACACACCAGTAGGGGGTTGGGCTAAAAGCTCCAGGACTGAACATGCATATAAGGGGGCATGTATATAAGGGAGGAGCTCCAATACCAGTAAGTTTCAGTGGTTCACTTACCAGTATAAGTTTCAGTGGTTTCACTTCGGGTTGCACAAGCATCAACAGTATCTGCTCTTGCTATTTCATGGTTGGTCAACAATTGCTATTTTATCCAACATTAGTAATCAATTTATATGTTCTTTGTGCATTTTCGGCATGACTTTCATGATTAGATCCCAGCCTCAGGAGCTGCGCCCTTGCCTTTCTGTGTCCCTGATTTGCCTGCTGCTGATTTCTTTATTGTTTATTTTTAATTTAATTTAAAATTTAGTTGGTTTTAATGGTTGTTAAGTTTAATATGTTTTTATGGGGGAGGGTGGGGGTTGGGGTTTTTAGATTGTACTAATGTCATTTTAGTTGCTGTAAGCCACCCCAATTATTTTTAACAGAGGGGCAGGGTACAAATAATTTATTATTTTGTCAGTCACATGGGGAGCACAACATTGTAGTGACAGTTCTGCTGATGCCCTTCATTGGAACAAACATCCCCCAGGAATTTAGGTTTATTCACAGAATGCTCCTCACAGATATTGAATCATCCTAAGGAATAAATCATAGTGAAGCTTTCTGACATGATACTGAGTACCCCATCCATTCTGTAATGCCCTCTAAAGCAAGGTTTTCTGAGAACACAGTTCAAGAACATCCACTGAAGGAGGTGTATTTCAATAACCATATATATTTGTGTATAGATTGACCTTACATATAAATCGAGTTCAGGAATGGGGGCCAAAATTATGGATTTTGATGTAACCCATGGATAAATCAAGAGTAAAACTCAGGGACACATGACAAAGGATATAAAAAGTGAAGCAAAGGAAAGCAACTGTTCATTGTTGGCAGATTGTGCTAACCCAAAAAGGTTGATGGATGAAGAGAGATCTATAGTAAAAGATGTCTATGTGATGTGTGAGGGAGGCAACCAGGCATGAGTGGGGCTAAGAAAATGTGCACATCAAAAAGGATGTGAATGCAAGAGTTAAGGTACATATTAACTTTCATCAAAAAAAGAACCATAAGGTGGGAGCTTTGTTGTCCCTGGAGAACCTAAAAGAAGCACTGATTCCTCTCTATTCCATATGTGCTCTTTTGAGAAGAAGCACCAAATAGCCATCACCACCCTTTTCCTACCCAAGCATTCAAAATGGCCAAAAGTAGTACTGTGGCAGAGAAAATAAAGTGGTTTGATGCTTCTTTTAGGTGTTCCTGGGAGAGACTAAACTCTAGTCTTTTGCCACTCTACTCAGAGAAGGAATGGTTCCTTCTTTGATGAGTTAAGGTATAGTACTTACATTGACCCATGGATAAGTTGACTCAAGCATTTTAGTCAATTTTTACTAATATTTATAGACTTATACATAAGTATATATAGTATTCAGAATGAATGCATTTATGCTGAGGTGCTGGAGACTGACTATAGATTATCATGAATATTTACCTTGCATATGTGTGCATACACACACTAATAAACTGATATTGTGAGTTTACATGCAATTGAATCAAATGTCCTGGTTGTCTTTATTATTGTTTCCTCCAGGGAACATATTTATGAAACTTTGATGATCATTAGAATATTATACCTTTCTGACCTCCAGGTTTTCCAGTTACTTATGCAGATTATGTTCTGCAAAATTCTAGGATAGAGCAATCACTGTTTTCCTCATAAGGAGCTTATTCAATAAAAAAAAATCCCCATGTGAAAAAACAAAACATTATGCTGATGTTGTGGGTTTTATCAAAATATTGAAAATATAGCTCTGTGCATCAGAAAACAAATGCATCTTTGAAATGGGCTAGATTGTAGAACGTGAGCTCTTTTTTAAACACTGATTTGGCTAAACAATGTAGGAGCAAACAAAGTACAGTCTGCAGCTGGTGCAACTGTCAGAAAAATCAGGAAAGGCTGAACAGTGAAGTTCATGAATATTTACCATTGTACAATTTGATGTTTATTATATTCTGAAATCACAAGCTTGTTGTTTGCTTTCTTTCCAGCGATTATTTTTATGGATATGACTTACGTTTTGGCATAAAATGTAATGTCAGCATACAACTCATGAGACGTCTTTCGACTTCTTGGTGTAGAAAACAATCCTGTGCACATTTATTTGAATGTAAGCCCTTCTAGAGAAAGAAGTTCTTCCTCTGACAGTGTAGTGAGGAACAGGCTATTTAGTCTGTGCAAACAAAGGAAGGTTAAGTAGGACACTTTGAATGTTTCAGGATGTTAGAAGACAACCAATGAATACAGATGCTGTGTATTATATTTCAGAGGAAGGAACTGAGAAAAACATCTCCAAGTATCCCTTGCCAAAGAAAACCCTCTTGCCAGTGTCCCATTATGCTCATCTTCACAATTCACTAACAGGGTACCTTAGCACCTCTATATAAAGTTGCACAATATAAATCAGAATAGAGAATTCCAGCCAAATCTTTCAACTGTAATATGCACGCATGCACGCACACACGCACACACACACACATACATGAAAGGACAAAGTTTCTATGTAACATAAATTTATCTTAGCTTTGTAATACTAAATGTATTCTAAATGTCCCTTACTTCTCAAATAGTATTTTGGAATTGCTTCTTTGAGAATTCCTGCAGATTTTCTTCATTATTATACACAATGGCTGAAACCTCTTGGTGACATGCACATATATAACTTGGTGTTGTTTGTACATATGTCTTTTTTTTGGGGGGGGGGGAGATATTCTCTGGGGAGGTTCATCCTCAGGCAGTGTTCAAACATTCTCAAGGGAGCCACCTTGGATCCCATCGCAGCAGAAAGGCAAGGTATGTATGTATGCATTAATAAATAAATATATTTTAATGGTCAGATTGAGGGAGTGGGGATTTGCTGAAGATCAAGAATGGCTCTTTCCTGCTACAAAATTGCAGCTGGATGTTACTTGGTGACTTCTGCCTCTTTCTCCCCGAGCCAGTAAAAGGTATGACAGTGGTCCTAGGGTTTATAATCTACTTCTGGTGAGGTGGGTAGCAGCACAGATCTTTACATGGAGAACATTATGCTACATATGGCCTGATTTCAGATAGTGGCCATTCTGTACTATTCCTTCAAGTTCCTTTTTTACTCTTTCAACTTTTCTTCCACCATGGCATTTGCCAGCAGTCCAAAACCTGCAGAACAAGGTGTATGCAACTCTAGTTATCAAGCGGGGTTAAAATTTACACTGCTTTATAATAATATACAGATAATAATAATAAATAATAATAAAATTTATTTGTACCCCGCCCATTGGTAGTCCAATCCGGGCGGCTCACAGATTAAAACAATCAGATACAGATAAAATCCCAAAGACAGATGAGTGAGTTAGAGCTAAATAGTAGCACATACAGCATTACCTGAAAATATACCCATAGAGTTCTGAAAAGTTTCTGTTTCCTAGGGAAATATTATATATAGTTTTGTAAATAAAAGTATATGCAACAGAGAGCACAACATATATTTACACTGGTAGGTGATTATGATTTGCAGTATTTCATTATCATCTTCCCCCCCCCCTTGCAGTTTAATCCAATTTTGACCCACCTAAAAATACTGCATGGAAGTTGATAGTCAACATTTACACCAGCCTAACTCATTTTAGTGGGTCTACTCTAGTTGAGACTAAAACTAGATTTAGCCTTACATTTCATTTAGGGAGGTTGCAGACTGCCAGAAATAGTGCAAATTGAGTCCACTTTTAGGGTTAGGGTTAGTGCTAGGGAATCATGGGAACTGTATTTTATTGTGGCACCAGAGCTCTCTGACAGAGAAGGCTCAATGTCTCAGAAAAAAAAAATTCCCATGATTCCCTAGCACTAACCCTAACCCTAAAAGTGGACTCAATTTGCACCATTTCTGGCAGTCTGCAACCCCCCTTAGTTGTCATTAAATGTCAGAATATCTTGATGCAGAATTTTAACCTCTGTTAACTTACAGTACTTGCTGAGATGTGAAGGACCTTTATACTCCATAAGTTCTTTTCATTAGAGATGAGTGAGAATTTTGTTTTTGTTTTGTGCCTTTGGCTTTGATTTATAGTCATTTTATCATAGGGTTTTCTGAGCAAGATTTATTCAGCAGAGGTTGCCGCTAAGTGCTAAATCCTCTAAGGCTTAGAGAGTTTGACTTGTGCAAGGTGACCCAGTGGCTGAGTGGGGTTTTGAGCTCTGGACTTCGGAAGAACTACATAGTCCAATACTCATACCAATACACTACACAATGACTCTCAAAATTTCATTAATTAATATTTAATGAAAATTGATCATAGTAATATGCAAATCTAATTATATTCAGGATGAAAAAATTAGGCTTTAAAATATAAATGAAAAATAAAGCAAAACTGATACATTATCCTACTTCTACTTTTCACATGGTTGCCTCCAATTGCCCTCTTCCAAGTTTACTTACTAATCTATTTATGTTGTTATTGAAATTACAATTTCAGTTCTAGCAGTGGAAGGAAAGAAAGGGGAGTCTGTTTCTTTCTATGGACCTCAGAGAACTGATGTTTCTACAGCACATATTGGGCCTAAGAAAAGTGTCTGAAAATTATTTTTCTTTAGTCCTTCTGTTATCAATTGTGATGGTGAACATGTCTCAGTGTTCCTGGGACCCACCTTATCACCAAAGCAGGTGGTTGGTGTGCAAAAAAAACCTTTACAGGCAAGTTCACAGGCAAATGGGGGCGGGGGACAAATAGTGCAGCTTGAGGCCACTTTAACTGTTCTGGCTCAGTACTAATTAATCATGGGAATTGTATTTTTTTTCTGAGACATTGATCATTCTCTGTCAGAGAGCTCTAGTGCCACAATAAACTACAGTTCCAATGATTCTCTAGCACTGAGTCAGGGCAGTTAAAATGGACTCAATTTGCACTATTTCTAGCAGTCTGCAAAGACCCTAAGTCCCTGTGTTGAGAACCAGTTTTGTATGATAGGGTAGATATAATCCATGTCTGTTGTAACATTCTGCATTTAAAATCTCCTATTTCAATTCTTCCCCCACTTTTTATTTTATAGAATAAATGTTTTACAACATCTCTGTACAATACATAGAATACCAAAGCATCACAATGAGGAAGATTTCTACATGGCTTTCTATGTACCCCAAGCCTGAATTAAGTATAATGGTTGAATGAAAGGGTAAATAACTTTGAACTTTTAAACCATCTTATATAGGCTTGTTTGAGAAAGTTGAAGTCTCTGGTGAACTGATTGCTGGCTTCCACTCACAACATATACATCCAACTTTATATAACAGTATGATAGAATTAATGTCTTTCAAATGACTGCTTGCTTGATCTAATTATTTTGATTGCTTGTTTCACATTCAATTATAATAGTACCTAACTTTGCTCCCTACTGTATTCTGATGTGGGTTTTGATCTAGAGGTGAGAAAAATCCTGGGTTCACTGCACAACTCAATACAGTGGATATAATTTTATATTAGTATGATATATACATGCTGCAATGGACTATCTGTTGCTTGGTTGCATTGACCTTCAATTTGTGTACCTTCTCTTCCTTAGACCATGAATTATGTGCAAAGCAGCCAAACCACAATATTTCCACCATCACAGGGTTTACAAATATGTGATCCATGGCCCAAACATAGCTCCTTACATGTTTTTGGGATCCTTTGAAGCCTCTCACCATGTCAAAACACCCCATCTAATAAGTGGTCAACTACTATGAGATTGTTCACATTTTGTGACATTTTGTGAAACATTCATTTGAGCAAATTTATTGTTTTTGCCCTAAAATGACATTTTTGGCAGATAATAGTATGTTCCATACAATGTTGCCATTTTTCTTATTTTTTTTCAAAAAAGGTAACAATATAGAATAAATAAATAATGCACTAAACTTCTTATAAACTCACCCAAGTGTGGTGGATACTTTGGTAATTCTTTTTTCTTGCATGTAAGAAATAAATAAACAAAGATGCATATCCTTTGAGAGCCTAAAAAAAATTCAATATACCTGAAGAGTTCGAGGGGAGCTGTAAGATCCAACTTGATCAGGTAAGAATCCATGACATGAGCCATCACTTGTTCTCACACTCACAGACCACTTCCTTCTGCTTTGTTGCACAGACAAAGTATGTCCTGCCATATTTGTTTGGCCTGATATAATTCCACAGTCTGCTCTTCGAAATATGTTTGGTATATTCCCCCCCCCCCACCCCCGAACAATGTTGAAGCAAATTTTTAGCTCTAAAAGCTCTTTTTTCTAGGGTTTGACTGGTGTTGCTAGGCAGTGAAGTTATTCTTCAGAAAGTTAGGAGTATATAAAAAAAGGACAGGGTCAACATTAGTATGCTGCTCTTATTTCATATTGATGTGAAATTAGATATACTACATACAGAATGCAAATAACTTATAGTGGAGAGGACCCAATTTAGTTTCAAAGGTGACCCAGTCAAATTTACAAATTGGACCATGCTTTAATCAAAATAGATTCATCAGTGCTTTAAGATACTTTGTTGTTGCTGTTCTTGTTCTTACATTTTTGTTCTGTCAACCCACCCTATCTTAAACTAGGATCTTGGAGAAAATGTTTTTTCTGTCCACAAACAAATGAAACATACAATATCAATTCTTCTTGTATTACTTTAGAGTGTATCATTTCCAATATACAGTACTAATGCACTCTGATGGGTTCTCCTTTCAACATAAAACTATCTTAGCCATCTCCTAGATATAGGAAAAATAGAATCAAGATAGCTCTTGTTCTAGATGTTTGTGAACTATTCTGATCACTGAGTCTAATGAATAATCTTTACTAACAAATCATATACTGATGACACTTTTTAAGAAGTAAAATGTTGTGTACCTGGAGAAGACAGGATGACCTAGTATTTTAGATAACTTTCTAAATTTTCCTCTTCTTAATCCAGACTTCTTAAGTCTTTCACTGTTGTCTAGATAACAACAAAGGGAGACTAGCACATTGATGATATAGAAAAGGTGCCCGCATCACATTTTTTTAAAAAAATCCCATTTTTGTGCAATTTTGGAGCTCTGAAGTTTCAAAAATCTTTTTAAGATGTTTTGAATGCTTAAATTGGGGCTACAGAGCTCCATTATTGCATGAAAAAAGTTGATTTAAAAAAAACCCATAAAGGATAAGGCATAAGGGAAGGAGGGCGGAGTTAAGGGAGAGTGCATGATGAGGCAACAGCCCCAGTTGCACAAATGGAAGAAGTGTGGTGGTGGCCGCTCCAAAATCGGTATGTTATTTTATTTTGGCTTGCAGGACTGCAGCACAAAAGGGGCTGGTGTGATAATGTTCTAAGTTTAGATAATATTTTGAACACTTTGGGCCTTTGCAGAAATAGTGCAAATTGAGTCCACTTTAAGGGTTAGGGTTAGGGTTAGGGAATCATGGGAACTGTATTTTATTGTGACACCAGAGCTCTCTGACAGAGAAGGCTCAATGTCTCAGAAAAAAACCAATTCCCATGATTTCCTAGCACTAACCCTAACCCTTAAAGTGGACTCAATTTGCACTATTTCTGGCAATCTGCAAAGGCCCTTTGTAAGTTATTTTGTGATTTTGAGATTTATCTTTGTGAAATCACTGTAGGACGATTTTAATAGTTCTGTAAATATATAGACTTTTTTATTATACCATGTTAATTTTCACAGATTCTATTTTATACATAAGTTAATATAAGGCTTAAATAAACATGCAACTTTTGTACTTGCTACTTAATGTATTTTAAAAAATTTACTAAGGTACTGCATCTGTATTGTCCCCCTTTCCTATTTTTAACAACTCCTGATGCTGGTCCTATAAATATTTCTTTGTCAAAACATGTTGAGATAATTTATAAATCAAAACCTTCTTTATTGCATTCTGAGTCCTCTGTTTCACACAACCACTAACGTGTAATATGTTTCAATAGATTTGTTTGATTCAAGACTGAGATTCAAGATCCATATTTATTTCCAGATAAATTAGGCATGCAGCCATAGATCTAAATAATATAAAACACATCCACACTGCCAAACTAATCCAGTTTGACATTACTTTAACTGCCATGGCTCAATGCTATGGAATTCTAGGAAGTGTAGTTTGTTGTGGCACAAGAGCAACTCTATGCTAGGGTTGCTATAAGTTGGAGTCAACTTGAAGACACATAAAAATGAAAGAGGCATGGGTGGAGGAGTGGCGAGACAGTGGGGGGGGAGGGAAAGAGAAGAAGAGAGAGCAAACTATGTTCACTTGTGCAACTGGATCTGAAGGAGACCCAATGATCCCATCTGCTTCATCATGTGATCCAAAGTTTATGAAGTTAGCCAGGCACAGGAGGAGGAGTGAAATTCATTTAGTAGCAATTTCATTGGTAGAATAAAAGGAAGGGAACATTGATTCATACTGATGAATATGCACAGCCCACTACAAGATCAGAAACTATGTGTCATTATCTTTACCATGTATGCCATTCTCCTCACTACCACTTATTTTAAAAAAAAGTCATCATAAAGATGCTTTGTCTGTTTTGCATGTATATATAGGAGAGAACCTACGTATGTGATTGAAGAATAAGTTTCAAAGCTTTGTGCCTGGCATTGTTTAATGAAGGACGTGCAACTTTGAATAAGTCTTTGCTGCTAAAATCTTTCCTTGAAATAAATGAGAATTGTTTCAGATGAATACTTTTAGTATTTGAGCCAAAACCTAAGAATCAAAGCATAAGGCTAGGATTTAAACTGATTAGCTATTTGAGAGAGAGAAATGATTACAAAAGAAACATATATTTGAACAAATGCTGGCAAATTGTATAATAAATTATGCTCCCATTGATTTCTGTCTCAGTCCCTTTCTTTCCAGCAACTAGTATACTCCAGCATTTCTCAGGGTACATTGAAGGTTCGAGAATTCTGGCAGCTTACCACACCATACACAATCCTTAGGCTTTTGGTAAAAATTACACTAATTTTACCCCTAATCATGGGTATAAACACCCTTAATAAATACAATAGGATGACAATGTTACCAGAAGCAATGGCATTCCATTTGTAACACAACAGCCTTGATGGACCATTCATTAGAGAGAATCAACAGAAACAGACAAGCATATGTTGCATTTTGGGGTTTGTAGTAAAGCTTAAGATCTCTCTGGCTGAATAATCTAAATGCTCCTTCCTAAACTACAAGTTCCAGAATGCAACAGGAGGCAGCCAGAGCAGTTAAAGCGACCTAGCTCCTTTTTAAGAGTGTAGAGTGATCATCTCCCTTGATGCAACAACTTACTTCTTTTATAGACAGCAGACTTTTTTTTAAAAAAAAACAAAACACAAGCTTCCCCAATTACTTTCTGTTTAAGAAAGTAGAGAACGCTAAGAAGCTATCTGCACATAGTGGAAAAGCCACTAGTTTTTCGTGGATCCTAGATGAACAATTCACCAAAAGTCTCAACCGTGGAGCCACTTTCTCTTTAGCTGCATCCACACTGTCTGGTACCACAACAAAATTACAATTCCCAGAATTCCATAGTATTCAGCCATGGCAGTTAAAATGATGTCAAACTAGATTATTTGAGCAGTGCAGATGTAGCCTTTGTTTCTTTCTGTTTCACAAAGGGACTGCTGTCATTTTCATGGTGCAATGCAGAACAGGATTAGAAAGATCCGTTTCAAAAGAATTGAAAACACAAAAATAACAACAGACATTATTGCATGCCTCTTTTTGCCTGATCCAGGCACAGGCTGGGCACTGGCTTAAACAAGTGAAAATGGATCTTATTACATGCCTCTGTGCCCAACTCAGCCACATTGTGTACCCGATCCGGACTCCTGGTGTACTTTTCAAAGTATAATACTTTACCATTATTCAAAAACTACATCAGGAGTCTGGATAGGGTATGTAATGCAGCCAAGTTGGGCATGGAGGCATGCAATAATATTTGTTTTCACCCATTTAAATCCTTGTCCAGCTCGTGCCTGGATCAGGCAAAAAGGTGTGCAATAATCTGAAACAATAGGCACAAGGGAATGTTCATGAAAACAAATATCTTCCACTGAACATGTTACAGAGGATAGGGAAAAATTGAAATGATTGACATGATGATGGAGGTGGAGCTACAGCATATTGCTGCAGCTATTTTCTGTTTTTCTATTGTAATATCTGAATAGAGTTACCAATGACCCAAAATAAAATTAGATCAGGATGAGAAGCAAGAATGGTAGTAGACACTGCACTTCATTTTGTTTACCGTTGCAACTTCAGGAAGTCAATTCAAATTTCTGGATGACAAACACAAATCTTTTAAATCAGAAACTTGCATATTTTTAATCACTTCTCTATGGACTTCACTGTGTCCTCTTAGCTTAAATATCCATGTTTCACTTTCAAAATAATTTTATAAATTCTCCAAACTAGAATGAAATTCAAAATGTATGGAATGTAAGACAGTAGCAATCAGAACAAAATTAAAATGACAAAATGATTCCTATCTCCTCTGAGATTCTTCTGGCCAAGACTGACCTAAGGTTTCCAATAATTTGCCCTTGACAATTCATTCTGGCAAAGCACTACTGGGATATATTTCAGCAGGTAGTGCTTTCTGCTGGTATACGGAAACACAATCACACTGTCTGAAAGACCTTATCTCCCTATATAAGCCTGCCCAGGCTTTAAGATTTGTGGGGCAAGACTTTCTCTCTGTTCCACCATCATCACAGGTACATTTGGTGAGAAATGGGGCCACCCAACTTACAAGACCGGCCCAGTTGCTGTGGGGAGGAGGCATTAGTCCATGGCACTTTCTTTGTCTGGCCCAGGGGGTTGCTTGCTCCCAGAGGGCATTGGGAGTGGTTTCTGGGGCCTGGATTTGCTCTCCAGGCCATTGGGAGATGATGGAACTTCTGGTAGCTGCTCAGGACTACAAGTCACAGTGGACCTTATGGCTGGAAGCCCCACCCTTTACCCCTGCCAGCAGCCTCCCTGATTAGTTGGAGGCTGGGAGGGGGTGGGATTTCTGCCCACTCTGGGTTGTGATTGGTGGATGGGCCTATTTAATGCCATGTGGCTGGGGTGGTCAGTACCATTCCTGTCTGGTTCTCCCCCTCCTCTCTTTATTCAGGCTTATGGGGGTTATGATGTGATGTCACAACATTTTCAGGGGCAGTAGCATGGGCCATGGATCTGGTGAGCATGGCTTCCTGTACTGTGAAGCACAGAATCATGAGTCCCATGGTGACCTGGGGGTTCTGGGAGCAGTGGGATCTTGCCATTGCAGGGGCAACTCCTGATCAGCATCCCCCAGTGACAAAGGGGCAAAGATGCAAACATGTGATAAAATGGTAACCTTCTGTCATCCCAAGGCCCAGCCATGGCCGGGCAACATGGTTCATTGAGCAACAGGCAGGTTGGTCAATGCCAGATCCAGACCCATGCATTCAGGCCAGCCCAACTGTCAGCTGTACTCAATAAAGTTGTGCCCTTTTCCTTCCAACTGTGTGTCCTGGTGTTTCCTTGTTGGTACGCCTCACCTTCCTCTACAACACAGCCTTCTCAGTGGTTACTCCCAGGTTGTGGAGCTCCCTTCCTCACAAGATGTGGTTGCCCTGCTGTTTTCAGCCAGCAACTAAAACCTTTTTATTCAGGGAGGCATTTAATTTTTAATGATTTTTTTTCTTGCCAGTTGGAGCTTTTAATGAGTGTGGTGGTGGTAGTGTTTCTATTTTGTTATGTTTAGGTGTTGTTTTAAAGTTGCTCCTAACTTGTATTTTTAACTTGTTTTCAAAATAGAAATCTGGTTTAATTGTGTTTAACTTTTGTAGAAATACTTTTTTTAAGTAGTACTGTGCTTTGAAATGTTTGCAAGTTGCCTTGTGTCCTGTACTGGTGGAAAGTGGGATACAAATTAGATAAATTTATATTTATTAAAGGAAGAAAAGAAAGCTCCATAAGCATAGTGTTTCCCTTCAAAACCGGTTTCCTCTTTATTAGTGGTACAGCGCTTACACTGCTGGCTTTAGGATTCTAGCCTTAGTTTGTACTTTTTAAAAAAAGAATGTGTGAAGAGGCACTTTGGTCTGAAAGAGGATATTCCATGCTCTCACTACTGGTTGTATTGCAGTTGTATTGAACATGTTTTTCATTATTTACTAAAGTAAGAGTTGCTGTTTTTAATGCAAGAGAACTTACAGGCTTTTTGGCCACCTAAGTTCTCTTTCCAAGAAATTAAGGGAATTGGATATAGGACTTTTCAATCTCAAAGCAATCAGCCAATTTAGCTCTAAGAAACAAGAAAGTAAAGGTAAAGATATTCCCCATTGACATGGTTGTCAAGTTGTGTCTGACTATAGGGGGAGGTGCTCATCTCCATTACTAAGCTGAAGAGCCAGTGTCAGAGACTACTCTGTCCAACAGATTGAAAAAATATTTAACAGAATGGATTAGTGTGAATCAGAGAGGTTTTTTGTTGGGACGACAAATTAGAGATAACACGAGAATCGTTTTAAATGTATTAGAATATTACGAGAAACATAATGATAAAAAATTGGCCATGCTATTTGTAGATTTAGAAAAGGCATTTGATTCAGTTAATTGGCAAACACTTATAGAAATTATTATAAAAATGGAATTAGGCATCAAATTTACAAATTGGATCCAACAAATATATAAAGACCAAAAAGTGCAAATTATAGTTAATGGGGTCAAATCAGATCATGTAAAAATTGCAAGAGGTACTAGACAGGGGTGCCCCCTATCTCCGTTACTATTTTTACTGGTGATAGAAAGGTTAATTGTAGGAATTCAAAAACAAGATTCAATTCAAGGAACCAGGATTAAAAATTGTAATTATAAAATAAGAGCTTTCGCTGATGATTTGGTTTTATTTTTAGAGGAACCAGATAAAAGTATAGGAAAAGTTATGGAAATATTTAAAGAATTTGGTAATGCGACAGGCTGTAAGTGGAATAAGGATAAATCATTAATTATGACAAAAAATATGCCTTTAACTGAAGAAAAAGAATTGGAAACTAAATCAGGGATGAAAATACAAAACAAAGTAAAATATTTAGGGATTATGATAACAAAACAATAATAATAAATCTTTTTGAAAACAACTATACCAAAGTATGGGTAACAATAAAAAAAGAGTTGAAACAATGGAGGAAGAAACGATTGCCCCTTATGGGTAGAATAGCAACAGTTAAAATGATGATACTCCCAAAATTATTGTACTTATTTCAAACAATTCCTATTTTGACAAATAATAAGAGTATAAAATTATGGCACAGAGATATTAGTAATTTTATTTGGCAAAACAAAAGACCTAGAATACGACTAAAACTTCTACAAGATGCAAAAGAGAGAGGAGGACTTGGACTACCTAATTTGGCAATTTATTTTAAGGCTTGTTCTCTTGCTTGGATACGGGATTGGATTTTATTAGAATCAGAAGAACTTTTAGAATTGGAGGGAGAGGGTTTGTGTTATGGATGGCAAGCCTATTTAGGCTATGAGAAAACCAAAGTAAATAAGGAATTTAATAATCATTGCGTTAGGGGACCCTTGCTTAAAATCTGGAATAAATACAAAGATAAATTCATGCCACAATTTCCTTCCTGGTTCTCTCCACATGAAGCAATTCATAGAAGAGAAATGAGACATATAACGCCATGGATAACATATAAAACCTTAATAGATAAAGAAAAGGAAGGTGATTATAAAATGAAATCACAACTTGAATTAATTGAAGAAAGTTTTAATCTTGATTGGTTTAAATATAGTCAATTAACTGCATGATTTAAATCTGATAAAAAAACAAAGGGGATAAACTTAAACTATAACAAAACAGATAAAATTTGGTTAGACAGTAAAAAATTGATTGGTAAATTTTAGAAACTTCTACTAAAGTGGGATATGGAGGATGAAATGGTAAAGGAAAATATGATACAATGGGCTAAAAATTTTGGGTATCCAATCAAATTTGAGCAGTGGGAATTTGCGTGGACTAAGGCTTTAAAACATACTGCTTCACAAAACTTAAGGAAAAACTTTTACAAGGTTTTTTTTAGATGATATCTGTCGCCTGATAAAATTGCAAAAATGTACAACTCAAGTAGTAATCTTTGCTGGAAATGTGGAAGAGAACCAGGAACAATTTATCATTGTATGTGGACATGTAAAATAGTTAAAAATTACTGGTTAAAGGTAAATGAAACAATTAATACGATTCTCGGAAAAGACATCAAAAGCTGCCCCGAAATTTATTTGCTAAACATTTGGGATAAAGAATTAGAAAAAGAAGTAGGTAGAATCCTATTTTATTTAATAACAACTGCAAGGATCACTTTGTTTCAATATTGGAAAAAAAATACAGTTCCTAGTATGAATGAATGGATTATTAAATTCTGCGATGCTATTGAAATGGATATATTGACGGAATATCTTAGAGGTAAAAATATAGAAAATGATTTATGTAAATGGATTCCAGTGTTAAACTATTTAGAGAAACAATGGGGAAAATCAGCAACATTTTCATATTGAATCAAGAGGAAAGGTGGATGTGGAAAACTTAGTGGAATAAATTAGGTAATGGTAAATTAGTTTTTAAAATAAACTTTAAACAATTGGAAAACAAGTTTTATCAATTTTGTTTTTGGTGGGAGATCAAGTAAAGCCAACTGATTTGAGGCACAAGAGTCGCAAAGATTTATATCAATATGTAATATTATTAAATAAATTAAAATAAAAACAAGGAACCATGGAGATAATATAACTACAAATGTTAAAATTGAAACCTCAATAAATAATTGTGCTTTCACCTAGGACACACCACTCATTAGCAGCGAATGATAAGAAGAATTTATTTATTATTATTACTTTTTTCTCTTCTCTTCTTTCTTTTTCTTTTCTCTTTTTAAGAGCGAAGGAAAAAATAAATAGAACTAAAATAATAACTTTTGGAAAAAAGGAGACCTATATACACCCAACAGCCATGTTCAGATAGAAAGTTAGGAAGTACTACTTTGTGTGGGGAATGAGAGAGAGAGAGATGAATATAATAAAATGGAGAATGAGGAATGTATGTATGAGAGAGAAAATGGAAGTGTTGAGGGTAAGAGAAAGTAATTGAAAGAGGAAGGTAGAGTAACAGAATGGAATAAATGGAATGTAAACCTAGTAAGAAAAGATTAGGGACTGGGAATGAAGAGAAGTAAGAGAAAGTTTAGGAAGGAAGAGATGTGGAGAGGATTGATTGAAGGTATAGATAGAAATATAGGTAAGAAGAAATTCCCCTTTAAAATGTATCAGTAAGAAAAGAAAATTAAACCCTAGGAAGTGATTTGCATATTTGTATAATTTGAAGTGACTGTAATAGAGAATAATTAATTTTTTATTTTATTTTATTTTATTTTGCTTGCTTGTAGTATATTCATATTGATCAATTAGCTCATGTTCTTGCTTCTTCCTTTTGGGTATTTTTGTAATTTTTTCAAAGTCTTTGTACCAGTTATGTAGAGTATGTGTAGTGTGTAAGTATCTATATTTTTTCCTTTTTTTTTTTTTTGTAATGTGTGTTGTATTGTGTGATATATGTTTTTTTTTTAATTGTAATAAAAAAAAATTAAAAAAGAGACTACTCTGTGATCATGTAGCCAGCACAATTGCATAGAATGCTGTTTAGCTTCCCACTGAAGTGGCACCTATTTATCCATTTGCATTTGCATGCTTTCAAACTACTAGGTTGGCAGAAGCTGGGACTAGTGACAGAAGCTCACCCCATCATGCAGCACCCAGGCCTCAAACTACCAACCTGCTGATCTTGCAATCAACAGAGTCAGCATCTTAACCACTTGAGCCACTGCATCCCTTCAAGAAACAAGCCCTTATTAATAAGCATTCTGGGTAGGACTGAGAATAATGCAGCCTACAGATGTTTTCACTGCAACTGCCATCAACCCTAGCCAGCATAGCCAATGGTGAATGTTAATGAGAGTTGCAGTTGAATATTATCTGGATGACTCTATGGTTCCCACTTCTGTTCTAGGTTTTATATTGTGGGTAGCCATGCAGCCAGAATAGATATATGAATAACGCCACTCTGGGCATTGAAAGTGGTCATAAGGAAACCATGTATTACTTACTATAAGACTGACAAGATCAAACCTTCTGACTCCTTTTCTGTATCACTCGCCATGTCCCAAAATCACTGAAATGGGATGCTGTTCACTACAGCAACAAATGTTTATGGACAGTACACTCCTAGATTTGGTTCAGTACTACAAAATAGCTCATTAATTTGCTTCCCTACAGATATGACTGATTTTATAAAATGCAGTTATTCAGTATTCCTGTACTGATTTCCATTAACACTGCTTTCTTAAATAAATTTTAGTTGTCTTGGAAACTATTCTACCCAAAAAGGCATAGAATAAATCTCTCATTGATAGCTATCTGGAATATTTATTTCCTATTTCATCTTTTAGAAAATTCTGCTTTGCATAATTTTTCTCCCTTTCTTTGTTGAATATGTTTTGTGAAGGTGGGAATATTTGTGCAAAACATAGTTCAGAAAGGTTAACCTACACAGAAGCAACAATCAAAGTACAGTTTGGTTGCTTGTTCTGAAGGACAAAGAAAAGGTGAAGTATGAAAATATAAGGTGCAAACTGTGTCATTGCTCTGCAGCTCAGTTTCATTTACAGCAATTGAAAAATGTTGCATTTATTTTAATTTAGTGGTGCACTGTGTTGAATCTGTTATCACTACTAGCAATGGCAGTAGCATTTGTCAAGTTAACCTACACAAAATCATCTGTGGGAAAGAATAATTACATTCCAATTTGCTTGTCTCTGCATTCCTTTCCCAGTTTCTTCTTTTTTAAAAGAGCTGTGGCAAAACAAAACACTGCTTGACCAAAGTTAAATGTTTTTTTAAGTTTTCCTGATTTCATTTGAAATGAGGAAGCTGTTGGTTAATGGACTATAAATATGCTTAACCTGCCTGGATTATGAGAACATGACTATCTTCAAATTAGATGCTCTGAACTGAGGAGTAAGCGAAGACAGGGCCTTTCTAAACAGTCCATATCTTATTTATTAGTTGTTTGGCAGAAAAATAGAGCTGATGTGTCTTCTTCCCAAAGGACATTTGTTCTTTTAGAATTTTGAGAGCCAACCAACAGCAGAATATGGTATAGTTTTCACAGAGATCTACACTGTACACATGTGGCATCCTCTACCTATATGTCTTATATTCACATGCGAAATGTAATTCATGGGTGACCACTCTCCTTTAGCCATAGGAACTTGACTTTAGGCTGTATGGATATGAGGGCATAATCCTATGCAATGAGTTCATTCATACTTGTTGGACTCTGAATGCAAACAGCACATCACTTGGCTTGGCAAAAGAAGAATGCTGTGATAAGAACTTGGTAAGCAACTGTTCATGAAGACTTTATAAACACATTAGTTATAATATGCATTACAGTGTCAAAGCAAATATAGCCCAGTTAATTGACAGAAATAGTCATTGTCAGAAAGAAGATTTTCAGCTTCATAGAATTGGAAGGAGTCCCCCCCCCCCCGGGGGGGGGGGTTGAATAAATTTATCAGCCCTTTCCTAGCACCTTCAGGGGAAAATGTAATTTGACATTTGAACATATTCCCCATGTTCCTGTGTGATACAACACAGTATAATACTAATTCATGTAGAAATATGTTACCAATCTTCACTCAATACCTCTGGACTCACCACTGAGACTCCACAATCCCACACAGACAGATAGAGAAGGAGAAGGCATTAAGGGAAATTGGGAGATCACTAGAGAGGTAGAAGGGTGTGGACCACTCCAAGTAACATCCTAAGGGGGTGTGACACCACTGTTCTCCAGACATCTGCCTTTTTGCAGAAACAGACTGTGGTGTTTGCCTGTGTCTGATTAAGAAATGGTGTGAGTGGCTCAGTGGAAGGATAAAGGAGAGGCCCCAGGTTTTTTTAATTGTTTCTGATACTGAGTATGATAAAAGAGCCATTCTAACTAGGAGCCATTGATGGCCCTATCCTCCACACATTTATCCATGTTTTAAAGCCATCCAATTTGGCAGTCATTGCACATCTCATTATCTGTCCTGAATCTACCACTATTTATCTTCAGTAGATGAACATAAGCCCTGTTATTCTAAGAAGGGTAGAAGAGGTTTGCTCTATTACTTTTTTTCACCATACTATGCATAATTATATGCATCTCTATAGTGTCTCTCCCTATTTCAATTCTTCCCTAGCTACATACCTTCAATTGTTACAAGCATTCCTTAAGGGGGAGTTGTTCCAGGTCCTTGATAATTTTGCTGGCCATTTTCTACACATTATCCATCAAAATGTATTCTCCTAGATCCAGGAGTGTACCTATTTCCCCTACCCCATAAGAATTATTCTCCCTTATGAAATTTTCTTTTATTGTAATATTTTTAACATTGTAGTAAATTAAATCTTCACTTGTGCATTTGGAAATACAACTTGGACATCAAAAGAAAAGAGTCAGGCAAGCATATTTCCAAAATGTACCAAAGAAAAGAGGCGAGCAAATTTATATGCACACAGTCAAGTCCAATGAAGCAACCAAGTGGCCAATGCCACTAGAAAGCCCCGACAAACCATCTCCCATCCCACTGGGGGCCCCATTCAGTGAAACAAATTAACTAGTAAGTTCAAAGCAGTGGTGGCTTAGATTGCATGGTGGCACTCCAAAATGCCATCCTGCTACTAGACCCAGCAGTACTGTTTAAACTCCAACTTTTCAATTAAGGTGACCCATTGCAAATTACAATCCAGCTATTATTTCAAAAAGTGATTCCACTCAGTCGTGCTGTGACTGGTCCACTCAACATCAAAAAGCAAAGGAAGTACAGGCCAGGGTATCACAAGCCTTTAAACATTCTGGCTCTGCCCCCCCCCATCATACTCTGTATGTGGGCTGCAATTTGAATTTCCCAGGATGTTAACCCTTTTAAAGGAAAACAAAAATATGCAAGTATGAAAATTAAACTTGTTAGAATTCAGCTTTCATTAGCAGAGCAACAGAAGTGTGGGTCAGACTATTATTTTAAATCTGTGTTTCTAAAGAATAAAGACTAACTCAGAAAAAAAAAAAACAGCAAACATGCAGTTTGTGGTTTAAAAACAAATAATAACTTTAATGTATATTTACATAAAAGAACTAAAACCTAATCTAATTGTTGATGATTTGGGTAAGGAGAAATAAATCTCACCATCTTTTAGATAGCAGGAAGAAACTACAACTACCTACTGCTTACTAGCAGTTTAGAATCTTGAGAGAGAGGTGTTAAACTGTCTCCAAGAGTGACAGAAGTCACATGATAGAATGAGACAGAGGGAGGGAATCACTATCTATATAATGAAGGACAGGAGAATGCAATGAAAAATCAGTAATTGTTAATTGCTTCTTACTTGTCCAACTTACAAATCCTCCACCATAGAAGAGCAGGTTTCTGGTGGTTGACTTTCTATCTGTCAGATCTTCAGCCCAGTCTACATCCTTATAAGCAATCAGATATGGTCTGTAGGAGACTGGCAGCATCAGTTTGTGATCTGCTGTTCTTTTTAGATATCTGGGAACTCTTCACCACAATGAAATCTCTTTCAGTTGGAGAGTTGACCATACTGCATAAGATGCAAGCAGTATTTGCTATGTCAGGTCTGGTGAAGTTGGCAATCCTCATATAGCAATCCTATACTTGTCTCCATTTTGCAAAAGGTTAGATTTCTTAATGTCTTTTAAGAATTCTACTTCCATTGGAGTTGGCATAGCATTTGTGTCTTTCAGACCAAGACAGTCCAGAAGATCCATTATCTTCTGCTTTTGATTCAGAAAAAAAGCTTTCATCACTACTTCTTTGTATTTGCACTCCAAGGTAATGTGAGATATCTCCCAAATTCTTTATGTCAATCTCTTTCTTGAGATCATGGAATATCTCATCACTATCTGCTTTATCTTCAGGGCACAGGATCAGATCATCCACATTACTTGTGATGTAAGTCCATTTGTTATTCCTGAAACTCTTGTATACACATTTGTCAACAGTGCCTGGAGTGAGCCTCTCTTTGATAAGAAGCTGGTTCAGTTTCTCACTCCATGTTGTGATGGCTTGCTTTAAGCCATAAATGCTCTTTTGTAATATGCATACAAGATGTTCCTTACCAGATATTGGAACCCTCAAGGTTGTTCCATATAAAGTTGTTCAGTGAGATCACCATACAGAAAAGCTGTGTGAATGTCCAGATGTTGAACATTCACTTTCTTATAAGTTGCAACAGCTAGGAGAGTTCTGATGGTTGTGTGTGTATGTGACTACTCCAGCAAAAGTTTCATTGTAATCTTGACCATACTTTTGAGTATAGCATTTAGCAACAAGTGTTGCTTTGTATCTTTGAAACTCCCCTTCTGCATCTAGCTTTGTGGTAAAGATTCATCTATAGCCAATTGTTCTTTTTGCTTCCTTCTGGTAATTCTGATAAAGTCCATGTCTTGTTTTTATATAGATATTGCATTTCCTCACTAGCAGCTTGTACCCATTTCTCAGAATCTGTCTTTGGCATTCCCTTGATCTTCTTCCAATCAGAGGGTTTTGGAATTCTTTCTTCTGTGGCTTGATAAGATAATCTACTAGGTGCCACACCCTTATTGGAGCATTCTGACCTTCTCACCTGGATTTGGATACCTAGCTCTGCTTCTTGTATGCTATCTATTTCCTTATCATTGTTAGTATATATGATTTTAATAAAATTTTGGACATATGGAATTCTCTCTATGACTCCGAACTGACCTCTATGGGTTATCAGCCATAAGCCCCAAGTTGGCAAGTCAAATAGACACAAGAAAAGTTCTGCAAGACAACTGGAAAATTCCCTGCCAGACAGGTTTGGGAGTTGCTAAAGGGGAAGGACCATCACCCTTAGAGGACCACACAACAGTGCTTGCTTGTCCTGAATCTTACATCTAATGGGGGCAGTGATTAGATTTAACTGTGCCCTTATTCCTCTAGCCTCCCTCCTTGATTCTTTCAAGATTTGAGTGCATTGTCAAGGTCATCCTTACACTTACATTTTGCTTAACAAAAACCCAGGCAATCAGCACCTTTGTCCAGACTTCAGAAAAGGCATCAAGTCTCTAGCCAGAGGCTAGATATTGCTATATAAACCCCTAGATTTTTAGACTCCATGTGCTATCCTTAGAGTGCATCTTGGGTCCACATCAGTTTGCGCTCTGATCATAGTTCCCTCAGCCATCCCGATCTCTCAGCTGTGTATCATCCACGTCCACAGCAGATCCTGGAGAGGCCTTCAGAAGTGAGTATCTCCTGTAGTCTGGCCCATCTTGACCTATTCCTGCTTTCACTCCTTTGCTTCTAGTGTGCTGTGTGAGTGTGTATGTCATATTTGTATTGTGCAGTTTTCCCTTTTTAATAAATATTTAGACCTTAATTGAAGAAGCCTGTCTCAGAGTCATCCATTGTGGGATCTCTTAGTTCTCTGGTATACACTATGGTACTCTGGTCTCACGAGATGTTGTTAGGACCCCACTCTTGCATATTTTGAGCTAATTATAAATTCCCCTAATTAGATCCTTCCTAACATCATGGTGTTCCACTTCAAGTGCAACCCTTTCTGGATGCAAGACCTCTGGAGGATAAAAGAATTTCGTGTGCTCTGGTTGGTGGTGGGAGTCTTCTTCTATTGCAAATAAATCTGAATAGACATCTTGGTTTGGATTAGATTTGGCTGTAGTCTTTCATCAATATAAACAGCACTTGTTAATTTTATTGTGTGTCCATCTAGATTTAGAATTCTGTACCCATTCCCAATTGGATCAGGCAAGGCTGCATACTATCACCCTATTTATTTAACCTGTATGCAGAAATTATAGTACAAAAAGCTGGCCTACACTCAAAGAAAGGTGGAATGAAGATTGGAGGAAGGAACATCAACAACCTAAGATATGCAGACAACACAATATTACTAGTGGAAAAGAGCAAGGACCTGGAACAATTACTGGGGAAGATTAAATAAGAAAGTGCAAAGATAGGCTTAATGCTAAATTTTCAGAAAATGAAAATAATGACCACAGAAGATCTATAAGAATTCATCCTAGACAGTGAGAAAATTGAAATTGTCAAAAAGTTCCCATACCTTGGCTCAAACATTGATCAGGATGGGAACTACCTTCAAGAAATTGGAAGACTAGGAAGAGTAGCTATGAAAGAACTGGACAAGATCCTAAAGTGCAAGGAAATAACTCTGAATACTAAAGTGAGGATCATTCAAGCCATAGTATTCCCAATCACCGTGTATGGATCTGAGAGGTGGACAGTGAAAAAATTGATAGAAAGAAAAATTACTCATTTGAGATGTGGTTCTGGGGAAGACTGCTGAGGATACCATAGACTGCTAAGAAGACTAATAAATGGGTTTTATAACAAATAAAACCTGGATTCTCCCTAGAAGCCAAGATGAACAAATTGAGGCTGTCGTACTTGGCCACACCATGAGAAGACATGAATCATTAGAAAAGACAATGATGCTAGGAAAGGTAGAGGGCAAGAGAAAGAATTGACTCAATCAGGGAGGCCATGTGTCTGAGCCTGCAGTACCTGAGCAGAGTGGCTGAGGACAGGAAGTCTTGAAAATGTCTCATCCATTTGGTCTCCAGGTGTTGAATTTCACTCAAGGGCAGTTAACAACAACATGTAATTTTGGAATTACTGTACTACTATGAGGGACCTTGGACTTGGGCAATTTTAATTAGCTTAATTAACTAGCAAGGATACATCCCTATCTGGGGTTTTTAGACTGTATTTTTTGTAATTTTAATTGCTGTAAGCCGCCCCGATTGTTTTAAAAGGGGGCGGAGTAAAAATTTATTATTATTATTATTATTATTATTATTATTATTATTATTATTATTATTACTACAAAGGTAGCTAGGAAGAATAGATTGGCAGAGACAAAGTATTTCAAATGTGCAAATTTATTGGGGAAAACACACACTCTAAGACAGCCTTTCACTCATTCATGCACACAAAAACTTAGGAATAAAGTAGTTAGTTTTGGAAAAGACAAAAGGCCTTCTAATGGTGATAATTACCTGAACAAAGCTACTCCAATGGTGGAACGATTTTTTTGGACCCAAGCAACATGGAAGGGACAGGGGAAGTGACAATGGGTCAGAGCTGAGTCAAAATTCAAAGTGACATGGATTCACCAGGAATTTCAACCAGCACACTGAACGTATAGATGTCCTTAAATAGACCAGATCTAATCCTGAGGAGAAGGTTGTTTGCTATACTTCAAAGGTACCCAATTTACATAGTAATGATCACTTTGATATTGATAGATTCAAAGGTGAGAATGGAGTGCTGGATTAGGGCCATGGCAACCACACATCGTGGCCCCGATCTGGCTTTTTGACACTCCAAAAAGAGCTGGCAAATGGCTCTCCTTTTTGGAGTGGCAAAAAGCCAGCCTTAGCAATGCCATGGCTCTTTTGCTTCCCTTTCGTGCAGTGTGTGTACACGCTGTGCCATGCGGTGGGGTGCACAGCGTTATGGTGGTGCTGGGGTAGAGTCGGGGTGGCCAGTGTGCAGTCACCCCACCCAACTCCATCCCCAGGCTGGCCCTTTTGATTAGTCTGCACAGGCCCTTAGTCCTACCAGAGAACATCCTGGGCTATACATTTATCTAATCTTCTTGTTTTGAAGGTGTGAATCTTCCTGACTGCAACTCCTCAAACTAGTTGCTTTGATCTATAAATTAGCAGCTGGCATGCATGGTCTGCCTGCTTCTAGGCTCATGGCAGATTCTACAGTTCCATATTAGGGCAATAGCAGAAAGCCTGTACACCCTAAAAATTATGTAAGACATTGGTTCTCGTAACAGTACTACCTTGGATTGTCTATTGTCTCAAAATGATTATAATAATAATAATTAATAATAATAGTTTTTATTTATATCCCGCCCCTCTGCCAAGCAATCGGGGCGGCGTACAACAATCACAATAACAAATAGCATCAATACAGAGCCCATCCCTTCTTCCCAACCCCACCCATACTCACCCCTCAAAAACAAAACAAACAAAGCAAATTAAAACAATTTTTAAAGATATACAAAATACAATATAAAATGCAAATACAATTTAAATGCAATTTTTGAAGGGTTCCTCCTCGCTGCCCCAGGTGGAAAAGGCAGCCTTTTTAAAGGGTCCCTCCTCGCTGCCCCAGGTGGAAAAGGCAGCCTTTTTAAAGGGTCCCTCCTCGCTGCCCAAGGTGGAAAAGGCAGCCTTTTTAAAGGGTCTCTCCTCGCTGCCCAAGGTGGAAAAGGCAGCCTTTTTAAAGGGTCTCTCCTCGCTGCCCAAGGTGGAAAAGGCAGCCTTTTTAAAGGGTCCCTCCTCGCTGCCCCAGGTGGAAAAGGCAGCCTTTTTAAAGGGTGCCTCCTCGCTGCCCAAGGTGGAAAAGGCAGCCTTTTTAAAGGGTCTCTCCTCGCTGCCCAAGGTGGAAAAGGCAGCCTTTTTAAAGGGTCTCTCCTCGCTGCCCCAGGTGGAAAAGGCAGCCTTTTTAAAGGGTCTCTCCTCGCTGCCCAAGGTGGAAAAGGCAGCCTTTTTAAAGGGTCTCTCCTCGCTGCCCCAGGTGGAAAAGGCAGCCTTTTTAAAGGGTCCCTCCTCGCTGCCCCAGGTGGAAAAGGCAGCCTTTTTAAAGGGTCTCTCCTCGCTGCCCAAGGTGGAAAAGGCAGCCTTTTTAAAGGGTCTCTCCTCGCTGCCCCAGGTGGAAAAGGCAGCCTTTTTAAAGGGTCCCTCCTCGCTGCCCCAGGTGGAAAAGGCAGCCTTTTTAAAGGGTTCCTCCTCGCTGCCCAAGGTGGAAAAGGCAGCCTTTTTAAAGGGTCTCTCCTCGCTGCCCAAGGTGGAAAAGGCAGCCTTTTTAAAGGGTCTCTCCTCGCTTATGCTTTTGAAGTTATGGCCCAGCAATAAAAAAAGCTTATCTCTGTCTGGATCATAGATGGCATGCACACCAGTTGAAGTGATGATTTCCTATCTCACTATTTTCCAGATGTCTCTTTCTTCACTTTGAAGCATGAAAGTAGATTAGAACTTTTGTTGCATAAAAATTTGTCTGATTCTAATTAAATCATCTCATTAATTTTAATTGCTAAGAAAGACAAATAATGCTTCTCCAAGAAAGCATAATCTACTATATTTTTAAAATATTAGAACTTAGAACCATTATTCAGTGTGCAAATGTTATTTTACAGACAGATTTGTTAATAATATTTATGCATATATATATATATATATATATATATATATATATATTGCAACTCCTGACTGAGAAGAGCTTGATTTAAAACACTGGAAAAATGTTATATTTTGAATCAATATGCTTAATAAAAACCCTGATGTTATCTGTAGCATGGTTCTGTGCAGTCCATAATTTAGCAAAACATAATAACAAATCTTGGAGATTTTGAATCATTTTTCCTTTCCTCTTTTCTTTTAAGAAAGGTTCTACTCCATATGATTTTAATCAAAATTTTAAAAAAATTGTGGAAAATTTTCTAGTTACTTTTAATTTTGTTGTTGTTGACTGCCCTTGACTTGATCTCTACTCATGGTGACCCTATGGATGAAACATCTCCAAGACCCTCTGTCCTCCACTGCTCTGCTTAATTCCTGCAACCCCATACCCATGACCTCCTTAATAGAGTCCATCCATGTAGCATGTGGCCCCCCTCTCTTCCTAATTCCCTCCACCATTCACAGCATTCCTCCACCTTTCACAGCATTATTGTCTTTTCCAATGAGTCCTCCCTTCCCATGACGTGTCCAAAGTAAGACAGTTTCAGTTTGGTCGTCCTGGCTTCCAGGGAGGTTTCTGGCTTGATCTGATCTAGGACCCATTTGTTTGTCTTTTTGGCTGTCCATGGCATCCTCAACATTATTCTCCAGCACCACATCTCAAATGAATAGATTTTCTACCTATCATCTTTCTTAACTGTCCAGCTCTCACATCCATACATGGTAACAGGGAATATGATGGCTTATATGATTCTAACTTTTGTTCTGATTTGTATATCTTTGTATTTTAGAATCTTTTCTAGTTCTTTCATAGCCACCCACCCTAATTCTTAATCTTCTTATGATTTCCTGACTGCAGTCCCCATTTCTATCAATGTTTGATCCCAGATATGGGAACTCTTTTACTATTTCTATTTCTTCATTGCCTAGGTTGAACTTGTGAAGGTCCTCGATGGTCATTATTTTTTGTTTTCTTTATGTTCAACACTGAGCCTGCCTTTGCACTTTTTTCTTTGATCTTCCTTAGTTGGTGTTCTAGGTCTGTGAGGTTTTCTGCCAGTTCTGTGATGTCATCTGCATATCTTAGATATTCCTTCCTCCTATTTTCACTCCTCCTTTTTCTGTGTCCAAGCCTGCATACAAGTTGAACAGATAGGGTGAAAGTATGAAGCCTTGTCTGACCCCTTTGCCAATTGGGAACCATTCAGTTTCTCTATGCTCTGTTCTGATAGTAGCCTCTTGTCAGGACTATTAGATGTTTTGGCATTCCCATGTCTTTAAGGGCATTAGCCCTTCCTGATCTATGCAGTCAAAGGCTTTGCTAAAGCAAAAAGCAAAGCAGCTTATTTATATACCGCTTCATATCACGCTATGGGATGTCTAAGCGGTTTACAACTGTGAGCTGATTGCCCCCCAACAATCTGGGTACTCAATTTAGCGACCTCGGAAGGATGCAGGCCTGAGTTGAGCCTCAGCCCTGGCTGGTATTGAACTCGCAACCTTGTGGTCTATGAGTGAGTGGCTGCAGTACAGGCATTTAACCACTGCGCCACCAGGGCTGATAGTCTATAATTCAGCTGATTTTCTTTTATAATTTCCTGGTGTGCTCCAGTAGCCATCATAAGTTTGCAATGTGGTTCCTGGTGTCTCTTGCTTTCCTGAACCTGGCTTGGGCCTCTGGGATTTCTCTCTCCATGTATGGTTCTAGTCTATGTTGCAGAATTTTGAATATGATTTTGCTTGCATGGGAGATCAGTGCTATGGTTCTATAGTTGCTGCAGTCTCTTGTGTCTCGGTTTTTGTGGATGGAGATGTATATTGATTGCTTCCAATCTGTTGGCCCTTTTTTTGTTTTCCATATCTGTTGACATATGTTGGTTAGCACTAGAGTTGATACTGTCAGTGTGAATTGCATCAGTTCAGTTGGAATATCATCTGTTCCTGGTTATTTGTTTTTCACTATTTCTCTTATTGCAGTTTCCACCTCGCCTTTTAGAATTTGAGATTCATCTTTATATGACACTTCATTCTATGTGGTGTTAGATTCCTACCATTCCCAGACAACAGTCATATTATGGGCTTTGTAGACTCAGCGGAAGTGGGGGGGGGGGTAAGCCTGGAAACAGGCAGATTTAGAAGGCTATAAACGAAAAACTAACCTTTGAAGGAGACAATAACAAAATGTATTTCCTTAGGTTTATCAGTATCAGCCTCCATACTATTCCCTTTAAATCATATGGTCTAATCAACTAACACAACACCAATGTCTTAATAACTTAATGATAAACAATTTCAAATATTAGGGTTTATATTAGTAAATTTGGCACAATTTAGTTGAGCCCTGTTTTCACAGAGCTCCTGTTGATATAAATTTTTTTACATCAAAGCATGCTTAGCAAGCAGTATTTTCAATTGATTCAGTAAGCTATTATCTAGCTAGGCTTTTTTTTTAAAAGCAATTTGCCAAAAACACATTAGATCCCCAATTAATGCTGAATTTTAAAATGTGCTTTAGTGAATTTGCTTGTTATAATTCATTAGTGTGGGTACCTCTCCCTCTGTGAGTTTCAGCAAAATAATAAGGGCTGCTGAATCAGGAAAAGAAGCATAAGGATTGGAGGAAATGCATCATGTTGTTCTATTGTTAAGCAGGCTAGAAAGAGACCAGTTCAGGGCAGGAGAAGGTCCAATAATTAAGTATGGGGGGGGCGGGAGGGAGTAAGGGCCTTTGCAGACTGCTAGAAATAGTGCAAATTGAGCCCACTTTAACTGCCCTGGCTCAGTGCTGGGGAATCATGGGAACTGTATTTTTTTCTGAGACATTGAGCCTTTTCTGTCAGAGAGCTCTGGTGCCACAATAAACTACTGTTCCCATGATTCCCTAGCACTGAGTCAGGGCAGTTAAAGTGGACTCAATTTGCACTATTTCTGGCAGTCTGCAAAGGCCCTAAGTCTTACAATGGAACCAGGAAGGGTACAGTGTGGTTATGTAAAGATCAAAGCTGTCAAGAAGCCAGGGCTCTTTCAGAATGTCAGGCCTTTGTAGACTGAAAAGCAGGTCCTCCCACTACCAATCTTTATGAAAGGAAAATGTTCAGAGTCTTTCTGGGATGAACAATGGGAGTGAATTGTGATCAATGTCAGTAAATTCCTCTCTATTGCTTGTACTATGGACTGATCTCTATTGCATAGTATTGCATAATATTTATTATAGTGTTATTTAAGGTGTGCTGCATTGAACACTTCAAGCTGTTACTCATATGGTGTAGGAAACACACAATGTTAGACTTGTGGACAATTCTTAATCATAAAGTGCTAGGTCCTTTTAATTGTACAGTTACGGTAAGATGGGTGCAGAGAAGAGCAAGCTTGTCAGATAATTAAACTGCAGATGCCAGAGATTGTATTTTATGATCCATGCCTTTTGCATGTCCCATTCTACTAGTCTTTGCAGACCAAATTTCTTGATTGGGTGAAGGGAGGAAAAACACTGCAGTAATTCAGTGGTGTAAAAATATATTTGAAACTAAAATTTTAGATCAAGAATTTCCACTCTTGATTCACAGAGTAATCTTTGTAGCTATCCATTTACTGCTGTACTTGTGGTGGATCAGCGCTCTTAAAGTTAATTACTCCTTAACAGAGTAACCAGATGCCCCCCTTTTCTAGATCTGTCTTACATTTCAACAGTTTGTCCAGGAGGAATACCAAAATGTCTTCCATTCATTGTATAGATTGTATAGGTCCTAGGTGGCCATTATTTTTGTTTTCTTTATGTTCAACATTAAGCTTGCCTTTGTACTTTCTTCTTTCATCTTCCTTAGTAGGTGTTCCAGGTCTGTGAGGTTTACTGCTAGTACCATGGTGTCATTTGAGATTGTTGATACTCCTTCCTCCTATTTTCACTGCCCCTTCTTCTGTGTCCAAGCCTGCTTTTCTTATAATATGTTCTGCATACAAGTTGAACAGATAGGGTGAAAGTATGAAGCCTTGTCTGACTCCTTTGCCAATTGGGAACCATTCTGTTTCTCCATGTTCTGTTCTGACAGTAGCTTCTTGTCCTGAGTACAGATTTCTCATCAGGACTACAGATGTTTTGGCACTCCCATGTCTTTAAGGACATTCCATAGCCCTTCCTGATCTATGCAGTCATATGCCTTGCTATAGTTTATAAAGCATATGCTGATTTTCTCCTAGTTCATTCTATTGAATGTTTGCAATGTGGTGCCTAGTGCCTCTTCCTTTCCTGAACCCTGCTTGAAGCTCTGGGATTTCGCTCTCCATGTATGGTTGGAGTCTATGTTGCAAAATTTTGAGCATGATTTTGCTTGCGTGGGAGATCAATGCTATGGTCCTATAGTTGCTGCAGTCTCTTGTGTCTTGTGTCTCCCTTTTTGTGGATGGGAATGTATATTGATTGCTTCCAATCTGTTGGCCATCGTTTTGTTTTCCATATCTGTTGATATATGTTGGTTAGCACTAGCGTTGATTCTTTCAATGAGGATTGCAGCAGTTCAGTTGGGATATGATCTGTTCCTGCTAATTTGTTCTTTGCTATTTCTCTTATTGCAGTTTCCACCTCACTTTTTAGAATCTGGGGTTCATGTTCATATGGCTTAACTTAGTACAAAAATTGGAATCATACAAGACATTGTATTCCCTATTACCATGTGTGGATGTGAGAGCTAGACAGTTAAGAAAGATGATAGGAAGAAAATCTATTCATTTGAGATGTGGTGCTGGAGAAGAGCGTTGAGGATCCCATGGACAGTCAAAATAATAAATAAATGGGTCCTAGATCAGATCAAGCCGGAAACCTTACTGGAAGCCAACATGACCAAACTGAAGCTGTCATACTTCGGACACATCATGAGAAGGGAGGACTCATTGGAAAAGATAATAATGCTGGGTATGGTGGAGAGAAGTAGGAAGAGAGGAAGGCTACATGCCAGATGGATGGACTGTATCAAGTAGGCCATGGGTATGGGATTGCAGGTATTAAGCAGACCAGTGGAGGACAGAGGGTCTTGGAGATATCTCATCCATAGAGTCATCATGAGTCAAGATCAACTCGAGGGCAGTTAACAACAGAAACATAATACAGTACAGTGTATGTAATAGAGTTGAAAATAAGCCATGTGAAATGAATATATATTTATATTAGTATTTTTAGTTTTTATTTTGGAATTTTTTCTTGAATGTTCTATGTTTTGTGGTGTCTTGTCCTCCTTTTTTTGTTATGACATCTCATTACCCTGCTCTTTGATATCCCTTAAGTAGCAAGGTATTTAAAAAGTAAGTGAAGTATGTCTCTATTATTATTATTATTATTAAAGTTTATTTCTAAAGCACTGTCAATGTACACAGCACTGTACAAAGATATAATCAAAGCATAAAATAGAAATAAAAACCTGCCAAAGGCATACAATCTAAAAATACAAAACAATAGGTAAAACAAAATAAAAGTTAATTAAAAGCAGGGAACAATTAAAACAATTAAAAATAACATCCACTGTCAGCCCAAATAACAGAAAGAATAAATGTATATTAGACAGTGCCTAGGAATGCCTCCCTGAACAGGGTGGTCTTTAACTTGGATTTAAAAGTAAAGAAAGAAGTAATGACCCATGTTTGAGGGGGAAGAAGGTTCCAAGAGTGAGGGGTGGCAAGCGAGAAGGGGTGAATCCGGGATGAAGCAGTGGAGCTCTTAGGATGGGACAGCAGGCTTTCAGTACTAAAATGGAGGGTATGGGTGGGAATGTAAGGAGAGAGAAGTTCAGATAGGTAAAGAGGAGCTAGCCCATGCAGGGCTTTGAAAGTTAGCAACTGAAGCTTATATTGGATACAGAAGGGAAAGTGGAGCCAGTGAAGGGAAGATAGCAAAGGGGAAACATGGTCAAAGCGGCGAGCGGAAGCAATGATGCGAGTGGCTGAATGTTGGACAGAAAGTAAAGGGTGAAGATGAGTGAGGGGAAGCCCAGCTAGAAGGAGATTACAGAAGTTTAATTGGGAAACCACCAAAGCATGGACCAGAGTCATGGCAGTGGAGGCCGAAAGAAAAGGACAAATTTTAGCAATATTATAAAGGAAGAATCTGCAGGCTTTGGCTGTGGCCTGAATATGGGGAATAAAAGACAGAGAGGAGTAAAAATGAAACCGAGGCTGTGGGCTTCTTGGACCGGACAAATAGAGGTATTGTCAACAGAAACAGAGAAAGAAGATGGAAGGGAGGATTTAGGTGGAAAGACAAGAAGCTCTGTCTTGGACATGTTGAGCTTCAAAGGCCGATGATGCATCCACAGAGAGACAGCTGTGAGACATGAAGAAACTTGCTCTTCAAGCCCTCGAGAGAGATCAGGGATGGAAAGATACAGGTGAGTGTCATCTGTGTTGGAAGAGATAGAAAATAGATAAATGCAGATGAATGCACTATAGGTTGATGTCCCATGCTTTGGGCCAGACTCCCCAGTATGAATTATGTTGAATTCCTGCCATTCCCAGGCAACAATCATATTATAAACTTGGTAGATTATGTGCATTTGGTGGGTGGGGAAAACAGGTTGGAGGCAGCTTTAAACAGCCAAAAATAATTTTGAATGGAATAACATAGTTCCTAATGTTATATATTTAAAATAAACAAATATTGTAAGTTAATTAATGGTACTTCTGCTTTCTTCAGCTAAATTACCTCAAAACATATTGCAGCTATCATAGTTACCTCCTCTGGCACATTTATAAAAATCCTCATCATTATAAATATTCATTTTAAAAATACACTGCACTTTATTTATCCAGAGAACAAACTGAAGCATAACCAAGCAATTTAAATGTTGCAAGCAAATATAGCTAGCTTTTCAGTAAGAAAAAATATCCTTACAAAAAGACTTTAGCTACTTTATTAACTAGCAATTGTAAGAGATGTACATATGTCCTCCAGAGTAAGGCACTCTGAGATGCACACACTATCCCACAAATTCCATTCATTTTAGGCTTAGGTGCTGCATCTCTTTCAGTTTCATCTTCCTGGGCAAACTGTTCCCTTCTCTGATCTTCTCACTATTTGGAAGCTCTTCTGGTTTCCAGAACTGCTCTCCCTTCTCCAATGTAAAAGTCTTTGCTTTCAACAAATATTTCCAGCATGTTGATCTTCTTTCTAATATCAAACCCTTTTATGTTAGTGGCTTTTCCCAAATCCTTGATGTAGCTATAATCTACTTCTTTCTCCAGACATGCAGCTTCAGCCCATTCCCACCCACCATCTCAGCCTATATTGTCCAATTTGGCTTTCTCTTTCATATCCTCATAATCCTGATTAAACTCTCCAGCAGCATTCTTCTCATTTATTTCAAAAGTTCCACTCTGTTTATATTTTGTCTCTCTCATATTTCTCTTATCACCTCAAATATCTCTGACCAAGGTCCAAAAGAAACTGCAGAAATAATCCAGTTTGAGACCAGTTTAACTGCTCTGCCTCAATGCTAGGGAATTCTGGGAACTGTAGTTTAGTATGAGATTTAGCCTTCTCTGTTAGAGAACTCTGGTGTCACAATAAACTACAATTCCCAGAATTCCCTAGCACTGAGCCAGGACAGTTAAAGCGATCTAAAACTGGATAATTTCTGCAGTGTTTTGAACCCAAATTTTGTATTTCTTGGGACTCAAACATTTCTTCAAGTCTGCCTTTTGTATTTTTTTAGTCCTTGACATATTTAAAACATATCATAAACTGTTTTGTATAGTCAAGGAATTAATTTAAGATTCATCAATGTTGTAACCCTCCTGAGCTGCCAATCTTATCTATTTTTTCAGCACCAAGAGGTATACTGTATCCCTTCATCAAAACAATGTCTTTTCTCACAGAAGCTTTCACTCTCAGGAATAATCCAAGTGTTATCCACCAAAAGGAAAACTTCCAATTTTCAATTTTAAGATTTTTAAACCCTTCATTTAAGTATTTACTTCACAGCCCAATTGAACGTTCTGCATATTCAATTCAAATTTAACATAATTGTAATCACTTTTCATAATCCAGAGAGAAGCATAGGTCCAGATGTTAGATATAGAAATGATTTTAAAAGCACAGTGACTGGTTTTATTGTCCTTAAACTTGCTTTTGGTTGACATGAACTGTGAAGTTTCAAGTGGTCAGGCTCAATTATATCAGGGCACATGGACCAACATCAGGGTGGCCCATGTGCCCTACTATAATTGTGTCTGACCACTTGAAACCTCACAGTCATTACATGAATCAGAGCTTCTGAGGACTACTGGGTTAACTTCTAATCTGCCTTGATCAGGATGAAATTCACCCACCCAAATTTGTTTTTGTAACAGGAAAATGTCATCAAAGCCTCTCCTCTCATTGAGCACTGTAGACAAATGTCAGCAAACCATGTCTACTGCTCCAGAGGTCATAATATCATACCAACACACTGAAGAAGGTTTGGAAGCTAAGAAAACAGCATCTAGCATTTTAATGGAGAGCAGTTCTTAGGTGAAAAAATTATGGCTGGTTCAACAGAATATCCAGGCTTTCATCTTTTGTCTTCAGATAATCCTTGGATTTTGCAATGATTGTGTCACTTACTGTCCCTTCCTTAGCTTCCTCGGGTCTCGCTGTACTGTACTGACATAGGAGTTTATCACACAGGAGGCTATGTGCCCAAATTCCATGCAGAAACTGGATTTGAATTCTGGGAATATCCCACAAAAGCGGGATCATTTTCAGACACATCAGGAGCATTGAGCATTAATCCGACATTAACTCTCACAGAAAGCAGACAAGACAAAAAGCGGCTGATTTTCTCTACTTTCTGAGCAGGTTAATGTCGGGTTAGTGCTCAATACCCCTGATGTGTCTGAAAACAATCCTGCTTTTGCAGAATTTGTCCACTTTCTGTGTGAATTAATGTTGGATTAATGTTCAATATGTCTGAAAATGATCTCGCTTTTGTGGATTTAAATCCCATTTTTTCATTGGATTTGGCTGATTCCCTCTCATATGGTAAACTCCATACATACAGCCTGCAATCAAGCAAAATAAGGCTCTACAGTAATCACATGTGTAACCATTACAGGAAGAAAAGAACTTTCTAATATGTTACTCAGTTGTGTTTTGATAAACGGGTGTTAAGTAACATGTAGAAATAATAGAAGGCAGCCAATCTCACCACAGAAAACTCTATGAAGGGAGGGAGGGGCCTTTGATGTCTGTTAAGAGTTCAGTTGGAGATAGTTGAGAAAGACAGTTGAGAGAGTCAGTGGGAGTGGAAGTGTCTGGATTATGTTAGGAAGGGCCTAAGCAAACTGCCAGAAATAGTGCACATTAAATTGAGGCACTGCCCTGGCTCAGTGCTAGAGAATCATGGGAACTGTAATTTATTGTGGCACCAGAGCTCTCTCACAGAGAAGGCTCAATGTCCCAGAAAAAAATAGAGTTCCCATGATTCCCTAGCACTGAACCAGGGCAGTGCCTCAATTTAATGTGCACTATTTCTGGCAGTCTGCTTAGGCCTGAAGTCTGATAATACCTAATTTGAATTTTGTTATTTCTTTACTGCTAAGTATGGGAACTGATTGAAGTATCAGTATCGTATATTAAAGCTGAACTGTTTCTTAATTTGTTAAACATGTCTTTGATTGGCTTCTTTCACCCTGGTTCAAGAGATAATCATACTCACCATTAAAGAAACCATTTTTGAATAAAAATGTTCACACTAAAGCTACTTGGAAGCCCAGGACTTAAATTCAAAAAGTATATGGGGAAACAGAAGTTAGATCCTATGGCATTAAATGGTCCCTAAACACAGAAAATAATATAAGAACCTTGCTGAAATCTGAAAATTGTCTCTCTCAATGCAACACACTTTTAGTAACAAAGTCCCCCTCAAAATTTTTAAAGCGTTCCAAAGCCTGAGCTCAAGAATAAAGAACCTTCCATGCACAGAAATACTTCCATGTATCATAAATCTAAAACCTGGCTCAACAAAGATTGTGTCACCATGAAACAAATGTTAGTTGGGAAATATAGAGCATACAGGGATGAAAATTTACAAAGAATTCCTCTGGAATGGTTCAAACTGAAGAGAAAATATAACTAATCAAATCTAAAAAAGAATGAGCTCAGAAATAATCTTGGATGAATCTGATAAAAGCAGAAAGGGAAAGGGATGCAGCATCCTTTTGGAGACTGATAGCTAGAGGGTGGCCTAATGGCCAAAGTAATATAAAATATAATATATCTGCGAGCTCTTGGGAACAGTATTAGCTGCTTCATTTTACAGTATTACAGTAGTCTGTATGCTAATGACCAACTCTACAGTTCAGCCTCATATAATAATGTTGAAAACTTACCAGAATAGCCTCCAGTCACAACTGCGGAGATCGAGAATTGTATTTCAAAACTTAAAATTAGGAAGGCATCATTAAATGATAATATCCCCTCTGAAGTATTTAAAACCAACATAAATTGGTGGGCCCCCGTATTAGCTGCCCTATTCACTTCTATTGATCGAACAGCATTTATCCCAGATGATCGGGGGGGGGGGGGTAGCCATAATAGTTCTTATCTACAAGAAAGGAGAAAGATCTCACCCTTGCAATTATAGACCTATTAGCCTATTAAACATCATTAGCAAACTGTATGCCTCTCATCTATTGGATAAACTCCAATGCTGGATAGAGGAAGAAAACATCATCAAAGATGAACAGCCGGGTTTTAGGAACAATCATTCTACAATTGATCATGCCTTGGTCCTGCAACACTTAATTGAGAAATATACAGTTATACTTGGTGGAGCACTTTACTCTGCTTTCTTTGATTTCAAGTCAGCCTTTGATCTTATCCTGAGAGAAAAACTATGGGAGAAATTTGAAACTACAAACATCAATAGATGCCTTCTTACTCTTATGCACAAATTATATGAAAATACTCACCTACAGGTGAAATGTAGCAAGGAACATAACATGACCAGGCCCATCCCTACATACAATGGAGTGAGGCAGGCTGCATCCTAGCTCCAACTCTGTTCAATTTTTATATAAATTCTTTGATTTCATCTTTAGCAGAAGCACACTCACATTATCCTTCTTTGTCAAATAGACCATTATCAATTCTATTGTATGCAGATGATGTGGCCCTCTTTTCACTTTCAAGAGTCAGACTGAAGTGTCTGTTGAGTGCCCTAGTTCACCATTGCAAAAAGGATCTACTGGAAATTAACTACAACAAAACTAAAGTAGTAGTATTTTCAAAGAGGAGAACTAAATACATGTGGACAATAGACAATAACTCCATTGAACAAGTGGCAACTTACAAATACCTGGAAATAACATTCCATTCAGGTGGTTCTTCATGAGTACAGCAAAAGAATGCTATAATGAATATACAGAGAAGCACTAAGGCCTTTTGCTCCTTTTTGTATAATAAGGAAGGTCAATAATTCCCTCAGCCATATAAATATTTATAGCCAAAGTTATGGCCCAATTACTATATGGCTCAGAAGTTTGTTCATTTAATACTGCCCTACTAGAGGCAGTGCAAATTAAATTTTTGAGAACGATTCTCAGAGTCCTTAATTTCATTCCCAATGCAATCCTAGAAGCAGGGTTAATGTCAATTGAGGCTCACATTTGGCTGTGCAAATTCAACATCTGGTTAAAGTTGCTTTTTGAATTGGTAGGCTTAGCACCACTAATATTGATTACCATCAATCAAGTTGGAAGAAATCCAAAATTACTAAACTATCTGCTACAGGCTTCTCAATAGCTTATGTTCTAATGCTGGGTCATAACAAACTAAAATCAGACATTGCCCAACGTATTAAAGATATCAATCTCCAAAATCATAAAGTTTCATATTTTATATGTAAAGAAAACAGTGGAGTATTTACACTTGCTAATTATCTTGAAAATCTGAGTTTTCCCAAATTAAGAAGAGCTTTCATGTTAGCCAGACTGAACATCTTGCCGTCTGTGTACTAGAGGGCAAATATAAAAAGATTCCATATTTGAATCAGCTTTGCCTTTGCAGTTCTGACAAAGTAGAGACAGTTTGTCATGTTCTTCTTTATTGCTCCTTCTATAAAGATATTAGAGCCTCATTTATAACTCTTCTTATTCAAAAATTTCCAGGTAGACAGGATAAATTCTATATAGAATATCTCCTTTCAGACCTAAATGGGTAGAAAACTGAAAGTGGACAGATTCTGTGCAGCTGCTATTGTCGGTCACAGAGGTATATTGAAACAATTATCAATTATTTGGTTTTCTATCTCTCCTCAACTCCCTATTTCAGTGGATGAAGTGCTGGTATATTACATTTGGCTGACTGCCTTCTATTTGAGTATTATATAGATTATTATAATTTTGAATTTTCATCCTGTCCTCTGGGGTATTAGCTACTCCTCCTAATTTGGTATTATCTACAAATTTGATAAGCATCTACTTCCCTTGATTTAGGTGCTATATTTCCATTGATTCAGCCTAGAATCACATTGGTCTTTTTAGCTGCCACATCACACTGTTGACTCATGCTCAGCTTGTGGTCTACTAGGACCCCAGATCCCTTTTACATGTAGTCTTGTCAAGCCAGGTGTCCCTCAGCCTATATCTGTGCATTTCATTTTTTTGCCTAAGTGCAGTACCTTACATTTCTCTGTGTTGGAATTCATTTCGATTGTTTTGGCTCAGCTTTCTAATCTATTCTGGTCATTTTGAATTTTCATCCTGTCCTCTGGGGTATTAGCTACTCCTCCTAATTTGGTATTATCTGCAAATTTGATAAGCATGCCTTCTGTTCCTTCATCCAAATCATTGATAAAGATGTTGAATAGCATAGGGCCCAGGACAGAACCTGCAGTACCCAACTGGTCAGTTCTCTCCAATAACGTCATGGTCCCATCTTATGCAATCTTGGAATCTGCAGGTGAGGGAGGCCTATTGAAAATTCTCAGTTGCGATGTCCTGAAATTACCGGACTCCATAGGATGCTGTTATGACAATTAAAACAGAATCATAGAACTAATTGTGCAATGTAAATGGGCCCCAGATGTTTGACATCCAAGTAATATAATTATTGTTGTTCACATAATTGTCCCTGCTACTTCCCTCCCCCTATGGAAAAACACTCATACAGATTTGGTGACCCAGTAGTCCTATTTTATTGTTTTATAACAATATCAGTTATCTACAACCAAGTTGTAAACTGTTGTAAACTGTCTGTCTTCATGGTTTCTGTCATTAACAATCAAACACTGTCATGATTTCTGTCATTTAGCCTTTATTTCCTTCCAAATGTATTCTTCTTCCCAGTCATGTTTTTGCATTGCTTCTCACACTTCACTGTTCAAGCAATATTGGAAGATCCTAATTCCTTCTACATTAATTGTTTTCTTTATTTGCTTTCTATGTGCACCACTTATCAATTAATGGTATACAATGTATTAATTCATTCTCCCGTTCCCCAATGTAGGAAATGGAAATTTGCATTGGCCTATCCAAGGCTGGCCCCACAGTTCTTAGCCTCAACAGCCTGTCACTCTCTGCTATTGATCCTCCTTTAAAATCCCTTTTTGAATTTGAATGAATGAATGAATGAATGAAATTTATTACAGCACATAACCAGGATAGTAAAGATAAATAAATGAATAAATTTACAGAAATAACCGAAATTACAAAGATAAGATTTAAAAAATACATATATTACAAGACAACTGAACAAATATAAAATATGTGATTTAAAATAAGAATGCTATCCATTTGTGGTTTGGGACATTCGTTTGCACAACTAAGGGCCTTTGCAGACTGCCAGAAATAATAATAATAATAATAATAATAATAATAATAATAAAATTTATTTGTACCCCACCTATTGGTAGTCCAATCCGGGCGGCTTTACAGTTAAAAGATACAAATTACAAAAACATACAATATAAACACCCCCCTCCCCCCTTAAAACTAGATTAAATTAAGACAATATAAAACAATAATACAATCTAAATCTATTAAAATATAAAGCCATCCGGCCCAGAAACTCCGTGAGGCTGGTTTGAGGATCCTCCCATCACATGATGGGGCCACGTGAGGATCATCTCATGGAGGATTGTTAATCTAGGACGGGAGGATCAGTTCAATATACCTAGTCTGGAAAGGCCTGCCGGAAGAGATCCGTCTTGACAGCCTTTTTAAAGCTGTCTAAGGATGTTAAAAGACGGATCTCGTCCGGCAGGCCGTTCCAGAGCTTAGGCGCAACAACAGAGAACGCCCCCGGGAGGTAGCCACAAGCCTCGATTTCTGTGGCTGAAGCAAATTCCTCCCGGAGGATCAAAGAGCGCGGGGAGGATTGTACGGGAGCAGGCGGTCCCTGAGATAGCTTGGACCCAAGCCATTTAGGGCCTTAAAGGTGATAACCAACACCTTGTACCTGGCTCGGAAGCTAATAGGCAGCCAGTGGAGGGACTTCAAAACCGGAGTAATATGATCCCTCCGAGATGTACCTGAAACAAGTCTGGCTGCCATGTTCTGTACTAGCTGTAATTTCCAAACCAGGGACGAGGGTAGCCCCATGTAGAGTGCATTGCAGAAGTCAAGGCGTGAGGTTACCAACGCGTGCACCACAGTCTCAAGGTCCCTTACTTCCAGAAATGGGCGCAGCTGGCGTATCAGCCGAAGCTGATAGCAAGTGCTCCTGACCGTCGCATTAACCTGATTTGTCATCAGGAGCGACAAATTGAGGAGCACCCCCAAGCTGAGAACAGAGTCACTGGAGGAGAGCGTGACCCCATCCAGGACTGGAGGATGCAACCCAATTCCTGGTTTCGGGGACGCTATCGTGAGCACCTCCGTCTTGTCTGGATTCAGCTTCAATCTGTTTTTCCTCATCCAGCCCATTACCGCCCCAAGACATTCATTGAGAGAAGAGATGCCATTGGAAATCGAGGCTGACAAACGAGATATGGAGAAATAGATTTGGGTGTCATCAGCGTACTGATAACACCCAGCACCATAACTCTGTATAATCTCACCCAGCAGCTTCATATAGATGTTAAACAACATCAGGGACAAAATAGCTCCCTGAGGGACCCCACAAGTGAGGTCTCTCTTACTGGAGCTACAGTCCCCGAGCAGCACCCTCTGGGACCGTCCCGAGAGTAAGGATCGGAACCACTGCAAAGCAGTGCCCCCGATACCTAACCCCCTCAGGCGGTCCAAGTGGATGCCGTGATCTATTGTATCAAAAGCCGCTGAGAGGTCTAAAAGCACCAACAGGGTCACACTACCCCTGTTGATGCTCAGACGCAGAGCGTCGGTCAAGGCAACCATGGCAGTCTCAACCCCAAAGCCTGTCCTGAAGCCGGTTTGAAATGGGTCTAGATAATCGGTTTCATCCAAGACTGCCTGGAGCTGAAGAGCAACCGCCCTCTCGATCACCTTGCTTAAAAATGGCAGTAATGACACAGGCCTGTAGTTCTTCATGTCCAGGGGGTCCAGGGAAGGTTTTTTCAGAAGCGGCCTAACCGCCGCTTCCTTTAGACATGATGGAACATGTCCTTCCCTGAAGGACGCATTGATGATATCCGTAAGGAATCTCATCAGTGCATCCCCCCCCTGGATGGCCAGCCATGATGGGCAAGGGTCGAGAGGGCAAGTCATCTTCCTCACCTTACCAAGCAGCTTGTCCACGTCCTCGGTACTCACAGATTGCCACTGATCCAGTAAAATAACATTGGCGGAGTCGGTGGATGCCTCGCCTATAGACTCTGTCCCAATGGTCGCGTCAAGGTCGGCTCTTATCTGAGAGATTTTGTCTGCAAAGTAGTTGTTAAATGCATCACAGCAGGCCGTTGTCGGGTTAAGCAAGGGATTCGGCACAGGAGGTACCTGCGTCAACTCCCTCACCACCCTAAACAGCTCTGCCGGACAAGACTCTGCAGACGCGATACGTGCAGAGGAGAACACTTTCCTTGCTGCACGTATCGCCTTCCGATAGGAATAAAGAAAATTCCTATGGTGAGTTCTGTCAGATAAGAGTCGAGTTTTCCGCCACTTGCACTCTAGCCGTTGTCCTTCCCGCTTCCTCTTCCTAAGCTCAAGTGTGTACCAAGGCTTACGATTAGGAGCGGGATGGCAAGGGCGCTTGGCAGCGATCGTGTCGATAGCCATGGTAAGGTCGGTGTTCCAAGTATCAACCAGAGCTTCGACAGGATCACCTGCATTCCCAACCATTAAACCCTCTAAGGCTTTCCAGAATCCAATTGGCTCCATTAGCCTTCGAGGGCAGACCATTCTAATAGGTCCACCACCCCCGGCGGGGCAGGTACTGGCTCTGAGTTCCAACTTGACCAGGAAATGATCCATCCATGACAATGCGGAGGTATGAACTACCTCCGCCCATGGATATTCCTGCTCCGTACTAAAGACCGCATCGAGTGTATGACCTGCACAACGTGTGGGCCCATTGACCAGTTGGGATAGGCCCATGTTTGTCATGGAATCCATGAACTCCCGAGCCACACCTGTTAAGCTGGTCTCGAGCGGAATGTTGAAGTCTCCCAGAACTAAAAGTCTAGGAGACTCCAGCAATAGCTCAGAGACCAGGTGTGTCTGAAATAGTGCAAATTGAGTCCACTTTAAGGGTTAGGGTTAGTGCTAGGGAATCATGGGAATTTTTTTTTCTGAGACATTGAGCCTTCTCTGTCAGAGAGCTCTGGTGCCACAATGAAATACAGTTCCCATGATTCCCTAACCCTAGCCCTAACCCTTAAAGTGGACTCAATTTGCACTATTTCTAGCAGTCTGCAAGGGCCCAATGAGCTATCTCAAAGGTCTTTGTTAACTTTACTCAAAAGAGCTAAAAAAGTGCTTCATGATCACCATATAATCTGTTTAGACACTTTCACTCATGATTGTAGAGACTTTTTAGGGGTATTGGAGACTAGTCATATGCCTGTTTTGTAGTGTCAACATATTTTAACTCTTCTGCATCTACCTGATTCAAAAAGGATGTTGACAAGCTGGAGTGTGTCCAGTGTAGGGTGATGAAAATGGTGAAGGATCTGGAAACCATGTCCTATGCAGAGAGACTTAGGGAATTGGGTATCTTCAGCCTGGAGAAGATATGGTTAAGAGGTGATATGATAGCCCTGTTTAAATATTTGAAGGGTATCATATTGAGGATGGAGCAAGCTTTCTTTCTCTGCTCCAGAGAATAGGACCCAGAACAATGGATGCAAGCTACAGGAAAAGAGATTCCAGATCAACATTAGAAAGAACTTCCTGACAGTGGAGGGAAGCAGACAAGAGCTTCCAGGACGCCGCGGGACGGTGCGCCGCAGGAGCGAGGCATCCTCACCGCGGCGCCCCGTCGGCGCCCCTGAAAGGAGCGCTAAATCAGCGCTCCTTTCAGAAGTCAGTGAAAGTGTGCCCCAAAAGCGTAGGGCGCACTTTCACTGACTTTTCCACCGCAGCGTGTCCGGACGCTGTGGCGGGAGGTTGCCCTGGGAGCGCCGGCCGTGCGGAGGGTCGGCTGCTCCAAGGGCAACCTTGGGAGGAGGAAGGGGCGCCAAGCGTACGGCTGCCCCTCCACTTCCCTGCCTCAGAGACGGCTCAATTAGCCGTCTGCTGAGGTTTAGTGAGAGCTGTTTGACAGTGGAACACACTCCCTCGGAGTGTGGTAGAGTATTCTTCTTTGGAGGTCTCTTAATAGAGGGTGGATAGTCATCTGTCGAGGATGCTTTGATTTTGAATTCTTGCATGGCAGGGGTTTGGCCTGGATGGCCCTTGTGGTCTCTTCCAACTCTATGATTCTATAATTCTATGTTTTCTGCTGGTCAAGCGAACAGGACGTGGAACAATGGATGCAAGCTACAGGAAAAGAGATTCTACCTAAACATTAGTAGGAATGTCCTGACAGTAAGAGGTATTTGACATTGGAACACACTCTGTTGGA
This sequence comes from Phrynosoma blainvillii, assembly GCA_026167975.1. Taxonomy (NCBI): domain Eukaryota; kingdom Metazoa; phylum Chordata; class Lepidosauria; order Squamata; family Phrynosomatidae; genus Phrynosoma; species Phrynosoma blainvillii. Next base: position 274,502,786 of record JANUYF010000003.1, read on the forward strand.
GTGTGGTGGAGTCTCCTTCTTTGGAGGTCTTTAAACAGAGTCTGAATAGCCATCTGTTGGGGTTGATTTGATTTTATATTGCTCCATGATAGGGGTTAGACTGGATGGCCCTTGTGGTCTCTTCCAACTCTATAATTCTATGATTCTGCTTTTGAAGAGCATACCTTGACCCTATCTCTGAAATTGTTGTGAGACCACTAAGACTTCTAAATGAGTTCTTTGGTCTGGTTATGTTGCTTCATGAGGTAGAGTGGGCTACATGACCTAAATTCTACACCATGAGCTTGTATATGAAACACAGCATATTGGCAAACTCCAGTTTTAGTTCAACTCACCTTACAAGCAAGGCAATTTTATTTAGAAGGAAAGTAAGTTTTTAAATTTACTGAAGATGCTGTACTTACATACAAACAATTTCCATCAGCCTATCTTCATGTTTTATCATTCTGTTCTTAAAGTAATTAGAATATGGAGGTGGATATAATTAAGCAAGACAGAAATTCAGCATGCTTTAGCAGTTCCATTTGAGATTGAAGGGAAGACAGTGAACACATATGAACTTATTTGTCACTAATAATAGAAAAAAAGATAGTATAAACCCTCACTCTTCACAGCCCCAGCACAAAGTTTTAGATTATAATAAGGAGATGTAACATCAAGTAATAAAATAAGGAAAGTAATACGAAAACAAGAAATAAAATTTCTGTTTTATCTGAAGACACATTCAGCTAACTTGATAGCAGAAAGAGCATACTGCCTGGATTGTATACATAAGATAAGGTCACTTTTGTTAACCACATTTTAGGATCTGCATTACATTATATAGATATACAGTAAAACAGTATCTGATGGTACTCTTTAAAAAACCAGAAAAATCTGAAGAACCTATTCATATTAGTAGTAACATTATGCTTTACTGCGGCAGCTCTGAAGATAGTGAAGTAATTTTTCCTACTTCCTTTGAACTGATTTTCTTGATATGATCTGATAGCGGCAAAGACCTCTCATTGTTCCATGTATTACTGAGAAGACTGGCCTTATCTTACTCCTTCCTTCCCCCATCCTTCTTCTTCCTTAACAAATTCCCTTTCATCAGAAGAAGACTTGTTCTTCCCAAAACTGTATATGGGAGTGAATCTTGGAAAACAACTAAATACATTCTCCTTCTCCTCCTCCTAGTAATTAACTATAAATAAACAAACATAAACAGTTATTCTTCCTTGATTCATGAACAAAGATAGAATTAATTTAGAAAAGGCAGTTATCAATATGTGTTGAAAGTACATCACATGATTTGTCAGAGGACAGAGACAATTCACAGCATGAAAATGCCAGATTATGCAGGAAGAATCTGACCCTTTGTTGTGAGAAGACAGTTTAGCCAGCCAGTCAAACTGAAGGCTGGAGAGGATAAATATAGCAGTTAATGACAGGGAGAGTTAGGGCCTAAGCAGACGGCACTTTGCGCCGTCTTCAAGGCAAGGAAGGGGAGGGGCAGCCTCACACTGGGCACCCCAACCCCTTCCTGAACATGTCATCAGAGCACCCATCGCTCCGCATGGCCGGTGCTCTGATGACGTACTTCCGCCGCAGCGTCCGCACACGCTGTGGTGGAAGAGGCGCCGAAGGTGCGCCCAAGGCCTCTTGCGGTGCACCTTCAGCATCTTGCGGAAGGAGCACTATTTTAGTGCTCCTTCCAAGGCCTCAGAAACTGTGTATTGGGACCAATGAGTGCAGCTACCTCGGCCCCAATCCGCAGCTTCCCAGGGCAGCCCATGGCCGCCCGTCTGCTTAGGCCCTTAGATAGGAATGGTTAGGGTGAGAGTCCAGAAGTGAAGGACATGTACAGAACTCTGAAAGAGGGAGTTGCTGCAGTGTAACATCTTGTGGAATATTGTTAGCCTTGGTGGCTGGTATTAGGAAAGTAACCTTATATAAGGACTGTGTGGGTCCTGGTAAAAGTAGCTATTGTTCTCTGGAGAGAGTGTTGTAAAGTAGACTGTAACTATAACAAAGTGGAACCCAGAAAGACTTTGAAGTAACAAGTGCATAAAACATCTCAACAAGTGAAACATTGTTCAAATCATCTTTCAAATAAAGTTTTATTATTCTTCACATACAGGCTTGTCTGGAACTTGAATAAGGGGGGATGCAGATGGGCAGCCGTGGGCCACCCTGGGAAGGGAAGGATTGGGGCCGAGGCTGCCCCACTCTGGAAAGAGTGGCTCTTTTGCGTTTACCTTGCTTCATCATGTTTTAAACTGAGCACAGTAAGATCAAAACCAATTTCATGTGGAAACAACAGACATATAACCTGATTAGTAATTTGGGTTAAATCCTAGTGGGATAGGTTGTCAAGTCATGTCGAACCATAGGGGTGGTGCTCATCTCTGTTACTAAGCCAAAGAGCCAGCATTGTCAGAAACTACTCTGTATCATGTGGCCAGCATGATTGCACAGAACACTGTTTACCTTCCCACTGTCCAGGAGAGCCACCAAGAGTGCTGGTAACAGCTACTTGTGAGGGTTGAAGGTAACAAAAGTCTTTTGCTAATGCAAAGCAAGAAAGCAAAGGTCCGTATTACCAATTCAAAGGTCCAGTCAGAGAATAGTCAAGCAGTCTGAAGGTCTAGGATTCCAGACAGGGAGAGTGACAAGGCAGTCCTAAGATCAAGGGTTCCAGAAGTTCAAGATAAGTCCACAGTCCAAGAATCAAGGTTTCACGCCAAGCAACAAAGAGAGCCAGAGGCTTTTGCTAGCAAGCTCAGATAATCTCTAGCACCAAGGCAGACATTCTGCACCTGCTTAAATTACTAAACTCCAGGAGCTCAGCTGAGGCTGATTGCTCCAGCATTTTTCATAAAGTCTCCTCAAATGTCAAAGGCCCTCCCTTTCTGCTTGATGCTGACTGAAGATAGGTATTGTCCCTTGATCCTCCTTCCTGTCTCAAGGTTCTGCTGCCAGGAGGCTTGGCTGTGGAGCCTCCTGGGAGACTACAGGCTCTGCTGGAGGCTCTGCTGGAGCTGGCAAAGCAGAACTAGGTCTGTTGAGGCTCCACAGCTGCAGGCTCAGGTCCCAGAGGAGGTTCTGGCTTGTGCTCCAAGTATTCCTCCAGGCAGGGCATGACACCCACCAAAGTGGTACTTATTTATGCATTTGCATGCTTTTGAACTGCTAGGTTGGCAGAAGTTGGGACTAGTGACAGGAGCTCACCCCATCATGCAACACCTGGTCCTCGAACTGCCAACTTGGCGATTTTGCAATCAACAGAGTTAGCATCTTAACCACTTGAACCACTGCATCCCTCTAAGACATTTAATGAACTAATCCCTCTAAGACATTTAATGAAGGATTATTTTCTGCTATCTGTCCTGAGTTTAATGTCAATCAGTTTAATTCTAGTGCTATTAGAGAGAGACACCTACTCCACACAACTGATAATTTTATTGAGTGAAATGTAGTTTTGTCGCCAATAGTTATATATGAAGTTCGCATACTGCATTCAAATAGGATTAAGCACAGTGCACTGGTTTGACTCAGTACCCAAACCAGCAGTTCAGATTTGTTCCTTTCCACTTGAGAGCCATCTTGCCATGTGTTAGTCTGATTAAGAGTCCAGATCTGGATTCTGATATTTGAACGCAGGCCAGTTCTATTCACTTTGATGTGAAAATCTAAAACTTAATTTTCCTTTTGTTACATATGCCAAAGGAATTTGGAAGTATGGTAGATCCTGAAGTTATAAGAGAAATGAAGTGGTTATTCAAAAACTAAAGATACTGGGACTTCTGGGAAGGAGAATGACAGGGTGATGCTTCTTTAGTGCTCCACAATGAGGGGAGATTTCATGATGATTACTAACCCTAGTTGGAATGAACTCCTACCAGTAGAACCTTTCTGGGATTAAAGGGAAAGTCGGGGATTTATCTACAAGGGTCTAGAATCCCTGTTACTCATGAGTAGACCACATCTTTGGTCAGCTGAATGCATAATGGGAGATGAAAGACAAGAGAGCTAAATCTATGCCTGAGCTTTGAAATGCAGCTGCTCTGATCTGTGGGATATGACAGACATTGAGATGACAAACTGCTTCCTTAAAACCCCCAATTAAATTTTGGGATTAAGGGATCTGATAGACAGTGAGATAACAAACTGCTTCCTTAAAACCCCTAATTAAATCTTGGAATTATAAATGTGTGTGTGTTCTACTTGCCTCCAACTCATTTCTGATGTTTCTTGGGGGGGGGGGGGGTTCCATTGCCATCCTCTGAAGCTTTTGGCTTGCCCAAAGTCACCCAGTGGGTTTTCATGGTCAGTCAGGGATTTGAATCCTGCTCTCCAGTGTCATAATCTGAGGTTCCAACCAATACATCACACTGGCTCTCTTGGTTTATATGAATGGAAAATTATTCCAATTAAAGTAATAGAAGAGAAGCCTCATTAAGCTGCTTTCTTTTTTAAAAACAAGAATTGAATAAATGAAGTTTACACTATAAAACAGGAATTTAAGTATAAACAATGGTGATTGATGTGGTTAAAGGGCTATAACAAAGGATTTAAGATTATGTACTTTTATGGATGGATTGCATTGTTATTGATTAATTGAGTGGAATTAAAATCAGTACGAAAATACTGTGGGAAATATCTCTGGATTTGATAAGAGTGACTGTAACCAGATTGTACCCAGCCAGAGGTGAGGGAAGAGTGGAGGCTTCAGTTTCAGATTGTGTGATTACTGGATTAAAAAAAGGAAGATGTAACACTCCCAGAAACTGTTTACAAAAGCTCTAGAAGAGATTTTTCATTGAAGAATCAGTAATCCCCCACACATGATTAAGTATTTGAAAGAAGATGTGATGGAGGTTTTTCCAGTTGGTTACAGTCTGGTTACAGCCCCTCTTATCAAATCCAGAGATATTTCCCAGATTTGAGTCCTAGTGGCACAGTGGTTAAATGCTTGTACCGCAGCCATTCACTCACAAAACCACAAGGTTGTGAGTTCAATACCAGCCAGGGCTCATGCTCGACACAGGCTTGCATCCTTCCAAGGTTGCTAAAATGAGTACCCAGCTTGTTTGGGGCAATTAGTTTACAGTTGTAAATCACTTAGATACTTCATAACATGGTATGAAGCAGTATATAAATGAAACTGCTATTTAAAACTTGATAAGAGGTCTATGGAGAGATGAAACACAGAGTAAAATGGAAACAGTGGACTTTATCATGGAAACAAATCAAATCAAGAATCATGGGATTAGGCTAACCTAGAAAGGATGTGTGATCTAGAGGAAGTATTAGCCTGTAAAACTGAGGAGAAAAATGCTGTAGAATTAGTGGATTACAAAATGCAAATTAGAATCCAGGATTTTTTTTTTTTTTTTTTGAGGGGAGTGAGGCTAAATTTAAAATGATGTCTATGGGAAATACAAATATGGGGGGGGGAACAAAACCCAAGTGGTTTAAGGACATTTGTAAAATTGGGAAGAAGAGGGCTGAAGGTAGGGTGTGGAAATTGAAAGCAAAATCTCCCAGGATATCAACTTTCAGTGGAAGGGTAATGAGATGGTTATAAGCAAAGCAAAGTAGCTTCATTTATATACTGCTTCATACCACGCTATGCAGTGTCTAAGCAGTTTACAACTGTAAGCTCATTGCCCCTCAACAGCTAGGTACTCATTTTAGCGACCTCGGAAGGATGCAGGCCTGAGTCAAGCCTGAGCCCTGACTAGTATTGAACTTGCAACCTTGTAGTTTATGAGTGAGTGACTGCAGTACAGGCATTTAACCACTGCACCACCAGCACAAGAATTGTAGGAGAGAAACTGATGATCTGGAAAGGAGGAGGACTGAAGAGAAAGGCTTGGATTAAATTTAAAATTAAAGGGATGGTGGTTGATTGAATCTGGATTAGGAAATCTGGTTACAGGATAAAAATGTGATTTGGATGTGGATATGATTTTAAAAGGGGAAAATAATTTTATAAAGTGAAATTTAATAGAAATGTATAAGATGGATGGGATGCAGTGATGTTTTATTATCTGTAATACACTTATAATTTTAATTAGAAAGAATTGTATATAGTTAATGCCAGTAAAATAGCATTACAGTCACCCCTCCATTCTCGCAGATTTGAGACCTGCGGTTTTGAATATTCACAGGGGGTGACCTCCATTAAGATCAATAGGGTGCACTCCCAGGGGCATGACCCATTCAGGCCTATCGGGCTTGAATATCAGTGAGTCTCCATTTTGGGGGGGGGCAGAATGGATCCCCGCAGAAACAGAGGGGCAACTGTATTAGAAAAGATGGGAAAATAATATTGCTTATCATGACGTAATGGCTTAATTACTTGATATTATTATAGAAAGATAATGAGTGATACTTTAACGTTATTTATGTTATTCTAGGAAAGAAAAATATATATTTGATTTTGTGGAATGAGGATAATAAAGAAGATAATTGTTTAGATTTGTAGGTAGAGAGGCTTCAAATAACCATATTGTTATATAACCACCAATAATAATAATAATAATAATAATAATACATTTTATTTATACCTCGCCCCTCTGTCAGCTCACAGCAGTTAAAACTCATCCAATATTAAATACAGTCCAAAATCCCACAACCCTCCCACCCCTTAAAAGAAAATTAAACTAATAATAACATTAAAACATGATGATTAAAACATTAAATTAAAATAAACAGTCCTGGGACAGACAATCGAATAATAGGCAGGGCAACGATTTCAGCCAAGATAGAAAAGGGATAAGGGGACTCCTGAGGCCGGAAAATCTAATTGAAGAAGGCCTGCCAGAAGAGGTCTGTATTAACAGCCTTTTTAAAGCTGCTTAAGGTTATCAGCTGACGGATTTCATCTGGCAGGCCATTCCATAATTTGGGAGTGGTGACCGAAAAGGCCCTCTGGGAGGTTGTCGACAGCCTAGTTTTCATCAGCTGTAACAAATTCCTCCCAGAGGACCAGAGTGTATGGGGTGGATTATATGGGAGGAGGCGGTCCTGAAGATAAGTTGGACTGAAGCCATTTAGGGCTTTGAAGGCCATAACCAACACCTTATACTGGCCTCAGAAACTAATAGGCAGCCAGTGAAGGGACTTCAATACTGGTGTTATGTGGTCTCTCCTGGATGTTCCTGAGACCACTCTGGCTGTCATATTCTGTACCAACTGAAGTTTCCGGACCAAGTACAAGGGTAGCCTCATGTAGACCGCATTTCAGAAATCCGTATGGGAGGTTACCAGTGCATGCACCACTGTCTCAAAGTCCCTTACTTCCAGGAAAGGGTGAAGCTGGTGTATCAGCCAAAGCTGATAACAGGTGCTCCTGACCGTCGCATTCACCTGACTAGTCATCTGAAGCGACGGATCTAGGAGTACTCCCAGATTGCGAACACAGTCCTTCACGGAGAGTGTGACTCCATCCAGGAATGGAGGTTGCAACCCAATTCCTGGTTTCGGGGCTGCTCCTTTGAGCACCTCCATTTTGTCTGGATTCAATCTCAATCTGTTTTTCCTCGTCCAGTCCATTACTGCCCTAAGACAGCCATTGAGAGGAGAGACGCCATCAAGAGCTAAGGCCAACGATCGGGACATGGAGAAATAGATCTAGGTGTCATCAGCTTACTGATAACACCCAGCCCCATGTCTCTGAATAATGTCTCCCAGCGGCTTCATATAGATATTAAATAACATTTGGGACAGGATCGAGCCTTGAGGAACACCGCAGGTAAGATCTTTTTTTGCAGAACAACTGTCCCCGAGTGACACCCTCTGAGATCTGCCTGAGAGGAAGGAATGGAACCACTGCAACTCAGTGCCCCCAATTCCTATCCCACCCAAGCAATCCAAGAGGATGCCATGATCTATTATATCAAAAGCTGCTGAGAGATCTAAAAGCATGAACAGGGTCACACTACCCCTGTCGATGCTTAGACGAAGGTCATTGGTCAAGGCAACCATGGCAGTCTCCACTCCTAATCCCGTCCTAAAGCCAGTTTGAAATGGATCAAGATAATCGGTATCATCCAAGGCGGCTTGGAGTTGAAGAGCAACTGCCCTCTCAATTACCTTGCTTAAAAATGGTATTGACGATGTCTGTAAGGAACATTCTCAATGCATCCCCCCCCCCCCCCCCCGACAACCAGCCAAGATGGTCAAGGATCGAGGAGGCAGGTCGTTTTCCTCACTCTACCAAGGAGCTTGTCCACATCATCGGTACTCACAGATTGAAACTGATCCAGGATAATTTCATTAACGGAGTCACAGGACACCTCGTCAATTGTTTCTGCCAAAACACTGGCCTCTAAGTCGGCTCTTATCTGAGAGATTTTATCTGCAAAAAAGTTGTTAAACACGTCACAGCAGACCATTGTTGGGTTAAGTAGTGGGTTCTGTGCAGGTGGAGCCTGGGCCCCATACCACCCTAAACAGCTCTGCCGGACAAAATTCTGCAGACACAATACGTGCAAAACAGAATGATCTCTGTATTGTCTCTAGATAGACACCAAAGAAAGTTTCTATGATGAGTCTTGTCAGACAAGAGTCAAATTTTATGCCAGATGCACGCTAGTCGTTGTCCAACCCACTTCATTTTCCTAAGCTCAGCTGTATACCAAGGCCTCCGGTTAGAAGTGGTTTGGAAAGGACGCTTGGGAGCGATTGTGTCGATAGCCTTGGTGAGATTGGTGTTCCAGGTATTGACCAAAGCTTTGACAGAATCACCGGCGTTACCAACCATTAAACCCTCCAAGGCTTTCTGAAATCCAATTGGTTCCATTAGCCTTCAAGGGTGGACCATTCTAATGGGTCCACCACCCCGGTGGGGCAGACTGTGGCCCTTAGTTCAGTCTTGACCAGGAAACGATCCGTCCATGACAATGCAGTGGTCTTAATAACCTCCGCCCATGGATATTCCTGTTCCGTACTAAAGACCACATCGAGGGTATGACCCGCACAGTGTGTAGGCTCAATGACCAATTGGTATAGGGTCATGTTTGTCATGGATTCCATGAACTCCCAAGCCACACTTGTTAGACTGGATAAGCTGGTCTCGAGTGGGATGTTGAAGTCGCCCAGAACTAAAAGAATAGCTTTTTCTTTGTTTTTTAAAATCAATCCTTAATTGTTAATCTTTATATTTTGCTATCTCTCTCTCTTTTTCTTCTTTTACAATTTTAATGTATACAACAATTTTAATTTATATAATGATTAACAAATAATTTTAAAAAACCACTAGACACACTCACTCACAATTGCTTTTAATGTTTGCCTTAAAAGACAACCATCCCCCCTTCAGTCAAATTATGCAGTTATTTTATCACCAAAATGGCAGAATAAACAAAAAATATATATGCAAAATTACAATTACAATTAAAGGAAATGAATTAATCTTGACAACATTTTTTTTAAAAAACAAACAAACAAACAAACCTCACAAATGCATGCCCATACACATGCTAACAAAGAAGAAATGTCAGGGGAGAAATCCTTCACCTTCCTAACAACAATTATAACACATACTCACACACAAACACACAGAGATGTCTCTTAAATCAATGTCCTTCATCTTTACTAGCCCTGAGAAGCTTCTGAGTTAAGTAACAGAAAAATGAACTAGGAAATTACTGACATCACACAAGCCTTCTAACAAACAGCATGACATGGATATAGAGAACTGCCATAGAAAAGTCTTTCCATGAATTGGAACCTGTGGACATTACTTCAGTCCTCTCAAACTCTCCCTTCTATCACACCACACAAGGAAACATTATGCATGGGAGGCAGAGGGAAAACACCTGTATGGACTGTTTCCCAACTTATTTTTATTAATGATAAAATGTCCATTAATCTGGGGAAATCCAGAAACCTCTGGAAAGACACCTCCTGACGAGTCGGGAGGGGTTTCTTCTTGTGCTGGCCATATAAGGACATGAGAAGCCTGATTGGTTAAAGTGTGCAGGGGAATGAGAACACCTGCATGCTTTGTCCAATTAGGTTGTTTGATTGTTACTCTAAAGTCTCGTGTTGATCCTGGTCTCTCGAGATTTGGGACGAGAGTTTGTTCCTTATAGCTCTGCGCTGCCTCATGGAGGCAGCCATTTTTGTGCTTGAACTGAGCGAGTAGCATCGCTCTGCTCTCTGCTCTCTGCTCTGGCTATTGCTTGGCTTTAGCCTAGCGCTTACTTGTGGCCTTGGCTGCGTTTTGGCCTTTGGTTGATTTTATCTTGCTTTCACAAGCGGGAGTGTTCAGGTATCATTCCCTGAGCAACCCGGTGGGCTGAGTGAGACCTTTGGGCCAGTCTTCTGGGCCTGTTGGGGCCTCCGCATCCCCAGTTCTCAGGGGGCTGTACACCCGAGGAGGGCCCTGCAGCAGGCATCCTCACAGGGTGCACGGACCCGGTACTGGATTTAGGCCCAGCGGCGTCCTGGCGCCCCTGGTCTGATAAGGTCGGGACCCCATCACTGGTTTGGGAGGGTTGCTACACTTTTCCCCAGCTGTGAGTGTGTTAGAAGACGGCTGTCTTCAGGTTAGGGTTCCACATAGGACCCTTGGTGGACACCTTTTTCCCTGGTTGGTTGCCAGTGATGCTTCCTGGCTGTTTACGTCTCTTGTGAGACTTGGGAAAGGGCAGCCTTTTGGACTGGTGGTAGTCATCCAAGGTTGGGTGATCCTTTCCTTTCACTGAAGGAGAGATGCCACGCAGTAAGACCCAATCTAAAAGGCGTACAGCTTTGGCTATGCCCAGCTCTGGTCACTCTGCTTCGAAGAGGCCTTCTCAATCTACCAGCAGAGATGATGAGATTACTGCCCAGTTGGTACAACTGGGCAAAACAATTCAGGCTTGTGTTGCATTTTACAATCAACTTGCCCAGAAGGGGCTACAGGCTACAGCCACCGACCCTATTGCTGGCGTTTCTAGTACCACCAACACAGAAGTGCTGCCTCTTCCCATGGCATCTGATGTTCAGGTGACGGATGCTACACCGGGTACTTTGGTGGTTGTGGCTGTGGAGGCTGAGCACCCCACTATTGCCGATGTGTGGGATCTCCTGAAAAGGGTCCCTGGTATGGAGGCTCAGGGTGCGGCTGCCCCTGTGTCTGTGCAGCCTACCATAGCTGATTTATATAACTTCTTACGAGGAGTGGTTCTTCCAGGTGCTGGTGCAATGGAGCAGACCCATGAAGCACAAAGAGGTGATCAAGCTGCTGCTGCCTCTTTTGCACTTGACACTCGAGCTGTTGCAGGGCCACACTTCGGGGGACCAGTGCGGTCGGCTGGTGATGCTTCCCACCAAGCTTCAGTTTCAGGTTTGTCTCCTAATATTGCACATGCTAATTGGCCTGCCTCGGTATGGGCTCCAATTGGCCAGGTTAGTCAGGGTGTGGCTGTGGAATGACCCAACCCTGCCATTTTGGAGGCACCCATGCAGGCACCTGCAGTTTCACAGGTCCCTGACACTAGGGCGCAGGATGGTCAGCCAATGGCTGTAGCTAGCAACAGCTCTGTGGTGTCTCTTTCGAGTGCTCCTTTGTTACCTGGAGCAGTTGGGCATGCTGAATCTACCCCTTACGCTGGAATGTCTACACCCCTTGGTTCACACCTTCCTCTTTCTACTAAAGAAAGGATTTGGAAGGGAGAATACATTGACCTATTTACTCTTACTTTCAGGGATCCCGAACCGAGGATCGTGGTAAAAAAATGGGATTGTTTTCAGTCTTCCCAAAGTGTTTCAAGCACTCAAATGCCCTAAGATGGAGTGCAATTTTGTGAATTGGATTATGGGTTTCACTATTTACAGAGGTGTTATAGAGGAAAAAGATCCATTGAGATCTCCTGACTTCTCTAAATATCAGGAGTTCATGATAAAAGCGTACAATAGTTGTCATCATAACTCTAGAGGTGCAGCCTGGCTCCAATACGACAAGCAGTTTAGAATGAGAGCTGCACAGGATTGCTCCTTGTCTTGGAGACATGTTCAGTCCGAGCTTTGGGCTGATGTTATGGTGGGGGCCTCCCCCTTGAGCAGGTGTGACAATGGGTATGTCCCAATGGTTACCATGCTGAGAGGTCTGAATACGAAGCCTGCCTCTGGAGAGAGAAGGAAATTTGGCATATGCTGGGATTTTAATGCAGGCAAGTGTAAGAGGCAACCCTGCAGGTTTGAGCATAAGTGCAACACCTGTGGGGGTGGCCACCCCGGAGCTTCCTGTAGTAGAGGCAAGCAGCCAGGAGTGGGTACTGCCCCCCAGCCAGCTTTGCCTAGAGGAAAAGGCCCCGTCACCAATTAAGTTAGACACTATGGCAGCATGGCTAAAGATTTACCCTAATAAAGAGGCTGCTTCTTATTTATTCCATGGTTTTTCCCTATCTTTTTGTATCCCTTATATAGGTCCTAGGGTTCATCGTTGTGCGCCCAATGCTCATTCCATAAGGGAGCTGCCGAACATTGTGAGGGGGAAATTAGCAAAAGAAACAGCTGCAGGAAGGATTTCAGGACCACATGATCAGTTGCCTCTTCCCACGCTCCGTCTATCCCCTTTGGGTGTGGTTCCCAAAAAAGCCCCTGGGGAATTTAGGTTGATCCACAATTTATCATATATAAAGGGTGACTCTGTGAATGATGCTATAGATCCTAGGCTTGCCTCTGTTAAGTACGCATTGTTCGATTCAGCAGTTAAGATGATTAGGAATTTAGGCAAGAGAGCCCTTTTAGCTAAGTGTGATATTAAGTCTGCCTTTAGACTCCTTCCTGTTCACCCAGATGATTTTGACTTACGGGGTTTTTCAATTTGAAGGAAAGTATTTCTTTGATAAAGCCATGCCAATGGGATGCTCGATTTCCTGTTCAGCTTTCGAGATATTCAGTACCTTTCTTCATTGGTGTGCAGTTAAGCGGACTGGTAATAGAGCCATAACACATTATTTAGATCAGGGGTAGGCAACCTAAGGCCTGGGGGCCGGATGCGCCCCCCCCGAGGCCTTTGGACCAGCCCCAGGCCTGTCCTGCCACTGCCGCCCCCCACCGTCATTCACCATGATGATATTGATTATTGTTGTTATTACTTGTTCTTGGGGTTTTCTTGGCAAAATCTCCACAGGGGTTTTGCCATGGCTTTTCTGGGGCTGAGAAAGTGAGCATGCATATATACCGTATTTTTATTTTTTTTAAAAAAATATATTTATTTATTTATTTATTTATTTATTTATGGTGCTTCAGCCCCCCTATTGTCTGAGGGACAGCAACCTGGCCCCCAGCTCAAAAAGGTTGCCTACCCCTGATTTAGATGATATTTTGATCACTGGGGATCCCAATTCTTCGCAATGTAAGGATTCTTTAGCCTAATTTCAGGAATTAATGTATGTGCTCTTAGTGGAAGAAAAGACTGAGGGGCCAGATACATGGCTTACCTTTCTGGGTATCGAGATTGACACCAAAGCCGGGATTTCTCGATTACCTAATGACAAATTGGTGGCTATGAGGCAGCAGGTTAGTGCTATGTTGGGGAAACAAAAAGCTACACTCACGAATTTCAATCCCTTACAGGACTCTTGAATTTCATCTGTAGGGTTGTAGTTCTGGGATGAACATTCTGTGCAAGATTGTACAGGGCTACTGCAGGTGTCGTGGCACAGCACCATCACATCAGAATCACAAGGGGCATTCATGAGGATTTGAAGGTCTGGGACTCCTTCTTGGAACAATTCAATGGCACATCGTTTTGGAGATCTGAAATGCTGCTGAGGGCAGACTTTCAGGTGCATTCTGATGCTGCTGGCACTCATGGTTTTGGTGTTTATTGGAATGGCCAGTGGGCTGCAGAGGCATGGCCTTCTGCATGGGTTGAAAGTGGTCTGACCAGAGACCTAACGTTTCTTGAGCTTTTTCCCATAGTAGTGGCTGTCCACTTGTGGGCAAGCCAGTTTGCTAACAGGACCATCTGGGTTTGGTGTGACAACCAGGTGGTCGTGAATGTGGTAAATTCTCAGTCTTCTAAGTCTCAGTGCTTGAACTATAATGTGTTATTCAAAGCTCAACATGTTCCTGGTGTGCTTAACCCTTTCGCAGACACCCTTTCTCATTTTCAGCTCTCCATGTTCCGGTAGCTGGCTCCCAAGGCGTCAACACACCCGTTGGAGGTACTGGCCTTGTTCTGGAGCCTTGGAGATTAGAAATTCACAGGGCAATCTTGAATACCATCACCCCATCTACACGCAAGTTTTATCAAACAGCTTTAAATTCGTTTAATCAATTTTTATTGGAAATTGGGGAGGATCAAAGTTGGCTGATTAAGGTTGACCTGATCCTACGTTTTATAGTTTATCTTAGGCATGCAGGTCTTTCGCCTGTCACTATTAGGGGCAGGTCGGCCACCCTGGCATTTCACTCTAGGGCAAGGGGTTATTTTGATCCTACCACAGACTTTAGGGTCAAAAGAGCTGTGGAAGGTTGGTCCAGGGAATCCCCTGTAATAAAGGACTTGTGATGGCCAATAACATTTTCTTTGGTACTATATTTGGTAAATTTTATCTATACTTAAAGGTATTTCCAGACATAATGATACACAGGCTTTTTGAGAAATAATGTTTTCTGCCTAAGAAAGGGGCAGATAGCCTCACACAGGAAAGAACTGGCTATCAAGGGATGTTACTTTTTCTGTTGCTAATGGAGTTGACATTTATTGCCTGAATTTTATGGTGCTTTCTTTCCCAATTTCCATATAGCCACAGAGGGGAGTGGCCTTCATGCTGTATTTTGTGCTTTTTAGTAGGCCCAACAAAGGTAGCACTGTTTTGTGGATTTTGGAATTTGTTGTATTTTTGATATCCCCTATATGGGATATCACTGAGACATACATGTGTACTCTATAGTAATGAACAACTATTCAATCATTGGTCAACTCACATTCTTCATCATGTGAGCATCAACGAACCTAACCATGTTCCCCTCTGTTATCAGTTTCCTTATAATTCATCATTCTATGATTCCTCACTTGGAAAGCAATGTATCAATAGAGGAGACATTCCTTACTTCTTGGGGAAGGGAGTGTATTTTGTGCTTTTCCTTGGTTTTCTAGGGTTCTTGGTGTAAAATGAGTGGGTTCATACATGAATAGGAACCTTTACTGTTGAGATGTATAGCTTTCCATCTGGGAAAGTGATGACAGAGGCAAGCAGGTCTAGGTACTCCTTTGCTTATATATTAAGAAGGTGAGGTATGCAAAATAACGCTTGCATGTTATATAGTGAATGGCTGTACCAGTGTAAATGGCTGTACCAGTACAAAGATGAACAGATTGTACATGCAAACAAAAATCCACCAAACAGTGATACCTTTATTGGCCAGCCAAAATGCAGAATATACTTGTTGCAAGCTTTTGAAGTTCCACTGGCTTCTTCATCAAGCAAGATGTTACAAACCAAACAGGAGAAAAACAATTGGAGATGTTAGCCAGATGCCTGTATTTTGTTGTTTCTGTCCTTAGTTAAGATACTATGGGGAGAGTATCTTTTGCAGGATGGCCCCTCCTCCTTCTGGCCATGTGGCAACTGGGAGATTTAAAACCCATCTGCATCTCAACAAGGACTATATGTTTCCATTCCTGTGAGGTCAATGGATTTCTCAAGAACCCTCCATGTTTTTGCATCAAGGATATTTTGGTAGGTGTAGAGGTCAAACATGCCAATCCAGTCCAAATTTAAAAAGAGGAAAAATGTTTTGCTTTTGTTGAAGGTCCCATTCCACTGGCTTAGTCTTCAGAGTTCCCCTGTTCCAGCTACAATGGGGTATCTCACAATCCAGAAAACATGCAGGGGTAGTTGTGTTGGCCATTTAGCAAATTTGAACAAAAATCCACCAGTGACACCTTTATTGGCTCCTGGGTCTAGGTGGCTTCTGGGAGGGAGGGAATAAATAGATCTTCTAATCTTAAATTCTAACCACCACTGACTCAGTGAAGTGGTAAAATTTCAATTGTATTAAATGGTTTTGAAGACAAGGGGAAATTTGGATGGGGGGAGGAAGAGACTAGTTAACATTAGAAAATCAATTACCTGCACCAGTCAGATATTTCTGAGACAGCATGTCAATATGCAAATTTAGAAATTGATTGATAGGGAGTGTTCAATGCATCTCCAGCTTTTGAACCTGTAACCTTGGATTTTCATTCCCTTCTTTGTATCAGGGAGAACAGTTAGAAACAGTAATAATCACTGTGTAGAGTAAGGCAATCACATCAAGGCATTTTATGAAGCACAGGATTATGTAACATCCAAGCATCATTAGATTCAGCTTGGAGTCAGAGACAGCAAAACATAATGATCACTCAGAGAAAGCTTTAATGAAGTTCCACCAGATAAAACAAAGAACTCTTCAGTTAAGCAAAGAAAAGATAATACAAAGCAAATGATGATCCAAAACAAAAGCAAAATAAATCTGAAGATCAAATGAATAAAACCAACATTCTAACTTGTGGAAAAACATGGCTTTGTTTAATGAGCTGAAGAAAAACTAAGGTCGCAGCACAAAAGACAGTAGACAGACAAGGAAGTACTATATATAAAGTTTTTCAAACAAGATCAAATATCCTTAAAGCTTTACAGTATTTTTGAACCCTCTGATTCATGATTGCTGTGCAACCCTTTTTATTTGCAGGTAACTGCCAACAAACAAGGTTTTAATTGTTAAAACTAAATACAGTGCACTCACACCAACTGTGGGCTTCACAGTTTGAGCTTCTGTGAATGGCAAGCCCTGGATTTTTCAATGGGTGCACATGCATGTGGTGGCACAAGCAAGAGTGCATGACAATTGAAAAGAAGGTGACTTAAGATCCCACATTTTTTGCTGTGTGTGTGTGTGTGTGTGTGTGTGTGTGTCTGGAACAGATTCCCCCACAGATAGCAAGGGACAGCTATAAAAAAAATAGAATGCATAGTCTTTAGACAGAAAGTACATCCATGCTTGCAGTATTTGGTTGGGAAGAAGAAAAGTAGAGTCATGCTAGATCAGACCACAAAGGCCTATCTAATGCAGCATTCTGCCATACAGATGTCTGTTTATTTATTTTACCATCTTGCTCTCAACATGGAGAAAATTATGAATATTGTCCTGGCTGCATTTCCTAGCAACTGGTATTCAGACTAACACTGTTTCTAATGTGAAGTTGAAGGCTTTCATGGCCAGAATGCATAGTTTTTGTGGGTTTTTTCGGGCTGTGTGGCCATGTTCTAGAAGGGTTTCTTTCTGTCGTTTTGCCAGCATCTGTGGCTGGCATCTTCAGAGGATACTGAAATGGAATGGAATCGAATGGAATTGAATCTTCCATTCCAGTATTCTCTGAAGATGCCAGTCACAGATGCTGGTGAAACATCAGAAAGAAACTCTTCTAGAACATGGCCACACAGCCTGAAAAACCCATAAAAACTAACTACGGGGGGTTGCAGACTGCTAGAAATAGTGTGAATTCAGTCCCCTTTTAGGGTTAGGGTTAGTGCTAGGGAATCATGGGAACTGTTATTTTTCTGAGACATTGAGCCTTCTCTGTCAGACAACTCTGATGCCACAATAAAATACAGTTCCTATGGTTCCCTAACTCTAACCCTAACCCTAAAAGTGGACTCAATTCACACTATTTCTGGCAGTCTGCAACCCCCCTAACATGCCAGAAATAGTGCACATTAAATTGAGGCACTGCCCTGGCTCAGTGCTAGGGAATCATGGGAATTGTATTTTTTTCTGGGACATTGAGCCTTCTCTATCAGAGAGCTCTAGTGCCACAATAAATTACAGTTCCCATGATTCCCTAGCACTGAGCCAGGGCAGTGCCTCAATTTAATGTGCACTATTTCTGGTAGTCTGCAAAGGCCCTCTGTTTCTAATATTTCTAATATATCCATTATGACTGGTAGCAGCTAATGGTCTTATCATGAATGTTTAATTTCCCATTAAAGCCACCTAGGTTCATGGCCAGACTACACCTTATGGTAGCAAAATTCACTTTAACTGTACTGTGTGAGGACGTACCAATTGCTCACATACTTTTACTATGAGAATTGGCCACTTATTTTTCTTTTCTGGTTCCTGTTCCTTAACCAGTTTTCAGTCTATAAGAAGATTGCCTGTTATCCCATGATTCCCATTGGCTCTATGTTTTTGAAAAGGATTTTTTCAAAGCCTATTAGAAGTCCACTCAGATAGGAGCTAGCTACTTAACATCAAGTGAATTATCAATTCAGTTGGAAATTTTCCAACAAAAAATGTTAAATTAATTACATTTAATTTAACTTGATTAACTTAAGTTGGAGTTTCATTATCAACTTAACTCCAAAATTAAGTTATTAATTATCAATGAAATTTAAAAGCGACAACATTAAAGACCCAATAAGTTTTGTATTTCCTAGATGATTTTTTGTCTGAAGCCCAGAATTCTTTTCAAAAAAATCTTTCTTATAGTTTGTTCCTCAGGTTTGGGGAATTATAACAGCATTTGATGAATAGGCAAGGCCAGCAGGGTATTTTTATGTGGGTGTTTAGTGGATGAGTTTTTAGGGGGCAGCACAGAGTCTTGCTTCAGTGCCTACATAAGAATATGAACGTAAGACAGTGAGGGAGCTTCTGCAGTCACCTGCAACTGTTGTAGTGTTTGTTTTCTTGAATCTGGATAACAATTAAAAAGGAAGGAAACAACAAAGATGTTATTGTGGGAGACTATTATAGACTCACAAGACAGACTGAGGAATTAAATGATGTCTTTCTAGAACAGATGATTACACATGCAGAAAGGAGAGATATAGCAGTGATGGGTGATTTCAACTATCCTGAAATTTGGTGGAGGCCAAAATCAGCCAAAAATTTAAGGTCCAGCAAATTCCTCACTTGTCTGGAAGAAAATTTCATTGACCAAAATGTAGATGACCTGGTTAATGGGGTGCAAGTGGTGGGATCTTTAGGTGGGAGTGATCATGTTCTCCTGGAGTTTGGTCTACAGTGGAAAGGGAAGCCAAGCATAGTCAGACAAACATTCTGGATTTTAGGAGAGCTGATTTCAATAAACTTAAGGAAATACTGGGAATGATTCCATGGTCAGGATTAGTAAAAAAGAAGGGAGTTCAAGATGGATAGGAGTTTCTCAAAAAGGAAATATGGAAGACATAATTAATTTCAATGAGAAGGAAAAATGGGAGGTGTCTCAAGAAACCAGGATGGATGACTAAAGAATTTTCAACTGAGCTAGGTTTTAAATGGGACATGTATGAGAAATAAATAAAAAAAAAGGGGGGGAATCACCAAAGAGGAATTCAAAGAAATAGGAAGCATGTGTAGCAGTAAAGTCAGAAAAGCTAAAGCACAGAATGAGCTCAGTTGTAACACAAGAAATAGTGTCTATCATCTCTGTGACCCTGGTATCAATTTAATATCATAAGGGATGTTTTAAGCAAGTGGCCTGAGCAGCAGCACAGGAAACCAGCTATGCCAGATCGAACCAGATAGTGCAGACTGGGAGAAGCCTAAGGGCAATCTGCTATGATGAGGCCTCAGAATCAGCATAATTTCTGGACTATGGAGAAGATGATAGTGAGCTAGACTGGAAGATTGCTTGCATATCATAGACAAAGAGAGTTTCCTTCTGGGAATGAAACTCTTTTTGTCTGAGAACATTTACATCAATTGCTTTGTGATTAATGCATATCACACTATTCTTCTCCTGGGAAAATCATTTCGCAATGAGATAATCCATTTATCCCAAGAATACTGCCCCAGAATGTTATTCTGAGTATAAATATAGGTGTTTTGGCACTAGCAATTTGGTCTAGTCTGAAGCAGGACAAAACTTATGTTTGACTTCTACTAGATTCCTCAATGAACCAACTACCCCACTTGCCGTGGTGACTATTGAGCCATTTCCATTCTGGGCACCCCTCAATTGAAGCCATGCTTCAGGATCAGTACAGTATTACCATTAGGAAGGCCTCCACTTTTCACCTTCTCCCACCTCTGCTTCATTAGTTCTTTTGTGTGTATATGCATGTGTGTGTGTGTGTGTGTGTGTGTGAGAGAGAGAGAGAGAGAGAGAGAGAGAGTTATTATTTCACTAATAAAATTACAAACCCTATTTGGAATTGGCTCTGTAGTTCTGTGTTGCTCGGAACTGATATGCAAAGGGAAAGATACAAAGGCTGAACGTTGCCCCAACCAAGATGTACTTTTATTTGAGTTATAAAATTTCCCTGAAATATATTAATTTGTGGGTGCCTTGCCTGGACCCCCAACTTTTTGGCTAACACAGGCTGGCTAGAGAGGATAAGAACAATAAAATGGGGTTGTTTGTTTTTTGCTATGTCCATAACAAAAGCAAGGAGGAGGAAATGGTAGGGCCACTGCATAGAGAAGATTGTATAATGCTAATAGGAGACAGACAAAAGGCAGAATTTTGCCTCACTTTTCTCACCAAAGGAAAAGGGTGCTCAACCTGAGGAAAATGGAGCAGAGAATGCAATAGAAGAAATGCAGCACAGAATAATTAAAGAGGTAGTTAATTTAATGATTTCTGTTCTCCAGGACCAGATGAACTATATCAAATGTTACTAAAAGAACTATCAGAAGTAATCTCAGAGCCATTGGCTCTTTGAGAAATCCTACAGAACATAAGTAGTCCCAGCAGACTTAGGAAGGCAAATGTTGTCCCCATCTTCAAAAAGAGAAAAAAATAAGACCCAAATAATTACTGCCCAGTTAGCCTGACATCAACATGTAAAGATTCTAAAGCAGCTAATTGACCAGCATTTAGAAGGGAATGCCTTAATTGCAAAAGGTCAACATGGATTTCTCAAAAACACGTCATTCCAGACCAGTCTTAACTCTCTCTCTCTCTCTCTTTCTATAAAATTACTAGCTTGATAGATGAAAGCAATGCTGTGGATGTAACATGTCTTGATTTCAGTAAGGCTTTTGACAAGATCCACATAATATTCTTTCAAACAAGCTAGGAAAATGTGGGCTAGACAATGCAACTGATAGGTGGATTTTTAATCAGTTGACTAGCTGATCTGAAAGGTGTTCATCAATGGCTACTGGAGATAAATGATTAGTGGGTGCCACAGGGTTTTGTCCTGTGCCCAGGGATAGAATGAGCAGGTGACACTCCAGAGGACAGGATCAAAATTCAAAATGATCTTAATATATTAGAAAGCTGGGCCAAAACTAGCAAAATGAATTTCAACAGGAAGAAATGTAAGGTGCTGTACTTAGAGTGAAAAAAAAAATGAAATGCAAAGATGTAATATGGGGGACACCTGGCTTGACAAGACTACATGTGAAAGTGTAGTCAAGAGTCCTTAGGGGAATTTTATTATTAGCTCAAATATTGCAAGAGGGGGCTGACTACAAGAGCCCACAAGGTCGCCCTCCCGATGTTTATACCAAGAGACCAGGGGGTTCCAAGGAATGAGGCTGAGGCAGATGTCGGTTAACCACTAGATGTCTAATTTATTGAAACAGGGGAAACACACTCACAGAACATACACTCACACACACATTCAAGGCTCAGGAAAATCAGGGTTGGAGATTGGAACAGAAATGCAGGTGTTACTAAGGGTGATGCTTACCAAAATGTAGACCTCCTCTGGGAAGCGAATGGGATGCGAGATGATGGAAGACAAGTCTAGCTCCGCAGCCTGGGGTTTGAGCAGACTTGCCAGTAACTAACTTCAGAGGTCAGAGTGACGTGGAGTAGTTTAGACCAAGAAGTAGCACACTGACTGGCTAAAGTCTAGGGTTTATATAGGGCCAAACGAGCCCTGGGGCGAAAGGCGATGATTGCGATGATGGCACCCTGCTGTATAGGGTTACATTGTGTTTGGTGGTCTTAATCCGAGGGGCCCATTTCCTGGGGGAATGTGTGACTAGGTGACACAATGCACCTCCCAATGGGTGGGGGCGTGTGAGACTGGGTGGCACAATACAAACATTACACCTTTGATGGCTGAGGGTGCTTGTGGCTGGGTGACACAATACACCTTTCCAATGGGTTTGGATGATCTCATCAGGGAAATCCCATCTGCAACTCTCCTGGACTATCTGGGGGTTATGTATGCCTTAAGGATTAAGGGTGGTCTGCCCAGGCCATGGGTGTGAAGGACCTTTGCCTCCAATTCCACTGCCAGAGTTCATCTGGAGGTCATCATGGAATTTCACATTTTTGATAGCAGGGGAACTATGGGTAGCATATGGGTTTTTCATATTTTGGAAATTAAGGGCACTATGGGTAACAAAAGGAATATAGGGGTCCTAGCAGACCACAAATTGAACATGAGTTAACAGTGTAATGCAGCAGCTAAAAAAGCCAATGAAGTTTTAGGCTGCTTCAGTATAGTGTCTAGGGGCCTTTGCAGACTGCCAGAAATAGTGCACATTAAATTGAGGCGCTGCCCTGGCTCAGTGCTAGGGAATCATGGGAATTGTATTTTTTTCTGGGACATTGAGCCTTGTCTGTCAGAGAGCTCTGGTGCCACAATAAATTACAGTTCCCATGATTCCCTAGCACTGAGCCAAGGCAGTGCCTCAATTTAATGTGCACTATTTCTGGCAGTCTGCACAGGCCCTAGATCGAGAGAAGTAACAGTACCACTCTATTCTGCTTTGGTCAAGACTTATCTGGAATACTGCATTCAGTTCTGGACATCACAGTTCAAAAAGGATGTTGAGAAGCTGGTGCATGTTCAGAGGAGAGCAATCAAAATGGTGAAGGGTCTGGAAACCATGCCCTATGAAGAGCAACTTAGGGAGCTGGGTGTATTTACCTTGGAGAAGAGAATGTTAAGTGATATAAAAACCTTGTTTAAATATTTGAAGGGATAACATATTGAGTTTTAAACAATCTTGTTTTCTGCAGCTCCAGAGACTAGGACAAAGATCAATAGATGTAAACTACAGGAAGATAGATTCCACGTCACCATTAGGAAGAACTTCTTGACAGTACAAATTGTTCACCAGTGGAACACACTCTCTCATAGTGTGGTGGAATCTCCTCCTTTGGAGATTTTTAAACAGAGGCTGGATACCATCTGTTTGGGGGTGCTTTGATTTTGTGGTGGAGCATGGCAGGTGTTTGGCCTTTGTTTTTTCTTCCATGATTCTATAAGGCTTAGATAATAGTGTCATAATTTACTCAGTTGGTCCTCCTTCCTCTATTGTGCACTGGATGGTGCATAAAGGCTCCCTAATTTGTCCTAGAAATCTGAGTTTTGAAGCTCTGAGGACTTTAACGCATGAGAACAGAAAGGTGAAACCAATTGGTAGCACTTCCATTCTCTTTCTGAAGGGAGTCAATCATCAAAATATGTCTTTTGCTGAAAGTGAATCCCCTTGGGAAGAGAATGGAAATGCTACCAGGACATATGGAGTGGCACCGAAAAAGCCACTACTCTACAATCAGTTTTGTCCTTTTTTTCTTGTGCAATAAAGGCCTGAATTGTTTGCTGGGATCCTCATGAAAATCAGTAAGTTAAAAAAAAGTGGGGATTTCAAAGAGATGAGATTCTAAGGGAGAGAGAAAGGAAAATAACAGAAAGGGTTTTGGTAGGTGTATGAGGAATGGATAAGAATCAGGATAACAAAGGGCATAAAATCATGGATGTCATTTTTCAGCTTAATTCAGGTCATGCTTTATAATAGAGGCATTTAACTGAAATTTAAGTGGCAATTTAACATAAACTTCATAGACAATTCCCCTTTCTAACTTAAATGTAATTGAGATACATCTTATTAATGATTAACTAAACATATTAATAATTTCCTTAACACTAAGCTTTGTAGTTTAGCAACAGCAATGCATTACTCTATAGATGTAGAGTGCAGAGGTAGGATCTGCCTTCAACTGGAAGCCATGAGAAAGAAAAGTTGTGGTTTACTTACTAAACTTGCTAAACAAGTGTATTTAGAGCACAATGCTGTGCATGTCCATGAGGCTAACTCCCAGTTAAAATGTTTAACATTTTGGTCATGAAGGATTTTTCATTTATTTTTCACTCCCTTACTCCATATCACCCAAATACCTATAAAGCAAGATTAAACATTCCACCAATAATCAGCGGCAATATCTAATGAAAATGAAATACTGAAAGAAGAAAATTCAAATTACAGCTAAAATATATTTGTTCCAAAACTAAACATGATCTGAGCCATAACTCCTGGAGCAGGGGTGGCTGGTGGAACCATTGTCATAGAAGTAGGGAATCCACTCTCAGTTTTATGGTCACTCATCTTACATCAGTGCTGGGTTGTATGAAAAAACAACAACAAAACAGTTGCTGGATGGTATTCCTGGCTGGTTCCTGGTTCAGCAATGGAAGAGCTTTCATACAAGCCAGAACAGCTCCAGGAGCAGTATTGGTAAAACTGAGGGAGGATTTGCTGCCTTCATGGCAAAGGCTCCACCAGCTGTCCTGACCTAAAGCAGACTCTTTTTTGATGGACTGTAGCAGTAGCAGGAGGAAGAGGTGTCTACACTGTAAAAAATAATGCAGTTTGACATCACTTTAACTGCTATAACTCCATCCTACAGAATCCTTGGATTTGTAGTTTGGTGAGGCATCAGTATACTTAGGCAGTGAAGACTAAAGAACCTGTAAAATTACAAACCCCAGGTTTCCATAGGATAGAGCTATAGCACTTAAAGTGGTGTCCAACTTCATTATTTCTACAGTGTAGATGCACCCAGCAGTAGTTCTTCAGAGACTTATCTTCTCATTTGGAGATAGGTTAGATAGAAGACGCGGGATTAGATCTTGCAGGATTCACAGGCATATGGTCTTCACGCACCCTCAACAGCATCTACAGTAGCTGCATCAGCTCTCAGTTTGTCTTTCAACAACCTAAAATGTTTAGTGTTTAGTATGTGTATTTCAATGAGTTCTCTAAATTCTCTAGCATATCTCAGAATCCTGCTGAACACTTTCTCAACCAGTGCATGGTTTTAGATGACAGCTGATATATAAACAGTAGAATACTATTGAACCTTTTGTTTTCCTATTTTTATTATCATATAAAACATAGCAAACATGCAGGTAGATTTGAGCAACTATTCCTAATGTATAAATTGATTGATTTCCTTACAAGCCTCATTGGGCAGTGTTGCACACAAACTGCTTTACCTGAAATATTTCTACTCCTTTGCCTCAAAAATATATAGCTAGGTTTTCAGGAGAGTGTTTGGGGTTTAGTCATACTTTCTCACTAAAATAAATAACAGCATGTGACATTCTTACACCACAACAAGTAATATAAGAAAATTCAGGATGGCTGAGATATATTTTTTTCTCAACAGGTAGAGGGAAATCTTGCCATGGCAACTCAGGTAAAATATATTCAGCAGACATGTGATTTCATCTCATATGCTTTGAAGAATCTCATACATTTTAAATTGTACCATATTGCCTATTTCCACTTAGGGCCTTTGCAGACTGCCAGAAATAGTGCACATTAAATTGAGGCACTGCCCTGGCTCAGTGCTAGGGAATCATGGGAACTGTAATTTATTGTGACACCAGAGCTCTCTGAAAGAGAAGGCTCAATGTCCCAGAAAAAAAATACAATTCCCATGACTCCCTAGCACTGAGCCAGGGCAGTGCCTCAATTTAATGTGCACTATTTCTGGCAGTCTGCAAAGGCCCTTAGATTCCATATAAAAAGTAGATTAATGCTAGCAAACTATCTTCTAGTTTAGACGATATTTTCCTTACAGTTTTGAATATTTTGTGTTTTACAATATATCCAGCTTTAATTGCAATGTCACTTGAACATGGCCTGTAAAAAGTAACAATTTCACAGATCTAATTCGGTTTTGTTCCTACTGTTAAAGCTTCCACATTGACTCATAGGCATCTTCCTTCTCTCTGGGGTCTGAAAAGATTAACTTGAAGTCTGGTAATGGTTTAACTGTAGTTGAGTCTAAAGCCAGGAAGATTTTATAGCTCACCAAGGAGCTATAAAGGCCACAAAGGAGCTGATATAGGCCACAAGGAGCTGAAAAATGTAAAAGTGACTAAAATCTGGTCTCAGACAGGGCCATGAGATCAAAGGTAAAGCTATGAAGAGATGGATGGTGAGCCTGAGGAAGAGATTAAGCAACTTCAAATTGTTGTAAAGGATGTGATAAGCTCATTGAAAAGATGAAGTAAGAAGTTTCAATTATTTTGGGATAGCAAAATGTCTTATGGGAAGATGCCAGATAGAATGGATTTGAAATATTCTACATATGAAAAATTAAATAAGGTTTTATCAACTTTTGAGAGAAGAGCTAACATTTAAACTTCAAGAGATTATCTCATACAAATACTTCCATCAATCTCTGAGGTGTGCCTTTCTCCTTTATATTCAATGAAAATAATTACTTCCCTTTAAAGTCAGACATAATACAAGAATAGTAGTTACCATCCTTGGTATATAGTGCATGAAGAAATAATGTAGTTTGACACCACTTTAAGTACTGTATCTGCATCCTATGGAATCCTGAGATTTGTAGTTTTACAAAGTCTTTAGCTTTCTCTGTCAAGGCATCGTGGTACCTTGTGAAACTATAAATCATAGGATTTTGTAGGATGGAGCCATAACAGTTAAAGTAGCATCAAACTGCATTATTTGTACACTGTAGATGTACCCAAAGTTGCAGGAACTTGTTAGGCATACTTCTGTTTCTCCTGGAGCAGCCCAACAGCCATGACAATCTGACCTTAACACCCCTCCAATTAGTATAATGCTTCTACTTTGCCTGCAGTTCCCATGAATGGAATACTCATGTTCCATACCACAATAAATTATGCTCTGAGGTTAGCTCTCAGCAGAGGCAGCTTCATTTTTTGGAAGAAACTTAAGAAGTTATTAAACAACAAGCTTCTTTTCAAGGTTATATTACACCTGTGCTAAAATGGTTGGATGAATTGCCAATTTGTTTCTGAGCACAAGTGCTAGAGATGGGTTTTAGGACCAGAATACTTAGGTAATTTCTTCAAAGATGCCTGTACTTTGAGATCCAACTTATCTAAATCTCAACAGTGGTGGAATTGGGGGAATGAGAAAACACCTTCTCTGTGGCTGTCTCTAAATAATTTGTCCCTGGAACATACATTTGTAGTCTCTTTAACAATATTTATTTCACCACATGGTAAAGACCTTTTTATCCAATATCGTTGTTTTGTTTGCTGCAATTTTGGGCTTTTATTATTTTGTTATTGAACGTGTGGAATGTTTACAATATGAATTTTATTACTCTTTTGTTGTTTTGAGCAATATTGAGGACTCTTGTGGTAATATATGTAGTGTGCCATGAAGCCATTGTTTTAGTTCAGACTCTGCTAATAGACTGCAATTTTTTAATATAATTCAATTCAGCAGTTTTTCTTTGTAGTTTTCCTTTGTAATTTCCATGTTCAAGGACTTTAATCAGTAAATCTCTCTGTGTCCAGGAAGGCTGAAATGTTCTGTAACTGGTATTGCCATTTCTAATGTTGGATTTGTGTTCATTTATCCTCTTGTACAGAGACTGACCTGTGTGTCCAATGTAGAGTGTAGAGGAGCATTGACATCATATTGGAAGAAGAGCAAACAAATGCACTTCTGCTTTTGTGAGCATTGTTATTGGCCCCTGTAATATGCTCCCAGAGTAGATGTGGGGACAGAGTTGGCATCTGGCTTTGCCACAAGGGCTTGTCCCTCTACTACTATCTGTGTTATGCATCCTGTTGTGAGTAGTTATTTTAGCACTAATCTCTCATGCAAGCAAAATCATGCTCAAAATTCTGCAATGTACATGAAAAGAGAAATTCCAGAGGTCCAAGCAGGGTTCAGGAAAGGAAGAGGCACCAGGGATCACATTGCAAATATTCAATGGCTAATGGAGCATAGCAAGGAGTTCCAAAAGAAAATCAGCATGTGCTTTATAGACTACAGCAAAGCCCTTGACTGCATAGATCATGAAAGGCTATGGAATGCCCTTAAAGACATGGGAGTGCCAACACATTTGATAGTCCTAATGAGGAATCTGTACTCAGAACAAGAGGCTACTATCAGAACAGAAAATGGAGAAGCAGAATGGTTTCCAATTGGTAAAGGGGTCAGACAAGGCTGCATCTTATCACCCTACTTATTCAGCATAGAAGTAATAGTGCCACTCTATTCTGCTTTGGTCAGGCCTCACCTGGAATACTGTGTCCAGTTCTGGGCACCACAATTCAAAAAGGATGTGGAGAAACTGGAGCGTGTCCAAAGGAGGGCAACTAAAATGGTGAAGGGTCTGGAAACCAAGCCCTATGAGGAACGACTTAGGGAGCTGGGGATGTTTAGCCTGGAGAAGAGAAGGTTAAGAGGTGATATGATAGCCTTGTTTAAATATTTAAAGGGATGTCATATTGAGGAGGGAACAAGCTTGTTTTCTGCCACCCCAGAAACTAGGACCCGGAACAATGGGTGCAATCTCCAGGAAAAAAGATTCCACCTCAACATTAGGAGGAACTTCCTGATGGTAAGGGCTGTTCGACAGTGGAACACACTCCCTCAGAGAGTAGTGGAGTCTCCTTCCTTGGAGGTCTTTAAGCAGAGGCTGGATGGCCATCTGTCGGGGACGCTTTGATTGGGAGTTCCTGCATGGCAGGGGGTTGGACTGGATGGCCCTTGTAGTTTCTTCCAACTCTGTGATTCTATGATTCTATGATGTGCAGAACATATTATAAGAAAAGCAGGCTTGGACACAGAAGAAGGAGGAGTGAAAATAGGAGGAAGGAATATCAACAATCTAAGATATAGAGATGACAGCATAATACTAGCAGAAAACCTCACAGATCTGGAACAGACCTACTAAGGAAGATCAAAGAAGAAAATGCAAAGGCAGGCTTACTGTTGAACATAAAGAAAACAAAAATAATGACCACAAAGAACTTAGGGCCGATGCAGATGGCCCGTTTGGGGTGGCAGAGAGCCGTCCTGGGGGGCGGTGGATTGGGGCCACAACAACCCCATGCCGTTGCCCTGATCGTCTCTTTTGCCAACCCTAAAAGAGTCAGAAAATCAGAAGAAGATTAAGAATGGGGAGGATGGCTATGAAAGAACTAGAAAAGATCCTAAAATGCAAAGACATACAACTCAGTACAAAAGTCAGAATCATATAAGCCAGGGGTCGACAATTTATTCTTACTTGGGGCCAGTCCGTTGGTCTCCAGGTCTTCTGTGGATAGAGGGGGGGAAATGGTGCTGCACACTCACTCATGCGCTCGCTTGCTCATGCACAATACTTGAGCATGCACGAGCGAGTCGCAGCCGCCATTTTGGAAAACAAAATGGCGGCTATGACTCATTTGCGCATGCTCCGGAGTACTGCGCATGCGCAGCTACTATTTTGGAAAACAAAATGGCGGCTATGACTCATTTGCGCATGCTCCGGAGTACTGCGCATGCGCAAACAAGTCACGGCTGCCATTTTGGAAAACAAAATGGCAGCCGTGACACGTGCGGCAGTGGGGGTGGAACCAGGACTGGCCTGGGGCCAGTTCAAAGGCCTCAGGGGGTCGGATCTGGCCCCCAGGCCATAGGTTGCTGAACCTTGATATAAGCCATCGTATTTCCTATTACCATGTATGGATGTGAGAGCTGGACAGTCAAGAAAGAAGATAAGAGGAAAATCAATGCATTTGAGATGTGGTGCTGGAGAAGAGTGCTGAGGATTCCATGGACAGCCAAAAGGATGAAGAAATGTGTCCTAGAGCAGATCAAGCCAGAAATATCCCTAGAAACCAAGATGATAAGACTTAGGGCCTTTACAGACTGCCAGAAATAATGTAGCTTGAGTCCACTCTAACTGCCCTGGCTCAGTGCTAGGGAATCATTGGAATTGTCATTTTTTTGTGAGACATTGAGCCTTCTCTGTTAGAGAGCTCTGGTGCCACAATAAACCACAGTTCCCATGATTCCCTAGCACTGAGCCAGGGCAGTTAAGGTGGACTCAAGGTGCATTATTTCTCGCAGTCTGTAAAGGCCCTTAGACTATCAAAATTTGGGCACATCATGAGAAGACATATATTATTGGAAAAGACAATAATGTTAGGAAAGGTTGAGGGAAATAGAAAGAGAGGAAGGCCATATGCTAGATGGATGGACTTTATTAAAGAGACCATGAATATGAGTTTGCAGGAGCTGGGCAGAGCAGCAGAGGACAGGGAGATCTGAAGATGTTTCATCTATAGGGTTGCCATGGGTCAAGATTGACGCGAAGGCAGTTGTTTAAGATTTTGAGGTAGTCTGTAGGCCAATAAAGGCCTGCCTTCCAGAGCTTATGAGAGGGGCTGTATTGTCCTCCAGAATTGGTTGTAGCTTATCAATAATGTGTTTTAATGTTCTCAGGTGGGGAATGTAGATGAGTACTACTGGTGTTCTGTCACTTTGTATTTTTTGTCTATTTTGTAGAAATTAGTTCCTGGCCATTAATCTTATCTTGTTGATTTGTTTCTTTACCTCCTTTGGTGGGTATTGCAGTTTAAGAAACTCCTGCTGTAAACCTAAGCATTTTGAGTCTGTCGTGTAGCTTTTCTTTTCCAGGCTTATTGCCAGTGGTTTTGAAATTACTTCTGCCAGTTCTTTTAATCGGATTGTATCAGAGGGCTTGGCTGTTAAAAAATAGGTTTTGTAGTATGTTCTGCGTGGAAACTGGAAGCATGTTAGCATGTATAGCAATCAGTGGGTTTTCAATACAGCATGTTGTTCAGATATTGCACAGTGGTGTCAATAAATTGAATTTGTTGTATGGATTATTCCATGCTCAAGTTGATGGTAGTGTTGCCAAATAACAAAGGTGTCATAAAAAAATGTAGGTAGGAGAAGCTTTTAGGTACAGATGCTGAGGAAATGTTGTTCCAGGTCAGCCATTAAGACATTTACACACGTTCCATCTCATATTTCACTTTAAAGGAAACATTTAAAATCATCTTCTAATAGACACTGCCCCATTAAATGTAATTTAAGTTTTATTGTAGCGAACCATATATGTATACAATTATGTTCACGTTTATGTGTTTTTTAGAAGCCAAATCTCTTAGATTATCACATTATCAGAATACAGATCTCTCCCTTTGTATTTTGATGGGCATCTTTTGTTTCATCATCTGGTACGCAGAGAGAACAGATATAATCTCAGCATTATCACTAGATTCATCTTGATTTCTAATAACACATTAAAATTAAAATCTGTGTTATTTATCCATATTAATTTTATCCAAATTGATTAGTTACTAGATCAAGTTAAATTTTTATTGTATTTATTGGGTGGTTTATTTTATTAGTTTCATTTTAATTTCATTAAATAATCCATGTGATTAATAGTAGCTTTTTCATTTGTAGAGAAGAGAAATTCTTGCCAAAAATTAATCAGAAACCATTATTTAATTTTTAAAAAGTGACATCTTTTGCTGAAATTATGAAATAAATAGCTGTGGGGCTAACATTTCAGGCATTTATTATTCAACTTCATATTTTCATTATCATAAGAAGTAAGATTAATTTTGATTGGTTTCCTTAAAGTGGTGAAGTAAATCTTATGTAAAAATATTTGCAAGATTAGAAGCTTTATGTAGGAAGAAGAGAAATATGTATTCATCAAAGTCCTTCTCTTAGAAGACCTGGCTACAAACTGGATGGTGACAGAAAATATATAACAGACTGCAATCCTACATTCATTTACTTGCATATAAACCCAATTTGAACCCATTATATTCAGAGCCTTTCTTGACTGGGAAACATAAGTGGAACTACTGCAGGCTTTTGCAAGCACTGCATCTCTGCAGAGAAAGAAGACTCAAAGACCATAAGGGAGTGAAGGAGAAGGAGATTGCCAATGATTGCATCTACCATCTGTAACCTTTTACTGACCTCTGGGACTCTTTCATTAGAACAGTATGATTTGACTCCTTGTAGCACTGAGGCCTAGCCAGCAGCCTGTTTTGTTTACTGAAAGTGTCTGTCTGGATTCTTCTTTTAGTATGTCCCTAGCTTCAGACCATAGTTGCTCTGGGCCTCTGTCTATTATGCTTAGTAATAATAATAATAATAATAATAAGTTTTATTTCTAACCCGCCCCTCTGCGTCGCAATCGGGGCGGCGTACAACAATTAAAATACAACAGTTAAAATGATCCAAATCCTAATCCCTCCTCCCAC
Organism: Phrynosoma blainvillii; assembly: GCA_026167975.1. NCBI lineage: Eukaryota > Metazoa > Chordata > Lepidosauria > Squamata > Phrynosomatidae > Phrynosoma > Phrynosoma blainvillii. The sequence continues at coordinate 274,534,999 of JANUYF010000003.1, forward strand.
TTCCCTCCCACACCCCTTAAAACAGGATTAAACTTAAATTATATTAAAACAATGACAATATGGCAATAAAATACAATAAAAACAACAAATGCAAACAAGCGGCCAGACAGCAAAAGCTAGAGGGGGGGAGAGATCACTGTTCGTCCTCCGAGGAGGGTTATTCCGGGAAGGCCTGCCGGAAGAGATCCGTCTTAACTGCTTTCTTAAAAGCAGTAAGCGTTGTGATAAGACGGATCTCATCCGACAGGCCATTCCATAATTTAGGGGCGATGGCAGAAAATGCCCTCTGTGAGGTCTGTGTAGACCTCAACCTTGGCTGTAATAATAAATTCTTTCCCGCTGACCGGAGAGCACGGGGGGGCTCATATGGGGAAAGGCGGTCCCTAAGATAAGCTGGACCCAAGCCATGTAGGGCTTTAAAGGTCAAAACCAACACCTTGTACTGCGCCCGGAAACTAATTGGCAGCCAGTGGAGGGATTTGAGCACTGGTGTAATATGCTCCCTCCTAGATGTTCCGGTGATTAATCTGGCTGCCATATTTTGCACCAGTTGAAGTTTCCGAGTTAAGCACAAGGGTAGCCCCATGTAGAGTGCATTGCAGTAATCTAAACGTGAGGTTACCAGTGCGTGGACAACAGTTTCCAGGTCTTTCTTATCCAGGAATGGACGCAGCTGGCGTATCAGCCGAAGCTGATAACAGGCACTCCTGACTGTCGCATTCACTTGGTTGGTCATGTGAAGCGACGAGTCAAGGAGTACCCCCAAGCTGCGCACACAGTCCTTGGAGGAGAGTGTGACCCCATCCAGGACAGGGGGCTGTAATCCCGGGCCTGGCTTCGGACCGGTAACCGTGAGCACCTCCGTTTTGTCTGGATTCAATCTCAATTTATTTTTCCTCATCCAATCCATTACCGCTCCAAGACAGTCATTGAGAGGAGAGATGCCATCAGAAGTCTGAGACGATGATTTGGTCATGGAGAAATAAATCTGGGTGTCATCAGCGTACTGAAGACACCGCCCTCCATGCCTCCGAATGATCTCTCCCAGCGGTTTCATATAGATATTAAATAACGTCGGAGACAGGATGGCGCCCTGAGGGACGCCACAATTAAGCTCTATTTTAGAAGAGCAACTGTCCCCGAGCCTCACTCTCTGGGATCTGCCCGAGAGGAAGGAACGGAACCACCGCAAAGCGGTGCCTCCGATTCCTAACTCCCTCAGCCGATCCAAGAGAATGGCATGATCGATGGTGTCAAAAGCCGCTGAGAGGTCCAAGAGCACCAGCAGGGTCACACTCCCCCTGTCGATGCTCAAGCGGAGGTCATCGGTCAGAGCAACCAAGGCAGTCTCAACCCCAAATCCTGTCCTGAAGCCAGTTTGAAATGGATCAAGATAATCGGTTTCATCCAAGATGGCCTGGAGCTGGGAGGCAACTGCCCTCTCGATCACCTTGCTTAAAAATGGTAGCAAGGAGACTGGTCTATAGTTGTTTCTGTCCAGGGGGTCCAGGGAAGGCTTTTTTAAGAGTGGTCTAACTGCCGCCTCTTTTAAACAGGATGGTAAACTGCCTTCCCTGAGAGACGCGTTGATTGTGTCCCGAAGAAACACCCTCAACGCGTCCCCACCCTGGACGACCAGCCATGATGGACAAGGATCAAGAGGGCAAGTTGTCTTCCTCATCCTTCCAAGCAACTTGTCCACGTCCTCGGTACTCACAAATTGAAATTGATCCAGTAAAGTGCCATCAACGGAGTTACTGGCTGCCTCATCCACAGATCCTGCCGAAATATTGGTGTCCAAGTCGGCTCTTATCCGAGAGATTTTATCTGCAAAGTGGATATTAAATGCCTCACAGCAGGCTGTCGTCGGGTTAAGTAGAGGGTTCGGCGCGGAAGATATCCGCGTCAAATCCCCCACCACCCTAAACAACTCTGCCGGGCGAGACTCTGCAGACGCAATACGTGCAGAGCAGAAAGATTTCTGCGCTGCATATAAAGCCTCCCTGTAGGAGTCAAGGTGCTTCCTAAGGCGAGTTCTGTCGGATAAGAGACGAGTCTTTCGCCATTCGCACTCTAGTCGTTGTCCAACCCGCTTCATCCTCCTGAGATCTTCTGTATACCATGATTTACGGTTCGAAGCGGGCTGGAAAGGACGCTTGGGAGCGATCGTGTCGATAGCCTTGGTGAGATCGACGTTCCACGTATTAACCAAAGCTTCGGCAGAATCACCGGCATTACTCACCATTAAACCCTCTAAGGCTTTCTGGAAGCCAATTGGATCCATTAGCCTTCGAGGGCGGACCATTCTAATAGGTCCACCACCCCCGGGAGGGCGAACAGTAGCCTTCAGTTCCACCTTGATCAGAAAGTGATCCGTCCATGACAATGCGGAGGTTTTTGTGACCTCCGCCCACGGATACTCCTGCTCCGTACTAAAGACTGCATCGAGGGTATGACCAGCACAATGCGTGGGCCCGTTGACCAATTGGGATAGGCCCATGTTTGTCATGGAATCCATGAACTCCCGAGCTGCGCCGGATAATTCCTGTAAACTGGTTTCGAGTGGAATGTTGAAGTCGCCCAGAACTAAAAGTCTGGGCGACTCCAACAGCAGCTCAGAAACCAGGGCCGTCAGCTCGGTCAGGGAGTCTGTTAAGCAACGGGGTGGCCGGTATACCAACAAAATCCCCAAACTATCCCTGGTCTTCAGGCTAAGGTACATACACTCGATGTGGGCTGTTTTCCGGATAGGCTTTCTGACCAAGGTCAAGGTGTTTTTATGAACCAAGGCTATGCCGCCCCCCCGCCCACTTTCTCTCACCTGCTCACAAACTGAGTACCCAGCCGGGAGAGCCTGCGCCCAAGTTGCGGAGCTGGCATCTCCCAGCCAGGTCTCAGTGAAGCAAGCCAGGTCGGCCATCTCATCCACTAACAAATCATGGATTATATGGGTCTTATTTTTGACCGACCTGGCATTGCAGAGGAGCAGGTTGAGAGTCAGTGGAATGGTGAGTTTGCTCTCCAACTCATCATGGGAAACAGAAACAACTGAAGAAGGGATAGATATGAGACATCGATCCCTTCTTCTTTTGCAACATTTGTTGAGACTGTTACCGCCATATCTTCCCCGCCCCCATACAACCTGTATACCTGTCCCCAGGTTCAGTCAGCCTACAGTACGACAATAACTCACTGATATACAGCCCCTAATTATAATACAACCTCTCGGCTCCTACGAATAGCTTGACCACAATAATTCACTAAGGCCGCAGAGCGGGGCCCAAATAACCACCCCACACCCCCACAGAGTTATAAAGTTTCTTGGGAGGAGATAGGCTCTGGTGGAATTTAAGGCCGGAGTGGTCCCGCCTTCCTCCTCCTCCTTAGCGCCGCGCTGCGCCGGCCGGCCGGGGAGCGTTGGGGCCTTCGGGGCCCAGGTGGTCTCTCCCCGCTCGCCGTCGCCGCCGCCGCCGCACCAGGAGGGGAAGGCTCGAAGGGCCTTTAAGGCCGGAGTGGTCCCGCCTTCCTCCTCCTCCTCAGCGCCGCGCTGCGCCAGCCGGCCAGGGAGCGTTGGGGCCTTCGGGGCCCAGGTGGTCTCTCCCCGCTCGCCGTCGCCGCCGCCGCCGCACCAGGGGGGGAAGGCTCGAAGGGCCTTTAAGGCCGGAGTGGTCCCGCCTTCCTCCTCCTCCTCAGCGCCGCTCTGCGCCGGCCGGCCAGGGAGCGTTGGGGCCTTCGGGGCCCAGGTGGTCTCTCCCCGCTCGCCGTCGCCGCCGCCGCCGCACCAGGGGGGGAAGGCTCGAAGGGCCTTTAAGGCCGGAGTGGTCCCGCCTTCCTCCTCCTCCTCAGCGCCGCTCTGCGCCGGCCGGCCAGGGAGCGTTGGGGCCTTCGGGGCCCAGGTGGTCTCTCCCCGCTCGCCGTCGCCGCCGCCGCCGCACCAGGGGGGGAAGGCTCGAAGGGCCTTTAAGGCCGGAGTGGTCCCGCCTTCCTCCTCCTCCTCAGCGCCGCTCTGCGCCGGCCGGCCAGGGAGCGTTGGGGCCTTCGGGGCCCAGGTGGTCTCTCCCCGCTCGCCGTCGCCGCCGCCGCCGCACCAGGGGGGGAAGGCTCGAAGGGCCTTTAAGGCCGGAGTGGTCCCGCCTTCCTCCTCCTCCTCAGCGCCGCTCTGCGCCGGCCGGCCAGGGAGCGTTGGGGCCTTCGGGGCCCAGGTGGTCTCTCCCCGCTCGCCGTCGCCGCCGCCGCCGCACCAGGGGGGGAAGGCTCGAAGGGCCTTTAAGGCCGGAGTGGTCCCGCCTTCCTCCTCCTCCTCAGCGCCGCGCTGCGCCAGCCGGCCAGGGAGCGTTGGGGCCTTCGGGGCCCAGGTGGTCTCTCCCCGCTCGCCGTCGCCGCCGCCGCCGCACCAGGGGGGGAAGGCTCGAAGGGCCTTTAAGGCCGGAGTGGTCCCGCCTTCCTCCTCCTCCTCAGCGCCGCTCTGCGCCGGCCGGCCAGGGAGCGTTGGTAGTTTGAATCTGTTTCTTATGTTGTCAGTATATTCTGTTGAGATATTATTTAGATCATATTTTAGTATAATCACTGGTTTTGTTTTCTTCTTGAGTCTTACTCTTATTTTTGATATGAGTAGTTCATGATCTATGTCATAGTTGGTGCCTGGTCTAGTCTTGGCCACCAGTATAGAGTTCTGCCATCTTTTACTTTCAATTATATAATCTATTTGATTTTTGTGTTGACTATCTGGTGATGTCCATGTGTATAACTTTCTTTCTGGTTGTATGAAAAATGTGTTTGCAATTATTAGGTTGTTGGCTTAACAACAATCTATCAGATGCTCACTTGCTTCATTTCTTTTGCCTAATGCAAATCTGCCTACTGTTTTTGATTCTTCTTTGCTTCCAACTTTCACGTTCCAATCTCCAATGATCAGCTTGACATCCTGTGTTAAGTATACTGTCAATTTCTTCCTGTACTCCTTCATAGAATCTTTCAATTTCTTCCTGCTCTGCCGCTGTGATTGGTGCATATACTTGGATTATGGTGATATTCATAGGTTTACTATGGAGCTTAACTGAAATGATTTGGTCTGATTTTGCATTGTATCCACTGACTGCTTTTGCCTCATCTTTTCTTAGTATGAAAGCCCCCCCCCCCATTTTTTCTTGTCATTTCATTCCCTGTGTAGAGCACTGTGCAGTTGTCTGATTGAAAGTGGCCCATTTCTGTCCATTTTAACTCAGGGAGGTTACAAACTGCCAGAAATAGTGCAAATTGAGTCCACTTTTAGGGTTAGGGTTAGTGCTAGAGAATCATGGGAATTGTTTTTTTTCTGAGACATTGAACCTTCTCTGTCAGAGAGCTCTGGTGCCACAATAAACTACAGTTCCCATGATTCCCTAATCCTAAAAGTGGACTCAATTTGCACTATTTCTGACAGTCTGCAACCCCCCCTCACTCACCTCCAGTACTGCTATGTTCATGTGTTGCATTTCCATTTTTACTATATCTAGCTTTCCTTGGCTCATGCTCCTCACATTCCACATCACTATCTTATGTGTAATGCTGCTTTGAATGCTATTTGCCTTTCTAAGGGTATTTGCTATTTGTCTTGTTATCTTTCTTATGCCCTTGGCTAATCTTGCAAATGTGATATCCCTTTATCTCTCCCTCCTTCCTTTTTGTTAATGCTCTGATCCTGCCTGTGTCTCACTTGGGGTGTGTCATTGTAGGGTTTATTAGGTGATGAGTTTACACAAAGAGGCCACCTACTCCTTCCAGTACTCAGTGCCAACCACTGTTAGCTATGGTGTTACAATTCACTTTTGTCAGTGACATCCCCCACTACTGCTGCTGCTCAGTAGCTGTTTGTCTCCCTATATTATTCCTCCCATCATTATTTGTTTGCTTTTCTACCCATCCCCTTATGCCTCCCTGGGTTTCCCTCCTTCCCTTCCCTTGTGCCCTCCTTCCTTTAGTTCATTCCCTTCCCTTCCCCTTCCCCCTTTAGTTCACTTCTTTCTCCATGGCTAGGAAAAGGCAAAGATGGATGGTCACCTTCTTCCTTCCTCCACTTTCTGCTTTGTGCAAGAAATTTCTTAGGATGTCAGCTTCTGCATTTCCCCTTAAAATACTTTTGTGATTCTGGGTATTTATGTAGTCAAAAAAATTAAGCTGGTGTATGTGGACTGGAAAACCACAAAAAAGCCATGGTGTGACTTGAATGCATCCTATGACTATATTTCCCCTACTCTCAATACAGATAAGCCATCATTTCTACAAAGCTAATTTTAAATTAGGAGCCCTGGTGGTGCAGTGGCTAAATGCCTGTACAGCAGCCACTCACTCACAAACCACAAGGTTGCGTGTTCAATACCAGCCAGGGCTCAGGCTTGACTCAGGCTTGCATCTTTCCAAGGTCACTAAAATGAATACCCAACTTGTTGGGGGCAATTAGCTTACAGTTGTAAACTGCTTAGAGACTGTATAGCGTAGTATGAAGTGGTATATAAATGAAGCTGCTATTGAAGCTGCTATTGAAGCTGCTGCTAAATGATGAAAGCTGACTTATAAATAATGTAAATAAATTGTCAATAACGTAAACAGAATCAACCCAAGATTCACTATAGTTGTAATCATGTGGGTGACATATGTGTGCTTAAATTGAAATTATGCACACATATATCTATTTTAGACTTATGCGTGGTGGTATTAACTACTTGTTTGGCAACAGCCAAGTACATACACATGAAAGCACATAGCCTGGCTGATTTCAAGCTAGCAAAGGCACTGCCACAACTGTTTACTGGCCAGGAAAAAGGAAAAAGAAGTGACCAGGAAATCCAATTCCTTTAGATTACCAGTGAGTTGCTCGAGAATGAAGAGAACACCCTCAGTCCTTTTTAGCTGGCTGCAATACTCTAGTCCAGGGGTAGGCAACCTTTCCCCTTTAAGGGCCGAGGGACTTCAGCTCCCAGAATCCCAGGAGCTATTGGCCAACATGGGACTATTGGCCAACATGGCTGAGGCTTCTGGGAGCTGAAGTCCCTCGGCCCTTAAAGGGGAAAGGTTGCCTACCCTTGCTCTAGTCCTTTCCTTTCTCCAGTGCTACCAAAGTTGGAAGCTGCCTTCTGAACTGACTTCATGCAGCTGTGTTTTGGAGCATTGTGTTCTGTTGGTCCTGATATGAAGCCACACTCTTTGTGTCCTTAACCTGAACAACTGAGTGGTAACTCTGCCAAGAGATCTGAAATATGTTTCAAAAGTGTTGGGGCAATATTGGATTTAGGCTAAGACTTAGAATTCCAGAATTTACAAGACAGAAAGGGGATAACATTAGAGAAGGAAGGAAGCAGTGAATGAGAAATATCGGAAGAAGACCATAACTTATTGGGAGAATAAATTTAGGTCAATAAAGAGGGGATTTAAAAAGGACAGGCAAAAACAAAAGAAACACACCACAAACAAACAAACAATTGAACCAAGAAAAACAAATTAAAAAAAACTTAGGGCCTTTGCAGACTGCCAGAAATAGTGCAAACTGAGTCCACTTTAAGGGTTAGGGTTAGTACTAGGGAATCATGGGAATTGTGTTTTTTTTCTGAGACATTGAGTCTTTTCTGTCAGAGAGCTCTGGTGCCACAATAAAATACAGTTCCCATGATTCCCTAACCCTTAAAGTGGACTCCATTTGCACTATTTCTAATAGACTGGAAAGTTCAGAGTGGACAACATCATTAAAATTCGCAACTTGGAATGTAAAAGGTCTAAATAATAAATATAAAAGGCGACAAGTGTTTCATATTTTAGAGAAAGACCATTATGCTATAATGTACCTACAGGAAATAAAAATAAGAGAAAAAGATGGTAAATATCTGACAGATCCCAAATTAGGTCACTGTTTCTTCTTATTACAGGAAAAAAAGAAAAGTGGTGTGGTTATTTATATAAATAAAAAATATCAAGCAAAGCAAATACAGAAAGTTGATGAAGAAAGATTTATTGCAGTAGAAGTATCAACATGAAAGTCTACAATCATAATAGTCAACATTTATGCCCCATGAGATAAAAAAGGATTTTTTTTCAAGACATTAAATGTCAGAATAGGTGAGTTAAATAAAAAGAATTTGATTTTGGTTGGGGACTTTAACAGAGTAATTAATCCATCAGATGATAGATAATCACAGAATTTTTTTAAAAAAAATCAAGGTAAACTCCTTCAATCAAGCTTAGATTTAAGAGAAGAACATCTTTTAGTGGATGCCTAGACATTTAAACATAGTAAAGAGAAAGTCTTTACCTTTCTTTCAGATCTGCATCACTCACAATTGTGAATAGATATATTCTGGATCTCACAAATGTTAGCAAATGAAATAAAGAAAATGGAAGTTTCTTATACAGTGAAAATGAGAAGCTAGGCATAGTCAGATACTCATGTAGACATTAGGAGAGCTGATTTCAATAAACTTAGAGGAACACTGGGAGTGATCCCATGGTCAGGAATACTAAAGGAGAAGGGAGCTCAGGATTGATGGGAGTTTCTCAAAAGGGAGATACTGAAGGCACAATCTCAAACTGTTCCAATGAGAATGAAAAATGGGAAATGTCTCAAAAAACCAGTTTGGATGACAAAAGAACTTTCAACTGAACTAACTTTTAAATGGGAAATGTATAAGAAATGGAAAAAGGGCAAAATCACTAAAGAGGAATTAAAACAAATAGCTAGCACATGTAGGGGTAAAGTTAGGAAAGCCAAATCGTAGAATGAGCTCAGGCTTTCTAAAGGGGTTAAGAACAGGGCTTTTTGGGGGTATGACCATAGCAAAAGGAAGAAGAAGGAAATGGTAGGGCCGCTGCTCAGAGAAGATGGAGAAATTCTAACAGGGAACAGAGAAAAGACAGAAGTACTCATCACCTTCTTTGCCTCAGTCTTCTCACAAAAGGAAAATGGTGCTCAACCTGAGGAAAATAGAGCAGAGGACACAATAGGGGAAATGCAGCACAGAGTTAGTAAAGAGGTAGTGCAGGAATACCTGGTTAAATGAATTTAAGTCTCCAGGACCAGATGAACTACATCCAAGGATATTAAAAGAACTGGCAAATGTAATCTCAGAGCCACTGACAATAATCTTTGAGAACTCCTGGAGAACAGGAGAAATCCTGGCAAACTGGAGGAGGGCAAACATTGCCCCATCTTTAAAAAAAGGGGAAAAAAGAGGATCCCAGTTAGTCTGACATCAATACTGCGAAAGATTCTAGAGCAGGTAATTAAACAGACAGTCTGTGAACATTTATAAGGCAATGCCATAATCACTAAAAATGAACATGGGTTTCTCAAAAACAGGTCATGCCAGTCTAATTGATTTCTTTTTTTGGAAAAAAAATATTACCAACTTGGTATATGAATTGAATGTGGTAAACAGCATATTTTGATTTCAGTAAGGCTTTTGACAAGGTCCCCTATGATGTTCTTGCAAACAAGATAGTAAAATGTGGGCTATACAATACAACCAATTACTAGGTGGATTAGTAATTGGTTGACCGACTGAACCCAAAGGGTGCTCAGCAATGTCTCCTCTTCTCGCCAGTGACCAGTGGGGGGCCACAGGGTTCTGTCCTGGGCCCAGTGCTATTCAACATCTTTATCAATGACTTGGATAAAAGAATAGGGAGCATACTTATCAAATTTACAGATGACACCAAATTAGGAGGAATAGATAATACCTCAGAGGACAGGATGAAAATTCAAAATGACCTTAATAGATTAGAAAGCTGGGCCAAAGCTAACAAAATGAATTTCAACACAGAGAAATGTAAGGTACTGCACTAAGTGCAAAAAAATGAAACACATAGATATAGGATGGGGGACACTTGGCTTAACGAAACTACATGTGAAAGGGAACTGAGTCCTAGTAGACCACAAGTTGAACATGAGTCAATAGTGTGATGCAGCAGCTTAAAAGGCCAATGCGATTCTAGGCTGCATCAATGGAAATATAGTATCTAGATCAAGAGAAGTAATAGTGCCCCTGTATTCTGCATTGGTCAGGCTTCACCTGGAATATTGTGTCTGGGCACCACAATTCAAAAAGGATGTTGAAAAACTGGAGCATGTCCAGAGGAGAGTGACTAAAATGGTGACGGGTCTGGAAACCATACCCCATGAGGAACAACTTAGGGAACTGGGTATGTTTAGCCTAGAGAAGAGATGGTTAAGAGGGGAATATGATAGCCCTGTTTAAATATTTGAAGGGATATCATATTGAGGAGGGAGCTAGCTTGTTTTCTGCTGCTCCAGAGAACAGGACCCAGAACAACGGATGCAAGCTACAGGAGGGACTTTCTGATAGTGAGAGCTTTTCGAAAGTGGAACACATTCCCTTGGAGTGTGGTGGAGTCTCCTTCTTTGGAGGACTGTAAACAGAGGCTGGATGGCCATCTGTTGGAGATGGTTTGATTTTGGGTTCCTGCATGGCAGGGTGTTGGACTGGATGGCCCTTGTGGTCTCTTTCAACTCTTTGATTCTATGAAATAGAACCGAGATCAATCTCTGATCATAGTCTATTTGAACTCGAGTTGAGAGAAAAAAAAAGGAGAGTTTGATTGGAGGTTGAATAACATTATGCTAAAGGAGGATGATTTTATAAAAAGGGTGAAATAAGAAATAAAGGGCCGGGGGCGGGGCCTGAGCAATGGCCGGGTAAGGACTGCCTGAGCTTTCGAAGTGCTCGGAAATAGATAATTACAGTAAAAAAAAAAAATCTCCCAAAGAGAAAAATGTTGACTCTTTGAGATGAATTTCTAACAAGAAGATACAAGGAACATAAAAGGTAAAAAAAAAAAATATTATTATCTCAAGAGTAGACTTAAAATAGCTTACTTTCGTTTTGTGGGGGAACGGAGAATCACGGAGGAAGCTTGTCCGCCATTAAAAAGATTAACGAGGCAGCTAGAGGCTGTTAAAATTGGACTTTGAGATAAGGAATTAAGCTTTGTAACTGCCTTAAAGTGAATGAAATTAACCCACAAATCATAAGTGGCTAGAAGTTTGAACGAGAAGAGATAAAAGTACTATCCACTGCTGACTGCTTAAAAGGGAGGAACTGGGAGGTGAATAAAACGGAGTGAATATTAAATAAGTGTATATGTCAAAAAGGCCAAAAATATTAGGGGGAAAGCTTTGGAAGAGAGGTTTAAGACAAACTGAGAAAGATAAACCTTCAGATAGAGCCTTCGGAAGACTTGTTAGATTGGAACAAACTGAACAAAAAGAAATGTTAAGAAGCCCCCCTAAAAAAATGGCTACTTCTACGAGTTCACTCCCAGAGAAGCAGGGAGAAGGAAAGGGGAAGGATAAAACAGATGCAGGAACAGGAGCAAAAGCAGGAATGACGGATTGTGAACAAATGAGGGCTATGATTACAGAAATTATGAAGCAGGAGAATGAGATGAGACGTAAAGAGATGAATGATTTTCTGGAAAGACAGAAAAATGAAATATTAGAAGCAGGAAATGCAGACAAGCAAACCTTTTTAACAACAATACGAAATGAAAGAGAGGCTATGACAAAGCAATTTCAACTACAAATGCAACTTGAAAGGAAAAGTTCAGATGAAAAGTTTATGGAAATACAAAGAAATATAAAACAAATACAAGAGGATGTGCAAACATTAAAATCAGATAACAAGGAAAGCAAGATTATACAAGGGAGACAACAAAGAGAAATTGAAACCAATAGAGCTAAATTGTCTGAAATGGACAAAAAACTTATATATCTGCAGGATTACCAAAGAAGAACCAATTTTGTTATTAAGAATATACCAGAGTTGGAGAAAAGAGATAGAAAATATGATTTGCAATCAAAAATTTTGAAATGGTTACAAGAAATCTCCCCATCCTTAAACTGGACTGAATCAGACTTTGAAAGAATTCACCGCATTGGACCAGTGACGAACAAGATGGCACCACGAGATGTAATAGTAAGAGTAATTAACTATAATAAAAAGGAAGGACTGATGAATATGGTGAGGAAGAATCCGGAAAAATTAAAATTTCAAGATGTTGATGTAGAAATTTATAACGACTATTGTCTTCAAATGAAAATGTGGAGACGAGAGATGAAACCGTGTACTACTATGTTGAGAGGAGCGGGAATTTACTACACTTGGGGACATCCTATATTCCTGAAATTTCAAAAAGCAGGAAAGAGATATAGGATTGATTCAGTGGAACAAGGAATACAATTGTTGAAAGATCTTGGGATATATAAAGAAGAAGAAGGAACAACTGGAGAGTCTAAAAAATCTAAAGGGAATGGAGCTGTCGTCCAGGTTGGAGTGTTGGGAGGAGAAGAATTATTGGGAGTATGTGGAGGAGGCGGACTGCCATAGACGAAAAGAGAAATTACTGCAATTAAGTACAAAGTTAAATTTATTGTTTTTATGAGCACTCGGGGGGTGGGCGGTTTCTTTGGGCCTTGGGATGTCTTCGTCACCCCTCTCCACAGGGGTAGCTTCGGCGACCGGGGCTAGAGCAATGCGCTCTAGCAAGAAGAAGTGGAGAGGTAAATGGGACTTGGGGAGGGAAGGGAGGGGAAATAGAGGGAGGAGGGAAGGGATAGGGTTTACACAAAATGGAGCCATTAGAGAAATAAATAAATGGTATTATGGTAGATAAACTGAAAATTTCAACTTTAAATACCAAAGGTCTTGGATCAGTGATTAAAAGAAGAAGAATTGAAGCTTTATTACGAAGAGATTCAGCAGATATTATTTTTATTCAAGAAACGCACCAACGGAAAGAGGGGGAAAATGAACTGAAACTGAATTGGACAAAGAACTATGAGAAAGCATTTGGAAATTCAAAATCAAAAGGGGTAGCAATAATAATTGCAAAAAAATGTAATTTTGTAATAAATAAAGTAATAAAAGATGATGAAGGAAGATATATAATAATACAGGGAGAACTAGGGGAAGATAATTATACACTTGTGAATGTATATGCACCAAATGAAAAACAAGAAGAGTTTTATGAAAGAGTGTTAAAGAAAGTGGAAAGAATACAGAAGCAATATGTAATTATTGCAGGAGATTTTAACATGCAAATGGATAAGATTAAAGATAAATCTAACCCCTCAGTAAAGGATAAACATAGAAATATAACAAACTTAAATAAAATAATGAATAAAAGGGAATTTAAAGATGTCTGGAGACTAGTAAAAGGGGATGAAAAGAAATATACATATTATTCTGCTGTACATAAAACATATACTAGAATAGATTACATTTTTGTTTCAAAAAATATGATAACTAAAGTTTTAGATAGTGAAATATCAAGTATAAAAGTAAGTGACCATGCCTTGGTGAGTGCAGAATTTATTATTAAGAAAGATTATGAACAAATAAAAAGGTGGAGGTTAAATACTAAGATATTGAATTATAAAGATATAGTAAACAAAATTGAAAAGGAATGGCAAGAAACATGGGATATAAACAATAAGGAAGTGACAAAAGGATTGTTATGGGACACGATGAAGGCAGTAACAAGAGGAATATGTATGAAAGAAGCATATAACCTTCGAAAAAGACAGGAAGAAAGGAAAAAAATTAGAAACAGATATAGAACAATTAGAGTATAAATATATAGCTAATAGAAATAAACAGATTTATGTAGAATTGAGGGCAAAAAAGGAGGAACTGCAGAAGATAGAGATAGATGAAGTACAGGAAAATTTGATTTATTTAAGAAGGGACTATTTCGAATATAGTAATAAAAATTCAAAAATGTTGGCCAGAGCCACACAGAAAAAGAAAATGGAAAGTATGATAAATATAGTGAAGGATAGATCTGGGATGATGTGTAGAATGATGAAAGAAAAAAATAAATTTTTTGAAGAATTTTATAAAGAATTATATCAAGCAGGAAAAAATCCAATAGATAAAATAGAAAATTATGTAGAAGAAAATTGGGGACAAGCAATAATGGAGGAAGATAAAGAACTATTGGAAAAACCCATTGAAAAGGAAGAGATAATAGAGGTAATTAGAAAATTAAAACATGGTAAAAGTCCAGGAATAGATGGTTTGGGACCTGAATATTATAAAGTGTTTGAAAATATATTAATTCCAAAGTTGTTAGAATTATATAATGGAATATTACAAGGAGAGAAAATACCTTCATCATGGTCTCAATCATTAGTAATATTAATACCAAAAGTAGATAAAGATCCAACTGATCCAGGGTCATATAGACCTATATCATTAATAAATCAGGATGCAAAGATATTAACAGCAATAATAGCAAATAGAATGAATAAATGTGTGTATAAATATATAGGAAAAGATCAATGTGGTTTTGTGAAGGGAAGACAAATGTCTAATTTAGTAGGAAGAGTTTTGAGTAAAATACATGTAATTGGGAGAGAAAAATTAAAAGCAGGAATTTTAGCATTAGATATATTTAAAGCTTTCGACTGTGTGGAATGGCCAACATTAAAAATAATTATGAAAAAGTTTGGAATGGGAGAAAAAATGAGGGGACTAATAGATCAACTATATTGTGATAACTCAATAAAAGTAATAGTTAATGATGGAATTACAAAGGAAATAAAAGTAACGAGAGGTACAAGGCAAGGATGCTCGTTGTCACCAATATTATTTGCAATGGTTATAGAAATGTTAGCAAATGTTATTAGGAAGGATAGTAGTTTGGAAGGAATAGGATTGGAAAAAAAACAAAATTAGTTTATTTGCTGATGATACATTATTAACTATTAAAGACTTAAAGGATAAAATAGGAGAAATTAAGGAACATTTGAATTTATTTGGTGAGATAACAGGACTTCAAATTAATTGGAATAAAACAGAAATGATGTTATTTAATTATACAAAAAAGGAAGTATCAGAGCTTATGAAGCAAAAAGAATTAGGGATAAGAATAAAAAGTAATATAAAATATTTAGGAATTAATATAACAAAAGATTTAAAAGAAATGGAAGAGAAAAATTTCTTAGTATTACGGAGAGAAGTTGAAAAAAAATAGTAGAATATAAGAACATTCGATTATCATGGTTTGGAAGAATAGCGTTAGTTAAAAATGAAAATTTTACCAAAATTAAATTTTTTATTTAGAATGATACCACTAAAAATATCAGAAGTAGAATTAAGTAAATGGCAACAGTTACTAAACGTATATTGTAATGGAGGGAAAAGATGTAGATTAAATAAACAATTTTGGTATGAGTCTCAGAAAAAAGGAGGGCTAGGCCTCCCTAATATAAAAGGATATTATGAAGCTAACCACTTAAGATATGTAATAGAAGGAATGCTGGACGTACCAGATTTAGATTGGTTAGAAATGGGGAAAAAAGAGATAGATATGAAAATAGAGAAAAATTTTTTTAAAGAAATTAGTAGGAAAGAAATTAAAGAAATTGGAAATCCATTTATGGAAAATATATTAGAAATTTGGAATAAATATAAAAAAGGATTAATGAATGAAAATTCAATAATAACACCAATAATAATGGAAAAATCTTTCCCCCCAAATTTAAAAGATTTATTAGATAAAGAATTAAAGGAAAGGAAAATAGATAAAATAGAAAATTGGATAGAATTAAATATAGGAAAAGAAAATATAAAAGAAAAACTTAGGGGGATAAACATGTCTTGGTTACATTTTATGCAAATAGAACAATGGTTTAAGAATTTGAAGAAAAAAATATAGAAAAAGGGAAATATACACAGTTTGAACAAATAGTTCAGAAAAGAAAAGGAATGGAGGAAAATGAAAATATGAAAGGCTTAACTAGCAAAATTTATAAAATATTAATGGATAATAAAAGGGAAAAACTACATCAAATTATTTTAAAAGAAATATGGGAAGATGAATTGAAATGCAAAATCTCTGACAATGAATGGAATAAGATTTGGGAACAAAGACATTTGAAAAATTTATCGGTGTGAATTAAGGAAAATTATTATAAATTGATTTGGAAGTGGTATTTGACACCACTGAGATTACATAATATAAATAAAGAAAATTCAAAATATTGTTGGAGAGGTTGTCAGGAAGTAGGGTCATATCTACATATGTGGTGGCAATGTAAATATGTACAAAAATTCTGGGAAATAGTAATATTAGAGATAGAAAAGGTTATGAATATAAAGATAGATAGAAAACCGAATATAGTATTGTTATCAATATATAATGATGTAGAATGGAAGGAGGAAAAAAACCTTGTAACAAATTTGTTTACTGCTGCGAGATTAATTATAGCAAGAAGTTGGAAAACAAAAATAAGTGTGAAATTGGAGGATTGGTATAAGGAAGTTTGGAAGATAGCAATTAATGATAAATTAACATGTAGATTGAAAGTGAAAAAAAGGATTATTGAAAAGAAATGATTTTGATGAAATATGGAAATAATTTATTGAAAATGTATTAAGAATGGAAGACGGGAAATTGCCTCCACGGGAGGAGTTAAGATTTTGGATGGAGTATAAAGATGGAAATGGCTCTGGGGGTGGGGTGCACGGAGGGGATATTTAGGGGGGTTTGTTTAAAAAAAAACAACGGCTAAGATGTAAAAGTATATAAAAATGTATGGAAAGTTGATTAATATAAATAAAATTAAAAAAAAAAGAAATAAAGGGCCAATGCAGATGGCCAAGATGCCGTGGCCCCAATCCTGCTTTTTGCTGCACCCAAAAGAGCTGCAAAATGCCGCTCATTTTGGTTGCTGCAAAAGGCTCCCTTTAGAGCTAGTGCCATGGCTTTTTTGTGCTTCTTGTTAGCATGGTTATGCAGCATGTGATGATCCACATCAACGTGCAGCGCCAGATTCACCACCTTCTCAGATACAGGCAGCAGCTTGTCAACTGGAGAAACACCTCTCTCCTTCCAGAATGAGTAAATAGACTTTACAAATAGATGTCTCTCAAGGCTTTAATTTTAATTCCTTTATGTACAAGGCTATATACATGATCCACCGACACATGAAAACACACCACCATCAATGACCGTAACCACACATGTGTCCTGAGGCATCTGCCTTATATAGCCAGGGCTCCATGTGGCCTTCTGGCTCTGCCTCTTCCTGCTGACACCTGTCACTCAATCTGAGTGACTCTGCAGTTTTGCAGCACTTGTCAGTGCTTTCCAGCACCAGGTGACCATCTGCATGATGTCACTTCCCATGACACAACATGACTCAGCATTGCTCAGCATCAGTCAAATGCTGTGTCATCATGGCTGCTTATGATGTCCTACTATTTCCCACATTGTACATTTTCCCCTGGGGCTCCTTCCTAACACCCCTTTGGTGCAACATGTGTACACACTGTGCCAAGAGGATGCCCTGATGCCACATGCCATGCAGAGGGGTGCACGGCATCAGGGCGGAGTCATGGCAGAGACAAGGCAGCCAGTATGTAGTTGTCCCACCCCAACTCCATCCCCAGGCTGGCCTAAACTGCCAGTCTGCATCAGTCCAAAGTTTCTTTTTAATTCAAATGAGACTCCAGGGATACCCAAGAATATAATTTGGGATACATGTAAGGCAGTAATAAGGGGGCTAATGATGCAGAAATTGTCAGAGTTGAGAAAGCAGAGTAAGGAAAAGGAACGGGCAATCTCACACAATTTAAAAATAAAAGAAGAATGGATCAAAACCCCAAAATAAAAAACTGAAATAAGATATAAACAAATTAAGAGATACACTTCAGAAACAAATAACAGAAGAAATAGATAACAAAATTTAAAAAACTTAAACAGAAACAGTTTGTACATCCTAATAAAATAGGCTATTGGCTTGCTTTTAAATTAAAGAAAGAAAAGAGCATAATAACAGAGATCAATTATGAAGGGCATAGAATAATCAATTTAGATGATGTAAAAAAATCTTCAATATGAAATATACTGAATTATTCAAAGAAAGGAAAGACTCAAGAAAACCCAGACAAAATGAAAAAAAATACTTAGATAACTTAAGTATTCTTAAAATTTCAACACACACCCAAAAAAGAGAGCCTAAATGCTCTAATATCACAAGTGGAAATAGCCTAGGCCATGTAGGCCTTGAAAGAAAATAATGCACCAAGTCCTGATGGTTATACATCTAAATTCTATAAAATATTTCATGAAGAATTGAGAACACAATTTCAAGATATGCTGAAGAATATAAATAAGGAAGGCATGGAAAGAAGCAACTGTCATTTTGATTCCCAAAGAAGGAAAAAACAAACAAAGAAGAGGTGAATAACTACACCAATTTTACAGAAAGCAATTTTACAGAAAGATACCACTACAGGTCTCAACTCAGGAAGGGTTACGTGGGAGATGAGCAGAAAAGGGCAATTAGATGAGATATAAAGATCTGATTAAGAGGGACTCTAGAGGAATTTTTGGAATTAAAATGAGGGAAGATCTAGATAAGGGAGGTATTTCCCTTAGTTGGTTTTCTTACCTCCAAATAAAACAACAGTTCAAGATAGATCTGCAAAGAATAGGTTTTGAAACAGAATTAAATGAGTTAGACAAAAACTTTTGGGCTAAAGATAAGCAAAAAGTAGCCAAATTGTACAATCTATTTTTAAAAAGGAATTTAGAACAAGAGTTGATCAGGCCAACAATGATAAAGTGGGTGCAAGATGTAGGATATACTATTGATCTAGGAAAATGGGAAAAAGCTTGGAAATATAGTAACAAATTCACAGCATCCAGAAACTTAAAGGAAAATTACTTTAAAATTGTAAACAGGTATCTCACACCATGGGTAATAAATAATATTTATAGATCTGGCAGCAAGCTATGCTGGAGATGCCAAGCGGGGAATTGCACCATTTTTCATATGTGGTGGACATGTCTACAGATCCAAGCTTTCTGAGGGAAAATGCATAACAACATACAGAAAATGTTAGGGATACAAAACACACTTTCACCTCAGTTGTATCTCTTGAATATGGTCCCAATATTAGGTAAAGAAGAGGAGGAAAAATATTGGAGGATACTATTATATTTGGTACGGTGGGTAGATTAATTATAGCAAAGAATTGGAAATCAAAAGGAGGGCTCCAGGTGAAAGACTGGTTTAACAAAATACAAGAGATGATGGAGATGAATCAATTAATGAATTTAATAAATGACCCATCATATTATTTAACTGAAAAAGATTGGCAGCCAATTATATGCTATGTATATAACACCAAAGGTTAAACAAGAAAGATATACTGTAGATAAAAAGTTTAAATTACAAAAGTAGAGACAGGGGTCAGCAAAATGTAGATAAGGCAAGAAGGTTAATTAAAAAAAGATGTTTGAGATAATTAAATATACAAATGGATTAAAACTGTTTTAAATATGCTATTTATTTTGATACTTAGTTAAAGAAAAAGAAAACAAACATAATACAGGACTCTGAGATAAACCAAATTTTGCAATGAATGGCTAGAGGAAGACTGAAAAAAAAGTTCAGTGAAAAAAAGGAAATTCTGTATAAGTAGATAAGAGGGTGGGTTTTTTTGTATGTGTGTATATTTTATATGAAAATTCCAAAATGTTGGGGCAATTTTCATATGAGAGGAATCCTAAAAATAATTATGCTATCTGTTTCATAAGGTTGGCCATTTCGCCTACTATTCAGTGAATGCACATTAGGACTGCATCATGAGAATGGGGGGGGGGGGGGGAGGACACAGTTTCAAGCCTTCTATTTGGCTGACCTAAACAGAACCTTCTAGGTGTTTTGAGTTACAGCTATCATCATTTCCATGCTACAAAGTCAATGATGGATGTTGTAGTCTGAAAATATCTAGCAGGCCCCATACTGGTGAAGGCAAGGGTAACATTACATCAGAGATGAAGGCTTCCTGAACCCCTGATTTATGGGGAAAATAATTATAAAGCTGTTCACTGCTATGATATTATACTTTTGAATACAAATATTACACTTGTAAGAGATCAGAAGGGTTTTTAATGCTTTGGTGGCCATGAGCACATCATGATTCAGAGACTTGCTGGAAGTTGCAGAATGAAAAGCTTTTTGGATCAGGAAAAAAAATGGGCTATCTTAATAGTTGTCTCTACCTAAACTTGAAGAGGTATTCCATTAATATTAGTATGTTGTTAATTTTCTCTTATCTGGGTCAAATATTTATCATTCTTATCATTTGGATGCAATTCTATATAACATAGCTATAGTATAAGTGTGACACTCTAGACATGTATTGTCTTCACACTATTATTTTTGCTGCCACATATTTGTCAGCTGTCATGCTAGGTTGGACTTTCCTTGCTTTAAATGAACTCTATGTATTATATTATTCTTTTTCAGGTAAATATTAAATTAAGCCATTTTACAACTGATGAAAAACATAGCACTAGAAAACTAAAGGGGGTAGAATTATGAAAAATGTTTTTTTTTCTAACAGAGTACCCTGACAGTTCATTTGATTGAAAGGCCCTGTCTGCACCAGGCTAAGTCAACCCAGAATCTTCCCATGCAAGCAGAGCCAGAGATTGGCCTAATGCAGGAGCAGGAAAAGTGTGCCATTCTCAGTGCAATTTTTCTAACAGTAAGGTAGAAAAATATAACAGGAAGTTGGCAGTGTTGGGGAACATTTAGGAGCAAAAATATTTGTTGTTGTTGTTTTACAGCACATGCAGCAGGAGATGCAGCCATCAGAGTTCTACTGTGGGTTTCCCATAGAGTTGTTCATTCCCAGCATTGTGTAAATCTGCATCTACAACTCTCAAATTGTCTAGGAGCATCTGGTTTCTAGAATCCAAATAGAAATTAAGAATATTAGACTAAATATTCAGTAAAAGGAAATGAATTAAAACAATGGTTAATCTTTCCCCATACAGAGGCTGAAATGTTGTAGCTGCACTATGCTAGTGGAAATACGTCCATTCAGGATGCAGAGGTTGCAGGAGAAAGACCATAGGAGCTGCAGCCATGCAGGAGGTAAAACATCAGGAAGTAAATAACCTGATCTATTAGACCAGGGGTAGGCAACCTTTTTGAGCCGGGGGCCAGGTTGCTGTCCCTCAGACAATTGGGGGGGCCGAAGCACCAAAAATAAATAAATAAATTATATATATATATATATATATATATATATATGCATGCACACTCTCTCAACCCCAGAAAAGCCATGGCAAAACCCCTGTGGAGATTTTGCCAAGAAAACCCCAAGAATAAGTAATAACAACAATAATAAATATCATCATGGTGGCAGGGGGTGGCAGCTTTGGGGGGGGGCGCATTTGGCCCCTGGGCCTTAGGTTGCCTACCCCTGTATTAGACAGAGTCTGCCTTCCTTTGTCATTACTATGGGGCCAGGGAAAAGTGCAAATGTTAGCATACTGCATCAGTAGGATTCTAACCTCAGAACTGAAAAAGGAAGAAACTATAAGAATCTATCCATGAGGGACTGAATGATCATTAGACTAAATAATAGAAAGTGTTGGCCACTAACTATAATTTATCTGCAGTATATTATGGAGGACCTCCTCAGATGAATGAGAGAAAATAAAATAATTCATTTTAGGTTATTCATGTCCCTAAAGAAGCAAAAAACGACTGACCAATTCTCTTTTAGAAAATTTTATTTTATTTTAATAATATTTGAAAGACCTTTTGAACTCAGAATAACCCACAGGGTATTCTTTTATGCTACAGATTTAAAATAAAATCCAAAGCCTTCAGATACTAAAGCATTAAGATTCTCTCATGTGGAACCAATAACAAAAGCTGTCAGAAGAGCATCTTGATGCTTTATTATAGAAATATGATTTTTTTTTCCTCAAGGAGGAAGCCTGACCAAGAAACAGAAACAGAATAAAAGATATAACTGGTCCTACAATGAGAGGCGGTTCAAAATATTTGTAAGTAATATATATAGTTATACAAATTTAATGTTCCAATTAAAAAGAAGGAAATTTCCGAGAGAAAAACATACCATATTTATTCATGCCAAATATTCTGCTGAAAATGTGCAATAAATTGTTACATGATGAAGTCCTATAATTAATTCTCATTCAAACAAACTTTCTTTCTTTATTCTTTCCTATGTAGGAATTTACTCACTGAAATTAGAAATAGTTTCTGTGTGGTTTTTGAGGAAGAGGAAGAAATGCAAACATTTAAATATGTTGAATATGGCCATGTCTGGACATACTCCAAGAGCAGTCCAAAGTCTTTTGGTCCCAAGCTGCCCTAAGTCCCCTGTTCCCTAGGCACTCTGGAGCAATGCCACCTGGCTGTTTGCACACATGTCCCGCTCTACTACCCAACACTCTCAGTATGAGTCACACTCCCTAAGACTGAAAATGAGGCACCCAGCATTGATCACATGACTGAATATCTCATTCTGACCTCAGAGGGAGTAACATGTGATGGCAGCAGTGGCATCACATGTTATTCTGTAAACAGTACCCATTGTTACTTTGGAGGCCACCTGTTGCAACAGTAAAAATCTGTTGTAAGGGTAGTATACAGCACTGTGAGTTTGTAGCTGAACTGGTCATATATCATCCAGACAGTTCTCTCCAGAACTAAGAATTGGGCCCTGCATAATCTGGACTGGTTACTGTGAGGATGCAGGGAAGGAAGTGTTATATGGCTCATGCATATAACATGAAAGTTATAATATCTTCTCAGGCCAGAATCCAGTGAGGTTGCTCCACTGATGAATCTACTCCTCTTGGTTAGATCAAGACCCCCAAAATATGTTCTGGATGGCAGGGGAACTGAAGAGCATTACAATGGCAATGGTTTTATGCCTCAGTAGTCTTATACACTACATATTGTACTCAATTTGGAGAACATTCTATTCATTACAGTAAGACTTATATCTGAGTTAACCTGCATTGGACTGCATCGCACTATAGCCTGTAGACATGAACTATTTATATGGGTCTTGTTAATAAATAATGAAATAGTAATAATAATAATAGGAGGAAAGGAAGAAGAGGAAGAAGAGGAAGAAAAAGAAATAGATATAATAAAGAAAGCAGGTAGAAAATAAACTCATTTGAGAAGTGGTGCTGGAGAATTGCTGAGAATACCACGGATAGCCAGAATGTCAAACAAATGGATACTGAGGCAGATCAGGTCTGAGCTCTCCCTAGAAATCAAATAACCAAACTGAGGTTGTCATACTTTGGTCACATCATGAGAACACATGACACTCACTGGAAAAGACAATAAAGCTGGGAAAGAGAGGAAGGCTACATACTAGATGGATATATACCATGGAGGTTATGGCTCTGAGCCTACATGACCTGAACAGAATAGTTGAGGAACAGGGAGGCTTGGTGGTTTCTCACTCATGGTGTCACCAGAAGTTGAAGTTGAAGGCAGTTAACAACAAACAAAAATGAATAATGAATGTAAGAAAAAGTGAGGGCAGCAGCTCACCTTGACAATAATTGAATACAAGAAAACATTCCTTTCTTTCAGATTTGCATTTGGAATTTATCAGCAATTTAAAGAAGGTAATAGTAAATGTCCCGTTCTTGTAAACAATGGATATTAAAATAAATTGTTATATCTATTAAAGTAATTATTTTTTTCTATTCAATTACAACATCAGGCAAAAATCAGCCATAGAAATATGGATGACATTTTACTTGTTCCTCTTGAGATTTAACATTAGTATTTCTGTGCATATTATACAACATGGAAATCAGGTGCGTCCACAACATCTCAAGCTATCTGATGTAGGGTACCAGTAATTTCCTTCCCAGTGTACCAGAGACCTTCTCCTTATATATGCCCATTGGTTACAATTGTTTCTTCTTGCATGGAAACTCATTAGAGACTGGCAGCCAGTAGTTTGGGGACTAGCACCAGTTCTTGAACCATGACTTTTGCGTAGTGCTGAGATATGCAATATGTGAATTACTCTGAAATATTTCAAAAGAGAAGCAATTGAAAACCTAATGATCTATCTTTCTGGTTTTTTCTTTTATAACATGAAAATAATCTGTATTATAAAGAATGTAATCAACTGAATATTTCCTCTGAACTGAACACTTGCACACATACCGGAAGTCTATGCAGTCCTACATATTTGCCTTTCTATTCTGCTTTCATTGTGAATCTAGGAAATGCATTATCTTACCTGGCACATAGGTCAGTATATAGTCATATTTTAAGTGCTGAAGGATTATTTTATAAATCTATAAAGCACACTCACTTAGTGGTTTCCTAAGCAATGCAATAAACAGTTTGTGGTCTGTTTCCAAAGCCACTTTCTAGCTATAAATGTATTGATTAAATCATTTACACTCAAGTGATATTTCCAACCTCTCCTTTTCAACTTGTGCATATCTGGTTTCTACATCTGACAGTGATTTGGATGTAAGTGCCATTGGCTGCCAACAGTCATAACATTTCTGTAAAATCACTCTACCTGGCTCATATCATGCTGAAATTTTATAGGCCTTCCTGGAGTAGATTATCATTTAATACAGGACCCTCTATACTATATTCTTCCCTGAGGTTGTCCATTATTGCATCCATTCTGCATTGTAACTTCATTATTTCATTTTCAAAATCTGTCCTCCAGCTGGTGAAAATTCATTTTCTGTAGTAATCTGTCCTTACTACAAATACCTTTCTTTGGCTGGAAATGCTTTAGATGGATGTATTTTATGAAGCTTCCTTCAAGATACAGTTCTGGAAATGATTTAGATGGATGTATTAAACTGCTACCACATTGGACCTTGTAATTATATTGTTTTATAGTTGAGGCCTATATTACATTCATGCTGAATAACTATATTTCTGATGCAAATTGTGTGGCATATCTTTACTGTTAGAATTAACTCATATATTAGACCAGTCTCTGTCATTCCAGTACACTGGTCAGTGTCTGTATTCATTACCTTGCATTGGCTGGAACAGTGAACCCTTCAGGGGGAGGGGGTTGTCATTTGCTCTTCCAAAAGGAAGGAATAATTAACAATGTGATCAAAGGTTTGCATTGATACATGATGTGGGAACAGGGAAGGTCCTTGATTTGCCATTTTAAATAAGGGGCATTTTATTTTGCCATTGCATTTAATGGAACTGGAATATCCACAGATTTTGATATACTATAACCAAACCCCAGTGGATATCAAGGGCCCCACTGTATATTTCTGTAGCCAGTTACATTTACTAACACAGGAACTTACAACATGACACAGAAATTTAGAAGTGTATTTATTTGTTTAATTTCTAATGTGATATATAAAATTGACTATCAAAAATGCTTTATGATATTCTGCTTACCTCTGTGTAAAAAAGAAATGGACACAAATTAATATTAGAAATTCAAATATCCAAATACCAGGGGAGAACACTTCAGCTTAAAAATGATCTCTTTCACCTATTTTAAAGTACCAATAGTACAGCAAAGAAACTTCAAAGGCAATTACACAGAGAGATACTGGTGAATTACAATTCATTAGAAGGTTTGAGTCTGCCACTAGGGGTTTGAATAGGGATAACGGATTCTTATCACACTTCATGTGATAATTACCTACCTCATTCTAGGATGTTTCTATTATCAGCAACAGATTTATGAATGGCCAGTGTTAATAATGTAGTTGTCACTGTCAGTAGTTTCAACATCTAGTTTTCCTCTGACATGACTGCCCACAATCCCATCCCATCAACCATGTGGGATTTTGAATAACATTCCATGAATCTGATGAAATGGGCTTTAGTCCATAAATACTCAGGCTATAAGAAATGTGTTAATCTTTAAAGTGCTACAGCATCCTTCAGAATTTCTATTAAAAGGAGTCACTTATGTGTAACTGCAGTTGCTGGAAATAAATCTTACTTTGTAGCACACACTCAGTGCATGAAATAAATCTGACAAATAAAAGGCCTGTCCTTTTATAAGTGCAAGCAATCTTAGCCACCTGTTTCCAAACCAGAAAACCAATAAGCATAAAGAAGTATACTTCTGTTATGGGTGCTTTCTTTGTCAAAATCAATTAATGTTTGCTATACACATAAAGAATGGAATGAAGAATATGAAGGATATATCAAATTAATGAGGAGTTGGGGAAGATTTGGCATCCTTATTGTTACTGTGTGATTTTGTGTGTGTGTGTGTGTGTGTGTGTGTGTGTGTAAAGGGATAAGATGAACCTGATATTATAAACATTATTGTTTATTTGTTGAAATTGCAAACTTTTAATATCAAACTGTTATTTGCAAGGATCATTATGAGTGCAACATGGCACATTAGGTTGTAAAAGTCAAGCTGCATGGAAAATGGTTACATATACAGTAAGATATAAAAAAAAGATCTTGTTTTCTGCTGGGTTGTGGCAAACTCTTTCTGCAGAGCTTTCTACATTATTTTAGATGCCTATTGTTTAGAACTAAAAGGCTTTATTCCTGCTTCCCAGGAATCTTTTGAAAAAGAACCATTGCCGAACAGCCAACATGATCAAAGATGGCTGCATGGTCGTGTGGCCAGCAAGACTATTAGGGATGGGAAAATTTATCCATTTCACTTTCTCTCACATTTAGGTTTGTTAAAACAAAAGAATACAATACAAAATATAAAACAATAGCACAAATTCTTTCTGTTCAAAATATCAAGTATGCAATTTCTTCAAAAATGAACTGAAATAAATTGTCTCTGGTTTGGATCCAAAGTGTAGGCACCTGAAAGGTCATGTCTGCACCTACAACAATTTGCAGATCAAAAGGGCCAGGCTTAGGAGCTGCAAAGCAGGACATTCACACCTAGGAGATTGATGAGTACCAGAGAGGAAGTGTCTGGATGAAGATGAGATAACATTAACATTCCATCTCCTCTTTTTGGAAATTGTCTACTTCAAAGAGTAGTAATCCAGAATACTTTGATATACAACAGCAATTATTTGTCTCAGGCCAGGTTTAAGGGTATAAAAGCTCCCCACAATCTCAGGCACATTGGATCTAGTTAGATTTTATGGTGACCCTGAACTCTGACTTGGGTCCCGGCTCTTCCCATTATCCTTTCCCTTTCATAACAATTAAGTCTATCCATCTTCATTCTTCATTGAAGCAGCCTCCATCAGGTAATTATCACCATTAGAAAGCTTTCTGCTCCCTATACAAGCTAACTACTTTATTTGTGAGTTCTTGTGTGTATGAGTAAATGTTAGAATGTCTCTGTATGGTTGAATTCCCATATAAATCATAAACCCATTGGAAAGTTTTAGCCACCTCTATAAACATAGGATAAAAGATTCCATTGGAGACTTGGACTTTAGTAATTTCCCAGGTTCAAGTTCTTCTTACACATGTTAAAAATGAGAAGGCTCACAGGACAAAAAAGAGAGTTAGAACTTATGATGCAGTAAGAAGGTTAAATATACAATTATTCAAATTCAGAAAGTTAAGCAATGAATGTTCAAAGTGCTGTTCCAGAATGGACAAATTGACTAGTGCAGGTTTCTTCCAAATTAATTTCTGCTATTTGTAAATCTCAAATGTTTTCCAATACAAAGAAGGGAGGGGAAAATCTTACCCATCTATATTTTCTAAAATCCACAAAAAGAGTGATACTAGCCAGTCAAATTGCAGAAAAACACATATTGCAAGCTTTTGAAGATGTACTGGCTTCTTCATCAGGCAAAAATGTTAAATCATGGAGGTGGAAGAAGAAGTGGCTGTGTTGGAGTCACTGCCTGAATTTTGTATAGATGTTGTCTCTGCTATAGTTCAGTTGGCTTTTAGGTATTTCAATGCAGGCAGAGGCCACATCTCTCTTGGCCATGTGGAGACTTAGGGTTCATCTACAGTGTAAAAATAATGCAGTTTGATAGCATTTTAACTGCCATAACTCCATGCTACAGAGTCCTGGGATTTGTAATTTTGTGAAGCACCAGCACTCTTTAGCAGAGATGGCTAAAGACCCTGTGAAACTAGAAATCCCTGAATCCCCTAAATGGGGCTATAGCATAGAATCATAGGGGGGATGCACATGGGCTAAAAGGGTTGTTTTGGGGTTGACCTGAAGGCATGGTCTTTAGATGACGCATGACAAAAAAGTGCCCCCTATCTGCCTCTTCCTGTGAAAGTGTGCTCCAAAAAGGAACTGCTTTTTTCCTTCAGTGAAGGTGCGCACCTTCCAATGTGTGCATATATGCAGTGACACTGATGCACCAGAAAACAGCCATCGCACATGCACCATCGCACATGCTGCGGAAATTGACGGCAATTCAGAGCATGCGCCCTACGATGCAAGCTTTAATTTAAAGCACCTTATGCTTCTAGGTGTGGATGCACTGGTGTAGGTATGCTTGAATATTAGAACCCTAACCCTAGGGAAGTAGAAGTCAATGAATTCTTGCATGATATGTGGGTGTATGACAGAACCTGTGCAGATGCACAGGGATTCCAAACTTTAGTCAGCTTTGTACAAAGAGAATGACAGACTGTGGGGCTAAGCAGACGGTGCAAAGCACCGTCTTCAGAGCAAGGAAGGGGAGGGGTAGCCACATGCTAGGCACCCCAACCCCTTCCCGAAAATGTCCTTGGAGCAGCCAGCCCTCCGCACGGCCGGCGCTCCGAGGATGCCTTTCCACTGCAGCGTCCACACGCGCTACAGCGGAAAAGCTGCTGAAGGTGCACCGGCAGCCTTTTGCGGCGCACCTTCGGTGATTTGTGGAAGGAGCACTATTTTAGCGCTCCTTCCAGGGGCAGCAAAGCTGCGCCATGGGGCTGAGGTGTGTGGATACTTCAGCCCCGTGGTGCAGCTTCCTGGGGCGGCCCTGTGCCACCCGTCTGCTTCCCCCCTGTATACTAGCTATGACAGGTCCTGTGCAGGTACACATGGATGTTTTCCTGCGCAGATGCACAGGTGTGGACAGTTGATCCTGTGCACGTGCACCTGTGTTTGAGAACAACAACAACAGCAAAAATTAAAGCACTACTGCCAGCCCATGCAGTTGCTCCATCTCCCTTTGCGGCATCCTTGGGGGCTGGTGGTGTGGTTGCGGGGGCTTCAATACAGCCTTGGAAAAGCTGTATTGACTTCCCCCTGTGCGGCTGCTCCGTCCCCATTTAGGGCAACCTTGGGGCAGGCAGTGCGGTTGCTGCAGCTTAGGGAAAAGGCAACTTCAGTTCACCTTTTCCTGCCTGTCTGCATAGCCCCATAGAGTTGGAAAAGACAAAAAGGTCTAGCCAGTCCAATCCCCCACCATGCAGGAATACACAATCGCAGCACCCTCGACAGATGGCCATCCAGCTTCTGTTTAAAAACCTCCAAAGAAGAAGACTCCACCACTCTCTGAGAGAGAATGTAACACTGTTGAACAGCTGTTACTGTCAGGAATTTCTTCCCAATGTTTAGGTGGAATCTATTTTACTGTAGCCTGAATCGATTGCTCCATGTTCTAGCAGCAGAAAACAAGCCTGCTCCATCCTCAATTTGATATCCCTTCAAATATTTAAACATGGCTATTTTGTCACCACTTAACCTTATATTCTCTAGGTCAAATGTAGCCAGGTCCATAAGCTACTTGTTATAGGGTAAGGTTTCCAGACCTTTCATCATTTTGGTTGCCTTCCTCTGGACATGTTCCAACTTGTCCACTTCCTTCTTCTTCCTTCTTCAACTGGACACAATATTCCAGGTGAGGTCTGACCAAAGCAGAATTGAATGGTACTATTACTTCTCTCAGTCTAGACACTCTATTCCTATTGATGCAGTTTAGAGTTACATTGGCAGCCTGTGGTTCAAGGCTCCTAACTCCCTTTCACACGCATGGCCATCAAGTCAGGTGTCATCGATCTTCTTTTTTTTTAACTTTTTATTATTTTATATGTTAAAACATTATATACATTCCAAATTATCAGACAATACAAACACATAGTACCTTACAATTAAAAACAAACACACATTCTACACAAACTAAACATTTCTTCGTACTCCTAACATCTTTCATTTTTCCTTTCTTTCTTCCTTCTACCTTCTCTATCTAGCTTCTTCTAGTCAGTTCTTTATTCATTTTACTCACTGTACTAGATTGCACAATCCTCTTCACATTCATCTCTCTTCCTATCTTACTTTTCCATTTCCTTCCTCTCTTCCTCATTCCTTCCAACCTCTCTCAAAACCATCTTCCTTTGCTTTTCTCCATTTTTCCATCTCTCACTCTTTCTTTTCCTCTCCTTCTCTACACATTCTCTTACCTTTACCCACCCACTCTTACCTTCAGCTACATCCCATCACTTTCTTCTTTCTATTCATTCATACCACTTTCATTTTTTTTCTTTCTTCCTCTTTGCATTCCAAAACATTCATACAAACTAGACTTCCTTCTTACTAGTGCTGGTTGATTATAACCTGTTTCTTTGACCTTCTTATCTACTGCTAGCTATAGAGAAGCTTCCTCGCTTCATCTTATCGGAAATCTTAAGTCTCAAATCTTATGTTCCCATGTTCCATTTGTGTTGATATTTCCATTACACTTATATTTCATCTTTTTCTAAAGTTGTATCCTTCGGGTGTCCTCATCTATCTCCATCATATTAATCATCTATTACAAGTTTGATTCTATTTCCTTTTTAGTTTCCATCAAATATTCTTAAAATCCAATTATAGTCACTTTTCCCCATACATGTTCTAAATCATCTAATACTGGCTTCCATTCTTCAGTCACTTTCTTTCTAGGTTCCTGTCTCACAATTTGGGTCAATTCATCCGACTCAATCACATTGTATAATTTTTTTAACCACTCTTTTATACTGGGTGTATTTTTTGATTTTCATTTTTGTGCCAATACCATTCTTGCTGTGGTTACTAAATAAAAAAGAATTTTACCATTTTTTTCTCCAATTTTTCTTCCCACATGTTTAGGAGGTAGAATTCTGGGCTTATTTGGATAATTGTTTGTAGGATAGTGCTTATAATTTCATGTATTTTCAACCAATACTTCTTCATAAATTTACAGGTTCACCAACAATGATAAAGGGTACCAGGTTGCTCTCCACATTTCCAGCATAAATTATTTTTTATTTTATAATTTTTTGATATTTTCTCTGGTGTGAGATACCATCTGAAATATAATTTATAGTAGTTCTCTTTGAGATTCTGAGACACAGTATACCTCATTCCTTTTACCCATGTATGTTTCCATCTGGATAAATCTATTGAGTGTCCAATATTTTTGGCCCATTGTATCATATTTTCTTTAATGACCTCCTCCTCTAATTCCCATTTTAAAAGTATTGCATAATAATTTCTAATCCATTTTTACTTGTTGGTTAAAGTTACTTTATCAAATTCTTCATTATTTTTCCTAAATCCATATAATTTGCTATCTGATTTGTGATGCTCTAATATTTGTCTGTATGGAAACCAATCTAACTTAAGTCCTTCTCTATCTAATTCTTCTTTTGATTTCAAAACAAATTTTCCATTGCAGTCCTTTTTTTAGTGTTTGCTCATAAGTTAGCCAATTTACTCTGTTCCCTACGTTGAATCTTTAATCTGACTCTGGGTCTCTTCTTTTGCCAAATAAAAGAATTTAGGTCTTTGTGCCAAATTTTTAAAGATTTATCTGCAGTTATTATAGGGATCATTTGAAACAGGAAAAGCATTTTTAGCGATACAAGCATTTTGATGGCCGATTTTCTTCCCATTAGTGACAGCTGTTTCTTGTTCCATTTTTGCATATCTTTTTATTTCATTCCATGCCTTTTTGTAATTTTCCTCGAATAGGCATATAGATTTTTTAAAAATTATTATACCTAAATATTTGACTTTTGTTTGTATTGCCATACTCATATTATTACTTCATTCTTTTTCTTTTGCTTTATTTAAGTTTTTTGTAAGAATTGCAGATTTCTCTTTATTTACTCTACTGCCTGACATATCACTGAATTCTTGAAGAGTCTCCATCAATTTTCCTATGCATTCACATGGGTTGTCTAAAAAGATAACCAAATCGTCAGTGTAAGCTCTCAGCTTATAACAGCTCTTCTTGATTTTAGTTCCAGATATCTGATCTTTAATTTTAATTTCTTTGATCAGTCTTTCTATTACCACCAAAAATAAAAGAGGAGAGAGTGGGCAGCCTTCTCTAGTACCTCTACTAATTGAGATGGTCTGGTACGTTCCCCATTTGTGATAGATAATTTTTAGATAATTTTTAAATCTATAAGCCAATATAATTGTGTCATCCATCTTATACCTGCACATTTCATTTTTATGGTGGAAGGTAGGATCCTACATTTCTCCCTACTGAAATTCATTTTGTTAGTTTTGACCCATATTTCTAATTTGGTATGGTAATTTCAAATTCTAATCTTGTCCTCTTGAATATTAGTAAAGGTAAAGAGGTAAAGGTTTCCCCTTAGATGTGATTATCTAGTCATGTCCGGCTATAGGGGGTGGTGCTCATCTCTGTTACTAAACTGAGGGAACAAACGTTGTCAAAGACAACTCTGGGGTCATGTAGCCAGCATGACTGCATGGAATGCTGTTACCTTCCCTCCAAAGTGGTAGATATTTATCTACTTACACTTTTACATGGTTTCAAACTGCTAGGTTGGTAGAAGCTGGGACTAGTGATGGGAGCTCACTCCTTCACATAGTCCTTGGGTCTCTAACTGTCAACCTGGTGATCTTGTGGTCATCAGAGTCAGTGTCTTAACCACTAAGCCACCATGTCCCTCCTATTGGTATTAGTAAACCCTCCTGAGTTGATGTCATCTGCAAATTTTATAAGCATGCTCCCTATACCATCATCCAAATAAAGATAAAGATGTTGAATAGCACTGGGCCCAGGACAGAATCCTGTGGCACTCTGCTTGTTATTTCTCTCTAGAATGAAGTGGAGCCATTGTTGAGTAACCTTTGGGTATGTCAGTCAACAAATTACAAATTTACCTCTCATTATCTAGGCCACATTTTACTAGTTCCCCCCACCCCAGGACATCATGGGGGACCATGTCAAAGGCCTTACTGAAATCAAGATACACTACATCCACAGTATTCCCTTCATCTACCAAGTTTGTGACTCTATCAAAAAAGAGAGATAAGATTCATCTGTCATGACTTGTTTGTGAAAAAAACATGCTGATTTTTAGTAATCATGGTATTTCTTTCTGAGTGTTTACAGACTGCCTGTTTAATTATCTGCTCTAGAATCTTTCTTGGAATTCAAGATGACTGTTAGTAAATCATTTGGGTCCTCTCTTTTTCCTCCTTTTTTGAAGATGGGGACAGTGTTTGCCCTCCTCCAATCTGCTGAGAGCTCTCCTGTTCTCCAAGAATTCTCAAAGATTATTACCAGTGGTTCTGAGATTACTTCTTCCAGTTCTTTCAATACCCTTGAAGTAGTGTCCACTTCAATACTACTTAAGGTGGTGTCAAACTGCATTATTTGTACAGTGTAGATGAACCCTTAGACAAAGTGCAGTAAAATTCAAATGTCATCACAGCCTAAAGTAACCCTGCTTGGGAACCAAAGTGACTGTTTTCTTGTGAAGCCATAGGTGTTGGACAGAGAATTGAATTACTCAGGCAGTCTCTGTTCTCCTAGATCTGGAAAAAAAAGTTTTAGATGCTGTATAGATAAAACTCAGACAATTATAGTCCAAACAAAGTTTGCTGGAGGTAGAAACTTCAAAACGGTAAATCCCAGTCTTTACTTCCCTCTTGTTGCAGCTAAATTTGGTGATAACTTTTCCTATTTGCAACTGGTGATACAGTTTTTGACAGATGCAGCTGGTCGTGAGACTCCTTTGACTAGCCTGGTGAAGAAAAAAGACTCAAGCTTGTCTTTTGTCCATGGCAGGTAGTGAGACAGAGAGAATGTAGCAGTTGGGGGTGTGGAGGGCTCTGGAGCTGCTTTTTCTGGTCCTGGGATCTAGGTGATGGGGGAGGAGACTACCCTTGTGCCCTGGGGCTTTGCCTCACTTTAAGTCCTGTGACTTGGAAGGTGGTTCCTCAAATCCATCTTCCGGTGGATGGTGAGAGGAAAGCAACCCAGATGGGTGCATTGCCTTTGGGCCTCAGGCGGTTTGCCCATGGAGAGGCTAAAGAAGAGTGATATTTGCCTCAGCTGGTCCCATGCTAGGTTGCTCACTCCCTCTTTTTTCTTTCCAGGTTCAATACAGCTTAAATAGGTTCTATGTTATTGAACCCAATTATCTGTGACTGGTCTCATTATTCCATGGGTTTTTTTAAAAAAGAAAATCCTATTTATTATCTGAAAGCCACCATCTTTCATATCTTAGACACAAGTTACCATATTGACAGTTTCTTTATATAAAGCATAATTGTTTTAGCATCTACTGATTTTGAGTGTGAATAACTACTTTATTTTTTTTGTGTCAGGGAAATTTTGCATTCACCAGGAGAACAGGAGAGTAAAACACTAAAATCTTTAATTCAAAATAAATGAAAAGGAA
The DNA here is from genome assembly GCA_026167975.1 of Phrynosoma blainvillii. Lineage (NCBI taxonomy): Eukaryota > Metazoa > Chordata > Lepidosauria > Squamata > Phrynosomatidae > Phrynosoma > Phrynosoma blainvillii. The sequence goes on from JANUYF010000003.1 coordinate 274,569,401, forward strand.
ATGCAAATATATGAATGCTAGTCCAAGAGTAAAGTATATTCACATCTGACAAGCAGCAACCTGGATTTACATTCATTTACCTATTATTGCAACATTGTAAATTTTGTAGTTTGTGTGTTTTCTGATTATATCTCTGTGTCTAACTTTTCCTAACTGTATAACATGGGTGAACAACTTGTGGACCTCCAGAGTTTGGTGGACTTCAGTATTGCTTTCAGACCTAGCCAACATATTCAGTGGTGAGTGAGCAGGTGGAATTGTAGTCTAGCAACAACTGTATGGATCCAAGTTGTTCACCATCGGCTCTATAGTGTTGTGTGTACAACAGGAGCTGTGTGTGTAAGGGGTGAGTGCCTATATAGCATAAGGAGCCAAAATCAAGAATGACCTAAGCAACAGCTAACCATTTCAATATGTTGTACTTCCATTCTGAGCAGAATTTAATAGTAAATAATAATACTAAACATAATGGTAAAGTGCAAAAACCATAACACCTGGATTAAAAACAATAAATACAGTCATCCCTCCTGATTTGTGGGGGATCCGTTCTGGACTCACCCCCACCCCTGCGAATTGGAATAACTTCACATATCTAAGTTCCATTGGAAATAATGGCTGTGAACTCCCACATGCATCCCCACACATGCACCATGGGCATGCACACCATTTTGTCCCTCCTGGCTTCCTATCCATGGAAATTCAAGACCGTGAATGGGAAATCCATGAATTAGGAGGGACGACTGTATGCCAGCAAAAAACATAAAGCAGCAACACATCTCTAAAAGAAGTGTAACTCATGCAACATAATCCCTTCAGCACCTGAATAGGGTGTGGAAAAATACTTTTGGAACTATTTAATTGTCTATCTATGAATCAAGTTAAGAGAAATTAATATGTTCACTTATCCAGGCAAAGAAAGCACATTTTATGTTTGTTTGTTTTTAAACATTCTGGACTTGAATCCCTGTGTATCCAACTATGAAGGTGGTGATGAACTAGTGTTGCCACCTCCTTTTTAAAGACAGGCCATTCTTCTTTAACAGTTAAATACAAATGCATTTGCATGGCAGTTCTTTCCGTATGGGAATAGATGTGCCTATTAGCTGTGAATGGTTGAGAATTTGTATGGTATTCCCCTCCCCCAAGCTTAATCAAATTTCTTAATAAATCTAATGGAAAGACTTTAACATTTAAAAAAAAATGAATGTGGGAAAGCAAAACTGACAGTCACCTGTCCCTATAGTTGTAGGTGGTAGTGAGAAATGTACAATGTGTAGCACAAATAGATGCCTTTTCTTAGAGAACTATAAAATCGATACCACTATGGAAATTCCTCCTCAACATACATATACCTTGAACCCTAGCTAATCCTGCAAAACAAAAAGTGAGAGTGCAAAACAAGGCTATATTGTAATAGCAAAGATTCCAAAGACAGGGCGTGTTTCAATGGATATGTGTGGCACCTTTTATTAAGGGTATAAACTGATAGACATGTATGTGTCAAAGTCCTGATAAACCATTATTTGATCTTATTCTTTTAGGAGTACAGAAAGTTTTGATATTGATTTAAATGCAACCACTTCTGAGTTTTTAGGAAGCCAATAATGCTATGAAGCAGACATAAAAGGGGTAAAAATAAAAACATTTTCACCATCAATATAGTCTCTAAAATAGGATACAAAAAGGTCTAAAAACTCATAAGTGGTTTTGCTGTCACTCAGATAAAATACTGCAGCCCTAGAATTGCTAGCTATCCCCTGTTTAGAGAAAATAGGCCCAAGAATATTTTTGTTCTATATTACCTCAATATATTTATGAATAGAGATGTATTGAAATAAAACCATGAACTAACATTCTAGATGAGGACTGTACTAACATAGTGTTGGAATATATTCTTGATACCGGTTAAGATTATCAAGAAAGAATAAAAGATTGTTTAATCTCTTCAGCAGAGCAACCCACTGCAGAAGATGGCGAGCAGGAACACACACTAGGTCCACCTAAATTCTCCACACCCACGTATCTATAAAAACAAGTCAGACATTTTTGAGTAGAATAATAAAAATAAACTTTACTTACAAAAGGTCATGTATATAAAAATATAAAGGTTAAACTTTAGTTGCAAGACAGAAAATAAGTAGCTCTGCATGCTTGCTGGTCAGCCATGTTAGAAGAAGAAAAAGAACGGGAACAGCAGAGTAAAGAAAGATTTTAAACTTAGGCCAGTAGGGGAAGTGAGCTCAGTTAAAAGACAGGAAATGAGGAGGGGCTACGAGTGGGTGACAAAACAACCACAGACATGCATAAAACACATTCCTAGAGAGACCAGCATGCGAGGTTGCTATATCCCAACACCCCTTCTCAACTGAGCATGCACCCCAGGCCCAACTTGACTCGTAGTCACTGGAAACCATCTCTCGGCAACGGTTTAGTCAAGATATCAGCTGTCATATCAGCGGTTGGACAATAGGTCATCTTGATCAGGCCTTTCTTCATTAACTCACGCACATGATGAATCTTCATATCAATGTGTTTACTTCATCCTGATATATTTTCTGTTTGAGAAAGTCTAATGCAGCTTTGGTTGTCTTCAAAGACTTCAATTGGCTTCTTTTCAGTAATTCCAAAATCGAGGAATAGTTGATCAATCCACTGTAGCTCTCTACAGGCTTCTGATGCAGCTATGTATTCTGACTCTGTGGAGGATAAGGCCAATATCTCTTGTTTTCGACTGGCCCAAGAAATAGGTCCATTGCCATATAAAAATAGATATCCACTGGTAGAATGGCGATCTTTAACATCATTGCCCCAGTCTGCATCGGTGTAGCATACAAGCCTCGGGTTATTGTTGGCTGGCAACTTCAACTGAAGATCCATAGTTCCTTTTAAGTACCTTGCTACTCTCTTTACTGCAGTCCAGTCTTTTTGGGTAGGTGCACTGACCTTTCTACAAAGAATTGTAACAGCAGCAGCTATATCTGGTCTGGTATTTGTGGTCAAGTACAGTAGTTTTCCTATTGCTGTTCTGTACGAGTCATTATCTTTTAGAGGTTCTTCTTGTTCATTGTTCTTAATAAAATCTGTCACCATGGGTGTTGCTACAGGGTGTGCATCCTGAAGTCCTAGTGTTTCTAACAGATCAACAATCTTTTGTTTTTGACTCAGTAGGAAGGATCCATCTTGTTCTCTTTGAATTTGAATCCCCAAGTAGTATGTGGCATTTCCAAGTTCCTTCAGTTCAACTTCTTTATTCAGGTGATTCATAATTTCAGTGTAGTCTGTATCTCTTTGTGTAGCTATGATTAGGTCATCAACATATGTCAGAATATATGCTAACTGTCCATCCTTGGTCCTTGTGTATAGACATTTGTCTGCTTTTCCTTGTTGAAAGTCCAACTGTTTTAGCATCTCATCCAATTTTTCATTCCAAGCTCTGGCATGTTTAAGTCCATATAGCCCCTTCTCAAGCTTACAAACGTGGTGTGGTCTTTCTTTGTCTATAAAACCTGGAGGCTGTTTCATAAAAATGTCTTCTGTAATCACTCCATGTAGAAATGCTGTCTTTACATCAACATGTCTGACGTCCATCTGTTTTGAAGCTGCTAGGCTAAGAAGTAATCTTATAGTAGTATGTTTTACCACTGGTGAAAAGGTCTCGTCAAAGTCTTCTCCATATTTTTGTGAGAAGCCTTGTGCAACAAGTCTTGCCTTGTAGCGTTCAATTTTTCCTTTGTTTTAGTTTGAACACCCATCTGGATCCTATAGCTTTCTTTCCTGGTTAAGTGTCCATGTTCTATTTTTGTGTAGTGCCTTTATTTCTTCTTCAGCAGCTTTTCTCCATTTAACTGCTTCATCAGCAGGCATTCTTTCAATTTCTTCTATGTTTGATGGTTCTCTAGGCAATTCTAACTTTGTAAGATAAGAAAGTTGAGTAGGTGGTTTACCTCTGTTGGGTCGCAGTAAGTATCTGGAATCTTGCTCTGGAACCTCGCTTGTCTCTGTAGCATTCTCTGGTCCAGGCATCTCATCTGCTTTATCTGCATCCCCTTCTGAAGATGTAGAGTCGGCTTGTGCATCTTTTCTGATAGGGACAACAATCGGCTGAGGGTTGAACCTTGATGTTGCATCTTTCTCATTTGAGAAGTCCAATGCACCATCTTGGTCATCTAAGGATTCAAGAATAGTTCCTTTCTTGTTTATTCTGCTTTGTTCATCAAAGTAAACCACATGCCTGATGAACACTTCACCAGTCTTTAAGTTCATCACTTTGTATCCTTTTGATGCAGACGCATATCCAATGAAAATAGTTTGTTCTGATCTGGCGTCCAATTTGTCTCTCTTTTGTGAGGGTATGTAGGAGTAGGCAAGACTTCCAAAAGTCTTGATGTGCTTCATGTTTGGCACTTTGCCATGCCACAGCTGGAAAGGTGTCTGTGTAGTGCCCTTGGTTGGCAATCTATTCTGAAGGTATGTGGCTGTCATGATGGCATCTCCCCAGAACTGGTTAGGAAGACCTGCATCTGCCAACATGCACTTTGTCATCTCCAAGAGAGATCTTAGCTTTCTTTCAGCTGAACCATTCTGAGCCGGTGTGTATGGGACACTTCTTCTGTGTTGAATTCCACGTTCTTCCAAGAAGGATTTAGTATATTTTGACAGATACTCGCTCCCACAGTCCGTTTGGATGGCTTTGGGTCTTTTTTCAAATTTCGTTGTCACCATTTCAACATATTTCTTTAGCATCTCTTGAGCTTCACTCTTTTGCTTTAGAAGGTAGGTGACACAGTATTTCGAAAAATCATCCATGAATATTAGTATATATCTGTTTCTACCCATTGAGGGAAGAGAAAATGGACCACAGATATCTGAATGGATCAAATCCAGTACTTGATAGCTTCTTTGTTCAGTACTTGCTCTAAAGGAAGGACTCACTGCCTTTTGTTCAATGCAAACTCTGCACCTTTCAGAGTTTTCATAGCCTTGGGACTTTATCTTGATCCCAGTAGCTAAATTTTGTTTTTGTAAATGAAGAACTGCTTTGGTATCACGATGGGCAAAGCGGCTGTGCCATAGCTCAAGGCTGTCCTCATCCATGTGTCCTTGAAGTGCATTCACTTGTGGAGCTGAAAGGTTCACTTCATATAAACCATCACATTCAAATGCTTGTGCATATATGACATTGTCTTTAGAAACTGTACATTGTCCATCTTTGAAGTTGATTTCAAATCCCTTCTTGTCTAAAACTGACACACTGAGCATATTTCCTCTCAAATTTGGAACATACAATGCATTTGTGATAGTATTTTCCATGACTCTATTACCAGGCACCTTGAAAGGCAGTTTAAAATCTCCTTTTCCTTCAACAATCAAATGCTGATCTCCTGCAGTCTCAATGTATCCATTAACATTTTTATCAATTTTATCAAAATAGGACTCACAGTGTGTAGAATGTTGTGTACAGCCTGAATCGATAATCCAAAAATTTGAATGATCTCTGTTAATGCTGGTGGACAAAGCTTGTGCCTTTGTGAAAAAGATCTTTCCTCTCTCTTCCTTCCTTGAGGAATTGTCTTGTCTTTGTCTCCTAAAATCAGCTTGAAGATTGTCATCCTGTCTCTGTGTCCTAGAATCAGCTTGAGAATAGGTTGAAGAATTCTTAGGAAGCAAGCAATTTCTTGAGATATGCCCCTTTTTATTACATCTATAGCAGGTAACTTCTGATTGGCCAGTAGGAGTGGCTCTTCTTCTCCCTGGATTTGCAAAATAGTGAAGTGAAGCAGAGGCTTCTTTGCTTTCATAGTGGTAACTTCCTGTTTCTGTGATGCATTCCTCTCTCAATTTACTTAAAACTTGGTTGTATCCCATTTCTGGCAAAGCATTAATAACTGTACAAAAGGCATCAAATTCTTTTCCCAATGTTCCCAGTAAATAGGCAATTTTAAGGTTATCACAAGGTGTAAAATCACAAAGAGTCATTTTTTCAAACAGTTCTGTTACATGGGAGATATGTCTTTCACAGTGTTGTTTAGAATTCAGCCTAAGATTCATAAGATCTTTCATAATAAAAGAGAGTGATTTAGTGGTCTTCTTTCCAAAATTTTCCTCAAGCTTTAAAAGCATCTCTCTGACAGTCTTGCAATTATGTACTAAGCAAATTAAGTCTCTAGACAGAGATTCTTGCACAATGTGTCTTGCAATTGCATCTTCTTTCAACCAAACTAATCTTTCTTTTTCTGTAGTTGGGATTTGAGAGTCCACACAGTGAAATACCCCATGGGCTTGAAGAAAAACTTCTAACCTTGTTTTCCACTCAGAGTAATTATCTGGGGTGAGCTTTAGTCTTGAAGATTGTAGGGACATCTTTGCAAAAATAGTCAGCCAAAAATCAAAGCTCAAAACACAGTACCAATAAAAAGCATCAACTGCTCAAAAGCAAAAATTAAAACTCTCTCTGGTAGACACGGGTTATTAAGGGAGAGTGGACAAAACCACAATAATCAATTACTCAGCTAAGTAAACCAGCAGCATCCAAAAACAGCAAAAGGCAAAATGCCCGAACAATCTAGTTTTAAATTGTTCCCTTCTGCTCAGCGCACCTGGGCCCCATAACCTGTTGGAATATATTCTTGATACCGGTTAAGATTATCAAGAAAGAAGAAAAGATTGTTTTATCTCTTCAGCAGAGCAACCCACTGCAGAAGATGGCGAGCAGGAACACTAGGTCCACCTAAATTCTCCACACCCACGTATCTATAAAAACAAGTCAGACATTTTTGAGTAGAATAATAAAAATAAACTTTACTTACAAAAGGTCATGTATATAAAAATATACAGGTTAAACTTTAGTTGCAAGACAGAAAATAAGTAGCTCTGCATGCTTGCTGGTCAGCCATGTTAGAAGAAGAAAAAGAACGGGAACAGCAGAGTAAAGAAAGATTTTAAACTTAGGCCAGTAGGGGAAGTGAGCTCAGTTAAAAGACAGGAAATGAGGAGGGGCTACGAGTGGGTGACAAAACAACCACAGATATGCATAAAACACATTCCTAGAGAGACCAGCATGCGAGGTTGCTATATCCCAACACATAGTGCTCCTGTGTAGACAACTGACTAAAAGGATCTCACAACCTAAGATGTGTTTTTGTGTACTGTTTTAGAAATGAGTGGTAGGCTCTGCCCTGCTCAGGTATTAATGATTCTGTCTTTTGAGCCTGTATACTTTGGAAAATATTGCATCCATTATGAGTTATTTAAAACTACATTGAATTCCTAGAGCTGCTCTTTGTTACACAGACATAAAGAAGAAGGATTAAACAGCATTCCAATGTACAATGGTTATTATCTTGAAATCACTTCTAGGCAGTGAGGCCCAGCCTTAGGGAATTAGAATCATAGAGTTGGAAGAGGGCCATCCAGTCCAACCCCCTGCCATGCAGGAACACAGTATCAAAGCACCCCCAACAGATGGTGACCCAGCCTCTGTTTAAACACTTCTATGGAAGGAGACTCCACCACAATCTGAGGGAGCATGTTCCACTGTCAAACCATAGAGAATATATTTTTGCTGGCTGATAGGGACAGACATAAAATGGCTCTTTAATGGTATCACCCTGGCATGTTCTACCAGACATTGAGCTGAGTGGGTGGACTGAACTGTTTTATAGCAGATCTGCTCCTCATTCTCACTCTCACTCTCTTTAGTGAGTAGACCTACCCATCCCACAGGCAATGCAAGCAATTGCTGGTTGTATTTTGAGCCTAGGTAGGAATTTTCTTCCACCTTCAAGATGTGTTGCTGCTGCTGCTATTATTATTATTATTATTATTATTATTATTATTATTATTATTTAGATAGTTTGGCCTACCCTACCCTGCACTGCCGGGCATGGACCTTTGATACTTGGCTTTGGATGTGGCAGAATAGGAGATGATCTGAAGGAGATGTAATAGTGAGCAATCTTAGGCATTGATTTGGTGAAGGGGATGTCTCCAGACTTCCTCCTGAGGGTTGTGGGCCTAGGAGTTAGGGCACTTCTCCCCTCCCATTTTTCTTCTCCATACTAACATGAGAACATAAGAAGCACCAACTACTTACTGTTTCAGACAAACTATGGTTTGTTGTTAAATATATAAACTGTAATTAGGATAAACTATCTTTCTTGAAATAAGCCAGTAGTTTTTGATTCTGATTTATTGATAAGCCTAGTATCCATTTCAAATAGAATGAAAAATAGTAATTGCTTAATAATGGTAAGTGGGTATTTAAAATCTCTGGCATGGACTCATTAAATGAGAAGACAGTGTGTGGACGCTTGTGCTGCTGCTTCAAGTAACTCAAAACAATCATTTAACAGTACATCAGAAACAGATCAGTGAAAGGCTAACTGGTCATTCAAGATTTATGTATGCAAAGTGAAAATGAACAGTATTATAATAGATGCACATTGGGTTTATTGAGGGTGGGGGGGTGAACAACATGTGGCTCTCCAGAGGTTGAGTTATTGGAACTCGCATCATTCTTTACTATTGTCCATGGTGGCTAAGGTTGTTGAAGATTGTAGTCCAACAACATATGGGAGGACTAAAGTTTGATTTATAGGCATCCATAGGAAACTGGAAAAAAAATGATGTAGCTGCCTAGACTAAGCATTGCAGGAATATATTGATTAAAACAAGATTTATTTAAAAATTCTGACCACATTGTTAATGTAATTCTGACAATATACCAAACCGTAAGTCACAATAATGTTGCTTATTTCAAAAGCTGTTGCATAAAATAAATTTCATTCATCTTAATGTAGCAAACTCATCTTGTTATAGGAAGTTCTGAATCTGAGTTTCTTAGCAAGACCAAAAATAAAGTCTAAATTAGAAACCATAAAGCAGGATTAGAGAACAAAGGTTGAGGTATTATCCCATGGAGAAGATTGTAAACATGCAAACTAGGAACCACTGCAGTCTGAAAACTAAGTTTAATTCATCTTTTGAGCATTATGATCAGGACTTTTAATTTTTATATTCATTAATATGGTGGCTTTGTTTAACAAGAAATATTATTTTCAACAACTCTTTCCTCCATGCTTGTTTTTTTTCATTTAATGTTAAAATTCAAATCATCTTTACTTCTAAACCAGCTTTACTTTCCAAAAGTGAATTTTATCAATTTGTCTGTCAAATATTTGGGAGGCTATGCTTTGATGTGGCCAATGTTTGCTTTTTAAATAAATCAGTTTCAGGATGCTGAGTGGAAGCCATCTCAGGGGAGGTGAATAGCCATACCGATGTGCTGAAGAAAGCTATGAGCAAAACTAAAGATATACAATATCTGATTACCTGTACCATATTGTCCTTGGATTTATCTCAAATGCTAATAACCTAGAGAAAGTGACACTGTCTACTCAGCCGTATCTATTCAGAAGTGCATTCTGTTATTTAATCAGTTCTCATTTCCAGGTAAGTGGACATAGGATTACAACAGTAAAGATGCTATCCCTGCCTATGGAGTTTATCATATATATTTTTTTTAAAAAATGACTTCTCCCTGATGGGATACAGTTGCATTTTGGATTATTAGCTCCTGTTTTTGAAAAGTGGACAACTAGGACCTGGGCTGCATGTGGTTTCACTCACCCAGCTGGATTGGAGGTGATTTATGTGTAATAAAAACAGCTAATAATCTGAAATGCAACTGTATCCTGTTGGGGGTAAGTCACTTTTTAAAAATGTGATAAACTCCTAAGGGGTAGCAAGGATGTGTATATAATCCAAAGGCTGCAAAATAGTAGTAAACTGCAACTTTGCAAAAAGTGCTGCAAGAAGGCATTTCGCCATAAAACAAGATGCAAATGAATTAACTCATAGTGACAACATATGTAATTCCAAGTGCTCATGCAGGAAACAGGAGCAACTACTTCCAGGATCACCAAAAGACCAGCCAAGGGTATTAAAAAGGCAAAATGGTGTTTTATAGTTTGTATGCAGATATCGAAAGAGCTTTCAGTGTGTTTCTCCTCTATCACATTGTTTTAGATCTTCTTGATCTTTTCAATTTGTTGGAATTTTCTAGACCATTGAAGCTGATATGTATTTTAGCTCTCCCTTAATTATTTATTTGTCTATTGCTCTATTTATTATTAATTGTATTGTTTTACCTGTTGATGCTTGCTGCATCATTGATTATCATTGCTCACTTGTACCATTTTCACATCTATTTAGCCAGCTTGGTAGCATTTTATGCTGAAACTATGGGATAGAAACTTAACAAACAACTAGAAGGCTGTATCGTTGCTTCATATGCAGGAATCAATACATCTTTAAATATAAGCATAGCATCAGGGACCTTGGTAGTAATCAAGAGAGGACAAACTGATTCCTAAGTTTATAGACTTCAAATACACATCCCTTAATCACTAGTTTGTCTAAAAAAGAAAGCCCCAAGTGTATAAATCTGATATCCAGAAATGATCTGAGAATAAGTTCCAAAGAAGTTTAGAGGACTTGCTTTCAGTAAACATACTTGGGATTGTGATGCGTGTCTCATTTTAATGCCCACTTACTTGCATATTCTGAGTAGACTCAGCCTGTAGTCACAATAACAGCTGTACTGATTCAGGCCAAAGATCTATCTAGTCCCAGGGTATATCCACGTTGCAAAGCTATAGCAGTTTGATATCACTGTAATTGCTGTGCATCCATCTTACAGAATCCTGATCTTGGCAGTGTAATGAAGTACTTCAAAATCTCTAGTGCAGTAGTTTTCAAACACTGGTCCTCCAGGTGTTTTGGATTTCAGCTCCAAACCCCAGGTCACATTGGCCAATAATCCTTGATTCTGGGAACTGAAGTACAAAAATACCTGGTAGACCAATGTTGGAAAACCACTGGACTAGTACATTCCCTTGAACATTAGAGTTCCCTGATACATAATTATATAAATCTCACAAAACCATAAACCCCAGCATTCCTTAGAGTGGATAAAGTGATATTAAAGTGCCATAATTTATAGACTGAGAATACACACACACATACACCCCACACATGTTCATTTACTTAATGATCACAGCTATGGGAATCCTACTATCAGACATAAAGCTACTATCCTCTCCTGCTATGGTTGGACATCACCAAATGGCATTTGATGTCTTGCTCTGGAGGCAGTATATAATCATTATGCCTAGTAAACTCTGATACCCTTGTTCTCTACAAATTTGTCTGATTACCTTTTACATCTAAGTTGGTGATCATATAAGATTTGGTAGTAGTATGTTCAAGTATATGTTCAGCTACACTATTTTTTTTTTAACTGTATGATGTTTTTTAATGTTGTAAGCTGCCCTGAGTCCCAGTCTGGAGAGAGGGTGTGGGAAATAATACTAATACTAATACTAATACACATATATCCTTTTATCTGTCTTACCTCCTACCATTTGGCCTTGATGAATACTCTGGTTATTGTAGTATTGTGTGTGTGTGTGTGTGTGTGTGTGTGAGAGAGAGAGAGAGAGAGAGAGAGGAAAAAAACTGATTCCTAAGTTTATAGACTTCAAATACACATCCCTTAATCACTAGTTCTTCTAAAAAAGAAAGCCCCAAAATCTGCAACCTTTTTTCTTCGGGGTGTTGATGGACACTTCTGATCAGACTCTTTGTCTTTTTCTGCACTGGTTCACTAATATTGTGTTCATATTTATAATCACAATCTGCAGACCATTTTGCAACCTTTATCACCCAGCATGATCAAGAAAAAGTTATAGCAACTTCTCTCAGTTTAAGTACCTCTAAACTTTTTTTTATCATACTGTTTGAAAGTAATGAAAAAGAATCAAGTTTGGCTAGTGAACCTTGGATATGTGGTATTTAATCTGTTTTGTGTGTGTGTGTGTGTGCGTGCGTGTGAAATAAATAAATAAATAAACAAATAAATAGGAATATTACAATCTGCCACACTCTAATGTGGGGAAAAATGTGTGCTATATCTTTGTCAGTGCTAATTTCCTATTATATTAATCAAATTCAAAGCATGCTTCAGGCACTATTACAGCAATTTAAATGTAGGTTTCTTATTCTGGATAATGAAGAAATTACTGAATACAATAAAATTAATTTAAAAAAATACTTCAAAAAGCAATTGGTTTTGCAACCAAATGTAAGAACTAGTTCTGACACACTCCTATACCTGAAAGGCATTGCAAATACAGGCAACAGCTGCATGTAGAACAAGCATGGACAAAGTGTGGCCTTGTAGATGTTCCTGGCCTCCAATTCTCATCAGTCCTAGCCAGCACCACCAGTGGTAGTGGATGTTTGTGGTTGCAGTCCAGCAACATCTTGATGGCTTGCCTTTGTCAATCCCTGATGTAGAAATTACAGTCTTTCATAAATAATGTGGGCATTTAACAGCTCCTTCTCACATACAATTTTAAAACCAATTTCTTTTTCTCATTTTTAAAATTATTTCTATCAGCAATGGAGTATTAATTTTATCAAGAGTGTTTTAAAACACCCTGATATGTGAGGGAAGGAATGTTATCTAAGCTATGCAACTGATTCGGCCAAATGCCAAATAGCAAAGTGGATCATGTTAATTCCTATAAATCATGAGCTTTAGACTGGAACAGAGTGGCCCAGTTTGACTGCAAGGTGGAATGAGCACAGACTTTTCAGTGATACAGAAATTAGAATGCACCCTCCTCTAAGAGAGGAAGAGCCCAAGCAGTGTATCTCTAACATGGTCATACAGGGTGGTATGATAAGGAAGAGGAGGATGAGAGTTGTGTTGTGTGCATTTACAGTTCAGTTGTGCAATCTGTTGCAAGAAATAATAATAATAATAATAATAATAATAATAATAATAATAAAATTTATTTCTATCCCACCCTTTGGGAAAACCCAATCAGGGCGGCTTACAACAGTAAAACAGTATACAATACATAAAATCCAAAAATTATTCCCTCCCCCTTTAAAACAGTATTAAATCTAGATGAATTAAAATTACAATAAAAGTTAAACGAGTTCAATAGTTAAAACCAAAAAACCAACTGCTTGCAAGCACTCTTCTATCTCAATTTTTATAGGGCACTGTGTGAGATTATTGAAGTTATATAATTTCTTGTCTCCTCTTCATTCTGTAGCAGATTCTGAAAGAGCTGTGATTTGGGTACACAATTGTTGATTATCATCTGAGCTGGTCTTGGTGGTTCTTGTAATTCAATTTTGTTATGTTGAATAGCCTTGTTAAATCTTCTGATTGTTATTGTTGTTAGTTTGTTTCTGAGCATTTAAGGTACAGTAGTGGAACATTCTTCCCATACTACCTCAATTATGTCTATTTGTTGTTGATATTTATATATGTAGATATTTAGAAATGCATTTCTGGACAACGTTGAACTTGGGGGAAGATCCAAAGGTTGCTATCTGCACTCACTGAGCCAGGGTAAACCTCCTTAGAGTACTGGGGGGAACCTCCTTACAGTACCAACACACTGCTTAATAAACAAATCTATGGGCCTAAGCAGACTGTGCTTTGCGCCGTCTTTGAATCAAGGAAGGGGAGGGGCAGCCTCATGCTGGGCGCCCCAACCCCTTCCTGAACACGTCATTGGAGCGCCTGTCACTCCGCATGACCGGCGCTCTGACGACGTACTTCCGCCGCAGTGTCCGCACACGCTGTGGCGGAAGAGGCGCCGAAGGTGTGCCCAAGGCCTCTTGCGGTGCACCTTTGGCATCTTGTGGAAGGAGCGCTATTTTAGCACTCCTTCAAGGGCCTGAGAAGCTGTGTATTGGGGCCGACAAGTGCGGCTACCTTGGCCCCAATCCACAGCTTCCCGGGGCGGCCCATGGCCGCGCGTCTGCTTAGGCTCTAAGTTGATTTGCTCAAGACAGAGACAAAAAAGTCATAAGAGTAGGAACAGATAGGATGAGGGGATTCTGGTGCTATGACAGAGATGTTTCTAAATTTTCTGTTTCAAATGCCAATCAAAATCACAAAATGCCTTTAAAAGGACTGGGTCTGGGAGATTTACCCAGCTGAACTGCTAGTAGCAATTAAAGCCTATTATCATCACCCCATAACATCCTTGTGATGTTTTGTTTTCTTTTAATTTCGAGTTTGAACTCCAACAAGCAGAATTTATTATTTAATTTCCCACAGTGCTCCTAAGCTAGAATTGTTTTGGGAAAATTTGATCAGTAGTACACAGGGCTCTTCACAGCAGTGCCAAGACAGCCAGATGAGCTCTCCAAAGCCCCCTCAAAACTTGCCTAAGATAATACTAGGATGGAAAGACAACTCCAGAACATTGTGATTCATCAGAATAGCCTTTTCTGGGGCTAAGTAGTTGTCTTGTCTTAGGTTCTAGTTGAGTATGAAATTCTTTACATTATACTTCCTTTCTCTTTCCTGTGTATTGTATTTTTGCTTACTTGGATTATTTTGCTTTTCTCTTCCTAATTATTTTATACCACTTTTTAAATAAAGAAAATCAAATATACCATCTTATAGTAGCTTAAATGAGAATTCCAACTAGCTTTGAGCAAACACAATTTTCCTGTAGTACTTATTGCCGGCAGCACTACCATCTCAAACTGTGATCTTGTCAGATCTTATGAGCTAAGCAGGGGCATGCCTGGTCAGTACATACAGAGGATATTATAAAAGGAAAGTGTAACAATAGCATGAACCCTAATAAATGACTTTCTCTGGCAAATATTGCTACTTTACTGATTGTATTGCATTTTGGGAATTAAAGATATTACAAAATTGGCTTCATAGCTTTGATTTCAGAAGGAGTTGTCATCAACATCTATCAGAAGTTGCCAAAGGCAGCAGCCTCTTTTGGAGAGAGAATTTGAAATGGTTCATTAGCAGGCTAATAATCATGGCAGGCAAATACCATATTTTCCACAAATTAAAAACAAAACAAAATACTATTTTATGCTAACTGTGAACCTTAATGTAATCAAGAAAAACTCCTCTAGGTTGGCTCCATCATATAGACACTTAGATGAAGTCTCATTACTCAGTTTGGTGGAAGAGATATAAAGGATGAGGATAAGCAAGTAATCCCAAACTTACAGCTTTTAAGTATCAGGATGACTTCTGAGGGTTTTAACATTTACTATTACAGTGAGAAAATTATACTGAGAAAGTTAATATTTTGACATTCAGGTCCTATAATCCCTCACCCAACTTGGCCGCAAGCCATTAGTGTTCAGTTTTTTTGATGGTCTTTATTCCTTAAATAACATCTTTTATCTGTTTAAATAACATTTTAATCTGTTATGTATCACTTTGGAAGTCTGAGAGGTGATAAAATGATTTAAATAAATCCATGTTGTCTGAAGGATTCTGGGAGTAATAATCCCAAAAAGGTATCATTTTCAGGTTCTTTTTCAGACATAAGATCAATACAAGTGCATTTTTGAGGAAGGAATAAAATAAAATATTTTAAACATGTCAAATAAATAAATCCCAAAGAAACATCCACAACTGGAACTAAAAAAAAAAAAATCTGTTGTGAAGAACCTGTAATTTCAGGGTTCTAAATAGTTCTGGAGAGCTACATAGATGAGCTGTCCACTGTGTGAATGATGTGGACAGCTGTGAAGGTCAGTGTAGGGAGTAAATACTGAGAAAGCACTTACTTTAATTGTGTAACTTCCCTGTCATAGTGATATGAGAGCCAGTATGGTACAGTGATTTGAGCATTGGACTATTACTCTAGAGATCAATTTTGATTCCCCACTCAGCCATGGAAAACCCAGTGACTGACCTTGAATGCATCACATAGTCTCAGCCACAGAAAACCCTATGATAGGTTCACTTTAGGATTACCATAAATATGAAATGAGTGGAAGGCACATAAAAACAACAAGAACATGATGCTAATATGCATGCATATTCCATTTCAGAGAAGAACCTCTTGACAAATTCAAGAAATTGCATCGTTAGGCTAATTAACTAGGTTTTGCCTGAGTCCACTATGTTCATTTTAAAGATTCTCCACTTACTATTAAACAGGCACACATTCTTGGATTCCAGAGCAGAAGCCAAGAAAAAGCTTAGAATAGAAATGTTATTTTATTTTATTTTAATCCCACCTTCTTCCTAACATGGGGCTCAAGGCAGTTTACAGCAAGTTTAAAACAAACTAGCGCTAACAACCTGATTAAAAAAAGCAGGAGGGGAAAAACAAATAAATAAGATATATTAAAATACCTTGAATTTTAAGTTCTATTTTAATATTTAACAATTTATTTCTGTTTTAATGGTATTGTTCTTTTAATGTTGTAAACCACTTTGGGTCCCAGTTCTGGGAAAAGAGTGGGATATAAATAAATAAATATAATTCATAATAAATATGTAATAAATAAAATTTGTAAAAACATTCAAATTATAAAAATACAGTACCCCACCACCATAAAAAAAAATCTTCACATCCAATGAATAATCAAATGCCTACTTAAATATAAAGGTCTTTACCTGCTGGTTAAAGAAGGACAGAGGGAGGGGTAACCCAGATAATTTTATAGCTGGGGAGCATCCATCTAGAAAACACTCCCATGTGTCTTCAACAAATAAGCCTGTGACAATGGTGGGATTAAGAGGAAGCTTCCCTCTTGCTGAGAATCTCAAAAAATGGGAAAGTTAATTTAGCAATAGCTATAGCATTTACATTTCTATACATTTCTATACTGCTTCATTCTGAACTAAGCAGTCTCTAAGTGGTTTACAATGTGTAAGCCAATTGCCCCCAACAAGCTGGGTACTCACTTTACCTACCTACAAAAGGATAGAAGGCTGAGTCAATCCTGGAGCCCTCTGGATTGAACTCACAACCTTGTGGTTGCAACACTGGCATTTAACCACTGCTGATACAGACTTTCAGATAGTCTGGACTTAAGCTTTATAGGTCATAAACATCACTTTTGTTTCCCATTTCCTTCCTGAAAGACATCAACTTCAGTTGAAGGGCCCATTTGGATTCAATTTTTTTTTTCTCTAATCAGTTTCCCCCTTCAGGTGAATGGATACTGTTCAAATTGTTTATAGCAACAATAGCAAATACATTTCTATACTGCTTATCAGTGAACAAGCACTCCCTAAGCGGCTGACAATGTGTAAGCCCATTGCCCCCATCAAGCTGGGTACTGTGAAATTGAAGGCTGGCATCCACAGGTTTTTGTGGGTTTTTCGGGCTGTGAGGCCATGCTCTAGAAGAATGTATTTCTAATGTTTTGCCTGCATCTGTGGCTGGCATCTTCAGAGAATGGTGGCATGGAGGGGCGTGGGGTATATATACTGTGTGACCCTTGGTTGAGAGGATTAGCATGCAAATCTGTGCATTGTTCTGTTGAGGCAAGGCCTCAGGGATATGCGAGGAGGATTAATGTCTATTTAATTAATAGTCCATTGTCTGCTGGGAAGTAGCATGTAAATTAGCATGTGAATATGTTTATATTCTGTTGAGGCAAGTCCTCAGAGTGGGAGGATATGCAAGGAGAATTAGTGTTAGTTTAATTAATGGTCCATTGTCTGCTGGGAAACCCCCTGATCCTGGGTGAAGATTGTTTGCATTTTGGTTAATCATGATTTTGGTATTTTTGAGGACTGGTAGCCAAACTTTGGGCCTTTACAGACTGCCAGAAATAATGCAGCTTGAGAACACTTTAACTGCCCTGGCTCAGTGCTAGGGAATCATGGGAACTGTAGTTTATTGTGGCACCAGAGCTCCTTAATAATAATAAAAAAGTTTATTTTTATCCTGCCCCTCTGCAACGCAATCGGGGCGGCTTACAGTAAAACATCAATACAATAAAACAATCAACCCCCTTACCCACCCACCCTGTAAAAAAGTATTAAACTAAGAAGATTTAAATAATAATACAATCAATAAAACAAACAACTAAAAACGAAACATCCAATGCAATAATATACAGCAGCTAGAGTACTCAGTGACAGCATAGAGGTAAACATGGACCGGGAAGATCATTCCGGAAAGGCCTGCCGGAAGAGATCCATCTTGACAGCTTTTTTAAAGCTATCTAGAGTGGTGATAAGATGGATCTCAGCTCAATGTCCCATAAAAAAAACTACAATTCCCATGATTCCCTAGCATTGAGCCAGGCCAGTTAAAGTGGTCTCAAGCTGCATTATTTCTGGCAGTCTTTAAAGGCCCTTTGTTTATTTTCAAGGTTTCTTTTTTCCTGTTGAAATTGTCTAGGTGTTTGTGGATTTCAATGGCTTCCCTATGCATTCTGACACAATAGTTGTTGGCATGGTCCAGAATTTCAGTGTTTTCAAATAGCATTTTTTGCCCAGGTTAGTTTATAACATTTTCTGCTACTGCTGATTTTTCAGGCTGGCCCAGTCTGCAGTGTCTCTCATTTTCCTTGATTCCTTGTGTTTTGTGGTCCCGATGTAGACTTGTCCACAGCTGCATGGTATGCACTAAACTCTTGTGGCTGTGAGAGGGTCTCTCCTATCCTTCACTGAGCACAGCATTGCCTGAATTTTCTGTGTTGGTCTGTAGGTCATTTGGAGGTTGTGGTTCCTTTGATGTATGTTAAAAATAACTTCCCTTTGGGTGGTTGTTTTTCTTCACTCCTGTTTTTTTTTTTTTTTCTGAGTCTGGCCACTCTTCTGAAGTCTGAGCTGGAGTAACCATTAGCCTGTAGAGCCCAGTTTAAGTGCTTCTGTTCATCTTCCAGGTAGTGAGGTTCACAGATCCTTTTTGCACTGTCTTGTGTAGGTATTGTGTAGGTATCATCACCCAGTACAAAAAAAAGAAGTACAAAAAGGCTTTACAGGATATGTTCCCTTTGGAAAGTAATTTCAATCACTCTGTAACAGGTAGGGTAGATTGTAAATAAGGAAGAAAGAAAAAGTTCTTCATTTTGGAAATGTCTACAATAGCCTTTGCATATTCTTTTGAGAACCCGGGAAGCAACACTTTTAAGTAACTTTAAATATTTTTTCTATGTTTTAAATGTATACATTCTATGTTTTAAATGTGTTTTCTACAGGAAAATTCTTATTACAAGTCTGATTCAGCCTACTTACATATACTGGATGACTCTTTGGCAATAGGATAATTACTCTGCTGTCCTTATAGGTACATTTGTTTGATTATGATTTTATAATATGGTGTGTTTACATATGAATTATGTACTAATCAGTATATTACCATTTTTTAGCTTTGTTTTACCACTGAGGAAGACATTTGGATCTTAAGATATTCTTTGCTTTCTATGTATTTCTGCACACTGTATTGCATTGTGTACTGTATACACTGTATATTTTAATATAAGAGAATTCTTTGTCATTGTATCATTTGAATATATTTTAGATATTAAAATTATGTTAATGTTTTATTTTGTCAACACATTAATTTTTTACCTAGACCTTTTTGCTTCTATTACTGTCTTCTATTTCTGTACATTTGTCATTGTAATAATTTTCCTTATCTTTGCACACTAGCTGTTGTACTGTTGCATTGATGTTTCTTAGGGCCTTTGCAGACTGCCAGAAATAGTGCACATTGAGTCCACTTTAACTGTCGTGGCTCAGTGCTAGAGAATCATGGGAATTGTATTTTTTCCGAGATATTGAGCCTTCTCTGTCAGAGAGCTCTGGTGCCACAATGAACTACAGTTCCCATGATTCCCTAGCACTGAGTCAGGGCAGTTAAAGTGGACTGAATTTGCACTATTTCTGGCAGTCTACAAAGGCCCTAAGAAACATCAATGCAACAGTACAAGTTGTTTAGTTTAGTTTAGTCCCTAGTTTATTCCTATCTCCTTTTTGTTTTGTTTCTCTTCTTTCCTTTATTGCTTGTAACATTTTATCTGTCATCCATGGTTTTTCCAATTTCCTTTTGTCTGTTGGAAGTGTCTTTATGCATTCTTCTTTTATTATGTCCCTAGCTTCAGACCAAAGCTCTTCTGGTTCATGATCTATTATACTTAGTACTGCAAATCTGTTCCTTATATTGTCAATGAATTCTATGGAAATGTTGTTTAAATCGTATTTTGGTATGATGACTTGTTTTGTTCTCTTCTTGAGTTTTACTTTTATTTTTTGAAATGAGTAGTTTGTGATCTGTGCCACAATCAGCACCTGGTCTAGTCTTGGCCACCAGTATAAAGCTTCACCATCTTTTACTTCCAAGTATGTAATCTATTTGGTTTTTGTGTTGGCTTTCTGGTGATGTCCATGTGTATAAACTTTTCTCTAGCTGTATGAAAAATGTGTTTGCAATGAATAGGTTGTTGGCTTCACAAAAATCTATCAGATGCTCACCTGCTTCATTCCTTTCACCTTAGTCCAAATCTGTCTACTGTTTTTGATTCTTCTTTGCTTACAACATTTGTATTCCAATCTCCAATGATCAGCTTGATATCCTGTATTGGTGTGCTGTCAATTTCTTCCTGTACTCCTTTGTAAAATCTATCAATTTCTTCTTGTTCTGCCTCAGTGGTTGGTGCATATACTTGAATTATGATGCTATTCATAAGTTTACCATGGAGCCTTATTGAGATGATTCAGTCTGATTTTGCATTGTATCCACTGACTGCTTTTACCATATCTTTTCCTAGTATGAAAGCCACCCTATTTCTTCTTGTCTTTGCATTCTCTGAGTAGAGCACTGTGGACAAAGTGGTCCATTTTAACTCACTCACTCTCAGTACTGCTATGTTCATGCATTGCATTTCCACTTTCACTCTGGACATTATCACATGCGGGTCTCAAAGCAGCAAGAAAGTGGTATGGAATCAATCCAGAACTATACCGGTATAGACCCCACAAGACAGAAATGGCTATCAGACGCAACTAGCATCATTGCGCAATTAACGATACCGTGATAGATGCTCTCCTGGGGACCGTATCTGCCGTTCACACACAAGTGAGAAGATCCCCTCCAGAACCCAGCAAGAATGTTCTTCCACATGCGCAGAAACAGGACAGCCGCAGCTGTCACTTGCCGCGGCTGTCACACACACACACACACACCTTTCCAAGCCTGGAAGCCTGGTTGCTTTCCTTGGGATGAGGCCGGGCTAGGAGGGCTCCTCCGACCCTGGCCTCATCCCAAGGGAAGCCTGGTTACTTTCCTTGGGATGAGGTCAGGGTCCGAGCCCGGCCTCATCCCAAGGAAAGCAACCAGGCTTCCAGGCTTGGGAAGGTGTGTCTGTGTGTGTGTGACAGCCAGCTGTCACACACGCATGCACACCCCTTCCCAAGAGAGAGCCTCTCTGAACAGATGTCCTCAGAGTGGCTCTCTTTCTCGGCTTGGGTTGGGAAAGGACACACACCCCTTCCAAGCAGCTCTCTTTCTCGGCTTGGGTTGGGAAGGGACACCCCCCCTTCCGAGCGGCTCTCTTTCTCAGCTTGGGTTGGGAAGGGACACTCCCCTTCCGAGCGGCTCTCTTTCTCAGCTTGGGTTGGGAAGGGACACCCCCCCTTCCGAGCGGCTCTCTTTCTCGGCTTGGGTTGGGAAGGGACACACACCCCTTCCGAGCGGCTCTCTTTCTTGGCTTGGGTTGGGAAGGGACACACACCCCTTCTGAGCAGCTCTCTTTCTCGGCTTGGGTTGGGAAGGGACACCCCCCCTTCCGAAGCCTGCGCGGGGCCTGGGCTCCATGATACGTATCTCGTGATCAGACATATGGCGAAAGCAGCATCATTGCGGTATCATTCTGGTCGCGCAATTGCAATTCCCCAAGAAATCGGCATTCAAAAGAATGAGGATGATGCAGCATTGGGACGGGGTTGGGATGGGGTTGTGTGCGACGTCATGTGAACACACGGGAAAAAGAACCGCAATGGGACAGGATTGGGTGAAGATTCTTTCTGCTTTAGGCCCCGTGTGATAACGTCCTATGTCCAGCTTCCCTTGGCTCATGCTTCTCACATTCCATGCCCCTATTTTATGTGTTCTGCTGCTTTTGATGGTGTTTGTCTTTCTGATAATGCTTTCTGCTTCTTTTGTCATTTTTGACTGCTCTTAGTTGCTCTTGCAAATGTGTTTTCCTTTAGTTTCTATCTATCTCTCTGTTAGTGCTCTTGTCCTGCCTGTATGATACTTTTGATGTCTCCTCATAGGGTTTTCTAGGTAAGGGGTTGCACAAGGAGGACCACCTACACCTCCCAGTGCACAGTGCTAACAAATGTTAGCTATGATGACACTGCTGTTCTTCACACCCACCACTGCTGCTGCTGTCCAGTAGTTGTTTCCCTATGTCATTGTCCCTCACCCATTATTGTTGAATTGATCATTTCCCTACCCTTCTCCTCCATCCTTTCTTCTTTTCCCTTCCCTCCTCATGTCTTTCTTTATTTTAGTCTGTCATCTGTCTTCTAGCCCTTGTTTGATTTTCCTTGCCTGTCCTCTCTGTTTTCTACTGTAGAAAGTGAGGGAGGGGGCTGAGATGGACTTGAGTGGCTGGCTTTACCCTTCCTCTTCGTCCCAGCTGTTTCTCCTCTCCTCCCTCTGGAAGGCCGAGGGGTTAAGGTGGACTCACGTGGCTGAGAGGGGATTGGATGGAGTCTTTTCCACCTCTCCTTGCAGCTTCAGATGGGAAGAGAAGAGATTGGATGGAGTCTTTTCCCCACCTCTCCTTGCAGCTTCAGAAGAGAGGAAGGGATTAGATGGAATCTTTCCCAACCTCTCCTTTCAGCTTCAGATGGGAAAAGAGGAGATTGGATGGAGTCTTTCTCCACCTTTCCTTGCAGCTTCAGATGGGAGGATGGGATTGGATGGAGTCTTTTCCCACTTCTCCTTGCAGCTTCACATGGGAGGAGGGGATTGGATAGAGTCTTTTCCCACCTCTCCTTGCAGCTTCAGATGGATATTCATAGAATAGCTTGGTACAGAGCTGTAAATCATTATTTATTTTGTATTGATACTTGTAGGAAAGAAAGAAGAATTTCAGGTTTTCTTCCTCACTTAGTAGGTTTATAAGAGGGTGTTTTTTGGGGGTGTTTTTTTCTTCTTCATTTTTTCAATATATATATATATATATATATATATATATATATTGAGGGGAGAGGTTTTGCACAGAAACTGTTAGACAAAAAGCTTTGGAGTAAAGGACAGTATTTTCTTTCAAAAATATTAATTTCTGCACAAAAACTGAGTGATATTTTTTGCACAAACAAGACTTTCACCATAGACTTCTGAAATGCAAACAAATAAACAAGCAAATAAACTCAAAAAGCAAACCCTCATTAGTTGACCATTTTCTTGATCCTATATCTTTGTGGGTTAACATACCAAGGCCCAGAACAGATAGATACAAAAAAGCAGCTCAAGTCCACTATGGCTGGAAGTGGATTAGAATCCCACTATCTGCACAGCCCACTCTCAAGGTGGGACATTGATGTAGGGGCCAACAAGCACTACCAGTAGTTGGATTATCCTGGCACCTTTTTGGTCTGGTCCTAAGGACCAGAGTGCATGGCTTCCAGCTACTTTGGAGGTGTGTGTCATTTGATCAGCATGCCTCCAAAGCATCTAGAAGCCACTTCATTTGCCTGACTGTTTCACCCCCTTGTTGTTAGCTGCCCTCGAGTCATTTCAAGCTCATGGGCAAGAGAATCTTCAAGAATCCCTATCCAAGAATGCCTATCCCAAGAATCCTTACTGCCTTGCCCAAATCCTGCAAGCCCTTGCCCATAACCCCCCTGATCGAGTCTATCCATCTGATTTGTGGTCTTCCTGTCTTTATTCTACTCTCTACATTACCTAGCATTATTGTTTTTTTCTAGTGATTGGTGTTTTCTCATTAAGTGGCCAAAGTACAACAATCTCAACTTGATCATCTTTGCTTCCAAGGAGAGCCCTGGTCTGATCTGTTCAAGAACCCATTAATTTGTCTTCTTGGCTGTCCATGCTATCCTAAGTTGCTATCTAGCACTACATTTCAAATGGGTGGATTTTCTTTCTGTCTGCTTCTTTTACTGTCCAGCTCTCACATCCATGCATAGTAACTGGGAATACAATGGCCTGAATGATTCTAACTTTAGTGCTCAGTTGTATATCTTTGCTCTTCAGTATCTTTTCCAATTCTTTCATAGCTCCCTTTCCCATTCCTAGTCTTCTTATTTCTTAATTGTAGTTTCCATTCTGGTCAATGTTTGAGCCTAGATATGGGAATTCTTTAACTATTTCAATTTCCTCGCTGTCTAGATTCAATTTTTGTATTTCTTCTGTGGTCATTATTTTTGTTTTCTTTATGTTCAGCATCAGACCTGCCTTTGCACTGTCATCTTTGGCCTTCCTTATTAACTGTTCCAATTCCTGAATGTCTTTTGCTAATAATATGATGTTGTCAGCATATCTTAGGTTGTTAATGTTGCTTCCTCCTATCTTAACTCCCCCTTTTTCTGTTCCTAATTCTGCTTTTCTTATGATGTTTTCAGCATATAAATTAAACAAGTAGCGTGATAGGATGCAGCCTTGCCTGACCCGTTTGCCTATTGGGAACCACTCCGTTTCCCCAAATTCTGTTCTGATGGTGGCCTCTTGTCCTTGGTACAGATTCTTCATCAGGACTATCAGATTTAGTGGCACCCCCATGTGTTTGAGTGTATTCCATAGTTTTTTGTGATTTATACAATCAAATACTTTGCTTCACCCCCTAGTCTCATAAAAAATGAGAACATTGTGAGTATTCTTTACATCCCTAACTTTGTTGCACTCAATCTTCAGGGACAGGAAGAAAATGGTTTTAGTGCAAGACAGATGTATTGCATGTAGCTAGAAGTTGTTGTTGTTGTTGTGTGCCTTCAAGTAGTTTCTGACTTATGGCAACCCTAAGGCAAACCTATCATGGGGTTTTCTTGGCAAGATTTATTCAGAGGTAGTTTGTCATCACCTTCCCCTAAGTCTGAAAGCATATGACTTATCCAAGGTCATCCAGTGGTTTTCATGGCAGAGCTGGCAATTGAACCCTGTTCTCTAGAGCTGTAGTGTAACACTCAAACCACTATGACATGCTCGCTTATTTAGGGATCCAAAATTCCAGTAAAATGAAGATATCAAATGGCTCAGAAGGTAGCCCTTCTTTTCATTTTAAAAGAAACCATCTGAAGAGGAGCACCTCTACTATATTTGGAGACTCAATTTAATCTGGAATGTTGATTTTCCAGCACTATGATTCATATGGAGAGCTTCCATGGATATAAGTGGCTATTGTTTTTCCATACTGTCAGTCTTCATATGAGGGGAGCAGTGATGAATAGATTAACTTTAACATTCCTCCTTTTATGCTGATTTTACATAAATCAACTTTACATAAAAGGAACATTTCCCCTTTTATGTCGAATTCTAAATCCCTTGATAGAACTCTGATAAACTGATGCATGCATGCATGCATGCAAAAAAAAAAAAAGAAAAAGAAAAAGAAAAAGTCAGTGCTATTAGTTCAGGTATACAAGGGATAGCAGAGCACCTGGGAACATGCTGATAATCAACAACACAAGATGACAATGAAAAGAGAATAGAGAAGCTAATTTACTTTGGAGTTTATTTTCTCTCAGGATTCATGTCAGCTAAATGCAAATCTGAGGCAATAATGATGCAACTGTGTGTAGGTTATTGGTGAAAATTGCCATGCCTCATTTTCTGCATTACTGTGAATTAAACCAATGTTTAAAGGGCTTAACTAATATATAACTTTTATATAACTTTGCAGATCACTTAAATTTAAGATAAAGTAACTGGATTATTTATGGCCAAGTAAAGAAACAAGTGAGGCAAACTGTCTGGGGCAGTGGGGAAAAAAAATGGGTTCTAAATGTTCCCTAGCACAGCATGTATTCTTCAAGGGGGGAAGCAGACGAGGGCGTCCAGGACGCCCTGGGCCGGCGCGCCGCAGGGCCACAGCCTCCGCACCTCGGCGCACCGGCGGCGTCCCTGGAAGGAGCGCTAAATCAGTGCTCCTTCCTCAAGACAGCGAAAGTGCGCACTAAAAGCGGCAGGCGCACTTTCGCTGTCTTTTCCGCTGCGGCGCGTACGGTCGCCGCGGCGTGAGGTCATCCGCGGAGCGCCGGCCATGCAGAGGGCCGGCGACTCCGAGGGTGACCTCAGGGAGAGGAAGGGGCACCGCTCGTGCGGCTGCCCCTCCTCTTCCCTGCCCGGAAGATGACTCTATTAGTCGTCTGCCGAGGCCCCATGTCTACAACATGTTGGTTCTTACCTCTAACTTTACATACCTTACCCCTCTACACACAACAGTTTCTCTGCATCAAAGATGCTGTCATGGGCTTTATCTTTTTTGCTTTTTAATTATGTCTTAAATATATTATAAACTGTTTAAACTGTTTTAAGTATGTGATTTTTAAAATAGAATTGTCCATTAAATTGTTTTTTTTTTAAATTTTTGTAAATACAATTTTATCTGGAAGTTCTTTTAATTTTTTTTTTTTTTTGTAAGTGCTCTGAGTGCTTTGACAGATGAAAGGCAGCACAGACATTAAATAAATAAATAAAATCAAGAAGCAAGAGTGTGGCTATATAAGACACCACCATGATAAAAACCTAGCCTTTCATCAGCAGGCCACTGAGATTCCAGCCTGCCTATATATTATTACTCAAGGTAGTCCCCACAGATTTTGCTGTATTTTTCTCCAAGTTTATGGAACACAGGTTTGCTGCCATCATATTACATAGGAGATGATAGGAAATGACCAAAATGGCAATGGGGGATGCTATCTTCTTCAAAGGAATATTGTCATCATTTTCTTTGTCATCATTTATATGCCACTTTCTCAAAAAAAAAAAAATGGGAATCAAGGCTTATTACCAATTAAAACAAGTAAAATATAACTGAAATATATAGATGATTTATATTAAACAAGAAGTACAGTATTCATAATATGAAACCATATATTGAAACATAATTAAAAAGCAGTTAAAATAGTTTAATTTGGCAGAACTATTTGGGGTTGGCTGAAATATCTGCCCTCACCTTGCCATTGCATTGTGTTGAGTCAGAAGCAGCTGTTTTGATCTCATTTCAGTGATTGCAGTTCATCTGTTCTCACGTGGTTTTGCAGGCCAAGGACAGAAAGATAGCTTGGAAAGCAATAATAGAGGTGGAAGAACCCAGAGCTTTCCCTGCATCATCCAATTGAAGCCATTAAAAACAATTGTATTTAAAAACTAAGGTGAAAATTTGTTCAATTTTGTACATTTTCTTTCTCCATCTTGTATCATTTCACTACCTCTTTGATTCATTTCAGAAATAATGCCAAAATGTTCCCCCCTAGTTATCCCTAAATTGCCCAAAGCCCTGGAGCACAACCATGCTCAATAAATATGGATTGAGACATGCAGTATTAAAAGATTTTTTTTAAAAAAAATTACACCGATGTACAGAATTGAATAAATTATTTATTTAAAACAGGGAAAATTACACAAATTAAACCATATTTTCACCTACACATGTTTGGTGCCCATAGGCAGTTACATGGAACCATGGTTGTTGTTGTTTTGTTCATTTGTTTTTCATAGACTGTTGTGTGTTAAACAATCATCAAACATGGCCAGGGGTGGAGTTGGTTTAAGATTTCTTAATATTTAGCATAGAAAGATTTTGATTTAAAAAAAAAAAAAAAAAAACACCACACATCTGAAAATAGGACAAGCCCACACAACAAGCAGATTTATTCATTCTGGATGAGAATTCTGAGAGTTAAACTCATAAAAGTCTGGGTCTGAATCTCGTGCATTCAGCCAGGTTAGTGGTGCTCTGTTCATTCAATCAGGTTAGAATTTTATCACTTTTTTAAAAAAGGGATATTTTTAAATAAAGCTTCAGTTTCTCTATGCATGAATTAGAAGTCTAATATTTGGCCAAATAGGGGGAGAGGTTGAAGTTCATTTTGGGAGGAAAATACTAGAATTAGCAAAGTTCTCATTCAAAACAAAACAAAACAAAACAAACAAAACAAATAAGCAATAATATAAAACAGACAGATTTTTCCCCACCTCTGGGAACACACAAACACACATGTATAAAATGTGATTCTTATAAATCTTGTGTTCATAGACTTGCACACCAGCTTTAATCATCTGGGGTTTTTTGTGTGCATAAGGACTATGTACAGCATGCATGGGAACCCTACAGCCATCTGGGTGCTGTTAGAGTTCAATGCCATTAGCCCTAGCCAGAATAGCTAGCTGTGAAGAATGCTTGGAGGTGCAGTGCAACAATATCTTGGGTGGGGGGGAGCATAACCAGATTCCTATCTATACTATATAAAGAGACAGGTTAACATAGGGACCAAACAGAAAGCCCAGAAAAGCTGGCTTTTGGGCAACTTTGGGTCATGGCACATTGACGCTGAAGATCTCCAAGATGCCCAGAAGTGACCTAGCCATTCAGACAGGAGTGGCTTCAAGCCAGTCCAGAGGTATGGCATTTTGACACTGCACACTACCAGAGTGCCAAGAAACCACCCTGGGGTTGCACCGGGGCCACCTAAGGTGGCCCAAAACCAGCCCATATAGTAATTGATCTTTTCTGTTACTATTTGGGCCAGCAGTTGGGTGGACTGGGGCCAGGGCAGCTCCAGGGCAAACAGCTCTGGGGTGGCCCCCATCTGCCCTCTTGGGATAGTCTGTTTCACCCCATAGATAGGTGGCTTGCCTGTTATCACAATCCTACTCCACCTTTCTGTGCTCATTTACTTTATATCAGTGGTTCTCAACTTTGGTCTTCCAGGTATTTTGGATTTCAGCTTCCAGAATTCCTGACTATTGGCCAGGTTGGGAATCACTGGTCTATATGACTAGAACATATATGGACATATATGTCATATTTATAATCTGTCTGTCTCTCTACATATGGGCCTTAGAACATATATGTAGGCCAACACATTATGGTAATCACTGGGCAGCTTTGAAGACCTCAAATAATGGTTATAACGCTACATACAAATTTAATATTAAAGAAATACCACCAAGGAGCTTCTTTTAAATAAATAAATAAATAAATAAAGCAGTATGACATGTGTGAAATGCCATAATCTCAGATAATTACATCTCACTGTAATTTCAGTTCTTGTCTAGCCATGAGCTGGAGAAAAAGGAGATAGAAAATACAGCTAAATACAATGACATCATATACAATTGGTGGTGACAGAGAAGTGAAAGGGCTTAATATTCTGCTGTACTTTGGGTACATATGATAAATTAGTCTGTCAGAATTCATAATAGGTGATCTCCTTTAGGATTACAGTTGTTTTATATGAACTTCAAGTACCCTCAAGGATTAGAGAACCCTGCTGTACAGAATCAAGACAGATTGTATAACAAATTACCACATTAAAGCTTCTGGCCATGATTCGTATTGCACAGGGCTCTGATGTGGATGTAGAGTTTGCTACCTTTCTTTTCATTTTTAGAGTTAATGTTTTGTATGCCTAAGAAAGAGAAGAGGAACATTCTTTTGCCCATGTAAGTCCAACAAGTGAACATTGTGCTGATGACTTGATGTCAAAGTGTTGCTTGCAAATTGTTAATTTTATATTTTAGAATATGTAATTTCTGATCTATAAATTGATTTGTACAATTAAAACTAGTGAACCAACAGTGCCTATCCTGGATATTATCTGGCCATGGTGACTCATGCCTCAATTCCACTATTGTTTGGATTATTGTAATACATTTTGGGTGCAATCGAACATCTGCCTCAACACCCATGTAGAATAAAAAGGTTATAATGGGGTGTCATTATGTAATGTACAATCACTATGTACGATGCATAGCTACAATGTATAGTGCACAGTTCTAATGTGCAGTGTACAACTGTAATGCACAGCCACAATGCACAAAATTATTTGTATGTGCAATTCTGCTTCCACTGCTGTCACAGAATATATCTGTTGAGTGAGTAGTTTATTGTGAGTAGTTTATTCCACATGTGTAGCATGACCTAACACATGTGTACCACAGGATGTCAGCATCTGGTTGCAAAATGCATATTGTTCAGTGTAGTTTAGTAGTTCCACATGCAGTACTATTAGCCATCATCTAGTCTACCATATTGCTTCTGAAGCCTCTTCATTTATGCCTGAGGATGGAGGTGGAGGTGGGATTTCAGAAGTACTTGGCTATGTTTCCTAGTTAGACATGACCTGATTGTTTCATCTGCTGAGATCTGCTGTGGATGATTCAGAGGTCTCAACAGCTGAGGTAATCATTTCATGTCTGGTTACGGGGTGGGGGCGGGGAGTAGCCAGACATTTCTACATTTGCACACAGTGTGTTCCTTCAGCTTCACATGATTGGATTCAGAGGCTCTGTGGTAGGTCTGGGGATGTGCTTTGGTCATTGTGGAGGAAGGAGGGGAGTAACAACCTCTGCAGTGGCTAAAAATAGACCAGCATACATGTAAGGTTAAAGTATGTATGCGTGCTCTATGAACAGGATGCCAGCCTATGTGTGGGACTGCCGTGAAGAAAGCCTTCTTCTCCAAACATACTGTGTCAGTGAATTCATGTCCAGCTGAATTATTCAAGGTGGTGAAGAGTCTAACTCAGATACCTTTCCACCTGAATCCAGGTCTAAAGCATTCAGCAGCTAACTGTGACACCTTTAATGATAATTTCACAGATAAAATCTTTTGGATAAGACTCAAGTTAGATGCCACTGTTATAACAGAAGTTGACGTTGGTGTGTCCAGCAATTTCATGAGTAAGATTACACTGAGTCAGTTTCAGTTGGCGAATATCACGAATGTGGACAATCTGCTGGGGCAAGTAAGGAAGACAGCTTGTTCTCTTGATCCCTGTCCCCCTTGGCTGGTCATCAAAGGAGGAGATGCAGTTAGATCTCAGCTACAACATAGGGGCTATACATACCAGCCAAAAGGGCTGGCCTGGGGACAGAGTCGGGGCATGGCAAGTGCATTCCAGCCACCCCGACTCCACCCTGATATTGCCATCATGCTGTGTGCCCCACCGCACAGCAGGCAGCATCGGGGTGCCCCCTTGGCATAGTACACAAACACGCTGCACCAGTGGAGCATGGAAAAGCAGCTACAGCGGTGGCAAAGGTGGCTTTTTACCGCTCCAAAAAAGAGTGACATTTGCCAGCTCTTTTCAGATCAGCAAACTGCCGAATCGAGGCTGTGGTGTGCAATTGCTGTGGCCCCAATCCGGCAAAGAAAGGGGTGACAGAACACTGCCCGTAAGGGGCTGTCTGTATAACCCCATATTATTAATTTATTTCCCAGGCAGGGAAGTTTACCATCTTGTTTAAAAGAAGTGGTGGTATGACCATTTCTTTTTCTTTTCTTTTTTAAAAAGCTCTCCTGGACCCCCTGGACTTTAACAACTATACACCAGTATCAAATCTCCCTTTTTAAAGAGATCAGTTGCCTCCCAACTCCTGGCAGTCTGGGATAATACAGGTTGTAAACCCATTAAAAACTGGCTTCAGAGCAGGATATGGAGTTGAGGCTGCTATGGTTGCCTTAGTGGATGATCTTCACCTGAGCATTGACAATGGGAGCTGGTGTTTTTGCATGACTTAGTGGCATTCAATGCCATCAACCATTGGTATCATGCTGGCCATAAAAGCCAATGACGTCATGAAAGGGTATTTGATAAAATCACTTCTGAGCACCAACTCCAGATGCTGTGGAGCCACAATTCACCTTGGTTCACAGTAGACCAATGAGTAATGAAACAGACTAGACAATGACTAGAATGCAAGTGGTATAGATCAGAAAGTGAATACGATCAGAAACTGGTGAAGACTCTTCATTGTACCTATTATGTGACAATAAGGTCAGCCACAAAATAAAAATAAATAAATAAATCTTACTATGCCTCATTTAGTGCATCCTCAACATACTATTCAGTAGCATTACAGTTTGTAGTGGGTGATGTTATGATCAGGATCAAGGAGGTGAGCAATTGAACATTTGCCTACCTGCTCTGACAAATTTGCTAGATACTTGGAGGAGAAAGTCATTCATATCCACACTTATTGCAGAATGTGTGGAAAGTGTCAAGTGCTCCATCTAGTCAGATTTAGTAGGATAAATTCCAGTTTCCAAAATCTGATGATGTGGACAAGATACTGGTGTTAGGATATGGATGGGATATACAGTCAAAGGTGAAATGTAAAGATGTGTGTGTGTCTGTAATTTTCCACTTGAGAACAGTTTTTGGACAAGGCACAAACAATATTTAGAGAAACAGGGTGAATCAATGCCAGGTGGTAACAGAGACATCAACAATGTACTTTCCCAGTGATAGAATTAATGGAACCAGACTTTGTTATGGTTAACAAAGAGATATCAAATACGTAAACATCGTTAGCTTGGGAAAGAGAGTCACGTGGTGGATGATGGACAGCAAGAGGCTGGGTTAACACGCATCATACAGATATTATCCAATTAACATAAGGTTAACACCTAGAAGGTGGAGTATGGGAAGGGCCTAAAAAATCCTTTGTCTAAAATTGTTTATTGTTCAAGATGTGAGCGTGTGTGGCTGGCAGCAGTGGTTTTAACTGCAACAAGTTGGATCTTAATGCTTCTGGGATTGTTTAAGATGTAATCTTGTATGGCTGAACTGGACAAGTTCATCACAATGGATTTTACTTAGTTATCTTATTTTTACTTTTTATATGCATTAATAAAGCTATGCTTTTGGACTTTACAATGTGTCTTCTTGACTGAGGAAGACAGGATGCTGGAGAAGAGAAGCTGAGCCAGTTGATGGCAAGTCTACACAGTGGCTGTGGATCACAGCAGCCAGCTTGTCCTGCAGACTCTGCTGGGTGCCAAAGGGCATCACTACAACACTCATCATCCACACACCAACAAGGGTTAGGGGCCCAGTAATGGCTGTTCTGCCAGTTATGGCTGTTTTGCCAATTTAAGACTGTTTTTGCCAATTGTGGCTAGTCTGGCTGAAGAGGCTTGTTTTTGCCAAAAATGGCTAGTCTGCCAGCTAAGCCTGTTTTTGCCAGAAGAGTGGTTTGTCTGCCAGATGTGGCTGGTCTGCCAGAGGACAAAGAGGCCAAATGTCCAGGAGGAGAAAAGCCCAAGAGTCCAGATGACATGTTTGCAATGTGGCCAAGAGGCAAGTATTGCCTATCCACAACTTCAGTTGTGTCCAGGACAAGTGATACCATGCTTCAGCGGTTGCTGGAAAAACAGAGGTGGCTTCAAATCTTCTCCAGATATAAGTAAACAGTTAAAGTTTACTGCTAAGCTGTTTTGCCGGATGGCAGAGTGCAGACCTCTTTAAAGACGGGTGTCTGAGGAATCTCCACTCTTTAAACAGTAAGATGCAGAGAAAAACAAGGCTCTGGGACTTGAGTCACAAATATATGTTAAAATGTATGCAGTTTTAAAATACAGCAAGATTGCTGGACACAGGCAGTTGCCTAAGCCAAGAGAACTCATTCTGTTAACCCTCTCTGAGTTACAGTTAAAGTTTTGGGAGAGGATGTTTCTTCAGCCAAAGGTTTTGGGAACTGAAGAAAAGAATGCATGATTTTCTGAACAGCTTTGTCAAAAATGCTGTGGTCAAAGGACTTTACAGTTCTTGATGAAAAATACAAAAATCCCTGGTGAGGGTGAAATTTTTACACAGTGGTCAATGCTGTGTGGGGCTGTAGCAGTGTTGCTAGAGGCCTGAAGTTCCAAAAGGATGGAACTGTTAAGCCAAGCAGTTTGCTTGAAGAAAGGCCAGAAAAGTTGCTTAGCTCGGGGATACCTAAGCAAGCAGCTGAGATTTCTGAAAAAAAATGCCTGAGACAACACCTGAAGTCAGAAAATGCATCTTGAAAAGGCAGCTGATGCACGGGAGAGAAACCAATGTTTTAACTTCAACAGAACAGGAGTTTTGAAAATGGCAATACAAGGATGTTTGCTACAATCAACAATCTATCTACAACCCAGAGACATTGGGAGAAACAGAGAAGCTACAAGCTGTTTTACAGAGCTGTGACTGTGACTCAAACAGGTGAAACCTGAGGACAAGAGTCTATATATTCTGGGACATATGTTACAGTTTTGCTGAAAAATAAAGAAATCCTCCAATCTTAAAGATGTTTATCTAGCTGATGGAGGGGTAAGAGATGTCAAAAGAAATTGTAAAAATGTCTACATGCCAAGTTTTGGTGAGAAAACTTTGAAAATGTTTTATGTATACCTGATTTTACAAAACTGTTTAGTTGGTGTGTCAGGGGATATACACTGAGTTTTGTGGGAGAAAAATTTAAAATCACCCTGGATGGGGAGGTGTGTACAAAAGCTATAAGAGGGAAAATATGTGTTTTATACAAAGTGAGACAAATGCTAAATGTGCAGGTGTGAGAAATGAATCATTGCATTCTGGTTATGCACATCAATATAGAATTCTAGAGAACATAGGATTTGATAGCTTGTTTTAAACTGGTGAGATATAGATCCTAAAAAATTTTTTAAAAAAATGTTTTATTATAAAAATGATTTGGGAGATGTTTGGTTTGCCACAGAGTAAAAGTCAAGGTTTTTCCTGTTGCAAAACCAAAACAAGAGAGAATTGTTAAAATGACCTGTTGGTCCATGCTCATAAACATAAGGGACAAAATGTGTGTTACTAGGTGACAACAAATATTTTCTTAGTGATTATGGATAGATTTTCCAGAGTTTTTATATGTCAGAGTTTTAAGACAGAGATATGATACAATTGAAAGTTTTTAACAATGGATAAATATAAAAAATTGATTACAAAGGGTCTTTGCTCACAGACCGGGGAAAAAGAGAATTCTTGTCTCACAGTTTGAGAAACTGGCTGAGAAAAAAAAATCTAACATCATTACACATGTTATGTGGGGATCCACTAAATTTAAAGATATTTGACAGTTTTTAGACAATATGAATAAATATAGATGTGCCAACATGTTTTAAAAGAAAATTAAACCAAAGTGCTATAGATGGTGTATATATGTTATACAAAAGAAAAAACAGTTAAAGATTTCACCTTGGTGGTGGGAAAAAGTTTAATGTCTAAAAAAATAACAATTGTGAAAAACATTCAAGCTTTGATTGAGAGTTCCTGCATGGCAGGGGGTTGGACTGGATGCTCTTATGGTCTTTTCCAACTTTATGATTTTAAGTTAAAAAAAAAGATACATTCAAACAAAGATGTTTTAAGATAAGACAGTTTAAAGATCCATGTGTCAGGAAATGGAGGGGCACAAAACACACAACACACAACAAACATTAATCTTTTGGAAGTGAGGAAAACACTTTAGATCAGACAATGCAGACAAGATTGTCAACAAATAGAATGAAAAACAAAAACAAAGGACACACAAGTCCAGACACACACAAAAAAAATCATAGAGAAAGAAAAACAACACACAAGTTTATTATATAAAGGACAAGAGTTTATACATAAGTGGCTGGTGAGCCGGAGAGTTTCAAGGAGAGTTTTAAAGAGTTTCAGACAGTGTCAAAGAGTTTCAGGGAGTTTCAGAGATTTTAAAAGTTTTAAAAGTTTTTTTTTTCTGTTGAGGAAAGTGAGAATGATACACTGCAGTGCAGCAAGAAGTTTAAGTGTTTAAAATTGACAAAGAGGTGTTTAAAATGTGGTTGATAGACCTAAAAACAAAAATCACAAGGTGAATGGATATACAAAATAAAAGATGCCTGATGGCAAATGAAAATACAAAGCTAGGTTAATAACAAAAGGATTTGTTCAACAAAGGTTTTAAAACATTGATAAAAAACATTTAGTTTAAGGCTGAGAGCTTGTGACTAAAATAAGCTTTTAACAATAAGGAGGGGCTAGTAAGTTCAACATTTTGGTTTTGAGATTGCTTGTTTAGATGCTGATGTGTTAACACAAAGAGATGACAGCTTTGGTTGTTTAGATTCAAGAGATTTAAAAAAATGAGAAGGGTTGTCCAGAGAGATTTGTTATTAAAGGTTTTGATTTTTGAGATTTTATTTTTAAAGTTACTGGACTGCTGATAAAATGTGTTTAGTGAGTCAACATAGAAAGGATTAGGAAAGTGTGGTTTGCAGAGTGCAAAGAATAGTGACAGGTTTGAAGTCAATAGGTTTTGTTTAAAGTAAAGTTACAGAGAGTTTTAAATATCCAGATATAGAGAGGCTTTATAAAAGGTTTGATGTTTATAGTTGACAAATAATAGATTATAATTGTGTTGTTATAGGTGTTTAAAAAAAACAATTGTTTTAAATAATAGATTAGACAACAATAGAATATTTGATAAGTTTTTTTTTAAGAGATAGAGGCTTGTGATTTAAAATAGCCACATTAAAGTAAGAGTGTTTCATAGACAGTTTATTTGCTTTAAAGTTATGTGATATGGTGGTCAGTTTAAAGATTGTTATTAAAAATATAAAAAAAAGCTTAATAGTTTGATAGATTAAAAATAAAGATATATAGTTATAAGTGTTGATAGAGTTTTAAGTGCTGATAAGAAAATATATAGCATTAAATGAGATAAAATAGATTAAATAGTTATGAGATTTAAATTGTGAACTGTCAGTTGTGATATATGGAGATTCACAGACATACATTTTTAGGATGAAAACAGAGGTGTTAAAATATAGATTAAAAATATGTTGGAGTTTTATGACAGAATGCTAGAGAGAGCTGGTTTAAAATGAAATTGTGTGCCTAAAGTTTAAAGCCAAGACACAACACTAAAGATATATTAGCAAAGGTTTTAGAGATAAAACAACATTAACAATGGTTATAACAGATTGAGGTATCACTTTGAATATATAAAATCAAACATTGTGCTTAGATGGTTTCAACAACAACAACAAAAATAATTCTCACACATCTATACATTTCAGGAGGGGATTGTTAGGATATGGATGGGATATACAGTCAAAGGTGACATGTAAAGATGTGTGTGTGTCTGTAATTTTCCACTTGAGAACAGTTTTTGGACAAGGCACAAACAATATTTAGAGAAACAGGGTGAATCAATGCCAGGTGGTAACAGAGACATCAACAATGTACTTTCCCAGTGATAGAACTAATGGAACCAGACTTTGTTATGGTTAATAAAGAGATATCAAATACGTAAACATCGTTAGCTTGGGAAAGAGAGTCACGTGGTGGATGATGGACAGCAAGAGGCTGGGTTAACACGCATCATACAGATATTATCCAATTAACATAAGGTTAACACCTAGAAGGTGGAGTATGGGAAGGGCCTAAAAAAATCCTTTGTCTAAAATTGTTTATTGTTCAAGATGTGAGCGTGTGTGGCTGGCAGCAGTGGTTTTGACTGCAACAAGTTGGATCTTAATGCTTTTGGGATTGTTTAAGATGTAATCTTGTATGGCTGAACTGGACAAGTTCATCACAATGGATTTTACTTAGTTATCTTATTTTTACTTTTTATATGCATTAATAAAGCTATGCTTTTGGACTTTACAATGTGTCTTCTTGACTGAGAAAGACAGGATGCTGGAGAAGAGAAGCTGAGCCAGTTGATGGCAAGTCTACACAGTGGCTGTGGATCACAGCAGCCAGCTTGTCCTGCAGACTCTGTTGGGTGCCAAAGGACATCACTACAACACTCATCATCCACACACCAACAACTGGAATAGCCCACCACATGTAATCTTGACCCTTGTCAAAGGTGTTCTTGGAGGAAACAGATTATTTGGATTGATTTCAATTTGGTTGCAGACCAGGGCATGGCACTGAAATGGTCACTAAATGATGACCTACTTCAAGTGAAAGAGAATGCTACTCTGTTGATCTTTGTGAATCCCTTGGGTGCATTTGATACCATTGATCATGATATCTTACTGGACCACTTCCACTGAAAGGGAGTGGGAGGCTCTGTGTTATGGCAGTTCCATATGCTGCTGCTGCTGCTGTTGTTGTTGTCCTTTCAAGTCATTTCCAACTAACTGCTAAAGACACTTATATAGGCCATATAAATATGCATCTATCCAATAAGATATTGCAGAATACAGATCACAGTTTGCTAAGTTATTATTTGTTAAGTACTCAGCTTTATTCGTCTTTGGGGGATTGAACATCCTAAAACTGATTCTGTTTCAACTGAAAGTATAACAAAAATGGAGGGTTTTTTGTGGGGTTTTTTTTAAAAAAAAAAAAACCCAACACAACAGGCCTCGGCAGACGACTAATAGAGTCGTCTTCCGGGCAGGGAAGAGGAGGGGCAGCCGCACGAGCCACGGCGGAAAAGACAGCGAAAGTGCGCCCGCGGCGCGCCGGCCCAGGGCGTCCTGGACGCCCTCATCTGCTTCCCCCCAACTAAATAAAAACTATGGCAATAAATTAAAACAAATTTGACCTTCTTGTAAACTTATAATCTATATATATGAATAAGACACAATACTGTCAATTATTGGCAAAAAAAGTCTCAAAATAATTTTCTGTGATCTGCTATAACAGGACTAAGCTCCTAATTTATTCATTATGATGTCTGACAAAAGAGAGGAACTATCCAAATCATCAGTACAGTATTCATTGACACTTAAGTACAATCAGTTATAATTTCGTTAAGCCCAGATGTGGCTAACTTTCTATTAGGTAGGATCTTGTATCCACATGTGTAACAATTGAGCACAGCAAGCTATTAATAGGCAAGTCCAAAGGGCTGGAGCAAGCCTGATGAAACTTTCATCCCTTTTGAACATCAAATCCAAAACACTGTTAAAAGCTCCTTTGAATGCTTGTGTTTTTTTCCAAAATGGCTGGCATGGATACCTGCTATTTGAAAAAAATGCAAGTTACAATCTCATGTTGCAGAGTTTTATGAATCTCACTTATTGAATTTGTTTTATAATACCTCTCTTAATTGAACAACTTCACCTGAAGTTAGGGAAAGGATGAATACATATGCAATTATTATGAATGGAAAATTCTGAGGTTCATTAGACCTTTAGCTATAATTTGAGGCAGAAAAGGTCAAAGTACAACCAAACATTTTGTGACCTCCCATTATCTTACTGAACCAAATATTAAGGGCACTGCTAAATACTCTTCAGTGATTTTTGAAGATTTTACTTCACAAGTTATAGATACTTCACCTTGTTAAGTAATGTTTGTTTTTTAAAAGGATCCAAAATCAAGAGTCCTGGAGTACTGTAAAGACTATGGGGGGTTGCAGACTGCCAGAAATAATGCAAATTGAGTCCACTTTTAGGGTTAGGGTTAGTGCTACAGAATCATGGGAATTGTTTTTTTTCTGAGATATTGAGCCTTCTCTGTCAGAGAGCTCTGGTGCCACAATAAAATACAGTTCCCATGATTCCCTAACCCTAACCTAACCCTAACCCTAAAAGTGGACTGAATTTGCACTATTTCTATGTTATAAGCTGGGTAGTAGTGTAATAACATGGATAAACACCTTTTATGCACTTCAGAAGCTTTACAGTAATGCTATTGCTATTGCTATTGCTATATTAGAAGCTCAGGTTCCCTGATTGATGTAATTTGAACAAATGCAGGTGTTCAGTGAGGGTAGGTTTTAGGTCCATTACCTTCAGTCATTTCTTCAATATTCTTCCAAGTCTCTCTGACCCAATTCTTTCCTTTCTGACCCATTTTTTTTCACTCTGAAGAAATTCTCCTTATTTGAGATGCAGATAATATACTTTTTTCTGTCTATTACAGGTATTAACCAGAAAAGGCTGGCTAGACTTGAGTAATATTGTAAATTAATCAAACTCCAAATCAAAAGTTTAATTGATCAAAAACCAAAATTAGGGGATTTGGAAAGAAGCATCAGAAATTGTATATAAGATAATGTAGGTAAAAGTTAACTCTGACACATTTTACTGATTAGTATGCTTGGGTGTGTGTATATATATATATATATATATATAGAGAGAGAGAGAGAGAGAGAGAGAGAAAGTCATCCTAGTACCTGCATTTTATCTGTTTCCACATGTCAGACTGGAAAATTTAGCAACTGATGGAGCTGGACTTATCTGTTAGAGCAGCCTCCACTAAAATGGGGAAAATGTCTTGCATCTGAAGGTTCTAGCTTATGGAACTCATAAACATGCCTAAACCAGGACATTCTAAATAATGGTCTCTGCACTCTCATATAATCAAGGCATCCCCCTGTTTCTAATTAATTAATTAATTAATTATTAAGCTATATATATATATCCATCACTATATCATATTGTAGAGCTGGAGAAGAATTTTACAGATACTATAGACTGCTAAAATGACAAATGTATTCTAGCACAAATTAAGCCTAAATTTTCCCTAAATGCCAAGATGACTAAACTGAGGCTGTCGTACTTGGGTCATATCATGAGAAGATATCACTCACTAGGAAAGAGAATAATGCTTGGTGAATTAGAAGACAGCAGGAAAAGAGGAAAACCACATTCCATATAGATAGATTCAATCAAGGAAGCTACAGCCCTGAGTTTGCAAGACCTAAGCAGGACTGTTATTTACAGGGTGATTGAAGGTCTCTCATTTCTACAGTTGTCATAAATCAAAGTTGACTGATGGCAGTTAACAACAAACCATACTATATCTAAAGATCTCAGGGATGGATAGAAAGACCCCCCCCCCAGCATGTCGGAAGGGGTCTTCTGTTGCGCCTGCCTCTCTAAAGGAAGCAGACACCTAATTGGCTGGGTGGGCAGGAAGTCCTGCCTTTCCTGGGCCACCCAGCCAATTGGGTTGGATCCCGTTGGATCCAAGGCACACTGGGTAATCTTGCGAGGCTTGAGATCTCGCGAGATTACCCGCAAGATTAGAGGGCTATTTAGTCCTCGGCTGCCACGTGTTGGCAGCCATTCTAAACGCTACAGCCAAGCAAGCGTTTGGCTGCAGTTTTGGCTCCTGGTGGCTGCTCCACATGGTGGAGAGGTTTGTTCGTGCCGCGGCAGTGCCAAGACGGGTGGCAATTATTCAGAGCCTCTGGAGGCTCAGGCCCGGTGCGGCCTTGGTGGCTTTTGCCCTGTGTTTGGTGGTTCCTGGGGCCAACGACACCCAGAAGGGTGTGGCCCCCTGGTGAAGTAGGGCTGGGGTGAGGCCTTTGCCTTTGAAGCCACCTGCCCCCTTTTGGGGACAGACTAGCCCGGCCTTGGGTCCCGGCCCAGGAGAGGCCTTGGTGACCCGGTAGGCTCGTTTGGAGGGGCGAGTGAGGGTGCGTCCTCCATTTGGGCAGACTGGGGATTTGGCCTCGCCCCTGGCTGCAAACAGGCCGGCTCCATAGCAAATTGGGGGAGCGGCTGCTACTATTGGTTCTTACAAGTCCTTACCAAGCCCTCACTGTTCAGCCAGTGGTCCTGGCTTGAGGGTTTTTGGCATCCGTCCTTGGGGCTGGTGGAGGCCCTGCAGGCCTAGTGGTGTCACCTTGGGAGGCAGGTGGCAATTCTTAAGGGGTACATGCAACCTAGGTGGAACCCCTTTTAGCGGGGCTTATTTACACTCCCTCTTCAGGGAGAGGGTGATTATACTGTAGGCTGTAAATAAATAAAAAATAAAAAATAAAAATAAATTAAAATTAAATTAAATTTGGACTGTTAAGTCTTTTATTGGTTGTTACCTGAGGGGTTCATTTCCTTTATGGACATTAGAACCTCAAGCCATTAAAGGCTACTTTCCTTTAAGCTCCCTGCAATACAAGTCGGAGGTTCATTACTATTTTAATTGGCCTATACTGTGTCCTAATTTTATTATTCTCGGGTGTAGCCTCTAAAGGAACACTGCATCTCAATTCAAATTGCTTAAATTCTTATTATTACCTTATTAATAACCATGCCTCACAGTCAGGAACAGTCCAAACGGCGCACAGCTTCTTCTGGCCCTAGCACTAGAAAGTCAGCGCCTAAGTGGGCTTCCAACCCTCCTAGCAGGGACCATGAAATTACAGCACAATTAGCTCAGCTGAGCTGGACCATGAAGGCCTGTGTAGTGACCAATTAGCTGTGACCAATTAGCGCAGAGGGGGACACAGGCTCCCAACACAGGACCCCAGGCTGGCACTTCTTTAACTGCTAATCAAAGTACAGGAGTGCAGCCTGCTAGGGAGAAGTTGGCATCTGTACTCAACACACTTTTGGTTGACTTGGTACATGGTCCCCTTATTACCTCAGCTATAGAGGTTGGGCATCCAACTGTAGCTGATGTAATGGAACTTTTAAAGAAAGCTCCTGGAGTGTGACAACAGGATGCAGCTGCCCCTGTGTCAGAACAGTCCACTTTGGTGGATTTATGTAACTTTGTGCAAAAGGCAATTGTTTCAAGTCAAGGCGGTGAGCTAACTCCTGAAACTTCTGAGGCTTCCAGCAGAGACATAGCAAGTCCTTCCATGTCACAACATAACACCCGTTCTTCTGCTGCGTCACACTCAGCAGGAGCTCTGCAAGCATCTGCTGATGCTTCACACTATGCATCGAGCTCAGGTTCGTCTTATTCTTCTAGCTTGTTCGCTTCATGGCCCACCTTGATATGAGATCCA
Organism: Phrynosoma blainvillii; assembly: GCA_026167975.1. Taxonomy (NCBI): domain Eukaryota; kingdom Metazoa; phylum Chordata; class Lepidosauria; order Squamata; family Phrynosomatidae; genus Phrynosoma; species Phrynosoma blainvillii. The sequence goes on from JANUYF010000003.1 coordinate 274,611,868, forward strand.
GGTGGTCAAGTTGAGCAGAGCTCTGGTGATGAACGCACTAGCTCTGCATTGGTGGGGGCACCCTCAACAAATCCTGGGCTTACTCAGGCTTCTGACATGAGGATGCAGGCTGAGCAAACTTTGGTTGCTATGGTAGGTGACACTAGGGGAGTGGTGTCTGTGGGAGCTTCGGGTGTGGCTGGGGTAGATAGAGCTGCCGAGTGCAACCCTTATGCTGGGATGTCCACTCCTCTTGGTTCATACCTCCCCCTTACTACTAAGGAGAGAATATGGAAAGGTGAATACATTGACTTATTTTCCCTCACGTTTCACTATCCTGAGCCTAGGATCATGGTAAAAGATGGGATTCGGTTCAGCCTTCCGATGGAATTCCAGGCTCACAAACGCCCTAAGCTCGAAAGAAATTTTGTAAACTGGATAATGGGCTTCACTATATACAGGGGAGTCATTGAAGAGAGAGAACCTTCTAGGTCTCCTGATTTCTCCAAGTATCAAGAGATAATGATCAAGGCATACACTAATTGCCACTTTAATTCAAGGGGATCTGCTTGGCTCCAATATGATGAACAGTTTAGGATGAGGGCAGCTTTAGACTGTTCTCTGTCTTGGTGGCATGTGCAGTCTGAGCTTTGGGCAGACGTTATGGTGGGGGCCTCCCCTTCGAGCTGGTGTGACAATGGGTATGTGCCCATGGTTACGCAGCTGAGAGGGCAGTATCATACCCTAAGGGTGAATCTGTGAATGATGCTATTGATCCTCAGTAGCATCTGTCAAATACGCTTTGTTTGATTCAGCAATCCAAATGGTTAGGGCATTAGGTAAAGGAGCCCTATCAGTGAAATGTGATATAAAACCTGCCTTTAGGCTACTCCTTGTACACCCAGATGATTTTGATCTGTTGAGTTTTCAATTTGATGGGAGGTACTGTATTATTTTGATAAAGCTATGCCAATGGGATGTTCCATTTCCTGCTCAGCTTTTGAGACATTCAGCACCTTTTTGCATTGGTGTGCTGTCAGGAGGTCAGGTAACCATGCAATTACCCATTATTTGGATGATTTTTTGTTTGCTGGAGCTGCGGCAACCACAAGGTGTGTGGATACGCTGGCAGCATTTCAGGTCTTAATGACTGAAATGGGGGTTCCTTTGGCTGAGGAAAAGATCGAAGGCCCAGACACCCATCTTACTTTCCTGGGAATCGAATTGGACACTGTTGCAGGTTTATCTCATGTACCAGCTGATAAACTCTTCTCTATGAGGCTTCAGGTAAGGACAATGATTAGAAAAACTAAGGCCACACTACATGACTTTCAATCCCTCACAGGTTTGTTACATTTTGCTTGCAAGGTTATAGTGCCAGGATGGGCATTTGTGCGCATTTATATAATGCCACAAGGGGGTGATGGCCCCGCATCATCACATTAGAATCACTAGGGGGATAAGGGAAGATTTGAAGGTTCGGGAGTCATTTTTGGAACAATTTAGCAGTATTTCATTCTGGAGATCTGAAATGCTGCTGAAGGTGGACTTTCAGATACACTCCGATGCTTCCGGTCCCCACGGTTTTGGGGTGTATTGGAAAGGGCAGTGGGCAGCCGAGGGTTGGCCTCAGTCTTAATAATAATAATAATAATAATAATTTTTATTTAATACCCTGCCCCTCTGAGAACAATCGGGGCGGCTTACATCATAAAAATCCATCACATAACAATTTAAGAACAATTTCCCCCTCCCCCCCTTAAAAAGTTATTAAACCACTTACAATTAAAACAAATTATAAAGGAGGTAAAAACCTCCATAAAATCAAATACAAACCATACAAAAAAAGGCAGGCAAGAGTAAATATACTGGCTCATAAAGACCTAATCATGGAGGTCATAGAAGGTTGTAAAAAGCCATAGAAGGGGGGAGGATCCTCAAAAGGGAGTAAGGCCATGAGCCGGTAGTTATTCCAGGAAGGCCTGCCGGAAGAGATCCGTCTTGACAACCTTCTTGAAGCTGTCAAGTGATGTCAATTGACGGATCTCCTCCGGCAGGCCATTCCACAGTTTGGGGGCAACAACAGAAAAGGCCCTCTGGGAGGTAGTCACCAGTCTCATTTTTTGAGGCTGTAACAAATTCCTCCCAGAGGACCGGAGGGTGCGGGGAGGATTGTACGGGAGGAGGTGGTCCTTAAGATAGCCTGGACCCAAGCCATTTAGGGCTTTAAAGGTAATAACCAACACCTTGTACTGGGCTCGGAAACTAACAGGCAGCCAGTGGAGGGACCTTAGCACCGGAGTGATATGGTCCCCCTTAGATGTACCAGATATTAATCTGGCTGCCATATTTTGAAACAATTGCAGTTTCCGAACCAGGCACGAGGGTAGCCCCATGTAGAGCGCATTACAGAAGTCAAGGCGTGAGGTTACCAACGCGTGCACCACGGTCTCAAGGTCCCCTACTTCCAGAAAAGGGCGCAGCTGGCGTATCAGCCGAAGCTGATAACAGGAGCTCCTGACCGTCGCATTAACCTGATTTGTCATCAGGAGCGACGAATCAAGGAGCACCCCCAAGCTGCGAACACAGTCACTGGAGGAGAGCGTGACCCCATCCAGGACTGGAGGTTGCAACCCAATTCCTGGTTTCGGGGCCGCTACCGTAAGCACCTCCGTCTTGTCTGGATTCAGCTTCAATCTGTTTTTCCTCATCCAGCCCATTACCGCCCCAAGGCATTCATTGAGAGAAGAGATGCCATTGGAATTCGAGACCGACGAACGAGATATGGAGAAATAGATTTGGGTGTCATCAGCGTACTGATAACACCCAGCACCATAACTCCGTATAATCTCACCCAGCGGCTTCATATAGATGTTAAACAGCATCGGGGACAGAATAGCTCCCTGAGGGACCCCACAAGTGAGGTCCCTCTTACTGGAGCTACAGTCCCCGAGCAGCACCCTCTGGGACCGGCCCGAGAGGAAGGACCGGAACCACTGCAAAGCAGTGCCTCCGATACCTAACCCCCTCAGGCGGTCCAAGAGGATGCCGTGATCTATTGTATCAAAAGCCGCTGAGAGGTCTAGAAGCACCAACAGGGTCATGCTACCCCTGTCGATGCCCAGACGCAGATCGTCGGTCAAGGCAACCATGGCAGTCTCAACCCCAAAGCCTGTCCTGAAGCCGGTTTGAAATGGGTCTAGATAATCGGTTTCATCCAAGACTGCCTGGAGCTGAAGAGCAACTGCCCTCTCAATTACCTTGCTTAAAAATGGCAGTAATGACACAGGCCTATAGTTCTTCATGTCCAGGGGGTCCAGGGAAGGTTTTTTCAGAAGCGGCCTAACCGCCACCTCCTTTAAACATGATGGAACATGTCCTTCCCTGAAGGATGCATTGATGATATCCGTAAGGAATCTCATCACTGCATCCCCCCCGCTGGATGGCCAGCCAAGATGGGCAAGGGTCGAGAGGGCATGTTGTCTTCCTCACCTTACCAAGCAGCTTGTCCACGTCCTCGGTACTCACAGATTGCCACTGATCCAGTAAAATTACATCGGCGGAGTCGGTGGACGCCTCGCCTATAGACTCTGTCCCAATAGTCGCGTCAAGGTCGGCTCTTATCTGAGAGATTTTGTCTGCAAAGTAGTTGTTAAATGCGTCGCAGCAGGCTGTAGTCGGGTTAAGCAAGGGATTTGGCGCAGGGGGCACCTGCGTCATCTCCCTTACCACCCTAAACAGCTCTGCCGGACGAGACTCTGCAGACGCAATACGTGCAGGGGAGAAAGCTCTCTGCGCTGCACGTATCGCCTCCCGATAGGACCAAAGAAAGTTCCTATGGCGAGTTCTGTCAGATCGGAGTCGAGTTTTCCGCCACGTGCGCTCTAGTCGTTGTCCAAATTGCTTCATTTTCCTAAGCTCAGAGGTGTACCATGGCTTATGATTTGAAGCGAAATGGCAAGGACGCTTGGGAGCGATCGTGTCAATAGCCCTGGTAAGATCACTATTCCATGTATTGACCAGGGCTCCGACAGGATCACTGGCATTCCCAACCATTAAACCCTCCAAGGCTTTCTGGAATCCAGTAGGCTCCATTAGCCTTCGAGGGCGGACCATCCGAATAGGTCCGCCACCCCCGGGGGGGCAGATATTGGCTCTGACTTCCATCTTGACCAGGAAATGATCCGTCCATGACAATGCGGAGGTGGCAACCACCTCCGCCCACGTATATGCCTGTTCGGTACAGAACACCGCATCAAGTGTATGACCTGCGCAATGCGTGGGCCCGTTGACCAACTGGGATAGGCCCATATTTGTCATGGTATCCATGAACTCCTGAGCCGCACCTGTTAAGCTGGTCTCAAGCGGGATGTTGAAGTCCCCCAGGACAAGAAGCCTGGGAGTCTCCAGCAGCAGCTCAGAGACCAGTTGCGTCAGCTCGGTCAGGGAGTCTGCTAGACAACGGGGTGGCCGGTAGACTAGCAGAATCCCCAAACTATCCCTGGCCTTCAGGCTAAGGTACATACACTCGATGTGGGTTGTGTGTCGAATAGGTATCCTGGTCAAGGTCAAGGTGTTTTTATAAATCAGAGCCACTCCACCCCCCCACCCACTTCCCCTCACCTGCTCACTAACAGAATACCCAGCTGGGAGAGCCTGCGCCCATATAGCGGTGCTATCCTCCCCCAGCCAGGTCTCTGTAAGGCAAGCCAGGTCGGCGTCCTCATCCAGGAGAAGATCCTGGATGATATGAGTTTTATTCTTCACCGACCTGGCATTGCAAAGGAGCAGGGTGAGGTTCTGTGGAATGGTTGGTCTGCTCTCCAAACCATCCTGGGAAACAGAAGAGACTGAAGGCGGGATAGCTATTAAACAGCGATCCCACCTTCTTTTGTAACATATGTTTCTCCTGTTCCATCCATACCTCCCATTCCCCTGCACTACTCCAATCACTGCCCCCCCCACATTTCCCGGCTCCAGATGGTATAAATTCCCGTTTCCCCTCCCCCCCAACTACGGTATTAGAGCACAAATCTATGTTCAATGGGCCTAGGTCCCATCTCCACTGATACCACAAGTGGAGTTTCAGACCAAAAGAAAAAGGCCTATATCTGCCCCACCAAGGTGGACTTTTAATATGATCCGCCCTCAAGTCCTTAAGTCCCTGGTTGCCAGAGTAAGGATGTAAGCCCTATGCAGGCCAGATAAAAATGTCCCGCCTCTCTCTGCCGCGCCTCGCCACGGACAGCCGGTTCTAGGAGGGCTTTAGGGCCCTTATAGGCCAGGTGACGGTGTCCTCTCCTCTCCCGCCGCGGAGAAGGAAGGCTCAATAAGGGCTGTTTTATAAGCCCAGTTGGTCCTGCCTCCCCCTGCCGCGCCTCACCGCCAACAGCCGATTCTAGGAGAACCCTCGTCGCCGCCTCTGCCTCCTCCGAAGCCACGGAGGCTTCTCTGCCAGATTTTAAAGGCACCGGGGGCTCACAGCTGGTGATGGTAAGTGCTGGAGGGCGTAGTGCGAAGGGGAACCCTCGTCGATGCCTCTGCCTCCTCTGAAGCCACGGAGGCTTCTCTGCCAGATTTTAAAGGCACCGGGGGCTCACAGCTGGTGATGGTAAGTGCTGGAGGGCGTAGTGCGAAGGGGAACCCTCGTCGTTTTGTTTTGGCATTGGCATTGTCCAAATACCTCAGAGTTCGGCCAAACGTTCCTGGCTATTTGTTCCTGCATGTCTCTGGCCTTCCCCTGATGCAGTTTCAGTTTCGAGCTGTTCTACGGGAGGCTTTAAGGCAGGCTAGTTTACCAGCAGCCCAATTCTCTTCCCATTTTTTTTCCGAATTGGGGTAGCAACTGCTGCGGCAGCACACAGTTTGAGTGATGCTGTCATCCGACAAATTGGCCATTGGTGATCAAGGGCCTTTAAGTCCTATATTCGCACTTAGAGGATCACGAGTTATTTTCTCACAGATACCAGTTTTAAACACTTACAGTTGTTTGATTGTTCTCTCAAGCAGGTTCAGATCGGGGTGAAATATGGATCCTTGGTCACAGCATTGTTTTTTTGGGCTGAACGTCATATCCTTGAACATCGCTGAGATTTGAATATAGGATTGCAGGACGTTGGTACTTTGGTTTGGACATAAGGTCATGTTGTGGGAAGCCCTTATCCCACAAATTATTGAATTGTTAGCTGCTTTGCCATATCCAAGGATCCTCCTCATCCACCTAGGAGAAAATGATCTAGTAAAGCTGCCTTGTTTACAGTTGGCAAAAAGAATTGTCAAGGACATGTAGGACATTAAGCGAAGACTGCCAAATACAGTTCTTATGTGGACAAAAATTTTGCCTCAGCATAGCTGGTCCGGTGCTCGAAAGGATGTGGCCATCAACAGAACTCGATGCTGGCTGAATAGAACTGTAGCCAAGAAGTTGGGGGGAATGGGAGTTTTCATTGTTGAACATGATAGAATTCAGGTCTCTATGCCACATCTGTACAGGGGGGATGAGGTTCATCTCTCTCCAAAGGGGTCTGACATATATTTGGTTTTTATTGCTTCCCACATTAAACGAGTGACTATGGGGGGGAATGGGATGCCAAGCTAGGCTGGCCCCCTCCTGTGGCGGGCAGGGACCCCCCCCCCCCGGGGATAATTCGGTTAATTAATAATTACAAATTGGGTTAAGCAAATTTATTGATGGGTATATGTCATTAGGTTAATTAAATTTTATTTGATGACATCAAACACCTTGACGATTCCATGACTTAATTACATCATAAGATTAATTATGATGTCATTTCCGATTGGAGAGGGAGAGATAATTGTTGATGTACAATTGGTTTAAACTGATTTTATTGACACGTGTTGTAATACCTGCAGTTTATTTGGATTACATTTTAGTTAATTACACATACACATGTGTCAAGAATAAATGCTGGTATTTTGTAACGATTCTTTATTATAACTGTCTGAGACCCTGTACAGAAATAAAGTTGTGGCCAGTTATTACCCAAAGAAAAGGCATCGGAGTCCTTTGTGATGGTGCAAAGACACCCCCCCACATGGCTGGAGGGGTCTTCTGTTGCACCGGGCTCTCTAAAGGAAGCCGACACCTAATTGGCTGGGTGGGCAGGAAGTGCTGCCCTTCTTGGGCCATCCAGCCAATGGGGTTGGATTCCGTTGGATCCAAGGCACGCTGGGTAATCTCGTGAGGCTTGAGGTCTCGTGAGATTACCTGCGAGATTTGAGGGCTATTTAGCCCTCAGCTGCCATGTGTTGGATGCCATTCTAAACGCTGCAGCCGAGCGACCTAACCCACCCACCCTTAATTAATGTTGTTCATGTTATTTACTCTCAGGCTTCGGCTGGTCGCCTTCGGTAGCCAGGAGGGAATTTTCTCAGAGACTTTTTCCTGGGTTTTTCGCCCTCCCTGAGCCTGATATTAATGGTATTAACAATAATAATTGTTAAGAATAATAGTGTGGGGTGATACATTGGCATTACTGTAGTTGTTATAGATGTAGAAATGTATTCTTGTGTTTCAATACTTTGTTTTCTTTGTAGCAACTTGGGGGTCAGGATCTAGATTGGTTATTGTTCTGTATTGTAGTGTAATTTTGGGCGGGCAGGCACACCCCCCCCCAGGAGATAATTTGGTTAATTGATAATTACAAATTGGGTTAAGTAAATTTATTGATGGGTATATGTCATTAGGTTAATTAAATTTTATTTGATGACATCAAACACCTTGATGATGTCATGACTTAATTACATCATAAGATTAATTATGACATCATTTCCAGTTGGAGAGGGATTGATAATTGTTGATGTACAATTGGTTTAAACTGATTTTATTGACATGTGTTGTGATACATGCAGTTTATTTGGATTACATTTTAGTTAATTACATGTACACATGTGTCAAGAACAAATGCTGTGTTTTGTAAAGATTTTTTTTATTATAATTGTCTGAGACCCTGTACAAAAATAAAGTTGTGGGCAGTTATTACCCAAAGAAAAGGCATCTGAGTCCTTTGTGATGGTGCAATAAAGCCAGTTTAGGACAATAAATAACTATAACAATAATTTTGAACTACAACTATATTAAATTATTTATCACTTCAAATAGATAATTTAAAACCATATGACTTGTCGTTAGCTGCCCCCGAGTTGACTCCAACTCATGGTGATGAGACACCTCCAAGACTCCCTCTCCTCTTATATTTTAAGAAATGTAAGATTTTTAAAAATATAAGATGTGAATTGTAACAAAGTTGATATAAGAAAGTCAATAAAAACAGGAAAGATAAGATGTATGGGTAGTGAGGAAGTTGGGACGTATGTTGTTATTTTAGGTGGAGTTACAAAGAGGGTTAAGAAGAAGATTCAGGGAAGACTAGGGAAAGAGAAAAGGAAGGGTAGGAATTGAGGGCAAAGTATGTGGAGGAGAATTTAGGGTAAAGTATGTGGAGAATTATGAAGGAGAGTTTGTGAGTGTGAGAATAGATAAAGGAGGGTTGGGGATGATGAAGTTATTGGAAAAGGAGCATGAGGAAGGAATGAGGATAAAGAAGAAGAAAGAGGGAAGAAGTAGGACTTAGAAGGAGCATATATGAAAGTAGGTATGAACTGAATGTAATTGATATGAAAAGATATAATAGACTAGTGAATTGCTTCCCAATGTTTGATGGCAGATATGATATGTTCAACAAATGAAATGAAATGAAATTTATTACGGTCAATGACCAGCAAAGGAAGAAAAAAAATACATTATAAAACAAAGCGATGTTATACATAGTAGAAAGGAATTGTACAAGATAGTACAGAATTATACAAAATAATACAAAATTTTAAAAATTTAGAAAGGTTGTGAAAGACCTGTAGAAAGATTTAATGTTTCTTAATTTCAAAATAAGAATAAGGTTTTAACAAATCAAATCTTATTTGCAGTCCCAGGTAGAAGTTACAAAGAATTGTTCAAGTAGAAACTAAGACATGGTAATGACTCGGAGTAATTATAAACTCTATGGTATTACTCCATTAATAATTAAATCCCCCCTTAGGAAGCCGAGGATGCAAACAAAAATTACACAGTTTTATGCAAATAAAGAAAGAGAAGATGTGACATTAAATCAAGAGCCTCCAGAAGTTAATAGTGTTGTTAAAGGGACCTCCCCTGTCAATAATGAATATGACTATTGATGTTAACAACGTGGACAGTAATACAGATAGTACGACTTCTAACCTGCTCTCCCCACAAAGCAGAGAAACATATGAGAGAAACCAGAGAGATCAACTAGAGGAGTTAATGTTAAGGCAAATCTCTGAATTTTCAAAAACAACAACAACAAAAAACAAAACAAACAAACAAACAAAAACAAACAAAAAACAAAAAACAAAAAACACCAGCCCAATTTCATCTGCATCCTACAATGTGATGGATGCATATGAATTACCAATTATTGAATGGCTGATTGCCCTGACAGAAGATATTAAACAAATAAAAAGCTTTTTGGGAGACTGTAATAAGGTTATTACACTCCTAGTAGACACCTGTAAACTTGCAAATGATTGCAAGGGCCCCACACTGAACCCCAAGATGAGTCCTCCAAAAGAGAGTCATAAAGTTGATAAAGCTAAACAGAGCAAGAAGAGTATTATCAAAGCCAAGAAAGAGAAAAATGTTAAATCTGGTAAAACAGTTAAGGAAAAAAGAGCAAACTTTAAAAATCTTTACAAATTATTAGATAATAAAAGTAATTCAAGATTTAAAAAAAACTCTGAAACACTAACTAAAAAGACAAAAACAAGGAAGAAGCAGGAACCACCTAAGCAAGGCTGTGATACTATATCAGCTTCCCCAAATTCACCTTCAACAGTACATATGGATTCTTCACAGAATCCAACAGTTCAAGACCCATGGGCACATGTCCTGTTAGAAAATAGAACTAAAATAACTAAAGCATCTAAGGAGAGACCGCCAACAGACGGTCGTTGGAAATTAAAATTAAGTGAAACTAAATTAGCTTTATTAAACTACCCAAAACCTCCAGGAATGTTGTCCCACGAGGAACGTTCAACAAATGAATTTTAAATTTCTTTGAAGTTTTCTTTTAAAAAGTGATAATTAATAAAATTATTATTATTATTAAAGTTTATTTCTAAAGCGCTGTCAGTGTACACAGCACTGTACAAAAGGAGAAACAAGCATAAAATAGAATAAAAACCTGCTAAAAGCATACAATCTAATACAAAACAATAGGTAAAATAATAAAAGTCAATTAAAACAAAAAAGAATTACAACAATTAGTTAACTAATCAATTAAACTTCAAGACTCCCTATCCTCCACTGCTCTGCTGAGTCCTTGCAAAGCCATGCCTGTGACACTCAATTGGGGGGAATTACCTTCTACCTTTCCTAGCATTATTGTTTTTGCTAGTGACCCATGCCTTCTTATTATGTGGCCAAAGTACAACAGCCTCAATTTTATCATCTTGGCTTCTAAGTACAGTTATGGTTTGATCTGTTCAAGGACCCATCTGTTAGTCTTTTTGGCTTCCCACGGTATCCTATGCACTCTTCTCCAGCAATACATCTTGAATGCATTGATTTTCTTACTGTCTGCTTCCTCTACTGTTCACCTCTTGCATCCGCACATGGCAATGGGGAATACAATGGCCTGTATGGTTCTGACTTTAGTCCTCAGTTGTATATCTTTACTCCTCAGGATCTTTTCTAGTTCTTTCATAGCTGCCTTACCCATTCATAGTCGTCTTCTCATTTCTTGACTACATTCACCACGCTGGACAATTTGTGGTCCTACATATGGAAAATCTTTGACCATTTTGATTTCCTCATTGTCTAGATTGAATTTATGTAATTTTTGTGTGGTCCTTTTTTTCCTTTATGTTCAGCATGAGTCCTGGCTTTGCACTTTCATTTTTGACCTGCCTCAGTAGCTGCTCTAACTCTGTGATGTCTTCCATCAGTATTATTGTGTCATCTGCATATCTTATGTTGTTGATGTTCCTTCCTCCTGCCTTCATTCCTCCTTCTGATTCTATCTCTGCTTTTCTTATGATTTTCCCAGCTTATAAACTGAACAAATAGGGTGAAAGGATAATAATGATAAAATGATAATAATGTTTTATTTATACCCCACCCCTCTGAGCACAATCAAGGCGGCTAACAATTAAAATTTGTACAATAGCATTGTCAATAGCCTTTATCTATTGGGAACCACTCTGTTTCTCTTAATTCAGTTCTGATAGTGGTCTCTTGTCATTGGTACAGATTTCTTACCATGACTATCAAATGTAGTGACACCTACATGTCCTTAAATGCTTTGCTATAGTCTATACACCACATGCTGATTTTTTTCCTGGAATTCCTTTGTGCATTCTATTAGCATCTTAAGTTTATGATGTGGTCCTTGGTGTATGTATACAATTTAAAATAATGCCAATCATAGCACATGTGCAGATTGGGTAGAATCAGTTAAGCCCTAAAAGTTTAATAAAAAGTCATGTTTTGATTTCATGTTGAAATGACACCAGTATTGATACTAATCGAGCCTCTGAGGATATCTGGGGTGCTACAGCAGGAAATACACTCTTCGATTTTCCCCCATTGCCCCCTCCCATGGGACATACTGACTGGCATCCTATTAATGGCACATGCATGCATAAGTTTCCTTTAAACCCCATGTATTCTTCTTTGGATGTTATAGGTGTTGGAATTCCTTTCTTCCCCTCACAGTGTACAAAGCTCTGTTCTTGGGGAGAGGACAGTACTGGTGAAGCTTCTGGATAAGTTCCATATATGAAATGTTTGCAGCAGGTTTAGGACCTTCAGAGGGCCCTGGTGGATCTCAGTGCTGATGTAATTATTGCATAGCTGGATACATTTATCTTATCCTGCCTGATCCCCATAATGCAAAGAATAGTCATTCAAGGAGGGAGAAAGGCTACTGCATGACAGGTCTGGGAGCAGGAATATGGCTCAGCCTAATATAGGCCCTCACACAGATCTACTATACTAAAGCAAGTAATTGACAATTCTGATAGCACCTGATGTCTTTGCAGTTTTTTACCTAGCATCAAAAATGTTCATTGTACATCTACTGTTCACTATTCACAAAGTAATCCTGTTGTTCTGCTTGAAAGAATAATTGTATAAACACCTTTCATTGTATTCTAATTCATTTCCTCATTTTTGTCCCCTCCCCAAACTGATTTCTTTAGGATTCCTATTTGTGTTTATTACTGTTTTCATTATTGTGGTCTTCCTGGCATTTTTCTGCCTCATTTCTCTCCTAATATACCCAGCTAGTTAATTTTCCGTGTCTCCCTTCATTCCATATGTTTGATCTACAGAAGCCAAAAATAATAAGAAAACAGTTGAATTTAGGCCATTATTACCATTTGTGCACTAGGAGAAAATGGGATTTTGCAGACTTTTTGTCTATGATATATTTATAAGCTTTTATGTGTATTTGGTGCTGGAGCCAATGTGGGATATGTTTTTATTACTGGTTTTCCATTTATCACATAAAAAGGTTCTGTGAATAATGTGTAGACCTATATTTCATGTTCACTTCCTCTGTCAGCAACTCGTTAAAGCTATGTTTTTACTCCTTACTCTATATAATAATTTCATATGATGTTGACCTTTCCAGCCTCTTTTGATTCCAACCCCACAAAATTAATTTTCTGTAGTAACAATGTCTTCTCATTTATTAAAATTTTAAAATTCATTTTCATTTATTATATTTTATTTTTCAATCAAATTTTCCTGAAGAAGGGTTCAACATTTATATTACTACAAAACAAATCCTACAGCACCTACATCTGTCTGATGGAAGGACAAGCATGAATTTACTTCTTATTCTACAGATTCAGAGAAACATTTAGTACAGAGTGCTTCTCCAGTCAGGAAAGGAGAACTCCCTACATCTATTCTTTCTTTGGCCAGCAATCCTTAAACAGATTTCTTTTTTTCTTAAACAGAAAAAAGAAGCTCCCTCCAGCTGCTTCTAAACTGTTCAGCTCTTTTGAGTCAGACCTTTCCTCTGCTATTTTGTTTCTCCTGTAGTTAGTGCACTTTATTTCCTGGGAGATTAATGGATTTGATCATTCTTCCCATTAATTTGTCAATTCTAAGACAACTAGAAGAAGTATTGCCCTTGCAAGGGAGGAGCAAGCTTGCAGTGGGAAAATGATTATGAAAATCTTTTTAAAATTTTAGGATGACATATGCCTATTCAGTGTATGTCTCTACTAGGAAGATTGGCATCTATCATCTCCCTAGAGAACTTTCATAACCTGCATTTACTGGGGTTACATAATGTAACACATGAGCGTGCAGTCACAGAGGGATGAAATGAACATTACTGTGGAAAACTACTTCACAGTCCCATTTTTTTCACATCAAAATGATCAAGTTTCCAGGTGTTAGAGACTTATTGAGTAAGGGCAAAAACAAACAGGAATATAAATAAATCACTAGTGAAAGTTGACATTCATTTCCTCCCTCCCTCTACCCCTCTTTCTCAGACATGTACACAGAAAAGGTAGAGGAGAGAGGCAGATGGAAATTGAGTAGCCCACAATAACAAAGTAACATAATAGTGATTTAACTATTAAAAACAAATGCACATTTTTGGTCATTTGTTAATTTAATTGAGTAGATGGTTTATTTCTAAGATAAAGAGGATACTGAACTGTACATTTTTCTCATATTCCAAAAGAAATTGTTTCACAGGGCATTCTATGCAAATAGCGTGGAATTATACATTATCTAAAAATGGTCTGAAATCTTCCATAAACTTTGCCTTTGCCTGTAGCATTTTGCCCAGTTTACTCAAGAGCTCACCTTAACTTTTTAACTTAAGAAATAATTGGCAATAATAACTCTACCCACTCTTCCTGTGCCACTCCAATGTGTTTTATAGGATTATAGGCTCTGGTATGGAATATTTTGGCTACACTTTATATAATTCAGTTAAAGAAAACCATTATATGTTGTACAATTGGTCATCAGAAATATGTATAGGTCTGTAAAAAAAAAAAGTCTTGTCAGATGTGGAAGAATGATTAGCATAGCCAATCAATGACTGACAAGGCATGGGCTTATTGGGGTGAGACAGAAGAAATTGGTTTTGTAGTTACAAAACCTTTATGTTGGCCACACAAAAAATTTGGTGCAATGAATTTAAACTGAAGAGACCTTTACTATCTTAGTACTGGCCTTGTCTTGATTAACAATTATTGTTTGCAAGGTGTTTTTATACAGTGTATAAATATTCATGATTAAAGCTTCATTTTCATCAGCAACTGTCAAGATTTCTAAATGTTTAAAATAAAATATGAAGGAGTTATGGCGAATACTAAAATGAACTGCTTTTTTTTGTCTGGTGCACATTTTTCAGTCTCAAATCACTTGCAATTTACTGTTATTGAAATGGAGTAAAGAAATGTCATTGTACTCTAAGCCAGAAATGGTACTGTCCAAGAGGAATGTGCCTTGTGACAAAGATAAAGAACACTCAGGAAATATTATCTGATTGCATTTAAAATGTCAGAAGATTTCTTTGCCATGGTTAGTGTAGTAATTGTGCATTATTTTCAGCTGACATATCTCCATGAGACCATGTCCAAATGTTACTTTATCTGGAGGAGAAACACCTTACAGCTCTCTCATGGGTCATCTGCAGAAAATATCATTGACCATTTGCAAACTTCTGAAAAACTCTAGATCACAGCAACTATATATTTAGAAAATCTGAGTGTTATAAGAAAGCATAGGCACTATTGTTTCTTGAAGATATACAAGTGTTTTCACATTGCCTATCCCTCCACTACATTAATAATAATAATATAATAATAATAATTTTTATTTATAACCCGCCCCTCTGCAGAGCAATCGGGGCGGGGAACAACAAGGTTAAAACAGAGCATAATTAAAACATTCCCTTCCCCTTCCCACAACCCCTCCCCCCCATCCCCTTAAAATAAGATTAAACCATGTATTAAATTAAAAATACAACATTAAAACAAATTAAAATAGATTAACAAATTCTAACTCCTCTCTGAGGAGAGTCAGATTGTGGGGCCCAACCGTGGGCCGACCGTTATTCCGGGAAGGCCTGCCGAAAGAGATCCGTCTTTACTGCTTTCTTGAAAGCAGTAAGAGTGGTAATAAGACGGATCTCATCCGGCAGGCCATTCCAAAGTCTGGGAGCGGTTGCGGAGAAGGTCCTCTGGGAGGTCTGGGACAGCCTAGTTTTTATTGGCTGTAGCAGATTCCTCCCAGAGGACCGCAGGGCACGGGGGGGATCATATGGGGAGAGGCGGTCCCGTAGATAAGATGGACCCAAGCCATGTAGGGCTTTAAAGGTCAAAACCAACACCTTGTACTGTGCCCGGAAACTAATTGGCAGCCAATGGAGGGATTTGAGTACAGGTGTTATATGCTCCCTCCTAGATGTCCCAGTAACCAGCCTGGCTGCCATGTTCTGTACCAATTGAAGTTTCCGGGTTAGGCACAAGGGTAGCCCCATGTAGAGTGCATTGCAGAAATCCAGACGTGAGGTTACCAGGGCATGTACCACAGTTTCCAGATCCCTTCTATCCAGATAAGGGCGCAGCTGGCGTATCAGCCGAAGCTGATAGCAGGCGCTCCTGACCACCGCATTCACCTGACTAGTCATGTGAAGCGATGAGTCAAGGAGAACCCCCAGACTGCGAACACAGTCCTTAGAGGAGAGTGTGACTCCATCCAGGACTGGAGACTGTATTCCCAAATCTGGTTTCGGGCCTGTCACTGTGAGTACCTCCGTTTTGTCTGGATTCAACTTCAATCTGTTTTTCCTCATCCAACCCATTACCGCTCTAAGACAGTCATTGAGAGGAGAGACGCCATCTGAAGTCTGAGACGATGATCTGGTCATGGAGAGGTATATCTGGGTGTCATCAGCGTACTGAAGACACCGAGCTCCATGCCTCCGAATGATCTCACCAAGCGGCTTCATATAAATGTTAAATAACATCGGAGACAGGATGGCGCCCTGGGGGACGCCACAATTAAGCTCTATTTTGGATGAGCAACTGTCTCCGAGCCTCACCCTCTGAGATCTGCCCGAGAGAAAGGAACGGAACCACTGCAAGGCAGTGCCTCCAATTCCTAACTCCCTCAGGCGATCTAAGAGGATGGCATGATCTATAGTGTCAAAGGCCGCTGAGAGATCCAAGAGCACCAACAAGGTCACACTACCCCTGTCGATACTCAGGCGGAGGTCATCGGTCAGAGCAACCATGGCAGTCTCCACTCCATATCAGGTAGTGTAGAAAAATGCCATGATCCTGATGTTGTTACATTGCAAATCCCCAGTATTCATCACCATTGACTCGGATGGTTAGACTTAATAGGTGTTGCAGTCCAACAACATCTGGAAGGTTACTCTTTGCCCACTCCCACTGTAGCTATTGAAGGCTGCTGGTTCAGATTTCAATCAGTTGCTGGATCAGTGCTGATGACCCACTTTTTAAATAGGACTGGTTTTTAGCTTTTTTTTTAGTGTACTAAGTTAATGAATGTGAAAAATAGATGCAATTTAAATATGTAATAATAGTGAACAAGAAAATATAACTTCAGGACCATTATATCGGAGTGACTTTGTAGTAATAAATTGCCTTGTCTCTGTAGAATAAATGGAATTGTCCAAATAAGTGACAATCAGAGTTGCAATCACAATGAGGAAAGCACTTTGGGCATGTTGAAAAGAGGAGTCAGGGACGTCCGGCAGCAGTGGCAAGGTGATTGGTCATGAAGATGGAGTTCATCCCTGTGATTGCCAAAAACAGGGGATAAGGACTGAAGTTCTTATTATTTCCCACTCAGGCGAAGAGAGGGAAAAAGGGGGCTCAAAAAGGGCATGGATCTACTGCAAGTAACAGCAAATCAGAGGTGATATTGGGGTGATTTTGGAAAAGGTAGAGAAGCGCCAAAGAGCAGCTCACCCTGTAATGGCAGCCAAAATTGGCACTGAGCCCAGCCAGCCATTTTTATTTTTGTAGATATTAGATGACTTTTTAGAATAAGTGCTCTTGCTGTAATCCCTAAAGACTAACTTTGAAGAATATAAGAGTCATGAGAATCTGAAAAAATACTTGTATCACAGTTGGCAATTTACTTTCTCTTTGCTTTTTGTTTAAAGAAGAGGTCTCCCCAGGGGAGGAAAGAAGAGAGAGGGAAGACCACAATTAAATTAAATCTTTTAATAAAATAAAGATGAAGCCATTATAAACAAAACTATAATGAAAAAGGTCCCAGAAAGGTTATGAGGAGAAAACTAAGGTGATCTAATAGAAGAGAAGGAAGAAAAAATGGGAAAAGAAGGGGTGCAGGAAGAATGGCAGAGTGAAAATACAGGATGAGACGTCAGAAAAGAAAGACTACAGTGGAAAGAGGATGGGGAGAAGATGGCAGAAACTAAAGGCGAGGAAAAAATTCTAAAGAGGGAATTGCGATGGACTATGAGGCTGGAAAAGAAGACAAAGATAAAGAAAGTACATGTCAGAAGGAGAACTGGGGACAGGACAATGTACAGAGAGTGGAGAAATAAAGATAGAAATAAAAGGAAGCATAAAAGAAAGAACCTAACAGAAGGATGACTGGGGAGGAGATGTCAGAGAAGAGAAGGAGAGTAAAGATTTCTTTTCAGACTCTCATAAATCTACATCTAGAATTGATATGTTTCTAGTCTCAAATTCTTTAATACCTAAGGTAAAGAAGATGGAGATTTTACCAAGAATAGCTTTTGATCATAATCCCATTCCCCTTACATTGGAAACAAAAACAAAACAGTTCAATTGGAAACAGAATGAATTACTGCTAAATGATAAATCCTTTCTAGAACAAACAAAATTAAAACTCAATTATTTTTTTCTGGACAATGTAACAGAGGATATAACAATGAAAACACTGTGGGATGCAAGTAAAGCATATATGAAAGGAGTGGTGATACAGAGGGGATCAGAAGAAAAACAGAAATATAAAAGGCATTTAGAGAAATTGGAAAAAGAGATCTTAAAAGCCAAGACTGAACTAAATTTAGATCCCACAAATGATAGAAAAAATAAAAACTTAAAGTGGCTAAGACAGCAATTAAACAGTGTACTTACCAAAAAAATTGAAAAGAAAATGAAATATATAAGACAAACACATTTCAAAAATTCCAAGAAATCAGAGAAATAGTTGGCAAATAGACTTAGATCAGAAAAAGAGAAGAGATTAATAAAATGCATTGAGGAAGGAGGGAAACTAAGGAACAGACAAGAAGAGATAGAGAAGAACTTCCTATAATCTTATACAAAATTATATGGAGAACAAGATACTAACCTGGAGACGATTAAGAACTATTTGGATAAACAAAGTATCTCTGTTATAAAGGAGAAGCATCAAATATTGTTAAATGCAGCATTTTCAGTGGAAGAAATTGAGGAAGCAATAAAAAGAATGAAAGTAAACAAAGCTTCAGGGCTGGATGGTTTTATGGCCTGGTACTACAAAAAATTTCAAGAAGAAATTAAAATACCACTACAAAAGACTCTAAATGATGTAAAAATAAATGGTATTCCAGAATCCTGGAAAAATGCAAACATTACTCTGATTCCTAAAGAAGGTAAAAAATGACAAAAAGGTATCCAATGATATGACCTCCATTCTGGCTGAGAGACTAAAACGTATATTAATGGAATATATAAATGAAGATCAGTTGGGATTTCTTCCTTCAAGGCAAATGAAAGAAAACATAAGAATTATATTGAACAATTTAGAGTACTATGAGAAGAACAATGAGAAGAAATTAGGATTAACATTTGTGGATGTGGAGAAGGCCTTCAATGTGAATTGGAAATGTATGATGGAAATCTTAGTTAGGATGAGGTTGGGGACAAACTTTGTATCGTGGATAAAGAGCATTTATGAAAAATGAACTGTGTAACTGATTATAAATGGTCATAAAACATCTACTTTTGACATAAAGAACGGAACAAGGCAAGGTTTCCCCTTATCCCCACTTCTTTTTATAATTGTATTAGAAATTCTAGCAAATAGAATTAGATGAGGACATAAGAGGTTTAAAAATTAAAGGACAAGAATATAAGTTGAGGGCTTTCATGGACAATCTGGTCATTATTGTAGAAGAACCAAATCAAAGAATGGAGATTTTTTATTTTTATTTATTATTATTTATTTTTTTTGGAATAATAGAAAGCTTTGGACAAATTTCGGGATTTAAAATTAACAGAAACAAAACACAAATTATGACTAAGAATTTAGAGAGGAAAGAACAACAGATTGAAAATTCTATAAATTGTAAAATATATAATAAAATTAAATATCTGGGGATATAGTTAACAAAGAATAACATTGACCTCTTTAATAATAACTATAAACCTTTATTGAAAGAAATTTAAAAAAATATGGGAAAATGGGACAAATTACAACTGTCCCTATCAGAAGATTTGAAGCAATAAAGATGATAATTTTGCCAAAAATCAATTTTTATTCCAAAGTATTGTTGGAATATGGATGGGATATGCAGCCAAAACTGAAAATGTACAGATGTGTGAAAATCTCTTCTGAGTAAAGTTTTTAAGCTGGGAAAGAGTCTTCAGTTTGCAGGTGCAGTTTTCTATAAACATACTTACATGGAACACCACAACAAAGGCAGAGTGAGCCTGAGAACACAGGAAACTGAAAAGTAAACAATGAGCTCATCTTGCTTTATGGGAGCCAGAATCACATGATGTATGACAAACAGCATAAAGGCTGGGCTAAAGCTGTTCATCCAATGACTATGCATGTTACCACCCAGAAGGTGGAGTTTGAGGGTTTGGCTAAAAGTTCTTTGTTTTAACTTACAACAGTTGTGTTCCGGTGTTCATATTTTCTACCTGCAAAGATGGTTGTATATAGTTTTATTTTGTTTCTTTTGTTTTACAACTTACAATAAAATCTTACTTTGAACTACTGCTATGTCTTCAAGCCTGGGAGAATGCATGCAGTTGCTACATTCCTGGGTGGTGAGGTAAATGGCTGTGGAACAGCAGCCAGACATTTCAGCAAACTGAACTCTGCTAACTCATAAATCACCACAAAATCAACAAGTATACCCATTGTAAAAGACCTAAAAGTAATGACAGAATGGGAAACGGATTTGAGGAAATTTGTATGGAACAATAACAAATCAAGGATCAATTGGAAAACAATGACCAGATAGAAAGAAGATGGAGGAGGTGGGATACTAGACTTAAAACTGTATTACCAAGCTAATACATTAAATTGGACTGCCAAATGGATAACACTAGATAACGTAAGACTAATGAATTTGGAAGGTTTTAATAATCAGTTTGGGTGGCATTCATACATCTATTCATAAGGAATTTGGTAATCATATAATTAAAAAAGCACTACTTAGTGTGTGGGAGAAATTTAAGAGGAGAGTCTATAGAAAGATACTGATATCACCTCAAGAAGCCTTTTTTGGAAGGTGGAGAGAATTGAATAAATGGCTAACATATAAACATATACTAAAGAGAGTATCTTGGAATAATTATGAAATGAAGGAAATAAATGAGTTAAGAGAAATGGATTTGAAGATGCATTGATTCGCTTATTTACAACTCAAGGAGTGATTCAAAATAGACTTAAAGAATGAAGAATTTTGGGAAGATGACTTAGAAATTGATAAAATATTATTCAAACTAAAGAAAAGAAAGGCAAAATTGTGCAACTTTTTAATGGAAAGAGCATAAGAAGACGATTTGATATCTGATACCATGATAAAGTGGGCAACAGATTGTGATCAGGTGATTGGAGTAGAAAGTTGGAATTATGCAAGAACCAAGATGAAGAAATTCACAAAATCTCAGGATCTAAGGGAAAATTACTTTAAAATTGAGCATAGGTGGTATCTAACACCCAGTAAAGTTGTTAAGATTTACAAAACTAATTCTAGTGAATGTTGGAAATGTAATGAGAAAGGTGAATCCTGGTTCCACATGTGGTGGAGATGCCTGAAATTGAAGGTTTATTGGGAAAAGATTAATATTACAATTGGAAAGATACTAAAAGTTAACTATGAATTGAGACCAGAGAACTTAAAAAGAGCCTCCGATGATTGATGAATGGTTAATGAAATTGACAGAAATAAAGGAAATAGACATTTTAACAGCCCAATTTAATCAGAGAGATATAGAAATAACCAAGAAAGAATAGTCCCAATAAATGAATTTTTCTATAAAAGATGGAATTAGGTTACAAGTAACAAAAAGTGGGTAAATGGAAATTAGAGAACTTATCTTAAAATAGTGATGGTAAACGATAGATCCTGTGAGTACTGTATAGATATACGAGATATATCTTAAATGACTTTGAATAACAATAAGACTACGAGTATATATGTGAGAACAAAAGTGAATTACACAAGAGGCCACTAGGAAGTGTTGTTTGATGTAAAAATAACATGATGAAGACACTTAGAATGTAAATTCAGGCTAATTATTGTAGATTTAAAGGAGTCAGAATTCAGTCGATACATATATGAAGAATAAAATAACAATTAGTTAAACATGACTTGAAAGAGAACACAAGATAAGAAGAATTAGGAATCTTCAATACAATTCTCCCCTTCTGAGCTCAAAATACAACTCAATATAATACAAAGCCATGAAAGCCTAGATCAATTCTTAACTTAGAACATAAAGTAGAGCGTCCTCCCCTCTCCTTTTATTCTCCCAAAGGGTGGGAATTACATTTCCAGTATCTGCCCCTAATATGTCATGTGTCCTAACTGTATCTTTTGGAGGCATTTTCCAGATGTCTTTTTGAAGTGTCAGAATTTTGTGACAAAAAAAAAAAAAAATCATCCAAGTAGAGATTAGGACATAGAAATTGAGCGGTTTCTTCATGCTTTAAAAACATACTGTAATGCTGATTCTTGTGTTTTTCTGTAAACAGAGAACATATGGCATTTTGATGTGTCTTTTCAAGTTCCTGGGCTGACACTTCCAGATATGATATGCCATATAGACTTCATTCTTATAGCAAAAATAAGACATGACTTAATGTGATGAAAACAACTGCTAAGAATCAGATGTAGCATTTCACAACTCAGTAGGCTATAGAGTTTGAAGAATCAGTTTTTCTTAACTATAACAAGTGATAGCTTTCTGTCCTGGAAATATTTCACAACTATTAGGGAATAAAATTTGGGAACAACTAGCTAATTAATTCACTAAATAATTAATTTGTTATGCTTGCTCCCAAATGGTTTAAATCACTAGATTTGCTGATTAATCTGAACATCAATACTACATATGAAAGAATTAATTATTTTGAAATTGTTAGAATTCACTGGGGTTGAGGCAGCTTTCTCTCTGCCAGATTCAGTGAAACAAGAGGGCCCAATTAGTAAAAAAAAGTAATGTGCCATGCAAACTTTCTGAAGTTCTTTTCATTATCTCAGTATAGTGTTCTTTATACCAGTTATTTATTCCAGCTAAACACTTTATCAAAGAAGGCATCTGAAGTATAATTGAGCAGTGCACATGTTGACGAAGGTGGGACAAATAGAAAGATGATGTGCAGATGAGTAATAAAGCTTAACTGAACTTTTGGAGTGTCTTCCTAATTTCCTATTGTTTTGTACTTCAATCATATCAAGGAGTGATTTGTATGGGTGGCTTTGTAGTTCACTATGGGGGGGGGGGAGGGCAGGTTGAATGAAAGCAATTTTATCATGCACAGGTCCAAAAGCAGATGAAAGGCTCTCCATCCATCCCAAACGTCACTGTCCTGGTCTCAGAGGGAGAGAAAAAGAAGTTGGCACAGCTTTGTCATGCCTGGTCCCAGAAGCAGATGAAAGGGTCTCCATGTCAACTGCCACTGCTCTAGCTTCAGAAGAAGAGAAGAAGAGATGGCATATGATGGACCTAATTGATTTCCCCACTGCCATTGCTGGCTTCCTTCCTTCCTTCCCTCCTTTATTTTTAAAATAATATTAACACATATTTTTTTGAAAAAATGTGTTTCCCTTTTTCTTTTGTGTTGTGTCTTATTTAGAGTGGAAGAGGGTAAGGAACTGTTAAATTAATAGTTTGTATGCTACTGTGAAGACAGCCAGCATGATGTGGTGGTTTGAGCATAGGACTATGACTCGGGATTAGTCACTGCTCAGCCATGGAAACCCACTGGGTGACCTTGGGTGAATCACATTCTCTCAGTCCCAGAAAGCCCCATGGTAAATTCACCTTAGGGTCACCATAAATTGGAAAATGACTTGAAGACACACAACATTCAACAATAAAGATGCTCTGAGAGCCTTTGTGGATGAAGAGTGTAGTACAAGTACTCTAAATAAATAAATAAACAAATAAAGGGGAAAGGGGGAAAAACACTTTTGAAAGAGCCAATACCAAAATGTGTCCATTTGGGGTCAATGGTGAAAACTTTCATATCATTCTCTTCAAATTCCATGGTATTTTCTGAAAACAAAACAAATCAGTATTTTAAATAATAGATTATTCAGTTAATAAAACAATTTCAATCATTATAGTTAATGGCAACATATTACTCTCTTCATCTCTAATATTTAACCTGCTCAAATAATGTTTTAGGCCAATTTATGTTAGGAGATTATCGCATGACTCTTTTCACCCAATCCGGGCACGGGCTTAAACTAGTGAAAATGGATCTTATCACATGCCTCCGTACCCAACTTGGCCATATCGTGCACCCAATCCAGACTCCTGGCATACTTTTCAAAAAATGATACTTTTCCATTCTTCAAAAAGTATGCCAAGAGTCTGGATCAGGTATGTGAAGCAGGCAAGCTGGGCACGGAGCCATGTGATAAGATCCATTTTCCCCAGTTTAAGCCCATGTCCAGCCTGTACCCAGATTGGACATAAAGAGGTGTGCAATAACCTCCTTAAAGAAATTGGAATTTTAGGACTGACAACTTTTTACCCCACAATTAAATATACAACCATATCCTAAGCAGACTCCAAAATACATCATTTTTCTACAGTCTATAACTGCAAGACAAAACTGAATTGCACATTATTCAGAAGGTACTGAAATTTGGTTTATAGTTCAATTTTACATTGAGTTTCAATGTATGAACTAAATAGTTGGGGAGATTATAATGGGTTTCAGCTTCAGAGTTATGTCATAAGGTGGCACACTGAATCTCATCAATAGGCACAGCTAGGTGTTTGATAGAGAAGGGATTCTGGTAGGCATAGTAAATGTTGCTGATGGCTGCAGCATTTATTACTGTCATTCTCAGGGTTTTTTATACAACCAGATAACATTTCTTTTCTCCTAGAATATTCAGTAACAATTCCCAGAACCAGTAGCAACATTTTACTTCCACCGAGAGGGTGGATTATATTTTAATTCCAGAACATATAGCACAAAAACAAAGCAAAGTTGTATGGGCCAATATTGTAGTCCATGATAGGTTCATTGGCCATTTCTTTTATTGCTGCATGGGAGGGGGAAGCACAGACAGTTTGTTACAGAACATTAAGGTTTTTAGAATGCTGTTCCTTAAAAGAAAAGGCATATCCATTTGGATTTCTCAAAGTCCTTGTAGAGAAGAAAATACAAAGGCACAAAGGAGATCTGGTTGGTAATTCATCAAATTGCCCTTCCTTGATAGTTTTGAAAAGTCCAAGGATGGTACTGATTGATAGAACCAGTTCTCAACACAGTCTTACAGAAGGCATGCACATGGTGGTAGTGAAGCAAACCTGGAATCCTTAAAAGGTGTAATATGTGAATACAGGGCAAAAAAGGTGACTAATGTTGATTGAACTGCATTCTTTACTGTTAAGAACAACAACATACACATAGATAATGTGAAAATGAAATTGTAGTGGAAGAACATTCAATAATGTAGACCCAATTATTTAACAGTTGCATGAGAGACTTTTGTTTTCATCTTTTCAAACTATAACTAAATATGACTCTTTATATATTTTGCACCAAAACATCATCAACAACAAAACATATGAATTCACAACTGTGGTGAAAAGGCCAAAATCTATCCCAACTTGTCTCCTCTTCCTAGTGCAGCAGCACAGTATCACTGCCATTCCATGGTGGTTAATCACTCTCAGGTCTAAGAGGGTATAAGGGCTCACCACCTGTTAGCAGATGTACTCCATTTTTCCTGGTATTTTAGAAGCATGTGGAGTTCCCTATGACCCCAGCCTGACCCTTGGGAGATGGCAGCTATAATCTCCCAAATGTAAGGTCATGTAGGCACTGCTGAAGTTGCTCAAGACCACTAGAGATTTCCTGGACAGGCAGGTTTGGGAGTAGCCCATGGGAATATCCCATTATACTGAAAAAGATACACAGTGGTGTAGGTCTCACACTTAATGGGGCAGTGATTAGATTTGACTGCACCCTTTTCACTAGCTTCCCTTCCTTGATAGTTTTGGAACCAAATGCATTGTTTAGGCTATGCTCATCCTTAGATACACAAAGATAAGCTCATCAAAGCCTTTGTCCTCCATTGTCAGACTCATAGCTAGGAGGCAGAAATTTCCTATAAAAAACCCTGAATTCTGGCATTCCACGTGCTACCTTGAAAATGCATGCTGAACCTCTGTTGGTCTGCACTCTGAGATAGTTCCTGTGGCCCCTTTCTTGCCGGTCATGTCCTTCCACTGAATCCATCCGCATTCGCTGCCAGAAGTCCAGAGGAGTCTCTTGGGCGTAAGTATATCCCTCATACCTTGGTCTCCCTTTCTGCTCTCCCCACTCTCTCCTGCTCATCCTTCTAGTGTGTGTGTGTGTGTGTGTGTGTGCCTTATTTGGACATGTGCTTATTGCGTTAATAAATATTTTTAAACTTTAATTGGAGTTTGGTCCTTCTCAGCATCATCCCCTGCTAGATTCCTTAGGACTCCAGTATACACCTGGTTAGATCTCGTGAACCGGAGTTGGATGCTTCAGTCCTGCATATTTGAGCTAATTATAAATTCCCCAAAAATAGACTTGATTCCCAATGCACCCCTCCATGGTTATTGAGAACACAGAATAATACTGATTTGGTTCCTGACAGTTCTGATTATGGAGATGTGCGAACAGAGCTATCCCTTCATGCTTCATCTTTAAAAAGTGAACTTGTTTATTTAAAAAAAAAAAAGAGACACGGAAATCTTCATAGCAATCTTCTCCAACACTACATCTCAGATGAGTTATTTTTTTCCCTCTTGTCTGCTTTTTTCACTGTCCAGCTCTCACATCCGTGCATGGTGATGGGGAATACAATGGCTAGGATGATTCTAACTATAGTGATCATTTTAGAATCTTGTCTAGTTCTTCAATAGCTGCACTTCACATCCCTAGTCTTCTTCTGATCTCTTGACTGCAGTCTTCATAATGATCAATGTTTGATCCAAGGTACAAGAACTCTAACTATTTGGATTTCTTCATTGGCTAGTTGAATTTGTATAGTTTCTTTGTGGCCATTATTTAGAGTTGCCATAATTATCTTCCACAAAACTGGGACAAAATATAGGACATTCATGAAAAGTGGACCAACTAAATGCCAAATGCATTCATAAATTAAAAAAAAAATAATATAAACCCATGCTTCTTAGTCATGCTCAAAATGGAAGAGATTTTGACATTCTTCTTGGACAGAATGTTGAAATGTTGCTCTTCCTTTACAGAAACGACTTGAAGGCACACAACAATAAACATAATAAAATACATTTGAGGAAGCAGAATTCATATATATAGATATCTTGTAGCACCTCTGAGACTAAATGCATCTGAGGAAGCAGACTTTAGTTTAGGAAAGCTCATGCTGTCAATATCTTTCTTTCACTTAATAATAATAATAGAACTCAAAGATACAGATATCTTGTCTCTTTATTCTTGTTTCTACCCCTATTTCATGATCCTGACCCCATCCCTGGCTGCTATGGGCCTAAGCAGACAGCTTATTGGGCTGTCTTGGGGGCAGGGAAGGGGAGGGGCAGCCGCACGATCGGCGCCCCAACCCCCTCCGCATGGCCAGCACTCCGAGGAGGACCTCCCACCGCAGCCTTTCCACGCGCTGCGGCGGAAAAGTTGACGAAAGCGCGCCGCAACCTTTTGCTGTGCACTTTCGCTGACTTGTGAAAGGAGCACCAATTTAGTGCTCCTTTCAGGGGTGGCGAAGCTGTGCCATGGGATCGAGGCGTGGGGATGCCTCGGTCCTCTGGCGCAGCTTCCCAGAGCGGCCCATGGCCGCTCGTCTGCTTAGCCCCCATGTCTCATTAAAAAATCCAAACCACCATCCCATAAGTTAAGCGATCCAAACTGGAGAATTTACTTATACTGTGCAGAGAAGTGGATATTTCATACTTACAACTCTTTTTTCTTCTCTTTCTTCTCTTTGTTTTTTGACCCTTTTTGTTCACAAAACAAAGCCTGCCTTTATTTCTTTTTAACTCTTTCTCTCTCTGTCTCTCCCCCAGAGAGAGAAAGGGCCTTTGCAGACTGTTAGAAATAGTGCAAATTGAGTCCACTTTAAGGGTTAAGTTAGGGTTAGGGAATCATGGGAACTGTATTTTATTGAGCTCTCTGACAGAGAAAGCTCAATGTCTCAGAAAAAAATTCCCATGATTCCCCAGCACAAACCCTAACCCTTAAAGTGGACTCAGTTTGCACTATTTCTGGCAGTCTGCAAAGGCCCAAAGAGAATCTAACAGGGAAGGGGGAGAAAAGGCAACCTATCTGCCCATCAAAGCACAGATTTAGAATTACATTCTAATTATCCCTGCCAAGAGTAGTTGGTGAGTACATAAGTGACAAAAAGCCTGTTATCACCTTGCTTTTAGTTTCCTTGCTGGTCTATGTTCTTGCAGAGGAGTTTCAGTGCAAAGACTGGAGACTGACTAAATATGGCCTGGAGCAAAGCAGGAATCTGGGATTTGTGTCTTTAAAAATGCCCAGCTGGACAGGACATTTTTTTGACAATCCAATCCGTAATTGTCCCAGTAAAACCCAGGAAATGGCAACCCTTCTATTATTTTGTGTTTTCTTTATGTTCAGCATTAAGCCTGCCTTTGCACATTCTTCTTTTACTTTTCTCATTAATTGTTGCAAATCTGAGATGTTTTTCACTAGTAGGTATAATTTGCATATCTTAAATTGTTGATGTTCCTTCCTCCTGCCTTCACTCCTCCTTCTTCTGAATCTAAACTTGTTCTTCTTATATTTTTAATGTACAAGTTAAACAAATAGGGTGATAGAATGCAGCCTTGCCTGATCCCTTTGTCAATTGCCAAATAGGGAAATAAATATTTAATTCTTCACTATTACTTACCTTATTCTCAGTTTTTTGTTGTGTGCAAATGGCTTTTTCATTGTTGAGTATTTTCTTTCTTTATAAATATAGATAAATGTAGATCTGGAGAAGTACAACAGGATTGTCAAATATCAAATGTGATTGTCAAATGTGTTCATGCTTGGCAATAAATTATATAGCCCTGACTTTGTATCTTGGGTGAAAAT
Organism: Phrynosoma blainvillii; assembly: GCA_026167975.1. Taxonomy (NCBI): domain Eukaryota; kingdom Metazoa; phylum Chordata; class Lepidosauria; order Squamata; family Phrynosomatidae; genus Phrynosoma; species Phrynosoma blainvillii. The sequence goes on from JANUYF010000003.1 coordinate 274,640,429, forward strand.
AAAAGGTGGTTTTGAATTTGTATGGGGGGAAACAAAGTATGTGTTTTGAGAACCAATATCATATGCTTTACAATTAAGATATAAGATATAAGATTTGTAATTAGTTGACTGGCTGAATCCAAAGCGTGCTCAACAATGGCTCCATTTCATCCTGAAGAGAAGTGACCAGTGGGGTGCCACAGGATTCTGTCCTGGACCCAGTGCTATTCAACATCTTTATCAATGACTTGGATGAAAGAATAGGGGGCATGCTTCTCAAATTTGCAGATGACACCAAATTAGGAGGAATAGCTAATACTCCAGAGGACAGGATGAAAATTCAAAATGACCTTAATAGATTAGAAAGCTGGGCCAAAGCTAACAAAATAAATTTCAACATGGAGAAATATAAGGTACTGCACTTAGGGCAAAAAAATGAAATGCATAGATATAGGATGAGGGACACCTGGCTTAACGCAACTATGTGTGAAAGGGAGTCCTAGTAGACCACAAGTTTAATATGAGTTAACAGTGGCAGTTAAAAAGGCCAATGCAATTTTAAGCTGCATCAATAAAAGTACAGTGTCTAGATCAAGAGAAGTAATAGTGCCACTCTATTCTGCTCTGGTCAGGCCTCACCTGGAATACTCTGTTCACTTCTGGGTACCACAATTCAAAAAGGATGTTGAGAAACTGGAGCATGTCCAAAGGAGGATGACTAAAATGGTGAAGGGTCTGGAAACCATGTCCTGTGAGGAAGGACTTAGGGAACTGGGTATTTTTAGCCTGGAGAAGAGACAGATAAGAGGTCTGATAGCCCTGTTTAAGTATGTGAGGGGTGTGAAGCAGGTTGTTTTCTGCTGCTCCAGAGAACAGGACCAGGAGCAATGGATGCAAGCTACAGGAAAAGACATGCCATCTCAACATTAGGAGGCACTTCCTGACAGTGAGAGCTGTTCGAGAGTGAAACACACTCCCTCAGAGTGTGGTGGAGTCTCCTTCTTTGGAGCTCTTTAAACAGAAGCTGGATGGCCATCTATTGGGGATGCTTTGATTTTGAGTTCCTGCATGGCAGGGGGTTAGACTGGATGGCCCTTGTGGTCTCTTCCAAATCTATGATTCTATGATTCTATATCCCATCCCACCTCAACAATAGTCCAGTAAGAAATTACCTAAGAAAGGGCAAAACTTCCATTTGGTGACATGTTTTCATTTGGTAATATCCCCCCCCCCCCATTTTTTTAACATATTTTCATAAATGTAGCAGAAAGAGCTTGATTTTTTTTCATCAAACATGGAAGAAAGAGAAGATGGCATATTTGTGCATTGTTATGCTGAGCATGTTCAATAGCAATAAAATGCTGGGTATCCATTAGGGTGACTGAACAGAAAATGAGGGAAAGAGGAGAATAGAAAAGTCTGAAAAATTATCCTGGCTTGCTGGGTGATTGATTGAATAGCAACACTCCATGCTATACTAATATCAGAAATAATGCAGTAATTTTTTTGCTGCTTTTTAATATTGTGGCAATGGTGGATATAGTCTGATCCTTGGAATATTTTTTGACAAATCAAAAAAATATCAGTCAAGGACAACAGTTAACCATGAAGTTTTTACTGATCTTTTCATACATACAGTCTGCTGTCAGACTGCTTGGAAGTCAGCAAGAGATCAGTAATGAAAACATGACATTCAGCAACAGAAGGGGAAGACTTCAGTCAGTGACTCAGTGAAGGATGAGGAGAGGAGGAGAATACATTTGAGTCACACTTAACTGGCAAGAAATAAAGTGAAATGTTCACAGACCAAAAGTCTGAAGTTAATAAGATGGGTTCTGGCAGAATGATGCCAGAAAATAGAGCATGGTATATAAATACTACTTCAGTTTTATTTACAAGTGACATGGAAGCAAAGAAAAAGTAGCCACAGAGTTTTGCACTGGCACAAAGGACACGAGACACCTCTTTTTGGGTTTAAACAGGCCACAACTTTTATTTTCTGCTGTACAGGGTCTAAATTACAATATTTACAATTAAACTCCCAACACTTGGTCACATGTGTGTGAGAAGATGTAACCCACCCAGATGGGTGGTCCTTCACAACATGTGACAAAGTATGTAAACAAATAACAACAACAAATTTACAAACCCCTCCCTGCCAGAAATGATGTCATATTACATCATATGATGCCATAATTTAATTAAATTATGACATCATGCATTTAAGTGCTAGTAGAATGTAAATTTTTGGAATTAACACAGCCAATTGGCTTCTACTGATATGGTATATTGAACTAGCTGGAAGAGCTTTAAGAATAGACTTGCAATCATCATGAAGTAAATTCATATTGAAGTCCCACAGCAAACTAAGCCTTCATAGCCCACTGGAAAGATGGGATACACTATGAAGGCTACTAACTTGGCTCTGGCAGACACCTCAACTACCTCATCACACTTGCCCAGTGTGCAGACCAGAGCAGGAGAAGGTTCCAGATCTATATATATCAGACCAGAGTGCAATACTAGCTCTGGCAGATAGTCCTGCCCATTCAGATATAGAAGACTATTTTACTTCTCTCTACCTTTGCCAAGTGGAGACAACAAAGGGAAATCTTGAGGAAGTCTCAGAAGATGTATAGCACTGATTTCCAAACTTTGGTCCTCCAGGTGCTTTCAACCCCCAGACAGTTTGGCCAACTGTCAGAAATTCTGGGAACTGAAGTCCAAAACATCTGGGTAATCAAAGTTTGGTAATCACTGATTTATAGGAAGCAGTAATTAATTAAGGAGCAGCTGTGTTGAGCTGCTGACCTGTAATTTCCCTGCAGTGCCCTCCAGGAGTTGTCAAAGATTATCTGACCTACCTGGCTCCCTGTTGTATTCCTGAACTCTGTCCTTGATCTGGACTGTGTTTGTTGACTCTGGATGTCATTTACTTGACTTGGGACTTAAGGTTTGTATTTACTAAAGTAAGTGCTGAACTGTGACTTGCTTTGCTCATTAACTACTGGCTATCAACTGTGTGGCAATCAGGCTTTGGCTGGAGCCTGGACTGTGTTTGGAACAGGTAAGAACATTAGCTGCAGTTTGGTTGACATACAAAAAAAGTTGGGTGGCATTCTTCAGATATTTTTGGACTGAGCTTGTAATCAGTGCCAACCATTGGTAATGAAGGATGGGATTTGCAGTCAACAATATCTGAAATGAAACATGTTTCTTATCCTTAATTTACTGGTTCAGAAAGTATGAATTAATCAATTTGCATTAAAATGCAAATTAAACTACTTTGTTCTGCCATCTCTACTACACAATACTGGACTAAACAGGCAAATATTCTGATCTTGAAGATGATTTTCTATAATTCTGCAATGTTCTGTGTGCACGCAGAAACACACACACAAAACCAACAATTTTCTGGTTTTGATCAGGAGTTAATGGAGATTTTGGCAAACTTGGCACTTTAGAACATTTTACCCCATGAAGTAATATGCAAAAAGTTCCTGAATCCTGTATACTGCTGTTACTGCTGCCCAGAAGTAATCCTCATACTTGATTGCTACTGTGGTGAAAGGCAAACTTGAAGGTTTAGATGCTAGGAAAGATTAAATGTCCATATTGTTTGACAGACATATGTATGTTTGGTCCAAACAGATGTTTCACTAAGGGGTATCTAAAGATTGTTCTCCCTCTGTTTGCCCCTGTGGTTATTTGTTTAAAGCAGAAATTGTGGATTGTTAAAGCTTTGGGGAAAATCAGTGCTTGCAGAGATTGAAAATGAATGTCTTGGGAGCTCATAGAGTGATCTGCACTATTAACAATCTAAAGAAAAACTATAATGTTTACTGCGAAGGTAGCTCTATGGACAGAATCCCATATATCCAACAAGACATAGAAAGAAATTGTTAAAAATCAGCACAAGATACATTGGAACATAGTTGGCTTTTAAATATGCTTAATTAAGATTATATCTTTCTTTTAAAAGCCCTCTTTTAAAAATACTTTCATGCAAATTAAAACTGATTTTGTTTATGATTGCTCTCATGGCTGCTTCTTGGACTAAATGGTGTCACTCTCCCAGCATTTCAGGGGACAATCTTCCTTCCACCGGATCAAAAAGCTAACACTGACTGATCATCCATCCTTTAGAAATAGAGGGATGGTGTTTCAAATATGGTAGACAGATCTGATGCAATATGTACTTTCTATGTCCATTATGTTGTGATTCTACAAGGTTTACCAAGAGATGCTGTAACAGAAATTCCACTGAAATTTGTAAAGATCTTGCCAGAGTACAGCCATATTTCTTTACACTTTTTTGTTTGTTTATCCAGACTAAAATCACAAATGAACTTACTTCTGAGCAGGTCTTGTAAGTGTATGTATGGAACAAGGTTCATAGCACAAGCCTGTGCTGTGTTTATATTTATAATCATGTTAGAAGGTGGCTGGGGTGGGCTTCTTGCACCAACCACACATAAAGAGGAAGGTGCCTACAGGCCTTATGTAATAATAGGGTTTACCAGTGGGAGGGGAGGGAATGTTGGGAGAATCCCAATGAGAACTAAATGTTCTTAGTAGGCACACTAAGGGGGGATGCAGACCAGGGCGTTTGGAGCGCCCTGGTCCGGAGCGCCGCGGGGCTATGGCAGCCTCACCGCGGCGCCTCCCCGGCGACCCTGAAAGGAGCGCCAAAAAGGCACTCCTTTCATAAGTCGCAAAAAGAGCGCCCTAAAAGCGGCGGGCGCCCTTTTTGTGACTTATCCTCCACAGCACGTCCGGACGCTGTGGAGGGAGGTCGCCCTGAACGCGTCCGGCGTGCGGTGGCCCGGAAGCGCTCAGGGCGACCTCAGGAAGAGGAAGGGCCGCCGCGCGTGCGGTGGCTCCTCCTCTTCCGGGCCTCCAAGACGACTGTTTTAGTCGTCTGCTTAGGCCCTAAGTGTAGTGGCCATTGTGGTTGGGATTTTTTTTTGGGGGGGGGGACAGGCTGAAAGTAAAAGAAGAGAGGATTGTATGTTTACAATGTGGAAGTTGGCAGTAGGATTAGGTGTTTTCTCTCCCTTCTTTCTCACCTTTTAAATTCATAACTTTTGTTCTGTTGTGAATATTAACCATTATCTAGCTTTATACTCATTGGTTCTTAGTATGATTCAAAGCAGGTTGTGAAATACTGTTATGACCTAACAATGGTTACCCTTAACCTTGAGATATTACACCCTGATGTATCACTTGGGAAGGGAGAATACAGGTTGGAGAGGGGAATGACAAAGGCATGGGGAATACATGGTCCCATTCTGTGTTCTCAAACTCACAGCCATAGGGGGCAAGCAGACGGCGCAAAGTGCTGTTTTGGGGGCAAGGAAGGGGAGGGGCAGCCACACAGTGGGCACCCCAACCCCTTCCCCAAAATGTCCTCGGAGCAGCTGGCCCTCCGCATGGCCGACGCTCCGAGGATGACCTCCCGCTGCAGCGTCCGTACATGTGCCGGCAGCCTTTTGCAGCGCACCTTCGGCAATTTGTGGAAGGAGCACTATTTTAGCGCTCCTTCCAGGGGTGACGAAGCTGCGCCACGGGGCTGAGGTGTGCGGATACCTCGGCCCCGTGGCGCAGCTTATTGGGGCAGCCCCGTGCCGCCCATCTGCTTCCCCCCATAGTTATGAGATGGAGAAAAATATCCCTACCTTTTTCTAACATTTTACAGACACACAGACACACAGACACATACATGCACACATGGATATAGAAGTAATCTTGGCCTATATTGTTAATAGCAACTACAGGAGAATAATTGAAACAATGATTTACCTAAGGAATAACATAATCACAGAATTATAGGGTTGGAAGAGACCACAAGTGCCATCCAGTCCAACCCTCTGCCATATAGGAACACACAGTCAAAGCATCCCCAACAGATGGTCATCCAGCCTCTGTTTAAAATTCTCCAAAGAAGAAGACTCCACCACTCTCCAAGGCTGTGTATTCCACCACCAAATAGCTCTCACTGCCAGGATATTCTTTTTCATATTTATGTGGACTCTCTTTTCTTGTAGCTTGAATCCATTGCTCTGTGTCCTAGCCTCTGGAGCAGCAGAAAGTAAGCTTGCTCCATCTTCAATATGACATCCCTTCAAATTTTTAAACATGACCTTTAACCTTACCCCCTAAATCACTCCTCATAGGGCATAGTTTCCAGACATTCCACCATTCCCCTTCTCTGGATATGCTCATGATGCAACAATTCATTTAATGAGTGTACTGTACTTGATACTAACCAATCAGATTCCAGACCTTAATTACTTAATCACTTTCACTATTACTATATCAAAATGATCATCAACCCCAGTGGCTGAGAACAGTGAATTATATCTATTTTTATTCAGCTTATTTGTTTTAGTATCCAAAGTACACAAAAAAAAAAAAAAAAAACATTGAAATCAAGGACACAATCCTCATAACTATTATTGAATTAAAAACATGGGGACTACTCCAAAGTGAATTACTTAAAGATAATACATGAAGCTAGTGAATAAATGCAGTGGAAATCTTTAGAGGAAAGTGAAATGGAAACCCATAATTGAAACATACCATTTGTTATCTTAAAAGCAGTCTTATGGTTTTGAAAAATGTTTTCATTGCTGACTGATGGAGTAAGGTCAAACATATTAATGCCATCACTAAAAGAAAATGGAAATATCAAATTTATTATGCATTTATAGAGTACTACATCATAATTTAATATGTCCTATTTCTGTGCCCATTCTTCATACAGGGTGTAAAAATGTAATTGTCTTGATGAACGATTCTCAAGGTATCCATAAATGTTATTGATTTTGCTAAAGGTGTTGTGAAAAAATGGATTTCTGTACATGCTGGCACATGGATTTATACAAGGGCATGTTTAATGATCATTTGTCTAATATGCTGGTGTTAAGTGTAGTGCCATGACTGAACCATTTTTAAAAGGAGACTTTGGAACTGAAAGCAATATGTTTGTACTTCAGGCTGGCATTGATTCAATTCTATATTCAGTTATTTAAAATGAGGTCTCATTTCTTTCATAGGAGTTTATTTCCAGATACAGGGTTTCAGAAAGTATTGCAATTTTTATCCCTGGACGCTTCTACCCTCTAAATGGGCAAAGAAAGGTGCAAGATGAGCTATAAGACTATAGGCCATAATTGTTCAACAGCATGATTTTTTTTTTTGTTTGTTTAGCATCACATTAACCCAGGATTTTTTAAAAAATCAGTACTATTGAAAGCTGTTGCATAATGAGGATACAACCAATTAAGGCTCCAAACCTATGTCATCTTAAAGGTAAAGGTAAAGATATTCCCAATTGACAAGGTTGTCAAGTCGTGTCTGACTATAGGAGTGTTCATCTCCATTACTAAGCCAAAGAGCCAGTGTTGTCAGAGACTACTCTGTGATCATGTGGCCAGCATGATTGCACAGAATGCTGTTTACCTTCTCATTGAAGTGTTACCAGTTTATCTACTTGCCTTTGCATGCTTTTGAACTGCTAGGTTGGCAGAAGCTGGGACTAGTGACAGGAGCTCACCCCATCATACAGCACCCAGGCCTTGAACTGCCCACCTGCTGATCTTGCAGTCAACAGAGTCAGCGTCTTAAGCATTTGAGCCACTGCAAACTCTTAATTAGCAGTAATTTCAACTTAATTCAATGGGAGCTTTCTAATTCATGGGTATAAAATTCAATTGCTAGGAGAAACTGTTGACAGCTTATATATATGCCATTGTGATAAGAGGCATTATTGGCCATTACAGATCCATGCATCATGCAGTTCTGGTACAGATGTGTGAAATCCTCCCTCTTACTTTTTTTGATCAACATGACATTATATCTTTGGGGCAAATCATTTTTCTGGGGACACAGTTTTCTAATTTTATCTAAGGGCCTTTACAGATTGCCAGAAATAATGCAGCTTGAGTTCATTTTAACTGCCCTAGCTCAGTGTTAGGGAATAATGGGAACTGTAGTTTATTGTGCCACCAGAGCTCTCTGACAGAGAAGGCTCAATGTCTCAGAAAAAACTACAATTCCCATGATTCCCTAGCACTGAGCCAGGACAAAAGTGGTCTCAAACTGGATTATTTCTGGCAGTTTGTAAAGACCCTAAGTTTGCAAGTGAATTTGTATCTTTGTACCCTTTAGTATGCATTGTTCCTTGCTAATTTAAAAGAACAGGAACCCTTTTTAATAAATGTACTTATTATAAGATAAGTACTAACAGTACTTTACATTTTTATAGAAAGTTCTAAGTGTTCTAATTGCTTCATGTACTTCATCTCACAATTAAAAGGTACTTAGTGATTATTTTCATCTATTCTGGACTGTGGCCTTAATGTAGGTTCATCAGTAAAGATTCATTTAAGTTATCCTTATATTACAAGAGCTGCACTTTGCCTACTTAATATCATTTGGTTGCCAGTAAGTGACAAGAGAGAAGCATAGTGTTGCAAACATAGCATCCAGAAATGTGCTTAATGCCAGTCTTGATAAGTATTTCTTTCAAGTCTTTTAAAAGATGATTATATCAACTTTGAGTTGGCAAATGGAAATGCTGAAGAATTTCACATTGATTACTTTTAACAGCCTATAATACTCCACAGGTTTGTTAGAAGATGCAACTTGCTAAGGTAATTTGAATTGTTTTATTCCATCATGCAAAGTAGTTTTACATTTCTGCCATTTAAAATCATTTCATTCATTTAAAGGAGTGAGTTACTGTGATTAAAACAACAAAAGAAAATATTTTGTTATGCAGAGCACCTCCCTTCCACATATTTTAAAGTCACAGTTGCGATTTGGGCCTTTGCAGACTGCCAGAAAGAGTGCACATTAAATTGAGGCACTGCCCTGGCTCAGTGCTAGGGAATCATGGGAACTGTAATTTATTGTAGCACCAGAGCTCTCTGACAGAGAAGGCTCAATGTCTCAGAAAAAAATACAATTGCCATGACTCCCTAGCACTGAGCCAGGGCAGTGCCTCAATTTAATGTGCACTATTTCTGGCAGTCTGCAAAGGCTCTTTGTCTCCAATCAGAATGGGAAGGGGAGTTCTATCCTTCTGCTGAAGCTTCCTAAACTTGTCACAATTAAGATGTTTTCAACTATAGCTCCTATCATCCTTGGCCTTCAAGGTAATGTGGCTTTATTGTGCTGGCTTGGAATTATTCATCCAAAACATATGGAGGGTTTTAAATTGGAGAATGATACCTTATAGTAAATACAAAAAAGGATTCTATGGGATTTTATAACATACAGATATATTGTACCAATAGTCATTATAGTTAGTCATTACACTACAGCTAGAAAAGGAGATAAATTGTGTTGAAAGTAACATTTTAGCAAGTGCCAAAACTTGTTGCATTCACATATTTGCAAGAGTTACAGAACATTTCTAAAAAAAGTTCACACCAAACAGTCTGCATATTTTAAAATGTGAACTGCTAAAACAGGGATAACTCAAAAAAAAAATATAGAAATGCATTATAAACAATGAGAAACAGTTTATAAATTGGATGAATTGTGTAAACAAATGCATGCCTTAGGAAATGTCTTTAAAATATGCACAGGAAGGAAAAAAAAACACAAAGTCTCACTCAAATCAATACAAAACAAGGGCAGGAAGAAAATGCTGGTGGAGGTTGAAGAAAATTAACAATATATTTTACATGTCTAAATAGAACTATCTTCATTTGGTGCATTAGATAAAGTGGACTACAAAGTAGAGGTATAATTCTTTTGGGTATGTTATACATACATGCAAGAAATTTTAATTTCATATGTTTTCTGCATGGAAGTCAAAATTATGGGTGGTTTTCTGCATAGTTCAATGATGGCAATATTGAGTATTTTTTGCATTAAATAACTTTAATACAAAAAAGATAAGTTTTGCAGAAATCAGCATGTTTAAAAATACATTGTTTTCTGCTCAAATATGTTGCTTTTTATGCATAAAAATATATCTTACAGAAAACATTTTTTTTAAATGTAAAAAGCAAGTATTTCTTTTGTAAGACATTTACTCATTTTTTGCTAAATCTTGAAGTGTGAAAAACCTAAGACCAATTGACCATGTTCTCCATGACATGGTTCATTTTATGTGACAATACACTCTTTACTGAGGATGTGAAAATTTGTGAGTAACATTTACATTTTTACTGTATTGTCCATGAAAGTAGTCTTAACTTGTTCAAAGAACTTGTGGTACAAGGAGGATATGTGCATTGACTTCACTCCCATCTTTATCATTTCTGCTAGCTATATCCCTAATATAAATATAATTTGTTAATAATTTTGTTCTTGAAGGAAGTAATGAGTAATTTTAGCTATCTTCTTCCTGTTGACAAAAAGTCTTTAAAAAACCTTGACATTTTTGAAGGCTATCCACAGTTTGGAACTTTATCTGTGCAAAATTCACATGTGGTATTTTTTAATTTTCTACACAGGAAACAACATTTGCTGTGCAAAAAGAGAGAGAGAGAGAGAGAGAGAACAATGAGGAAAATATTTAAAAATGTGAATTTTGTGCTGAAGAATGTCCATACTGCTAAGATTCTGGTCAGTCCATGATACTTACATAAGGATTTCCTTACACTCAAGAAACACATTTTTGATATTCTTTCTATCCCTGTCCAATACAGAAAGTACTGAGGTTAGTTTATGAAAAGAGATTCTACTCTCCTGAAATGCATGAGAAAAATATCCAATTGCTATTGCAAAACATAATTAGATGTTCAATTGGTATTGCAAAACCTTGTTTTAAAGGCAGTTAAATTATAGATGTTTTAACAATGACTAATGAATATGTCCCCAATTCCACTTCACACATTTGTTCATACAGCATTATTTTAGCAGTATTTATTATTTGTGGGGATGCTAGCATATACATTCCAAGTAGTGGTATAGGGGGTGGGAAGGGTGGCTGATAGAGTGACCTTTGTTGACACAGCAACAGGAACATCCAGAGCAAGGGAAATGCTTGCTGCTAAGGTTGTATATTGGTTACCAATCAATCATTTTTACAATTGTATATCATGTTCACAGTCCCCACCCCCCGATATATGTGTCCCTATGATGGCTAAAACTGGTGTATTAAAATTTACAGGCTTTTGTTCCACTTATCAGAATGGCTATCAGTGCACTCTGAAAAACAGCTGTTGTGGCTTTCTTGAGAATATAGTCTTGCCTTGTTCTGAGGGCTCTTTAGAGTGAGGAATCACACATCACTCTGAAAACCCATCCAAACCAATGTCATATGGGATCCCTAAGGCATTGAGCTAAAGACTGTGGGAATTCCATCTGTGTCCATCCCAAGTCTTTCTTTCTCTGTATCCTCAAACTGGAACATTATGTTGTGAGCTACCTTTTTTGACCAGTTTTGGAGTGCAGTGCTGATGACACCCAACTCTACTACTCCTTTCCACCCTAATCCAGGGAGGCTATTCTGGTCCTAAACCAGTGTCTGTCATCAGTAATGAACTAGATGAGGGGGAAAAACAAATTGAAACTTAATCCACACAAGACAGAAGTGCTCCAGGACATTTGGAAATCATCAGGGAAAAGGAGTACATCCTGCATTAGATGAGATTACACGTCCCTTGAAGATGCAGGTTCATAGTTTGAGGGCACTCCTGGACTCAGCTTTGAACCTAGAGACCCAGGTTTTTGCAGTGACCAGGAGTGATTTTGCACATCCAAAGCCTGTGCACCAACTATGCCTGCTCCTTGAGTGGCTAGATTTAGCCACAGTGGTACCTGCTGTTGTTACATCCTATTTGTACTAGTTTAACACATTCTACTTGGGACTGCCTTTGAAGAGTGTTCAGAAATTTCAGCTGGTCCAAAAAGTGATAGCCAGACTTAACTAGGGTGGATTACAGAGGCTACACAATGCCCCCTGTTGAAATAGCTCCATTGGCTGCCAGTTAGTTTCTGGGCACAAGTCAACTCATGTTTAACTTGTGGTTTATTAGGAACCCTAGATCTCATTCACATGTGGTCTTGTTAAGCCAGGTGTCCCCATCCTATATCTATGCATTTCATTTTTTTTCTGCCTAAGTGCAGTACCTTACATTTTCCCTCTGTTGTAATAAATTTTTGTTAGTTTTGGCCCAGCTTTCTAATCTATTCAGGTTATTTTGAATTTTGATCCTATCCTCTGGGATATTAGCTACTCCTCTTTATTTGATGTCATCTGAAAATTTGATGTCATCTGCAAATCTATTCTTTCTTCCAAGTCGTTGATAAAGATGGTGACTAGCACTGAGCCCAGGATTGAATCCTGTGGCACCCCACTGGTCTCTTCTCTCCAGGATGAAGAGGAGCCATTACTGAGCACCCTTGGGGTTCAGCCAGTCAACCAATAACAAATCCACCTATCAGTTGCATCATCTATCCTACATTTTACTAGCTTCTTTGCAAGAATGTCATTGGGGACCTTGTCTAAGATCTTACTGAAGTCAAGATATGCTATATCCATAGCATTACCAAGCTGATAATTCATAAATGTTAATTCCTGTGAATAAAATGTTGTTTTCTAAGAAAATAAACTTTGTACAAAATTTACACATAATAAATCCTGGATTACAGCATTTTCTGTGCATAAAAGAATGTTTTATATGCAGGAATTAACATTTCTACATTGAAATATTTTCCATGTAGAAAAGGCTGTTTCCTGTGCATAAAATGAATTGCACCAGCACAAAGGACAAGTGATGCCTCTTATGGGTATAAACAGGCCACTACTTTATTTTTTGCTGTACAGGGTCTATTTACAAACAATTTACAATTAAATACACAATGCTTTGTCACATGTGTAAGTGAAGGTGTAACCAACCAAAGTGGGTGGTCCTTCACATCATGTGACAAAGCATGTAAATAACAATTTCACCCCTCCCAACTGGAAATGACATCATATTTCGTTATATGCCATAACTAATATTAATGACGTCATGCACTTAACAACTGCCATCACTTCCCCTAATTTAATTTAGCCTAATTAATCTGAATTAATTTTTTAATTAGCCAATTATTTGCCTGTGGGTAGGGGGTCGTTACCCGCCCACACTAGTATTAAGACTATAACTTTGAATCAGACCCTGAGTCCCCAAGTTGTGACTAAGCTAGAAATCATGTGAATAAGCAATTAACTTTCATATTAGACATCACAAAACTTGGCAATAAAACCATAACAGAATTACATCGGGAATATGACCCAAATCCAACAATCTAATGACAAATTAATCTCAGGGAGGGTGAAAAACCTAGGGGAACAGCCCTGGGGAAAAATTCCCTCCCAGCCCCCGAAGGCGACCAGCACAAGCCTAAGAGTAGCCTAAGACCAAACCCTAAAATTAGGGTGGGTGGGTTGGGTCGCTCAGCTGCTGCTCTAAAATGGCTGCCACCATGTGGCAGCACAGGGCTATATAGCCCTAGGTTCCCGCAGGAAATCTCATGTTGTCATGCACCGCGAGATTTCCCAGCATGCTTTGCAAGAACTTGTACAATAGCTGATTGGCTAAGCACGGAGGAATTAAGGCGGGACTTCCTGCGCTCCCAGCCAACCAGTTGTCTCTTGTCCCAAAATGGCCGGCGTAACAAGAAACCCCTCCCGACAAGTCGAGGGGGGGGTCTTTCTGTGCAAAACAACAACATGTGATTTTCCCCCCACAGATTAAATCCCAAATTTCAACAAGACTTCCAAAACTGTGGAGTTTTGAAGACATTCAAAAATTGCTGAAATTACTCATTGCTATCTTTGAGAAGAAACTTAATGAGGAATTACATCCCTAGGTTATTGCAACCTGAACCTATATGTTCAGTGCTAAAATATCTGTCTTGCCATTTTGGTATAAGATACCAATATATTGTAAAAATCAGTTTTCAACATGAGAAATATGAATGTTAAGCAAGCCTGTTCCATACTTGGTGAAATAAATCCAAGATGGACATTCCATAAGGAAATGGGGAAACATTATGAGAAGAACAGTATTTGAAGACCCGGGTGTTATCTGTACTTTTTCATAGTTCAGCTTATGAGGATGTTTAGGAAACTGATTTGTTCCTTGTTTGTGCAAAGGTTCTCTGAAGTGCAAAATGAGAATAGCTGAGTTTTAGCTGTTATTCCAAAAGAAATGAATGTTAGCTGTTATTCCAAAAGAAATGCAGTGGCCATGAGGGGTTGAGCAAGATTTCTGTTTACCTTGGTGCACTAAATAGGCAAGAGAACAAATTGCTCATAGCATAACAGTGCCTGATGATAAGTGCTTTTGGCTCCATATTCCCAAATGGTCCCCCAAATATAAGTGGAAGCTGCAACAGCAGAGTGACAAAAAGGCTGCAGCTGGAAAGAGTGGTTTATGGAGAGAACCATCCAAACCTAATGGTGGAACTAGTAGCTTGCTTTGATGGAGAGATTTGGGTACTCGTTAGATAAAGTAAGAAAGTCCAAGAGTGTTTTCTATAGTTTAGGCAATCCAAGCAGGATTCCAGTGATGTTTTAGATAATTTCTTTACTATGTCTTGTGGGGAAAAATATATTATAGATGACATCTTTGCTTAGATTTCTAGCAGCCATTGATGGATATTTCATCTATGAATTTGATTATAACATTATCTAAGCCAGAGACCACTTTGTGGACTGAAATTTGTACATTACCGTATTTTCCGGCATATAAGATAACTTTTTAACCCTGGAAAAGGGTCTCAAAAGTTGGGGGTCATCTTATACACCAGGTAGAGGAGGAGGAGGAGGAGGAGGAGGACAAAGGGAGAAGGAGAAGGGAGCCAGGCAGAGGACAAAGGGAGAAGGGGAAGGGAGCCAGGCGGAGGATGAAGGGAGAAGGGGAAGGGAGCCAGGTGGAGTACAAAGGGAGAAGGGAGCCAGGCGGAGGACGAAGGGAGAAGGGGAAGGGAGCCAGGCGGAGGACGAAGGGAGAAGGGAGCCAGATGGAGTACAAAGAGAGAAGAAGAAGAGAGCCAGGCAGAGGATGAAGGGAGAAGGGGAAAGGAGCCAGGTGGAGGACGAAAGGAGAAGGGGAAGGGAGCCAGGTGGAGGACGAACGGAGAAGGGGAAGGGAGCCAGTTCTACAGTATGGATGCAGCCTAAATCTACACTACAGAAATCATGCAGTTTGACATGGCTTTTACTGCCATGGCTCCATCCTATGGACTCCTAGGATCTTCAGTTTGCTTTGTGGTACCAGAGCTCTCTGACGGAAAAGGCTAAATATTGCACAAAACTTCAAATCCCAGAATTCCATAGCCTTGAGCCAGGGCAGTTAAAGCAGTGTCAAACTGCTTTAATAAATTTCTGCAATGCAGACGCAGCCAAAGTTGATTTGTTGCTTGGGCATGGCTTCTTTAACAAATAATTCTGCACAATGAGTGTGTGTGTGTGTGTGTGTGTGTGTGTGTACCCTTGAAGATTTATCTAAAGAAGAACCAAGTTCCTTAACTTGGAACTTGTCTTTCCCCTGAGGCTGACTGCATGTGACTTGTCCAAGTTCACCAAGTGGGTTTCATGGGAGGGTGGGGAATCAAACCCAGGTCTCCAGAGTGGTAGTCCAACACTCAAACCACTATACCATGCTGGCTCCTATTCCCATGTACTACCTATGAAACATTTTTTTTTGTTCTTGTGTGTCTTCAAGTCCTTTCTGACTTATCATGGGGTTTTCTTGGCATGTTTCTTTAAATGGGGAAGAAACATGGGGGTTGCCATTACCATCTTCTGAGGCTGAGACTGTGTGACATGCCCAGGATCACTTACTTGGCCGCAAATTGTACATACCCCAGAATGCATCACCTAGTATATTGGCAGTCCTTCCCCCTAACCATCTCATAGCTGGGAGATGGAAATAATTTTTAAAGCAGCATTTAAATCTGGACTATTTTTCAAAGAAGTAAGGTCTAAAACACACTGCAGAAATAAATGCTAGGGAACATGGGAGCTGTAGTTTGCTGTGTTTATAAGTGACAGTTTTCCTGCTAAGTACCTGCATGTCATAAGTATTTGAATTAAAATTACCATATTGAAATCAAATCTGATGTTTTAAAATTTTTATTTGGTTTGCATTTAATACAGCAAGTATATCCCAAACTCTATATTTTAACTGGAAGAGTTGGGGGTCGTCTTATACGCCCAGTCGTCTTATACGCCAGAAAATATGATAGGTATACATTGCTTGAACACATTTTTTAAAGTCATAATTATATTGTCACTACTAAATATTGATTTAATATATGATTATACTTAGCTTATTATGAATGCAAATGTATGTCATGTATATGGAACTTAACAAAATTTCAGGTGTTCAATGGTGACAAAGTAAATAAGAGCCTATTGAAATTGCTTTCCCCATATATATATATATATATATATATATATATATATATTCTTTGTTCCTGCCAGACATTCATATGAGTGTGTATGTGGTGATGGGAGACTAGATGATGTGAAAGCAATACAGAACTTGAACATTCAGATCAAGAGGATATTGCTGTTAAGTACAGGTGCCAATACAATTGTAAAGTAAAGAAGGGCAGAACATTCTTCACCTTTGATCAAGAGAGAAGGAAAGCATATAATATCACCTCCACCCCACATTGTCATCTTCATGGAAAGTCTCCAAGTGAACAGAACATAATAATTTTCCATGGAAGGTAAGTGACAACAGAGATGGTGGGGCTCAGCACTCAACTGCTCACATGTTCAAGAAAGTGATGAATAACAAGTGAACAGAGCTTCTATTTCTGATCCATGCCCCTTTTGAAAACATTTGGTCATGTTCAGAACTAGAGAAAATGAAATCAATTTGAGAGAGAAACTCTTGTTAAGTACAATTTTTGGCATGTTAATTCTTTTATTTCACCAGATTTGTTTCCTATATCTTATTATGAGCAAAGGCTTTCTAGATTGGATTGCATATCTCACCTTTGCTGACCAATTTTTAAAAATCTTTTTGCCACTTCTTGTTGTTCTTGTTCTTGTGTGCCTTCAAGTAATTTCCAACTATAGTGATTCTAAGGTGAACCCTTTCCTGGGGTTTTCTGGGTCTGAGAATGTGTTACTCACTCAAGGTCACCCACTGGGTTTCCATGGCTGAGCAGGGAATTGAACCTTGATCTCCAGAGTCCCAGTCCAGTACTCAAACCACTATACCACACTGGCTCTTGATTTTGCTCTATATTTACACACACACACACACACACACACACACACTCCCCCCCTCTCTCTCTCTCTCTCTCTCTCTCACACACACACACACACACACACCAAGTTAGCACTTTGAATGTATTTTAAGCTGATTTTTCTATTTGTAATCTTCATAATATTGTACTTGTTTTAGTGTGTTTTTTCTGCTTAAATTATGTATATACAACTTGGAAAAGAAATTCTCATTTCTTCCTTAAGGATATATTTAATTTGTTTAATTTAAACTATTATGCTTCTGGCTTTATCATTAAATCTGACTGAGTCTAATTAACATTTTAATGTACAATAAATAATGCTGATATTTATTTATTTGCTACTTCAGTCTATTAGTTTTAGGTCTTCAACCCTTTATGAAAATGGGTAAGATCCTTTTCCAGTCAGCCTTGACAGAGCCATAAGTGTTGATGAAACCACCAATTCCTTGCTAGTAGATCTTACATTTCTAGAAGGTACATACCATGATAGCCAAGCTGCCAGATACTGGGGAAGGTTAAAGTGCAGAGCCTTAAATACCAGGTTCAAAAGCTTGCATTGAGCCCTGGCCCAAACTGGTAGCCAGTCGAGGGATCTACAAGGGAAAGAGACATATGAGTATATATGGAGATTTGAAATAACCCAAACAGCACTGTTCTGGATTAAAACCAAAGGAGGAAGGTAAACCTACCAGTAAGCTATTACAATAGTCCAGGCATGAAATAACCAGGGCCTGGACAAACAAATGGGCAGCTTTGATAGTCAAAAACCTATGGATCCTATGAATGACCAGAAGTTGGAAGTTACATGTTTTAGCAGTTGCTCCAACAAACAATCATCCAGGAGGACTCCAAGGCTCCTGGCAACCAAAACAGGTATGTAACCCTGCAAACACAGTGAAGAGCACAAAAGTGGAGCTACTGGGTGGTCAAGCTAAAACACGAAGATCTCTGTTTTATCTATGTTCAGTTTAAGATGGTGAGTGGTCATCCACAGAAAAACACTGAACAGGCATCAATTGAATCAAGGCTCTGTAATATGTGAATGTCATCTGTGTAGCTATGATATTGGAATCTCGCCTCTGGAATAAGAAATCCCAGGGGACACATATATAATGAAAAAAGAAAAGGAAAGGAAAAAAAGAAAAGGAAAAAGAAAATGACCCAATACTGATTCTTGAGGTGCTCCTACAGTTACATAGAAGATTGTTCACATATATTCCTGAAATGAAACAGCAGAGGAACAATCCTACAAAAAAGATTTCAACAAGGACAGAATGTTCCCTGTTATTCCCAATGATGCCAAGTGTAGTAGTAAGATCTGATGATCCAAAGTGTCAAAGGCTGCAGAGAAATCCAATAGGATCAGCACCAATGTTTGCTGGCAAGCCTATCACTAAAAATATTATTTTCTACATGTGCCAGAACCATTTATGTAGAATAACCTGTACAAAACCCTGACTGAAATGGATAAAAAAAGAAAATCATTTGTGATCAAATAAGGCATCAATTGGGAAAGAGCTACTCTCTCCAAAACTTTAGAGAGAAATGAACAGAGACACAGGATGATAGTTAACACTAAGTGAAGGATTTAGGGAGGATTTCTTTAATAAAGATTGCATGACAGCATGTTTAAAGCAGCCTTGAAAATACCCTTTGAAAGGGAGCAGTTCACCATGTGAGTTATATATGGCAGAAACAAAGGGACATAGATAAGAAGGAAAAGAGTCAGTAGGGCAAGAAATAGGGAAAGAGGCCAACAAAATCTGACCCATGACAGCTTCTGTAATAGGGGAAAATTTGAATTCTGACCATTGATAGCCAAGTCTCAGTGATTACAGGTAAAGGTATTCTATGATCTAACAAGTAATTGATCAAAAATCCTCCTTTAGGAACCAGTGAGTGAGCATTCCACAGAGAGACTGATGTTGATTGTGAGTACACCATAAGCATGGTCATTGTAAAACTGCAAATGCAGACATCACAGTTGTACTAGAAATCAATCACAGATTCTTAGAATACAGCCACAACCTTGCATCTTTATTTTTGTCTATATTAGTAGTTCATTCTTTCTGCTCCCCATGCACTTAACTTTCAAACAGAACTAGATAGGTAGATTTACAACTCTCTGGATAATCTACAGTTTGAATTCCACAATGTCTTCTGTCTAGCTAGGATATGACTCTGTGATGTTATAATTCAGTTCCTTGTGTTTTAATTTTGCCCCCCTTAGAAGGTGTTCCATGTTCCTGAGGTTTTCTGCTAGTACTATGGTGTCATCTGCATATCTTAGATTGTTGATATTCCTTCCTCCTATTTTCACTCTTCCTTCTTCTGTGTCTAGGCCTACTTTTCTTATAATATGTTCTGCATACAAGTTGAACAGATAGAGTGAAAATATGTAACCTTGTCTGATTGCTTTGCTAATTGGAAATCATTCTGTTTCTCTGTGTTCTGCTCTGACAGTAGCCTCTTGTCCTGAGTACAGATTCCTCATCATAACTATATCAAGGAATTAATATTATCCTATAAGGAGTCTCTTTCCTGGGTGTCATGGGTAAAATTCAAAAAGCCAGATTTCAGACTTTTTTCTCAACAGCCCCTCCCCTAAGGGGTTCCTGGAGGTTGTGCAAGAGTACATTCCTATTCAAGAAAGTGCAAATCCAATGATGCCAGGATATACTGCAGCACCAGCCTAGAAGTGCCATGTAAGAGTCTCAAATAGTGGATTCCTTGCAGTGGGTGGAGAGCTGGAGTGACTGTTACAAAACAGGTGAGTGCATAGCCATATTAGCTACACTTGCATAATGCTAGGCTACACAACCAGTGAATTGGATCATGATCAAAAACTCTAGGAAGTTCAAAGGAGCAAAGTAACAGGGAAGCCATGGTTTAATCTCTCTGTTTTTGAACATCACCCAGTAGAAAAAGAACAGTGGTTCAAATGCAATTCAAAACCTCACAGTTGAAGGAAACACCTCAAATGCCAGAGCTGTTTGGGAATCTTTGTTTGTTTTGGCATGGAGAACAAGAAAAATTTCACTAATATCAGGCAGACACTCTGTACATGCTCTCTTTAACTCAATTCTCCTAAGAAGAATTGTCTTAGTTGATTGTTTCCTACCTTAGACATTTTCAAAGCTATCCTTTGCAAAATTATGACTCTTTTCTATTCATATTCATTTCTTACAAATGTTCTTTTAAAACAGAAGTAAATTAGTATGTCCAAAATTAAAGGTTAGCTAGGAAGGGCAGGAAGGGCTTTAGAGCTTTAGAGATGTGAGGAAGGTTACGTTTATTTCTGGAACAAAGGGAGGATATTTTCTCACTTATTGTTTCCCAAACACACACAAGTTTTTTTTTTTTAACATACTGGGGGTGGGGAACCTACTAATAGAGAAATATGACACAAAAAGAATACTAAACATGCAAACCTAGTGGAAAGTAACCTTTTCAGATCTATGTGGTTAAAACAGAGGATGAGTGAATGATATAGACTCAAGTCAATTGACTCAGATTCATGTCAGACTCAAGTCACTTCAATTACTCGACTTAGACATGACTTAGCAATAAATGATATACTGACTCAACTTGTATATTTTTAGCAACCGATTTCCTGGTGTCGTTCATTTTGAGTAGCAGGCAAGACCCACCGCCAAAGCATGAGACACATTTCTTGTAGGGGAATAGCAAATCTATTTAAAAAAACAGGCTTGTGGTGGAAGGATCCTTCTAAAGCATTATAAAAGCTTTAGAAAGCTCCTATGATGTACAGCTGGAATAGACTTAACACTCCCCAGAAGAGAAAGTGTTTCACCATATAAAGAAGAATAACTATGATATTGCCTGCTTCCAGGAGACGCGAATAAGAAAGAAAGATGTGAGATTGTTAAAATAACAACAAACTTGAGAAAGAATACTCAGCAGCATCACTCCAAAATTACTATCAGTTGAGATCTGCAATGATGCCGAAGGCCATTATATTGGAGTTGAAGTAATATAGGTGAAAATAAGATATTAATTGTGGAGGTATACTGCCCGTTAGGGAAAAAAAAAGTTCTATAAAAACTTGATGGACACAATTTTGGAATACAATTATGAATCCTTGATTATGATGAGAGATTGGAATGGGTTATTAACCTGATAGGAAATCAGAGAAAGATGTAAAGAACAATCAAGGGAAACTAAGGGCCTCTGCAGACTGGCTCAAAGGGTCAGCCTGGATGCAGAGATGGGGAGGGGCAGCATTTTGCCACTCTTTTCAGAATGGCAAAAGGGAGGATTGGGGCCATGGCATGGGGTAGCTGCAGCCCCAATCCGCCACTTCCCAGGGCAGCTCTGTGCCATCCATCTGCCCCCCCCCCAACTGGGTAATTTGATATCTTATTAGAAAAGTTAGCACTGGTGGATATCTGGAGGAAAAAATATGGTAAAGCACAAGAATCTACATATTATTCAAAAAGTCATTAGTCTATGCCTGCAATAGATATGGTCCTAATTTCAAAAGTCTGGATGAAAAATATTTTCAAAATGAGAAAACACCAGGTAAAATAGAGATTGTAAAAGATATAAAAATATTACAAAAACAAATCTCAATGAAAATAACAGAGGAGATCGAGGAAAAGTTAAAATATACAAATCAGTATTATTTTGAAAATTCTAATAAACTGGGGAAATGGTTGGTGTATAGGTTAATAATAATAATAATATTAATAAAATTTATTTGTATACCGCCCAATGGTTTCCCAATCCGGGTGGTTAACAGCATAAAAACAGTACAAAAACACATCCCTCCCACCCTTTAAGGTTAAAGAAAGAAAGAGAAAAGAATGGAATCTGAGAAATACAGGATGGGAATGAGATAATAACAGAACAAAAGAAAATAAAAATAATTTTCCAGAGATATTGTTCTGATCTATATAAAAGGAAAGAAATTAAAGAAGCCAAGATAAAAACATTCCTGGATAAGATAGCCAAAAAAAAAAAAAAAAAACATAATGGAAGAGCAGAAAATGATGTTAAATAAAAAAATAAAAATATCCAAGGGGTAAAGTATATAGTATATAAACTATGGGCCTTTGCAGATGTTTTGGTGATATTCTTAGAGGAACTCACACAAAGTATAAAAACATTAAATGAAGTATTAACTGAATCTGAGGAAAGCTCAGGATTGAAGATCAATAAGGGAAAGACTAAAATGATAACAAAAAATAACATGTTAGAAAAGGAGGATAGAGAGTTGTCAAGAATGGTGGGATATAGTGTAAGTAAAAAAATAATATACCTAGAAATTGAGATAACTAAAAGAACCACAGATTTGTATAAAAATAATTATAAAAAGTCATGGACCTGCAATAAAAGAAACCTGGAAAATTAGAATAATTTAATGTTATCACATTAAATTATTGAATTATTGAGTAACAATTAAGATGAGTGTACTCCCCAAGATGATTTTTCTGTTTTCAACTATTCCTATATAATAATAATAATAATAATAATAATAATAATAATACTTTTTTATTTGTAGCCCACCCCTCTGCAGAGCAATCGGGGCGGGGAACAACAGCATTTAAAACAGAACAACATTAAAACATTATCTCTCCCCATAATCCCTCCCTCCCTATGATATACAATGAAAAACTCTTTAATGGCTGGCATAAAGATGCATCACAATTTATATGGTCAGGGAAGAAACCAAGGGTAAGATTTAAAATCTTACAAGATGCACCAGAGAGAGGGGGGCTATTTCTACCTAACTTTAAAACATATCATGAGGCAAGTTGTTTAATATCAATAAAAGAGTGGATAAACCTAGAAGACAAGAAATTATTACAACTAGAGAGCTCAGGCATTATCTTGGCTGGCACAGATATTTATACTATGATAAGATAAAGTCCAACAAGATGAGAGATACAAGTTTTAAACACAGGAAAAACTGTTAAAGGAAGGTATAGAGATATACTGGTATTTATTAAGACAACTAATGGAAAGATTTAAACAAGATTATAAAGAAAGGGGATTGGAATTTAAAAAAAACTGAATTAGATCAGATATTACAATTAGAAAATAAAGAGATTATGTCTAAATTATATAAATTCTTATTACAATTTGAAATGGAAAAAGAAACAAGAAAAATAACATGATCAGTTGGGCACAAAATATAGGACATCAAATAAATTTAGAACAATGGGAAACTATATGGACTAAAAGATTGAAATATACAAAAAGGCAAAATATTAGAGAAAATTATTACAAAGTGCTTTTATATGGTACCTTACACCTGATAGACTCTCTAAGATGTACAGAATTGACAATACTTGTTGGAAATGTGCAAAAGAAAAGGGAACTTTTTTCCATATTTAGTGGAGTTGTAAAAAAGCTTTAAAATTGGCTAAAAATACATAATACATTAGAAGATTTTTTTTTCCAAATCAATATAGAATTTAAACCAGAATTGTTTTTATTTAATATTGTTGACTCCAAAACAAATAAATTATGTGGAAGGATATTATTTCATTTAATTACAGCGGCAAGAATGATTTTCACTCAACTATGGAAAATGGGCAAGATTCCAACAACAGAAGACTGGATGTTAAAAATTTACGATATTGCTGAAATGGACAGATTGACAAGATTAATGACTGGTGCGAAATGAAAGAATTATGAAAAAGAATGGAATTGTGTGATTTCATACTTATCAGGTAAAATGGGGCTCAATGGCAACAGAGGGATTTGGAGATTAATTGATGATGATAGTTTGTATTCAGGATATAGATACATAGTTAAACATTTTGGATTAATTTTACATATAATATAGAGAATATGAAAATTTGTAGAAATAATTATTTAATATAAATTGATTTAGTTCATAGCACACAAAATATGTATGTATAAAATGAGAGGAATAATGTATTTGTACAATGGGAACCGGAACCAGAAGTGTTGTATGCAAAATGAAGACTTTCTCTTTTTCTGAAGGTTATTATCTATAATGGTTTAAAATTTAATGTTCATTTAAGAATTAAGGATATTTGCATGTATACTGAGAATGATCAAAAGGGAAAAGAAGGAATACTATGAAATGAAGGCATAGTAAGTAGCTAGAAAGTAAGAGCAAGTGGTTAGAAGGTAAGAAAATGTGTGATTAAAAAGATGAAGAGAGAAAGGAGACAAAGAAGGAATTGGATTGGGAGAATAAAGGAATTGGATGCAAGAAATGAAGAAAGGAAGAGTATAAGAAGAAGAAGGAAGGAAGATAGGATAGAATAAGGAAGGTTATGTTGTGATCTGGATCAATTAATTTTTCCTCAAAGTTTCAAGAAAAATAATAGTTCCTGATATTTGACTGAGTACTTTAGATTTTAAACATGTGTATGTATGTATGTTATAAGTTAGTTTAATAGATGAATGTATAGTTGTATGTTGGTGTGTGGATGATGAGTGTTGTAGTGATGCCTTTTGGCACCCAGCAGAGTCTGCAGGACAAGCTGGCTGCTGTGATCCACAGCCACTGTGTAGATTTGCCATCAACTGGCTCAGCTTCTCTTCTCCAGGCAATCCTGTCTTCCTCAGTCAAGAAGACACATTGTAAAGTCCAAAAGCATAGCTTTATTAATGCATATAAAAAGTAAAAACAAGATAACTAAGTAAAATCCATTGTGATGAACTTGTCCAGTTCAGCCATACAAGATTACATCTTTAACAATCCCAAAAGCATTAGGATCCAACTTGTTGCAGCATCCAGCCACATACCCTCACACGTTCACATCTTGAACAATAAACAATTCTTAGACAAAGGACTCTCTAAGCCCATCCCATACTCCACCTTCTAGGTGTTAACTTTATGTTAATTGGATAATGTCTGTATGATGTATGCCAACCCAGCCTCTTGTTGTCCATCATCCACCACGTGAGTAACTTTCCCAAGCTAACAATGTTTACATATAATTGTTATTACTTGTTAACCATAACAAAGTCTGGTTCCATCAGTTCTATCACTGGGAAAGTACATTGTTGATGTCTCTGTTACCACCTGGCGTTGATTCACCCTGTTTCTCTAAATATTGTTTGTGCCTTGTCCAGAAACTGTTCTCAAGTGGAAAATTACAGACACACACACATCTTTACATTTCACCTTTGACTATATATCCCATTCATATCCTAACAATCCCCTCCTGAAATGTATAGATGTGTGAGAATTGTTTTGTTGTTGTTATTAAAACCATCTAAGCACAATGTTTGACTCTATATATCTAAAGTAACACCTCAACCTGTTATAACAATTGTTAATGTTGTTTTATCTCTAAAACCTTTGTTAATATATCTATAGTGTTTTGTTTTGGCTTTTAAACTCTAGGCACACAATTTTATTTTAAACCAGCTCTCCCTAGCAATTTGTTATAAAACTCTAACATATCTTGACCTATATTTTAACATTTTTAACACCTTTGTTTTTGTCATAAAAATGTATGTCTGTGAATCTCTATATATCACAACTGACAACTCACAATTTAAATCTTATAACTGTTTAATCTATTTTATCTCATTTAATGTTATATATATATATATGTCTTATCAGCACTTAAAACTCTATCAACACTTATAACTATATATCTTTATTTTTAATCTATCAAACTATTAAGCTTGTCTATATTTAAACAACAATCTTTAAACTGACCATCATATCACATAACTTTAAAGCAAATGAACTATCTATAAAACACTCTTATTTTAATGTGGTTATTTTAAATCACAAGCCTCTATCTCTTAAAAAAAAAACTTATCAAATGTTTTATTGTTGTCTAATCTATTGTCTTAAAACAATTGTTTTCTTAAACACCTATAACAACACAATTATAATCTATTATTTATCAACTATAAACATCAAACCTTTTATAAAGCCTCTCTATATCTAGATATTTAAAACTCTCTGTAACTTTATTCTAAACAAAACCTTTTGACTTTAAACTTGTCACCACCTCTGCACTTTGCAAATCACACTTTTTAAATCTTTTTCTATGTTGACTCACTAAACACATTTTATCAGCAGTCTAGTAACTTTAAAAATAAAATCTCAAAAAATCAAAACTTTTGATACCAAATCTCTCTAGACAACTTATTTTTTTTAAATCTCTCAAATCTAAACAACCAAAGCTGTCATCTCTTTGTGTTAACACATCAGCATTTAAACAAGCAATCTCAAAACCAAAATGTTAAACTTACTAGCCCCTCCTTACTGTTAAAAGCTTATTTTAGTCACAAGCTCTCAGCCTCAGAGTGTTTTATCAATGTTTTTCAAACCTTTGTTGAACAAATCCTTTTGTTATTAACCTAGCTTTGTATTTTTATTTACCATCAGGCATCTTTTATTTTGTATATCCATTCACCTTGTGATTTTTGTCTTTAGGTCTATCAACCACATTTTAAACACCTCTTTGTCAATTTTAAACACTTAAACTTTTTGTTGCACTGCAGTGTATCATTCTCCCTCTCTCAACAGGAAAAAACCTTTTATAACTTTTAAAACCTCTGAAACTCCCTGAAACTCTTTAACACTGTCTGAAACTCCTTAAAACTCTCTTTGAAACTCTCTGGCTCACCAGCCACTTATGTGTAAACTCTTGTCCTTTGTATAATAAACTTGTGTGTTGTTTTTCACTCTCTATTAATTTTCCTTGACATAACATGTATCATTTCTGGACTTGTGTGTCTTTTGATTTTTGTCATTCTATCTTTTAATGCTCTTGTCTGTATTGTCTGACCTAAAGTGTTTTTCTCACTTCCAAAAGATTAATGTTTGTCTATCTTTTGTGTGTTGTGTGTTTTGTGTCCCTCCATTTTTTTGACACATGGATCTTTAACTGTCTTATCTTTAGTAAAACCTCTTGTTTGAATGTATCTTTTCTTTAACTTAAAATCATAAAGTTGGAAAAAACCATAAGGACCATCTAGTCTAACCCCCTGTCATGCAGGAACTCTCAGTCAAAACTTGAATGTTTTTCACAATTGTTATTTTTTTAAACATTAAAACTTTTTCCTATTACCAAGGTGAAATCTTTAACTGTTATTTTTGAATATTTTATAACACCATCTTAACATTTGGGTTTAATTTCTCTTTTAAAACATGTTAGTACATATATCTTTGTATATTATCTAAAACCTGTTAAATATTTTAAATTCAGTGGATCTCCACATAACATGTGTAATGATGTTAGATTTTTTTTTTCAGCCAGTTTCTCAAACTGTGAGCCAAGAATTTTCCTTTTTTTCCGGTCTGTGAGCAAAGACCCTTTGTAATCAATTTTTTATATTTATCTATTGTTAAAAACTTTCAATTATATCACATCTCTATATTAAAACTCTGACATATAAAAACTCTGGAGAATCTATCCATAATCACTAAGAAAATAATTGTTGTCACTCAGTAACACACATTTGTCCCTTTTGTTTAACAGCTTAAACCAACCTCAACAGGTCATTTTTGTAATTCACTTGTTCCGGTGTTGTCACAGGAAAAACCTTGACTTTTTACTCTGTGGCAAACCAAACATCTCCCAAATCATTTGTATAATAAAACATTTTAAAAAAAATTTAAAACCTATATTTTACCAGCTTAACCAAACTCTCAAATCCTATGTCTCCTAGGATTCTATATTATTGATGTGCATAACCAGAATGTAATGATTTATTTTTCACACCTGTACATTTAGCATTTGTCTCACTTTGTATAAAACACATATTTTCCCTCTTATAGCTTTTGTATACACCTCTCCCCAGCCGGGGTAATTTTTATATTTATCTCTCACAAAACTCAGTGGCACACCAACTAAACACCTTTTGTAAAACAGGTATACATAAAACATTTTCAAAGTTCTTTTCACTAAAACTTGGCATGTAGACATTTTTCAATTTCTTTTAACATCTCTTATCCCTCCATCAGCTAGATAAACATCTTTAAGATTGGAGGATTTCTTTATTTTATTTTTCAGCAAAACTGCAACATATGTCCCAGAATATATAGACTTTTGTCCTTAGGTTTCACCTGTTTGAATCACAGTCACAGCTCTGTAAAACAGCTTGTAGCTTCTCTGTTTTTCCCAAAGTCTCTGGGTTGTAGATAGATTGTTGATTGTAGCAAACATCCTTGCATTGCCATTTTTAAAACTCTTGTTCTGCTGTAGTAAAAGCATCGATTCGCACTCCGTGCATCAGCTGCCTTTTTTTTTTTTTTTTTTTTTTAGGACGCATATCTTGACCTCAAGATGCTGTCCCAGGCTTTCTCCCAAGCCTACATTTTGGCTTTTTTCAAGTAAACTGCTTTTTTTTTTTTTTTTTTTTTTTTTTTTACATTTTCTGGCCTCTTCAAGCAAACTGCTTGGCTTAACAGATTCCCATCTTTTGGAACCTCAGGCCTCCAGCAAAACTTTTGGCATTTAGCAACACTGTTGCATCCTTTGAACTTCAGGCATCTTAGCAAATCTGCTATAGCCCCACACAGCATTGGACACTGTGTAAAATTTCACCCCCACCAGGGATTTTTGTATTTTTCTCCAAGAACTGTAAAGTCCTTTGACCACAGCATTTCTGACAAAGTTGTGTAGAAAATCATTTATTCTTTTCTTCAGTTCTCAAAACCTTTGGCTGAAGAAACATCTTCTCCCAAAACTTTTAACTGTAACTCAGAGAGGGGTAACAGAATGAGTTCTCTTGGCTTAGGCAACTGCCTGTGTCCAGCAATCATGCTGCATTTTAAACTGCATACATTGCAACATGTATTCTGTGACTCAAGCCCCAGCTGCTTCCATATCAAACAAAATGGCCTTTAACAAAGTCTTTTGCAGCTTGAACAAAAAACAAAAATTTTCACTGCATTGAACCCGCAGTATTCTCAGCATTTTTAGCCTTTGATTTTCTCTGCATCTTACTGTTTAAAGAGTGGAGTCCTCAGACAACCTGTCTTTAAAGAGGTCTGCACTCTGCCATCCGGCAGAAACAGATTAGCAGTAAACTTTACTTACATCTGAAGATTTGAAGCCACCTCTGCTTTTCCCAGCAACTGCTGAATCATGGTTTTCTTGTCCCAGCACAGCTGAAGTCGTGGAT
The DNA here is from genome assembly GCA_026167975.1 of Phrynosoma blainvillii. NCBI lineage: Eukaryota > Metazoa > Chordata > Lepidosauria > Squamata > Phrynosomatidae > Phrynosoma > Phrynosoma blainvillii. The sequence continues at coordinate 274,669,724 of JANUYF010000003.1, forward strand.
AGGCAAGCCTTGCCTCTTGGCCACATTGCAAATTTGTCATCTGGACTCCTGGCCCATTTGTCCTCCTGGACATTTGTCCTCTTTGTCCTCTGGCAGACCAGCCACATCTGGCAGACAAGCCACTCTTTTGGCAAAAACAGTCTTAGCTGGCAGACTAGCCACAGACTGGCAAAACAAGCCTCGTCAGCCAGACTAGCCACAATTGGCAAAAACAGTCTTAAATTGGCAAACACAGCCATAACTGGAAAACTAGCCATAAACTGGCAAACAGGCCATAACTGGCAGAAAAGCCATAACTGGGCCCATAACCCTTGTTGGTGTGTGGATGATGAGTGTTGTAGTGATGCCTTTTGGCACCCAGCAGAGTCTGCAGGACAAGCTGGCTGCTGTGATCCACAGCCACTGTGTAGATTTGCCATCAACTGGCTCAGCTTCTCTTCTCCAGGCAATCCTGTCTTCCTCAGTCAAGAAGACACATTGTAAAGTCCAAAAGCATAGCTTTATTAATGCATATAAAAAATAAAAACAAGATAACTAAGTAAAATCCATTGTGATGAACTTGTCCAGTTCAGCCATACAAGATTACATCTTTAACAATCCCAAAAGCATTAGGATCCAACTTGTTGCAGCATCCAGCCACATACCCGCACACGTTCACATCTTGAACAATAAACAATTCTTAGACAAAGGACTCTCTAAGCCCATCCCATACTCCACCTTCTAGGTGTTAACTTTATGTTAATTGGATAATGTCTGTATGATGTATGCCAACCCAGCCTCTTGTTGTCCATCATCCACCACGTGAGTAACTTTCCCAAGCTAACGATGTTTACATATAATTGTTATTACTTGTTAACCATAACAAAGTCTGGTTCCATCAGTTCTATCACTGGGAAAGTACATTGTTGATGTCTCTGTTACCACCTGGCATTGATTCACCCTGTTTCTCTAAATATTGTTTGTGCCTTGTCCAGAAACTGTTCTCAAGTGGAAAATTACAGACACACACACATCTTTACATTTCACCTTTGACTATATATCCCATTCATATCCTAATAGTTTATATGTTGTTTGTCCAGATTTACTAATATATATATACATATATATATATATATATATATATATATATATATATTTAAAAAGGGGCGGGAAGCAAGCTCCTATGATGTACAGCTGGAACAAACTGCCAAGCAGACCCCTCAACCCCTCTTCAAGATCATTGCCTAGTGCTTGTCATTCCCCTCTGAGAAACACACTCTGCCTCCTTTTTTTCTGTTAAAGGTTGGATCTCAGAACCGAGACTCAGTTCAGTTCATCTTTATTACGGTCATAGACCAGCACAGGTAAAAAGGGTATACAGAATAAAAGAAGGTAATGGTAAAAACAAGGTTAAAACAAGGTAAAAGACTTAAGACTTGACTTCAGACTTGGCTTGGAAGTATATTGCAATGAGCTGATACTCAACTTCAGACATGAATGTAGAGACTTGAGAACCAACTTGAGAACTGGAGTAAAAGCTTTGATTACATTTTTGGGATGAGTTAATGTATTAAAGGCTACATTTTGATGTGGGGATACTTTGAATTACAGTGATGTAAATTACATTAATTTTGTTTTCAAAGGAAGCAATAAGTAATATTAGCATTTCTCTTTCTTATACTAGAAAGTATTTTAAAATTGTGGGAAGCTATAGTTTTCAAAGACTATTCATAGTTTGGGACTCATTCTGTGTAAAATTTACATTATTTTTTTTTTTTGCACAGAAAACACCAATTTTTCTGCTTAAACAGATCTTATTTCCCATACAAATATAAAAGAGAACTGATTTCCCATACAAATATAAAAATATTTGAATCACCCACCCTAAGTATAGCACCCTAAGCAGTATTTTAAAAAAGAGGAATGGATGCAGAGGGGGAAAAAGAATGTGGTAGCACCTTTAAAACCAACTGTTTTTTTTTTTTTAATTTTAGGATGAGCCTTTGTGAAAGTGTCAGGTTATAAAGCATATTCATACAATTGTAAGTGGGACAGAATATAATTGAATCCAGAAAGATGTAAAGTCACTCATTTGACAGTAGTTGAGGGAGAAATTACAAAGGTTTCTGTTCTAGGCTGTCAAAATCAAGGCCTGCAAAATGAAGAGGCTGAGTAGGAAAGATGTACAGAAAGCCTAAAGGACATGAGCATTAAGACCTTCTGTTCCCTGGGCTGCATACCTTGTGGAGAAACCTGGCAGTTTATGGTTCTTTGTAGATGCAAATTGGTACAGTTCTAAGATCTCACAATACTTCCAGATCTGTTAGAAGCAGAGAGTACAGATTCCATCCTCCTGACTATCTTGACCCTGCTCAGAAAATATCCAATCACATTCAGAGTCTCCTTTGAGCAGAAGCAGTACTGGGCAACTATGTAGGGTTGCCTACTGTCTCAGAGCGGTAATGGGTTGGATGAGGAAAAACAGATTGAAGTTGAATCCAGACAAAACGGAGGTACTCGCAGTCACAGGCCCAAAACCAGGTTTGGGAATACAGTCTCCAGTCCTGGATGGAGTCACACTCTCCTCTAAGGACTGTGTTCGCAGTTTGGGGGTGCTCCTTGACTCATCACTTCACATGACTAGTCAGGTGAATGCGGTAGTCAGGAATGCCAGTTATCAGCTTCGGCTGATACGCCAACTGTGCCCTTATCTGGACATGAGGGATCTGGAAACTGTGGTACACGCCCTGGTAACCTCACGTCTGGATTACTGCAACGCACTCTACATGGGGCTACCCTTGTGCCTAACCCGGAAACTACAATTGGTGCAAAACATGGCAGCCAGGGTAATTACAGGAACATCACGGAGGGAGCACATAACACCGGTGCTTAAATCCCTCCACTGGCTGCCGATTAGTTTCCGGGCGCAGTACAAGGTGTTGGTTTTGACCTTTAAAGCCCTACATGGCTTGGGTCCATCTTATCTTAGGGACCGCCTCTCCCCGTATGATCCCCCCCGCACTCTACGGTCCTCTGGGAGGAATCTGTCACAGCTGATTAGAACTAGGCTGTCCCAGACCTCCCAGAGGGCCTTCTCCGCAGCCGCTCCTAGACTTTGGAATGGCCTGCCGGATGAGATCCGTCTTATTACTACCCTTGCTGCTTTTAAGAAAGCAGTAAAGACGGATCTCTTCCGGCAGGCCTTCCCGGAACAACTTTCAGCTGGGAGATGAGTTTTTAAATTGACGCCGCTCATTCTATTTTTGTTACTATATGTTTACAATTGTTTTATTAATGTGGCATTTTTAATTCTTGTTGTTGTTTAATTCTATTTTAAGGGGATGGGAGGGTGGGATTATGAGATGAGGGTTTGATTTTTAACTTTGTTCTGTTTTTACACTGGTTGTTCCCCGCCCCGATTGCCACGCAGAGGGGCGGGTTATAAATAAAAATTATTATTATTATTATTATTATTATTATTATTATTATTATTATTAGAGTCCTTCCTCCTTTTACCAGTGCCCCCAACCAAACTTCACTTTCATGTTTTTTGTTGTTGTTAACTGCCTTTGCGTTGTTCTCAACCCCTGACAACCCTATGGATGAGACATCTCCAGGCCCCCCTGTCCTCTACTGCTCATCCCAGCTACTGCAAACTCATATTTGTGGTCTTTTTAATAAAGTCCATCCATCTAGCATGTGGTCTTCCTCTCTTTCTATTTCCCTCCGGCTTAATTTCTTTTCCAACAATTCATGCCTTTTCATGAAGTGTCCAAAGTATGACAGTCTGAGTCTTGTCATCTTGGCTTCTAGGGAAATTTCTGGCTTGATCTGCTCTAAGACACATTTGTTTGTCCTTTTGGCTGTCAATGGAATCCTCAGCATTCTTCTCCAGCACCTCATCTCAAATGAGTTGATTTTCCTCCTATTTTCTTTCTTGATTGTCCATCTTTCACATCCCTACATGGTAATAAGGAATCCAATGGCTTGTATGATTCTGACCTTTGTGCTGAGTTGTGTGCCTTTACATTTTAGGATCTTTTCTAGTACTTTCATAGCCACCCTTCCCATTCTTAATCTTCTTCCAATTTCCTGATTGCAGTCCCCATTTCTATCAATGTTTGATCCTAGATATGAGAACTCTTTTACCACTTCTTTTTCTTCATTGTCTAGGTTGAATTTGTCAGGATTCTCTGTTGTCATTATTTTTGTTTTCTTTATGTTCAATAATATGCTTGCCTTTGCACTTTCTTCTTTGATCTTCCTTCGCAGTTGTTCCAGGTCTGTGAGGTTCTTTGGTAGCATTATGGTGTCATCAGCAAATCTCAGATTGCTGATTTCCCCCCCCCCCCTCCTATTTTCATTCCTCCCTCTTCCATGTCCAATGCTTTCTTTACAATATGTTGTGCATATAGCTTGAATAGGTAGGGTGATAGGATGTAACTTTCATGTTACAGTGTGCCAAAAGAGATACCCTATTACTTCTAAAACACCAACTGGGAAAGAGAAGGGGAAGCTATGAACATAAAAAAATATAAATGTGATAGTAAATAGTATTTTGAAAAACTTAAAGAATACATAACAAAAGCCTACATGCAATGCAGTATAACTAATATCAGTCCATATAAAATGATACAAGTTATCTGATACTGAGCTGAAATTATTGATTGGATTCAGAAATAAATACACTAGATAGAAAAACATGGGGAACTGTGACAATGAACTATACTTTATGCTCTTGAAGTAATATTTATCATCTGTATATACCATGTAATATTGGTGTTTGGAAATTATTACAAGTGAAAGTAACTGATAAAGAAGAGAAAAGATCCTTCAGTGAAGATATCAAAGAAAGTAAAGTGAAAATAGACAGTATTTAGTGAACATCAATGTAACAAAAAAGATGCTTATAGAAAAATATATATGAATATTCATCATGTACTTCCAAATTTTGGATTGAAGTATTTTTAAAATGCAACTGCCCTTGTTTCATGTATACATTGATATTGTATGGTATTGCATTGTCATCTTTTATACTGATTGATATTCAACTGCATCATATTGCCTACAGGCAAAATAAAAGCCTTTGTCTTTTATGTTAGCTGCTCTTGTCTCAAATATAAATTTAAATAGAATTCAAATATATAGCCATGTTAGTCTGTAGAATCAGTATTAGATTTTGTAGCACCTTTGATACTAATTGAAAGAAAGTAAGAAGTTGGCAGCATGAACTTTCATAGACTTCAGCCTACTTCTTCAGATGCTTTTGCTGGAGTGGGAGCCAGGGACAAACAGAAGGGGAGGAGTTAAACAGAAGAAAGCTGGAAAAGAATGCTGGCTCCTGAAGATCCAGTTAGCATCAGGAGAACCCATGAGTAGTTGATTGATGAGTGTAGGATGCCCCCCTGAGGATAGAGTCAGATTGTGTTGAAATGTGTGTAGTGGGTCAGGAAGCTATTGTCCTTGTTCAATCCATTGCTGAGGGATTGCAGTTTATATATGAACTTCAATTCTGCTGTTTCTCTTTCCAAATTTAAATTTAAATAGGTTAATAGCTAAAATAAATTGGCCTTTATTCAAACTAATACCTGCGTCTCATCACTTTTATTCCATGGTTGGTCAGTAACATGGTGTTCATGAATTCATTAATTCAGAGGGATTTTCTGAGTCCTCAAATTTCAAGGCACTTTTCAGTACAAGTCCATTATAAAAAATCAAGTGTGTGTGTGCATGTGTGTATGTGTGTATGACTGCTTACCATCATTCAGATTTACATTTTTTCCCCAAAAAGTAACAATTAACAGTTGATCTTTTGTTCAAGAGCTGGGATGATTAACTTTCTATTCTCATAGACAGAGAGAATTTGGAATTAAATGGAAATGGACTGAGTTAGCTGTTATTCCTGTTAAAAATTTAAACACTGTTGACAGATTATTAGCTGGTGGTTTGCCAGACCTGCTCAATTTTTCATAATCAACACTATTTTTGCTGTTATCCAATCATCAGCTATAGTTGTCTGCAATAAGAAGTTATGCTAGTCTTAGACAGAGGCTGGTAAGATGTTTTAGCCAAAATTCATGAAGTTGATTTCTTCCAGGGATTACCTAATTCTTTACTTGCTTTGAAAGTTTTTCCTGTTATGATTACAATATATCCCATCTCCCTTGATTTTAATTTAATTTCCCCAGTTTGAATTAGATTGTATTTTTGTTATGCATTTTTGGTTCAGTCCACATTTTTCCAAATATAACTTCTTATTTGTAAGGGTCTTCTCATTCTTACTTCCTCCCATGTAGGATTTGTAAAACTGATGTTAGTTACCCTGGAATTCATTATTCTTCTTAAAATGTGTTATGTGAGCATCATACTTAGTTTTTCACTGTCACCATTTATGTTCCCTTAGCATCAGCAATACTTTTGGAATTGCCTTTATTCCACTTTGTATTCTTGTCTTAATTTCATTTAATTTTTTTTCATTTTTCCTACTTTCCATCCTTCAAAGTGCTGCTATTGTCTAAATCTTACTAAGTTTTAACTGAAGTCACACTTATCATTTTGCACTTCCATCCTTTGTTATTCTCTTTGATTTATCAGTCTCATATCCAAATTCTACAGTATATAGTAACTGATTTGTATCCTAAAGACCAATTTTGGGGACTGCTAGGATGACAATATTGCCATCTTCAATAATTGGCTTGAGTTCTTTTCCTCGTATGAGACTTTGGTAGTTTCTTTTGATAGCTTTTTCATTTTTATTTATTTCCTCAACATTTTTTCTCTATAATGGAGTTGGGGGATTACATCTATTTAATGTTGTTTATTAGTTCAGCACAATTAGTCTGGCTCCTCAGCAAAAGACTGTCTGACTTGGGAGACTCTACCAGTGCTACTGCTACCATCAGTATAGCTTCATGGTGGGATTCTGTCATCAATATCATCATTCTCAGCATCTTCTTCATCATTCAGATCTCATTTTTCTCCCTAAAAAAACTGGGATTCAAGGCAGCTTAATATTTAAAACAGAAGCAATATGGTTAAACTATACAAAAAGTGAACATTGTACCACAATTAAACTGTCAATAACATTAAAAGCAATATAAAATACACCTTAAAAAAAAGATGTTCCCATTCTCATATGCTAAATAAAATTACATCTACTGAAGCTTTGTCTGGTCAAACACCTGGTGAAATTACTGGGTCCACTGTTCCTTAAAAAAAACTTAGCAACCACTTCCCTTATTTGTATTCATAAAAAGAGATAAAAAGCAGCACTAAGATCCATCAATATTAAGAAAAAAAACAAAGAAAATTAATATGATTCAACAATGACTGCTACTACTGAAGCTAAGGTGACAAGAATTATGTTGGTAAGAGGGCTGAGAGAAACCACTGAACTGAAATGTTTCACATTTACTTCCAAGATATTTCTCATTTCCTCAAAGGGAAGTTTTTGAGAAATCTGTTTCCAAAATTGTGAGCATATGCTTACTGATTTCCTCCATTTTCTCTGTCAATCTTAGAAGCTGTTGCTGCGGTAATACAGCTTTATATTGTGTACATGCAACAACATACTCTATGTACATCATGGGCTAAAATGGACTGAAAATTGCATTTCTTTTTTAAATAATAAATTTTATTGTTATAAACATAAAAACATATCATAAACTTCAACTCAACAAACAATACATTACATATTTATATCTAACAATTAAAAACAGACATATCTTCTACACAAACTAATATGAAAATTGCATTTCTGATAAAAACTGAAAGCATGTTATCCTATAACTAGGAAAAAGCATATACTAGAAAAATATTCCCCAAAGGAATAAGTTTAAATAAGAAATTTGCCAGGAAATGCTAAACCCAGCAGTGTCCATGAGAGAGGAAAAAATGTTGCATGCCAAATTGATGGAAATCACTCATGAAAGTTTAAACTCCTATAAACAAACAATTTCTTAACCTCCCTACCTCAAAAATGGCATTGATTCTACTCAAACATACCTTTCTGATGATTTTTAGATTGGTCCTCTTAGCCACATTCTGAATATAAACTGTAGCAACTATTTTCCACTGACTTTTAGTTAGAATGGAAGAAAGTGGTTGCAATAACAATGGCAGCAAAGAAATTGTTTCTCTGCCACTATTTAAGCTGCACAGAGTTGTACAGCAGGGCTGTCTCAAGTGCTTAGTGGCCTTCTACTCTCTGTTCCATGAGAGTAGAATGCAGACCACTTCATAGTCAGCTGCAAAGAATTGGCAGGACATTCTGCAGAAAAAAAATCACTCAGATCTGCTCTTGGAAGATGTATTTGATACAATGGTTATAAACCTGGCTCCTGCTTATCCTCTATTATTCTACAGTTCAATTTATGCAGCCTGTGGATGTGGTTAGAATCCTTGTAGAGGTGAAATGCATGTGTTGGGTCTGTGTCTTTTCTTGTTCTTAAAAGTAGCCTTCCTGATCCAGGAGTTCCTGGATGAAACAAAATCTGTAGATTCATTTCAATCTGAAATAAGGCCTGGCTATAGGACAAAACCAGTTTTGGTCACTTTGGAGGATGACCTTTGCCAGCAACTGGACATACAGAGACCTTCTGCTGGACCTCTCAGCAGCTTTTGATACCATTGGCCATGGTATCTTTCTGAGCCAATTGTCTTGGATGAAACTAAATAAATTGGTCACTGTTTTATCTTTGAGAATAAGCAGAGTTACTTTAAAAAATATAACTATAATGGCAACTATGTTTTCAAGGCTTGGAAATATAGCTGTAACTAATTAATACTTAAGGATAACTTGTTCCATATATTTTATCTCTTCCAAACTTTGTATGAATTATATGATACATTAAAATGGGAATATAATACAAATGGGAATATAATACTGAACTTGAGGGAGTAGGGAGAGACAAAAAAAATTGAATGGATTAGCTGGTAATGCTTTTCTTCATCTTAGCGGCAGGTATTCAGTGGTGGTATAAGAAACAGCTTGATGCAGCACTAGGAACAGGTGTAAATTGCTCAATGTTTTTATTTAACACAGCAATGAGGTTTTTGAGTTCATAAAGAAATGCAGTTATATTCTTAGTGCACAGCTTGAATGCATTGTTCAAATAATACAATTGGTAAGATTCAGATAAGTCAATGTAGGCATTTGGCATGCATAATAAAAGGACTGCTACTGGTATGATAGACACTATATAATAATAACTTATAGAAACTGTAAATATCAGCAATGAGTATTGAAAATCATCATTTTAATATCAAATATCAAAAACCTGTGGAAGATCAGGCAAAACATTTGGCCTTGCCTACTTGAACGATTCTCAAAGTTCATCCAAACATGGAACATATCACTACCAGACTGGGTGGAAAATGATTGCTTTGTGTTTCATGAATTGCTTCTGTGTGCAGATCAGCTGTAAGATTTACCATAGAATTATGGAGAAGGAAGAGACCAGAAGGGCCATCCTGCCCAGTCCTGCTAAAGAGTCTTCTATGAAGATTCTACTTTTTATTCAAAGAAATAACCATTTTAGTCTGGAAAATCAATGTGGAAAGGGATCTTGTAGCACCTTTGAGACATGGGGGGAAGCAGACGGGCGGCCATGGGCCGACCCGGGAAGCTGTGCCACGGGGCCGAGGTATCCCCACACCTTGGCCTTGCGGCGCAGCTTTGCTGCCCCTGGAAGGAGCACTAAATTGGCGCTCCTTCCACAAGTCGCTGAAGGTGCACTGCAAAAGGCTGCCGGTGCACCTTCGGCAACTCTTCCACTGCAGCATGTGTGAACGCTGCAGCAGGAGGTCCTCCTCGGAGCGCCGGCCGTGCGGAGGGCCAGCTGCTCCAAGGACGACCTGGGGAAGGGGTTGGGGCGCCCAATGTGCGGCTGCTCCTCCCCTTCCCTGCCCCCCCAAATGGCTCTTTAAGAGTCTGCTTCCCCCCAACTGAAAGTAACAAGCTGGTAGAGTGAGCTTTTGTAGATTTGAGTCAGACATCTAAGGAAGTAGATTCATGATAACCATCTTTTTTCAGTTGTCTCAAAGGTGCTACAAGATCCCTTTGCACTCTACATTTTATGTTACTATTTTTTTGTTTCAAATTAAATATTTAATAGTAGTAACACCACAAGCAATAACACTTTCTAATTTTTATTTTTATTATTTAAAAAGGAAAATAAAGTATGATGTGCCACATTAAATCAGAGATAGATTAAAACAGCATGGAAAAACAGATCTTTGCCATTGCATATATATTTATTTAAATATATTTTTCAGTAACTGCCAAATTCATCTGTTGTTGCTGCTGCTGATGTTGTTGTTGTTGTGTATCTTAGTTGTTTCCAACTTATAATGACCCTAGGTTTGCCTTAGGGTCAACAAAAGGCAGAAACTACTTGAAGGCACACAACAATCAGCACCTTCAACTCAGGCTGGAAGTGTATTGACAGCTAGTGCAATTCCTTTAAATGCATTTTATGGTTTTTATTTGATGTTGTGTTCAGCAGTCTTGCTGCTGAATTTTGCACTATCGTCAGCTTCTGTGTTGTCTTCAATGGAAGTCATATATACAGTTACAGTAACCTAATAAGGAAGTTGATAGTGGGTAGACTATTGTGGTTAAGTTATCTTTGAGAAAGGTGGTAGCTGGAGGGCTATCCAAAGCTAACTCCAAGTAAGCCACAGAGTCCACCTGGCTCCCATGACAAAGATGGATCTAAGAATTCTCTGAAGCTACACACCTGCTCCCTCAGAACCTTGCCCAGTTCCCAGACCTGAGAACAACCACAGAGTGTCTATCTTCTCAAAATTCAGTTTACCGGCCCTCATCTACCATATATTATAGCATCCAGACATTGATTCAGCACCTGCACAGCCCTAGCCAATCCAACAAAAATGCCACACATCTAATTTGGAATGTAGGTATACAAGACTCTGAAAGCCAGCATGACATAGTGCTGCTGTACTAGGACTGTGGAGACCAAAGTTTGATTCCCAACTCAACCATGAAAACCCAGTGGGTGATCTTGGGCAAGTGACATGCTCTGCGGCTCAGGGGAAGCCAATAGCAAAACTCTTCTAAACCAGTCTTGCCAAGAAAACATCAAGATAGCTTAACCATAAGTTGGAAACAACTTGAAGTCACACAATAACAACAAAATACAATATTCCTACCAAGAAATATCTAGCTCCAAAATAATGAATCTGGAACTAACTAAAGTGCAGGATACCATATCTATATTTCCTAAATAAAGTGGCTTGTTAGGGATGTGTACTAAGTTGCAATTCCCTGGCATTTGTAAACCTAAGTTAACACACAGAGCCCTTAACATATGAAAAATAATAGTAATAGTAGTAGTAAAAGTGGTAATTGTAATAACAACTACAACAATATGTTAAGTAACTATTGTGTTAATTGTCTACATATTTATTTCTCAAATTATTATTATTTTTTATATTTTTATTTTTCCCAAATCAGAAACAGATTGCATCAGAAAAAATCAATTCTTACTAATCCCAAGCAATGTTTCATTATCATAAAGAATATAATTTTCCAGTATGTCTCTTTACAAGGTTTTTTGTGTGTTTTATTTTTAATTTTTATTTTTTGCATTGATGGGTGGATGAAGTTTTGTCTCTGGGCACTAAAATTAATGATATATCTTTGTAGATTCTATGGATTTCTTTTAGCTAAGTCTGGTATAATTTACAACTTTTGAATGGATTTTGAAACTGCCTATTATTTCTGCAATGAATGCTTCACCTCTTTGAGTGAAGGAGGAACAGAATTATGGATGTGGGTCTGAAGAAAAGCAGCAGGAATAGAAACAGCTTTAGATTTAGTGTGGCAGAAATAATAAAACAAAGACAATTTTATAGACATTCCATGGAACAATAAAAATCTTTCATCAAGAAGATCTCATTCCTCTGACTTTTTATTTCATTTTCTTCCACCCCAGGATTTTTGGTTCAAAGTTCAACTAATGTATGTGCATTTTTCATTATGAATAGATTGTGATAACAGAAACTCTGGAAGGCATTTCGTAAAAGGAAAGGAGAGAAAATGCAGACTAAAGAATCTATTTTATTGTGATGTCTTTATGAATTCCTCCCACATACAAGAGAGTTCAATAAAAAGTAGCCATCACACATTAAAAATTAGTCTGTACAAATCTCTGAACAAGCCCTTGTCCCTGCCTTCCTTTTGTAATTTTACATTTTTTGAAAAGTGTTCATATGATTAGTAGCCTGTAAAATATACAGTTCATTCAGCTCGTGGCAAACTTCATGCTGCTTTTAAAATAAATAACAAAATTTTGGTTTTCAGCTTTTTGAAGAAGAACATTGCTAGCAAATATATGCATTACTTCCTCACTTTTTTTCAAAAATCCTGATCCAACCACTGCTATCTACAAACAGGTGACCACAAGCAGGTCTGGTGAACAAAAGCCTGCTGAATGTTTGAGCCATTCATTTTAGAATGGGCCTGGGAACATTTATTTATTTATTTATTTATTTCCCGCCTTTCTCCCACGGTAGGATTCAAAGTGGGTGAACATGAATGGGTCTTTAGAAAATTCTAATATGGCATGATAACTTTTAAAAAAGGAAATTATTTAATGCTTGTGCTCTTCATTCCTATCAATTTTCCCTTGAAGTCAACATGTTCTACTGTTCATCTGTATGAGAAGTAACTGTGTGTTTTAATTCCACCTGATGCGCAACCTTACCTGCTCTCAGAGGAGGTCACTTGCTACATCTTTGGATGGTGAGCCATTCTGAAAATGTTGAAAAATGCATCATCTGGTGATAACACAGCAGATGGACCCTGGCTCTGGGCCGCCCCAGGAAGCAGCAGATCGGGGCCACAGCAACCCCCCACTGTGGCCCCGATCCTCCCTTTTGCCACCCCAAAAAGAATGGCCAAAAGCTGCTCCTTTTAGGTGTGGCAAAAGGCCACCCTAAGAGCCACCGTATGGCTTTTCAGTGCCCTTTTCAGTGCAGCGTGTTTGAACACTGCACCTGAAGAGTGTCCTGACACCGCCCGCTGTGCATAATGGCATGTGGCATCAGGACGGCATCGGCATGGGGCTGGGGCGGGGGGCGGGTGGTTGCCCCACCTCAACTCTGCCTCCAGGCCGGTCTGCAGAGGCCCAAAGTCTAAGAAATAGGAAAATATTTCTGTGGTTGGTAATTCAGTTTTCCAAGCTCTGTGCTGAACAGAATAAAATTTATTTCTCTCAGCTGTTTTTAAAACACCATTTGCAAGCACTGCTTTGAACAACTCATGTGAGTTTTGGTTGAAGGAAATAAAATTTTCCAAGCTTTGCTTTAAAGGGGAAAAAAGTGAAAAATCTTTGGTTTTGTTCAACCAAAGAAACTTTACCAACCAAAAAGATATTTTTTTCTAATTCTGTTTTTAATGAGTTGCTCCCATTAACCAGTTTTCTGTTTTTAATGAGTTGCTCCCATTAACCAGTGCCTCTCAATAGCCATATTTTATTTATTTCTTTTAAGGCCAGGGGGTGTAATGTTTCCTTGCCATCAAAATGACCATCACCACCAAGCTAATCATGCTCACCAAATATTATGGTGAGGGCAAGATGATGAAGATATGCAAGCAGAATAGGGATAAGTTTCTACTCTAGAAGAAAACAAGAACTGTTCAACATGTTTCACCAAACTTTGCATCCAAAATTAACAATACAAATGTGAAATGAAGCAACAAGGTAAGGCAATCCTTGCAAAAGTAAAGAAAAACATTTTGAACTCTCAAGACACCATTTGAAAGCTTCTTCCAAAAAGTTTATCGCAATGATTTTTCTTTTCTTTTGTAGAGAGGTCTTGTAGCACCTTCGAGATTATCTGAAAGAAAGAAGTTGGCAGCATGTGACCTTTCATAGACTTAAGTTTACTTCCTCAAATGCATCTGAGAAAGTAGACTTAAGGGCCTTTGCAGACTGCTAGAAATAGTGCAGCTTGAGTCCACTTTAACTGCCCTGGCTCAGTGCTAGGAAATCATGGGAACTGTATTTTTTTTCTGAGACATTGAGCCTTCTCTGTCAGAGAGCTCTGGTGCAACAATAAACTACAGTTCCCATGATTCCCTAGCACTGAGTCAGGGCAGTTAAAGTGGACTCAATTTGCACTATTTATGGCAGTCTGCAAAGGCCCATAAGTCTGTAAAATCTCATGTTGCCAATGTCTTTCTTTCGGATAATCTCAAAGGTTCTCTATCTTCATCTCATATGTTCTGTAAGTGATTCTGGAGACAGGTAATGTAGGCAAGCACATGCAGTTACAGTAGGCTCAACAAGAACAGAATCCCATTATTACTCAACTTAAACATTTTTGTGTTGCTTATTGTAGACACATTGCTGCAACCTGACCCTAAAAGTCTGTTTCTCCTTCACTCTCCTCCCCATGCTAATGCTACTGAAAACTCCCAGCTAGACAGAGGACAAGTAAGAAAAGGGGGCTGAAGGGACATAAACACTTTGTAAAAAGAAGCTTTTTTATTGTCAGAGGCTTTGTTATTTGAGGTATGCCTGTATTGTGACTTCAGCCATTCAGGGAATGGTGAAGAAAGTGAGAACATTGATGACCAGCCATGAAACAACAAATAACCAAACTCAAGACATTGGGTTAAACATGGGCCATGTTATTTTTATGTTATGTTATGTTATGTTTAATGGCTTAAACCTGGGGATAAGCAAAAGATGGAGGGGAACAACCTTATGCAGGTCCAGCTGAGGCCAGGTGTCAACCTGTGATGACCTCTTCAGCTTTCCTTTAGGTGTAACACTTGCCTCTCAGAGCAATCCAATAACCCATTTTGCTCCCTGACCGGCCATTTGCTGGAAGGCAAACCAATGGCACTTTGCCAAGTTCAAAGATTTTACAGGAGAAAGGAACACCCCCCTCTCCACTGGGCAGGTCCAGGGGGAGGATATTACCCTGCCCCCAGGCCCCCAAGCCTGTAGAGGCAGTTCTAGAACCCAACCCTTCACCTAAAGGATGCAAGGTGTACATCTAACAGATATGCACCACATAACCCACCATGGCAACGTATTTACAGACACCATTGTGCCAATTGACAGTGTCCCTCAAATTCAGTATTGTTGTTGTTAGCTGCCCTTGAGTAGGTTCTAACTCAAGATGACCCTGTGGATGAGACATCTCCAAGAATCCCTATCTTCCACTGCATTGCCCAAATCCTGCAAGCCTTTCCCAATAACCCCCCTAATTGAGTCTATCCATCTGGTCTGTGGTCTTACTCTCTTTCCTCTACTCTCTACCTTTCCTAGCATTATTGTGTTTTTCTAGTGATCTGTGTTTTCTCATTATGTGGCCAAAGTATGATAGTCTCAACTTGATCATCTTTGCTTCCAAGGAGAGCACTGGTTTGTCTTGTTTCAAGAACCCATGTGTTTGTCTTCTTGGCTGTCCATGCTATCCTAAGTACTCTTCTCCAGCACCACATATCAAATAAGTTGATTTTCTTTCTCTCTGCTTCCTTCACTGTCCAGTTGTTGTATCCAACTGGGAATACAATGGCCTGCATGATTCTGAGTTGAGTGCTCAGTTGTATGTCTTTGCTCTTCAATATCTTTTTCACTTCTTTCATAGCTGCCCTTCCCATGCTTAGGGCCTCTACAGACTGGCCCAAAGGGCCGGCCTGGAGGCAGAGATGGGGAGGGGCAGCCACACGCCAGCCACCCCAACCCCACACTGGAGGCTTCCTGATGCTGCACACCATTACACATGGTGCACGGTTTCAGGATGTCCTTCCAGCGTAGCATTTTTATGTGCTGCACTGGAAGGGGTGCTATAGAGCTGCGTGCTGGCTCTTAGGGCAGCCTTTTCCACACCTGAAAGGAGTGGCATTTTGCTACTCTTTTTGGGGTGGCAAAAGGGAGGATCCAGGCAACAGCGTGTGACAGCAGTGGCCCCGATCTCCTGCTTCCCGGGGCTACATAGAGCCGCCCATCTGCAGGCCCCCTTAGTCTTCTTATTTCTTTCTGCAGACTCCATTCTGGTCAATGTTTGATCCTAGAGAAGGGAATTCTTTAACTATTTCAATTTCCTCATTGTCTAAATTGAATGTTTGTATTTCTTCTGTGGTCATTGTTTTTGTTTTCTTCAGCATCAGACTTGCCTTTGCATTTTCATATTTGATATTCCTTACTAACTGTTCCAATTCCTGAATGTCTTCTGCTAATATTATGGTGTCATCCACATATCTTAGATCAGGGGTAGGCAACCTTTTTGAGCTGGGGGCCGGGTTGCTGTCCCTCAGACAATTGAGGAGCCGAAGCACAATAAAATAAAATAAAATAAAATATAAATAAAAATAAATTATTTTTTTAAAAAAAACTTAAAAAATATGTATGCACACTTTCTCAGCCCCAGAGAAGCCATGGCAAAAACCCTGTGGAGATTTTGCCAAGAAAATCCCAAGAACAAGTAATAACAACAATAATCAATATCAACATGGCAGGCGGCGGCGGTGGCAGGACCAGGCTGGGGCCAGTCCAAAGGCCTTGGGGGGCTGCATCCGGCCCCGGGCCTTAGGTTGCCTACCCCTGTCTTAGATTGTTAATGTTGTTTCCTCCTATCTTAACTCCTCCTTTTTCTGTTTCTAATTCTACTTTTCTTATGAAGTTTTCAGCATGTAAGTTAAATAAGTAGGGTATTAGGATGCAACCTTGCCTGACTCCTTTGCCTATTGGGAACCACTCTTTCCCTGAATTCTGTCCTGACGGTGGCCTCTTGTCCTGGTACAGATTCCTCATTAGGATTATCAGATGTAGTGGCACTCCCATGTCTTTGAGTGCATTCCATAGCTTTTCATGACCTATACAATCAAATGCTTTGCTGTAGTCTATGAAACACATGTGGATTCTTTTTTGGAATTCTTTGGTGTGCTCCATTAACCATTGTATATTTGCAATGTGGTCCCTAGTACCCCTTCCTTTTCTGAATTCTGCTTGCACCTTTGGAATTTCTCTTTCCATGTATGGTTGGAGTCTATGCTGCAGAATTTTGAGCATTATTTTGCTTGCATTTGAGATTATGCTATTGTTCTATAGTTGCTGCAGTCTTTTGTATCTACTTTCTTGTGAACTGATATGTATATTGATTGTTTCTAGTCTGTTGGCCACTGCTTTGTTTTCCATATTTGTTGACATATTTCAGTTAGCACTGAAGTTGCATCTGTCTGTAGGCACAATAGCAGTTCAATTGGGTTATCATACAATGACATTTGGATGTTGTGATGGGCATTGTAGCCTTTCCTTGGATAATAACATATTTTAACTACCTGGATTCATTTCCAGTGGAAAATTACCCGAGCTTCCTTCTGCACCTTATTTGAAATGGTAGCATTTATCTGCTAGTCCCCCTCTTCTTCAACCAGGTGGTTTCTCAGTATTTATTTCTTGCTTTGCAATGGGTAAAACCTTTACTCTGCAGGCATCCCAACCTAGATGGCTAGGCTCAATGTCAGATGAAGGCTGAAACAATGTTGGCAGCAGTGTGGCAGTACCTTACACCCCACGATAGATGTCTTGTTACAACAGTGACAGATTTCTTGTACTTCAAAATATGTAATACAAAACACCTCACTTGACCCTTAGGTGGATAGGAACTTGATGAAACTGATACTTTTAACAATGAGGTATTTGAAAAGTGGTCATAGAATGATAATTGATTGACATTTAATGAAATAGCTTTAATATATTTGAAAGTGATGTTGAGTTCTGATAGACTGAAGGTGAGAATTATCTGCTCCGGATCTCAAAGAAGAAAGATGCTAACTTACAGAGTTTAAACATGTGGATATATTCCTAAATGTCCTCCATGCTGGGACTCCTAATGTGGTATCTACAAAGCAGAAGTTGTTATATATCATATTTTCATGGCATTTTTGTGATGATTTCAGATGGAATAAAATGGAAGTGTTTCAATAAGGTCTTGTAAGGATAATAAATACAGTAGAGGTAATAAATATTGTGCCAGCCTGAGAACATTATGTAAAGATTTGGAAGGACTGGTGGCTCATTTTAAGGTCCTGCTTTTTATATCAAAGGTATAAATATATTGAAAGGAATTCCATTTCTCTCAGAAGACAGGATGCTGAGTTCTCAATGTTCTCATTATTTTTCTCTTACTAAGTCAACAGATATACAGTACAGTCATGTTTTGTATTTCATACCTTTACAGATTATGGTATTCATTACTCTGCTTTCAATCGATGGCTTCCCAATTTCTTGAAGGAAATTACAAGAAAATTACATCTAAACATTTTTTTAAAAAATGGTACAACACGTTTGTTATAATGTATGATACTACTGTCATACTCAAGGGTAGGGTGTTCCACTCTGGGTTTGGAGGGATGAGATTGGACTTTGACCTAGAGTTATATTTTATTTGTATTTATCTTGTTTTTTTTTGTTTATTTGACAAGCAATTTTAACCAAACCAGAAACCTTTTAGACTCACCTATTCCTACCACCCCTTATCTGATTTATTGATCTGTAATGTAAATGGATATAATAGCTTTCATAGCATTAAAATATGATCTTTGTAGCTGGATCTGTTGAACAGATATCCATTATAAACTTGCTTTCTGGAGTCTCATTTCATTAAGGAATCTGAAACTAATAAGGCTTGGAGGTGATATTGGTGTTTTCTTGGGTGACTGAAGATTATTACACTTCAGCCCCACATTTCATTTTAGCCATGCACTGATAGCCAACTAATGCACAACCTATCATAGTTTATTGATATTGTAGCTGTACCTTCCCTGCATCTTTCCAGGATTCATTGACTACTAGATCTCCTCTGCTTTTGCAGCCCATTAGCTCCTAGCAGCAGGTTTCAAGTGACACCACATTCCATTTTCTAATTGCTTCAGATTCACAAAGGCCTTAGCTATGACAAATGCAAATTATTTGTTAATAAAGTTATCTCCTAGATAGAACCAACTGGTACCTCATCTCCAGTTGCCAGTCACAGCTTGACAGGCAATATAAAGATGTCATTTAAAAGGTCCAAAAGACAACTCGAAACTCAGGAAAGACACAGCTTTGACACTAAATAATTTAAGGTTTTGAGTATGAAGTTATTTTTTCTTTCTTTCCATATTTTGTCTCTGGAGCCCATTTTATATCTGACATTGCTCTGCTTTATGTTACAAGTTGCTCAGCATCACTAGAGCTGGACTGAAGCCAGTGACCAGTAGTTCAACTATACCTAGATCATGTTTGGGTCTATATTTGTGGATTCTAGCCCCATCCCACATGATGAAACTAATCTCTTAAATGGAAACTTATGAAACAGATGGGTATTAGATATAAGTTTAAGATATATATGAGACAGTCAAGCAGTTATTAAATGAGCAAAACTGAATGTTAGAGGCTGAACACACACATCTATATGGATGTTGCTGTCTCCAGTTTAAAAATATTAATAATCCATTTGGTGATACTTTAAAATAATTATATAAAATCAATCTGTCCCACACTGTTAAAGTATGTTCATTTTAGTCAGAACTTCTATGTAGAGGAAAGGTGCATTAATTTGTGGAAACAACCTTTTAGTTACAGTCTTAAAACTTCAAATGAGAATCCTGAAAATGAATTTTCTATATCCTTCCTTTACTTATGTTAAGTTCTGTCTGTATGTAGTAGTACTTAAAGATTTTTGAGACTTCAGTAGCTGAATTTCCTGGATATAAATTCTGAACTTCCATTATGATAGCTGAAGTTGCCAGACAGTTTATTATTGTTGTTGTAGTTGTTTGTTTATTTATCTTGCCAAAATTAGGATTGCTTATAGAGTGCCTGTCCTGAATCCTGTTAACTGTAATGTGTACTGGGTGTAAATGCCATTACACTATTTGGAGTATTTATACCTCGCTCTTCAGCCAAAAGGCTCTCAGAGTGGATTACAAATGATTAATTAGACAATTCCCTGCCCTCAGGCTTACAATCAAAAAAGACAAGACACAAAAGGAGAAGGGAATGGTGATGGGGAATGGGAATAAATCCAGCAGATCATCTCTCCCTCAAGCCTGGACAAAGGCAGATGGACTGGAGGGCTGGCCATTCTTCTTACTGTGGTTAGGCTGAATGGAGATGGCCTGCCCTTATCTCCCTCTTGATGTTGGTGGATAGAGGGAGGGAAAACAATTTCTTTATGTATATTTAAGGAAATTGCACAATTCCCAAGCTAGAAAGTTTAACACATCCTTAACAGCCAGGTATGGCAGTCCCATAGAGAATGAATAAACATCCCAGTTGGGTGGCTTTTCCTATTGTCTGGGAACTCTAAAACCAGAAGAGTTTTCAGACACTTCATCACTGTTCAGTAAGTTCAATCCAGGTTTTACCATGCTGTATTTTGAGGCTGTTTTTCTTTATTGATACATCTAGGGGTAGTTTCATCTGTACAGTCCCCTCCAGGGTTGTCTGTCACTAAGACTAGGCCCCTACTCTTTCAGTACCAGTTTGCACTCCATTTAGAGTGACTCTGGAGATGTCCACACTAGCAAAATAAAACAGCTTCAAACTGACTTGAATCCAAGCTGTTTAAATGATGTACGAGGTGAAAATGGGTAGAAATGGTCATGAAGGGATGCTCTAGGGCTAAAAAACAGAGCAAAAAAAAAGCTCCTATACTCCAACTTAAGCTGAAAGAAGTGCATCATCACACATCCATATAAATAGTGTGACACCTTTACAGGACTACAGGAAAGCAAAAATAAAAAAGTACAACAAACAAGGAAGGTTGCCAATAATGCAATGGATTCAATTACAACATACACAAACCAAACAGTCCAATGGGGGCATGTGGTGAAGGGGGTGAAGGGAGCATGCATGGCAGGGTCTCCATGATTGCACTTTGCCACTGTGTCAGTGGGCACACCAATGCTGTACATACAGTGTATCACACATGCAACAGTGTAGCTGCTTTCATGGGAGGTCCAATGGGATGACAGCTGGGTGGGAGGAGGGAGGTAATTGCCCATCACAGGTGGTGTGTTCATGTGATGGTGCACATGCATGGTGAGGAGGCAGGGGGAAAAAATAACTGAGCAGTGTGGCTTGACACCGCATGGTGCGGACTACTCATGGGTGTCACAACTTTGATGCTGGCCATGCATACAGCAGGGTTCTCACTCACTTTCAGATAACAACTTTTCCCTGTCAGTCTGCTCAGGCCCATGGAATCCATCATGTAGTGCATCCAGCATCCCCGTGTAACTTTTCATGTCAAGCCAAGAACCAGCTTGAAGCCAATTTGCAATAATGATTAATTCTAAGGGTAGATTCTAAGAGAAAGGCTTTATTCTTTGGACATGAGAATCTTGTCACCAATTCCATTGTTTTTCTCCACATTTCATGTGCATGTTCTTTCTGCTCTGTTTTGAATCAGTTGAAAGACCTTATTTTACCTAAACTGAAATTAATTTGTATTTAAAACTTATTTGCTCTAGATACTACAATACAAGAGATCCAGTGTGGTATAGCAGTTTTTACATTGTATTATGACCTCTGGAGACCAGGGTTCAATTCTTCACTTGGCCATGGAAACCCACTGAGACACATACTCTCAACCCTACAAAACCCTGTGATAGGTTTTCCTTAGGGTTGTCATACGTTAGAAATGACTTGAAGGCATACAACAACAATGCAATGTTTGTTCTTCATTGGTTCAGGTGTGTTTTTGCATAATTTTTACACTGCAGATCCACAGGGACTAGTTGCTGCTAAGCCTTGGAGGAGCTGTGTGGTGATGGTGGAGGACTCCTTGCTGAGGGGTATAGAATCAGTGGTTTGTGGGACTGATAAGATATCTCGAGAGGTGTGTTGTCTCCAGGGGAAAAGATCTGTGATGTAACTTGTCAAGCCTATTTACCATTACCTCTTCATTTTGGTCCATGTGGAAACCAATGATAAAGCAAGGCACAGCCTTCAGAATATCATAAGGTATTATGAGGCTTGGGGTAGGAAGCTGAAAGAGCTGGATGCAAAGATTGTCATCTCATCTCTTCACCCAGTTAAAGGACATGGTCCAGGAAGGGAGAGGAAAATAGTAGATGTTAACAACTGGGTCTGCAGATGGTGCCATTGAGAATGATTTGAAATCTTGGATCATGGTCTGCAGTTCCATCAGAAGGAACATCTGACAAGGGATGGGTTGCATCTCATGCCAGTTGGCAGAAACGTTTTTGCCAATAGTTTAAAAAATTGATCAGGAGGGCTTTAAACTGAGTTATGCAGGAGAGGGAGACTGTACTTTAGAAGGCAGGAGTACATTAAGGGCTGGAGATAATAGTCAAAATGTTATAAAGGGAACAAGGCAAATAGTGCAGGGACCTAACAGTGGGAGGGAAAAAACTTTACACAGACAGTTAGGAGGGAGAACCCATGATCTTCGGTGTCTCTACATTAATGCACAGAGCATGGGAAATGAGCAAGATGAACTCCTAGCACAACAAAGCAAATACAATATAATAGGCATCACTGAAACCTGGTGAAATGAGTCTCATGATTGGAATGTAAGAATAGAGGAGTATAACCTTTTAAAGAGAAATAGGCCAAACAAGAAAGGAGGAGGAGGCATCGTATGTCAGGCTTGTTTACATCTGTGAAGAGATCCAGGACTTCAATCCTGGAAGCCAGGTGAAGATCATCTGGATAAAAATTAAAGGGAATGGAAACAACATGGATGTTATTATGGAAGTCTGCTACAGACTCCCAAATCATATGGAGGAATTGTATGATGCTTTTCCAGAACAGATGACCACACACTCAGAAAGGAGAGATGTAGTAGTGATGGGTGACTTCAACTATCCTGATATTTGTTGAAAATCAAACTCAGCCAAAATATTAAGGCCTAACCAATTCCTTACTTTCCTAAAAGACCATTTCATTGTCCAAAGGGTGGAAGAGGCAACAAGGGGATCAGCCATTTTAGATCTGATCCTAACCAACAAGGATGACCTGGTTAATGGGATGCATGTGGTGGGATCCTTAGTTGGGAATAGCCATGTTCTCTTGGAGTTTGTTATACAGTGGAAATGACAAGCCAGGCATAGTCAGACGTGCATTCTAGACTTTAGGAGAGCTGATTTCAGTAAACTTAGGGAAATACTGGGGGTGAGCCTGTGTTCAGGAATAGTAAAAGAGAAGGGAGTTCAGGATGGATGAGAGTTTCTCAAAAGGGAGATACTGAAGCCATAATTTCAAACTGTTTCAATGAGGAAGGGAAATGGTAGGTTTCTTGAGAAACCGGGATGAATGATTAAGGAACTTTCAAGTGAGTTAAGTTTTAAATGGGGCATGTATAAGAAATGGAAAAAGGTAGAAATAGCCATGGAGGAATTCAAGCAAGTAGCTAACACATGTAAGGGAAAAGTCAGAGAAGCAAAAGCACAGAATGAGCTCAGGCTTGCTAGAGAAGTTAAGAACAATAAAAAGGGCTTTTTTGGGTATGTCCATAGCAAAAGCTAGAAGAAGGAAATGGTAGGGCCACTGAATTGAGAAGATGGCAAAATTCTAACAGGGGACAGAGACAAGGCAGAACTACTCAACACTTTCTTTGCCTCAGTCTTTTCATAAAAAGAAAAGGGTGCTGAACCTGAGGAAAATGGAGCAGAGGGCACAATAGGGGAAATGCAGCACACAATAAGTAAAGAGGAAGTATAGAAATATCTGGTTAATCTAAATGAATTTAAGGGGGGAAGCAGACGACTGCTTCTGGGAAGCTGCCGGACGGAGCGCCGGCGGAGCGGAGCCTCTGCACCACTACGCTCCTGCGGCGTCCCTAAAAGGAGCTCCAAATTGGCGCTCCTTTTAGATGTCAGGGAAAGTGCACCCTAAAAGCGGCGGGCGCACTTTCCCTGACTCTTCCGCCGCAGCGCATGCGGTCGCTGCGGCGTGAGGTCATCCCCGGAGCGCCGGCCGTGCGGAGGGCTGGCGACTCCAAGGGCGACCTCAGGAAGAGGAAGGAGCACTGCTCGTGCGGTGGCTCCTCCTCTTCTGGGCCTCCAAGACGGCTCAATAAGCCATCTGCCGAGGCCCTAAGTCTCCAGGACCAGATGAACTACATCCAAGAGTATTAAAAGAACTAGCAAATGTAATCTCAGAGCCATTGGCAATAATTTTTGAGAACTCCTGGAGAACAATAGTCCCAGCTGACTGGAGGAGGACAAATGTTCCCATCTTCAAAAAGGGGAAAAAAGAGGATCTCAACAATTATTGTTAAGTTAGTCTGATATCAATTTGTCATTGTTGTTAACTGCCTTCGTGTCAATCTTAACCCATGGGGATCCTATGGATGAGACATCTTCAGGCCCCTCTGTCCTCTACCACTCTGTTCGTTGTCTCTCTAATAAAGTCCATCCATCTAGCATGTGGCCTTCCTCTCTTTCTACTTCCCTCCATCTTTCCTTACATTATTGTTTTTTCTATAGACTCATGCCTTCTCATGATGTGTCCAAAGTATGCCAGCCTTGTCATCTTGGCTTCTAGGGATATCTCTGGCTTGATCTATTCTAGGAGCCATTTGTTTGTCCTTTTGACTGTCCATGGAATCTCCAGCACCACATCTCAAATGCATTGATTTTCTTCCTATCTTCTTTTTTTACTGTCCAGCTCTCACATCCATACATGGTAACAGGGAATACAATGGCCTGTATGATTCTAACTTTTGTGCTGAGTTATATATCTTTGCATTTTAGGATCTTTTCTAGTTCTTTCATAGCCACCCTCCCCATTCTTAATCTTCTCCTGATTTCCTGGCTGCAATCCCCATTCTGATCTATGTTTGAACCCAGATATGAGAACTCTTTTACTATTTCTATTTCCTCATAGTCTGGTTTGAATGTAAGTTCTCTGTGGTCATTCTTTTTGTTTTCTTTATGTTCAATAGTAAGCCTGTCTTTGCACTTTCTTCTTTGATCTTCCTTAGTAGTTGTTCTAGGTCTGTGAGGTTCCCTGCTACTATTATGGTCTAATCAGAATATCTCAAATTGTTGACATCTCTTCCTCCTATTTTCACTCCTCCCTCTTCCATGTCCAAGCCTGCTTTCCTTACAATATGTTCTGCATATAGGTTTAATAGGTAGGGTGATAGGATGCAGCCTTGTCTGACTCCTTCACCAATTGGGAACCATTCTGTTTCTCCGTGTTCTGTTCTAACAGCAGCCTCTTGTACTGAGTACAGATTCCTCACTAGGACTATCAGAGGTGTTGGCACTCCCATGTCTTTAAGGGTGCTCCATAGCCTTTCATGATCTATGAAGTCAAACGTTTTGCTATAGTCTATAAAGCACATCTTGATTTTCTTTTGGAATTCCCAACTACGCTCCATTAGCCATCATATATTTGCGATGTGATCCCTAGTGCCTCTTCCTTTCCTGAATCCTGCTTGGACCTCTGACATTTCTCTCTCTATGTATGGTTGGAGTCTATGTTGCATAATTTTGAGCATGATTTTGCTTGTGTGGGAGACTAGTGCTATGGTTCTCTAATTGCTGCAGTCTCTTATGTCTCCTTTTCGGGGATGGGGATGTATATTGATCACTTCCAATCTGTTGGCCATTGTTTTCCTTTCCATATATGTTAACATATGTTGGTTAGCACTAGAGTTGACTCTGTCAGTGTGAATTGCAACAGATCTATCGGTATATCATCTGTTCCTGGAGTCTTGTTTTTTGCCATTTCCTTTATTGCAGCTTCCACCTCAGTTTTTAGAATTTGGGGTTCATCTTCATATGGTTCTTTCCTCCATGTGTCCTTCATCGATACCGGGAAAGATTCTAGAGCAGATCATTAAACAGAGAGCCTGTGAACATTTAGAAAGCACTACCATTATCACAAAAAGTTAACATGGGCTTTTAACAACCAAGTCATACCAGAGTAATCCTGCTGGAGATTCCATGGACAACCAAAAGGACTGGTATGTTGTTAGTCACCTTGGGTCCCACTTTGGGAGAAAGGCGGGATCAAAAGTAATTAAATAAATAAACAAACAGTCTGATCTCCTTTTTTGATAAAATTGCCAGCTTCGTAGACAAAAGGAATGCTACAGATATGTTAAGGAAAAAGCAACATGGGATATACAGTAATAGAAATAAAAATATGTATGTGAATGTCAAAGTGACTAAGCAGGAGCAATCAGGAAGATACACAGGTGAAAAAGATAATATAATTAAGAAGCCTTGAGAGCCAAGGACAAAGTTATAGAAGGTATATTGAGAACACCTGTGATAGATTGCAAACACCTGAGACTCATTAAGTGGTCAAGGTAAAGTGATGAAACACTTGGGTTGGTCTTAGGTATGGGATGATCTATGTGGACCAATCAAGATGTATGTACACACCCACTGGGTGGAAACTGACTGGTGGGTGGTGTCTAACAATGGCTATAAATTGCAATGTTTGCTAATGTACATTGTGGAGTAGTGTGGAGTAGTTTTGGAGATATTGTGAAGTGTAGAGATTATAGTATTTATGTATATAGTAGAATAAAGTAGATCTTTTATATAAGACTACTGAGTTGTCTGGTGTCTTGAGGGAAGATACAAGAGCCAGAAGAATCCTGGAGAAGTTTGGAGACATCTCAGGAAGAAGGGTGAGAAGGCTTGGAGAGTTTGTCAGGGTCTTCAGCCTATTCTCTGAAACTCTGCTGCTTGGGAAAGAAGCATCAACCACTGATCAAAGCTGGTCAGCTCTGCTGCATAACAAGGTGGTGAGTTAGAGCCAGAGGTGAAGAGCTACAACTCCCATCATCCCTGACAAGGGTTATGGGCCCAGATACTAGAGCAACCAGCATCCACAGAAGCTGAAAATTCCAGAGTGTGGAAGAAAGTTTTGTGGAGCCTTGTGAGTAAATCATTTTGTGTTTTGTCTGCTGTGCATACTCAGAGGGACTGTGTCAAATTGAGTCACTGCACAAATTAAGATGGAGATCCTAAAGTTTAGTAAATTAAATAGAAATAACTACTCTACCTGGAAAATATATGCCCAATCTCTACTCATAAAGGAGTCTCTGTGGTTGTCAGTTGAAACAGGGCTGGCAGCTGATGCTAATGCAGCCACTCGAGAAAGAGACGCTAAAGCAAAAGCATGTCTTTATCTCATGCTAGAAGAAGACTTGATTAATGATGTAAGAGATAAAGTGTCCGCCAAGGATGTGTGGGATACTTTGCAGAGATTACACACACCTTCAACTGCGTTTGCAAAAATGCTTTGGTCTAAAAGAATTTACAGACAAAAGATGACGAAAGGACAGTGTGTGATAGAACACTTAAAAACAATGCAAGATTTATTTGTGCAAGCTGAACTGAGAGGAGTGGATATTAGCAAAGAGCAGCAGTGTTATATTTTGCTGGAATCGCTAGACTCTTCTTGGGACAACATTACAAATAGCTTGCAAAATTTGCCAGAAGCTGAGCTGAACAGAGACTTAATTGTTGACAGAATATTGGAAGAAAACTTGAGGAGAAAGTCTGAGCAGGGTGACTCAGCAAGTTTAAGGACTGTGCCAAAACAACAAACAATGCCTGAACTACGAAAGCAGGAAGAAGCAGCTTTTACAAGGGAGCAACGGAGGTGTTTTTATTGTAAAAAGATTGGTCATCTGCAGAGACATTGTAAACAATTTGCTGCTGAGAGAAGCAAGCAAGGAGAAAGCAGATGGCAGCCGCGGCAGTATCAAAAACAGTCCAAACCTCCATTTTTGAAGGACAGTGGTAACAAAAAGGGGTTTGCAACCATGATTAAGGAAAAACAAAATGCTAATTGTAAATGGTTAATTGACTCAGGAGCATCATCTTCAATGTGTAACAATATTAATTTGATAAGTAATAGAAAATCAGCTAATGTAAATGCTGTAGTTTTAGCTGATGGGAAAGAGCTCAGTACTGTAAATCAAATGGGTACAGTTTTCATTCCAGGGCTAAAGGAAAACTTTACTGATGTGTTACATGTAAAGGAGTTAGAAAATAATTTGTTATCAGTGAGCAGATTAACAGACAGAGACTACACAGTCATTTTTGAAAAGAACATGTGTAAGATAAAACTGAATGGGGAATTGCGAGGCATAGGCTTGAAAAAGGATAAACTTTACTATTTGGAAGACAATATTGATAGCTACAGTGTTGAAAATGCTAATAACATAGACAATAGTCCAATACACAAAGACTGTATACATGAACTCCATAGAAAATTTGGTCATGCTAGTTTCAAATGTTTAAAGAAGTTAATCAGTATGTGTCCAGATTTAAAAGTTGCTGAATGCAAAAATCACTTAGATTGTACTGTATGTAATCAGGTAAAGGCTGCGCTCTCTAGCCCCAACACCGGCTGAGAGCCGACGGGCCAGGAGGCCCAGAGGAGGAGGCAGAGGCGGCGGCGGCTCCCTCTTTTACCCCCGCCCTCCAGCGCTTACCACCGGCTGCGCTCTCTAGCCCCAACACCGGCTGAGAGCCGACGGGCCAGGAGGCCCAGAGGAGGAGGCAGAGGCGGCGGCGGCTCCCTCTTTTACCCCCGCCCTCCAGCGCTTACCACCGGCTGCGCTCTCTAGCCCCAACACCGGCTGAGAGCCGACGGGCCAGGAGGCCCAGAGGAGGAGGCAGAGGCGGCGGCGGCTCCCTCTTTTACCCCCGCCCTCCAGCGCTTACCACCGGCTGCGCTCTCTAGCCCCAACACCGGCTGAGAGCCGACGGGCCAGGAGGCCCAGAGGAGGAGGCAGAGGCGGCGGCGGCTCCCTCTTTTACCCCCGCCCTCCAGCGCTTACCACCGGCTGCGCTCTCTAGCCCCAACACCGGCTGAGAGCCGACGGGCCAGGAGGCCCAGAGGAGGAGGCAGAGGCGGCGGCGGCTCCCTCTTTTACCCCCGCCCTCCAGCGCTTACCACCGGCTGCGCTCTCTAGCCCCAACACCGGCTGAGAGCCGACGGGCCAGGAGGCCCAGAGGAGGAGGCAGAGGCGGCGGCGGCTCCCTCTTTTACCCCCGCCCTCCAGCGCTTACCACCGGCTGCGCTCTCTAGCCCCAACACTGACAGGCCCAGAACTGGTCCGCGGAAGACACAGAGGCAGGCGCGTGTGTGGACCTGCAGCGCCGGCTCCCTTTTCCATCGTGGGAGCACCGGCAGCGCTGGGGGCGTGGCCCCGCGGACCAGGCAGGCATAAAAGCCTGCCGGAAGACCAGGCGCGGCAGCAGCGGCGGCGGAGGCAGGCGCGTGTGTGGACCTGCAGCGTCGGCTCTCTTTTTCCATTCTTGAGAGCACCGCCGGTACCGCAAATAGAGACTGGGGCTGTGCCTCTGGATCCTTCACAGAATATGTATATATATACAAGCTTGTGACAAAATTGGTCCATGTTGGATTGACATGCTGGATTGATTGACAATGCAATGTACCTGATCGATTTGTTGTATCATCTGTGAATTCAGGTAGATCATACTGTCCTGGCATTGTATTGCGTAAGATCGTATTGTCTCAATTAGCACCACCTACTGCCACCGGGGTGGGAATTGAAATTGGGGCGACTATAGAAGTTGCGCAGGGGAACGGGAGATATGGCTGGAACAGAGTGGACAGATGTTACAGAAGAAGGCGGGATCGCTGTTTAATAGCTATCCCGCCTTCTGTCCCCTCTGTTTCTCAGAATAGTTTGGGGAGCAGACCTTCCATTCCACTAAACCTCACTCTGCTCCTTTGCAATGCCAGGTCGGTGAAAAATAAGACACATATCATCCAGGATCTTCTCCTGGATGAGGACGCCGACCTGGCTTGTTTTACAGAGACCTGGCTGGGAGAGGAAAGCGCTGCAATATGGGCGCAGGCTCTCCCAGCCGGGTACTCTGTTAGTGAGCAGGTGAGGGGAAGTGGGCGGGGGGGCGGTGTGGCTCTAGTTTATAAGAACTCCTTGACCTTGACCAGGATACCTGTCCGGAACATGGCCCATATCGAGTGCATGTACCTTAGCTTGAAGACCAGGGATAGTTTAGGGATTCTGCTAGTCTACCGACCACCCCGTTGTCTAGCAGACTCCCTGACCGAGCTGACACAGCTGGTCTCTGAGCTGCTGTTGGAGTCCCCCAGACTTTTGGTCTTGGGGGACCTCAACATTCCGCTCGAGACCAGCTTAACAGGTGCGGCTCGGGAGTTCATGGAGACCATGACAAACATGGGCCTATCCCAATTGGTCTCTGGACCCACACATTGTGCTGGTCATACACTCGATGCGGTCTTTTGTACGGAACAGGAATATCCGTGGGCGGAGGTTGTAAATACCTCCGCATTGTCATGGACGGATCATTTCCTGGTCAAGACGAAACTTAGAGCTAACATCTGCCCCGCCGGGGGTGGTGGACCTATTAGAATGGTCCGCCCTCGAAGGCTAATGGAGCCAATTGGATTCCGGAAAGCCTTGGAGGGATTAATGGTTGGGAATGCCGGTGATCCTGTCGAGACTCTGGTGGACACTTGGAATAGTGACCTTACCAGGGCCGTCGACACGATCGCTCCCAAGCGCCCTTGCCATCCCGCTCCCAACCGTAAGCCATGGTTCACACCTGAGCTGAGGAGGATGAAGCGGTATGGACAACGGCTAGAGTGCGAGTGGCGGAAAACTCGACTCTTATCTGACAGGACTCGCCATAGGAAATTTCTTCATTCCTATCGGGAGGCACTGCGTGCAGCGAGGAAAGCTTTTTCCTCGGCACGCATTGCGTCTGCAGAGTCACGTCCAGCAGAGCTGTTTAGGGTGGTGAGGGAGATGACGCAGGTACCCCCTGCGTCAAATCCCTTGCTCAACCCGACTACAACCTGCTGTGACACATTTAACAACTACTTTGCAGACAAAATCTCTCAGATAAGAGCCGACCTCGATGCGACTATTGAGACAGAGTCTATAGGCGAGGTGTCCACCGACTCCGCCGATGTAGTTTTACTGGATCAGTGGCAATCTGTGAGTACCGAGGACGTGGACAAGCTGCTTGGTAAGGTGAGGAAGACGACTTGTCCTCTCGACCCTTGCCCATCATGGCTGGCCGTCCAGGGGGGGGATGCATTGATGAAATTCCTTATGGATATCATCAATGCATCCTTCAGGGAAGGACATGTTCCATCATGTTTGAAGGAGGCGGCAGTTAAGCCGCTTCTGAAAAAGCCTTCCCTGGACCCCCTGGAGATGAAGAACTATAGGCCTGTATCATTGCTGCCATTTTTGAGCAAGGTGATCGAGAGGGCGGTCGCCCTTCAGCTCCAGGCAGTCCTGGATGAAACCGATTATCTAGACCCATTTCAAACCGGCTTCAGGACAGGCTTTGGGGTTGAGACTGCCATGGTTGCCTTGACCGACGATCTGCGTCTGAGCATCGACAGGGGTAGCGTGACCCTGTTGGTGCTCTTAGACCTCTCAGCGGCTTTTGATACAATAGATCATGGCATCCTCTTGGACCGCCTGAAGGGGTTAGGTATCGGGGGCACTGCTTTGCAGTGGTTCCGGTCCTTCCTCTCGGGTCGGTCCCAGAGGGTGCTGCTCGGGGACTGTAGCTCCAGCAAGAGGGACCTCACTTGTGGGGTCCCTCAAGGAGCTATTCTGTCCCCGATGTTGTTTAACATCTATATGAAGCCGCTGGGTGAGATAATACGGAGTTATGGTGCTGGGTGTTATCAGTACGCTGATGACACCCAAATCTATTTCTCCATATCTCGTTCGTCGGCCTCGAATTCCAATGGCATCTCCTCTCTCAATGAATGTCTTCGGGCGGTAATGGGCTGGATGAGGAAAAACAGATTGAGGCTGAATCCAGACAAGACGGAGGTGCTCACGGTTGCAGCCCCGAAACCAGGAATTGGGTTGCAACCTCCAGTCCTGGATGGGGTCACGCTCTCCTCCAGTGACTGTGTTCGCAGCTTGGGGGTGCTCCTTGACTCGTCGCTCCTGATGACGAATCAGGTTAATGCGACGGTCAGGAGCGCCTGTTATCAGCTTCGGCTGATACGCCAGCTGCGCCCGTTTCTGGAAGTACGGGATCTTGAAACTGTGGTGCACGCGTTGGTAACCTCACGCCTTGACTTCTGCAATGCACTCTACATGGGGCTACCCTTGTGCCTGGTTCGGAAATTACAGCTGGTGCAGAACATGGCAGCCAGACTTGTTTCGGGAACATCTCGGAGGGATCACATCACTCCGGTGCTGAGGTCCCTCCACTGGCTGCCTATCAGCTTCCGGGCCAGGTACAAGGTGTTGGTTATTACCTTTAAAGCCCTAAATGGCTTGGGCCCAGACTATCTTAGAGACCGCCTACTCCCATACAATCCTCCCCGCGCTCTTCGGTCCTCCGGGAGGAATTTGCTGCAGCCTCAGAAATCGAGACTTGCGGCTACCTCCCGGAGGGCTTTCTCAGTTGTCGCCCCTAGGCTCTGGAACGACCTGCCGGACGAGATCCGTCGATTAACATCCTTGGATAGCTTTAAAAAGGCTATTAAGACGGACCTCTTCCGGCAGGCCTTTCCGGAGCAGTAAACCCCACCCCGGATATAGGTAGCTTAGCTGGAATGGTGCTCTTGCGTGGCCCCATCGTTAGATGGAAGGGACCATTTAGTTAGCTTTCTATTCTGTGTGGATTTCTTTTTTTAAACTTAATTTATATTGATTTTAATTATTTCTTGATTTAATATTCTTTTAAGGGGGGGTGGGTGGGCCTTTTTTGTAATATGTTTTATGTATTTCAAGTCTTTTATATATGTGAGCCGCCCTGATTGGTGATCCATTGGGCGGGGTATAAATAAAATTTTATTATTATTATTATTATAAGGTCAGAGCTTTTCCAGTAGCCAAGAAAACCAAAAGAATTGCTCAAAGACCATTTCAGTTTGTACATGCAGATGTGGCCCAAGCTAATTGTTTATCTTTAGGGGGAAGCAAATATTTCCTGGTAATTGTTGATAGGTTTACAAGGTTTGCTTTTGTAAGAATATTGAAAAACAAATCTGACGCTGGGCAAAGTTTAAAAGCATGGGTGAGAATGGTGGAAAGACAATTTGATATTAGAGTAGGCACCATTGTTACTGACCGGGGAGGAGAGTTTCTAAGTAATCAATTGTTTAATTGGTTTCAAAAGGTAGGAATAAGGCATGAAACTACTAATCCCACTTGTCCTAACGAAGATGGTTTAGCGGAGAAAAAAATACAAGATATAAAAAGGATAACTGCTTGTTTGATGGCAGATGCAGAGGTAAAAGATAGTTTCTGGGCAGAAGCAACTTTGACAGCAGTATATATTAGTAACAGACTGTATCATTCAGAAATTGAAGACATTCCCTACAGGGTATTGTATGGGAGAGTGCCAAATTACAAGTATTTGAGAGTCTTTGGACAATTTGCTTATGTTTACATACCAGCTTGTTTCAGGAAGAAAGGAGAACCCAAAAGTAGAAGGCTTAGGTTTTTGGGTTATTCTGGAAATAGCTACAAGTTTCATTTAGGTGGAAAAGAAGTGCAGTATTCTAGGTCTGCAAATTTCGAGAGACATGCCGGTTGGGACAAACTGCATGCAAATAAAGAAGTTTTCTTGAGGTTAGGAAGTTCAAATGAACCAGAAACACAAACTGAACCAACTCCAGGAAACGGAGGGGTTTCAGTTAAGCCAGAAGCATCCACTAGCAGCAGTGATAGTTCTTCAGATAATGAGACACAATTTAGACCTATTACTACTAGAATGACTGAAGACAAGAGATTTAGTCATAGAACTATAACTCCCAGCACAGAAAGTGAGGATGAAAGAGGCAGATCAGCAGAGTTTATTCCCAGATGTAGTCACAGAGTTAGAAAGCCTCCAGATAGGTTTGTTGTGACAAATGCAAGAGCTTGTTTAGCAGTGGAAGAGCCTGAAAGTTTTGAAGAGTTGGAAAGTTTGTCTAGAGAAGAACAGGAAAGATGGATTGATGCAATGGATGATGAGTTTGGTTGTCTGGTAAATAAAGATGTTTTTGAAATAGTTGATAGACTCAAGGACAAGAAAGTAATTGGTTGTAAGTGGGTGTACAAAAAGAAAGAAATGCCAGATGGAAGTATTAAGTATAAAGCTAGGTTAGTAGCTAAGGGTTTTGCACAACAGCAGTATGAGAACTATGATAAGACATATTCTCCAACTGCAAAGCCAGAAAGTCTGAGAATGGTTCTAGCTGTAGCAGCAAAAAGAAATTTAGTTGTAGAACATTTTGATTTTGAAACAGCCTACTTGAATGCTAGTTTAGATGAAGAGATATTTATGGAGCAGCCACAAGGTTTTGAAGAAATTGGTAGTCAGAAAGTTTATAAATTAAAGAAAGCATTGTATGGGTTAAAACAAAGTGCCAGAGCATGGAATTTGTGCATTAATGACGAGTTAGTTAAGCTAGGATACAAAAGGAGCATTGCAGATGCATGTGTCTATACAAAAGGAGATATAGTGTTAGTGATCTATGTAGATGATTTGTGCGTGGCAGCAAAGTCAAGACAGGAGATTGAATCAGTAAAAAAAGAGTTGTCTAAAAAGTTTGTTTTGAAGGATCTAGGTTTATTAAAGTCTTATTTAGGTATTGGTGTTGAGTGGACAGAAGAAGGACATTGTTAAGTCAGAGAAAGAAAATTGAAAATTTGATTGAAAAGTGTGGATTACAAAATGCTAAAATAGTAAGAGCTCCAATGACAACTGGTTTTGTATCTGAAAAAACATCTAGAGATTTTGAAGACAAGACTTTATTCAGGAGCATAATAGGATCTTTACAATTCATATCTTGCCACACCAGACTAGACATTTCATATGCTGTAAATGTATTGTCCAGAAGGGTTAATGATCCAAAAATTGAAGACTGGACAGCAGTAAAACACTTATTGAGATATTTGAAAGGAACTTTAGATAAGAAATTGATAATTAGAAACAGTAATTCAGATTTAGATTGCTATGTAGACAGTTCTTTTGCATCAGAATTAGGAGACAAGAAGTCAGTTACAGGAATAATAATCAAGTACAGTGAAAGTCCAATAGTCTGGAGAAGTAGGAAACAAACAAATGTAGCGATAAGTACGACGGAAGCAGAATTCGCAGCTTTAAATGAGATAGTGAATGAGGTACAGTGGGTTGAGCAATTGTTGAATGATTTAAATGAAAGTTACAAGATACCAGTAGAAATTCTGGAAGATTCACAGTCATGCATAGCAATGGCTGAAGCTGAAAATTTGAAGAACAGAACAAAATATGTTGGAGTAAGATATCAAAATGTGCGACACATGGTTCAGAAGGGTGAAATAGAACTGAGATATATAGAAACACAACACAACATAGCAGATTTGTTCACAAAAGCATTGACAGCAGAGAAACATGAAAGACTGACACAAATGGTAGGAATGACATTGTAAGACACATACAATATTTTATTTCGGAGGGGATTGTTAAGGAAAAAGCAACATGGGATATACAGTAATAGAAATAAAAATATGTATGTGAATGTCAAAGTGACTAAGCAGGAGCAATCAGGAAGATACACAGGTGAAAAAGATAATATAATTAAGAAGCCTTGAGAGCCAAGGACAAAGTTATAGAAGGTATATTGAGAACACCTGTGATAGATTGCAAACACCTGAGACTCATTAAGTGGTCAAGGTAAAGTGATGAAACACTTGGGTTGGTCTTAGGTATGGGATGATCTATGTGGACCAATCAAGATGTATGTACACACCCACTGGGTGGAAACTGACTGGTGGGTGGTGTCTAACAATGGCTATAAATTGCAATGTTTGCTAATGTACATTGTGGAGTAGTGTGGAGTAGTTTTGGAGATATTGTGAAGTGTAGAGATTATAGTATTTATGTATATAGTAGAATAAAGTAGATCTTTTACATAAGACTACTGAGTTGTCTGGTGTCTTGAGGGAAGATACAAGAGCCAGAAGAATCCTGGAGAAGTTTGGAGACATCTCAGGAAGAAGGGTGAGAAGGCTTGGAGAGTTTGTCAGGGTCTTCAGCCTATTCTCTGAAACTCTGCTGCTTGGGAAAGAAGCATCAACCACTGATCAAAGCTGGTCAGCTCTGCTGCATAACAAGGTGGTGAGTTAGAGCCAGAGGTGAAGAGCTACAACTCCCATCATCCCTGACAAGATATATCATGTCTCAATTTCAGTAAGGCCTTTGACAAGGTCTCCCATGATATTGTTGCAGACAAGCTGGTAAAATGTGGGCTAGACAATGTGACTGTTAGGTGGATTTGAAATTAGTTGACTGGACAGACCCAAAGGGTGCTTAATAATGGAGAGAAGTGACTAGTGGGCTGCCACAGGGTTCTGTCCTGGTGCTATTCAACATCTTTATCAATGACTTTAATGAAGGAACAGAAGGCGTGCTTATCAAATTTGCAGATAACACCAAATTAGGAGGAGTAGCTAATACCCCAGAGGACAGGATGAAAATTCAAAATGACCAGAATAGATTAGAAAGCTGGGCCAAAGCTAACAAAATGAATTTCAACACGGAGAAATGTAAGGTACTGCACTTAGGGTGGAAAAATCAAATGGATATATATGGGATGGGGGACACCTGGCTTAACAAGACTATGTGTGAAAGAGATCTAGGAGTTCTAGTAGACCACAAGTTGAAAGTGAGTCAACAGTGTGATGTGGCAGCTAATAAGGCCAATGCGACTTTAGGCTGCATCAATAGAAGTATAGTGTTTAGATCAAGGGAACTAATAGTGCCACTCTATTCTGCTTTGGTCAGGCCTCACCTGGAACACTGTGTCCAGTTATGGGCACCACAATTCAAAAAGGATGTTGACAAACTGGAGCATGTCCAGAGGAGGGCAACCAAAATGGTGAAGGGTTTGGAAACCATGCCTTATAAGGAATGATTTAGGGATCTGTGTATGTTTAGCCTAAAGAGATGGGCAAAGGGTGATATGATAGCCTTGTTCAAGTATTTGAAGGGGATTGAGGATGGAGCAAGTTTATTTTCTGCTGCTCCAGAGAGTAGAAAAGAGAATAATGGATGCAAGCTACAGGAAAAGAGATTCCACCTCAACATTAGGAGGAACCTCTTGACAATAAGGGCTTTTTGACAGTTGAACACACTCCCTCGGAGTGTGGTGGAGTCTCCTTCCTTGGAGGTCTTTAAATAGATGGTGGATGGCCATCTGTTGGGGACACTTTGATTGTCATTTCTTGCATGGCAGGGGGTTGGACTGAATGGCCCTTGTGGTCTCTTCCAACTCTATGATTCTATGA
This sequence comes from Phrynosoma blainvillii, assembly GCA_026167975.1. Lineage (NCBI taxonomy): Eukaryota > Metazoa > Chordata > Lepidosauria > Squamata > Phrynosomatidae > Phrynosoma > Phrynosoma blainvillii. Next base: position 274,706,984 of record JANUYF010000003.1, read on the forward strand.
TTCTATGAAAAAAGATTTGCATTTTAAAATGTATGCATTTTAATGCACATTTTATTTCTTCAAAGTGCTCCACAATCTTCAGAATGTTCATATCCTAAAGGAGAGTTATGTTATCCTTTCACAATGAGCTCTAGGTGGTGCAAAACACTACTTTCTTGAACCTTGGTGAAAAATAATTCTTTATGATCTCTGATATTTATTGATTTATCATTTTCTCTCCTCTACACCCTCCCCTAAAAATCAAATTCAAGGCATCAAACATTTTTTAACAGATGGCGATCAAACTGAGGTCCATTTAACAGTTTGTCCTATGTGTTCAGTAAGACATATCCCCAGGTAAATGCATTTAAGATTGCAATCCTAAAAGCATTTTTCACTTGTATATTTTTAATATATTCATATGCCATGTGCCACCTCTGGCTAAAAGTACAAATAAGCTAAAATAAAAATATCTACAAAGGAAACTGATGAATACCAATCTGTTCTCTAGTTTTTCGAAACATATAAAGATTGTGAATGGAACGGGGGTGGGGGGCAGGCTGTAGCTTTGAAACTGGCCATGGTAATTGTGATATACAGATAGAAAGTGCATGCAACTAGCTGCTATGATAAAGGAGCAGTAGCATCAATGGCTATAGGAAATAAACAAAACTTTTTATTATAAGAACTCCATTAAAGATAGAAAAACTCTTTAAGGGTGCTAGGCTTGCCTAAGTTAGAACAGGAAGAGGACATAGGGGCAAAACAGACCACCCAGAAAAGCACTGCCCTTTTGCTTTCTGGGTTGGAGCCACAGTTATAGCTTGCCATACCCCCAACCTGGCATTTTCCTAGTGCCCCAACCTGGCATTTACACTGGGGAAAAGGCACCTTTGCCATGGTAATGGTGGCTTTTCAGCTTTTCTATGGTGCAGCGTATGTAAATGCTGTGCTGCAGAAATGCTGTGAAGCTGCTGCACGTGCTGACAGCTGTGGGACTTCCCGGTGGCCTGGGGGCATGCTGTTGTCTGTATGCCATTCCCCCAAGCTGTCAGGATACCAGCTCTTACTGCTGGTCTGTTCAGCCCCCAAGTTAGATTTACTTATGGAACAGTGAAAAAGCAAAAAGCAGGTGAACAGAAACAGTGGAGTGATCCATAAGAATATCAGTCTAAGAGAGGTTAGGATATGTGGATAAGACATGAGGAGATTTTAGGACACAAACACTCACTAACCCTATTACTCCTCCTCTCTCTAAGACCCATTAAAGTCTTCAAACACTGAGGATCTGTCTGCAATAAAGTGCCTCATGTTGAAACCTACCTGTTTAAATGATTCACATAGCCAAAATGTGATGACCCGAGGATAAAGTTGTGATCCGGGGCTAAACACCAGAGCAAAATACCCCCCCCCCCATTTGATCTAGTTCAAAATAGAAAGTGTGATCTGTTGCACCGGCATGCAGACTGTATGTCAGTGCAAAGACAGGGAAAGGGGCTGGCACCATTGCTGCCCATATTTATTTTTATTACCAATCCATGATTGATCACACATGCACATGAGTGATAAGCTGCACCATCAACCCATCACACACCTTGTGAAGTGAAATGATGACCAACACGTGGTGTCTCCAACAATATAATGGAACTAATCATAACACTAACAAATTGGCCAGTCCAATAGGGGCCATGGGGGAAGGGGAGAAAGGGGCCCTGTACAGGGGGGGCTTCAAGATTGTGCTGAGGCAATATGTCACTCGGTGTCAAATGTGCCACATAGACGATCAGTTGGTTCTGTGGTCACATGGCCAGCTGTGCGGGGGCATTGAATGGGATGGCAGGTGGGCAAGACAATAGAGGTGATTGGTGGCTGCTGGCAAAAGCAAAGCAAAGCAGCTTCATTTATATACCGCTTCATATCATGCTATGGGATGTCTAAGCAGTTTACAACTGTAAGCTCATTGCCCCCCAACAGTTGGGTACTCATTTTAGTGACCTCGGAAGGATGCAGGCCTGAGTCTAGCCTGAGCCCTGGCTAGTATTGAACTTGCAACCTTGTGGTGTATGAGTGAGTGGCTGCAGTACATGCATTTAACCACTGTCTTTATTTATTTATTTATTTATTTTCCAGGATTTATATCCCACCTTTCTCCCACAATAGATTCAAGGCAGAGCAAAACATTGTCTACAAAAGTTAAAAAAAAATAATTAAATGCTACCAACATTAAAACATAGATTTAAAACAGCATAATTAAAAACAGTAAAAATAATTAAACATTAAAACAGCATACCACGGACTTCCGGTTGGTATGGCGTCCCAATGAGAAGCCTTCCATATCGCCTCTGAAAGGTTTCTCTGGCAATGCAGTCTTAGACTGAAGCGAAGACAATCACAATCGATCTAAAAATGCTCCCATGTTATTGGGACCTCGGACAATCTGATAAGCAACCCAGATTTATGCTTGGAAGCCTCCATAACCCAGATGGACATGGATTCATAGGGGAGAGGAGGCTGAAAGCACTAGGGTCTCGGACCATGACCGCACTGCAAAGATCTTCCATAAAGAAGACTGGGACACCACCAATGTCATTTTCTTTTCTCTTTTTCCTTTTTATTGGAGTAACTGTCAGTATTCTGATACTCGTAGTGAAAATTGGAAACTTGACTGACTTGGTCAAACAACTTCTTTAAAAACTGTCATACATGGATTATTTGGAGATGTATAAATGTTTTGTGAAATTGGAAACCCTCGACAGCACTTTGACTGAAAAATAGGAGACACTAGAGTCTTGTAATTGAGCTATCTTCTAATGGAGTTAGGCAAGGTTGTATTTTGCCACCCATCCTTTTTAATTTCTATATTAACTCCTTGATTTTGACCTTATAAGAAGTATCAGCTCACTCCCTAACTTTGGCCAACAAGTCCCTGTCAATACTTGATTTTGCAGATGATATAGTACTTATGTCCATCACAAGAGTAGGCTTGAATAGACTTCTAAGAGCGTTAGCAACATATTGTTTTAATGATAATTTAAAAATTAACTATAATAAAACCAAAGTAATGGTTTTCTCTAAGAGCCGTCTTCAATATAAGTGGACCTTAGAAAACAATTGTATAGAACAAGTTTCTTCTTATAAATATCTAGGTATTATGTTTCATGATAAAGGAACTACCAAACTTCATCAAAAAAACATTGTATCAAATGCCCAAAGAAACATTAAGACCCTATGTTCTTTCTATTATAATAAGGGAGGCCAGTTCATCCCAGCAGCCCTCCAAGTTTTTGTTGCTAAGATTTTAGCACAACTACTTTATGGAACTGAGGTTTGCACTTTTAATTGTTTTGCCCTTTTTGAGACAGTTCAAACGAAATTCCTAAGAACAATTCTAGGTATCCCAAACTGTGTCCCTAATGTCACCCTTCGTTTAGAAGTGGGCTTGATGTCAGTTGAGGCCCGCATATGGATATGCAAATTCAACAAAGGGCTTAAAATGCTCTTTGTCCCGGTTGGATTGGTGCCATTAATCTTAACAGATTCTTTCTCTTCCTCTTGGAAGGAATCCCTTACTTTAAAACTCTCCTCACTTGGATTTTCACCCTTGGCTATAGCTGCTTTAGGTTATGATAAAGCAAAATCTGTTCTCTCCCAGTGCATTAAGGACACTGATTTTCAAATCCATCTAAGCCAATCAATCTTGCACCCCATTAGGGAATTTAGCAGACTTGGCAAATATGCCAGATACTTTGATTATCTGAGTGTCCCGAATTTTAAGAGAGCTTTTATGCTAGCAAGGTTCAATATCTTACCATCATCAGTTCTGGAAGGCAGATTCAAGAAGATCCCCTACCAGTATAGATATTGCCCTTGTGGCACCAAGGAAATTGAAACATCAGTCATGTTCTCTTTGGATGTTCTTTGTACACAGAAATACGTGCTTTATATATAACCCCAATTGTACTTCAGTTTCCAGGAAGACAGGTGAAATTTTATGTTGATTATCTTCTTGCGGATCGCAATGAAGATATAACCCAAAAAGTTGCTAAATTTTTTGCAGCTGATATTGTAAACTGCAAAAAGTTTTTAAAGCAGATGTAAAGATCATTTTATGACTTATGACTACAGTGTTTTATTTGTTTGCAGTTTTGCTGTAACAAATTTGATTTGGTTTGACCAAATAGTAAAGGTGATAAGTGTTAAGGGGTTATGGCCGTAGGGTATTTGTCAATTCACTGGCAGGTGTTAGGGGACTAGCTCCAATCTAGGAATGGCTAACTTGTTAAACTATCAGGGGGTACAGCCATAGTAAATTTTTTATCTATCAATAAGTGATAGGGGATCCGGTTGCAGTATGGGCATGATACATGTCTAAGGTTCTGGGGGGCACGGCCGTAGTGCATTTTTAGTGCATTTGTTCAATCAATTGTCAAGTGAAGGGATTTAGCCATAATATAGCTATGCCCAATATAGATAGTCTAAATAACTATTCTTACTCAAACGGGTAGTATTCCTTAGATGTCATTGTTTTATTATATTATGTTGTTGGTGGAAAAATCCTTTAATTCTATAATCTATATGTATCATAATACATCATTATATTTTTACATTTTATATTTATTATGTTAGATATATGGTATGTTAAAAGTACTTTTAATTTTTTTTGTAAAAAATGCAGAGAAGTACGTGGCAACTAGCTAGTTATATTGTTCACCTTTTACCTTTAGTTGGAGGAAATGATTGTTGTCTTTGGAACTAAAATGTCCTAGGGGTAGTATCAGATGTTTAAAGTTTAGAGATATATATGAGACCAGATCAGTTCATCTTACTGAAATTATTAGAATTTTTAAGTATTATTGTGTCTAGAAAATGATATTGTCCTACCTCTGTCCTTCTACAAATTAGGATATGTTTGTAGTTGCCAGTATGTCCCTGTAAGAACTTATTGTATACAACTAAGATGTTTTATTGTGATTTTATGCTGGCCGAATGGCTGTAATAAAAGATGAATCTATGGTAATTGAGCTATATCTTCTCAATGCATCATTAATCACGGTTCGTAATTTGAATTGAAAAAGAGAAAATATAATTCTTTAGTTTGAGGTTATTTTCTTTTTTGACTAATCCGATTGACTTTACTATTTTGGAGAAGAGCATCTCTCTTCCCCTTTTCTTATTTACCCATAGAATATAAAGGCAGTTGGATAGTTAATATTGGTGGCAAAAATAGTATTGGAAATGCCTCAGATTATAAACTTTGCACTCCTTGGTTTTCGAAGTCAATAAAGGGTTAACTTACCGAATCGAGTCACCAAGGAGGAGGTGTGGGAGAGTCGAGTGGGGAGGTGGTGTGGTGCAACCTTGAAGGTCTTTCCTCACCAGGAACATAAAACAAAGAAGTCAGATGATACCTGAGGCGGGACACCTAGAATGATTGGCAGTTGACAGATGACGGAGGACAGGCACAGCAGTGACGTCTTAAGAAGGAGTGATTTTGAAATGATAGAGAGAGAGATAGAAGGGCTGAGAGCTCCTGACCATAGAGAGAGTGCCCAGAGTGCCCTGTCAGTCCCCTGGAATTGAGACTTGTACCATAGAGATATTTGATTGAACGTCTCAAGACTGCAATATTGACATTGGAAAGTATTCTTAAAGACAGAAACCCTTCAGATCTGGCAATCTATTGTTCCTGAAGAACCCTCTGACTAAAAATAAGACTCAGATAAGATCAGTGATAGTCACAGTGGTGATAATATCTTTATGTTGTGAACTTAACCCACTTAGATCATAAATATAGGAAATAACTTTAATTATTTTTGAAAGACTTGGAGGTAAGATTGTGTAAATATTAAAAGTATAAAATTAAAATCCTAATTAGAGATTTACTATTGACCTGAATATTTATTTAATTGGATTAAATTTAAATAATTTAAACAAATTAAACAAAACTACTCTTTATTATTTTATTAATAGAGAGAGCTTACCTCCAACTTATTATTAGTTATTTCTTTTTTTCTTTTTTCTCTTTCTTCTTCTTCTTTTTTAATATTAATCTTTTTTTAAAATTTGGAATTTGGAATTCTAGGTTGGGAAATTTAATTGGATTAAATCTAAATAATTAAGACAAATTAAACAAAATTACTTTTTCTTATTTTATTCATAGAGAGATCTTACCTCCAACTTATTATTAGTTACTTTTCTTCTTCTTTTTTTCCTTTTTTTCCTAATTTTTTTAATTTGGAATTTGGAATTCTAGGTTGGGGAATTTTGCAATATTGCATCACCCATATTAACATAGACTCAAATGTCAAGACTTAACATAGACTTGATATCAAAGACTCAGTTAGCTAAAAGACAAAATCAGAATCAACTACCTAGACGACCCTCACTGGAACAACCTAAAATCACTGATCCTAATCTTAACATTCTTGATGAAATTAGGAAACTTTGTGTGGAAATTAAACAAGAAATTAAACAGGAAATGCACGATTTTAAAATTGAAATTAGACAGGAGATTAGAACTAAACTACATTTGAAAAAATAACAGGAGAATTATCAGTGGCAAATCAAAGAATTGAAAATCTAGAAAATAGGGGAGATAGATTTGCTGAAGAATTGGAAGATATAAGGAAAATAAGAGAAGGTGATTTCGATGATAGAGCATTATGGGATCAAAAACTTGAGAGAAATGCATTATTAGAGGTGTGCCTGAAGACAAAAAAGAAAATTTAATAGATTTTTTTATTTCCTCCAATTTGGCTAAATTTTTGAATAAAGACCAACAGCAGTTTCAGTTTGAAATTGACAGGGCTTTTTGCCTCAACTCAAGTGTGTCAAAACAAAAGAACCTACCACGGGACATCGTGGTATATTTTGTGTGCAAGCAAATCCGGGATTTACTCCTAAAAACACATAATGAAACCCCACTTGAGATTGAAGGCAAGGTGGTTCAGATATGGAAGGATATTCCAGCAAGTCTCCTAAAAAAAAGAAAAGAATACGCTTTCCTCACAGTATCCCTGAGACAATAAGGAATCTCTTATAGATGTGGTACCCCAGATGGTTTGATATTCTGGTGGGGAAAAAAGGAGGGTGGTGTTAAGATTTCTTGAGGAAGCAAAGAGATTTTGGGATAGAGTAGAAAAAAAGAGGGACATGAGAGATAGAGAGCGGGATGAGATGAAAAAAGGATCAGATAGTCCTACTAGAGAAAAAGTGAAAAAAATAGTTGTAAGAGAAGGGGGTACCAAAGAAAGTGATAGTCAGGAAGAAGTTGGTGCAACCAATTGGAGGTACGAAAGGGAAGGAGAATATCTGATGAAGATTTAGAGGAAAATTTGGCTTTGGGAAGGCAAGGTGAGGAGAGAGAGTTTTTAGGAGACAGACATCTGAATAATGAATAGTTACCTATGAATATTATGTTGGTAATCCCATTTCTGATTTAATCATCGAGGTACCACAGTACTCATTGGCAAATTGATGGATCAAGTAAAATTAATTTCTTGGAATGTAATAGGGCTTAATACTCCACAAAAAAGAAAAAAGATTTTTCACTATGTTCAGAAATTAAGGGCTGACATTTTGTGCTTAGAGGAAACTCGCATAAGGGAAAAGGATGCTTCTTATTTAAAGAATAGAAAATTAGGGAAAGAATATGTGGCGGCTGCCAAAAAAGAAGAAAAAGGGAGTAGTATTATACATCACGGAAAAAAACAGAATCAAAGCTATTATCAACAGACCTGAATGGTCATTTTATAATAGTGGAAATCAACCTTAGAGGGGGAAAAGTAGTTTTTGTTGGTTTATATGCTCCTTTAACAAATAAAAGTGAATTTTATGATTTGTTGCTAAATAAACTTGAAGACTTTAATTATGACACGATAATTGCCCTCAGTGATTGGAACGGAGTCATAGACCCCCAATTAGACAGAGGCTCATATAAAAAAAAAATAAGTCACAACAAGGAAAACTCCCAAAAAACTTTTTCAAATTTCAAGAGAGACTTTCTTTAAAGGATGCTTGGAGAACAATGTATGGCAATGCTAAAGATTACACTTTCTTCTCACACTCACATAATTCCTGGTCTATGATTGATATGTTCCTAGTATATGCCCAGCTTTGTCATAGAATTTCTAAAATTGATATTCTTCCAGTGGTCTGGTCAGATCATAATCCGGTGGTAATGACCATGAAAAATGGGCAGAGAGAATTTAAATGGAAACTGGATGTCAATTTACTGAAAAATGATCAGGTCATTAAAGAAGCTCAAAAGACACTTCAACTTTTCTTTCAAGAAAATATGAATAATGAAACCTCTATAAACATGGTCTGGGATTCAGTCAAGGCTTACATGAGGGTTTTTTTTTTTTTTTAAAGAAAGGTGTTGAATTAAGGAAAAGAAGGGAAAAACAGATTAAGAATTTAGAGGAGGAAATAAAAAGAAAGGAGGATCAATTAAAACTTAACCCCAAACTTAAAAATAAAAATAAAATTAGATTTACAGAAACTAAGAAAACAAATATCAATAATATTAACTAGTGAAATGCACAAGAAATTGAAATTTATTTGTCAGAAATACTTTGAGTCTTCTGATAAGGCAGGGAAAATGTTGGCATATAAATTGAAAAAAGAACAGGAGAAAAGGATAATTACTGAATTGAAAGAAGGTCAAAATAGATTCACATCCCAAGATCAAATCAAACAAATATTAGTGGATTATTTTTCTAGATTATACAAGGAAGGACAAGATAAATTGGGAACAATTAATTCATATTTACAGCAATTTAATACAACCATAATAACTGAGGAATACCAAAATGATCTTAATAGAAGGATAGACCTCCAAGAACTCTATGATACAATAGCGGGTTTAAAATTAGGAAAATCACCTAGCCCTGATGGGTTCATTGCAGAATATTATAAAAAATTTAAAGACCAATTAGCTGGTCCTTTATTAAAAACAATGAATGAAATTTTAACAGGTAATATCCCACCGACTTGGCTTCAGGGTATTATCACATTAATCCCTAAAGAAAACAAGGACAGGTCTGATCCAAAAAACTTTAGACCAATTTTTCTGCTCAATAAGGATTACAAAATATTTGCTAATATAATTGTGAATAGATTGAAAAAATGGTGTCCATGTGGATCAATGAGGATCAAGCAGGTTTTCTTCTGGGTAGAATGATAAAGAACAACACCAGGCACTTAATAAATGTGATAGAGTATTATAATAAAAACATTGATAAAAAGCGGTATTACTGTTTTTTGATATAGAGAAAGCATTTGACAATTTAAATTGGACTTTTATGCATCAATTGATAAATAAATTAGACATGGGACCAAACTTTGCAAAATGGATCAAAGTAATTTATCATAATCACGAAGCAAAATTGTTGATTAATGGAGAGACATCTAAGGTGTTCAAAATTCAGAAAGGAGTTAGACAAGGTGCCCGCTATCCCCTCTATTATTTATCATGAGTTTCGAAATACTCCTGAATAGGATTAGAAAGGAAAATAAGATACAAGGAACTAAATTAAAAGGAGCAGAGTTCAAAGTTAAAGCTTTTGCAGATGATTTAATGGTAACTCTAGCAAATCCCTGTGAAGGCATTGATGTTCTCTTAGACACAATTGGAAAATTTAGCAGTGCAACTGGTTTATAAAAATAAATAAAGATAAAACTGTAATGTTACCTTTGAATTTAACAAATGAGGAAAGAAGATCTTTAACAGATAAAACTAACTTTCAGGAAGCCAAAATGGTAAGATATTTAGGCATAAATTTCACTTCCAAAAATTCAGAATTATTTAAAAATAATTATGAGAAAATATGGGCTGAAATTAAAAATGATTTGAATAGATGGTAGAAGTTAAAACTATCTTGGATGGGTAAAATTGCTACAATCAAAATGAATGTTTTGCTTAAGATGATATTTCTGTTCCAGAATATTCCTATCATGATAAATGATTCCCCCTTTGTTAAATGAGACAGGGATATATCCACATTTATCTGGGATGGCAGAAAGCCAAGAGTTAAAATGAAATTCCTTCAAGATGCTGTGGAATGTGGGGGTATGGGTTTACCCAGCTTGAGGATCTACTACTATGCTTGCTCTTTGTTTTGGCTGCTTGATTGGATAAACTTGACGAATGAAAGAAACTTGAAATTAGAAGGCTTTGACAATGTGTATGGGTGGCACGGGTACCTGATATATGACAAAGTTAAATTTCATAAAAATTTGTGTGACCACTATTTAAGGTGTGCTTTACAAAGAATTTGGATTAAGGTTAAAAAGAATTGGCCAGAGACCATACCAAAATGGACTGCTATAGGGGAAGTAATCTCCAAAGAAAATAAATTTGGCAAGGAAAAATGGTTAACATATATTGACTTAATAAAAGAAAAAGGAGGTCAGAATCGTTCTATAAAATTACAGGAGGACCTTAACCAAGAGGGTTACTCTTATAACTGGTTTTCGTATAGGCAAATAAAGGAACAATTTCTATTAGACCAAAAAAGTAAAAACAAACAAACAAACAAACAAAAACCCAGGAACATTAAATAAAGAATTTGATGATTTAATTGGTTCTGACTGTAGTCATAAAATATCAAAATTCTATAAAATGTTATTAGCTATTGAATTGGAAAAGGATGTGATCAAACCTCAAATGATAAAATGGGCCCAGGATTTTGGTCATAACATTGAGCTGGAACAATGGGAGAAATGTTGGCGAAAAAGGCTAAAATATACCCTGAGTTGCAGCATTAAGGAAAAGTTCTAGAAACTTCAATGCTGGTGGTATTTATCTCCATATAAATTGGCTAAAATGAAAAAAAAAAAATCAGGACTATCGTCATTGGAAGTGTGAGAGGAAAAGTGGGTCTCTTTACCATTTATGGTGGGGCTGTGAGAAAGCAAAAGAATTTTGAGATACTATAAAACAAAGGATGGGTGAAATTTTGAAAATTAATTTGAAAAAGGATCCACATATGTTCTTATTGGGTGTTATAGAGGACCAGGACTTGGAAAGAAAATATGGAAAACTCATTTTTAATCTTATATCGGCTGCTAGAATAACATATGCAGCAAAGTGGAAATCGAAGGAAATACCATCAATTCAAGACTGGATGATGAAAATCCTTGATATAATGAAAATAGACAAATTAACGGGTTTAGTTAAGAGTGATAGTGAAGAAACGTTTAAGAGAGATTGGAAGGGATTGGTCGATTATTGGAAACAAACAGGAGATTTAGTAAATACAATAGGTTTGGAGTAAAATATATATAATAAAAGTGAAAATGAGCACTGTGTTAATATGCTAAAAATGGATGGATTATGGTAAGCTATGAAATGATGGATTACAATAGTGATTTAACAAGTATATAATGTATGACACGGGATATTAAAAGGTGGATAATAATAATAATAATAATAATAATAATAATAATAATAATAATAATAATAATTTTTATTTATATCCTGCCCCTCTGCTAGGCAATCGGGGCAGAGTACAACAATTCAAAACATCAAAACAAATAAATCAGAATCAAATCCCATCCCTCCTTCTCTCATCCCCCCCCAAACATACTAACAAATTAAATAACAGTGATTAAAAATATACAATTTAAAAATACATGATTTTCAATATCATTGTGGTCCTCCGAGGGCTGCAAGGTGGGAAAAACAGTCCTCCGCGGCCCCAGGACGACGCCGCTCGCAGCGTGGATGGCTAATCAGAGTACATCATGGGCCATTTTTATTAGGGGCTGCAAGTAGAAAGGCAGTCCTCCGCAGCCTCCAAAAATGACCCCGCACGCGGGGAGGATGTTGTCAGGTGGCGTTTTATAGCCACTGGGGCTCCTCCTGACAGCCGCGGAGGCAGGCGGCTCAGGCTGCTCAGCTGGTCTTCAGAGGGCTGTGTGATTAAAAAAACAAACCTCCGCAGCCTCCAAAAACTTCAGGCCAGGTGTTCCGGAGGGGGAGGAGGGAGTGCAAACACACCCACCACCAAGTCCCCTTCTCTGCCTCCGCTGTAGCCAATATGGTCGGGCTGTCAGCGTCCTTAAGAAGGCTCTCCAAGAGGCCAGGTGTTCCGGAGGGGGAGGGGGGAGTGCAAACACACCCACCACCAAATATACTACTTTATCCAGATATACTTTATTCAAATATACTACTACTTTATCCAAATATACTACTATATCCAGATATACTACTACTTCTGGATAAAACAGAAGTAGTAGTATATCGGGCTAAATTGCAAGGCATGTCAAGTTTAGGAGGTGTTTTTAATGTTAATGTTTGTTGTTTGTTGTATGTAATAGTCTTGTAGTGATTTACTGCACTTTTTTTCTCCATTTTTTTGTATGTTTTATGTTTATGTCTATATGTTTTTCTTTTGTTTTTAAACAATACAATTTATTTTTTTTAAAAGAAACAGCATACCACATTACTCAAATAAAATCTACCCACCAAATGCCTGCCTAAATGAAAATGTCTTCAGCTGCTGGTAGAAAAAGTGCAGGAAGGGGGCTGACCTGACCTCTTGTGGCAGGGAGTTCCACAGTCTGGGAGCAGCCATGGAGAAGGTTGTCTCCCGAGTCCTCACCAACTTTACCTGCAAATGTGGTGGAACTGACAGAAAGCCTTCTCCTGCCAATCTTAGTGCTTGGGCTGGCTTGAATAGAGATATGGTCATTCAGATAGTTTGGAAACAAGCTGTTTGGGGGTTTAAAGGTCAAAACTAGCACCTTGAATTCTGTCTTGAAATTGGCCAGTAGCCAGTGTAGCTGTTTCAGCAGAGGAGTGGCATGATCCCTGTAGCCAGCACCAATCAACAGCCTGGCCACAGCATTTTGCACTCACTGAAGTTTCCAAACAGTTTCCAAGGGCAGCCCCACATAAAGCCCATTACAATAGTTCAAATGGATGTAGCCAAGGCATGTGTCACAATAGCCAGATCCAACTTCTCAAGGAATGGGCACAGTGGGCACACTAGTTTTAATTGTTCAAATGCACTCCTAGCCACAGCCAAAACCTGGGCATCCAGGCTCAGATCTGAATCCAGGAGCACACCCAAGCTGTGAAGCTGAGATTTCAGGGGGAGTGTAACCCCATCCATCACAGGCTGAATCCCCATTCCTTGATCTGCCTTACGACTGACTAGGAGCACCTCTGACTTGCCTAGATAAAGTTTCAATTTGTTCACCCTCATCCAGTCCATTACTGACAGCAGACACTGTTTCAGTACAGAGATAGCTTCCTTTGGAGTCAAATGGAAAGGAGAGATGGAGTTAGGTGTCATCAGCATATTGGTGACACATGACTCCAAAACTCTGGATGTTCTCTCCCAGTAGTTTCATGTAGATGTTAAATAACATGGGGACAGAACAGAACCCTGAGGGCCCCACAGGCCAATGGCCAGAGGGTTCAACAGGAGTTCCCCAACACCACCAATTCTGGGATTTGCAGTTTAGGAATGGACATTTAGAATTCTCAGCCAGAGAGCTCTTAGGCGTCACTGAACTACATCCCCCAGAATGCAACAGGAGGCAACCAGAACAGTAAAAGTGGAATAGCAGCACTATAAGGTGTGGAAGTCTCAGATGTCTTATTCTTCACTGATATACACTACTGTCATTGAAGTCATATTGTATGGATAAGAAAGTGATTTACAGACCAATTTCACCAGTATTGTCCCTACGCAACAACCATTAATTTTTGTAGAATGTCTTTAGAAAAGAGCACTGATGAATTGTTCCCCATGGAAACATTTGTAAAGTAGTCAACAGTGGTGGTATCTGTTTCATTGTTTATTTACAATTATCCACACTGGCATGCAGCTAGCAAATGTGTGTACTAAAAGTCAAGCTCCAAAATAGATTTCTCCATGCTCTACTAAAGCTCAACCAATTTTAATCCAGACAAATATTTCTTCAAAGAAATTCTGCTGTACCATAAAAACTACCTTCTATAAACAGATGGACATCCATTTGGTGGTTATTAACAGATTAGTTATAGCTCCAAATATGTTTTAAACACATCAGATAATGTTCAGTCCAACATTTACTCAAGACAAATGTTGCAAATTCTGTGACTTACATCCCAGATCTTTGCAATTTTACAGAGGATTTTTATTCTCAGTTATCAGTCAGTATGTAGTTGTGTTCACTCTAATAGTTCCCACTGTCATTTCAAATTGTGGACAACTCAATCTCATTTTTCCCCACGTTCTACTCCACAGAATATTATTTGTGTTGACAAACATAACTTGTTTTCACTGGTGCTTGTCTGTGCATGTGGGACATCATTATGCAGTGGTAAGATGGCACACAGACACACACCAGTTGAACAACAGGTTGCCAGTGCCTGTTCTTATATTAAAGATTACCAGTGAAATACCCTTCCCCAACAACTGATCTAAAAGTAGCAAAGGCCAAGGCTGAAATACAAAGGAAGACACAAAGAGGGAACAAGCAACTTCTTATTCCCCTAGTTTAAGAATCTGGAGAGTTCCATCTTATAAAATTGGTCCCTTCACATGTCTATCTTGATCCGCAATAAACAGACCAATTATGAAGAAGATATTCTAGGGATTGCTCATTGGTAAACAGGGAAATTTTTGCATATGTAAAGTACTGAATGTCGTGAGCACTCACCATTTATATATATGATTAGTTTCTTACAGAAGGGAAGAATAAGATTGTGCATTTTCCCCCTAACATGTTTCTTATACCTAATTTTGGTTCCGTCTAATGCATATGAATGTTGTGAATTAGAGATGACTATTGAAACGGATCTTTGTGAATCCTAATGTGAACTGTACTAATCCTAAACTAATGTGCAAGGAGGAATGTAGATATCTTTTGAAATCTTCTCTGAATTTTTCCATGCATAAAAAAGCCACCAAACTAAACTTACAAATTTGTTGTTTACATAAAATAAATTTGGAAATGCATTTTTAAAAATGAAAACAAGATATATTTATATTTATGCAGAGTTCATTTTCTTAAATATAGACATAGGAAAGGACAGTTTATGGATGAATGGAAATATATTAGAAGCAAGTCCTACTGTGTATGTGGAGATTTTCCCTATAATTTGGACAAAGTAATGTAATATTCGAGTTATGCAATGCAGACTTAGATTTTAATGCAACCCTAAGGTTATATATAATCTGATCCTAAACTATGTGCACTGTTCAGTGGTGGTGATATGGCAAAAACATCATACACATTAGTAATTTTGCATGTGCCATCTGTTTCTAAGAGCTCTTTCACATTACACATTTATAGTGCTATGATTCTCCACTTTAACTGCCATGATAGCATCCTATTGATTCCTGGGATTTGCAGTTTAGGGAGGGACATTTAGAATTTATAGCCAGAGATCTCTAATGCCAAATGGAAGACCCCAGGATTTCACAGGATGTAGCCATGGCAGTTACAATGACATCATACTGCTATAATTATGCTGTGTGAAAGGGCCCCCTGTTCACAAGAGAAGCAATACCACAAATATCTCCCATTATACACATGCATTTTGTGAGTTTCTTGAAACATTGTTCTCCAACTGTGACCTTTTCCTGCTACAAATTGATTTGAATTCATAGCTTGGAATCATGTCAATGAACATGAACTGTCTTTACAAACACTAGATTCAATTTTTAGCTGCTGTAAATTGATACTGTTTCAAACAGTTTAATGGAGCTATGCAGATTTACAACAGCTGGAAATATCTCCCATTATATAGTAGCCTTTCTGATAACTGAGGCTTTCATATATTGTCTATAAATTCTGAACCACTTAGAGAAAACCAGAAAAAGTAGCTGTTAAGAAACTGCAAGTGAAGGCATTTTGCAATAGAAATACAGTGGTGTTTTTTTTTTTTTGTTTGTTTGTTTGTTTTTGGGAAATCACTATTTCTGCACAGGAAGCCAAGACTTTCTGGGGGTAAATTTAAGAGAAAAGCATTACAGTAAGTACCACATAATTCTGATTATCTTAAATGTAATGTATTTAAAATTGCTAAATATTTTTATCCAAGATGAAAAAAATACATCACAGATATGCATACAAACAAGAAGAATATTGCAAACTGATATAACATTTATTGAAATAATAATGTCCAACATATTTTGACAAAAACTTTCCCTTACAAGTTATCTCATTTAACAAGATGACTCACTTGAAAGATTTATTTTCAACATAATCTTCCAAAATCACTGGCATATTCAGATAGTATAGTGTGGTAGGTGTATTAAACAAACAAATGCATATCTTAGACTTACAGTAGAATGTATGTGTGGTCAGACTCACCCCTGCTTCCATGCTTAGAAACATTGGCCGCTTTGCTGTACACAGTTGCCATTTTAACATCCTATGGGGTTTTGGGATTTCTAGGTTATGTAGGCATAATTAGAATTTCATGTAGTGAGCTCTAGTGCCCCACCAAACTACACATCCCAGGATTCTGTGTGATGTAGTCATGTCAGTTAAAGTGAAATCATAGCACTGTAACCAAGTAATGTTAAGGGATCACTCGTGAAAATTAGAACTGTGTGTATAATGTGTATGATGATTATGTAAATTCTCTAGATGAGTGGCCAGGGTCATAATTTGGGTTCCATCACACCAGGTTGCAAAGATAAACTTCTCTTCACCAATTCTAATATGAATCCCATCTTATAAACAATCCACCTATAATTAATTGAAGCAAAAATGGATGTAGCATTTAGCTGCATATACTATATACTTATGGAAATTCTGCTTTGTTCCACAGCAAGTGTGAAAGGATGATTATTGTTGTGGCATGTCTTCAAGTCTGTCTTATGGCAATCCTATTCTTGGCAAGATTTCTTCAAAGGAAGTTTGTCACTAGCTTCCTCTGAGTCTGAGAGAGTGTGACATGCCCAAGGTCACCCTGTGGGATTCCATGGCTGAACAGAAATTCAAGCTTTGTTCTCCCAGAGTCCCAGGCTAAAGCTCAAACCACTATACCGCTCTAGGATGTGTTGGAGCAGGAAAATGGAAACTGTAACTATGAATTTCTAATTTTTTCCTCAGTATTATAATTCAACTTCTGTGTTATCTCACACCACAAGTTTAACTGTGCTCCAGTGTAACATGCTCATATGGCACACTGCAACAGAGAGTGATAGACAGCATTGTTACAAACATAAGTTAATAAGCCACACTGTATGCAATATAATACTTCTCCAAAGTATAACAGAATATGCTAATGACATTCTTAGCAATAGCCAATGTTTAGTTCATTTGCACAGGAAAAAAACAAACAAACATGAGGTAATAAACAATAATCAGATTGTCACTGACAAGATTTTGTATATGATAAGTTTGAATGATATGTGATGATCAATGACACACATCTTGTCAGTGGTGTTTTGAAAGTATATTTATTTATTTATTTTAAAAAATGTCTAGACAGGAACTGTAGTGCAATGCTGAAAATCATTAGACGATATAAATGGCATCTTTTCTTTTGCTTACTAATTTGTCTGGGGGGGGGGGGGAGGTTAGAAATTACAAACATGCCCTTAGATTGAAAGACACAATATTTTAACACAAGCAACTCTTGAAGGAGCACAAATTTCCAGAGAATGACAGGCTCAAATCCAGAGAGATTGTATTAAAACATAACATCACAATTATGTATCAGAAATTTTCATGTTTGGGGCCATCTCTTAATATTATGTTAAGCAGCTATTACGCACCTACAAATTAATAGTTTTTTTAAAGAACTACAATTATGCAAGTCATAACATCTTTTGAATCTTTTGTCTTTCTCTTCCCCACATTCCCATTTCATGCTAGCATGTGTCTGCCAACAGAGACCATGTTATATGTATCTGAAAATGTGTGCTGGAATCCACAAAAGCTTGTGCCAAATAAAACTTTTTAGCCTGTAAGCTGCCACAGGATTCTTTTATGCTTTTGCTGCAACAGAATAATGTAGATACCTCTCCCACCCACATATGTTATTGCAGAAGATTTTTTAAAGGGGTAGGCTGTACTTTCTTTCTCTCATCTATTATTCTAAATGATTTTACATTACTTGTAATGTAGTGCTTTTTAAAAATATGATACTCTATATACTTGGTGTTTATTCTGTTTATTTTTCTGTTATATTTTCCTCTCCATAGATCTATGGGATGCTGAAGGAGGTGGGCCATGTCTGTGTCCCCCAGAGGAAGAAGGCGGCATTGGGTGACATGATGCAATGCCATGGTGCACCTGGTACTATGGCAGAGTATAGCATTCTGACACACCCTGGCACCAGCCTCTTTGGTTTCCTGATTGACCCACCCTCCCAACCTGTGGAACAGGGCAGGTGGTAGTTGGTCTCTGATGGGCAGGGCAAGATTTTTATTTTTATTCTTTTGGTTTGGCACCTGAGTGGTAGGGATGTTTTGTTTTGTTTTGTTTTTCCTGCATAGCACTGTGCCAATGAAACACATCAGAATGCTTTGCTGGGTGTCACTGTGCAGATAAAGTAAACTATCATCCAAAATCCATACCTTTTTTGGGCTAACCAAAATGCACGTGATACATGTTGCAAACTATTGAAGCTACACTGGCTTCTTCATCAGGCAAAGGTATTAAAATTATACAAGATAATTTTTTTTATTATGTCAGTCATCACTCTGCATTTAGTCAGTATGTTGTAGTTGTAGTCCTTAGTTCAGATGGTTTTCATGTAGGTGGACCTCTCATCCTTCTGGTCATATGGGTGCTGGCAGATTCAATCAGGTAACAAACTTTAAAAAGCAGGAAATAATGAAATGAAATCTTGCAAATGAAATGTAAAGTTTGTTTCCTGGACTGAATCTCCCAGCACCTATACTCTGACCATTTCATTAAAAAAAAAAATCCACTCCTAAACATGAAATCCACAAGTAAGAACCCCTGACATTAAGTTAATACATTTAAAAACCAACAATTTATTGCTCTCTTATGACACCCAAAACCTGCTGCCTGAGGAAACCACTTGACGGTGCCTAGTGGTAGTTCCCGGTCTTGACCTTAAGCCTCAGTTGTGGTTGCTGTATTCACAATAATACTCAAATAACACTTTTCCCCTTCCTCTTTTATTCTTGAAGACTATGCACATACTTTGAATAAAATGAGTAAATTATGTTGGAACTATTGATCTTTTCTCCCCAGAAGGCAAAGAGTTCAGCTCTTACAGTGAATAACGTTTATCCCCAAAGGTATATCTATTATTGTCAGTGGAAATAGTTCTGTGTATGAGTGCTGGAAAGAACAGTTGAACTAGGCTGTAAGTAATTCATGAGCTGTGTGTTTTAACCTTCACTCCTCAGTTAAAGCATTTATGGCTCATGACTCACACTTCTTAATACAATATCATGACAGTTTCAAATGTAGTCATGAATTACACTAATTTGCGTTCACCCCAATGTCCTGAAGTTAAGAGACCTTTTCAGTAGTACATGGAGCATTTGGCAGCATCACTTTAAAAAAATCATTTATGTAAACACATGCTTTTTGTTTGATTATGCAATTCTGTGTCTAACAGAGTGCAGATGAAGAAGGTCTTTTATAGTTCCTTTTGACTTCTTTCATATGGGCCAGTCAAAATGTTAACTTGTATAGTAGGGGTAGGCAACCTTTCCCTTTAAGGGCCGAGGGACTTCAGCTCCCAGAAGCCTCAGCCATGTTGGCCAATAGTCCCATGTTGGCCAATAGCTCCTGGGATTCTGGGAGCTGAAGTCCCTCGGCCCTTAAAGGGGAAAGGTTGCCTACCCCTGTTGTATAGTATTTGCATCAACCAATAGTTGTGAATAAGGAAGAATTATGGTCCAGTAATAGATTTACCTAGGGAACAATCCAGATTTGTAACAGTGGCCTAAATCTACCCTGACCCATAGAATCAATAACTGAATGCTTTTGTTAATTCCATTAATTCAATGATTCTACTCTAATTCAACTAGCAACTGGATTTGATATAACATTATCTTGTTCATGGTGGGTTTTTCCCCCCAGAGAGCTATATGAAATACTATGTGATATACATCTAAATTTTCATTAAAATGAGTATAGAAATAAATTGGTAAATTAGGTTAAAATTAATATCTTGTTTTTTATTACATAGTTTTGCATAATAGTTGCGGCCGGTGAAGCAACTGGCCAGATAAAACTGTGTATGGCCTCTAGTAATTGCAGCATAAAGGTAATTTCTGCTTATATTCAGAATTCACAAAATTACTTTTGAAAGTGATTTGGTAATTCACACAATGTAAAACTAAACCAAAACAACTTATAATCAACACTGAAAAATAACTCAGGAAATCAAGAAAAGGTTAAGAATGGGGAGGGTGGCTATGAAAGAACTAGAAAAGATCCTAACATGCAAATACATACAACTCAGCACAAAAGTGAGAATCATACAAGCCATTGTATTTCTTGTTACCATGTATGGATGCGAGAGCTGGACAGTCAAGAAAGAAGATAGTAGGAAAATCAACACATTTGAGATGTGGTGCTGGAGAAGAGTGCTGAGGATTCCATGGACAGCCAAAAGGACAAACAAATGGGTCCTAGAACAGATCTCATCTCTTATCCCAGATGGAGGGCATGGTCCAGGAAGGGAGAGGAAGATAGCAGACATGAATAGCAGACATCCGTAGATGGTGCTGCCAAAAACGATTTGGATTCTTAGATCACGGGCTGTGGTTCCAAGAGGGTGGACTTCTAGCAAGAGATGGACTGCATCACACACCAGTTGGCAGATGCGTTTTTGCCAATAGTATCAAACATTTGATCAGGAGGGCTTTAAACTGAGTCATGTTTGGGGAAGGTGACAGTATCTTGGAAGGTATCTTGGAAGGCAGGAGTACATCATGGGCTGGAGATAATAGTCAAAGTGTTATAGAGGGAACAAGGCAAATGATGCAAGGGCCCAACAGTAGTAGGGAAAAAAAAAAACCTCACACAGGAAAGAAGTGGGGAGGACACATGCTCTTAGATGTCTCTACACTAAAGCACAGAGCATGGGAAATAAACAAGATGAACTTTAACTCCTAGCACAACAAAGTAATACGATATAATAGACATCACTGAAACCTGGTGGGAAGAGTCTCACAATTGAAATGTAGGAATAGAGGGGTATAGGCCAAACAGGAAAGGAGGAGGAATAGCATTATATGTCAGGGATGTTTACACCTGTGAAGAGATCCAGGACATCAATCCTGGAAGCCAGGTGGAGAGTATCTGGATAAAAATTAAAGGGGAGGGAAACAACAGGGATGTTACTGTGGGAGTCTAGTACAGACCCCCAACTCAGGCAGAGAAATTGGATGATGCCTTTCTAGAACAGATGACCACACACTCAGAAAGGAGAGATGTAGTAGTGATGGGTGATTTCAACTATCCTGATATTTGCTGGAAGTCAAATTCAGCCAATACTTCAAGGTCTAGCAAATGCCTCACCTGCCTCAAAGACAATTTCTTTGTCCAAAAGGTGGAGGAGGCAACAAGGGGATCAGTGGTGGGATCCTTAGGTGGGAGTGATCATGTTCTCTTGGAGTTTATTATACAGTGGAAACGACAAGCCAGGCATAGTCAAACACTCATTCTACACTTTAGGAGAGCTGATTTTAACAAACTTAGTGATACTGTGGTCAAGAATACTAAAGGAGAAAGGAGTTCAGGATGGATGAGAGTTTCTCAAAAGGAAGATACTGAAGGCACATTCTCAAACTGTTTCAATGAGAAGGAAAAATCGGAGATGTCTCAAGAAACCAGGTTGGATGACAAAAGAACTTTCAACTGAAATAAGTTTTAAACAGAAGATGTATAAGAAATGGAAAAGGTGTGAAATCACTAAAGAGGAATTCAAACAAATAGCTAGCCCATGTAGGGGTAAGGTCAGGAAAGCCAAAGCACAGAATGAGCTCAGGCTTGCTAGAGGGGTTAAAGGCAATAAAAAGGGATTTTTTGGGTATGTCCGTAGCAAAAAAGAAGAAGGAAATGGTAGGGCCACTGCACAGAGAAGATGGAAAAATTCTAACAGCGGACAGAGAAAAGGCAGAACTACTCAACACCTTCTTTGCCTCAGTCTTCTCACAAAAGGAAAAGGATGTTCAACCTGAGGAAAATGGAGCAGAGGACACAATAGGGGAAATGTAGCACACAATAAGTAAAGAGGAAGTACAGGAATACCTGGTTAACCTAAACAAATTCAAGTCTCCAGGACCAGATGAACTACATCCAAGGATATTAAAAGAATTGACAAATGTAATCTCAGAGCCACTGGCAATAATCTTTGAGAACTCCTGGAGAACAGGAGGAGTCCCAGCAGACTGGAGGAGGGCAAACATTGCCCCTATCTTCAAAAAGGGGAAAAAAGAGGATCCCAACAACTATTGCACAGTTAGTCTGACATCAATACTGGAAAAGATTCTAGAACAGTTCATTAAACAGAGAGTCTGTGAACATTTAGAAAAGAATGCCATAATCACTAAAAGTTAACATGGGTTTCTCAAAAACAAGTCATGCTAGACAAATCTGATCTCTTTTTTGATAAAATTACCAGCTTGCTAGATGAAGGGAATGTGATAGATATAGCATATCTTGATATAAGTAAGGCTTTTGACAAGGTTCCCCACGATATTCTTGCAAACAAGATAGTAAAATGTGGGCTAGACAATACAACTGTTAAGCAGATTAGTAACTGGTTGACTGACCGAACCCAAAGGGTGCTCAGCAATGGCTTCCCTTCATCCTGGAGAAAAGTGACCAGTGGGGTACCACAGGGTTCTGTCCTGGGTCCAGTGCTATTCAACATCTTTATCAATGATTTGGATGAAGGAATGGGGGCATGCTTCTCAAATTTTCAGATGACACCAAATTAGGAGGAATAACTAATACCCCAGAAGACAGGATGAAAATTCAAAATGACCGTAATAGATTAGAAAGCTGGGACAAAGCTAACAAAATGAATTTCAACACAGAGAAATGTAAGGTACTGCACTTAGGGGAAAAAAATGAAATGCATAGATATGAGATAGGGGACACCTAGCTTAACGAGACTATGGGCCTTCGCAGACTAGTTTGGGACTAGCGCTAGCTTGTTTTCTGCTGCTCCAGAGAATAGGACTGGGAACAATGGATGCAAGCTACAGGAAAAGAGATTCAACATTAGGAGGAACTTCCTGACAGTGAAAGCTATTTGACAGTGGAACACACTCCCTTGGAGTGTGGTGGAGTCTCCTTCTTTGGAAGTCTTCTTTGGAGGTTTGATTTTGAGTTCCTGAATGCCATGAGATTGGACTGGATGGCCTTTGTGGTCTCTTCCAATTCTATGATTCTAGGGTTCTATGATTCTAAGCCAGAGATATCCCTAGATGACAAGACTTAGACTATCATACTTTGGACACACCATGAGAAGGCATGAATCATTGGAAAAAATAATAATGTTAGGAAAGGTGGAGGGAAGTAGAAAGAGAGGAATGTCACATGGATAGATTTCATTAAAGACACCACAAATAAGAGTTTGCAGGAGCTGGGCAGAGCAGTAGAGGACGGGGGCCTGGAGATGTATGATCCATAAGGTCACCATGGGTTGAGACCGATGCGAAGGCAGTTAACAACAACAAATGTTACTATTACATTACATTATTTTATTAAATTAAATTAGATTACATTACATTACTACTACATTACTTTTTTCAGTTACTTTCCTCTTGTCTTTTAAAAAATCATTCTAAAAAGGCAGAAAATGACCTACAATATCAAAAACAGAATCCCCTCCCCAAGTGTCTTAACTCCCACAAGAAATTAGTAAAATAATTAGCAGTGGTACCACAGGCATGAAAAAGTAATGTTGCCATTCATAGCTTTTATAAAAATAAACCCATTGTCTCCTCTTTACCTCCAAAAGTACTGTTTAAGCCCAGGAAATGTGGCTGTATGTGGCACATGACTTCCAAGTTGTGTTTATATCTTTAAATGGGGGTAGTCTGCTCATGCCTTTAAGCACTAGTTGACAGCAGTGGAATCAGGAATTTATTTATTATATTTTCATTTGCTTGTTTAATTTATATCCTGCCTTAGGGAGCCAAGGAATTTCCTCAGTTAGTAGCACATAGTCATTCCAAGCTGTTGACAACAGTAAGAGGAAGCATCTGGTTGGTTGGTAGTTGCAACCTCTAATTCTAGAGTGGGTATTGTGCAGCCCTTCAGATATTGTTGCAGCTGCAACTGACCATTCTTCACATTTGGATAAGTTGACTAGGGACCTTGATATGTGAAGTTCTCTCAGTTCTTACCTCTGCTGTAGTTCCACTGCCACAAGATTTTCCTCCCTTCATAAATGCCACCAATCACAAATAATTTCATCAAATTGCAAAGTTTGGAAAAATTACATGTTTTGGACCATACATTTTAGCAACCCTACTTGATGGGGGATTCTGGAGATCAGAGTTCAAAAATGTAAGATTTCTACTGTGGCATTTCAGTAATGGAATACTCTCCCCTCAGAGGACTGATTGGTATCGATGCGGTTGCCACTCCAAGCCAACATATTGCTATTTTGGGCATTACTGATTTTGTTCAAATTTGTTCATGAGCTTTTTCTAAGTAACTGATTTAGACGGTCTGAAGAATTTGATCAGGAAGGCTTTAAACTGAACTGTGTGGGGAACGGAGACAACGTCCTGGAAGACAAAAGGACTGGAGAAAATAGTCAAACTGTCATAGAGGAAACAAGGCAAACAGTACAGGGACCCAACAGTGGGAGGCAAAAAAATGTGCACAGGCAGCAAGTAAAGGGGACACATGGTCTTAGATGTCTCTACACTAATGCACAGAGCATGGGAAATAAGCAAGATGAACTTGAACTCCTAGCACAACAAAGCAAATATGATATAATAGGCATCACTGAAACCTGGTGGGATGAGTCTCATGACTGGAATGTAGAAATAAAGAGGTATAACCTTTTCAAGAGAAACAGGACAAACAGGAAAGGAGGAGGAATAGCATTATATGTCAGGGATATTTACACCAGTGAAGAAATCCAGGACATCAATCCTGGAAGCCAAGTGGAGAGCATCTGGATAAAAATTAAAGGGGAAGGAAACAACAGGGATGTTAGTGTGGGAGTCTACTACAGACCCCCAACTCAAACAGAAGAATTGGATGAAGCCTTTCTAGAACAGATGACCACACACTCAGAAAGGAGAAATATAGTAGTGATGGGTGACTTCAACTATCCGGATATTTGCTGGAAGTCAAACTCGACAAAATCCTCAAGGTCTAGCAAATTCCTCACTTGCCTCGAAGACAATTTCATTGTTCAAAAGGTGGAAGAGGCAACGAGGGAGTCAGCTATTTTGGATCTGATACTAACCAACAGGGAAGATCTAGTTAATGGGGTGCAAGTGGTTGGATCCTTAGGCGGGAGTGATCATGTCCTCCTGGAGTTTATTATACAGTGGAAAGGAGAAGCCAGGCATAGTCAGACACGCATTCTAGACTTTAGGAAAGCTGATTTTACTAAACTTAGAGAAATACTGAGGTTGATCCCATGGACAGGAATACTAAAAGAGAAGGGAGTTCAAGATGGATGGGAGTTTCTCAAAAGGGAGATACTGAAGGCACAATTTCAAACCGTGCCAACGAGGAGGAAGAATGGAAGGTGTCTCAAGAAACCAGGATGGATGACTAAGGAACTTGCAACTGAACTATGTTTTAAACGGAACATGTATAAGAAATGGAAAAATGGGGAAATCACCAAAGAGGAATTCAAACAAATAGCTAGCACGTGTAGGGGTAAAGTCAGAAAAGCTAAAGCGCAGAATGAAATCAGGCTTGCTGGAGAGGTTAAGAACAATAAAAAGGGCTTTTGGGGGTATGTCAGTAGCAAAAGGAAAAACAAGGAAATGGTAGGGCCACTGTGTGGAGAAGATGGCAAAAAGTTAACAGGGGACAGAGAAAAGGCAGAATTACTCAACACCTTCTTTGCTTCAGTCTTCTCAGAAAAGGCAAAGGGTGCTCAACTTGAGGATAATGGAGCAGAGGACAGAATAGGAGAATTTCAGCACAGAATAAGTAAAGAGATAGTACAGAAACTTCTGGTTAATCTAGATGAATATAAGTCTCCAGGACCAGATGAATTACATCCAAGGGTATTAAAAGAACTGGCAAATGTAATATCAGAACCATTGGCAATAATCTTTGAGAATTCCTGGAAAACAGGAGAGGTCCCAGCAGACTGGAGGAGGGCAAATGTTGTCCCCATCTTCAAAAAGGGGAAAAAAGAGGATCCCAACAATTATCGTCCAGTTAGTCTGACATCAATACCCGGAAAGATTCTGGAGCAGATCATTAAACAGAGAGTCTGTGAACATCTGGAAGATAATTTCATAATCACAAAGAGTCAACATGGGTTTCAGAGAAACAGGTCATGCCAGACAAATCTGATCTCTTTTTTTGATAAAATTACCAGCTTTGTAGATGAAGGGAATGCTGTGGATATAGTATATCATGATTTCAGTAAGGCCTTTGACAAGGTTCCCCATGACATTCTTGCAAGCAAGTTGGTAAAATGTGGGCTAGACAAAGTAACTGTTACATGGATTTGTAATTGGTTGACTGGCCGAACCCAAAGGGTGCTCAACAATGGCTCCTTTTCAACTTGGAAAGAAGTGACCAGTGGGGTGCCACAGGGCTCTGTCCTGGGCCCAGTGCTATTCAATATCTTTATTAATGACTTGGATGACAGTATTGGGGGCATAGTTATCAAATTTGCAGATGACACCAAATTAGGAGGAGTAGCTAATACCCCAGAGGATAGGATCAAAATTCAAAATGACTTGAACAGACTAGAAAGTTGGGCCAAAGCTAACAAAATGAAATTCAACACAGAGAAATGTAAGGTACTGCACTTAGGGCGGAAAAACGAAAAGTACAGATATGCGATGGGGGACACCTGGCTGAATGAGACTACGTGTGAAAGGGATCTGGGAATCCAGGTGGACCACAAGTTGAACATGAGTCAACAGTGCGATGTAGCAGCTAAAAAGACCAATGCAATTTTAGGCTGCATCAGTAGAAGTATAGTGTCTAGATCAAGAGAAGTAATAGTGCCACTCTATTCTGCTTTGGTCCGGCCTCACCTGGAATACTGTGTCCAGTTCTGGGCGCCACAATTCAAAAAGGATGTGGAGAAACTGGAGCGTGTCCAAAGGAGGGCAACTAAAATGGTGAAGGGTCTGGAAAGCAAGCCCTATGAGGAACGACTTAGGGAGCTGGGGATGTTTAGCCTGGAGAAGAGAAGGCTGAGAGGTGATATGATAGCCGTGTTTAAATATTTGAAGGGATGTCATATCGAGGAGGGAACAAGCTTGTTTTCTGCTGCTCCAGAGACTAGGACCCGAAACAATGGATGCAAGCTGCAAGAAAAGAGATTCTACCTCAACATTAGGAGGAACTTCCTGACAGTAAGGGCGGTTCGACAGTGGAACACACTCCCTCGGAGAGTAGTGGAGTCTCCTTCCTTGGAGGTCTTTAAGCAGAGGCTGGATGGCCATCTGTCGGGGATGCTTTGATTGGGAGTTCCTGCATGGCAGGGGGTTGGACTGGATGGCCCTTGTAGTCTCTTCCAACTCTATGATTCTATGATTCTATGATTCTAGACTGCCCTGTTTTCATTGTTAAAATGTTTTAATATGCTTTTAGCCTTTAAATTATTCTTTGTGATAGTTGTGTGCCCTCTGGTCACTTCCAACACGCAGTAACCTTAAGGGAACTCTATCATTTGTTCAGAGTGACGTTGATATTATCTTCTTCTTAGACTGAGATAGTGTGACTTTTCCAAAGTTACCTAGTGGGTTCCATTCCTGGTCCTCCAGAGTCATAGTCCAGCATTTATACCACTACACCACACTTACTCTCCTAAATTATTCTTACTATTTTAAGTTGTTAAACCTGTTCACATTCATTTTATTGTAAGCTATTCCAAGATGATTGAATACAGGGCAGACTATGAATACTTGAATGCTTTAATTAATAAAAATCCTGGCTCTGGAACCTCATCACCATCTACCACAATACTTGAAAGTTCTTTCTTTCTTTCTTTCTTTAAAAAAAAAAACAACAAAAAACTATTTTGTGTTTGCCCATGTATTCCTTCCAGAACAAAGGAAATATAAAACATAGGCAGATTGAAAATATTGGAGTGAGGCCTCAAAAAAGATGATCCAAATCATTTAGGGCTCTAACAGCTAAAAACAGCACCTTAAACTGGGGCCTCAAAATAAATAGGCAGTAAATGAAGCTGATGCAACATGCTTGCTGTTGCATTCTGCACCAGTTGAAGTTTCTGGACTATCCAAAAGGACAGAATGCAGTAACAATGTGTTGCAGAAACTAGGTTTGCTTGTCTTGATACATTTGTAACTGGTGATCCAGTCAATGCTGGTGAAAAGCACCCCGGCTGTTGTTGTTATCTTCACTTCCATATCCTGAGTCCAGCAACAATCCACAAGTTCTGAACCTGACTCTTTAAGGGAAGTACATTCCAGCCCAGAATCACAATCTATATCAGCTAATTTCCTAAATTGAAACATTTTTGTTTTTTCTGGATTAAGTTTCAGCTCATCCACCCCAAAAGTATTAGATTATTTTGGTTGAATTGTTCTAGTTTCCTTTTTTTCATTCCTTTCCTTTTATATTTATGAACCATTAGAATATTTATGTTGAAAATGCAGTGCAGATCTGATAAATAAACACATATATGAACCCAGAATTTATGATGAGATGGCGAAAAAAAAATCAGCTGCATATTGAACTATTTTGCAAATAGAGATGGAAATAAAATTTGAAAATAAATGAAAAAATGGCAAAAATGTATTTCTCAAGTGTTGGGAAACTTTGATAAGAGGAATATTGAGCTATTGAGCTTCTTTTCATTTGAGCAGATATTCTGTGAAATATGTCCATGTGTTGGGGTGTGTTTGTGTGTGTGTAGATGCTGGTCTAGAAAACATCATTGTCTAAACTTATTTTTCTTTTACAGAAAATGCTGTAGTTGGGGGACTCATTCTGCATAAAATTCACAGGAAATGCTATTGTCTGTGCCAGAGGAAAAATATGCTCAAATTTGGTGCAGAATATGTCCTCAAATACAAATATAAATAATGCAGCTTTTGTTGTAAATGGTAGAAAATTTCCAAAAAATAATAGTTACTTTCTTCAAGGATTAATTTACCAAATAATTTTAAGCTTATTCACAAGTGCTGATCATCTTCAATGTGGCTGGTTTTTGAAGCAGCCATTAAATACAAACTAATGTGAATAATTAAGTACAAACTCTTGCTGACTGGGTCTACAGTAACCAACATTCCTTTCCAGTTATCTTCAGTTAAACTCTTGTACTCCTGTCTGTCCCTGGCTTTCAATCCACCATAAGCATCTGAAGAAGTAGAGTAAAGTCTATGAAAGCTCATGCTACAAACCTCTTCTTTTTTTCCAGTTAGTCTCAAAAGTGCTACACAGTCTCTACACATATTAATTCTACAGATTAACACAACTATATCTTTAAATTCTACCACTATGGAAAACATCAAATTTAGCCAAATGAAGTGGAAATCCATCAACCTCTTCAAGAAACTTGCTCAAATACAGACAGATATCTTCTTTCTCAACAAGTACAAACAATGGGATGTTGTTCCTAAGGACCTATGTGTGTGGCACCCTTTGCAAACTATGTATCATGTAAGGTCATGGGTTCTACTCCTGCTGACTGGGTCTACAGTAACCAACATTCCTTTTCAGTTATCTTCAGTTAAACTCCTGCACTCCTGCCTGTCCCTGGCTTTCAATCCATCATAAGCATCTAAAGAAGTAGACTAAAGTCTACAAAAATTCATGCTACAAACCTCTTTTTATCCCAATTAGTCTCAAAGGTGCTACAAAATCTCTATACATATTAATTCTACAGACTAACATGCCTATATCTTTAAATTCTAATACTAACATGAATAAGTTGGAATAAAGCTGAACCTCCAAATGTTGACTATCTACCATCTTCCGCTGGTGAGGCTATCAGGGACTGATAGAACTGTCCAACAATATCTACAGCAACACAAATTCTTTAGACCTAAACCTTTAATAAAGTCATGTAGAATGGAATTCAACAAGATTGTAATCCTATGTATGTTTTTTTTTTTTTTTGGACAGTGAGACACAATGAGATTTACTTAATCATTTTGCATTTATTTTTGTTCCATCCTAAGCCCAAGGTTGTCATGAGAAACCTTTACAAAGGTAGTTGGTCTTGAACAGTGTCCTTAAAATGTCTGTATAAGTTCTTAGTACCATAGTATGTCAGGTTTATTTTTATTGGTCATCCATATTTCCTTAGTGATATAATTTTGTCCTTGCAGGTAATGCTATTAAATATTGCAATTAATTCTGCATAACATTGTTCTATCAAAGGTTTCCCATCATAGTAAATGTCTTTGAAACACATTGTCCTAAAAGAAGAATAGACAATATGAAAATCATACTGTCTCACACAAGGATCTTTGAATTGAATATTTAAAAGTCTGAAACCTTTGTTACCTTGTCCATCAAGAAGATGAATTATTCATGAGGGATTAGACTACAGCAGTGAAACAGCAAAAGTCCATGGTGTTTATGCAGAGCTAGCTAAGGCCTTATTTGGAACATCAGGTGAGATTCTCACATCAATATTTCAAAGACAAAGAATAATGTGGAACTATTGTGCCTAGTATGTACACAGTATGGAACAAAGGTGCTGGGGGGCAGACCGAGGAGGATCAAATCCACTGTGCCACATATTGCACTAAAGTCCCTTGTATTAAGAAGAAGGAAAAAGAAACACATAATAGAGCAAATGCCAAATGTAACTGGAAGACAATAATGATATAATAGTAAAGTGACCATCATTTGCCCAGACCTACAGCTGTAAGACCACCATTAACATATCTGGGTGATGATGGTTTGGACAAAACATAAATAAATAAATCCCAAAACAAACCTTGAGTTTTGCAATTTTATATGAGGGACACCATTATATAATGGGACTTGAGCATACAAAGATTTTGGTATCCACAGCAGACCTGGAATCAAACTCTAGCAGATACTAAAGTCCCACTGTACACATTTCTAATAATGCAGACTTCCTAAAAGTCTGCCCATTTTGTAAACCACTTCAATAAATCTATCCAGAATGACCTCTGTAATACCATTAAGGATGTAATGTGAGACTCTTTATCCTGATATTATATAAAGGAAAGCCACATATGATACAAGAAGAAATTGATCAAACTTTCTTACACCTTTAATTAATCTTTCTTAATGAGGTTTCTCTGACTGCCATTTACCAGACTCTATCATAAAAGCTTTGGATTATATAATTTACTTAAGATATTGAGTAGCTCTGGAAAGAATATTTGAAAGTATTTACAAAATGGTTGGGAAAAATCTTTTAATTTTTTTAAGTATTGAAAAACCCTAATGAGAAGAATCCTGGACTTATGAGAATCTTTGTAATTATGGATTTATACTGCACAAAATTCCACATTTGGTTGTTCTCTTCACAAAAAAGCATTTTCAGCAAAGGAAACAACATTGCCTGTGCAGAAATATTGGCCAGTATGTCAGCTACTTAGCCTGACCACCCTGCCTCCCAAAACTTTGATGTAGCATTCACTCACCTTCTGAGAATGGACCTTTGCCATGCAGTTGATGCCCAGTAAAGTAAGTAGAGAGGGAGAGTTATGATTGTGACAATAGTATCACAATCATTACTAAGTAAGTGTTAAAGCAAAACAATTACATACATTTACTCATCCATACGTGTTTTGTTATTCATGATTGTGACTTAGTCATGGCTGTGGCACTATCACCATGATCATAACTCTTTCCAACACCTACTTTACTGGGCATCAGCTGCATAGGGAGAAAGATATCCATTCTGCTGTCAATCAGAGCATGGAGGGAGGTCAGGCCAGGAGAGGTTAATTAGTTAAATATTCTTAAATTCTCCTGGCCAATTTACCCATACTTTATTTTTATTTATTTCATCTGTATGCCACCTTTCTCCCAAGAGAAACCCAAGGTGGCTCAGGGATAAGCATATTAAAGTTTCAATAAAATTCAAAACAATTATAATCATCTACAAACAATATTAAATCACATTAAAATATACAAAAGTTAAAAGCATAATGAAAACCAACCCACTCCATAAAAATTACCCTGATATGAATTATATATCAAATGCCTGTTTAAATAAAAATGTTCTGGCTTACTGACAAAATACAAGCAGGGAGGCGACCAGCCTAGCTTCATGTGGAAGAGCATTCCAGAGGGTGGGAGCAACTACTGAGAAGGCTCTCTCTTGTGTCCTCAGCAAGCGAGCATGTGATCGTGGCAGGAATGAAGGAAAGCTTTCTCCTGAAGATTTTAGGGCTCTGGCTTGTTCAAATGGAGAACTTTACTAAACTAAGATGTGAAACAGACTGCCCAAAAAGTGTGGATCAGGGCTGCCCTAGAGCCACTCATCCCAGAGCCATAGCAACAGCATACATGTGGCCCCAATCCACCCTGTTGCTGCAATTCCGAATAGCCCTCTGAAAAGGAGTGGTTTTTACTGCTCCTTTTCAGGACAGCTTTTCTGGGTTGGGGTGGTTTCTAGGTGGCTTGGGGCATGCATCATGTAATTGCCATGCCCCCAAGCTTCCAAGTATTGGCCTTTTTTCACCTTACTGTTTTGGTCATAAGTAGTGGATGTAAAATACATTGGGTTTTTTAAAACTAAAAATGCTGTTTCTTATGTAAAATGTACACATTTTTGCACAAAATGAGTCCTGAATTGCAAATAGGCTTTGAAGATTGCATGATTTTTGGAGACTTTCATGTAGGGGAAAGAAAATTATTAAGATTACTCATTGCTTCTTTCAAGAAGAAAACATGTCCATGGGTAGCTGTGTTGGCCATACAGCAAAGTAAAATACTATCTAAAACCCACAAAACAGTGATACCTCTGTTGGCTAACAAAAATGCATAAAATACATAATGCAAGCTTTTGAAGCTCTACTGGCTTCTTCATCATATAAAAATGTAAAAAATCAAACAGGAAGAAGGAAAAAATGGTGATGGTAGAGTCATAGGTCTACATTTTGTCAAGCTGTCATAGGTCCAAAACACACTGCAGAAAAAATCCAGTTTGAGACCACTTTAACTGCCCTGGCTCAGTGCTAGGGAATCCTGGGAATTGTAGTTTATTGTGGCACCAGTGCTCTCTTACAGAGAATCCTAAATGTCTCACAAAACTACAGTTCCCAGAATCCCCTAACATTGAGCCAGGACAGTTAAAGCAGTCTCAAAATAGATTATTTCTGCAGTGTGCTTTGGGTCATAGTTGTTCTCAGTTAAGCTGGTATGGAGTAAAGGCCTCTGCCTACCATCTGTACCAGTTTAACTGAGAATAACTCTAACAACATCTTCACAAAGTGTAGGCCTATGACTCCAACATCATAATTTTCTTTCTTTCTTCTGTTTGATTTTTAACACTTTTGCTTGCTGAAGAAACCATGGTGCTTCAAAAACTTGCATCTTATATTTAGTGCATTTTGGTTGGTCAGTGTTATCAGTGTTTTGTGTATTTTGGATATTACTGTATGTCAGTAAGAAACTTAGGGCTGATGCACACGGCCCGAAAGGGGAGCCACAGAGCTGCCCTGGGAGCAGCAGATCAGGGCTGCGGCAACCACATGCCATGACCCCGATTCTCCTTTTTGTTGCCCCCAAAAGAGCAGCAAAATGCTGCTCCTTTTGGGGGTGGCAAACTACCCTTAGAGCCAGCAGCACTGCTCTTTTGCATCCTTTTGGCATAGTGTGTGCACCTGCTGCACCAGGAGGGCATCCTGATGCCACATGCCATGAGGAGGGGCACGTAGCATCAGGATGGCATGAGGGTGGAGTCGGGGCAGCCACTGTGGGGCTGCCTGCCCCAACTCCACCCCTAGGCCGACCCTTTTTGCCGGTCTGCATCAGCCCCTAGTGAACAATTCCCTTCCTGCTTTCCAATGATTATATACTACCACATAGGCTAATACTTTCAATAATAATCTCTCTGACAATGCAATTGGCCAAATTCTGACATGAAAGTTGTTGATTATATAACATGACCAGCCATGTTGGTGATGCAGCAAAGTACAATAAATCTACAAAACTGTGATAACTTTATTGGCCAAACAAAATGCACAAAATACATGTTGCAAGCTGAAGAAGTCAATGGAGTTCTTCAGCTTACAATATGTATCTTGTGCATTTTGCTTGGCCAATAAAGATATCACTGTTTTATGGACTGTATAACATTACTGAGATTTCCAGTGGTTGGCTACTACTACTACACAGGGTAATGGTAGCAAAAATAAGGGAAAATGTTTACTTCAAAGACCTTAATCCTATAGTACAGTGGTGGTGAACCTATGGCATACAAGCCAGAGGCACTGAGAGCCCTCTCTGTGGGCCCGTGTGTCATCTCCCCAGCACAGAATTTGCCAGAGTTGCTAGAAAGCTAGAGGGATATGACACTTTGTGATAAATAAGATAAATAAAAGGTTTGCCATGATTGCTATAGTAAATCCCAACTAAAGTAGACCTATTGAAGTGTTGACTTGCAAGTTCTCATTGATGCAGTGTACCTAGTTTAGTTGGGACTAACTATTGGATGTAGACCAGGTGAGAGACTTGTGCATCCCCTTCTTCAGATTTTGTTGAACTTTGTTGGACTTTGTTGTTTCTCACTATTGACTAGACTAGGGCTGCTAGGAGTGGCCATTCAACAATATCTAGAGGGACAATTCTCATCCTTACTTTGGGCCATACTTTCCTAGAAATTAGTAAGTGTCTGTGTTAACAGCAATTGATAACAAATACTACAGAAGAAATAACCTTCAAAATATCCCTTTTTAATAGAAGATGATTTTAAAAGACATTCCCCAAAGCTAAAAAAAAAAGGCCTCTATATTCACAAACATTGTATTCAACTGAAAGATCCTATATTTTATCTGTGAAATTTTATTATCAACATCTTTTCTGATGAAATTAAAATCTTGGAGTAGAAAATGTCTTTCAAATGTCCATCATACAAGGTGTTAATAGTGCTGTTTATCAAGGTTTAATTACTTGTAACTTGTAGCATTTTTTTGTGCTTCATTAAAACTTTTTTTTGATAACAGCACAAATAAGAACATTGACACTTCAGCAAAAAACAAAACAAAAAAACAAAACAAAACAAAACTGGATAATGAATTGCAAACAAAGTTTATGCCAACATTTCAAGATGAGATAGGATATTTGTTGGATACTACAAAGACTGTTCAGATCCCTGGTGTTATTTAGCATCTTCATTAATGATTTGGAAGAGAAGGTAAATAGATTGGTAATTAAATTTATAGAAGATACTAATTAGAAACTGTTTCAAACATAATTGAAGATAAACTAGTGGCATAATAGATCCTAAGGCATAAATAATGGGGCCATGAAATGAAATTCCTATTTGGGAAAATGTTAATGTACCCTGGCAAAGATCTCTGAATTGCAGCCATTCAAGATATGGCACTTGTTGACAAAAACCTGGGAAACTGTACAGAAAACAGGCTGTTAGAAAAAGTTAAACCAAACCTGAGCCAGACACTGAACTGAGGGCCTTTGCAGACTGCTATAAATAGTGCAAATTGAGTCCACTTTAAGGGTTAGGGTTAGGGAACCATGGGAACTGTATTTTATTGTGGCACCAGAGCTCTCTGACAGAGAAGGCTCAATGTCTCAGAAAAACAACAACAATTCCCATGATTCCCTAGCACTAACCCTAACCCTTAAAGTGGACTCAATTTGCACTATTTCTGGCACTCTGCAAAGGCCCTCAATCTATAGATTTGTTTGCTTATTTGAAACTCAGCTCCAGCTATTTATTTGCAAGAAGGGCTGGCCCGTAATGTTCTGAAATGAAATGGAAAATAATCTGAATGGTCTGAAGTGAAATAGCAAATGGCACCCATGTCCATCCAAATCAAAATCCATTATACCCAAATAAAGGCAATCATGATACTCAAAATTGACTGCATGAGGCAGCTGCTTCATTTTTCCTTATGCTAAGGATATAAAGCTTGTAAGCAAGAACAAATAATTTTACTATTTTTCTACTTGCAATTTAGAAATAATAATAATAATTAATAATAATATTTTTTATTTATATCCTGCCCCTCTGCCAAGCAATCGGGGCGGCGTACAGTATTCACAACAAAACAAATAACATCAAAACAATAAATAACATTAATCAAATCCCATCCCTCCTTCCCACCCCGCCCACTCCCACCCCTCAAAACAAATCAAACAAACAATATAAAACAATTGTTAAAAATATACAGTATACAATATAAAGATGCCCTATACAATTTAAATACATAGTTGCGTTGTTGCTGGGAGAAATGTTGCTGGGGAAGGGTTTTAAATTCTTCCCAGTATCTCCAGCCGCATTCTAAACCACCGGTGAGTTAATAGGGAAGGTGTTAGTCCCTAACAGCCGCAGGGGCGGGGCGGCACAGGCCGCTCAGCTGGTCTCTCCAGCGCGCTCAGCTGGTCTTCCTGGCTGCGTGAGGGAACAGTCCTCCACAGCCTCTGGAGCGCTGCCTCTCGCCGCGTGGAGCCGGGGAGGGTGTTGTTAGGCGGCATTTTAAAGCCGCCGGTGCTCCTCCTGACAACTGCGGGGGCGGGGCGGCACAGGCCGCTCAGCTGGTCTCTCCGGCACGCTCAGCTGGTCTTCCTGGCTGCGTGAGGGAACAGTCCTCCGCAGCCTCTGGAGCGCTGCCTCTCGCCGCGTGGATAAGATATCAAGGCATGCACAATGCACAGTTTTCAAAGGCTACTGTCATTCAGGATCTACTGTAACAAAAATGTGTTTGAGTGTTGATATTCTTACACAGAAAATCACATTCTTCTGTCCAGAAAAAAAGCATTTATGCACAGAAGACAGGACTTCCTTTGCAGAAATATTATTTTTGCAACTGCAAAGAAACCACACACATACATCCTGCCCTCCACACAAAATAAGTCTGCTGTCCCACCACAAATGTGCTAGTTAAAGAATGGAAGTATAGTGGTTTGGAATCATTTCTTATCACTTTTCCCCCCATTATAGTGCTTTGGCAATCCATGGTTATCTGTTTTGTGCACTGCCAAACACCACCTTCTCAAAGGGCGAGAAGGAGTGATTGTGGCTGTCAACCATCTCACAAAACTGGTTGATGTGTGCATGGGAAGGTGCTGGCAACCATGGTCATTGCTCCTTCCCCTTCTGAAGCATGGGGTGCTATGTGCAGATTCACAAAGCAGCCCTGTGCAAGTGATCATGGTTGCAAACCACCGCCAGAAGCCATCTGCTGTGTGAATGTACAAACAACATCTAGCTTTACAAAGATGTTGGCCATAGTTAGTGCTGTGAGGGAAAGCATGAAGGGGAAAAGGAGCAGAATCATGGCCACTCATATCAAGTGACTGCCTGAGAAGTGGAACTGCAGTAAAAGGGACATGCCATGCAAGGACAGTAATAGAGCCTGTTCACCTGTTTTGCCTGTCAATGAAAAGGTGCATGACTAATGAATGGAATTCAAGGCAACAGTGGGATGGACACAACTGTGATAAGCAGCAGCCAAAGACATTTTTATCCAGTTAAAATTCTGCTTTTATATCCTATGTGATAAAGTTCTGAGTTCCAAAATGTGAAGATTCTTGCCCATCTATGATTTGTCTAGTTAGGGTTTCCTAACACTTTAGAAACCTGTTTTGCAGCCATTTTGCAAATAGTCTTTTCATCCCTACTTATGATTGGCTATTGTTATTTTGAAGTAACTGCTGAACCTGTACTAGAACAAAATAGCAATTGCAGCAACCTTTGAACTTAATGATAAAGATATAAAATATATTTATTTTGTATAAGCAAGTTGAATGATGAGAATACTCTTTTGAAGCAAACTTTGGTTCAGTCTTGGCTTCTGTTTTCTCAAAAGAACATGGAAGCAGAGGCATGGCAGATTAAGGATGTTTGCAGATTAAGGATATGTTACTGTTAAATGCTAGAATTAAATAATACAAATTGCTAGTTCTGATAAACTTTTTTTCTGTACTTGACTATGTTTACATGAAAGTGAAGATGTTAGCCTGCATCTGGTATGGGATTTATTGACATGTAAGCATTCATGAATAGTGTTATGTGGTGAATTCCAGCTCACGCACCCCAACCTCCTTACAGGGAAGCAGCAATTGATGGGGATTGGTTCCTCTGTACCTCAGGAAACAGCTGGCTGCTGTTTTCACTCCTCTCTCTATTAGTGATAGCTAGTAGATCAGGCATAAACAGGACCCCTTTTGCAATTCACCCTCATGCTTGAGATCATTTGCATGGAGTAGGACTTTCAGCCAGCTGCTTCCTGATCAACAGGCAGACACACTCCTGTTGATCCCAGTGGTTGTCTCCTGGTAAGAGAAGATTGGAGTTCCTATGTAGTTCCTAAACTAGAGGCTATTTAGGGATTGTAAATATGTAACAATTACAAGCGCATAACTTTAGGTTATTCATTCATGAACTGCCATAGAGAATTCTGACCCCTATTAATATAATCCTCATAGCTGTAAGATAAAACCAAGCAAATAAGAGAGAATATGTAAGAGTGCTAAAAATAAGAAGAACAGTTGAGCACAGATATTCAGATCTGATATAGAACTCAATTTGGTGGTGGTCATTTGAGCCCAGTTCAGACTATATAAATCCAGAAAAAAATCATTCAAATCTAAACTCTGAAGCATGTTTTCTGAATCTGGATTACTAGTCCAATTTCCTCTGCCCTGGCTCGGTCCTAGGGAATCATGGGAATTGTATTTTTTTCTGAGACATTGAGCCTTCTCTGTCAGAGAATTCTGGTGCCACAAAAAACTACAGTTCCCATGATTCCCTAGCACTGAGTCAGGGCAGTTAAAGTGTACTCAATTTGCACTATTTCTGGCAGTCTGCAAAGGCTCTAAGTTTTAAATGGAACATGTATAAGAAATGGAAAAATGGGGAAATCACCAAAGAGCAATTCAAACAAATAGCTAGCATGTGTAGGGGTAAAGTCAGAAAAGATAAAGCGCAGAATGAACTCAGACTTGCTAGAGAGGTTAAGAACAATAAAAAGGGCTTTTTTGGGTATGTCTGCAGCAAAAGGAAGAAGAAGGAAATTGTATGGCCACTGTGTGGAGAAGATGGCAAAAAGTAAACAGGGGACAGAGAAAAGGCAGAATTGCTCAACACTTTCTTTGCTTCAGTCTTCTCAGAAAAGGCAAAGGGTGTTCAACCTGAGGATAACAGAGCAGAGGACAGAATAGGAGAATTTCAGTACAGAATAAGTAAAGAGATAGTAGAGGAATACTTGGTTAATCTACATGAATATAAGTCTCTAGGACCAAACAAATTACATCCAAGGGTATTAAAAGAAGTGGCAAATGTATTATCGGAACCATTGGCAATAATCTTTGAGAACTGCTGGAGAACAGGAAAAGTCCCAGCAGACTGGAGGAGGGCAAAAAAAAGGGGGGGGGAAGAGGATCCCAACAATTATTGTCCAGTTAGTCTGACATCAATACCAGGAAAGATTCTGGAGCAGATCATTAAACAGAGAGTCTGTGAACACCTGGAAGGTAATTCCATAATCACAACAAGTCAACATGGGTTTCAGAGAAACAAGTCATGCCAGACAAATCTGATCTCTTTTTTTGATAAAATTACCAGCTTGGTGGATGAAGGGAATGCTGTGAATATAGTATATCTTTATTTCAGTAAGGCCTTTGACAAGGTTCCCCATGACATTCTTGCAAACAAGCTGGTAAAATGTGGGCTAGAAAAAGTAACTGTTACATAATAATTGTAATTGGTTGACTGGTTGAACCCAAAAGGTGCTCAACAATGGCTCCTGTTCAACCTGGAAAGAAGTGACCAGTGGGATGCCACAGGGCTCTGTCCTGGGCCCAGTACTATTCAATATATTTATTAATGACTTGGACGATAGTATTGGGGGCATAGTTATCAAATTTGCAGACGATACCAAATTAGGAGGAGTAGCTAATACCCCAGAAGACAGGATCAAAATTCAAAATGACTTGAACAGTCTAGAAATAATAATAATAATAATAATAATAATAATAATAATAATTTATATCACACCCCTTTGAAATCAATCGGGGCAGCTAACAACAATAAAAAAATACAATATAAAATACAACACAGTCTAATTTCCTCCCCCCTTAAAAAGTTATTAAACCAATAACAAATTAAAAATTGACAATTAAAACACATCAATTATTATTATTATTATTATTATTATTATTATTATTAAAATTCAAAAAGACTTGAACAGACTAGAAAGTTGGTCCAAGGCTAACAAAATAAAATTCAACACAGAGAAATGTAAGGTACTGCACTTAGGGAGCAAAAACGAAAAGCACAAATATATGATGGGGGACACCTAGCTGAATGAGACTATGTGTGAAAGGGATCTAGGAGTCCAGGTAGATCACAAGTTGAACATGAGTCAACAGTGTGATGCAGCAGCTAAAAAGACCAATGCAATTTTAGCTGCTGCATCAATAGAAGTATAGTCTCTAGATCAAGAGAAATAATAGCGCCACTCTATTCTGCTTTGGTCAGGCCTCACCTGGAATACTGTGTCCAGTTCTGGGCACCACAATTCAAAAAGGATATGGAGAAACTGGAGCGTGTCCAAAGGAGGGCAACTAAAATGGTGAAGGGTCTGGAAACCAAGCCCTATGAGGAATGACTTAGGGAGCTGGGGATGTTTAGCCTGGAGAAGAGAAGGTTAAGAGGTGATATGATAGCCTTGTTTAAATATTTAAAGGGATGTCATATTGAGGAGGGAACAAGCTTGTTTTCTGCTGCTCCAGAAACTAGGGCCCGGAATAATGGATGCAAGCTCCAGGAAGAGAGATTCCACCTCAACATTAGTAGGAACTTCCTGACAGTAAGGGCTGTTCGATTGTGGAACACACTCCCTTGGAGAGTAGTGGAGTCTCCTTCCTTGGAGTTCTTTAAGCAGAGGCTGGATGGCCATCTGTCGGGGATGCTTTGATTGGGAGTACCTGCATGGCAGGTGGTTGGAGTGGATGGCCCTTGTGGTCTCTTCCAACTCTATGATTCTATGATTCGATGATTACAGCTGTTATTAAGCACAAGTATGCTTCCTTTCTCCATATCTACCACTTTGACATCCCCCTTATGTGGTATGTTGGAAACATGCTGTCCAGGTTCTCCATGCTCATGTTCAATTCTGATCAGTATAAAATTATACATTGGATGGTGATATTCCTCTCTGGAATAAAATAAGGCCAGTTCAGTATATTTTTGTCCAAATAAGGTACATCATGGGAAAATGTGGCTTGGACCTATGCATGGCCCTCAAGGCTTTTTTTTTTTTCTGTCCACACCTCTCCCAACTCCCCCATATCATTACATTTTGTTGTTAGAAAATGGCTGATTGTCTTGCCTGGAAGCCTCCAGAATTGTCAATTCACCTTCTAAATATGTCACAGAGCCACCTTGTATGGTTTCATGTTTTAAAAAAGCCATTTAAAAAAACCCAACAACAATAACCTTATTTTCCAAAAGTGTCCTTTCATCTTTTTATTTCATTATTTTAAAATCTTTTGCATTTTTGTCAGTTTGTGGACAGGAAAGTGATCCTGGATGCACAAAAGTTGCCCACCCCTGTGTAACAATTTAATATTGCATGCTCTAGAGTTATTGTCAATTCATGGATGCTTCATTTGTTTTATTATGGAGTATTGGCAACACTGAGACATAAATCATGAACTGAAGGTTAGACTTTCTTGGCTTGGATCAGAACCAAAAGAGAACATTTTCAGTCACATTTGAACCTATGCTGAAACTGAGCCAAAATATTTAATGGACTACCTGCCTGAATCAGCAGCAGATTCCTGGCAGAATGAAATATATAAAAAGAAAAAGAAAAGAAGAGGGCTACTATGTTGTGTGATTCAATATGCTAAGATATGCGATGTCAGCTCAGAAATCAGAAGGTATATAATATTTCTGAAGGTGGATATATTATCTAATCTGATAGCAAAACTTGTGCAACAACGCAAACAACAACAGCAACACCACACAGGCAGAAAACAATATCCAGGTATCATTTTCAGTTAAAGTAAGGCTTTTTTTTTATGGTTTTGAGCTCGTTCCATTCCCTGATAATCCTGCCCCACTACTTACCCAAGTTATTTCAATTAATCATGTTTCAGGTCAGTATGATTCTTTTATATGAAGTCTGTCAAAAGGAATAGATGTGTTTTCATATGTGATGCATATACTTATGATGCCCTGACCTATACACATTTACTCAGAATGAGTTCATGGCAAAGTACTACAACATTTAAGTATTTCACTTTTAAACTGTTTATTTTAGTAATTACATAAAATAAAATAGGAGTATATTACAAACATAAGAAGAGTCCTGCTGGATCAGCCCATAATCCTACATTGTCTAGTGTTCTGTCCACTCTATGGTCAATCAGTTGCCTATAGGACAACCATAGTTCCTATACAGTGAACTTCCCATGACCCATTGTGTAAGATAGGTCTTCCAAAGCTAGTTGCTGATAACCCATGCTGATAACCCATGATGACAAAGATGATTGTTCTGTTTTTATTGTCATATTTATATCTTGCCTTTTTCCCATTCTGGGACTCAAAGGTTTGTCACAGCTAAAAAACTAACACCATTCAAAAGTTA
This sequence comes from Phrynosoma blainvillii, assembly GCA_026167975.1. Lineage (NCBI taxonomy): Eukaryota > Metazoa > Chordata > Lepidosauria > Squamata > Phrynosomatidae > Phrynosoma > Phrynosoma blainvillii. Next base: position 274,749,832 of record JANUYF010000003.1, read on the forward strand.
AAAATATGATTAAATAATAGAATTAAAACAGTTAAAAACATAATCATTAAAAAGAAAATAACAAATAAACAGTATGGCATCTTTTGGGGGGGGGAACACCCAGCAATTGATCTTCAAAAGCCTGCCCCACAAAAAGAAAATTTCACCTGCCTACAGAAGAATAACAAGAGCACAAGTGTAACCTCTCCAGAAAATGAATTCTGGAGCCTGGCAGCAACCACTAATCCCACCACATTAGGGTTGTCATATACATCATTGGCCTGGGTTTTCATCCAGATTCTGAGGATTTCACTGGATTATCATCTGGCTCAGATTCTGAGCTTCAGTTTTTTAAAAGTAAGTCTCTAGGTTTCTGGAGACCAAGATATGGGGCAAAACATAGAGGAGCCTTTTGCTCAAATTATGCTGCAAGAAACAAGTTCATCTGGAAATTTTAGAAAGGGAAGGAAAACTGCATGGTGGAGTGCAAGTGCAAGTGAGGGATGTACTGCAAAGAAATGTACAAGAGGGAAGGCATACGAGAGACAGGAGAGTTAGCTGGGCTCATGTCACAAGTGGCAGAATGGAAGAACAAAAGAGGAATGCACTAGAGATAGCATGAAGGGATGTGAGAAAGGGAACAGGAGTCATGGGAGCATTAGTGGTGTGAACTGTGGACTTCAGAAGCAAGGAAGGAGTGTGCCATGAGGAAGGAAAATGAGGCTAGAAAAGGGAGTAGGAGGGAAAGGAAAGTGAGGGAAGGAAAAGAAGGGTGAGAATTATAGTGGTAGAGTGCAAGGAGGAAGAGAGATAGGTATGATGAGGGCAAGGTGGAAAAGAGGGAGATATGATGTCAAATGTTGAAGAAAGGAGGAAAATGGGTGTTGCAGCAGAGGACAAAGAGAGGGGGCATAGCAGAGTCCACGGAGTTGGAAAAACAGGGATTGTGTAAGTTAGGAGCACATGAAGGCAAGGCAGCAGTAGAACAGGTTCTTTAGGAGGAGGAGAGCAGTAGAGTTCATGTAATTAGTGAGCTAAGAGGGAATGGATATAACAAGTACTAACATTTATCCTTACCATAACCAGCATCAAGAAACAACAATTTGCTGAGAGAAAGACACCCCTCCGACGTGTCGGGAGGGGCCTTCTCTTGCGACGGCCGCATAAAAGGGCACCGATGTGCGATTGGCTGAGCAAACTGGAAGGCCTGCCCTTGCCGGCCTGCTTAGCCAATCAAATGGAAGTCTCACTCCTGGGTCTCGCGAGATTTCAGGGGGCTATTTAGCCTCATGCTGCCACGTGTCAGCAGTCATTTTGGTTTTGCAGATGAGCAAGGTGCTCGTCTGCTTTCCTGGCTCCTGGTTGGCTTCGTTGGCTCCTGGGCTTCTCAGCCTGCAAAGTGGCCTAGCCCCTGCTGGAGCAGGAAGAGCGGGGAGCAGAGCGGAGCGGAGCGTGGTTTGGAAGCAAGCCGCGGCACTCTGTTTCTCCCCAGGAAAAAGAATTGGGCCCGGCCTCGGCACCCAGGCCGCGGCTCTGTTTCAGCCACAGGAGCCTAGTGGCGGCCTAGCCCTCCTCAGGGGAGCCTGAGGAAGGGGCTTTCGGAAGCGGAGTGGAGCACGGCTTTAATAATAAAGACATTTTTTTAAAAAGCCGCGGCTCCTCCGTTGGGGATTACGGGCTAGGCGCTGCCTCGAGCGGCTGTGGGCAGAAGCCTAGGTGGCCTATTGTGGGGGCCGGTTGGGTTGGCACTAATTAGCGCAGATTTATTTTTTAAAAAAACAAACACACACACACCAAGAGGGACAGGCCCCAAGGGAGCGGACGGCCTTGGGGTACAGGGCCCGTTCCCTCCCCCCTCCCAGTTGAAAATTATGGCAAACAGTGGTCGGAGGTGGCTGGCAGTAATGCCCCCCTCCCCTCTTTCCCTGCACTAATGCCCCCCCTCCCATCCACTCACTTTAATAATTTACAGGCCTTGCTGGCCAATTCAGTTAAGAGTTTGGAGTGGGATATTGGCACCCACTGTTGGGATTCTGAGGTAAGGGCCTCTTCTGGTTTGGTGGACAGCATTTAATTAAGGCCATATTACCTGTGAGGTATATGGCCCTTCATTGGGCTTTACCTGTAACCCCTTCCCCCTCCCATGGCTAGCCTGTGCTTCAGGCGGCCTTTAAGTTTGTGACCCTAAATTTCAGGCCTGAAGGCCTCAGGGAGGTGCCCCCCCCCCATACTATTAAATCAGGTTTCTGGCCTGGGCTTTGGCAGTTGCTGATGCGACACTGGCCAGACCTGGTAATGGTGCTATAGGCTGCAGGCTGTGGTTTTGCTGTCCCCGCTTGGGCGAAGTTAGCCTTAATGTGGCCTGGTGCAGATTACATTGGTTGGTAGGGACACGTGCCAGTCATTCTTATGCCCGGATCTGGGCTCCTCTTTTGAGGAGTGGGAGTTGGTTATAACAAAAGTAAACAATAATAATATTAATAGTAAAATAATAACAATATTAATATTTATAATTCATCATTGTAGTTAATTGGGAGTGAACTGATGGGTGAGTGCCCATTCAGGGACTTACTAACCTCAGCCTAATAAAAACTGAGGTTTTATTATTTAATTGGCTTATGGTAATAATAATAATAATAATAATAATAATAATGAAATGTATTTATATCCTGCACCTTTGAGGTTAATACTAATTGTATGATTATTGTTTTAAGGATATAGCTTTAAAAAGAACACTATATCCTCTACACATTAGTTTGAGGTCTTAATATAATCCTTTTTCGTCAATAATGCCATGTGCAAGGCACAGTCTAAACCAGGGGTAGGCAACTTTTCCCCTTTAAGGGCCGAGGGACTTCAGCTCCCAGAAACCTCAGCCATGTTGGCCAATAGTCCCATGTTGGCCAATAGCTCCTGGGATTCTGGGAGCTGAAGTCCCTCGGCCCTTAAAGGGGAAAGGTTGCCTACCCCTGGTCTAAACAGCGCACAGCATCTGCTGACCCTAAGAATGGCCAGTCTGTGCATAATGGGGCTTCTACTCCTTAAAATAGGGATGATGAGATTCCTGCACATTTGGCCCAGATTGGCCACATAATTCAGGTATGTGCAGTGGTCTCTGAGCAGTTAGCTCAACAGGGGACATGGGGGGGGTCTAATTTGGGGTCAGAGGCTAGTACTTCTTCAGTAGTGGATTGGGGTGAATGTACACTGCAGATTCAGGGCAACCGCCTGCGACACATACGACACCCCCGGTGGACATGGCATGTGGTTCCCCTATTACCTCAGCTATGAAGGTTGGGCATCCAACCGTAGCTGATGCATTGGAGCTTGAATGAAAGTTCCTGGTGTGGGACAACAGGGTGCAGCTGCCCCTGTGTTAGATCAACCCACTTGGCAGATCTCTTGAACTTAGTTCAAAAGGTGAGTGTTTCAGGTAAAGGCAATGGGCCGACTCCTGAGACTGTTGAGGCTTCCAGCAGAGATATGGCAAGTGCTTCTACATGGCAACATAACACATGAGCTGCTTCTGCGATGCTTGTAGTGAGAGCTCTGCAAGCATCGGCTGATGCTTCATGCTACACAAAGAGCTCAAGTTTGGTTCATGCTTCTAATCTGCTGGCATCATGGCCTTCCTCAGTAGGGGCTTCAGGTGGGCAGAATGGGCTGAGCTCTGGAGTTGAACACCCTACATCTGCAACAGTGGCGGCACTCTTGACAAATCCTGGGCTAGCTCTGGTTATGGATTTGAGGGTGCAGGGTAGCCAGAAAGTAGCTAATACGGTAGGTGATGCAAGGGGAAAGGCACTGGTGGGAGCATTGGGCATTTCTGGGGCAGACAGATTGGTTGACTGTAATCCATATGCAGCTATGTCCAATCCACTAGGATCACACATTCCCCTTACTACCAAGGAGATAATATGAAAAAGTGAGTACATTGACTTAATTTCGCACACTTTATGAGATCCTGAGCTGAGGATCATGGTTAAGGTTGGGGTGGTTTTTACCCTACCTAAAGAATTTCAGTCTCATGAACGCCCTAAACTAAAAAGGAATATTTTGAATTGGATACAGGCTTTACCATATACAGGAGTGTTATTTAGGACAAAGAACCTACTAGATATCCGGAATTCTCCATATATCAAGAGGATAATGATTAAGTCATACACGAACTGCCATTTTAATTCTACGGGGGTCCGCCTGGCAATATAACCAGCAGTTCAGGATGAGGGTGGCGTTAGACCACTCATTCTACTGCCGTCATGTGCAGTCTGAGTTGTCGGCAGATGTTATAGTGGGGGCCTCCCCTCCGAGCCGATATGACAATGGGTTTGTGCCTTTGGTCACACAGCTGAGAGCGCAACACGTGAGGCCTAGCACGGGGGTGAGAAAACAAACCGGACTGTGCTGGGACTACAAGTCAGCTAAGTGTAGGAGGCAGCCCTACAGGTTTGATCATAAATCTAATACCTGCAGAGGTAATCACCCAGGATAATCTATTAGGGGTGTGTGAGGCTTCAGGTGATGATGATGAGAGGCAAAAAACTAAGGACACTCTAAACAAATTTCAATCCATTGCAGGTTCTTTAAACCCTGCTTGCACGGTTATAGTGCCAGTGAGGGCATCACCGCATCATAATTAATTATGGAATAAGGTAGGTTTTGTGGATCTGTGAGTCAATTTTAGTTCAATTCATGGGGTGTCTTTTTGGGAGATCTGAAATGCTCTTATGGGCAGACTTTCAGGTACACTCCGATGCTGTTGAGACACATGGTTTTGGGGTATTTTGTAACGGTCAGTGGCAGGTTAAAGGATGGCCTCAATCCTGGGTCGATAAAGGGTGGACACAGAACATCACTTTCATAGAATTTTCCTATTGTGGTGGCGGTCCAATTGGGACAGGAACAATTGCAAGCAAAACGTTATGGTTCTGGTGTGATAAATAAACTGTTGTCCACTTATTGAACTCCCAGACCTCTAAATTATGCTAAAGTAATAACACTGGTTAGGAAAATGGTGTCACAATGTTGGAAGTTTAATGTTTTGTTCCAAGCTCAACATGTTCTTGATTGACTAAATCTTTTGGAAGACTCCTTTTCACGTTTTAGTTTTGCAGGTTTCATCAACTGGCTCCAGAGGCAGCTGTCCAACCACAGGAGGTACCATCACATTTTTGAAGCCTTGGACAATAAAGATTGACAAGCCGACTCTCCAGTCCGCTGCCCCTTCAACAACAGATTGAATAGCGGGGACATATGGATGCTTGGCCACAGCTTAGTGTTTGGGGCTGAAAGGTACTTCATTAAAGATTCGACCATGGGACGGAGAGTCATCGGAATTGTGAGGTAGTTTGGTTGTAAATGGAATGCTGTGGGGAGCTCTACTACCTAGAATTATTGAACTCAAAAAGAAGTGTTACTGACATGCAACAGGTTAAGCGAACAATGCCAAATACTGTGCTCATGTGGACAAAGTTGTTGCCTCAGCGACCTAGGTCCGGTACTCGGAGTGACGCGGCAATCAATAGAACTCAATGGTGGCTGATTAGTGCTGTGGCCAAGACCTTGGGGGGAATGGGAGTTGTTATTGTTGTGTATGAGGAAATTCAGATTTTGAGGCCACACTGGTACAGGGTTGATGGAGTACATCTCTCCCTGGTGGGAAATGATGTATACTTGACATCTCGGGAGTCATACATTAAAGAGCAATTTCGGGGGGGGGGATGCCAAGCTAGGCTGGCCCCCTCCTGTGGTGTGCAGCCCCCCCAGGGGATAATTAGGTTAATTAGAAAATACTAATTGGGTTAATAAAAAATTCCTAAATTCAGTATATGTCATTAGGTTAACCAAATTAGTATGACGTCATTTTAACCTTGGATGATGTCATAATGTTATGATGTCATAAGAATGCTCATGATGTCATATCTGGCTGGGGGAGGGATTATTTATTGTTGTGAAATACTGCATAAATTAATGGACTTGACGCATGCCGTGTTAGAAACAATTAATCCATAGCGCTTGCGCTTAACTACACGTACGCATGCGTCAAGAATGAATTCTTGTTTAAGAAAACTGTTATTTAAATGTTTAATTGATTGATATCAAGATCCTGTACAAAAATAAAAGTTGTGGCCAATGATTTACCCAAAATAATTGCGTTCGGTGTCCTTTGTGCTGGTGCAACAGACATCCTAGCTTAGCAGATATAATTTGATGAAAAATCAAATAGGTGAGAGGGAGTTACAAAATACTGTTTTCTAGTTATAATAAAATATTTTTTTCACATCTCTTAGGAAACCATGCTCTTTTCTTTCAGTTGCTGCTGTTTGCCCTTATTTTCCTCTACATCTTGACCTGTCAATCAGATGGCAGTCACTCGGGGGGGGGGGGCATTTTATTCATGGATCTGTAACTTTTTGCAATCAGTGAAAAACTGATGGAGAAAAAATGGCCATCTGATGAGACAACCACTGAAAGTGTGTATGTATCTGACAATATGATAATAATACTGTAATCATTTTTCCCCTTTGTATTACACCATGGATGCACATGTCCACATCATATTATTTCCCTCTTCCTTTGAATTTCTACAGCAACACTGTAAACTGGATTTGCTGAAAGATAGTGGTGTCCTGTGGTCATATGGCAAATTCCATGACTAAGGAGAGATTTGAACTTAGGTCTCCTTGTTCCATATCTAGCACTTATAGCCTATACCTACTGGTTCTCTCATATTGATTGTAACTGTAACAAGAATGCTATGAAAATTGAAACATATTCATGTGCTTATTTTCTATAATTAGAATGAAAATTAGAATAATTGCATGCTATGCAAATTAGATGAACATATTTGAGAAACTGAGATATGTTAACCCTACACCAGACATACCTGTGAAGGGTAGAGAAAGTTATCCCCAAAAGATCTCAAAACACAGGCAGACTCATATGGGAATATATGGTCCTTCAGATAATCTGGACCTGAGCCATGTAAGGCATTATGAGTCATAACTAGTGCTTTAAATTGAATAAAAACAAACCAGAAGACAGTGAAGCGACTGCAAGAAGAGTTATTTGGTCTGTGTAGCCAGCTCTAGTTAACAGTCTAGTAATTCCCAATTTTTGGTCCTCCCAAAATTCCTGTCTGTTGGACAAGCTGGGGGGGACTTCTGGGACCTGAAGTCCAAAACTCCCAGAGGAGTAAAGTCTGGGAACCACTGTTAATAGTGCATTATGTGGCATCTAATCCTATGTCTGTACAGGATCTTTGATGCTATGTTCTTTGTATATCCAGAATACTACTAGACTCCTTACAAATCCTTCTAAGAAAAGGAATCTTTCACCTATAAATCATATTTTGCATTTGAGAACTTACTGAGAATGAATCTTAAAATGTACTCTGAAAAAAAAGGGTAGGCAAAGGGATAACCAATTTGCAAGTCCCACTTCATTTAGAGCTCAGACAAAATGTTAACGGTGTCATAGCTTTGGCAGTTCACACACAGGCAAATTCAGATCTGAAACAAATGAATTTATTATATGCGAGTAAGAGATATCTTTGACCAATAGTTTACTAACTGAAACTCATACTGGTTTTCCAGCTATGAGGTGAAGGACAGACTGGGCAGAGAAGTTATTATTTTATTTGAAGGGAGAGGTTTCCTCTTGGTCAAGGTTAAGCCTCATTAATGAGCAATGTGGGGAAAGGTGTACTCTTAGGCCCTCTGCTATACCATCTGTAAAACTTTAAAATATTAAAAAGCTTTATTCCCAAGGGCTCATAAACTCACAACATTCATAGTCACTATGTAAAAGGCAGTACAATAGCAAAGACACAAAAATCAAAACCTTCTGCCAAGTGACTTTTTCATTCAGAGCCCTTGAAAGTTTTTCTTCCATTCATTCCAGTAAATAATAAACTTACAAATATATTTGATCTAATATATAATCAGTATAAGTTAATGCAAGCACCTTAGTATACCCACCCTCATCCTGGATGCTTTTTCCAGTATGAAATGGTGGATGAGCTCAAGCCATATTTGTCTGGCCACAAAAAAGGTGTGTGTGGGGGTGGGGGCTGGGGGGGTGACGGCGGCTAAGAAACATTGGCTAAACTGTATTTTCACAGGGTTTTCTACAAAGTGACTGTGGAGTTTGTAACTCATTGAGGATCTAACAAGGCTGGCTGGAACATTCATTCAGTAAGAAAGAAATTGGTTGCTTAGGGGCAATGCTCAACTAGTGAAATTTTACCTATGGCTGTGTCAATGTCTGAATAAACACTTAACATTTCAGAGACATAGATATGTTCATCTGGAATATCAGTAAGCAAAGGTATGGCTCAAGTGGTTAAGACACTGACTGTTGATTGCAAGATTAGCAGGTTGGCAGTTCGAGGCCTGGGTGCTGCATGATGGTGTAAGCTCCTGTCACTAGTCCCAGCTTCTGCCAACCTAGCAGTTCAAAAGCATGCAAATGTAAGTAGATAAATAGGTGCCACTTTGGTGGGAAGGTAGACAGCAGTCTGTGCAATCATGCTGGCCACATGATCACAGAGTAGTCTGTGACAACACTGGCTCTTCAGATTAGTAATGGATATGAGCACTGCCCCTATGGTCAGACACGACTTGACAACCTTGTCAATGGTGAATATATTTACTTTTATTTCAAACTAATACAGCTATGTCTCTGAATTCTATCCTCATGAGAAGCACCAAATGCAGCCTCTTAAGACATGGGGTGGATCTACGCCAGGGGTCGGCAACCTACAGCCCGAGGGCCAGGTGCAGCCCCCCGAGGCCTCTGGACTGGCCGCCGCCCCCCCCCCCGCCGCCCCCATTGCTGCACGTGCCGCTGTGCATGCTGCTGCACGCACTGCCACTGTGCCGCCACCGCGCATATAGTGGCTGCCATTTTGTTTTTCAAAATGGCGGCCACGACTCATTTGCACATGCGCAGTACTTCTGCGCATGCACAAACAAGCGGTGGTTGCCATTTTTGAAAACAAAATGGTGGCTGCGACTCGTTTGCGCATGTGCCGAGTACTGCGCATGCACGAATGATTCGCGGCAGCCATTTTGTTTGCCAAAATGGTGGCCGCGACTTGCTCGTGCATGCACAGTACTCTGAAAGTACTGTGCATGCGTGAGCGAGCATGAGTGCGCATGCGCGTGCACCGCCATTCCCCTCCTAGCCCAGTGGAAGACCCCAGGACCAGCAGACTGGCCCCAGGTCTGTAAATCTTGCTGACCCCTGATCTACACTATAGAAATGATGCAGTTTAACTCTACCGTTTCATCCTATGGCATTCTGATATATGTAGTTTTATAAGCTCTTTAGCTTTCTCTGAGTGAGGGGAAGAGCAGATGGGCCAGAATAACATGGGCTCAGCCGGTGCTATCCTGGCCTTGGCACTTACTTGGTTTAGTTTCCAGGTCAGTGAAGGGACGAGCGATGTTTACAGTCTGTCCCTGTGCTGACCTCGGACCTGCTAGTGCATGCTTTTTTACCTTGCTGTGTAGTTGCACACATTGTCACTGTATCTGATGCAGAAATAGGGCAGCTGGCTGTACCCATGTGGCCAGATATCATGTTTCCATGTCAGACATGACAACAGGAGGAGGGGAGCTTTGAATACCAGCAATGGTGTGGCAAGGTAAGGAGCATGGAGGGGTAGGTAAACAGCCAAGGTTTTCTGTGGAGTTTCCAGGAAACTCCATGGCAAATCAAGGGTCAAATTACCCTGGGGTAATGGCTGTTTATCCTGGGATCAGGCCAGATCCACTACATCCATGTCTAGTCTACCAGGATCAGGTCAAATCCCAGGGCATTTTGGCCCATGTCAACAACCCCAAAGCACATTAGTGCTCCACAAAACTACAAATCCCAGGATTATGTAGGATGTAGCCATAATAGTTAAAGTAGTGTCAAATTGCATTATTTCTATAGTGTACATGCACCCTTAGCCATAAAGGTGCTACAAGATCCCTTTGCATACCAATCTTACACTTATCTGTTCAGGTACAGGATTCACTGAATTCAGTTACTATTAAAATAAAGGACAACTCTGATCATATTTTGAGCCTGGCAACACCACAATAGCTATTCCTATCTTCCAGCCACACCTAAAAATGTTAAGCCACAATTACCAATCACTCTAGGTGTTTAATCAAACATTCGATTCACTTTCAATAATTTTAGATTAATTTACATCCTATCTTTCTCCCAAAAAAATGGATCCAAACTAGCTTACAAAGCAATATAAAGTCAGCAAATAAAAAACATACAATCCAATCCTATTAAAACATTAATTAAACACACATTCAATGCATATTAAAAGATAAAGTACGTCCACTGAACAGCCTCCTTCCCCAGCCACTTAAAAGCTGGAGACCTGTTTTTTTGGTCTTGGTCATCCAGCCAGAGGAGAACAGAGAAGGTATACCTAGGTCTTCCCCCTACTCCAAATCCCTTGGTCTTATTTTATGACTATTAATGAGTTCCATAACCTTGGAATCCCATACTCATTCCTTAACCATGTTCAATATGTCCAATATTGTTTGATTCTATGTAGGTTGCATTCATAAAGTTTTATCTGAAGTTATGATTAGATAAATGTTTTAGCTATCCCTTGAGTCTTTGGGGGACAGATTGTATCATAAATAGCAGACCTATCTCAGCAGATTAAAATAATGGGAAAGAGGACCCCAGCTTTAAAAGGCACTCCCCCCCCCTTATTAATTGCATGCATTAGTAAGATCTAATATACTCAGCCTCTAGGTACACTTAGCTAAATGGAAATTATTTAGTTCCAAAATGGTAGTTATTACTGCCAAAGAGGAATATTTAACTATATACCTTCAAAAAAAAAAAAAAAAAAAGGAGTTCCCTTGCTACCTATAGGAAAAGGAAGATTTTCCTTTATTGCCCTATTAATTAACCTTACATTCCACTGAGAAAATAATTATGTTCATGCCTTTTGATAGTAAAGTCATTTCAAATATTGTTTCCTTGGTCTTTGAAATCTGGGGGAAGATGTTCCACTGTTATGGTCAGGAAGTTCCTCCTAATGTTTAGGTGGAATTTCTTTTCCTGTTGTTTGTATCCATGCTCTCTTGAGCAGTAAAAAAAAACAAGCTTGTTCCATGTGACATCTCTTCAAATATTTAAACAGGGCTATCATATAACTTCTTAACCTTTTGTTCTCCAGGCTAAACTTACCTAGCTCTCTAATTATATGATTATCACATTACACAAGTCACAAAATAGTTCATATTAAGAAGTATGGCTGATATCATACTTGCAGCATAATTGAATAAATAAATAAAATAAGCACAACACTTTTCAGACATCCTGCTGCCAAACATCAGGAAGATGCCTGTGTTACTTGGTAGCTACTTCTGAATATCATCCAGTCAATTGACTGGTTGCAATCTTCTGGGCATTTCTAGTGGGTGCCTGAGGTGTTGATCATACCAGAGGACACCTCAGAGGGGGTTATCTACTGTCTGATGTGGGTTATACTGCTGCAGCTCTCCACAGCTAGACTTGGACTACTTGGGACAGAAGGTCCTAAGAAACACCCACTCCACCCACCTGAAGGCAAGGAGGCTGACCGGGACACTGATAACATGCTACGAAAAACTCCTAAATGTCTTTCCTACTGCCAAATGGAACCTGGACCTGTTCAAGATTTGTGTTCGTCAAGGCCAGTATACCAGGACACGGACAGTCCCTTCAGATACCCCATTCTACTAGCCATTGGCGGCAAGTAGACCAGAGATTTTCTGTTCCATTGCACCCTATCTACTACTGACCTGATCAGTGATGCCTCTGAAGGCTCTTAACTGAGAGTAAGCTCCACTGAACAAAATAAGTACACATGCATTGTATCTGCTCTATGTGGATATGCATAGGCGTGGGATGCCTGTGATAAAACCCAATGAAAGAGTGTGCAGCTTAACTGTGGCATGGTAATGAATGTCTTGGCTTTCTGTTCAAGAGAAAAACATTTTTAACATTTGGATTACTATGTTATTATGATTCATACATTTATACCTATGTATACAGTATATTATGGCCCCCATTATTTTTTCAGGCTCTCAGGGATCATCTATAACATATCACATATGATTATATTCAAGCTGTAGCAAAGGAGATTGATATTGGATAAATTGAGACAAAGGGAAAGAGAAGAGAAATGAAGATATATAGCTTGATAGACAGATATTCATGCTGGGGGGGGGTCATCTTCAGGCCTCTAAATAATTTTTCTACAAAATATATGAGATTTTAAGGAACAGATTGTAGATTGTGTAAAAGGTAGCAGTAATTCAGGGTTTGTAGCTAGGACTATCACATGCCTTTTTGGCTCACAGCTCCCAGCAGACCTACCCAGCATCACTAATGATGTCAAACTGTGATAGTAGCCATTCAAAAGCATATGTGGGACCACAGCTGTTCACCCTTTCTAAAAATAAACATATACCCACGGCTTGTAGCAAATAAGCATGTTGCGTTGTTTTACTCATTTACTACACTCCCTCCTGATTAGTCAGATGAAGATTGTAAGTATATTTAAACTCAATTTTCCTTGAGTGGTCCAAAGTCTAATATTGGTTGCACAATCAAATCAGTATAAATTATCCTTTCTGATTTCTGGATGCTCTCAATTCTCTTTACTTTAGGGTGCCATAATTTGGTCTTTCACTGGAGTTAAAACTACATAATTCCTGACTGTGTAGATAACAACACAGAAACAATGTCATGCTGTTCAAATAAAAGGATAACCTCCATGGTGTTTCCATGCTCTGTTATTTGACTTTCACAACATAAAAGTTGATTTGGGTAAACAGGATTAAATTGCCTCTTTTGTGCTTGCGGATGAGAGCAGTCAATTAAATCTAGCTCAGAGTTTGCCATTTGAGATTCTGTTTCTGATTAGCTTTCTGTCTTATAATACACTGGGTATTATCAGTGATAAATGGAGACATTTAATAAAATAATTACAATGAATGCATTTTACTCTTTGATTCTGGGCCTGATGTAAACATTGCAGTGATGTTTGTGAAACCCAGACTTTGCTTTCCTGCTATAGACCCATTTAGAATGGACCCAAAACATTGTTATTTGAGACAGAGCATTAAACTGTGGATTATCCTCTCCAAAATCAAGGTCTGTACAAGATGATCAGATGTTAAGTTAATCACAAAAATACAGTTGCACACATAACAAAATATAGTATGTGTAATATTCTTGTAAATAAACAATATGAAATAAATTTAAATTTATATTAGTGTTTTAGCATCTATGTTGTAATGTCCTACATTTTCTTGAATGTCCTACATTTTGCAGTGCCCTGTCTTCCTTTGTAATTAGGGCCTTTACAGACTGCCAGAAATAATGCAGCTTGAGTCCACTCTAACTGCCCTGACTCGGTGCTAGGGAATCATGGTAACTATAGTTTTTTCTGAGACATTGACCCTTCTCTATCAGAGAGCTCTAGTACCACAATAAACTACAGTTCCCATGATTCCGTAGTACTGAGCCAGGGCAGTTAAAGTGGACTCAAGCTGCATTATTTCTGGCAGTCTGTAAAGGTCCGACTCATCAAGTTCTTCTGGCACCAGATGTGGGAATAGTTCACAAGATCCTCTATCCCCAGGCACAACCTCTATAAACCTCCACAGTTTTGCTATCCTCATGGGGGAGCTTTCTCTCACTTCCACCACAATCAGGTCCATTCTATGAAGACACAGAAGAGACCATTCTCCATTGCTGCTTCCAGGCTATGGAGTTCCCTTCCATGAGAGGCTAGGCTAGCCCCATTTCTGGTCTCCTTTTCCAGCAGGCAAAGACCATTTTTTATTCAGCCAGGTATTTCATAATTGATTTGTTTGGGGTATTGTTTTAAATTGTGTGTGTGCTATATTGGGGGGAAGCAAGCTCCTTCCAGGGGTGGCGAAGCTGTACCGCGGGGCCGAGGTGTGCGGATACCTTAGCCCCGTGGCGCAGCTTCCTGGGGTGGCCCTGTGCCGCCCGTCTGCTTCCCCCCACCCATTGTTAACTTATTTGTTATGCTTTTGAATGATTTTGCACTTTTAAAATTTTGATGAGATTTCAATATGATAACTTGTTTAATTGAGTTTTAACTCTTTATTATTAGTTGTGTTTTGTTTTTTAGCTTGATCTCTTTTTTGCCTTTTCAGTAACCATCTTAAAACTTATGCCAGGGGAAAGATGGGATATTAAATACATGCTACAAGCCTCATCAGATTGAAAGTACAATCAGCCCTCCTTATCCATGGATTTTTTTATCCAGCATCCATGACTGGAAAATATTTTTAAAATATATAAATTTCCAAAGGCAAACCTTGGTTTTGGCATTTTACATAAGGGACACCATTTTACTATGCCACTGTATTTAATGGGACACAGTGAGCTTCCTCAGATTTTGTTATCCACAGCGAGTTCTGAAACCAAACCCCAGAAGATACCAAGGGCCCACTGAAACATTGTGTTACTTTTCATGACTTTATACACACACATACATACAGTAAATATGAGAATGGTATAACACTCAGTGGCAGCCAAAGGGGGTTCAACAACCTCCTCCTACTTTCAAGTCTTCTTGCTTGCCCCCAGATATATAATTTTGCCTCCCTTCTCCAGTGCCTCATAATACTTGCCTTGCTTCACTTAATGTTGCAGCCTGCCAAGCCATAGCAATATTGACCACACAACATAGCAAGTGTCACTTTAAGTAGCTCATGCTGCTTTTCACAGAGGGTAGACTGGTGACAGTGGCACAAGCTGAGACAAGTCACAAGAAACAGGCAAAATGGAAGCATCAGGGAGGGAGGCAAACAAACAGAGGGAAAAAAAGGAGGAAGGATGATCAGAAAGTAGAGGTTTACTTTAAAATGTGGCTACATTTTTAAGTAAAACTACTGTATTTTTAAAAGTTACAGGGGAAAGAAATTAGAAACTGTTGCTATTATACCAAGAAGAGTAATGGAAATATAATCCATTCTGCCATTTTTTCAATGCAATTTCATTGCATTACAACCTTTTTGTAATATAACTTCCTTACACATTTATTATGGAAAGTAATGACCTAAAATGAATAGGCCACAGGCTGTTTAATTTGCCTTCCCTCATATGTTCTGCATCAATCACAGGGCACAAGAGAAGACTTGCCCTGCAGGAAGCTAATCAGAACAGGCATGCTTATTTGAAGTCTCCTTCAAACCCTCTTATGCAAACAAAAGGTAACCTAAATAAACCACTCATCAGTGTTGAGCAATTAGCTAGAGCTTGAAAAGATATTTGATTCAGGTAAATAAACAAACCTGCTACAGAGTTAGAAAACTTTCACTCTCACAAGGTTGATACCCAACCTGAGTTTAGAAAGATTCTCAGCCTCATGAGAATCTGGATAGGTTTCTTCAAGGCATGTTTATGGAATCAAAAATATTGTTATAAAATCAAGAAAAAAGGAAGAACAAATTAATCACAATAGCAATTGCTTGGAACCCACTGCATATGCATTCCAAGATGAAGATGGAAAAATGGCCTCAGACCACAACTTTCAAGGACACTTCAAAGTTGTGGTCTGAGGCCAATTTATTTACTTTGGAGTGAAACAAACCAGCATAAAAAGCAGCTTCCCAGCATGTTGGGGTTGTGGCGTACACACAATGCACATCCACAAGATTCAAGGAAACTAGCTTCACACCGACTGGCTGTCCACATGTGGGCCAGATTCCCGGCACTCCCGCGGTGCAGCGTTTACATACTGCAAGAGTCCCATGAAGCCATGGCTGGGTGGGAAAAGCTGGCTTTTTGCCAGTGCAAAAAGGAGCGGCAATTTGCTGCTTCTTTTTGGGCTGGCAAAAAGGCAGATTGGGGGCACGACAGGCGGTTGCCGTGGCTCCAATCCAGTTTCCTAGGTGTGCCTTGATGCTGTCTCTTTGGGATTGTCTGTTTCACCCCATACTTACTTAATGCCTTGGCAGACTGCTAGAAATAGTGCAAATTGAGTCCACTTTAACTGCCCTGGCTCAGTGCTAGGGAATCATGGGAATTGTATTGTTTTCTGAGACATTGAGCCTTCTTTGTCAGAGAGCTCTGGTGCCACAATAAACTACAGTTCCCATGATTCCCTAGTACTGAGCCAGGGCAGTTAAAGTGGACTCAATTTGCACTATTTCTAGCAGTCTGCAAAGGCCCTTAAACTCCTGTCTTTTGCCCAAAATGGGACCCATTGGCTTACAATAAAAAATTAAAACAAAATATAATTACAGTAAGATGCAGAACAATTTTTAAAAAATAAATAAATCAATTAACACATAAAAATAGTTGAGACAGTTTAAAATGCATATAAAATGCATTATCTAGGCATTATCTACACTGCTAGGAAACCACATACCCACCCCATAGCTGCAGTGTAATTTTCCAGGCCATATAACAACACACTCACCGTGGTGAGATCAGAGCAACCCAGAAGAAAAGACTGGTCTTATGACAATCACATGTCCTATAGTGTAGAGTATTTCTGGCCACATGGGCATGACCTCACCACTGATCCATATTTTCCATGCAAATGCAGAGTAGAAGGAAGGTCCCCCCCACCCCCAATTTTTGAAGAAAAGTCCTGTATTGCCTGTGAATCCTGTGGAATGTCATGTGCTCAGGCTGCAGATGTTATGGGGTGAATATGGATCTCAGAATCAGAGAATCTTAGTGTTGGAAGGGACTAAAAGGGCCATCTAGTTCAATTCTCTACCATGCATGAATAGACAACTAAAGCAGTCCTGAAAGATGCCAATCCAACCTCTGTGTAAAGGGTTCCAAAGATGGGGAATTCATTATATTTGGAGGCCATCTATTCCATAGTTAAACAGCTCTTACAATAAACAAATCCTTTCTAATTATTAGGTGGAATCTCTTTTCATTTGAATCGACTGGTTTATGTTTTCGGGCCTTTGCAGACTGCCAGAAATAGTGCAAATTGAGTCTACTTTAACTGCCCTGGCTCAGTGCTAGGGAGTCTTGGGAACTGTATTTTTTTTTCTGAGACATTGAGCCTTCTCTGTCAGAGAGCTCTAGTGCCACAATAAACTACAGTTCCCATGATTCCCTAGCACTGAGTCAGGGGGTGGCTGTCATGTCACATTTCAGCCTTCTCTTCTACAAGCTCAGATTGCTCAGCTGCCTAAGTCATTCCTCATAAGGCTGCAGATGAGTGGTTCGGGGCCACCCCTGCTAGCGGTGGATCAGGGCCTTGGCAACCGCACGCTGCGGCCCCGATCCTCCCTTTTGCCTCCCCTAAAAGAGCGGCAAAATGCCACTCCTTTTAGGGATGGCAAAAGGCCACCCTAAGCCAGTGTCGTAGCTCTTCTGTGCCCTTTTGGTGCTGTGCCAGGAGGGCGTCCTGATGCCACGTGCTGTGCATATGGGCACACGGTGTCAGGACAACATCATGCTGGGGTGGGGCAGCCAGTGTGTGGCTGCCCCGCCCCAATGCCACCCCCAGACCAGCCCTTTAGGCCAGTCTGCAACACCCCCTAGTTTCCAAGCCATTGATCATCTTTGTCATCTTTCTTTGGACACATTTCAGGTTGTCAATATCCTTCTTGAACTGTGGTGCTCATAGCTGAAACTGCATTCCAAGTGAGGTCTGACCAACACAGATTAGAATGGCACTACTATGTCTCTCAATCTGGACACTCTTCTCCTGTGGATGGATACCAGAATTGCCTTGACTTTTTTGGCTGCTGCATAACAGTCCATTCAGGACAGTTAAAGTGGCTTCAAGCTGCATTATTTCTGGCAGTCTGTAAACGCCCTTCATCACACTCTGAGGGAGCATGTTCCACTGACTAACAGCCTTTACTCTCAGGAAATTATTCCTAATGCTGAGGTGGAATGTCAACATTCTCCCCAGGTCTCCAATTTTCAAATGTTATTGGCAGTGACTCTAAGATTACATCTATAAGTTCCTTTAGTACTCCTGGGTGCAGTTCATCTGACTCATTACAGGTAGACCTAATTATAGTATGCTCTAGCTCAATGTTCACCACCTTGCTTAAAAGACTAAGGGCCTCGGCAGACGACTAATAGAGTCGTCTCCGAGGCAGGGAAGAGGAGGGGCAGCTGCACGATCGGTGCCCCTTCCTCCTCCCGAGGTTGCCCTAGGAGATGCTGGCCCTCCGCACGGCCGGCGCACTGAGGGCAACCTCCCGCTGCAGCGTCCGCACACGCTGCGATGGAAAAGTCAGTGAAAGTGAACCCTACGCTTTTGGGGCGCACTTTCATTGACATCTGAAAGGAGCGCTGATTTAGCACTCCTTTCAGAGGCGCCGACAGTGCGCCGCGGTGCGGATGCCGCTGTCCCATGGCGCACCGTCCCACGGCATCCTGGAAGCACTCATGTGCTTCCCCCCTAAATAATTCATTAAGAGATCTTCATCGAATACCCTTCTGCCACACTCAGGGGGAATGCAGATGGGCAGCCGTGGACCGCCCTGGGAAGCAGAGGATTGGGGCCTTTATTTATTTATAACTAATTTATTTATAACTCTTTTATACCTGTGTCAACCTTGGTTGTTATTATGCTTCTCATCTTCTCTGCCAAAGAAATTAGGGCACATTTAAGTTTAAGTTTAAGTTTCTAAATTGAAGTTTGCTTGTCCACCTCTTTGAAACCTGTACATTTGCTCCATAGGGAATAATTAATTTCCAGAATTTTTATTTGTTGTGCAACTGTTAAAATGCATGTGAGAGAAGTCAGAAAAAATGATGACCCTATTTTCTTTATGTAGATAATCATGTGGATTAGTTTTGCTTTACAGCTCTGTTTAGGTTACTCTAGTTCCATAATTGTCAAACTATCAGACAAAACCTGCATTTTTGAACACAATGCTAGTCATTTATCTGCTGTGCGAAATCCAACAGATCAAAAAAAGGGGCTTCCCAGCAGGATACATTAGCAACTCCATTTCATGGATGATTGTGGTGAGCAGTTCACATTTTCTGCAGATTAGATAGAGAAATCAGACACAAGAGGTCTTTCCAGTCTTTTGAACTTCTTGGGTAGAAATCAAGGTTGAAACATTTCATGAGAAGAAGAAAAATATTTTCCAGAATGTGAAAACTTTTCCACTTTATGGAAGGAATATAATAAAGAAGCAAACAAGAGTAACTGGGATGATATAGACATTTTATTAAAGCAACAGCATCCTAATTATATGGAGACTAAAGGGGCATTGCAGACTGGCCTAAAGGGCCAGCCTGAGGGTGGAGTTGGGGCAGGGCAGCCACACGCCAGCCACCCTCACCTCACCCTGATGCTGTCCTGATGCTGTGCACCTGTTTGCATGGCATGCAGTATCAGGATGCCCTCCCGGTGCAGCGTGTAGACACACTGTGCTGAAAGGGCGTGGAACAGCCATGGCGCCGGCTTTTAGGGGCGGCCTTTTGCCACCCCTAAAAGGAGCAGCATTTTGCCACTCTTTTAAGGGCAGCAAAAGGAAGGATCGGGGCCATGGTGTGGGGTTGCCACGGCCTTGATCCACTCCTAGCAGGGGCATCCCAGAGCCACCCATCTGCATAGCCCCTATATAAATTTCTAGAAAAATATTGAACCCAACAAAGATGTTAAATCCAATGGTTAGTTTCAAGAAGATTAGATACGTTGAATCTATTGCTGAAAGGTAAGTCAATACATATGCAAATGACAGTGATTCAATGGTTCTACTGTAGCTGAGAACAGAAACTAGATTTATACTAGGGACTGACAATTGTGTGAAACTGGAGGTCATGCTATCCCTGTGGAGACTTTGAAGGGTCACACACTCATGCCACATCCCTGCAAAACATAGGAGCTGTACAGCTGGCCCCTAAGGGTGGCTCCATGCTGCCCCTGGGAGCACCAAATCAGGGCCGTGACAACCACACATTGCAGCCCTGATCCAGCTTTTTGCCACTCCAAAAAGAGCTGGTTTACACCACTCCTTTTTGGAGTGGCAAAAAGCTGCCCTTTCTGCGGCTCTTCTGTGCTCCTTTGGTGCAGCATGTGGTGGGGTATTCAGCATGACGGCGGTGTCGGGGTGGAGTCAGGGTGGCTAGCGTGTGGTCACCCTGTCCCAACTCCACCCCCAGGCCAGCCCTTGTGGCTGGTCTGTACAGGCCCATACTTTTTGAAACCTTCAAATGTTCTCAAATGCCATCTCGGGATGTGAGTTCTCCAGGCCCTTTTGGGATTCAAGAGAAGCTTTTTTGTAACAATAGGAATTAACCATAAGTCACTTACTGTTTATTTTCTGATTTTTAAAAAATGTCTTTCTTTTACTTATAATGGCACATGGAGACAAAATGCCAACAATGTGACAAAAATGTCCTCATGTCCTCTACAATGCTTTTGGGGGGCTTGGCTGATAAAATAAGTTTTTAACACAACCATCACCCCTCAGAACCCTGGGGGTGACAACATACAGCCTGTGGGACATATTTTGTCAATTCCTGCCATAGACCATGTGTTTATTCCACCAGGATATCCTCACATTGAGAAGAAAGAAGCCATATCATATCAGAAAGACATTGGCTTGCAACAATAAGGTAAATAAATAGCTTTAAAATATCTTCAGTCAAGAATGATTGGTTATTTCAGTTCATCAGATAAACATTACATCTCCCTATCTATTCATCAGCATCCTATAATCAACTGATTCCACATCATTGCAGACAATTTACTTCCACTGCCACCCCATCTGTGGAGCCTTGGAGGATAGAGATTGAGAGGGCTATTCGACACTCCGTTGCCCCTTCCACATGCAAGTAATACCAGCTTGCAATGTGAGCTTTTAGACAGTTTTTGGTGGATGTTGGGGAAAATGAGGTTTGACCCTTGGGGGTGGAGATTGTACTCTTGGGCAATCTGGGCTCTCCCCGGTTACCATTAGGGGGAAGTTGGCAGCCCTGGCCTTTTATTCTCGTGTGTGTGTGTGTGTGTGTGTGTGTTACGGATCCTACTATAGATTTTAGGGTTCGGAATTCGTTGGAGGGATGGTCTAGGGCAGGGGTCGGCAACCTACGGCCCGCGGGCCGGTTCCAGCCCAGAACGCCAGATTTACTGGCCCAGGCGGACCCCTGCCGCCACCGCCACCGCCGCCGCCACAGTGCCTCCGCGGCCTGTTTTGGTCGGCGCGCGACCGAGTGCGCCGTGGCCGGCATTTTGGCCCCCAAAATGGCGGCTGTGACGCGTTTGCACATGCGCAGGCTGCGGCCCAAACAGGCCGCGATGGAGGCGGCCGCGGCGGCAACGCCACCGCCTCCGCCCCGTCCACCTCCCTCCACTGCCTCCGCCTCCACCTCCCTCCTCCGCCTCCTCCACTGCCACTGCCTCCCTCCTCCGCCTCCCTTCTCCACCTCCCTCCTCCGCCTCCCCCTCCGCTGCCTCCAACTCCAGCTCCGCCTCCGGCTCCGCCTCTGCTGCCACTGCCACTCGCTTTCGTCAGCGGGCGACAGTGCACGTCATGTCCAGCATTTTGGAGGCCAAAATGCCGGCCGCGAGGCGTTTGCGCATGCAAACGGGAGACCTGGCCTCCAAAATGTCGGCCGTGACGCGTTTGTGCATGCGCAGGGTTTGCGCATGCGCAAACGCGTCGCAGCCGGCATTTTGGCCTCCAAAATATCGGCCGTGACGCGCGCTGTCACCCGCTTACGAAAGCGAGCGGCAGCGGCAGCAGAGCCAGAGCCGGAGCCGGAGCCAGTGCTGGAGGTGGCGGAGGCGGCGGCGGCAGCGGCGGCAGTGGCAGCGGAGACGGAGGCGGAGGCAGCGGCAGGGGTCCGCCTGGGCCGGTAAGTGTGCACGCACCCTCCACCGCCGTGCACGCCCCCCTGTACATGCCACCACCACCATGCACAGCGGTGGCATGTAGGGGGCCACACGCGCCAGTGGAGGGTGCGCGTGTGCACGCGTAAGGGCATGCGTAAGTGCACACGTAAGCGCGTGCGCACGCACCACCACCCCCTCTTGGCCCAGCCGAGACCTGGGCTACGGGAGACCGGCCCAGGTCTCGAAAAGGTTGCCGGTTCCTGGTCTAGGGAGCTCTCAGTGGTATGCAACACCTGCATGCCAGTGATGGAGACAATCCTTACACGGAACCGGCATTCCCTACAAATGGTGTGCTCCTCACCTGAGGAGGTTACCTTGTTTTGGGCTGCTTATTCATTGGCCTTTTTTGCTGCTACAAGAATCAGCGA
This sequence comes from Phrynosoma blainvillii, assembly GCA_026167975.1. Classification (NCBI taxonomy): domain Eukaryota; kingdom Metazoa; phylum Chordata; class Lepidosauria; order Squamata; family Phrynosomatidae; genus Phrynosoma; species Phrynosoma blainvillii. Next base: position 274,772,071 of record JANUYF010000003.1, read on the forward strand.
GGTTATCCCTAGCTCTCGCTCTGATATGTCAGGCAGGGCACTTTTGTCATCCAACATCCAAATTTTGGAACAGGGCCTGCATTTGTGTTGTAGGCGTTCTAAAACAGATCAGTTGGCTAAGGGTAAAAACATAGTCTTGTCCAGGGCTCCTGATGGCCAGATTTGCCCAGTATTGGCCTTGTCAGATTACCTCAGCTTGCGTCCACCATCCCCTAGTTATTTGTTTTCATATGTCTCGGGCCTTCTGTTTACGCAGTTTCAATTTCGAGCGGTGTTACAGGAGGCACTGAAGCATGCGGGTTTGCCAGTGGCCCAACTTTCCTCTCATTCTTTTCGGATTGGAGCTGCGATGGCTGCAGCAGCTCATGGCTTAAGTGATGCATTTAGATCTTACATTCGCCCTTAGAATGGTTGGACGTGGAATTATAGTACCAAGAGCATGATGCGATCCTGTATTCATGTTATAACATATGTTTTGTTGAGCAGGTCAAGAACAGGATGACGTCTGGATTGTCAGTCACAGCTTGGTCTTTTGGGCCGAACGGCATGTTATACAGATGGGCTGAGATCCAAACTTGGGTATTAGCGGATTGTGCGCATGCATTGGTTTGGACAGAGATGCATGCCATGGCAGGCCCTTCTTCCACGTATTATTGAGTTGACCGCCACCTTCCCACCTCCTCAGATCCTACTCATTCAACTAGGTGAAAATGACTTGGTTAAGATTATTTGATTGCAGTTAGTCAAAAGGATCATGGTGGACCTACAGGAAATACGACGACAGTTACCAGGAACTGTTATTTTATGGACTAAGCTGTTGCCACAACAAAATTGTCCTGGTGTAAGAAAAGACTCGGCTATTAATGGGGCTCGTTGTTGGGTGAATAGAAGTCTTGCAAAGAGGTTGAAAGACTTGGGGGCACATTGTGTAATGCATGATAGGATCAGAATTGATTTGCCACATCTGTACAGGGGTGATGGGGTTCATCTCTCCCCAGTAGGCTGTGATGTATATCTGGATTCCATTGCATTGCATATAAAATGGGTCCTTCTGGGGGGGAGGGGATGCCAAGCTAGGCTGGCCCCCTCCTGTGGTGGGCAGGGACCCCCCCCTCCCGGGGATAATTGGATATTTGGATTTACAATATTTGGTCAGTTAAGAGGGATGAAGGGTTTACATCATCAGCTTAAAATTTTTGTTACATCATCACTTTTAGACATGATGTCAAAAACTTGGATGGGGGAGGGGATAATTTGTTTAATTGTTTAGTAACGTGTGTGAGAACCTGCTTGACATATGCTTTGTGAGAGGCGTGACTTATCCCTGATGGCTTGACTTGATTAAGATGAAGATTGCATCAGGTGTTATGGCTTGCGCACATACAAATGTGTCAAGAAGGAAGTTATAATCAAGTGTAGAACTTTTGATGTAAAGTTATTGTTTCAGACCCTGTACAGATGAATAAAGTTGTGGCCATTTTGTTATCCAAAAAATGGCATTCGGACTTCTTTTTGCAGGTGCAACAATGCTTTCTCCCTTCTGGGCAAGATGGTGATGGGTTTTTTAGTATTTTCACAAAGTATTCACATCTGTAAAAGTAATTTCAGCACAAATTTTGAAGGTAATGTCATGAGTATTATGCTGTTGTTGCTTTGCTTAATGAACTTAAAAATGTAAGGATTAGAAAGTTGTTTCCTCCTCTTCCTCCTCCTCCCCTCTTTTATAAATAATCCTGTCTAGTGCTAAACTTGTGCTCTCTTTCTCTCTCCCTTAATCTCTCTCTCTCTTTCTCTGTTTGCTCTTTAAAAAAAAAAAGAGAGAGAGTGAAGACACTAGTTTTTTTTTTTTTTACAGACAACTCTTATGCAAATGGTAGGGAAATTAACAGGCAAAAAAGTGTTTTACATTTTGCAAAAGAGTTTAGAAAAAACTCACTGTGGCTGGCATTTTTTGCAAGGTGTATCAATAATATCCATTCTTCCATACTGAGGAAGCAGTTTCCATGAGTATCAGAGGCTTTGTCCCTGATATACAACTGGCAACATAAATCTGAGAATAATGTGGATGTGAGTAGGATAATCTTCACCATGCTCTTAGAATGCAAAGAACTTGAATGCCTGAACAGAACTAGTGAAAGTTTAGGATATACTTATTTACCACTGAAGACCATATCAGGGATGTAGCATGAATCCAAAACAAGGAGCTAATTTGCAGACTATTTATATGCATGTTTGTTCAGTGTCACCTTCCCCTAAGTAGGTGTACACAGAAATGGAGGATAAAATATACACATTAAATAAAATATGGAAACCGAACTAGTGAAACCTAACAGCCAAAAACTGAACAGAATTCCCCAGTTCAGTTCACTGTCATGCACTCACTAGATAGTCAAAGGTGTTCACTGTTTTCTCAGTTATGTCCAAACACTCATAACAGGAAGATAAAAGCCTTGTCTATCAACTGTAGCCACTCTTCTACAGTAAGAAGATTGTAGCTATTGACAATAGTATTGTCAATAAAATTGATTGTGCTTCCTACTGCTCTTCAACATATGGATGACACAATTTCAGTGACATAAAATCTATTATTTGGAAAAGAAGGTTATAGCATTTGATGCAAATATAGCAAAAATGTACACTATGCCAGTTTGAAAATGCCCCAAAATTAACACAAAAATAGTGGAATGGTTTCAGTTTGATTTTAATCCATATCTAGCCATTTTTTAATTTTTAATAATTATTTTTATTTAATCCAATCAACATACAAATAATCATCATACAGATACATAACCATAACCATATATACATTTTCTCAGTTTTGCATTTTCTTCTTCCTAGCTCTCTTTCCTTCTCCATTCTTCTTTCTTCTTCTTCTTAAGGTCCTCAGAGCTTTCTCACCTTCTGTTTTCAACCTTCTCCTCTTTCTTCTTCTTACCTCTCTTTTACTCCTCTCTTTCCTCTCTCCAACTTAGCTACCTACTCTAACCTTCAATCTACCTACTCGTACCCTCATCTACATTTTTATCTTAGTTTCTTATTTTACTTTCTCACTTCACTTTCTATCCTTTTTCACTCATAACTTGCTCACCTACAATTCATTTTTATTCTTTGCACTATTCTGTGTCCTTATTATTTTCTATTAGTCCTCTTTACTACCATTCTTTCTACCTATAGCTTCTTTTATCAAATCACTTCTATTCTGTGTCTTGAATCCATTATAGTGCTCACTTATTCCCTATGTCATTCTACTATAACCTTATATTCCTTAACCTTGACCTTATCCAGCCATTTTATGAAAGAGTTTCAATTGACAAAGCATTAGAGGAGCATGCTAGTTTTCCCCACTCCACTTTCACTCTCTAACATTGAAGAGAAGCAGTCTTTATAGGACAGCATCCTATTATTTTGACCTTATATGTAATGACAAATAATTCTGTTATTTTTTTCCAACCAGAGTGAGAAAAATATATTTCTGCACATTTTCACCATGTGTGCATCCTTGATGTGTTTTGAGGCATTATTCTGTATAGAAATATGCATGAGTTTTTATATGCAAATAGTGTTTTTTTGTTTTTGTTTTTTGTTTTGCTTTTGTTCTGTTATTTGTGGTAGCTACATTTTTCATACAACAAAACACAGTTTCAAAAAAACACATGCAGTACTTTTTGTAGGAAATTTTTTGTGTAATTTCTACCACATTTCACACACACACAATCCCATGTCTTTCTGAGCACAGTGTTTTCTAAAAAAAAAAAATGTGGTTTTGTGTAAAAAACTTTTGCACAAAAAAGTATCCAGAAATACACATTGTGGTTTTTTTTTCAGAATTCATGTCTTTTTGTGCAATCCCATCCCCCAATTTTGCACAAAAACAACATTTTTTCATGATGATTTTAATACAAAAATTCTGCCTCTATTTCTGGGCAAAACAATTTTCAAAAACACGCTGGGATATTATTATTATTATTATTATTATTATTATTATTATTATTTATTTATAGCCCACCCCTCTGCTCGGCAATCGGGGCAGGTTACAGCATATTGAAACATACAAAGTTAAAAGCATTCCCTCATCCTGCAATCTAACCCTCCCATCCCATTAAAACAAGATTAAACTATTGAAGAGATAAAATACAATAATGCAATAATGCAATTTAAAACAATAACAACAACAAAGCAACAATAGAACAGGCAGCAATGGACAGTAAGGCAGGCAGCATCAGGGGGAACAAATGAAAACCATCTCCCCTGAGCCGAAAGGTTATTCCGGGAATGCCTGCCAGAAGAGATCCATCTTTACTGCTTTTTTAAAAGCAGCAAGGGTGGTAATAAGACGGATCTCGTCCGGCAGGCCATTCCATAGTCTGGGAGCGGTTGCAGAAAAGGCCCTCTGGGACGTCTGGAACATCCTAGTTTTTATTGGCTGTAACAGATTCCTCCCAGAGGACCAGAGGGCGCAGGGGGGAAAGTATGGGGAGAGGCGGTCCCTAAGATAAGATGGACCCAAGCCGTGTAGGGCTTTAAAGGTCAAAACCAACACCTTGTACTGTGTCCGGAAACTAATCGGCAGCCAGTGGAGGGAGCACCGGTGTTATGTGCTCCCTCCTAGATGTTCCTGTAATTAACCTGGCTGCCATATTTTGCACCAGTTGTAGTTTCCGGGTTAGGCACAAGGGTAGCCCCATGTAGAGTGCAGTGCAGTAATCCAGATGTGAGGTTAACAGAGCATGTACCACAGTTTCCAGATCCCTCATGTCCAGATAAGGGCGCAGTTGGCGTATCAGCCGAAGCTGATAACAGGCACTCCTGGCCATCGCATTCACCTGAAGCGACGAATTTAGCAGCACCCCCAAACTGCGAACACAGTCCTTAGAGGAAAATTATTTATAGCTCACCTCTCCCCGAAGGATCAAGGCAGATAACAATTGCAAAATATCATAATGACATTAATTAAACATAATTCCCTATGTAAATACCATACAAAAACTTTTACCTTAATGTTATTCTTCTTTGCCAGGTTTTATAGGTACAGGGATTGGGAAACCCAGTTTTTAAGTCAATAAATGAAGAATGGAAAATATTTTTTCCATCTCTAGTTTGGTGCTCTCCACATGATTGGGAGATCAGGTTTTTGTTTTTTCCAGGATTTTTGATTATATGGAAGCTTCTATGTGTAGTGAAGGCTCTGCTCTGCAGGATATTGCTATCTGGGTGAGCTCTCACAAGCTCCTATGTGTTGATTCTAACAATTAAATTATGCAAAATACAGTTGCTTTAGTGGTTTTGCTAAAGATAACTAATTTTCTATCCACATTAAATGGCAAAACTTTAAAGTATTCTTTCCCACTCTTCCACATAATAGAAAATACTCAGACCTTTTCTTCTGTTTTATTCATCTGCAAAGACTAGTCTCAAAGTAAAATTGATTGCTGGGTCAATGATGCATCTAGTAATCTTTGACATATTCTTTAGAGATACCATCCCCTCCAGGTATAACATATCCTCATGTCTGAGATTTGTCTCTAGAATGCTGGGAGTGTATTAAAAATCATGTTATTGATGCTCTGGATGTTTGTTTAAAAAACTACTTTCTTTTCAAAACTAAAACACAAAATTAGCACACAAAGCCATCTTACTTGAAGACATATATCAGCCAAAAAGGATAGCATTGTTTTATATTTGGAGGAATATAGTGATTAAAGGTAAAGGTATTCCCTGTTGACAAGATTGTCAAGTTGTGTCTGTGTATAAACATTCACAGGAATTTATTTGTGATTATCAGTAACATATGTACTTATGATTTAAGGAAAAATGGAAGAGCCACCATGTTGCACTAATAATAATAATAATAATAATAATAATAATATAATAATAATTTTTATTTATAACCCGCCCCTCTGTGTGGCAATTGGGGCGGGGTACAACAGTTTAAAAACAAAACAGAGTTAAAAATCATTCCCTCACCCCATAATCCCACCCTCCCATCCCCTTAAAATAGAATTAAACCACAGTCAATTAAAAAGTGCCACATTAATTAAATTAAAATTTGTTAAAAACAGATACTAACAATAGAACAGGAGTCAGAGGCTACAAGATTAAAACCTCATCTGTCGATTGCGAGCTATTCCGGGAAGGCCTGTTGAAAGAGATCCGTCTTTACTGCTTTCTTAAAAGCAGCAAGAGTGGTGATAAGACGGATCTCGTCCGGCAGGCCATTCCAAAGTCTGGGAGCGGTAGCAGAAAAGGCCCTCTGGAAGGTCTGAGACAGCCTAGTTTTTATTGGCTGTAACAGATTTCTCCCAAAGGACCGCAAGGCACCGGGGGGGGGGGATCATACGGGGAGAGGCGGTCCCTGAGATAAGATGGACCCAAGCCATGTAGGGCTTTAAAGGTTAAAACCAACACCTTGTACTGCACCCGGAAACTAATCGGCAGCCAGTGGAGGGATTTAAGCACCGGTGTTATGTGCTCCCTCCGTGATATTCCTGTAATTAGCCTGGCTGCCATATTCTGAACCAGTTGTAGTTTCCGAGTTAGGCACAAGGGTAGCCCCATGTAGAGTGTGTTGCAGTAATCCAGGCATGAGGTTACCAGGGCATGTACCACAGTTTCCAAGTCCCTCATGTCCAGATAAGGGCGCAGCTGATGTATCAGCCAAAGCTGATAACAGGCACTCCTGACTGCCGCATTCACCTGACTAGTCATGTGAAGCGACAAATCAAGGAGCACCCCCAGACTGCGAACACAGTCCTTAGAGGAGAGTTTGACTACACTACAACTCTGGAGACCAGTGTTTAGATTTGGATTTGAATGAATAACATGTTTGAAACTTAAATGGCTTCTTCATTAGGCAAAGGTGTTAAAAATCATGCAAGAGAAAGAAAACTATGACAATGTTAGCCAAAGGCCTGCCTTTTGTCAAGATGTTTTGTTGTGTTGTTCTATGCTGAGAGGATGTGGAGGGATATCTCTACAGTTAGGTCTCTTCTTTTTTTTGGCAATGTGGCACTGGGAATAAAACAGAGTCCAGGAGATAACATTTGAATAAAGGTTGAATGAACATATCACTGGTTTGTGGATTTGGATATTATTATACTGTGGAAAAAATTCAATTGATAAGTGTTTGAGTACCCTGGAGACCAGGTTTTGAATTCCCCCCATCCAGCCATGGAAATCCACTGGGTGGCCTTGGGCATGTCGCACTCTCTTATACTCAGAGGAATATAAGAGCAAACTTCCTCTGAACAAATCTATCCAACAAAACCTTGTGATAGGTTCTCCTTAAGTTCTCCATAAGTTGAAAATAATTTGAAGATAAACAAGAAAAACAAAAGTGGATGTGAGGGCAATCTGGCTGCAACATCTGTCACCCCATAGATTACCAGGGTTGATTTGGATGATCTGGCTGGCTAGGCGGGTGTCCCCTTCCTCCCTCACCATTCCATGTGCATCCCTCCCGAAGCTGCGCACTCAGTGGAAGAGGACGACCATCCCAGATAGAAGGAGTGTACCATTCTTTGGTCAAGGGTATACGATAGCTGCGCACCCCTGCTAGAACCTCCAAACAAGCTCAAGAACAAAAGTGCTTGCTTGCATGGTTTCCCTTAATGGCAACCTTATCACACACACACACACACACACACACAAAATTGATCAAGGCAAGTACTTTGCCAATCATGACCTCCAGGAGGAGCAGATACTAGACAAAGGCATTGATTCAAAAAAAATAAATAAATATATGCTCATTCTGTTGCTCTTTAAATTGTTTGTGTTTCTTGAAGTTTTTTTTCCTTATTGGTTAGAGAATTGTGTTAGCAAGGTTGGCATATGGAAATAATTGATAATTAATTATTTCTCTTCAAAATTCAAAGACTTGTATCTGGAATTGTTTTTCAGCAAAATGGATGCCTATAATACCAGTTTGGCTAAATCACCTAGAACTGGTCTCTCAAAATATAGACTGTGGGGGCTATTTAAAACAAATTGTCCTCTCATCTGAAAAGAAGACACCAGACAACAGTAGTGATGCAAGAAAGGCCACAATTTCACTGAATGCAGGAAGTCATCAATGAAGAAACAACAAGAGACATGCATGCACTTTCTCTTTGAGAGACCCAGACAACCCAACCCTGTCAGCATATTGCAATGTAAAATTAAGATCTGTAGAAATGTACAGTCATGATGTGTGTGGTATGTGTGGCACGGCCAGGACATGGTGATAAATGTCCTTGAGGTGGCCAGACAGCTATCAATGTGTATTGAGTACTGTGCCTGTGACTATGTATGACTCAGCAATGTGATGTAATGCATTATGCCATGTACTGGAGAGTTACATCAGCCTAGTGTATATAAGGATGTGACCAATGTAAACAATTGTGGGTCATTGAAGAGTGGGTTATTGTTGAGTGGAATTTTGGAGAGTGCAGCTGCAGTTTGTATAATGAGTATTCAGAAGGTTCTGGTTTAGCTCTGTGTGGCTGTGCTACTGGATAGGAAGAGAAGTGTAGCTTCCTGGAACTCTGCCTGTTCTGTTCCTGCTTCTGTAAATAGCATCTCCTTATCATCTGTAAATAAATATCTTCACCATGAGCAGTCTGGTTCAGCTTCCTGATTTCAACACGGTATCACAAGGTCTGGGTGAGATACTGAAATCACTTTCACACCTCGTTCCCAATGTGACAAACCCTCCCATTGGATAATTGCCTTCAAGTTTGGAATGTTGAGGCACCAGTTTGTCATCACTTCTTCCCCACAGATGGAAACAGAGGGACTCTAGGCAAGTCCCCTAAATGGTGCTGGTTATTGATAGAGATTCCACACCTAAACAAAGTGGTGTGCCACTTTAAGGGAAGTGTGCCTTTGATTATGTCATCAGCCATCCTGCAACTGTATTTCATTGACCCAAATATTATAGGGCTAATAGGGTTCACCTATCTGAAAAGGGTAATGCCTTATTCTTGGGAGATTTTCAAAAAAAGGTGGGGCTCTATTAGCCAACCTAGTGGGGGAAAGGGGCTAAGCAGATACTTGCCCCTTATCCATGGCCTTAGTGGGAATTGGGGAAGGTTCAGTGTACACCTTGACATGACCTTGTGGTCAAAGGTCTGGCTTTGGGCAGCCTTTACAGGTCTGCCCAAAGCCAGACCTTTGCGAGTTAGGGAGAGGGTGCCTCATGTCTATCTCCCTATGACTGACTGAGGATACAATCTGAATCATTGGATTGCTCTCAGGAGGATGTGCCTTTGAGCGAGCCCCCCCCCCCCCCCCCGTATGACTTGAGGCCAGGATCTTAAACATGGCATGGCCTCATTGGCTAGGCCTGAGCCTATGATGGGGGCAGACTAGGGCTATATTCAGCTGTCAGGAAGAGGCTGCTTGCAAAGAAAGAAGCCAGATAATAAACTAATGGCAACATAATCAGTGTTCCAGCTTTTTTTCTTTACCAAAGAAAATGGAGGGCAAAACCACTTGTGCCTTCCTAGTTAGTAGGAAGATTCTGAAAAATGGATTTCTTTTTCTAAAATGTATTATTCTGAAACAGAACCTTGGGAGTTGCAACTGTTTGCAAGGTTCCTACTCTGTGCTTTCTTTTCTTAAACCAGTTATCTATCTATAACCTATCCTTGAATTGTTGATAAAAGACCTCTCTCATTGAATACTTGCTATGTTTGCTCAGTAGATGCTATCTTTTTTGCTTATTTAGGGGCTATGCAGACGGGCAGGAAAAGGTGACCTGAAGCTGCCTTTTCTGTAAGCTGCAGCAACAGCACCGCGTGCCCTGAGGATGATCTAAATGGGGATGGAGCAACTGCCCTGGGGGGGGGGGAGTCAATGCAGCTTTTCTGAGGCTGCTTTGAAGCCCCAGCAACCGCACTGCCAGCCCCAAGGATGCCGCAAATGGAGATGGAACAACTGCATGGGCGGGCAGTGGCTACTTTATTATTATTTTTTTTATTCTCTCAGATGCATGCACACCTGCACAAGAGCACATCCCTGCACACCTGTGAACTTGTGCAGGAACTGTCATAGGCTAGTATACAGTCTGTCATTTTGTTTGTACAAACGTGGCTGAAGTTCGGCATGCCTGCGCACCTGCACAGGACCAGTCATACAGCCACAGATCATGGAAGGATTCACTGACCTCAGATCTCCCCAAGGAGTGGGTGCAGTAGGCAGGTGCCACTGTCTGATTGTGCCACCCTTGGGGTGAAGGAACGGGTTTGTCAACTGAAAAGACACCTACTCTGTTGTCTTCCACAAAACATGTCCCACACAGATCAAGGGGGAGGGAAGAGAACATACAAGGGAGGTTTCTATGGATAGACTAGATACATGTAGCTGGTGGTCATGCAAGGGACATGGTCAACAGGACACATGAACAAACGTTACTCCAGGAACACACACACCCCCAATCATGCCAAGAAGTGGTGTGCAGGTCTTCTGCACACCTGCACACCTGCACAGAAGAGGTCACAAAAGCCTCCTTCATGCAAATAATAATAATAATAATAATAATAATAATTTGTAACCCACCCCTCTGCAAACCAATTGGGGTGGCATACAGCATTGTTAAAACAAAGAACAGTTAAACCATTCCTATATCCCACGCCCTAGCCCTCCCACCCCTTAAAACTGAATTAAACTCAAATAGTATTAAAATAAATTAACTCACAATATAAATACAATGAATTTAAACAGCATACAACCAATGGCTAGTAAGGCGATTAAGGGCAAATTAAAATTAAGGTTAAGGGGGAGGTGATAAGTCTCCATCGTTGCAGGGAAATTATTCTGGGAAGGCCTGCCAGAAGAGGTCCGTCTTTACTGCTTTCTTAAAAGCAGCAAGAGTGGTAATAAGATGGATCTTGTCTGGCAAACTGCTGTGTATGCTGACAGCAAGCGTACATGCAACAGAAAGCATTTATTGTCATAATAGAGACAGTTGCTAGAATGCATGCGTAGGGTTACAATTAGGGTTAGGGTTGTAATATTCAAGTGCACCTCCACCAGTTCATCCACACCTGGAAGCATAGGGTGCTTTAAATTAAAGCTTGCATCATAGGGCGCATGCTCTGGATCACCAACTCAATTTCTGCCTTACATGTGGTGGTGCATTTATAAAGCCATTTTCTGGGGCACTGGTGTTGCTGCATACATACGCACATCCTTTTTGGAGCGGCTTTTCTCAGCATACAACAGCCAGAGGGTGCTTTCCTGGCAACTTTTAGGCATGCGTTGTCTAAACGCAATGCCTACAAGTCACTGCCAAAACACCTTTTTTTGCTGGTCTGCATAGCCCCTTAGTTTTCTTTTATTCCATTATGATGTCCATTAGATTCATAATCAAGTCCTAGATTGTTCTCTTTCTTTCTCTTTCTTGTTCCCTCTCCTTCCCTCCTTAGATGATATGATGTAAAGGCATGTAATAGCTACTATAATAAACTGGGGCACTAGCACATTCCTCCTTTAGAACTTGTGCTCAAGGAGCAACTCTTCAAATATTAACATGCCCTTCCAATACTTTCTCTTGTCTTTGTGTGAATGAGGTCTGCTTATTCATCCTTAAGACAGAGTAACGTTCCAGAGTATAAAAATGCATCTGTATTTTTAGGTAACACATTAAATCTCCCAGTAATTTGAGTATGAAGAAAAACCTTCAGGGCAAAGTGCTCATTAGAAACAGCTTTCCTCCTTGGCACATCAACATATCATGTTCTGGGTGATGGAAACTACTCTCTGCCTCATCAAACTATCCAGCATTTTCTACATTACACTTGTTACTAACTGCACTTTGATTTTCTCTACCTTGGACAATATAGATCATAGGTGGTTCGAATCCATTCAAACCCCTCTGGTCATAAAATGAAGCTGTAGAAACAACACCAAAGTTAACTCCCCTCTTATTGGCTGGCACTTGACTCAATCTGATTGGATGTTGTCAGGGCTTCTCTCAACCTGCCTAAATATGCTTTATTTCCAGCAAACTATTCAGCAGGCAAATTATTATAGAATAGAATCATAGAGTTGGAAGAGACCACAAGGGCCATCCAGTCCAACCCCCTGCCATGCAGGAACTCCTAATCAAAGCATCCCTGACAGATGGCCATCCAGCCTCTGCTTAAAGACCTCCAAGGAAGGAGACTCCACTACTCTCCGAGGGAGTGTGTTCCACTGTCGAACCGCCCTTACTGTCAGGAAGTTCCTCCTAATGTTGAGGTGGAATCTCTTTTCTTGCAGCTTGCATTCATTGTTTCGGGTTCTAGTCTCTGGAGCAGCAGAAACATTATGATAACGTCTATTAGACAAAAAGATAAGAAATCTGATATCAATCAGGCCCTGGACTGAGTGTGGGAGCACATTAGGATGGATTTCCTGGGGTGGGGAGCTCCACACTCTGAACTGTCTGAAAGCAATGTAAAGGACAGGAGCAGTCTGAAACTCAGTACCTGCTTTTGATGAGGGTTTTTGCAACTTCATATAAAAACAGGGTGAACCCTATCTCAGGAGAAGTATTGCTGCATACCAACAAGTCTTTCATCTTGTGCAGATTAAGTTTCAATTGGTTATACAACCTCTAGGCTAGAATTGAGATTCAAACCATCAGTGGCATCCTAATAGATAAGACAGATGAAGTAAACCGTACTCTATAACCCTTGACAGCCATTGCCAGTTTATTCAACAAAAGTATTGAATTTCATGTAACACAAGATAGAACCTTTTGGTAAACTATAGGATGGTGGCCCCATCACTGCTAGTTATACACAGATACTGTGTGAAGAAATATTTCAAATGGGGGGGGGGGGGACAGTTAAATAATATTAATTCAGATCCTGTTATTGTTAGTGAATAATTACAAATTTTCCCTTTTGCTTATTGACAGCTAAAAGTAGATGAAGGAGAGACAGGTCTCACAACAACTTTTATGACCATGAGCTTGATAGGAACTATAAGGAATATATCAGAAGAATAAGTGCAGTATGCAGTGTGAAATTAGCAATTCAGAAGAAATGTTACCAGAAATGGAAGGTGAGTTAGAGGGGAGAATCAGGAGCAGCTGAAGATTGGGTGATGGGGAGAGGTACATTTACTGTTTATTTTTGTTTGATCCCTATTAGGAGTGTTCTGAGAAAGCAACATTTTCTCTGGTAAACTTTCTGTCACTTCATCATGCTCAATGGATTTCCCTAGCTCTTCTCTCAGTGACTGAACCCAGCAGGCCTATTGACAGAAGCCCAAAACAGATGGGCCAAAAGGAGCAGCTTCTGGATGCTTCAGAAGTGTGGCATGCAGATGGCACATGCCCCAGAGTGGATGGAAGCCACTCTGAGACCACCTAAGGTGACTTGAACCTTGTCAGCAAAAGAAGAAGAAAAAAATCTGTTCCTACCAGTGGTCCATTAGGGAACATGGTGGTGGCCCAATTCAGGAACAGGTTGTGTGGTTGTTGCTGTCCTGGTATGATTGCACTCTGCTTTGCCCCAAAGATAAAGCTGTGACTTGTATCCACAGCAATGGAACTTACATAGCTTCACAAGTGAGCAGGTGGCGTATTGAAGGACACACAATGATAATCTGGCTTCAGAATCTGTGATAGCACTGTGGGAACTGCACAATGCAGACATGATCCACAGTTGGAGCAGGCTGGGATATATTTAGCAAAAATTAGGAGACAGCTCAGCTCACCAGCATAGCAGCTTTAGAAGAGGTACGAAAACCAACCTGGGCTTAGGCATCAAGATTAGGCCACAGTCTATACCCATAAGATTAGGGACTCTTTCTAAATCAGTGCTTTCTGATTCTGGGACCACAGAAATCAAACACTGCAGAAATGACCCCACAGATCTACCTTCTCCTGTCAAAGACAAAGGGCAGAGCATTACCCTTCCAAGATTGGAATCTGGAATGACTTGAAATAATAATCTGGACCTGATCTGGACCTCAAAGCATAAGAGTGTTCATCCACTTCCTTGACATTACTGGAGCAGTGCCAGGGGTAATTTTCCATCTTGTCTAGTTATATAATTCTTCATGGTGGTGGTAAAGGCAGTAATGATCTGAGCTAATCTACAGATATCTATCCTAAAAGAAAACAAGATGTGGCAACTTAAAATGGCATAAGTCTTAAGAAGTATATTGAAGACTGGTTCAGGTAGCCTTCTGGAGCAGACCTAAATGTTTTGTCACTTTCTTTTGACATATACATGACAATAATGCCAGGACATTTCCTACTGTCTATGCAATAGGAAGCATGGGGGCTAACATTCATAAGGTATTGACCCTCTTAGAGCTACAGACATATTACAAAGTTGTCAAGAAAATATCCTGCAGAACAGGTGGTCTTTGGATTTTGAAATGGCTTTCCTGCTTTTATCTTCTAAGAAAGTGCAGTATTAATTTCCCCCATAATATATAATTTGGCGTAAATAGGATTAACATTAAAATAATTATATTATATGTCTAGAACTCTGTTGATGTACCAGGTTCTGCAGCAGTGACAAGGGAATCAAAAGTATCTATTTCTCCAGTGCCTTACATGTTTCCCAGTTGCTGTGATCTTGACCTTTTATTCTCCTGTCACTATTTCCTATACTGGCATCATTAGAAGTTCTGCCTAAGTCAATCTAACATGCATCACTGGGTGCTAAATTCCATTGAATAGTTTAACTTCCCCTTGGGCACAGATAGGGAATGATTCAGAACTTAAAGAACGAAAGGAATTTACATCTTTTCAATCACAAGCACCTTTTAATAAAGGTTCAGACATCATATTGGCTAGTTTGTAGAAGGAAGAGTTCATGACATAAGTCCTTCATTATTGTCACCTTAGCATATACTCCACTTATGTTCAAATATGAATGCAGACATGATACTTCATGTGTACATCCATTTTTTCTCTTACCTTAGATAATGGCAATCTACTATCTATTTCTTTTTCTTTTTTTACTGTAGATACAGTTATCTACTCACCTTAGCCTTAAGCAATATCATTCCTTCTGTCTTTTACAACCATTGTTAAAATGGAACTTGTCACCTCATCACCATACCTACAGCTTTGCATTTCTATTGCTATTCCCAAACACAGCCTGATTGTATATGGAGTTTATCACATGGGGAAAACTGGAAGTTTAAATGGATCACAACCCACGGTTATCCCATATATTAGGCTCAATTGCACAAATGGTTTTCATATGACATTGTGCAAAAACTGCCTGAAATCTGACAGGAAAGTGACATGAACCAGCAAATAGGCATTTTCAGGAAAATACTATAAATTCATTTCCATTTTATTCACAAATTCACTTTTTTTGCTCAATTACTCTAGTGTGAAAGACCTTTGAGGGATTCTCCCAATTTCTGTACTTGTTGCTAGATTTCCCATGGTTCTTTTGGGGCAAATAGCCAGGACTCTTAAAGGAACAGTTGCTGAGGCAAAGGCAGGGACACAGAAAAAGCTTGTTTCTCCATCTGTGTGAATGTCTTTTCTTCCTCACCTTCCCAATTAGCTGTGGCTCTTAAAGGAGCAGTTGCTGAGGGAAAGGCAGGGACACTGGTTGCTGAGAGGAACACAGCCTTTTATTATGTTTTTCTACCTTTCCTACTTCTTTGGGTAATGAAATGGTTAGATACCATTTCTTGGAAAGTAAGGGAATGCACAGTATATTTTTATAAAGAAAATTGTGTAAGTAAAATTGTTTATTTCTCTGGGTGATTTCTGGTGATGCAGCTACTTTTGTGTGTATGTGCAAAAAAGTGATTCCCAAACCATTATCAGGATTTACACATCTGTGTAAAAACCAAATGCACATTCGACCCTCTTTCTTGCTTTAGTAATGAGCTTCTAACACATTATTGTTTTCTGCGTATGAAAATCATTCATACATTGCACGCTTTTGTGGGTTGCAGCCACTTTAATCATTATTGGGATGGAGAAATATATGGTTCTCATGTAATAAACCCCTATTTCTGTTCCTGGGTACTGCATTCTATGCATTTGAGGAAGCAGACTCAAGTCTACAAAACTTCATGCTACCAGCTTCTTTCTTTCAGTTAGCCTCAAAGGTCTACAAGATACCTTTGCATACTGATTTTCCAAACTAACATGGCTAGGTCTTTGAATTCTCTTCATGTATAATACTTTGCGTTAAATATCAATCATTCCAGAATAACATTACAATAATTATAGTTTAATTTAAATGTAACACCTGTCAAGAGAATGTCATCAGTTCCCATTGTAAGAATTAACTTAGCACAGAATTTGAATTTCTAGTGAACTAAGCATGACTATGACCAGCTTTTTATTGTTTCCTCATTTTTCCAAAGACCCAGTGCATAATCTCTTTCATAAAGTACTTCCATTAACATATCAAAGACCTGTAGACATGATCTCATATTACATTTAAACTGGCTACCTTCTTAATATGACTTTCCCCCTCACATCCTCAGATAGAATGTCATCTAAATTCTTCACCATATATATATATATATATATATATATATATATATATATTCTGCTGTTAGTTCTAACTAAAATTATGCTGTCTAAAATGTTAGATATATTAAAGGTATGATTGGTGTTCAGGTCAAAATTAACTTTTTCTGCAAGGATTGTAGGATCAATTTCTATGTTATATTTAGTTTATTTTAGTTTAATACTAACAATAAAACATCAGTTTTAAATGGTACAGAATAACATAGGAATCTATGTAGCAGGCAAGATACCTGAAAATCTTGAAAATGAGCATACATATGGGAAGAAGGATGATTGAAAGACAGTCTGGCAATCAGATACACCTAACAGAAAATAGGACACTATTTAGAAAATATGAATTTTTCTCTTCATTTAATATGTATATGCTGCCAAGAACTCCATCTCTTTCTGTGTATATATCTTAGTCAGAATAGAGCATGTGGTAATGCTGTGCCCTAGTTTCCTATACTACTTGAATTCAGATCCAAGTCAGATAAGGATCCATCTCACTAGTAACAAGACTCTCATATATATTCTTTGTTATCTTTCTTCATAACATACCAGATTCCAGAATCCTGCTACATTAGTGTTCCACAGCTCTTGGGAAATGTAATTTCCTCACCTTGCCCAAGGTTAGTGTGAAAATCAAATTCTTTCAAAGAATTACATTTCTCAAGGCCTTTGGCACCAGGGATACTATAGTAGCACAATTTCTTTCAGAAGTGTGAGATACAGGAAATAAAATAGTGGGAAGTAAGACAGAGATATAGCCTTTTCCCACTCTCCTCCCCACATCCTTTCTGAAGAATTGCATTCAGCAGGAAAGAGGCACTGCATTCCACAGTGAAGTGGAAGAGTGAAAATGACAACAATTCTGAGTAAATTTAGAACTATGGGGAGGGAAAGAACGCTTCCCTAAATGTTCTCCAGTACAATTTTAACTGGATTTTTCAATAAGCTTGAGCCTGGTATTACTTATGAACTTGACTTTGGGGAATTTTAATTAGCTCAGTTAATTAACTCTAGGATGTTTATCCCTGTTTATAAACTCTAGGATGTTTATCCCTGTTTATACGAAGGTTGATGGAATAGAGAACTAGCAAAGATAAAATTCTTCCAATGAATTGTATTTTTATCTAAGGGAAAAATCAATCAGTCATGCAAGCATACTTACATGCACACACTAGGCTATTTAGGGGGAAATCAATCAGTCATACAAACACACACATACACACATTAGGCTATATAATACAAGTGCCCACATACATACTTACGAGGGCTAGGGATTGCTAAGAAAGGCTTCACTCATATATAGTTACCATACCATGCTGCTCCTTCCGTGACGGAGATTTTGGCTTCAGGCAAAAGGTTGTTTATTTCACTTTCTTAATTTACATTGCAAAAATCACTTTGATACCAGCAGTTCTCAAAGATGGGAAATGGTTCTTTCCTGGCTGTGCCAGGCTAGCAGCACCATAAACCACTCAGTCTTTCCTGGATATCAATAGTGTGAATCTTCCTTGCTATCAACTCCCAAACTAGGATCTTTTGATCTTTGTTTCAAAGCATTGTGGACATGGGATATCAACTAAAGGTCCATGGCAGTAGTGCCTACATGACCTGCTCGCTCTTGGGTGAAGGGCTACCAATCCAGTCAATTTAGGGTCATCCAAGGGGAAACATACACACCCAGAAAACCATGGCAAAATCATAGCCATTTTGGCACCAGTTCTTGTAACACTGAGTGTCTGTCCACCCAATGGACAAGACTGTCATCCTTTAATTTTTCAACTCACATCAAGGACCACTAATGTGTTTACTTGGACACTCCTTTTTCAACTCTTGGATGATCCAGACACAGATATTTGGGATTGGGAGGAGGATTCAGTACACAAACAAGAAACAGTGAGATGCTGATAAAAGCCTTTGCTCCTAAATGGCCAGCTCCCCTCCCCTCCATTCATAACATCTTTGCAGTTCACATTAAAGAGGTAAAATGTGGGGACATTTTATCTCAGTGCTATGAGATGAATGTTTTAAACAAAGAAATTGATTTAAAATAATAGTGTTTCTAAAATTCTTTATTCTAATCCATTCTAGTAAGGGATCCAACTACATAATGCATTATGAGTTTCAAAGGGATCGCTATTTTGGAGTTTGATAATTATTCCCCTTCAAGTATCAAATGCTGAGGGAGCTTTAGGGCACAATATCATACTGTTAATCGAAGCAGAAGCAGCTGACTTTGATGATACTGCCAAGAGCAACCAAGAATCACTGATTCACAATGCAAGTGATGCACGTTTGGCTCTAGTCTGATACACTGTCCTACAGAGTCTCCACATGCAAAAATATAATTAAAATACCCCTTTTCTTTTCAAGAAATCAATACCAGTACAATCATTTCAGCAATGTTTGCTCTTTTTTATTATTTGCTGGATTGCTGTAGGTAACAAACCTGTGTGTGATATGTTTTGCTGTGGTTTGGAAGTGTAATCAATTAATACAAGTCCATAAAACAGTGGTAAGTTGTAATTTCACCTTCAGCTAAGCTTGAACATTTGACCATACAAGAATTATACTTACATCCAAAAACACATCTCACTTAGAATGGCTCTGGGCATAGGAAAACTTAAGTGGCTGAGCAGAAAGTATTTCTTCCACTCATGTTAATATTTTCTTAGCCTTAAGGCAAAACAAGAGTTTTTCTAGCCCTTTTATTAACCATGAAAGCACATTATTTGTTCCATGTCTTAAGTAGTTTATGATAAGCAGTTTATTTAGTAAATAAAAATATCCCTGCTATACTAGTTCTTCATTATTAAAAATTATATTATGGAGAGTAATACCCTTTCCTCAGGAACTTCCACATATTTCTCCTGTTAAAAAAGGGACAATGCTAGTCATCTTAAAACAACAACAGCAACCTACTAGCATGTTTCAACTCTGTGATTGACTCCCATGCAAGGCCCCCATCTTCTACTGCTCTGTCCAGCTCCTGCAAACTCATATTTGTGGTCTCTTTGATAAAGTCCATTCATCTAGCATGTGGCCTTCCTCTCTTTCTACTTCCCTCCACCTTTCCTAACATTATTGTCTTTTCCAATGATTCATGCCTTCTCATGATGTGTCCAAAGTATGACAGTCTAAGTCTTGTCATCTTGGCTTCCAGGGATATTTCTGGCTTGATCTGCTCTAGAACACATTTGTTTGTCCTTTTGGCTATCCATGGGATCCTCAGCACTCTTCTCCAGCACATCTCAAATGAGTTGATTTTCCTCCTATCTGTCCAGCTCTCACATCCATACAACAATGCATGTAGACAGATAGTACAAAAGTCAGAATCATACAACCTGCCTGAGTTATATGTCTTTGCATTTTAGGATCTTTTCTAGTTCTTTTCATAGCCTCTTTGGGGCTAAGCAGACAGGCGGCCGTGGGCCGCCCTGGGAAGCTGTGCCACGGGACCGAGGCATCCCCATGCCTCGATCCTGCAGTGCACCTTCGCCGCCCCTGAAAGGAGCGCTAAATTAGCGCTCCTTTCACAAGTCAGCGAAAGTGCACCGCAAAAGGCTGCGGTGCACTTTCGCTGACTTTTCCGCCACAGCACGTGGAAAGGCTACGACGGGAGGTCCTCCTCGGAGCACCAGCCGTGCGGAGGGCTGGCTGCTCCGAGGACAACCTCGGGAGGGGGAGGGAGTGCCGAGCGTGCGGCTGCCCCTCCCCTTCCCTGCCCCCAAGACGGCCTTTTAAGCCGTCTGCTTAGGCCCTAAGTCATTCTTAATCTTCTTCTAATTTCCTGGCTGCAGTCCCCATTCTGATGTCTCTGTGGTCATTATTTTTGTTTTCTTTATGTTCAACAGTAAGCCTGCCTTTGCTACTACTGGACTACTGAACACTAAAATTAAGATTGTTCATACTATTGTATTTCCCATCACTATGTGTGGATGTGACAGCTTGATGTTGAGGAAAGCTGATAGGAAGAATATCAATTCATTTAATACATGGTGCTGGAAAAGAGTTTTGTGGATATCACGGATGTCTGAAAAGACAAACAAATGCATTCTATGACAAATCAAGCCTGAACCCTCGACAGAAGTCAAGATAACTCAGTTAAGACTGTCATACCTCAACCATATTATGGGAAGACATAACTTACGAGAAAAGACAATATTGCTTATAAAGATGGAAGGCAGTAGGAAGAGAGGAAGACCATATACCAGATGGATAGAATTAATCTAGAAGGACAGGGCCCTAACTCTATAGGGCCTGACCTGTTGAAAATAGGGTGTCTTGGAAGTGGCTCATTCACAGGGTTTCCATGAGTCAAGGTTGACTTGAAGTAGTTAACAACAATAACACAAGAATGCCCCCCCGACCCAAATTTCTAGTGATATCATATTTTGCCCCACTCCTATAGCTACACATCTGATTGCACAAAAATTGGTCTGTTTGCAATCTGATTGCACAATATTCTCTTCATCCAGTGCTCCAAGGGATTCACTGACTGTCAGAAAAACCCCAAAAAAGAAGGGGAGGGAAGGGGAGGGGAGGGAAGGGAAAAATGAATAATGATAAATAAATAAACAGATAAAATTGTTTTTGTATGAAATGAAATTGTGGATTAGAGAGAGAAACTGCTATACCTGCTCCATATTGAACAGCACATTTTCAAAACATTCCAGCAATGCATGTAGACAGATAGGCAGGTTGGCATAATGTACTTGCTATTGCTATTGCTAACATTAAGCTTCAGTACTTCACTTTAAAAATCAAAATAACAGGGCTCAGCAGCAGCATCGGAGCAGAGGCATCTGAGAGGTGTGGCCAGGGAGCAGTCGGCCTCAAGCCTCACTATCATCTTAGAAATAGTAAAACACTCTATAGTGGCGCCGTAGCTGAAAATTACCCTGCCGCAAACTGTCTGCCTGGTAGTAAACAGCGGAGCATTATGCTGTGCTCTGGGTAAGTCCCATAGCCCAGCACTTGTAGCAAAGTTCTACTGAGGAACCCAAGGGTTTTGCAAAAAGAAAAACACTAAGCTAAAAGATCTGAAGAATAAAAGAAAAACCCCAGTGCTACAGCAGTATAAATACCCTACCTGTAAGGGTTGGGTTCAGAGACACCCAAAAATCCCTGCATATTTTTGTAAAAAACACCAGAAAAGAAAAGGAGGAAACGAATAAGAAAATTTAGACTACCATATAAATTAAAGAAAAATAAAAAAGAATTTAGGTAACCCAACTCTGCTACAAAGGTGCCAAAGGTGGTGGAAGCAACACCTACTAATTTTTTTTAATTTCACAGAATCATAGAATCATAGAGTTGGAAGAAACCACAGGGGGCATCCAGCCCAACCCCCAGCCATGCAGGAACTCCCAATCAAAGCATCCGTGATAGATGGCCATCCAGCCTCTACTTAAAGACCTCCAAGGAAGGAGACTCCACTACATTCTGAGGGAGTGTGTTCCACTGTCAAACAGCCCTTACTGTCAGGAAGTTCCTCCTAATGTTGAAGTGGAATCTCTTCCTGGAGCTTGCATCCATTGTTCCAGGTCCTAGTCTCTGGAGCAGCAGAAAACAAGCTTGTTCCCTCCTCAATATGATATCCCTTCAAATATTTCTTCTGAGTAAACTTAATTAAAAAGTAAAAAAAAAAAAGAAACATCTGCAATTTTATTTTAGATAGAAAGAGGAAACTCAATTCAGAAACTAATGGGACAAGAGAATCTGTGTTTATTATAGAACTGTGGAGATATTAGAGAACTGGGATATTAGAATGTCAGACCCATCTCTCCCTTCTTAATCTGGGACTTATCTGTTCTTCGTCAAGACAGTAGCAATTACTGTGGTTAGGTCTTTTGTTTTGTTTTGAACTGTTCCATTGTAGATAATCAAATTGTAACAGATCTAATTAAAAAGATTAGATAAGATTCAAGGATGATAACAGAACTGTTGATGCAAGCAGAAGTGTAAGAAACTAGTATACAAGAACAGAAATCAATAGGAATAATGGAACCTAAAAATATTAATATAGCACTCTTGGAAGAGCTGCAAAAATTATGAGTGGATATTAGATCAGAAATAAGAGCTGAAATAAGGTCAGAAATAAAAGAATGGAAGGAAGAAATTAAGATAGAAATGCAAAAAGAACTTCAGGAATTTAAAGTGAATATAAGGAAAATAACAGGAGAAATCCAAGAAATGAAAGGGGAAATGTTAGATATATCAGGAAAATCAGAGAATCTAGAAGGGAAAACAAGTACTATAGAAAAAAAAACATTACAACAAAAAGAAAATCATTTGATATCTTTAGAATTATGTTTAAAAGGAAGAGCATTAAGAATCAGAGGATTGAGTGAAAAATATAATGAAGACCTAAGTGTAAGAATTATTCCCCCTCCCCAGCACAGTACATCGAGTGGTCAATGGAACAGCTGGATTTGGAAATTGATAAAGTCTACAGAGTAAACTCCTGGGTAGCTATAAATAAGAACCTACCAAGGGACATAACAGTACACTTTGTAAGAGAAACAGTACGAGACCTATTCTTAGAAACAAATTATTTAAAAAGTTTATATATAGAAGAAAAAGAATTGCAGATTTTTAAGGATCTTCTGCCACAATGACTTCAGAAAAGGAAAGAGTATTCAAATCTAACTTTCGATTTAAGGCAAAGAAATATAAAATACAAATGGGGAAAAATAGGTGGTGTTCTTTTTTCCATAGGACAAAAAAATTATGTAATCAATTCCCCATGAAAGGCAAAAGATTTTCTAACTAAAAACCTAAAGAGGAGAGAAGTCAAGAAGATGGAAGAAAGAAATCCCTCCCCAGAAGAGAGAGACAGAAAATAAAAAGGAAAGGAACAGAAGATGAAAACAAGAGCTGAAGAAAAACTGCAATAGAACAGGATGTAAACATAGAAACAAGAACTGAATTATATAGTGTTGCAAATAAAGGGTTAAAGGAAATGGACCTAACTTACCATAGCAGAATAGAAGATACAGAAGAGGGAGAACTAGATGAGGAAGATGAAGACACCAATTCAGAACTAGAAGAAAAAACTGTACGAAAATAAAGAGAAAGACATCCCCCAACAAGTTGGGAGGGGTTTCTTGTTGTGCTGGCCAAATAAGGACAGGAGACACCTGATTGGTCAAGGTGCACTGGGGAATATGCACACCTGCGTGCCTTGCCCAATAGGCTTGGTGTTTGAACCAAGTCTTGCAGTGTTTATGGTTCTGCGAGAATTGGGGCGAGAGTTTGTTATTTATAGCTCTGCGCTGCCACGTGGAGGCAGCCATTTTAGAGTTGAGACAGATAGAATAACATCACTCTGCTCTTTGCTTTTGGTGTGCTTGGCTTTGGTCTAGCGCTCTTTTGGGCTTTTGCTATTTTAGCTCTTGCCTATTTAATTATAGTTTCTCTCGCTTGCTCCAGGCACTAAGGTATTTCCTTCAGCAACCCGTGGGGGAGGGGGGAGTGCCTTCGGGCTGGCCTTCTGGGCCTATAGCACCTCCACATCCCCAATTCTCAGAGGTGTACACCTGAAGAGGGCTCTGCGGGAGGCATCCTGACCAGTGCGTGGACCTGGTACCTGTTTTCAGGCCCAGAGATGCCCGGTCACTCGATCTGGTAAGGTCAGGACCCATCGCTGGTATGGGAGGGTTAGTTACACTTTGCCTTAGCAGTGAGTGTGTGAAGACGGCTGTCTTTGGGTGAGGGATCTGTGTACGACCCTCGGTGGACACCTTTCCCACAGTGGTTGCCAGTGATGCTTCCTGGCTGTGGTGTCTATTGTGAGACTTGGGAAAGGGTGGCCTGCTAAGGCCTGGTGGTTATCATCCACGGTTGGGTGATTTTGCTTGGGGCCCATTGTCCTGGACTACAGCCAGCCTCAGGTCCCACAGCTGCTAGGGATGGAAAGGGTGAGCTGCAAACAGCAAGGCCAGCCACAAACCTTCCGTAGTCGAAACACCAGCAAAACAGAGTCCAGAAATCAGCGTCAATCAGTCTAAGGTCAGGGCAGGCAGCAATCAGCAAAAGTCCAGTCCAGTCCAGTCCAGGGTCAAGGCAACAGAGTTCCACAAGGCAAGAGCGAGAGGCACACAGCAGGAAACCAGGAGGCACACTGACCGTAGTCTCCCAAGGAAACTACAATAAGTCTTGACACTGAGGAAGCCTCTTGCCACTCCTTAAATAGTCAAATCCTACCTCAATGCCAGCTGAGGCTTGTTAAGCAGCTGCTTTTCAGCCAGTCTCCTGGACCTGCGACTGCCAGCACTCTCAGCTCTCCTCTGCCTAAAGGAAGGTACTGGCTCTGCTGTATCTTCCTGATTCTCCCCACTAGGCAGCTGAGCCTCCAAGGAAGGAGCACTAGGACCTGGCTGCTCTGGGGCTGGGAGAACCGGGCTTGGCTCAGGCAGATCAGAATGAGAGCCAGGTGGAGCCTGTATCTCTTCCTTCTCTGGAGGAGACCCATCCTCCTTCTCGTCCTCCTCGTCCTCCTCATGTCTGGCCGTGACACCCGTGTCATTTTTCACTGAGTTCAGGATGCCATGTAGTAAGGCCCAATCCAAACGGCACGCTTCTTCTGCTGTGCCTACTGCAGGTCACTTTATTTTAAAAAAGGCCTTCCAAGTCTAGCAGCAGAGAAGATGAGATAATTGCCCAAGTTGCACAACTGGGCAAAACTGTTCAGGTTTATGTGGCACTCTGCAACCAATTTGCACAGAAGGAACTACAGGCTACTGCCTCCACCTCAAGTGCCAGCCCTTCGAGTGTTCTTCCAGGTGGTGCTATGGAGGAGAGTGGTGGTGTACAGGGAGGTGATCAAGCTGCTGCTGCCTCTGTTGCCTTGGACACCTGAGCTGTTGCGGGGCCACACTTCGGGGGACCACTGCAGTCAGTTGGTGAAGCTTCTCAGCAAACTTCTGGTTCAGGTTTGTCTTCTAATATTGCACATGCTAATTGGCCTACCTCGGTATGGGCTTCAGGTAGCCAGGTTGGGCAGGGTGTTGCTTTGGAACGGCCTAACCCTGTGGTTTTCAATGCATCCGTGCAGACACCTGCAATTTCACAGGTCCCTGACACGGGGGTGCAGGGAGGTCAGCCTTTGGCTGTTGCTAGCACCACACCTGTGGTGCCTATTTCTAGTGCTCCTCTGTTGTCTGGCGCGGTGAGGAATGTGGAAGCTACTTCTTACGCTAATATGTCTACACCCGTTGGTTCTCACCTTCCTCTCTTCACTAAGGAAAGGATTTGGAAGGATGAATATATTGATTTATTTACTTTAACTTTTAGGGACCTCGAGCCAAGGATTATGGTGAAGGATGGGATTTTTTTTAGTTTACCAAAAGAGTTTCAGGAGCTCAAACGCCCTAAGTTTGAGAGCAATTTTGTTAATTGGATTATGGGCTTCACCATTTACAGAAGTGTTATAAAAGGAAAAGAGCCTCTCAGATCTCCTGATTTCTCTAAATATCAGGAGATCATGATAAAAGCCTATACCAACTGCCACCATAATTCAAGGGGTGCAGCTTGGCTCCAATATGATGAGCAGTTTAGGATGAGAGCGGCACAGCTCCTGATCTTGGAGGCATGTGCAGTCCGAGCTTTGGGCTGATGTTATGGTGGGGGGGGGGGCCCTCGAGCAGGTGTGGTAATGACTTTGTCCCGATAGTTACCTTGCCAAGAGGGCCGAATTCAAGGCCTGCCATGGGAGAAAAAAGGCAGTTTGGCTTATGCTGGGACTTTAATGCTGGCAAGTATAAAAGACAACCCTGCAGGTTTGATCACAAGTGTAACACCTGTGGGGGTGGCCACCCTGGAAATTCCTGTGTTAGAGGAAAAAGAACAGGAGGGGGCTCTGTCCTCCAGCCAGTGTCACCTGGGGGGGAAAGGCCCTGTCACCAATTAAACTGGATATCATGGTGGCATGGTTAAAGGTTTACCCTAACAGAGAGGCTGCATTATATTTGTTTCAAGATTTCTCTCAGGGTTTTCATATTCCTTATGCAGGCCCTAGGGCCTATCATTTTGCTCCTAATGCTCGTTCTGTGAGGGACTTGCCAAGTGTGGTAAGGGACAAGTTAGCTAAGGAAATAGCAGCAGGGAGAATTTTGGGACCCCATGATCAGCTGCCCATCCCCACACTTCGCTTATCCCCATTGGGCATAGTGCCTAAAAAAGCCCATGGCGAATTTAGGCTAATTCTTAATTTATCATACCCTAAAGGGGAGTCAGCGAATGATGCTATTGATCCTGGGCTTACCTCAGTTAGGTACACATCGTTTGACTCAGCAGTTAAAATGATCAGGAACTTAGGTACTGGAGCTCTCCTGGCTAAATGTGATATTAAATCTGCATTTAGACTCCTTTCTGTACACCCAGATGATTTTGACCTACTGGGTTTTCAGTTTGAAGGAAAATTTTATTTTGACAAAGCTATGCCAATGGGATGTTCAATTTCTTGTTCAGCTTTCGAGACATTCAGTACCTTTGTCCATTGGTGTGCAGTTAAGAGAACTGGTAATAGAGCTATTGCTCATTATTTAGATGATTTTCTAATTGCTGGAAATCCTAATTCCTCTCAGTGCCAGGATACTTTAGTTCAATTTCAGGAATTGATGCAGGAGCTTGGTGTGCCTTTAGCGGAGGAAAAGACAGAGGGGCCACATACTCAGCTTACCTTTTTGGGCATCGAGATAGATACCATAGTTGGAATTTCCCGTTTGCCCAATGAGAAACTTGTGGCTATGAAGCAACAATTTGAGATCATGTTAGGGAAACAAAAAGCTACCCTTCATGAATTTCAATCACTTACAGGTCTTTTGAATTTTGCCTGTAGGGTTGTAGTTCCAGGACAAGCATTTTGTGCTAGACTATATAGGGCTACTGCAGGGATAGTGGTCTAGCATCACCACATTAGAATCACAAGGGGCATTTGTGAGGATTTGAAGGTTTGGTACTCCTTCTTGGAGCATTTTAATGGCATATCGTTTTGGAGATCTGAAATGCTTCTTCGGGCAGATTTTCAGGTGCATTCCTATGCTGCTGGTTCCCATGGCTTTGGAGTTTATTGGAATGGCCAGTGGGCTGCAGAGGCATGGCCTGCTACATGGGTTAAAAGCGCTCTAACTAAAGACCTTACATTTTTGGAATTGTTTCTAATTGTGGTGGCTGTGCACTTGTGGGCAAGCCAGTTTGCTAATAGGACTATCTGGTTTTGGTGCGACAACCAGACAATCGTGTATGTTGTTAACCCTCAGTCTTCCAAGTCTCCTAAAGTTATGAGTTTGGTAAGGGTGATGGTGTTACAATGTTTGAAATATAATGTGTTGTTCAAAGCTCAATATGTTCCTGGTTTGCTTACCTCTTTGGCGGATGCCCTTTCTCATTTTCAGTTCTCCAGGTTCCGGCAGCTAGCTCCAAAGGCTTTGACACACCCGTTGGAGGTACCGCCGTTGCTCTGGAACCTTGGAGATTAGAAGTGCATAGGGCAATATTAAACTCTATTGTCCTGTCAACACTCAAGTCATACCAAACAGCTTTAAATTCATTTATCCAGTTTTTGTTGGAAATTGGGAGGATCTAAAATGACCTATTAATGTTGACTTGGTCCTTCACTTTATTGTAACGCTTAAGCAATCTGGACTTTCACCTGTCACTATTAGAGGCAGGTTGGCCGCCCTGGCCTTTTGCTCTAGGGCAAAGGGCTGTTTTGACCCTACTAATGATTTCAGGGTCAAAAGAGCAGTGGAGGGATGGTCTAGAGAATCCCCTGTCACAAAGGACCCTTGGAGGCCCATAACTGGCCCTGTCCTTCTTAAGTTATGGGATCAATTAGCTCACACATGTTATTCGCCTGGGGAAGAGGCCTTATTTAAGGCAATATTTGCTATAGCATTTTTTGCTGCTTTGAGAATTAGTGAAATTGTGCCTGGATCTTGTAATGATAAATCCGGTAGGGCACTATTGATCTCTGATATCAGTTTAACAGGACAAGGGATTCAAATTCACATTAGGTGTTCCAAGACTGATCAGTTTGCAAAAGGTCAGTTTATCTTCCTGGCTAAGGCGCAGCAGGGTCAAATTTGCCCACTGGTAGCGATGGGTAACTATTTGAAAATTAGGCCTAATGTGGCTGGATGTTTGTTTATTCATTTGTCTGGTTTGCCCTTAACCCAATTTCAATTTAGGGCTGTGCTAAAAGAGGCTGTAAGGCTGAGTTGCCTCAGGAGTGTTTTTCTTCACACACCTTTCGAATTGGAGCTGCGACAGCTGTGGCCACTCATGGTTTGAGTGAAGACGATATTTGCAGAATTGGCAGGTGGCGTTCACTTGCATTTAAGTCCTATGTTAGGCAATCTGGTAGTGGGACTGCTGATAAGCCATGTTGATTGTTTGTTCAGCTGGCTTTTACCCTGGCAAAATCTGGATAGTGGGACACAGCCTGGTCTTCTGGGTGGAACACTACCTGTTGGAGCATCGTTATGACAACACATTGGGCCTTGCCAATTTTGGATGTATGGACTGGTTTGGTCAAAGGAGAATGTTGTGGCCATCTCTCCTTCCATCTTCTCCTTCCGGGCTGTGGGAGTACACCTGGGGGAGAATGACCTTGTTCGGATCCCATGTTTGCAATTGGCCAAGCAGATTGTTAAAGACATGGAGGAAGTGCAAAAGATCTTCCCTGGTGCTGTGATTCTGTGGACTAAATTTGTGCCTGGGCGTTGCTGAACTGGAGCGCAGAAGGACTCAGCTATTAACAATGCTTGGTGTTGGCTTAACAGCTACGTGGCAAAACACCTTGCTAAACTGGGAATTTTCTTGGTGGAGTATGGCATTAAGCTTGACCAGGGGGATGGGGTTCACCTCTCTCCAGAGGGGTCAGAGATGTACGTAAATGCACTCTCTGACCAAATTGTAAAAGCAATCTGTGGGGGGGGAGGGGATGCCTAGCTGAGCTGGCCCCCTCTTATGTCGGGTAATGACCCCCACCCTACAGAATAATTTAATTCGGCTAATTAAAATTGGGGAAAAATTGGCATAAAACAAGTTGACAGGAAATGATGTAGGCATTTAATGCTTGATGTCATAAAATTACATGACATCATATGAGGAAATATGGTGTTATTTCAAGAGGAGGAGTTTGTTTATTTGTTTATTTATTGATGATTGTTTATTTGCTTTGTCATGTGCGGTGAAGGACCACCCACTAGGGTGGATACACCTTCACTTACACATGTGACAAAATTTGTTATTATTATTTATTGTTTATCAATTGACCCTGTACAGTTAAATAAATTTTGTGTCCTGTTTAAACCCAAAAGAGGCATCTCTTGTCCTTTGTGCCAGTGCAAAGACACCACCTGTCAAGTCGGGAGGGGTTTCCTGTTGTGCTGGCCAAATAAGGACAGGAGACGCATGATTGGTCAAGGCGCGCGGGGGAATATGCACACATGTGCGCCTTGCCCAATAGGTATTGTATATGAACCAAGTCTCACAGTGTTTATGGTTCTGTGAGAATTGGGGCGAGAGTTTGTTACTTATAGCTCTGCACTGCCACATAGAGTCAGTCATTTTAGAGTTGAGACGGAGAGAGTAACATCACTCCACTCTTTGCTTTTGGTGACCCATCCCACCCACCCTTTATAATAAGTTTGTTATTCTTACTCTCAGGCTTTGGCTGGTCTCCTTCGGGGGCTGGGAGGGATTTTTTTCCCAAGGTCTCCTCTGCATTTTTCGCCCTCCCTGAGATTTCCTTTTGGTGATGTTAAGTAACATAATTTGGGAATGGGTCACAGTGTTAATTCATTATTTATATGCTTGTCACAACTGGGGGAATAGGGTCTATGAATTGTATTGTGGTGCGGGTAGTGACCCCCACCCCACAGAATAATTTAATTTGGCTAATTAAAATTGGGGGGGAAATTGGCATAAAACAAGTTGACAGGAAATGACGTAGGCATTTAATGCTTGACGTCATAAAATTACATGATGTCATATGATGAAATATGACATCATTTCTGGGGGAGGTGTTTGTTTATTTGTTTATTTGTTGATGATTTTTTATTTGCTTTGTCACATGTGGTGAAGGACCACCCACTAGGGTGGTTACACCTTCACTTACACACGTGACAAATTTGTTATTTTTATTTATTGTTTATCAATAGACCCTGTACAGCTAAATAAATGTTGTGGCCTGTTTAAACCCAAAAGAGGCATCTCGTGTCCTTTGTGCCAGTGCAACAAGATAAGAGTAAAATAAAAAGACAATATAAAGAAACAAGTGTAAAGAGATGAAGGGGGGAAAGATACTTATATAATTCTGTTAAATAAAATATGCTTTCAGTAAGATAACATGACATTCAAATTATTTTAATGGAATGGTAATGGATTAAACTCTAAATTTAAAAGAAGGAAATTTTTCCATTTTCTACATAAACAAAGAGGGGATAATGTGTGCCTACAAGAAACATATCAAGAAAAAAGATAAAAAAATGATTAGAAAATAAAAAATTGGGTAGACGATTCATGTCAGCCAGTGAAATACACAAGAAAAAAGGGGTTGCAACCTATGCTAAAAATCATAATAAGATAAAAGAGATATTTTCAGATAAAGAAGGAAATTATTTTGCTCTAGAAATAGAAATACAAGGGGGAAAAACATTGGTATTAAACATTTATGCACCACAGGAAAACAAAATGAAATTTTACAAAAATCTACATCAGAAATAGCAGAACTTAATTACAAAATAATAATTAAAGCAGGGGACTGGAATAAAGTTTTAGACCCCAAAAAAGATAGATCTTCATATAAAGGGGGGGGGGGGGGAAGAAATACCAAGGGAAACTCCCCCAAAGCACATTTGATCTCATACAGGACTTGAATATGGAAGATATTTGGAGGGTGACACATTCAGAAGTTAAAGATTACACTTTCCTCTCTGATAAATACAGGTCCTGGTCTAGGATTGACTTAATTCTTGTTTCAAGATTAATCTGTAAAGAAATTCAAAAAAATAAAAATAATTCCTTGATCGCACTCAGACCACTGCCCTGTTGAATTACTAATTATACAAAATAAGAGAGAATACTCATGGAAATTAGAAGAACACCTGTTAGCTGATGAAGAAGTTGTAAATAAAATAAAACAACAATTAAGCCTTTATTTCCAAGAAAATGCAACTGAAGATTTGAGTGTGAGTACAATATGGGATGCAAGAAAGGCGGTAGCAAGAGATCTGCTTATACAACAAGAAACTAGAAAGAGAAGAGAAAAGAGTAAAATAGGGAAAGAATTAATGGAAAAATTTGAAGAAAAAAAGAAATTGAAAGATCACCAAAAAATAAAAAGATCCAACAAGAATGGCAAACATTAAGGAATAAAATTAATCACAACTCAATACTAGAAATATCTATAAGATAAAAGATATCAAACACTATCATTTTGAGCATGCAAATAAAGTATGGAAATGGTTAGCCAGGAAACTTTAAAATGAAAAAGAATAGATTAATTTTAATAATCAAATTAAAATTAGAAGGAAACGTATTTACACACCAAAATGAAATAAGACAAATAATAGCAGACTATTTTGAGAATTTATTCTCTACAGATAAAAGAAATCAGGATAGGATTTCTATCAGGATAGGATAGGAAAAGGGAAATAAGAGAAATTTTGAAAAAAAGCATAAATTCCACAAATCTCAAATAAATTTAAAGAAGAACTTAATGCTAAAATTACTCTAGAAGAAATTGATAGAGCAATAAATAACTTAAAAGAAAACAAAGCCCCCAGGCCCAATGGCCTAACAGCAAAATATTATAGCATTTTTAAGGAAGTATTAATAGTTCCATTTCATAAAACAATTCAAGAAATTGATCTAGAAAGATACCCAGCAACGTGGGAAAAATCATGAATAACATTAATATTAAAGGAAGATAAGGATTCTACCTCAATAAATAACTAGACCAATTGCACTGCTAAACCACAATTATAAAATCTTTGCTTCAATTCTCTCAGAATGTTTTAAAAACTTTCTTGTTACATGGATAGACAAAGATCAAGCAGGCTTTCTGCCAGGGAGATATCTAAAAAATAATATCAGAACAGTAATGAGTATATTAGATTTCGGTGACAAAAATAAAAACTGCAAATTGGGCATGGCATTTTACGATTTAGAAAAGGCCTTTGACAAGGTGGAATGGGATTTTATGATAGGAGCTCTTGAAGAAAGTAGGATCCAAGGGAAATATATGAATTGGATTAATATGATATATAACAAACAAAATTCAGAAATAATTGTAAACGGGGAATGAATGAGAACATGTGTTATCAAAAAAGGAACATGTCAAGGATGCCCCCTCTCCCCTCTTTTATTTCTTGTGACAGGGGTAGGCAACCTTTCCCCTTTAAGGGCCAAGGGACTTCAGCTCCAAGAAGCCTCAGCCATGTTGGCCAATAGTCTCATCTTGGCCAATAGCTCCTGGGATTCTGGGATCTGAAGTCCCTCGGCCCTTAAAGGGGAAAGGTTGCCTACCCCTGTCTTATGGTGATGGAAGTACTGAATACAAAAATAAGAAATGAAAATACAGTGCAAGGAATAAGGGTTAACAAGCAGGTATATAAACTCCGCGCTTTTGCGGATGATTTGGTAGTCTTCCTGGAAAACTCGTCACTTAACATATATAGTCTCCAGGGAATATTAAACCAGTTTGGGGCAGTTGCAGGTTGTAAAGTTAACAAAAACAAAAGTGGAATCCTAACAAAGAATCTCACATTACAGGATGAAGAGGATTTAAGAAATAGGACTGAAATCAAAACCATTAGGAAATTCAAATATCTAGGAATAATAGTTACAAAAAAGAAGTTTGATTTCTATGAGAATAATTATAACAGCACTTGGGGAAAAATAAAGAAGATTTGAGAAAATGTAACATGCAACATCTATCATTATTGAGTAGAATTGCATGCATC
Source organism: Phrynosoma blainvillii (assembly GCA_026167975.1). Taxonomy (NCBI): domain Eukaryota; kingdom Metazoa; phylum Chordata; class Lepidosauria; order Squamata; family Phrynosomatidae; genus Phrynosoma; species Phrynosoma blainvillii. The sequence goes on from JANUYF010000003.1 coordinate 274,805,524, forward strand.
CAGATGAATGTTTTACCAAAAATGCTCTTTTTATTTCAAACTCTACCCATACTGGTGAATAGGAAACCATTTACTATTTCGGAAAAAGATATTGCAGACTTTATATGGCAAGGAAAGAGAGCAAGAATTAAAAATAAAGCAATGCAAGACTGCAAAGAAAAAGGGGGACTAGGTTTACCCAGTTAACAACTTTACTTCAAGGCCTGTGCATTGAGGTAGATTAAGGATTGGCTTCTTTTAGAAAATAAAAGGCTCCTTGAATTGGAAAGCTATAATTTAACCAAGGGATGGCATGCATATTTATGTTATGAAGGGTTCAAAGAAAAAAAAATTCAATGAACACTTTATCTGAAAACCATTAATCAAGGTTTGGAATTTATATAAGAGACACGTTTATAATAAACTACCAAGATGTTTTTCAACACAGGAGGCTCTTCACAAAAAACAAAATCTGAGAAGAGATTGTTGGCTCAGATATGAAGGTCTCTTGACTAAAACTAAAATTGAACTGGAAATTAAACCAAGAGAGGAATTGCAAAGAGAAGGCGTACAAAACCATTGGTTTACATATAGACACATTATTGAAGATTTCAAAAAAGATATAGATAAATATGGCATAGAAGATGAACCCAAAGTATTGGATAAGATACTAAAGGAAGGAAAAAAACATATGGTCTCTAAGTTATATAAAGTTTTGTTAGAGATAGAAATGAAAGATGAAACTATAAAGAATAATATAATAAAGTGGATGCAAAACATTAGAAGAACAATCCCTATAGCACATTGGGAGAAATCTTGGCGGGATACTCATAAGTTCTTGAAATGTAACAACCTAAAAGAAAATTATTTTTTTAAAAAATAGGTGGTATATAACACCTTTTAAACTAGCAAGATTCAAGAAAACAAATGAGAACTTTTGTTGGAAGTGAGAAAAAAAACTATACTACATGTGGTGGCAGTGTAAGACAGTTAAAAAAAATTGGAAGAATATTCATAAGAGGATTGAAAAAAATATGCAAAAAATATACCTCTAACTCTGGAACTAAATATAACTGAGACTGTAAATATGAATTTAAACCTGGAAGAAAATAGTAAACTTATCTATATGATAATGGCAGCTTGTATGCTCTATGCAAGGTATTGGAAAAGTGGAAAAGGACCAACTATTAAGGAATGGCAAATAAAAATCCATGAGATAGCAATAATATGGATAATCTTTCCATGCTAGCAAGTGGAAAAACATTACAACAATGTAAAGCAAAATGGAAGAATATAGTAAAGATAGGATTATAAAAACAAATAAGGGACAGATAGAACAAAGACTGTACAAAATAAATTACTATTTTTCCTTTTTTCCCCCCTTTTTTCCCCCTTTTTTTCCTTTTTTTTTCTTTTTGTTTCCCCCTACTAAATAAATATCTGGAAGTAGAGAAGGTAATATATACATAGTTAATTTATATGTATTACAGAGAAATGTGGAAAAATTGATTATATGTGTTATTGGATATACATAATTATAAATTACAGTCGCAAAAACATATAGTAAAAGATCACAGTACTTGGAAGACAACTTTTAATTAATTGCACTACATTCTGATTTAGGTTGTTAGCATTGAAAGGAAATTATTTTTGTTATGGATTATTTGTATATTCGTGTTGCCTTGTTTTAAATTATATAAAATTCAATAAAGATAAAAATTCAAAACAACAAACAAATCTACACAACTTTGTCTTTGTGCAGACATGCAGTTTAGAGTTGTTCTTCTATGCAAAGCTGTACAGGTGAAAATAGTATTTTATATTCAATCAGAATGTAACTTAGAAGTGTTACATTGTTACTTGTAACCTCTCACTGTTTTCTAGAGTAACAAAATGAAACAAAGTTATATTTTAAACAGAATGTACAACCCTCCTTTAGAACATTTCAGTCTCCCTGGGCATTACACCTCTAACCTCAAGATAGTAGTACTTGAACTACAAAGGAAAACTAGGAAAAGAAACAGCTAAATTAGAATATATTCACAAATTCCAATCCATCAACAGATCAAAGAGAATGGCTTCCTGGCACACTACACATACTATAACACTTGATGCTCTTAGCCTGTTTAACATATCTCCTTTCTGGTTCCCAGCCTGCATGCACCACTTTCAGAAACTACCTCCAGTTCCTCCATTTATATGGTCTTCCACTCACCCAGACCCTAGGCAACATATTTAGTTCTGTCTTTATCCCTCAATTATCATAGTTAAAATTGAACTTGTCACCACATTATGATACCCACAAGTTTTGCGTTTCCATGGGTGAATTTCCATACAGTTTCAAAAGATCCTTCCTGGCCATCAGTTGACTCCATGCATCTAAGGATCTAGACCAAATCTATGAAAGCTAATGTTAGTCTCAAAGTTGCTGCAAAATCCCCTTATATAGTATATTTGTAAGTGTTAGGGATTGCTGCTTTTGCTGGAGAGAAAGAATTTCAATTAGCAACTTGAAAATTAATAAGGGATTTTGATAAAGGCATATTTTGGATGATGACATGCCAATTCACACTTTATAAACGAAAGAGACACATACCATATATACTCGTCTATAAATCTAAAAAAGTATGCCTCAAAATTGACCCCAAAATCCAATGTAGACTTATTTACATGTCACTATGGTAATGTGATAGCAGCTCTTTCAAGTTTCCCCATGCTGTGAGAAGATAGGGCCTCGGCAGACGACTAATAGGGTCGTCTTGGAGGCAGGGAAGAGGAGGGGCAGCCGCACGAGCGCCCCCCCTTCCTCCTCCTGAGGTTACCCTCGGAGCTGCCGGCCCTCCACACGGCCGGTGCTCTGAGGGCAACCTCCCGCCGCAGCGTCTGCACACGCTGCGGCGGAAAAGTCAGGGAAAGTGCGCCCTACGCGTTTAGGGCGCACTTTCCCTGACTTCTGACAGGAGCACTGATTTAGCGCTCCTTTCAGAGGCGCCGACGGTGTGCTGCGGTGTGGCTGCGTCGCTCCCGCGGCGCACCGTCCCGCGGCACCCCCGGTGCCATCGTCTGCTTCCCCCCCAGTTTCTTTTTCTTTTGAGCCAAGCAGAAAGAGTCCTGAGTGATTAATTGCTTTTAAAGAAACAGAGACTCTCTCCCACCCTTGATGGCCATCACTGTCTGGGTGAGGGCTGAAACCAAAGTTGAAATAAAAAGCCTAAATTAGAGTTTCTCTTGCTGTATGCATGCATACACACACTGAAAGGGCTTCCAAGTTTTACTCTCAACTTATCCACAGGTCATGGCAAAATCCATAATTTTGGACTCAAAACCTGCCCTCAACCTATACATATGGTCAACATATAGGGGCTATGCAGACAGGCAGCTCTGGGCCGCCCTTGCTAGCTGCTGATCAGGGCTGCGGCAACCACATGCTGCAGCCTTGATCATCCCCTTTGCTGCCCCCTGATTCACTGGATTAAGCTGCTGAGTGTGCCTAAGGTGGCCAAAATGGTTAGCAACTGATGAGGATTTTGTATTTAGTATATTCATATATTACTTCACTAATTGGATATATTATAGTGTTGTGTTTTATTATTTTGTTCTTCTTTATATATGACTGATGTACTGCCCTTTGGTGAAAAGGGCATTATAAATAAATGTTGTTGTCCTGTTCTGACATTCTGTGTCATAGAATTTAAGTAATTCCTTACATGGCTTTTATTGTATTTAGGAAACTCTTTTTAAGAGGAAAATCTTTGATCTAGCCACTGCTTGATAGATCTTATTCTTTTTAATGTAGTGCAGATTTTTCTTTCCAGATACTTTTCTTCTTCTATTTTTGCAATGTGCCAAAAAGCATTCTAGGCTGTGATTTCTCCCATTTAAAATTCAAATTGAATGCAAGCAACTAGGTCCAGTTCATTGAACTCACTTGAGCTTTCCTTTGTAGCAGCTGTCGTCAAATTAGAGTATAGCTATTACCACATTTCTTGTACATAACAAGAGGTTCAGCACATAATGTTTTAGCCAGAAAAATGAATTTCTTTTAACTAAAAGAGGCAAAAGTGTTATAATTGCATGCTAGCAATAGCAATGTACATTTCTTTTTTCAAATGATGGCACAGTCTGGTATTCATCTTAATTTAAAAAGCAAATACATGTTTGAAAATGTGTTTTTAAGAAAAATAAAATAAAAATAAAAACTGTGTGTGAAAAAAGGCCTGCAATTGAACAGATCTTTAATGACTCATAAAACTAAGGGCCTCTACAGATTGGCCCAAATGGCCAGTCTGGAGGCAGAGATGGTGTGGGGCACCCACACGCTAGCTGCCCCAACCCCCACGTCGACACCATCCTGATGCTATGCGCCATTACGCATGGTGCACAGTGTCAGGACACCGCATTTTGACGTGTTGTGCTGGAAAGGGCGAAGAAGAGCAGTGCACTAGCTCTTAGGGTGGCCTTTTGCTGCCCCTGAAAGAAGCAGCATTTTGTTATTCTTTTTGGGGCGGCAAAAGGGAGTATTGGGGCTGTGGCATGGGATAGCCATGGCCCTGATCTGCCACTTCCTGGGGTGGCCCAGAGACGCCCGTCTGCACCCCACCTCAGCCCTTTTTCCTATCCTAGTAAAGTATCTAAGGGCCTCTGCAGACCAAACCAAAGGGCCAGACTGGAGGCAGAGATGGAGAGGGGCAGCCACACACTGTCCGCCTGAACCTCAGCCTGATGACATCCTGACGGTGTGCACCATTACTGACAGTGCGTGGCATCAGGATGTCCTCCCGGCATAGCGTCCTGATGCACTGTGTCAGAAGGCATGAGAAAGAGCATGAGAAAGAGTGGCATTTTGCCACTCTTTTCAGGACAGCAAAAGGGGGGATTGGGACCGCGGTATGAGGTAGCTGCGGTCCTGATCCTCCACTTCCCAGGGCAGCTTAGAGCAGCCCATCTACAGCCTCCCCAACTGGATTTTTTTTGTCATCAAATTTTCAATATTTAAACAAACTGAAAGTTAAATAGGATTGGACAGATGGGTGCCAATGGAATCTGCAAACCATTGACAGATCTATTTCCCATTACTTGGGAAGCAGCTGGATTCCATTTGCCATTCTCACCCACCACCTTCATCTGAGTGACTTCCTGACTGAGGGGAATTGTGTCAGGGATCCTGTTTCTGTCACTCACATTGGTGATCACTCACAGCAGGGGGTGAAAATGGCAGCCAGCTGCATCCCTACTGACAGAGGAATTGACTCTCATCATTTTTACAGTGATTGCAGTGGCTGCTGGTAGGCAAGTGGGGATAGGGTTGCACTAGAACTCAATCCATAGCACCATAACTGTGAGGCTTGTGTATACATAAAGACTATACAGATGTTTGTAGTTATAAATAACGATGATAGGTAATCCATGAGTAAAATGTCATTGTGCATACCTGTTTCTCTACATAGGATGGAAAATCCTATGACACTTTCAAATTGTAATCTTCTTTATTTTCCATCATCTCACAGCAAACTAGAAATTTAATTTATCAGAGAACAAAATGATCTTCTCATCTCTACTTAGCTGCATAATGTGTAGGCTCAATTCTCCTTGCAACTTTAAATCAATATAATTCTGATGATTTTAGAACACATTTCAATAATACAATTCTTTTGTTCTGAAATCAGACAGCACTAATTACTAACATGGCTGATGAGAGGTATTTGTCTCCCTCTTCAAATGAAAAATGTAATTAGTTTAAGAAAGACATATTGATTAATTTCAGACAGAAGAGTAAGGAAGAATCCCTGTCTATAACTGCAGGTAGCATGTCTTTATTAATGGAAATAGATTTTTTTTCCCATTTTACTTCTGGTACAAATTTATAAGTTTAGGAGTGGATTTTTTTTTTTTTTTATGCCCAGATTACTTTTGCATGTCTGATCTTTATATGTGACAGAGTGAGGCCTTCAATATCTAACCATTTTGTTCATTTACTAATTGAAAGAGTATATATAACAACTTAATATAATAACTGTGTCCCTGTTTTGGTTTACCCTCTTTTATCCATCTCTGCTCATCTGGGTTCTGATAGCAGCCCAGCTGACAGAAACAGAACACAAACCATAGGGAAAATAAATTTGTGGCAGAATTAAGAATTTTGCATCTGTCACTCATGCAAATTAGGGTTTGGCACCTGCCACTCATATGAAGAGAAAGGGGACTTTTTCTCTTAAAATAAAAAGCAAACAAACATGGAGCCCATCCATAGTACACAATTATATTACTATGACTCCACTTTAACTACCATGGAAAAATCTTGTGGAATCCTGGAGTTCAAAGTTTGATGAGACACCATAGGTGTCTGGCATAGAATTCTAAGCAACCCTCCCGAAATTTTAAATTACGGGATTTCATACACTGTTGCTATGGAAGTTTAAGTGGAATCATAGTGATATAATTGTATAGTGTGAAAGGACTGGCAAGGGATTCCTTAAGACTTTATGGTTGCCTGGGACCCACCAGCTCTGAAAATGTTGGCTTGATGTACTTTCTGGAACCAGTTTTAGCAAAATGAAGGGAATTTTGTTATTTAAGGCAATAATAATAATATATATTGCTTTGTTCTCAAGCCTAGGACAATAAAAGTAAAGCTATAAGTGTGATTTAGTTGACATATTCAAGTACTATGATTAATGTTGAAAGAAGTTTCAGAAGGAATTTTAATACATTTGCCAAATTTCAGACTAATGTGAAATATCACAGTAAGAAAGACACTACTTCTCTCCATGGCTGCTGATATTTTGTTTCTTGATATTTTAATTGGCACAGTCTAAGAGTACATGCCATTCTGAAAGTACAGAAATCATGGAGAATATTGAATATGGTTGTTGTTTTTTGTTCATTTTCTAGTTGCAAACCTTTTAAATTACTTAGTCATGATTTTTGGAATATGGATGGGTTATACAGTCAAAGGTGAAATGTAGAGATGTGTGTGTGGAATTTTCCTCATGAGAACAACATCTAGAGAAACAAAGAGAAAGCTAGCACCAGATGGCCAAGAAGTCATAACATGAACAGATATTGTTATGGGAAGCAAGAGAAACCAAGAGATAACAAATACATCAACATCATTAGATCATGGGAAAGCAGTCACATGGGGGATGATGGACACCAAGAGGCTGGGTTAATACTCATCATATAGGCATTAGCCAATCAACATAAGGTTAACACCCAGAAGGTGGAGTATGGGAAGGACCTAGAGAATCCTTTGCTAGTTTTGTTTATAATTCATGATGTGAGTGCGTGTGTGTTCTGGCAGTGGTTTTTTAACCATGGAGCTTTTGGCTTGTAGTTTTTGAGTATGTTTATACTGCTTTTACAATGTAACTCCTGGATCTGGAAACATGGATCTGTAACTTCTTCTTAACTTTCAACTACAACAAGTTGGGATCCTAAGATTTTGGGATTGTTAAAGATGTAATCTCTCATGGCTGAACTGGATAAGTTCATCACAATGGATTTTACTCAGCTATCTTATTTTTCTTTTATATGCATTAATAAAACTATACTTTTGGACTTTATAATGTGTCTTCTTGACTGAGGAAGAAGAGAAGCTGAGCCAGTTGATAGTAAGAGATACAAAGTGGCTGTGAATCACAGCAGCCAGCTTGTCCTGGAGATTCTGCTGGGTGTCAAACAGCATCACTGCAACACCCATCATCCACACTCTGACATGATTATGGCTAAGTAAGAATCCTAGAATAAGGATCATTAATTGCCAAAACAGATAAGACAGAATGCACCAAAAGCAGTAGATTTTAGTCTATGAAAGCTCATGCTGCCAACTTCTTTCTTTCAGTTTGGGCCTCTGCAGATGGGTGGCTCTGGGCCACCCAGGAAGTGGAGGATCAGGGCAGTGGCAACCCCACACTGTGGCCCCTATCCTCCCTTTTGCCACCCTAAAAAAACAAACAGCAAAATGTCGATCCTTTTAGGGGCCACAAAACGCCACCCTAAGAGCCAGCATGCAGCTCTTCCTTGCCTTTTTGGCACAATGTGTCAGAATGCTGTGCCAGGAGGGCGTCCTGACATTGTGTGCCATGCGTAACAGTGCATGGCATCAGGACAGCACCAGTGTGGGGTTGGTGTGGCCGGAATGTGGCTGCCCCACCCCAGCTCTACCTCGAGGCTGGCCCTTTGGGCCGGTCTGCAGAGGCCTTTAGTCTCAAAGGTGCTACAAGATCTCACTACAGATAGGACAGAAGACAAAGGCAGTGTAAAACACAATCCATCTATGAACAAAGTATGAAGATCAAAAGATGACTAGCATAAGGTTCTAGAAATGGGAAGACTTGTCCAAGTGTGGCGAACTTTACAAAATACAAACTTGCACAAAGGAAATGGGAGCAGATAATTAGAGATGCAAAAAGGCATTTTGAAAAGAATATTGCAAATCACAGCAAGATCAATAGTAAAAACAAACAAAAAGAAAACACCAAGTATTTTAAAGTGAACAGATCAAGGCAGCAGCATGTGGTGGCCGCGGCCCCTATCTGTCGCTTAAGGGGGCAGCATAGAGCCACTCCTTCGGGACAGTCTGTTTCACCCCAAAGTTTCTTCTCAAAAGTAACAATGATTAATTTCAGCTATTTTCTTCCCATTGCAACAAAGTATTTGAAAACCACACCAATTTTAAAGGCTATTTGCAATTCAGTGTTAAATCTGCAAAACAACAACAACAACGACAACAACAACAACAACAACAACAATAATAATAATAATAATAATAATAATAATAATAATAATAAATTCCATATATCTGCCTTGTGCAGGAATCATCATTTCCTGCACAGGAAACAACATTTCCTGCAAATAAAATGATATTTCAACAAATTAATATTAATTCCTGTATGGAAAATGCTCCTTCTGCACAGAATAATGTTGTAATTTGGGATGTATTTATTATAAAATTCATAGATTGATTTACATAGAAACAGCCTTTTCTGTGCAGAAACAGTATTTTTGCTACAGGAATTAATATTTCTGAATTAAAATATTATTTGCCATGCAGAAAATAATTCTGTTTTCTGTGCAGAAAGAATCACAGGTGAATTGTCAGTTCAGGTTTCGTTTCACCACACTTTCTCAACACCAAAACAAACAAACAAACATGTTTTCATTGAAACCATTTTTGAATATTTTCTAATATTCATTTCATTCCTAATAGCATATCCTTTTTGGCTTTTGTATGTACATGTGTGCTTAGCCTTTTGCCAAAACTGCACAATGCATAATGCAGGGATGCTTGGTGACTTGGGATGGGAAAGATCCCTTTGGGATTGGTGAAATCCTCAAAAGGATGTCTTGCTGTATTGTCAATCAATAAATCAGCCTTAAAAGGACAGGACAAAAGGAATATACACAGGAATGACTCAAAATTAAGTAATAAACGTCTCCAAAATTAAGGCTGCATTTCTGAAGATATGGATGAGTGAGGTTTATGAACACAGCTGAACTTAATTCTGAATATAGGATATTCAAGGTAATAATAATAATAATAATAATTCCCATCTCTCCCTATAGATTGAGGTGGGATTACACAATAAAATGTATACAATGTACAAAATATAATACATAAAATAGAAAATCAGAACAATAATAATAAATAATAAGAAAATAGAATACAATATAATAAATAAAAATAAAATAAAATAGATAAGATAAGATAGAATAAAATAGAATAAAATAGAACAAAAATAGAATAAAATAGCCAATCATCGTCAGAATCTAGAAATCTAGAAGATCAGATGGACAGGCCCACCGGAAGAGCTCCATCTTAAGTGCCTTCTTAAAGGCATCTAGCGTAGTGATAAGACAGATCTTCTGGTAGACCTTTCCATAACTTGGAAGCTGTGGCTGTGAACAATCTTTGGGAAGTAGTGTTTGATCTGGTTTTGTAATGATCTAATAAATTCTTCCCAGATGTTCTGAGAGTGAGGGGTGGATTAAATGGGGAGAGGCGTTCCTTCAAGTAACTCTGGCCCAAAACATGGCAGTCTCAACTCCATATCCCACCCTGAATCCGGTTTAAAATGGGTCCAGATAATCGGCTTCTTCCAAGATAACCTGGAGCTGGAAGGCAACTGCCCTCTCATTCTTCTTGCCCAAGAATGGTAAAAGAGAGTCCGGCCTGTAATTATTTTTCACCAGGGGATCAAGGGAAGGTTTTTTCAAGAGCAGTTTAACCACTGCTAGTTTCAAACTATAGTGATAGTGATCAATGACTTTGTTGAAAGGGCATGTAAAGTTACTTTTGACCATTTCGTAGACAACCACCATTAATTTTATGAAATGAAAATTGCTTCAGTTGGCAGCCAAGCATCAGATATGGTAAGGTGACCACTTCAGCTATCAGACCTTATGGAACAAAAATGACTGTGTCCTCTGCTCATTCCTTTCTGTTAAAGAACAGAGCTGTGGATACCATAAAACCTCTTCTGAGATCCTCTAAATTAAACTCTTCCAAGTGTGGTAGAGCCACTACTCTATTAATAGTGTAAAAGCAGAGTCACTTGCTAGTTCAATCAGTTTCTGTTTGTGGACAGAAGACAGAACACCAACTTATTTTCCACTGAATTCATCAAAATGGTTAATTTTGATTTTAAATATGTTGGAAGCAAGCAAATACAGTATCACAGTGTCGGGTACATGGTACATGCCAGTGGTTCCAACAACCTTTGACCTGGAATTTTTGAACTGATGCCAATCAGGAGGAAAGTGAAACAGGGATGTATCCTCTTTCATTCCAATCCTGATTTGAATTCTCATAGATTAGCAACTCATCCAATTTCTGCCTTACTATATTTGAATGACAATATTGTTGTTGTTGTTTTCAGAAGAATGAGTAAGGTGAGCTCGTAATAAATTCCTGGAAGCTCCAAAATCCTAAAATAGAGGCCCAACACAGATGGAAGATTAATTACCATGATATATAGAAGACTGTTTTATACAAATATCTAAGGGGGATTGTAGACGGGCAGCTCTCAGCCGCCCTGGGAAGTGGCGGATCAGGGCTGTGGCAACCCCACGCAGCATAATGGCACATGGCCATCAGTGTGGGGTTGGGGTGGCCGGTGTGCAGCTGCCCCACTCCAACTCTGCCTCCAGGCCGACCCTTTGGGTTGGTCTGCAGAGGCCCATAGTGTAACATTCCAGTCATCTAGGTTGTGGAGACACCAGACTGCATATCCCTACTATTTTCAGATTCTTCTTTTCTAATGCAGCTTCACATATATCTTTAATGACAAAGATTTTCTAGCAGTGGGTGTTAGCTCAATATTATACAGTAAACAATTGTGCATACAGCAGGACTTTCACCTCTTGGAAGCCACACAGTCTATTTTACTGACAAATATACTTGGTGTACCAAATAGTATCACCAATATCTCACTTAAAGTGGAAGCTGGAATGGATCCTCTGAAAGTAAAGTCTATGTAATTAGTTATTGACTTCAATTAAATCTTAATCCTCTTGGATTAAGAACTTGATTTTCGTATGTATCCCCCTCCCACACACACACACACACACGTTGGATGAGGGTGATCTGCCCAGGAAAATCTATAGGAATATGTGTTTTCCTCCTGAACTCTACTACACTTGGGATTTAGGGAAACAAAAAAGGAAAATGATCTGTGACACAGTTTATCAGAAGAATTTCAAGCCACTTGGCTGAAGAGAATTATTGTAAAACATTTGCTCCATTTTATGCCTGTTATTGTTGTTGAGCCCCAATTGGATCTTAGCAACTCAGAGTGTGGCTTCCTTTACAAAATCAATCCCACTGTAATCTGGCCTTCTGCTTTCCTACTGCCTTCCACTTTACTGAGCATTATCTTCTTTTTCAAGGGTTATGTTGTTGTCTCATGATATGTTCAAAATACAATAGTCTTAGGGCCTAAGCAGACTGCCAGAAATAGTGCACTTTAAATTAAGGCACTGCCCTGGCTCAGTACTAGGGAATCATGGGAACTGTAATTTATTGTGGCACCAGAGCTCTCTGACAGAGAAGGCTCAATGTCCCAGAAAAAAATACAATTCCCATGACTCCCTAGCACTGAGCCAGGGCAGTGCCTCAATTTAATGTGCACTATTTCTGGCAGTCTGCTTAGGCCTTTAGTTTGATCATTTTGACTGTTCATGAGATTTCCATTTATTTGTCTTTGGCAGTCTATGGCCCAAAACAGATGGGCCAAATAGAGCAATGGCAGACTGTGCTGTTACCATTTGCACGTGCCTGGTCCCAATCTGGGCCACCACCACATCGTGAACTGAGCCACTGGAAGGAGCAAATTCTATCCACTCCTTCTTGGCCTGGTTCTTGCAAATGATGTGGCCTCCATGCAGCTTCAGGCCATGTTTGAGGCATCCTTCATGTAAATGGCATGCCCCCAATGTGGCCTGAAGCCACATCACTTTGCCCATGTGTTTCTTTAGAACTTTCCCTCCCAACACCACATTTTAAATGAGTTGATCTTGTTCCTATCAGGGTTTTTTTCAGTTTCCAACTTTCACTTCCATATATAGAAATCAAAAATACTATGAGATATATTATTCTGATGCTGGTATTTCACAATGTATCTTAATACTTGAGGGGCTTATCTAGTTCCTTCATAGCTGCCCTTCTAAGAATTTGTCTTCTTCAGATTTTTTTTTTTACTAGTCTCCATTTTGATTAATGACTGAATAAAGCTAGATAAAATCTCAACTCCCCCTTTATAGTTATCTAAACTGTCTGCAGGTATTCCCCCCCCCCATATCCCTCCCTTAATATTCTGTCCATTGTGCCATGGCTCAAAGGCAGGAAGAGGCTAGCCACATCTGAAATGTCCCACTTGACTGTGCCACAGTCCTTCATTGCATGGAGTGCTTCCCTCAAGTTTAAGCTGGCTTCTGGGATCTATTCCTTAGGTCATATGTAACTATGAGGTGAAACAGACAGGCAGGAAAAAGTGACTTGAAGCTGCCTTTTCCAAAGCCACATTGAAACCCCACCAACCACACCGCCGGCTCTCAAGGTGATTGGAGTACACATGTCATGACCACACAGCATGGCTTCAAGCCATGCTGCTAGGTACTTTTTTGTAACTGTCCCTACCACCATCCCTGCACACTTTCACAGGAGTGAACTGCCAGTGACTGCCATCCCATTGCATGGCCATCCCTGTGAACCTGCACACATTTGCATGTTCAGAGCTTCATTGGGACAGGACATCAAAACAGAGGTGTGCCTATGCAGATGCCCGCAAGGTACAATCATGCCTCCCTTCACCCCCCCTTCACCCTATGCCCCCTCTTTGATGGTCTGTTTTGTGTATGTTGTACTCATCTCCATGAGAGGAGTTCCATGCATTCTTTTTTAGGCATTGCCACTCCCACCACTTGTGTATTGCAGCTCTGTCCCTTTTAAGTGCACTCTGCAACGGGGTGTTTACATGCACATCTAGGGTTAGGGTTTGGAAAGAGCGCCCCTTTAGAGATGCATTGATGTTGGTGCATTTATGAAGAGGCATTTCTCCCCATAAGGCACCTAGAGGGTGATTTCCTGCTGGCTTCAAGGCATGTGTCATCTAAATGTCACTGCTTCAAGCCAGCCTGAAAGCACCTCTTTTTGCCTGTCTGTTTAGCCCCTATGTAACATGTGATATATCAATATTATTAGACACAAACTGATACCATAACTGAGGACAGTTAGGATTTTCCTATGGTGTGTTTATATCTTGGAATATTCCAATGACTACAGTTTACACTTGTTTATTTTATAGCAGCTTGGTTTATAGTTGAAAAGGCTGATCTGTGATCATAATAAAGTTTATGTGAGTACATGTTTTGTGATAAAGATTGATTTTTTTAGAGATTGCTCCATAAAGCAGAAAACCTCAAAAGTAAAGGATCCAGGATGGGGCAGAGGAGCTAAGTGTTGAATGAAACCATGATTTCATGAATTTCAAAGCTTATCGCTTCAACAATTTCTTGCCTTGAAGCTTTCTAGTGCAGTATTTAAAATGTTTTTGACTGACTGAGGTCAAACAAGGATTACTAATTCAAGAGAACAAATGCTGGCAAAAGAAATAATATGTGTTGGGATTTTAATCTTTCTCCAAAATCTTTTGCAAGCCATATATTAGCAGTAATGAAGTGGTATGCCAAGAGCTGGATCACTGATCTGAACTAATGAACTATTGTTAGGTACAGCACCTTGAAAACAGCTTTAATAAACCTTAGCTAATTTAAAGAATAAGAAATTTGAAAGCAACAAAGTAGTTAAGGCAGGTCCTTTGGAAGCTCAGCAACTATTTTACAATCAAATGGGTTTTAGCTGGATTTAACTTTCATCCATAAGTATTTATTTATTTATTTATTTATTTTAAAAAGTACACACAGTAAGTTCTGAAATATTTTCTGACCTCATGGAAATTAATTGCAAGGTATGGCCATATAAATCCACTGGGTGACCTTGGGAAAGTCATCCTTTCTCAGCCTCAGAGAATGGTAATGACAAACCTTCTCTGAAGAAACTTGCCAAGAAAGCTCCATGATAGGTTCACCTTAGGGTTGCCATAAGTTGAAAATGTCTTGAAGGCACACAACAATAACAATAGAAAATGTCCCATGCCTAGGAATATCTGCAGGTGCAGAATCAAGGATATTCCAGAATATCCACATACCCAGAAGTGAAATATCTGTTTTCAATGTGTATCAGCCCTCCTTCATTTACAAAACTGCAAGGGTTATTTTCAGATGTGAAAATATACTTTGAAACCTCCTCTCATAAAGTAGAAAATAAACACAAACCTTGGAAAAGAGAATTCAAAGATATGAGCTCACCTTAATCATGCATGAGTGTTAGTCTCTGTAATCAGTATGTAGAGAGGTCTTGTACCACCTTTGAGACTAACTGAAAGAAAGAAATTGTCAGCATGAGTTTTCATAGACTTCAGTCTACTTCCTGAGATACATTTGGTGGAGTGGAGGCCAGGCACAGACATATATATGTGAGGAGGTCAATTCACACTAAAAATCCTTTGTGCATGGAAATGAAGTGGCAGGTCCAGTCTTACTGATGACCGTTAGTGCACAAAGACATAGGAAACTGGTCTTTGTGCATGGAGATGAACTGGCAGAGCCAGTTTTGTAATGGGACTAGCCTGTGGTGAAGGGAATAGATGAATGTAGGGCACTTCTGTGAGGATGGGGTCAGATAGTGTTGAAGTCTGAGTATTGAGTAAGGAACCCATTATCTTTGTTCAATCCATTGCTGAGGGACTGTAGTTTGTGGATAAATTGCAGTTCTGCTGTTTGTTTCCACTCTACTTTTGTACTTCTTTTGTTCAAGGACCACTGTTCTGAGGTCTGAGATGGAATATCCAGGGAGATTGAAATGCTCTGCCACTGTGTTTTTGTGTATTCCCATTCCTAATGTCTGATTTATATCCATTTATCTTCTGGCACAGGGACTGGCCTGTTCAATGTTGAGTGCTGTAGCATATTGCTGACACAGTATAGCATAGATCACATTGGAGTCCCCCTAGTATTGTGGGTGATGCCATTAGGTTTCGTGATGACATTTCCTGGATAAATGTGTGGGCAGAGTTGACATCTTGGTTTGTGGCAAGGCTTAGTACCTGTGTCGCCATCTGTGTCATCCTGTAGGTGAGTACCTGTTTGAGGTTTGGAGGCTGTCTGTAGGTGAGTAAAGGTCTGCCACCAAGATCCCTTGAAAGAGTGACATTATTGTCCACAATGGGTTGTAGTTCTTTGATCATAGAATCATAGAATTATAGAGTTGGAAGAGACCACAAGGGCCATCCAGTCCAACCCCTTGCCATGCAGGAACTTCCAATTAAAGCATCCCCGACAGATGGCCATCCAGCCTCTGCTTAAAGACCTCCAAGGAAGGAGACTCCACCACACTCCGAGGGAGTGTAAAATGGCCCAAAGATCTAGAAAGAGTAAGTTTGCTTTCTTGAAGTCCACAAGTTGAAATGAGAGCTTCAACATTTGTTATTTCTTTTCCATCCTCTGCTGGGTATCAAGCCATCAGTCAGCACTGGTTTAATTTCTTTCTAAAATACAGGTCCACAGACTTCTGGTGCGGGACACTCTGGAGGAGGACGCAGGTATGAGAGGCTCGTAACCTCTCCTCCAAGGTAGTGGACTATTGGGGGGAATGGGACCAAATTTTACCCATCCCTAACTCCTCTGGGGAGAGGGGTTAACATTCAGCACTTCGGGACCCTTTTGGGGGAATTCCGAGCCAGAACTTGGAAATAAGCTTAAGTTTGGAAAAGTCTGAGACAACGATAGAGTAAGCCGCCCTAGTTGCACCCCTGGCATTTGGGCACTTGGCAGGGGAAAAAGAGGAGAAGCGCTGACCCATCCACTACCTTAGACAGCATATGCTGTTATAAAGACCCCAGCATTTCCAAACTATCAAGAAAAAGCTTACATGAAAAGTAATATAGTTGTTATAACTACCTGCTGGGATGAGACTGAAATCCTGGAACTTTTTGGATCTCGGAAATGTCTGAAGAGACACGAGACATGCAAGAAACAACCCAGTTGTGAAGAGAACTAAGAGGAGCCATAAAGTATGGCAAAGTTGTAAAGCAAAGAAGGTGGGAAAGGCAGCAGATGAACACATAGAGATAGAAAAAGATAGAGAACTGACAGGGAGTGTGTATTGGGAAGGTAGAGAAGCGGAGGTCGGAAAAAGTGTTAAAAGAAAAAAAAAGTGAATCAGTCTAAATAAAAGGCAAAACAGAAAACAAGAAGAGAAAAGAGAGACACCCTTAACAGTTATAAGTAGAGGGAAAGGAAGAAGGAAAGATATAAGTGGAAATAAACAAGGAGAAGGACAAAGACTTTAGAAAACAGAAAATACAGACTACAGATTATAGAAATACTACAGACCATAGACTATAGAAAATAGATAAAATAAAGAAAGACGCTAGCAAAGATTATAGAAAGTGGAGGAAAGCCGAAGGAGAATCAGGAACAGGGGTAGGCAACCTTTCCCTTTAAGGGCCGAGGGACTTCAGCTCCCAGAAGCCTCAGCCATGTTGGCCAATAGTCCCATGTTGGCCAATAGCTCCTGGGATTCTGGGAGCTGAAGTCCCTCGGCCCCTTAAAGGGGAAAGGTTGCCTACCCCTGCTGAATCAGGAACAACATCTACAGGAAAGGAAGCAACAAGGAATAGAAGAAAAAAAGACATATAATTGAAATAAAGGAGAAAGAGAAAGAAAAGGTGAAGATATTAAATTAGATAAATTTAATAATAATAATAATAATAATAATAATAATAATAAATAAAATTTATTTATATCCCGCCCTTTAGCAAACCAATCAGGGTGGCTCACAACCATAAAATCTTACATAATATCTCAAAACCAACAATCCCTCCCCCCTTAAAACAGTATTAAATCCATAGAATTAAAACCACAGTTCAACAATTAAAACAATTAAAATACTTAAACAATTGTCCAAAAAGACAATATTAGGCCCACAGCAATGTTCCTCATCCATCCTTAAATGGGGCCACATGAAGATCATTTGGGTGGGGTACCCAAAGCCAGGATAGTTAATCTGGAAAGGCCTGCCGGAAGAGATCCATCTTGACAGCCCTTTTAAAGCTAACGATGTTTACTGATGGATCTCATCCAGCAGGTCATTCCAGAGTCTGGGGGCGACAACTGAGAAAGTCCTCTGGGAGGTCATTGGAAGCCTCGATTTTTGAGGCTGCAGGAAATTCCTTCCAGAGGACCGGAGAGCGTGGGGAGGATTGTATGGGAGGAGGCGGTCCCTGAGATAGCTTGGACCCAAGCCATTTAGGGCTTTAAAGGTGATAACCAACACCTTGTACTGGGCCTGGAAGCTGATAGGCAGCCAGTGAAGGGACCTCAAAACCAGAGTAATGTGGTCCCTCCTGGATGTTCCCGAAACAAGCCTGGCTGCCATATTTTGTACCAGCTGTAATTTCCGAACCAAGCACAAGGGTAGCCCCATGTAGAACACATTACAGAAATTGAGGTGTGAGGTTACCAGCACGTGCACCACAGTCTCGAGATCCCTTACTTCCAGAAAAGGGCACAGCTGGCATATCAGCTGAAGCTGATAACAGGCGCTCTTGACTGTTGCATTTACCTGATTTGTCATCAGGAGCAATGAGTCAAGGAGCACCCCCAGACTGCGAACACAGTCACTGGAGGAGAGTGTGACCCCATCCAGGACTGGAGGTTGCAACCCAATTCTTGGTTTCGGGGCTGCTCCTCCGTCTTGTCCAGATTCAGCTTCAATCTGTTTTTCCTCATCCAGCCCATTACCACCCGAAGACATTCATTGAGAGAGGAGATGCCATTGGAATTCGAGGCCAATGAACGAGACATGGAGAAATAGATTTGGGTGTCATCCACGTACTGATAACACCCAGCACCATAACTCCGTATAATCTCACCCAGCGGCTTCATATAGATGTTAAACAATGCTGGGGACAAAATAGCCCCCTGAGGGATCTCAAAAGTGAGTTCCCTCTTACTGGAGCTACTGTCCCTGAGCAGCACCCTCTGGGACCTACCCGAGAGGAATGACCAGAACCACTGAAGAGCAGTGCCCCTGATACCTAACCCTCTCAGGCGGTCCAAGAGGATGCTGTGGTCTATCGTATCAAAAGCTGCTGAGAGGTCTAGAAGCACCAACAGGGTCACACTACCTGTGTCAATGCTCAGACGCAGTTCGTCAGTCAAGGCAACCATGGCAGTCTCAACCCCAAAGCCTGTCCTGAAGCCGGTTTGAAATGAGTCTAGATAATTGGTTTCATCCAAGACCACTCGGAGTTGAAGATCAACCGCCCTCTTGATAACCTTGCTCAAAAATGGCAATGGTGAAACTGGCCTGTAGTTGTTCATGTCCAGGGGATCCAGGGAGGGTTTCTTTAGAAGCGGCCTAACAGCCGCCTCCTTCAAAATCCCTCATAGGGAAAATTTAGCAAACAGCCCAACAAAATTGTTTGATGTTGATTCTTTTAAATTGTTCTTAATATTCTAATACTCCAATATTCTAATATTCTAATACTGTCTGGTTGAATATCAGAGACTGATAAAAAAAATGAAAAGGAGAAAACTGACAAAGAAGAACTTGATAAAATGGAAACATTGAAAAAAGGAGGTACACAAGCCCCAATCCAAAGAAGAGTGTCAATGGAAGACACTATTAAAATAACAGATCCAAACATGTTCTTGTTGGAGGAAGTAAGGAGAATAAGGCAAGAAATGAAGGAAATGAGGAGCGAGATGAAAGAGGACTTAAAGGAAGCATTTCAAGAACTGAGAAGAGAGATTAAGGATGCTATTATGGACACTAAAAAGAGTTAAAGAAAGAAATAGATGGTTGGGGAGAAAGATGGAAAAATAACATCAGATCTGACAAAAACACAGAAAGAGATAAAAAAGATCAAAGACAGAACACAGCAGCTAGAAAAAACTTCAAAAGAGATCCAACAACAACAGAGCTTACATAACTTAAGAGAATGGTCTAATGAGCTGAGATATAGGGAAAAATGTATAAAAATTAGATGAGTACTGGAGATGAAAAAAGAAGATTTGACGACACGGATTCTACCATCACTGGCACAATTCATTGACTTCCGCATGGAACAAATGCAAATGGATCTGGACAAGATTTTTAGAATCAGCTCACCACAGACCAAAGAACGTAATATCCCAAGAAATCTCGTTATCTGTTTTGTAAGATCTACAACTAGAGATAGAATTATATAGAGGAGCTATAGAAATAAATTACTAATCGATGACTGTGAAGTAAAAATCTTTAAAGACATCCTGCCACAACTAATGTTAGAGCGGCAGAAATACAAATTCTTGACCCAGCTGTTACAGGATTTGAACCTGGAGTTCAGATGGGAAAGAATAGAGGGAATATTGATGATTTATAAACAAAAGAGATACAGAATTGACAATTTAGAAAAAGCAAAAGATATGGAACAAAGATTGATAAGAGATATGAAAAAGAAGCGAGGAGATGGAGAAGAAGGAACCTCTGATAGAGCATATCATAGTAGAGAATGGAGAGCCAAGAGAAATAAAGAAAAAGAAAATGGAGAACATGGGGAGGCACGCAACAATATGACAGATAAAAAAGATATGGAGAACAAAAACAACTTGGAAAAAGGAAAAGATTTACAAGATACAGATTTGCACCAAACAGATTAAAAGATGAATAGCAAAAAAGAAGAATCTACTACAGAACAAGAACAGCTAAGAACAGCAGTGCGGACAAGAAAAAGACATTTAAAAACTATAAGTTTAAGAAAGAAAGAAGACATAAAACAATATAAAATGAACAGATACAATTACTTTTATATAATACACACAAATAACATAGAACTTAACACTATTGAAATAAACAAAATAATAATAATAATAAAAATAAACAAAAGGGAAAAAGTAATGGAAAAAATAATAAATAAATATTATAGGAGTGGTTGGGGTGGCACAACAACAAAAGAAAATATCATAATTGAATGGAAAAGTGGAAAGGGTGAAGGAAGATGAGGAAGGAAAAGAAGGAAAAAGGAGAAGGAGAGAGAACAGGGAAGAAACAAAATAAAAAGATGACAATCAACATAATATTCTGGAACGTCAAGGGAATAAACAACAAACATAAGTGAAATTTGATATTTCATCATATGGAAAAATTAAATGGTGATATTACATGTCTACAAGAGACCAAAATAAGAAGCAGTGAGACTAAATATCTAAGAAATACAAAACTAGGAGAATGCTTCCACTCTTCCTCAGAGAAGAAAAAGAAAGGAATAGCTATCTATATTAAGAAAAAATATAATGTAAAGGAAATATTTAAAGACAATGAAGGCCATTTGATAACAATAGAAACAAAGTTGAAAAATCTTACTTGTTTGATTGTGGGAATTTATGCCCCAACAGAAAATAAGGAACAATTCTTTGATAAACTGAACAAAGAAATTAGTACAATGGAATACAAAGAAATAATTCTTCTAGGAAATTTCAACACAATGATTCAACCAAAAATAGATAGATTTTCAACACAGAAAATGATAAGAAAGAACCAGGGCAAACTTCCACAAACATTCTTTAAACTTCAAGAGGAACATGACTTAATTGATGTATGGAGACTCAAATATAAAGATACCAAGGAATATACATTCTTCTCAGAATCACACAATTCCTATTCGAGGATTGATTTATTTTTAACATCTAAGGCACTACTCCCTTTGATCTACTCAATGGAAATTGAATCAAGATATCTATTCGATCACAACCCAATAGTATTAAAGATAAGAGAAAAGAACAAAGAGTACATGTGGAGATTATCTGAAACATTATTTTATGAAGAAAAAGTACTAGATAGAATTTAAAAAGATGATACTTCAAAGAAAATAATACAGAAGAAATATCCAATATCACTATATGAGAAACTAGTAAAGCGGTTATCAGAAGTGTACTGATAAAAATACAATTGGAGAAGAAGAAAAAAGAACAGAGGAAAACAAAGGAACTAACAGAAGAACTTAGGAAGAAAGAAGAAGAATGGGAGGGAAAAAGGAGACAAGAAATTGAAAGCCGAAATCTCGCTGTTACAACAACAATTGAAATCATTGACTATTACAGAACTATACAGGAAAATACAGAAGATTAAACAATGACAATTTGAATTCAGGAATAAAGCTGGGAAATTACTGGCACATAAGCTTAAAAAAGAGAAAGAGAAGAAATTAATAACAGAATTGACAGTTAATGGAAGAAACATCACCAACCAAAATGAAATCAAGCAAGCATTTAAAAAAATATTTTCAAGAATTATATATAAAAAAATATATCACCAAATAGAAAATCAAGTAGATAACATTGGAAAATACTTAGAAAAACAAAGAATACCCTGCCTAAACACTTCACAGAAAGAAAAGCTAAATCAAACAGTAACTACTCAAGAAATAGCAGATGCTATAAAAAGACTAAAACCTGGGAAGGCCCCGGGCCTGGACGGGTTTACAGCCATGTATTACCAGAAGATGAAGGACATAATATTACTACCATTATTTAAACTATTAAATGACATTCAAAGGCAAGGCATTCCAAACTCTTGGAAAGAAGTGTTGATAGTTATGTTACCTAAAGAAGGAAGAGACAAGAAAGAGATCAAAGGTTACAGACCTATTTCTTTAATCAATGTGGATTACAAAATATTTACGAGTATAATAGCTGAAAGATTCAAAAATATTCTTGCAGAACACATACATAAAGATCAGAATGGATTTATACCGAAGTGTTACATTAAAAATAACACAGATGGTGATTGATATTATTGAATATTTTGAATACAATAATGATAAAAAGTTAGTGATGTTAATGATCAACACGGAGAAAGCTTTTGACAGGGTAAATTGGACATTCCTGATGGAGGTACTTAAAAGAATGAACATTGGAAACAAATTTGAATCCTGGATGAGAGCTATATATAAAGATCAAAAAGCACAATTAATAATTAATGAAGAAAAAACAGATTGTATAAAAATAGAAAAAGGCACCCATCAGGGATGTCTGATGTCATCGCTGTTATTCATTATAATTTTAGAAATACTAAACATAAAAATAAGGGAAGATAAAAAATATTAAAGGAGTGAAAATAAAAAAAAAGCAAGTCAAACTGAAAGCTTATTTGGATTCAAGAAATATATAAAGAACAGAGTGCCCAAATCATCATTAATCAAGAAAAAACAGATAAAATTAAAATTGAAAAAGGGACAAGACAGGGCTGTCCCCTCTCACCCTTATTGTTTATATTAATTTTAGAAGTATTGAATAATAAAATAAGAGAGGATATAGAAATAAAGGGAAAAAAATTAAACATCATATATATAAGTTACAAGCCTTTGCTGACGATCTTATATTTTTTTTAGAAGATCCAAAACATAGCATAATGAGATTAATAGAGGTCATAGAAGAATTTGGTAGGTTAGCAGGATTTTATATAAATAGAGAGAAGACAGTTATAATAACAAAAAATATGAATGTAAAAGAAGAACAAGAAGTATCTAAATTTAGGGTTGCCAAGAGGACAAATTATCTGGGAATAATGATAACTAAAAAAACATAGATTTGTTAAAAAAATAACTATATAAGATGTTGGGAAGAGATACAAAGAGATCTGATTAGATGGTCTAAACTGCAACTTTCTTTTCTTGGAAGAATTGAGACATTAAAAATGAATATATTACCGAAGATTTTTTATCTATTTCAAAATCTCCCAATTTTAAGTAGTCAAAGGATCTTACAATCATGGCAAAAAGATCTGCTTAAATTTATATGGGTAGGAAAAAAAGCAAGAATAGGTTGGAGACTATTAACAAAAGACAAGACAAAAGGGGGTTGTAATCTCCCAAATATTAAACTCTATTATACAGCTGTGTGCCTTAACTGGTTGATAGAGTGGGTAAACTTAAAAAACAAAAGGCTATTGGAACTGGAAGACTTCAGTCTCAGATTTGGCTTTCACACTTATTTGTTATACGATAAGCAAAAAGAAAATAAAGAATTTTCACATCATTTTGTTAGGCACGTGTTATTAAAGACTTGGAATCAAATTAAACATCATTGGGCCTCTACTCAGGAAGCTTTTTGTAAAAGATCTAAGAAAGAAGGAACCCCTTGATAACATATAAAGATCTCTTAAACTGGACTGGAGATAGAGAGTCATCTATTAAATTACGGGAACAACTGAAAGAGCCATTAAAAGACAATTGGTTTCTGTATAGCCAACTTAGCTAAAGATATAGAGTTGATCAGAAAAATAAAGGCATCAGAAAAACATTAAATGAAACAGATGAAATATTTTTTGACCAAAAAAAAGGACATATATCAAAATTCTATAAAGTGTTGAGAGCTAGAGACTTGGAAGTTGAAACAATAACACATTCCATGATCTGATGGGCCCAAGATGTGGGAAGACTCATTGATTTAAATAATTGGGAAAAGGCATGGAAAGATTCGAATAAATTTACTTATTGTCAAGACTTTAAAGAAAATTTTATTAAGATGATATTCAGATGGTATTTGTCACCAGATAAACTAAACAAACTATACAAGACAGGAAATGATTCCTGTTGGAAATGTGGGAAATCTGGAGCTACTTTCTATCACCTATGGTGGAGCTGCGTAGAAGCAAAAAAAAATTGGTTAAGGATTAAAAAGTTAATGACGAATATATTGGAAATGGAAATACCATTAGAGCCAACTTTTTTCCTTTTAAACATGATGGGGATACTTGTGAAAGAGTTTGAAAAAGAAAATAGGCGTGTGATACTATATATGATAACTGCAGCTAGAATTTTATATGCAAAACATTGGAAAACAGTAAGAACACCAACAAATTATGAATGGATTAATAAACTTTGGGATGCTATGGACTCAGATATCTTGACAGGTCTACTAAATGGAAAACCGGAAGAGAATGTTATTAAAGACTGGAGAAAGATTAAAAGCTATTATGAAAAAGAGTTAAATAAACAGGAACTAGAAGATTTGTAATTAGGGAAATGTAAAAGTATTGAAATGATAAATTTGAGAAAAAATTAAATCGATTATAAGATACTGCATAAGTTTATTTCGACCAGGGGATACTAGTGAACTTACTTTAAACTAGCAATACTCATTCATTAGGAAGAATCAGAAAATTTACTGCATTATTTTTTGATATAAATAATTAATGTTATTCTATGTTATTTGTAATGTTATTCTATGTTTTGTTTTGTATATACGAATGTATATATATATATATATATATATATATATGTGTGTGTGTGTGTATGTATGTAAATGTTTTGTATGTAAATTTTTTTGAATTTATAATAAATTAAAAAAAGAAAAAAGAAAAAAAGAAAAAACAAACTGAAATCTTATGCAGACGATTTGATAATAATAATAATAATAAGTTTTATTTTTAACCCGCCCCTCTGCAGCGCAATCGGGAAGACCCGGAAGAAAGTATAGAGCACTTGACTAATACATTAAAGGAATTTGGAAACTATTCTGGCTTCAAAATTAACAAAGATAAAACTATCATTTTAACAAAGAATATGTCAAAGAAAGAAGAAAATGACCTAATTTTAAAAACAGGATTTAAAATGCAATCCAAAGTAAAATACCTAGGAATTGCGTTAATGAAAAAGAATGTGGATTTATACCAAAACAACTACGGGAAAACTTGGGAAGAAATTAAGACTGACTTAGTAAAATGGACAAAGCTACAGTTATCACTTTCAGGAAAGATGGCTGTCATAAAGATGAATGTCTTACCCAGGCTAATGTTTTTATTTCAGAATCTTCCAATTCTGGTTAAAGAAAAATGTTTCAATATGTGGCAAAAGGAGCTGTCTAAGTTCTTGTGGGGGGGGGGGAAGAAACCGAGGGCAACATTGAAGATCCTAACTGAAGAGAAAACTAAAGGAGGAATGGTGGCACCAAACTTAAAACTGTATTATCAGGCTTTATGTCTCACATGTTTGGAAGATTAAATTAAGTTAGAAAATGAAGAAATATTAGATATTGAATGCTGGGATTTAAGGTTTGGCACACATGCATACCTTTGGTATGATAAAATAGCTGTAAATAAAGATTTTAATAATCATATAATTAGAAGAACATTGCTAAATATATGGAACAAGATCAAAAAACAATACTACACAAAAACACCGTTATGAATCTCAGTACATGATGCCTTTTATAAGAGGACAAAGAATATTGGATAAAAATGGACAAATTATAAAGACACATTAGAAATAGACGCCGGGAAAAACCACCATTTCAAAACTATAGAAATCCTACAACAGGAAAACGTAAATATAAATTGGTTCCTGCACAATCAATTAAAGGTCAAATTTAAGCAAGATAAAGAGCTAAATGGATTTGCGATAGAGGATAATGAAATAGACAAAGTTATATTTCGAGAGGAGAACAAACACATATCAAAATATTATGAGATATTAAAAAAAAAGAGATCTGGAAAATGAGACAATTAAAGCTGTAATAATCAAATGGGCATGAGACATAGGACAACCTATACACTTAGAGGAGTGGGAAAAATCCTGGAAAAATACGAACGAATTCACCTTATACCAAAACTATAAGGAAAACTATCTCAAGATGTTCCACCAATGGTACCTAACACCAGCCAAACTAGATAAGATGTATAAAATTGGCAACTCAAACTGTTGGAAGTGTCAGAAACCAGAGGCAAACTTCGTACACATGTGGTGGGAATGTCAGACGGCACAAAAATATTGGAAAACAATAGCTAAAGCAATAGGTGAAATGCTAGAAATCAAATTAGAACGAGACCCCAGAATTTTTCTACTGAATATGATAAATAAATTAGAAACTAAAATTCAGAAGAAACAAAGAAAAATAGCTCTCTATATGATTACTACAGCGAGAATACTTTACGCCCAGTACTGGAAAACAGACACCATACCGGAAGAAGAAGAATGGCGAACAAAATTACAAGAAGCAATAGATATGGACAAACTCACAGCCATGCTAAGAGGTAAAGAAGACGACTGGACCTGCTTCTGAGATATAGGACTAAAGAGAGGATGGAAATTTATTTGAGATAAATTCTTAATACAGAGACCAGTAGTAAGAGGAAAGAAGTAAGTTTAAAATGGAAAAAGAAAGAAATAAGCACGGTAGTTGTACAAGAAGGAAGTATTCAGAAGAATGATTGAGAAGAAGAAACAGATAACAATAATTCTCTAGATAAATATAATATATTATCAGGTTGAATTATAATAATGAGAATGTTCACATTGTGTTTTACGTGATTGTGATTGTGTGTAGTGTGTAGTATTTAATGTATGAATTTGTTGGTTTTATAGTATGTAATGAAAGGTAGACGTTGTGTTGTAGTTATGTATGTAAGTATGTTATGTTGTTATGTAATGTTGTAATGTAATGTTGTTGTTTTTCTTTTTTAATTAATAAAATAAATAAAAATTAAAAAAATAAAATAAAATACATGTCCACAAAAAGATGTAATAATTTTCTAAGGCCCCTTGATCTATCCAAACTGTTTGACCTGAATAGAACTGATTTATATTTGAATGGAGCCTATTTATCTTACATATATTTATATTTATATTTGAGAAAGAATCTCTAATACTATTGCCAAACTTATTAGTTTTCTCAAGGCAGTAGTAAAGATAGTGAGAGAACATTCCTGGGAGCTCATTTGCTATTGTCAAGCCATATTTGCAATTTATTCATCATCAAACATATTTCCAGATTTTTCCTCACTAAAAATAATTCAAAGTCATGGGAAAGCAGCTGTAGAAGAATTACACCTGGTGAACAAAGGTGTGGTAAATCTCATTTTGAACATTTTTATGTCAGTAATAAAAAATAAAAACATGAAAAAATCTATACTAGCTAAAAATCTATTTGATATTATTTCATATTAATTGCAGACTCCGAGCTAAACATGAGCCCTAAAGTCTCTCTTACTTCAGAAATTGCCATGACATTGATGGCAAACTCCATTCCAGTCATCATATATTAAGTAGATGCACTAAGGCAAGAGAATGTAGATCTGCTCTCTGATTTCAGTATCATTACCGTATAATCCTGAAAGAAAGCCAGACAATGACTGGAATGGAGTTTGCCACAGAGGGAGAGAGAGAGAGAGAGAATGCACAACAAACATTACTTTTTGGACTATAATTTCCATGCAATGGAGACAAAACCACCTTGTAAAGCATCTTCCTTAAGCCACTGTCATCTTGGTTACTTCTAGAATCTTCTAATAGTAGTGGCATAGAACTGGAGAGAGAATCAACTTACATTATCCCTTCCTCAACAACCAGGCATAAAATAACATATACATAATGACTCATGACTTTGGAGGAAACCAAAGACCTGCTAATGAAGTTTATTAGATGGGCTTGTTTCTCCTGATTAGTTATTTTATAGGTGTTAAATACAAGAGTAAATAATGGGAAAACCAGCTTACCAGATAGTTAAATATAGGCAAGAAGTTAAATGATGAAGAAATTCAGAAATGCATCTTGTGGTATTACTGGGAAAAATAGCATAAAATATGTTTCTTACAGAAAACAGTTCATGTTCTAGTCTAGCTCTAAATTTGGCATCCTGTAATCCAGTTTGCCTGTTGAGAACACATGAATGCATGCACACACATACGCACACACTTTAAGTCTGGCAAAAGTGCCTTCCATTTTCTTCTTTCCTTTTACATCTCTTTATGTGCATTTCCCTTTTTGTCTTCCTGTGTTTCTTTTCTGTACTTAATTAATTAATAGCTACTTTATTAATAACTACTGTATAGCTACTTCCAAAGCTTCACTTGCTCTCTGAGGTGGCTATCCCATTCTCTGTGAACCACTTTGGGTCCAGAGCTCTCTGCTGAATCTTAAGAGCATACCTCTTTTTCTATCATTTTTCTTTTTCCTTGATCTTTCATTAAAATGTATTTGTCTTTCATTTCACTATTCTCTGATTAGTCTTACTCACTCATTCTTTCTCTTCCCACTAGTTTTCTGTTTTACCATCACCCAGAACTAAATCCACCGCATACTTGTTTCCTCCACTTTTTCTTAGCCCTCTGGGTCTGCATCCTAGGCAGATCCAAAATCATTTAGTCCATGCCAATAGAGTCAGGTCCTTTAAAAGCTTGCACAGCACCCCATTCCTGGTTAAGATGTTATTTGGTTCCCCATTTTTACTTTATTATTCCAAATTTGTATTCTACTCAAATGGGTCTCATGCATCATGTCTACACTATCACAAATTTGGTAGGAAGTAGAATGACTTTCAACTAGTTACTGTATATCATTAATAAAGACTGCATTCTGACTAGATATTGATTTCATTATATAAGTTTATTTACGTATATTTCATTGATCTGTTGCATTGCTCTTTCATAGTCTATATATAGTTATAATAAGATGTGTTTTTAAAATCCACATGTTGTTTTTTCAGGTAGTCAGACAACAGTGCTTGTTAGGCTACAATATTGTCCAAAAGGTTTGGAAGAGAAGTGCAAATGCAAACCCCTGATCTTTGAGCTATTATTCTCAAATTTATCCTTGATAATACCTCTCCACAAAACAATTACAATTAAGCAGATTTTGTACTCATCTAACACAAGCTCATTGCAGGATAATAACTAGGCCATTTTTGTTATTTTTTGTTTCAATTAAGCAAATGGGTTAAATCCAGTGTCACTGCTACCTAATACTCTATTGCTTTCACTGGATCTCCTATAGGTAAGTTTGATGTTAGATTTAGTCCAATGCAGTTTTCAAAGCACACCAGGTTCTGTGAGCCTATCACATATAATCAGAGTATAAACTTTAAAGACATTGTGGTGCAATCTTCTATGATTAAATAAGTTACAGTGTTAAAATGCGTAACATAGTGAAATTGTCATGAAACTGAATTCAGGCTGTGTTCCAAAGTAGTTTTGTTTTTGAATTATCAAGAAAGGTAGTTAAATGTGCACCCACTCAAAACTAATCATCATACTTCAGACTTTGCATAAGCAAACAAAACATATGTGAATAAAAGTTCACAAACAAAATTTTATGAAAGTACTAATGTTATATGACAAAAGAAATGAAAAAAGTAACTGTATACTCAAGAAAATGGAAAACAAACAGATGTTTGTGTACTATGACTTTGTATAAGATAATGACTAACCCCCTAAGCAGACAGCTTAAATGGGCTGTCGTGGGGGCAGGGAAGGGGAGGGGCAGCCGCACGATCGGCGCCCCAACCCCTTCCCCAGGTTGTTCTCGGAGCAGCCGGCCCTCTGCACGGCCGGCACTCCAAGGAGGACCTCCCACCGCAGCATTTGCACGCGCTGCGGAGGAAGAGTCGGCGAAGGTGCACTGCAGCCTTTTGTGACGCACCTTCGGCAACTTGTGAAAGGAGCGCCAATTTAGTGCTCCTTTCAGAAGCGGCGAAGGTGTGCTGCGGGACCGAGGCATGGGGATGCCTCGGCCCCACGGCGCAGCTTCCTGGGATGGCCCAGGGCCACCCGTCTGCTTCTTCCCCAAAGAGTAGACTCTGTAAAGAGTCAGAATCCAACTGTGTACTTATTCTGGATTCTGCTATTTCCAACACTGAAATCAGGAAATGTGATTCACCCTTGCTCCTGAAGCCACTTGTGTTCCCTAAAAAAATTGTTCCACATGGCTGTGAAGCTGTCCAGAGATAGTTGGAGGCACCACTGAGGACTGGAGAGTGGAGCAGGAGATAGAAAAAAGTCCAGTTCTACTGGTGACAGTAGAAGAATCCAGAGCATGTCCTTCAAGTGGAAGTTCAAATCTCAACTTTACAAATGAGTAAGCAATAGGCAAGGGGCAACCTTTTGCTTATCTGTAATGTCAAGATGGTACCCTTATACTTCACGCATGGTAGTTCAAAATATTACCATCATGAAATGTATGTGCAGCAGTACTTTAATTTCCCTGAGGTAGGTATCCTCTAAAGAGCTGCAAATACAGCTTAAGTTCATAATGTGTGGCAATAATGGGCTGAGCACAATACATGATTAGAAAACATGTCAGATTAAAAATCCCATGCCTCAAGGTTTTCCACTTGGAAGCACATAGAAAAAGAAAATGTCATGATGATACTTAAAGGAGCCTGCTTAGGAAAGTGATAGGGTATGCTAATTTACAGTTCATTTTTAATTGCAAAGTGCTCTAGGTGCAATATATATATGAAAGCCATCTGAGGTACAATTAGTTGTAAAACTCCAGACAAATGTAATATTTACACTTTCATTGTCTGTCTAATATCTGTAGGGCAATTAAAGCCAATTAAAAATACAGACAGGCAGGAACTTCACATCTGTTTAGATAGAAATTGCTGCAAGTGCCATGGGATGTTTTCATGTTCCTACAATGGAAATTTTAGAGTTCAAAGCAAAAGAGATATCCTTCATCATAAAGTTCTGAAACATTTGAAGACTAATTTCAAGGTGTCTTCTTTTTCAAGAATAAAGTGGGGGAAAAGACGGGCGGCACAGGGCCGCCCCGAGAAGCTGCGGATCGGGGCCGAGGTATCCACATTCCTCAGCCCCGCGGCACAACTTCGCTGCCCCAGGAAGGGCCGCTAAAATAGCGCACCTTCCGCAAATCGCCGAAGGTGCGCCGGCAGCCTTTTGCAGTGTGTGGACACTGCGGCAGATAGGCATCCTTGGAGTGCCGGACGTGCGGAGGGTCTGGCGCTCTGACGGCATCTTCAGGAAGGGTTTGGAGCGTGAGGCTGCCCCTCCCCTTCCTTGCCCTGAAGACGATGCTTTGCGCCGTCTGCTTCCCCCGTATACAGCCAAACAATCAGAGGAGCATTTTTCATATACAATTGACTGTTGAAAAGTAGGATCGTTCACTTATCCTGTTTTATCTTCTCAAACATTGTTGCTTCCACTGCCCATTTTAAGTGTACCAGTAGTCTACAGCAAATTCACACATCTCCATATACTCTAGACTTATTCATACATTAGGAAAAGCCAATGACAGGAACATGCAGAGAGGGGCATGTTGCTAACTCTAAACATCACATTTATTGATTTCATTATATGGATAATGCCTTTGTGAACAAGGGAACAAAGAGGCTGGACAGCTACCTACTGTGTATGGTCTAGCTGGAAATCATGCATTGAGAAGGGGTTGGACCTGATGACCCACAGGGCTCCTTCCAGCTCCATGATTCTATGATATTTCCATTAAGGTTCTCCATTTAATCAAGAATATTGATTTTTCTTTCAAGAGTAGCACTGAAGAGACATTTCCTTTCATACATCACACCTGAATGAAGCTCCTTCCCTCCATTAAATGACTTTCCTGCTTTATTTATATTAGTCCAGTGGGTGTCATCATAAAAATCAATCTCTCTCTCTCCCCCCCTCTCTTTTTTTATATCCTGGTCAAGTTAAGCAGCCATGGAAAATATTTATATGACAAGCCTTACCCATGAGATTCCATTCATTTGCTTTGACACTTCCCTTGGCATATCCTTCCCTGAAAAACTCCCAATAAGGTTCTAATGCTATCCCTAACTCTATAGGACACATATCACAGAAGGCTTAATATGACTGTGCTGTAATTTAAACATTAATGTTTTTATGGCAGGGTGGAAAACTGGCACATTCAGAGAGGCGAATTTTCTGTTTCATTGATTCTCCAGGGGCATCATGGACTGCCAAAAATATCCCTAAAATGGGAAGAATGCTGGAAGTCATCCTTTGGTTTTGAAAACTGTTTCCTTTTTCCTAGTTATGCAGTTTCCAGAACTGGCAGCTTACCTGTATTTTCTTCCAGGATGAAAAAGGTTTTGTGGGGACTCTGGAGGGGTCAAGGTTCATAAAACCCAGGGAGGATGGTTTCATGTGTCCTCTGGACAACACTTTGCCCTTCCCTGCTTTACAGCAATAGCAAGTACATTTCTTTACTGCTTATCAGTGCACTTAAGCACTCCCTAAGTGGTTTACAATGTGTAAGCTAATTGCCCCCAACAAGCTGGGCACTCATTTTAACAACCTTGGAAGGATACAAGCTTGAGTTAAGCTTGAGCCCTTGGTTGGTACTGAACACCTGGTGGTTTGTGAGTGACTGGTTGCAGTACATGCATTTAACCACTGCACCACTGGGGCTCTTACTTTAGAAGGCCCATTCACAAACAGTATCTCCTGAGCTACATCAAAAGCTCACTGACATTTTCCAGGCAGTTTTCAGCTAGGAAATTGTAGCTCTTGAGCAAAAGGAACTCAAAGCAAGAGAAAGATAGTCCATTTTATGATTACTGGTTCTATGTATCTTTTTTATATTGGTACATCATTTCAGATTATTGGCACTATGAAGCCAATATGAACAAATCTTGTGAGTTTATACACAACAGCACTGCCAGTTCAAACAAACATTTTGAAGGATTATAGAAATGTTCCAGCTTTGTAGTTCATGTAATATTTTAGGCAATTCTATGTCCTCGAATCTGACCATTGAAGAAGGAAGTGAAGAAAAAAAAGGTCTTATTATTTTAAAACCTCATACTGGGATTCATTATCCTTACAAAAGTGGCAGATGCATTAATATGTGTACCACTGTGTATACCCTTTAATTTTATGGCATGGATAGCGACTGGGTTTTGCCTGTCTGCTTTGAAATTTTGGTTTGATTTCTTCATTTTATAATATCTTTATTGTTTGATAAGATTTTATGGCTTAAGATATTTTTTTCTGCCTCCCCCCCCCCCCAATGATCCATGTTTATCATGTTAGAGCCCTTTGAATTTGTAACCTAACCAATTCCCATTGAATTCTGACTGTCAGCTTTGGAAACAAATCTTTAAACTACTTCTCATTTATAAATCTTATTTCAAAAGCTGTGTGCTTAAGCCTCAAAAATTAATCACTTAGATACTTATAAGATGTTTATCTCATTCCATAAGCAGCTAAAAAGACCCTCAGCACTCACATGATGCTGGTCATATTTCTTCCTCTGAGCAGTACGTGTCACTCAAAAATACTCTGTGGACTTTAAGAATACATTAGCAAATGTATCCCCACAGCCAGAATGCAAATATCATCCCTAGCGTCTACTTTTGTTTATTCTGAACTTCACCCAAGAGTGTGACTTGGTGCTATAAACAAGATACAGCACTCAATAAGATATAGATTTGCAAAGTACATTGCTATAATATTTAAGGCTGGAATCATTAGACTGTAAGCTTAAATGAAAGGCTTAGAAAAATTCTTAAAGAAAACTTCTGGATTAGGAATTAAAATAGATTCTGAATGAAAATCCATGCTATTAATGCCTAAGGTTTAAAAGAAAACTATCTTAGAAT
The DNA here is from genome assembly GCA_026167975.1 of Phrynosoma blainvillii. Taxonomy (NCBI): domain Eukaryota; kingdom Metazoa; phylum Chordata; class Lepidosauria; order Squamata; family Phrynosomatidae; genus Phrynosoma; species Phrynosoma blainvillii. Next base: position 274,839,460 of record JANUYF010000003.1, read on the forward strand.
TATTTCAAAATAGTTCCAGCTGGACTTTTCAGAACCATTTAGAAAGTTAACAAAATGGAACACGAAAAACATCTCATTAAAAAAGAGAAAAGACTCACACTCTTTTTGCTGACTACAAGATTTAAATACTGGTTTTCAAAGTAAAGATAAAATACTAAAATAAAGCTACTGTTTGATGCAAATGAGAATTCTTTCTTACTAATATTTCTAATCTTTTAGATTCAAGAACTTTTGCCATCAGGACATGAAAGGATAGTCTCCCCCACACACACAAACACACACACCTTAATTTATAGCATAACAAAATATCATGGATTTTAGCCACTGCAGTATTCAAGAATTTTTTGTCCATCTGATCTTACACTTAGCTTTGATGCTATAGCTGGACATGATTTACTAGCCTGGGGCTGGTTTTACCCATTCTGTATCTCATCATACGTGTATCTGAAAAGATTTAGGCTATGTCTTTATGGGCCAATAACACACACTTCCCCCATCCTCATGACAATCAATCCAGATGATGCTGGGCCCAATCCCCATTCCTGGTGCAAGATGTCTGGATGACATACGACCAGTTCAGCACCAAACCTGTGATATACCACCCTTAACATAGATTTTAAAAAGTCTTCTTTTACTCTGGATCTTCCCAGAAAATCCAGAGCAAAGCTGTTTACAATGCTTCCCACTATACCATCCATTGCTGCTGCCATTGGTATTAGTCACTCTATTGAGGTAAGATGCACAGCCATGTGATCAATGCTGGGTTCCTCACTGGGCAGCAGAGTAGGATGTACATGTGAACAGCTGCCTGGCATCACTCTGGAGTGTCCAGATAATCGGGGGACACTGGAGAGCTCCAGGGCCAGAGAATTCAGAGTATTCTAACCCTTGCAGACACAGCCTTAGTTTGGATCTTATATGTTACAGATGCTATTATACTATTGGCTACCTATAGTTCAATATTCTTCACTTTGTCACATTAAATGTTCCTAATAGTAAGTGTGTGCAGAAGCTTTCATGCTTACTTGCTCAGATGCATCTAAGGAAGTAGACTCAAGTCTGCAAAAGCTCATGCTACCAACTTCTTGTTGTTGCATGTGAGCCCAAAAGTCATGTGCAGGAAGCTTGTAGCAGGAACACCGCAGAATACTCTGCTGTAAAGTTCAATGCAAGCTGAAGGAAAATTCCTCCCACACAGATTGCTGGCAAGTCAAACTACTGGACTGCTGAGATCTCATGAAGAGGTTTTTATTCTTGGCTACAACTGACAAAGTGTTCCTCCAACAAGCTATTTACAACCACCACTACACAGAGCATTGAACTCGCTCTCTTATATATAGTATCTCAGTCTGAGATTTGGGTCCACCTCCCCCCCTCCACACACACACTGGTATGTCATCCAGCTTCCTGTCACATAAGCAATGACTCTGAAGAATTGCAGCATTGTGGCTTCATGTCCTGCCTTTCTGTCATTAGCTGACCCTTCAAATGTTTAGTCTTCATGGCTCCCAACTGAACTCAGGTTACCTTTTCACCTTTGTCCCAGTTTCATGCCATTTCTACATCTATGACATTTTCACCTCATGGTGCACTTTACTCTGACATCTCCCTCCAAAATGTCTTAGATGTACTGCATTGTGATTCCCACATGTTCACATGTGCATTGTGTATGTGTGTAGACCTATGAGCTAATACCCAAACTGTTAGCCAATTTTTCATGTCTCTCTATAGGTAGTGCTTTAGTTAGTATGTCTGCGATGTTGTCTTCTGAGGCAACATATTACAGCTGCAAAACTCCATTTTGGACTAACTCTTGCACATTCTGGTACTTCACCCCTATATACTTAGTTCTACACTTCAAGTTCTCAGCTTCCACCATAGCAATGCATGCCTGTGAGTCTTCGTGTATCACTGTAGATGTGTTGCATGTTTCTCCAAGATCTATCAGCAATTGTCTGACCCACTGGACCTCACTGGCTATTTCTGATAACATGGCAAACTCTGCCTCTGTGGTGCTCAAAACAATGCACTTTTGCTTTCTAGACTTCTAGACAATCAGACTATCAGCAAACCTGATGGTTAGACCAGTCACTGATTTCCTATCTTTCATTTCTAATGCAAATGAGGTGTAAACATAGCCTTCCAGCTTTGACAATTCTTCATGTATCATCAGACATTTGTCACTCATTCGTATCAGATACCTCACCATTTGCTTCACAGACATCCAGTCTACTAGCCTAGGTTTTGATTCTTTCCTGCTCAATAAACCTATAACAAAGCTTATATTTGGTCTCATGTTAGCAATAAACAACAAACATCCAATCACTGAATGAAACAGATCTGCTTGCTCAAAAACCATCTCTGACTCATTGCTTGCATAATCATGTGCCGTTGGACTCTTGACCACCTTTGCTTCACACAGACCACAATTTTGCACCAGTTTATCAATTTTCTTTCTTTAACACAATCAGAACTTCTCATCTTGGGTTTTATCTACTTAAGTTCCCAAGTAGCTCTTCAGATTTCCCAAATCCTTTGGCTTGAATTTTCTGGCTAACCTCTCCTGTAATTCCTTGACTTCAACACCACTTTTTGCTGCTACGCAAAGATCATCATGTAAATTATCATGATGCTGCTGCTCTTTATATATATATATATATATATATATATATATGTGTGTGTGTGTGTGTGTGTGCGTGTATACACACACATGCATCTTCCATACTCCACTGAAATCCAAGCCTTACCAATTATTCATGTATGCACTTGTTCCAGCATCTGGCACTCTGTTTTAATCCATATAAAGCTTTCCTCAATTTGTACACCTGATTGCTGACAACACAGTCATACCCAAGAGCTTGTTCCATGTACACAGTCTACTCAAGATTGACATTTAGATAAGCTGTTTTAAAATTGAAGTGGTTCACAATCAAACCTCTTTTAACAGCTATAGCCAAAACCATTCTTAAACTTCGGTTTTGTAGTAGGGAAGAAAGTTTTATCAAAACTGTCAAACCTTTCCTGAGAATACCTTTTAGCTACAAGTCTGGCTTTGTACTTCAATGTACCATCTGGCATCTCTTTCTTTTTGTAAATTTATCTACAGCCAATTACCTTTTGCTCTACAGGTCTATCAAATTTCAAAAAACGTTCTATCTACCAAAGCTTCAAATTCAACATCCATTGCAGCATTCCATTTTTCTTGTCCTCTCTAGGATATTGCAAAAACTCCTGAAAACTCTCAGGTTCCTCTGCTGTAACTGTGCAAACCCTTGCTTCCTGTACTACAAACCTGTTGGGTTTTCTCCTCACTCTGTGAGTTTTCGTAGGAATTATCACTTTTGTTCTTCCTGCCTCATTTTTGCTATCACTACTTGTCTGTACCCCTGTTTCTATCCCAGACCTCTGCTCCAGCTCAGTTTTTGGTGTAATGATGCATGGCAACTGTGTTTGTGTTTGAGGCATGGTGTTTGTGTTCTGTGATGTTATGTTCTGGGCTTCTCTTTAGTTTTAGCCCCTATCAAATCCACCCCTCCATTTCTGATGTTTGGTGACACATTTCCCAATGGTACAAAAACATAATGATTGCAGTAGATTTTCTCCCATCCCAAGTGCTTCTCAAAGTTTGCACTTCTTGATAAAATCACCCTTCCTTGATCCAAGGAAAATCTGTAACTGTTCCCATCATATCCCACGAATCTTAACCTCTTCCATTTTGATTCATCTTTCCTTCTGAACTGAAGTAAAATCAGTACATTTGCATATTGCCCAAAAATTCTGAGGTAACACAAATTGGGTGCCCTTTCATACAATAGGAAATATGGAGTCTGTTGGACTACAAAACTCCACATCCTATTTGTGAGCTGTCATGCTGTCATAGTAGCCTCTCCCCACAAACAAGGAGGTACTCCTGTATCAAGCATCATGCAATCTTGCATTTGATTTATGACCTCAATGTGCCATCTGGCCAAACCATCTTCGACAAGACAAGCCTGGTTGGTTGTTCAGTGACGTATGCCCTTCTGCTTATGGCAATGCTGCAATTTCTGGGTGAGGAATTCACCTCCCCTGTCTGTGACCAAGGTGCCAACCTTATAAAGGAACTCCCTTTCTACAGAATTTACCCATTGCTGAAATTTCACAGTAGCATTGCTTTTGGCCTTAAGCAGAATCACATAATCAAACCTGGTGTGTCTGTCCATTACCACCATTACATATTTATTGCCCCCTTCACTCAGTTGATGTGATCCAGACAAGTCCATATGTATCACCTGAAATGGCCTTTGAGTGGCACATTTGCTCTCTTTTGGAACTGAGTATGCCTTTAACTTTACCTTTTTGTACACAGAGCAGTCAAAGTATTTGTTACAGTGGTTCAATTTCAGTTCTGGGCAAATTTTCTCTTATTTTGCTAAGCTTCTAAAGCTTGCATGTCCCATTATTCTGTGCAAGTAATGGGCACAGTCATCATGCAAAGGCATATTTTACATATTAGCACATTTTGCCTTTGTGACCATGTGGTAGAGCTTGTTTTTCTTTACTGCTCTAGCACATGTTACCTAATTCTCAGATATCAAATATTCATCCCCCTTAAAAGACAATTCAAAACCATCTGTTGTCAGGGATGACACACTAACAAGGCAGTTTTGCAAACTTGGTGCACATAATGCATTTTCAAATTTTCTGTCTATACTGGTGATCTATGCAGATACTTTCTTCTGTATTTGACTGGAACCACCATCACCACAACTACAGAAGTCACTGGAGCTGGTTTCAGGTCTTGCAATATCTCAGTATGATTCTCTATGTGATGAGATGTGCCACTATTAAGCAACCATATCTGTTCAGGATTGTTTGTCTTTGTGCACAAAAAAACTCTTCTGCCTTTGAAGCAAAACCCCTCCTGTCCTGAGGTTTCTTCTTCTTTACAGACATCCCTTCTAGATTGCAGAAGACATGTGACAGTCCTTCTTGAAATGTCCAGTCCTTCCACAAGAGAAACATCATTTTGCTTTGCAGATTGCAGGATTCTCATTCAGAGATAAGGATGTCTGGGTGTGTTGCTCTGGTGTTTGGCTAACTCTCTCCACTCTCTGTGATTTGGCCTTAAAATCTTGTCTCTGGACATCTTTCAAAATTTTTGAAGCAACTAATTCTGCTTCAGGTCCTTCTCTTCAACTCTTTGGAGACTGTACATAAGGAAATCCCATTCTTTTGTCAAACTTCCTAAGAGAATGTAGGCTTTTTGGCAATCTTCCAAAACCACTCCTCTGTTTTCCACCTGGACAAACAGATCCTGCATAATCTTTAAATGCTCTGTTACAGACTTTCTATCTCGTAACTTGCAGCTGTACAGTCTCTTGCACCAAATCATCTTGAAAAATGAGCTGCCTGACTGATGTACCTCATGCAAGGCTTTCCACATCTTGAAAACAGTCTGCTTCCCTTTGACATGGTTCAGCTGACAGGGCTCTAGTGTCAACAAAATTGAGGCTCTTGCCCTTCTATCTTCCTCCAACATAGGGCCTTTGCAGACTGCTAGAAATAGTGCAAATTGAGTCCACTTTAACTTCCCTGGCTTAGTGCTAGGGAATCATGAGAATTGTATTTTTTTCTGAGACATTGAGCCTTCTCTGTCAGAGAGCTCTGGTACCACAATAAACTACAGTTCCCATGATACCCTTACACTGAGCCAGGGCAGTTAAAGTGGACTCAATTTGCACTATTTCTGGCAGTCTGCAAAGGCCTTTAGAGGGGTCTAAAGGAGCCTCTACCATGTCCCAGAGGTCTTGTTTGATTAATAAAGCCTCTGCATAGATGGACCAAATTTCATAGTTTCCATCTTTTAGTCTTTCAAAATGGACAGCTTTCTCCATGCTTTCTCTTTGCTACAGGCTTCAGAGACAAACAGACTCTTGGCAGATGGCCACCTCTGTCCGGGCAAACAGCCAACTCACTCAACTTACTGATAAAGCCTTCTAAGAACACTCATTTAGGCTTTGTCTCATTCACTGCCAAACCCTCATGTGCATTGTAGGACTTTGGCAAACCTTGCACATATGCAGAAGTTACACAGTCATCTGAGCAGAAGTTACGCAGTCATCCTTAGTGCAGACTAAGCCCATAACCTTTATTGTCACATGTGAGCCCAAAAGCCACATGCAGGAAGCTTGTGGCAGCAACAGGATGCCACAGAATACTCTGCTGTAAAGTTCAGTGCAAGCTGAAAGAAAATTCATCCTACGCAGATTGCCGGCAACACAAACTGCTGGACTGCTGAGACCTCACAAAGAGGCTTTTATTCTTGGCTACAACTGACAAAGTGCTCTGCCAAAAAGATATTTACAACCACCACCACACAGAGCTCTCTCTCTTATATATAGTATCTCAGTCTGAAATTTGGGTTCCACTGGCATGTCATCCAGCTTCCTGTCACATTTCAGCTATGACTCTGCAGAATTGAAGCATTGTGACTTCATGTTCTGCCTGTCTGTCATCAGCTTCCTATGCTTCAGGACCCTCAAATGCTTAGAATTCATGGCTCCCAACTGAACTCAGGTTAACTTTTCACCTTTGTCCCAGTTTCATGCCATTTCTACATCTATGCCATTTTCACTTCATGGTGCACTTTACTCTGACATTTCCATCTTTCAGTTATTCTCAAAAGTGCTGCAAGATGCCTTAGCATAGTGATTTTCCAGACTAACACAGATGTGTCCTTGAATTCTACTATTGACTGGTTAATGTCTGACTTTTTAGGATTTAATATTACTGTTTGAATATTGTTCTTCCATTATAGGAAGAACAATATTCAAACAATAACAATATTCAGACAATATAATAGGCATTGTCTCCTTGCTAGTGCATTTCTTTCTCATTCAGGTACCTGAAGATTTGAAAGTGGAACAATATTCTATTCAGCAGATTCATAAACTGGACCAATGTTGCATAAATGGCATTTTTGCATCATCAGCTTTGTGTTTCATTGTCCTGTGACTTATCTGTTGAATCCAAATTCAAAACAGTACCCTTTCCTTACTTGAAATGGCATATGCCGAGTAGCCCCTCACCTCCAATGTAGTAGATAATGTTGGGGCAATGGATTTGAAAAGAGACTAATGAAACAAAGTACTATAAAATGCTTTATATAAATACTCAAAAGGTAACAAACAACATATATAACAGAATCATACAAAACTCATATATATAAGACAAAACATAATAATAATGGCAAAAGTAACAAATAGCAAATAACATAATCAAATAACAGAAGTATAAAGCAACATAAAGTAAGGCTAAGAATAGAGTGAGCAAAAGAGAGAGAGAGAGGGAGCTCACTACAGAGGCAGCCTTATTAGGGCTCAAAACTTGATTAGAGCTATACATATACAGCTGTAGGTCATCTCTGTTCTCAGTAGCTCTCCATTAACCCTGTAATGGTTGTTAACCCTATAATGGCTCAAGTGTAGAGCTTGTTACTATTCCAACACCCCTTCTCAAGCTCTATCAACTGAGTCATTACAACAAATAAGATCATTAACAAAAATTAGACATGTTCAACATTTCACGAAAGAATATAAATTTTTGTGTCATCAATGGCTTAGTTAATATATCTGCTATCATTTCATCAGTAGGGCAATATTCAATATCAATCATTCCCTTTTGATACAAATCCCTCACTAGTTGACATTTTAATCCAATAGTTCTGCTTCTGGCTTTAGTACTTTCTCCTTTACATATTATAATGCAAGCTTGATTGTCTTCAAACATTACAATTGGTACAGGTTCACTAATGCCAAAGTCCTTTAACAAATGAAAAATCCATTCTAGTTCATTGCATGCACTTGCTGCTGATACACATTTGGCTTCTGCTGATGATTGGGCCACAATAGTCTTCTTTTGCTAGTCCAATCGATGAAATTATTCCCGTAGAAAAATAAATATCCACTAGTTGATTTATAGTCCGTTGACTCTTCTCCCCAACTTGCGTCCATATATGCAACCAATCTAGGATTTTCACAAGATGATAATTTTAGTTTTAAATCCTCTGTTCCTCTCAAATATCTCGCCAGTCTCTTTATAGCGCACCAGTCATGATGGTTTGGTGAACCTGTTTTTCTGCTCAGAATGTTGACAGCTACTGCAATATCAGGTCTTGTAGTTTTACTCAAATAAAGGAGTTTACCTATAGCTTCTTGATATTTACCATAATTTTCAAATGGTTGTCCATCTTTTACCTTTAAATAAGTTGGTTCCAATGGAGTATTCACAGATTTGCAATTCTTCATGCCAACCGACTTTATAAAATCCATGATCTTACGTTTCTGACTTAAAACAAAACTTCCATCATTGTTTCTTTCAATTTCTATTCCAAGATAGTGTCTTATTTGTCCAAGCTGTTTAATTTCTATTTCCATCTTTATTTTACTAGCTATCTCTTCAATATCTTCTCTGTGTTGACAACATATCAATAAATCATCTACATAAGTCAGAATATACTGGTATTCTCCATTTTTAAGTCTCATATATAAGCAAGGGTCAGCCTTTCCTTGTTTAAATCCTTGCTGATATAAGAGATCTGTCAATTTATCATACCAACTTTTAGCTGCTTGTTTAAGTCCATACATACTTTTATTAAGTTTACAAACAAGATTTTCTTGTCCTTTCTTTTGAAAACCTTCAGGTTGCACCATATAAATTTCTTCAAAAAGATCTCCATTAAGAAAAGCTGTTTTAACGTCTAGATGTTCTACAAACATATTTTTTGAACTTGCAACACTAAGAAGTGTCCTAAATGTTACATAATTAACAACTGGTGCAAATGTATCTAGGTAATCTACTCCGTATTTTTGAGAAAAAACTTTTTCAACTAAACATGCTTTATACTTATCTATACTCCCATCTGGATTATATTTGATTTTATAAACCCATTTATTTCCTATAGCTTGTCTATTAGGAGGTAATTCAGTAAGAGTCCAAACCTGATTTTGCTGTAAAGATTGATATTCTTCCTCCATAGCTTCTATCCACCTTTCTCTTTCCAAAAAAAGGTAATTTAGTGACATCTTTCCAATCTAATGGTTCCATTGTTGTTTGTAAATTTTCACAAAATCCATATCTCTCTGGAGGTTTACCTTTGTTAATTCTATCTGATCGTCTTAGAACAGTTGTTTCTTCTATTTCTGTCTCACACGGTCTGGTTCCTGCTTCCCCTTCTGTTTTAGTAACATCCTTTGAAGGTGGGACTACTGGTTGACCAGCGTCCTCCACAGGTAGCCAATTGACCAATTCCTGTGAAACAGTATCTATGCTTTTTACATCAGTTGTCATTATTGACTCAACTGTTTCGTCCATTATATTCCTTTCATCCACATATACTACATTGCAGCATTTTATTTCAAAGGTCTTAGGGTCCAAAACTCTATACCTTTTTCCTCCAGAGGGATATCCAATAACAACTCCAATTTCAGCTCGAGGATCAAGTTTTCCCCTTTTTTCTTTTGGAACATAAGAAAATACTTTGGAACCAAAAGATTGTATATGCTTTAAGCCAGGTTTTCTACCATACCACAACTCAAAAGGTGTTTTACCAGTCACTCTACTAGGAACTCTATTATGTAAATAAGTTGCTGTAACTACTGCTTCAGCCCATAAAGAGTTAGGTAGTCTTGCTTGCATTAACATAGATCTAGACATTTCTTGTAATGTTCGATTTAATTTCTCAGAACTCCCATTCTGTTGTGGGGAATAGGATATCGTTACTTTATGCTCTATGCCTTCTTGTTCCAAAAAGTATTTAAAGTCTATATTACAATATTCTCCACCTCCATCAGTTCGTAATGTTAAAGGTGCTCTGCCAAAACGATTTTTAACTATAGCCACATAGCTTTTAAACTTTTCTAATGTCTCATCTTTATTTTTAAGTATATATTTGTAACTGTATTTGCTTTTAGATTCAGTAAATGTAAGAAAATATTTATTTTTACCTGCAGATAATGGCATGGGACCTACTAAATCTGAATAAACTTCCTCTAAAAACTCCTGATCTTGTAAATTAGATTGTCCTGTATAACTAGGAGCCGTTCCCTTTGCTTGTATACAGATTTCACATCTTTCTTTTGTTTTATCACATTTGGGAACATTAATTCCACACTCTGTCAATAATTTTTCAATACTTTGCATATTTCTATGTCCTAACTTTACATGCCATGAATAAAGACAGTTTTTATGATCACAAATATTTCCTCTAGTTTGACATACAGCCCTTTCCTCATTTACTGTTACATCATTACCATCGATGATATAATGAAACCCATCTTTTTCATCAACTTTAAGCACAAGGCCAGTTCTATTTTTGATAATTTTTCCTGAGTCACCTTTAAGTACTATGGTATAGTCCTTCTCTACAATTCTTTTAGTACCAATTAAATTATTTGAGGCTTCAGGAACAAAAGCAACATTTGTTAATGTAAGGTTTACCACTTCACCTCTAGAAGTGAGAACTCTTAAAGGCACAGTTCCAGTTCCAAGAACATTTAGTCTTTGCTGGTTTGCTTGTAATATCTCTGGTCTATTTTCTGTATCAGGTTCACTAAAATTTTCTCTAAAGCGACAAATGTGAATGAAACTACCACTATCAAGGAGAAAATGCTGTCTATCATTTACACCCTGATAATCAGATATTTGAAACACTTGATTATTCATGTGAGGATTTTTACTGTTATTAAATCTTTGCTTGTGTTTATTGTTTACTCTTTCATCAATTGGTCTATGACTATTAAAGTGTTTTTCTCCACTAAAAGGTAATTTTCTTATAGAAGTGTTTGTTTCTCTGGGCCTTTGATTTTCTATACCTTTAAATCTACAGTATTTAGCAATATGCCTAACCCTTGAGCATATGTAGCATCTCCTTTCTTTATAGTCAGGTCTTGTTCTTAATACTGACAATTTTTCAGCTGTATTACCTACTGCTTTTATAAGTCCAGAATCTCTTAAATAAGCAATTGTATAATCTATATCCACTTCTCCCATACATTCAAGCATAGCCTTTTGGTTTGCAAAAGAAGGTGGCAAACTAAGCAAAATGCAAGTATGAAATTCAGAGTCAGATATTTCTGCTCCTGCAGACTGAAGCTCTGAAACAATTTTCAACATTTCATCTAAATGCATATCTATGCTAGTTCCATCTCTCATCCTCATGCTATATAGTTTCTCGTTCAAAAAACACAATATTTTTGTTTGGTCTACTAAAGTATTTTTTTCTTAAGTGCACCATATAGTTCTTTAGCTGTTTTATATTTAATTACTAATGGACTTTCATGATCTTCTATACAGGAATATAGTATCATTAAAGCTTTTGCTTCTTTCATTTTATATTCATGCTGTTCTGACTGATTTTCAGGCATATCTTCATCTATAACATGCAAACAGTCTTGTACTTGTAGGGAAACTCTTAATCTTGCATCCCACATCTGAAAATTATCCCTATTTAATTTTGGGATTAAAAATAAGCCATTACTGTTACTTACACTCTGTTGAACCTTTAAAGTAGACATATTAATTTCAGGTGAACTAGCTGAGGTTACAGACATTTAAAAACACTTTGTATATGTAAACTCTCTTACCAATATAAGCTTTAATTTTAAAACTTGACCAGATAAAATTCTTGCACTGTTTATCTTTGCGTTTAAAAACTAACTTTCTTAGCATCAAAAACCAACTATTCTATTCAATAGCCATAACCAAAATAAATACCATACATTTCTCAAAAAAATTGCCAAAAGGAAAAACTCTATTTCAATGAAAAATATTTCCAAATACAAATCACTTTTCAAACCATTGTCTCAAACAACCACTGCTTTAAGCAACAATTCTTTTGAGCAACCATCCTCTGCTACCAAATTTGTTGGGACAATGGATTTGAAAAGAGACTAATGAAACAAAGTACTATAAAAGGCTTTATATAAATACTCAAAATGTAACAAACAACATATATAACAGAATCATACAAAACCCATATATATAAGACAAAACATAATAATAATGGCAAAAGTAACAAATAGCAAATAACATAAATAACAGAAGTATAAAGCAACATAAAGTAAGGCTAAGAATAGAGTGAGCAAAAGAGAGAGAGAGAGGGAGCTCACTACAGAGGCAGCCTTATTAGGGCTCAAAACTTGATTAGAGCTATACATATACAGCTGTAGGTCATCTCTGTTCTCAATAGCTCTCCATTAACCCTGTAATGGTTGTTAACCCTATAATGGCTCAAGTGTAGAGCTTGTTACTATTCCAACAGAGAACAGATAGACGTTTTCACAATTTATCCCTTTCTCTGTGCTTTATTCTTCTCCTTCTGCTTGTTTTCCTTAATGAAAAACACAAGGCAGGCATACAGAAAATGTGTTCACTTGCTTTGTGCTACAAGATACACATGGAGCACCATTTAATTTCCTTTACCCTGGTGACAATCTATTGAAGTCCCCAACAGGCTTTCCATCAGGTTCTTTAAGGCTTTCAGATTAATCAGAATGCCTGTTTGATTTGGCTATAACACTTAATGATCTGTGAATGTAAGTGAAGGGGAGGAAGTAGTTTGTATTAATTAACATTACAAGAACTTGCTGCTACAACTACTAATGAACACAAACTCAGGTTTTTCTACCAAGGACCAGTGTGTGCCACTAAAAATTTCAGAGCCTGAGGTCAAAATAATCTGAAATACAGTTTAATCCTTGCAAGCTTTATCTGTTTCTACATTAAAGGAGTTTGCTAGTGACAAAGGGGGATTATGTGATGATAGTGTGCTCTAGCATATACCTCATTTCAAAGATGATAATGTCCAGTCCTTAAATAAGACAGTGCATTAAACAGTGGCATAAAGTGTTAATAAGTTTCCAGTATATATTCTGAATTGGGAACATCTTGTGTAAATGGGCAAGTTTAAATGTTATAAACATATCATCTTAAAATTGGAAGGGACCATAATGGCCACTTTATCCAGCCCATGCCATACAGGAATACACAACAGTAGTCCTGAAGATGTCCATCCAACTTCTGTTCAATAATCTCCAAAGAAGGAGAGTCCATCACCCCAGTTAGTATATTCACCCCCCCCCCAGTTTTTCCCTCACATAGTGTAGGGCCAAAACTGCATATTATTGACCCCAATGAAGTTATCCCCCCCCCTTTAAGCCACCACAGACACTAGCTGATGAACTCTACCTTAACTTTATGATGGGCCTTTGCAGACTGCTAGAAATAGTGCAAAGTGAGTCCACTTTAAGGGTTAGGGTTAGGGAATCATGTATTTTATTGTGGCACCAGAGCTCTCTGACAGAGAAGGCTCAATGTCTCAGGGGGGGAAAAAAATTACCATGATTCCCTAGCACTAACCCTAACCCTTAAAGTGGACTCAATACACACTCTTTGATAATGATGATAATTTCTACACAGCTTAAAATCTATTGTAAATCTACTATTGTACAAAGATGAAAGTGCATAAGTGCATATATACTCAAAATGTAGGGCCTTTACAGACTGCCAGAAATAGTGCAAATTGAGGCCCCTTTAACTGTCCTGGCTCAGTGCTAGGGAATCATGGGAATTGTATTTTTTTCTGGGACATTGAACCTTCTCTGCCAGAGAGCTCTGGTGCCCCGATAAACTACAGTTCCCATAATTCCTTAGCACTGAGCTAGGACAGTTAAAGTGGCCTCAATTTGCACTATTTCTGGCAGTCTGTAAATGCCCGTAGTCTGACTATATATTGGACACAGTGAGTGCCTCCCAGCGTACCTGATACAATAGGATTCATGAATGATTTACTCTTCTGCTTACTGGGACATCTATGTATAATACAAAAATTGTATCAATAACAGAGCATGGGCTGAAAAAGAAAGCTCAGCAGAAAACTGGTTTGTATGCACCACTGAATACTAGGCTCATCTGTTGACCCTTGCCCTTCCCTTCCATCCCAGGTGAAGTAGGTGATAATTTAGGATTGTTTTCTTTTATAACACTATAACTCTCTCCACAGGAAGGTTCACCATATTTGAACATGAAGAAAAATGCCTTAATGTTGTCAGACATTATAAAAAGTCCTTTAAAGCTAGAGCTAGGTAGATTAGACTCAGAAACATTCTCACTGTCATTTGAGGACCATTCCACTGCATAGCTCAAGAGGAAGAGAAATCATCCAGCAATATACTGGTAATGGCAAATAGCATAGTGTCTTTCTTTTCCTCTAAGCTTTTTCTTTTCTTTTCTATCACTGCAAGAGAAGTGGGAGTTTGATCACCATTTTGTCTTCCACAAGGCCATGCAGATCCTAGTCATTCCAGAGTTGGAGGTGAGACACCAAACACACATATACACACACCTTTCTACCTAATGAAGATAATTTGGAGAAAATGTCACAAGAAAAAGAATTACTTTCTTTTTCTTGAAAGAATAGGAATGGAGGACTAGAAACCAGAACTTTTATCCAAAAACTCTGTCTGAAAAATTACACCTCAGCTTTACATTAATGCCCTATCTGATTTTTAATGCTACTGTGAAGTAAAGTAGACTTTGATGTTCTAATTGTACTGGTGTACACATTTATATTAGTTTAATCATTTTATTGACAAAGCACCCTACACACTAGGATTGAAAAGTTGTGCAGTTTAAATCAACAGGTGAGCAGATCAATGCATGTTGGATCTCCATACACAGGGAGATGCATTAGATAGGCATTGTCCCTGAAGAAGGAGAAGAGTTTTCTTTCATCTGGAGTATGGGGTAACTACAGATGTGCAGTTTATCTGTTTATCCTAGATCTTCAATAAAGGTTTCTTCTGGTACCCTAAATTCTTGAGGAAAGAAATTAACTCAGGGGGGAAGCAGACGGGTGGCTGTGGACTGCCCCAGGAAGCTGTGCCGCGGGGCCAAGGTATCCCCACACCTCGGCCCTGCAGCACCTCGGCCCTGCAGCGCAGCTTCGCCACCCGTGGAAGGAGTGCTAAATTAGCACTCCTTCCACAAGTCGCTGAAGGTGCCCCACAAAAGGCTGCTGGCGCACTTTCGGCAACTCTTCCACTGCAGCATGTATGGACGCTGCAGCGGGAGGTCATCCTCGGAGTGCCAGCCATGCGGAAGGCTGGCTGCTCTGAGGATGACTTGGGGAAGGGGTTGAGGCGCCCATCGTGTGGCTGCCCCTCCCCTTCCCTGCCCTCAAAATGGTACTTTTAGCCATCTGCTTTGCCCCTTAGCTGAGCAGCTGAGTTGTTTGGTCAATCTGACTTGTTTTTTTAGAGTATTAATTCTTTTCTCTCATACTATAGTCCTTTCAACCAATTAATATAGAGTCATTTGGTACTTCTAAAATTGTGCAGATAAGGGATGTGGACACCCATCACTTTTGTTATCACAGAATTTCCCAAATTCCCACTCGTTCTGTACCAATTGTGTATCAGACTGCATTTTTAAAAATGAAAGTATTCTCATATTTTGCTGCACATTATTTCACAATGTATCATTTAAATGTGTGTGTTTTCCCCCCAATATATGGATTTTAGTATGCATTTTTGCATGGATAAACATACTTTTCAAAGGTATGCATATTTTAATCATGCAAATTTTCTAAGCATAAACATGGGCATGTGTATACTTCCCCCCACCTCAGAAATATATCACAAGACTCATGAACGTACAGATTTCTGAGACTGTGCGTGTTTCATTACATTGTCAGTCTTGGGAGATGTGAAAAGGATATTTCTGTACTTGCAAATCTAATGGATTTCCCCCCATCACTTCTAGAGGACCAATCCACTCTAGGGCAGCAGATATTTTGCCTATATCATTTCTGCCATTTCATATTTATTAAGTCCTGACTGAAAAACACTTTCCCAAAGGCAAGTGATACCCCTACTAAATTATATAGTAATATGGCAGAATGAGAAAACTGGGACTTTTACAAATAATAATAATAAAAATAGTAATTTAGCTCTAGGCCTTTATGCCATTGTTAGATGATATAAAACCCTTTATCTGTGTAAAGCCCAGTAAGCATCTTTGTTTGTATTCAGAATGTGTGTGTGTGTGTGTGTGTGTGTGTGTTGAATTGGATACAGACTGGCCCTATCCAGACTGGAATACACAGGAATATGGTGGAGACTGTCTTCTCTATGACATCATATATTATTCAGTGGAAGATAGTCATGAGTCACAAGATGATGAAGCCAGACAAGAATATTTGTTACAATATTTGAGTATGTACATTCTTTTTGTGTGCTACAAACAAAAACAAAAGTCTTCTCCCTGATTGGAAGGATTAGGGGAAAAAATGCATTTTCTCAAAATGCAGCACAAGGATTTTTTAAATGATTCTATAATAATTATACAAAAATGTGAGCCCCCCTCCCCAGAAATCACAGCTTCTTCCCCAATACCCTGGTTTCTTCAGGAAAAAACACTGTGATTTGTTTTAGCAAAGTAAATTTTTACAAAATGATCCTGAAATGTGAAAATTTTCATGGAGAAGGTGACCAAAAA
Organism: Phrynosoma blainvillii; assembly: GCA_026167975.1. NCBI lineage: Eukaryota > Metazoa > Chordata > Lepidosauria > Squamata > Phrynosomatidae > Phrynosoma > Phrynosoma blainvillii. Next base: position 274,855,996 of record JANUYF010000003.1, read on the forward strand.
CCTGTTGCAGGAGAGGACATAAATATTCTTTCTATCTCTGTCTGAAAGAGCTGCAAGTGAACGCATTGTTCCAATGAAGTTTGAAATTGTATTGAAGTCTTTTGACCTTCTAGGCCAGATATACATTTCAGGCTTCCCTTCTTCTTAAAAAGTACAAAACCTTCAGCTTAGAATCTTGCACCTCTTAAGTCTTGTCAGAAGTTCCTGGCATTCTGTTAGTATCTGCACACTGACTGCATGACTATGGGTCTTGCTATTGGCTCTCCCTACAGGTCTGCATTTAGGCTCTTACACTCTGGTTTTACTGAACCAATTGACTTCAGGAACTCAAGCTCAGAAGGATCTGGATCTCTAGTGATACCTAGCCTGGTATCTCCTCTGCTGACATTCTTGGTTCCTCAGACTCTGATTCTGTGTCCATGTCTTACCTAGAACAGGCCTACTTAGATGAGAAAAGGGAGGGGAAAATGGGGGGTACTTCATACAATCATGCAATCATAGAGTTGGAAGAGACCACAAGGGCCATCCAGCCCAACCTCCTGCCATGCAGGAACTCAAAATCAAAGCATCCCCAACAGATGGCCATCCAGCTCTGTTTAAAGATCTCCAACGAAGGAGACTCCACCACACTCCAAGGGAGTGTGTTCCACTGTCGAACAGCTCTCACTGTCAGGAAGTTCTCCTAATATTAAGGTGGAATCTCTTTTCCTACAGCTTGCATTCATTGTTCTGGGTCCTGTTCTCTGGGGCAGCAGAAAACAAGCTAGAACCGTCCTCAATATGACATCCCTTCAAATATTTAAACAGGGCTATCATATCCCCAACATACCCAGTTCCCTAAGCCGTTCCTCGTAGGGCACGGTTTCTAGACCCTTCACCATTTTAGTCCCTCTCCTCTGGACACACTCCAGTTTTTCTTTTTTCTTTCTTTTTTTAAAAATTTTTAAAACTTTATTAGAAATATTTAAAAAGACATACTATACAATACAACAAACAAAAAAGAAAACATAAGCACAAAAGAAAAAAAACCAAACGACATAACAAAACATTAACAACTACAAATATTAAAACATACTAACATATACACATATCACTTCCATGACTTTGCTAAGGATCACATAATTCCTTCTTATCTAGACCTCTTACTATATATATTTCATTATTAACACTATATCTTAGTCTATATTCACTCTTTAGTGCTTTATTTATTTCCTTATACCCTGTTTGCAGAAGGTTCATCATTATCTTTTTCTACCAATATTTATTTATAGCATCTATAAACATCCATAAACTCCACCTACTGTTAAGGAAAAAGCAACATGGGATATACAGTAATAGAAATAAAAATATGTATGTGAATGTCAAAGTGACTAAGCAGGAGCAATCAGGAAGATACACAGGTGAAAAAGATAATATAATTAAGAAGCCTTGAGAGCCAAGGACAAAGTTATATAAGGTATATTGAGAACACCTGTGATAGATTGCAAACACCTGAGACTCATTAAGTGGTCAAGGTAAAGTGATGAAACACTTGGGTTGGTCTTAGGTATGGGATGATCTATGTGGACCAATCAAGATGTATGTACACACCCACTGGGTGGAAACTGACTGGTGGGTGGTGTCTAACAATGGCTATAAATTGCAATGTTTGCTAATGTACATTGTGGAGTGTTTTGGAGATATTGTGAAGTGTAGAGATTGTGATTTGTAGGGCATATAGTATTTATGTATATAGTAGAATAAAGTAGATCTTTTATATAAGACTACTGAGTTGTCTGGTGTCTTGAGGGAAAATACAAGAACCAGAAGAATCCTGGAGAAGTTTGGAGACATCATAGGAAGAAGGGTGAGAAGGCTTGGAGAGTTTGTCAGGGTCTTCAGCCTATTCTCTGAAACTCTGCTGCTTGGGAAAGAAGCATCAACCACTGATCAAAGCTGGTCAGCTCTGCTGCATAACAAGGTGGTGAGTTAGAGCCAGAGGTGAAGAGCTACAACTCCCATCATCCCTGACATTACTATATATATTTCATTATTAACACTATATCTTTGTATATATTCACTCTTCAGTGCTTTATTTATTTCCTTATACCCTGTTTGCAGAAGGTTCATCGTTATCTTTTTCTACCAATATTTATTTATAGCATCTATAAACATCCATAAACTCCACCTAAAACTCTACTCTTCTAGTACAAATAACAATAATCATACATTACTTTCATTACTATAATAATTTTCTCATTCTACGGTGAACTATATTATACATTTCAGTTTCAATTGACACTCTATTTACCTTATTACCATTTTCCCCTACCTAATCCCTGTATAATTTAACTCCCTATATATATAATCTATCGATCCTATATGGTACATATATATTCTTTTAATCTATTTGAAACTGGCTCGTATCTTTCATCTTTTCTTTCTCATAACTATATCATAGTTTCCAATCAGTATGAAATTCCTTTAGTGGTTTATCTTGTACTAACCACATCAATTTTTCTAATTCATGTGTTTCGTACATTTTGTTTCTCCACTCTTCCAACTTAGGAATCTCACTTTTTCTCCAATACTTAGCAAAGAGAATTCTTGCCGTAGTGATTAATAAGAAAAGTAGGTGTCCTCCTTCTTTCTCAATTTTTTTTCTCCCAAATATTTAATAGATATATTTTTGGATCTAATCATATATTTATTTTAACTATTTCCATGATTTCTTTATTAATCATGCTCCAATATTTTTGAGAGACCCTGCATTTCCACCAAGCCTGGAAATAAAAGCCTATTTCTTCACCACATTTCCAACATGTGGGGTTACATCCTTTGTATAATTTAGATAACATATATGGAGTGAGGTACCATCTGCTCATTACTTTATAAGCATTTTCTCTTTGATCTATATTAATTGCCCATCTTTTAACATTTTCCCAGCTTTTTGCCCAGTCATCCAAATTTACATTCTGATTTAAGTATTTCGCCCAATTCACCATATAAATTTTAACGGTATTCTCTTCAGTTACGCTCCAGTTTTTCAACATCTTTTTTTAAACTGTGGTGCCCAGAACTGGACACGTTATTCCAGGTGGGGCTTGACCAAAGCAGAATACAGTGGCACTATTACTTCCCTTGATCTTCAGGGGTAGGCAACCTTTCCTCTTTAAGGGCCAAGGGACTTCAGCTCCCAGAATCCCAGGAGCTATTGGCCAATATGGGACTATTGGCCAACATGGCTGAGATTTCTGGGAGCTGAACTCCTTCGGCCCTTAAAGGGGACAGGTTGCCTACCCCTGGCCTAAAATCACATTGGCCTTTTTAAAATTATTATTACATATACATACAAACGGAAAATATGCCATAAATTTCATATCTTCGTTACAGATATATTTAAATATGAATCTTTTAGTCACATAATAGATCTTGTGATTGATAAGAGAGGGAAAGAAAAGAAAAAAAGAGTTAAATTAAATAAATACAGATATATCTTATCCATGAATTTTCAATACAATTATTATAATTTACTTGATTTAGTCTGTATCTTGTCTAATTTTAATTCTGTTTCTGACTTCTATATAACAATGCCCATTTCTTTTTATACTTTTGATCAGATTTCCCTGCGATGTACATCGACAAACAGTCCATTGTAGCTAGTTCATTTTCTTTAATTTTCCAATTATTTAAGGAAGGTATTGTCTCTAATTTCCAGAATTTAGCATAAAGCAGTCTAGAAGCTGTAATCATATATAATATAACACTTTTACAATCTTGACTTAATTTGGTATCAATCACATCTAAAATGTTTAATAAAAATAATTCAGGTTTTAAAGAAATGTTAATCTGCATGATTTTTCCTATTGCCTTCTGAATTTTTAACCAAGATTTTGAAGCTTTCTCGCAAGACCACCACATATGAAATAAATTTCCCTCCTCATTTTTACATTTCCAGCATTTATTATTTTTTAAAATATTCATTTTTGCTAACCTGGTATTTGCTAATACCATCTATGAGAAATCTTGAAATAATTCTCTTTCAGTATATTGCACTTTGAGGATTTGCTGCAATCTTTCCAAGCATTTTCCCATGATTGCATTGGAATTGGGTTGCCAATGTCTTGCATTCACTTAACCATGCTAGTTTTAACAACCTCTCTTTCTGTTTCCAATTCTAATAATAAATTATATAACTTCTTTATCCTATGCTGGTCTTTTGCTTCAACAGTTTTATCAAAGCTGGAGATTTCTATTTTGAAATCGTAGACTTCCTTGTCTTTCTTGTAGTCTTCTTTGATTTGTAAATATTTTAACCAGTTAATTTCAATACCTTCCTGAAGTAATTCTTCTCTTGTTTTTAATCTGAGACTTCCTTTAAATCTGATTCAGAGTTTCCCATATGTCAGTTTCATTTCTGAGATAGATGCATCATTATTATGATGTGCATTTTGTGAGGATGTCCACCTAGGTAATTTAGAAAACCATTTTTTAATTTTTTTCCTGAAATTTGAAAAAATAGCTTTCCTAATCTCATGTGAGTTAAACTTTTTATCTGTTCTGGTGTGACCATAACAAAGATAATAATGCCACCCTTTCTCCATGTTAATTCCTTCCAATATGAGTAATTTTGAGTTTTGAAGTGAAATTAAATCCATTAACCAGAGAAGTGCACATGCATTGTAATATAATTCAAGATTAGGGAGGCCTAATACACCTCTCTCTTTCTTGTCTTCCAAAGTAGATAATTTTATTCTAGCTTTCCTTCTGTGCCATATAAACTCTGTGATGTCTTTTTCCAACTAATAAATGGTTTTTTATCTTTTAAAATGGGTAGCGCTTGGAATAGATATAACATTTTAGGGAGTACCATCATTTGAATTGTCGATATCCTGCCAAGGAGTGAGAGTTTAGTTTTATCCCAAGATTTAAGTTCTTTTTAAATCTTTTTCCAAGTAGGGTCATAGTTATTTTTGTATAAATCTGCATTGTTTTTTGTTATTATAATTCCTAAATATTTCATTTTGTGGTTATTTGAAAAGCAGTCTCTTTTTAAATCTCTTCTTCTTTCCTTGTACAGTTTTTTAATAATAGTCCACTTTTATTCTTATTTATCTTAAGACTTGTCATCCTACTAAACTCCTCCAAGACCCCTTCCAGGTGCTTTATGCTTCTTTTTGGGTTATCTAAAAAGATCACCACATTGTCTGCATATGCATGAATGTCAAATCTGTATTTTTTATTATTATCATTTCAGGAGATATGATTTTATTATCCTTCCTTATTTTTGTATTTAAGACTTCCATTATTATAATAAATAATAATGGGGATAGTGGACACCCCTGACGGGTTCCTTTCCTTATTTGGCAGTTTTCTGTTTTTTCTCCATTAATAATTAATTGTGTTCTCTGTTTATTATAGATTTGGGAGATCCTATACATAAATTTACCTGTAATGCCGATTTCTTGTAATACAAACACCATAAAGCCCCAATCCACATTGTCAAATGCTTTTTCCAAATCAAGAAAAAGTATTCCAAGGTTTTTTTAGTTTATAAAGATCATAATATTGAAAGATATTTATTACCGTCCTTATATTATCCTTTATGTATCTTCCGGATAAAAAAACCTGCTTGGTCTTCATGGATCCAGGTCACAATACTTTTTTCAATCTATTAGCTAATATAGAAGCATATATTTTATAATCTATATTTAATAGTGCAATTGGGTGGTAATTACTAATGTCAGAAGGATGTCTGTTTTCTTTGTGGATAAGTATAGCATTTGATTGTCTCCATGTATCCGGGTAATTTCCTTTATCTGATATTGTATTCCTTTATCTGATATTGTATTTTAATCAGTTCATGGTTTAATTTTATTTAAAGGGGATGGGGTGGGGGGGATGGGATTGTGGGGAGAGGGAATGTTTTAACTCTGTTCTGTTTTTAAATCCTGCTGTTCCCTGCCCCGATTGCTTTGCAGAGGGGCGGGCTACAAATAAAAAATTATTATTATTATATTATTATCTATCTCTTGCATTGTAATATATAATATCTCTGTTACTTCCTCTCTAAACGTTTTATAAAATTTTGCCGTCAACCCATCTGGGCCCAGTGCCTTATTATCTTTGAGATTTAGTATGGCCTGGTCAATTTCTGCCATTGTTATTTTCGCATTTAGATCCTTTATGCATTGATCCGATAATTGAGGCATTGCACATTTTTAAAATAATCTATCTTCTTCTTTTTTTACCTCTGATGATGCTTCTTTTACTGCAAATAAGTTCTCATAGAAATCATGTGCAATTTGTTTTATGGCCTTTTGTTGCGTATAATCCTTGTCTTCTTTCCTAAGATTTAAGATTACATTTTTTTCCTTTTGTTTTTTCAATTTGTGGGAAAGCCATTTCCCTACCTTATTGGCATTTTGAAAATGATAGTGTTTCACAAATTTGATTTTGTTATTTATGTCTATCATAGCTAATTGAGTTATTTGGTTCTTTATTTCCTGTATTTCCAAAATTATTTTAGGATTTTTAGATCTTAATTTATGTTGTTTTTCTAGCAAATCTAATTGAGATATCAGTTCTTTTTCTTTTTTCTGTTTCTGAAATGTTCTCCTCTTTTCTTGTTGTATTAATAACCCTCTCACAACTGCCTTACAGGCATCCCACACAATGTGGTTAGGTGTACCCTTATTTAAATTATCTTGGAAGAAGTGTTTGAGATCTTTCTTAATCTTTTTAATGATCTCCTCATCTGCCAGTAGCGATTCTTAAAGTCTCCATGAGTATTCTTTTTTTTCTTGAGGCAAGGGAGATTATTACAGGGCAGTGGTCCGAGAAAATTATTGGAAGTATTTTAGTATTTATTATATTAGTGTTTATTATTTTTGAAGTGAATATTAAATATATTCTGAACCAGGTGTTATATTTCCCTGAGAAGAACGTGTAATCTTTAATCCCTTTATGGGAAATTCTCCATGTATCTATTAGGTTACATTCCTCGATTAATTTAAATGCTGAACTTGGGAGTTTGCCCTGTTGTTTCCCCCTACAGATAGATCTATCTTCTAGCGGATTTATAACTCTGTTCCAATCACTGCCTGTTATTAACTTATCATAAAAATATCCTCTAATCTTCTTTTTTTTTAGCTCTTTAAAGAAACAAGATTTATTTTCTTGTGGCACACATTAATTAATAGTATTATCTCATTTTCTAATTCTATTTCTACCGCTATGTACATACCATTTTTGTCTTTAAATATTTTTTTGGCTTTTAGAGCATCACTCAATATGTTACCACTCTTTTTTTCCTGTGATGAATGTTTGAAGCTATAAAGCTTTTACCTAACTTTTTATTTACAATCAGTTGTTTCTCTTTATTTTTATATGTGTTTCTTGAAGACACGTTATATCATTCTTTTGTTTTTGCAGATATTGAAATATTTTCCCCCTTTTATATTTGGAATTTAATCCATTAACATCCCACAACATTAATTTTACTGTCATTTGTCTTTATTTCAAAACTCTTAACTTTACATTTATCTACGAGTTGTCTTTTTCCCTCTTCTTAACCTGGTGTTGATAATATCCTGTCTGTTATTCCCTTTTACCTTCCCTTCCCTTTCTTTTTCTTTTTTTATTTTGTCTCAGTAGATACTGCCTCCTCTGATCTTTCACTATCTTCCTTTCTGTCTTGTTCTTTTTCCCGTGGATCACCCAATATTGCTATTCTTTTTGTTACAGTATCAATCATTGTATTATCTGAATCTTCTGTAGGGTCGTCTTCCCCCTCAGTGTCTGAATTGTCTATGTACGAATGGGTGGATTCGGCATCTTTCTTGTTAGCCTTTCTTCTTTTTTCTACTATTCCTTTTTGTTTTTTATTATCCTGTTGATTTAATAAATCATTTTGTTTGTCCTCTTGGCCTGACTGCTTTGTTTGTGTATCTTCTTTTTTCTTTGGGGATTGCTTAGATTGCTTAGAATCTGTCATATGTTTTGCCAAAAATTCCTCAGCTTTCTTTAGAGAATCTATAACAAATTTTCTCCTTCCCATTGAGAATATTACCCCTTCTATTTTGCCCCACCTATATTTTATACTTTTCTGTTTTAAATATTTTATTAGCTCTTGGTACTCTTTCCTTTTTCGGAGTATTTGTAAATTGTGGTGCCCAGAACTGGACACATTGTTCCAGGTGGGGCCTGACCAAAGCAGAATACAGTGACACTATTCCCTTGATCTTGAGGGGTAGGCAACCTTTCCCCTTTAAGGGCCGAGGGACTTCAACTCCCAGAATCCCAAGCTATTGGCCAACATGGGACTATTGGCCAACATGGCTGAGGCTTCTGGAAGCTGAACTTCCTCGGCCTTTAAAGGGGAAAGGTTCCCTACCCCTGATCTAGATACTATGCTTCTATTGATGCAGCCTAAAATCACATTGGCCTTTTTAGCTGAGGCAACACACTGTTGACTCATGTTCAACTTGTGGTCCACTAGGACTCCTAAATCCCTTTCATACGTAGTCTCCTTAAGCCAGGTGTCCCCCATTTTATAGCTATGCATTTCATTTTTTTGCCCTAAGTGCAATACCTTACATTTCTCTGTGTTGAAATTCATTTTGTTAGCTTTGTCCCAGCTTTCTAATCTATTAAGATCACTTTGAATTTTCATCCTGTCCTCTGGAGTATTAGCTATTCCTCCTAAGTTGATGTCATCTGCAAATTTGAGAAGCATGCCCCCTATTCCTTCATCCAAATTATTGATAAAGATGTTGAAGAGCACTGGACCCAGGACAGAACCCTGTGGCACCCCACTAGTCACGTCTCTCCAGGATGAAGAGGAGCCATTGCTGAGCACCCTTTGGGTTCAGTTAGTCAACCAGTTACTAATCCACCTAACAGCTCTATTATCTAGCCCACATTTTACTATCTTGTTTGCAAGAATATTGTGGAAGACCTTGTCAAAAGACTTACTGAAATCAAGATATGCTATATCTACCTTATTCCTTTCATCTAGCAAGCTGGTAATTTTATCAAAAAAAGAGATCAGATTAGTCTGGCATGACTTGTTTTTGAGAAACCCATGTTGACTTTTAGTGATTATGGCATTCCCTTGTAAATGTTCACAGACTCTCTGTTTAATGATCTGTTCTAGAATCTTTCCCAGTATTGATGTCAGACTAACTGGGCGATAATTGTTGGGATCCTCTTTTTTCCCCTTTTTGAAGATGGGGACAATGTTTGCCCTCCTCCAGTCTGCTGGGACGTCTCCTGTTCTCCAGGAGTTCTCAAAGTTTATTGCCAGTGGCTCTGAGATTACATTTGCCAGTTCTTTTAATATCCTTGGATGTAGTTCATCTGGTCCTGGAGACTTAAATTCATTTAAGTTAACCAGGTATTCCTGTACTTCCTCTTGACTTATTTTATGCTGCATGTCCCCTATTGTGTCTTTTGCTCCATTTTCCTCAGGTTGAACACCCTTTTCCTTTTCTGAGAAGATTGAGGCAAAGAAGGTGTTGAGTAGTTCTGCCTTTTCTCTGTCTCCTGTTAGAATTTCTCCATCTTCTCTGCACAGTGGCCCTACCATTTCCTTTTTTCTTTTGCTACGGACATACCCAAAGAAGCCCTTTTTATTGTGCTTAACTGATCTAGCATGCCTGAGCTCATTCTGTGCTTTGGCTTTCCTCACTTTACCCCTACATGTGCTTGCTATTTGTTTGAATTCCTCTTTAGTGATTACACCCCTTTTCCATTTCTTATACATCTCCTGTTTAAAATAAAGGGGAAAGCAGACGGGCGGCACAGGGCCGCCCCAGGAAGCTGCACCGTGGGGCTGAGGTATCCGCACACCTCGGCCCCGTGGCGCAGCTTCGCCGCCCCTGGAAGGAGTGCTATTTTATCACTGAATCACTGAATCACTGAAGGTGCGCCGCAAAAGGCTGCCAGTGCACCTTCGGCGACTCTTCCGCTGCAGCATGTACAGATGCTGCAGCAGGAGGTCATCCTCAGAGCGCTGGCTGTGTGGAGAGCCGGCTGCTCCGAGGACATTTTGGGGAAAGGTTGGGGCACTCACCGTGCAGCTGCCCCTTCCCTTCTTTGCCCTGAAAATGGCGCTTTGCACCATCTGCTTCCCCCCTTAGTTCAGTTGAAAGTTCTTTTGTCATCCAACCTGGTTTCTTGAGACATCTCCCATTTTTCCTTCTCATTGGAACAGTCTGAGATTGTGCCTTCAGTATCTCCCTTTTGAGAAACTCCCATCCATCCTGAACTCCCTTCTCCTTTAGTATTCCTGACCATGGGATCACTCCCAATGTTTTCCTAAGTTTGTTGAAATCACCTCTCCTAAAGTCTAGAATGAGTGTTTGACTATACCTAGCTTCTCCTTTCCACTGTATAAGAAATTCCAGGAGAACATGATCACTCCTAACTAAGGTTCCCACTACTTGCACCCGATTGACCAGCTCATCCCTGTTGGTTAGAATCAGATCTAAAATAGCTGATCCCCTTTTTGCCTCTTTCACCTTTTGGACAAAAAAATTGTCTTCTAGGCAAGTGAGGCATTTGGTAGACCTTGAAGTCTTGGCTGAGTTTGACTTCCAGCAAATATCAGGATAGTTGAAGTCAACCATCACTACTATATCTCTCCTTTCTGAGTGAGTGGTCATCTGTTCTAGAAAGGCATCATCCAATTCCTCAGTCTGACTTGGGGGTCTGTAGTAGACTCCCACTATAACATCCCTGTTGTTTCCTTCCCCTTTAATTTTTGCCTAGATGCTCTCCACCTGATTTTCAGGATTTAAGTCCTGGATCTCTTCACAGGTGTAAACATCCCTGACATATAACGCTATTCCTCCTCCTTTCCTGTTTGACTCATTTCTCTCAAAAAGGGTATACCCCTCTATTCCTACATTCCAATTGTGAGACTCTTCCCACCAGGTTTTAGTGATGTCTTTTATATTGTATTTGCTTTGTTGTGCTAGGAGTTCAACTTCATCTTGCTTATTTCCCATGCTCTGTGCATTAGTGTAGAGACATCTAAGAGCATGTGTCCTCCCCACTTGCTTCCGGTGTGAGGTTTTTTTCCTACTACTGTTGGGCCCTTGTATCATTTGCCTTGTTCCCTCTATAACACTTTGACTATTATCTCCAACCCATGATGTACTCCTGCCTTCCAAGATACCTTCCAAGATACTGTCTCCCTCCCCAACATGACTCAGTTTAAAGCCCTCCTGATCAAATGTTCAACCCTTCTGTCAACTGGTGTGAAATGCAGTCCATCTCTTGCTAGAAGTCCACCCTCATGGAACTGCAGCCCATGATCCAAGAATCCAAATTGTTCTTGGTGGCACCATCTACGAAGCCAGTTACTTCCTACCTAACTGCTCAGCAGTCTCCCTTGCTGAGCTAGCCGGGGTGGTCTAGGAATTCCTGTTGGAATACCCACAGAGTTGGAAACACTTGGTGCATTAAAAATGTAGTTTTAAAACTTTACTATATATTACATTACACTGTACCCTGTTTTAGAGAAATTACATTAATTTCATACCTACACATGAGGTAGTTTCATTAAATTTATCTCAATGTTACTAACAGTAAATGGAAACTGAAAGCACATGGCAACGAACAATTCTTATAGCTGTGTAGGAATATAAAGGTATCTGCTTGTCCCAAGTCTAACACAGCACCTGAGTGCAAGGCAATAATATAGTTACAATACAATGCAATTATTATATCCATTAAAGTCTCAGAGAAGGTAAAATGACAATGTGGTATATTATAGGAAGTTGTTTGTAGTGCAGAATTAAAAAGTGCAGGGGGGGGGTTGGGATAGGATTGTATCCAATGATATCTATTTGTAATAAGAATAATACACTGTATTTTGTGGTGACCTTGTTACTTGGACAAGTGTTACCTACCCAAAGTAGTTTCTTACAGTCCTGAGAAACTGTAAGAAAGTAGCATATAACTGCCTCACTGTGACTTCAGTAATGATAATAATAATACAAAAGATCCTATAAGAGGCATATACCTGATATCAGAACCCTTGCAACTCTTGCATACCTGGTAGAGAACTACTTACACTTTGCATACTTGACAATGAATGGGTGGGGGGCAGCACATATGGTGACTGGAGGGTGCACTGCATGGTCATATCTAATCTAATGTGCAGGATTCCTAAAGGAACTGAAATATTATCAAGGTTAAAACTTAAGTGAAATGTTATGTTTCTTTTAAGATGTTTTTATTTTAACCAACAACACAAATGATTATGGGTTGCATCAAACATGGATATTCTTTGCCTGCTGAATTGTAAAGATTTCCACAAAAATGTGGTGTAACGTTAGTTAAACCACATTAATGTGAATGTTTTGCATGAGTGATTTATTAATAGAATACCTGCTCACAGAGATGTCAACAATGATTTTCTGATCTGTTTGCATTCCTCTCATGAGATGCTTTGTACTGGAAAAGGCACATGGAGTTTGTATAACCTACACTATTATGCAATTGCAGCCACATTTCATGTTAGTAGTATGCAAATAGAACAAAATAGCAATAGCAATAGTAATGGCAGCTTCATTTATATACCACTTGATACCACAGTAAGCAGTCTGTAAGCAGTTTGCAACTGTAAGCTAATTGCCCCCAATAAGCTAGGTACTCATTTTAGCAACATCAGAAGGATATTAGGCTGAGTCATCCCGAGGCCCTGGCTGGGATTGAACTCAAACCTTGTGGTCTGTGAGTGAGTGGTTGCAGTATTAGCATTTAACCACTGTGCCACTGTATACTATGCATACAGATAATCCTGAAGGCACAACACCTTGCCACAGATGAAAAAGATTTAAGCAATTTTCCTTTTATCCAGTTGTCACAAAATAGACAGAACTGGGATTAAGGTGGTAATACAGAGGTAAAATAATCTTGTGTGTTATTGTGAACTTCAGATTATTGTTTTCAAGATAGTCCTCTTGTCCATGCAAATAATAATAATAATAATAATAATAGAAGAAGAAGAAACTCAACTCCTAAGAAAGAAGCTGGAAATGATACCTTACTATTGCAATCCAAATATGACCCTAAAAACATGGTGGTGATTATTTTTGGCAGTGTGCCAATATAAATAATGTATTTGTCATCCAAAGTTTAGAAGTGGCTGTTTGGGTATGATTTACTCCTATTTGATATTCATGCGTACCTTAAAGAACACTGTTTTTTTTACTGTTATGATGTACTTAGCAAATTCATTCCCAGGTTCATGTCTACCATGAAACAGTGAAGTCTGTAAAAAGATTTGCTTATTTCTCTCAAGTGGAATTTTGAAGAGAAAGACACCCCCCGACGAGTTGAGAGGGGTTTCTTGTTGTGCCGGCCATTTAAGGGCATGAGAGACCTGATTGGCCAGGCACGCAGGGACCTATGGGTTCCTGCGTGCTTGGCCCAATCAAGTGGCTAGTTTGAGTTAAGGAGGTCTCGCGGTGATTGTACTCTTACAAGAGTTCCTCCGAGAGTTTGTTGGCGGCAGACATTTTTGAGTTGGTACTGAGCAAGTCACTTCGCTCTGCTCCGTGCTCTGGCTATTTTGCTTGGCTTTGGCCTAGTGAACTTGCGGCTTTTGCTGCAATTTGGTTCTTGCTGCTTATTACTTTGATCCTCTTCACTGTGGGAGTCCTTAATCAAGCCTCCCTGCGTTTTCTAGAGGACTAGGCTGGGCGAGGCCTTCGGGCTAGTTGCCTGGGGCCTGGAGGGCAGCCTGCGCAGCTCCAACACTCGGGGGTCTTCACACCTGTCCGAGGCAGGTGCTGCAGCAGGTGTCCTCTCTACCGGGTGCGCAGACCCTGTGCTCAATACCAGGCCCAGTGGTGCCCCGGTTACTCTGGACGGTAGGTCAGGACCCCATTGTTTGCTCGGGAGGGTTGTACACCTGTTCCCCAGTGGTGTGTGTGTGAAGGCAATACTTGTCTTCAGGTAGGGTGCCTAATAGGACCCTTGGTGGACACCTTCCCCCCTGGTTGGTTGTTGCCAGCGATGCTTCCTGGCTAATTTGCATCTCTTGTTGAGACTTGGGGAAGGGCAGGCTTTGGCCTGGTGGTAGTCATCCAAAGTTGGGTGATTGTATGCAGGACCCGTGCTTACACTCACTGGGGGAGCAATGCCCTGCAGTAAGGCCCAATCCAAAAGGTGCGCAGCCCCGGCTGTGCCTGGCTCTAGTCACTCTGCTTCAAAGAAGCCCTCCCAATCGACCAGAAGAGATGACGAGATTGCTGCTCAGCTAGCACAACTGGGCAAGACAGTGCAGGCCTGTGTTGCGGTCTGTAATCAACTTGTCCAGAAGGGGCTATAGGCTACAGCCGTCAGCCGTATTGCCTGTACTTCTGGTAGCCCTGACACAGAAGTGCTGCTCCCTCCTGTACCTGACTCTCAGGTAATTGCTGCTACACCGAGTCCTTCGGTGGTTTCGGCTATAGAGGCAGGGCAACCCACTATAGCCGATGTGTGGAAACTCCTGAAAAGGGTTCTAGGTGTGGAGATTCAGGGTGCTGCTGCCCCTGTTTTTGAGCAGCCCACTGTGTTAAATCTATATAACCTCTTGCGAGGAGTGGTTCTTCCAGGTGGTGGTGCAGTGTAACAAACCCATGATGTGCAGAGGAGAGACCAGGCAGCTGCTGCTTTGTCTCTGCCTGACACCCGAGCTGTTGCGGGGCCACACTTTGGGGGACCTGTGCATTTGTCTGGCGATGCTTCCCAGCAAGCTTCAATATCAGGTTTGTCTCCTTCTAATCCTTCTCAGGCACATTGGCTCACCTCGGTATGGGCTCCAGGTGGCCAGGTTAGCCAGGATGTGGGTTTGGAATGCCCCATGCCTGTAGCTTTGGGTGCACCTGTGCAGGCATCTACGGTTTCACAACTGCCTGACTCTAGGGTGCAGGTTGGTCAGCCAAGTGCTTTGGCTAGCGACACCCCTGAGGTGTCTCCTTTGGGTGCTCCTGTGCTATCAGGAGTTAATGTGCATACTGAATCCATTTCTTATGCTGGAATGTCTACACCCTTTGGTTAACACCTTCCTCCTTCACTAAAGAAAGAATATGGAAGGGAGATTATATTGATTTATTTTTTCTTACTTTTTGGGATCCTGAACCAAGGATCATGGTAAAAGATGGGATTGTGTTCAGCCTACCAAAAGAGTTTCAGACGCTCAAACGCCCTAAGCTGGAACATAATTTCGTGAATTGGATTATGGGTTTTACTATTTATAGGGGAGTTATAGAAGAAAAAGAGCCCCTTTGGTCTCCATACTTTTCAAAATACCAGGAATCATGATAAAAGCTTACTCCAACTGCCATCATAATGCTAGGAGTGCAGCCTGGCTCCAATACGATGAGCAGTTTAGAATGAGAGCTGCCCAAGATTGCTCCCTGTCTTGGAGACATGTACAGTCTGAACTATGGACAGATGTAATGGTGGGGGCCTCCCCTTCGAGCAGGTGTGACAATGGGTTTGTTCCCATGGTTACTCAGCTGAGAGGGCAGAATGCAAGGTCTGGCATGGGAGAAAGAAAGCAATTTGGTATATGCTGGGACTTTAACACAGGAAAGTGCAAGAGGCAGCCCTGCAGGTTTGATTACAAATGTAAAACCTGCGGGGGCGGTCACCCTGGTGCTTCCTTCAGCAAAGGTAAGTGGTCAGGAGAGGGAAGTGTGCCCCAGCCAGTATCACCAGGAGGTAAAGGCTCTGTCACCAATTAAGTTAGATGCAATGGTGGCTTGGCTGAGGGTGTACCCAAAAAAGGAGGCTGCATCTTATTTATTTCATGGTTTTTCCTTAGGTTTTCGCATCCCTTACACAAGTTCTAGGGTACATCATTATGCGCCCAATGCTCACTCTGTGAAGGAATTACCGGCTATAGTAAGGACAAGCTAGCAAAAGAGATAGCTGCTGGAAGGATTTCAGGACCTCATGAACAGTTGCCAATTCCCACCCTTTGTTTATCTCCTTTGGGTGTGATACCCAAGAAAGCCCTGGGGAATTTAGGTTGATTCATAATTTATCTTATCCAAAGGGTGACTCTGTAAATGATGCTATAGATCCTGAGCTGACGTCTGTTAAGTATGCATCTTTTGATTCAGTGGTTAAAATGGTTAGGAATTTAGGTAAGGGAGCCCTCTTATCAAAGTGTGGCATAAAATCTGCCTTCAGGCTACTCCCTGTACACCCAGATGATTTTGACTTGCTGGGTTTTCAGTTTGAAGGAAAGTATTATTTTGATAAAGCCATGCCAATGGGGTGCTCGATTTCTTGTTGGCTTTCAAAACTTTCAGCACCTTTTTGCATTGGTGTGCAGTTAAGAGGGCAGGTAACAAGGCTATAACGCACTATTTAGATGATTTTTTGGTTTGCTGGAAATCCCAGTTCCTCACAATGTAAGGAAGCATTAGCTGATTTTCAGGATTTGATGTCGGAGCTGGGTGTTCCCCCAGCTGAATAAAAAACTGAAGGTCCAGACACACGGCTTACCTTTTTGGGTATCGAGATAGACACCGTAGCCGGCATTTCTCGATTACCGAATGACAAATTGATGGCTATGAGGCAGCAGGTTAGTTTGATGCTGGAGAAGCAAAAAGCTACACTCCATGAATTTCAATCCCTTACAGAATTGCTAAATTTTGCATGCAAGGTAATAGTTCTGGGACGAGCATTCTGTGCAAGATTATATAGAGCTACTATCAGGGTGTTAGCTCCGCACCATCATATTAGGATCACAAGGGGGATTCATGAAGATTTGATTGGGAGTCCTTCTTTGAGCAATTCAATGGGACCTTATTTTGGAGATCTGAGATGCTGCTGAGGGCAGATATTCAGGTACACTCCGATGCAACTGGTGCCCATGGCTTTGGTGTTTACTGGAATGGCCAGTGGGCTGCAGAGGCTTAGTCTTCTGCTTGGATTGAACATGGTATAACCAGAGACCTGGCCTTTTTGGAACTTTTTCCTATTGTAGTGGCTGTGCATCTGTGGGTAAAGCAATTTGCTAACAAAACCATCTGGTTTTGGTGTGACAACCAGGCGGTTGTTCAGGTGGTAAATTCTCAGTCTTCTAAGTCCCCCAGAGTAATGTGCCTGGTGAGGGTGATGGTCATGCAATGTTTGAAGTTAATGTTTTATTCCAAGCTTAGCATGTTCCTGGTGTGCTTAACCCTGTGGCGGATGCCCTCTCTCATTTTCAGTTCTCCAGGTTCCAGCAGCTGGCTCCCGAGGCATCAACACACCCGATGGAGATACCAGCTTTGCTATGGAGCCTTGGAGACTAGAAATTCACAGGGCGATCCTACATTCCATCCCCCCATCTACATGAAAGTCCTACCAGATAGCCTTGAATGCATTTAATCAATTTTTATTGGAAATTGGGGAAGCAGAAGGCTGGCTTATCAGAGTAGACCTGGTACTGCATTTCATAGTACATCTTAGGCATGCCGGTTTGTCACCCGTCACTATTAGGGGAAAGCTGGCTGCCCTGGCTTTTCACTCCAGGGGAAGGGTTTGTTTTGATCCTACCACAGACTTTAGGGTTAAAAGAGCTGTGGAAGGTAGGTCCAGAGAATCCCCTGTAGTAAGGGATTCACGTTGGCCGATAACAGGCACAGTACTGGCTAAGTTATGGGAACAATTAGCTGATACATGTTATTCACCAGAGGAAGCGGCTTTATTCAAGGTAGTATTTGCCATTGCTTTCTTTGCAGCCTTACGAATTAGCGAGATTGTGCCTGGATCTCAAAATGATCAATCTGCTAGGGCACTTCTAATTTCGGATGTTATATTAACGGAACGGGGGATTCAGATTTGCATTAGGCACTCCAAAACTGATCAGTTGGCCAAGGGCCAGTCTACTTACTTAACTAAAGCACCTAATGGGCATATTTGCCTCGTGCTAGCATTGACCAGGTATTAGGCCAAAAGTGGAAGGTTATCTGTTTCTCCACTTGTCTGTCATGCCCCTAACTCAATTTCAATTTAGGGCAGTATTGAAGGAGACACTAAGGCGAGCCAACTTGCCTCAGGCTTCATTTTCTTCTCACTCCTTCTGCATTGGTGCAGCAACAACCGCGGCCACACACAGCCTAAGTAAAGCCGATATTCACAGAATTGGCCGGTGGCGTTCTAGGGCTTTTAAGTCCTATGTTCAACCTTCTGGGAACAAGAATCCCGACTAACCATATTAATTCACTTTATTTGAATTTCAGCTGCCTTGTTTCATGGCAAGATATGGATTATGGGCCACAGTCTAGTCTTCTGGTCAGAATGCCACCTTCTTGAGCACCGGTGCGATATTAACTTGGGCCTTGCGAACATCGGCACTGCTCAATGGTTTGGCCGCAGGAGTATGATGTGGGGAGCACTCCTTCCTTGGATCATCCAGCTTTCAAGGTCTTATCCTCAACCGTGGGTTTTAGTCATACACCTGGGGGAGAATGACTTAGTGAAAGTCCCTTGCCTTCAGCTGGCCAAACAGATGGTGAAAGACCTGCAGGAAATTAGAAAGATCATACCCAGAGCTATACTGCTATGAACTAAGCTGCTGCCAAGGCATACCTGGCCTGGAGCTTGCAAAGATGCCGCAATTAATAGAGCTCGACAGTGGCTAAATCGTTCTGTGGCCAAACAGTTGGCAAGGCTAGGCATCTTCATAATTGAACATTCCGGCATCAAATTGGATAGGCCTCAGCTGTACCAGGGAGATGGAGTGCACCTCTCTGCTGAAGGTTCTGAGATTTATGTTTAGGCACTCTCCAAACATATCAAAAAAGCGTTTGGGGGGGAGAGGGGATGCCTAGCTAGGCTGGCTTCCTCTTGTGGCGGGTAATAACCCCCACCCCACAAAGAAATTAATCTGGGTAATTAAATTTAATTGGGGGAAATTTGGCAAAAGTTAAATTAAAGGAAGTCACGTATGCAATCAAATGCATGATGTCATTAAATAATGATGTCATATGACGTAATATGAAATCATTTCCGGTTGGGAGGGGTTTGTAAAATGGTTGTTATTTGTTTGCATACTTTGTCACATGTGATCAAGGACCACCCCTTTAGGTAGGTTACACCTTCGCACACACATGTGACAAAGTATTGGGAGTTTGCTTGTAAATCTTTGTAAATAGACTCTGTACAGCAAAATAAAAGTTGTGGCCTGTTTAAACCCATAAAGAGGCATCTTGTGTCCTTTGTGTCAGTGCAAAGACCCCCCGACGAATTGGGAGAGGTTTCTTGTTGCACCGGCCATTTAAGGGCATGAGAGGCCTGATTGGCCAGGCGAGCAGAGACCTATGGGTTCCTGCGCGCTTGGCCCAACCAAGTGGCTAGTTTGAGTTAAAGAGGTCTCGTGGTGATTATACTCTCGTGAGAGTTCCTCCGAGAGTTTGTTCTTTATAATTCTACGCTGCCACGTGGTGGCAGCCATTTTTGACTTGGAACTGAGTGACCCAACCCACCCACCCTTATTTAAGAATTATGCTAGGTTACTCTCAGGCTTAGGCTATTGCCTTTGGGGGCCAGGAGGGAATTTTCCCCCAGGGCTAGCAACCTGGGTTTTTCACCCTTCCTGAGAATAATGTATACTCAGACTATTGTATGGATCATAGGATAATAATAATGCATGTTGTTATGTTTTTGTTATCATTAGCTTTGTCACAACTTAAGGGTTGGGATCTATAATTTGGAAAATTGCTTGTATGTTTAATGGGACGGGTAATGACCCCCACCCCACAGGGAAAATTAATCTGGCTAATTAAATTTAATTGAGGGAAATTTGGCAAAAGTTAAATTAAAGGAAGTGACGTATGCAATTAAATTCATGCCGTCATTAAATAATGATGTTATATGATGTAATATGAAATCATTTCCTGTTGGGAGGGGTTTGTAAAATTGTTGTTAATATTTGTTTACATACTTTGTCACATGTGGTGAAGGACCACCCCTTTAGGTGGGTTACACCTTCGCACACACATGTGACAAAATATTGGGAGTTTGCTTGTAAATCTTTGTAAATAGACCCTGTACAACAAAATAAAAATTGTGGCCTGTTTAAACCCACAAAGAGGCGTTTCGTGTCCTTTGTGCCAGTGCAATGACATATAGCTAGTTCTGCCAAAGCAGACTTCAGCAACTTGTGATCCAAGCTGAATAAATCTCTCTAGCCATTCCTAGGCTCCTTGGCTGTTGTGAAGCACCCAACAGGCATGGTATTTGACCTCATTGACCAGATTTGGCTGCATTTTAATTGGTACACTACAAGTTGTGCAAGTCTATGCAAATGTACTGTATATTAGGTTCAAGCTTAAACTATCAAGGATTAGAGCAGAGACTGGCAAAGTGTGGCTCTCCAGATCCTGCTGGACTGGAAAGGCAGCACATAGATAAAGCAATAGCATAGTAAATGGTGAGATATGTTGGGAGATAATGAGCCTTTACAGACTGCCAGAAATAATGCAGCTTGAGGCCACTTTAATTGTACTGGCTCAGTGTTAGGAAATTGTGAGAATTGTATTTTTTTTTTTTTTTCTGGGACGTTGAGCCTTCTGTCAAAGAGCTCTGGTGCAACAATAAACTACAGTTCCCATGATTCCTTACCACTCAACCAAGACAGTTAAAGTGGCCTTAAGCTTCAAATGTTTAAATATTTGAAGGGATGTCATATTGAGGAGGGAATAAGCTCGTTTTCTGCTGCTCCAGAGACTAGGACCCGAAACAATGGATGCAAGCTGCAGGAAAAGAGATTCCACCTCAACATTAGGAGGAATTTCCTGACAGTAAGGGCGGTTCGACATTGGAACACACTCCCTCGGAGAGTACTGGAGTCTCCTTCCTTGGAGGTCTTTAAGCAGCGGCTGGATGGCCATCTGTCGGGGATGCTTTGATTGGGAGTTCCTGCATGGCAGGGGGTTGGACTGGATGGCCCTTGTTGTCTCTTCCAACTCTATGATTCTATTTCTAGCAGTCTGTAAAGGCCCATAGTTCAGCAACATGTGGATTGTCTCAATTCATTCACTCCTAGTTTCAAGGGATGCATTTTGTTCAGTAGAATATCAAATGCTTCTAACTGAACATATAGCCTATGCAATCATTTTTTTGAATAACTCAAAAAGCACTGCTATTAACATTCAAATTCAGTGGAGAAGTAAACTATTTTATGGTAACATTCCAGTAATTTCATGTAGCCCTGTAACTGGGTTTTGTTTTACTTCCTTTCCTCATGGACCAAGTGTCATTTATCACAAAGTATAAAAAAAAACAGAGCTTAGAACACTGGGACCCACAAAAACCACTGTGGTAGGCATACAATATTCAACAGCAAGCACTGAAGGGATTAAGATGTTAGTTCTACATTATCTCATAGGTAGGCGAACACAAGCACTATGTTGTAGCAGGTGACAGTTACTATGGTAACACTTTTTTTTCCCCGCCTCCCACCAAAGAGCATATCTGCTAGCAGAATATACCCAATAATTCTAAGTTCAAAAAAGATGTCATTAGACTTCCTTTCACTTTGGAAATATTCCTAAATGTAAAAATTATGTGCTGAGGGAGGAGATGTTCATACAAAATGTCTGGTAAATGCTTACCCTAAATTCAAAAATGTCTTTGCTGCTGTTTTTCTGTTGATAACTAAGAGTTAAGCAATTTTTCCAAACCAAGCAGCAAGATTATCATGAGAAATCATGGTGGCTTTTCCTCCACCCTTGAAAAGAAAGAGAGCATGAAGCATCTGAGGAAACCAGATTAGGCTGTCCTGTAGCCCAAGCTTTGTGCAGTCTTGCCAAGGCTGCATCTGCTTTGCAGAATTAATGCAGCCTGATACCACTTTAACTGTTATGGCTCCAGTCTATGGAATAGGGGGATTTGGGGGCATCAGAGATCTCTGATAGAAAAGACTAAATGTCTCACAAAGTTACATACCCCAGAATTCCATAGCATTGAGCCATGGCAGTTAAAGTGGTGTAAAACTATTTTATTTCTGCAATGCAAACAAGATGCAAGTCAGACAATTGCAGCTAATTGACATAACACTGTTATACTGTTATACTCAGAATTTAGAGTAAATCACTAGAAATTAATTAGTTATACTGAATTTGTTAAAATGTCAGTACTATTTTCTGAAATCATTATTTTAATTGTTAAATGCTTGTGACAGTACTTTTGAGCGAAAAGTATTTTTTTCCATTTTACCTCATTGCTGACAAATTTTAATTGTAATTTTAATTTATTCTTTTTTAAAAATAACAAAATAATCAATAATTGCATTTTTTAAAAAATATTATACTGTTAACAAATCCAGTTTCCATAAGTAATAATGCTGTTTCAAAGGTATGACTGTTTTTAATCCACTGTGTTTACTAGAAATTCTGGGTCTCTTGATCTCCAATTGACATGGAGAAAGGAGTTATTTTAATCAATTCTGCAATACCAGGGAAAGAGGATTTTTTTTACCTAAAAAATACTGGTTGATTTGAAACTGCTTCAACTGCCATGGCTTAATGCTATGGAATTCTGTGATTTGTATTTTCACCAGAGCTCTCTGACAGAGAAATCTAAATATCTTGCAAAACTCCAGTTCCCAGGATTCCATAGAACTGAGCCATGGCAAATAAAGCAGTGTCAAACTGCATTATTTTTGCAGTGTAGATGCAGCCCAAGTCTATTCAATTGTTTTTAGCTGAATAATTTTTTAAGTGAATGTATGTGTTTAATTGATCATGGTTACAACACGGCTTCAGAAAGACACTTTGGTCCCACCACTCACAGATAACTACAGTTTATCTAGCATATTGCATTTATTTGATGATAAAGTGATCCTTAACCACAGGAATCTGTTGGTCTGATGTTATCACTGTCATTTGGTTTTAAAATGGTGCATGCAGGGGTAGCTGTGTTGACCATTTAGCAAATTCAAACAAAAATCCACCAACCAAAATGCACAATATATTTGTTACAAGCTTTTGAAGCTCCACTAGCTTCTTCATTAGGCAAGATGTTACAAACCAAACAGGAGATAAAATTGAAGATGTTAATCATAGGCCTGCATTTTGCTGTTTCTCTTCTTGGTTGAGATGGTATGAGGAGGGCATCTCTTGAAGGCTGGCTCCTCCTCTTTCTGGCCATGTGGAAACTGGGAAATTCTCAAAGTCCAGGACATTTTTTTATAGTATTATTTTTATTGAATTTGATAAATTTTCAAACATGCAAAAATAAAACGGATGTTTTCATTACTACCATCTACAGAATAATTAATCATATTATACCTATAAGAAACAAAGTTCATAACATATCCAATTATACATACAACCAATTATGTCTAAAGTTACTAAGTTCGATATCACATTTTCCTAACATATCCAGGAAAAAGGAAAAAGAGATTATATAGATATCTTTTTATAGGTATATAGATATCCCAAACTATATTTGTTTATATTTGTATACTTTATTCTAGAAAGAAGAAACTTAATGTATATTTATTCCTATAAATAATAGTATTTCTTTACTTTAGCACTGTTTCTCACCCTCTTTTTATTTTTTTATCCATTCCCATTTCTTTTTAACTTCTTGATCCGACTTTCCTGACATATACATCGATAAGCAATCCATTGTGGCTAATTCTTTCATTTTCATTTCCCACATATTTAAAATTGGTGTAGTTTCTGATTTCCAAAGCTTTGCATAAATCAGCCTAGCAGCTGTAATCATATATAAAATAATGCTTTTACAATTCTGACTTAAATTGATGTCAATCGTATCCAGAATATTTAATAAAAATATTTCAGGTTTTAAAGGTATATTTAGCTGCAATGTCTTTCCCATCTCCTTTTGGATTATTTACCAAAATCCAGATGCTTTTTCACATGACCATCACATGTGGTATAAAGTCCCCACTTCTTTTTTACATTTCCAACATTTATTAGTTTTAATGATATTCATTTTTGCCAATCTTGAGGGGGTAAAATACCATCTATGTAAAATTTTGAAGTAATTCTCCTTCAATGTATTACATTTTGAAAAATTACTAGAGTCCTTCCAAGCCTTTTCCCATGCTTGTAGTGGAGTTTGATTACCAATGTCTTGCATCAACTTAATCATACTATTTTTAACCAGATCTTTTTCCAATTCCAAATCTAATAACAGATTATATAATTTTCTTATCCCATGTTGGTCTTTCTCTCTTACAATTTTCCCAAAACTTGAAATTCCCATATCAATACCATAAGTTTCTTTATCTTTCTTATAATATTGTTTAATTTGTAAGTATTTATCTACCATAATTTCTCTGCCAGAAAAAAAAAAAAAAAAGCCTTGTGTACTGTCTAGCTCCCCAAGATCCTACAGCCCTTTTCAAATATGGGCAGCAATCCAAGATCCCTGCAGCATAACATATATATCTACATGCAAAGATACATTATGCCAGGACTACACAATCCCTATGCAGAATAGCAACACTGAGCAATACTTTTCAATGGCCAGGTGCCATCGTGCAATGTGAAATTCCACTGTTTGATGCACAAACAAAATGTGCAATGTGCAACCACTATGCACAACTGTAATACTCAAAACATGACCATAACATGCAACATTGTTTTATGCACAGCTCGGCTTACACTGCTGTCAGCAGACTATGTCTCTTGCACTATGGCAAATAATTTGCCCCATGTGGATAGCACAATTTATACATATATATCTTACAAACAGGATGCCAGCCAGAGTAAATGATGGGCTTTTACAGACTGCCAAAAATAATGCAGCTTGAGGCCACTTTAACTGTCCTGGCTCAGTGCTAAGGAATCATGGGAACTGTAGTTTATTGTGGCATCAGAGCTCTCTGACAGAGAAGGCTCAACATCCCAGAAAAAAAAAATACAATTCCCATGATTCCCTAGCACTGAGCCAAGTCAGTTAAAGTGGCCTCAAGCTGCACTATTTCTGGCAGTCTGTAAAGGCCCATTATTTCTGTCCATATGGTATAAAATGAGATATCTTTGTAATTAAGCCACTGTTTCATGTTAAATCCAAGTGAAATTTTATAGCAGTTTTCAATTCAACCACAAACTTTCTTGCTTTATTTTAAATGTAATCAGCAAAGTTTTCATCATTTTGATTGCACGTGAATCAAAAATATGCTGCCTAGTTTATAACACTCTCACTGAGATCACCTACTCTTCACCAGAGATGAATAGTCTAACATCTGCGTAGTAAATATTCCTTCCTGGCTCAGGTCGTACATGTACAGAATCATTTGTTGTTAATTATCATCCAGTTAGGACTCCCCTGCTGAGTCAAAGTCTGCCTTGGCACCATTACCACTGACTGGCTTACTGAGAGAAATTTACCAAGGATGCCTTCTATGTACAAGTTTATATGCTACAAGGCAAACCAAATTCACTCCGTAGCTTATGCTGTTGAACCTGTGCAGGGACGCCTAGTAGGTCATGACTCCACATACAGTGTGGCTCCTACTGCATCCTTGGCAGCTAAGCCCGTTGAACCTGCGCAGGTTCACCTAAAACATCATGACTCCGCATACAGTGTGGCTCCTACTGTATCCTCAGCTGCTAGGGCCATTGAACCTCTGCAGGTTTGCCTAAAACGTCATGAGTCGACATACAGTGTGGCTCCTACTGTATGGATTCAGCTGCTATGGCCGTTGAACCTGTGCAGCTACACTGAAAATGTCATAAGTTGGCAAATGCCATAACTGTTTATCATTCATCCTCTGCTTCTCCCCCTTCTTTTCACCCACAGATAATGCAAGGATTCGCTGACCTCGGTTTTCCTCAAGTAGTGGGTGCCGTAGACGGGTGCCACTGTCTGATCAAGCCACCAGAATGTCAGGCCATGGAGGTCGGCAAGGGAACCCCACCGTCACCCTGAGGGACCAGCAGATCGGCCCCCTCCCGCTCACCGACAGTGCCTACCCCATTCAGAAGTGGCTCATGAAGCCCTACCAGGGCACCACCAATGCCAGGCAGAAAGGATTCAACAGGAGGCTGAATTCTTCGGGCAGCTGAAGGTTCGGTGGAGGTGCCTCACTGCCCCACTCCTTGTGGCAGAGGAGAATGTTGTCCCCATCATCACCTCCTGTGTCATCCTCCATAACATCTGTGAAACCAAGGGAAAGGTGCTGGATGAGGGAGGGTGCTACAGGTGCCGCTTTGTGCTGCTCACCCTGGGGGCACCCATGGAGGACAATAACTTTGTGAGGCAGAGAGAAGGGGAGGCTGTGAGGGAGGCCCTGGCAGAGTTCTGTGAGACCAGGAGGATCTGAAGTAGCCCCTCTTTTCCATCTGTAATCCTATGTCACCAATGTGCTATGCCATGAGCATAAGCACCTAAACACAACATTTCCTATGCCATGAGCATAAGCACCTAAACACAACATTTCCTATTATCCCCACTTTGTGTATGGCTAGCATTATGTAGGACATGGCATGAGCATAAGCACCTCAATAAATATATACTGTTATCAACACTCTGTGTATGGCTAGCATTTATGTAGGACACTACTGCACTATGCCATGATGAGATCCCATCATCCCCACTCTGCGTATTGATAGCAATCATGCTTTTAGGTAGATATCCTGAACATGAGCCTAAGGGAGGCACACATGAGCCTAAGGGAGGCACACACAGACACACAGAGACACACACACAAAAGGGTATGGAGGGGGTCACCTGGCACCAGATTTCCTGGCAATAGAAAGATACAGTGCAAAAACTACCTCTGACAATGTTGCTAATTTAGCTGGTAAAATGTGGGCTAGACAAGGTAACTGTTACATGGATTTGTAATTGGTTGACTGGGCGAACCCAAAGGGTACTCAACAATGGCTCCTTTTCAACCTGGAAAGAAGTGACCAGTGGGGTGCCACAGGGCTCTGTCCTGGGCCCAGTGCTGTTCAATATCTTTATTAATGACTTGGATGACAGTATTGGTGGCATAGTTATCAAATTTGCAAATGATACCAAATTAGGAGGAGTAGCTAATACCCCAGAGGACAAGATCAAAATTCAAAATGAATTGAACAGACTAGAAAGCTGGGCCAAAGTTAACAAAATGAAATTCAACACGGAGAAATGTAAGGTACTGCACTTAGGGTGGAAAAACGAAAAGTACAGATATACGATGGGGGACACCTGGCTGAATGAGACTACGGGTGAAAGGGATCTAGGAATCCAGGTGGACCACAAGTTGAACATGAGTCAACAGTGCGATGCAGTAGCTAAAAAGGCCAATGCAATTTTAGGCTGCATCAGTAGAAGTATAGTGTCTAGATCAAGAGAAGTAATAGTGCAACTCTATTCTGCTTTGGTCAGGCCTCACCTGGAATACTGTGTCCAGCTCTGGGCACCACAATTCAAAAAGGATGTGGAGAAACTGGAGCGTGTCCAAAGAAGGGCAACTAAAATGGTGAAGGGTCTGGAAACCAAGCCCTATGAGGAACGACTTAGGGAGCTGGGGATGTTTAGCCTGGAGAAGAGAAGGCTGAGAGGTGATATGATAGCTGTGTTTAAATATTTGAGGGGATGTCATATTGAGGAGGGAACAAGCTTGTTTTCTGCTGCTCCAGAGACTAGGACCCGAAACAATGGATGCAAGCTGCAAGAAAAGAGATTCCACCTCAACATCAGGAGGAACTTCCTGACAGTAAGGGCGGTTTAACAGTGGAACACACTCCCTCGGAGAGTAGTGGAGTCTCCTTCCTTGGAGGTCTTTAAGCAGAGGCTGGATGGCCATCTGTCGGGGATGCTTTGATTGGGAGTTCCTGCATGGCAGGGGGTTGGACTGGATGGCCCTTGTGGTCTCTTCCAACTCTATGATTCTATGATTCTATGATTCTATAATTTCTCAACTGTCAGCTTTCCTAAGGATTCAACAGCCCATTCGATTGTAACAATTGGTAGCCCAGAGGGCAACCATTGGAGCTCACATGCAAACTTCTCTTATGGGGGTCTCCATTGGCCATCTGCCCCTGCAACAATTGCCCATAAATGCTCCTGCGGACCTCCGTAGATCCCCAGGATGACAATGGCAGCCAAGAGTAGGGTGCCCATCTGCATCTCTGGAGCGATGCAGAGGTGGGCATTCTCCTTCAGGCCCTCACCCCCGAGGCAGCCTCAAGAAGGGTGATGGCCAGCACCAACAGACCAAACTGGGGATACTTCACCCAGGCCTCCCAGGCCCTCCACGAGCAAGGCTTCAGGAGGACCCCCCAACAGTGCTGGACTAAATTCAAGGCACTGAAGGGGGTCTTCTTTGAGGCCCTGGAGGACTATGGGGAGTACCTTCCGGTTTGCAGAAGGCCACCCTTTTATGACCAGCTGTGGGACCTGTGGGTGAGGGCAGGCCACCGAAGATGGCAGAATCACCGTCCTCCCGGTAAGTGTTGAGCCCCTGACATGGCCCCTCATGCCCTCCCTTCCACTCACTCTTCCCTATCCCTCCCCTCCATCTTGTCCCCATCCCATGGGTGGTAATGGTGTTTCCCTTCACTCCAAATGCAGGCGTGTGGCAGAAGCGGTGACAGGGATGGAGGAGGGACCCTGCTGATTCCCTCTCCTCCTCCTCCTCTTCCTCCTCTGATGGGGAAGCTGGGCTATCCAGGGAGGCCTGTGCAGAGGGAGCCCCTGCCATCCCTCTGCAGCCACACCAGCCTCCCATGGCTGAAGGTAGGTCCCTGAGGGGATGGGGAATGGCTGCACAACTAGAGCCTCCATGGCATTCCTGTCCCTCCCCTCCCCCACCTCTATCCATGGTGCCTTCCTAAATGGTGTCTTTTTTCCTTTCACAGGCAGACCTGCTGAGGAGAAGGCGGCTGGGCCAAGTTGCTGGCTGCCAGGCGGGGCACATCAGGTTCCCCTTGGTGTTGCCTGCCTGGCAGTCATCCAGACCACCTGGGACTGTGAGCGGGGTAAGAATGGCAGGGATACAGAGGGAGGGAGTTGGGGGAGCCCCAAAGGAATCCTGGTTGTAGCATTAGGTGATGGGGTGGAGAGCAACCTCCTAACCACACGTTTCTCTTTTCTTTTCTTTTGCAGATCGACGGGTGGACCAAAGGCTGGCTGCCATGGAGGAGAAAATACAACGTCTGAACAACTCCATGGCAGCCATCATGCAGCACCTGGGCCATCCCCGACCCCACCCCCCCTCCCCATCCCTGGAGCACCTTCCCCTCCCCTTCCCCTTGTACATGCTTCCAACCTCCTCCCTCCCCTTCCCCATTTGTAAATTGTTGTACATAGTTGTTATTTTTATCAAAAGAAAAAATATTTTTAAAAAATTTATGAGGGAATGTGGGTACGTACACAGCTTTGGCAATTGCCGGTTTTTATTAATAAACTTTCCATTTTTAAACAGTGTCTGACATTTTATGCAAAGGTGTGTAGGTTCGTCGAAGGATCCCTACAGGAAACCAGTGAGCAGCATCAGTGAGGTAGGCATGGTGTGCGGTGGTGGTGGCAAGCAGTGAGGTGGGCATGGTGTGCGGTGGTGGTGCCAAGCAGTGAGGTGGGCATAGGTGGAGTGATGGCTGCCTCGGTACTTAGTGGTGATCGTCACAACATCTCCATCCCCCTCTGCTTGATCTCTGCCTTTGTGGGTGGCGAGTGGGCAGTGGCACTGCCACATCACTGCTGAAAAGGCTGCTAGAGTCTTCTATGGATTGTTGCTCAATGATCTCCACCTCCATAGCAGCCTCCTCCTCCATGGGTGGACACCTCTCCCTCTTCCCTATGCCCCCCCCCACAGCTTTATCCTCCATGGGTGGACACCTATCCCTCCTCCCTCTGCCCACAGCACCCTCGACTTCCAGGGGTGAAGAGTGACCCCTCCTCCCTCTGCTCAACACCACAGCCACCTCCTGCTGGCCCTGAGGGATGCCCCTCTATCTTCCACCCTCCTGAACACCCTCCCAGGTGCCACCAATGGCCCTCTGGGGCCCCTCTATGACATCCACAATTCAGGCCAGCAGACTGGTCTGCAGTTGTAGGGAGTCAGTGACACGCCGCTGCTCGTGTGCCATGCATTGCTGATGCTCCCTCCGATCCTCTCTCTTGCTCTGCCTCTTGTCCATTTGTTCTATGCTGTGTTCCGTGAATTGCTGCTGGGCACTCGTATTTGCTGTGGCTGCTGAGCGATGTGTCCTCTTCCCTCTGATGTCAGCCAGGAGGGCTGCCGGTGGCATTGCAGCTCTGGCATTAGCTGTTTCATCCTCCTCCTCCTCTCTCTGTCATGCTACTTCTCGTTCTAGGGACATATATGGCAAAGGGCACCGTTTGCACACACAACATCTCCCACACATATCAGGGGGGAGGGGAGAGGTACATGCCAGGGAGGTTTGTGTAGGCACACTGGATAAATACAGGTGATGGTCATGCGAGGGACATGGTGAATGGGACACACAGACAAATGTTCCTCCATGCCCCACCCCACATGCTAGGGTGCGAAAGCAGTGTGCCGGGGGGGGGGGGAATCTTGCAAACCTGCAAACCTATGCAAAAAATGTCACAAAACCCATACAAATTGCTTTGCTTTTTGGGGGGTGCAGGCGTACATGCGATGGAATGCATTTTTTGTCGTAACAGGGAATTTACCGTGTGCAGCCTGGATCTGGTTGATCAGCTGGGTGAATTGTCCTGAGGTTTTTGGTCTTCTGACCACACTCCTCCCAGGTGCATTGGTGGCCCTTCACCCTCATGGCTTGTGCCAACTCCTTAAATGTGTCGGCATTCAAGAAGGAATTTCTCAATTTCTCCAAAATGTGTGGCTGCAACCACAGAGCTATGAGGTCGGCCATCTCCACATGGGTCCACGACGTCCATCTCCCTCTTTTTGGCTCTCTGCTTGTGGATGGCTCTGCCATTGTTTCCACTGTGGATGAGAGAAGCTCCAAAGTGGACAGCTGTTTAGGTCTGCAGCTGGCAAAAGTTGTACTGGGAAAATGGTGCTGGAATGTGTGTGGGGGTCCAGCTTAAAAGTGAAACTTTCCCCTTTATCTCTTTAACACAATGTAACATCTGGTAGCAACAGTTTCACCTTCCCGCTCTGGTGCATGTGCACTGTGAAAATTAGGGTTAACTCTAGGGTTCTGAAACAGACGTACCTGTGGCAGTTTGCCCACACCTGAACCCTAAAAATGCTTTAATTTGAAGCTTTTTTCAATGGGTGCATGCTCTCCAAGGGCAGCTCTAAATGCGGCACACCTGTACACATGCATTTACACCAGCGTCTTTTGTGCTCGGTGCCCTTATTTCCACCACACCTCCGTCACTGCATCCCAACGTACTGTTGAAGGTGCACATGTTTTCGGAAGGAACGGAAAAAAGTGGCTCCTTTTTGAAGCGCACTTTCACAGGAAGAGGCAGGTAGGGGGCGCTTTTTTAGCGTGCGTCATCTGAAGACCATGCCTTCAGGTCAACCCAAAAACAACCCTTTTAGCCTGTGTGCATCCCCCCTTAGTGGCTCCCTAAAAGCCAGCACTAACATTTAAGTTCATGGAAACATTAGACTCTGTGTATCAGTCAAATACAGAGTCGTTTCCACTTGTTGAACACGGTTCAGATTCGAGTCTTTCAAAATAACAGCCCAAAAAATAGTGTCAGGAAAGAGTGGTTCCTTTGCATTTGCCTCGGTTCATCATGATTTAAACCAAGCACAGTAGAACTGGAACAAGTTTTAAGTGGGAACGACAGTCATATAACCTGATCAGCAATTCAGGTTAAATCCTAGTGGGAACGAGGCCAACGTATATTAGACAAGTTGAACAACAGCAGATGAGTATGAATGATGATTATATGCTTTATAATTTTGCACCAAGAAGATTCAGTGTCCTTTTCAAACTGTCCTTGCAAAAAATAGGAAAAACAGGTTGCCATGTAAGAAAGAGGAAAAATGTGGTGAGTTGAGGACATGATTTTTTCTTAAGGAAAAAAAAAATAAAACAGCTAAAATGCATTCAGATCTTCATTATTTGACACATCATTAATTATAGCCTTAAGCAGACAGAGCTGTGGGACCATGGCAACTGCACATGCCCAGTCCTGATCTGGGCTGCCACTACAGTCTACAACCTGTCAAAAAGGAGTGTTTTTTCTGCTCCTTTTGCAGCTGCAGCACAATTTCAGCTCAATCTGGTAGTGTACATCATCTGAACACCACACCCCCAGATCAGGCTGGAGCTGGAGCTTTTGGCCCATCTGTTTTGGGCCCTAGTTTTGTGAACTCTATATTTGTCTATTTATGTTAGAAAGAGTGCTCACATTTTCTCAAATCACTTTGGAATTAATTATGAAATTGCATATGTTTCTACTCAAAAGAGAATGCATAGAATCCACTAGAGAATAGCCCTTTGGCAGTGTCTATAGGATTCCAACCTAGACTTGTTACTGATATTTTGAAATAGGAATTTAGGATTCCAGTTTCTGGAATAGTAGGAATATATTGGAATCTACAATGCTTTGTAGCAGATCACATTGGGTGATGTGTGGTAAGCATTGCAAGCATCTGATCATGCACAATGAAATCATATTGCCATTATGGATTTTTGTATAGTATGGTCATTGAAGAATTTGATAAATTATCATTTTATCTAGCATTTTTTGCAAAATGGAGCCTCAAAAGTCATCTTTACCCTAATGTTTCTAGAACTAAACTGAAGTGAACTTAAGCACATGCTCAGTTCTGTACTAAAATTAGTATTTTCTCCCAACAAATTACATTCCATTGATTTACATCACTACTATGCAAACCACCCAGTATGTTTCAAGTTGCTGTCTATTTACTACTACTTCCAATGTCTCTACTAGTGCAGTAACTATTAACCCTAACTACAATTCATAGTCCCACATCATTTAACAAAACATTTTCACAAAAAATAACATATAGCCTTTTAATAATATCGCATATCTTAAAATATGAGTGGAGAACTCATTGCCCTCCAGATTTCTTTGAATATAAGCCACATCTTCCCTGACCAGTGGCTATGCATCTGATGCAAGTTGGGGTCCTCAACCCTTTCGCAGAAGACAAGTATGAAAAGAAGGGGAAGGAATCTAGTGGCACCTTTATTACTAATTGATTTATTTTTGCATTAGATTTTGTTGAAGTGAAGAAGTACAATATTCAATGCAAAGATATTTAAGCACAGTTATATAGTTGTGGAGTGGGATCAGTGTATAATAGAATACAGAAAAACTCAAATTTTGACAGTGGCCGTAAATCTTCACAGGATTTTGTTAGACAATGAGAATCTGTTAAACAGCTGGCTTATCAGTTTTGACATTTCAGATCAATATAGTCTGCTTTCCCAAAAGTTAGTTCCATTCACATAAGAGACTTTTCTGGAGAGAATTCTTTGTTACTGCTGCAACTGTGGTGAGAGCCAGTATATTAACATATTTACTGTGGAAAGAAAATATGATCTCTGTTCATACCTCTGCTAGTGGATCAGAATTTGTGAATTGTGGCTCACTCTATACAAGCTACCTTTTCTTTCCAGGGCAATGATGGTGTGTAAGAATGCAATTCTTTACTAATTTTATTCTTGAAGAAAGCAAGAAGATTTTTTTTTTTTTGCAATTTCTTAACTGAATGAGAATGTCTTCCAAAAAAAAAAAATGCTCAGTTTTCAAATCTATTCACAATGCACACCATATTCTGTAGAAAGTTCACCTCTGATTTTTGTGCAGAAAACATTTCCCACATGAAACAGCTCATTTTCTGCTGTTTGCTGTGCAAAAATCCCCTGTGCAAATTTTACTAGAAATAAATCTCTAACTTCAGAACTTTCTTTGCAGAAAATAATATTTTTGTGAAGAAGATAACTCCTTAAATTTTATGTAGAATAGGTTTCAAACTGCAAAGTATTCTCGCTAGTCTAGCTTTCTTCTCAAGATTTTTCAATTTTTGACCATTTTTGAATGAGCACACACATAGATATTCTTTCCATTCATAATGGTGCCTCCAAGTAGACTAAATATTCTGTGACTTATTTTTGTGTATTATCATTTCTAATGTCAGATTTGCATGTTTATTCTCCTGCATAGATATTTTCCTGTTTGTTCTATGTACAGTGCAGGTGAGCATTGCTGACAGAGTATGGCTTTTATTACAATGAAAGATGTGCAAGTAAATGTGCCTCTAATGTTGCAGTAACATTATTAGAACTGTAATGTTGATGCCCAAATAGATGTGAGGACAGAGCTGGCATCTGGGTTTGTGGTAATGTTACGTCCAAGTTATGCTGTAACTGAGTAGTTGTTTAAGATTGGGCAAATGTCTGTTAGCATGTAAAGGCATGCCATGATAGGCCAGGATTATTATCCAGAATATTATGTCCCATCAGTGCATTTGAAGAAGTGGATTGGGATCTACAAAGGTCACTCTGAAATAAATGAGTCTGAAATATATTCCTAAATCTCCCCCTTAATATTCATATACAAACAAATAGCTGTTTGTTTGAAAATTGTTTATGAGGTGAGTGTTATCTCTTCCTTGTGCAACCAGCTAAATCCTGTACAGGCCCATCCATAAGAGGAGAGCAAAACCACTGTACTTTTATGGAAAGGGAACACAACCAAGTGACAAGATTTGTTGCATACAGAAAGTACCTTAGCAATCTCAGTTTCAAAGGCTGGGCATCAGGTTCTATTGAAGTCATTAGCTAAATATTGTAGAAAGTTGATGCTAGAGAAAATAGAAATTACTTAGGTAGATACACAAGTAGGTAGACTTAGAACAGGACAACTTCCAAGCTGTTAATAGAAGAGAATCTTGCAGTTAGCATTATCTTGGAGAATCTCTTTCACTATTCTAAGCAGGCATTTGAAAAATATTAGATTTTCTGTGTACTTGGCAATATCCTTACTATGTTTCTGTATTTTGTTCTAAAATGCACATTAGTGAAATGATTGTAATGAAACTTACAATGATATCATGCATATTTTTGTGCCAGTTTTGAACTGTTTTGGCAAAATCTGGATTTTCAGAAAATGACTAGTTTTGGTACCTTTTGCCTACACACTGGCATGAAACAAGTCTTGGGAATTATGAGTGCTACTACTTAAACATTTATTTCATTCAAACAATTAGCAAAAACACCAAGATTAGCCAATGCCAGGTAAACTTCCTTGTATTGGTCATAACATCAAAAAAAAGAAGGGCCATTTTTATTTAGCAATGTAATAGGCCATATTCCATTTAATCATGCCAGCTATAAATAATGTAACTTTCAAAATATAATTTGAAAGCTACTTTGTGGTAAGCTGAGATAACTTTGATTCAAAAATGAGAATTTTGCAAAGATAGTACATAAAATTTCTGCAGGTTCATCTGCAGAGTTTCTGTTTACTCATATTTTAATAAGTTAATTATATTTCCTTTCACCGTTCACTGACACTCTCATTTAAGAAACAACAGATTAATCAATCAGTTCATCATAACCAATTGCCCAAGTATAGTCCTGATCATTTTAAAAAATGCTTAGGAATCCAGCACATGAGGACAAAAAGGAGCTGTACATTTTCCATTGTTGTAGTGATCAGAAATTAAAAGGCATAACTGCATCCATTCAATCCATAGTAAAGTTGGGAAATCAAACCAAGAATCAGAGGTCTAAATATGTTTTTCCACATCATCTATTGAATCGGCTGAGTGAGAAAGAAGAGCCATTTTTAGCAGGATGTATTTTTACTCAAAATGTTTTTTGACTTTCAGATATTAAATTGATATTCAGGTGCATGAATTTCTATATTTATTCACAGAGTTCTTCACCAGTGATGCAACAGGCATGTAGGTACAGATCAAAGGAATCTTGGATCTACAGCAACATAATTTGACAATTTCCCTCTCCCTCATTCTTTTGCCAGGCCTATAACTTTATTCTTCAACCAAGAAGTATGACAAAGAGTTGGTTCATTAAGGAGTAAAGATGCTTCGATAAGAAGCTTTTAGATTGTCAGGACTTTGTGTGGGACTATGTGAAGAAAGCTATTTAGTCATAAAGAATTCTAAGAGGTACTAACTTACAGACTATTCTCTATCTTTCACCACAATCCTTGCTTTACACAGAGAGAGTGAGTGAGAGAGAAAGTATTCAGTGAATAATGCCAATTAGGTTCTGCAGACTAGCAATCTAAAAAGGGCAAAATAGTATTACAGTGTACTGTGTAAGGCCTTATAATAGAGGAGGACAAGGTGATACCACTGCTAATGCCTAATAGAAATGAGATAGGACTGTGGTGATTAACAATGGGCTGAACAGAAGTTATTTTTGTAGGGCCTGCTGAATGTCTTTCCATAGAAATGTGTACTAATGGCTACTAGATGGGGTGTGTGTGTATGTGTGTGTGATGTGTGTGCATGTATGCCTTCAAGTTGCCTGTTGACTTAAGGCAACCTCACAAATTTCCTAGGGTTTTCATAGACTAGGAATGCTCAGAGGTGGTTTTGCTAGTTCCTTCTTCTGAAATATAACCTACAGTACCTGTTATTCATTAGCAATCTCCATCCAAGTACTAACCAGAGCTGACCCTGTTTAGCTTCCAAGATCAGATGGGATCACTTGTCTGTCTTCACTATTTGCTATTCTGTACTCTGTTTGAGTCATAAATACACAAGCACACACATATTTTATTGTGTGTTTTACTGTTTATAATCCTTGAAAGCCCATCTGTGCCTTCCAATCCACCCCAAAATCGATACTGTAACAGGAAAATATCCAGTGGATTTTCTTATAACAGGATGGGTTTGCAAGCATCTATACATGTCTCATTTTGGAGATGTGTTCAACTATTAGGTAGGGTTGCTGAAGATGAGCTATTATCTTACTAACCTATCTGATAGGTTATAAAATGAATCTTAAACAAAGAAAAATAACTAAATTTGCTGAAGATGCAGAAGCATGGTTACTGGAAAAAAGTTTTACTGTTTGAAACACAAAAGATTGTTTCATTGAACTGAATGCTTCTATTTGCACAACACTACATGCATTAACATAAGAATATTCATTTGCATGCATACTTATATAATTTGCATAAGACATGTCTTATTAAACTGAAACTAGTAAAGGATAATCTAAGCAAGAAAATCTTAGCAAGAAAGTATGAAAGTATGCTTTCATGAAAAGTCTATGCATGAAAGTATGCTTGCTAGGAAAATCTTTTTTGACAATATAATTTATAATTTTGCCAAAATGTAAGTGGAGAAGCAGTTGCTTGCTTAAATATTAGAAAATTCATTATTATTTTTTCTGAAGAGCATTCTGTTTGAATAATGTAAATGTTTGATAATTTCTGTTCTTAATTCTAGTAATCAAAGATAAAATTTATAGATGCTATGAGGATTAGTATTTTATTTTATTTTTTAAAAAAATGCAACTTAGGGGGGATGCAGATGGGCGGCCCTGTGCCACCCCCAGAAGTGGAGGATCGAGGCCGAGACTGCCAGACACCTCAGTCCCAATCCTCCCTTTTGCCACAAGCAAAAGGAATGCTAAAATAGTGCTCCTTCTGCAAGCCGTGAAAGGGGCGCCGAAAGAGGCATGGCACGCCTCTTTGGCATCTCTTCCGGCTCAGCGTGTCTGGACCCTGAGCTGGAAGGACGTCATCAGAGCACCCATTGTCTTCCTGGGATTTTTCACTGTCTGCATCCCCTAATAGTCATCTTATAATTGATTGGTGCAGAGGATTTAACTGTTTTGAATTAACATTTTAATTGGATTGTTTGTTTAATGGTTTTTAACTTTTTGCATTATATATTGTTTTAGCTTAAGGCACTATATATATAAATTTAGTGATTTTTTCTTTGTTTAAGACTCATTTTATAATCTAAAAAG
Organism: Phrynosoma blainvillii; assembly: GCA_026167975.1. Taxonomy (NCBI): domain Eukaryota; kingdom Metazoa; phylum Chordata; class Lepidosauria; order Squamata; family Phrynosomatidae; genus Phrynosoma; species Phrynosoma blainvillii. The sequence goes on from JANUYF010000003.1 coordinate 274,893,843, forward strand.
GTGATATGAGAACTACTTTATGCAATGCAGTGAGCACAAATTTAAGACTGATACCATTGTGAGTGAGTGTTATACCTAGAATAAAATTAACTAACAAAAATCCAAGTCTTGTGCCTTATGAAATCTCACATACTTGAAAACAATATTGCATGGGAGACAACAACAACAACAACAACAACAACAATAATAATAATAATAATAATAATCATAATCCCAGAGCTCATTAAGAAAATATTTTGATGTGGAACCTTTGCAGAAATCAGTTTAGATTTGAGAATGTGCTTAATTTTTCACATTAACAACAATCTAAGCAATAGCTGAGCATTGGACTAGTAACTATAAATCTCAATGTCACCTTTTTTAACCTAAATAATAATAATAATAATAATAATGAAGACAGATTCACTAAAGGAAAAAAAATTATTTGAAGAATTAAACAGGAAAACTGCATCATTGTCTTTGCCTTGTCTTTCAATTCCTGGTAATAAGAAAAACAAAAATTATGGCAATTTTATCATTAAAGATGGTAAAATTGGTAACTGTACACTGTATACGTGAGTAGTAGTGCATTACATACAAATAGTGTCAGTAAGTATCACTATATCTTAGCTATTTCAGGATCATTATACTTTTCCTTTCAAAGTGCAGCATCCTATCATTGAACCATGAGACTTCCTATGTTGATTGGATGAACTCAGAAGCCCCAAGACCTTGGTTAATAAACTGTCCACAATGCTTGTAGGAGAGATTCTTCCTAATTAACCAAAGGCATTCTCGTGCTCCCATGCAAACATGTTGGAGCCATTTGCCTAATGGATTAGGCAGAGGAATCGCCTACCTGCCAGGCAAACATAATCTGTCCCTTCTTCTGGTTAATTACTATTACTGACACCTAGATCCAAAGGTCAGGCACAAGTGATTAACCAGCCATGCAATAATTAATTATTCTGTATTCCCCCCACTTCCTTTTCTGTCTTAAAAAGTAAGAGATCTGCATAATTCGGAGGGTCAATCAAATTGGCCATGTGTCAGTGTGGTTGATCAGGATCAATTAAACTGTTCATACCAGTTTGCAGCAGTCTCTGTCTGGTTTCACTATAAGTGGTGCCCAAACAGGGACTTCCTCCCATCTTCACCCTACTTATCCACTTGGCAGGAGCTCCAAGGTGCACCAGACATCCCCAAGGGATCCCGGTAACTATGGGCAGCTCGTTATCCATGGCTCAATGAAAGCATGCTGATGAGCTTTTTTATTTGTTACAGAAGGGAGGGAATAAGGTTAATAAGTCTGATATATGCAGACTGGTTCAGGAGATTAGTCATCAGTGCATCTGGTATCCTGAAGAGAGCTCTTTAAAATTAGATACTTGGGAAAAATAGGAAGAACCCTGCAAGCTGAGCCCAGGGCCTCAATTGAGGCTTTGCACACATGCCATTTGTGTAGACATTCCATAGAAAAATGCCTGCCTGCTCCTGCAGGATCAGTAAGGACAAAAGCAGTATTGGATATAAAGCCCCCTCCTTCATATGTGGCTCCTGTGGTTCATCCTCCCAGGGAACCAGAGATAGATAAAAACCCCTCAGCTCCATTACCTAACAACATACAAAGGCCTTCAGGGGCAGCTATGTCTCCATTTTTTTAAAAAAATGGTTGAGCAATGTAGAATCTCTCATCCAACTGACTTCGATAATCTACAATTTTTAGCTGCATACCCTGTCTCTCAAACATAGGATCAAAACAGTGGAGCAGTTTATGAATGGAGCTCACTGCCATATGCAGTAATGAAGGAACTACAGCAAGCTATAAGGGATACAGGAGTAGGAAGTAATTATGTTAGAGGCATGTTAGAAGGTATTAAAAATGGATATCTTATAATACCCCAGGATTGGAAAGATATGATGCACATGATGTTAATCACTGCACAATATGTTTTGTGGGAAAGTGAATTTTATAGGGCCTGTGAAGTGTGGAGACGCAGTAGTGGAGGACAATACACTGCAGAACAATCCTGTCATCCTGTCCCCGATGCTAGTTAACATTTATATGAAGCCACTGGGTGAGCTCATTTGGAGGCATGGAGCTCGGTGCCATCAGTACGCTGATGACACCCAGATATACCTCTCCATGACCAGATCATCAGCTCAGACTTCAGATGGCATCTCTCCTCTTAATGACTGTCTGAGAGCGGTAATGGATTGGATGAGGAAAAGCAGATTGAAGCTGAATCCAGACAAAACGGAGGTACTGACAGTTACCGGCCCAAAACCAGATTTGGGAATACAGTCTCCAGTCCTCGATGGAGTCACACTCTCCTTTAAGGACTGTGTTCGCAGTTTGGGGGTGCTCCTAGATTCATCGCTTCACATGACTAGTCAGGTGAATGCGGTGGTCAGGAGTGCCTGTTATCAACTTCGGCTGATACGCCAACTGCTCCCTTATCTGGACATGAGGGATCTGGAAACTGTGGTACATGCTCTGGTAACCTCATGTCTGGATTTCTGTAACGCACTCTACATGGGGCTATCCTTGTGCTTAACCCAGAAACTGCAACTAGTACAAAGCATGGCAGCCAGGCTAATTACTGGAACATCAAGGAGGGAGCACATATCACCAGTGCTAAAATCCCTCCACTGGCTGCCGATTAGTTTCCAGGCGCAGTACAAGGTGTTGGTTTTAACCTTTAAAGCCTTACATGGCTTGGGTCCATCTTATCTTAGGGACCGCCTCTCCCCGCATGATCCCCCCCCCCATGCACTTCAGTCCTCTGGGAGGAATCTGCTGCAACCAATAAAGACCAGGCTCTTGCAGACCTCCCAGAGGACCTTTTCTGTGACTGCTCCCAGGCTGTGGAATGGCCTGCCGGACAAGATCCATCTTATTACCACTCTTACTGCCTTTAAAAAGGCAGTAAACACGGATCTCTTCTGGCAGGCCTTCCCGGAATAACTGCCCGGCTCGAAATGTTGAAGTTTTGAAGTTGAAATTTTGAAATTTTGAAATTTTGAAATTTTGAAGGTGACCTGCTGTTTACCCTTCCTGCCAGATTGCTAGATTGGATTAGATGTACTGTATTTTATCTCGGCTTTATTTTTAAACTTTATGATGGTTTAATTCTGTTTTAAGGGGTGAGTGGGTTAGAGGTGGGAGGTAGGAATTGTTTTTATCTGTTGTATTTTTAATCTGTTGTACGCCACCCCAATTGCTGAGCAGAGGGGTGGGTTATAAATAAAACTTATTATTATTATTATTATTATTATTATTATTGGAAGGAGTAAATAATTTTGCCACAATTCAGCAACAGGCAGTGCTACCTCGAGAGGTTCTAGTAATATCTTCCGATTGTGCATTTCTGGCCTTTCGGAAGATACCCCCCTCGTCAGCCTAAAAAAAGTTTTGCTACAATAAGGTAAGGGCCCGCTTAACCCTACCGTGACTTTGTTAATTGGTTGCAAGCAGCCTTAGCACAGCAGGTTGATAATCCAGAAGCAGCTGCAGATTTCTTGATCAAACTGTCAAAAGATAATGCTAACAAAGACTGCCAGCAAGCTTTACAACCACTGATGATATCTAGAAATGTTGAATTGACAGACATGAGTAGGGTATGTCAGGACATAGGCGCTGAATCACATAAAATGAATCATTCGGCAGCTGTCATAAAATTAGGCAATAAAAAGGATGTGAAATGTTTTAATTGTGGAAAAATGGGACGTTTTAAGAAGGAGTGTCAGTCTGCTCCAATCTCTACAGGTCCTCGCCCAAGCAAAAAATGTTCCAAATGTCAAAAGTGATACCAATGGGTTAATCAGTGCCAGTCGGGAAACTCCTAATTGGGCCAGCCCTTGGCCCTGGGCTAAACAAGGGTGAATTACCCAATACAAAATCAGTATCAATTAAACTGTTCATGCCAGATTGCAGCGGTCTCTGTATGATTTCACTATAAATGCTGTTCTATCCCACACTAGTATTGCCTCTCAGAAAATGTACCAACTTTGGCATGGAAGAAGCTATATAATGTAGAGATGGAACAGGAATTAATCAGTTTCCCAAATGGGGTCAAATTTGGAATTCTGGGCCTCCTGGCAAATGTATATAAGAAGTAAAAATGGCATGTCAAAGTTTCCACAACTTGGAAAAATAAATGTTGTTGACAGTGGAACATTAACTGCCCTAGTTTTATATTTAAAAAGTATGCAGACATTTGAGAAACTGCACAGCTTTGCTGTAAAAATCTATGTTCACAATCATTTTAGAAAACAGCACAGCTCTATAAGGAAAAATATTACACCCTTATATTATTTTTCACTACATACTTGGGAAACATGCCAACAACATGGTGAAGGGTTCAACACTGAACATTCTCTTTCAATGTTTCAGTTATTATATCCAACATCTTTTTGTAGTAAGTTGTTGTCAACCCATCTGGTCCGGGAGCTTTTCCTAATTTCTGTTTCCCAATCGCATCTTGGATCTCTTTTGTTGTTATAGGTTGATTTATTTATTTTTTATTTGAACATCATTTAGGCTCTTGAGATTTTGTTTTCTTAAAAATTTCTCTATCTTTTCTCTTTCTACCTCCTCCTTGTCTTGGTTTTGATTCATAGTCTCAAAAAATTCCTTAAATAGACTTTTAATTTCTTCTTGTTTGTAATCCTCTCCCCTTTATATCTTAATTCGGTAATAATCCTTTTTTCTTTTTCTCGTCTTCATTTATTTGCAAGTAATTTGCCTGCTTTGTTCCCTAACTCAAATTGTTTTTGTCTAATATATTTTAGTTTCTTTTCTATTTCTTTTATTGCCATTTCTCTTAATTGATGCTGTAACTGAATAACTTTACATCTTAATTCCTTATCTCCTGTTTCCTTCCATTGTTCTTCTCTTACTTTTAGCTCTTCCCTTATTTTTCATTCCTTCTCTTTTTCTTTCTTATTCAATTCCACCTGCATTTTAATAAATTCTCCTCGAATCACAGCCTTACTGGCTTCCCATATAATCTTGTTACTCATACCCTGTTTCGTTTTCTTTAAAATAGTATTCCAAGATGTTTCTAATTTTATTTACATTATCCTCACTTCTCAATAAATTATCATTTAGTCTCCAAGTCGTTTCTTTCTTACTGGTTCTTATTATCATTTCAATCGGATTATGGTCTAATATGTCTTTTGTTAATACTTCCATTGATGTTATTTTTGGAGCTATGTCTTTAGATGTTAAAAAAAGATCTATCCTCGATAATGAATTATGTGTATCTGAATAGAAAGCGAATCCCTCGGCATTACTGTATTTACGTCGCCATATATCTACTAGCCCAAATTCTTCTATCAACGTAAAATAGTTCTTTGACAATTTCCCCTGGCTATTACTAATTTTCTTTCCCACCATAGATCTCCTGTCAAGGATTGGATCTGGTACTGCATTGAAGTCTTCCAATAAGATTAAAGAGTTATAGTTCACTTTTTTAAGTTGTTTTGTAATTTTTTCATAATATAAATCTCTTTTTTCAAGTGGAGTGTATATGCCTACCACTAGTGCAGTCAAATTTTCCATTTTCACCTCAATGCCTATAAATGATCCGCCTTTATCATTTATAATTTCACGGGATTGATATTTTTTATTCACATATATTATGATACCTTTTTTCTTTTTGTCCAGCTCAGAGATATACATCTTCCCTAATTTAGGGTTCCTGGCATACTTTGCTTCTTTTCCTCTTATCTTAGTTTCTTGAATGCAGATACCCCAGAAGCTTTCCATTTTTCTAGTTGGTGAAATATTATACTTCTTTTATATTTCGAATTTATTCCTTTTACATTCCAAGAGATTATTTTGACCATTATGGATAAGTGTTTAATGTTGTGCCACCCCTTCCACCCCTTAAGTGGTTTTATTATTTAATGTAAATATAAATATTGACAAAATATCAAAAAGAGTGTCAGTTCAGACTATTATTTCCTGATCTTACTTCTCTTCCTTTCTTTCTCTCTCTCTGGACTTTTCTCAGTATATCAAATTATATTCCTACTTTGTCTTCTTCTATGCTTTCCCCCCCCTTCCTCTTCCTCTTCCTCCTCCTCCTCGGGCTCGGAACTCTCCTCTTTCGGTCTCTTCCTCCTTTCAATATCTTCTATATTTCTTTCTTTTTCATTTGTTTTAGCTTCATTTATCACCTCTTCTGTTTTCTTCTCCTTATATTTTTTTGATCTCCATTCTTTTATTATGGTTTTCTCCTGTCCTTCTCCTCTTCCTCTAAACTCCTCTTTTAGTTTTATCTCCATTTCCTTAGCCTTGCTTTAATTATCTATTCTGTATCTTTTTTTGTTTATACGTGAAAGACAATCCTTCTGTTCTGACCCATTTAAAAAAAATTCCTAAATTTTTCAATACCTGCGTCAGGTTCTGGTATTTCTGTCTCTCCAACATAATTTGTGGTGGCATATCTTTGAAGATTTTTACCTCCATGTCCTCAATCATCACTTTTGAGCTATAGCTTTTTTGTATTAACATTTCTTTAATTCTTGTCCTTGCCCAGCAGATAACTACGTCACGTGGTAGTTTTTTACCTTTTGCCTGTATCGAATTCGCTCTGAAGATCTTGTTGACCTCTTTTTCCATTGATTCTTCCAACATATCTATGAGTCTTGCCAGACTTGGAATTAGTCTAATAATCAGATTCTCGTTATTCATTTCAGGCAATCCTCTAATCTTTACACAACGTTCTCTGTATCTCAGTTCATTTGTCCATAGCATTAATTCCTGTTGTTCCATTTTATTTTGATTGTCTTTACACTTGTTTTCAACACTAGTTGTTCTCTCTTTGACTTTATCCAGTTCTTTCTGTGTTTTATCAATATCAGATGTCATTTTCTCCTTTTTTTTTAATATCTCTCCATATCTCGACTCTGGCCTCTTTTATTTCCTCTCTTATCTCCTGAGTAGATTATCTCAAATCATCTTTCATTTCCTTCCTGTTTTCCTTGATCTCTTGTCTCAGATGTCGCACTTCCTCCAGTAGTTGCAATATAGGGTCAATAACTTTGACCGACTCGTCAGTAGACCCTCTCCTCTGTACCGAGATTTGCGTTTGTATCAAAACATTTTTTGAAGAGGACATTATTTCTGCTTTTAGACTCTAACCCAAGACAAATTACAGATTATGAATATATCTTTTTACAATTAGAAAGGTCAATTAGAAAGGAAGTAAAAATGGCATGTCAAAGTTTCCACAACTTGGAAAAATAAATGTTGTTGACAGTGCAACATTAACTGCCCTAGTTTTATATTTAAAAAGTATGCAGGCATTTGAGAAACTGCACAGCTTTGCTGTAAAAATCTATGTTCACAATCATTTTAGAAAACAGCACAGCTCTATAAGGAAAAATATTACCCCCTTATATTATTTTTCACTACATACTTGGGAAACATGCCAACAACATGGTGAAGGGTTCAACACTGTGGCTGTAGACTTTGGCTATTTGAAATGTTCTGCAAACCAAATGTTACACAGCAGGAAAAAATGTGCCAAATGGCGATGCAGCTTTTGTTGGTTTGAATGTTGAGCAAGTCAAATGTTATGTGGCAGTAAAATAAACATAAGCTGACTGAAGATGCAATTTCTGCATAGTTTCTAGAAAACTGATATGCTTTCTGGCAAGCTGCACAGCTTTCCACGAAAAGCTTCATATTTTCCCATCATACATGGGGGGAACATTCTGAAGTGTCCAGACATTATGGGAAGAAGAAAAAATACTTTGTTGTTCTCAAAATAGAGAACAACAAAATAGAAAAATAGAGATTGTCATTCCTAATTTCATGGACTCCTCCAACATGGTATTTTATTAAGTAAATGAGCTGGGTTTCAACAGCTCTCACATCCCAAAAATAACATCAGAATGGGAATTCACATTCCCTTTTATTGATGCATAAAGAAATTTTCATACAACAGCACTTTAGAATGTGTACTTGTAATTTTAAAAGTCCGTAGTCATAGAGTCCCAGAGTGTGTGAGAGAAGACAAACTCTTCTTTGGTATATATAGTATTCAGTTTCTTACTTGTCTTTTAAAATGCTACATTTCCTGCAGGAGCACAGCATACTTTATTATACTTGAAGATTGACACCAACCAGTCTAGACCAGAGTGGAAATGAAGATCTGATACTGAAACCCTTTTTGCAATATATAGATAGATAGATAGATAGATGTATAGATTTAATATTTAGCATTGGTGATATTTGGAAATCTCTTGTTAGCAATTTATCATGAACTAACTGTGGCTTCAGTAGGTTTTTCAGTTTTCTGTTCTGCTCGTACAATATATGTACAGTAGTTATTGATGAAATGGGAAGTAGAAAGAAATAATCAAAAACAAGACCATATATGAAACTCAATTCAGATCAGTCCAATAGCTAAATACTGAAATTTAATACATTCAGTATCAATATCATCTTCAATTACATTTGTGTGTAATAATGAAAGGTAATATAAATGGCTATGTGTCTGTATATCTATGCCATAGGTGTTTGTTGTTGTTATCTGCCCTTGATTCAACTTTGACTCATAGCAACCCTGTGGACGAGACACCTCCAAGAACCCCTGTCTTCCACTTCTCAACTAAGTTCCTGCATGTCCTTGCCAGTGTCCCTCCTTGCATGTGGTCTTCCTCTTCCTCTTCTTACTTTTACCTTTCTTAGAATTATTGTCTTTTCCAGTAATTGATGCCTTCTTATTATACGGCCAAAGTATGTCAGCCTCAATTTAATTGTCTTGCCTTCTAAGGAGATCTCTGATTTGATCTGTTTTGAGACTCATCTATTTCCCTTTTTGGCTGCCAACAATATCCTAAGCACTCTTCTCCAGCACCATATCTTAAATGAGTTGCTTTTCCTTCTGTCTGCTTTCTTTAATGTCCAATTCCCACATGTATACATAGTGATGGGAAATACAATAGCTTTGATGATTTTAACTTTTGCACTCAGTTGCATATCTTTACTCTTTAGGAGCCTCTCTAGTTCTTTCATATCTGCCCTCTCCATTCTTAATCTTCTTCTTTCTTGACTGCAGTCACCACTCCAATTTATATTTGAACCTAGGTATGAGATGCTGTATTTTAGGATTGTGAAATTTAAATACCTGAACTTGGTTGGCATGGATATTAAAGAAGACCCTTAAGATTCTTTTTAAAAATTGTATTGTTATTGAATTTGTTATTAGTCACCTTGATCAGGAGAAAGGTGGTCATAAAACAACAGCAGCAGCAACAACAAGAAGCATCTTTGGATTCCTTCTAGTTAAATACAAGCAGTATACAGTCTCCTGTGCTGTTTTCAGTCACAAGGTGTAGCTGCACCTAACCAGCCAAAAGGACACTATAGTCAGGTAGCAGTCAGCCATTTCTCTAGAAGGCCTTTAAACAGCACTGCATGACAATTCTCTCTACAGAGCCTTCAAACTCTTTAAAAAGTATTTAAAAAAAAAAGAAAAAGACAAAGAGGAAAGAAGGGATCTGCTGCTTGGTAAGATGAAACAGAGGAGTGAGCAGAAAGAAAGGCTGGATAAGTACTGGATCAAGTGAGTGAAGTTCAACAAAAGAACAAAAGAATGAGAGAGAAGAGAGCAAAAAAGAAAAAGAGAAATAGTATTAGGAGGGAATGCAAAATGTTAGCATTCTATTGGGTGAGGGGAGAGAAAGGGCATCTAGTTTGGTTTGTGGGTTGGATGAAGGGAAAGCTACTTGGTGAGGAAGTGGATGTAAGGTGACTTTCTAACCCTAGTGGAAGTGGGTACATCTGCAAATGTATACAACAAGATTTTTTTTTAATTATAGCTAAATGTGTATGTATTTAATAAAGTATATTATTAAATATCACATATTATTAAACATATTATTTAAAATCTATTCATATATATAATTAAATAGAGTAGAATAAATATTTTAATTTCATTTCTTTTAAACCTACACAGTTTATTACTCCAGTCTAGAACAATGTAATTATGGGGAAATATATTTTGTCCTTTTCTACAACACATGAAGAGCAAGCGAGAGTCCTTATGGTAGTGGAAAATGAAAACTGATCAATAAGACAAGAACAAGAACATCTTTATTGAACAAGTCTTCCAACCATTTCAAATGAATATAGATACAGATACATTAAAACTTAACCAGTAAAATATAATTAAAAAATGATAGGATAAAATAAAATAGAAGAGGGAGAGGCAACACCGGCAGAGCAAGGAGCTTGGGCATTTGGCCCTGGGCACACACACACCACCAACTCCAGAGAAGAGAGGAAATAAAAAACTCCAGGAAGAACAGCCCGGCAGAGAGGCGACACCAGCAGTGCGAGGAGCTTGGGCGTTTAGCCCTGGGCACGCCCCCCCCCCCAACTCCAGAGGGGAGAGGAAATAAAAGGCTCCAGGAAGAACAGCCCGGTGGAGAGGCAACACCGGCAGAACGAGGAGCTTGGGCATTTGGCCTTGGGCACACCCCCACACACACACCAACTCCAGAGGGGAGAGGAAATAAAAAGCTCCAGGACGAACAGCCCGGCAGAGAGGCAACACCGGCAGAGCGAGGAGCTTGGGCGTTTGGCCCTGGGCACGCCTTCCCCCCCCCACACACACACCAACTCCAGAGGGGAGAGGAAATAAAAAGCTCCAAGAAGAACAGTCCGGCAGGGCGTGGAGCTCCAGTATTTTGGCCCTAGACACATCAGAACATAATTTTGTTTCCCATTTGCCAGTTCTTTTCCTGTTTTTGTGAAGCTCTCTCTTTCTTACTCTTTTATGGTACTGCTGTAATTAGGGTTTGATAGAGAGAGAAATTGGGAGGAAGGGGGAAGGTAGAGTCTTGTCATGAACTGTCACCTTTTTGTAGATTAGACACTTCTATATCGGTGCTTTTTAATCTGACAAAGGAAATATTAGATTGTTATCAAAGATTTAAAGTATGCGCACTAGAGGATCAATAAGACACTGAACTCCACCTCTCCAAAACTCAGAGTAGATTCACACCTTAGTGCTATGGAAGTTACCAGCCAGCATTGCCTTATTGTATAGGTTAGGCCTAAGCAGATGACACAAAGCTCCGTCTTCGAGGCCAGGAAGGGGGGGGCAGCCTCACGCTGGGTGCCCCAACCCCTTCTCCAAAACATCGTCGGAGCGGCCGGCCCTCCGCATGGCCGGTGCTCCGACGATGCACTTCCGCTGCAGCATCCACACATGCTGCAGAGGAAGAGGTGCCGAAGGTGTGCTGGACGCCTTTTGCGGCGCACCTTGGGCATCTTGCAGAAGGAGCGCTATTTTAGTGCTCCTTCCTGGAGCAGGGACACTGCGCCGTGGGGGCGAGGAATGTGGATGCCTCGGCCCCGATCTGCAGCTTCCTGGGGTGGCCCCGTGCCACTTGTCTGCTTCCCCCCTCAGATACAGAAAGACAGGATGACAAGCACAAGGAGGCTTCTTCACTGACATATGGTACATTTATAGAACTTGAAGTCCCCAGAGACCTCAGAACTAAATGATATGGATGGGGGCACATATATCCCTGTCCAGGCTCACTACATGTTGCACATGATTATTTGTGCACAACCCATGTGGATGGTGACTATGATATACTCAGTTGTCAATACTAAGCAGCAAGAGAGATTATTCTCACACAATATAATTATTTTTACATTAGAAGAAAATAACCTGAGAATAACATGTGGCACGACTTCATTTCATTGCTTTTTGCTTTTGGAATAACTTTCAAAAATGGGACCTATACTGTGATCATGACTATATGACCTGTCTGAAAGTACTCAGAGTGTTGGCATGAAAGTACAGAACTCAATATATCTTTGTAATTTGAAAAAAATGATGTACTATTTTTGTAGGCTTGTCTACTTCTATTTACTCATCACTCAAACCATTTAATCCACTTTCCATTATATGGTTCTGTCACAGCCATAAATTCCAACCTGAAGATAATGGACACATATCTCATATGACAATCTTCAAAGCAGCCTCTGCTGATCTATTATGTTGTTGAGGCATTACAGCTGTCAAGATCTGAAGAATAAATTTAAATGCTTCTTTAGAAAGAGTGTTTGTTAAGAAGATATATAAAAATAGTCATACTGATCCAGAAAAGATCCATTTCCCCATTTTTTGATTGGGAACCAAGAAGATAAATCACACGTGTGTCTGATTTCAGTTCTTATTAATCAACATTCTTATTTCTTACAAGAAGATCTGCACTTGAATGCATATTAGAATTCATATCCAAATATGCACTGCATCCCTATTCAAACTGGATACAATTATACACAGGAGCCACATACAGCTAGAATTGTATTGAACTTACTTTATTATCCTTTAACTATTGTGAATCTGTTTAAAGAGATATACAAAAAAATTTGGGAAGTTGAGCACATGTAAATCAGTTTTGTTCAAAAAATGTTAATTCTGCACTGGGACATTATCTAGCAGGTCTGGGGAGTGCATGAGGACTGCCTGTGAAATTTAGTACCAGAGTAGAAATTTGTCCTGGTTATTAAGCTCATAGATGACACAATAATAACATAAAGAAAAGGATTCAGAAGCATTTAAAACTGTGCTGACCTGAGAAATAACACTGTAGCATTATTGTGAACAACCAAACATGAAACTCAAATCAAATTACCCCACATATTTTAATGAAGCAAAATTGAATTCCATATTCATTTCTGAATTCTAATTATTATTCAAGACTTGGAGGATTTGAGTCTCTACCGTTTTAAGCTTTTTTCTGCTTGGTCCATCAGTTCTTCTTAATAGAGTCAGAGACCACAACATCTCTTAATATTAAAATAATTTTCATTGAGATGAATAGCCTCCTTCATACATTCATAGAAGTCACTGGGAGATGACTGATACATCCTATGGAAGAAGGGTGAAATGAAGCACAAGTCCAACCTTGCTTGGAGGAAACCACTTATTCATGAGAATGACTCATGAAATCAGCTCAGCTTCATGACTGCAGTATTTTCTCTCATACACATACAATGTATTATAGGGCCTCTACAGATGAGTGGAAGCCACATTCTGGGTACCCCAACCCCTTCCTGAGGACGTCATCTGAGCGTGCGCTGTTGCACATGGCAAGTGCTCTGATGATGTCCTCCCAGTGCAGTGTCTGGACACACTGCACCGGAAGAGACATGGAAGAGATGTGCAGCAACTCTTTGGGCGCCCCTTTTGCCCGCTCTGGAAGGAGCGGCATTTTACCGCTCCTTCTAGGGCTGGCAGAAGGTGGATTGGGGCCACTGCATGTGTTAGCAGCGGCCCCAATCCTCCGCTTCTTGGAATGGCCCATGGCCACCCGTCTGCAGAGGGCCATAGTGCAGGACTGAAGGTGCATCTATACCCTCAATTAATGCAGTCTTACACCATTTTAACTGTCATGACTCCATGCTACATAATCTTGGGGTTTGTAGTTTTGTGAGGCAGCAGCATTCTTTTGCAGAGAAGGGTAAAAGCCTTGCAAAACTACAAATCCCAGGATTCCATAGGATAGAGCTACACTTAGTGGTATCAAACTGCTTGATTTTGGAAATTAGGTTTTGCAATGAGAGCTGGAGTTCTGAGGAATAGTAAAATCAATCCCTGGTTTCTCTCAAATAGAGATCTCCAGTTTGGATCCCCAAGAAGTGTCAGTGCCTCCAAAGACTGCATCATAGACTTGTCTCTTCTCTGTGACAACAAAGGATGGCTCTTAGATTCACCAAGCAAGCTAGCTAGAAGATCCTGCAGATCATTTCTGAATCTGAACAAATTCTCATTTCTTATATCCTTATGCCCCAAATGAATAGATCAACTATAGAAAAAGAAATGGTTAAACTGAATAACCATATCCATTGTATTTCCCATAACCATGTTTGGATGTGGAAGCTGGACAGTGAAGAAGGTGGATAGGAGGGGGGAAACTCATTTGATATGTGGTGCTGGAGAAGAGTGCTAAGAATACTGTGAACTGCCATAAAACAAACAAATGGGTTCTTGAACAGATCAAGCCTGAACTTTCCCTGCCTGAGAAGGCATGACTCATTATGCTGGCAAAGGTAGAGGGTAGTAGAAAGAGACAAAGACCACACACCAGATGGATAGACTCAATTCGGGAGGCCACAGGCCTGAATCTACAGAAACTAAGCATAGCAGTGGAGGATAGGGAGGTTTAAAGATGTCCAATGAGTTCTAATGAATCATGCCTTCTCATGATAAGAGCCCTGGTGGTGCAGTGGTTGAATGCCTGTACTGCAGCCACTCACTCATAGGCCACAAGGTTGTGAGTTCAATACTAGCCAGGGATCAGGCTAGACTCAGGCCTTCATACTTCCGAGGTTGCTAAAATGAGTACCCAACTGTTGGGGGGCAATGAGCTTACAGTTGTAAGTTGCTTAGAAATCCCATAGTGCAATATGAAGCGGTATATAAATGAAGCTGCTTTTGCTTTTGCTTTATGATGTGGCCAAAGTGCCACAACCTTAATTTGATCATCTTGGTGTCTGGGGAAATTTCTGGCTTCATCTACTCAAGGACCCATTTATTTGTCTTTTTGGCTGTCCATAGTATCCTAAGCACACTTCTCCAGCAACACATCTCAAAAGAGTTGATTTTCTTCTTATTTACTTTCTTCAACATCCAGCTCCTGCATCTGTACATGGTGATGGGGAATACAATGGCTTTGATGATGCTAGCTTTAGTGTTCAGTTGTATATCTTTACAATTTAGGATCTTGTCTAGGGCTATGTAGGGCCTAAGCAGACTGCCAGAAATAGTGCACATTAAATTGAGGCACTGCCCTGGCTCAGTGCTAGGGAATCATGCGAACTGTAATTTATTGTGGCACCAGAGCTCTCTGACAGAGAAGGCTCAATGTCCTAGAAAAAAATACAATTCCCATGACTCCCTAGCACTGAGCCAGGGCAGTGCCTCAATTTAATGTGCACTATTTCTGGCAGTCTGCTTAGGCCTGTAGACGGGCAGAAAAAGGTGACCTGAAGTTGCTTTTTCCTTAAGCTGCAGCAACCTCAATGCCTGCCCTGAGGTTTCCCTAAATGGGGATGGAGCAACCATACTGGGGGGAGTCAGTGCAGCTTTTCCGAGGCTGTATTGAAGCCACAGCAACTGCACTGCCACTCCCAAGGATGCTGCAAAGGGAGAAGGAGCAATCACATGGGCCAGCAATGGTTACTTTAATTTTTTTGTTTTCTCTCAAATGCATGCACACATGCGCAGATGCATCTCTCCACACCTGGGCATTTGTGCAGGAAAACATCCCTGTACACCTGTACAGGACCTGTCATAGGCTAGTATACAGTCTGTCACTCTCTGTGTACAAAGGTGACTGAAGTTCAGCATCCCTGTGCACCTGCACAGGACCTGTTATAGGGAGGTATATAGTCTGTCATTTTGTTTGTACAAAGGTGACTGAAATTCAGCATCCCTGTGCACCTGCACAGGAACTGTCCTACACCCACATATCATGCAAGGATTTGCTGACCTCCACTTCCCCCCAAGGAGTGGGTGCAAGACAGATACCACTGTCTGATTGTGCCACCCTTGGGGTGAAGGAACAGGTTTGTCAACTGAAAAGACACGCCATCGTCCTCCACAAAACATGTACCACACAGATCAGGGGGGAGGGAGAGGTACAAGGGAGGTTTTTGTGGACAAACTTGATGCATGTAGCTGGTGGTCATGCAAGGGACATGGTCAACAGGACACACAGACAAACATTACTCCATAAGCCCCACCCCTGATCATGCCAGGAAGTGATGTGCAGGTCTTATGCACACCTGCACACCTGCACAGAAGAAGTCACAAAAGCCTTCTTCATGCAAACTGTTTTGCATGCTGACAGCAAGCGTACATGCAACAGAATGCATTAATTGTCATAACAGAGGACAGTTGCTAGGGCGCATACGTAGGGTTAAAATTAAGATTAGGGTTCGAGTTATAATATTCAAGTGCACCTGTGCTAGTGCATCCACACCTGGAAGCATAGGATGCTTTAAGTTAAAGCTTGCATCATAGAGCGCATGCTCTGGATCGCTGAGTCAATTTCCACTGCATGTGTGACAGTACATTTATATGGCCATTTTCTGGTGCATTAGTGTCACTGCATACATACACACATGTGAAGGTACGCATCTTCACCAAAGGAGTGGGAAAAGGCAACTCCTTTTTGGAGTGGCTTTTCTCGGCATATGACAGCTAGAGGATCCTTTCCTGGAAACTTTTAGGCATGCGTCATCTAAAGGCCACACCTATAAGTCACCCTCAAAGCATTCCTTTTTGCCCATCTGCATAGCCCTTAACTCTTCCATAGCTGCCCTTCCTATTCCTCGTCTTCTTCTGATTTCTTGACTGCAGTCTCCATTCTGATCAATGTTTGATCCAAGGTACAGGAACTCTTTAACTTTATTCATTTATTTAGTTATTTAGTTAGTTATTTTCTATGCTGCCTTTCTCCCAGAAAAGGACCCAAGGCAGCTCACAAGATAAAAACATTTTTAAAACATTACAGTCAAATTTCTAAACCAATTAAAATAATCCAGTAAAATACCTGAGAATATATCTAACAAAAAGAAACATGGATCTCTTAAAAAATAATTATAACAAAATCTGGAAGTAGATTAAGAAAGATCTAGGTAGATAGATGAGGCTAAGAATTTCATTTCCAGGAGGACTTTCAATTATCAAAATGAATGTCCTATCGAAATTAATGTATCTTTTCCTGAACTTACCTATAACCAACAATGAGAAATATTTTGGTATATAGCAAAAAGTACTTGCTAAATTTCTTTGGGAGAGAAAAAAGTCTAGAATTAGGTGGGGTATCCTAATGGAACGAAATGAGTAAAGGGGATGTGCGCTCCTTAATACCAAATTATACTACTATGCCTGTTGCACATTATGGCTGGTTGAATGGGTTAAATTAACTAATGAAGGAACTTTAGCCATACCAAGTAGCAACAGATGTCATGAGTATATGTGGGATAATAAGATAAAAAGAAAATAAGGATGTAAAGAGTCACATGGTCCATTCTTCCATGATTATATGAATCTTTTTCCAGTATTTTTTGCTATTTCCATCATTTGTGATGGAAATAGCAAAAAATACTGGAAAAAGATTCATATAATCATGTCAGAAATATTACAAGTGATGATACCATTTGATTCAGAATTCTTTCTGTTAAATATTACTTTTAACTTAGACAATAAAGCAGAAAAGAAGTTCAGAAGAGTGATATTATATATGCTATCTTCAGCTGGAATCATTTATGCCAGATATTGGAAGAAAGATAATTTACCACCGATAGAAGAATTAATAAAAGGTTAATAAAACTTAAAGATATTATGAATATGGATATTCTTACTGCATTATTTCAAGACAAATCAATAGAGATGATAGAGAAAGAGTGGTGGTTAATAGAAGAATATTGGGTGAAGACATGGGTAAGCTTGAAAAGAATAGTAAGATAAAGGGTATCATATATTCTTGGTTATTGGGAAAGATGGAATAAGAGAAATAAGGATATAAGAAAATACAAAACACATTTAGAGCCTCGGCAGACGACTAATAGAGTCGTCTTCCGGGCAGGGAAGAGGAGGGGCAGCCGCACGAGCGGCGCCCCTTACTCTTCCCAAGGTCGCCCTCGGAGTCGCCGGCCCTCCGCACGGCCGGCGCTCCAAGGATGACCTCACGCCACGGCGACCACATGCGCCGTGGCGTTTGAGTCAGGGAAAGTGCGCCCGCCGCTTTAAGGGCGCCCTTTCCCTGAAATCTAAAAGGAGCGCCAATTTGGTGCTCCTTTTAGAGTCGCCGACGGTGCGCCGCGGTGTGGCTGCCGTGCTCCAGCGGCGCTCCGTCCCGCGGCGCACGGGAAGCTCCCGTCTGCTTCCCCCCTAAGTAATAGTTATGAGTAAAATGTAAGTAAAAGGTAATATGTTGAAATGTCATTTAGAGTATAAGAAAAGAGAAAGTCTGGAAGATTAATAGATAAAGGGGGGATGTATCCTATACGGAAGTTATTTGTTACTTGTTAGAGCAGTTTAAAACAGTGATGTAGCTGTTATGTTTTGTTATGTATGTGTATGTGTTAAGTATTTATTTGTTTATATGTTTATGTATGTAAGGTGGAGGGAATGATTGTGGGTGTTTTTTATATAAGTTCTGAAATTTAATAAAATTTACTGTTGGGGGGGGGGGGAACCACCCAACCATTATTTATTTATTTATTTATTTATTTATTTTCTATGCTGCCTTTCTCCCAGAAAGGCACCCAAGGCAGCTCACAAGATAAAAACACTTTAAAAACATCACAATAAAATTTCTAAACCAATTAAAATAATCCAGTTAAATCAATACAATATTAAAATTAACAACATACAAAAGTTAATATTTTTGTTTTCTTTATGTTCAGCCTTTAGCCTGCCTTTGCACTTTCTTCTTTTGCCTGGTGCCTAATAGCAGTTATATGCACTGGTCATGACTCTGCAAATATACCCAGTTGTATCATTGTCTGGGACTATACTGTTATCATTCAGCTTCATGGATCTGAGCTCTAGTGTTTTACATGTGTAACTTTACATGTGTAACAAATCAAGCTACCAAAGTACATTGTGCTTGTAGGCACTACAACATTTGCCAGTAGAAACCTTCACAAAACATCTTATAAAGTACAGTTCAGGTTCTGATTGCTCCATGGGGAAGCCCACTTTCTCTTAAAAAGCACCATAACTGGTCCAATGATCAGCTCAGACCTCAGGCTCCAGTCAACTCCAACATATTTTCCTGTAGTATTTAGATGATTCAAAACATTTTTTCTTCCACACAAAGTTCATGTAATCTTTAAGGCAGCCAGTAAAGTGAGTCACCATTATTTTCCCATATTGTAAATGGGAGGCTGAGGCATAGGATTGCCTAAAATCACTCAGTGAGCTCATGGGAGAGGTAAATTTGAACTAGTAAATTTCTTTTTCAGTGCAATAATCTGCTATGCTACCTTTTAAACATATGGCATTAGATTTATAAGCCTTTCTTTTGATCTCATCTGAAAGAAAGATATACAAATTGAACTGAATTTCCAATTCTCTGACCTATTATCCATTGTAACTAATGCAAACTGAAAACTCAACAAGCTAAAGTGGATACACTCTGCTAGAACTTGTCCTTGACAAGCTTCATTGAAATTAATAGCTATTATTCAATTAGCTGGGTTTTGTGCAACTGTTCTAACTGTCAATGATGTTCACAGAGAAGAACCTGTATGTGGAAAGTACCCAAAGTGAATGGACAGCTGCTTCTTTCTACAATATATTGTGAGACTTTAGTCATTGCATTTTAGAACATTCCTCATCTTTTTCCTTTCTTCTAGCCCTTCAAGTAATATAACTCACATAGGTATTAATTTTTTAAAATATAGTTTTATTTTAAGGACTTGTGTAAAAAGGATTGCTTATTTCTGAAGGAACTAAATGGAATATTTATAGCATGTCCCACACCATAACCAGTGCAAAACAAGGTTTCAATACTGTATCAAAACTTACCTCTTCTTTCTGAAGATCCAGAGCTGTTTTCACTGCACCATGGAAATGGAGGGCCAGGTAACAAGTACAGGGAGAAGGAAAAGGGGCAGCTGTAGGTCCAAGATACTCTGGGCTGTTTTGGAGTATCCTGACCAGTGCAGACAAAGTCCAGAAATCCAGGAATTTAACAAAAAAATATTGTTAGTTCATCCCCCTCCGCACTGTTCTTCCCCAACTTCATCTCAGAAAGGTCCAATGGGATTAAGGAGAGGTAGCTTATCCTCCCTAAAAACTATCTTTTTGGGAATATTTCCCATGCATATTTAACTTCTCCCAAACTGTCCTTCTTTCTCTGGTGTGTGTCGGTGTGTTAGCCAATGTCCTCCATTTTTCTTGGCATTTTAGAAGCATGTGGAGTTCCCTATGACCCCAGCCTGACCCTTGGGAGATGGCAGCCATAATCCCCTAAATGTAAGGTCATGTAGGCACTGCTGAAGTTGCCCAAGACCACTAGAGATTTCCTGGACAGGCAGGTTTGGGAGTTGCCCTTGGGAATATCCCATTAGACTCTAAAAAATACACAATGGTGTTTGTGTTAGAATTTGATGGGACATATAGTCAATGTTAAAAATGTTGAAATGTAAAGATGTGTGTCTGTATTTTTCCTTGCTGAGAAAAGTTGTTTTTCTGAGGCCAGATTCACAATTATCAGCCCAGGTGTGCTTTAGCCCAAACAAGCAGTTAACGAGGCTACAGTTTTGTGAGAAAGGGTTTTGTTTACATAAAGGATTTATAAACATGTAAAATGTTATGGGAACTGCAGTCACATGATTTAATATGGTAATTAAAGGTTGGGCTAACACACGTCATGTAACTTCAACCAATCAGTCTGAAAAGGCTACACCCAAATGGGTGGAGAATTGGGGGCTGAAAGTTGTAATCTTGAAAAGTTTGTCACTTGTCTTTTAACTTTAAGCTGAAATGGACTAATTAAAATATTTTCCTGATGCTGCAACTAACCAATTTTGAATCATGCAGCAGATAGGCTTTATTCCTGTTTAGCCTTCTGGCTAAAGTGAAGATATTATTATTATTATTATTATTATTATTATTATTATTATTATTATTTGTTTTTGCTCATGCTGTTTTTACAATAAAAGAAGCTTGCTGAAGTTACCAGGTTTTGGTGATTGGTTTATGGACTGTTTACAACACATACATCAACATTATTTTCAACAAGTGGTCGCAGAGGATGGTTTCGATCCAATGACCTCTTGCTCCATGAAAACAGTTTCCTCAAGACTTGCATTCAAGTATGCAGTCTCAAAATCAAAATGATGCACTAACTGGCCCCTCCTTGCAGCCAAAGCCAACACTAACCTCAAACTTTCAGGCTTTGCTGTTGGAGAAAAAGTTTTGTCAAAATTCTCAAATCTCTGCTGTGCAAACCCTTTAGCCACCAATCTGGCCTTGTACCTCTGACTACCATCCAGCATCAGCTTCTTCTTGCAAACCCATTTACAACCTATCACCTTGTGATTTGCAGGTCTGTCAACAATTTCAAACACCTTCTTGTCTACCAAAGACTTGAACTCCTGCTCCATTGCAGACTCCCATTTCAACCTCTCTTCGTCACAACACTCTTGTACTTCCTTGTAACTCTCAGGCTCCTCTACCATGACTACACAAGCTTTAGCTTCCTGCACTTTAAAACAATCTGGAGGTTTCCTAACTCTAGTTGTCCTCCTCAAAACAATTGTCCTCGTTTTTCCCTCATCATCCTCAGTATCTGTACTTGAATGTGCCTCTTTGTCTGTGTGCCTCTTTGTTTCTGTCATTCTAGGTGCTGGTGGGCATGTGTGTGACAACTTGCCTGATGCACTAGCCTCATCCTCTGAAGAATCTGACTCTTGCTTCACTGCCCCTCCATTTCTGACAGGTGGTGCTGTCTGTGTTTCTAACTGACCTAGTCTGAAAAACACCTCTTTGTTTCAATGAATGTTCTCCCACCCAGAATGTTTCTCAAAGTTTGCACTTCATGAAAAAAGAACTTCTTGTCCACCCAGGTAAAACCTGTAACTGTTCCCTGTATAACCAACAAACATCAAACATCTCCATTTGGGCTGACCTTTCTTTCTGAAAGCTGTAGGTATATACACATTTGCATACTGCCCAAACACTCTAAGATATTTCAAGTTGGGTGGTCTCTTGTAAAGCATGTGGTAAGGAGTATTCTGCACAGCAGAATTCCAAGTGCAGTTTGTCAGGAAATTAGCTGTGAGAATTGCCTCCCCCCCAAAGGTGCTCAGGAGCATTTGCATCAAGCATCATACAATCTTTTATTTGCTTCAAAATAGCAATTTTTCTCTCAGCAAGCCCATTCTCGGCCGGGCAAGAAGGGTTCATGGTAAAATGCCTAATGCCCCTTTTTCTTAACCAATTGGTCAGTGGTGAGACAAAAATTCTCCTCCCCTATAAACTGTCTCTCTATCATGTTCACCCATTCCTTGTACCTTTCTCCTGCTTCACTCTTTTCTTTCAAAAGAATTACATAGGAAAATCTTGTGAAGCGATCCACAATCACCATGAAGTATTTATTGCCCCCTTGCGTCTTAGGAGAAATTGGCCCAGCTAGATCACAGTGCACAAATTGAAATGGTCTCTGGGCTTTAAGGTTTTTTTTTTCCTGTTTTGCCACAGGATAAGCCTTCAGCTTGATCTTGCTGCAAACTGAACACTCTAAGTGGTTCGAGCATGCTGACATTTTAAATTCAGGACAAACTTTATCCTATTTCAAAAGATTCAGAAAACCAACATGACCCAACACTTTGTGAAAATAATGAATGCAATCTGCATGCAAAGGCTGGTTTTGTGCAACTGCACAGCTCTCTCTATCGATCATGTAATACAATTTGTCTTTCTTAATGGCTTTAGCACAAAACTCACCATCTTTAAAAATTAAACATTCATCCCCCTCAAAACTCAATTTGTACCCATCTGTGGTCAAAGCTGACACACTAACTAAACAGTTTTGCAAGCTAGGTACATACAAGACATTTTCAAAAATTTTACCAAAACTAGGAATGCAAACAATTCCCATTTCTTGAATTTTCTGGGTTGCCCCATCTGCTAAGGCAACAGAAGAAACATTTGCTGGTATTTTGCTCTGGAACAGTTCAATCTTGTTTGCCATGTGAGTAGAAGCCCCAGAATCGAGAAGCCAGGTGCTGGGTGGCTGAACTTGGGGCACACTGTCACAGCTTTGAATTGTGGCAACAAATCCTTTGTTAGCACTGTGTCCCTTTTGGCCACCAGGGGGATGTGGCTGCTGCTGCTGCTGTTGTTGTTGTTGTTGCTGCCCCCTCCTGCTATCTGCAGCCAGCTTTCTGCAGTCCTTTTTTAAATGTCCAAACTTTTTACAATAAAAACACATTTTGCCTTTTGAAACTGCTGTTTTTTCAGTTTGCAACTCTCTTGTAGCACCCTCTGTGGCACTTGGAGGCCTTGTAGCAGTAGATCCCTGCTTTCTCTGCTCTGCCTCAAATCTCCTTCTCTGAGCCTCTTCTAAAATTCTCCCACAGACCGTTTTCATAGTCAATTGAGCTCCTGGGAGTGCCTGCAAGCCTAGC
This sequence comes from Phrynosoma blainvillii, assembly GCA_026167975.1. NCBI lineage: Eukaryota > Metazoa > Chordata > Lepidosauria > Squamata > Phrynosomatidae > Phrynosoma > Phrynosoma blainvillii. Next base: position 274,917,016 of record JANUYF010000003.1, read on the forward strand.
AGGATGTTATCATATGATTTGTTTAAAGATCCCAGAAGAATATAAATTTTTAGGTTTTCATCCAGAGTTATGTCCCTTGCTTGAACCTGGGCAAACAAGTCTCTCATCCAATCTAAATGACTTTCTGCAGTCTTTGTCTTTCATTTTGCATGAAAAGAGCCGTTTTGCCCAAATCATCTTTGCTAGATCAGAGGTGGACTGGTGAATCCTAGCCAGAGAGTCCCATATCTGTTTTGTGGAAGTTAAATGCTTTACATGGTTTAATTGCCCCTCAGGCAAAAGAAGAAGGAGGGTTGCCACAGCTTTAGAATTTCTTTCTATCTCAGCTGCAGTTGGATTAGGGCCCAAACCGTCCTGTACAGCCTGCCAAAGATCTTCTATGGTCAAAAGGGCCTTGCTGTACACCTGCCAGGATGTGTAATTCTCTGATGTCAATTTCGGAAATTTCCCAAGCTCCATGTTTAATTATTTCCCTTTTAGTCCAGCACAAGCCTTGAAAACTGCTTGCCCCTTCCGGCTGCCTTTCCAGGACACTGTCTCTTTAAAACTGCAGCTTTAGAGCCAACTGGCTAATCGCTGCCTTTTCTTGCTGCTTTTACAGCTCTGAGACAGTCCATTTAATTAATAGCCTTGAGATAAGGAAGGGTTCTACTTACAGGCTTTTGTGGTGCTGATGGCCATAATTCAGGGTTGGAATTCCAACTATTCTCCCTCCGGCCGCTCCTGCCATCACGCTGGCAAAGCTGAGAGGAAGGGAAAATTGCTTCTGCCTTTTAAAATTCCAGGCTTGGCTTCAGAGGTCTCGATGTGTCGAAAAACCATGCTCTGCTGCCACTTGTTGAATTGTGGTGATTGGCTTTATGGACTGTTTGCAATAAATCCATCAACACAATTCAACAGTTTGTTTGTCTTAGGTCTCACACTTAATGGGACAGTGATCAGATTTGATTGCACTCTTTTCTCTAGCTTCCCTTCCTTGATAGTTTTGAAACCAAATGCATTGTTTAGGCTATGCTCATCCTTAGACACACAAAGATAAGCTCGCCAAACCTTTGTCCTCCATTGGTAGACTCATAGCTAGGAGGCAGAAATTTCCTATAAAAACTCCTCAATTCTGGCAGTCCATGTGCTGCCTTGGAAGTGCATGCTGAATCTCTGTCAGTCTGTGCTCTGAGATAGTTCCCATGACCCCCCCTCTTGCCTGTCATGCCCTTCCACTGAATTTATGGCATTCGCTGCCAGAAGTCTGGAGGAGTCTCTCGGGCATAAGTATGTCCCTCACACCCTGGTCCCCCTCTCTGCTCTCCCCACTCTCTCCCGCTTATCCTTCTAGTGTGTGTGTGCCTTATTTGGATGTTTGCTTATTGTGATAATAAATATTTTAGACTTTAATTGGAATTTGGTCCTTCTCAACATCATTCCATGTCAGATCTCTTAGGACTCTGGTATACACCTGATTAGATCCCGTGAAGCGAAGTTTGGCATTTCACTCTCACATATTTGAGCTAATTATAAATTCCCCAAAAATAGACTTGATTCCCAACAGGTGTTTTAGGAAAACTATTTCATTGGCTGTACTGTTTGGAGCACTCTTATTCTTCTTTTACCCCTCTTCTTTTAGCAACCACTGAATTTTAGATTCCTTTACCCCAAACCCCTAAGCCTTATGAATTTTCTCATTTGAGTTAGTATTGCCCCATGCTAAAGTAGTTGTGCTCTATTGGCTAGTTATTTGTATTTTGAATGAACTGTTTACTATTTATAAAAGTCTACATAGTATGTGCTATTCCCTCAACATAACTATTGTGTGTATTTTGATTTTCGTCTGTTCAATAAAATTCTTCTCCTCAACACTTCTAAATGGGTATTATGTTATTGACTCTAATTAGCCCAAGATGTCAAATTCAACAGATACATTACATGTGTGTATATTCAAAACATATATGAATTCTGTCAGGAGCTCTCAGATCATACCTGGTAAAAACATAGGGAAAGCTACCCCACAGTACAAAGCTAATCCTCTTTCAAATTAAAGCAAAAAAAAAGGTAAATTTGAACCCCAAAGTTCCAGAAAAACAAAGTAGATTTAAAATAAGAAAAAGAGGGCTCATCTCCTGTGATGCATCTACTTTTGGCCTTATTGACACACCCTTACATTTTTTCTACTCAGTTTAAAATAGATCTCTTTTTTCTTGCACAGTTCTGGATTGAAAGAATCGGGGTGGGTGGAGGGGGTGAAAGAAGTGCATAATGTTACTTTTCTTTGCTGTCCAGAAGCAGTATCTCCTTGTTCACGTAACATGCTCATAAGGTCTTATCAGGGTACAGCCTGGTCCTAGAATTATCCAGATATGCAGCTTCTTCATATTCTTCCATTGTCTCATTGTTTACCAAGGCCTTGTCTCTATGACAACAATTTTTCTGTATGCTTGTTCCTTTAACAATACAAAAGGTCCAGTCCAAGATAACTAGGATTTATATGTTCATAAGAGATGCACGAATCAATCCAGATTTCTTCTATTCCATTATATTACTCTAAGATCATTCCTAATATCCCAGACTGTTCTTGCTAAAATCCATTAGCTGAGTTACATGGATCAGGAACTGTTCTTGTACTCTGTCGTTTTATGTTCTCTCACAACAGGAACCCATTACTATGTGACAGTTCTTCATACAGATTTTGCAGTAGGGTCTCCATTAAACTGAGACAAAGAGCTGGACATTGTGTTGTGGGTTAACAGTTTGGCCACAACTTTAGTGCAAATACAAGTGTCATAAATGTATTACACTCACAGGTAATATCATCTGAGATTGACAAGAGTATCCTACTTAAGGTTGAGGAGATATGGGCTTAATGATTTGAGGATTAGCAAATGGCCACGCCATTCCACCAGACACACCATCTAGTAGCATTTGGACAGAGCTTTTATACCAGCCAATTAGTGTGACTTGCCCATGAGGTTGGCTAGAGAGAGGTTGGGCAGCCATTTTAAGGGGATGAGTTTTTAACATTTAACAACTCTTGGGAGAGTGTGTTGTTGCTGAGGGGGTAAAGCTTCTGTGAGTCACACTTGTGAGTCACTAGGGGGTGGAGCTAGCAGTCTAGCTCTATATAACTCCTCTCAGAGCCTTCTAGACCCTTCTAGGCCAGTTCCTGCTAGAGAGGAGGAGGAGGTGAGCAGTTCCTGGGCAGCCATTTTAAGGGGGTGAGTATTGAACTTTTAAAAGCTCTTGGGAGAGTGTGCTGTTGCTGAGGGGGTAGAGCTTCTGTGAGTCACACTTGTGAGTCACTAGGGGGTGGAGCTAGCAGACTAACTCTATATAACTCCTCCCAGAAATTTATTACCAGCAGTGATTGGTGAAAAGTTCAGGTCATCAGGAGTATTTAACACTGGTGTTTAGTGAGAGATTTTCTTTGAGGAGGAAGGCCATAGTCCTGTTTCAGAGACTAATTAAGACTTCTCAGTATGGACACTAAGGGAACTGCTACTGTTACCTGCAACACTTGTGGGATGTTTGTCTTCTTGCCAACAGATGTGGGGAACTTCACATGCCCCAAGTGCAAGTTGGTAGCCCTCTTGGAGGAGAAAGTACAGCAGCTGGAGGCACGGGTAGCTACACTTCAGCATATTAGGGAGCAAGAGGTTTTCCTGGACAGAATGGAACAAACCATCTTGGACAGGGACCACACAGAGGAAGTCACTGGGGAAGGGAAGGTTACTTCACATACACAGGAGGTAGAGAGCTGGAGGAATGTCACACACAGACGTAGGGAGACCAGGGATCGTTCTGGGTGCTAACAGCTACAGAATCGATTTGAAACTCTTTCCCTTATCAAGGAAGATGAGGAAGAGCAGCATGGACAGACTTCAGGGACAGAGCAGGGGACCCTGGGAGTTCCACCACAGGGAACAGTCACTGCTAAGCCTCGGAGGAGGCAAATGGTCATGGTGGGGGACTCCTTACTGAGGGGTACAGAAGCAGTGATTTGTGGGCTTAACAAGATGTCTTGGGAGGTGTGTTGTGTCCCAGGGGCAAAGATACGAGATGTGACAGAGAGGCTGACAAGACTGGTCAAGCCTACTGACCAATACTCCTTCCTTTTGGTCCATGTGGGAACGAATGACACAGCAAGACACAGCCTTCAGAACATCAGAAGGGATTACGAGGCTCTGGGTAAGAAGCTGAAAGAAATGGATGCACAGATTGTCATCTCGTCTCTTCTGCCAGTTGAAGGGCATGGTCCAGGAGGAGAGAGGAAAATAGCAGAAATCAACAACTGGCTCCACAGATGGTGTTGCTGAGAACGATTTGAATTCTTGAATCATGGGCTGCGGTTCCATGAGGGTGGACTTCTGGCAATGGATGGGCTGCATTTCATGCCAGTTGGAAGAAACGTTTTTGCCAAGAGTCTCAAGAATTTGATTAGGAGGGCTTTAAACTGAGTTATGTGGGCAAGAGAGACACTGTTCTGGAAGACAAAAGGACTGGGGGAAAAGCAGTCAAATTATCATAGAGGGAACAAGGCAAACAGTGCAGTGACCCAACAGTGGGAGGCCAAAAAAAAAAAAAAACATGCACAGGCAGCAAGTAAAGGGGACATATGGTGTTAGATGTCTCTACACTAATGCACAGAGCATTGGAAATAAGCAAGATGATCTTGAACTCCTAGCACAACAAAGCAAATATGATATAATATGCATCACTGAAACCTGGTGGGATGATGGTTGGAATGTAGAAATACAGGGGTATAACATTTTCAAGAGAAACGGGCCAAACAGGAAAGGAGGAGGAATAGCATTATATATCAGGGATATTTACACCAGTGAAGAAATCCAGGACATCAATCCTGGAAGCCAGGTGGAGAGCATCTGGATAAAAATTAAAGGCAAAGGAAACAAAAGGGATGTTATTATGGGAGTCTACTACAGACCCCCGACTCAGGCAGAGGAATTGGATGATGCCTTTCTAGAACAGATGACCACACACTGAGAAATGAGAAATATAGTAGTGATGGGTGACTTCAACCGTACTTATATTTGCTGGAAGTCAAACTCAGCAAAATCCTCCAGGTCTAGCAAATTCCTCACTTGCCTTGAAGACAATTTCATTGTCCAAAAGGTGGAAGAGGCAACAAGGGAGTCAGCTATTTTGGATCTGATCCTAATTGACAGGGAAGACCTAGTTAATGGGGTGCAAGTGGTTGGATCCTTAGGTGGGACTGATCATGTTCTCCTGGAGTTTATTATACATTGGAAAGGAGAAGCCAGGTATAGTCAGACATGCATTCTAGAGTTTAGGAAAGCTGATTTTAGTAAACTTAGAGAAATATTGGGGGTGATCCCATGGTCAGGAATACTAAAAGAGAAGGAAGTTCAAGATGGATGGGGGTTTCTCAAAAGGGAGATACTGAAGACACAATTTCAAACAGTTCCAATGAGGAAGAAAAATGGGAGGTGCCTCAAGAAACCAGGATGGATGACTAGGGAACTTTCAACTCAACTAAGTTTTAAACGGAGCATGTATAAGAAATGGAAAAATGGGGAAATCACCAAAGAGGAATTCAAACAAATTGCTAGCATGTGTAGGGGTAAGGTTAGAAAAGCTAAAGCACAGAATGAACTCGAGCTTGCTAGAGAAGATAAGAACAATAAAAAGAGCTTTTTTGGGTATGTCTGCAACAAAAGGAAGAAGGAGGAAATTGTAGGTCCAATATGTGGAGAAGATGGCAAACAGTTAACAGGGGACAGAGAAAAGGCAGAATTACTCAACACCTTCTTGCTTCAGTCTTCTTAGAACTTTATCACACGGGGTCTAAAGCAGCCCTAATCCAAAGGGTATCCGTAGCTAATACATATTATTTCCCCGAGTGTACACACGACGTTGCATCCGAAACTCGACAGAACCTGGAGCTAATCCGTATTGTTTCCCCGCGTGTACACACGATGCTGCCCCTAAACTCACAGAACCCGGAACTAATCCGTAAGGAATTGAGAGCTTTTGACATTTGGTTTTTTGGGGAAGTACAAGGGAGCCTTCGTATTCCTTGCGCAATGGTGGGCAGGGAGGGGAAGCAGGAGAGCTCTACATATCCCAAGCAGAAAATCCCAGCGAGGGGAAGGGATTGGTGAAAGGCAAACTGGATTGGCGGGGCTGGGTGAGAAAAGAAAGAGGAGGAGAAGGAGAGGAGGAGGGAAGAGGGAGTCGATCTCTCTCTCCATCTCTCTCGCATTTTTCCTCCCCGACACACGCCACTCGGAGCTCTCGCCAACCAGGGCTTGCTGGGCTGCCTTCCCTCCTCCAGTCCTCCTCCTCCTCCTCGGTCTCCTTGGCTGCCTTTCCTCCCGACTCCTTCCTCCCATACTTGCCATCCACAGAAGCGCCTTCTGTGACGCCGGCTTTTTGGGCGACGGGAGGGGACAAAGAAGGAAGAAGAGAGAGAGAGAGAGAGAGAGAGAGAGAGAAAGGGAGCCTTCGTATTCATTGCGCAATGGCCGCGCGGGCAAAATTCAGTTCGTTTCGGTATAGAACTGAATTTATTCTTACTTCGGTTACTTTTCACTTACTTTCCGCTTCGTGGCCAGCGTTTGATAAGGTCCTTAGAAAAGGCAAAGGGTGCTCAATCTGAGGATAACGGAGTAGAGGACAAAATAGGAGAATTTCAGCACAGAATAAGTAAAGAGATAGTACAGGAATACCTGGTTAATGTAAATGAATCTAAGTCTCCAGGACCAGATGAATTACATCCAAGGGTATTAAAAGAACTGGCAAATGTAATATCGGAACCATTGGCAATAATCTTTGAGAACTCCTGGAGACGAAGAGAAGTCCCAGCAGACTGGAGAAGGGCAAACGTTGTCCCCATCTTCAAAAAGGGAAAAAAAGAGGATCCCAACAATTATCATCCAGTTAGTCTGACATCAATACCAGGAAAGATTCTGGAACAGATCATTAAGCAGAGAGTCTGTGAACACCTGGAAGGTAATTCCATAATTACAAAAAGTCAACATGGGTTTCAGAGAAACAAGTCATGCCAGACAAATCTGATCTCTTTTTTTTATAAAATTACCAGCTTGGTAGATGAAGGGAATGCTATGGATATAGTATATCTTGATTTCAGTAAGGCCTTTGACAAGGTTCCCCATGACATTCTAGAAAACAAACTGGTAAAATGTGGACTAGACAAAGTAATTGTTACATGGATTTGTAATTGGTTGACCGGCCAAACCCAAAGGGTGCTCAACAATGGCTCCTTTTCAACCTGGAAAGAAGTGACCAGTGGGGTGCCACAGGGCTCTGTCCTGGGCCCAGTGCTATTCAATATCTTTATCAATGACTTGGATGACATTATTAGGGACATAGTTATCAAATTTGCAGATGGCACCAAGTTAAGGGGAGTAGCTGTGGTGAACGGATGGGTTCCATTTGGAAGCATGGTAGCATGGCCCTGAACCAAAGGTAAAATGGCTACACAGCAAGGCAGTGAAAGCAAGAGATAAAGGAATGCTGACTTGGCTGGAGAAAGAGCTTGCAAAACAAGGAAAAATTTATACAAACACTGTCTGCTCTGAGCTGCATACATCAACAAGATAGCAATGGACATGAGACTTTGGTATGTTTGGGAACTATGGGAAACATGTTCTTCCCAAGAACTGGCAAGAAAGGGGATTTTCAGTCTCTCCTTTGTTGGCACCTGCCCAGGCAGGGTGTCATCCCATCCCCTTCAAGGATGAACTGATCCATCATCGAGCGAAGGGCCATGTTTTGTGGGCATGAATGTGTGTGTGGAAGAGCTCCTGATACTTAAAATGGTTGTCTTATTTCTTATTTCTTATTGTCTTATTTCTTAAGTGGTTAAATGCCTGTACTGCAGCCACTTACTCATAGACCACAAGGTTGCGAGTTCAATACCAGCTAGGGCTGAGGCTCGACTCAGGCCTGCATCCTTCCGAGGTCGCTAAAATGAGTACCCAGCTTGTTGGGGGGCAATCAGCTCACAGTTGTAAACCGCTTAGACATCCCATAACGTGATATGAAGCGGTATATAAATAAGCTGCTGTTGTTATGCCTTAATAAATGTTACATGCATAGTGTTTAAACCCAGATCTGGTTTCCCATGTATCTATATTGAAAATCCTATAGTCTAGGGTGGCTACATTTCTCTTTGGAATAAAAGAACAACAGAGAACCTCGGTTCGTGACATAGCTAATACCCCAGAAGACAGGCTCAAAATTCAAAATCACTTGAACAGACTAGAAAGCTGGGCAAAGCTAACAAAATGAAATTCAACACGGAGAAATGTAAGGTACTGCACTTAGGGCGGGGGGAAAAAAGCACAGATATACGATGGGGGACACCTTTTATCCTTTTGTTATTAACCTAGCTTTGTATCTCCACATGCCCTCAGGCATCTTTTATTTTGTATATCCATTCACCTTATGATTTTTGTCTTTTGGTCTATCAACCACATTTTAAACATCTCTTTGTCAATTTTAAACACTTAAACTTTTTGCTGCACTGCAGTGTATCATTCTCTCTCTCTCAACAGGAAAAAACCTTTTACAACTTTTAAAACCTCTGAAACTCCCTGAAACTCCTTAACACTGTCTGAAACTCTTTAAAACTCTCTTTGAAACTCTCTGGCTCACCAGCCACTTATGTATAAACTCTTGTCCTTTGTATAATAAACTTGTGTGTTGTTTTTATTCTTTATTAATTTTTCTTGACATAACATGTATCATTTCTGGACTTGTGTGTCCTTTGTTTTATTGTCATTCTATTTGTTGATAATCTTGTCTGTATTGTCTGATCTAAAGTGTTTCTCTCACTTTAAAAAAAAATGTCTGTCTTTTGTGTGTTGTGTGCCCCTCCATTTCCTGACACATGGATCTTTAACTGTCTTATTTTCAGTAAAACCTCTTGTTTGAATGTATCCTTTTTTAACTTAGAATTATAAAGTTGGAAGAGACCATAAGGGCATCTAGTCTAACCCCCTGCCATGCAGGAACTCTCAATCAAAACTTGAATGTTTTTCACAATTGTTATTATTTAAAACATTAAAACTTTTTCCCACCATCAAGGTGAAATCTCCAACTGTTATTTTTTTGAATATTTTATAACACCATCTTAACACTTTGTTTTAATTTTTTTTTAATTTTTTTTAAAAAAAACAACATGTTAGCATATATATCTTTGTATATTGTCTAAAACCTGTTAAATACTTTAAATTTAGTGGATCCCCACATAACATGTGAAATAATGTTGGATTTTTTCTCTCAGCCAGTTTCTCAAACTGTGAGACAAGAATTTTCTTTTTTTCCGGTCTGTGAGCAAAGACCCTTTGTATTCAATTTTTTTTTCATTGTTAAAAACTTTCAATTATATCACATCTCTATATTAAAACTCTGACATATAAAAACTCGGGAGAATCTATCCATAATCACTAAGAAAATAATTGTTGTCACTCAGTAACACACATTTGTCCCTTTTGTTTAATAGCTACCTCAACAGGTTATTTTTGCAATTCACTTGCTCTGGTTTTGTCACAGGAAAAACCTTGACTTTTTACTCTGTGGCAAACCAAACATCTCCCAAATCATTTGTACAATAAAACATTTTTTTAAAAAAAATTTAGGACCTATATCTCACCAGCTTAAAACAAGCTATCAAATCTCATGTTCTCTAAAATTTTATATTGATGTGCATAACCAGAATGCAATGATTCATTTTTCACACCTGCACATTTAGCATTTGTCTCACTTTGTATAAAACACATATTTTTCCTTTTTATAGCTTTTGTACATACCTCCCCAACCGGGGTGATTTTAAATTTTTCTCCCACAAAACTCAGTGGCACACCAACTAAACACCTTTTGTAAAACAGGTATATATAAAACATTTTCAAAGTTTTCTCACCAAAACTTGGCATGTAGACATTTCTCAATTTTTTTTTAACACCTCTTACCCCTCCATCAGCTAGATAAACATCTTTAAGATTGGAGGATCTCTTTATTTTTCAGCAAAACTGTAACATATGTCCCAGAATATATAGACTTTTGTCCTCAGGTTTCACCTGTTTGAGTCACAGTCACAGCTCTGTAAAACAGCTTGTAACTTCTCTGTTTCTCCCAATGTCTCTGGGTTGTAGATAGATTGTTGATTGTAGCAAACATCCTTGCATTGCCATTTTCAAAACTCTTGTTTTGTTGTAGTAAAAGCATCGATTCGCACTCCGTGCATCAGCTGTCTTTTTTTTTTCAGGACGCATATCTTGACCTCAAGATGCTGTCCCAGGCTTTCTCCCAAGCCTATATTTTTTGGCCTTTCTTCAAGCAAACTGCTTCTTTTGGCATTTTCTGGCCTCTTCAAGCAAACCGCTTGGCTTAACAGATTCCCATCTTTTGGAACCTCAGGCCTCCAGCAAAACTTTTGGCATTTAGCAACACCGTTGCAGCCTTTGAACTTCAGGCATTTGCAAACCTGCTACAGCTCCACACAGCATTGACCACTGTGTAAAATTTCACCCTCACCAGGGATTTTTGTACATCAGGTACATGTGGCTAACAGGAACAAAACTATAAATCCTTTAATGCTATATTGTGAAAAATTAGTCATGCTATAGCTTCAGCAAAAAATAAAGAAAACTTAATCCATTCTAATGAAAGTTCAAAAACAGACTGACTTCTATGCCTGATACACAATTTTCTCAGCCCATCCTTTCTCCACCTCTTGGGTATTAACCTCAAGTTAATTGGTTGTTCTGTACATGACGTATGTTAACCCAACCTCTTGTTGTTCATCTTTTACCATGTGATCTACTTTCTCATAACAACTTTTATTATTGTTCTTCTGTGTAAACAAGAACATTTTCCCATCTAGTGGTTTCCTTTTGTTTTGTCTTTTTGGCACCTGGACTGAGTTGTTGTGTTCGGCTTAGAAGCATGTTCTCATGGAAAAATACAGACACACACATCTTTACATTTCACCATTGACTGTATATCCCATCAATACTCTGACAATACTAGCAGTGAGTGAGAACAGGAATGGGTCACTTTGACACAGATAACTATACAGTAATTTATTCAGGAAGTGGATAATAATAATAATAATAATAATAATAATAATAATAATTTTTTATCCTGCCCCTCTGCATATGCAATCGGGGCGACTTACAACATTAAAAATAGAATAAAAATACAATACAAATCCCATAAATCCACCCACCCCTTAATAATAATAATAATAATAATTTTTATTTATAGCCCGCCTCTCTGCCAAGCAATCGAGGTGGGTTACACAAGTTAAAATAAACAGTGTAAAACAATCCCAACCCTGATCCCTCCTCCCACCCCCTTAAAACAGTATTAAACAAGAAAATGTTAAAACAATAAACTAATACATAAAACAAGCAATAAATAAATAAATAACCAGCCCAAGCATCACAGGGAGGCCGGTAGAATATCAGACAAGAAGCGACTCCTCAAAGCAGATATATCCGGGGAATAATTAGTCTGGGAAGGCCTGCCGGAAAAGATCCGTCTTCACTGCCTTCTTAAAGGCAGCGAGCATAGAAATAAGGCGGATCTCGTCCGGCAGGCCATTCCATAGCCTGGGGGCGGTCGCGGAAAAGGCCCTCTGGGAGGTCTGAGACAGCCTAGTTTTTATTGGCTGTAACAGATTCCTCCCCGAGGACCGAAGGGCACGGGGGGGGTCATATGGGGAGAGGCGGTCCCTAAGATAAGATGGACCCAAGCCATGTAGGGCTTTAGAGGTTAAAACCAACACCTTATACTGCGCCCGGAAACTAATTGGCAGCCAGTGGAGGGATTTAAGCACTGGTGTTATGTGCTCCCTCCTCGATGTCCCAGTAACTAATCTGGCTGCCATGTTTTGTACTAATTGAAGTTTCCGGGTTAGGCACAAGGGTAGCCCCATGTAGAGCGCGTTGCAGTAATCCAGACGTGAGGTTACCAGCGCGTGCACCACAGTTTCCAAGTCCCTCATATCCAGATAAGGGCGCAGTTGGCGTATCAGCCGAAGCTGATAACAAGCACTCCTGACCACCGCATTCACCTGACTAGTCATGTGAAGCGATGAGTCAAGGAGCACCCCCAAACTGCGAACACAGTCCTTAGAGGAGAGTGTGACTCCGTCCAGGACTGGAGACTGTATTCCCAAATCTGGTTTCGGGCCAGTGACTGTGAGTACCTCCGTTTTGTCTGGATTTAACTTCAATTTGTTTTTCCTCATCCAACCCATTACCGCTCTTAGACAGTCATTGAGAGGTGAGACGCCATCTGAGGTCTGAGTCGATGATCTGGTCATGGAGAGATATATCTGGGTGTCATCAGCGTACTGAAGACACCGTGCTCCATGCATCCGAATGATCTCCCCCAGCGGTTTCATGTATATATTAAACAGCATCGGGGACAGAATGGCGCCCTGAGGGACGCCACAATTAAGCTCTATCTTAGATAGTATAGTATTACAATAGTATTAACCAATGAAGTAATTTAAAACATACTTAAAATAGATTCCAATAACAAACAACAAAAGATAACTAACTGTGGCAAAGTTTAAGGGAGAAGTAGGGCTGACTCTTGAAGGCCAGGATATCTATTCAGGAAAGGCCTGCCAGAAGAGATCCATCTTAACAGCCCTTTTAAAGCTGTTTAAAGTGGTGATATGATGGATCTCATCTGGCAGGCCAATCCATAATCTGGGAGCGGTTGCTGAAAAGGTGCTCTGGGCAGTTGCAGACAGCCTAGTTTTTATAGGCTTCAGCAGATTCCTCCCAGAGGACCTAAGTGCACGGGATGGATTATATGGGACTAGTGGCACACACTACTGCCACCTTTCTCCTTTTACACTTTAATTCTAGATGACAATACTGTGGGAACTTGTTATCCCCACCCTTGCCACCTAATGAAGTGGAAGGGACCCACACTGTCTTTTGTATGATGTCCCCCTCCAAATCCTCAAAATATTAGTAGTGTTTTTTGTGACTAAAACATAGGCCAAGTGATGTTGGAAGAAGAAGAACAGTTTATTTTAAAACAGCATGTAATAAATGTAACTTGTTTCAGAACTTGCTACTATAGTCTTTCTTGGTTACAAAATTATAACGTTTGTTTCTTATTCACTCACAGTACCTCAGCCACACTGGCTAACAATATCTATCTGGAGAGAACACCACAGCAACTCTCTTCTTTAGAGCTCTGTGAGTGTTCAGAGTCGCTCATTTCTAGACTCTACCTCCCCAAAATACAGTTCCTTCAGGAACACCCTAAAACACAGCCCTCTCTTTGGCTTAACTTTCTCAACACTCTGCTCATCTCAACACTAACTTTAACTGCCCACCAACTGTCAGCCTGGGCTTTTTAAATGCTCCCAGCTGGAATCCCATTGGCTGGCTCTCAGCTGACTCCTGATTGGCCTGCTGGACATTCTATTCACCACAGAGGCGGTCCCGAAGATAGGTTGGACCCAAGCCATTTAGGGCTTCAAAGGTGATAAACAACACCTTGTACTGTGCCCAGAAACTAATGGGTAGCCAGTGAAGAGATCTTAGAACTGGTGTTATATGATCTCTTCTCGTTGTTCCTGAGACTAAGGGCCTTTGCAGACTGCCAGAAATAGTGCACATTAAATTGAGGCACTGCCCTGGCTCAGTGCTAGGGAGTCATGGGAATTGTATTTTTTTTCTGGGACATTGAGCCTTCTCTGTCAGAGAGCTCTGGTGCCACAATAAATTACAGTTCCCATGATTCCCTAGCACTGAGCCAGGGCAGTGCCTCAATTTAATGTTCACTATTTCTGGCAGTCTGCAAAGGCCCTAACCTGGCTGCCATATTCTGTACTAATTGTAGTTTCCAGACTAAGCACAAGGGTAGCCCCATGTAGAGTGCATTGCAGAAATCAAGATGGGAGGTTACACAGTTTTGAGGTCCCCAACTTCCAAGAAAGGGCGCAGCTGGCATATCAGCTAAAGCTGATAACAGGCACTCCTGACTGTCACATTTATCTGATTTATCATCTGAAGCGACGGATCCAGGAGCACCCCCAGACTGCAAACACAGTCCTTAGAGGAGAGTGTGACCCCATCCAGGACTGGAGGTTGTATCCCAATACCTGGTTTCAGGGCCGCTACTGTGAGTACCTCTGTTTTATCTGGATTCAGTCTCAATCTGTTTTTTTCTCATCCAGTCCATTACTGCCTTAAGACAATCACTGAGAGGAGAGACACCATCTGAGGTCAAAGCTGAGGACTGAGACATGGAGAAATATATCTGGGTGTCATCAGCATACGGATAATACCCCACTCCATGTTTCCAGATGATCTCTCCCAGCAGCTTCATATATATATATTGAACAGCATCACGGACAGGATGGCGCCTTGTAGGATGCCACAATTAAGCTCTTTCTTTAAAGAACTACTGTCCCTGAGCATCACCCTCTGGAATCTGCCTGAGAGGAACGAATGGAACCACTGCAATACAGTTCCTCCAATTCCTAACCTTCCCAGGCGGTCCAAGAGGATGTTATGATCGATTGTATCAAAAGCTGATGAGAGGTCCAATAGCACCAACAGAGTCACACTACCCCTGTTGATGCCTAGACAAGGCTCGCGGGGACCTCCCGGAGGACTTTCTCTGTCTTCGCTCCCAGACTCTGGAACGGCCTGCCGGATGAGATCCGTCAATTAACATCTCTTGACAGCTTTAAAAGGGCTGTCAAGACGGATCTCTTCCGGCAGGCCTTTCCAGATTAAATTACCCGGTCTTGAGACCTGTGATCAGCGATTGAATGCTTAACAAGCATTTGTTAATTTCCCATTAGCAGGGGTTTGGTTTGGTCTGTATGTAATTTTTTTATTAATTTTATTAATTATTAATTTATAATTGGGTTAAATTTAACCTAGTTTTACATTGATTTGATTTAATAATTTTTTAAGGGGGGGAGGGGAAATAATGTTGTTTTACACTGTATTATTGTATATTTTAATCATTATGTTCACCGCCCGGATTGGTCCGCCATAGGGCGGTATATAAATAAAAATTATTATTATTATTATTATTATTATTATTATTATACGAAGGTCATCAGCAAAGGCGACTATGGCAGTCTCAACTCCATAAAGCCAGTTTAAAATGGATCTAGATAATTGGTTTCTTCCAAGACAGCTTGGAGTTGAAGAACAACCACCCTCTCAATCACTTTGCTCAGAAAAGGTAGTAAAGAGACTGACCTATGGCTGTTCATCTCCAGGGGGTCCAGGGAAGGTTTTTTCAGAAGCGGCCTAACCTCCACTTCCTTCAAACAAGATAGAACATGACCTTCCCTAAAGGAAGCATTGATGATGTCCCTAAAGAGCATGCTCAAGGCATCTTCCACCTCGTTAATTGATTCTGTTACAACCTGGCATCTAATTTGCCTCTTATCTGAAAGATTTTATCTGCAAAGTAGTTGTTAAATGCATCACAGCAAACAGTTGTCAGGTTAAGTAATGGGTTCTGCACAGGTGGAACCTGTGTCAGTTCCCTTACCACCCTAAACAGCTCTACTGGATGGGACTCTGAAGGTGCAATACATGCAGAGGAAGAATATTTCTGTGCTTCTCGATAGGAACAAAGAAATTTCCTATGACGAATCTTGTCAGATAAGAGTTGAGTTTTCCGCCAGATGCACTCTAGTCAATGTCCAACCCGCTTCATCTTCCTAAGGTCTTCCATGTACCATGGTTTCCAGTTTGAAGCAGGTTGGAAATGACGCTTGGGAGCAATTGTGTCAATAGCCTTGGCAAGGTCGGTGTTCCAAGTATTAACCAAAACTTCAACAGAATCACTGCCGTTACCAGCCATTAAGCATTCTAAGGATTTCTGGAATAGAATTGGTTTCCTTAGCCTTTGAAGGTGGACCATTTTAATGGGTCTACCACCCCCAGTGGGGCTGGCAATGGCTCTTAGTCCAGCCTTGATTAGGAAATGGACCATCCATGACAATGCAGTGGTTTTAATAACTTCTGCCCATGGATGTTCCTGTTCCATACTAAAGACCGCATCGAGGGTATGACCTGCTCAATGAGTGGGCCCAACAACCAATTGGGACAGGACCATGTTTGTCATGGATTCCATGAACTCCCAAGCCACACCTACTAGATCTGACAAACTGGTCTTGAGTGGAATGTTGAAGTTGCCCAAAACTAAAAGTCTGGGTGACTTCAACAGCAACTCTGAGGCCAGCTGTGTCAGCTTGGTTAGGGAGTCTGCTAGACAATGGGGTGGGCGGTATACTAGCAGAATCCCCAAGCTATCCTTGGTCCTCAGGCTTAGGTACATGCACCTGAAGCGGACTGTGTTCCAGACAGGTATCCTGGTCAAGGTTAGATTGTTTTTATGAACCAGAGCCACTCTGCCCCCCTGCCCACTTCCCCTTACCTGTTCACTGACAGAGTACCTGGAAAAAAAGAAGAAGAAATTGAGAGGCTTTCATACTAGAAAGATTATAACTAGAGCACTCAAAGGATACATCTCAAAGTTAGACTGTATGATATCAATAAGGCTTGAGGGTAAACCTATAAACATCACAATAATCTAGGTATATGCACCAACCACAAATGCAGATGAAGAGGAAATTGACAGATTATATAATGCATTCCAGAAAGATATTGGCAGCATACTATCACAAGATTCTAGAACAGTTGATTAAAGAGAGAGTTTGTGAACATTTAGAAGGCAATGCCATAATCACGAAAAGTCAACATGGGTTTCTCAAAAACAAGTCATTCCAGACTAATCTGATCTCTCTCTCTCTCTCTCTCTCTCTTTTTTGTTGATAAAATTACCAGCTTGCTAGATTGAGGGAATGCGGTAGACATAGCATATCTTGATTTCAGTAAGGCTTTTGACAAGGTTCCCCATGATATTCTTGCAAACAAGATAGTAAAATGTGGGCTAGACAATACAACTGTTAGGTGGATTAGTAACTGGTTGACTGACGGAACACAAAGGGTGCTCAGCAATGGCTCCTCTTCATCCTGGAGAGAAGTGACCAGTGTGGTGCCACAGGGTTTTATCTTAGGCCCAGTGCTATTCAACATCTATATCAATGATTTGGATGAAGGAATGGGGACATGCTTCTCAAATTTGCAGATGACACCAAATAAGGAGAAATAGCTAATACCCCAAAAGACAGGATGAAAATTCAAAATGACCTTAATAGATTAGAAAGCTGGGCCAAAGCTAACAAAATGAATTTCAACAGACAGAAATGTAAGGTACTGCACTTAGGGCAAAAAAAATGAAATGCATAGATATAAGATGGGGGACACCTGGCTTAATGAGACTACATGTGAAAGGGATCTAGAAATCCTAGTAGACCACAAGTTGAACATGAGTCAACAGTGTGATGCCGCAGCTAAAAAGGCTAATGCAATTTTAGGTTGCATTAATAGAAGTATAGTATCTAGATCAAGGAAAGTAATAGTGCCACTGTATTCTGCTTTGGTCAGGCCCCACCTGGATTACTGTGTCCAGTTCTGAGCACCACAATTCAAAAAGGATGTTGAAAAACTGGAGTGTGTCCAAAGGAGGGCGACTAAAATGGTGAAGGGTCTGGAAACTATGCTCTAGAAGGAATGACTTAGGGAACTGGCTATGTTTATGTCAGAGTACTGATGGGCTATGCAGTCAAAGGTGAAATGTAAAGATGTGTGTGTTTTTTCCACTTGAGAACAGATTCTAGGTAGAACACAAACATCTCAGTCCAGATGGCTAGAGAGACTAAACAATAGAAAACCACTAGGTGGGAAAGCATCCTTGTTTAAATAAGGAAACAATAATAAAAGTTGTTATGGGAAAGCAGATCACATGGTGGAAGATGAACAACAAGAGGTTGGGTTAGCATATATCACATACGGATCATCCAATCAACCTGAAGGTTAACACCCAAAAGGTGGAGAGGGGCTGGGCTGAGAAACTTTGTGTTAGGCATTGATATTATTATTATTTTGCTTCCATTGGATCGCACTTCTTTTTCTCTTTACTTCTCGATGGATCTATAACATGTTTATACTGCTTCACAATGTAGCCTTAAGAGTTGGAAACATGAATCTGTAGTTTTGTTCTTGTTTAGCCACATCTGCAAGATGTGATCCTATAGTGGACTGTGTTTTTACTTTGCATGTTGTTATTATTCTTTCAACAATAAAGCTCAACTTTTAGAAGCTTGGATTTTTGCTTCCTGATTCTGCTGGATTTACAAATACACTACTCCACCAAAACCGAACAGTTTAGTCTGTAGAAGAGATGGTTAATAGGGGATATGATAGCCCTGTTTAAATATTTGAAGGGATGTCATATTGAGGAGGGTGCTAGTATTGTTTTCTGCTGCTCCAGAGAATAGGATTCGGAACAATGGATGCAAGCTACAGGAAAAGAGATTCCACCTCAACATTAGGAGGAATTTCCTGATAGTGAGAGCTGTTTGACAGTGGAACACACTCCCTCAGAGTGTGATGGAGTCTCCATCTTTGGAGGTCTTTTAACAGAGGCTGGATGGCTATCTGTCGGGGATGGTTTGATTTTGAGTTCCTGGATGGTTGGGGGTTGGACTGGATGGCCTTTGTGGTTTCTTGCAACTCTATGATTCTATGATTCTAAGAAATACACACATTCAATTTAGACAATGAGGAAATTGAAATAGTTAAAGAATTCCCATTTCTAGGATCAAACATTGACCAGAATGGAGATTGTAGTCAAGAAATAAGAAGACTAGGAATGGGAAAGGAAGCTATGAAAGAACTGGATGAGATAATGAAGAGCAAAGACATACAACTGAGCACTCAACTCAGAATCATCCAGGCCATTGTATTCCCAATTACCATATACAGATACAAGAGTTGGACAGTGAAGAAAGCAGACAGAAAAAAAATCAACTATTTGATATGTGGTGCTGGAGAAGAGTACTTAGGATAGCATGGACAGTGAAGAAAACAAACAGATTCTTGAACAGATCAGAAGTGACCAAACATGTTTGAAACAATTTAGCAACAAATCAGTTTTGGCTTTGAGACACCTTATAGCCACACAAATTTCAGCATCTTTGTAACCTCTCAGGAGTAAAAGTTAAATAGAGAGGCTATAACCCTATTCTAATTAATATGTTAGTTTTATGATTATTAATATGTAGAAGGGAAATCTCTGTAGTTTCAAAGGTTACTCAAAATAGGAGGGATGTCACCCTATTTATATTTGTATGCACTTATAGGTATTGAAAATATGAGCTTCCCCCCTGCTCTTCCATCTATCAGACTCACCTAAAGCATGGGCTTTGCATTTCTTTGTAGAGATGTGTTTAAAACATTTCTGACTTTTGTGCCAATTTAAAAAGCAGTAGGAGAGAAAACGCAAATAGCAACTTCCTAAGCTAATCCAACTTTTTGTGGAAAAGTATATTGCAGTTTCCATGTGATGTGGAGCATCCAGAGAGAGATCTGAGAACACCATAGGAAGCTTGTTCCAATCCCCTTATGCATCAAATACTTTTTATGACTCCTATAAGTGGTGCTGTACATAAAGATTACTTCATACCTTCTTCAAGAATCATTACAAAAGGAACATTTTTGGCAATATAAGGATAAGTGTGGGAAAGTGAAAAGAAACTGAAAAACATAGATCCTCCTTTAATGGTGCTTATGATGAGGAAAATGTGTGAGCAGCAATCAGCATGTACAGAGCTACATTATAGCTGAAGTTCAAGGACATATTGAGTGAGATGCATTGGTTTTTCTTTTCTTATAACTTCTATAACAAAGGGAAACCAATGCATCTCACCCAAAAAGTCCTTGAACTTCAGAGATACAACTGGAATTTCTTTCAACTTGTTACTTTTTAAAAAAATAGCAAGGAGGGGAAGAAGAAAAAAACTCCCACAAGAAAAAAGTAAAGCAAGTTTGCTCAAGCAAAACTAAGGGAACCTTAGGTTTTGTTCTTTGGTCTGTGAAAAGCTGTCAGAGGCAGCTCAACTTTAAAAATTTTAAAACAATAAACAAGCATGGTAATATTTCACACTTCTGTGGTGTAGAAGTAAATAAATTATGATTTTATTTTCAGCCAGCCTTTTCATTTCCTTCCCCAGATAAATGCAGCTACAGAAGCTCTACATCTACTGAAAACAGAGATCTATACTTCCCAATACTAAAAGGCCCAATCCCAGTAGGAGGTGATATCTTTACTCTCCATATGTGAGAGGATTACTCTGTTTTTCTTTCTGAGCTTGTGGTGAATGACTATTTTGAGACTTAAATACATTTGTTAGTAATATATTTGATAGACGATCATTTTAGTCTGTATGAAGCACCATGTCCCAATTCAACAAACAACATGAAAAGAAATCTGAGAACATCTCTGTAAGTCTCAGAATATATTCAGAGAGAATAAGATATGAAATTGTTTTAAAATAAACAGGTGATTTGAAAAACAAACATGAGAAACAACTTGATTTAGTCACATATTTAAGTGGTGGAGGGAAATGACCTTAATTGCTTGGACTAGTTTCTCCTTTTTGATATCTGAATGTCATCCTAGTTTGTTGTTCTTAGTTGCCATCAAGTTGACTTTGACATGGTGACACTATAAATAATAGACCTCCAAATCTTCCTGTTATTAACATTCCTGCTCTAGTCTTGCAAATTCAGGGATGTGGCTTTGATTGAATCTATCCACCCTTTATGTGGTCTACTGATTTCAGCCTTACCAGGCATTATTGCTCATTAGTGTTCTTTTGTTCTGGAGTTTTGGTAAACTTGTGCCTATTGGATTAAGGCTGTGTGAGCTGGGAGGAGGCTTTCTTGTGTGCTTATTAGTTTCTTTTGTGTGTAGGTCCATGTCCTTCACTGGAGTACATGATCTCACAGGGGTGGGGTATCTTCTGAGATGAAGTGATGAACTTGGTTTCTGACTGGATGTAATCCCATGATGAGGAATACTACAAGTGAAGACAGTTTGTGATGGATGGGAGTTTCTTAAAAGTGAGATATTGAAAGCATAATTTCAAACAATTCCATTGAAGAGATAAAATGGAAAAGTGGGGAAATCACCAAAGAGGAATTCAAATGAATAGCCAGCACATGTGAGGAGAAATTCAGAAAAGCTACAGCACAGAATGAATTCAGGCTTGCTAGAGAGGTTAAAAACAATAAAAATGGCATTTTTGGTTATGTGTGTAGCAAAAGGAAAAGCAAGGAAATGGTAGGGCCACTGTGTGGAGAAGATGATGAAATGTTGACAGGGAACAGAGAAAAAGAATTACTCAGAACCTTCTTTGCCTTGGTCCTCTAAATAGGAGAATCGCACTCAACCTGGGGGAAATGAAACAGATGATGCAGTACAGAAAATGAAGCACAGAGTAGGGAAAGAAGTAATACAAGGATATCTGGGTCCTCTAAATGATTTCAAGTTTCCAGGACCAGATGAACTACATCCCAAGATATTTAAAGAACTGGAAGAAGTAATCTCGGGATCACTGGCAATAATCTTCGAGAATTCTTGGAAAACAGGAGAAGTTCGAGCAGACTGGAGGAGGGCAAATGTTGTTTCCATCTTCAAAAAGGGGGAAAAAGGAGACCCAAACAATTAGCACCCAGTCAGCTTGCTATCAATACCAGGAAAGATCCTAGAGCAGATCATTAAATGGACAGTCTATAAGCACTTAGAAAGGAATGCCATGATTCCTAAAAATCAGCATGTGTATTTCAAAAGCAAGTCATGCAAGACTAATCTTAACTCGTTTTTTGATAGAGATACAGGCCTGATAGATGAAGAGAATACTGTGGATGTAGTGTATCTTGATTTTAGTAAGGACTTTAACAAGCTCCCTCATGATATTCTTACAAACAGGGGAATATAATGTGGGCTAAACAATGTGGGCAGCTGTTAGGTGGATTTGTAATTGGTTGTCTGACTGAACCCAAAGCGTCCTCAACAATGGCTCCTCCTCATACTGGAGGTGCCACTGGGTTCTGTCATGGGCCCAGTAATATTCAACATCTTTCTCAATGACTTGGATGATGCAATAAAGGGCATTCTTATCAAATTTGGAGAAGACACCAATTTGGAATGGGTAGCTAATACCCCAGAGAACAGGAACATAATTCAAAAAAGACCTTAACAGATTAGAGAACTGGCCCAAAACTGATAAAATGAATTTCAAAGAGGAGATATGTAAGACACTTGGGCATATTAAATGAAATACAAAGGTATAGGATGTGTGACCCTTGACTTAACAGTATATGTGAAAGGGATCTAAAAGTTTTAGTAGACAACAAGGTGAACATGAGACAACAATGTGAGTCATCAGCTAAAAAAGCCAATGTGATTCTAGGCTGCTAGAATAAGTGTATAGTGTCTAGATGAAGGAAGAATTCAGAGACTTAGGGCCTTTACAGACTGCCAGAAATAGTGCAGCTTGAGGACACTTTAACTGCCTTGGCTCAGTGCTAGGGAATCATGGGAATTGCTTTTTTTTCCTGGGACATTGAGCCTTCTCTGTCAGAGAGCTCTGGTGCCACAATAAACTACAGTTCCCATGATTCCTTAGCACTGAGCCAGGACAGTTAAAGTGGCCTCAAGTTGCACTATTTCTAGCAGTCTGTAAAGGCCCATAGTTATGTTAGTCTGGAATGTTATGTTAATAGGCGAAGGATCTTGCAACCTTTGAGACTAAGGGATCACGATGGGGCAAAAGTAGTGGCCAGAACCTGCTCTCTCCCCCCCCCCCCCATCTGTGCAGGACTGAGGCAACTGCATAGACCTTGTCCTGATCTGAACTGAACTGCCACCATGGTCCCAAATGGGGTGCCGGCAAAGAGTGGAGTTTCCCTGCTCCTTTTGTGGTCTGCTTTTCTTGTCCGGATGCACTGTCTGTGTGGCTTCCAGCCGTGTTCAGGGCATGTGTCATCTAAATGCCATGCCCCCAATGTGGCACAAAGCCAGCATTTTTGGCCTGTCTGTTTGAGGCCTATCTGAGCAGAAGCTGCAGCATTAGCTTTTGTAGATTAAGCTACTTCCTCAGATGTTACAAGATCTCTTTGCATACTGATAGAGAAGGGAAGTATTAGTGCCACTCTATTCTGCTTTGGTCAAACCTCATCTGAAATACTGTGTCTAGTTCTGGGCACCACAATTGAAGACGAATATTGACAATATGGAGCATGTTCAGAGGAGGGCAACCAAAATGATAAAAGATATGGAAACCATGCCTTATGACATGTGGCTTAGAGAATTGGGTATGTTTAGTTTGGAGAAGAAAAGGTTAAGAAGTGATATGATAGTTATGTTTAAATATTTGAAAGGATGTCAAATTCAAGATGGAGCAAGCTTGTTTTCTGCTGCTCCAGAGACTGGGGGGGGGGTGCAGACTGCCAGAAATAGTGCAAATTGAGTCCACTTTTAGGGTTAGGGTTAGGGTTAGGGAATCATGGGAATTGTATTTTATTGTGGCACCAGAGCTCTCTGACAGAGAAGGCTCAAAGTCTCAGAAGAAGAAAAAAACAATTCTCATGATTCCCTAGCACTAACCCTAACCCTAAAAGTGAACTCAATTTGCACTATTTCTGGTAGTCTGCAACCCCCCTAGGACACAGAGCAATGATTTAAAATACTGGAAAAGTGATCCCAGCTAAACATTAAGGAAAACTTCCTGAAGGTAAGATCTGTTCAATGGTGGCACACATTGCCTCTGTCATATGTCAGGAGTGCTTTGATTGTGTATTCCTGCATGGCAGGGAGTTGGACCAGATGTCCCTTGTGGTATTCCTGCATGGCAGGGAGTTGGACCAGATGTCCCTTGTGGTCTCTTCTACCGCTATGATTCTGTGAGTCTATGAAAAGAGATTAGGCCTAAACATTAGGTAGAACTTCTTAACAATAAGAACTGTTTGACAGTGAAATATGTTGCCTCAGATTGTGATGGAATCTCTTTCATTGTATGTTTTTTTTTAAAAAACAAAGTCTTTATGATAATCTGTCAGAAGTGCTTTGATTGTATATTCCTGTATGGCATGGGGTTGGACTAGATGGCTCCTGTGGTCTCTTCCAACCCTATGATTCTGTGATTTCTCACTTTCCCACACTAGAACTCAGGTAATCTATTGAAACTGAATGATGGGAAATTCAGGACAGAAACAAAAATTACTTGCTCCCATGTATGGTTAAAGTAGGGAATTCACTGCCTCAGAATGTATGAAGGCTGCCATTGTGGGTGGCTTTAAAAGGGAATTGGATGAATTCATGGAGTTTAAATACATCAGTGGCTACTAGTCAGGGCATCCATGTATTACCTCCAACTGCAAAGACAGTATTGCTGTGCATAGCATGTATTGAGGAATATAAGATTAAGAGTGCAGCTGCAATCATGTCCTGCTGTCAGGCTTCTTATAGTCAACTGGTTATCTACTGTGTTAATAGATTGTTAGCCTTGTCAGGTTTTCATAAGATTTTAGCATGGCTCTCATATTTCTAAGCTCTTACACAACATTAGTGCTAAAGCAAAAATATCATGTTGGATTTTTGTTGAGAGTCAGTGCTCCAGTTCATTGGATCCAACCAGACAATGCTGTGATCCTAACTAACAATTGAAACTCCAGTTGTGAGATGGCCTTGGCAGTGCTTATGTGGTCGATCCTCTCTGATACATATGGGAGTGCCTCAATGGACAGAAGAAATGATGCAATTCATAGTGTGTGGCTCTGAGAAACCCATCACTGTAATAACCCATCATGTCTTGAATATTGTTGTGAGAAATTCTGAGCAATAGTAATTGGCAAATTCCCAAACATTTATTGTCATTATTCATTCAGTAAGCCTGAGTGCAGAACAAGCCCAAAACAAACATAACAACAGTGACAAGCCCTACCATGTTTTGCAGTAGTACTCCCTAAGGCTGCCAGATATTGAGAATAAACCTGCTTATTAGCATATACCAGCGTGACCAAATAAAGGTCTGAAATGGTAGACTAAAGAAATTACAGGAACTCACAAAGTATTATAGCAGGCTATTCTACATTATTCCTTTACTTTTGCAGGAACTACTTCTTTCATTTTTATTTCATTACTATGGAGGAGCTGCACTATAACTGCAGCACTGTAAAATCTGGATAGATCAGAGACATCCAAACATCATTGCATTGATTTTATGTAATCTTTTTTTAAGCCACAACATTTGAACTCCTACCTCTTTTATGGTATGGCCTTTTCATTAAACCAACCATTTAGATAACCTTTGGTTCATAAAGTTAATTAATGTTTAATTAACATCAAAAGAAGAGCTGTCCAAATATATATTTGTTTTGTTTTGTTTTACACAGTCATTGTGGGATTTAGGTGCTGTTCACTTTGGATTAATAGTGAAATATAACATATTATTACTCTGCACCTTTTTTCTTGGGGTCACTTTTGATAAAGGCTGTTCTATTGATTTTGAATAAAAATAATGAAGTAGACATGTAAGAAATAATATAAAATAAAATTTCATGTTATTAGCCAACAATAGCATTCAGTAGGCATACTTTCCCAGGCCATTGTCAGCTGATGCAGAATCAAATTGTAAAGTTTGATCCTGTTTTCATATTAGTGCATTGATCTGTGCATTTAATTAAGCTCTAGTGAGATGCCAAGTGGTTAATGAGATTTTTGTTGCCTGCCATTGTTTGAAAATTAGGTATAATTTTGGTAACAAACCTTTGCTATCCCTTTTCATGGATTGAATAAGGCAAGAATAGAATATTCCAGTCTCTGATTTTACAAAATACAGCAATCATGCTTCCAATTTAGACTCACCTTTCCAGCCTCATAGAAGCAACTATACTGGTGTCAGGACGAAAAGAAAAATGGTATTGTTTGGGTCAAGATAATGGTCAAGAGAAAGCCTGAACCAAACAAGATGTTCCCATTATTTTATCTTATCTTCAGTTATGTGGAGTCAGAGATCAATGCAAAGCCCTTGAACTCTGAGCTTCACACAGTTTCAAAGTAGCTGGATGTGTGTAAATTTTTTGATATCCTACTGGAAAATCTTTCTTTCAAAGGAAATAGGAATGCAGGTCTATTGAACTGTTGCCATTTCAAAGTATGGTACAATAGTAATGCCACCTATTCACACTTTGCTGTGTAACAAACAATGTCTTCTAAACAGCTCAATTTTACACTGACAGAATGAAAAAATTTAATAGTTTGAGGCTGATTAAATAGAAGCTAACAGCTTTCTGAAATTTTATAGCTTTCAAGTTTCTTCACATTTTATTTATTTATTTTTTGTAATCAAAAATGTAAAATTGCTTTATATTGCAGAGCCATTGAAGCTGAGTACTTCACTAAAGTTTTAAGAGCTTTGGAGTCACCATAAATTTATATGGGTATAATAAGCAGAAGTAAAAGTGAATTCTGTAATTGCACTATTGGTTGGGGAAATGTGGGCTGGCCTTTAAGAGCTGTTTATATTAAAGGTGTGTGTGATGAGCAGATAATAAAGCATTTACAAAAAGCGTGTTTGGTTCATGCTGATTTGAAGAATCATTCCTCAGATATTTGCTTTTCTAGCAAAAGCAGTACATTAGCCTTTCCCCCTTCATTATTTCTTTCAATTCAACAGACTGGCATTTGATATAGTTACCATACAATCTTGTATATATGTATTCTGAGATAAATCACATTCATTTCAGTGGGACATGTGAAACTAATCTGATCCCCTTTTTTATTTATAAAATTACCAGCTGGGTAGATGAAAGTTTGCTGTGGATATAGCATATCTTGATTTCAGTAAGGCCTTTGACAAGGTCCCCTATAACATCCTTGCAAACAAGCCAGTAAAATGTGGGTTAGACAATGCAACTGTTAAATGGATTTGAAATTGGTTGACCTGCCAAACCCAAATGGTGCTCAGCAATGGCTCCTCTTTATCCTGGAAAGAAATGACCACAAGGTTCCATCCAGGCCCAGTGCAACATTTTTATCAACAACTTGGATGAAAGAATAGGAGGCATGCTTATCAAATAGTAAATGACACCAAATTAAGAGGAACAGCTAATACTCCAGAGGACAGGATGAAAATTCAGAATAA
This sequence comes from Phrynosoma blainvillii, assembly GCA_026167975.1. Taxonomy (NCBI): domain Eukaryota; kingdom Metazoa; phylum Chordata; class Lepidosauria; order Squamata; family Phrynosomatidae; genus Phrynosoma; species Phrynosoma blainvillii. The sequence goes on from JANUYF010000003.1 coordinate 274,944,131, forward strand.
CCTGAATAGATTAGAAAATTAGGCCAAAGCAAACAAAATGATTTTTTTTTCATTTCAAAAACACAGCGAAATGTAAGGTGGGTGGAAAAATGAAATGCATAGCTATAGGATGGGGGGGGGGGACACCTGGCTTAACAAGTCTGCATGTGAAAAGGATCTAAGAGTCCTAGTAGACCACAAGTTGAACATGAGTCAACAGCGTGATGCAGCAACTAAAAAGGCCAATGTGATTTTAGACTGCATCAATAAAAGTATACTGTCTAGATCAAGGGAAGAAATAGTGCCACTGTATTCTGCTTTGGTCAGGCACCACAGTACAAAAAGGATGTTGACAAGCTGGAGTGTTTCCAAAGGAGGGTGACCAAAATGATGAAGGGCCTGGAAACCATGCCCTATGAGGAACGACTTAGGGAACTGGGTATGCTTAGCCTGGAGAAGAGACAGTTAAGAGGTGATATGATCGTGCTGTTTAAATATTTAAAGGGAAGTCAATTGACAATGGAGCAAGCTTGTTTTCTGCTGCTCTGGAGAATAGGACCCAGAATAATGGATGCAAGCTACAGGAAAAGAGATTCCACCTAAACATTAACAGGATCTTCCTGACAGTAAGAGCTGTTTGACAGTGGAACACATTGTCTTGGAAAGTGGTTGAGTCTTCTTCTTTGGAGGTCTTTAAACAAAGCTGGATGGCCATCTGTTGGGGATGCTTTGATTGGGAGTTCCTGCATGGCAGGCGGTTGGACTGGCTGGCCCTTGTGGTGTCTTCCAACTCTATGATTCTATGACTAATGCCTAGCTAAATTACTATAGGATGATTACCAAATTGTTTGCATCATGAAGCACAATGTTCATCAGACTCTTGCACTGATGATTTTCAGAACACATCTGAAATCATGTCAGGGATGATGGGAGTTGTAGCTCTTCACCTCTGGCTCTAACTCCCCACCTTGTTATGCAGCAGAGCTGACCAGCTTTGATCAGTGGTTGATGCTTCTTTCCCAAGCAGCAGAGTTTCAGAGAATAGGCTGAAGACCCTGACAAACTCTCCAAGCCTTCTCACTCTTCTTCCTGAGATGTCTCCAAACCTCTCCAGGATTCTTCTGGTTCTTGTATCTTCCCTCAAGACACCAGACAACTCAGTAGTCTTATATAAAAGATCTACTTTATTCTACTATATATAAATACTATATGCCCTACAAATCACAATCTCTACTCCACCAAAATACTCCACACTACACCACACTATGCATTGGCAAACATTGCACTTATAGCCATTGTTAGTCACCACCCACTAGTCAGTTTCCACCCAGTGGGCGTGTTCATTCATTTTGATTGGTTTACATAGATCATCCCATACTTAAGACCAACCCAAGTATTTCATCATTTTACCTTGACTACTTAATGAATCTCAGGTGTTTGCAATCTATAACAGGTGTTTTCAATATACACTCTATAACTTTGTCCTTGCCTCTCAAGGCTTCCAAATTACATTATCCTTTTCACCTGTGTAGCTTCATGATTGTTCCTGCTTAGTCACTGTGACTATCACATACATAATTTATTTCTATTACTGTATGTCCCATGTTGCATTTTCCTTAACAAATCAATCAATCAATTTATTGTGGTCAATGACCATATTCCCAAATTCATATGAATACATAAAATATATGCATACTACTATCTGAAAAGTGTGTTTTAATTTAGCTTTTCATTAGAGTCTGATGCTTGCTGCTGCTGTAAGGTAACTAGCCAACCAATCAATCAATAAACAAAGAAGACATTCACATCAGCTATTTTTGCATGGAGAAGTGTTCATTAACTCTTTTTTTCTTCCTGCAATGATAAGGTACTATTTTATTCATCATTAAACTCAACACACAGTTGTATCCTTAAGTGAAGCCCGGATGAAGAAGATTGTTTGCAGCAAGCCATACAAAATGATTTAGCTTTGCTAGCAAAAGCTTCTAAATTTCTGAAGCTAAAATGAGACCTAATCAAAACAGAAGTTTACTTAATCATGAAGATGCATAACTGGTAGAAAGACTGTAAAAAGAGAGATGCAGGAGATCATGTCAAAGAGAAACATTTACTTTAACTTAGGGCCTCTACAGATGGGCCCTTTGTGGCGTGCTGGAGGCAAGGAAGGGGAGGGGCAGCCAGATGCTGGGCACCCCATCCCCTTCCTGAGGACGTCATGAGAGCGACGGCCTGTCCACATGATGGGCGCTCCGATGACGTCCTTCTGACTCAGTGTCAGTACATGCTGACCCAGAAGAGATTCCAAAGAGGCGTGCCACGCCTTTTGCGGTGCCCCTTTCGCAGCTTGCAGAAGAAGTGATATTTTAGCGCTCCTTTTGCAGGTGGCAAAAGGAAGGATCAGGGCTGAGGTGTCTGGCAGCCTTGGCCTCTATCTTCCGCTTCCTGGGATGGCCCAGGGCTGCCCGTCTGCATCCCCCCCTTAGTTCTTAGGCAACATCATTTCACATTTGTATCCAAATGAGCTCTATACTCAGGGTGACCTGTGCTAACACTTTACCTGATTGTTCTAAAATATTAAGAACTAAATTAATTTTTGAAGCACCTTTTCTGATGTGAGCTACTTCTCTCACTATCCCTAAAGCTATGAAGTAAAGCTTTAGAGACAGCTTAGAGACCACAGTCTGAAGTCACTTCTTTTGTTATCCAGGATGATTTGCCATAGATCATCTCCTGCTGATGTAGTGATAACAATTCTATGTAGTGATACAAAGGATGGAATACCTGCCACCACAGGGGACTGGGAATTAATCTCAGGACAGATTTGATATCTTTAAAAATAACCCATTTGATGACATCTGCAATTGCTAGATGCTATATATTTTGTTTTTTGTTTTTTAAAAGCCACTATAAGCAAATATTTTTACAATGTTGATGCATTCCTCCCCCCCCCCATTATTGTAAAAACAATTTAGACACAAAAAACTATAGACCCAATTCTTTATTAAATTTAGATTATAAAATATTTACCTCAGTTATGGCTAACAGAGTAAAAATTGTTTGAAAGAATGGATTGAAGAAGCCCAAAGGGGATTCTTGCCAAAAAGGCAAATGAGGGAAAATATGAGATATATCCTGGATATATTAGAATATTATGAATTCTACAATGACAAACAATTGGGACTGATTTTTGTTGATCTCAAAAGTCTTCGATTCAGTAAATTGGCATACACTATTTGAAATTTTGGATAAAATGAATTTAGGGGGAAATTATACAAACTGGATTAAAGGAATATATAAGGTACAAACAGCTAGAGTAATAATAAATGGGAAAAAACAGTGTGAAGTATTTAGAAATTAATGTTACCAAGAAAACATTATGAAACAAATTATAAGAAAATTTGAAAGGAGATAAAAAAAGATTTGACTAATTGGAGTAAACTAAATCTATCATTATTAGGTAGAATCTCCACTATAAAAATGTCAATCTTGCCTAAGATGTTATTTTTATTCCAAATGATTCCAATTATATCATCTGAGAAACCATTTTGAGAATAGAATGAGGATGTTTCTATGTTCATTTGGAATTGAGAGAAGCCAAGGGTCAAACTTAAAGTACTACAAGATTTAAGAGAAAAAGGAGGGTTGAGCATTCCAAATTTGAAATTATATTTTGAAGTGTTCACTCTTGCATGGTTAAAGGAGTGGGTTACCCTAAAGGATAACATACTATTGGAATTAGAAGGTGATAATTTAACATTTGGTTGGCATGCATATTTGCAATACGAGAAAGAAAAAACTAACATAAATTTCAATAATCACTGTGTAAGGAGAACTTTGTTATGAATTTGGAAGAAATATCAAAGAAAAATATATAGGAAAATCCCCCAGTGGATTTCACCCGAAGAAGCATTTCATAGGAGAGAAATAATATCAGATAAAAATTGGCTTAATTATAAAACATCAATCAAACAACGGGGAAAAAATGGTATCTAAAACCAAAAGAGGACTAAAAGAGATAATAAAATGTATGATTCGAAGAAAAATAAAGTTTTTTGTGGGTTTTTCAGGCTGTGTGCCCATGTTCTAGAAGAGTTTCTTTCTGATGTTTCACCAGCATCTGTGGCTGGCATCATCAGAGAATAGTGGAATAGAAGAGAGTGGGTCTATATATACTGGGTAGGGAGGAGTGATTTCCATGTAAACTGTGTATTGTTCTGTGTTGAATAGGTATTGTTCTATTGTTAATGGCATGGCTTCAGGGTAGGAGGATATGCAATCAAGGATATTGTCTGCAATTCCCATGTAAACTGTGTATTTTTCTGTTTTGAATAGGTATTGTTTGTTGTTAATGGCATGGCTTCCAGGTGAGGATATGCAGTCAAGGAGATTGTCTGCTATTGTCTGCTGGGAAAGCCCCTGAACCTGGTTGGTTTCCCATTTGCATTTGCTGAGTGCTGATTTTCTTATTTTGTAGGACTGGTAGCCAAATCTTGTTTACTTTAATGGTTTCTTTTTTCCTGTTGAAGTTATCCAAGTGTTGGTGGATTTTGATGGCTTCCCTGTGCATTCTGACCTGATAGTTGTTGGCATGGTCCAGAATCCACAATAATAATACATCAATAATACAACATTGTTAGTCTTGGGAAAGAAACCACGTGGTGGATGATGGACAGCAAGAGGCTGAGTTAATATACATCATACAGGCATTATCCCACCAACATAAGGTTAACATTCAGAAGGCGGAGTATGGGAAGGGCCTAGAAAATCCTTTGTTTAAGAATGTTTATAATTCAAGATGTAAGTGTGTGCGTGTTCCTGGCAGTGGATTTTTAACCATGGAGTTAGGAGATAGTTTCTAGTATGTTTATACTGCTTTTATAATGTAACTCTTAGATCTGGAAACATGGATCTGTAACTTCTTTTTAACTTTCAACAGCAACAAGTTGGGATCCTATGTTTTTAGGATTGTTAAATATGTAATCTTTCATGGCTGAACTGGATTAGTTCATCACAATGGATTTTACTTAGTTATCTTATTTTTTACTTTTTATATGCATTAATAAAGCTATGTTTTTGGACTTTACAATGTGTCTTCTTGACTGAGGAAGACAGGATGCTGGAGAAGAGAAGCTGAGCCAGTTGATGGCAAATCTACACAGTGGCTGTGGATCACAGCAGCCAGCTTGTCCTGCAGACTCTGCTGGGTGCCAAACGGCATCACTACAACACTCATCATCCACACACCAACAAATTCAGCATTCAGAATCCTGGGGAGAATATTTTTAGAGATAAAAATCATATCTATTCGAGCCCAAGACCTATGCCTCTCAGAGAAGAATGTAAATTCCCTTTTATCTGGGTTTAATCCTCTCCACACATCAATTAATTCCAGTCTTTCTACAATATCAAAAAATTTTTGAGGGAGCTTACCTTGATTGGGTTTTACCTTTTTCCCAGAATGCCTATCTAATTGCGGGTTAACGACCCCGTTCCAATCGCCCATTAATATACAAGAGTCAAAGGATAAAGTATCTAATTTATTTAGTAAAGTCTCATAAAATCTCCCTTTCCTCTCAAGCGGGCCATAAATGCCTAATACAAGAACTTTTTCCCCCTCAAACATAATTTGAACACCCACATAGTGTCCCCGACTATCGTTTAGAACTTCCACAGGGTCATATATCTCTTTTACATAGAGAGCTACACCTTTTTTCTTTTTGTTTACGGCAGAAACAAATACTTTGCCCAATTTTCGGTTATGGAGAAGTTTAACATTTGCTTTCTTAATGCGTGTCTCTAATAAACATAACATTTCAAAATTAAATTTCTTTAAGTATTGAAAAACTCTCCCTCTTTTAGCACTGCCGTTCATGCCCTTCACATTCAATGATGCTATTTTTCGTATATTCAAAGGGGTAAATGGTTGTTTATTCATTTTACTCATGATTACAATTTCTCTAACAGATTTCCTATTGGGTTTCTTTAATATTGACAAATTGGTTCTTTTCTTCATCTATTTCCGGGTCACTATCTATTTCTCCTTCTGAGTCTAGATCTTCTTCAGACTTTTCTCCCTGCGTTACCTGAGATAATTCCAGTTCTTTAGCTTCTACAATTTTACCTCGGCTAAATAAATTTCCTCTCGCTTTATCCTCTTTCTGTATTAATAGATTTTTCCTCTTGTTGATAGTTTAAGTTTCCATTTTCTTTTTTCTTTTCACTCTTGTCTCTTTTAATATCCTTTTCCCCTCTATCGTGATTTCCTTTAATATCAGTCTCTTTATAGCTCTTCTTTCCTCTACCTTCCTCTCTTTTCTCCCCTCTTTTAAAGAAACAAAGTGAATCTAACACCAGATGGCCAACAAGTCATAAATATGAACTTTCCCAAAGGTACAACTCATAGACACAGATTTTATTATGGGAAGCAAGAGATATCAAAAAGGTAAACAATACATTGAACATCGTTAGGCATGGGAAAGAAACCACGTGGTGGATGATGGACAGCAAGAGGCTGGGTTAATATACATCAGACAAACATTATCCAATTAGCATAAGGTTAACACCCAAAAGGTGGAGTATGGGAAGGGCCTAGAGAATCCTGTGTTTAAAAATGTTTTTAATTCAAGATGTGAGTGTGCGTGTGTGTGCATGTCTGGCTGTGGATTTTTAACCATGGAGTTAGGAGATGGCTGTTAATATGTTTATACTGTTTTTTATAATGTAACTCCTAGATCTGGAAACATGGATCTGTAACTTCTTTTTAACTTTCAACTGCAACAAGTTGGGATCCTATGCTTTTGGGATTGTTAAAGATGTAATCTTTCATGACTGAACTGGACAAGTGCAACACAATGGATTTTACCTAGTTATCTTATTTTTCTTTTATATGCATTAATAAACTATACTTTTGGATTTTACCATGTGTCTTCTTGACTGAGGAAGACAGGATCCTGAAGAAGAGAAGCTGAGCCAGTTGATGGTAAGAGATACAAAGTGGCTGTGGAACACAGCAGCCAGCTTGTTCTGGAGATTCTGCTGGGTGTCAAAGAGCATCACTGCAACACCCATCATCCACACAGTGACAATTACACAGAGCCAGTTTCCAGATAAGCCAAAAAGGGATAAGTCAAGAAATCATTAAAGGTAGCCAGTCCAGGGATCAATAATTCTTGGAAATACATGAAAACCAAGAACACGGGTGGTTGAATAGTTGTGGACAAGGATCCCCCAGAGCAAACAAGAGAGTTATAGATGGCTGCCTCTAGATGTTAGGTACATGAAGAGTCAGCATTTTGTATTTAGCAGGCAGTTCCTACAAAGTTTCTCCTTTCCTCTGGACTTCAGAGTGTGAGGAAATCTCTTCCATATCTGTCAAATCCTGCTGAGGAGGGAGCCCCTCAACTGCATCAATGTCCAGCTGCTCAAATTTAAGAAGGGATCTGTCTGGTACCAGAAATTCCTTGCAATCTAAATCATTTGGGTTGGATTCCTCTGATTCCACATAGTTATATTATAGAGTTATTAACTCCTTCATGTGTGGTTTGTCTAAATATTTCTTTGGCTCCATAGTGCTGGTTGTGGTGCAGTGCCAAGGGTATCTTCACCACTCCTACAGAAAGAAGCTGAACAGTGGAAATGAGGATATGGCTTGTTTTTCCATGCTAGAAATGCCAGGAGCAGGCTTTAAAGGTCTGTCCTGCTCCAGTGTCTTCTTCCTTTGCGTTGGAATATCCAATTCAATTGCTTCTGTTTTCAGTGCAAGCTTAACTAGTCCAAACAGGTATTTTTGACCTGGTATGCTTGATGTCAAATTGGACAAAAGGTAGCTGTGGAACACTGTTTGCTTGCTTTTTGCCTATCCTGCACTGATGCCTTATAGTTAAAGGGTCTAATTAGAACAGAGATGAAAAGCAAACTTGGTAACACGTTTTGGGCACCATTTGGTGAAATAGATTCTGGAGGAGGGTTCTTTGGATCATGAGTGTCACAGGCTAGACTGGGAGACCTACCTTTGGGTTTGACCAGTGTTATATTTCCTCATTTAGATCGTGGTTGATGATGTGGCAGACTAGTGTCTCCATAAAGTTTATCAGGCAGATGCCACACTGCAGCAATACAGACAGACATCAGGGCAGAGTGCTTTACTCAGAGGAAAAGCTCAAGTAGTGACACAAGGAAAGACCTTCTGAAATTATTGTTTTAAAAAATAAATAAAGTTGTGGCATTGCACCACAACCAGCGCTATGGAACCAAAGAAATATTTAACCCATTCCTTGTCCTGGCTCTTATTTCTGAGTGAGAGGGACAATAATATATAGATATCAGAGGATAATTATAAATGTTATTGTTGCAGGAAGTCTATTTAATAGCCTCCTGCTTTCATGAGAGTAGATACAGTCTGTTCCAACTGCATTTATTTATTTCTTTTTGTAAGCTTTTATAAACTGTTACCAGAGAACAGAATAGCAGTATTATTGCATTTCAGACACCGTGGTATACTGTGCTAATTTAAGGAAACATGTCTGACATTCACACAGGAACAAGGAAAGTTAGAGTTTAATCAAAGTTGGAAAACTTTTCCTCTTTCTTTCTTTCCCAGTGCACAGTGTGATTTATGAAAGAACTATAGTCCTCATCACAATTCATTTTTGTGAGCATCCAATCTCAGAAAAATGAACAACATGTGGAGTGAAGCAATTATGTGCTCTTTCTTTGATACTCTCCTTATTTTCCTTCCTTCTGCTAATATTATTTAGTGTCTTGTTATTGCAAATGTGAAATGGAGGGATACAATCAAAGAATTTCCACTAAGGAAATTGGTAATTAAAGATCAAGATGAAATGATAGATATTTCAATAAAGCATCCTGAAAAGAGATATCTTTAAAGCCTTGTTGTTAAGAACTAGTCCACTGTATTTTATTCAGTATATTGTTAGAACCATGGTTTCTTCATATTTGAAAACAAACATTGGATTGCTTTTTTATCTGCAGGTTTGTTTGTATGTTTGTTTGTTTTACAAAGCTTTATATTTGCCAATGCATGCCTGAGAATTTAAAAAATATTTATGTTATCAATGTTAAATAATAAATTTACTTGAAATATGAGAAAGTTCATTAAAGCCTGAGGAAAACCAACTGTTCACTTGAAACTTCAAAAGTATGATAAAATACTGTTTATATACAGGGTTTTGTGGTGAATAGAATGTCCAGCTGGCCAAACAGGAGGCAGATGAGAGCCAGCCAATGGGATTCCAGCTGGGAGCATTTAAATAGCCCAGGCTGACAGCTGGTGGATAGTTAGAGTTAGTGTTGAGAGGAGCAGAGTGTTGAGAAAGGTAAGCCAGAGAGAGGGCTGTGTTTTAGGGTGTTCCTGAGGGAACTGTATTTTGGGGAGGCAGAGTCTAGAAAGGAGAGATTCTGAACACTCACAGAGCTCTAAAGAAGAGAGTTGCTGTGGTGTTCTCTCCAGATAGATATTGGGCCTTGGCAGATGACTAATAGTCGTCTTCGAGGCCTGGAAGAGGAGGGGCAGCCGCACAAGCAGCACCCCTTCCTCTTCCTGAGGTCGCCCTCGGAGTCGCCGGCCCTCCACACGGCCGGCGCTCCGGGGATGACCTCACGCCACAGCGACTGCATGCGCTGTGGTGGAAGAGTCAGGGAAAGTGCGCCCGCCACTTTTAGGGCGCACTTTCCCTGACATCTAAAAGGAGTGCCAATTTGGAGCTCCTTTTAGGGACACTGCAGGAGCGCCGTGGTGCGGAGGCTCTGCTTCGCCGGCACTCCGTCCGGCGGCGTCCTGGAAGCAGTCGTCTGCTTCCCCTCATTGTTAGCCAGTGTGTCTGAGGTACTGTGAGTGAATTAGAAACAAATGTTATAATTTTGTAACCAAGAAAGACTATAGTAGCAAGTTCTGAAGCAAGTTACATTTATTACATGCTGATTTAAAATAAACTTTTCTTTTTGTTCCAACATCACTTGGCCTATGTTTTAGTCCAAAACACACTACTAATATTTGGAGGATTTGGAGGGGGACATCATACAAAAGACAGTGTGGGTGCCTTACACTTGATTAGGTGGCAAGGGTGGAGATAAAAAGTTCCCACAGGACTGCCATCTAGAATTAAAGTGTAAAAGGAGAAAGGTGGCAGTAGTGTGCAGCACATAAGTTTGGCAGCAGCACTGGGATACAAAAAGATCCAGTGGCTAATAGTGTTTTAGCATCAGGATTTGTTAAATCCGATAGCCAAAAGTGTGTTTGAATTGAAGGGGTCTGAGTGCAAGATACCAGATACACAAGAGTTGGTCTAAAGTAAAAAGGTTAAAAACCCAACCTTTTGAAATCTAGGCGTTGGTATCAGTAAAGTGATCTCTGAGATATTCACACAAGGGTATTTGTTGGAGATTACTTGGAAACTGACGACACTAGAAATTAACTAGTCTCTGAGGTAAGCATGCTGAAATATTGGTAGGAGACTAGTGATAAGAGTAAAAACACACTTAGTGATTCCTGAGGTATAAGTTGTAGTAAAATAAGGAATCACTACTCTGGCTTCAAGATACAGATGTTGTCTTTATGTTCAGTTGAGGAACTGACATTTTAGAAGTATTTCCTGAGGTAAAAGTTGTGGGTAATAATAATAATAATAATAATAATAATAATAATAATAAAATTTATTTATATCCTGCCCTTTGGGAAACCCAATCCGGGCAGCTCACAACAGTAAAATCATACATAAAACCAAAAACATTTCCTTCCCCCCCCCCTCCTTAAAACAGTATTAAATCAATAAAGATTAAAATCACAATCCGAAAATTTAAAAACATGATACAAAGAGATAGCATTGGCCCATAGCAATATTCTTCATTCCATCAGTAGATGGGGTCATGAGAAGAACATTGGGGTGGAAGTACCCGAGGCCAGGATAATTAGTCTGGAAAGGCCTGCCAGAAGAGATCCATCTTGACAGCCCTTTTGAAGCTGTCTAACGATGTCAATTGATGGATCTTGTCTGGCAGGCTGTTCCAGAGTCTGGGGGCGACAACTGAAAAAGACCTCTGGGAGGTAGCCGCCAGCCTTGATTTCTGAGGCTGCAGCAAGTTCCTCCCAGAATACCAGACTGCACGGGTAGGATTGTATGGGAGAAGGCGGTCCCTGAAATAGTTTGGACCCAAACCATTTAGGGCTTTAAAGTAATAACCAACACCTTGTACTGGACTCGGAAGCTGATAGGCAGCCAGTAGAGGGACCTCAAGATCGGAGTAATGTGGTCCCTCCTAGTTGTTCCTGAAATAAGTCTGGCTGCCATATTTTGTACCAGCTGTAATTTCTGAACCAAGCACAAGGGTAGCCCCATGTAGAGCGCATTACAGAAATTGAGGCGTGAAGTTACCAGTGCATGCACAACAGTCTCGAGATCCCTTACTTCCAGAAAAGGGTGCAGCTGGCGTATCAGCCAAAGATTATAACAGGCGCTCCTGACTGTCACATTTACCTGATTTGTCATCAGGAGTGACGAGTCAAGGAGCACCCCCAGAATGCGAACACAGTCACTGGAGGAGAGTGTGGCCCCATCCAGGACTGGAGGTTGCAACCCAATTCTAGGTTTCAGGGCCGCTACCATGAGCACCTCCGTCTTGTCCGGATTCAGTTTCAATCTGTTTTTCCTCATCCAGCCCATTACCACCCAAAGACATTCATTGAGAGAAGAGATGCCATTGGAATTCGAGGCCGATGAATGAGACATAGAGAAATAGATTTGGGTGTAATCAGCATACTGATAACACCCAGCTCCATAACTCCGAATGATCTCACCCAGCGGCTTCATATAGATGTTAAATAACATTGGGGACAGGATGGCACCCTGAGGGACCCCACAAGTGAGCTCCCTCTTACTGGAGCCACTGTCCCCGAGCAGCACCCTCTGGGACCTTCCCGAGAGGAAGGACCGGAACCACTGGAGTGCAGTGCCTCCAATACCTAGCCCCCTCAGGCGGTCCAAGAGGATGCTGTGATCTATCGTGTCAAAAGCCGCTGAGAGACTCAGATTGTCAGTCAAGGCAACCATGGCAGTCTCAACCCCAAAGCCTGTCCTGAGCCGGTTTGAAATGGGTCTAGATAATCGGTTTCATCCAAGACAGCTTGGAGCTGAAGAGCAACCACCCTCTCGATTACCTTGCTCAAAAATTTCAACAAAGAAACAGGCCTGTAGTTACTCATATCCAGGGGATCCAGGGAAGGTTTTTTCAGAAGGGGCCTAACAGCCACTTCCTTCAAACAAGATGGGACATGTCCTTCCCTGAAGGATGCATTGATGATATCCGTGAGGAATCTCCTCAATGCATCCCCTCCCTGGATGGCCAGCCATGATGGGCAAGGGTCGAGTGGGCAGGTTGTTTTCCTCACCTTACCAAGCAGCTTGTCCATGTCCTCAGTATTCACAGATTGGAGCTGATCCAGAATAACTTCATCTACGGAGTCGCTGGACATCTTGTCTATAGATTCTGTTACAACAGTGGCGTCTAAGTCGGCTCTTATCTGAGAGATTTTATCTGCAAAGAAGTTGTTAAATGCGCCACAGCAGGCCATCATTGGGTTAAGCAAGGGATTTGGTGCAGGGGGTACCTTACCACCCTAAACAGCTCTGCTGGATGGGACTCTGCAGATGCAATACGTGCAGAGGAGAAAGTTCTCTTTGCTGCATGTATTGCCTCCCAATAGGAGCAAAGAAAGTTCCTCCTTTTATAGGAAAATACTATTACCATGTCTCCTAAAAAAGTTAAAATCCCAGCAGTGGCTGAATTGGTGGAAGGAGAAGAGGTTAGAGAATAAATGGTGGCTAGTCTTGACACTTCTTCCTTGAAGAAACTTCTTGAACTTGAAGAAAGTTTGGAGATTTGGAAAATAAAAGAAAGAATAGAAATGGCTAGAATTAAAAATGAAAATAAGAGGCTTTTAAAAGAAAAGGAATATGAGAGGCTTTTGAGGGAAAAAGAGATTGAAAAGGAGCAACAAATTGAAATAGAAAGACTGAGGGTAAGACAAGTTGAAATGGATTTCCAATTTAGGATGAGGAGTCTAGATCAGGGAATTCCTCAAACCCAGATGGTGACAGGTAAATAGAGCACCTCAGATTGATATGAAGAGATTCCCCAGATATTATAAGGGGACAATATTGATTCCTTCTTCACCAATTTTGAGAGAATTCATGAAGAATTGAAAATAAAAAAAGAAGAAAGAATGAGTTATATAAGATCCCAGATTTGTGGTGGACTCACAAAAATTTATGCTGAGATGAGAGCAGAGGAAGCTCAAAACTATGAGTTATTCAAAGAGATGGTGAAGCAAAGATTTGGATTAACTCCAGAACACCACAGAAGGGAGTTTAGAAAGATAAAGAAAAGACCAGAGGAAACTTTATCTCAACTGGTGTATAGGCTGGATTATTATTTAAATTGCTGAGGAGATGGCTAAAAAGAAACGCCCAAAGAAGAATTTCAAAGCTTAATAAGTTTGGAGCAATTTTATAATGTAATTCCCCAAGAGTATAAATGGCTAGTTCAAGAGAAAAGGGCCAAAACAGTAGCAGAAGCTGCTAGAATGGTTGATGAACTAGTATTAATTAGGGGAGATGACAGGGGAATGATAAAAAATAAAGAAGGGTCTGAGAGAAAGACCAAAAGGACCCTAAAAACTGGCAAGCCCCAAAAGAAAGGAAGAGTGAGGGGGAAAATTATAAACCCTGGCATCAAGTGAAAACACCATAATCTGAGAGGAAAAGTTTGGGGTTGAGAGAGTGTGGCCCTGAAGACCAGAAGAGGGATAGATGGTCGACAGAAAATCAGTCAAAACCAAGCCATTTGAATGTGGGCAAATAGGGCACTTGAAATTAAACTGTCCAAAAATTTATCAGAAGAATTTAAAGTCACCTATCAAGCCAGCATATTGTGTAACAGAAGTTGGTAATACAGTGAAAGAATGTTACAAATTAGGAGCCAGAGAAGCTGGGGTTGCCATGGAAACAACAGTTAGTAAAGCAACTGACTTTACAAGGGAATCTTCTCCTAGGACTTGCCTATTTATAACAGCCTTGCCTGAGGGACTCAGTTTTGAGGAACACAGAGAATTAATACAAATAAATGAGACCTGGTTGTGGGGTTTCCGTGACTCTGGATCTGAAGTGTGTATAATTAAACCACACTTAGTAAACACTCAAAATATATGCCCAGAAGAAACGATGATCTTAAAGGGTTTAGGGGGCCCTGCATTTGTAACACCAGTAGCCAAACTACACATTTCCTTCAGAGGACACAAACTGCAGTGGAAATTTGCCCTCTGGGATGACATTCTTGTTCCATGTATAATTGGAAATGATTTGGAGAGGTATCTTAGATTCACTTTAGTGATCACTAGACAACATAACCATGAAAAAGCTTCCAAACAGGTCAAATACCTGAAGAACAAACTGAACAAGATGTGGTCACTAGCAATGAGTGGTATAACTAAGATAACAGATGAGGAGAGTTGTGAGGAAATTAAAATTGAGAACCAAACCGAATTTGGTCAAGAACAAAAGAGAGATGAAAGTTTAAAACCTTTGTTTATTCCAGCTGAAGAAGAAGTTAATGCAGAGCTGAGTGAGAATTACTCTCACATATTTAAAATCATTCAAGACTGCTTATATAGAGAGGTTCTCAAGTGTAAATATAATACTCAGAAAGAAATTCAAAAACAGTTGGTAGTCCCTCAGAAATATAGAAGCCAGATACTGGAAATAGCACATTCTAGTTCATTTGGAGGTCATTTAGGAATTAAGAAAACTTCTCAAAGAGTCTCTTTAATTTTTATTGTTCAAAGATGGGACAAGATATAAAATCTTTTTGTAAATCTTGTGACATTTGTCAAAAAGTGGGAACAAGGTGAGATCAAACCAGAGCCAAGCTGTGTCCATTACCAGTCATGTCACAGCCATTTCAGAGAGTAGGGATTGATATCATCGCGCTGTTACTTCATGCAACCCAGAGAGGGAACAGATACATTATTATTCTAATGGACTATGCCACAAGATATCCTGAAGCAGTAGCTTTGTGAAATATAGAGACAACAACTGTGGCTAATGCTCTAATAAACATTTTCTGTAGATTAGGATTCCTGAGTGATGTAATATCAGATTTGGGAAGTAATTTTACTTCTAAAGTGATGTAAAAGTTACGGGAGGTCTGTGGAGTTAAACATTTCACCACAACCCCTTATCACCCCCAAAGTAATGGGCTTATAGAGAACTTTGATTGAACTTTAGTCAACATGATAAAATCTTATACTGCAGAAAACTGGAATGATTGGGACAACAAGTTGCAACACCTGTTGTTTGCCTATAGAGAGGTGCCACAAGAAAGCTTGGGATTCAGTCCATTTGAGTTGATGTTTGGAAACAAAGTAAAAGTACCTTTAGATCTCATTCGACAAGAGTGGGAATCTCCAGAGGAGAGAGAGCCAGAAGATGTGGTATCGTATGTCCAGAACCTGATGGCATCCTAAAGGCAAGCATTGAGAGTTGCCAGAGAAAACTTGAAAACAGCTCAAGGCCAACAAAAGACTTGGTATAACAAAAAGGCCTGAACTCGAGTTTTCCTGCTGGGAGATGAGGTGTTAGTCCTTCGACCAACGCGAGGAAATAAACTTCAGTATGCATGGACAGGTCCAGTTCAAGTCACAGAGACGATCAATGATATAAACTATATAGTGGACTTGGGAGATGATGTGGGGTGTAAATTGGTGCATGTAAATATGCTGAAGCCCTATGTTAGGCAGGAAAAATTGGTATTATATGCTGTTAGAGACATGAATAATGAAGGCATTGTCCTTCCTCAGTGGAAATTTGAGAATGTGAGGAAAGAAAAAATACAAGAGATTACTCTTGAAACTTCTCTTACTCCCCAGCAACAGTCAGAGATAAGGAATGTGTTAAAAGAGCTTAAAGATATTTTTTTCAGATGTACCCGGAAAAGTCCAGGGGATATATCATCATATTAATACTGGAGAAGCAAGCCCCATAGCCACTCCTCCGTATTATGTCACCGGTCCGTTAGCCAACAGTATTGGGGAGGAAATAGAAATAATGTTAAAATGGGGATTATTGTACCATCCAATAGTCCTTGGGCTTCACCAGTAGTGTTAGTAGAAAAACTCGACCATACTATTTGATTTAGTGTTGACTACAGCAGTTTGAAGAGGGATAACATTAAAAGACTGTAAGATAAAAATAATTAAACAGGTAATGGATCTTATATAAATAAACATGTTGTGTATATAAATGTGGTTGTTTATTTAATGTTATGGTAAGTATAATTTATTATAGGGGTTTATGGGCCCACATAACCAATAGGTTATGTGTGTTCATAAACTTGATAAAGGGGGGAGTAGAATGTCCCACTGGCCAAACAGGAGGCAGCTGAGAGCCAGCCAATGGGATTCCAGCTAGGAGCATTTAAAAAGACCAGACTGACAGTTGGTCGACAGTTAGTTAGTGTTGAGAGGAGCAGAGTGTTGAATAAGTTAAGCCAGAGAGAGGACTGTGTTTTAGGGTGTTCCTGAGGGAACTGTATTTTGGGGAGGTAGAGTCTAGAAAGGAGAGACTCTGAACACTCACAGAGCTCTAAAGAAGAGAGTTGCTGTGGTGTTCTCTCCAGATAGATATTGGGCCTCGGCAGACGGCTAATAGGGTCGTCTCCGAGGCAAGGAAGAGGAGGGGCAGCCGCACGAGCGGCGCCCCTTTCTCCTCCTGAGGTTGCCCTCAGAGCTGTCGGCCCTCCGCACGGCTGGCGCTCTGGGGGCAACCTCCCGCCGCAGCGTCCTCACACGCAGCAGTGGAAAAGTCAGGGAAAGTGTGCCCGATGCGTTTAGGGTGCACTTTCCCTGTCTTCTGAAACACAATTTGGCGCTCCTTTCAGGAGCCTCGCTCCAGCGGCGCACCGTCCCAGGGTGTCCCCGACACCCTGGTCTGCATCCCCCCATTGTTAGCCAGTGTGGCTGAGGTACTGTGAGTGAATTAGAAACAAATGTTATAGTTTTGTAACCAAGAAAGACTATAGTAGCAAGTTCTGAAGCAAGTTACATTTATTACATGCTGATTTAAAATAAACTTTTCTTCTTGTTTCAACATCACTTGGCCTATGTTTGAGTCACAAAACACACTACTAATATTTGGAGGATTTGGAGGGGGACATCATACAAAAGACAGCGTGGGTCCTTTACACTTCATTAGGTGACAAGGGTGGGGACAACAAGTTCCCACAGAACTGCCAGCTATAATTAAAGTGTAAAAGGAGAAAGGTGGCAGTAGTGTGCGCCACAGGTTTAAACAGAGCCAAAGTTCAATTTACAAATCTAGCATGATTATCTGTACTTATTAAGTGATTGCTTCTTTGTCAAAAGTATTATTGAAGTCAAAATGACTGACAGTGCATGATTTTGTAAAATAAGGAAACTGCTGTAAGAATTTGAGCTGAAAAGTTATAATTCAAACAGATAAAATACAAAAGACAATTTACAGCAGAAACAAAAAGCCAGTTAAACTGATGTACTTCATCCTTGAAAATGCTGGATGAATATAAACTGAACTAGGGAGTCATATAAAAAGTCCCAGATAATACTGGGAGCTAAGAAAGAAATATTATAGGATAACCAAAAAGGCCAAATTGATCTCCAAAATAAACCCAGAAAAGCCAGGAACAAAATATGTGGCTTCCTGGTGTTTTCAATGTGTCTGGACATTTCCTTACTGCATTTTCCATATTCAGAACAGAGACTGAAATTCAGAAGTTTAGGATGCTTAGATCCTGACTTTTCATTATATAAGCAAAATCATTTTCCATTTGTGTTGCAGTTAAAGAAAGGGTTTTCTGTGAGTGCAGCTCTCTTTTTGTGAACATAAGATTATTTTTATTTATCTAGAATAATAAAACAGAATTCAAAGAAATAGTTGTATTAGTCTGGCTCAGTTTGCAAAGGGTTACTGTACACTGCTGAGACTGAGAGAAAGAAGGTTGTAACATGAGCTTTCACAGAGTAAGGGCCAACACAGACGACCAAGAAGAGGTGGCTCTGGGCTGCCCCTGGGAGCAGTGGATCGGGGCCGTGGCAACCACATGCTGTGGCCCCAATCCTCCTTTTTGCCATCCCCCAAAAGAGCAGCATTTCCTTTTGGGGGTGGCAAAAGGCTGCCATTACAGCCACCGCCATGGCTCTTTGCACCCCAAAAGGGTGCCCTGATGCCGCAGATGGGCACACAGTGTCGAGGCAGAGTCAGAGCAGAGTCAGGATGGCTGACATGTGGTTACCCCACCTCAAGTCCACCCCCAGGTTGGCCTAAACTGCTGGTTTGCATCGGCCCTAAGTCCACTTCATGGAGATGCTTTGAATAAAGTGCCTACAGACAGACATTTCTACCCATGACTGAGCAGGTTTGTGTGTGAACAGTAATAGAAAGGGAAAACCTGTGGGTATGGTGATGAAGTGACAAGTTCAATTTTAACTGTGGCTGATGATCATTAGGGGACAATGTTGGTGGAAAATATATTGTCTAAATAAAAATGAGTAGATAACCCAATGAATAATAGAGGAAATTTTGGGAATTTGATATGATGCTGGATGAGGACCAGTAAGGAATTGTGATAATATGGGCAAGAGAACCCACATGAGGCTAGGGATTCAACAAGTGCTATAATATGTGTAGCGTGCAGGAAAGCATTTCTCTGTTCAACCCACTGTTGATGTACTGGAGTTTGTACAGATATCCCAATTCTGCTGTTTCTTTTTCCATTTTCCCTTTGACATTTTTGTTCAAGGATTGTTATTTTAAACATTCCATATCAGACCTCAGATGTCTATCTGAAAGATTTTTTTCCAATAACTTCAACATCAGTGGGGGAGGTGGTGAAGGAGGACTGGAGAAACACTTTTGGTTCCAGGCTGCAGTAAATAATGCAATAAAGTTTGAATTGGGAAATAATGGGATTTTATTATAGGTGATCCCACTGTAATTGTATGTGCCTACCTCAATAGGCAAGGTAAACAACAGCTGCTAGAATCCCTTACTAAGCATGCATGAACATCAAACAGAGAAAAGAAGAAAGCAGTTTTACCTGCCTCACTGAATACTCCCCAGGACATTAAAAAGTATAGATCTATAAGTTTAGTCACCAAAATAGAAATCATGAGTAAAGTCAAGGCTAATGAAAGAAAGAACAACATTCTGGATTAATTATGGAAAAAGCTTTCTGTGATGCCTGGAAAGTTCAAATCATTTTTGTTCAGTTATGCAAGACTTACTTGACTTTATTGGTTTATTTTATTTCAGATATGCATATTATTAATTAGTGTTGAATCACATTTTGATAAAACATGTTCAACTGTTGTGCATTTTTCATGGTGTACAAATCTACCCCTATTCTTTCCATGTTCTTTCTGCACCTGGTACTAAATTTTCTGTTAAAGAGTTAATATCCAAAACTACATTTACTTCATTCTCTGGGATATACCTGTAAGTATAGAATATGCACTAAACTAATCTTTTGGACTTTAGGTGAAACCCACAGCAGAGCCTGTGACAGATTATAGCAGTACTTCTCAAATAGTGGGGCACGTCCCCAAGGGCTCCGTAAAGGGGGGCTTGTTTGACCTCGGCAGATACTGTCATATTAGATTTCTAGATCGGATTTTCCAACTCACTCGCAAGCGGCGTCCCACACGGCGTTGGTTGCCTAGCAACTCTATGGCTGGAGAGAGGGAGCAGTGTGATGCGAACACTGGAGATTGTCCCAGCGCCACCCCAGTAGCAGCCTGACGTGGAGGACCACGTGACCGCCAACGCATGTGACACATGCAAAGGACCCAATTGGATAGACATGATGCTCTATCCTGATTGACCAAACCTGCCTGTGTGACTTTTAGACCCAGAAATCGGTCCTCTGTACAGAAAAATGCCTAAAATAAAGGAGTTGAAGACACATAAAAGGGGACACCGCCGATTCAGCCAAAAAAGGTCAGTGTTCTGATGAAAAGGCTTTTATTATGCTTTGAAACGTGTCAACACGACCTGTAGGGGGCATTCATCCATCTATGCCTTATTGCCATTGCTCCACAACTGATGTAGGTGTGGCTCATTTTTATGCTTTTAATCTTTGTATTTTACAAATTTCTGACAATAAAAAAGGATCACTCTCAGTTGCGCCCTCTTCTCTTTGTAGACACAAAGTGTAGCAGACCCTCAAGTGACATCATGAAATTTTTTTTAACAGGGATGAGAAGACAGGCAGAGAGAGAAGGAGAGAAGGAGATAAAAGAAAGTCTTCCGAAGGCTAAGACGAGGAAATATGATGAGGTGTATGTAGTGCTTGGCTTCACTGTGACTACGGTGGGAGACGAGGAAAGACCGGTGTGCTTACTATGTCTAAAAATGTTGGCAGCGGACAGCATGAAACCAAATAAATTAAGTCGTCACTTAAAGACATTACACCCCAATCACGCTAATAAGCCACTTGAGTTTTTTCAGCGAAAACGTGTCGAATATTGCAAGCAATCATCCCACTTTCTGACTGCTACTTCAGTAAACAAGCGAGCATTGTTGGCATCATATAAGGTGGCGTACCAAATTTCTCAGTGCAAAAAACCCCACACCATAGCAGAAGAGCTGATACTGCCTGCAGCATTAGACATGGTCTCTGTCATGCTGGATGATGCAAGTGCTGCAAAAATAAAAACTATCCCTCTGTCAAATGACACCATTGCTAGACATATAAATGACATTGCTGACGATCTTAACAAACAGCTGGTAGATAAACTCAAGGATAAATGTTTTTCCTTACAGTTTGATGAAGCAATTGACAGCAACAAAGACTGTTTGTTTATCGCTTATGTACATTTTGAAATGGCAAATTCTCTATGTGAGGATCTACTTTTTTGTAAATATGTCAGAGACAGAGCCACGGCTGAAGAGCTATTCAAAATGCTAGACTGCTTCCTGACTGAGAATGGGTTAAAGTGGGAGAATTGCATGGGTGTTTGCAGTGATGGTGCACAGACCATGGCAGGGATGAGAAAAGGACTTCAGACACTCATCAAGAAGGACTCACCTAATGCTGAGTGGACACACTGTATTTTACATAGAGAGGCACTGGCATCAAAGCACCTTTCCTCTGAATTAAATGAGGTTATGACTGACATAATAATAATAATAATAATAATAATAATAATAATAAATTTTATTTGTAACCCGCCCCTCTGCTCGGCAATCGGGGCGGCGTACATCAATTAAAATATTACAGTTAAAATCCACATTCTTGCCCTTCACCCACTACCCTCCCCCCTTAAAACAGTATTAAACATAATAGAGTTAAAACGGACATATAACTAAAATAAATAATAAAGATAAAACAAAATGCCACTCTCGGTGGAGAGACCAGATAAGTGGCTCAGCTGTGCATATCCCTGTACAGAGTTATTCTGGGAAGGCCTGCCGGAAGAGCTCCGTCTTAATTGCTTTATTAAAAGTGGTAAGAGACGTAATAAGGCGTATCTGATCCGGCAGGCCATTCCACAGTTTAGGGGCAACGACTGAAAATGCCCTTAGGGAAGTCTGCTTGAATTTCGTTTTAGGTTGTGAGAGCAGATTTTTCCCCGCTGAATGAAGGGCACGGGGGGCTCATACGGGGAGAGGCGGTCCCTAAGGTAAGATGGACCCAAGCCATGTAGGGCTTTAAAGGTCAAAACCAACACCTTGTACTGTGCCCGGAAACTGATTGGCAGCCAGTGGAGGGATTTCAGCGCAGGAGAAATGTGCTCCCTCCTAGATATACCGGTAATTAATCTGGCTGCCATATTTTGAACCAACTGAAGTTTCCGAGTTAGGCACAAGGGTAGCCCCATGTAGAGTGCATTGCAGTAATCTAATCGTGAGGTTACCAGTGCGTGCACCACAGTTTCCAGGTCCTTCCTGTCCAGGTATGGGCGTAGCTGGCGTATCAGCCGAAGCTGATAACAGGCACTCCTGACTGTCGCATTCACCTGATTGGTCATGTGAAGCGACGAGTCAAGGAGTACCCCCAGACTGCGCACATGGTCCTTGGAGGAGAGTGTGACCCCATCCAGGACTGGGGGCTGTAATCCCGAACCTGACACTATAGGAGTAGTCAATTTAATAAAGACCAGACCACTAAAAACAAGAGTTTTCTCTGCTATCTGTCAGGAGATGAGAGCTGAACATCAAGCTGTGCTGATTCACAGTGAAGCAAGGTGGATGTCACAAGGAAAAGTGTTGTCCCGAGTTTTTGAGCTCAGAGAGGAGATAAGAATGTTTTTGGAGCAGGAGCACAAGTATGACGTTGCAAGAAAGTTTAGTGATGTGAACTTTCTGATGAAACTTGCTTACCTGAGTGACATATTTGGAAATCTCAATGAACTAAATCTACAGCTTCAAGGGCAAAATCAACACCTCCCTCAGGCCACAGACAAGATCAACTCTTTCACTCAAAAGCTTGCAATGTGGGGCAAGCGACTTGATGAAGGAAATACCGTGTCATTTGAGAACTTGCAGGAATTTGTTGACACTACTGACTATGATGCCACCTCAGTGATTCCATATTTTAAGCAGCATATTTCATCACTGATAGGATTCTTTACAAAGTACTTTCCTGAAAACAGTTCCCAGTATGACTGGGTGAGAGATCCTTTTAATGCACCAGCTCCTACTGGCTTCAGTCTTGCAGAGGAGGAGCAGTTCATAGAAATCACATCTGACTCCATATTGAGACTGGGAGGGGAGGGAAGCACACAAGTGCTCCCAGGATGCTGCCGGATGGAGCGCCACGGGACTGCAGCCTCCGCACCACAGCGCTCCTGTGGCGTCCCTGAAAGGAGCACAAAAATAGCGCTCCATTCATAAGTCATGGAAAGTGCGCCCTAAATGCGTAGGGCGCACTTTCCCTGACTTATCCACTGCAGTGTGTCCGGACGCTGCGGCGGGAGGTTGCCCTGGGAGCACCGGCCGTGCGGAGGGCTGGCAGCTCCGAGGGCAACCTCAGGAAGAGGAAGGAGCGCCACACATATGGCTGCTCCTCCTCTTCCTGGCCTCCAAGACAACTCTATTAGTCGCCTGCCGAGGCCCTAAGTTTCACATCCCAGACACTGAGTGAATTCTGGCTGAGTGTGGAGAAGCAATATCCACTCTTAGGACAAAGAGCTGTGCACATTCTTCTTCCATTTGCAACTTCTTACTTGTGTGAGATTGGCTTCTCTGCTGTTGCTGCTCTGAAAAGCAAATACAGGTCTCGGCTACACATTGAGAAGGAGCTGAGAGTTGCTGTGTCCTGCTTCAAACCCCGCTTCGAAAAGCTATGCATTGCAAAACGTGCTCATTGTAGCCATTAATCCAGACATCACCTCTGATTAAAAAATCAGCTCAAATTATTTTATATATTTTTGTTTTTTAGGTTAAAGTTTTTTTTTAATATTGTGCTTCTTTAAATCCTGTGCTCCTTTAAATCTTTTCAGCTACAGTTAATAAAGCTATTCTTTGTTGTAAATTGATCCACATTTCTTTCCTTTTTTATTCTCATATACGTTAATAAGGATACAGTGTTATGCAGAGGTGTACTTATAACAATTTTATAGACAAATGATACTATTTACAGTCGCGCGGGGGGCGCGAAATGTTTTCTTCTTCCTAGGGGGGGCATGACAGAAAATAATTGAGAAGCACTGGATTATAGGAACAAATGTGGCCAGAGAACTTCTCACGGAGAGTTATGTGATATCTATGAGATCCAGCTGAATTTGCATGTCTTCCCAGAACTTCTTTCTTATATGTCATAGGAGGAATATAAATTATTGCCACTTTTTATGATACAAAACAGTATTTTTCCTGCAAGTTCTTAGGAAAATATGGTTTTGTGTAAATATTCCTAGGATGTCATAGAATTGGATTGTAAGTGGTCTAAGGAGTTTGATAACTCTGAAATGGCAGGATAAGAAACTCATCCTTGGTCATACCAATGCCCTAGGTTTTGGGTCTTCTGATCACACAGGAATGGACCATATCAAAATAAAGATATGGACTGCTTTAGCTGTCCTTTCTGACATACTCATCTCAATTCATCTGAAATAAATTAGTCTGCATAACACAATGACAGTTTCTAAAGTTTATATCACACATAACATGATTAAAACTGTTTTAGTGGTACATCCTATGGAATCCTGAGATTTGTATTTTGTTGTGGTGCCAGAGCACTCTGACAGAGAAGGCTAAATATTTCATCAAATTACATTGAGCCAGGACAGCTAAAGAGGTGTCAAACTGCATTATTTCTGTGGTGCAGATTTAAATCTTAATTCAATATAAGGCCAATATAACTATATACACAGGAATAGCACTGTTCCTGCTCATGCAGGTAGAAATGAATATTGGTTAACCAGTCTCCAAAGGCATTTTCCTCCTACTGTTAGGTGAGTATGGGAACTGTTGCAAACAAGAGAATAGCAGGATGTAAGAAACGGGAGGAGGTATTGGTAGACAAATCTCTGCATGCTGCTGTACTTGCCTATGATCTCTAATGTAGCATGCTGTCAACACACTATCATGAATTTAATATTGGTATTGCACATTTTGTTGTTTTGTTCAGTATGTTGAGCACCCTTGCTGAACTGGGCCAATAGAAACAAATTAAGAGCAATATGGAAAGAAAAAAAACTTGGGTGTTTCTCATACTTAAGAAGTGTTAATGACTCTGGCAAATTTGATCAATTAAATATTGGAAAGTGTACGAAATAATAAATTTAAAGCCTGGGAACAAAGTGAAGTGTTGCTAATTATGAATGGTGCAAAACTGCTTTTAGAGAAACTGAATATGAGCTCAGCTTTTCATCCACACTATCCAAATAAAAAATGGTTAAAAAACCCTAAAGAAATGAAAATCTAATTGTGCAGATGCTAATGGTGAGTGGATAATTTATAATGTTTTAGAGCCAGGAATATTCTGCACTAAAACAAATAAGAGTCTGCTTTACTGTTTTTATGCTCCCAGAGCTTGGAAAATTTACTTTTCTGGACCATTTCCCAGAGTCTCTGAACCACTACTTCTCCAGGTTGGAGGATTTGGGGAGCTGTAGCCAGTGGCATCACTATGGTTGGTGTCACCCGGCACAGTAACTCATGGTGTCACTCCTCATTGACCTCCTCTCTTATCACAACATACAAAATCTTTAGTAATGGTTTTTGTATGAATGTTACTCATAAATTGTAATTTCTGTATATCACTGAATGTAACAGCAATAGTTGTGACATAAACAACTAGGAAAATTAAAATTATAACTTTGAATTACAATATAATTACAGTATCATACACACAGCCTAAATGTATTTACATTTACATAGTTTCATGGGTTTAAAATAAAAATTTTGGTAAGATATGATGTTTTAAAATGATTTTTTTAAAAAAAAATATGTAAAATATAAAATTTTCTTTCTCCTCTCACTGACCCTTACTCCACTCACATATCTTTTCAGCATTTTCAAGGGACACAGGTGAATGCTACAGCCTATTTCTGCCAAAAGCCTGATGTTTGGAGACCAGTGGTGTCATCCCCCTTTAGGGTGTCACCTGGTATGACCCACATCCCCAGTGATGCCCCTGGCTGTAGTCAAAACAAGTAATTTTTGCAAGCTCGATGGGCCCAAAGGAGCAGTGTGAGGCTGCACTGGTGCCATTTGTGCTGGGACTGCAGCAACCACACATGCTTGGTTCTAATCTGGGCCACCACCATGGTCCTGAACCAGACTGTCAGAGGGAGTGGATTCTGTGTGTTCCTTCTTGGGCTGATTTTTTTTCTTTTGTTGATGTGGCCTCGGCACAGTGTTGTGTAAATGGCACACCCCCAACTTGGCCTGAAGCCACATTATTTTCCCCATCTGTTTCTGGCCTTAGATGATTTTTTAAAAAAAGAATTGAGCAAAGTAAGCATTGTGAAGGATCACTTGTGTCACAAGCTTTTCTTCCAGGAATTGCTTACACTTCTATCCAGAAGTTCAAAATGGAGGGTGTGTTAGGGCCTGAACAGACTGCCAGAAATAATCCATCTTGAGACCACTTTAATTGTCTTGCCTCAATGCTAGGGAACCATGGGAATTGTAGTTTTTCTGAGGCATTTTCTGTCAGAGAGCTCTGATGTCACAATAAACTACACTTCCCATGATTCCCTAGCACTGAGCCCGGGCAGTTAAAGTGGTCTGAAGCTGGATTATTTCTGCAGTCTGTTCAGGCCCTCAGTTTCCTCCACAGTCAGAGAAATTCCAAGATCCTTAACCACCTGGTCAAATTAATTTATCAATCTATTATGGCCAGAAATTACAATAATTGTGTGTGTGTGTGTGTGTGTGTGTGTATGCACACATGTGTGTGCAATTGCTGATCATAATAGACTGATAAATTTATAACCATAATAGCCTGGTAAATTAATTTGACCTGTTGAGATTATATATAATTCACCACATTATACAGACATATCTGCCTCCAGAAAACCAATTCTAAGAATGCCCTGAAACATTGAAAAAAACAGACAGGATCTAGAACTTTCAACATTAGTGTTCTGACCACATCATACTAGCCTTGGAATATTCTGTTGAGATGACATCATTAACATTAATTTTGGGGTATGAACAATAGTTTATTAGATTATCCCTACAGGAAAGATCCCTAAATGTATAACCTCAGTGAAATTCTGTCTTGATTTGGTCCTATCCTTGTCATGCTCTTGACAAATTACTTCTCTGGGTATGATTCTTACTGTTGGAAATGTCTCCTAACCCAGCTATACACCACCACACCAATGTAGGTAAAACTGGAAGTTTCAGTAATCACAACAGCTCAATTACACTAGTAGGGTGGGATATGGGCCAGTTTATTTAAACTAACAAACTATTCAACTTAAATCCCTGAGATGTGCAAAAGCAAGGAGAAGCTGAGGCAGGTGAACTTTTTGAGACCTCTTCCCCAGCTTTCCCTAAGTGAAACACCTGAGCCCCAAGAAGAACCCAAATACTGGTTTGCTCCCCAGCCAGCCTGCTACTGGAATACCAATCCCAGAATCCACACCATGCCCAAGTTATATCACTTAAAAAAAGGGGGGGTTAAGATTTCCACTTTAACAAGATTGTCTAGTTGTGTCCAAGTGTAGAGGGTGGTGCTCATATCTGTTACAAAGCTAAGGGAGCCAGCATTGTCCAAGAAGACTCTGTAGTCATGCCACCAGCACGACTGCACAGAACGCTTTTACTTTCCCACCAGAGTGGTACCTGTTTATCTACTTACACCTTTACATGCTTTTGAATTAATAGGTTGGCAGAAGCTGGGACTAGTGATGGGAGTTCACTCCATCATGTGACATTTGGATCTCGAAATGCTGATCTGACAACCTTCTGATTGTCGGAGTCAGTGTCTTAACAGCTGAGCCACTTAAAGTGGGGACTAAAGGCTTATGCAGATGGCCCGTAAGGGGCAGCTCTAGGCCGCCCCTGGAGGTGGCAGATCAGGGCCACAGCAACCACATGCCACAGCCCAATCCTCTTTTTTGCTGCCCACAAAAGAGTGGGCAAATGCCACTCCTTTTTGGGGCAGCAAAAAGCTGCCCTTAGAGCTGCCACCATGTCTCTTTTGTGCCCCTTTGGCACAACATGTGCACACACTGCACCAAGAGGGCACCTTGATGTCATGCACTGTGTGGATGGGTGTGTAGCATCGGGGCAGAGTCAGGGCAGAGTTGGACAGCCAGTATGCAGTTGCCTCACCTCAACTCCACCCCTAGGCTGGCATAAAGTGTCAGTCTGCATTGGTCCTAAATCTCCAGCCCAGCCTTCGTTTTATTCCAACACTCAAACAAAGGTATATAGGCTAGATTAGGGCATGTGAGTCAGCTGAGGCCTAGAAGCTTAATGCTTGAACAATTCCCAGTTCCTGAAAGGGCCTAGTTGGGGTCCAGTTCAGACTTTCATAGGCTCGATGGGTCCCAGGACAGTTGAAACGTGTCCTAGGCCTACCTGGGGCATATCCACAGACTTTAGTCTGATTTGTAGCCTAATCACCCTCTGTAGGGGCCTAGTTGGCTATTTCAGGGGCCTATTGTATGGGGAGGCTACAGTTGGGGCCTAATATAATCAACCCAACCAAACCACAGTTGTAACCAAGCTTGCAATTGGTCCAATGGGGCTAAAATACTAATCTGGCTAAACAGCAACCCCCTTTATCACTACATCATCAGGAAAGGCCCAGTCATGCCTAAATATCAAGGCTTATTGATAAAAGGAGCTACAGATCAGTAGCAAGGCCCAAATGGGCCTAGCACAGCAGAGGGTGGGGGGCCTAAAACTAGGATTAATTGGGCCTAGTGTGAGCCAGAAGTGGCACATACTGCACAGAGCAGGCCCACCTGAGATGCCTAATGGGGGCCTAAGACTAAAGCTTTGTGCCAAAGATGTTGGGGCCTATTCACCCTATAAAGGACCAAACAGCCTAACCAGGACCTAATGGACCAGAGCCTATCCTATTCACAGATAAGACCCTTGTAAGACCTGATTAACCCACAGCCTCCCCAACTGCTGAAGGCCTACTTGGGGCTTTTTGAGGTCTCAAGCCCATTTGAGGCTTGGGACCACAACCACAGCCTTCCTCCCATATAGGAGAGATTCTTCCTAATTAACAAAAAGCATTCTCGCACCCCCATGAAAACATGTTGAAGCTGTTTGCCTAATGGATTAAGCGGAGGAATTCCCTACCTGCCAAACAGACATAATCTGCCTCTTCCTCTGGTTAATTACTAAAGTTAACTATTGCACCCAGATCCAAAGGTCAGGCACAAGTGATTAACCAATCATTCAATAATTAACTATTCTGTATTCCCCCTACCTCCTTTTATGTGTTTAAAAGCAAGAGACCTGTATGATTCAAACTGTCAATTAAATTGACCACATGTCAGTGAAGTTGATCAGGATCAATTAAACTGTTCATAACAATTTGCAGCGGTCTCAGTCTTATTTCACTATACTCCCAAGGCCTGTTTGGGGCCTAAAGTAACCACAAGATCCAACACCCCCTATCCCAAAACAAATTGGCTACCCTACTGAGATGCAATTGGGGCTTCAATGCCGTGACAGGTCTATCCATATAATTTTAAATTGTGAATTAAGATGTTGAATTTTAAAGGTAGACTGTTTTTAAACGTGTATGTTTTATTTGTCCTTTTAAACTGTTGCATGTTTTAATTAATATGTTTAATTGATGTTGTTAATTGTTGATTTGTTGTTGTTCCCTACCTTGGTTCATGGGGAGAGGTGGGTAAGAAATAAATATTATTATCATTATTATATATAATCATGACTGTCCACTCCCTGGATCTGGTCAAGGCCCAGTCAGTTCCCCTCAGACTAACCATCTCAAGAAAGCTAAAATTGAAAATTTTGGGTGAGCTGGATAATGCAGCAGTGCTGAGCAAATCCAACATTACTGTGTGACCAAGCCCAAAGCTTCCAAATCACTACTCTTGCTGCTATGCACTTGATAGAAGATCTGCCCACAACAAGTTGCTTATACATGAAGATCCAAAAACGGAAGAGGCAGATGTGGCAAAAGCCTTTAAACACCTTGGTTCTGCCTTCGTGCTCCCTGTCATGGTGCTCAGCACCTTCAAGATGTTAAGATGGCTGCTATCCTTTCAAGACCAGAAAATGTGCCTCCTTCAGCAATGTTTCATGGCATGGTGGAAGGATCTAAATTGTCCTTGAACTTTACTCTTAGGTATAAAACATGCTGCCTCCACATATAGAATATTCATATTTGAATGTGTATGCAGTGCATGCACTGAAATAACAAGATAGCCATAAGACTGGGAAGGAATATGTTTGTATCCATGTTTCATTCTGTCATATTGGATGGATCAAAATGTGGAGTTTCTGGCTGCTCACATATAGGATTTAATTTGCATGAATTTCTGTACTGGTACTCTCCTCCATGAATTCCAGTTGAACCCAATAGGAATGACCTTGCATACGTTTTGATGGCTGGATTACTCTTACTTTTCTACTGAAATATCAGTATGTTAGAGAGTCTCAGCCATTATTTATAATTATGCCACCATGAAAAAGTTCCCATTCTGAACCATCCCACTGAACAATAGATTGCTTCTGT
The DNA here is from genome assembly GCA_026167975.1 of Phrynosoma blainvillii. Taxonomy (NCBI): domain Eukaryota; kingdom Metazoa; phylum Chordata; class Lepidosauria; order Squamata; family Phrynosomatidae; genus Phrynosoma; species Phrynosoma blainvillii. The sequence continues at coordinate 274,974,335 of JANUYF010000003.1, forward strand.
AGTCTCTCTTAAAGTGATCTTATTTTATATTCTTTGAAATTTTACCAGCAGGGTCCCCATTCTACTGAAACATCTTGAAGCTCATTATGAGTTGAAACAGCAGATGAATACAATAATGCTAACAAAGCCTGTTCCTTTCCTCCTGTTTTATATGCTTATTTTTGAATTAGTGCAGTTTCTGGTTGTGAAGAGAAACTAGGAGGAGTGGGAGAGAAAGAAAACTGCCTTTTCATCTTACAAATGTCTGAACATTTAATTGGCTTGCTCATAGAGAAAGCAGAAGCGATGAAGATAAATGAGATGTTGGCAATGCCAGTGTTCAGAAAGCAGATATATACTGTGATAGGAAAAGTGTGTTCTAAATATTTCCTCTTGGGGTGGATCAATCAGTGGTTTCCTGTGTCTTCTGACTTTTTATTGGTGCCATAGGTTCTTATATGTACTTTCCACTTTTAGAGATGTTGCCTTTTGTAATGAAATCTTTGTCATAGAATTGTGTGTGACCTTGAAGGCATAATGAGCAAAAGGACAAGATAGATATAGTCACATTTCTCTATTTGCCTCTACAATTTTCCAGTTTGCTTCCAGCAGTGTATTTACCTTGTACTAGTTGTAGAATTGCACCTCTATGTACACTTTTTCCATTCTACTAATTTAAACTTCTACACTGACAACATACAGTTTGCTACTGTCACAGATTCATTTCTTTAGCATTTTCACCCAATTTAAACAAGCCATACAAATAAGTAAGCAGGCAGTAATGAAGGAGGAAGGGAGAGAGGAGATACCCTTCAATTTCTCCACAACTGGAGCAAAAACACCAACAAGGAGAGGAAAGGGAGTGAAGGCTGACATGTAAAGGGAAAAAGAGAGCTGCAAGGGAGGAAGGGACAAGAGAAAGACGAGCTTATTTTGTTACAAATAGAAATTTTAGGGCTCGTTCTTACATCGATTTGCTGATCACTTTAAATGTGTCTCATCTCCATTTTAAACAGTTTCAGATGAGAACGTGATCATTTGGACTCACTTTGAAGTGAGACAAATGCAAAAAAAAAAAAATTACTCTTTTCTGATATTAGTTTTTTTCCCAGTCCTTTTGAAAAGAAGTGATTAGCAAGCATGTTCAGGAAGTGGGAATGATGGACCTGAGTCACATCAAATGAAGGGGAAGGATTACTGTGGCAGAGGGTTAGTACATCCCTTACCAGTTTTGGGGGAAATCTGCCATTTTCTCCCTCTCAATGCTTCCTTTGTACTTTGCGGTGTGACCTATGGACACTATATATCTATATCTATATCTATATCTATATCTCTATATCTATATTTATGGGGGGAAGCAGACGACTGCTTCCGGGACGCCGCCGGACGAAGCGCCGGCGGAGCGGAGCCTCCGCACCACGGCGCTCCTCCGGCATCCCTAAAAGGAGCTCCAAATTGGCGCTCCTTTTAGATGTCAGGGAAAGTGCACCCTAAAAGCAGCGGGCGCACTTTCCCTGACTCTTCCGCCGCAGCGCATGCAGTCGCTGCGGCATGAGGTCATACCCAGAGCGCCGGCCGTGCAGAGGGCCGTGACTTCGAGGGCAACCTCAGGAAGAGGAAGGGGCGCTGCTCGTGCGGCTGCCCCTCCTCTTCCGGGCCTCGAAGACGACTCTATTAGTTGTCTGCCGAGGCCCTAAATCTATATCTATCTATTTGACAGTATATGCACTTCATTGTATTTGCAATTACTTGCAATTATTAGCAGGTGGTGAGCCGAGTGAGCAGAGCAACTGAGGCTCAGTGAGACATGTAATTGCAAAATCAATGGAGTGCATATGCTGCCATTTTTTGAAAAAAAAAATGCATGCATTCCAGGGGAGAGTCTTTCATGAAACCCATAGACCCATACATCCTGGAGAAGAGTCCTCCATGACACCCATGGCTGCATGCATCCCAGGGGAGAATCCTCCATGACACCTATGGCTGCATGCATCCCAGGGAGAATTCTGGCCACGGCACCCATGACTCCCTCCCATGTTTTTTTGAATGTGTTGCCAGTTCTGTCACTGATGACATGTAGATGATTGCCAGACATTTTGAAGGGGCACAAACTAGTGGGAATGACAATCGTGCCAAAAAAGAAGCAAAGAAAGAAAATATCCGGTTTCATAGTGGGAACGATGCATCAACTGGAATCAATTCACCAATCCGGAGCAAAAGCGAATTGCAAACCAGGTTAAATGTAAGTGAGAATGAGCTTCTAGTGTATCTATACTCAGTAGCTGCTAGTTTGCATGTCTCTGTAAGAGGTTAGGCAGAACATGTATTCATGTCATTTCCCATTTGTTTGGCATAGCCATATCCTCTTTCTTCCTGGATCAGTTACTTTGAGTTTGTTTTGTTAAAATAATGTTGTGGGAGTGTTGAAAAACAGTCCCTTGAAACCAAACATTCAAAACTGGAACTTTTCAGCAAGCTTCTTTATTGTAAAAGACAAAAGCAAAAGCAAAACAAAATAATAACAATAATAGCATCTTCACTTTAGCCAAAGCTGGCTCAGCAGGAATAAACTCTATTTGCTACATATTTCAAGATTTTGTTAGTAGCATATCAAGAGAATGTTTTAATTAGATCATTACAGTTCAAAAGTCAAAAAGCAAGTGAGAAACTTCCAGATTCTCAGCCCTCAGTCCCACAAAACTCCACCTTTCTGGGTGTGACCTTTACAAGTTGATTGGGTGATACTACGTGACGTGTTCTAGTCCAACCCTTAATTACAATAACATATCATGTGACTACATTTCCCATAACAAAAATTATGTTTACAAAACCATAACACAAATAAACCTTCTTTCCCAGAAAATGGAGTCCTGTTTTGGCTAAACCACACCTGGGACTGATAAACTGTGAATCTAGCTCTCAGAAAAAACAACTTTTCACAGCATGGAAAAATACAGACACACATCTTTTACATTTCAAGATTTTAACATTGACTCTATATCCCATCTAAACCTAACATGTTTATCCTCCATTGTTTTAGTGGTCAGTTCTGTATCTCTCCAGTATGTTTGAAAAGCAATGGTACAAAGTTTCTCACTATTACCTTCAGTAAGTAAGTAAGTTCACTATTTCTTATTTTGCTCTTTACAAATGCTCTTTACAAGATCATAGGGATATTTAATTGTTTAGGCCAAGGGTAGCCTTCATCACGTATGATTGGTCTGAAACTCCCCAGCAATCAGAGCCTATGGTGAAGGATGATAGGGCCAGTAAGTGCTCCCTCATTGTCTAAACAGTTGCTCCAGACAGCAGTTATTTTGTTTACCACGTAAGGCAGTCATACATAGATCTAAAGACTTCCTGGTTGAGCAGACAGCTTTTTACGAAGACGGAGGAGATTATTGCATTGCTTTTAAACTGCCTTATCCTTGATGGGATAAAGGTGCATTTAATTTTAAAACTGGGTGTTATCACACTCACTGGTAGTCAGGCGAATTCAACCCTTATGCAGCCCAGATTGCAGCCATGCTTATCCAGCAGTTTTTCAAAAATGAGATTTTGCCATTTTTGAAAAGCAGCTGGATAAGCATGGCTGGGATCCAGGCTTCATACAGGTTGTACTCACCCAGCCACCAGCAAGTGCAATAACACCCAGTTTTAAAATTAAATGTGCCTTTATCCCATTGGGGTAAAAGCAATGCAATAATCTCTCTAGTAAATGCTGAACTAAGATGAAGAATGTTCTGTCATTAATAATCAATGCAGTCTTTCTGGGAAACATTCCTATGCTGGTTCATTAAAATGAATGAAAGCTGTACAGGAAAATAGCAATACTTTTGCACAGGAAAACCTTATAGTGAACCTTCTTCACTCTATCATATACTAACCTTTTATCTGTTCCCCTAAACATGGTCACTAGCCAGTGGAAGAATATGAGGGGCAGTTGAGCAAGGAGGATCACAATGGACTGTTTTCCAATAACCAATGCATGATGAGGCATCATTGTGAGCTATTAAAGCACAGGTGGTAATAACAATACCTGTTTTTCATCTGCTCCACCCACATGACATTGAGAGGCAGTAGCTGCTCACCCACCCACCTGCAGTGTAGTTGTGGTGGAGGGGCAAGCAGGAGAAGCTGAATTAGGAACATGAAAGTCTATAGCCCCCATAAGCTTTCTTATTTGGTTTTCCCTCTTGCCAGTTTTTCTAGGAGGGTGGTGGTGGAGAGAAAGTCATGATAGTGGATGGCTACAGCCTCCATGATCCTCATTTGGCTTCCACACATACACTTCCAAGACACGGGAGTGGGGGGCAGGCAAAGAGAAGATGAGCAAAGATTGTCAAAGTCTTTCATCTTCATGATCACCATTCGTCCCCCTGCATCACCAGCTTTCTCTTCTGCTGACATCCTCATTTGTGCCCCAAATCTCTTGCTAGGGCTATTGCCTTATACGCAGTCATGCTGTTGATGGGTTCATTGTCAGTGGGATAGTAAAGTTCTAGTCTGAATAAGGGAGCTATCCAAGGTGTGGAACCTAGTACTCAAAATGGGTTCATCATCTTGAATAGCACCTTTAAGTTTCAAATTAAAACCCCAAGCAGATATTCTATGTCAATGACATGGAACCCACCAGCTATATTGTGCTTTCATATAAAAATCTTCTATCATCTGTCTATCTATCTATCTATCTGTCATTAGACATAAAGGCTTTTGAGGCTTTTAGTTCAAGTAGATAACTTCAGGGCTGACATACAGATGGGTCTGCTACTAGAGACCTTGGGAGCTGAGTTCTTTTTTTAAAAAATTCAGTAAAGTTAATTCGAAATCAGTATCAAGATTTTTGAGTACAAGACTCTAGAATAACATCTGTATAATTCAGATTGCTGAGGCTGAGGATAAAAAATTAAAGCAGGAGTTTGGATATTAACATACATGACATTTATGCTGTATTTAATTAGTCCACACACATCTCCTAACATTTTGATTGCTGATTGCAGGCAAGGGATTATATCTTCTTTTTTTCTACACACATCCTGCAATTAATTTGCAACTCATGCACAACAACAGCTGCTGCGTATTTTGGCATTCTTGTTGTGCTGATGATCTTTTTCAGAGACAAGCAGTGCATGAGCCTTATATTGTTCCTGCTCTGCATTTTCATTTTCTGCATTGCTAGGCACTGATCTCACAGCAGCTTTAGAGCCTATGATGTAACAACAGAATTAAGAAGCCCACAATGTGCTTCCCAGTTTGCAAGGTGAATTACCATCATGAAAACTTGCACACCACAAATCGGCTTGATTTCCCTGTGCGTGTGATTTGATGCAGTGGAGGTTGGTGGCTCCCATGTCAGTGGGGTGGTGAATCTGCTCCAGGTTGCAATGGGACTATCCAAGGTACTAAATATATCTCGAGTTTAGATCAAAACTCAGAATATATTTAAAATTCAGAATAAAGCCTAAGTAGTAGTACTACATGGAAGTCATGAGTTCTACTGACTTGATTCAAATGTATGTATCCACACCTATCATTCTGAAAAGTATGGATATAAAATAAAACAATGTAAAATACAGAACAAGATATTGTAGACACAACAGAGGCAGGTAAAAACACTGGGGGTGGGGAGTTATTGAGTAAGTGTGACATTGATGTGAATGTATAGCAAATTATGTCCAGATACCAGGATTGGCTTACAGACTGCTAAGATGAACAATGAGCAGAAGGGAGAAAAGAGTTTTAACTCTTCAACCACAAGCCACATTTTACACAGACAATATCATCCCTCTCCACTATTATTTTTTTCTCTGAGAAAGGGAAAAAGACCAGCTCATTTCGTGTATGTTTTCTGAATGGACTAATAACAGAAAATATAATTAATTATGGTTATCTTTGCTCTTGGAAAGCATTTTGGCTCTCTCAAAATAATGAATAAACTTCCGGTTGGGATGGTGGACCGGTGAGATGTGTTCCACATCATCTCTTGTGAGAACCGTCTAGCTTTTGGTGGAAATAGGCTGTCTGTTATAAATATAGACAACCTGAATTGTCCTCCTGGTAAGGGGGACTCAGAGGGCTTAAGTTTGAGGCTGCTGAAACCTTAAGCAAGTAAGAAAAAAAAGAAGAAGAAAAAAAGCAAGGAAGAACCAAGAAGATGCGTAGGACTGCAGTGAGTTATGAGGCCACATCCACCTCTAGGCTATCCCCCGAAGAAGGGGTTGAGGAACGCCACCAACTTTTAATTCTAATTGAACGTGGTTTTTTTTAGTTTAAGTGGAACTGAGGGCTTAAGATTGGATTAGCACCATTCCTGGAAAGCTGCGATCCATAGAAGAAGTTGATGTCCCCCTCTGAGCAATAAGTTTTTGCTTACCTTGAAACGTTGCTTTACACTGGTGGTTTATAGAACTTAAGGCTATTAAGCTTCCTTTATTGACTGCAGAGTGAACCTAATTTGCTACTTAAGTGTCGAGATGAAGACTTTTATTCTTATTTTTGACACTGAATCCTGGCTAAACTTATAATTTATGGTGGCTGGTTCCGTTTGAATGTGCTGTACTCCTCAGGAGCAAGTAAGAGAAGGCTGGAACCGGAAGGAAGCTCTGTTTTCATCATCGCTTTGGCTGCTGGGAAATGGAGTTCTCTAGTCTCCCCAGGAGATTCCAATGATCCCTGGGAAGTGAAGTCCGAGGTTTCTCCACCTCCAATGATCCCTGGGAAGTGATGTCCGAGGTTTCTCCACTTCCAATAAGCGTAGTCAGTAACCTTGCAGGACAAGAGAAAAATAAAATAGCGAAGGAAAATAGTGAAGCCTCTCTCTTTTTTTATTCTGGGCTCCAGGACTCGGGAGTCGATAGTGACGTGTGAGCTACAGAAAGGCTTGTAATGGATGACTGTGGAGGTAGTGTTTTCTTTTCTTTTTTCCTTTTTTTGGGCTTGACTCTCAGCTAAAGCTTCTTTCCTGTATTAACTACATCGAAGGGCAGTGGTTCCGGGGATCACAAAGAACTCTGAGGACGCCGCTTCAATTTGTTTGTTTATAATTATTGCCAATACTGGAGTGATATTGTTTATCTGAAGCTAAGATTGGAGCTGTTTTCATGGAAACAAATCGCCAGACGACCTTACCTCTTGCTGGCTGAATTACCGTGATTTATCATTGCTGCAATCTGAGGAGATTCCACTGTTGATTGGTATCCTAGATATAATTAGAGTTAATAGGTGTGCCTGAAGTTGAAAATTCCTTAATTGACTGAGAAGGGTATTTATGATTGGACTGTCATTATAGCCTGAAGGGGGTAGATATGTGGTGTAATATGTTATATTTCCTGTTTGTGTAATGGGTATGTGAAATTATACATGTGTATATATGTATGTGTATATGTATGGGTGTGTATATGTATGTATGTACATGTATATATGTATATATATATATATATATATATATATATATATATATGGATTGCTGCCATATATTAAGATGCAAAAGATCTGTATAGACTGATCGAGAGTCTGGACACTAAGTACTAGTAGATATGAAATACTAAGTATTAATTGGAAGGATAAGAGTTATAACTATTTACAGAGGATATAAGCAAGAAGTGGGCTTTACTCTCTCTTCTCTCGCCTTTAATTGTCTTTAATTTGTTGGATAAGGGCTCTTGATTTTTTTTTTTTTAAGCATACTGACATTAACCTAAACATTTTGAAGGAAATAAATGGCGTCTGGGAAGACAAGGTCCCAGGCTCAAACACAATTACAAGCCCAACAAATCCGTAGACCGTCCTTAGACCAAAAAAAAAACAATGGACTCTAATTCACATCTTTTGGAGGAAATTAGGAAAATTAGACTGGATTTAGGGAAAGAAATTCAGGATTTAAGACAAGAAATGGTCTCTTTTAAGACAGAAATTAAAAATGAATTAAGGGAGGACTTAAAGGCTGTTAGTGGCTCTCTAGATAAGATCTCTACGGAGATAAATAGAATTCAAAATAAAATAGAAAAGATCGAGGCTAAGCATACAAATTTAGAAGATAACCTTAAAGACATTAAAGGGAAACAGAAAGAGTTAGAGGATGATATTGTGGTTAAAGATTTAAAGGCTAGGGAAAGATCTTTAAAAATAAGAGGGATTCCAGAACAAGAGAAGGAGAATTTACTAGGAAAAGTGACTCAGATTTTGTGTGAATATTTAAAAAAATCCTACCAATTATGTGAAATTGAAATCGACAACCTGTATAGATTGAACTCTCAGGTGGCAAAACAAAGACAGGTCCCAAGGGATATTATGGTGGTATTTGTGAGGAAACAACTGAGGGACTTCTTATTACAAAAACATAGGGATGAACCTATCCAGTGGGAAGGTAAAGATCTACTCCTATATAAAGATATACCTCCTGTGATTTTGTGGAAAAGACGGGAATATACTTTTATAACTTCCATTCTTAGGGAACAACAAATTGTCTATAGATGGTTGATTCCCGAAGGACTGAGTTTTTGGTTTCAAAAGAAAAAGGTAGAAATTAGATCAGTGTATGAAGCTAAAGATTTCCTTAAATACTTTAAAAGAGGGGAGAAAAGAGGAAGGTAGAGGAAAGAAGAGCTATAAAGAGACTGATATTAAAGGAAATCATGATAGAGGGAAAAAGGATATTAAAAGAGACAAGAGTGAAAAGAAAAAAGAAAATGGAAACTTAAACTATCAACAAGAGGAAAAACTATTAATACAGAAAGAGGATAAAGCGAGAGGAAATTTATTTAGCTGAGGTAAAATTGTAGAAGCTAAAGAACTGGAATTATCTCAGGTAACGCAGGGAGAAAAGTCTGAAGAAGATCTAGACTCAGAAGGAGAAATAGATAGTGACCCGGAAATAGATGAAGAAAAGAACCAATTTGTCAATATTAAAGAAACCCAATAGGAAATCTGTTAGAGAAATTGTAATCATGAGTAAAACGAATAAACAACCATTTACCCCTTTGAATATACGAAAAATAGCATCATTGAATGTGAAGGGCATGAACGGCAGTGCTAAAAGAGGGAGAGTTTTTCAATACTTAAAGAAATTTAATTTTGAAATGTTATGTTTATTAGAGACACGCATTAAGAAAGCAAATGTTAAACTTCTCCATAACCGAAAATTGGGCAAAGTATTTGTTTCTGCCGTAAACAAAAAGAAAAAAGGTGTGGCTCTCTATGTAAAAGAGATATATGACCCTGTGGAAGTTCTAAACGATAGTCGGGGACACTATGTGGGTGTTCAAATTATGTTTGAGGGGGAAAAAGTTCTTGTATTAGGCATTTATGGCCCGCTTGAGAGGAAAGGGAGATTTTATGAGACTTTACTAAATAAATTAGATACTTTATCCTTTGACTCTTGTATATTAATGGGCGATTGGAACGGGGTCGTTAACCCGCAATTAGATAGGCATTCTGGGAAAAAGGTAAAACCCAATCAAGGTAAGCTCCCTCAAAAAATTTTTGATATTGTAGAAAGACTGGAATTAATTGATGTGTGGAGAGGATTAAACCCAGATAAAAGGGAATTTACATTCTTCTCTGAGAGGCATAGGTCTTGGGCTCGAATAGATATGATTTTTATCTCTAAAAATATTCTCCCCAGGATTCTGAATGCTGAATTTGTTGGTGTGTGGATGATGAGTGTTGTAGTGATGCCGTTTGGCACCCAGCAGAGTCTGCAGGACAAGCTGGCTGCTGTGATCCACAGCCACTGTGTAGATTTGCCATCAACTGGCTCAGCTTCTCTTCTCCAGCATCCTGTCTTCCTCAGTCAAGAAGACACATTGTAAAGTCCAAAAACATAGCTTTATTAATGCATATAAAAAGTAAAAAATAAGATAACTAAGTAAAATCCATTGTGATGAACTTGTCCAGTTCAGCCATGTAAGATTACATCTTTAACAATCCAAAAAACATTAGGATCCAACTTGTTGCAGCATCCAGCCACACACCCTCACACGTTCACATCTTGAACAATAAAAAAAATTCTTAGACAAAGGACTCTCTAAGCCCATCCCATACTCCACCTTCTAGGTGTTAACTTTATGTTGATTGGATAATGTCTGTATGATGTATGCCAACCCAGCCTCTTGTTGTCCATCATCCACCACGTGAGTAACTTTCCCAAGCCTAACGATGTTTAATATTTGATATCTCTTTGTTATCCATAACAAAGTCTGGTTCCATTAGTTTTACCTCTGGGAAAGTACATTGTTGATGTCTCTGTTACCACCTGGCGTTGATTCACCCTGTTTCTCTAAATATTGTTTGTGCCTTGTCTAGAAACTGTTCTCAAGTGGAAAATTACAGACACACACACATCTTTACATTTCACCTTTGACTATATATCCCATTCATATCCTAACAGAATTATGCCCAAGAGTAATTTCAGATCATGGATTAGTATCGTTTGCTATAAAATCAAGACCCAGAGAAATATCATGGAGGTTAAATGAGATTTTGTTAAATGATAAGAAGATTTTCCAAGAGGCAATTGTCTGCCTACAAAATTATTTTAAAGAAAATATGGATAAGGACAACGATATATGTGTTGTATGGGAAGCTGCGAAGGTGGTACTGCGTGGTTTTTTCTTACAAAAAAATTCTTATCTCAAAAAATTGAAAAGACAGAAATTAAATGAATTACAAGAGAAATTAAAACTAAAGGAGAAATGTCTTAAATACTATCCTAATAAACGACTTCTTAATATTGAAATTAAAGAGCTACAACACCAGATTTCCTTATTGTTGGTAGAGGAAAGACAGAAAGAACTAAAATTCATTAAACAAAAATACTTTGAAGGAAGCAATGAGCTGGGTAAATGGCTAGCTTTTCAATTGAGAAAAGAAAGAGCCAGAAGGCAAATAACATGTTTACAAGATCAAGGGGATAAATATATGGAGCAAGACCAGTTAAAAAGAATTGTACATGATTTTTATGAAAATCTCTATAATAAAAGAGATGAGAGGCAAGATGAAATAATTACAGAATATTTAAATAGCTGTCATCTCTCAACATTTAGCGCAACTCATAGGGAACATCTTAATAGGGAGGTTACCACACAGGAAGTCTTGGAAGCAATAAAAAGAATTAAATCTGGAAAAGTCGCAGGTCCTGATGGTTTCCCTGCAGAATTTTATAAGAGATTTGTATTATTATTGGCCGGACCTCTTGCTAAAGTTATGAACGAGATCTTAATAGGTAGATATCCACTGACTTGGGCTCAAGCTAATATTACCATCATTCCCAAAGAAAATAAAGATCCTCAAGATATAAAAAATTATAGGCCCATTTCACTTTTGAATGTGGACTATACAATCTTTGCCTCCATCCTTGCTGAAAGATTTAAAAAAAATTGACTGAATGGATTGATAAGGATCAGTGTGGGTTTCTACCAAATAGACATATAAAGGAAAATTTGAGAGCTGTTCTTAACTTGATAGAAATACATGAGAAAAACATAGATAAGAAATTAGTGATGGCCTTTATTGACTTTGAGAAGGCTTTCGACCAGGTTAGCTGGTCATTCCTTTTGTCACTTTTGAAAAAAGTTGATGTCGGTGATAAATTTATCAAATGGGTCAAAGCAATTTATGATAAACAAGAAGCACGGGTCCTCGTAAATGGAGAAAGAACAACAAAAAAAATAGGGATAGAAAAAGGCACGAGACAAGGCTGCCCGTTATCCCCTTTGCTCTTTTTGATGGTAATTGAAGTACTTAATAATAAAATAAGAGAAGAGAAGAGAAGGGTTTAAATGCGCGGGCCCGGCGGCGGGCGGTCATGAATTTAAATTACAAGCCTATGCTGACGATCTGTTAATTACCACAATAGATTCAGATGAAAGTATTAAACAATTATTGAATGTACTAGATGACTTTGCTGTAGTCTCAGGACTTAAAATTAATAAAAATAAGACATCTATATTAACTTTGAATCTTCAGAAGGATGAGGAAAAGAAATTGCAAGAATTTACAGGATTTGAAATTTGCAAGAAAGTTAAATATTTAGGGATAACTTTGACTAATAAAAATGTTAATCTCTTTAAAAATAATTATGAGCAGATCACAAAAGAAATAATAAGAGATCTGAAGATCTGGAATCAATTGTGGCTCTCTTGGATGGGAAGAATTTCTGTTATTAAAATGAAGATTCTACCCAAATTTATGTTTCTGTTCCAAAACCTTCCTATCATTACAAATCTCAAACCCTTCAAAATTTGGCATAAGGAGATATCTAAATTTATTTGGGGTGGGAAAAAGCCTAGGGTAAGGCTAAAATTATTGCAAAATAAGATAGCCAATGGAGGATTAGCCTTACCAAATTTATCAGTATACTACTCAGCTTGTTGCCTCGAATGGATGATGGATTGGTTTTTGCTCTCCAAGGATAAGGTGTTGGCTCTTGAAGGGACTGGGCTAAGATTTGGATGGCATGGTTACTTATTTTATGAGAAATACAAAGTACATAGGGAGTTTAGTAACCATTTTGTGCGTAAATCATTGATGAATATTTGGCTAAAATATAAAGCCAGGATTTGCCCTGATTTACCTAAATGGGCATCCATACATGAGGCCTTCCATCAACGGGAAGTGATTAAAAGTGGAAAATGGGTAACATATGAGGATCTATTAGAAAGGAATTTTGGAGACCAAAGCTTTATTTTGAAGAAACATGAACATCTAATCGAAGAAGGATACTCTCTCGGTTGGCTACTCTATAGGCAACTCAGGGAAAGATATATCTGTGATCAAAAATTGCTGGGCATTAGGAAAGAAAATAATAAATTTGATGAAATAATATTCTCAAGAAACCACCAAAAAATTGCTAAGTTATATGAATATTTGATGGGTTTTGAGTTAGAAGAGGAACTAATAACAGACTCCATGATTAAATGGGCACAGGACTTAAAACAGAATATCAGTCTTGAACAGTGGGAAAAAACTTGGATTGATAGAATAAAGCACACGGCCTGCTATGACTTAAGGGAAAACCATATTAAAATGCAATTCCGATGGCACCTTACACCAGCAAAGATAGGGAAAATTTATAAAGGTATTTCAGATAAATGTTGGCGATGCAAAAAAGAAACCGGCACATACATTCATATTTGGTGGTACTGCAAAGAGGTAAAAAAATATTGGAAAAAAATACATAATACAGTTGAGAATATTTTGCAAATACAAATGACTATGGACCCGAAGCTATACTTATTAAGTATGTGTGATAACCAGGTATTGGATCGCAAATATGGTAAACTTATTTTTATATGACAACTAGTGCCAGAATAGTGCTATCCAGGAAGTGGAAAATGAAAGAAATTCCACAGAAAGAGGAATGGATATGTAAACTAAGAGAATTAGAACAGATGGAAGCACTGACTAGTCTTCTGAGAGGATATAGTCGAGAGGAAAGCCAAAAGATTTGGATACCATTATACGAATATTTGAACAGACAAAACACAAAAGAGGAGGATTAAATTAAGTTACTGATTTATTATAAGAGGCTATGTTTAAGTTTTAATTCTAAATAGTTGAGATAAGCAATTACTTTATTCATATGAATATATATTTTTTGAGATTCGATCTATCCCGCAAATTCTGTTTGTATTTGTCTTTTTATTTTTTTATAATAGGGAGAAATGGCCCATAGCTTAATGGCATAAAACAGGAGGGTGAGACATAATTTTGGTTAAGATCTAATCCTGGTTCAGGAAGTAGATTTTTAATTTGTAAGGGATTTAGTTTTTGACTCGGCGGTATGTGTTATATGTATATGTTGGGTGTTTTTTTTTTTTTCTGTAGTGTGTTAATTAATGTTTGCATGTATGTTTGTATACATGTATGTATGTATATGTATACTTCTATGTGTTTTTAAACTAATAAATAAAAAAATGAATAAATGCAAAAAAATAATAATGAATAAATACAAATGAGTAAAGATATCAATATGCTTGATTTGTTGCACTAAAAACTGACAAAGAGGCATCATCTGTCATCACAATATTTTTTAAGATGAATGTTCTTGTTACCCAAATAGAAGGACATTACAGGTAATGTGATTTCCAATAACACGGAAGTAGGGAGAATGTGACTGCATCATGGCATGTGGGTTTTGTTTACTAAAATTTGAAAAATATACCTATTGTTATTTTCCTAATTATTTTCCAAATTCATTAGCCAACATTATTTTCCACATTCATTAGCCAATATTTCTTTAAAAAAATAAGATATGGAGTTTTCCCCCCATGCGACATGCAACAAATCTGAAACCCCAGAAACATGAGCCTCAAAATGTTTTTTTTCATTTTGCATGGTATTTAAAAATATATTTACAATCTGCAGCAAATTAAAAATGTTTCCAAGAGTTTTTGACAAAAGAGGGTTTAAAACTATTTTGAAAAGAGGAGTCAAGATTTGAGTAACCAATATAAATTGGTATTCATATATATATATATATATATAGCGCTAGATTTATTTTTAGCCTAGCTACAGCCTTATGAATTGAACAACATTCGAGCTGTTGTCACTGTTGATGTCTTAAACAGAAACAAAATGGATATCAACAGATATTCCTGCCACCTTTTCAGACTGCGAAACTGCTATTTCTCAAAGGTGTAACTTGGATTTTTAAATGACAGCATCTCTGAGGTAGCACATAATTTCCCCAAAGATCTGGCTAATTTATAACTTTCAACACACCAATGACCCCTACAATTTGGTGGCTGCTTCATTAATTCCTGCACACCTGCTCTATTTATCTTGGGGGGAAAAAAACACAGATCAAAGTAGCAATTCAATTACACAGCATTCACTTCTTAAACTTTTGTGCAGAAATCTATCTGCCTTACAGTGTTTCTTGGTGGGATGATAAACCTACCCAAGGCTAAAGAAAAAAAAAAGGGGGGGTGAAAATAGGATGTCAGACTAAGGCTGAAACTCTGAAATTGTGAGAAAGCAAAAAACAATATTGGACTTGGCTGTATCTCTCCTGTAATACATTCTAAAGATGCATTTGACTGCAAGTGCAAAAACACTGTGTGCTCAAAGAAAGACCAGTTGCACTAGGCTGTAGCAGTTGTACCTAATAATACTTGTTCATATTTTCAAATCATTTTAATCAGACAAATGCATTTGTATTCTGGATGAATAAATCTGTCTAGTTCCAATCTTTCTCCCTCTTAATCATCTTTTTTTTTTAAAGTGCATAAAATAAATTGAAATACATATTTTGAATGTGGTTTCTTCACACAAAACATGTTGCTAAACACATTTTATAAACCAAAATGTTTATAACTCCTAAAAGACCTTTTCTCTCAGAGTATTCATTTTAAATGTATTTAATCCCAAAGAAGACATTTCACAGAAAATAATAATAATAATAATAATAATAATTTGTACCCCACCCCTCTGCATAGCAATCAGGTTTTTTCCAGCTAAAATACAATACAGTAAAAATCAAACTCAAACCCAACCCTCCCGCCCCTTAAAAAATCATTAAACAATCATCAAATTAAAAACAGCAATTAAAATTTGGGCAAATGCCAACAATTTACAATAACAAACAACAGGGACAGCTGTTTATGGTGGCTAAATGGGGAGGGAGAAAAGGAGATACAGTTGGACAGGCTTCTTATGACTGGGAAGACTAGTCTGGAAAGGCCTGCCAGAAGAGATCCATCTTGACAGCCCTTTTAAAGCTGTCTAAAGTTGCCATACGACAGATCTCATCTGGCAGGCCATTCCATAATCTGGGAGCGGTCATTGAAAAGGCCCTCTGGGAAGTTGCTAATTGCCTAGATTGTTTCACCTGTAATAAATTCATCTCAGAGGACCTAAGTGCTCAGGGTAGATTGTACAGGAGGAGGCTGTCTCGGAGATATGTTGGACCCAAGCCATTTAGGGCTTTATAGGTGATAACCAACACCTTGTACTGGGCTTGGAAACTAATAGGCAGCCAGTGAAGAGACTTCAATACAGGTGTTGTATGGTCCCTTTTAGCTGTACCAGAGACCATCCTGGCTGCCATGTTCTGAATTAATTGAAGTTTCTGAACCAAGCACGAGGGTAGCCCCATGTAGAGTGCATTACAGAAATCAAGATGTGAGGTTACCAAAGCATGTACCACAGTTTTGAGATCCCTTACTTCCAGGAAAGGGCGAAGCTGGCGTATCAGCCAAAGCTGATAACAGACACTCCTGGCAGTTGCATTCACCTGATTAATCATCTGAAGCAACGAGTCCAGGAGCACCCCCAGACTGCGAACACAGTCCTTAACAGTGTGTGTGACACTGTCCAGGACTGGAGGTTGTATCCCAGGACTGGTTTTGGGGCCGCTACTATGAGTACCTCTGTTTTTTCTGGATTCAGTCTCAATCTGTTTTTCTTTCTTTTTTTTATTAATTTTATTAATAAAACATACATGTACATAATTAAATACATACACATACATATAGACACTATTAAACATTACAATTATATACACACATACAACAGCCCTTCCCTATCACCAACACCTAAACTTATAACCCTCTCACCTACCCCTTCCCTTATACCTACATAAACTATACAATATATACATTTATAAAACAGAAAAAAAAACATTATATCTATATTCTGATACTCTCAATTGTTTTCCAAATAAATTAATAATTGCCTTTTTCAAATAAACTTAAATATTCACCTATCACCTGTTCCCTCGCTTCTTGATTCTTATGTATTTGTTTACTATTTATATCTATTTATATCTGTGGCATATTCCATATATATATATATATATATATATATATATATATAATCCTTATTCTCAATACATGATAAATTCCAATTACTCTCTTACTTTTGCTCTTATTCTTATTATTCACTACTACAATATTCCTTAAATCTTTTCCAATCGTCGACCACTTCCTCTTCCATTTTGTTATTCAATAGGCCTGTCAAAATATCCGATTCCATTGCTTCTCATGTTTTCTCTATCCATTCTGTATTGGTCGGTGTTACATATTGTTTCTATCTTCCAGCATATAATATTCTAGCTGTGGTTGTTACCATATAAAGTAAAATATATTTATTTCTCCTTTCAAATTCCTTATTCAATCCTCCTGTCATATTTAATAATAAAAAAAAAGTTGGTTGTAAAGGTATTTCAACCTCGTATATTTTAAGCTCCCTTATCCTCTTCCAATATTTTTGTGCCTCTACACAGTTCCATCAAAGATGGTAGAATGTGGCTCTTGGTTTATTGCATTTCAAGCAGTGATCTTTTCCTGTTTTGTATAACTTATTTATCTTTACAGGTGATAAATACCACCTAAACATTATTTTGATATGATTTTCCTTGTCGTCTTGGCATCAAGTAAATTTATTCATATCATACCATGCCTTCTCCCATTTATTTATTTCAATTGGTTTCCCGATGTCCTGGGCCCATTTTATCATTGAATATTTTATCTTTTCACTTTCTAGATCTCTCTTCTTTAGAACTTTATAATATTTAGAAATGTGTCCTCTCTTCTTATCACAGAAAATTTTATATATTTCATTTTGTTTATTTGTTATTCCCAGATTTTTATTATCTGTGTTATATTTTCCTTTCAGTTGACTATATAGAAACCAATCTCCTTGTATTCTGATATCTAACTGTTCTCATTTTTTTAATGATTCTCCAATATCTTCCTTCCAATTAACTAACTCTTTGTATGTTAACCATGCTAATTCCTCTTTCTTAGATCTCCCAAAAAGAGCTTCCTGTGAGGATACCCAACTAGGAATCCAGGTATAGAATTGCTTTTTTTATCTTTACCCATATTTTAAATAAAGCATTTCTCACAAAATGATGGACAAAGTCTTTGCTATCTTTGAGTTTATCATATATCATAAAGGCCTGAAAACCATATCTCATTTTAGAGCTTTCCAATGCTAATAATCTTTCATGCTTCAAATGTACCCATTCCTCTAACCAACTACGACTTGTTGCTCTATAATAAAGTTTAAGATTTGGTAATCCGCAACCCCCCTTTATTTTTTCTTCTGTTAACAATCTCCACCCTATTCTGGCTTTCTTCCCTTCCCATATAAACTTTACTAACTCTCTCTGCCAATGTTCCAGGTATTTCTCATTGCTAATTACCGGCAGATTTTGAAATAGGAACATTAATTTTGGTAAAATACTCATCTTAATTGTTTCTATTCTACCCAAGAATGATATTTTTTTAACCACCTCATCAAATCCATTTTAATTCCTTCCCAGCATTTCAAGTAATTATTTTAAAATAAGTCTATATTCCTTTTAGTTAAAGTTATCCCCAAATATTTCACTTTCTTCTCAATTTTAAATTTTGATATTTCTTCCAGTTCCTTGTCTTCCTTTCAATTCATATTTTTTGTCAATATAACTGGTTTTTCTTTATTTATATGAAAGCCTGCTACTATACCAAATTCATCTATTACTTTGATTAATTCTTTTAAGCTTTTCTTTGGATTTTCCAAGAAACATATAAGATCATCAGCAAAGGCTTGTATCTTGTATATGTATTTTTTCACCCTCACTCCTTCTATTTCCTGCTCTCCCCTTATTTTATTATTCAGTACTTCCAACACTATTATAAACAACAACGGGAGAGAGGACACCCTTGTCTTGTGCCCTTCTCAATTTTGATCTTCTCCGTTCTCTCTTGATTAATAATTATTTAAGCATTTTGTTCCTGATATATTTCATATATCCATCTTATAAACGTTTCTCCCATCTCCATCTGTTTAATCAGTTCTAGCAAAAAACACCATTTCACCCTGTCAAATGCTTTTGCTGCATCTAACAGTATTAACACTAGTTTATTTTCATTATGCCATTCAAAGTGCTCTATTATATTCAATACTGTCCTTATATTATTTTTTTTAATCTGTCTTTTTGGAACAAATCTGTTCTGATCTTCATGGATTATACAACCTATCATTCCCTTCATCCTTATAGCTACAATTGACATAAATATCTTGTAATCTGAATTTGTTAAGGATATTGGACTGTAATTTTTCATTTCTAAGCAGTCTCTATTTTCTTTCGGAATTAATGATATCCAGGCTTCTTTCCAAGTATCTGGAATTCCCTGATTTTTAATTTCATTAAACACCTCTTTCAGAGGTTCTACCAAAATATCCATCATCTTTTTATAATAAACTGATGTCAATCCATCTGGACTTCATGCTTTTCTCAATTTCAACCTCCCAATCACATCCTGTATTTCTTTCACTGTTATCAGTTGGTTCAATTTTTTTATCTGTTCTTAGTTTACAGTATTTATTCTCTGTTTTTTAAAGTAATTCTTTACTTTCTCTCTTTCTTCTTCCGGGTTGTCTACATTCCTATACATATTCTCTTAATATTCTTTAAATGTTCTTTTTATTTTTTCCTGTTTTGTTATCATCTTTCCTTTATATTTTATCTCTGTGATAATTTTCTTTTCTTTTTCTTTTCTAAGCTTACTTGCTAGTAACCTACCAGCTTTGTTCCCTAGTTCAAAATGTTTTTATTTTATATATTTCAATTTATTTTCTATTTCTTTTATTGTCATTTCTTTTAACTCCTGTTGTAGTTTTTCCACTTCACATCTTATTTTCTTATCTCCCATCTCTTTCCTTTCTTTCTCTTTATCTCTCAATTCTTTCTTTATTCTTCGTTCTTTTTCTGTCTCTCTTTTCTTTAATTCCACTTGCAATGTAATAAATTCTTCTCTAATTACAGCCTTACTGGCATCCCATATAATTCTGCTTGGCATCTCCTCTGTTTTATTTTCCTCAAAGTACAATTTTAATTTCTTTTTTATTTTATTTATGCTATCTTGTTTTTTCAATAGGTCTTCATTAAGTCTCCAAATATAGTCTTTCTTCCTTGCTGTCATAATAATTTCAATTTGGGTTATGATCTGATATATGTTTAGTTAATATAGCCATCTTTTTAATTTTAGGAGCCATATTCTTGGAGATTAAGAAGAGATCTATTCTTGACACCGAATTGTGTACCTCTGAAAAAAAAATGTGAATCCCTTTGTTTCTCTATACTTATACTGCCAAATATCTACCAAACCAAATTCTTCTATCATTTCGAAAAATGTTTTAGGTAGCTTTCCTTGGTTAGTTTGTATTTTTTAATTCAATTTGTTTTTCCTCATCCAATCCATTACTTTCTTAAGACAGTCATTGAGAGGAGAGACTCCATCGGGAGCCGAGGCCGACAACTGAGACATGGAGAAATAGATCTGAGTGTCATCAGCGTACTGATAACACCCAGCCCCATGTCTCCGGATGAGCTCTCCCAGTAGCTTCATATAGATGTTAAATAACATCAGGGACAGAATGGTGCCTTGAGAAACACTGCACTTTAGCTCCTTCCTAGTGGAGCTACTGTCCCCGGGTAACATCCTCTGGGATCTGCCCGAGAGGAAGGAATGGAACCACTCCAATGCAGCACCTCCAATACTTCCAAATCTTAATTTGAATTTAAAATATGCTATTTTTGTGAGGGTGGTTGTGAAGGTGCCAAAGGTGACTGTGCTGATATTTACTAATTTCTAGCAGTTTTCATCTCTACCATGAACCAGACTTTTGTGAAAAATACCTCAGATTAAAATGGGAATAGCACATAACCATGAATAATTATTTGTAAAATTAATTTACCTCCCATTTACTGTGAGGATTGAAGATAAACATGGATGAAACAGTAAAATCCAGAAGGTGATGGATGAGGTCATGATTCCTGGAAAATAAAATGCCCTAAGTCTTTGACCCTTACAAATGCTGGCACAACTATACAACTGTTATTATGACTAGATGCCAATAATAGTCACAATTTTTCTATCATCCTTGATTAAAATGGATGTATATCAAGCCACCTCTTTTCATCAAGGATGAAACAATCTGTGACTATTCTAGCATCTCTAAATGCCACTGTCAATATACACTGAAAAAAATTGTCTACTACCACATGGTATTTTACCCTTGCATTTCACCCCTTCATGAGATAAAAAGATCAGCACATTTTGGTCAGCAACAAGAGGCAAAACATTATTTTTTAATCAGAAAATACATTTTATGCAAAACTTGTAAAACCCAAAACATCTTGCACTGATTTCCGCAGAAAAAAAACCTTCATAATTTTTATAACCTCCTTGCCCCCCCAAAGCAACCTCTTGTAATCTTTAATCCATCCAGAAGAAAGTAAAGATTAAGATTTCCTAGTTGTGACTAACAAGTCATTTTCATTTCAGTCAGCCTATATTAGATAATACTAGTCCTGGTTTTAAACCATAATCCATTTCCTTAGCATCCTAAATTACTGCCTACAGGTTTTTTGTTTGTTTGTTTTTTATTTTTATTAACACTCCTGAAAACTCACTAAAGGGGTAGTGGAATGACTGGAAAAGCAGTATGGTGGAAGAGCATGCTGATGAGCATATTTGCATGGCCTTTTCCAAGCTGATGCTTGCCCATTAACTTGGTTCTTCACCATTTGAGGCTCTTACACACTATACATTATAACAAGATTCCATTTTAACAGCCAGGGCTGCATCCTGTGGGATACTGGGATTTGCAAACTGATGATGCATGAACACTCTTTGACTGAGAATTCTAAATGTCACATCCAATTTTTTTTCTAATTTGGCATGTGTGGTGAACTGTTTCCTTAAAACAAATCTGTTTTTACTGCAACTATATAGTATTGAATGGTTCAAGGGTCCTGTGTTTGTTAGACCTCAACTATAATGCTATTCTGGATTTTATGAAGGTTTATTATGCAGAAATAAATCTTGTCTCTACTGCCTTTGGAGTCTTCTTGGATTGTGAGTCTTTCTTATATTAATTGCAACAGCAGACATTACAAGAACTGTAGGACAGTTCTGATTAATCCTCATCATCTCACCTTCTCACTGGCTTTTAAAATATCCCAGTTTCTCTTTCCTCCTCCCACATTCTCTTTTTGTTCTCACATTACTTCATTTGCTGCAAATTGAATTTAAAGTGCACTGAGAATGCAAATGTCAAATGCAGCACTCTTTCAATCATGGAAAATGTTGTGTTAGGCAACTGGGCATTCTCCTCTGGGTCCTCTCAGTTGCTCATCTCCCAGTGTGCCCCATGACTGGGAGAGGGATACCATCATCTTTTCCGATTGCCCTGATCTTCAGCATCTTGGAAACAATTTGGATTGAGTGCTGCCTGGTCTAAGAGGTAGAATTTGGAGGTTATGTTCATTCTCCCATGAACATAAATGTGAATCCCAAAAGTTACAATATTTTATGTCTAGATTAAGATTTTGTATATATTTAAGAGGATTTAGCCTCTATTCCATTCAAAGATCTGTTGGGTTCTTTGCTAGTAGGGTATCAGTACTGATGATGCAGTTTTTCTAGTATTGTTTCTCTGCTACACAGCTTTTTAAAAACAAACAAACAAACCTGTAACTAGGAAAAAACCTCCCACTGAAAGCAATGGCTAGTAGAATTAGGATAGATGCACATCTAAGGTCCAACACACACAGCAGAAATAATTCAGTTTGAGACTGCATTAACTGCCCTGGTTCAGTGCTAGGAAATCCTGGGAATTGTAGTTTATTGTGGCACCAGAGCTCTCTGACAGAGAAGGCTCAATTTCACACAAAACTACAGTTTCTAAACTTCCCTAGCCTTGAGACAAGGCAGTTAATGCAGTCTCAAACTGAATTATTTCTGCTGTGTGTTTTGGACCTAAATTTCTTTCCATGTTAGAAGATGGTTGGAACTGAGCACTGTGTATTGAAAAGAGCCATTCTTTCTACGACCTTATTCTTACTGAGTCCCTCAACATTTCCTTTCTGGCTCTTCCACAAGGTTGGAAATTTCAGACATGGAAGGAAGATACCACAGAAACACCTGAAGTGACTGGATAATGTTGGAAGGAGGGAGAGGAAATTAGATCTTCTTGCTTCTCAGGTTGTACCATTGTTGTAATCCTCTAAAGAGGGTTACAGATTCACTCTATTGTCCCAGGACTGTATTTTCAGGACAGGCTATCACAGGGGTAAGCAACCTTTTTGAGCCGGGCGCCGGGTTGCTGTCCCTCAGACAATGGGGGGGGGGGCGTGCGAAGCACCAACAATAAATAAATAAATAAATGAATAAATAAATAAATAAATAAAATATTTTTTAAAAATATATATATTTAAAAATTTAAAAAATATGCATGCACATTCTCTCAGCCCCAGAAAAGCCATGGCAAAACCCCTGTGGAGATTTTGCCAAGAAAACCCCAAGAACAAGTAATAACAACAATAATCAATATCATCATGGTGGGGGGTGGCGGCGGTGGGGGGCAGTGGTGGTGGTGGCAGGACTGGCCTGGGGCCGGTCCAAAGGCCTCGTGGGGGGGCGCATGCGGCCCCCGGGCCGTAGGTTGCCTACCCCTGGGCTTTCAGTAGGCTTCACATATACAGGGACTTTTTAAGGGTAATTCTTCTGAAGATCCTGAAACGATCCTGAAAAGAAAGAAAAATTACAACCTGGGAGAATAATTATTAGTCTAAGAATGTTTTAATGGGGGCATTTTTCAACAAGATAATTAGATAATAATAATAATAATAATAATAATAATAATAATAATAATAATATCAGTTTAGAAATCTGAATTATGGGCCATTGAACCTATTGCAATTAATCTATATTCCTATGATTACACCTGGACATCAGCCCATGGGAATGACCTTTAATTCCAATATATGCTTTTTATGATATAGGACAATTTACCCTGTAGCTGTTAATAATTGCTTTTTTTTTTTTTTTTTTACAAATTAGTGATAAATTAATGATTTGTTTGGGGAATTGATTGGTGAATTATTTTCTTCTCTTTCTAAAATGTGATCTAACATTGGGGTTCAGGATGATTCCCTAAAGGCTTCTAATTAATTTACTTATGGAGATAATTAATGTGGACCATTTAACCTTACCATAATTTATTGTTAATTCATTCTGTTGGTTTTATGGAAGATATATTTTCACCAGAGTGATTACTATTAATTTCATTTTGAGGGTTTCATAATGAGGCTGGACAAGGTAATGAACTTTTTATAAAGCACTCGCAATACTTCCTATGCCGGTCTACTTCTCATTTTATTATTTTTCCCCTCCTCTTCTGGGAGAAAGAGAAATATGTAGGCAACATTTATGACTGACACCAATCTCTTGAGAAGACAGAGATATATAGACAATGTAGAAAATGTGAGCTTCCTTGAATACTCCATAGCAATGCAGAATAAAGCAAAGTATGACTTTATTACTAAAATCAATTATCAAACAAATTGATGCCTGACAGAATCTTTCACAGATGCCTGACCAGTTGTAACCTGAGGAAGCTTGTGCCTGAAATAAAATATGTTCAGAAATGTTCCATGTTCTAGAATTCTAGAACTGCTGCAGAGACACGAGGTGGGTTTCATTATAGAAAGAGCTTTGTAAAACCTATGCCCTTCTGGGAAATTGAGAGTTGTAAACAGATGTCTAGCTTGTGACTGAAACACTGTATAGAAACATGGTCTATTCTCTATTCTCATTTCTACAACTAATAAGTTGTAAAGTAGGATATAACTTTTCTAGTTTGTTTTATTTTAGAAACTAATCTTCATTTCAGCCCTCCAAAGAACCCCAACATGGCTTCCAGATCATAAATAGAAAAAATGTATTTTAAGAATATTCCCACAAAGCACACATCCAAAGGTGAAAACATAGACCAGAATAGCCATATCTGGCAGGTCCATGAAGAAATACCTAGTTCTTCAAGTAAGTAGTTTAGAGTTGTTTAGGTGTCCATAAATCACAACCAGCACTTGGAATTCTGGGTAAAAACATGAAAGGAGTGAAAATCAGTAATCAGTACTACAGAACTACAGTAATTTATGAGAGTTAGGGGCAAAGCCCCCATGAAAAATAAGAAAACTATGAATATAAAATGTAAATAAAAATTGTGAATGCCATTTTATTTTTTACCTGACAGAACACTTCTCTAGGAATCTCTAGATCCTTTATCTACTGAAAGTTGATCATTGGATCACCCTGGAAGACCTAGAGATTCCCAGAGAGATCATATTAATGAAAGGGAAACCAGCAAATGGT
This sequence comes from Phrynosoma blainvillii, assembly GCA_026167975.1. NCBI lineage: Eukaryota > Metazoa > Chordata > Lepidosauria > Squamata > Phrynosomatidae > Phrynosoma > Phrynosoma blainvillii. Next base: position 274,999,465 of record JANUYF010000003.1, read on the forward strand.
GTGTATGTGTATGTGTATGTGTGTGTGATGGCATTTATTATTATTTCTGGCTGTTTGGATTCAGAAATAGGCTAAGGGACCCAAATGTTTCTAAAAGACAAATTGTGCAACCACATCATAATTTGCCACATTTAAAAAAAATGCATAGGGGAAGGACAGAGCAATTCTGGAAAGTTGGGGAACTCTACTGGGACCTCAAGGGACTAAACAAAGTCCATAGGCCACCCTTTGCCTATTAAGATGGACCCATCAAATTAAATGTAGCACTTGGATGATGTAGAAAGGGACTTTGGGTAAGGAGCTTGAATTATAGAATGTTCTTCCCATGGAACTCACTTGGCACCTATGTTAAGTTCTTTCTGATAATCGTCTGAATACTTTTTCAATTTTTTTCATACTTTGAATATATTTTAAAATCAGTTTGAAAACTCAGCATTTTAAATTATATTAATTAGTTTGCTACTGCTGGATTTATTATTTACATACTTGGCATATACTGTAATCTGTTTTTATTTTGGTTTTTTTACGGTTTTTAACTTTTATTAGAAGATCAGATCAATTGGGTGGTGTGCAAACTATGTAAATAAATAAATATATAGTCTTTATGTTATGTAAAGTGTAGCCATAGGAAACTGAGCAACCTTGGAAATGTGGGAAATATGAAGGAAAATTTAACTTTAACATGTCGGTGCACACTCATACAAAACTCCTGGAGAGTGTTACTGTATTTGCTTCCAATGGAACTTCCACTTGAAATGCAAATAGAAAATATTTAGGGGGGGGGGTATCTTGCATTATGGCAGAACTGATAAATCAAACTATCCCTAACCATGCTCTGGATTTTTACATTTTTCTGTTTCTTCTATTTACATAACAGAAAGCATAAATTCACACAATTAAACACTTGTCTATATTATCTCTTATTCATCTTTCTCTCTTTTTGCTCCAGTTGTGGTTTCATTATAATTACAAACAGAAGTAATTTCAAAATAGTTCCTATTGGAGTTAGTTGTTTCCACCACTCCTCCATGTTGCATACAAAACATACTCTTATTTTCAGATGTATAAAAAATAGTCATATTATTTTCTCTTAGAATATACTTGGCAGTTTACTCAAGGGTATGAGTAGGTTTGAACTTTGTAATGACTTTACCCCTCCCTCTCATTCTTGATACCTAAAAAGACAATCCTTTACATTTATAGATAATCAAAGTAAATATATAGTGTGATGAGGTTAAACTAACAATTCTATTATTTAAAATTATTTTTGTTTTGTTCAGGTAGCTTTAGTGAAGTTTCAGAAGCTGAGGCAAACTTGATAAAAACAGAATTATTGAGTACAAGGATCAATGAGGGTACTAAAAGCTGAACTTCACAATCATGTGTTACCTTGGAAACAAATTTCAATATGTTATGTAGTAGTATATGAGACCTGTGAAATAGGCTGTGAATATAAATAAGCATAGTCCAACAAGATATCAAACTTCATATTTCTTGGTCCACTTATAAATTTAGAATGATCATGAACACAGATTATGCAATTATAAAAATCATTACATTTCTTCAGTTTTAATTTTTGTTCATGTGCTTTTACTCACATTTTCTTTTCATATGCATAATTCTCTTTTGAATTAATTCATTATAATTTAACATTAAAGTGAAATTAATGTAACCATTTAGGAAGTTAGTATTTATGCTGACTGGATCCCATCCAGTCTTTGTAAAAAGCATATAAGAAGATAGAGGGACCTTGCACGAACAAATTACTGCTGTTCTTTAATAATGACTTACTTCACCAATAATAATAATAATAATAATAATAATAATAAAGAATAAAATGTTATTTATACCCTGCCTTTAGCCAAAGCTATCAAGGTGGCTTGCATTAAAAGTACAATTCCACAATTTATGACAATCATATAACCCCTCCCTTAAAATTACAATTAAATCAGAGCAGCTTAAAATCTAATATTTAAACAATAAACAATAACACTGTCAAATAGAACAAAAGGCACTGAAACACCCCCAGTTTACAGCAGGGACAAATTAACCCCTCAGAGAGACATATTAGAACGAAAAGGGGTTCTTAATGGGGGAGGATCGGGTCTAACTCTCTTCCAGATAAGCCTGCCGGAAGAGAGCTGTCTTAATGGCTTTTTAAAAGTCATCTAAGCTGGATATCTGACGTATCTCTTCTGGCAAGGCATTCCAGTGTCTGAGAGCAGTAACAGAAAATATCCTCAGGGAGGTTGCTGTCAATTTAGTTCTTGCTGATTGAAGAAGCTGCCTCCCAGAAGACCTGAGGGAACGGGGCGGATTATATGAGAAGAAGCGATCCTTTAGGTAATTTGGGCCCATGTCATGTAGGACTTTAAAGGTCATTACCAACACCTTATACTGTGCTCAGAAACCAATAGGCAGCCAGTGAAGAGATTTTAAAATTGGAGTAATATGATCACTCCTAGATCTTCTGGTGATCAACCTGGCTGCCATATTTTGTACCAATTGCAGTTTCTGAGTTAGGTATAAGGGTAGTCCCATGTAGAGTGCATTACAAAAGTCGAGTCATGAGGTTACCAGTGCGTGCACTACGGTCTCTAGGTCTCTTGTATCCAGGAATGGGCACAGCTGGCATATCAGCTGAAGCTGATAACAAGCACTCCTGACTGTCGCATTCACCTGATCTGTCATGTGAAGCGACGAGTCTAGGAGCACCCCCAGACTGCGGACACAGTCCTTAATAGAGAGCGTGACCCCATCAAGAACTGGCAGTCACAACCCAATCCCTGGTTTAGGGGCCCCTACCATAAGTACCTCTGTTTTGTCTGGATTCAGCTTGAGTCGGTTTTTCCTCATCCAGAACATTACCACTTCAAGGCATTGATCGAGGGGAGAACCTCCCTCTGCCGTCATGGCAGCTGACCGAGACATGGAACAGAATATTTGAGTATCATCAACATATTGGTAACGTCCTGCTCCATGTCTCCTGATGTCTCCCAGCGGCTTCATGTAAATATTAAACAACATTGGGGACAGTATGGCACCTTGAGGAACACCATATTTTAGCTCTGTTTTAGACAAGCAACTGTCCCCGAGTGCCATCCTCTGGAATCTGCCTAAGAGAAAAGAGTAGAACCACTGAAGAAGAGTGCCTCCTATTCCCAGTTCTCTCAGGCATTCCAGAAGGATTCCATGATCTATCAAATTATATTAATAATGCATTGAAGTATGAGTCCTACTAGATTCTAATAATTAGAACAAGACTCAGATACAAACCATTATCATCTACCTTCATACTATCAAAAGGTCAGCCCTTATGTTTTTCTGGGATGTAGATAAAAAGGTATCCATGTTGATATCACCAAAGGAATAGTGAAGGCATTATTTGAATAAATCCTATTTAAGTAAACACTTTCTACACAACTTTATTTTCTGTTTATCTTTGTATTACTTGTATAGAAAATGTCCTGTAACTGAGAAGCATGTATTTTACTTCTGAAAAAAAGGTTCAGACAGACAGACAGACAGAAACATTGTGCCTACACTGTATCATATGTGAAGATGGTTTGTAGTTCTAATGCCAGAAACCAAAGAACTGGTTGGTGAGTTCAAACCTGGATATGACCTTCTGCTGTCATTATGTTATTATCATCTCATTGCTCTTTTACAGTTGCCAGAGCATAATACTAAAGTCAAATTAAGAGTAAATTATTTAATTCTCCTGTCAGAGTCTGGACCTTTGTCCACTGGGGACCACATTCACTTAAGTGTAAGACCTCATGCCAGCAATGAGTACACCTGAGAGCTACACTACAGGTTTGTTTGTTTTTTGTTTGTTTCTTACAGGAACATTCAAAATATAACTGCAGTTTAGTGTCCAACACAAGCCTTCACTTATTTCTGTCTCTGTTTCTTCTCTCTCTTTCCTATATTTCACATTGCTATGGAGATGTAGGCACCAGAAGGAATAACCACAATACACCCAAATGGAAGTAAAAAGGCCATGACTTTATTGAAATACAGATGACAGGTAGGGTTGGCCCAAGTGCATGAGGTCTAGATCTGGCATCGACCAACCCTCCTGTTGATTGATGAACCAAATTCTCTGGTCACAGCCAAGCTTCGGGCTGACAGAGGGGTAACTGGTTGATTGAATGTTCGCATCTCAGGCAACCAGTTGTTTGCATATACACATCTCAACCCCCTGTCACTGGAGGATGCTGATCTAGCATAGCCCCACAATGGCAATGCTGCAATGCTAGCAGAACCCCCGGGTGCCCAAGGGACTCCCAATTCAATGCTCCACAGCACAGGAAACCACACCCACCAGATCTGAGGCCCCATGCTAATGCCCCCAGAAAATTATGACAGCACATCCCTATTCCCTAATTGAGAGAGGGAGGGTGGGGAGAGCCGAACTTTAATGGTGCTGGTGGATATGGATAAATTGACAATGATGGTAAATGGCAAACAAGAGAGTCAATATATTAAGAAATGGGGAAAATTAGAAAGGCTGTGGAAGTAAAAATATGGAAGGAATGTTGCATTTAGTTTTATAAGGATTTAAAGAAATATGTATGTGTTTAAGGCATGGAAAATATGTCTAAATTATGCAAACTTAGTTATGTAGATAATTAGAAATAAGAAATCTTTCCATTCGGTCCTCTTATTAAAAGATTATGATATAAAGGTCCAATATATTATTTGAGGAATGAGTGGACTTGTAATAATTTTATGAAACTAAACCTCTCTGGATTTATGTATGTTATAATGGAATGTTTGTACATGATATTACAAAAAAGTAAAAAATAAAGTTTTTTTTTTAAAAAAACTGTAGGTCCCCCCATGAGGGGACCCCCCATTTAAATCCTCAAGGCACTTCCAAGCAATGGGGGAAACAGACATTGGACATAGGTGAAGTGTTGAAAGGGCCTGTCATTCTGTCAGGCTCACACTCCTTCAAAAATTTTGTTCTTAAGGACCTGCAGCATGTCCAGTGCAGATTTCAAGTTTTGCACATCTGAAGCCACTCTTGGGCCCACAGCCAGGATTCTGAAACCTCAGGTGAAGCCCTCTGCTACAAAGGTGGCTGCCTCCCTGTTACGATAACTGATTTGATAAAAGACCCCTTTTTGGGTCCCTGCCATGGCCCTGGGCTGAAAGAGCCCCTATTGCCATGGACACAAGGCGAGCACATCATGTAGGCACCTGAAAAGTCACATCTGCACTTACATCAATTTCACAGATCAAAAGGGCCAAGCCTAGGAGCTGCTAAGCAGAACATTCACAACTAGAGGATTTATGAGTGCCAGCCAGGATGTGTCCGGCTGAAAATGAGATAACATTAACATCCCATTTCTTCTCCTTGGAAATTGTCTATTTCAAAGAGTAGTAATCAGAATCCTTTGATAGACAATAGCAACTATTAATCTCAGGCTAGGTTTAAGGGTATAAATGATCCCCAAAATCTCAGGCACATAGGGTCACTGCACCACTGTGAACTCTGACTGGAATCCTGTCTCTTTCTGTTGTTCTTTCCATTTTCATAACAGTTGAGTCTATCCATCTTCATTCATCGTTGGAGCAGCCTACTTCAGGTAATTATCACTATTAGAAAGCCTTGTGTTTGCTCTCCAAGCTAACTACTTTATTCCTGAGCTCTTGTGTGTATGGGTGTATGTTAGAGTATCTTTGTATGTTTGAATTCCCAAATAAATCACAGATCATTGGAAAGCTTTGTCTCTATCAGTCTATTCCCTAGCCACCTCCGTAAACATAGGATAAAAGATCCCATAGAAGACTTGGACTTTAGTAATTCCCCAGGTTCAAGTCCTTCATTATATCCCTGTGGGGGTAGCCATTGAGGAGAGCCCCACTCCAAGTGGGCAGGAAAGAGATACCTCTGCAGGCTCTTGTGTTGGGAGTTCAACCTGGGAAAATGTGTGCAGGCTCTTTGCAAGTTCCAGCACTGCTACAAGGCTGAAACATGGCTGGGCAGCCTCAGCATGCTCAGTTTGGACCCCCCCCCCAACCCACACGTTCTGGAACTGGAAGGTACATCCTTTGTGTCAGAAGCTGTTGTGTATCGCTCGGTTGGGAACATGCTAGCTTAGCTTGCAGATCCATTCAAAACTTGTAGCAGTGCTCAAACTTGCAAAGGACCCGGACACATTTTGCCAGGTTGAACTCCCAGCACAAAAGCCTGTAGGGGTCCCTCTTTCCTGCCCAGTTCCTGGAGGGGACTCAACCTTTTCCTTTGGCATAGGGACCCAACTCAATTAGCCAGATCTCGCTGTTGATGAGGTTCCACCTGGCCATGCTGGTCTGGGAAGCCAGCTGGTGGAAGGCAGTGTCATAGACAATGACCTCAGCCTCCCCTGCAATGACCCAAGCAAGCCTTAAGGACATTGGCCATATGATTTGCAAGGTGCCACCCATTCCGGATAGGCTAACAACACTACCCCCATGAAAACAGAATAGCCTCCATCCAGTTGGTAAAAGAGCACTCAACAGGGTGAGCCTTGGTCTCCCGTTTGCCCTTCTTTTTGGAAGTGATGGCACCACCCTCCTCCCCTGTCGGTTTCAACAAAGTGAACACATCTACATAGTACCATCTGAGGATACACTTCCTGATCTTTTTGGACAGGTGAAAGCCTTTTGTTGTTGTTGTTGTTGTTTGTATTTTTAATGAAAGTGGGGAAGGCCAAGGCCTGTTGGTCCACCCACCCACCCACCCTCCAAACCCAAGCGCCTGATCCTATCCCTAATGGCCCTCAAAGGTAACCCCGGAACCAAAGCTCCCCCCACCAATAATTATCCCTGCCCAATGCCAGATTGGAGAACTCACCATCCCCATCCCTTTGTCCCTGCCAACTCTGTCACAAGCCTTCTTGCTCTTCTTTTTGGCACTGCACCTGCTTTCACACGTTGTGCTTGGCACCAGCAAAAGAGGCCACGAAAGACAGGCTGCTTCTGGAACTACTGGAGGAGGAGCTGCTACTGGTGCTGTTACTGGAGCTGCTGCTCCTACTAGATGAGCTGCTGCTGCTGCTGGAGCTGCTAGAAGACTCTTGGCACATTTGCTTCTGCTTCTAAGCCCGACCAAGTTCCCAATTTTCTCCCTGGTTCACCTGGTTCAGGCTTTTGTGGGGGGCTGGAGCCCTTGGCTGAGGGGTCATCAAGACAGTAGCATGCCCCACATGCTCCATGAAGGCGGAGAGGGTATGGGTAAAACATACTAAGACCTCCTCACCCACTGGTGGGGGGGACCTGGAAATGAGTAACACCAGGGGTGAAGCAGTGGGACACTGCTGCCTCCCTCTGGGGGCCAGCCCAGCCCATGATTTCCTAAGCTAGGCCTGCCCCCTGGTGGTATGCCAGGTGGGTGCCACCCCTCTCTTTTTCCCCTCAGGTGGTATGATGCTGCACTGCTGCCTGGAAGGCTAATCCCTGGGGCCCACTGATTTTGCTCCTTACTACTAGTGGCCCAATGGCCTGGCTCGCCTCAGCCTGCTGCCATTAAGCAAATTTGAGATTGCACAATGGCTCTAAAATCGCTGGTGGCCTTGGAGGCTTGGATGTCTGCTTGCCGCAACTGTTGAGGCCTCTAGGCCTGATCACTGCTGTCACCCAAGCCTGCCCAGTTCCCATTGCTGCTATCCACAGAGTATTGGGGGCCTGTGGGGCCTATCTGGGGCTGTAGGGGATGCTCAGCTCTTTGATGCACATCCTGCCCTTACTAGAGCCAAGCTGTAATGGCGCTGGTCCCCCACACTACATGGCCTTAACTAGGCTCATAAGCCAATCAGGTGCAGGGAGGCCTGGAAGTCCCCACCCCTTCTGGCCTCCTAATCAATCATGGCACCTTATTGCCTCAGTGCTGGCCAATAGGGTGGCACTTCTGGACCCCTGTTGCATACCGGGAGTTGTAGTCCCAGCCTATAGCCAGAAGCACCACCTTCCCTGGCCCAGGCAGCCAATCAGGGGCTCTCCAGCCTGCCTCAAGGCCTGCTGGGGGATCGCCAGGGCCCAGAGGATGCATCTCAGTCTAACAGCTCCCACCCACCCACAGCAACCAGACTAGCCCAATGAGTCGGGTGGCCTCATTTCTGGGTTCTTTTTCTTATGTCCTGCTGTGTCTTCAATTTCATATTCTGACCATCCTCTTTGCTCTTTATTCAATTGTTCATCTCATTCTCATCTCTTTCTGCTCTCATCCATCTCTCCAATTTATTCATTTGCCTCTTCCCCTATCTTTCATTCAGAGTGCCAGTGCTATCACCCCTCCTCTCTTTATTTCTGTCTCCTGCTTCTATCCTCCTGTTTCTATTCCTGTTCCTCATTTTTTCATTGTTTCTCTGTCTCCCATCCCTCCTCTTTCTTAATGCATCCCACTTCAGTTCTCTTCTGTTTCTTATTTCTTTCTTAGTACTTCTTCCTGTTGATGCTACTCTAGACCCTTTCATCTGTCATCTGTTGGTTCAATGCACTGCACTTAGGCATTCAGTCTCTGTTCCTGCCTCTTGCCTCTGTCCAACACAAGCACAAGCATGCATGCCCCTTTTTTTCTCTTTCTCTTCCTGAATAATTTTAAAATATCAGTTAATATATTTAATATGAAGAACTAGTTGATTGTCTGTGTTAAACAATGTTTGGTTTCTTGTTGTGTGCCTTGCAGTCATTTCCAACTTATGATGACCCTAAGGCAAACCTATTACAGTGTTTTCTTGGCAAGATTTGTTTCCAAGGGGATTTATCTTTGCCTTTCTCTGAGTCTGAGAGAATGTGACTTTCTTAAGGCTATCCAGTGGCTTTCCATGGCTGAGTGAGGATTTGATCCTGGTCTACAGAGTTGCAGTCTAATGATGAAACCATTATACCACACTGTCTGCTAAAGTTATATATGTTTTGTTTTTGCTTTCACATGAGGAAGGGCCATAGTTCAGTGTTTTCTCTGTTTAAAAAGCTCCATGTTCAGTGCCTGCCATCTCTAGGTAGGATAGGGACTGCAAAATTCTGGAGAGCCAATTCCAGACAACAGACTACTGATGGGCCACCACCACCCTATGTCAGATGTAGCACATGAAGGATCACCAACTATCCTATCAGTTTTCCCTCCAAAGTCTACTTCGCTGTAGAGAAAAATACTACCATTACATTATCTTTCCCCACCTCTCTGTCATTTAGGATATTTACCTATGTACCTTGTAGCTCAGGAGTAGGCACCTTGTTACTTGACAGACTACAACTCCCTGAAGCCCTGCTCATTGATCTTTCTTGGTAGGGTTTATGACAGTTGCAGGCCAAACAGCCAGAAGGCAGCAGATTGACTAGCCTTGTATAGGGCCACACAAACTGTTCAGCTTCAGCTAGCTGGATGCCTTGAAACAAATTGCTCATACAGCTCCCACTGCCCTATTCAGCCTCAGAAAGTTTTTCACTGCACATTAAGTCTCAGCTTGAAATCTTAGGACAAATCCTATTCATTTTATTTATATCTAAGTTTCCCCAAGTCATCACTATTATTTGCATCAGTAAGGCACAGAAGGCATGGCCTGTCATCTTCTGATATCTAAACAATGAGCCATAGCATCTCATTGCTTTCAAAGCAGAAATTTCCATTGAACTCAATAAACAGTTCTTCCTGCTAACAGAGGGATACGTCTCACTGTACCTAAATGTGTTTGCATCCTGAATGTGTTTGCACCCAGAATTTTAAACTATGCTTAGTTAATATATTTTGTACCATATGGTGTTTGAGAGCCATTTTCCATTCCTATCCATTTTCACAGATTGATTTATAGCCAGCATTATATAGTGCTTTAATAAAGGAAATGTATCTGAGTTACAACCCAATTTAAGATCATAATTGACATATTCTATATTTCTATAGAGTTTGATAGCTGGCTTCTTTAGGAAATTTACTTCTCATTCATAGCAAGGCAGTTTAATATAGTAATTGACAGAATAAAGATCTTCCTTTACTGCCATTTGCCTTAATTGTGCCAGATTGTGATATTATCCAAGTGAATCAGAACTGGGCAGATTATGGATGGAGCAAAAGACCACTGAAAACCTTCAGTTCACTGACTGCTTAAGAACTGAGATAGTCAGTGAACAAAATAAAGATATGGAGACAGATGAGAGGATAAGGATTTCAATATCATCCCTATTTCTCAAATGTCGATGGTTTTTTTATTTATTATTATAACAAATTTTTATTACATAGTTTAGAAAAAAACTTTTTACATATATGAGAACAGCAAAATTATATACATACAAGAACAGCAAGCCCCTCTTATCTATTTTGCTTTAATTATAATAATTAACTTCCCCCCCCAAAAAAAAGAAGAGAAAAAAAGAAAAAGAAAGACTATACTTCTACCACTAACCGAGATATATGTTAACTTTTATCACCTTGCTCTGTTCTAGGTAATTAATATCTTCTTTATTTCTTAGAGATTATAATTAATCCCTTATTTCGTTTAAGTAGCATAACCTGTCTATATGTTGCTTTTATTAAACATATATTTCACAACTTCTATGTTAATTATAAAATTCATCGAGCATCTCAAATTGTTTCTGTTATAGCATGTCATTTTCCCTTATATGTTTTCCCCCCCATACTTTACTTTTATACTAATCTTTCCATTTTTTCCCCACAATATATGTGTAGAGGCCTCCATTTTTCATTTGTCTCATTACTTATTTTCCCTTCTACTAGTTCCATTTTTTTGTCCAGTTCCGCTATATCAATCAGTCTATACAGCCAAGTTTCAGTATTGGGAGTTTCTTCCGATTTCCAATTGCTAGCAATTAATGTCCTAGCTATTGTTATGAATAGGAGAATCTTCCATAAATGTCTTCTTTCCTTTCCTTTTCTTTCCATATCCTTTATTCCCTGTACCATGTTAAGCAAATATATTTCCGGAGTACACTCAAATGACAACATTAAAATTTCACATACCTTTTCATGTATGTTTTCCCAGAATTTTGCAACACTAGGAGTCCACCACATGTGGAACCATGACCCATACTCTTTATGACACTTCCAACAGGCAGATTTGTTATTTTTATACATTTTCGCTAGTCTGGTTGGGGTGACATGCCATCTAGTTTCCATTTTGAAGTAATTTTCCCGCATCAATTGGTTACCTGTAAATGTATATGTATCCTTCCTAGCTTTGGTCCATGCTTCTAGAGGAATTTCTTTGCCTAAATCTTTGGCCCAATGTATCATATGGTCTCTAACTACATCATCTTCCAGCTTTCTTTGTAGTTATGCTTTATACAAACTAGCAATTTGCTTCAATTTTTCTGCATACAAGATGTTATCTATTTCATTTTTGTGAAGATAAATTCCTTGATGTCTTAGATCATTTTTAAATATAGCTTGTAGCTGGTAATAATGAAACCATGTAAATCCTGGGTCCATCATCTGAATGCCTCCTAGATCTTTTAGCACTATAGATCCATTTCTACTGTCTTGTATTATAATATCATCATATTTGAGCCAATTCTTTGATGGTCTAAATCTGCTCAAAATGGCTTCTTGTGGGGACATCCATCCTGGTAATCCCCGATAAAACTTTACCTTTGTCTTCTCCCACATTTTCAACAGTGCTCTTCTTAGTATGTGATGGACAAAGCCTTGATGTACTTTAGCTTTGTCATACTGAAGAAATGCGTGCCAGCCAAACATTAGATCATGCCCCTCCAAATCTAGTAGTCTTGCATCTCTAACCTTTATCCAATCTTGGATCCATGTTAGTGCACTTGCTTGAAAGTATAGCTCCAAGTCCAGCAAGTCACAACCACTGTTTTCTTTTTTGTCTATCAAAAATTTTCCATTTAATACAAGGCTTTTTCCCTTCCCGTATAAATCTTTTTAGTTCTCGATTCCACTGTGAGAAGGGTTTGGTGTTGTTTTTATGCTTATATAATAATAATAATAATAATAATAATAATAATATATTTATAACCCGCCCCTCTGCACAGCAATTGGGGCAGCTTACAACACAGTAAAATACAACAGTTAAAACATACCATCTCCCCACAACCTCCACCTGCCTCCCGCACCCCTTAAAACTAAAATTAAACTTGAGAGAATTAAAATATAAGAAGTATAACAGTTAAAAAGATCAATAAATAACAAGAGCAGCCATAGTACCATATTCGGCAGAGAGATTGGGGGGAGAATAGAATCCAAATATACTCTTCCCTCTGAGGGCATTATTCTGGGAAGGCCTGCTGGAAGAGATCTGTCTTTACTGCTTTCTTGAAAGCAGCAATTGTCGTAATAAGACGGATCTCATCTGGCAGGCCATTCCAAAGTTTAGGGGCAGTGATGGAGAATGCCCTCTGGGAGGTCTGTGTAAGTTTTGTCTTTGTCTGTAGAAGCAGATTCCTCCCAGCTGACCGAAGGGCACTTGGGGGGGGAATCATACGGAAAGAGGCGGTCCCTAAGATAAGCTGGACCCAAGCCATGTAGGGCTTTAAAGGTCAAAACCAACACCTTGTACTGTGCCCAGAAAGTAATTGGCAGCCAGTGGAGGCATTTGAGCACCAGTGTTATGTGCTCCCTCCTAGATGTTCCAGTAATTAATCTGGCTGCCATGTTTTGTACCAATTGAAGTTTCTGGGTTAGGCACAAGGGTGGCCCCATGTAGAGTGCATTGCAGTAGTCCAGACTTGAGGTTACCAGAGCATGCACCACAGTTTCCAGGTCCTTCCTCTCCAGATAAGGGCGCAGTTGGCGTATCAGCTGAAGCTGATAACAGTCACTCCTGACTGTTGCACTCACCTGACTAGTCATGTGAAGCGACGAGTCAAGGAGTACCCCCAAACTGCGAACGCAGTCCTTGGAGGAGAGTGTGACCCCGTCCAGGACTGGGGACTGTAATCCCAAATCCGGTTTTGGGCCTGTAACCATGAGTACCTCTGTTTTGTCTGGATTCAACTTCAATCTGTTTTTCCTCATCCAATCCATTACCGCTCTAAGACAGTCATTGAGAGGAGAGACGCCATCTGAAGTCTGAGATGATGATCTGGTCATGGAGAGATAAATCTGGGTGTCCTCAGCGTACTGAAGATACCGTGCTCCATGCCTCCGAATGATCTCACCCAGCGGCTTCATATAAATATTAAATAACATTGAAGACAGGATGGCACCTTGAGGGATGCCACAATTAAGCTCTATTTTAGAAGAGTAACTGTCCCCGAGCCTCACCCTCTGGGATCTGCCCGAGAGGAAGGAACAGAACCACTGCAAAGCAGTGCCTCCAATTCCTAACTCTCTCAGGCGGTCCAAGAGGATGGCATGATCTATTGTATCAAAGGCCGCTGAGAGATCCAAGAGCACCAACAGGGTCACACTACCCCTGTCGATGCTCAGGCGGAGGTCATCAGTCAGAGCAACCATGGCAATCTCAACTCCAAATACCATCCTAAAGCCAGTTTGAAATGGGTCGAGATAATCGGTTTCATCCAAGATAGCTTGGAGCTGAGAAGCAACTGCCCTCTCGATCACCTTTCTTAAAAACGGTAGCAAGGAGACTGGTCTGTAGTTGTTTCTATCCAGGGGATCCAGGGAAGGCTTTTTCAGGAGTGGCCTAACCACCACCTCCTTCAAACAAGATGGAATGCTGCCTTCCCTGAAGGATGTGTTGATTGTGTCTCGAAGGAACACTCTCAATGCGTCCCCACCCTGGACGACCAGCCACGATGGACAAGGATCGAGAGGGCAAGTCGTCTTCTTCATCCTTCCAAGCAACTTGTCCACGTCCTCGGTACTCACAGATTGTAATTGATCCAGTAAAATGCCATCAATGGAGTTACTGGATGCCTCGTCTACGGATTCTGCCAAAACACTGGCATCCAAGTCGGCTCTTATCCGAGAGATTTTGTCTGCAAAGTAGATATTAAATGCCTCACAGCAGGCTGTCGTTGGGTTAAGCAGAGGATTCGGTGCAGGAGGTATCCTTGTCAAATCCCCTACCACCCTAAACAGTTCTGCTGGGCAGGACTCTGCAGACGCAATACGTGCAGAACAGAAAGCTTTCTGTGCTGTACGTAAAGCCTCCCTATAGGAGTCAAGGTGCTTCCTAAGGCGAGTTCTGTCAGATGAGAGGCGAGTCTTTCGCCATTCGCACTCCAGTCGTTGTCCAACCCGCTTCATCCTCCTAAGGTCTTCTGTGTACCATGGCTTACGATTTGAAGTGGGGTGGAAAGGACGCTTGGGAACGATTGTGTCGATAGCCTTGGTAAGATCGGTGTTCCAAGTATTAACCAAAGCTTCAACAGAATCACTGGCATTACCCACCATTAAACCCTCTAAGGCTTTCTCGAAACCAATTGGTTCCATTAGCTTTTGAGGGAGGACCGTTCTAATAGGTCCACCACCCCCGGGTGGGCAAACAGTAGCCTTAAGTTCAGCCTTAATCAGAAAATGATCCGTCCATGACAATGCGGAGGTTTTTATGACCTCTGCCCATGGATATTCCTGCTCCGTACTAAAGACCGCATCGAGGGTATGACCAGCACAATGTGTGGGCCCATTAACCAATTGGGATAGGCCCATGTTTGTCATGGTATCCATGAACTCCTGAGCCGCGCCAGTTAGGTCCTGTAAACTGGTTTCGAGTGAGATGTTGAAGTCGCCCAGAACCAAAAGTCTGGGCGACTCCAACAGCAACTCAGAGACCATAAGAGAGATGTGTGATGACATAATTGATTGTATGGCATTTTCTTTAATAACAAAGAACTTCAATGTGAGAAATCCATACCTTTCTTCCTCATTGAGAGTCAACCATTATGGGCTAATCAAAATGGTAGTCCCAACTTGAGTAAAGGCATTAAATGAATGAGAATTTGATAAGTCAATACTTAAGTTAGTTTCATTTATCTGAAGACTGTAATTCTTTTGTTAAGGGTAAAATGGCTGTGGTTCTGTGACATCAGGACAGAGAACAGCAAAAGCCATTTCTGTCAGGAGAGGAAACAACCCTACCATCTCCCAAGCTACTCAGGAGCCAGGTATCTCTGGTATAAACATGTTTTTCTCGGCTATCCTACCATCATACTATGGACCCAAGGATCATTGTATCCTGTATATCATCAACAGGATTCTAATTAATGAGTCTGCTCTAGTCAAGAATATAATTAGATTTAGGCCAAATTGTTTGGTGTCATTATTTTCTTGAAATTGGTTTATTCTGGAGCAGCTATTTATTTACAGGTCATTAAAAATGTTGAACTAGACTGCTGGTCTGTTATTTGTGTGAGAGCAGAATAGATTGTGGAAACCTCCACTGCTGAAGACTTCCTCTGCTGCAAGTTGATCTCCATTGCACTCGTCTCTGGTGCTGACCTCACCACCTAAGAATACAGCTTCCATGAAACAGACCAGAGTCAGAAGATAACTCTAAAGAGGCACATTTTATTCTCCAGTTGCAGTAAATACAAAGTAACTATTTACAAGTAGAACAAACATCAGCAGGCAGGAACAAAAGAATCATCAGAGCTAACCAGTTAACCAGCAGAAGAAAAAAATACAGTTCCACCCCCAAGCTGAGGTCTTAATTCATTTGTGGACACTTGCTAAACATCCTCAAAGTCCAGCCTCTCCTTGTGACTCATAGTCACGTGGACAATGGTTCTCACAAAACATGATGACCTAATATGTTTACACTTGCCATCCGTGTTCCCAGTCACATTCTGTCCTTGACTATCTTCTCTTGTGATTATTTTCATATTCCGCCTGCAGGCAAACTTTCCCATGTTGTCATTTTTTTACTCAGACAACAATTCCCACATCTGTACATTTCCACACAAGTTATATTTTTCAACATTCTCCTCCAAATGTATAGATGTGTGTCATGTTGCTTGTTTGTATTATGTATTTTTCATTCCCTTGATTTTGCACTTTAGCACAACAGCTAGAATTGTGCATTTAAGGTGTCATTCCCACGAGACGTGTTTTCTGTTCATGTCTCTCAATTGACAATGCTTTTGTAAAAACATCAGCTATATTGTCCTTGTGTCGATGTACTCCAAATGCACAATTTTGTTTTGTATCATCTCCCTAACATTCTGATACCTCACACCCATGTACTTTGTTCTGCACTTCAAATTCTCAGCCTCTGACATTGCAATGCACAATTGTGAATCTTCATGAACCACAGTTGTTTCAACACTTCTTTCCTCTAAATCCTCAAGCAACTGTTTTATCCACTGTATTTCTGAAACCATTTCTGACAAAGCTGCAAACTATGCCTCAGATGTGCTCAAAACTACACAGTTCTGTTTCCTGCTGTGCCAAACTATTGGACTTTCTCCAAAACTTTATCAATAAACCAGACACTGACTTTCTGTCATGTAATTCTGAAGCAAATGAACTGTCCACAAAACAATCAAGCTGAACCATGCTGCCCTGTATTACAAGCTTTCTGTCTTTACTACCTTTCATGTTTCAATGCAGTCCAATCCTTAACTTTTGGATTGCTTACCTTCCGGCTAAGCACTCCCATTGCAAAAGAAATAACTGGCCTTGTGTTGTTTGTAATGAACATAAAGTCATTGCTTCTAAACAATTCTGGATTGTCAAACTCCTTTGTTGACTCACTACTGGCATAACCAGGAGTCATAGGACTTTTCCCTACTTTAGCATTTGGCAGTCCACATTTTTCAATCAGACTTTCTATCTTCTTCTGTTGACTCAAAAAACATCTACCATCTTTAGTCTACTCTACCTCAATCCCTAGGTAGGCCTGGAAAATTCCTAAATCCTTAATCACAAATTTCTTTGCCAATTCTCTTTGTACTGCTTGAATCTCCCATCTGACTTCGATGCGACACACAAGTCATCAACGTAAATCACCAATGTCACATCTTCCTTATTATAAACGCACACATCAGCAATGCTGTGTTTGTACTCTAGTTTCATCAACTTCTCATGAATGCAAAGATTCCAACTCCTGACACTCTGTTTTAAACCATACAAAGCCTTTTTCAACGTGAACACTTTTCTATCACTGTCCTGTTCAAAACCCAAAGGTTGTTCCATAAACACTTCTTCCTCAAGTTTAGCATTCAAATAAGCAGTTTCAAAATCAAAATGCCTTACTAACTGGCCTTTCCTTGGTGCTTATGCCAAAACCAACCTCAGGCTTTCTGGTTTAGATGTAGAAGAAAACATTTTGTCAACGTTTTGTCTTTTGCCACCAACCTGGCCTTATATCTATGAGTACCATCCGGCATCTCCTTCCTTTTGAAAACCCATCTACAGCCTATCACCTTCCTTATCTACCAATGACATTTACTCCTGATCCATAGTAGAAAACCACTTCTCCTTCTCCTCTTCAGTATAACTCAGCAAATCCTTAAAACTCTCAGGCATATCAGCCACCACTGTACGGCTCTTGCATTCTGCACTACAAGACGTTCTGGAGGCTTTCTCACACTTTGAGTCCTCCTTGGCAAGATTACCTTTGTGATATCTTTCTCATCCTCACTGTCAGAACTCGTCTGAACCTCTGTATCTCTTTTTCTCTTCATCTCCAACTTTCTGCTTGTGGTTGGTCATGTCTATGTAGGCTGTTCTGAAGTACTAGACTCACTGTCTGAGGATGCTGATTCTTGTTTTACTACCCCTCCATTTCTAGTACTCATGTCCAACTTTCCCAACCTAAGAAAAACCTCTTGGTTGGAATGCAACATCTCCCAACCTGAGTGCTTTTCAAAGTTGGCACTTCTGGATAGCAAGATCTCCCCATGACCAAGATGAAATCTGTAGCTATTCCCAGAATATCCCACAAACATCAACCTGTGCCACTTAGGCTCACCCTTCTTTCTGAAACTGGCAGGTACATACACATTTGCATATTGCCCAACAATCTCAAGTACTTTAAGTTAGGTGGTCTGCCAAAAAGCATATGAAATGGGTTTTTCTTTATAGCAGAATTCCAAACCCGATTTGAAAGATGCTTTGCTGTCAGAATAGCCTTCCCCCACAACTGCTCATATGCTTCTGCATCTAACATCATGCAGTCTTTCATTTGCTTTAGGACACCTATTCACCTTTCTGCAAACTATCCTCCTGTGGAACTGCAGGGTTTGTGGCGTTGTGACAAATTCCTTTCTTTCTCAGCCATTTTTTCAAACAATTCAACAATAATTCTTTACCCCTGTCTGTGATTAAAGATCCCACTTTGTACTCAAACTCCCTTTCAATCATGTTAACCCAATCTTTCAGATGCTCTGCTGCTTCACTCTTTTCCTTTAAGAGCATCACATAAGAGTACCTGGTAAAACGATCCACAATTACCATAAAATGCTTGTTGTTCCCCAGACTTTTTAAGAAAGGTCCCGCAAGATCTGTATGGACACATTCAAAAGGTCTTTTTGTTGTGCATTTGCTGCGTTTGGCCACAGAAAAAGCCTTCAACTTTATCCTGCTGCAAACTGAGCATTCCAAGTGATTTGAACAAGGAGACATTTTGAATTCTGGGCACACCTCCCCCAGTTTCCCAAGATTGTTAAAGCTTGCATGTCCCAATACCTGGTGGTAGTAATGAGCACAATCTAAATGTAAAGTCATATTATTGACTACTGCACATTCTGCCCTATCCACCATATAATACATTTTGTCCCTTTTCACAGCTTTTGCACAAGCCTCATCATTCATGGTGATCACACACTCATTCCCCTTAAAATTCAATGCATACCCATCAGTGGTCAAAGCCGACACACTAATTAAACAGTTTTGCAATCTAGGTACACACAATATATTATTAAAGTCTTTTGCAAACCCTGGGATGAACACAGTCTCCATGTTTTTGATTTCCCTTGGTGCTCCATCAGCCAAAGCTACTGAAGCCACATTGGAGGTTTCTTACTTTTGAGGAGCTCAGGAATATTTACCATATGTCCTGTGGATCCAGAATCAAGAACCTAGAATCATAGAATCATAGAATCATAGAATCATAGAATCATAGAGTTGGAAGAGACCACAAGGGCCATCCAGTCCAACCATCTGCCATGCAGGAACTCCCAATCAAAGCATCCCTGACAGATGGCCATCCAGCCTCTGCTTAAAGACCTCCAAGGAAGGAGACTCCACTATTCTCTGAGGGAGTGTGTTCCACTGTCGAACTGCCCTTACTGTCAGGAATTTCCTCCTAATGTTGAGGTGGAATCTCTTTTCTTGCAGCTTGCATCCATTGTTTCGGGTCCTAGTCTCTGGAGCAGCAGAAAACAAGCTTGTTCCCTCCTCGATATGACATCCCTTCAAATATTTAAACATGGCTATCATATCACCTCTCAGCCTTCTCTTCTCCAGGCTAAACATCCCCAGCTCCCTAAGTTGTTCCTCATAGGGCTTGGTTTCCAGACCCTTCACCATTTTAGTTGCCCTCCTTTGGATACGCTCCAGTTTCTCCACATCCTTTTTGAATTGTGGTGCTCAGAACTGGACACAGTATTTCAGGTGAGGCCTGACCAAAGCAGAATAGAGTGGCACTATTACTTCTCTTGATCTAGACACTATACTTCTACTGATGCAGCCTAAAATTGCATTGGCCTTTTTAGCTGCTGCATCGCACTGTTGACTCATGTTCAACTTGTGGTCCACCTGGATTCCTAGATCCCTTTCACACATAGTCTCATTCAGCCAGGTGACTCCCATCGTATATCTGTACTTTTCGTTTTTCCAGCCTAAGTGCAGTACCTTACATTTCTCCGTGTTGAATTTCATTTTGTTAGCTTTGGCCCAGCTTTCTAATCTGTTCAAGTTATTTTGAATTTTGATCCTGTCATCTGGGGTATTAGCTACTCCTCCTAATTTGGTGTCATCTGCAAATTTGATAACTATGCCCCCAATACCGTCATCCAAGTCATTAATAAAGATATTGAATAGCACTGGGCCCAGGACAGAGCCCTGTGGCACCCCACTGGTCACTTCTTTCCAAGTTGAAAAGGAGCCATTGTTGAGCACCCTTTGGGTTCGACCAGTCAACCAATTACAAATCCATGTAACAGTTACTTTGTCTAGCCCGCATTTTACCAACTTGCTTGCAAGAATGTCATGGGGAACCTTGTCAAAGGCCTTACTGAAATCAAGATATACTATATCCACAGCATTCTCCTCATCTACCAAGCTGGTAATTTTATCAAAAAAAGAGATCAGATTTGTCTGGGATGACCTGTTTCTCTGAAACCCATGTTGACTTTTTGTGATTATGAAATTACCTTCCAGATGTTCACAGACTCTCTGTTTAATGATCTGCTCCAGAATCTTTCCTGGTATTGATATCAGACTAACTGGACGATAATTGTTGGGGTCCTCTTTTTTTCCCCTTTTTGAAGATGGGGACAACATTTGCCCTCCTCCAGTCCGCTGGGACCTCTCCTGTTTTCCAGGAATTGTCAAAGATTATTGCCAATGGTTCCGATATTACATTTCCCAGTTCTTTTAATACCCTTGGATGTAATTCATCTGGTCCTGGAGACTTATATTCATGTAGATTAACCAGATGTTTCTGTACTATCTCTTTACTTATTCTGTGTTGAAATTCTCCTATTCTGTCCTCTGCTCCATTATACTTAGGTTGAGCACCCTTTGCCTTTTCTGAGAAGACTGAAGCAAAGAAGGTGTTGAGTAATTCTGCTTTTTCTCTGTCCCCTGTTAACTTTTTGCCATTTTCTCCACACAGTGTCCAGATTGGGCTTGGCTTCTTGGTGGGTCATACTGTCACTGCTCCTTGTCACAGCCACAACACCCTTTCTGGTCCCAGAGTCTTTGAGCTGTTGTTTTTGCTTGGCTGCTGCAAATTTCGTGCAATCTTTGTTCAGGTGACCAGGTTTCCCACAATAAAAACACTTTCTCTCCTTGGACACAGTTGCTTTCTCTGGTTGGAGCTCCCTGGAAGCTCCCTTTGGTTTGTGTGTGGATGTAGGCATGGCTTGCGGCTGCCTCTGAAGTCCTGCCTTGAACCAGCAATGCTGGCTCTCTTCTAAAACTCTAGCAGCCACCAGTTCCATTGTGATTTGCACTTCAGGAACTCCTTGAAGACCATACAGCACATGCTCATGTTACCTTGAGAGACTCCTCAGCAAAATATGTCTTTTGTTCCCTTGAGAGTTGAACATCTCTCATCTGGACTTGATTAAACAAATCTTTGGGCCTTTACAGACTGCCAGAAATAGTGTAAATTGAGTCCACTTTAAGAGTTAGGGCTAGGAAATCATGGGAACTGTATTTTATTGTGGCACCAGAGCTCTCTGAGAGAGAAGGCTCAATGTCTCAGAAAAAAAAAACACAATTCCCATGATTCCCTAGCAGTAACCCTTAAAGTGGACTCAATTTGCACTATTTCTGGCAGTCTGCAAAGGCCCTTTGATGATCTCCAGATGCTTTTCAGGAGATTGCCCATGCTGCATCTTGCATGCATAAAGTCACCTACACCAAATCATCTTTGACAAAGCGGTGCTGGATTGATGAATATCTTTAAGTGTATCCCACAATTCTTTGGCAATTTTTTTTTATCTCTGACATAATTGATTTGATTGGGAGAAATTGAAAGGAGGATAGTAGCTTTTGCTTTTTGATCCTATTGCTGACAGCTGCTCCAGCCCCAGCTGGCACCCCAGCTTGGACCACGACCCATAGACCCTCTCTCACAAGCAATGACTGAGCATAAGTGCTCAAGGCACTAAAGTTCAATTCATCCAATTTGGGAAATTTCACAGCCTCCATACCTAGCACTTAAGAGTCCTAGCAGCTTTCCCAGCTTCCACAATCTATTGTGTTAAGTCAAAGCAATGTCCATAAATCTTAACACTTTTGCCTTCCGGCATGAAAGCTTAGAGGGGATCCCTTTAAAAAACAACACAGTGCCTCTTACAGCTCATCAACTCCAGAAGTCTCCAGCAGCACAGCATGGAGCGATCTGGGCCCCATAACCCTTTGTTATTTGTGTGAGAGCAGAGTAGATTGTGGAAACCTCCACGGCTGAAGCCTTCATCTGCTGGGAGTTGATCTCCATGGCATTTGTCTCTGGTGCTGACCTCACCACCTAAGAATGCAGCTCCCATGAAACAGACTGGAGGCAGAAGATAACTCTAAAGAGGCACATTTTATTCTCCAGTTGCAGTAAATACAAAGTAATTATTTAGAAGTAGAACAAACATCAGCAGGCAGGAACAAAAGAATCATCAGAGCTAACCAGCTAACTAGCAGAAGAAAATTCCCACATCTGTACAATTCCCACATCTGTACATTTCCACACAAGTTACATTTTCCAACATGGTCCAGTCTATCTATCTATCTATCTATCTATCTATCTATCTCTGTATGGGACTGCAACACCATTTAAGAACAGGTGATTTACCTATTTTTTACACACAGGAAATATCTGTGTCTTAGATAGGGCTCTGTCAAAACAGGACATTTTCAGTTACTGGCACTTATTCACTGTACCGGCTTAGATTTTGCAACATGCCCAATTAAATCATATAATACAGAGAAACAGGACTGGACTTGTGTATCATCAATATCATCTTTAATTACTTGATTCTTCGGGAGCCCTAACAGATTTTATTGGAATGGGGGGGGGGGGGAACTAATACATAAGCAAACCTGAAAACTGTGATGAAACACTTGAAAGGTATGAAAGTTGACAGATAAATACATTCATATATCCACAATTAGCTGAAAGGTGTGGAGATCAATTTGTATCAGAAACTGCAAAGACCAAATAGTTAATTTTGTTGTTAACTGCCCTTGTATAAATTGCAACCCATGGTGACTGCTGCTGATGAGACATCTCCAAGACTCCCTGTCTTCCACTGCTCTGTCCAACTCCTGCAAACTCATACTTTGTGATCACTTTCATAAAGTCCTTCCATCTAACATGTGGCCTTCTTCTCTTTCTACTTCCTTCCACCTTTCCTAGCATTATTGTTGTTGTTGTTTTTTCAAAGAGTCCTCCTTTCTCATGATGTGTCCGAAATATGACAGCCTCAGTTTGGTCATCTTGGCTTCCAGGGAGGTTTCCAGTTTGATCTGCTCTTGGACCCACTTGTTTGTCCTTTTGGCTGTCCATGGAATCCTCAGCACTCTTCTGCAGCACCACATCTCAATTTAACTGATTTTCTTCATGTCTTCTTTCTTAACTGTCCAACTCTCACATCCATACATAATGGGAATACAATGGCTTATATGATTTGAATGTTTTTGCTGAGTTGTATATCTTTGCGCTTTAGGATCTTTAGAATGTCATCACCATTCTTAATCTTCTTATGATTTCTTGGCTACAATCCCCATTTATATCAATATTTGAACCCAGACATGAGAACTCTTTTACTATTTCTATTTCCTCATTGTCTAGTTTGAATTACTTTTGTTTTCTTTATGTTCAAAAGTAAGTATGTCTTTGCACTTTCTTCTTTAAACTTCCTTAGGAGATGTTCTAGATCTGTGAGGTTTTCTGCTAGTATTATGGTATCATTTGTATACCTCAGATTGTTGATATTCCTTCCTCCAATTTTCACTCCTCCTTCTTCTGTGTTCCAGCCTGCTTTTCTTACAGTATGTGTCAGTATAACAGGTAGGATGGTAAGATGCAGCCTTGTCTGGAACCATTCAGTTTCTCTGTGTTCTGTTCTGACAGTAGCCTCTTGTCCTGAGTACATATTCCTTATCAGGACTAACAGATGTGTTGGCACTCCCATGTCTTTAAGTGGTGTTCCCTAACCTTTCATACAACCTCATACTTCCTTACTATAAATATAAATCTTGTTATCCAAATTGCTGGGGTCCCAAGAGAAGACCCACAAATTAATATAGGGGAATTATAGGGGAACATTAATATTTAGCTGAAATGAGAGTAGCATTATGGCCGTGATAATAGACACCCTGGGATAATCACACAATGTATACCAGGTCTATATATCACACAGAACCCCAGAGGTAAATCTAGATTAGTTGTAGTTTATTTAAAGGAAAGAACAACATACATCCAAAACACATGCATTCACACACATATGTAAGAGCTAAGAGATCAAATGTGTTAGAGGTGAATACATTTTGAGGCTTTGGCAAATGGCAATATTCACTAAAGATGAAACTTGCTTCTAATGGTTGGAAATCAGGAACAGAAATAGATTCAGTAACCAAACAGCTCATGCTTCCTTCATATGTAAGTGAGAGTACAGACAATGTAACTTTGTTCTTACTCCTCTCCTTATTATATTTATATTGTATGTTAATGGATTTAGGTGAGAGATTTGTTTTGGAGTTTCCAATGCCTTGGATGGCATTTCTTTTAAACTAATATTTCCATGTTTTCTAGTTATATATTTTTACCAAGTTCTATGGCCCATTTTATCATACTTTCTCTAATTTCCTTTTCTTCCAACTCTCGTTATAGAAGGATCTTATAAATTTTACTGATCTTTTTACCTTCTGGAGTCAGCGAGGAAGAAAACAGAAAATTTTACAGCCGCACAAAACCTCAAAGATAACTATTATAAAATGGCCAATCGTTGGTATCTTACACCACATAGATTAAGTAAGATGTATAAGCTAAAAAATAATTCACGTTGGAGATGTAAAAAAGTGAGAGGCAACTTTATTCATATGTGGTGGGGATGCCCCAAAATCTTAACATTTTGGACAAAAGTGCATAAAAATATAAAAACTATGTTAAAAATTGATTTTGAATTAGACCCACTATTGTATTTATTGAATATAACAGCGGCTTTAGGGAAAACATATGAAAACAAATTTTGGAAGATTATTTTATATTTGATAACAGCTGTGAGACTGCTAATTGCCCAAAATTGGAAAAGTGAGAAAACTCCGAAAATAGAAGAATGGAAATGGAAAATATATATGAAATGAAAGAAATGGATAGGGTAACAGCTATATTAAATAAAAAATAAACTAATATTTCAATGTTGCTTGCTGTTTTAAAATTTGCTCAACCTGTGCATAAATTTGGAAATAAATGGATGGTTACAAAAACAGCACAACTCTCCAGTGCTTATTCTCTTCTCCAAAGAAAGGAGAGGAAAGAAGAGCATGATTACAAAGGCTTTACAAAGGCTATCTTGAAGACAGAACATGAAATAAAGAAGACAGGGACAAAATATGAAACAACAATAGATCTTGCAAAGACACATACCAAGTAACCATTTGCTTGCTCTCTAGATACTGCCACAATTCTTTCCTTTTGGAGGGGAGTGTCTCCGATGCAGCATGGGGCTTGGAAAACACTTTATTCTTATTCTCCAAAGTACATCTGTCTCATTCGCAAGGTAAAAAATTAGAAAATACAAAGTGGAATCTTATCTGTTTCAGATAAGATAGTTTTTCTAGATTATTTCCTTTAAATCTCCAAAGGATGTATCCTATCTCAAACTTGGCTGATTTCCAGGTCTGGTGATTGGCCTTGAAAGAACCGAACACTCACTAATTGTCTCCTAACTGCCTTTTTCTCTAGCTGGGGTCTTGTGTCATACAGTAAGAATTGGGTCAGGTGGTCACGCTCTTCTTTCCTCTCCATAATTAGATTTTGTTTTCTCTCTCTGTGTTTCGTGTTATTATTGCTTCAATCCACCCAGCTTCTGATCTCAGTGGTTCTGAACTCATGCTGTTTTTAATTAATAATCTGTCATTGATGGATCTGTTTTTACAGGCATATCTGCAGTCAGATAAAATATGGCCTACAGCTAGTAGTGAATTGTAATAACATTCTTTTCTTTAGTAGTACTAGTAGAAGTGGGAATATGTAATTCTATGTGTAAGTAAATTAGGCATGTCGAAATAAAAGGAAAGTTTACTGAACTATCTTGAGTCTTGCATGTATGATGCTTACTCTCTATGTCAATCTGCTGATGTCAGAGATATGAGACTATAACTCCCACCATCCCCAGACAGAATGTCCCCATGTTGTCTAGAGATCATTGAAGTTGCAGTTCATACTTTCTGGAAGTCTTACTAAACTGTCCCCTACTAAATGGAGAGGGAAATTTGGAAACTTTGATGGGATAATACATTTCAGAAAACCAGTTTTTCTTCTCTTCACAACTACAGTGGGTGGCTTCTTGGGCCCCTGAGTTGCATCTTTCTCTCTTCCTCTAGTCACTGAATAGTAACAGTCATTTACCTCTGATAGGACTTGATAGCTGCCAGGTGAGGAAGAGCATTCGATTACACAAAAATAATGCAAGATTTCAGTCCATATGTTTATGTATTTTATTTAAAAAAAGTTATTCAGGTTTATATTTTGTAGTTAAAAACAATACTTAACTTGTCTCCATTTTTGCACCCTATGTATTATTACAAAACCAAAAGCTTTGCAATTAAAAATAATCCCGCTGCCTCTCTCTCTCTCACACACACACATGCACACACCCTATATCCCAGTTTTCTCAAAACAGGTATGGATTTAATTCATGCCAGATCTCATTCCTGAAGCATTGTGATTTCATTACCAAACTGCCAAACTGAGTCACTAATTCCCTCTTGGCCCTTAAATCAGGAGAAGGAATCACACACACCACCACATATCCTTGTGGACCCAGGGCCCCTTCTGGACACTTCATTCACTGAAAATTGAGGAGGGAAACTGCTACTCCTAGAGGTTCCAAAAGTAGCAATTATCTTTTTGAACAAGGTGCTACCACACAGGCCTTGTCCTTCCCCCAAACAGTATTACAGAACCAAAAGCAGACTTAACAGACACTTCCAAGTTTGTTGGTGGGGGAGATGACACACCCCAAGGGAGAAAAATTAAACCCTGAAACATGACAGTTTGTCTACCTATACTCTAAATATATTTGAAGGGCAGGCCTCATTACTGACTTCTATCCTGCCACCAATGAATAGTTGTACACTTATATATTAGATCAAATTAAGTAGCAGGGTTTCCAAGGAAGGTGGCATGCAATTCAAGCACTTTAAATGTTTAAACTCTGGCTCTTCTCTTAGGAATTAAGCCCTGACCTATGAATATATGCCTTCACACAATTTCCTTGTATAGAATAGTGTACAAAGGGAAAGATTGTGTCATGAAGTTTTTCAGAAACACCAGTAAATTGTAAATACCCTAAGAATAATTGTGTAAGGTGTCTCTATGTTCTACTTTTTGTATTCCATTTCATTCTCTGTTCATTTTCCCATTACTTTCCAATCTGAATGTGTATTCTTGGTTTAGTAATTAAATTTCACATTACACTTATTTCCATTCAGTGTTCAAAAGCTAGGATGGTGTGTCCATTTGAACACACAACTGTTACCTAAAAAAACTACACACATTGCTTCAGAAGAGACAAAATAAAGTATTTCATTTAGATAGCCCTTTATATATTTTACTAGTACAAGATGAGATGACAGTCACCACTTAAATGCAATTAGACAAATTCATAGAGCAGAAGTAAGAATAGTGCAACTATCACAATATTGAACTTCAACTGCTGGCAGCCCTAGCCAGCATATTTGATGTTGAGGAATGCTGGGAGTTGTAGTTCAACAACATATGGACAGCTAAGCAACACTGATCACCTTGATGCCAGTTTCTCAGTGAATCTACTGAGGGGTTTGGTGCAAACTTTAAAGGATCTATCCAAGGTCCTGAATGCTATCCCTAAAATAGATTCAACTGCTTGTATAGTCCACAGTAAAACTCACGGACATTGGAGCACAATCCACTACTAATGTTCATTTAAGGTTTCCACTTCACAGCCTGAAAACTGAACAGAACCCTTTAAAGATAGATGCAAGATGACCTTTCCACCATATCCTCTGTGGTCCCAAACATCCTTGATGTTGTAAATACATACTTATCTTTGTATAAAGTGGGTCACAATCAAAACATATGGAAAAAACCCAATCACTTTATCTCCTGCTTTAGTAGAAAATATAAAGGATCTAACAGGGTTATGAAGTGGCAGTTCTACTGAGGTTATTTCAAAGATGTCATAAGTGCTGGCCAGGTAGTAAACAGATCCAAAACACACTGGAGCAATAATCCAGTTTGAGACCACTTTAACTGCCCTGGCTCAGTGCTAGGAGTTATCTGACAGAGAAAGCTAAATGTCTCACAAAACTACAGTTCCCAGAATTCCTTAGCATAGAGACAGGGCAGTTAAGACAGTCTCAAATTGGATTATTTATGCAGTGTGTTTGGAACCTGAGTTAAACACTAATAGTTTTTGAGAAGTCTTGTATCTTTTGTTTAGTTTGTTTCTAAAAAGGTGAGGTCAGTGTATGCTGTTGTTGTTTTTAATCCAAGAAATATAGGTACAAAAAGTTAAGTATGGACTGGTTATCGATGAATTGCATAGTTTGTTTCTCAGTTTCAATGTTGGTGTTTCTCTTTTATAAATAAACCACTTTTTAATTTCTACACACATTAACACACACACTGTTAACATACACAAAGAAAATTCCAAGGTTACACTTTGTAGCCTTACACTGGCTTTATGTGACAAACAGATAAAAATTTGGACCTGGCTTATTGATCTAAAATAGATAAAAAGTGTGTATGAATATCCCTAGCTTAGGGGTGCATAGTGTATAGTTAAGACTCTCTTTTGAAAACAGCTAACTATAACACTGAGAAGAAAATTCTTATAAGGATCACAGCCATGGAAAGGGGAGGTTTATCCCTTCATTTTCTATCTGTGGTTTACCCCAATTTACACCTTCATGCTGCTGGAAGGAGTCAATAAGTTCAGATTTGACACGAGTGGGAAATTTTTACCTAGCCTTACAAAAATACTGAGAGGATTGATTGATGTGTGTGGAGGTCATGGCTGGCATGAGAAAAATATAAGCTTTCCATCCCTACTTGCTGCAATTTTGGTAACATCTACCTGTCTGGGGCTATACTTTTTTTGTATACACATGCTACATAAGAATTACATCTGGGCCAAAAATCTTCTGTGCTCTTTTGCTGCAGTAAATGGTTATGTCAATAACTGCCAGTTCCTTAGAATTTGTGCAAGGGTGATATCCTGTTTAGAGTTCTGCAACCTTTATTACATTGATGAAAACCCTTGTGAAGTGAGTGTACCATCTGTGTTCTATCCTTATTGGTGAATGGGGAGTTGGATTGATGGGGGAACGGCAGGAAAGTGCATAGTTGTACCACCAGTTGAATAGTAGGGATATAATTCTTTGATAATTTTGTTCTCTGAGGAAGTACTTATTAAGCGTAGCAATTTCCTCCTGTGCAGAACTGTTTGTAAACTGTTAGGTTTTCAAAACCTAGTAGTATTTTGAGTCTTATTCTGTTCAAAATTCACACAATATTTTGTGCAATATTTCTGCACAGAAATAATATTTTCTGTGTACAGCAAGCATATGTATATTTTGTCTAAAATAAGTCCCAAACTATGAAGATCCTCATCACTTCAGGATTATTCTTGGCAAGGCTTTTCCACTCAGGAAGCACATGTTTGACCAAGTTTCAAAGATTTTCAAGTATTTTTCCCTTCCCTAATGGACTGTTGTGCCATGGTACAATCCAGTAACTCAAGAATAGCTGTGCTGGTATACGGATACATTTACCTTTACGTAGCTTACACTGTACAACCAATGAAAATTATATCCGTAATATTCTGATGCTTAGCCCTGAATTCCATAACATAATTTGTGTTTATATACGAGTTGATGCATCTGTCAACTTTGAATTAATGAGTCTACTGTATTTGAGACTAGACAATAGGATTTGGGCCTTAATTTCCTTAGTCTTATCTCAAAATTATTTTTTTAAATGGAAACAGTATTTTTATGTGAACCATTTTGACCCCTAGATTATTTTAGCTAGAGGGATCTCTAAATTCTGTTACTGATTGGTAATAATGATCCACAAAATCACTGTTGTCTTCTTGAGTTCCTATATAACCAAAGACATGTGCTCTGGCACTTTCAGTCATCATATGTATTTTTGAAAGATAAAGGGGGGGTAGTTGTTGGGCTATCTTTGATCACATATAATTTTTATATTGTAAAGCTACACTAATATGTATTAGCTTTCTTCTAGGCCCACAAATGATGGTATTACAGACCTATTGTTTGATCCTTAAGTTTTTGCTCCTTTAAAAGACCCCAAGGGATATTTTAGAAAAGGAAGAGATAAGACAGTTGAAGTATAAAGATTTGTGCAGTGAATAATGCACCACGTGAGCCACTGCTCTGATAAGAACACTTCTCTCAAAACAAAAATCCCATCTTTCTATCATATCTAGAGAGAAGGAGGGAAAATTGCATGACTTGCAACCTATAAGTGTCACCACAGGTTCTAGAAAACCAGTCCTAGTATTGTATGCAGCTTCCAATTTTTTTTGGGGGGGGGATTTCTCTGCCCTAGTCACGGGAATAGGAAAACCAGTGCTTTGTCTGACAAGTATTCACGACCTAAAGAGATTGACATATATCCTGAGTATGTTTGGGGATCACCTACACATTTAATTAATTAATTAATTTGTATGTTACCTTTGTCCCAATTTAGACCCAAGGTAGCTCAGTATTCCAATATCATTATTCCACCTAAAGGATGGGAAAGTACTTTTTTTATTACTGCATCTTTCCCCTACCTATTTTAAGCAATATAGCTATTAAGTTGTAACACCAAGGCACTGTTTTAATTCAGTGTACTCTTTGAATCTATCCTGGGAAGAACCTGAGTGTATCAGGCCCTCTAGACTATTATAATATCAAGATGTATTGCACGTCTGGCACTGTGGTTATAACAGCAGAAATATGCTGGTGGAGATTTGCCTTCAGCCAGCACTCACAGGATCTTGGCCAAAGAGTCCTAATTACTTCAGTTTCTCAATCTGAAGTATATGGTAGCTTTTTAATGTAGAAAAAAAAGGAGAAAAAGAGGTAATTTATTATCCAAGGAGTGAATTGATCTGGTATTGTATTTACTAAAATAGATGAAATAATGGAGAATGTGGCTGATAAAATAGATGATTGTCATTTGTATATACTCGTAAATGGGGGAAGAGGATAAATATTTTCAATGTAAAATGGATCCATCTGGACTGAACTACAACGTTAATATGATATTATGTTTAATATGCAATAAATAAATAAATAAATAAAAATCTAGAGGTTGCCATGTTTACCATACAGCAAATCCAAAAACATCCAAACAATGATACCTTTCTTGGGCCAACCAAAATGCACAACTACATGTTGCAAGCTTTCAAAGTCACACTGGCTTCTTTGCCTGATGAAGAAGCCACTATGACTTTGAAGCTTGTAACATGTAGTTGTGCATTTTGGTTGGCCTAATAAAGGTATCATTGTTTGGATGTTTATGTTTAATATGGTGACTTTCAATTAAAAATAAGTTAAAAATTAATATAACAAAGATCCTTGTGTTCATACTGTTTGAGTTTTGCAATCATTGAAGGATGTTAACAAAATAACAAATATTCTGCTTCAACAATATCTTTCATGATTAGAATGATTCATGGCAAGCATTAGCTGTTTCCTCTAGTAAGTAAGAGTCAATAAAACCAAAATCAATATATCCTATGGTTCATGGAATATTAATGTTATTAGTGTTATTTTGGCAGCATGAAAGAAACAGGGATTTGTGTCCTGTCACACAAATTACAAGCAAAATGAAATCTCCTTTGGTTGAAATGTTCAGGATAGAGGTCATGTCATGGTAGATTCATCTGGGAAGATAACACAGAATGCGTTTTTAAAACTGGTTGGTCAAAGAGAGTGCCTTCCACTGTACCTGAGCAGGTCCTTAGGATTACAAGATACATCAGTAACATTTTATAGAGGGAATGAGCTCCCAGAACAAGTTAGAAATATGGAAATATGCATGGTCAAGATAGAAACCACATAATGAATTTGTGATCAAGACTTAACCTCCTACTAAAGTCATTTTTTGAAGCATTTGTCATCTTTGTTTTTCAGTTAATTTTCTTGGTATGTTACTATATAAACTCTGGAGAGAGTTTTTGGCTCTGAATTTAAAAAGCCTACGGCAGTATGAAAGTAGTCCTGCAAACATTCTTGTGTTATCAACAAAATCATTTTTAAAACACTATAAATAGTTGATCTATTTCTTCTATATCTTTAAAAAAATCCTGAAAATCATTTTACATAAGATCAAAATACACCATTATTTGTTAGACTGTGTTTGTGTGTATAAATTGATATTTCAGCCAAAAATCTCAAAATACATCACCCCAAAATTTGCAAAATTCTCATAATCTGAAGCTTGTTCTTGTATGTTAGAATGAAATAAGTGAAGGTTTGCAATTCTAGTTCTTCATGCATATACAGAACAATCCTTGTGTCTTCAGTGAGTGAAATAAGCTAAAGCTTATTAGCCAAATTTAGTTAATGCAGGAGAGAGCAAATTGCATCCCTCCAGATAATATTGGACTAAAGATGCCATTATCCTTTACCACTGTAGGTGTTTGGTATGAAGACATAAGTTGCCCATCTCCAGTTAAAGACTGCTAGTATGACTTAAGCAAAGCAAAACTAAGAATGGCATAGAATGGCTCAGTTAGGAATAGATATTAGCTGAAACTCTCATTATTTTATTTAAATTTGATACTAAGATTCAAGATATTGAGAGAGTAGAACTCATTTCTACTCTCTACTCTCATCTCTTGCCTATCTCTCCACCTCCTCTGAAACATCTATTTAGCAGCTGCTGGAGAGCAGGAGTAAGTTGAGGAGTGTCTGGCTATGTCCCAGTAGTCACGCACACAACAACAAGGTTGTTGTACCTCCTGTGGTTCCTTCAGAAGACCTAGAGGATACCTTTTTGTTATCTGTCAAGCTATATGGATATAACCAGATACCCTTTCACCACCCCATTCTCTATTAGCCATTAAATGGCTATACTGGAGTGGGGGCACAGGAGACAGGTAAATTTTGAGGATTTAGAGGACAATGTACAAAGGAAATGCTGAATTTCTTCATCTACAAGAACAAAAAAGATACAATACAGGTTTGCGCTGGCATATCTATCTAATAGGATGCCAGCCTAATTTAACCAGGAGGGGGAGAGCTATGTATTTTATTATGATTAATTCAAGAGAAATTTTTATTTGCAATTTCCTAGAAAATTCATATACTTCATTTGAGAAGGTAAAAATTATTTGTTTAAAACATCCAAGAATTCCACATCCTAGTATAATCTGGCATGGGCAGGAGATTAAAGGAAGCCCTTTGCAAATCAGAATTAATGTCTACAGGAAAGAGGGATTATTTCCATTTCCCATATATTGATTGACACCTTGGCAGAGGCCCTATTTGCATACACAGTTTAAAAATAACTGTCAAAGTTATAAGAAAGGCACCCCCCGATGAGTCGGGAGGGGTTTCTTGTTGTGCTGGCTAAATAAGGACAGGAGACACCTGGTTGGTCAAGGCACACAGGGGAACAAGTACACCTGCGCGCCTTGTCCAATCGGGTTGTTTGGTTATTGCTCCAAGTCTCGCGGTGTTATTGGTCTCGCAAGACTTGGGACGAGAGTTTGTTACTTATAGCTCTGTGATGCCACATGGAGGCAGCCATTTTAGAGCTGAGACAGAGCGAGTAACATCGCTCCGCTTTTTGTTTTGGGCTTGCTTGACTTTCAGCCTAGCGCTCCCTTGGCTTTCACTAATTTCAGCTTTTGTCTATTCGGTTTTTGCCTATTCTTATCTTTGCTTGTATTCGAGAGAGGCCTTTGGGCCGGTCTTCCTGGGCCTGTGGCACCTCCACATCCCCACTTCTCGGGGGTGCACACCCGAGGAGGGCTCTGTGGGAGACATCTTTTACCGGGTGCGTGGACCTGGTACTTGATCTTCAGGCCCAGAGGTGACCCAGTAACCTTGGTCTGGTAAGGTCGGGACCCATCGCTGGTTCGGGAGGGTTGGTTACACTTCTCCCCAGCAGTGAGTGTGTGGAAGATGGCAGTCTTCGAGTGAGGGATCTGCATAGGAACCTCGGTGAACACCTTTCCCGTGGTGGTTGCCAGTGACACTTCCTGGCTGTTGTGTCGCCTGTGAGACTTAGGAAAGGGTGGCCTGCTGGCCTGGTGGTAATCATCCATGGTTGGGTGATTTGGTTCGGGCCTGTGTTCTATTCACTGAGGTTAAGATGCCATGTAGTAAGGCCCAATCCAAGAGGTGCGTGGCTTCAGCCGTGCCTAGCTCGGGTCACTCTGCTTTACAAAGGCCTTCTTAGTCTAGCAGCAGAGACGATGAGATTTCTGCCCAGGTGGCACAACTGGGCAAAACTGTTCAGGTTTGTGTGGCGCTTTACAATCAACTTGCTCAGAAGGAACTACAGGCTACAGCCACCAGCTCGATTGCCAGCCCTTTGGGTGCTAGTAACACCGAAGTGTCACTTCCTTCAGTGGCATCTGAGTCTCAGGTGGCAGATGCTACACCGGGCCCATCAGTGGTTTTGACATTGGAGGCTGGGCACCCCACTATTGCCAATGTGTGGGATCTCCTGAAAAGAGTCCCGGGTTTGGGGACACAGGGTGCGGCTGCCCCTGTGTCTGAGCAGTCCACTTTGGCTGATTTATATAACCACTTACAAGGGGTGGTTCTTCCAGGTGGTGCAATGGAGCAGACAAGTGGTGAACAGAGAGGTGATCAAGCTGCTGCTGCCTCTGCTGTGTTTGACACCTGAGCTGCTGCAGGGCCACACTCTGGGGGACCAGTTTCCCAGCAAGCTTCAGTTTCAGGTTTGTCTCCTAATTGGTAGGCTAATTGGCCTACCTCGGTATGGGCTCCAGGTGGCCAGGTGGGTCAGGGTGTGGCTTCTGAGTGGCCCAACCCTGTGGTTTTGAATGCATCCGTGCAGGTGCCTGCAATCTCACAGGTCCCTGACACTTGGGTGCAGGGTGGTCAGCCTGCGGCTATTGCTAACACCACATCTGTGGTGTCTATTTCAAGTGTTCCTCTGTTATCTGGAGCGGTGGGGAATGTGGAATCTACTCCTCATGCTGGAATGTCTACACCCCTTGGTTCACACCTTCCTCTTTCCACTAAAGAAAGGATTTGGAAGGGCGAATATATTGATTTATTTACTTTGACTTTTAGGGGTCCTGAGCCGAGGATCATGGTAAAAGATGGAACCATTTTTAGTTTGCCA
Source organism: Phrynosoma blainvillii (assembly GCA_026167975.1). Lineage (NCBI taxonomy): Eukaryota > Metazoa > Chordata > Lepidosauria > Squamata > Phrynosomatidae > Phrynosoma > Phrynosoma blainvillii. Next base: position 275,034,606 of record JANUYF010000003.1, read on the forward strand.
AAAGAGTTTCAGGCACTCAAATGCCCTAAACTAGAGCGCAATTTGGTTAATTGGATTATAGGATTCACTATTTATAGAGGTATCATAGAGGAAAAAGAACCACTCAGATCCCCTGACTTTTCTAAATATCAGGAGATCATGATAAAAATGTACACTAATTGCCATCACAATGCAAGGGGTGCAGCATGGCTCCAATATGATGAGCAGTTTAGTATGAGAGCAGCACAGACAACCCTGCAGGTTTGAGCACAAATGTAATACCTGTGGGGGTGGCCACCCTGGAACTTCCTGTGTAAGAGCCAAAAGAACAGGAGTGGGTACTGCCACCCAGCCAGTTTTGCCTGGGAGAAAAGGCCCCGTTACCAATTAAATTGGACACTATGGTGGCATGGTTAAAGGTTTACCCTAATAGGGAGGCTGCTTTATATTTATTTCAAGATTTTTCTGTAGGCTTTCATATTTCCTATACAGGCCCTTCAGTGAGGGACTTGCCGAGTGTTGTGAGGGAAAAATTGGCTAAGGAAATAGCTGCAGGAAGGATTTTGGGACCCTATGATCAGCTGCCTACCCCCACACTTCGCTTATCTTCTTTGGGTGTAGTTCCTAAAAAAGCCCCTGGGGAATTTAGGCTGATTCATAATTTATCATACCCAAAGAGTGAGTCTGTGAATGATGCTATTGATCCTGGGCTTACCTCAATTAGGTACACATCATTTGACTCAGCAGTTAAGATGATCAGGAATTTGGGCACGGGAGTTCTTTTAGCTAAGTGTAATATTAAATCTGCATTTAGACTCCTTCCTGTACACCCAGATGACTTTGACTTACTGGGTTTCCAGTTTGAGGGAAAATATTTCTTTGACAAAGCCATGCCAATGGGATGCTCGATTTCCTGTTCAGCTTTCAAGCATTCAGTACCTTTCTCAATTGGTGTGCAGTTAAGCGGACTGGTAATAGAGCCATAGCTCATTATTTAGATGATTTTTTAATTGCTTGGAATCACAATTCTTCACAGTGCGAGGATTCCTTAGTTCAATTTCAGGAATTAATGCATGAGCTAGGTGTGCCTTTAGCAGAGGAAAAGACAGAGGGGCCACATACTCAACTTACCTTTTTGGGTATCGAGATTGATACCATAGCCAGAATTTCTCGTTTGCCTAATGAAAAACTAGTGGCTATGAAGCAACAAGTTGGGACCAACCATGTTAGGGAAACAAAAAGCTACCCTTCATGAATTTTAATCCCTTACAGGTCTTTTGAATTTTGCCTGTAGGGTTGTAGTTCCAGGACGAGCATTTTGTGCAAGACTGTATAGGGCTACTGCAGGGATAGTGGCTCAGCACCACCACATTAGAATCACAAGGGGCATTTGTGAGGATTTGAAAGTTTGGGACTCCTTTTTGGAGCATTTCAATGGCATATTGTTTTGGAGATCTGAAATGCTGATGAGGGCAGACTTTCAGGTGCATTCTGATGCTGCTGGTGCCCATGGCTTCGGTGTTTATTGGAATGGCCAGTGGGCTGCAGAGGCATGGCCTGCTGCATGGGTGAAAAGTCGTCTGACTAGAGACCTTATGTTTTTGGAACTGTTTCCAATAGTGGTGACTGTGCACTTGTGGGCAAGCCAGTTTGCTAATAGGACTGTCTGGTTTTGGTGTGGCAACAAGGCAGTCGTGGACGTGGTAAATTCTCAGTACTCCAAGTCTCTTAAAGTTATGGGTTTGGTAAGGTTGATGGTGTTACAATGCTTGAATTATAATGTGTTATTTAAAGCTCAACATGTTCCTGGTGTGCTTAACCCTTTGGCAGAAGCCCTTTCTCATTTTCAGTTCTCCAGGTTCCGGCAGCTGGTTTCCAAGGCGTCAACACACCCATTGGAGGTACTGGCATCATTCTGGAACCTTGGAGATTAGAAGTTCACAGGGCAATTTTGAACTCCATTGCCCCATCTACACACAAGTCCTACCAAACAGCTTTGAATTCATTTAATCAATTCTTATAGGAAATTGGAGAGGTTCAAAAGTGGCCTATTGATGTTGACTTGGACCTTCACTTTATTGTATATCTTAAGAATGCAGGACTTTCACCTGTCATTATCAGGGGCAGGTTGGCCGCCCTGGCATTTTACTCTAGGGCAATGGGCTGTTCTGATCCTACTAATGACTTTAGGGTCAAAAGAGCAGTGGAGGGATGGTCCAGAGAATCCCCTGTCACAAAGGATTCATGATGGCCGATAATTGGCCCTATCTTTTTTAAGTTATGGGATCAATTAGCCCACACATGTTACTCTCCAGGGGAAGAGGCTTTATTTAAAGCAGTATTTGCTATAGCCTTTTTTGCTGCTTTAAGAATCAGTGAGATTGTACCTGGATCTCGTAATGATAAATCTGGCAGGGCACTATCAATTTTTGATATCAATCTAACAGGACAGGGGATTCAAATTCACCTTAGGCACTCTAAGACAGAGCAGTTAGCAAAAGGTCAGTTTATTTTCTTGGTTAAAGCGCCGCAAGGTCAAATTTGCCCAGTGATAGCGATGATTAACTATTTGAATATTAGGCCTAATTTGGCTGGCTACTTGTTTATTCACTTGTCTGGTTTGCCCTTAATACAATTTCAATTTAGGGCTGTGCTAAAAGAGACTGTAAGGAGGGCTGAGTTGCCTCAGGAATGTTTCTCCTCACACTCTTTTTGTATTGGAGCAGTGACAGCTGCAGCCACTCATGGTTTGAGTGAAGCCAATATTTGCAGAATTGGCAGGTGGTGTTCACGTGCATTTAAGTCCTGTGTCAGGCAATCAGGTAACTGGACTCCTGATAAGCCACATTAACTTGTTTTGTTTCATTTCAGCTGGCTTTTACTGTGGCAATATATGGATCATGGGCCACAGCCTGGTCTTCTGGGCGGAACGCCACCTTTTGGAGCATCACCGCAACAATACATTGGGCCTTTCGCATATTGGACTTACTGAGTGGTTTGGACAAAGGGGCATGATGTGGGGGTCTCTCTTTCCCCTTATTATGGAGTTGGCATGTTCGTGTTCATGACCCCGGGTTTTGGTGGTACACCTGGGGGAGAACGATTTGGTTCAGATCCCGTGCTTGCAGCTGGCCAAACAGATAGTTAAGGACATGCAGGAAATACAAAAGATTTTGTCAGGCACTGTGATCCTGTGGACCAAACTTGTGCCAAGACGTTGCTGGCCTGGAGCGCAGAAGGACTCAGCAATTAATAATGCTCAGTGCTGGCTTATGTGGCTAAGCAGCTCTCTAAATTGGGTATCTTTTTGGTGGAGCACGGTATTAAACTTGACCAGCCACAGCTGTACAGGGGAGGTGGGGTTCACATCTCTCCAGAGGGATCGGAAATGTACGTCACAGCACTCTCTGACCAAATTGCAAAAGTGGTCTGCTGGAGGGGGGGGTGCCTAGCTAGGCTGGCCCCCTCTTGTGGCAGGTAATGACCACCACCCCACAGACAAATTTAATCTGGCTATTTAAAAAATTGGGGTAAAATTGGCATAAGACAAATTTAAAGGAAATGACATATGCAAAGCAAAGCAAAGCAGCTTATTTATATACCGCTTCATATCACGCTATGGGATGTCTAAGCGGTTTACAACTGTGAGCTGATTGCTCCCCAACAATCTGGGTACTCATTTTAGCGACCTTGGAAGGATGCAGGCCTGAGTCGAGCCTCAGCCCTGGCTGGTATTGAACTCGCAACCTTGTGGTCTATGAGTGAGTGGCTGCAGTACAGGCATTTAACCACTGCGCCACCAGTTAAATGCATGACATCATAAAATTGCATTATGTCATATGACGAAATATGACGTCATTTCCGGAGGGAGGGCTTTGTAAATTTGTTATTATTGTTTACTTGTTTTGTCACGTGCGGTGAAGGATCACCCACTTGGGGGGTTACACCTTCACTTACACACGTGACAAATTTGTTAATGTTTATTGGTTTGTTAATAGAACCTGTACAGCTAAATAAAAGTTGTGGCCTGTTTAAACCCAAAAAGAGGCATCTTGTGTCCTTTGTGCCAGTGCAAAGACACCCCCCGATGAGTTGGGAGGGGTTTCTTGTTGTGCTGGTCAAATAAGGACAGGAGACACCTGGTTGGTCAAGGCTCACAGGGGAACATGTACACCTGTGCGCCTTGTCCAATCGGGTCGTTTGATTGTTGCTCCAAGTCTCGCAGTGTTATTGGTCTCGCGAGACTTGGGATGAGAGTTTGTTACTTATAGCTCTGTGCTGCCACATGGAGGCAGCCATTTTAGAGCTGAGACTGAGCGACCCATCCCACCCACCCTTTATTAAGAGTCTTTAATTTGTTACTCTCAGGCTTAGGCTGGCCGCCTTCAGGGGCCAGGAGTGAATTTTTTCCCAGGGTTCTTCTCTGGGTTTTTCGCCCTCCTTGAGAATTATTATTATTATTATTATTATTATTATTATTATTATTATTATTAAAATTAATTTGGGAATGGGTTATGGTGTGATAGTTCATTTTGTTATTGTTAATTGCTTTGTCACAACTTTGGAATAGGGTCTATAATTTAAAACTGTTGTTGTACTTTAGGGTGGGTAATGACCCCCACCCCACAGAAAAAAATAATCTATTTAAAAAATTGGGGTAAAATGGGCATAACACAAATTTAAAGGAAATGACCTATGCAGTTAAGTGCATGATGTCATAAAATTGCATGACATCATATGACGAAATATGATGTCATTTCCAGGGGGAGGGGTTTGTAAATGTGTTATTATTATTGTTTACTTGTTTTGTCACGTGCAGTGAAGGACCACTCACTTGGGGGGTTACACCTTCACTTACACACGTGACGAATTTGTTAATGTTTATTGGTTTGTTAATAGACCCTGTACAGCTAAATAAAAGTTGTGGCCTGTTTAAACCCAAAAAAGAGGCATCTCGTGTCCTTTGTGCCAGTGCAAAGAAAATACTTTGTGCATGAGGTCACATTTTTGTTGTTGTGTGTCTTCAAGTCATTTCTGACTAATGGCAACCCTAAGGCAGAAGTTTCTTGGCAAGATTTGTTCAGAGGTTCATATGGGGCTGAGAGAGAGTGTTTTGCCCTAGGCTTTAAACACTGGTCTCCAGGGTCATAATCTAACACTGGTCTCCAGGGTCATAATCTAATATTAAAACAACTACACCACTTGTATAGTGATAGAATATTTGTACATAAAAAGATCTTCAACATGATAAAAACAATTAAACATTAACAAAAAGAAGAGGTATCATATTCTGTTTCCAAGAAAAGCTATTATAATATATTAATTACACATGATAATTAGCATGATGTAGTACTTTGAGTGTTGGGCTGTGTCTCTGGAGACCAGGGTTTGATTCCCAACTCATCCATGAAACCCACTGGATGACTTTGGACAAGTCACATGCTCTCAGGCTTAGGGAAGGGCTATGGCAATCCTTCTCTGAATAAATCTTGCTAAGAATACTCCACAGCCTTAGGTTTGTCATAAGTTGGAAATGACTTGAAGGCACACAACAACACCAAAAGTACATAGAACACTGATAAAATCAAGAAAGTGAAACTCAACTTTAAACAAGGAGTCAATTCTTTCTATACCATCTCTTAGTAGTCTGTAAACTTTAAGGTCCAAAACACAGCGCAGAAATAATCACATTTGATATCATTTTGACTGATCTGGCTCGATGCTAGGGAATTCTAGGAAGTGTAGTTTTGTGAGTTATTTAGCCTTCTCTGTCAGAGAGTTCTGGTGCCAGAATAAATTATGATTCCCAGGATTCCCTAGCAATGAGCCAGGGCAGTTAAAGCAGTCTCAAACTGGATAATTTCTGAAGTGTGTTTTAATAATAATAATAATAATAATAATAATAATAATAATAATAAATTTTATTTATAACCCACCCCTCTGCTTGGCAATCGGGGCAGCATACCTAACTAATCTTTGCAGCCTTCCAAACTTTATCCAAACTCTTCTTCTATGGTTTAAATGGGGATAACATTAGTCCTTCAGTTTTCCTTGCCTACCCTATCCACAATCCATTCTAGCCTTTTAGCTTCCAAGAAAAACTATGGAAAGTTCCAAGACATAGAGATATGAATCACTGCTGATGCCAGATATGTAATTTTTTTTCAAAAAATGATTAATTAGAAGCTATTCCCACTATGAATGAACAAAATCATTTTTATGGTTATTGCATCACTAACATTTGCATACAACATTTTTTGGTATGTAGGCTTTGTATAGGGGACATGGTGGCTCAAGTGGTTAAGACGCTGACTCTGTTGATTGCAAGATTGGCAGGTTGGCAGTTTGAGGCCCAGGTGCTGCATGATGGGGTGAGCTCCCATCACTAGTCCCAGCTTCTGCCAACCTAGAAGTTCAAAAGCATGCAAATGCAAGTAGCTAAATAAACATCACTTCAGTGGGAAGGTAAACAGCATTCTGTGCAATCATGCTGACCACATTATCACAGAGTAATCTCTGACAACACTGGATCTTCACCTTAGTAATGGAGATGAGCACCCACCTATGGTCAGACACAACTTGACAAGCTTGTCAATGAGGAATACCTTTACCTCATACCTAGGTTTTGTATGCATGCTCTTGTTAGAATATAGATGGGTTATACAGTCAAAGGTGAAATGTAGAGATATGTGTGGAATTTTCCTCATGAGAACAACATCTAGAGAAACAAAGTGAATCTAACACCAGATGGCCAACAAGTCATAAATATGAACTTTCCCAAAGGTACAACTCATAGACACAGATTTTATTATGGGAAGCAAGAGATATCAAAAAGGTAAACAATACATTGAACATCGTTAGGCATGGGAAAGAAACCACGTGGTGGATGATGGACAGCAAGAGGCTGGGTTAATATACATCATACAAACATTATCCAATTAGCATAAGGTTAACACCCAAAAGGTGGAGTATGGGAAGGGCCTAGAGAATCCTGTGTTTAAAAATGTTTTTAATTCAAGATGTGAGTGTGCGTGTGTGTGCCTGTCTGGCTGTGGATTTTTAACCATGGAGTTAGGAGATGGCTGTTAATATGTTTATACTGTTTTTTATAATGTAACTCCTAGATCTGGAAACATGGATCTGTAACTTCTTTTTAACTTTCAACTGCAACAAGTTGGGATCCTATGCTTTTGGGATTGTTAAAGATGTAATCTTTCATGACTGAACTGGACAAGTGCAACACAATGGATTTTACCTAGTTATCTTATTTTTTCTTTTATATGCATTAATAAACTATGCTTTTGGACTTTACAATGTGTCTTCTTGACTGAGGAAGACAGGATCCTGAAGAAGGGAAGCTGAGCCAGTTGATGGTAAGAGTTACAAAGTGGCTGTGGTTCACAGCAGCCAGCTTGTCCTGGAGATTCTGCTGGCTGTCAAAGAGCATCACTGCAACACCCATCATCCACACACTGACAGCTCTACACCCTGCACACCCTGCAAAAAATAAAATAATCATTAGGAGTAGGAATCATTAACATATTATTGGATTGCAACTCCTGCCAGTTGTAGCTACCATAGCCAATTAATCATAAGGAACACTGGAAGTTGCTCTCCCCCAATATCTGGAGAGCCAAAAGATTCCAACTCCTGATAGACAAACAGCATAAGCCCACACATATTCACCTCAAACAAAAGAAACCTGTGGCTTTTCTTCATACTGGATACATTCAAGTGGCTATAGAGACCTATTGGGTTGGACCCAGGATCTGATACTCAGAATTAAAGCAGAGTCTGTCAAGTCAGTGAACAAATTTAATTAGAATGAAGCTACAGCCAGGAAAATATATTACTGCCCAGGCAAGGGCAAATCTGAATGAGAAAGCCATTATAGTATTTTCATCTGAAGTGAGAAGTTAGGACTTGAGACCATAAGTGGGCAGAGCTACTCCAGTAACAGTCATAAATCTTCAGCCATATTTTCCTGCTTGTTATCCTGACAACCCTGCCTACCTAGCATCTTTAAAATATATATATATTTAAAAATATATGCTATTTTATGGATAATTTCTGCATGTAAGTTTATGTGGAGATGTCCCTGATTGGAAGAAAATATTATCTGCTGAAATCTGTTTCAGATTTAATAATGTTACCAAACTTCTCAAATATGATTTCATATGTCATATGTCACAAGTCATATGACATAATTCTAAAACTTAAAACAAACAAATAAAAATAACTCTTGTAGTCTCTGACAGCAGTTCTGCCTTACAATGTGATGATAAGTCATCCACCTAACTGCATGGTAAACTGACACTTTAATGAAGACATAATAACTTGGAAACACCATAGAATAATTTGGGATAATTAAAGAACTGGAAGTTACAAATGAATTCAAAGTATCTATTTTCAGCTAGATATGTTTTAATTTGGAAAAACGTCCTCATTAGCACTTTTATAACTATGTTTTCATGCACTTTTACTTATAAACAAATTCTTCTGACCCAATCAACTAGTTCCTAATAAATAACGCTAAGAATTTGAAAAGGACAACTGTTTCAAGAAGTTAAATTCATGAATAGCCACATTATACTCTATTTCTTGGTCTTAAAGAAGAATGAACTACTTCTGGGAAACAGCAGGACTCGGAAATCACTTTTCACACACCTATTAGGTATATATACCAATTGTCTTACAGCAGAGGAAAAGTGTGACAACATACTATTGTATATCTGTCACTTAAAAAAAAAACAGAAAAAAATCTTAACCACACCAAAACAGACAGACAAAAAAAGAAAATAACAGAACACCACTGTTGTTACCATATACTCCCCAGATGAGAACTCAAAGACATCCCAAATAAATAACAACAATTTCTAGAGAATAATACAGACTGAGTGGCAGAGCTCTAGGGGCTTACAGACAGCATTTTCACCTTAAACAACTACTCATGTACAATGAGATACTCAACTTAGGGGGGGTTGCAGACTGCCAGAAATAGTGCAAATTGAGCCCACTTTTAGGGTTATGGTTAGTGCTAGAGAATCATGGGAACTATATTTTATTGTGGCACCAGAGCTCTCTGACAGAGAAGGCTCAATGTCTCAGAAAAAAAATACAATTCCCATGATTCCCTAGCACTGAGCCAGGGCAGTTAAAGTGGACTCAATTTGCACTATTTCTGGCAGTCTGCAACCCCCCTTAGGCTTCAAACAGATGGGTCAAAAGGACCACCGTTGGGCTGATCTTGGGGCAGGGCATGCACATGACGCACACCCCTGGATCATGCAGAGGCCATGCTGGGGCTGCCTATAGGCCTAAGCAGACTGCCAGAAATAGTGCACATTAAATTGAGGCACTGCCCTGGCTCAGTGTTAGGGAGTCATGGGAATTGTATTTTTTTCTGGGACATTGAGCCTTCTCTGTCAGAGAGCTCTGGTGCCACAATAAATTACAGTTCCCATGATTCCCTAGCACTGAGCCAGGGCAGTGCCTCAATTTAATGTGCACTATTTCTGGCAGTCTGCTTACATGACCCAAACCTGGCTGCAAAAGGAGTGGTTCCTGTTTGGCACTGATGCTACTGGGCATTATTGTATTTTCTAGGGCGTTATGTCTTCTCATGATATGGCTGAAGTACAACAGTCTCCATTTAATCATCTTGTCTTCTAGGGAGAATTCAGTATGATTTTCTCTAGGAACCATTTATTTGTCTTTCTGGCAGTTCACAGTACCTGAACATGGTACAGAGTCAGTGTCTTAACCACTTGAGCCACTGCATTCCCAAAGATTCACAAGAGAATAATTAAAATCACTGCAGTAAAAAATAAATAAATAATGAGACATTCTAAATCTAAATCTAAAGATCCTGAAAACCCTAGTCTAAAAATCTTAAATTTTATCACCTAAAATTTGCTGACAGGTAATAATAGTAGAGGTACAGAATCTGGAGACCATCTCTGTTATTTGTTGATCTGAATCATCAAGCAGTAATGCTAGATAAAAATTTTCCAACCTGCCTGGTAAATTCTGTACAATTGGACTGAATAAATCAGAACGGATGCTTTGATAAAATGGACAATATAATAAGACATGGGCTAGAGTCTCTATATCTATTTGTATAAGCGCAGGTATATTTGTTATATTGTGTGTTTTTTTTTTGTTTTTTTTAAAAAATTGCTCTCCAGTACTGCCAAGAACATTAAGACGTGCCACAGAGAAGGCATGTCTAAGTTTAGGCACCGTTAAAAGAGAAAGATATTTAGAACAAACAAAAGCTGCCTTATTAGCCAGTATTGGTATTGTTCTGACTTGGCACCAGTGCATTTGTTGTTCTATACCACATGTACATTGCCTCAGAACTGATTTGGCCCTCTGGAATCCTATTTGAATTAAAACCTCCTGTGAGAATCCATGTAAGGATATTTTTCTGTTTAGAATTTGTTTCCATGAGGAGAGATACGAATCCACTAAGGTCAGTGAAGCCAACCCACATGGTACAAATATACGTTTCAGCCAATAGTTGCTTATAAGCAGCCAGGCTCGAGCCTCAGTACAGATTAGGCCTGTCTCCAAACAAAGGGCTGCGTTAGAGACACAGCATGGGACGTCAAAAATATTTCTTATAAATTTGATTTGAGGGACCTCAAATGCATCATAGTTATTATAAGCATAAATCTGAACACCATATAATATAATATAATAGAGATAACTTTAGCTATAAAAGCTTGTATTGCAGCCGGGATAAGATGTCCTCCTTTGGTTAAAAAAAAAAAAAGAAGAATCTATGTAATGCTAAGAGACTCCTTTGCGTATTTGCTCTTGCAACTTCTGCCTGCCTTTTTCATAAGGCTGAAGAATGAAATAGTAGTCCTAAATATTTGAAGCTGGTAACCTGTTCAATAGGCACATCTATTGCCACTTGTGTCTATCTTTTTTTTTTTTTAGAAAATCATAATGTTTGATTTTTATAGTTAATTATTATAGCATCCATATGACAGTATGTAGCCAGTTCCCTTGAGGAGAGGGCCAGGCAGAGGAGGAGGAGGAGGACAGAATTAATATTAATAATATTAATAATTAATAATTATAATTAATAATTAATTAAAAGCTATCTCTGGCCCAAAGAAGCTTAGCCTATTTTAATTTCAGCCCCTTCCTACTGCCAATTTGTGCAGGTCTGCTCTAAGGCATGTGTTTTCATACAGACCATGAATAAGTGTAAGGACTCTTTTATCAATTGTCATATCCATTAATTTCCTCCAGAGTTTGTCCCTAGGTATTAAATCAAAAGCAGATTTGAAATAAATGTGACATATAATGCCCTATCCACAGAGGAGGCATATTTTCCTGCTAAATGTTGTAGAATGAGTTTTGATCTATTGTTGAATGATCTAATCTAAACCCTGCTTGTTCATCCTCCAGGATACTTTCTTGTTCCATCCAGTCCAGTAACTTAGGAGGGATGCAGACAGGCAGCCATGGGCTGCCCCAGAGAGCAGAGGATCAGGGCCGATGCTGCCGGACGCCTCAGTCCTGATCCTGCTTTTTGTTGGCCTGGAAAAGAGCAACAAAACGTTCCTTTCAGAGCTGCAATGCCCTAAGAGCCAGTGCACGGCTCTTTAGCTCCCTTTCTGGTGCAGTGCATCAAAACGCTGTGCTGGACGGATGTTCTGATGCTGCGCACCATGCGTAATGGCACGTGGTGTCAGGATGCCACCAGCATGGAGTTGGAGTGCCCAGTGTGCAGCTGCCCCTCCACCATCCCTTCCTTCAGGCTGGCCCCTTGGGCCAGTCTGTAGAGGCCTTTAGACTGTAAGTGCCTGGCATACAGTTTGCTGATTACACTTGACAAATTAATTGGTCTATAATTTGTCGGTTCTGTGAGGGTACCCTTCATATGAATTGGAATAATGATAGCCAGACCCCAGTCTTTTGGAAAGATGGCTGTCTGATCAATCCAAGTAAATAATTGAGCTAGTAGTGGGGGCAAACATTTCAAGTTCATTCTTAAGAGTTCAGATAGAATATTATCAATCCCTGGTGCCTTACTTAACTTTAATTGAGTGATTAACTTTTGTACTTCAGCTTCTGAAACTGGGGACCACTCTGGTAAATCATTTCTATCATCTAATTTACTATATTCATCAAGTTGGTCAGCTGTAAAAATGTTACAGCAAAAGGATTCCCAAGTAGATGCTGAAATATAGCAGTCCAACCTAAGGTTGGATTTTGGGGAATCTCCAGACACTATTTTCCAAAATGCAGTGTTAGGTTTCTGCCCCTTTAAAAACAGCAGATAAACAGACTCCCTTTCCACTCTCCTTTTCCAGAGGCAGCCTCTCAATCAGCCAAACTGGTTTATCCTAGCCACTCTTTGAGTGGCTGGCATGAAAGAGAGGCTATCTCAGGAAAGGGGGAGGGATGAAGCATCTGTTAATTTGCTCTTTTTTTAAATTGGCAGAAATGCCAAATGGAGAGGTAATGGGACAGATGGGGATGGCTCTTTGGCACGTGCCCTCATAGAGCACTGAAAGACAAGGAGAGCAGTGTGGATGCCTCCACATGGCAACAGCAACTCTTTGGGTATTCATTGGCAAGACAAGGAGAGCAGTGTGGGAGGGCAACATTTCTTTTACAGATGGTCTCCCCGGACAAAAGAAAGGGCCAATCAATCCCCACTCCCTCCTGCTGTGGCTCTTGGAAATTTCCCTTCTGCATCAGGGATGCAGTGGTTAGCACTTCTTTTAGGACACCCTCTGCTTTCCCTACTGTGGCAAAGAAATCTAAAAGGGCCACCAGCACCATCTTTCTGAGCCACATTACCTTATAAACCCATATATAAGTTGACACAGGATTTTTGGATCAATGTTTGGAATTTTGTTTTTACTTATAGATGAGTATATATGGTAGCTGTTACAAATTCCAAGACTTCAAAGAGTTAGGATTCCCAATGAAAGTCAATAAACAGCAAGGTGGGAATTCATTATTGACAGCTGCTTTTAAAGCGATGAGGGGACAATGTATTCCAACACTTTGGGGAAACTTAAGAGTACATACTTCTTTTCTTCTCATAAATTCCATAAGATATTGTTACCAAAGTCTAGCTTTTGTCCACACCCTACTCATTTTGATATCAGTTTGATATCAAAAAAGATGTTTTAGACATGTAGCCAAGAGCTCTGCAGCCATAAGGATCATATTTAGAGATCCTGCTGGCTCAGCATGGAGGAAAGCTCAAGAGAACAGCCATGGATAGATCAATTAAGATTGGAATCTGCATAATCCCTTCACTGATAGGAGTAATAGTGAGTGATAGACCTTGGATTTACACATGAACAGAAAACAAAAATTCTTCCCTCTGAAGAAGAGATTCCAGTGTCCAGAGACATTTGCACTGACTGTCCAGCCATTTATAGAATTCCAGTTCTATTCTTCCCTCCAGGGAACTTTACCTTAGTCTCAAAACTGTCTTGGGGTACATTTTATCTTATAAGTATACCTGCTCAGGCACAACTAATTTGGCCTTGTATTGAGGTCACACAGACAATTGTGTCTGCATCTCATCTGACTTCTTTGCAACTGTTGTCTGACTCAGATCAACAGGCAGCATGCTGAGCCACATTCCTCTCACAGCACCCCCCCCCCACACACACACACACACAATTGGAACCTCTGCTTCTGGAATCAGGTACAGTATCACCTTTTGCAATCCTGAAAATAACTATCTGCTACCACCTTTATATTATTAGTTCTTGTATGTTTGTGTGAGTGTTCTTTTTTGTGACTGTATGTTTTTCACACCATTAGGCTTGATCTCTACTTTGAGTTGCCCAAAGCCTTCTCAGCAGCTTCAGTTGAGCTAATAAAATTTCCTGTATTAAGTATTGGTCATGAGTACCATCTTGAACTATGGCATTTTGGGTAACAAGATGTATATTCTACTCAAAAGTGTAGATTTCAGATATTCTATTCCATTTCCAATGCTCACTGTACAACCATGTTTCATTGTTACCCTCTCTATAGTTTGTCACTTGGTCTCCATTTCAGTGAAGAATTTTCTACATTAGTATAGAATCATAGAGTTGGAAGAGACATCAAGGACTATCAAGCCCAACCCCATACATTCAGAAATACACAATCAAAGCACCCTCAACAGATGGCCATCCAGCCTTTGTTTAAAAATCTCCAAAGAAGGAAACTACGATACTCTGAGGGAGTATATTCTACTGCCCAATAGCTCTTACTGTCAGGAAGTTGTTAATTTTGAGATGGAATCTCTTTTCCTGTAGTTGGGTCCTACTCTCAGCAGCTACAGAAAACAAACTTGCTTCATATTCAGTATGACATCCTTTCAAATATTCAAATAAAAAGGGCTACCATATCACCTCTTAACCTCCTCTTCTCCAGGCTAAACACACCCAGCATTCCTCACAGGACATGGTTTCCTGACTTGTCAATCTCAGGACACATTCCAACTTGTCAACATCCTTTTTGAATTGTGGTCCTCCTCTGGACATGCTCCAGCTTGTCAACATCCTTTCTGAATTGTGGTGACCAGAACTGGGCACAGTATTCCAGTGAGGTCTGACCAAAGCATAATAGAGTAGGACAATTATTTCCCTTGATCTAGACACCATATTTCTATTGGTGCAACCTAGAATTGCATTAGTTTTTTTTGTTTTGTTTTGTTTTGTCCCAGCTTTCTAATCTATTAAAGTAATTAGGAATTTTGATCCTGACCTTTGGGGTATTAGTTTCCCCTCCTAATTTGTTATCATCTCCAGATTTCATATGCATGCCCTCTATTACATCATCCAAGTCATTGATAAAGATTTTGAATAGCACTGGGCCCAGGACAGAACTTATAAGCTGTTATGAAATATTTTTATTTTTATCTCCCTACACTATCCATTCAACAGATTAGATGCCTCTCTGGCACTAATGAACAAATATGGGTTTAACACAATTTGTGAAAAGTTGTAAAGTCCACTAGAACAACAAACAAACAAACAAACAAACAAACAAACAAACATGTCTCACTGGAGTGCAACTAATATACTTTCAGAGACATTATGGAATGAAGATTGATTCATAAAGTTTAGTCATGAAAGAATCAGCTCATGAGAAGAAGAAAAAGTCAGAACATTTGACAAGAATGGGGATCTTCTTTATGGAATCTCCAGAGAGTGGCAAATTGGCTTGGTGTCAGACACGAACATGTCTGACAGTATCTGTCAGTATAGGAGGGCATTAAAATGAAAAGGACAGAAAAAGATTGGTGACCTTTAACTTTAATGCCAGACAAAGCAAAAACTAACCAGTTCAATAATGCTACCCACAAAGCCAGATTTTATCAATCACCATTTCTCATGTTAAACAGGAGTCTTAAGGGTTCTATCACACACACACCCCCAGCTTTTGCATCATCATCATCATCATCATCATCATCATCATCATCATCATCCCACCATCATACCTGTAGAATGTCATGGTTGCCAGTTTATTCAGACACAAACAAACAAAATGAATTTTGTAGCTGCTTAATATTAAGAAATTTAATGTAGCATATACTCTATGCATTAGAGAAGAGGCTGGCATTTGTGGCAGGTCTGGGAACCAGTTTTCTGTCCCAGGACTCTACAGGGTGAAGGAACACACTGACTGCCCAAAATACCCCAGAATGAGAAAAATAGGAAGTGGTGTTAAGTCCACTTTTTGGATTTTGAGAAATTGTCATTCATCTATCTATCCATGTAATAGTTTGTTTGTTTTTGTGAAAGCGCAGTGTGTCCCTGCAATTTATTTAAGAGGCAATTCACTGTTTTGTGTGTTTTTCTAGGAACAAATTGTAGTCTGAGGATTCTGAAGGGGAAAAGATTGCCAAACACAACCTGGAACCACATGAGGCATCAGGGCTGCAGTAAAGCCTGAAATGAAAGAACAAAAATGGCTGGGAAATGATGGCATTGGCTTATGAAGCAGGGATATAATTCTCCACTATGTTTCTTCTCAAAGGTAGGAACAAGTAATTTCAGCAATTTTATTCCTGCCATGAGAAAGTTTTCAAAACCACACAGTTTTCAAAGGCTATTCAGAATTCAGGACATATTCTGGGGGGGAAACATCATGATTGTTTTTCACACAAACCAGCATTTTCTGTGCACAAAATATTTTATGAACAGAAAACAGTTTTTCTGTGTAGAAATTAATATTTCTGCACTAACATATCATTTTTTGTGCAAAAAAATGTGCTTTCAGTGCAAAATTACTATACAAATTTTGTGCAAAATAATCCAAACTGTGAAGATTCTTGCCAGTCTAGGATTCTTCTCACCAGGCGTTTCTAACACACAAAAACATGTTTTTCGACTATTTTTATTTATTTATTTATTTATTTAAATATTTCCATCCCTACCCATGAGTAGGAATGAGATTATGGGCCTAAGCAGACTGCCAGAAATAGTGCACATTAAATTGAGGCACTGCCCTGGCTCAGTGCTAAGGAATCATGGGAATTGTATTTTTTTCTGAGACACTGAACCTTCTCTGTCAGAGAGCTCTGGTGCCACAATAAATTACAGTTCCCATGATTCCCTAGCACTGAGCCAGGGCAGTGCCTCAATTTAATGTGCACTATTTCTGGCAGTCTGCTTAGGCCCTATGTTTCGCTAAAATCTCATTTATGGTTGAAACAAGCTGTCTTGACATGACAAGGATTCCATGAGGATTCTGCAAAGATCTGTACACCTGCTCTATAGGAAGGCAAGAAACTGTTCTGTGCATGTGAAGGAGGATCTAAACAAGCTTATTCCTTCCTTTGGAGGGACTGCAGTGCAATGGAGAGCTTCCTTAGCAGATATCTGTGCTTGGACATATATCTCAAAAATTGAAGTCCCAGGTTTTTGTAGAGCTTTAAATACTAAGTAGGACAAAGCCATAGAGCTTCAGAAATGCAAAACAGGTGTTACTTTAAATGTTGCAGACGTGAAGAATCATGTAAAGCCCTGCAATGATGTGTTATGGCATGGACACCATATCCTTTATGAACAATTGACTCGCACAATTGCTTGACAAGGTAGTGCCCCTAACTCCCTCATCACAGGGAGGGCCAATATAACAAAGATTCTAATTCCCAAGATCTATTATATAAGAGCCATATATTACAGTCAGAAATAGTATCTGAAAAGAAACTAGACAGATAGACAGCCTCCTCAGTGCAAGACTTTCAAGAGGCAATGTCAGACATTCACTGGTACAGTCAGACATAGCACCAGTTATAAATGCACTGATAGTGACCAGTCTTAAGTTACTGGTGGAACATCTGCTCTTGTCTCATGCTGTTACATTAAAAAAAAAAATTGTTCTTACTAGTTAATATGTCAAAAATCACTCCCTCAGCTTAGTAACGGAGATGAATCACCCCCTACAATAGGACATGTCAAAGGGGAAACTTTTACCTTTTTTTAAGATTGCAAAACACTTAGCACAGCTGGCTGTAGAGCAGATTGCAGCAGGAAGCTTTCCATTTATTTATTTTTATCATACAGTTGGCCCTCTATAACCATGGATTCTATATCCACAGGTTACACCATCCATGGCCTGATTCCTCAACAAAAACAAAACAAACCCCAAAAGCAAACCTTGATTTTGCCATTTTATATAAGGGCCTTCACAAGGAGATGGTGAAGAGGCAAGGAAGAGCTCTTCACCAAGTTTCTCCCCAGGCCTTGGCTTCTATCCTCATGATCTCCAGCTTTCCTAGTTCCTTCACCCATACATCCCCACTGCAATTTTGAAGAGCTAGGAGAGCCACTGATCTGAGGCTTGCCTGACATATCTGCAAAAGACTTTGCAGCCCTTTCAGGGAAAATATTGGTGCAACCAACTTTGGAAAACAGCTACAGACCTCAGTCTGGCTTCTCCAGCTGTAAATAATAATAATAATAATAATAATAATAATAATAATAATAATTTATATCCTGACTTTCTAGCAATAATAAGATTAAACATATTTAAAAACAATACAGATTAAAACTATACAAAACTTCTTTTACAAGTATAAATATAAAAGTAATTGAAAAAAGCAATTAAACAACTTGTTAAGCTAAAACATTAAACATTAAAAACATTAAAATTAATTAAAAAGATTATACAAAGCCTAAAACTGCATGGCACTTCATTAAAAACCCGTCCCATTCAAATTCTTAAAGCCTGGTGGTGCAAGATTACTTCAGTTGCCAATAGGACAGCAAGGAGGGACCCATCCTGGCCTCCCTAGGGAAGGAGTTCAAAGACTGAGAGCATTCACTGAGAAAGCTCTCTTCCTTTTCCTCACAAAAGAAGCCCAATAAGGTGGTGAGACAAAAAGAAGGACTTCTCCAGAAGATCTTAGAGCTCTAATGGATTCATAGAATGGTCCCTAGATGTGTCTATGGTCTGATTCTGAACACACTTACCTTATTCTAAAGGAACTGACCATATAGACACTTTAGAATGGAGGCAGGGGGAGAACTTGATTTTGACATAGACTTCTTCTGGCAACTGATCCTGTCACAACCCAAAGACTTTTATTCCAACATGTCAGCTTGCATACCATTGTCAGTATCCTGACCCCATGAAAGAAGAGGAGAGAAGGCAGAACTTTTGGGAATGGTGTGATTGTTTGGGACCAGTATGCCTCAGTGGAACAGAGTTCCTGATGGTGCCTCAATGGAGACTAATGACAATGATATTCTGCTTCCATGAGGGGTATAGAGAGCATCATAGTTGCCTTTCCCTTTCTTGCCTTTTATTAAATACTACTTTTAATGTTGTAACTGAACATCTTTGAGATGTACCTCTGCACTTTACACATGAACTGTCTAGGACTTTCTTATAGGACTTTCTTGTCAAGGCCTTTGACAAGGTTCCCCATGACATTCTTGCAAACAAGCTGGTAAAATGTGGGCTGGACAAAGTAACTGTTACATGGATTTGTAATTGGTTGACTGGCCAAACCCAAAGGGTGCTCACCAATGGCTCCTTTTCAACTTGGAAAGAAGTGACCAGTGGGGTGCCACAGGGCTCTGTCCTGGGCCCAGTGCTATTCAATCTCTTTATCAATGACTTGGATGACGGTATTGGGGGCATAGTTATCAAATTTGCAGACGACACCAAATTAGCAGGAGTAGCTAATACTCCAGAGGACAGGATCAAAATTCAAAATGAATTGAATAGACTAGAAAGCTGGGCCGAAGCTAACAAAATGAAATTCAATGCGGAGAAATGTAAGGTACTGCACTTAGGGCGGAAAAATGAAAAGTACAGATATACGATGGGGAACACCTGGCTGAATGAGACTACGTGTGAAAGGGATCTAGGAGTCCAGGTAGACCACAAGTTGAACATGAGTCAACAGTGCGATGCAGCAGCTAAAAAGGCCAATGCAATTTTAGGCTGCATCAGTAGAAGTATAGTGTCTAGATCAAGAGAAGTAATAGTGCCACTCTATTCTGCTTTGGTCAGGCCTCACCTGGAATACTGTGTCCAGTTCTGGGCACCACAATTCAAAAAGGATGTGGAGAAACTGGAGCGTGTCCAAAGGAGGGCAACTAAAATGGTGAAAGGTCTGGAAACCAAGCCCTACGAGGAACGACTTAGGGAGCTGGGGATGTTTAGCCTGGAGAAGAGAAGACTGAGAGGTGATATGATAGCTGTGTTTAAATATTTGAAGGGATGTCATATTGAGGAGGGAACAAGCTTGTTTTCTGCTGCTCCAGAGACTAGGACCCGAAACAATGGATGCAAGCTGCAAGAAAAGAGATTCCACCTCAACATTAGGAGGAACTTCCTGACAGTAAGGGCTGTTCGACAGTGGAACACACTCCCTCGGAGAGTAGTGGAGTCTTCTTCCTTGGAGGTCTTTAAGCAGCGGCTGGATGGTCATCTGTCGGGGATGCTTTGATTGGGAGTTCCTGCATGGCAGGGGGTTGGACTGGATGGCCCTTGTGGTCTCTTCCAACTCTATGATTCTATGATTCTATGATTCTATGAAATCCAGTGTCAAGCAATTAGCGCAACTTCCCACATTGAGCATCAGGCTGGAATCCTCCTCAGTGCCTGTATTCATAAAAATGTGTTTAAAGCTTAAAACAAAGTACTTTGTTTATCTGTCTGGACTGAAATCCTCTGAAAGCACATCATAAACTTTAAAGTGGGTAGAGCAGAGAAAGACCGAGAAAGAGAGAAGGAGAATAAGAAAAAGTGTTGCTTAAAATCAGATCAGGTCACAGTGATCTTTTCTGGAATGTCTTTAGCTGCACCAGAACAATTTCACTTTGCCAGGGACTGAGCAGCAATTTTGAACAGTTTATGGCTCCCAAGCCTAATGGAAGCATTTAGGGAGCAACAAAAGCCTTGCTCTCACAGCACATTGAATGTCTTCAGTGCCCTCTGAAATAATTGAGAACTGGCAATGCTTAGGAATGTCTTGTGGGAGGTCTCCTGCACTTATGGAGCCTGAGAGCACTAAAAATTGAAACTTTAGCTTGGGAAAGAGAGGATATATTCTGTAATAACCCTGCTATTTCTATATAAGATTCTTGGTATCACTTTGCAAGATACTTAAGCAACTATAGAACCAGAAGTATAAATGTAGTCCTTCAACATAAGCTTTCATTTCAACTTTATTTAGATCAGCATTTTGCACATGCATTAGAACTCAATGCTAGGGTCATGGAATTATCTGTAACAACTACATTATCAGAAGAGGTTCTCACTGAGAATTAAACTCTGCAAAAGAGAAATCTGTCAAATTCATGATTTCCAAACCTCTTATGTCATTTTGCAGCAGGCAGTGCAAAGGCATTTGCTGTCAAAGCTGCCAGTGAAAAACAATGAAAGATAAAACACAGACCAAGTCTTCTTGTTATGGAAATCAAAGAAAGCTGTTCTACTGTTGCCAGTTGGGGACAGTTTTAGACAGCATGTCAGTCAAACTTTAAAGCACATCAAGGGGCCTTTGCAGACTGCCAGAAATAGTGCAAATTGAGTCCATTTTAACTGCCCTGACTCAGTGCTAGGGAATCATGGGAACTGTAGTTTATTGTGGCACCAGAGCTCTCTGACAGAGAAGTCTCAATGTCTCAAAAAAAAAAAATACAATTCCCATGATTCCCTAGCACCGAGCCAGGGCAGTTAAAGTGGACTCAATTTGCACTATTTCTGGCAGTCTGCAAAAGCCCAAGGTCCTCTCTGCAATTTCTTTATTTTGCTTTGCTAGCTGACTAATAATCACCCTGCTCTATGTTCAAAATCATTGGGGGGGGGGGGAATCAGAGAGAAAGAGAAAGAATGAAAGAGAGAGAGAATGAGAGAAAGAGCATTTCGAGTTAAGCAAGCTTACAGCTACTGAAGGAAAAGGTTTAATGGTGCTTCATTTTTGTGTTAAGTTTAAAAAATTTATTGTGAAGGTTTTTTGTTGTTGTTTTAATTAACATCTGAGAATCATATATGGGATAAAATTAGCATATTAACAGACTAACTAACTAACTAACTAAATATGGTCTGAATATATGCCAGACAAACCAATCAGAACTCAACTGGAGTTAAGAAATTGCTTTATTATTCATTATGTACATTAAGATTTTAAATTTCTTTCTCCTTCATAAAATGTAAGGCAATGCACATAAGGTTCTCATCAGTGCTTCATCCAGGCCCTGACCAGGCCCAAGATTGATATATCCTGTGAGTCAGATCATGTCCTGTGAAACATGCCACTTTAGTAGAGGCCTTTGCAGACTGCCAGAAATAGTGCAAATTGAGTCCACTTTAAGGGTTAGGGTTAGTGCTAGGGAATCATGGGAATTGTTTTGTTTTTTTCTGAGACATTGAACCTTCTCTGTCAGAGAGCTCTGATGCCACAATAAAATACAGTTCCCATGATTCCCTAACCCTAACCCTAACCCTTAAAGTAGAATCAGACCAATGCCAAATAAGACTCAGCATTGTCATTGTTGATTTGTAGTGGATGTCTAAGGCTGCAGTTTTTACCAGCTCTATCTGGCCAGAATTCAAACTCAGGTTATTTCATAGGTGAAGCAGAAATCATGCAGTTAATTTTATTATCAGATTGTCTTTATATTATGTCAAAGCTTGCTGAACACTGGGAGTTCTATCTAAACATTGGTAATACAACTGTACTATCATATATTTTTTCCCCAAGGAGGAAAACAAGACATAATATTCACACATATTCAGTCAGGGTTTTCTAAAGTGAAATAGTGCTGGGGACAGATTGGAAAGCATTAAGTTTGTGTCATCTTAATCTTTCCTGTATTATATTGGTATGAATACTGAGCTATCTTTGAAGACTGTTCAGAGCAAGGAGGAACAGATCTGTCAGTTTTCTTCATCAGAGATTCAGGCTTTCTAAATCTCATTCTTTTCATTCTATTTATAAAGAAATATGCTAATTTTGATAAGCTTTTTTAAATGACCCAAGAAAATTATCCTCTGTTTTCACTGCCTAAATTTGATAGGTACAACTATTTTTAGCATAATCAGGATCATATTGTATCAGTGTGCTGTATAGCCAATAAAGATGGAGCCTGTCATGAAAACAAACAAACAAACAAACAAACAAAAAACAGCTGATGGCAGCCCTAATCCATCAGCCCTGTAAACAGAAGTTCTCAAAGCCTTCCGCTTAAAAAGAGTAACCCATCACTTTCTCTTTCTTAGCTGATCTTTCTTTTAAAACAATCTGAAACTCAAGTTCAAGTTCTTTCCATCCTATTTATGAAGAAATTTTACTAAGCTATAATATATATTTTAACTAACTAGATTCTGATCCACCTCTAGTTCAGCAGCATCAACTTGTGCAGGGGAGGAGGCAGTACAGTATCCCCATTACCTTTTTGGAGTCTTTCTACAATAAGAGGTCTGGGTTTGACATATGTGTGTGCATGTGTTTCCCTAAAAGATTTGAGTTTAAGCTACCTAAGAAATATTCCTTGTCAGCATTAAACTCAGTAATACGAATAACTTGTGGACAAGTATTATGAACATGGCTATGTCAGTTTCTTTAGGCTTCACTCCCTGCTTCTGAGGAAGTGGACTGAGCTCTATGAATATTAATAGTGAAATATATTAGCTTCAAAGATGTTGATAGTTCTGTCCTCCCCCACTCATCTTTTCCATTTTATGGACATGTGTTCCATAAATGAGACACTATCCTGGTGTCTTAGTGATGGTTCAATGAGGAGGAATCTATAAGATTGTACTTAACCACAAATCAAGAATCATAAGAATCATAAGCACTAGAATACTACATTTTCAAAAGAAATATGTTGGGAAAATTACTTTTTGAAAAACAGATCCCTGATTTTCTCAGCCAGTTTATTTATATATGTATTGTAATCCCAAAATAACTTTTCCAAGCTCTGATAGCAATATGAGTTTGATTTAAATGGGAATTTGTGTCACTTGAAAAGTTGCTTTGAGCATTTAACATCTCTATTTCTTCCTGTTTGATTACCCACATTCTTTGTTTCCTCCTGAGAGTATTTATTTTCCTAAGCTGTAGGCATCTTGCTTTCCAGTTATTAAACATCCCTATTAAATATCTCCACCTCATCCATGCAAAACATATGCATCATTTCCCTTCAAACAGTTACTTGTATACTGCCTTCCCTTGATTTTATTTGCTGCAGTTCTACTGAAGTTTTATAGATTTATGGTTTGATTTTATTTATAGTTGTGACTTAGAGAAGGTTTACCATTGCCTTCTTCTAAGGCTGAGAGAGTGCAACTTGCCCAAGGTCACCCAGTATGCATCCAGTGGCTGAGCAGAGATTCAAATCCTGAGCTTCTGGAGTCCTAGCACAACAATCAAACCACTACATCATTCTGAGTATTGAGATTCATCTGAAGAGGTTTGACATTGTTTTCTTCTAAGGCTGACAAGAGTATGGATTGTCTATGTTCACCGTCAGTGGCTGAGCAGAGATTCTATGCTAGCCATGGGGGGGTATTTATCCATGCTTAAAGGATACAAATGGTTAAAATGATTAAAACTTAAGTAGCTGTGACTTGCATAGTCCTTGCACAGAAAATGGGACAATAAAAATAATCTTTTCAATAGACAGTGCATTTGTTTTCTTATGTTAGTATAAGAAAAGTTTTGCCGTTTTTCATGGCCAGTTTTTGTGCATTTCCATAAAGTGTGCAAAACTGGGTGGTGGTGGTGGTGGTGGTGGTGGTGGTGGTGGAAAATGTGACTGCAGATGCTTTGTGGACTAACAAATTGGAACATTTGTTCTTATGTTTGTGTTTAGCTTCACAAAGAGAAAGTAAAACTCTAATATTAAACTGAATGTTTTTTTAATTAAATTATTAAATTTTATTAATGACACACAAAGAGTACAGAAAATACAAAAGGACAAACAAAAACCATGTGATACAACAAATCAAAGAAAACAACATCCCACCCCCAACCCCTGTTCCCAATACCCCCCCTTTGTACAATTATAATAAAAACAAATAAGCATATAACATATATACACAACTTCCAAAACTTCAGCTATGGTGTTGAGTAATACTTTCCAATCCAAACCCCAACGCTATCTATTAACAGGCTTTTTAATCTAACTTATTTTAACCACTTCGGCCACTTATATTAATACAAAAGGAGCCTATGAGTCACAATATCTATATTCACAGTTTGCAGATCCTTTGTCCACAACTTTATAAATCATATTAAAAAGAGACAAGCAAAGAAAGAAAAAAACAAAGAAAGACCAAAATCATTCCAGTAACTTTGCCACAAAATCATAATGCTTACTTTCCATCAAATGATTTATTAAAGGCTCCCAGGCTTTTCTCTGTTCTTCCCATGTCTTCCCTCTAAGTAGTAAAGTTAACTTATCTGCTACCATACACTCTGTCAGCTTATGTAGCCAGCCCTTCACCTCTGGAGGGGTATTACTTCTCCATCTGGCTGCCCAGACTAACCTAGTGGCAGTCGTCCTGTAATATAGCATCTTACCATATATTTTTTTTCCACCGTCTTATTCTCCACCTTATTTCATAGAATCATTGAGTTGGAAGAGACCACAAGGGCCATCCAGTCCAACCCCCTGCCGTGCAGGAACTCCCAATCAAAGCATCTCTGACAGATGGCCATCCAGCCGCTGCTTAAAGACCTCCAAGGAAGGAGACTCCACTACTCTCCGAGGGAGTGTGTTCCACTGTCGAACTGCCCTCACTGTCAGGAAGTTCCTCCTAATGTTGAGGTGGAATCTCTTTTCTTGCAGCTTGCATCCATTGTTTCGGGTCCTAGTCTCTGGAGCAGCAGAAAACAAGCTTGTTCCCTCCTCGATATGACATCCCTTCAAATATTTAAACAAGGCTATCATATCACCTCTCAGCCTTCTCTTCTCTAGGCTAAACATCCCCAGCTCCCTAAGTCTTTCCTCATAGGGCTTGGTTTCCAGACCCTTCACCATTTTAGTTGCCCTCCTTTGGACACACTCCAGTTTCTCCACATCCTTTTTGAATTGTGGTGCCCAGAACTGGACACAGTATTCCAGGTGAGGCCTGACCAAAGCAGAATAGAGTGGCACTATTTAACAGGTAGAGTTTATTGATATATAATTCTTTTAGTTTTGTGTTGCCTCAGTTGATAAACTAACATCTTTCCCGGTTTATTTAATCCAGGGGTAGGCAACCTTTCCCCTTTAAGGGCCGAGGGACTTCAGCTCCCAGAATCCCAGGAGCTATTGGCCAACATGGGACTATTGGCCAACATGGCTGAGGCTTCTGGGAGCTGAAGTCCCTCGGCCCTTAAAGGGGAAAGGTTGCCTACCCCTGATTTAATCCTTCGAAAAGTCTTTGTTTGGTATATTTCATATCCTTGGCTGTTTCTTCTGAAATTATCAAATACATTCGTTCTTCTAATCTTTTAATCTGGTTTATTAAGGAAATGTTTTGAGGATCTTTTTTAAGTAACATATCTTTAACCTTTAATTGTGCTTGTATTTTAGTGAATTTTGCCTCTCTATTATTATTATTATTATTATTATTATTGCATTCAGATCCCTTTTGTAGGAAAAAAAGCCTCTGATCACAGCCTTAGAAGCATCCCAGATTATACTCATAGGTATCTTTGGGTGATTGTTTTCCAAGAAGTAGTTTTCTAAATGTATTTTGGCAGCCATTACTATTTCCACATTTTTTAGTAGCATCTCATTTAATCTCCAGCTAAATTCTTTTGGCCTCTCTCTTAGCATCATGGTAATGGGGTGATGATCAGACCAGATTTTAGGTAATATCTCCATTTTGGTAATTTTAAACCAATATTTCTAGTGACTAGAAACATGTCAATCCTTGCTCAGGATTTGTGCCTTTCTGGAAAAAAAACCTGTAAAGTCTTTACAAGAATTATATTTAACCCTCCAAGCATCTGTTAAGTCGAAATGATCCATTAGTTCAAAAAAATTCCTTAGGTAATTTCCCCTGATTTGATTTGATTATTTTCATTGATTGCCTATCTACCTGGGGGTCAATAACCCCATTAAAGTCACCCATAATAATCAAGGAGTCAATACTTAATTCAGCCAAACTATTCAGCAATTCAGTATAAAATTTTACTTTATTTTCATTTTGATTAATTCCTCCTTTTCGCATATACCCCAATAACTGTCAATTTTTTACCATTCCATATCATATCCACCCCAATGTAATGACCTTTTGGATCTTTCAATATCTCTATCAGTTCATGCTCTTCTTTAACGTATAAAACTACCCCTTTTTCCCCCTTTTATCTGAGGCTGCAATAAATTCCTTGCCTAATTTAACATTTTTAAAATAATTTGAATTGTCAATCTTAATTTTAGTCTCTTGGAGGCATATAACCTCACAACGCAATTTCTTCAAATAGTAAAATATCCACTTCCTTTTAACTGGGCCATTCAGGCCCTTTACATTCCAGAATATGAATTTATGTATCTTAATCATTTTCAGAGGTGGGTACTTCTTTGTTTAATTGGATTTCTAGGTCCTCTGACTCCTCATATATCTCATCCTCAGTCTCATCCTGCTGTCCATCTTGCTCATCTTGCTCATCTCAGTCATTTCCTGTCTCCTTATGCTTATCTTCAACCTCAAGTTCTCATCTCTCATTATTATTTCTTGTCATTACTCTTTTATCCTGCGTTGTTATTCTAGCTACGTGTGTCACTTTCCTTTTCGGCCTAGCTCCTTCGCTCTCTAATTCCTCCCTTCCCTTTTTCTTCTATCTGTCTTTTCCTGTTTATTTGACTCCTTTCCCTTGTCCCCTGTCTTTCCTTCCTCTTTAGGCCCTTTTTTACTCTCAAATTGTACATCTACTTTGAAATCGCCTCTGTGTTTTCTCCAAAACTCTCTAGCTTCAGGCAGAGACTTCAATTCAATTTTTGTTCTTTGACCTTTTCCGACTTCTTCTTCTCTTCAGTCAAGCCTTCTGGAATCAAGCATCTGTACACAATTTGGAATTTTTGCAGGTGAGTCATCAAGAAGGAGTATGGTAATCTCTTCTTTTTCTCATCACACTTGGGGCCACATCTTAAAAAAAAAATTATCTCCATATCATTGACAATTAATGGAGTTTCATTTTGCAGATTCAAGATTTGATTCCTTACATGCCTTCTCACAAAATTAACTACAATATCCTGCGGGACCTTTCTTTGAATCGCTATTTTTGAATTCAATCTAAAATTTTTGTCGATTTCCATGTCAAAAAGATATTCCGGCTTGTCCAAGTAATGCTCTAAGGTAGGTGACAGGATTTCCATTAAGTTCTCTTTCTCTTTTTCCAGGAGGCCTCTTAGTTTTATCAATCTTTCCCTTAGTTTAGCATCAGTCTTTGCTTTTTCTTTCTCTAGATCCCTTGGGAGATCTTGCAAAATGTCCAGGTTTTCCTCAACTTTTCCTTGCTTATTTTCTATCGTATCCATCCTCACTTTCATTTTATTAAATTCTACTGCGATCCTATCTATCGCCTGTCTCA
The DNA here is from genome assembly GCA_026167975.1 of Phrynosoma blainvillii. Classification (NCBI taxonomy): domain Eukaryota; kingdom Metazoa; phylum Chordata; class Lepidosauria; order Squamata; family Phrynosomatidae; genus Phrynosoma; species Phrynosoma blainvillii. The sequence goes on from JANUYF010000003.1 coordinate 275,062,612, forward strand.
CATCTTTCATCTGAGTCTTAAATTCATGTTTGATCTCCACTTTAAAATCCGACATATCCTGTCTCAATTCCTGAATTTCCCTGCTCAGGTCTGTCCTAATCAACTAAACCTCTTCCAGTAAATTAACAATGCGGTCCCTTCCTTTTGCCTGCTCTAATGAGGGTCTTCTTTGTCGAGAGGCTTGGGCCTTGGATGTCTGACTCCTGGAACTCATTGCCGTTTTTTCCCTCTTTTTTGGAGTGTAATTTGATAACCATCAACTAAAAAAACAAATCCTTGTAAATTGATTCAATTATTATCTTACTCTATGTGCCTTCTCATTGCACACACTTAAATATTCTTAATTCCCTTCCTACAAAATACAGATATCCTAAGGAGGTCAGTAACAGAAAGTGAACAAAGGGCCTCGGCAGATGGCTTATTGAGCCATCTTGGAGGCCCGGAAGAGGAGGAGCAGCCACACGCGCGGTGCTCCTTCCTCTTCCTGAGGTTGCCCTCAGTGCTGCCAGCCCTCCGCACGGCCAGCGCGCTGAGGGCAACCTCCTGCCACAGCGTCCGGACACGCTGTGGCAGAAAAGACAGGGAAAGTGCGCCCTACACTTTTAGGGCGCACTTTCCCTGTCTTGTGGAAGGAGTGCTATTTTTGTGCTCCTTCCAGGGATGCCGCAGGAGCGCCGGGGTGCGGACGCTGTGGTCCCGCAGCGCTCTGTCTGGCGGTGTCTCCGGCGCCTCCGTCTGCTTCCCCCCCTAGTCACACCATAATATTGCAATACTGTCCAGTTACATCTGTAAAAAATAAAGTGTCCCAAGAAAAGGAGGGATTAATCAAAATGATCACTTAGGCTACCTCTCGGCTTCACAAACACAACAAACACTAAACCAAGTGCTTAATCTAAATATAAATCAGTTCGGCTTATATTCCAGCAGGTTTCCCAGTCCTAATCAACCACTCTTGGCCTCAGGGTGCACCCGAAGCACCACTTCTTCACTAGAGGTGGAGTGATTTAATGGAAGAAAAAAGAATGTAAAGTAGAAGAGGTATGCCGGTACTTTGGAAATTTAACTCAATGCATCAGGTGATACGCTGACCCTGGCGCCAGGTCTACTAGTCCTCTCAATGCAAATTTCCACTTTCCTTCTTTCTCAAGCTTCTCCCTCCTTCCACACCACCTGGTCAATTAGCTCTGTCATATAGCTGTTATATAGCTGGCTGTTTCTCCTGGCTTTCCTGGCCTTACCACAGCGTCAGCCTCTCCACGAAACGGAGTCCACCGCTGCTGCCGCCTAATCACACCAGACCACTTTCAGACTCACTGTGGGGAGGGGTCCCAAATCAGCGCAGCCACCTCAGTCTTGCTTCAGGGTCGTCTCACAGTCCTTTCTGTATCTCTAATGGAAAAGTCTTAGAAAAATTTTTCTGACCCTTTCCGACTTCTTCCTCTCTTCAGTCTTAAGGCGGCCACGGAGATCAAAGGACTACACCACCCTGAATGCTTAGCGGTGATATGGAGAGTACTTTCAACTTCCGGCCTCTATGTTGCACGATATATGTGATCTATGGTTTCCAGGCCTACAATTCCCAAGATCCTTTACTGTGTTGCCATGTTGTCTTAAAGAGAAACACTGCAGCGTACTAGCAAAGCTTATAGTCCATAAACTTTCTAAGCTTTTCAGTTAAGACTGTTCTGCCAGACGGAGTCATTTTGCTTATACTCAGGCTTAAGTCTCCGCTTTCATTCTGGAGTATTGGTGTTTGCAAACGCTTATTTTCTCTTACTTCACAAGTCTTAGCCTTTTACCACATACCTTGCTCTCATAATGCTATAGCTCCGGGGCCTTATAATTCTCTTCTGTTGTCACTGTAACACTGTGTGACTGCTCGAAGTTTGAGGTTGTTATTTTCCTGTTCCTTTTAGCTTAAACTCCGCTTGATACAATTCTTATCTTGACATGCCTTAAAAAATTGGTGGCATTCCTTACCATCTTACCAGTGGTTGCATGAAACAAGGGCAGGGAGGCTATCTTCTCCAATCTTTTCCTCCTCTTCTTCCTCTTTTACTCACAGTCTCTCACTGGTCTCTTCAGTCTGTTTGTTTTCGATGACTCAGGGAGTAATTTTGAAAGCCCCTTCGCACTTTCCCTTACCAGGGAAGTGATATTTGGCATATTAGTTGTAATTCAGGAGCCATAAACCTTGTTGAGCATACGGACCAACATGTGAATCTGTCTTACCAGTCTGCCATACCAACCGGAAGTCCCTAATGTTAAACTGAATGTTAAAGTCCAGGAATGAAAGACTTAATACCTGTGAAGAACTCCAAATGTGGGAGTAATGGTGAAGAGATATCCTGAGGGATATTGATAGCCACAGAGGCTTATTCAAATAATAGTGTTTAAGGAAAGTAACCTAAAAGACAGGCTGTGTGAAGGTCTTGTGTAATAGTAACTCTTATTCTCTGAGAAAAGTGGTGTAAAGGAAACTGTCTGTCTAACAAAGTGGAAATTAAGGGGCTTTGCAGACGGGCAGGAAAAGGTGACCTAAAGTTGCCTTTTCCCTAAGCTGCAGCAACCACACTGCCTGCCCTGAGTTTGCCCTAAATGGGGATGGAGCAACCGCACAGGGGGGGAGTCAATGCATCTTTTCTGAAGCTGTATTGAAGACCCAGCAACCATACCAACAGCCCCAAGGATGCTGCAAAGGGAGACAGAGCAATCACATGGGCTGGCAGTGGTTGCTTTAATTTTTTTTGTTCTCAAACGCATGTGCACATGCGTAGGTCCAGTTATAGGGTTGTATACACCTCCACACCTGGGCATCTGTGCAGGAAAACATCCCTGTGCACCTGCACAGGATCTGTTATAGGTTTGTATATAGTCTGTCACTCTCTGTGTACAAAGGTGACTGAAGTTTGGCATTCCTGTGCACCTGAACAGGATCTGTCCTACACCCACATATCATGGAAGGATTTGCTGACCTCTGCTTCCCCCCAAGGAGTGGGTGCAGTAGACAGGTGCCACTGTCTGATTGTGCCACCCTTGGGGTGAAGGAACAGGTTTGTCAACTGAAAAGACACTCCATCATCCTCCACAAAACATGTCCCACACAGATCAACAGGACACACAGACAAACATTACTCCAGGAGCTCCTCCCCCAATCATGCCAGGAAGTGGTGTGCAGGTCTTATGCACAGCAGAGGTCACAAAAGCCTCTTTCATGCAAACTGCTATGCACACTGACAGCAAGCGTAAATCCAACAAAATGCATTTATTGTCATAACAGAGGACAGTTGCTAGGGCTCATGTGTAGGATTACAATTAGGGTTAGGGTTAGGGTTCTAATATTCAAGCGCACCTGCGCCAGTGCATCCACACCTGGAAGCATAGGACACTTTAAATTAAAGCTTGCATCATAGGGCGCATGCTCTGGATTGCCAAGTCAATTTCCGCTGCACGTGCGACAGTACATTTATATGGCTGTTTTCTAGTGCATTAGTGTCGCTGCATACATACACACATGTGAAGGTGCGCATCTTCACCAAAGGAGTGGGAAAAAGCAGCTCCTTTTGGGAGAAGCTTTTCTCACTATACGACAGCTAGAGGGTGCTTTTCTGGAGACTTTTAGGCATGCGTTGTCAAAAAGCACCCCTTTTGCCTGTCTGCATAGCCCCTATGGGGGGAAGCAGACTGGCGGCTCTGCGCCGCCCCGGGAAGGTGCGCCGCAGGACCAAGGCAGCCCCATGCCTCGATCCTGTGGCGCTCCTTCCCCATCCCTGAAAGGAGTGCTAAAATAGCACTCCTTTCACAAGTCAGTGAAAGTGCACCCCAAAAGCGTGAGGCACACTTTCACTGACTTATCCACCGCAGTGTGTGCGGACGCTGCAGTGGGAGGTTGCCCCCGGAGCGCCAGCCGTGTGGAGGGCTGGCGGCTCTGAGGGCAACCTCGGGAGGAGGAAGGGGCGCCGAGCGTGCGGCTGCCCCTCCTCTTCCCTGCCTCCAGGACGCCTTAATAAGCCATCTGCAGTTGCTGTGAGAAAGTAAAACTGTCAAGTAAAACAAGTAACACAAATATATGAAGTAACAAATGTCTTATTCACCTACAACTAAATAGCCATTGTATGAAACATCTTTCAAATAAAGTTCTGTTATTATTTTTGTAAAAGTTTATCTGCAGCTTGATTGAATATCCATGCTACCAGCAGTCAAAATATGTTACAGTAAAGTTAAAGTATACAAGTATAAAGTATACAAGAATGAAGCAGTTTCACAAATAGATTGGAGGTCACAAGAAAAATAAAGTGACCATCACAAATTTGGTGGCAGAAGTAAATAAAGTGACAATTTGGTGGCAGCGGTGGAATATAAAATATAAAACTCATAGGGCTGCCAAAATAAGAAAAATAGTTAGAATAAATTGAATGACCATCATAACTATGAGAGCTGATTTAAAAAGAAAGAAAATATATCATAAAACTAGGAGGCTTTGCAAAGTTGCATACCTGAAATATTTGAGGAAGCAAAACCTTTCTTATTATGGGTAAGTATTCATTTCCAAAGTAATGGGGAAAAAGGAGGGAGAAACTAATAAAAATCCTTTGATTTCATTTCTGATATGAGACATCCCTGAAATTGATTAGAAGTATTGACTTTCATGGCCTAGCAAATTAATACATATGTCACATTGAGAAAAGATTATGCATATCTCTGAACCATATTCATCATTAGTAATTATTTTCAGACATGACATGAAAATTTGGGGAGTGCAGCACATTCAGAGGAATCTTAACAGTGAAGGAATGAGAATTTAGTTTAAGTTCACGTGTAATCATAATTTACCAAAATTCCCAAAAATTCAAATACAGCAGAAAGAGGACTGTTTTGCCCATTCCCATTTTAAAAAATTAGGTAGGTGTGTGAATCATATAGCACCTGAGTCCTCTTAAACCTGTATTAATGAGTGCTAGAAATGTTCGTTGGAAGTACCCAGATATACCACCAAAATATCAGCAAACCTGATATTTCCCCCTAAAGTTTCCCAGCTTTAGAAGAGGGAGGGAGACAGAGAGGGAAGGAGGGAAAGTATAAGGTGTGATTTTGTGGCTAACAGTTATACTTTCCATCTAGAGGTTAATAATAAGCCACTCCTTTTTTATCTCTAAACACAGTAATTTTGAGAGGAAAGGAGAAGCAAGTTTTCATTTAAAGGCTGTTCTCATCATTTCATTACATATTGTGATTGTGTGTTTGTACCAAGAAAGTAGTTTGCAACACTGAAGACATTCAAGCCCAGTTTTGGTGCCAACAGTAGTTAGAAAGTCTCTGTTCAACATTTGTGGCTGGTGGCTCTCATAATAGTGAGGTGGTGAATCCACTCCATATTTTAGTCTGAAATTTAAAGGAGCTATCATAAATCAAATAATCACAAAGTTGGAGGGAACTGACTGGAATGACCACCTAGTCCAACTCCCTGCTGTGCAGGGAGTATTCGTTTCCAAAGTAATGGGGAAAAAGGAGGGAGAAACTAATAAAAATCCTTTGATTTCTAAAGCAATCCTGAAATATGGCCATCCCACCTCTGTTTAAATATCTCCAAAGTATGAGAGTCCACCAACCACCAAGACCATCTGAGTACTGAACAGCTCTTACAACCAGGAAGTTCTTCCTAATGAAGTGGTGAAGTCTACACCCTTAAAGAGGTTCTTGGATAGCACTGGATAGCACCTTCAAATGGATAGCACTGGATAGCACCTTCAAATGTTAAGATTAAAGCTCAAAGTACTTTCACCATCCCACTGATATGGAAACCAACAACTACCATTGCAATTCAGACAGCTTTTCTTTAAGCATATATATATATATATATATATATGGAGTTCCCCTGAAGTCACATCCTCATTGCAGAAATAATCCAGTTGGATGCCACTTTAACTGTCACATCTCAATGTTATGGAATTCTGGGAATTGTAGTTTGTTGGGGGTACCAGAGCTATTTGATAGAGAAGGCTAAATTAATCACAAAAGTACTAATCCTATAATTCCATAGCATTGAGCCATGGCAGTTAAAGCAGTGTCAACCTAGATTATTTCTTCAGTGTATTACCATATATGGATGTGAGAGCAGTTAAGACAGTTAAGAAAAATGATAGGGAAAAAAATCAACTCCTTTGAGATATGGTGCTGGAGAAAAGTGCTGAGGATCTCATGGACAGCCAAAGAGACAAACAAATGGGTCCTAGAGCAGATCGAGCCGGAAATCCCCCTGGAAGCCAAGATGACTAAAATGAGACTGTCGTACTTTGGACATATCATGAGAAGTGAAGACTCCTTAGAAAAGACAATAATGCTGGGAAAGGTGGAAAGAAGTAGGAAGAGAGGAAGGCCACATGCCAGATGGATAGACTCTATTAAGGAGGTCATGGGTATGGGTTTGCAGGATTTCAGCAGACCAGTGGAGGACAGGGAGTCTTGGAGATGTCTCATCCATAGGGTCGCCATGGGTTGAGATCGACCCGAGGGCAGTTAACAACAACAATTGGATGCAGCTTAGTTTGTCCCGTCAGCTTGCCCTCTGGACTTCTGAATATCAGGTCAGTCCATAATAAAACAATTGCAATCTACAACTTCACTATGGATGAAGGGTCCAATATTTTATGCAGATTGAGCTATGGTAGTTAAAGTGGTGTTAAACTGGGTTATTTCTCCAATGTGGATGTAGTCTGGATTCTCAGCATCATTAACAAAGTTCCTCAGCTCATTATCTCCATCTGCCAGTATACCTGCTTCCTGCCATTTAGGGGTCCTCTGCAGATTATGACAGAGAAGATGTGGAAGTTAATCTCTCATCAAATCCCACCTCCATTTTCTTCTCATTTTTTGTAAGAGGATATAAGAAAATAACATTGTTATTTAAACTCACATGTGTTTTGCTAACGTATGCCTTTATCTTCCCCAATGACTAAAGTATGTCTAGGTTGGCAGAAGCGGGGCCTAATGATGGGAGCTCACTCCACCATGCAGCACTTAGGCCTCGAACTGCCAACCTTCTGACCTTACTGTCATCAGAATTGCTCTCTTAACCACTAGGTCACCACATCTCTTGTGACTTAAGTTTAAAGTAATTTTAAGAAAAAACCAAGAATGGGTGGGCAATGTACAGTTGAGCAAGCACAGTTCTTAAGAAAGTAATGGTTCTTAAGAAAGTAATGGTTATTTACTGGTATCATTGTTCTTCTTGTAGCATTCACAAGACTTCTGAAGAAAGATCTCCCTATTCATTTCCCCCATATTGGAAACATTTATAATAGTGTTTTATTTTAAGCATTATTAGAGTAGTGGTATGGTCTGTAGGGAGTATCTTTGGAATGGGTGTGGGGTTGAATAGCTATGTTTGATCATCATTGATATGCTGGATTTTTTTTTTTCATAGCCACAAAGATAATCAAACAAAGAATCTGGGATATAGCTCTTCAAGAAGAAAAGGGACACATTTTGAACTATCTAGCAGTTGGGAATTATAGTAAAAATTTTGTCCAAACCAATTATCTTTATGCTCTAAGGATCATCAAATACTGTACTCATTGTGTGGGCTCATTTTAATGTCTTATCATCAGACTTCTTGAAGACTAAATATTCATATAACCCTTACTCTCAGCTTGTCTGCCCTTTTCAATCAGACATGGTTGAAACAGCTGGACACATGCTTCTCTGCTGTCTATACTACAAGAACATCCACATGTTACCAGTTTTTCCAGGCAGATCTGATCATTTTTATAGTACCTTTTTTTCTTTCAGATTCTATAAATGAAATTATTCTTAAGGTGACAACATTATAAACGTCTTAGTAATTTTGTCAGTAGTAGCAAGCTCCATTAGGACATTTACCTGCCACCCAAATGCCTGGACACCCATGGGATGAAGGATGCTCTGAGGGTTACCAGTAGGTGGGGCTTTATGGCTGCACCAGGTATTATTCTAACACTTTCTATCTCTCTGTGTAAATAAGAAAGAAAGTAACTGTAAGAATCCAAAATCACAGCAAATTTCTCACAAAAATCATACACGGGTAATTAAGTTGATTAAACAGAGGAAGAAAAAAATCATTGTATGGGTACTACTTTCGCACACAAACAAAAATGCTCATCTATAGAAACAGTGGACCCAATTTTACAGATTAATTACTTAAAGATAATTCTAAAATGTCTCTGGTCAAATTGTTCACAAAATCACATGGGTGGGGAACAGAATGACTTATGGGTATTTTTAAAACCCCTCCTATTAACATTTAAGACCCAGTAGACCAGACTACTGAATTGATTATTCTGGCATTTTCCTGATGTCTTTTTCAAGGGGACAACTATGTTGTATATTGTTCTATTTAGATAGTTCCCCACTCAAAAATATTTTCTTGTATCCCCTGTATGCTGCTTTTGTACAAATGATACCCCACCAAAATATTTAACATTTGGTAGGATGCATATACTTCCGAAAGGTGTGTGCATATATATATATATATATATATATATATATGCCTGAAACCGTGATAACATTTTTTAAAAGAAATTACTGGGTGTTGCCTTTTAAAAAAAAAGAAATAAAAATGAAGTTCACCTTGAACACAATCACCTTCATATATTTAAATGTTAGAAGGTGTCTTTCCCTTAGAAAATACTAGTATGCCTGGAGATTTCAGCTGAAATCTGAAAAGCAGAATTATTATATGCATAGTTATAGAGTCACAGAATCTTAGAGCTGGATGAAACCTCAAGGGCCATCCAGTCCAGCCCTTGCTATGCACAGTCAAAGCACTCCCAACAGATAACCATCCAGCCTCTATTTAAAAAACTCCAAATAAGGAGCCTCCACCACATTCCAAGGGACTGTGTTCCACTGTCAAACTGTTTTTACTGTTAGGAAGTTCTTCCTAATGTTGAGATGGAATCTCTTTTCCTGTAATTTTAATCCACTGCTACATATCCAAGTCTCTGGAACAGAAGAAAAGAAGCTTATTCCTTAAATATGACATCTTTTCAAATATTTAAAGATGCTTATCATGCTACCTGTTCTCCTTCCCAAGCTAAGCATACCCAGCTCCATAAGCCATTCTCATAGGGAATAGCTTCTAGACCTTTCATCATTTAGGTTGCTCTCCTCTGGACATGTCCCAGTTTGTCAATGTCTTTCTTGAATTGTGGTGCCCAGAAGTGGGCACAATATTCCAAGTGAGGTCTGACCAAAGCAGAATAGAGAGGTAGTACAATTTCCCTTGATCAAGACACTATACTTCTACTGATGCAATCTACAATCACATTGGCCTTTTTAGCTGCCACACTGTACTGTTCATTTATGTTCAGCTTGTGGTATACTAAAACTTCTTGATCCCTTTCACATGTACTATTGTCAAGACAGGTGTCACTCATCCTGTATCTGAACCTTTCATTGTGATTTTTTCCTTCCTAAGTGTAGTACCTTACATTTCCCTCTGTTGAAATTCATTTTGTTAATTTTGGTCCAGCCTCCAATCTGTTAAGGTCATTTTTAATTCTGATCCTGTCCTCTGGAGAATTGGCTATCTCTCCTAATTCAGTGTCACCCACAAATTTGATTTAAAAAATACCCCTATTTCATCATCCAAATCATTGATAAAGATGTTAAAGAACACTGGGCCCAGTACAGAGCTCTGTCTGTCCTGCTGGTCATTTCTCTCCAGGATGAAGAAGAGTCATTAGTTAGCATGCTTTGGGTTTCATTGGTTTATCAATTACAAATGCACCCAACTCACACTGTTTGCAAAAATATCATGGGGAACCTTATCAAGGGCTTACTGAAATCAAGATACACTACATCCATAACATTCATCCACCAAGCTGCTAACTCTTTCTCTATATAAAAAGATAACATTAGTTTGGCATGACTTGTTTTTGAGAAATTCATATTGAATTTTAGTGATCATAGTATTTCTGTTCAGTGCTTACAAGCTGTTTAATAATCTGATCTAAAATCTCCCCTGTATACAGTCAGTGAGAGGTAGAAATTTCTGAATTGTTGAGTTGTATTCAACTCCAAGTTGAATTGGGTTGCCTCCAAACTATACAGGGTATTTGAAAAAATGGATCAAAATCTGCATCTAATCTTGTAGTTGATGCATAACATTTACGAAAACTGTCTTGGCTGAATAATAAATCAATGGGAAGCTTAGCAGATGCCACCCATTCCACTGTTTTGATTGCTTATAACAAGATTCTTCATCCAATCTGCATCTATGCAGGCCTGAAGGCTTAAGTGAATAGGGTTGGGGGAAAACAATTCTTGAGTATTTCGTACTACTCAGGAGGAAAGTTCCAAAGCTATAATCCAGGGGTGGGCAACCTTTCCCCTTTAAGGGCCGAGGGACTTCAGCTCCCAGAAGCCTCAGTCATGTTGGCCAATAGTCCCATATTGGCCAATAGTTCCTGGGATTCTGGGAGCTGAAGTCCCTCAGCCCTTAAAGGGGAAAGGTTGCCTACCCCTGCTATAATCAATGTAAAAATGAAACAAATGAGATAGGAGAAATGAATAAGAGAGTAATGAAACAGAAATGAAATAAATGAAATGGTACTGGATGGAAAATGAAATAAATAGAATTGCCAAAAATTAAATGGAAAACAAAACAAAGCAATAATTTTTAAAGTGCATGTCCTTATTCTCAATATATTTGAGTCTCTTCCCAAATATCTGGCACAATCTATCTCCATATCTTCTAAGATGACAAAGCTCTTTGCAGCAATTGCCTGAAGCCACATGATATCACAGAATTTTAGTAAAATGTTGAAACTGCTTAAGGAATGACACTTCACAGTTGAATTTAGAAAAAGAAAGGATGGTCTGGCATCAAAATAGTATTCAGGTTCTTTCTGCAAAACTGCATTTTAATTATGGTAGGATTTTTTTATTTCTTTTTTTATTTTTTTTAATTTTATTTTTAGAAGTAGGAAGCCTAGGGCAAAAATTAGAGTGGCAGAAGAAGAAAAAACAGATGATGATGGTGATGTTGAGATTAAGAAGAAGAGGAGGAAGAGAAGGAGGGGGGAGGTTTCAGTTTATTTTTAATGAAACAGAAAACAACAAAATTAAATTGTTTTTCAACAACCATATAATCACAATGGAAATCAAGGTAAAAAAAATCAATAAAGCAATAGCAGTAGCCAGGAATATATTGTTTTGTTTTTTTTTTTATAATACCTGCTGAAAAAGTTACGTTTTAGCAGCTATATAAAGGTATGTAGGGGAGGGAGAGGGTACACATCATTTGGCTGAAAATTTCATTGTCACCACACAATGTACACTGTCCCTAATTTCTACTTGCCAGAGTTCCATCAACATATAACAGACTCTTGGTAGATGATGTTAAAGGTAAATCCCATTGTGAATCCCACTGTAGGGAAAAGGCAGGCTGTAAATCCTTGAAATAAATAAAAGAATTAGATTAATTTCATATGCATAGAAGTGATTTTTTTAAAGGTGCTCTGATTTCATACCATTTACAGATTTAAAGCAACAGCACTTTATATGTTGGCTTTGGGAATAAACTGATATATATGATACAGTATTGGAGAAATATATTCCCATCTGCCAGCTTCAATTAAGATATTGGCAGGTCCATAGTGAACCAAATGAAGTTTCCCACTCATCCTCAACAGCCAGTATAAAATGCATTAATATAATTCAATCTAACCCTTTATGGTGTTAAGGGACAACTATAACAGAAAATGGTACAAACATATGGAATTTTCAATGAATAAGACAGATATGAGAGGTCAAGTAGGCCAGATAAGAGAAGAAATCAAAGAAATGAGGAAGAACTAATGAAGGGGGCACTACATGAAAAGTTATTGGAAAAGAAAGAATACATATCCTGTTTGCAAGAATGGGTATGAGATGATAAGGGAAACAGCAAAGGAAGTGAGAGATAATGTCACAACTGAAAAGCAAGAATCACAGTAGTAGTAGTAGTAGTAGTAGGAATAAGAAGCAGCAGAAGCAGAAGCAGCAGCAGCAGCTATGGATAATGGCCTAGGGAGGGGGAAGTGATAGTGTGATAATGCTATTTTTATGGATACAGCTGGCATTTTTAAAGCACCCTCTCTTCACATAGGTTTGGTATGACATTTCTAAAATGAAAAAGTGAATTTACATATATACAGTGTTGTGGTTTGCCTTCTGAGAACTGTTAACCACCCCCTATACAAAAGGAGATGGGCCTTTGCAGACTGCTAGAAATAGTGCAATGAGAGACTGATTTCCATCTACAATTCAAGCCACAGTAAATGCATAAGAATAAAAGGAAGACATAACTGGAACAGACGAAAAATCTTATAACATATATGGTGAACAGGATGCTTTTAGAAACTCACAAACAGGACATCGCAGCACCTCTCTCCAGCTTTTGTTCCATAGTAATTTGCATTCAGAGACATACCATCTCTAATCCCAAAGGAATTTATATAGTAAATGTGAATAGTATGTGAGAGAGATGTAGGAAAGTAGGCAGGCAGAATGTAAGCTACTGTGAGTAGCCTTTTTTTTTTCCAATGGAAGATTTCATTACAAATTTCAAGTGTCTGCAAATACATTGCCATTTGTAGTTATCTTTTTAAAAACTGGGTTGTGTTAATTAGCAGGACCAGTATCTATTTGAGAATAACTGCAAAGAGTTTCATTTTTGATAATTGAAACAAGGCTTTCTGGCCTTATACAAAGCAAACATTTGGAAGAAATTGAAATTTAAAACTGTATGTTTTGTCTAATTTGGTGACAGTTTTACCAAAACAAAAAAAACATAAACAAAGGGCCTCCGCAGATGGCGCAAATGCCGTTTTGGAGGCACAGAAGGGGAGAGGCATCCACATGGTGGCCACCTCAACCCCTCCCTGAGGACGTCATCAGGGCACACACCATTATGTACCCCCCCACCCCAAATACCCCCCACCCCAAATACATCCTCCCAGCGCAACATCATCATACGTTGCACCAGAAGAGGGGCAGAAGAGCTACGTGGCAACTCTTGATGTGCCCCTTCTGCTGGCTCTGGAAGGACAGGCATTTTAGCACTCCTTCCAGGGCTGACAGAAGGGAGGATTAGGGCCGAGGTGTGGGGCAGCTTCGGCCCCAATCCTCCGCTTCCCAGGGTGGCTCACAGCCACCCGTCTGCATCCCCCCAAAATACTATTTTCTTTCTCATGAGTACACAACCTGCTGATTTCCTCACATAAGAGAAATACTGCTTTGTTCCAAAACTACCCTTTACCACCTCTATGCATGTGCCAAAAAACCATGATGTCCTGCCCATCTGCTCGGATCCTACATTTTCAAACAGTATTCATAATGAGTGCCAAGTGGCAGGGTTTTTTATAATATAGTAGATATCTTCATCCAGAATGTTCCAGTATTCCAGAGATTCTCCATCTATCTTTGAAAAAGGTCTGCTATTTGAAGCATTAAGATATATTTGTTAAGGAGCTTTTTATCATCATGGAGAGAATGTAATGTCTTCACTGGGGCTGGTATTTCATTGTAGAGCATGTGTATAGAAAATTCAACATGGAAATGGTACCTCAAATTCAACATGGAAATGGTACCTCAAATGCTCCTGATGCCTCATTACTCATATATAGAGCCAATGGAAAATTCAGGCATTTTCCCCCTCAGGTCTCATTCAGTAAGGGCCTTTACAGACTGCCAGAAGTAGTGCAACTTGAAGCCACTTTAACTGTCCTGGCTCAGGGCTAAGGAATCATGGGAAGTGTAATTTATTGTGGCACCAGAGCTCTCTGACAGATAAGGCTCAATGTCTCAGAAAAAAATACAATTCCCATGATTCCCTAGCACTGAGGAGGGAAGCAGACAGCGCAAAGCACCATTTTCGGGGCAAGGAAGGGGAGGGGCAGCCGCACAGTGGCCGCCCCAATCCCTTCCCCAAAACATCCTCGAAGCAGCTGGCCCTCCGCACAGTCGGCACTCCGAGGATGACCTCCCGCTGCAGCATCCACATGCGCTGCAGCAGAAAAGCCGCTGAAGGTGCGCTGGCAGCCTTTTGCAGTGCACCTTCGGCAACCAGGGGCGGTGAAGCTGTGCCATGGGACCGTGGTGTGCGGATACCTCGGCCCTGCGCCACAGCTTCCTGGGGCAGCCCCGTGCCGCCTGTCTGCTTCCCCCCTGAGTCAGGGCAGTTAAAGTGGACTTAATTAGCACTATTTCTAGCAGTCTTCAAAGGCCCTTAGTCTGTTGTCTTGATCTATGGATGCAGAAAAAAATGGATATATGTTGGCAGTTGTTCTTTTCAGGTATCTCTTTTGTTCAGGGAAAATCTTAATTCCATCAATATTTACATGTCTTTTATGAAGCACATACACCTTAAAATTGCCATGGCGTGCCTTTGTTTTTTATATCTGTCTTCTGTGCTAAACAGATGATTCTCAAGTAACCTTCAGCATCTTTTCTTTGCACTCAGAGCTTCTCATTATCCCTCAAGAAAGTGTAGCAACAGGATTCACAGGCAGTCATGGGACCAATTTAATTCAGAGGAGCCATGCACATAACTATTTGTGTGCATTTTGTGGGTTTTTCCCCTCTTTCACAGATTTAATCAACAGTGCCACCAGGTGGTTAGCTCAAACTCAGCTGTTTAAAATATTTAAAATGTGTTTCTTTCTTTCTTTCTTTCTTTCTTTCTTTTTTTTAGGGGTAGTGTTCTACTGGAGCAAAGGTAATGCTATTTTTCACTCACTGAGATGAGAACTGCATTTCTTATGATGCACACCTAAGGGGCAGAGATGAGGCAATTCAGCCATTTAAGTTTAGGTTTTCATTTGTTATTGGCAAATGATTTTTTCTCACACTCTGCTTTAAACTGCATTTGTTTTTCTGCTTTCTCTTGGGCTCTAGAAGAAAGCAAGCTTCCTTTTAAGAATGAAAATAAGATTATTGTGTTGCTTATAGAGTCTCTCTCTCTCACTCTCTCTCTGATAAATTAATTTTAGGCATATTGGCAAGTGAGATTCTTAGACCCAAGTTCAATTTTAAATTCAAACAGAGAATCAATGGGAACTTGGTTAACACTTATATAAGTTAATTGATTCAGTGTGCCCACTGAAACCTAACACAACTGAAATACAAGAAATATGACAGGATCAATCAGATTCAGTACCCTGGATTCATATCTGACAAGTACAAAGTTTTGGATGTAGATTGATCAGTAAATGCAAGGTAACCAGAGAGTTGAAAACTGAAAAAGAACATTTGGGCTAAGTGAAGTGAGGGGGGAGAAGAAGATGGAGAGAAGGAGCAGCATGGATTCCTATATTTACAGACTGTTTATGGTTGCATCTGTGTGGAATAACAGAGATGAATTAGGACAGTACTGGACAGACATCAGATCTAGTATAATAAAAAAAAAAGCACGTGGTCCAAATATCCATTTAAAAACTACTTCAGCAACAATAAGGAAATTCAGTTGAACTTTATACATAGATGACACTTGACCTTAGTTAAATGGAATTATGTAAACAAAGAAACAAAATCCTAATATGCTGGATAAGGTGCAGTGTCACTGATCCACCTTTTGGAAAACCATATTTGAAACCTTTTCTAGCATAACTGCATAAACCTCTTGCTATCATTTCTGGGTTTTTTTATGATAATCATAGACATCTTCACAAGGAGTTCATGCATTTTTAGCATCTAGACAAGAGATTGACAGATACTGGAAAATAACCATACATGTATCATAGATGGGTGCTGATATTTTCCATATTTTATATGGAAAATGGCATTGTCATGAAGACTGGCACATCAGAATAGATTGAATAAAGAAGAGTTCCAAAAGAGAGTTCCACTGTTTATGGAACCTTGACTTTTGGTCATTATTGTTTTTCTCCCATGTATGAACAAGAGCATATGTCCACCAGTAGACATATGCTTCTTTTTTGGAGGGATGTTATGAGCTACAAAGAGGGAGAAAACACACACACACACACACCATGAATTACTGATGACCATACATTCCTGCAATTGACTAAACACTTAAATTGTTATATTATTGTTTTTATCTTCTCAGTGTACTAGACCCACCTGGCACAGATCTTTACTTTTGTTTTTATCATCATTATTATTTTATCATTATTATTTCAAAAGCAAACTATTAAAGGGTATTTAAGCTCTGAGTTTCTAACCAGAACAGTGAAAAAGTGGAGCTTTGTCAAAATACAGTTGAGAAGTCGAGATGAATTCCCTTTTCCTATCTGTTGCTTTATGTTTGGTGTCTTTCTCAAATAACTTACCAAACTTTGCAGGTATTGTCATCAATCCCACAGAAGTAGCTATTTTTAAATAATGATTGAAGTAAAGAAGGGGAAAAGTCTATCTCTACTCTTGTAAAAAATATTGTTGTTATTGTCATTGTGTGCCTTCAAGTTATTTCCAATTTATTGGTGTCCCTAGGGTGAACCTATCATGGAGTTTTATGGGGTTCAGAGTGCACTAGCTCTTTTGTAAAAGGACTCTGCCTAAAGCTCATCTGAAGAACTCAGGAATCTTTTCCTATGCTTTGTCACAGAGCTCCATAGACAAGGGGGGGTTGCAGACTGCCAGAAATAGTGTGAATTCAGTCCACTTTTAGGGTTAGGGTTAGTGCTAGGGAATCATGGGAACTGTTATTTTTCTGAGACATTGAGCCTTCTCTGTCAGACAACTCTGATGCCACAATAAAATACAGTTCCCATGGTTCCCTAACTCTAACCCTAACCCTAAAAGTGGACTGAATTCACACTATTTCTGGCAGTCTGCAACCCCCCTAGATGAGAAAGTGCCCCATTTCTTGGTGGAGCTTTAAAATGAGACTGGGAAGGAGTCACCCATTTGAGGAGACATGGGGCAGAAGCACACCATTGATGAAGGTAAAAATCGCTGGAGAGCAGGAATCCCTTTTGAAAGTCAGGATTGATGGAACAGTACTACCCACAGTGAAGGAGTGGTTTTGTTCTGTTGAGAGCACCTTCAGACTCACTGGGAAAGAGACAGTGATTAGAGGGAGAAAATGCTCATATGAGAGATGAAGATTATCTGTTTATGTGTGTGTTTCAAATGTCCGCTCAATTTTCATCTGTCCATCTGAGTTGCTGCATTGACATCTTACTTGTTACTCTGTGTGTCTGTGTCTGTGTAGTGTCAACTCAGGCAGAGGGAAGTATGGGTTGGACACATTATGTAAGGGAAAGACAGGAAAATGCTTGAAACATGACCCATGTTTTAGCCCTTCTCTCATCCTTCAACATCTAGGTTGCTTGATCAGCTTGCCTTCTGGTCTCCTGAATGTCACATCAGTCTATAATAAGACAATTACAACCAACAACTTGATTGTGGATGAAGGGTCCAATCTTTTATACACTGCAGAGATGTGAGTGGATGCGTAGAATTCTGACAGCTTAGTTCACCTGGTAATTGGTACTGTATCAACTCAGATTGGAGGCTTGGGATGGGGGGAGAGTTGCTGTCCTCCATCTCACTTCCAAGGAAACCGATTTGCCCTAATGCTAGTTTTATGGGTTTGTAATTGGTCGGGTCAAAGAGACAGACTTGGGGTGCTGCTGGTGTACAGCTTAACCTACTCGTTGTGGGGGCAGGGTCTGGTTAACATGTCTGACAATTCTATCAAGGCCCTGATGTCATTATGGAACCATGAGATGGTAACTGTCATCCATGCAATCCCCCCTAAGTGGTCAGTCTAGGGCTATGACGGCCATTATGAGTAATGAAGAAGGCTGGAAAATGGCTAGAGCAGTGGTCGGCAACCTGTGGCCTGTGGGCTGGGTGTGGCCCGCGGAGGCCTTGGGACTGGCCCGTGGCCAGTCCCACCACCACCACTGTCCCGTGCGTGGGCACCATTTTGGATGCAAAAATGGCGCCCGTGCTCATGCACGCATGCGCCCACAAGTGCGGGCACCATTTTGGAAGGCCCCACGGTGACTGCACCATGTGAATTCGCATGGTGCAGCTGCCATGAGGCCTTCCCTGGGCCTTGGGAACACCCCCCCCACACACACGTGTGCCATGCGAATTCGCCTGGCACACGCATGGGGGGGCATTCCCAAGGCCCAGGGAAGCCCCCCCTCCCGTGTGCTGGGTGAATTCACACAGCCCACACGCAGGGGCCATTCCCAAGGCCCAGGGAATGCCCCCCGCCCATGCACTGCACCATGTGAATTTGCATGGTGCAGCTGCCGTGAGGCCTTCCCTGGGCCTTAGGAACACCCCCCACACACGTGTGCCGTGCGAATTTGCCTGGCAAACACGTGGGGGGCATTCCCAAGGCCCAGGGAAGCCCCCCGCCTTCCCGTGCACTGGGTGAATTTGCATGGTGCACGCGTGGAGGGGCATTCCCAAGGCCCAGGGAACGCCCCCCCTGCCTGTGCGCCAGGTGAATTCACACAGCGCACACGTGGGGGGCATTCCAAAATGGCGCTCCCCACATGCGCATGCATGTGCATGACGGTGGGTGTTGTGCGCATGTGCTCGCATGGGGGTAAGTGTGCACACACACACAAACACGCACGTGCCCACCCAGCCCCCACACCATTTCCCCCCCTCCAGGCTCCCCCAGCAACAATGTTGCTGACCCCTGGGCTAGAGTGTAGGTGCCATAGGGTCTCAAAGCACATATAATCAAAGGTAAACAAAAAATATTTATTTTCTTGATCATACAGCAGTAAGGTTGGCAAAAACAACAACACACAACCATACTGTGTCTCACCTATTGATTCCTCATGCCTCCCAGAAGAGTTATTTTGAGTGGTGAGGAGACTGTTAAGAGTCAGGCTCAGAGAAGTCAGTAGTGGAAATGTCAGTTGCCTGTTGTGACATGTTTGCCAGGCATTTTAAGGAGAAAGTAACTTATATTTGCTCATAATATGATGTCATAGTACAGAGTCCAAGGAAATATTAATTGCTCTCTGTGGTCTGTTTTCTAGAGGATGAAGCTGATGGCCCTATAGGAGCAGCCTCTGGCTGCTCTGGCTGCAATCATGCTGGAACCATGGCAACCGCACAGTCCCCTTCCCAAATGGGCCACTGCCACTGCCCCAAGCTAGCTCTATCAGGAGCTGGATTATTTCTGCTCCTTTTTGCAGCAGCACTTTGCTTCCAGCTGCTTTGGGGGCCTGTGTTGTTTGAACGGCACATCCCCAAAGTGTCCAAAAGCCACCTTATTTGGCCCATGTGTTTTGGGTCTAGGAATCAGTTTTGTTATTGGGGCCTGATGAGATAATAATAATGTAATTTATTTATATTTCCCGCCTCTCCTAGATGAACTAGATACTTGAATTGATCCCCCTCCCCCCACATATAAACTTGATCTTTGCCCATTTTGCTAATGAAATCTAGAAGAGATGGATTGTTCAGTGCATCAGGAAGTAGTAAATGCTTACAGTGCCAGGGTGAGGTGCTTGATATCTTGAAGGACATTCCTGAAGAGAACCTCTTTGGATCCAAAGACATATGACAACTATTTCACCAGTGTTAAAATCCTCTTTGGGGGCAAAGTGGAATTCTTAAAACCAATAATAATAATAATAATAATAATACAAAACAGAGGCAAATGCAACATAGAAATTACACTACAAAGAATGTACTCCCCCCAGAAAAGTAGCACTTCCTTATTCAAACTGTATTCAAACTACTTAGCTCTGGCAACTGAAGTTCCTTATCCAACTCCACCTCCTTCTGAACTCAACCAGCAGGTACAGCAACTTCCTTGGGGATTACTCACTTACTGGGCCAAACCAATACTCATAATGGTTACACCAGCTCCAAGTGGTGCACCAACTACAGCCTTTCCTAGTTAGGGATTCTATACACTGGTACTTTCTGATTAGACTACTGCTCTTGAATATGATTCAGAAGCTACAGCTAGAGAAAAATGCAGCAGCAAGATTGTTGACTGGAGCACCATTTAGAAAAGGTGTAACACCCATCTTAAAGGAGCTCCACTCACTGTTCATTCACTTCTAATCTTAATTCCAGTCTGAGGTTTTATAATTATCTTGTTCAAATTATACATGATTTTAATGTGGAAAGGTTTAAAATTGTTTATGTTGTACAGCCACCCAGAAATCCTATGACAAAGGGATGCATTTTAATGAATAAATATGTTACAAATTACAATTTTTTGGAAGAGTTGGGAGTACTGTCCATTGTTAAACTTTACATGAGAAACACAATCTCTTTGTTTGTATACCATACATTGTTCTACAGGGAGAGACTGTCATTCCTTAAATACATAATAGGTACCCTTGCCTTTTCTCCCCTTTCCTTGTTCCAACCATGAAAACATTCAGGGAATTAGCAATTTTTTAAAAAGAACTCTGATACATGTTCTAACAAGCTCAGTGTCACCTTTAGACATCCAGAAAAGTTGAAATGTAAACCACTTTGCTAGTTCTTTGGTTTGCTAGGTGCTTCTGCATAAAAGACTCCAGTTATACATGGAGAGAGAAATCCCAGAGATGTAAGTGATGTTTAGTAAAGGAAAAAGCACTAAGGACTACATTGAAACAATATGATGGCTAATGGAGCATACCAAGGAATTCCGGGGGGGGGGGGGGGGGGGATCAGCATGTTCTTTATAGGCTAGAACAAAGTATTTCACTGTATAGGTCACAGATGGCTTTTAAAGACATGGGAGCGTACTACATCTGATAGTCTTGATAAGAAATTTGTACTTAGGACAAGAGGCTATTGTTCAAACAAAATATGGAGAATTAGAATTGTTTCCAATTGGCAGAGAGGTCAGTTAAGGATACATTCTATTCCATTTGTTCAACCTGTATGCAGAAAATATCATTCAAAGAGCAGGTCTAGACTCAGGAGAAGAAGCAGTGAAGAGAGGAGGAAAGAACATCAATAATCTAAGATATGCGGATGACACCGTAATACTAGTAAAATACATGCAGACTTGGAACAATTACTAAGGAAGGTTAAAGAATAAAGTGCAAATGCAAGCTTAATACTGAACATAACCCCGCCCCCAAAAATAATGACCATGGAGGAACTACATAAATTGAACCTAGACAATGAAGAAATCAAATTAGTTAAAGGGTTCCCATAAATTAGATCAAACGTTGATCAGAATGGAACTGCAGTCAAGAAATCAGAAGACAACTAGGAATGAGAAGGGCAACTATGAAAGAACTAGACAAGTTTCTATAGTGTAAAGATATATTTTATTTTATTTTATTTTATTTTATTTTATTTTTATGCTGCCTTTCTCCCAGAAGGGACCCAAGGCAGCTCACAAACAAAAACACACTAAAAACTTGTTAAAATGAAACAATTAAAACTTTACATATACAACTCAGCACTAAAGTTGGAATCTTCCAAGCCATAGTATTCCGCATCATCATATACAGATGTCAGAACTGGTCAGTAAGAAAGTGAATAATAAGAAAGTCAACTGGACATGAGTGCTGAGTGGTGCTGCACAAGAGTGCTGAGGATACTGCACACAGCCAAAAAGACAAACAAATGGGTCTTTGAACCGATCAAGCCTGAAATCTGTCCGGAAGCCAGGATGATGGAACTGAGACTATTGTACCTTGGCTGTAACATGAGAAGCATGACTTATTAGAAACAACAACAACACTAGGGAAGTTAGAAGGTAGCAGAATGAGAGGAAAACCACATGCCAGATGGCTAGACTCAATCAGTGAAGTCTCAGGCCTGAGTTTGCAGTATTTTAGCAGAACAGTGGAGAATAGGAGATCATGGAAATATCTCATCTATTAAGGTCACCATGAATTAGGGCTGACTTGAGGGCAATTAACAACAATAGCAACTTGCCATGAGCTGGTCACTTCTGTTTTCCTTATTCCACAACTCTCTCTTCCCTGCAAAACATTTCCCAGCTCTCTCTGACCAGCATTGTTTGCAAAGTAGAGAGTGAAACATTCTTCCAGGTAATATTTTTATCCAAGGCTCTTTCTTCCCACTACCACAGTGTTTTGTGTATTTTGGTTTCCTTCTGATGGTCTGAAGGTGTTTTGTGGGTGACATCCTGGCTTTTCTTCTTATGCCATGAGATGATTTGCATGCATGAGTAATGGCATATGTCACTGGAGATTGGAATGCTGTCAGATTCACTTTCTTCCACATTATAGATTTTTAAACCTCAAGTTCTTTCTATTTCAAATATAAAGAAGGTTGTGAAGGTTGGTGAATTCCTATCCATACTAAAATGACAGAATTCTTATCAAAATTCAATAGGCAAAGCATGGAGGGGGAAATGTTGTACCTGCCTGTGAAGCTGCTATTTAAAAATGAGGATCATCAAAGGAAAAATAGAAGTACTGACAACCCTGTTTCAACATGAACATAGCTAAGAACACAGAAACTCAAACCTAGAGTTTTAAAAACTAAGCACTCAGAGGCCAGATAATCAAAAGCCTGGATGAATAGAATTTTCCATTTTAAGTTTCTTTGACAACTGAACTAATATATTCTCAACCTTTCTTCTTCCAAATTTGAAGAAATTTGAAATTTATAGATCTTGACAAATTCTTCTTTAAAAGTGATTATGGGCCTTTACAGACTGCCAGAAATAGTGCAAATTGAGGCCACTTTAACTGTCCTGGCTCAGTGCAAGGGAATCATGGGAATTGTATTTTTTTTTCAGGGACATTGAGCCTTCTCTGCCAGAGAGCTCTGGTGCCACAATAAACTCCCATGATTGTCTAGCACTGAGTCAGGGCAGTTAAAGTGGCCTCAATTTGCACTATTTCTGGCAGTCTGTAAAGGCCCTGTGATTAGGTGGTAGAGTTTTTCAAATGTGCTATGATAAGGATATAAAATTATTTACATATTTGCCATTCTTTGCAAAGAAACAGTGGCTTCCCTATTGTGACCACTTGGATATTTTTCACTATACCTGATTTTTATATACATGAAGCATGCTTTCTATACAAAAGTCACATTTTATATGCAAAATTTTCATTCAGAAAAAATATACCTGCTAGTAATCCTTGAAAAGTGTGTCATTTTCTTATGTTCTTTCACAATGAATGGGGAGAAAGATGTTGAAATTATTTGCTCTTACCCACAAGAACAAAATAAATGAACATTCACACCCCTACTGTGAAAGTATTTGTCATCATAAATTTACCTGGATTAGAAAGAAAAATCTGCATATGTTTCTTCTCCATTAGAAATTGTGTTTTGGGGGGAGATAAATCTATTACAACTACTTGTTCAATAGCCTGAAAGAAGATTGGCAACGTATTTCCAATAAATTGAAATTTCAAGGTGAGCTCCTAATTCTTGCTAGGATGAAATATGAAGAGAAAAAAACCAAAGGGAAAAAAGAAGAGTTCATCGGAATTATATAGTTTGCTAAGTGTTAACATACCAAGTGACAATTGGAATATCTTGCAGGAACAGAGCTTTGGAATTTGTAGGAAGATGGAACTTCAGGAACTAAAAGCCATTCAGACTCTGAGTCAAAGACATTTTAAACAATATACACCCTGCCAGATAAAAAGAGCACACCGCAGGATAACAGATGTTTGGATTAATATCAATCCTTGTTGCAACAGTATTCCACGCACTTCTTGATTAGGTACTCTATATGTGGCTGCCCTTGAAGATGACTCATTAACTACAGCTAGAACAAACTGCAGCGGCTAGACTGCTCACCAGAATTCCATTCAGATAGCATATAACATCTGTTCTGAAGGAACTGAAGTGGCTACAATATGTGTTTATTTTGAATTCAAGGTGTTGGTATTAATATTTAAAGTCCTGAATGACTTGGAACCTCAATTCTTGAGGGAGTGCCTCTCTCTATATGCCCACCTGAAATTTGAGATCTATTAGAAGGGTCTTTCACTGTCCCACCTGTTAAGGAAATACATTATGGGAGGACATGGGAGAGGGTCTTTTCTGCAGTGGCACCCTGGTTGGGTAATTCTCTCCCTCTGAAGTCCCAATTGGCTCTAATCATGTTGGTGTAAAGTTAAAACCTGGCTTTTTTATTAAAGCCTTCAGGTCAAACTGATTTTATCCAGACTGCAAATGTTGTATAGTTATATCATTCAAGCTTGTTTTAACTGGTTTTAAATCATCTGTTTTAAATTGGAGAAATTATTATATTTTAATTGTTAAAGCTTTTGTAATTATTTGTTATTTTAAATTGATTTTTATTGTAAGCCATCCTTGTATCTTTGGATAAAGGGCAAGGTATTAATACTGTACTTTAATAAATAAATGTCACCTATCACATTAAAAAAATATTTTCCACAATTAGCTGCAAGTTCTCTAGTATTATGCATGCATACTGGGATAAGCCAGGACAGATTTCAATATCCAACAATTGTGACTTTGAGCTCTGAATTAAGCAGTGAAACTTTCTCCTTTGCCTTAGATATGACAGCTAACTGTCAAGATAAGCATAGCTGGAGAATACAATATTGACCTATAGGCAGAATATATTTCATATATCCCTGTAGAATAGAACTAAGTAATAACTAAGAAAGATGATAGGTAGGACTATGCAATCACTTTCCTTAGAATGAAAGTAATGTAATTAAAGTAAATGCTTTAATATCACACTTCAGATTTATCCAGGAATGGAAATTAGGCACTGAAAACCATCTTTTGGGCAGAATCCTCATAGGCCCAGATTCATTAAACTTTGGATACCAGCTTTGTTTTATGAACTGATTGCTGAGATCAGTTCTACTAGGAGGCTCATCTAGGAAATTACCTCTAAATCCTTCCATAATAAGCAGTTAGTTATCAGCTATTTCATCTAGTGTAAGGCTTTACTTTAATGAAGTTGCTCAACTTTAATGAAGTAGTTGGATAAAATTGTCAGAAAACTCACTGTACAATAAGTATCAAGGACAAGTTTGTTCTTAGGCAGTATAATGTAGCCCATGGTTTCTAGTTCAGCATAGTGCAAGCCTCTAGTTCAGTATAATGCAAGACTCCACAGTGGTAAGTCTTGTTGAATTTAATATCCAACAATGAAAGGTAGTATAAATAGACATATAGCAGATATTGGGTTTGCTGGTCACAAGGATACAATACCATTGATTTTACTTATTGCAATCCCAATAAGTGTGTTTATTTTGGATGAACTGCATAGTTGTAAGCTTTATGTGAATCAAACCTGTGTTGAAATATCTAAAACACATGCTCAGAGATACAAAATATTACACATTATTCATAAATGCCACTTCTCTGGTTTCACATTAAATATTTTTTAGTCTTTAATCTTGTTTCATTCAGAAAGAACAAAATCTAATTCTATAGTCTTCTATACTCCTACAAGATATATCAGATTATTACGCAGTAGGAGGTTCATGTTGGAAAGGGGAGCCAAGAGTATTTCCTACTGTCTGTTTTAGTCATACATGTACCTTAGGATCACTGATGATTCTTATCAATGATAAGTTTGTTGTTTATGTTAGACAGTGCTATATATCACATCCTTATTTTACAGTAGTCACCTTACTCCTGTATCCTTTGTCTATAAATAGAAAACAGTTTCCTTAGAGTTACAATTTTCAAATAAAGTTTACATTTGACATTCTGGAAACTATTATAAGACAAAGCACACATTGCTTCTTACACCTATATGTTTCCAAGACTTACACTACATTGTCCACCATCCTATATGGTGTAGTGTAATGTAGTAGTTCTGCATGAAGATCTATGCTGCAGCTGGCCATTCACCACTTCCCAGACCTACCATAGGATCACTGCAGCCCTCCTCTTGGCCATTCTGGGCCTAGTGAGCTTGGTGGAGTAGCTATGAAGCATCTGGCTATGTCTCCATAGTGAGTCACAAAATGATCACATCATTCACTGAGGTCTGCTGGGTCCTCTGGAGGGCTCAATGGATGGTGTAATTTCTGTCTCGCCATAGGAACATAGCCAAATGCTTCTCCTGTCTGCACCAATTTTATCAGGCACAGAATGGCCAGGGTAGTGTTGCTATAACAAATCTATAAGAGGTCATGAGGCCTTCAGTTGTTGTGGAGGAAGAGAACCTCCACATTTATCAAGAGACATACATGAGGATAAAGTTGACTTATGCCACTAAGAAGATGCTAGCCATTGTGTGTGTAAAGTGGGGAACTACAAAAAACCGCACACAAATTCAGAGTATGAATGGCTAAAATGCATACAACCAAAAATCAAAAATATGCATAAATATTCTCAAGAGAGAAAATGTGTGGAAAAGAGATTAAGAGAAACAAATGTATCATTAGGAGGGAGAGAAGGCTGGCCAACTCCATCAGGCCTAGCCTGAAAAGAAGAATGCCCTCCCTCCACCCACCACCATCAGGAGGGGGAGAAGGCAGGCTGGCTCCATCGGGCCTAGCCTGAAAAGAAGAAGGCCCTCCCTCCATCCACCATCATCAGGAGGGAGAGAAGGCAAGCCGGCTCCATCGGGCCTAGCCTGAAAAAATTGTATTTAGTCTTTTTAGAGTGGGTGGGTATTGTATTACTGTTATTGTTGTAATGTATGTTTTTAATTTGTATCATATATTTGTAAGCCGCCTTGATTGCTCAGGCAAAAGGTGGGATATAAGAAATAAATTATTATTATTATTATTATTATTATTATTATTATTATTATTATGGTCATACATTAGGAAAAATATGTATTGTCTTATGATTTCCCATGCAGAAAGGAAGAAACAAAGGTTCACCACTTATATGAGCAAAGGAATGTGGATTAACACAACACATGACATGGGTTGGACCAGATGACCCTTGTCATCTACTTTAACTTGCTGATTCCAAATCTGGGAGTTCTTTCTAGCTTTTCTGGCTATTCTAACAAAGAGCCTTAAATATTAGGACATCTAAAGAAGTAATTGCTTTCAGTTGGCATTTTTAAAGCCTTATATACAGGAGGACAACTTAGAAGTGATTTCTTAAAACAAACAAACCACCCACTGGATTTGTATGGCTCCCCACATCAACACAGTTCTTTCAGTTGTTCACAGAACAAACATGTAGGAATAGAATTAAGAGTGCTACATTTTAAAGTTTCAATAACTACTCTTTGGCTTTAGTTGTTATGTGTCTTCATGTCATTTCTAACTTAAAGTGACCCAAGATGAAACTATCCTCAAGTTTTCTTTGTTGAGGGGGGGGGTTGCCCTTGTCTTCTTCCAAGGCTGAGAGAGTGTGACTAGCCCAAGGTCATTCTCTGGGTTTCCATGGTCAAGTGAGGATTCAGATCTTGATCTTCAGAGTCAACGTCCAATGCTGAAACTACTCTACCATTCTAGTTTAGTTATAACTATAACACATTATAACTGAACTAGACCTTTTCTCACGGACATGGCCACACTCAGTTAGAAGGCAATTTAAGCTGACACTCACCCAAAGTTCCTATGTTGTAGATTTCTAGGGAATGAAAGACAAGAGAAACAATTAAGACAGTTAAACCAAGAAGAGATATCAGCTACAATTTTGTCATTGCATTTGGTTACTAGCCCACGCCTTATGCGGGCTTGCCATCTGCAGCTTTAAGCTTCTGTGGACGGCAAGCCCCAGCACTTAAAATGGCAGTGCGGAAGCATGCACTCATAGGAAACAACAGGACTTGAGGTTCCATGATTTTCACCCCCCCTCAGATGGCAAGGGCCCACTGTACCTTTAATAGTTGTATAAAAAAGAAAAGTTAGTAGGTATTGTTTACATATCATGTAACACCTGTCAATATTCATTCTACACAAGCACTAAAGGAAGAGGAACTATGGGCCTTTGCAGACTGCCAGAAATAGTGCATATTAAATTGATGCACTGCCCAGGCTCAGTGCTAGAGAATCATGGGAACTGTAATTTATTGTGGCACCAGAGAGAAGGCTCAATGTCCCAGAAAAAAATACAATTCCCATGACTCCCTAGCACTGAGCCAGGGAAGTGCCTCAATTTAATGTGCATGTTCCTTATTTCTCCTGGTAACCCTATGAATTCAAAGGAGACATTGCAAGACAAGGAAGAATAAGGAAATGTATGGTGAGAGATTTGCATCTTTCCATCTTGAAATAAAAAACAACAGAAGTTCTTAGTCATATTTTGTAATAATAATAATAATAATAATAATAATAATAATAGACTTCAACTCCCACAGTTCCCCAACCAGTAAGAGCACTAGCCATGCTGACTGAGAGATGTGCCAGCTTGTAATACATTGGGCTCTTTAAAAAAATAATACTCAAATCCATGGATGCTCAATTCCTATTCTATACAATGGTGTAGTAAAATAGTGTTCCTGAAACAAAATGGCAAAATCAATATTTGCTTTTTGAATATTGTGTGTGTGTGTGTGTGAGAGAGAGAGGGAGATATATATAGAGAGAGAGATTAAAAGAGAGAGAGAGAAAGAGAGAGATAATATTTTCAAGATGCGGATGGTTGAATACATGTATACAGAATCCGTGGGTACAGAGGACTGAGTGTAACATACATTGTTAGGCAAAAATAAATTGAAGCTTCCTCTGATGTAACTGGGTATAAGATTACACTCGATACCATACATCAAAGCTTTAAATTTCATCTCTCACCCAGTTTGTGATAATGGTATGATTATGGCATGAGTCTAAAAAGTGACATGCAAGAGTCTAGTGGTTTGAATCTTTACAGAAACTCTACACCATAAATATAATGGGAATAAATATGCAAGATTATGAGTAAAGCTTTGTTTGGCAGACATACCACTGGATTATAAAGGAACTTCTGAACCAGAATCTAATCACATTTAATTACTTTGAATCATTGCAAGGAGATTCATGTATGTTGAAAGGCAGATCCCAGCATCATAAAAACAGACAATAGGATGAGCATTTCAAATTACCTAAGTAATGGAAAGCCATTAACATGTGCAAGAAGAAAAATAAGGTTATTAATTAAATGATTTTTTTTTTAGGGCATCAGGGGGATTGTTGCCATGCAAACTGGCCCCATGGGAGTGCTAAACACTTTTAAAATCAACAAGGGGATGATGCTATGAAGCATAGTCTTGATGTTAAAAGCTTTTTCATAATGGACTTTTGCTTAAATATGTGAAAGCTAAAAGGCTCAGATACCATTAGGCTCAGCTCATTTCTTCCTATTAGCCTTTTAATGCAGCTTTTAGGACATCATTTTGCATTCATAAACTCACATATAGATCTTGGGCCACAAGATTTTATGATATTCTTTAGATATCCTGAAGTTTTTAAAACCTGGTTGACAGAGAAAGCCATTAACAAATTGTAGTTGAGAACAACACAAATGGATGTTTATTTTTTCCAGTGGTTACAAAAAAGCTGATCTTCTGGCATTAAGCTGGAGGTGGAATATTCTCTACCTCCTTTTAAAGAGGAAGAAGAAAATGTGAGAGAATGTTCTCAGCATTACAACTTTTGAAGTGCAGCCTTCAGTGAAGGTGGGACCAGACCATATATAAGACTCCCTGGTCAACCACACTTTTTACTCCATTATGGTATTCCCATGTGGCCTAAATATCCTAAAGGTACCAGATCCTATCTGATCTGATCTGCTGGGGAAAGGCAGCAACAGAAGCGGAGAGGAGGAGGCTGGGCGTTTGGCCGTGGGCACACCCAAATACCATCTCCTCTTGCCTCTCAGAACGTGCGGTGGCAGCACAGCTTCCTTGGAGCTACAGGGACTATATAAGCCCCACTTACCATCATTGCTCCAGGAATACTGGGGAAAGACAGCAACAGGAACGGAGAGGAGGAGGCTGGGTGTTTGGCCGTGGGCACGCCCGAAGACCATCTCCCCTCGCCTTTAAGCACCTGCGGCGGCAGCACAGCTTCCTTGGAGCTACAGGGACTATATAAGCCCCACTCACCACCATTGCCCCAAGGAATACAGTGGCAGGAGTGGTAGGGGTGGAGCCTCAGGAGGGGGGATGTTGTTTTAGATCACAACACATGTTATCTATATTGTTTATATTGAGAGGATTAGATTATTGTGGACATTGGGTTGGAAGGCTGGGGTTAATTCTAATTCCATCTATCCCACCCTTTCGTGGCCCTATTTTCCCCTTCTCTACCTGAGGTCAGCAATGAGGCGGGGGCGGCTATTGGAGTTGTGTTGGGGAATGAGAGATATGGATGGAACAGAGCGAACATATATTACAAAAGAAGGTGGGATCGCTGTCTGAGAGCTATCCCACCTTCAGTTCCCTCTATTTCCCAGAATGGTTTGGAGAGCAGACTAACCATTCCACAGAACCTCACCCTGCTCCTTTGCAATGCCAGGTTGGTCAGAAACAAGACGCATATCATTCACGATCTCCTTCTGGATGAGGATGCTGACCTGGCTTGCTTTACAGAGATCTGGCTGGAAGAGGATAGCTCTGTCACGTGGGCATAGTCCCTCCTAGCCAGGTATGCTGTTAGTGAGCAGGTGAAGGAAAGTGCATGGGGGGTGGAGTGGCTCTGGTTTATAAGAACAATCTGACTCTGACCAGGATACCTGTCCAGAAGACAGTCCACTTCGAGTGTATGTACTTGAACCTGAGAACCAGGGATAGTTTAGGGATTCTGCTAGACTACCAACCACCCCGTTGTCTAGTAGACTCCCTAACTGAGCTGACACAGCTGGTCTCGGAGCTACTGTTGGGGTCCCCTAGACTTTTAGTCCTGGGGGACTTCAACATCCTGCTCGAGACCAGTTTAACTGGTGTGGCTCGGGAGTTCATGGATACCATGACTAACATGGGCCTATCCCAATTGGTCTCCGGGCCTACACAGTATGCAGGTCACACACTCAATGTGGTCTTCAGTACAGAACAAGAACTTCCATGGGCAGAGGTTAAACAAACCACCGCCTTGTCATGAATGGACCATTTCCTGGTCAGGATGGAACTAAGAGCCTCTATCCACCCCTCCGGGGGTGGGGGACCCATTAGAATGGTCCGCCTTTGGAGGCTAATGGAGCCAATAGGATTCCAGAAAGCCTTGGAGAGTTTAATGGCTGGAAATGCCGGTGACCCTGTTGAAGCCTTGGTGAATACTTGGAACACAGATCTCACCACAGCCATTAACACGATCACTTCCAAGCATCCTTGCCATCCCGCTTCAAACCATAAGCCATGGTATACACCTGAGCTTAGGAAAATGAAGCGGTTTGGACAATGACTAGAGTGCAAATGGCGGAAGACTCAACTCTTATCTGACAGAACTCGCCATAGGAACTTTCTTTGGTCTTATCAAGAGGCAATGTGTGCAGCGCAGAGATCTTTCTCCTCTGCATGTATTGCGTCTGCAGAGTCCCGTCCAGAAGAGCTGTTTAGGGTGGTAAGGGTGCTGACACAGGTGCCCCCTGTGCCAAATCCCTTGCTTAACCCGAAGACGGCCTGCTGCGACACGTTTAACAACTTCTTTGCAGATAAAATCTCTCAGATAAGAGCCAACTTAGATGCCAGTCTTATAACGGAAATTGTAGATGAGGTGTCCAGCGACTCCGTCAACAAAGTTATTCTGGATCAGTTGCAATCTGTGAGTACCAATGACATGGACAAGCTCCTTGGTAGTGTGAGGAAAACAACTTGCCCTCTCTACACTTACCCATCATGGCTGGCAGTCCAGGGGAGAGATGCATTAAGGAAGTTCCTCACAGACATCATCAATGCGTCCTTCAGGGAAGGATATATTCCACCCTGTTAGGCCCCTTCTGAAAAAACCTTCCCTGGACCCCCTGGATATGAAGACCTACAGGCCAGTCTCTTTGTTACCATGCTTGAGCAAGGTGATCGAGAGGGTGGTTGCTCTTTGACTCCAAGCTGTCTTGGATGAAACCGATTATCTAGACCCATTTCAAACTGGCTTCAGGACAGGTTTTGGGGTCGAGACTTCCATGGTTGCCTTGACCGACGATCTGCATCTGAGCATTGATAGGGATAGTGTGATCCTGTTGGTGCTCCTAGACCTCTCAGCGGCTTTTGACATGATATATCACAGCATCTTCTTGGACTGCCGGAGGGGGTTAGGTATCAGAGGCACTGCATTGCAGTGGTTCTGGTCCTTCCTCTCAGGTAGGTCTCAGAGGGTGCTGCTCAGGGACAGTAGCTCCAGTAAAAGGGAGCTCACCTGTGGGGTTCCACAGGGTGCTATACTGTCCCTGATGTTATTTAAGATGTATATGAAGCCGCTGGGTGAGATCATACAGAGTTATGGAGTTGGGTGTTATCAGTATGCTGAGGACACCCAGATCTATTTCTCTGTGTCTCATTCACCGGCCTTGCATTCTGATGGCATCTCTTCTCTCAATGAATGTCTTTGGGCAGTAATGGGCTGGATGAAGTAAAACAGATTGAAGCTGAATCTGGACAAGACGGAGGTGCTCAAGGTAACAGTCCTGGATGGGGTCACACTCTCCTTCAGTGACTGTGTTCGCAGCTTGGGGGTGCTCCTTGACTCGTCGCTCCTGATGGTGAATCAGGTAAATGAGACAGTCAGGAGCGCCTGTTATCAGCTTCGGCTGATACATCAGCTGCACCCTTTTCTGGAATTAAGAGATCTTGAGCTTGTTGTACATGCGCTGGTAACCTCACGTCTGGATTTCTGTAATGCACTCTACATGGGGCTACCCTTGTGCTTGACCCAGAAATTACAATTAGTACAGAATATGGCAGCCAGGGTAGTGTCAGGAACATCTAGGAGGGACCATATTACTCTGGTATTGAGGTCCCTCCACTGGCTGCCTATTGGTTTCCGGGCCCAGTACAAGGTGTTGGTTATCACCTTTAAAGCCCTAAATGGCGTGGGTCCAAGCTATCTCAGAGACCGTCTCCTCCCGTACAATCCTCTCTGTGCACTCCGGTCCTCTGGGAGGAATTCGCTGCAGCCTCAAAGAACTAGGCTTTCGGCTATCTCCCAGAGGGCTTTTTCTGTTGTCGCCCCCAGACTGTGGAATGGCCTGCCAGATGAGATCCATCAATTGACATCTTTAGACAGCTTTAAAAAAGGCTGTCAAGACGGATCTCTTCCGGCAGGCCTTTCCAGAATAAATAATCCTGGCCTCAGGACCACCCCCCAGAGAAGTTCCCAAGCCCCCCCTCGAAGATCTAATGAGAACCATCGCTGCTGTTGTGTGTTGTTGTATATTTATTGAGGTGTTTTAATTGCTGATTTTTAACTTGCAATTGGTTTAATTAACTTTTTAAGGGGGGGGAGGGAATTAGATTTTGTTGTATTTTATATTGTATTTTTATTGTTGTTAGTCACCCCGATTGATCTCAAAGGGGTGGGATACAAATTATTATTATTATTATTATTATTATTATTATTATCTTGGAAGCTAAACAAGTTCAGCCCTGATTAATATTTGGCGAAATTACCATTCAATACTACATGCTGTAAAATATGGGCCAAAACACACTGCAGAAATAATCTAGTTTGAGACCAATTTAACTGCCCTTGCTCATTGCCAGGGAATTCTAGGAACCATAGTTTGTTGTGGCACCAAAACTCTCTGACAGAGAAGGCTAAATGTCTCACAAAACTATAGTTCCCAGAATTCCCTACCATTGAGCCAGGACAGTTAAACTGGTCTCAAACTGGATTATTTCTGCAGTGTGCTTTGGTCCTATATTTCAGAGGAAAGAATTGGTGAAATTACCTCTGAGTGTTCCTTGCCTAAGAAAACTCTATTAAATTCATGGAGGCACCATAAGTTGACAGGCAACTGGAAGTCACACATATACAATATCCCAACCCCACCACAAGTTGTACTGTGGGGATATGTGAGTAGTCACCAATTATGAGGGACATGTTAAATTTTTTTGATAGATCCAGGTTCATCTGAAAGAATGGGGTGCTTCCATTAATTTGCCTTATTTGCTCAGTTCAGATGACTATTTAGTAGGTAGCACTGGCACTCATATAAGCACTCATATAGCTTATGGGTTCTTTTGGCAGCTGGAAGCCAAGGCATTATTGCCTTATAGCTTACTCACAGCTCAGAGACTAAAAAGAGATTAAAGAAGACCTGAAATCTCAGATAAAATTGTGCTGACCCTTAAACTTGGGAATTTGTGTACAAATATTTGGTTATCTAGAAGCAAAAGCAAAGCAGCTTCATTTATATACCGCTTCATATCGCGCATGGGATGTCTAAGCGGTTTACAACTGTGAGCTGATTGCCCCCCAACAATCTGGGTAGAATAATTTGTTCACTTTGTATGCAGAATATATGATACAAAGAGCAAGTTTAGACTCAGAAGAAGGAAAAGTTAATATAGGAGAAAAGTACATCAACAATCTGATATGTGGATGCCACCATATTACTAACAGAAAACATCACAAACTTGTAACAATTGCAAAGGAAAGTAAAAGAATAAAGAACAAAGGCAGGCTTACTGCTGAAACAAAAATAATGACCACAAAGGATCTGCATATTTTTTAAAAAAAATATATTATTAAAATTCAAAAATACAACCAATCAACACATAATACACAAATAATAATTCATAATACACATTATATCCATTTATCTATCAGATTTATCTTAAATCACCTTACTCTTAAATCCCCCAAATTCTATCCATCTCAAAATCCCAGTCTTGTATTTTCTCACTGACAAACAATTCCCTTGCTAGAATAATCATATTAATATAGCTCCTTCAGATTCCTTCTGATCTTTCCATGTCATTCCCTTCTTTTTCATCCTTACCACAACCCGCCAACTTACTCACTTTCTTCTTCTCCCTTCTATCCCATTTATCTTCCACCTCCTTACTTTTCCCCCACACTTCCTTATCAACCTTTCCAGTTCAAGTATCCTAATTATTATTTGTTCATCAATTTCATCTTCCCCCTTACAACTTCTTCTTCATTACTACTTACTCTCACCATCCTCTACTTACTTTCCCTTCTATCTTCCCTACCTCACCCTCATCTGTAACTTTCACACCTATTTTTTACATTCATTCCTCTACTTCCTTCTCGTCTTAGCTAGATTGTCTGATAATATCAATTGACCTTCTTTATCTTCATCTCTACAAAACCCTTTGATATGTTGTTCTATGATTATCTTTAGATCCATTTGTGTTTATCTTCATCTTCTTATACTTAAATCTATCTATTAACTACAATCTTATTACACACTTTAATATCCCTATACCATTTCCTTATTGGTGACCATTTGTTATTTTCACTATCAATTGTATTAGTTCTTAAAAATTTAGTCAGTATGTCCATTTCCATTGCATCGTAGAGCTTCAAGACCCATTCTTTTATATTTTTCATCTTCCATTTTTGCACTAGTGTTAATTGTGCTGTTGTGACCAAATTCTCTATCTAAATTCATATCCCACATATTTAATAAAGAAATTTTGGGATGAGCCTGTAAATTTTTGTTTAGCATATAATTAATAGTCTCATTAATTTTTGTCCAATAGCTTTTAACTAATCTACATGACCACAGACAGTGATATAGAGCACCAGGTTACTTGCCACATTTTCAACATAAATTACTCCTTTCGTTTTATATATTTTTGAAATCATATCAGGAATTAAATACCAATAATAATAAACTTTATAAAAATTCTCTTTCAGATTTTGCGAACATGTATATTTTAGTCTTTTAGTCCATACTTGTTTCCACATTTCTAGTTCAATTGGATAGTTTTTGCCCATCTAATCACAACATGAGTCAACAGTGTGATGCAGCAGCTAAAAAAGCCAATGCAATTTTAGGCTGCATCAATAGAAGTATAGTGTCTAGATCAAGAGAAGTAATAGTGCCACTCTATTCTGCTTTGGTCAGGCCTCACCTGGAATACTGTGTCCAGTTCTGGGCACCACAATTCAAAAGGATGTGGAGAAACTGGAGCGTATCCAAAGGAGGGCAACTAAAATGGTGAAGGGTCTGGAAACCATGCCCTATGAGAAATGACTTAGGGAACTGGGGATGTTTAGCCTGAAGAAGAGAAGGCTGAGAGGTGATATGATATCCTTTCTTAAATATTTGAAGGGATGTCATATTGAGGAGGGAACAAGCTTGTTTTTTGCTGCTCCAGAGACTAGGATCCGGAACAATGGGTGCAAGCTCCAGGAAAAGAGATTCCACCTCAACATTAGGAGGAACTTCCTGACAGTAACGGCTGTTCGATGGTGGAACACACTCCCTAAGAGCCTCCTTCCTTGGAGGTCTTTAAGCAGAGACTGGATGGTCATCTGTCAGGGATGCTTTAATTGGGAGTTCCTGCATGGCAGGGGGGTTGGACTGGATGGCCCTTGTGGTCTCTTCGAACTCTATGATTCTGTGATTAATCATATTTTCTTTAATTACCTCGTCTTCTAGTTCTCATTTTAGTAGTAGTTTGTAAAAACACCCAATCTTTTTTTTTGTTATCTCCCAACCAGATTTTGTCAAATTCATTCAATTTGAATTCAATGCCTTGTTCCCTCATGTCCCTTCTAAAACATTCTGCAATTTGCCTATATTTAAACCAATCTAGAATAAATCCTTCTTCATTTAGTTCTTTTTGTGTTTTCATTTTGAATTTACTTGTTTCATCCCTTTTTAAAAGTTTGTCATATGTCATCCAATTCATTCCTTGCCTCATTTCTTTCCATTGTGCAGCTTCTTGGAGGGAAAACCATACTGCAAACTTAGGCATAATTCTTCCACTATATTTATTCCATACTCTAAATATAGCATATCTAATACAGTGGTTATTCAAAGCTTTATTCACTGTTATTTTCCCATATCTGAAGTAAGTGTGCCATCCATAGCAGAGGCCATCACTCTCTAATTCTAGTAGTTTATCATTCTCTAAGGTTATCCATTCTTTCAACCAAGTAAAACAGCTTGCTTCAAAATAAAGTTTTAGGTTAGGTGCCCACATTCCATCTCTGTCTTTCAACTCTTGTAATATTTTAAGTCTGATTCTTGGCCTTTAATTTTGCCAGATGAAACTATTTATATCTTTATTCCAAATGTTGAAATAATTATCTCTGGCTATTATCGGAATCATTTGAAATAGAAAGATCATTTTTGGTAGCACAAACATCTTGATAG
The DNA here is from genome assembly GCA_026167975.1 of Phrynosoma blainvillii. Classification (NCBI taxonomy): domain Eukaryota; kingdom Metazoa; phylum Chordata; class Lepidosauria; order Squamata; family Phrynosomatidae; genus Phrynosoma; species Phrynosoma blainvillii. The sequence continues at coordinate 275,099,689 of JANUYF010000003.1, forward strand.
TTGATATTCTTCCCGATAGTGAAAGTTGTTTTTTATTCCATTGAATCATATTTTTAAAAAAATGTCTCCCCATGTTTTTTTTTTTTGTTGTTGTTGTTGTTGTTTTGGTAGTAATTGTCAAATAAATCTAATGTTCTCTTTGTAATTGTCATACTTAAATATTTTATTTTGGATTGGATTTTCATACCTACTTTCTTGCTTAATTCACTTTCTTTTTCTTTAGGCATATTTTTTGTAAGGATTGTAGATTTTTCTTTATTTAACTTACATGCAGTTATGTCTCTGAACTTCTCTATAATCTCAATCAGCTGACTTGCATATTTATCTGGATTATCCAAAAATATCACTATGTCATCAGCATATGCTCATATTTTATAACAGTATTTTCTAATCTTAAATCCTCAAATTAGATTTTGTTTTTTAATTTCTTTTATTAGTCTTTCAATTACTATCAGAAATAATAATAGGGACAGATGGCATCCCTGTCTAGTTCCTCTTTGAATATTTATATAATCGGTTCACTCACCATTAATAATAATTTTGGCTTTTTGTTCCTTGTATTTCTTTTATGCACTTTGTAAATATGGGACCTAATTTCTTTTTTTCTATAATTTCAAATAAAGTTTACCAATTGACCACATCAAAGGCTTTTTCCAAATTAATAAATAGCATTCCTAAGTTTTTGTCATTATGTCTATCATAATATTCTATCACATCCTGAACTATTCTGATATTTTCTGTCATTTGCCTGTGTGGCAGGAACCCTCAATAGTCTAAAGAATTGGTCAATCCAATTTTTTAGGTAGTTTTTAAATCTATCTGCGAAAATTGATGAGAATATCTTATAATTACTGTTTAATAGTGAAATCGGTCTATAATTCTTAATATCTGATTTTGGCTTCCCTTCCTTCGGTATAATCATGATTTCTGCTTCCTGCCAGGTAGATGGTAATCCCTCTTTTAATATGGAATTCATGACTTTTTGAAGTGGGACACATAATTTGTTTGTGAGTGTTTTATAAAAAGCTATTGTGAACCCATCCAGGCCTGGCAATTTTCCATCTTTGCTTCTTTTTATTGCATTGAAGACTTCAATATTGAATTGAATATTGAGAAAACAAATGAGAGATTTAGTACTTCAAGAGAGTTATAAAAAAGACTTGATCATTGAGGGAAAGACAATTTGTATTTTTAAAGATGTGCCGGGAAGCATGTTGAAATATAGAAAGGACTATGCTTTTTTGACAGATCAATTAAAGGTTTATGGAGTTCCATTCTGATGGGAGGACATAGAGGGCTTATCCCTTACATGGAAGCAAAAGAGATACAAAATAAACTCTATAAAAAAAGCATGTGATTTTTGGAAAAAATATAGAAAAGAAATCGAAGGAAAGAAGGAACATAGCCCAAATGGGGAAAGGAATGAGGAAAGATATTTGGAAAGGACAAGATTACAAGAAGCTCAGAGGAAAGAAAGAGAGAAAGAGGAAGGGAGACAAAACACAGGAGAAGAAGAAGAATCAGAAGAAGAAGGAGGAGGATAAGGGGGAAAGTAGAAAAGAATAAAGTTAAAAGGTTAGGGTTGAAAAGTTATTCCCCCCATTGCTCTCTTACTAAGTAGTTCCTTCCTGAGTTAAAACTAAAACAATAATGAAAATACTATCTCTAAATATTAAAGGATTGAATTAACCACAAAAAAGAAAAAAAGCCTTTTTATTTCTAGAAAAGCAAAAATGTGATATAATTAGTATTCAAGAATCACACATTGAAACGAAGGATGTTAGATTAATAAAAAAATTAAAAAATAGGAAAAGAATATGTTGCGTCAACAGATAAAAAGAAAAAAGGAGTGATCCTGTATATAAATAACCAATGGGACTCAAAAGAAATATTTAATGATAAAAATATTGGATAGGAGTAGAAACTACATGGAAAGGGAAGACAATCTTAATAGTAGGATTGTACACCCCCCAAGAAAACAAGGACTTAAACAAACAAACAAACAAAAAATAAGTGAATATGATTATGAAAATATTATAATTTTAGGAGATTTCAATGGTGTAATTGAACCTAAACTGGACAGAAAATCTGGAAAAGGAATAGGAGAATCACAAGGGAAATTGCCAAAGTCTTTATTTAGAATGATAAAAGACTTAATATTGGTAGATTCATGGGAGACATTTATATGACCAAAAAGAAGGTTATACCTTTTATTCAGATAGGCATAAATCCCTGGCAAGAATAGATTTAATTTTGATAAATAAAGGGATGACGGATGAAATTGTAGGAATGGAAATATTGCCCAGAGCAATCTCGGATCATAATCTGTTAATTTTGGAATTTAAAGAACCTAAGAAATCAAATCAATGGAGGTTAAATGAGGAATTACTTAAAAATCCAGTAGTAGGAGAGAGAGTAAAGGAGTTAATTTAAAAAAATTTTTTTTGAAGAGAATAGGAATAAAGGAACAAAGGAAATAGTAGTTTGGGATGCTTTTAAAGAGGTAATTAGGGGATTTTTTTATCCAACAAAATATAATATTACAAAATAATAGAAAGAGGAAAATGCAGAAACTAAATGATTAATAAAAAAGTGGAAAAATTAAAAGAAAGTCCGGAGGATAATATAGCATTAAAATATATAAAGATGTTGCAAAAACAATCATCAATGGAAATCGTTAAAGAAATAGAAGAAAAGATTAAGAAGCTGAAACAAAATACATTTGAACAAGCAAATAAGGTTGGAAAATGGTTATCACAAAGACTAAGAAAGGAAAGAGAAAAGAAACAAATAATAAAAATAAAAGGAGGAGATAATATTTATACACAACATGATAAGATAAAAGAAGTATTTTACAATTATTATAGTAAGCTATATACAGAACACCCAATAGATAAAATAAAACTAGAGGAGTATTTGAGTAAGGAGGATATTCCTACTATAAGTGATGAACAAAGAAAACAGTTGGATAAGGAAATCATGAAAGAAGAAATAATAGAATCTATTTTGCAGAGTAAGAAGGATAAAACCCCTGGGCCATACGGGTTACCAATTAATTTTTATAAGATATTTAGCAATGAGATCAGTAAATATTTACAGATACTAATTGGTAAAATTAAGGAAGAAGAAGTCCCCAAATCATGGAGAGAGGCAAATATAACTTTAATCCCTAAAGAGGAAAAAACCCCAGAAGATCCAGTAAATTACGACCAATTTTTTTGCTTAACGCTGATTATAAGATATTTACGATGACATTAGCAAATAGATTTTAAAATTGCCTGAAGGAAATAGTGAGGATCAAAGAGGATTTCTACCTGAAAGGCAGATAAAAGATAATATAAGATATATTTTGAATGTGATAGAATATTATGATAAACATTGTGATAAAAAATTGGGATTAATTTTTTTGATCTGGAAAAAGCCTTTGATTCGGTTAATTGGATAACTATATTGGAAATTATGAAAAAATGAATCTGCTGGAAATTTTTCAAATTTGGATCAAAGAAATATATAAGAAACAAAGGGCATGTATAATTATAAACGGAGATAAAACAAAAGCTATACAAATTCAAAGAGGGACAAGACATGAATGCCCCTTGTCCCTTTTGATATTTTTGATAGTGATGGAAATATTAATTAGGAAAATTAACAAAGAAGAAAGATTGTGAGGGATAAGAATTTAAAAATATACGTATAAAGTTAGAGTTTATGCAGATGATTTGATGGTAAATTTGGAGAATCCAAGTGAAAATGTCGAAACTTTAAAGGAAATTATGAATGTATATGGGGACATGACAGGATGTAGGATAAATAAAAACAAATCGACTATGATTACTAAAAATTTAGACTCTAAGGAAGAAGAATCTTTACAAACAAAAACGGGAATGGAAATAAAGAAAAAAGTAAAATATTTAGGAATTCAAATTTCAAAGAAAACAAATGAATTATTTAACAATAATTATGATAAAATATGGAAAGAAATTAAAAAAAAAAAGATTTGATGAATTGGGGAAGGTTAAAATTGTCGCTATTAGGTAGGATATCAGCAATCAAAATGTCAGTTCTACCAAAAGTGTTATTTATGTTTTAAGCTTTACCCATTATAAACAGTAAGACTTCTTTTGATAATTGGCATAGAGATTTATCTAAGTTTATATGGCAGGGGAAAAAAACCAAGGGTCAGATTAAAGGTGCTACAAGATGCATAAGAAAGAGGAGGCTTGGCTTTGCCAGACTTAAGAATTTATTTCGAAGCTAGTGTTTTGAATTGGATAAAAGACTGGCTAAAAGTAGAAAGCTTTTGGAATTAGAGGGAGAAGGAATAAAATTTGGTTTGCATGCCTATTTGGTGTATGATAAGGAAAAAACAAATCAGGCTTTTAATAACCATATTATAAGGAAAACCTTGTTGAAAACTTGGAATAAATATAAGAGTAGGATAATGGATAAGACCCCTAAGTGGTTATCCCCACAAGAAGCATTTTATAGAAAAGAGATGGATAGGGATGATAATTGGGTTACATATAAATATTTGATAGAAAGACAAAAAGGGAAGGTTATGATAGTAAAACAGTAAAATTTGGAAAATAAAGGATTTAAATTAGGGTGGTTTCAATACAGGAAAATTTATGAGAAGGTTATATTGGATATGAAAAATCGAGGAATAGCAGAAAAAAATGGAAATAGAAGAAATCTTGTTGGATAAAAACAAAAAAGTAATAGGGTTACTATACAAAAAAAATCTTACAAATGCGGATGGAGGAAGAGGTTGTTAATGATATCATAATAAGATGGGCAAAAAACATAGGACATCCGATGCAAATGAGTCAATGGGAGAAGATGTGGAAAATAGGAGTGAAACACACCGCATCACACAGGCTAAAAGAAAATTGGTATAAAATGTTTTATAGATGTACCTATCCCCAGATAAAATATCAAAAATGTATAAAAAGGTGAATAACGAATGTTGGAAGTGCAAGGAATCTCCAGGGACTTTTTTCCACTGTTGGTGGAAATGTAAAAGGGCGATAGAATACTGGAGAATTATTAGAAAAACAATTAATGAGATCTTAGAAATAAAAATGGAAATAAAACCAGAAATTGTTTTATTAGGAATATTAGAGGAAGAATATGATAAAATATATGGAAAGGTCCTATTTTATTTAATCACAATGGCTAGAGTGGCATATGCCCAAAATTGGGGGAAAAAAGATACACCTACAAGAGAGAATTGGATGTGGAAGTTATACGATGCAATGGAAGCAGATAAATTAACTCAATTATTGAAAGATGAAATACCAGAATTTTTTTTTTAAAGACTGAGGGAAAGTAATTGAATATATGAGAGAGCAATGGGGAGAACTAGCTGTAAAGCATTTGGCAGAATAAGAGAAAAAGGATATATGTATTTAGGTTCAGGTAATAGAGTAGGTACATACATATACATATGTATTTGTAGAAAGGGGATAATAGAGTTGAAAAATGAGAATAAGGGTTGTAAGAGTTGTAGAAGTATTTAGTGATAAGATGGAAATGAGATAGGTTATACAATGTGGTAATTGGAAAGATGAAGTTAAAGTATTTAGTATTGTGGGTTAAGATATAGTTTAAAGTTTGATTATAAGTTATGAAAAATAACTTTTTAATAGGATCGATAGAGGGACAGTATAGTAGTAAAGAAGATAAATAAATAAATGATTCGATTGATATAAGGATTTTAATATATATATTTAAAAAATATCCATGATTAATGAACTAGATATGAAGAAGTAATAGGTATATATAGGAAAGAAATCAGCTGGGAGGAAGCGAAACAGTTTGGAAGAGTATGAAGAGGGTTGAAAGTAAGGATGAGGAATGAGAAGGTAAATGAAAGTAGAAGAGGGTATGAAGGTAGGTAGAAGAAGGTAAAGAGAAAGATAAGAATGGTAGAGAAGGTGGTGAGTAAGCTGAAGAGTGGGAAGTGAAGTGTGAAGAGAAGGAAAGACAGGGGAAGGAAAGGAGGGTTGAGTGAGAGATGTGGATAGGAAAGATTAGGGGAACAGGAGGGAGGAACTGGAGAGGGTGTAAGAAAGGTATGGAAGAGAGAATGAAGAAAGAGAGTTGAAAAGAATGGAAGAAATAAGAGATGTAATTTGGTAGATTAAAGGGATAAAAGAATATAAGTTTGTGGGGATATAGATTTTAAATTGGGTAATTGATAGATGTTTCTGTAAGTTGTTTGTTAAAATATGTAATATGTTGTATGTTTGAATATGCAATAAAATCTATTTTTTTTAAAAAAAGACTTCTATATTGGATATGGTCTATTCAATTCCTCCAGTTGTTTTTGTGTTGGGTTTTTAAATTCTTGTTTATTTAAGTACTCTTGGATTTTATTTAGATCTACCTCTTGTTTCTGATACAAATTTGGAAAAAAATGTAAAATTCCTTTTTTTATTTCTTTATGTTGTGTTATTGTTTTCTCTTCATCTTTTAACTCCAATATCATGTTTTCTTCTCTTTTCTTTCTTAGTCTTTCAGCCAACCATTTCCCCATCTTATTGGAGAATTCAAATTTTTTTGTCTGAGAGCTTTTAATTTTTTTGCCTAATACTAGTGTATTTTTCTATCTTCTTGTTTTTGTAATATTTTAATCTCATTGATGATATTTTTATTTCCTAGATTGTCTTTAAGTTCTTTCTCTTTTAATCTTATCAAATTATTTATTTCCTGAACTTTTTTCTTTTTTCTTTTTTGTATGTAAGCATCTTGGTTAATTAAAAAAAAAACCTAAATATGGCTTTCCCTGCATCCCATATTGTAGTCATTTTAGTATCATTTGACATATTCTCTTCAAAAAAAAATTAATAATTTCTCTGTTTTTTTTTCCCTATCATTTCTTGATTTTGAATTAATTCATCTTTTAATTTCCAGTTATATTGTCTTGGCTGCTTGTAGAGTGTCATTATCAATGGGTTATGGTCAGATAAGTTTCTATGTAGGAGATGAATTGATTTAACCAATTTATTTAACACTGTAGATGTCCAGAACATATCAATTCTGGAAAGCGAGCAATGTTGATTTGAAAAAAAAGATGAAGCCTTCTGCGTTTTTATAAAGATATCTCCAGGTATCATTTAAAGAGAGTCTGTCTGTCAAGTCAAAAAAAAGTTTTGCGATGTTTCCCTTGAGTAATTTTTCTGTTATCCTTAGATTTCCTATCTATATTCAGGTTAATTACACCATTGAAATCTCCAAATAATATTATTTTTTCATATTCTAATTCTGCAATCTCTTCATATATTCAATGGTAAAATGTCCCCTTGTTTTCTTGTGGTCCATAAATTCCTAACAATACTAGTGCTTCTCCCTCCCAATTTATTTTCACTCCCACATAATGTCCCTTTGGGTCATTCAGGATCTCTGTTGCTTGTATTCGCTTATCAATGTAAATCACCACCTCCTTCTTCTTGTTTTTATTTGCTGAGATAAATGAATTTCCTAATTTATTATTTCTAATTAATCTTTTTTTCTGTACTTTTAATGTGTATTTCCTGAAGACAGATTATGTTGCATTTTTCTCTTTCTAAAAATTGAAAAATTTTATTTCTTTTTACCAATGAGTTTAAACCTTTTACATTAAGTGTTAATATTTTCATATTTAAATTAGTTTGGATGTCCAAAAATGATTTTTTTAAAATGGTGTTCTATAATAATAATTATTATTATTATTATTATAATTTTTATTTAATACTCCGACCCTCTGAGAACAATCGGGGCAGCTTACATCATAAAAATCATCACATAACAGTTTAAGAACAATTCCCCCCTCCCCCCCTTAAAAATTATTAAACCAATTACAATTAAAACAAATTATAAAGGAGGTAAATTCCACCATAAAATCACATAAAAACCATGACTAGAAAAAAGTACAGGCGAGAGTAAGTATGACTCATAAGAAGACCTAGTCATAGAGGTCTTAGAAGGTCATAGAAGGCCATAGAAGAAGAAGGGGGGAGGATCTTCAAAGGGACTGGAGCCTGAGCCGGTAGTTATTCCAGGAAGGCCTGCCGGAAGAGATCCGTCTTGAAGCTTGAAGCTGTCAAGTGATGTCAATTGACGGATCTCCTCTGGCAGGCCATTCCACAGTTTGGGGGCAACAACAGAGAAGGCCCTCTGGGAGGTAGTAACCAGTCTCGTTTTTTGAGGCTGTAACAAATTCCTCCCAGAGGACCAGCGGGTGCGGGGAGGATTGTATGGGAGGAGGCGGTCCTTAAGATAGCCTGGACCCAAGCCATTTAGGGCTTTAAAGGTAATAACCAACACCTTGCACTGGGCTCGGAAACTAACAGGCAGCCAGTGGAGGGACCTTAATACCGGGGTAATATGGTCCCCTCTGGATGTACCGGATATTAATCTGGCTGCCATATTTTGGACCAATTGCAGTTTCTGACCAGGCACGAGGGTAGCCCCATGTAGAGCGCATTACAGAAGTCAAGGCGTGAGGTTACCAACGCGTGCACAACGGTCTCAAGGTCCCCTACTTCCAGAAAAGGGCGCAGCTGGCGTATCAGACGAAGCTGATAACAAGCGCTCCTGACCGTCGTGTTGACCTGATTCGTCATCTGGAGTGATGAGTCAAGGAGCACCCCCAAGCTGCAAACACAGTCACTGGAGGAGAGCATGACCCATCCAGGACTGGAGGTTGCAACCCAATTCCTGGTTTCGGGGCCGCTACCGTGAGCACCTCCGTCTTGTCTGGATTGGAATTCGTGACCGACGAACAAGATATGGAGAAATAGATTTGGGTGTCGTCAGTGTACTGATAACACCCAGCACCATAACTCCGTATAATCTCACCCAGCGGCTTCATATAGATGTTAAACAACATCGGGGACAAAATAGCTCCCTGAGGGACCCCACAAGTGAGGTCCCTCTTACTGGAGTTACAGTCCCCGAGCAGCACCCTCTGGGACTGATCCGAGATATATATTTAGACTTTAGAGTTCTTCACCACATCAGAGTTTTTCTATACCTTCTTCTTCTTCTTCTTCTTCTTCTTCTTCTTCTTCTTGTATACTATCTTTTCTTCCTGCTTTGGATAAGTCATCTTTACTCTCTTCATCTCTTTCTGAGATTTCATCTTCTTCATCTGGTAACTTAAATCTTGTTTCATTCTTATTTTCTTTGCCTTCTTTACCAATTTCTGCTCCCTCTTCTTTATCTATCTCCTCATTGTATAGATCTTCTTCTTTCCTTTTACCTATTTTGTTGTTTCCTTTCCCTTGCTTTGATTGTTTCTCAATTTCTTCCTGTAGTCTCTCCAGAAGTCTCTTGCTTTTTCTTTCAAATTTAGTTTGTCTTTGATTCCAAGATATAGTCCTTCAATTTCCTCCCATCTAAATGTTATATTTTAGTTGTTCCATTAGAAATTGATAAGCCTTCCATCTCCTCAGTATCTGACTTTGAATATCTTTGAAGACCTGTATTTCATTTCCTCAAATCACGAATCTCGTTTTGTAATTTTTTTGCAGAAATGCATCCTTCATCCATTTCCTTGTCCAATATATCACTATGTCTCTAGGAAGTTGTTTTTTTTTTTTTATCTATTCTTGAGTTAATTCAATATAGTCCATTGATTTTGTTCTGTATTTGTTCAAGAGGTCTTTCTAAATATTTGGCTAAATATGGTATCAGGAATTCATGAAGATTCTCATTCGGTTGTTCTCGCAATCCTCTAAGTTTTATACATTTCTCTCTTTGTTGGATCTGTAGTTTTAAGATTGCTTCCTGGTCCTCTTGTTGGTTCCTACTTAAATCCTCCATTTTACTTCCATTTGTTTTGTTTTTTGTTCCAATTTTTCCATTTTTACCACCATTTTCTCAGTGTCCTTATTAATTTTTCTAAATTCGGTCTTATCAAGTTGGATTCGTATTTCAATTCTTCCTTTGTTTCTTCCCTTGACTCTCTAATTTCTCTTCTTGTCTCTTCCCTTGAATCTCTAATTTCATTTCTTAATACTAAATGTAATCTTTTCATTTCCTCTATAAAGTTAACATTTTGTTTGCTTCCTTTAGTTGTCATTTCTAGTGAAGGTCTTCACTGATTCAACAGTGCTGCAGCTTGGGCCTATCTGTCTCTTTCTTTCCTGGACATCATTTTTATTTATTTGATTCCTTATTTTATTTATTTGTCTGTTATTTTTTATTTTGATTATTATTATTTTTAATTATTCTCTTCTCTTTTAATTTCCCTATTTGTCAAATTTTCAGATTGTCTTCGAATTTTATTTATTAACCCCTTAAGTTTCTTTTATTTAGTTTTATTTAGTTATTTTACTATTTTGTTTCTTAAATGGTATGATCTAGTCTTATTATTGAATTATTTCTTTAAATTAGTTTAACGCTCTCCTTTTTAATCAAATTATTTTCACTCTATTTTTCTAGTTTAATTTTTATTACTACACTCAACTGATTTTGTCTAGTATGCCTTATTAAATATTTTATCTTCCAATATTTAAACAATCAGTTGATTAATCAATCTACCACTGTCACAAATAGTCAGCTACAATTCTATACACCTTCTCAATCTATTTGTTTACTCCCAAATCTATTATCAATCAATTAATTCTCCTGTGAGAAAGGAAAGGTAAAGGCAGATATGTAAGAAGAGAAAAGGATAACAACAATCAATCCGATCTAAATAAGAATTCATCTATCTATCTATCTATCTATCTATCTATACTTATACCTATTTTGTCTTAAATTAATTTAATATCTATATATCCCCTCTCTTAATCCCCTTGCACTGACAATAAAATTAAATTGTTTAAATTCAGATTCAATCAATAAATCAGTAATTATACAATATATCAGTATTACACAGTGTGATAATACTTTGTATTCTTCTCAGTGTTTTGAACTCTCAGTACTTCTTAAATTCCTTTTTCCTTCCCTCCCCCACACTCTTTTGTCCTCTGTCTTCACAAAGTTGTTCTTTTCCCCCCTCTTTTTTTTTGTTTCTTGAATTTGTTCCCAGTTTATATATGTCCACAAAATAGGATCTACATAAATTTAATGTAGAGAATGAGGAAACTGAAATAGCTTGAATTCCCATACCTTGGATCGAACATTGAATAGAACAGAGACAGCAGCCAAGAAATCAAGGAAGACTAGGAATAGGAAGGGCAGTTATGAAAGAACTAGATAAGATCCTAAAGAGTAAAGATATACAACTGAACACTAAAATTAGAATGTCCAAGCCATTGTATTCATCATCACCATGTATAGATGTTAGAGCTGGACAATGAAAAAAGCAGATAAGAAGAAAAGCGACTCATTTGAGATATGGTGCTGGAGAACAGTGTTAATGATACCAAAAAGACAAATGGGTCCTAGAACAGATCAAGCCTGAAATCTCCATGGATGCCAAGATGATCAAGCTGAGGCTGTTGAACTTTGGTTACATCATGAGTATAACGACTCATTATAAAAGACAATAATGCTAGGAAAGGTAGAAGGTAGTAAAAAGAGAGGAAGACTGCACAACAGATGAAGAGAATCAATCAGGGAGCTCGCAGGCCTGAATTTGCAGGACTTAAGCAGAACAACAGAGACAGGAGGCTCTTGGAGATGTCTCATCCACAGGGTCCCCATGAGTTGGCATCAACTTAAGGAAAGTTAATAACAAGAAAGAATAGTTTATGTGTGTCTATATCTATCTCCACAGTAACTGAGGATTAGCAGATGAAAAGTTTTCACTGTTGGTTTATTTTATTTTATTTTTTAAAAAAAACAAACCACAAAACTTTATATCCCAGTTCGTATGACCAAGAAATACAGGATTGGCAAAAAAAAATAATAATATTAGAAATAATCATAACAATATAAATGAATAAACTAGAAATTAATTGAGAGAGAGCAATAAAACATAAGGATTTAAAAACTAAAGGCACAATATCAAACTGTTCCAATGAGAAGGAAAAATTGGAGGTGTATGAAGAAGCCGGGTTGGATGACAAAAGAACTTTCAACTGAACTAAGTTTTAAATGGGCGATGTATAAGAAATAGAAAAGGGGCAAAATCACTAAAGAGGAATTCAAACAAATAGGTAGAACATGTAGGGGTAAAGTCAGGAAAGCCAAAGTACAGAATGAACTCAGGCTTGCTAGAGGGGTTAAGATGAATAAAAAGGACTTTTGGGGTATGTCCGTAACAAAAGAAAGAAGAAGGAAATGGTAGGGCCACTGCACAGAGAAGATGTAGAAATTCTAACAGGAGACAGAGAAAAGGCAGAACCACTCAACACCTTCTTTGTCTCAGTGTTCTCACAAAAGGAAAAGGGTGTTCAACTTGGGAGGGTTAGGGGGGTTGCAGACTGCCAGAAATAGTGTGAATTCAGTCCACTTTTAGGGTTAGGGTTAGTGCTAGGGAATCATGGGAACTGTTATTTTTCTGAGACATTGAGTCTTCTCTGTCAGACAACTCTGATGCCACAATAAAATACAGTTCCCATGGTTCCCTAACTCTAACCCTAACCCTAAAAGTGGACTGAATTCACACTATTTCTGGCAGTCTGCAACCCCCCTTAGATTGCGGGATGAGGGAATGCTTTTAACTTTGTATGTTTTAATATGCTGTAACCTGCCCCGATTGCCGAGCAGAGGGGCGGGCTATAAATAAAAATTTATTGTTATATTATTATTATTGAAGAAAATGGACCAGAGGAAAAAATGTTAGGATATGAATGGGATATATAGTCAAAGGTGAAATGTAAAGATGTGTGTGTGTCTGTAATTTTCCACTTGAGAACAGTTTCTGGACAAGGCACAAACAATATTTAGAGAAACAGGGTGAATCAACGCCAGGTGGTAACAGAGACATCAACAATGTACTTTCCCAGAGGTAAAACTAATGGAACCAGACTTTGTTATGGATAACAAAGATATATCAAATACGTAAACATCGTTAGCTTGGGAAAGTTACTCACGTGGTGGATGATGGACAACAAGAGGCTGGGTTAACATACATCATACTGTCATTATCCAATTAACATAAAGTTAACACCTAGAAGGTGGAGTATGGGATGGGCTTAGAAAATCCTTTGTCTAAGAATTGTTTATTGTTCAAGATGTGAGCGTGTGTGGTTGGATGCAGTGGTTTTAACTGCAACAAGTTGGATCCTAATGCTTTTGGGATTGTTAAAGATGTAATCTTGTATGGCTGAACTGGACAAGTTCATCACAATGGATTTTACTTAGTTATCTTATTTTTACTTTTTATATGTATTAATAAAGCTATGCTTTTGGACTTTACAATGTGTCTTCTTGACTGAGGAAGACAGGATGCTGGAGAAGAGAAGCTGAGCCAGTTGATAGCAAATCTACACAGTGGCTGTGGATCACAGCAGCCAGCTTGTCCTGCAGACTCTGCTGGGTGCCAAAAGGCATCACTACAACACTCATCATCCACACACTAACAAAAAAAACTATAGCATATCTTGATTTCAGTAAGGCTTTTGACAAGGTCCTCCATGTTATTCTTGCAAACAAGATAGTAAAATGTGGGCTAGACAATACAACTGTTAGGTGGATTAGTAATTGGTTGACCAACTGAACCCAAAGGGTGCTCAGCAATGTCTCCTCTTCTCTCCAGTGACCAGTGGGGTGCCACAGGATTCTGTCCTGGGCCCAGTGCTATTCAACATCTTTATCAATGACTTTGATGAAAGAATAGGGGGCATGCTTCTCACATTTGCAGATGACACCAAATTAGGAGGAATAGCTAAAACCGAGAGGACAGGATGAAAATTCAAAATGACCTTAATAGATTAGAAAGCTAGGCCAAAGCTAACAAAATGAATTTCAACATGGAGAAATGTAAGGTACTGCACTTAGGGCAAAAAAATAAAATGCATAGATATAAGATGGGGGACACCTGGCTTAATGAGACTACATGTAAGAGGGATCTGTTGGGAAACCAAGACCTAATTTTGGGAATTTATAATTAGCTCAAACGTGAGAGGGAAGCACCCAACTTCGCTTCTGAGATCTTGTCCAATTGACTACCAGAGATGTAAAAGTTCTGGCAAGGAAAGACACTGAAACGGACCAAACTCCAATTAAAGTCTAAAATATTTATTAACAAAATAAGCAAACACTCAAATGTGACACACACACACACACACACTAGAAGAATAAGTAAGGAAGAGCAAGTGTGGGGGAGGCAAAGAGGGAAACCAGGATAGAGGGAAATATACTCATACCCGAGAGACTCCTCAGGACTTCTGGTGAATGCAGATGGGTTCTGTGGAAGGGGCATGACCGGCAAGAGAGGGGGTCGCAGGAACTATCTCAGAACACAGACCGACAGAGATTCAGCATGCACTTCAAAGGTAGCATGAGGTCTGCTAAAATCCAGGGGTTCTTATAGGGAATTTCTGCATCCTGGCCATGAGTTAAACAATAGGTGGACAAAGGCTTGATGGGTTTACTATTGTTTACCTAAGTCTGGGCATAGTCTAAACAATGCATTTGGTTTCAAAACTATCAAGGAAAGGAAGCTAGAGAAAGGGGTGCAACCAAATCTCATCACTGTCCCATTAAGTGTGAGACTAAAACAAACAAACACCATTAGGTATATTTTCCAACATAATGGGATATTCCCAAAGGCAACTCCCAAAACCTGCTGGTCCAGGAAATCTTTAGTGGTCTTAAGCAATTTCAGCTTGCTTACCTGACCTCACATCTAGGGGATTATGGCTGCCATCTCCCAAGGGTCAGGCTGGGGTCATAGGGAACTCCACATGGCTAAAATATATAATCAAAATGGAGGATGTCCGCTAACAAATCTAGGAGTCCTAGTGGATCACAAGTTGAACACAAGTGTGATGCCACAGCTAAAAAGGCAAATGTGATTTTAGGCTGCATCAATAGAAGTATAGTACCTAGATCATGGGAAGTAATAGTGTCATTGTATTCTGCTTAGGTCAGGCCCCACCTGGAATACTGTGTCTAGTTCTGGGCACCACAATTCAAAAAGGATGTTGAAAAACTGGAGCGTGTCCAGAGGAGGGTGACTAAAATGTTGAAGAGTCTGGAAACCTTGCCCTATGAGAAATGACTTAGGGAACTGGGTATGTTTAGCCTGGAGAAGAGATGGTTAAGAGGTGATATGATAGCTCTGTTTAAATATTTGAAGGGATGTCATATTGAGGAGGGAGCTAGCATTAGGAGGAACGTCCTGACAGTGAGAGCTGTTCAACAGTGGAACACACTCCCTCAGAGTGTGGTGGAGTCTCCTTCTTTGGAGTTCTTTAAACAGAGGCTGGATAGCCATCTGTCATGGATGCTTTGATTTTGAGTTCCTACATGGCAAGGGGTTGGACTGGATGGCCCTTGTGGTCTCTTCCAGCTCTATGATTCTATGATTCTATGAACAACACAGAGAGAAAAGGTTATTATTATTTCAATAAAATACTTTCTTAAAGGGGAAATGATTATGTTATTTTTGTTGTCCTTGGTGAAGATCGGGGCAACTAGTGAAGAGATTTTTTTTGACCCCATTTTAATTGAATTGCACTGGCTGACTGTTTGTTTCTGGGCTCAATCCAAAGTACTAGAACAGTACCATACATGCTGACAATAGATTTCACCTAGCTCACCTAACTCCAAACTAAATAGTTATGTGCCAGTCAATAAGCATGGCATGGTCAAAATGCCCAACTTTCACATTTGCACCTATTGAAACATCAAGACATTTTTCAACAGGAAGCCTGCATGGATCCTGTGACTGTTGGAAGATTTTTGCATTCTCTTTTCCCCTCCTTAGATAGATAGGGATTTCCTGCATGTAAACTCTCCCCTCTCTCATTCAAAGTAACCATGTGACTTATGTCACTCCCCCTTTGGGACTAAAAGCCATTCTCTCTCTAAAGATTTTAAACTGAACTGTTCGGTTTTCCATCTTCCTCCTCTCTCAACTTTCTTTGGAAAGATGGTGAGATAAATATTTCTTTTTACCTGAACTATATCCACTAACTACATTAGAATATAATCTTTAGGTATATAGAGATCACAGCCATTAGTAAACTTTTGTTTTAAACTACAAACTACATGTTTGTTGTTTTTTGAGTCAGTCTCAGTTCTTAGGGAAGCATAGAGTTTATCACATGGGACAAATCCCATGCAGAAACTAGATTTAAAGTGAAAACAACCTGCTTTTGTGGGTTGTTTTTCACATGATGTTCAGGGTTAACCCAAACAGAAAGTAGAAAAAACCCACAAATGTGGGTTGCTTTTCAGACGACGTTTGCATTAAAGAGAAATAACGTGAAAATAACCCGAATGGAAAGCCAACAACTTTCCATTCTGGTTATGTTCACGTTATTTTTTTTTTTCTGCCAACACATCTGAAAAACAACCCACATTTGCACGTCTTTAGTGGATTTTAAAATCCTGTTTCTGCATGGGATTTTCCTACGTGTGTCTCCATGTGATAAACTCCATAGTTAGACAAAGGCACATTTCTGCTGCTCTGATAATTTAAAGCTAGATCCTAACAAGCTTGGTTTTGACATTTTTGATATTTAAATATTTTTATTTCCTTACTAAAGGCTGAAGCCTTGGGAAACTTAAATTACTCTACAGTGATAACAGCCTAAATCTGAAAGGTGTGTCAGTATGAAGATAACAAGGATGTGAATCACTATGTCAACGTCTGCCTTTGCCAGAAATGGCTGTTGAGGTTGTGCTAGATGCAAGCATATACCTTATAAGTGATGTTCCTGTACATCTATTAAGAGTGAGCAAATCAGAGATTATTCACAAACTAGCAAGTTCATGAAGTTCTCACAATCTACAAACCTGACTTTTAAGAATGATTACAGCTATGATCAAGACACGTACCATATATAATTCCAAGGTAGGCAATCAAATTACCTATCGCTCCTGTGTGTTGTCAAGATTGAATTTCAGCCTGTTTTGCCCCCTCTAGTCCCAAACAGCTTTAGTTAGTAGTTCAGCAATACTAGTGTAGCAATACTTAGTGCCTCACTAAGATCATTAAGATCAGATGAAAGTGAAAGATTTGTACATATGTATTCTCATTACTTTGTAACCCTGTTTACAGGTAAACATTTAGGGAAGGTTGCTTGCTCCTGAAAGTTCTTGTAACATTTTGTGTTCATCATATACCTTTTTCTTTGGAATACATTTCTGCTATGGGTATCTTATTATTGTTCAACTTTGTTCATTACCAGAACCCTTTTGGCATGTGTTTTCTTTTGGTTTTGATTCCAATTACAGTTCATGAATTACTGATGTCTTTGTCAGATGGCATGAGAAGAAACCATAACATCCAGGATGCAGGGGATCAAGGAAAAGTACACTTTCAATTTTGAGCAAAGAAATTCCCTTTAACAACTGAAGCACAAGACTGGGCTAATGAATTGGCTTACCTGAAACTGAAGGCTGGCTGTAAAGGGATCAGGATATATAAAAATAGCAAGGTAAGAGATATTATAGGGCAGCAAGCTCTTCATCTAACTAAAGTACAGCTGCTGAAACTTCATATCAAGGTTTCTATAATTACTAAAATATCATCACGCTGTCAGAAACATCCAATTAATATTACCTAGAAATGAAGCTTGTTGTGGGGCTTAGGCCCTTTATTTCAGAGGATCTTAATATTCAGGGACAATCTCCCACTCCTCAAAGCAGGGATCTGTTTTGCAGACTTTGGAAGAAACATAAAACTCATCAGAACAGGGAAAATCATTACCTATTGGGTCTGATAGTAGGGTGAATTTTGCCATGTGACTGTTGATACAATTAATATCAATAGATACTGAGCACTTCAGTGAGCACTGAACAGAACAATACTAGGAAATTGCAATCCTTCAGAAGTTATTGGAGCCCAGTTACCAACAACCTCAACCAGCTTGGGTTCATTAACCTCTCATAAATTACATGTTCCTCACCACTAATCTATAGAATTTGAACATGAAGGTTCCATGGCTAATAGCCATTTATATTCTTATCCTTCCTAGATCCCTCCCCCTTTAAATCCTCAACCATATACCATTAGCAGATTCAAACAAATCCAAAATCCCAAACTAAATAGATAGATAAGGAAGAGGACTGAATCAAAACAAAGCTCCTCCAAATCAGACCACATCTTTATCCTAAGATCCTTGACACTTCATTAGTAATTTGTGTTGAGAGGAACACAGAGAACCCAAAGAGAATATCTTTGAGAAGTGATCTATTTCCATTCAGGTACACCATATAAGCACCTGCCACAAGACAGGTTGAACAGCGAATGCTAGAAGATTAAGCAATTTGGGGGCTAGCATTTTTACCTCCTAATCACTGTGGATTGATATACCAGTGCAATTGCTTTGGAGAATGAAAAATGAATATATCACAGAACTGATGCCGTTTTGAGTTCTTTTTCTCCTACAATTTCTCTCTCAAGAGCAGCATTCTTAAAAATGTTCAGTAAACATATCCAAGGGTAGCCATGTTGGCTATATAGCAAAGTACAATAACATCCACAAAACAATGATGTCTTTATTGGACCAACCAAAATGTACAAATTCATGTTGAAAACTTTCAAAGCTCCATTGGCTTCTTCATCATGCAAAGGTATTAAAAATCAGAAAGAAAGAAAGAAAGAAATGACAAAGTTAATCAGAGGTCTGCATTTTGTCAAGATGTTGTTGTGTTTCATCAGGTTAAGATGGTATGGAGGGATATCCATGAAAGCAGGTCACTCCTCCTTCTGGCTGGATATCCATGAAGGCAGGTCACTCCTCCTTCTGGCTATATGGGTTCTGGGAGGCAAATAGTCATAAAGTCAAAAATAATAGTAAAATTCCATTAGCAACACAAAAAGATACTTTCTTTGAGATCCAGGTTGCCTCCATCCTTTGTGAAGCTACCAGCCACTTTGTTAGACAGAGAACATTGTGGCCTTGGTTCATAAAAGCAGTCTGACCTTGACTAGGAAGCCTATCCAGAAAACAGCTTGCATTGAGTGTATGTACCTTAGCCTGCAAACCAGGGATAGTTTGGGGATTCTGTTGGTATACCGGCCACCCCGTTGTTTAACAGACTCCTAACCAAGCTGACGCAGCTGGTCTCTGAGCTGCTGTTGGAGTCTCACAGACTTTTGGTTTTGGGAGACTTCAACATCTCACTTGAGACCCGTTTGTCTAATCTAACTGGCGTGGCTCGGGAGTTCATGGAAACCATGACAAGCATGGGCCTATCGCAACTGGTTGTCGAGCCCACGCATTGTGCGGGTCATACCCTCGATGCAGTCTTTAGTATGGAACAGGAATATCCATGGGTGGAGGTTGTTAATACCTCCGCTTTGTCATGGACGGATCATTTCCTGGTCAAGATGGAACTAAGAGCCACTGTCGGCCCCTCCGGGGGTGGTGGACCTATTAGAATGGTCCGCCCTCGAAGGCTAATGGAACCAATTGGTTTCCAGAAGGCCTTAGAGGGTTTAATGGTTGGAAACACCGGTGACTCTGTCGAAGCCTTGGTTAACAACTGGAACACCGATCTCACCAAGGCTATCGACACAATCGCTCCCAAGTGTCCTTTCCAGCCCGCTCCAAATTGTAGGCCCTGGTATACAGAGGAGCTTAGGAGGATGAAGTGAGCTGGACAACAACTAGAGCACAAATGGTGGAAAACTTGGCTCTTATCCGACAGAACTCGCCATAGGAAACATCTTGATTCCTATTGGGAGGCATTGTGTGCAGCACAGAGACTTTTCTCCTCTGCACACATTGCGTCTGTGGAGTCTCATCCAGCAGAGCTGTTTAGGGTGGTGGGGGAACTGACGCAGGTATCGCCTGCGCAGAACCCTCTACTTGACCCTACAGCAACCTGCTCTGATGCTTTTAATATCTACTTTGCAGGTAAAATCTCTTGAATAAGAGCTGACCTAGACGCCAGTGTTTTGACAGAATCCGAAGGTGAGGTATCCAGCAACTCCGTTGATGACGTTTTACTGGATCAGCTTCAATCTGTGAGTACCGATGACGTGGACAAGCTCCTTGGTAAGGTGAGGAAGACGACCTGCCCTCTCGATCTTTGTCAATCTTGGCTGGTCGTCCAGGGAAGAGACGCATTGAGGGTATTCCTTCAAGATACCATTAACGCGTCATTCAGGGAGGCCACTGTTCCATCCTGTTTAAAGGCGGTGGCGATTAAACCCCTCCTGAAAAAGCCTTCCCTGGATCCCCTGGACAGGAATAATTACAGACCGGTCTCCTTGTTACCTTTTTTAAGCAAGGTGATTGAGAGGGCAGTTGCTTCCCAACTCCAAGCTGTCTTGGATGAAACCGATTATCTTGATCCATTTTAAACCAGCTTTAGGACGGGATATGGAGTTGAGACTGCCATGGTTGCTCTGGCTGACGACTCTGCTTGGGTATCAACAGGGGTAGTGTGACCCTGCTGGTGCCCTTGGACCTCTCAGCGGCCTTTGATATGATAGATCACTCCATCCTCTTGGATCGGCTGAGAGAGTTAGGAATCAGAGGCACTGCCTTGCAGTGGTTCCGTTCCTTCCTCTTGGGCAGATCCCAGGGGGTGAGGCTCAGGGACAGCTGCTCTTCTAAAATAGAGCTTAATTGTGGCATCCCTCAGGGTGCCATTCTGTCCCCGATGCTATTCAATATCTATATGAAGCCACTGGGAGAGATCATTTGGAGGCATGGAGCACGGTGTCTTCAGTATGCTGATGACACCCAGTTATATCTCTCCATGACCCGATTGTCTGCCCAGACCTCAGATGGCGTCTCTCCTCTCAATGATTGTCTTAAGGCAGTAATGGATTGGATGAGGAAAATCAGATTGAGACTGAATCCAGACAAAACAGAGGTACTAACAGTGATGGACCCAAAACTAGGCTTGAGAGTACACCTTCCAGTACTGGATGGAGTCACACTCTCCTCCAAGGACTGTGTTCGCAGTCTGGGGGTGCACCTAGATTAGTCACTTCACATGACTAGTCAGGTGAATGCGACAGTCAGAAGTGCCTGTTATCAGCTTCGGCTGGTACGCCAGCTGCACCCTTTCCTGGACATGAGGGATCTTGAAACTGTGGTACATGCTCTGGTAACTCACGTTGGGATTTCTGTAATGCACTCTACATGGGGCTACCCTTGTGCCTAACCCAGAAACTTCAACTGGTCCAAAATATGGCAGCCAGGCTAGTTACAGGAACATCTAGGAGAGAGCACATAACCCAGTGCTGAAGTCTCTCCACTGGCTGCCAATCAGTTTCTGGGCATAGTACAAGGTGTTGGCTTTGACCTTTAAAGCTCTACATGGTTTGGGTCCAACTTATCTTCAGGACCGCCTCTTCCCATACAATGCCCCCCACGCACTTCGGTCTTCTGGGAGGAATTTGCTATTGCCTATGAAAACTAGATTGTCACCGACCTCCCAGAGGGCCTTCTCTGTTGCGGCTCCGAGATTATGGAATGGCCTGTCAGATGAGATCCATCTTATTACCATGCTTGACTGCTTTAAAAGAGCAGTAAAGACGGATCTTTTCTGACAGGCCTTCCCGGAATAACTCTTCCAAATAATTTGAGTTTGATTGTTTCTTTGCCCCCATCCTCCATTGTTTGTTTTAATGGTTTTAAATTACTGTTGTTTAACTTGTATTTTAATCCTTAGTTTAATTCGATTTTTATGGGGGGGGGTGGGTCAGGGATTGGGGGGAGATGGAATTGTTTTAACTTTGTTCTGTTTTAATCTTGTTTGCCACCCCGATTGCTCAGCAGAGGGGTGGGATATAAATAAAATTTATTATTATTATTATTATTATTATTATTATTATTGACATTGTATTTCTCAAGAAGTATCCATGGTGTTGAATTAGGAAAAGATGTTTAGGTAAAACACACCAAATGCAGTTTCATTTAAAAAACAAAACAAAACATTTTATCTTTGTTGGAGGTAGAAACCTCAAAAATAAAGTCCCAGTCCCGTGGCTCCCTCTTTAGGATTCAGTGTTCATGGTGCTGTGGCACTTAAGGCTACCACCCCACTCTTCCTAATATTGGGTTTGCTCTGATTTCTTAATATGAGGCTGCTTATGAAACATATTCTATTAGTAGTAATGGATAAAAACTACAAGATATCTCCTATCTTCTGTGTTTATGCTTGTACTATGTTACTCATTGTTTAATGACTAAAGCACTTTGAGTAATTCCTTTCTATATTTTACATAATTGATCTTTTTTTGTATTTAAAATCAAGGGTTTGCTATAATATTCTTAAGTGAAATCTATTTAAAGTTAATATGTGATTTATTTAATCCTTTCCACAAAGTTACTCTTTGCTTTAAAAACAAATGATAAAATAGCGTGCTTGTGGATTTACATCTTTTCACAAAGGTGCAAATAATTCAAATTATTTCATCTTTTTGAAATTCCATGAGTGATGGTCATTTACTCTCCCTTCCTTTTTTCTTCTTCTTCTGGCATATGATAAAAAGAAACCAAAGACCCCATTTTTTGTGCTTTAATTTTCTACAATTGTGGAGGGATTAGGTTGCTTAAATCCACTGGTGTAAAAATATGGATTTAGGGTGTGACATAGCTTGATTGGGAACAGCAAAGAAATCCCTGAATGGGGCACTGGCATCTATTCAAAGCTGGATATGCGGGGGCCAGAGACAATTGGATTTCTTGACATGCCGTTTCATCAGGATCAAGAGTTATATGGACAAGAATATATACTCTGTCAAATAATGGATCTACAGGCCCCTGTTTTCTCTATAACCATTTAATTCCATTTATACATTTAATCATATGTATATGATTTATACATTTAATCATATGTATAATCATGTGAGCCTAAGTTTCATTTTGCGACCTACTGACATAATAATAAATTTAAGCCACAAGTCCATCCTCTCTTTCAAATGCTCTAGTGTTGCCTGATTAATTCTAGGCCTAGCCTCTTCCCAAGTAAACCTGCTGATCTGTTCAGTTTTGTGCTTTGAGATCTGAAAGAACAGAAATGGAACTAAAAATACATTGCTGGAGTCAGTTTCATCTTCCCCCCACCTCTGCTCTCCCAGTCATCAATGCAAACATAAGTTTTCTAATGTGAATATTTTCTTTTTCCTTACATTCTTTTTTTGTTTTTGTTTTTGCTTTTAGGCTACAGTCTACATTCTATTTATATGCCTCTGAGTTCTACAAAAATCATGGGATATGGCCTAAATCCTTTGGTTAATCTCAACTAGAATAGATCCATTGTAGCAAAGAGATTTATCAACATGATGACTCCACAGTGAACAAATGATTCAATGGGTTTACTCTAGTTGGAAGTAACCAATAACATTCAGGCCTATCTGTACTTGTTGAGAAATTAGTGGAACTTTGTTGCTAATAAGTGTGTTAGTATGAAGTTATTGCTTTGAATAATATTATGCTACATTTTATATTATTATTTATTACTTATTTCATTTCATTTCTATGCTGCTTTTCTTCCAGAAAGTGACCCAAGGCAGCTCACAGATAAAAACATTTAAAAAAAAATGACAATAAAAATGTACAAACAATTAAAACAATCTAGCTAAAAACATTATAAAATGACATAAAACTTACAAAATTTAAGAAACATAGATAATGTACACACCCCATATAATAGCCTCCCTGACACAATTATATATAGAGGACCCTTGGTATCCAGGGTTTGGTTCCAGGAACCCCCCTCCCCCATGGATACCAAAATTCATGGATGCTCAAGTCCAGTTGAATACAATGGACAATAAAATGGTGTCCCTTATATAAACATTTTCTTTTTAGAATGTATGTATTTTTGGAATATTTTCAAACAGTGGATGCTGGAATCCATGGATAATGAGGGCTGACTGTATTAAGCTTTAAAGACACACAAACCTGTTATAAATTGTTTTTTCTATCCATAAGATCTACTAGAGCTGAGGATCAGTCCATTTGGAACAGCTAATTGTGGTAATATTGAATTTCCATCTGAAAATAATTCTAATTTACTCCATGTTTCTTAGACATTATTGAAGAGATATTTTTAATGTAAACATCATGATTCTCATGAAAATGTACTAAGATTTAGAATACAATTAAGTGTAACATTCCAGAGCTGAGAGTCTGTTTTCTATGCAGAAGCTCCCAGATTTAATTCCTGTCATCTTCTGGATAAAATATTTGCTGATGGAAGAGTGTATAAAAATGAATCCTTGTAGGATATAAAGAATAGAGTAATGAGGATGGGAAATACTTCAGAGATTTTCCTAGAATGTACTGTTAATCCCAACTACAGTAGACCTATTGAATCAATGGGATTTACATATGTGTTGATTCTCCATTTAACAATTGATTCAGGGGTCTGTTCTAGTTGGGACTAACTGCTACAGTTCAAGCTATAGACTATAGTGTTTAAACTTTGAACAAAATGGTGACTTGCATAATTGTATGAATGATGCCTGCAGAATATTCAGGGCCAGTCTTGCCATTAGCAGAGTGAAACCTGTCAAGCATATTCTAAGCTAGGTGTGGGAATCATGCAGCTCTCCAATGTTGTAGAATTGCAATTCCCTGCATTTCTCTCCCAGGCTGTTGGCAGCTGATTCTCACCCCTTCTCTAAACTAATGGTGGAGGAGAGTGTTTCTTCATGCAGCTATTTTTGGCTGGGAAAATATTTGTTGCTGATTGCTTGATGGAAGTTGAAAAATGTACCCTACTGAATAAAAATGTATCCAGGCAACATTGCATGAAAGACCACTTCAAACTGAATTTTCCTCAGCTTCAATTTCCTTTTTTAAAAAACAAACAAAAGCAAAAATATTTTGCTCTACATTATTTAAGTGATGTTTTATGGAAACATCATGAGTTCTTAATACTTGGGTAGTTTTAAAATACAAAAAAGTGCAGTACAATGCTATCTGACTTAAACAGATAATCAGGTGGTACATGAGGACACAATATTGTTGTACATAATATAAACCTGGCTATCTAAAGTGGGAACCAGTCACTTTTCCTCCCAGTGCTAAGAACAAGTGACATATTTGCATGATTGGATGCATCAGTTTCTTTCTTTCATGAAAACTTGCTTTGGACTGGCACTGCTTCAGAGACCACCATTTTAAATGGCACTGGCATAAACTATAATGGCTTACAGAAGGCTGCTTATAGAACTATAGAAAGCTGATAACTGAGCTATCAACTAAGAATTCCTTTAGTAACATTACTTTCACTTGTTGTTTTTTTCTGAAGTCTTAAAAATGGGTTTAATTTACACAGACATTGCCAAGTTTAATGTAATAATTTATGTGATATGCATTGACAATTCCAAGTTACTGCACAAAGAACATTCTGTCACTGTAATGGCACCAACTGGATACTAAGGTTGTAAGGTAGAATCTGTTTAGTTTGCATTTAAATATTAATCATCTTAATTTGCTTGTCAGGAATTTATATATGAACCACAAACCAATGGATCCTTTGATTTTTAGACTTAACTGAGTTTTGCAATGTGCTTTTCAGATCAAAATGAAAATGTTACGGGGGACTATACAAGGAAAAAACTTATGTATGGTAGTATACAAAAAGGATTCTGCTATTAGAAAGCTTATAAAACATGTTATCATATATTTTATCATGTAACATTTCACAAAACTTATGAATTTGCATACATTTGAAATTTGTACAGACTTTTAAAAAACAAGATCACATATTGACAGACAGACGGTAAAAACTCATGGGCTTGAAAAAAATGTGAATATTACAGGATGTAAAATATTTGTCCTATTGACTCCAGTCCTATATCAATAACAAATAATAATCAATCAGTTTTTTACAGATTTTTCTAGTCTTTGTCAGTTTGCATATCTAGTATGTATCACTGCGTGCATATAGACAATGTTCTTTTTTCCATCTGTCACTGTTGTATTTCCTTCCTTAGTATTGGAATTGGCAAAGTTGCTATTTTTGTGCTACTGTTTCCAGAATCCCTTAGCCAATATGGCCACTGGCCAGACTGGCAGGGGAGATTCTGAATTGTAGTCCATGAGCTATTAGTCCAGGATTTGTTCAATCTTAGAATTGTAGTCTAAAAAGTAAATTTCCAAGCTGTGTTTGCCATTAGGCCAGTCTTTACAAATGTTAGGTTCTTAAGAGTTGTCTTATTCTAAGGTTGAAAACACACTGCAGAAATAATCTAATTTGAGACTGCTTTAACTGCCTTGGCTCAATTCTAGGAGATTCTGGGAACTGTAGTTTTGTGAGACATTGAGCCTTCTCTGTCAGAGAGCTCTGATGCCACAATAAACTACAATTCACAGGATTCCCTAGTACTGAGCCAGATCAGTCAAAGTGGTCTGAAACGAGTATTTCTGCAGTGTGTTTTGGACCTAAGACAAAATCTTTATCTCTGAACAACTCTGTTTCACAAAACATTCTTAGAATTCTTTCTAGTGTTTGAAAAAGTTTCAACATTATGATGACTGGGGGGTGGAGATTTGTGAATTGTCATGCAAAAAATAAATAAAATCCTTCTCATGTGCCCCCACCAGATGTAGCTGTACGGGTGGTGGAACAAAGAGAAAGACCTCCCTAGCAGATCTAAAAGCATGAGCAGGTTCATAAAGAAGAACATAATTCTTCAGTTAATGTAGATCTGAGCTGTATAGGTTCTTATAGGTCTATTAGAGTATAAGGATATAGCATAAATGGATTGACTTCCATACAGCCATTCCATACACTGTTAAATCTATTGGTGTTGTTAATGTTAAAATATTTCCCCATGATTGAATTCTATATAGTTCTACCATGTATGCTGTCCATTAAGTCTAAATACATTGAAGGCACCCATTTCTATCTTATTTTGGATTTTAAGAAGAGTCAACCCTTGGAAAAAAAAATCTAAGGAATACTAGGTTCTGTGAGCTAAATTTTAGGAGGCAATGGAAAACTAACTCTAAATATTCCCTGCCTAAGAAAATGCTATGAAATTCATGAGGTTGTCATATGTCAACAGGCAAGTCAAAAACATGCACACACACACACACACACATGTATACAGACAGCATACACTGTCCATTTTTGTCCCTTCTCTCATGAGGTTTCTCAAATGTTCAAGAGAGTTAGATCTGATCTTTGTTGCAAGTCATGAAGCTGCTATCAATTGAAAGCAGTTTCCAATAGCAACCATGCTATGTTTTAAAAACAGTCTTGTTACTGAGCACCCAAAAGTTTCTAGACTGCCACATATATAAGAAAAAGGGCACTCACTTAAAATGTTTTCCTTTTCTGGTCCTCTGCATGTACGTGCTAGCTAAGGAAGAAGGGCAGGAAGGAAATGCTGACCAAGCTGCTGAAGGGTAAAGAGGGCAGAATGCTCTGTTTCTCTTCTCCCATTCCTCTCACAGTTTACTCCAGTCTCTGAATGAAAGTTTTATTCTGTGGCCAGAACTGAATTCAAGTAGGCTGCTGAATGGTAAAGGGCACCAGAGTAATCTATTCTTTCTTTATCAGCTTGATTAAATCTTAGGGTGGCCAAAGAGGGAAGGACTTCCCTTTCTCCATGACTAGTGTGAAAACTGAACAAGCTAGTAGTCCTTCCTCCGTCAAATTCATCTATAGTGAATTCTATGGATGTAATTTTTCATTTATTTTATTCTTGAGAGCTAGAACAAGTAATTGAATTCCTCACAAAAACATGTGAGAAACCAAGGACAGGCATGTGGGGCATAATTTTCGCCCATATGATTGGAGTGGGTGGAAAGTCACCCCTTTAGTCAGTGTAAGACAGTTTCCTACATTCCTTCTGTTCCTTTTAATTCAACTGATCTTGACTCATTTCTTTTCTTTGTTTGCATCTGGTGTAGATATGAAAGAGCTTTGATAACTTTCCAGTATTGGGTCACACCAACAACACTGCCCCCTTCTCTCTTGTCTGTCTGTCATTGGAGTAGAGGGAAGTGAAAGGATATTTCTCATCCAAGGTGAGGTATGGGAATTTGGGTAGACTGAGAACTGAGCTGCTCCTTTCCCTCACACTGTTGGCTCTTGCTTTCTTTTACATGCCCAGGAAGGTGACTCCTGCTCAGCTCACAAACACCACCTGCAGCTAGAGGATTCCTTCCTGTCGTCACTATTCTGGGAACTCTATCAGTTACAGCATGTCATTGTTATTAGTCTGACAAGGCTCTCTATAGGTCTCATAAGGCTGAAGGAGAGTTGATTTCATCCTTGTGGCCTGCATGCTATTGAACCAGTCTCAGTAGCAGCAGTGCCAATAGCCAAAAAATTGTACCAGACTTCAGTTTCCTTGGTGGGGAATCCCAATTGTCAAGAAACCTCATTTTCATCTAGGATTGGGAGGAAAAGACAATATTGTTACCATATGTAGTAAATTCCATGTACTTTCCTGCATTGAATTACTGTCACCAAAGCAAATGGCTAAACACAAGCCATGATTTTCCCAACTGTTTATCTAGACTTTGAATAAAGGCATTGCTACATTATTTCTCTCAACTTTTCTTTCTGTTATTAGTGTTGGGATATGCAGACAGCATGGATCTATCATACACACATGCAGAGTAGATGCACGTAGGCAGAAACTCCCAGAAGCTGGTAGTTATTCAGGTGTCCAAGGTCCTTAAGCTTAAACCTTTGTGTCAACTCATGCTGCACCAGTCTGATCTCCTCCTGATCCCTAGTTGCAACACACAAATCTACATGAATGACTAGGATTATGCTGCCCTTCATGTACACACATGCATTGGCCACAATGTGCCAATAACCCAACCTCAAAAACTCCTCCTGTATGCAAAGGTTCCAGCACCTGGCGCTTTGCTTGAGTCCATACAAAGCCTTCCTGAATTTGTAGACCTCGTCACTGCCTGCACACTCATAACCAGGAGCTTGCTCCATGAACACAGTCTCCTCTAAGGTGGCATTGAGGTATGCTGTCTCAAAGTCAAAGTGATTGACAACTAACCTCCTCTTGTCAACTACAGCAAGCACCGCCCTAAGACTCTCTGCCTTGGCTGTCGGTGAGAATGTCCTGTCATAGTTCTCAAACTGCTTCTGTGAGTACCCTTTGGCAACCTACCTGGCCTTGTACTTCATAGTGCCATCAGGCATGTCCTTCTTTCTGTAGACCCACCTGCATCCAATCACTTTTTGCCCTGCAGGCCTCTCAACCACCTCAAAGACTTTCCTGTCCATCAATGCACTAAATTCCTAATCCATGGCCACATTCCACTTTTCCTGCTCAACAACTGGGTACCTGAGCATGTCCTCATAATTATCAGGTTCCTCTACCACAACAGTACAAGTATGTGCCTCCTGCACAACAAATCTATCTCGTGGTCTTCTGACTTGCTGTGTCCTTTGTGGAATGATGAGTTTGGTTCTGCCATGCTCATCCTCAGTGTCACTACTGCTTTTCTGGACGTCATGTCTCTGAACTGGTTCCTGCTTTGGTGTCTGTGTCTATGTCTGTGTCTGTGTGTCCACAGAAGTGCTAGATTGTTCCTCCTTCACATTTCTGGAAGCATCCATCTCTCCATTTGTGATGTTTGTACCAGTGTTTCCCAACTTTACAAAAACATCATGGTTGGCATGGATCTTTCCCCATCCAGCATGTGTTTCAAATCTTGCATTCCTTGAGCACAGGACTCTGCCACCATCCAATAGGAATCTATAGCTATTCCTCTCGTAGCCCACGAACTGTAGCCCCTGGCTCTTTGGTTCATTTTTTCTCTGGAACTGAGGAGGAGGAATAAGTACTGAGGCAAATTGGCCAAAACCCTCAAGTACTTCAGATTGGGTGCTTTACCATGCAACAGAAAGTATGGTGTTTGCTGGATTGCACTGCACCACATCTAGTTGAGGTGCTCCAGCATCTTCCAGCATGCAATCCCTCATTTGATTGATCATGCCAATTCTCCTCTCGTCCAAGAACTTTCCACCCTTATCAGTCACAAAAGTGCCCACCTTGTAAGGAAATTCCCTCTCAATGGCATTTACCCACTTTTTAACCTGGTCAGCAGCTTCACCCTTGGTTTTTAACAAGGCCACATTGGAATATCAGGTGTGTCAGTCCACTATGAGCAGGGTACACCTGTTTCCTCCCATGCTCTTGATCTGGCGCTACCTCAAAAGGTCTCTGAGTGGCACACTTGCTTATTTTGGGAACCAGATAATCTTTGACTTTCGCCCTCTTGCACACTGCACAGTCAAGGTAGCTGTTGCATTGCTCCACCCTCAACTCTGGGCAAACCTTCTCCAGGTTTCTCATGTCAGGGATGATGGGAGTTGTAGCTCTTCACCTCTGGCTCTAACTCACCACCTTGTTATGCAGCAGAGCTGACCAGCTTTGATCAGTGGTTGATGCTTCTTTCCCAAGCAGCAGAGTTTCAGAGAATAGGCTGGAGACCCTGACAAACTCTCCAAGCCTTCTCACTCTTCTTCCTGAGATGTCTCCAAACTTCTCCAGGATTCTTCTGGCTCTTTATCTTCCCTCAAGACACCAGACAACTCAGTAGTCTTATATAAAAGATCTACTTTATTCTACTATATACATAAATACTATATGCCCTACAAATCACAATCTCTACACTTCACAATATCTCCAAAACTACTCCACAATACGCATTGGCAAACATTGCACTTATATCCATTGTTAGTCACCACCCACTAGTCAGTTTCCACCCAGTGGGCGTGTACATTCATTTTGATTGGTTTACATAGATCATCCCATACTTAAGACCAACCCAAGTATTTCATCATTTTACCTTGACTACTTAATGAATCTCAGGTGTTTGCAATCTATAACAGGTGTTTTCAATATACACTCTATAACTTTGTCCTTGGCTCTCAAGGCTTCCAAATTACATTATCTTTTTCACCTGTGTAGCTTCATGATTGTTCCTGCTTAGTCACTGTGACTATCACATACATATTTTATTTCTATTGCTGTATGTCCCATGTTGCATTTTCCTTAACATCTCAAACCTTTAAAACATGTGTGCCCCATTACTCTATAAAAATAGTGTGGACAATTTTCATGTAAAGGTTTGTTTGCAAAGCTGCTACACTCCACCTGTGCCACCATGTGGTATACCTCATTTTTCTTTACAGCTTTACTACACACTACCCTCTCCTTGGAGATTACTCTCTCATCTCCCTTAAAATGGGCTTCAAACCCATCATTGGTCAGGGATGACACACTCACAAGGGAATTCTGCAGTCTAGGTACACACAAAATATTATCAAATGTTTTCCCCAGCCCTCGAATGAATATAGACCTTTTAAACTCTACTTTACTAGATTCACCATCAGCAAACACCACTGTATCTACTGATGCTGGATTTGGGTTCTGTAATCTCCCCTTATCTGGTACCATGTGGTGAGAACAACCACTGTCCAAAATTCAGACAGGGTCTCCTTATTCCCACTCACAACACCCTCCATAGCAGAAACAAACCCCCTCCCTTCCTGGGACTTTTTCGTCTGTCAGGACCCTCCCGTCTTTGCTACAGAGACTCTCAGACAGTCCTTTCTGAAATGCCCAGTCTCTCCACAGGAAAAGCACTGCTTGGTCCTGCAGATGGCAGCACTCCCCTCCTGGGACGTCTCAGTTGGTTGTCTCTTGATTGCTTTCCCAGCTTCTCTGGACCTCCTCCAGGATCTTTGAAGCAACAAGCTCGGTCCTCAGATCTGCCTCGGCGACTCCTTGTACGCCATACATCAAAAAGTCCCACTCAGGCATTGTCTATACACACACTGGGCCCATAACCCATGTTGGGGTATGCAAACAGCATGGATCTAGCATACACACATGCAGAGTAGATGTATGTAGCCAGGAACACCCAGAAGTTGGTCTTCTGTGAAGAGTCTGCTCCAGACAGCACAGGGGGAAAAACCTCACACATGCAGCTGCTGCTTTCAGCTCAGAGAAATGAATAGCTTCACAGCAAGGCTTCTCTCAGAAAGGGCTTTAATCTTTGTTGCAAATATTTACAAAAATATACAGAGTACCAGACGTCCGTCTTGAATATTCACAGCTATACAGAGTAACAAATGTTACTCCTTTGTTGGAATGTTGGAAGAGCAGGTTTGTGTATAAATCCATTCAGCAGAGTATAACTTGCAGCAGAGAAGACACCATCACGCAGAGAAAACTCCAAGCTTCTATTAGAAGGCTTTATTATAGAAAAACATATGCAGAGTAAAAACTATAAAGTCCAATAGATCATCACATCAGCCAGATGTGGCTAACAGGAACAAAACTACAAATCCTTAAATGCTACATTGTGGAAAAGTTAGTCATGCTATAGCTTCAGCAAAAATAAACTTAATCCATACTAATGAAAGTTCAAGAACAGACTGACTTCTATGCCTGATACACAATTTCTCAGCCCAACCTTTCTCCACCTCTTGGGTGTTAACCTCAGGTTAATTGGTTGATCTGTACATGACGTATGTTAACCCAACCTCTTGTTGTTCATCTTTTACCATGTGATCTACTTTCTCATAACAACTTTTACTATTGTTCTCACTGTATAAACAAGAACACCTTCCCATCTATTCCAACTTGTGGTTTCCATTTGTTTTGTCTCTTCGAACACCTGGACTGAGTTGTTGTGTTCGGCCCAGAAGCATGTTCTCATCATGGAAAAAATACAGACACACACATCTTTACATTTCATCATTGACTATATATCCCATCAATATCCTGACAACAAAGTGCTTTGCCAACCACCAACCACAACTAACCAACAACAGAGATTCTGACTCTCTCCCATATATAGGTGGTCCTCTTGAGAACATGTGACAGCCATGCACTAATGAAACCTAGCTGGTTTCATCCCAGTGCCTGTTGCATCAGGACTGCTGCATCAGGCCCCCATGATACATACCTGGCTTATTCCATCCACTGTGCATGTTGCATCTGGCTTTCCATGATGCACAGTTTGCCAAGTGCTGACCCATGCACCTGTCACTTGAACTGCAATAACCCTGTTACCATTGCTCTAGTTCCTCTCAGTGGCAACATCCATGTCATTTTCTAGATCAGGGTGCCACATGGTCTTGACAATTAAGGACATACATTATGCAATTTATCCATCACAACAAGATTATTTTCCTTATGGGAGGAAAAAATGTGATTCAAATACAATTCTAGCCTCTTCTGTGTTCTCAAACAGCTTTCTAAGTTTATCTCTGTATTTTGATACCTAGTCTCAGAGATGTTAAAAGTAAACCAACATGTGAAGTCGTAGGCTTTCATGGCAGGCATCCATAGTTTTTTTGTGGGTTTTTTGGGCTGTGTGGCCATGTTCTAGAAGAGTTTCTTTCTGATGTTTCCAACATGCTTTGGAACATGCTTCCAACATGCTTCCAACATGCTTCACCAACATGCTTTGTGGAAGGGATCTTGTACCTTTGAGACTAACTGAGGGAAAGAAAGAAATTGGTAGTATAAAATTTCATAGACTTAAGTCTGCTTCTCCAGATATTACTTCTTTCTCTCATTTAGCCTCAAAAGTGCTGCAACATCCCTTTCCATACCAATCCAGAATAACAGCTTTTTGAGCAAGGTGATTGAGCGAGCCATCACCTTCCAACTCCAAACAATCTTGGATGAAACTGATTTTCTAGATCCATTTCAAACCGGCTTCAGACCTGGATGTAGGGTGGAGACTGCCATGGTCGCTCTGGTAGATGACCTGTGCCTGAGCACCAACAGGGGGAGCATGACCCAGTTGGTGCTTCTGGACCTCTAAGCAAATTTTGATATGATAGATCATGACATCCTCTTGGAATGCCTGAGAGAGTTAGGAATCAGAGGCACTGTACTCTAGTGGTTCCATTCCTTTCTCTTGGGCAGGTTCCAGATGGTGTCACTCGGGACAGTTGCTCCTCAAAAATGGAGCTAAAATGTGGCATCCCACAGGGTGCCATTCTGTCCCTGATATTATTTAACATCTATATGGGAGAGATTATTAGGAGACATGGGGCTGGGTGTTATCAATATGCTGATGACACCCAAATATATTTCTCCATGTCTCGGTCAACTGCTATAACGGCAGATGGCAGTTCTTCCCTCAATCAATGTCTCAAAGCGGTAATGGACTGGATGAGGAAAAACCAACTCAAGCTGAATCCAGATAAAATGGAGGTACTTACAGTAGGGGCCCCCAAACCAGGTATTGGGTTGCAACCTCCAGTCCTGGGCAGGGTCACGCTCCCTGCTAAGGACTGTGTTCACAGTCTGGGGGTGCTCCTGGACTCGTCGCTTCACATGACAGATCAAGTGAATGTGACAGTC
This sequence comes from Phrynosoma blainvillii, assembly GCA_026167975.1. Classification (NCBI taxonomy): domain Eukaryota; kingdom Metazoa; phylum Chordata; class Lepidosauria; order Squamata; family Phrynosomatidae; genus Phrynosoma; species Phrynosoma blainvillii. Next base: position 275,134,034 of record JANUYF010000003.1, read on the forward strand.
AGGAGCGCGTGTTATCAGCTTCGGCTGATACACCAGCTGCACCCTTTCCTGGAAGTAAGGGACCTAGAAACTGTAGTACATGCACTGGTAACCTCATGACTCGACTTCTGCAATGCACTCTACATGGGGCTACCCTTATACCTAATTTGGAAACTACAATTAGTACAAAATATGGCAGCCAGGTTGATCATCGGAACATCGAGGACTGATCATATTTCACTGATCTTAAGATCCCTCCACTGGCTGCCTATTGGTTTCCGAGCACAATATAAGGTGTTGGTGATGACTTTTAAAGCCCTACATGGCCTGGGCCCAGCCCACTTAGGGAGCACCTGCTTCCATATAATCTGCCCCACGCTCTCAGGTCCTCTGGGAGGAAGCTGCTTCAACCGATAAAGACTAGGTTGATGGCGACCTCCCAGAGGACATTCTCCACTACTGCCCCCAGATTATGGAATGCCTTGCTAGAGGAGATCTGTCAGATAACCAGCTTAGAAGGCTTTTAAAAAGCCATTAAGATGGATCTCTTCCAGGAGGCCTATCCAGAATAACTACTTGTCTGTTTTCTATCATATCCCCCCACACACGTTTTTAGAATGCCTAATCTTTTTTAACTTTGTTTATGGTTTTAATCTCTGTTTTTAACTGATATCTGAATTTAATATATTTTTAAGGGGGGTTAGTGTGTCTATTAATGTGATTTGTTTATTGTGGGATAATTTATGTGTTTGCTTGCTTGATTGCTTCGGCAAAAGGCGGGGTATAAATAAAATTATTATTATCATTATCATTATTATTATTATTATTATTATTATTATAATAACAGACTGGCCAGAAGAGCCAGCTTCCCAGCGGCTTGGGGTGGTGGTGTATGCATGATGCATGCCCCAGGATGCTGGGAATACACTGTCAAGGCACTAGAGCAACCACATAGCGGTAGCTTTTCACCCAGATTTATATGCTACATGCCTTTGGAGCGTGAAAAAACTACCGCCACAGCGGCAAAGGTGCCCTTTTCCCAATACAAAAAGGAGTGGTTTTTTCTGCTGCTTCTTTTTACACTGGGAAACAGCTGGGTTGGGAGCATGGCATGCAGTTGCCACAGCCCCAACCTGGTGCTCGAAGAGGCAGCATCAAGCCACTCCTTTTGAGGCAGTCTACTTTACTCCTACAGCTATGTATTTGAATGCTCTGCAGACATAAAGGATGCCTAAAATATTTTGGCAGATATTTTACCAAGCCTATATGGCTCTCTTGCACCATTTTTTTACATAAATAAAACATCAAGCATAGTGAGATAATGTTTTAAAAACCAAGCTTCTGTTTCAATGTAACTACATAGGTTTGGGACAATTAGTAGAAGAATGCATGTAGATAATGAATGCTGAAGGAGAAAAACTCCTTGGAAGAGGAACTGGAGCTTATCAGATGGTGGAATGAAGGGGGGAAATAATAGCACAGGGGAAAAATATAAAAGTCCTGCAGAATGCCTTACCTGCTGTGAGAGAGCCAGCAAATCTGCCCACCAAGAGGAATGATAAATGATGGTGTGCTGAGAGACAGCATGGATAGTGGTAGGTCTACACCTCTAGAAATGTTTGATTAGTGATCTTAGAGGGAATAAGAAAAAGATTGATGACATGATGAGATAGTTTTAATGTTGAAGGAATTTTGAAACTTGGTTAACTCTTGGGCATGAAAAGAACAAAAATGGGCTTTGAGAATTCATAATATATGGGAAATAATGTAAATGTAGGTTATGAAATTGCAAACTTATTAAAAATGTGTGGTGAAGTGGAATTCTTGCAAAATGAATTAATTACCACCTAACTTTCATATTTCTAGTGGGTTCATGACTTTTCTTCAAATTCTTCATCATCATGTTCTGATATCTGCATGTAGTCATGAAAGTAATTAGAGGTAGAGTTAGTTTTTCTCCCCTAATGCCTTGCTTGAATCTCTCCCAAAACTCTCCCCAAAACATCTTTCATCATGATCACACTCTCAGACCCAGAGAGCTAGAAGTCTTGGGAGATTAAAGGTATAGTGAACAGTAGTTTTTATTATTACTATGTTATTTACTTATATTCATCTTTCTTCCAATATAGGGATTCAAGGCAGTGAAAAGCAAGCTTAAAACAATACAATTTTAAAACAATAAAAAAGCATTAAAATGTGTGTGTGTGTCAAACAATTTTAATAGTTAAAACAATTATGCACTAAAAAAACATTGTGTTTTTAACTGCCCTTGACTCAAACATGAGTCATGGTGACCCTAAGATGAGACATCTCCAAGACATCTTGTTCTCCACTGCTCTGCTCAGGTCCTGTAAATTTATACTCATAACCTCCCTAATTGTATCTATCCATCTAGTGTAGTCCTCTCTTTCTACTACCTTTCACCTTCTCTAGCATTATTGTCTTTTCCAATGAGTCATGCCTTCTCATGATGTGGCCAAAGTATGACACAATTTGATCATCTTGGCTTCTAGGGAAATTTCAGGTTTACTCTGTTCAAGGAACCATCGTTCATCTTTTTGGCTGTCCACATGATCTTCAGCACTCTTCTCCAGCATCACATCTCAAATGAATTAATTTTCTTCTTGTCTGCTTTCTTCACTATCCAGCTCTTGCATCCATACTTGGTGATGGGTAATATAATGGTTTCACCAATTCTAACTTTATGCTTAGTTGTATATCTGTACTCTTTATGATTTTTTCTAGCTCTTTCATGGATGCCCTTTTCATTCCCAGTCTTCTTCTGATTTCTTGACTTCAGCCTCTATTCTGATCAATGTTTGAGCCTAGTTGTGGGGATTCTTTTACTATTTCAATTTCCTCATTGCCTAGGTGAGATGTGTGTTAAATTTACATTAAAATTTAGAATGCACAAAAATACTGTACAAACCTTACAATCTGAATTACACAGTATTTATAGTCCAACCCTTGTCTCCTCTATTTATTTTTATTGATTTTACATATATACATTATTTACATTCATTAATCATGAATATATGCTCAATCTATACAAGATATTAACAAATAAAAACTTCCATAGTTCTTCCAAAGTAAGTATGTTTCCTCATTCAATGAAAAAAAATCTCAAATTAACACATTTTAATATTTAATCCCATTTATATTAATATCTATATTTGTCATTTGTCATAATTCTACTTTAATGCATTCTATTTTTATAATCCTTTATATTCTTATCTTACATTACCTCGCCTCTTAATTCCATATTTCTTTTATATATTTCTCTATTGGAGCCCACTCCACCTCCAATTCCTCAGAGTCTTCATTATTTAGAATTCTAGTCAATCGATCCATCTCTTTCATTTCTATCACTTTTAAGATCCATTTGTCATTGGTTGGTATTTCTTCGTTTTTCCATTTATGTGCTAATTGTAGTCTTGCCGCCGATACCATATATAAAATAGGTCTCCAATATCTTCTTTCTATTATTGGATCTATTTTATTTGTCATATTCAGTAAGTATAGTTCAGGTTGCAATTCAAATTTAATATTGAAAATATTTTGCATTATCTTATATACTTTTTCCCAATACTTTTTTATTTTGGGACATCGCCACGACACATGCATCCATGTTCCCACATTCTGTTTGCACTTCCAACATAAGTTTGTATTTGTATTATTTATTTTTGCTATTCTTGCCAGAGTCAGGTACCATCTATGTTCCATTTTCCAATAATTTTCTCTTAAATCTTGTGATTTTATAAATTTACTTGTTTTTTTCCTTGTCCTTTCCTAAAATTCCAAATTAATTGTTCTTCCCAAGTCAGTGGCCCATTTTATCATATTTTCCGATATTATTTCAGACTTGTTTTCTTTCCATTAACAGTTTATAAAAAATGCTTACTCTTCTGTTTCTACTGCTTTCTTGAAATACTTTATCCAAATCCATCATTTCTTTTTTGATCCCCTGTTATTTTTCATCTAATTTAAATCTTTCTGATAGCTGGAAAGCAGTAGCCAATGCATTTTTGAATCCAATTGCTTCAATTCATCTAATGTTTTTAGTTTCCATACTTCATTTTGTTCCTTCTTTAGTATATCCTTATATTTTAAACATTTTTAACTGCTGTCCATCGACCATAAAATGCCTCATGTGGCAAAATCCACAAAGGTATTTTTTGATATATTTCTTTTTTAATCTCCAGCCAAGTCTTTAAAAGGGATCTTCTGATTATATGATGGTTGAATTCATTATGTATTTTTGTCTTTTCATATCCTAAATAACCATGCCAACCAAATCTGTTGTTAAAACCTTCTATTTTCAAAATTTCCGTATTTTCCAATTTTATCCAATCTGTTATCCAATCTAATACATTTGCTTTATGATATGCTTCTAAATCTGGAAGATTTTTCCCTCCATCTTCTTTCTTTCTTGTTAACATTTTCCAACACACTCTTGGCCTTTTATTATTCCAGATAAAGTCTCTAATATCATGATTCCATTCTTTAAACACTTTTTTATTAAGAATTATCGGTATACACTGAAAGAGAAAATTCATTTTTGGGAGGATCATCATTTTGATAGTCTCACTTCTTCCCATCAATAAAAGATTTAGTTTATTCCACCTTATTAAGTCTTTTTTAATCTCTTTCCATTTTATTTTATAATTATTCTCAAAAAGGTCTGTATTTCTTTTGGAAATCCATATTCCTAAATACTTCACTTTGTTTTGTATATTACATCCGCTTATTTCTTGCAATTCCTTTTCTTCTTCTCTTTCAATGTTTTTGGTAATTATAACTGATTTCTCCAAATTTATTTTAAATCCAGATACCTGACCATAATCTTCCAATATTTGGAAAAGATCTCTTATTTGATGTATAGGGTCTTCTAATATTACCACTAAATTGTCTGCAAAAGCTCGTAGTTTATATTCTTTGCTTTGAATTTTCAACCCTTGGACCTTCTTATTTTCTCTTATTTGTTTTAGAAGGATTTCCAAAATCGTAATAAAAAGAAGAGGAGATATTGGACATCCTTGTTGCATTCCTTTTGTTATTTCTATTTTTCTATGTTTGATCCATTTATTACCAAGTTCGCTGTCTGATCCTTATATATCTGTTTTATCCAGTTACAGAATTTTTCTCCCATTTTCATTTTTTCTAAAACAGTAGTCATAAACAACCAATCCACATTGTCAAAAGCTTTTTCAGCATCTAAAAATAATAAAGCTAACTTTTTTTCATTTTTTTTTCATAATATTCTATTGTGTTTATGATCATTCTTATATTATCTTTTAATTGTCGTGATGGGAGAAAACCTGCTTGTTCTTCTTGTATGACATCTATTAAAATTTGTTTTAATGTTTCAGCTAATATTAGCGTAAATATTTTAAAGTCAGTGTTTAATAGTGATATCGGTCTATAATTTCTTATTTCTTCTTTTCCTTCTTTCGGTATGAAAATAATAGCATTTTTCTAAGTTTCTGGTAAACTATCTCTATTTATATGGTTTAAAGTCTCTAATAAAGGTCCTTTAAGTTCTTCCTTAAAAATCTTATAGTAAGTTGCTGTATATCCATCTGGACCCGGAGCTTTACCCTGCTTTAATTTATTAATTGCTTGCTTTAATTCTTCTTCTGTAAAATCTTTATTTAGTATTTGTTGTTTGTCATTTGACAATTCACACAGTTCTTGATTTTCCATATATTTAAGTAAAGTGTCCACATTTCACTCTTCTCTCTTGTATAAACTTGTAAAAAAATTCTTGAAAACCATTTCTATGTCTTGTGCATAAATCATTGTGTCCCCTTCTTTCAAACTTGTTATTAATCTTTTTTCTTTTTCTTTTCTTAGTCTATATGCCAACCATTTCCCTGTTTTGTTGGCATTTTCAAATTGTCTTTGTTTTATAAATTTCATCTTTTTGGCTATTTCAATTGTAAATAATTTATTCAATTGTGATCTTAGCCATTTTAATTTCTTACCTTTACTGTCATTTGTTGGGTCTTTTAATAACTCAATTTCCATGATTTTGATCTCATTTTCTAATTTCCTCATTTCTTTTTCTCTCTGTCTTTTAACTTCTGAACCTCTTTGTATTACAATTCCTCTTATTACCACCTTACTTGCATCCCATATTATTTTTGGTTTAGTCACTTTTACTGTATTAATTTCAAAATATTGCTTCAGTACACTTTTCATCTTATGTACAAATTGTTTATGATTTAAGAGGTAATCATTCAGTTTCCATCCACATTTTTTCATATGATTGTAATTCCAATATTATTGGGCTATGATCAGAAAGATATCTAGATAAAATTTCCATGCTTTTAGCCCTTATTTTGAATTCTTCAGAAATCAAAAACATATCGATTCTTGAATGTGACTTATTCATTTCAGAAAAGAAAGTAAAACTTTTACTGTATGTATATAAGTCCATCCAAACATCTGTAAGATTCAATTGATCTTTCAAATCAAAAAATGTTTTGGGCAATTTCCCTTGATTTTCTTTATTTTTTTAGTAGATTCTCTATATCTTTTTGGTTCAATAATACCATTCCAGTCTCCCATCAAGATCAATTTCTCATTATCTTTTATTATGTTATTTATTTCAGAATGTAGTCTCTTGTAAAATTCCGTTTGTTTTTCCTTTGGGCTGTATACCCCAATTAAAAGATATTTCTCATTTATATCTTGTACCTCCACCCCAATATAGTGTCCCTGTTGGTCTTTAAAAATTTCTTTGGCCTTGTATTGTTTTTGTATATAGATTACCACTCCTCCTTTCTTTTTTCATTTGCTGATACAAACATTTGACCCATGTTTGGATTTTGTAGATATTTTGTTTCTGTCTTCTTAATCTTTATTTCTTGTAAACAAACTATTTGTGGTTTCTTTTTTTTTTTTGCAAATAATGAAATGTTTTGCTTCTTTTGTATTTTGAATTTAATCCTTTAATGTTCCATGAAATTATTTTGATTGCCATCTTTAACCCTTATATTGATTGTAGTGTAATTTCCTCATCTTCTCCCAGTTGTTCCTCTTCTGAACTGTCATTTTCTTCTTCCTGCATTGCGCAGGCACCCATCTCTTGTAATCAACTTCGTTGTTCTTGTCTCTCTAATTTTTGTTGTTTGTGTTCTTCCCTTGTTCGAACTCCCATCTTCATTTTATCTTCCTGTATATCTATTATTTGCCCTTCCTCCTTTCTTGCTGCCTGCAATTTCTTTAAAAATTGTTTCACTTTTTCCACAGTATCAATTCTGTATCTCCTTTGTTTATAAGTAAGTGATAAACCTTCGGTACTGTCCCAAGCAAACCTTATATTTCTTTTTGTTAATTCCTGTGTTAAGAATCTGTATTCTTGTCTCTTCCATAATATCGAGGTTGGCACATCCTTAAAAATCCTTACTGTCTTACCATTTATTTGTAGCTCTTCCTTATAACTTTTTTGTCAAGATTAATTCTTTCATCCTGATTCTGGTGAAGGAGATTATCACATCTCTTGGCAAATTCCTCTCTCTAGACACTCTCAAACTTATATGAAAGGAGGTATCTATTTCTTTTGCCATTTCTTCCTTTGGAATTTCCATATATTCTCCTAATACTTCTGAGACCAAATCAAATAGGTTTTGATCTGGGATTTCTAGGATTCCTCTCACCTTAAGGCTTTTCCCACTATAATGAGCCTCTTGAAGTAAATTTAAATCACTTTCCCTTTTTTGTTGCTTCATTAATTGTGATGTTGTTATTTGAAGTTGATTAGTAGTTCCACATCCGTCTTGATGCCTTCTATTTCATTTGTTATCTTTTCCAATTTTGTTCTGAAGACATCTAATTCTTTATGAATTTCATCTTTTGTTTCTTTTCTGGAAAGTTTCAATTCATTCTGTACTTCTGTCCTCAGTTTCTGAAATTCTTCTAGTAGCGTTTGCATTGGATCAGCTTTTGCAGAGGCATCAGAGCTTCTTGTTTGTGCCACATACAATGTTGGGTTAATCTTTTTTGTTATTGTAAGTTGTTTCTCCATTTCACCCCCTTATAGTTCTTTAATAGCTTTATAAACTTTATGAATCTTTATAGCTTTAAATTTATAATAGAAATTAATCTCACCAAATATGACTCTATCCCAATCAAATATAAGCTAACCATGACTTACATTAATGTAATAATTTCCCAACACCATAAATACTACTTGTTAAAGTAAAAAGGAATAAAACAAGAAAGGATACGTCGGAAAGGGGATGGGAGGAGGAGACATCACATATCTTCACCAGCATAGATATGTGTTGTAACCATCATTGATGGATCTTATCACACTGCCCCGTGTCTGGGCAGTAGATAACCCATATCCAATCCAGGCTCCTCTTGCAGCTTTTCAAGAATGGGATTTTCCCATTCTTGAAAAGCTGTTGGAAGCTAAAGCAACCAAAGCAGATTTGGTATGCAAAAATCTCCATTGTTATATCTATGAAAATTCATGCTGTAGGAGGGCTGGACAATTGCAGTGAACCCAGGAGCCCTCTGGAGATCACACAACCTTCTAGATATGCCAAAACAATACCAACAAAAGAATATGCTATGAATCCATTTCTTGTTTGATTATTTAAAAATAGGATTATTTTTTTTAAAAAAATAAGCACTGAAATCTATTAGAAAGGCAAATTGCCTGTCCTGACAACAAGCTTGTTACTTGCAGGGGAGACAATTTAACAGGTTTATTTATTTATTTATTTATTGTCCAAAAGGAAAAGAGGGTCCAGGTAAGCCTGAGGGGTTGAGTGTTAAAGCAACAGAATGGGAAGAGAATATACATGGCTTCATTGCTCCATTGTGTTCATTTTCTGCTAAATAAATTGCCTGGCTTCCTTTCTCTTGCAAAGAGACACAGTAGGTAAAGGAGAAAACACAGAAAGCTAGGCCTGTACACATTTATTGCCTATTTCTGTTGCACTAGCAGATGAAGGATAGAAATATGAAGTAGTAAGCTAGTCTTCCTAGTTAGGCGAATATACTGAACTAACAGGGCTCAGTCTTCATCTTATATGGATAGAAAGAGAAAACTAAGTCTGGTCAGATCAGTCTGTTGTCTTTTTTTTTTAAATAATCCAATTAAGAGATGATCAAACCATTTTCAGTGTATTCTACCTTTGGAATAATCACTGACATGTAAAAGAAAGAGTAAGGTAAGGTTTGTTGGCCTTTCCCTTGCTATTACATCCCATCTTAGTGCCATCTCTGCAATCTCTTCAATTTGGAGTAGGTATCTTTACCTAGGACCTTTCACACTACCTAATTGTAGTGTACATTGCCAGGGCAACAACCTAGGGATTCCTAGTTTTGCATTTTGGAGCTCTCTGGCTGAGAATTCTAAATGCTTCCCTAAGCTGCAAATTTCCTATGATATTGCCATGGAAGTTAAAGCAGAATCATAAAGCTATAATTGTGTGGTGTATAAGGGCCCTGAGTGAGGGAGAGACTTTACTTAACTATTTTTCTGCTATTGTTGTTGCTACACTCAAGGCAGAGTACTATCTTTGAAAGGGTTCCATCTTTCAAGTTGCTTTATTTGCCCTAAGGACAAGAGAGTGAGAGTCTTTCCCATTATGAAAGACTACATACAGAACCTGGTTATTAGATAGCAACTCATACTTCATCCAATTAACAAGATGAAAGGTTATCTAAAAGATGCTTTCATTTTAAATGTAAGATTCTATTTTTGTTTCATCAAAGGCTGTATATGACCTAGTGAATTGGAATTAATGGGACCTGTATGTTATCACTTATGCAGCTCTCACTGATTTCAAGGGGTCTAACCTATTTGGCACTAACTCTGATAGAGAGTCTATCTGTTGGTATTTGGTTCCATGAACTACCACCATAACCCTGTAAATACCAAAATTTGTGGATGTTCATGTCCCATTGTATACAATGGTGTATTAAAATAGTGTACCTTATATAAAATTACAAAAATCAAGGTTTGCTTTTTGGATTTTTTTTTTAATTTAACAATATATTTTAAGCCATGAATTATTGAATCTGTGGATGCAGACAGAGAGGGCCATTTTTATCAGTCAGTGACTCCATTTCTATTTCATTAATCTTAATAAGTTTAATAATAATAATAAGTTTTATTTCTAACCCGCCCCTCTGCGAAGCAACCGGGGCGGCGTACAACAGATTAAAACAATGTAAGAATAAAATGCATCACCCAATACTCCGCCTAACCCTCCCACCCCTTAAAAATAGATTAAACTAGAATAGTATTAAAAACGGCATCAATAATAAAATCATAAAACAACAACAAAAAAAGCAATAGTGGCTAGGGGTAGGAGAGCAGACTAACAAGCCAGACCATCTAAAGGAAGAGCCGGGAAATTACTCCAGGAAGGCCTGCCAGAAGAGATCCGTCTTTACTGCCTTTTTAAAGGCAGCAAGAGTGGTAATAAGATGGATCTCGTCCAGCAGGCCATTCCACAGTTTGGGAGCGGTCACAGAAAAGGCCCTCTGGGAGGTCTGCAAAAGCCTGGTTTCATGGACTGTAGCAGGTTCCACCCAGAGGACCGAAGTGCGCAGGGGGGGTCATACGAGAAGAGGCGGTCCCTGAGATAAGATGGACCCAAGCCATGTAGGGCTTTAAAGATCAAAACCAACACCTTGTACTGTGCCCGGAAACTAATTGGTAGCCAGTGGAGAGATTTTAACACTGGTGTGATGTGATCTCTCCTTGATACACCAGTGAGCAACCTGGCTGCCATAGTTTGAACCAGCTGAAGTTTCTGGGTTAGGCACAAGGGTAGCCCCATGTAGATCATGTTACAGAAATCTAAACGTGAGGTTACCAGAGCATGCACCACAATTTCCAGGTCCCTAGTCTCCAGGAAAGGGCGCAGCTGGCGTATCAGCCGAAGCTGATAACAGACACTCCTGACACCGCATTCACCTGACAAGTCAGGTGAAGTGACGAATCTAAGAGTATCCCCAGATTGTGAACACAGTCCTTGGAGGAGAGTGTGACTCCATCCAGGACTGGAAGGTGTATTCCCAAACCTGGTTTCGGGCCGGTCACTGTAAGTACCTCCGTTTTGTCCGGATTCAGTCTCAATCTGTTTTTCCTCATCCAATCCATTACCACCTTAAGACAATCATTGAGAGGAGAGATGCCATCTGAGGTCTGGGCAGACAATTGGGTTATGGAGAGGTATATCTGGGTGTTGTCAGCATACTGAAGACACCGTGCTCCATGCCTTCAAATGATCTCTCCCAACAGCTTCATATAGATATTGAATAGCATCGGGGACAGGATGGTGCCCTGAGGGACACCACAATTAAGTTCTATTCTGGAAGAACAACTGTCCCCGAGCCTCACCCTCTGGGATCTGCCCGAGAGGAAGGAACGGAACCACTGCAGAGCCCTGCCTCCAATTCCTAACTCTCTCAGGCGATCCAAGAGAATGGAGTGGTCTATAGTATCAAAGGCCGCTTAGAGGTCCAAGATCACCAACAGGGTCACTCTACCCCTCTCGATACCCAAGCGGAGGTCATCGGCCAGAGCAACCATGGCAGTCTCAACTCCATATCCTGTCCTAAAGCCAGTTTGAAATGGATCAAGATAATCGGTTTCATCCAAGACAGCTTGGAGTTGGGGAGCAACTGCCCTCTCGATCACCTTGCTTAAGAAGGGCAGCAAGGAGACTGGTCTATAGTTATTCCTGTCCAGGGGATCCAGGGAAGGCTTTTTCAGGAGGGGTTTAACTGCCACCTCCTTTAAACAAGATGGAACAATGCCTTCCCTGAATGACGCGTTGATGGTATCCCAAAGGAATACCCTCAGCACATCACCCCCCTGGACGACCAGCCAAGATGAGCAAGGATCGAGAGGGCAAGTCGTCTTGCAGAAAATCCCTTTGCTTCTCTGTCTCCACAAAACATACAGATAGTTAGATGAATAAGACTTTCTGTATTTGCCACAAATTCTATTTCAGGAAAGAAATAGGTCATTACTCAGGAATGCATGAATGTATGTTTTCTTCTCATTACCCCCATTTGGGGGAAAATGTTGAAATTATTTTAACATTCCCTGGTATTTCTACAGATGGTATACTTCAAGGAATTTCATAGGTGTTTTGATTTTTTTGTTTAATTATAAAGTTGAGATACACATTCCAAGGCCACAGCTGGAAATGTTCTTCTCTCATGCCTTGGCCGACACCCTATGACATGTATGTTTGCCTACTTCCATGTAAGACAAAAGCATGTCCATAGATATGGACACATATGTAAGTCCCACTATTAATATGCGCTCCAAGTCATTGTGACATGACCTCCTTTCTATGCCTTGAAGTTACCTTTACCTCTGACTTATAGAAGACCCCTCATCAATGACACTTGCCCAGCATCCACCCTTTATAGACTTTCCCTAAATGTATAAGAACTAGGGTCCCAAATGTCTTCCTCTTACAAGTTTAATATCTTAGAATGATAGTGTCTTTGTCTGTGCCTATATGGTCTAGAATTGACTCAGGCAGAGACTTCTATTATAACAGATAAACATTAACTTTACTGAATAACATATAGCAAGAAAGTAGCTTAGTTAGAATAGTTCAAATGTGGTATGGTTGCATTAATATAACAGTTGCAAGCATTTCACAGTTCACTCTTTGCAATCACCAATACACTCTCTCTCCCAGTCAGTATCCTTATCTGACCATATTGAGATCCTTTATCTTTTTCTCCAGCTACTCTGCAGGGGTAGGCAAACTGTCCCCTTTAAGGGCCGAGGGACTTCAACTCCCAGAAGCCTCAGCCATGTTGGTCAATAGTCTGGGATGTTGGCCAGTAGTCTGGGATTCTGGGAGCTGAAGTCCCTCGGCCCTTAAAGAGGACAGTTTGCCTACCCCTGCTCTACTGTCTTGTCAGAATACCTCTCTGACTTTCTCTAGGCCCAGTAAGATTCCCTATCTAACCCTCTCCCTAGAACTCTCACTCAAGTACCTCCCCTGAACTTAAACCTCATCTCAACTCAATTCCCTTTAACTCCCTTGTCATCTCCCCCTCAACTGAACTCACAGTCACTAACTCCTGCCTTTTATATCTACTCTTTCGCCTGCAGCCCTTCCCTCACAGTCATCCCAAACTGTGATTGGCTGTCAGGAAACCAAGTCTACCTAGTGACTCCATCACAGTCATCCATCCAGACCTTTACATATTGACTGATCTATAACCTTGCTCAGGAGAATGGAGTTACTGAGCTTCTGGTTCCTGATCATGACAAGCATGCAACTTCAACTAAATGTCATAGATAGCCTCATACGAAAGTTCATGTTCAACAGGCAACGGTATGTTCAATATACCAACATTCAGGAATGGGGATATTACCAATGTCTTTGTACACAATTTTGTCCTTTATGGAAGCAGACAAATGTCCACCTAGAATTTATGTTATTTCTTCATGCAACTATTGGGGTACTTTGCCACAGGCTATATATCTGCTGAATTATGAAATTCTCTCCCTTTCTGCTATTTGTGCTAATTTTGTTAGAATGAGGGCAATTGAATTTGAAAAAGATGAAAAGCCAGTGCAAGCTTCCTGTGGTGGCTTCATCTCAAACTTTTCCTTGCCTTCACTGCATATTATCACATTCATTCACTGAATATATGTATGAACCATGATGGTTAATTAATTTTTGGTAGAGCTGCTGTGTTAGATATGAGGGAAAGTAAAATCTCTTTTCTGGTCATGGCCATAAAAATTATCTCCTATTACCAAGTGTCTCTTGAGAGATCACTTGAAATTCCATCAATACATAGAGGAAATAAGAGCCAGAGTTGAAAAGATTCTATTATTGGGGAGGGGGGGCACACAAGAACTTCATTAATAATGCAGAAAATTAGATATATTCTCTGCTTACATCAGTATGTTCATCACAGCTGGATTGTGACAGTCTTTGATAAAGCTGTAATATGCTAAATTGACATTAATGAAACCTCAGTTTCCAAAGCATAATATTAATTACGGTATACTAATTTTATCCTCAGACATTTGAACATATATCTACAGAAAGTGGAAGTATCTATTATTTTAAATGCATACAAACATGAAATATTCATGCATTCACACAATACAATCATTTATTCTATAACTATACAGAAATGACCCCTCAAAATTTTGCACTCTGTTTTGGGGGAGAGAATTTGAGAAATCAATTGTATCACGTTTCTCCAGAAGAAGACAAAATCTCCAGAAATTTCTCAAAGCTGGGGCTCACCATGGGAGGATAGCTATAAATGATAGCTTCATTCTTGCCTAAGTCTTTGCTTATTCATTTGTTTTAAATTGACATTTCAAGGGAACAAGAGGGCTTTGTAGCAACTTCTGTGCAGAAAGTGCTGCAAGGTTTCCATGGCCAGGAGGAGAACTGAAGCCTGATCTCCAGAATCATAGTCCAATGCTTAAACCATTACAACAGGGGTAGGCAAGCTTTCCCGTTTAAGGGCCAAAGGACTTCAGCTCCCAGAAGCCTCAGCCATGTTGGCCAATAGTCCCATGTTGGCCAATAGCTCCTGGATTCTGGGAGCTGAAGCCCCTCGGCCCTTAAAGGGGAAAGGTTGCCTACTCCTGCATTACAACATGCTGGCTCTTTTTGGAATACACATATTGATTTTTATTTCTTTATTCATTTAATTATTTTGGAATTTGAAACCTGATGCCTGTTGCATTTGTACCCAGTGGTAGTGATGGTGGTTGAGCAGCCAGCTTCTGTTGCCTTATGGTGTAGGAGCCAGCTTGGTGTAGTGGTTTGAGCATTGGACTATGACTCTAGAAACCAGGGTTTGAATCCCAGCTTGCCCATGCTAACCTACTAGGTGGCCTTGGACAAGCCATACTCTCTCAGCCTCAAAGGATGGCAATAGCAAACATGCCAAAAAAACCTTATGACAGGTTAGTTTTAGGGTTACCAAGCTATGATTTAACTTTATATTTTAGGACTTGAAATTATATCAAGTGAAAACAGATATAACAGTAATAACACACATATCCAGTAAGTCTTTAGTGTCAGAATATATATAAACATTTTTATGATAAAGCTAAATTAATTGATCCCATCATATTCATTCTGTTGAATTACATTTGTTATTCACTTTGACATCAGTTTTTACTGTCATTTTAATGTTGTAAGTCGCCCCGGTTGTATCCGCAGAGGGGCAGATAAAATTATTATTATTATTATTATTATTATTATTATTATTATTATTATTCATACAAACTCTATAATGACTACAATGTTATTGTTTGTTATGTCAGTGGTGGTATCTTTTTGTAAGATTTGGGAGTGCTAACACGCTTCAGAATTAATGCAACCACTTTAATTGTCGTGGATCCATCCTGTGGTTTGTAGTTTTTATGGCCCCAGAGCTCTCTTAACATGAAGGCTAAATGTCTCACAAAATTACAAATTCCCAGAATTCCACAGAACTGAGCCATGGCAGTTAAAGTGGTGTCAAACTGTATTAATTCTGCAGTATAGACACAGCCTTGTTTACTTATTTGATATAAATTATTTATCATCACCTGAACTCTTTTTATGTTCCATAGATTTTACCACACTGGCCAACAAATGTTTTACTTCACTTGACTTTGTATACCACAATTCACATGACATTCACAAGACATTTGCCATTCACATGAAAAAAAAAATGGTTCCTGTTTCTCTGATCCTTGACTTTGCTTTGCAGATGAAGACCTGGTGGTCATTTAATTTTCAAATGGTAAACAAGTAGAAGAACAAAGAGGAAGACAGTGGGAACAAAGCAAAAACAAAAGAGAAACACAATTATCAAAGCATTTAGATTTATTAATTAAAATGTAAGTATATAAATATTTCACTGGGCAAACTGATAAAGAGTGGGCAATTTGTTATTGATTGATAAGGCTATACTACATTCTCAATTATGTCTGAAAGAAATTTATTGTAACCTAATAGTAGTCCTACCTATGGGATTTGGCAATTATTCATTACAGTTTAAACAATACAAAACAACTCAACTTGTTAGGCAATTCAACAGAACAAGCTATGAATGCTAAGCCCCAAATTATTGGATGAATAGAAAAAAATAACTTGATGAGAAAATGAAACCTTTGTCAGCCCTAATCAAGACTCCATTCTTTAGCCATGTAATATCCTGCTCCCATTAGTTTGGGTGACAAAATATATATATATATTCTATTATTGAGTGAGCTACATCTAAAACTGATAAACTGTGGCTTATTCCCACAGCTTTATATATGGTCAAATTTACTTCCTAGGTGTCCACCAGATTCAGTTGGTTGTGTGTTCAATGCAGCCTCTCTATGTATTTGCATTTACAACATGCATTTACTTTTGCATGTTGTTGTTGCTATTGTTTTAGTTGTGTCTCTTCAAGTCATTTCCAATTTATGGAGACCCTAAGGTGAAGCTACCACTTGTGTAACTCACCCTAGGGCAGCCAGTGAGTTTCCATGGCTGAGTGGGGAATCTAACCCTGATCTCTTCATATTTATTATTACTTGATACTACTTCACTGATTAGTTTCCAGAATATTAAAAAAAAATCACATATTTTTCTGTTTTGCAGTGTAATGTGCTTTTTGTTTATTCGTATGAAATATTTGAAACAATTCACTAGCAAAGCATAAAAAAGAACATTTGTATTAACTTTTAATGTTTTACCTCTTACCAGTTATTACACTGTAAGAAAGTGAAGGGTTAAATCTATATATACCTCTGAAGAAGACATATCTACTATCTGAGAAAGACTGGCAATGGCCTGGGGACCTCCATATCTTGCTTAGGAGAAGATAGATTTTTCATTCCTTCTTATAGTATGTTATACTGGCTGCTAAGCACCAGGAGCATGTGAAAACATTCAATGTTGCTTAAGGGTAATGTAGATTGCAATGAGTAGCTTTGAAAGGAGAGTTCAACAATTGTTCTCACTGAAGACATAGATCAAGACAAGCTGTGCTGTATAGTTGGCTATGCTAACATCATTTATATGCTGGGAAATGGATCTTCTGTCTGTTATCATTATATCCAACTTGCTAACAGGTTTCTAAACTTTCTCTTAGTGTTAGAAGCAATTAAGCTTGGTTGGGGTTTTTTTTGTTTTGTTTTGTTTTAATTTTATTAATGTTATTACTGCCATATGTGACAAATCTTGCAATTTAATGTTGAGAGCCATCTTAGAGCTTTGTCCAAAACAAATGTTAAACATAATTTGAAGGTCAGCGAAAGCAATAGAATTGTTTCTGGAAAGCATTAATATCACTTTACCCTTAAACAGTCTTGTCTCTGAGTGAAACAGAAAGCAATTTAGGAAATTGATTGCTGAGATAAAGAAAAATAAAATGGAAAGGAAGGCATGACATTAAAAGTATTGCAAGGCCCCACACTGGAGGGAGGAGCTGAGTTTGGAGGCAGTAATAATGACCCTTTGATGAACCCTGCTAGGCCTTGAAATACAATTCATACTGTTTTTCCTGCTCTCTCTCTGTGTTTGTGTGTATATTTCAATTTTTGAAATTTTTAATTAGTGTGATATTTCAGGTGATACTGTAACAAGTAAAGTAAAAGTAAAGGTTTCCAAGGGGGGAAGCAGATGGCTAAAAGGGCCATTTTGGGGGCAAGGGAGGGGAGCGGCAGCTGCACGGTGGGTGCCCCAACCCCTTCCCGAAGGCATCGTCGGAGCGCCGGCCCCTCCGCACGGCCGGGGCTCCGACGATGTCTTCCCGCCACGGCGTTTGCACACGCTGTGGCGGAAGAGTTGCCGAAGGTGCACTGCCAGCCTTTTGCGGCGCACCTTCGGTGACTTGTGGAAGGAGCGCTATTTTAGCGCTCCTTCCAGGGGCAGCGAAGCTGCACCGTGGGGCTGAGGTATGCGGATATCTCGGCCCCACGGCACAGCTTCCCAGGGTGGCCCACAGCCACCCATCTGCTTCCCCCCCAAGGTTGTCAAGTCGTATCTGACAGTAGGGAGCAGTGCTCATCTCTATCAAGCCAAAGAACTTGTATGACTCTGTGGTCATGTGGCCACCATGACTGCATGGAATGCTGTTAACTTCCCATTGAAGTGGTATTGTTTGTCTACTTGTACTTTTACATGCTTTCAAACTGCTAGGTTGGCAGAAGCTGGCACTAGTGACAGGAGCTCCATCACATGGTACCTGGGTCTCAAATAACTGATCTGCTGATCTAGCAATCATCAGAGTCACCCCATCATGCAGCACCCAGGCCTCGAACTGCCAACCTGCCAATCTTGCAATCATCAGAGTCTGCATCTTAACCACTAAGCCACTCTATTTGTTGGTGTTTGTTAGTGTAACCTTTCCCCCCCTTTTCCCCCTTTTTTGGTTGTTTTTACTAAATTGTATATAAAAGATGTGACTGGACAATTTTACTATATCCCCTATCTGGTCATTTTAGGGCCATGTGATTTTTTAAAAAAACAGGATATGGGCTGGAAGAAAACTTCCAGTTTACTTCCTGTTTTTTAAAAAAGGTTTATCCTGGGCATAAAAGGGACTATGGGGGAAAAGCATATGACAAAACCAACTCCACACCATGTAGAGGATGAGGCATTCGGAGCCATTTTGAATCAAAACCATTTTTTGCTGAACAAAAAAATAGGGTAGGAGTGCCAGCAAAGGAATACAGATCTCCAAGGTCACTGGAAACTCTTGCCAGTTCATCACATCTTGGATATGCAAACAAAGCTGATTCACATGTCTAATATTAATGTATAGAATTGAACAGTTTTCCACAGGGGAAAACATGGATAACTGATATTTTTAAAGTATTTATTTTAAACATGTATACACTGCCATTCCTTACAGAACCTAAAATAGCTGACAACATATGCTGGTAGGGAGAAATAGTTTCTCTGATGTGTGTTATATGGAAAGTTTGTCCATAGTCCATCAAAGGAAACAATTTGACACACAAATGCAAATATATAGGATGCTCTTGCCCAAAATGACACATATAAAAGATGCTTGCAGAATCATGGATTTACTTGACTACATGTATGTTTCCCCATAACACCCCTTAACACCCCCCCAACAAAACAAAACAAAAAAGGAAAGGAAAATAAAATAAAAGTATGCATCAACTATTGACTTGAAAGTATCTCTGAGGTAGTTTACTACAATTAATTTCTGATGGTAAGATTTCATTTAAAAAAAATGAAAATTAAACAAAGTAAATTTAAAACAGGTAGAAATTAAATGTATCATTGCTGCCACTGGCATATGAAAATCACAAACACACAGATACATACATCTGTATGAAAACACTGATAACATGAGATCATGGAAGAAGAATTAATTTTTAAAAAGCACTCTGAAAAATAGCGAACATCAAAGCCAAGTTCCAAAAAAACCTGTTTAATCAATATAATTTTATTTTTGTAGAGAAAGTTTCAATTAGCAATAATTGCATCTCGGATTCATCTCATTGGCTAAAATACTGCCACTGCGCAAAGTTAGAGAAAGTAATTCTATGTGTGCTGTCTGCCTGGCTACCACTAAACTATGCTAGCCATGTTTGCACTCAGATCATTGCATAGAGCAACTGGTCTAAAAGTGCCAATGCAATTTGCAATTACAATCAGTGAACGTGTTTAAATCCAACTACTGGAAGTCTATGTCAGCACCTGAAGTAAATAACACTCTTTGTGATGTACTTGTCTGACCGAATAAATGTGTTCATTTGAAACTGTCATTTGTAAATGTCATGATTTATTACAGCTTGTGCTTCCTAAAAATAGCATTGCCACAACTACACAACAGAATACTTAAGGGAAAGGAATGACTTCTTTCTCTGGCACATTCTCCCTTGTTTGTCAGAGGATTTTTGCACAATAAACCATCACTTAGTGGTAACAGTGCAGTATTTGTAAACCACACCATACTTAATTCCCTATTCCCCTTCTGTATTTTACTTGATGGAACCAACATGATTACACAAGAAACTGCATAAAACAGACAAAATAAAAGGTCAGTTCAAACAGAAGATGCTTATTTCAGTCAGTAATCTCTTCTTGTTTAGTTGACCTTTGAAATCTTAGCTATATAATTTTTAATATCTCACAATTTTATTTGTAATATGTAACAAGGAAAACAGTATAATTCGGGGCACATTTGTATGGAGCGAAGGCCTACTATGTTCAATGAGGCGTGCATTACCCATAAGAATGCTGTCCTGAGGACACTAGGACATTTTTAAATAAACATGTATAGGCTTATGTTGTGTGACACCTTCTCAAGACATCTTAATATGTAACACATTTGGAAAATCAGGTTCAAATTACTATTTTAATTACATTTTTAATAGCTGTTTCTTTTTGTAAATTACTGCTTTGTTTTTCTTTTCTTTTTGTCCCAAAAAAGGAAGAAAAAGAAGAAAATGAGGAACAAAAATGTGCATGGTGTGTGTGTGTGGGTGGGTGGGTGGGGGGAGATCAAGAGTGTTATTTGACTGATTTTATTGATTGATACCATTTACACCAGCTCTACAGAAGAGTCACTAAAATGGTGTACCCCAGATCAGAGAAAAACAGAAAACATTTAAAAAGCAACAATAAAACTACATTATAGCCCTTAAAATGGCATTAGATCCACTAAATAGTAAATACATTGGGAAAAAAAAGTAAAGGCATGTCTTTTCAAAATGCTCAGAAAGGAGACTAGTCATAACTCTGAAATAAAGACATTTTCTAAGTAGAGAGTGTTGAATTCACCACTCACTGGCATCAGAGGCATCAGTCACCACTGTAGAGTGACTTGTAGGGCAAGCATGAAAAATAGGATTTTGCCATTAAAAACAAAAATGAAAAATAAAATAACAAAAACAAAAACAAAAACAAGGATCTTCTCCTGAATGGTTCACTTGGCAGGATAAAAGTGAGAAACTCTGTATCTGTTAGGATTAAGATCTTAAATAGTTTTTTTTTTTAAAAAAAAAGATGAACTGAATCTGGGGGGGGAAACCTGGCAGACAATAAAGGTTTTTCAATTATATAATCTGATACCATGCACTAATGGTTAAACTTGGGGATCATTTGCTGAAACTGAAAATATGAAATACAAGGTTCTCAGAAGACAAAGGGGGAAAAAAAAGAGAGAGAGAAAATATGTTTAATGTAGTAACCACAGTGCTGAGCAATTAAGGACTGAATAAAAATGATATAAAAATAAATGTTATGAAGTCTGGACACATAAAGAGACCAGAGGCAGCAACCGTGGACTAAAATGGAACATATAAATTCCATTTTGTAACCAATACATTGTTCTTGTCATCACAGGGACCACACTGATCAGTATTCTGCAGGAGTAATATTGTACTTAAAATGTACAATTGTATTGGGATTGATGGCATGGTGAATGTAGAGCCCCAACCTCGTCTAATACAGGGAAAAGCTATTGTAAAGGTCAGGGTGAAATCGCTACTGCAAAAATGCAGATATTTCTCCTTCCCCAGTATGTTAGCCAAAAGATTGGACAAGAAGCAGAGAATTCAGCAGGAACCAAAAAACTTTATGTTTGGTTTTGCAAAATCAAAGTAAGCTGTCCAGACTAGAGACAAACTCAAATCAGTCTGGCCTAGAACAAAGAACACTCCCCTACTTACATACCCTTTTTTGGCAAATTCATCATTGCATCATCCATGCTACTAACATCTGCCATCTAATCATATCCATTAACATATACAGTTACAAATGACAGATGAACATTCTACATATTCATTAACATATATAATTACAATGGAACATTCCTAGTAGGTTTAATTATCTTAAAAACCATACGCTGCATACCACCAGCTGTTTCCTGTAGTAAATTGAGTATATCATAGCATATAGTTGTTCTTTTATTGGAAAGGTCAGATCACCACCTGCCTCTGCATATTAGACAAAGGACATCTTCAGTTTCTATATATTTTTAAGACTATCTAACAGTTTAGAGATTTGAAGAATCACTCTTAAATGTTTAATCTTCCCAAATCTCACAACATCAAGGGGGACACACAATGCTTTTTGACATACAGGAAGACTGCATCTATGGTTCAAAACACACTGCAGAAACAATACAGTTTGAGACTGCTTTAATTGCCCAGGCTGGGTGCTAGGGAATTCTGGGATCTATAGTTTTGTGAGACATTTAGCCTTCTCTGTCAGAGAGCTCTGGTGCCACAGTAAACTACTAATCCCAGGATTCCTTAGCACTGAGCCAGGGCAGTTAAAGCAATCTCAAACTGGATTATTTCTGCAGTGTGTTTTGGATCTCTCACATCCACCCCAGTTTTTGTCAATAAATTGGTGAATCATGCTCCAGGAACTTTTAGGATGCACAACTGACCATTTCAATTCATTCTTTTGGTGTTTCGCCTGTTTTAGGCCCCAACAAACCCTTAAAAACAAACTAACTAGAAATGACATTGGTGATTCTGGTATTTTTTTATTTATTTTGGGGGGTGATCCTCCAGCTTTAAAAGGCCTGAATAAAATGGTCCCGAACGGCCAACATCATCCCTTAGAATCTTCTAGGAATACAAGTGACCATTTTCTTGGCCTTCAAATTTAGGGATGGGCTGAGAGACCATAAAAAAGGCCTTAGAAGCAGCAAGTGACTGATGAATTGCCATTTTTTTCCATTTCTGTTCTAGCAGCCATGAGCCCAGGCTTTTGCAAGCCCTCTTCTTGTAGTTTGAGAGCCTACATTCAGATATTTAAATTACCAAAATGAGAGTATTATTCAGTGTGGTGCAGGATTTTGAGGACATCAAACTTCATATTCACCAGTCTCTCTCCCTTCTATGATACATTATAACCACAATAATGATACTTGAATAGGTGAATTGATTTTTTAACTACAGGCTTAAGAAGAAATCTATAGATGGATTTTATATGGCCTGAAGGATTTCCCGATCTAGTTTACAAATTACTTCTGCTTTTATCTGTGCTAAGTGATCCATAAAGAAAGATAGGATTATATAAAATGATGTTATTTCTATGCAAAGCAGAGTACAACAAATTAAAAAACAGATTATTAAAATTCACAAAATACAAAAGTTAATTCCATTCAAAAATTCAAAACCAGATTAAAACATTCCCTATTAAACACATACACATACACCCACATGTCGGCAAAATAATTAGCAACATCCAGTTAATTGGGTGAAATGGGCTCCATACAATCACTCATCAAATGCCTGTTGAAACAGTAGTCTTTATTTGACTGGGAAAGGGAAATAGAAAAGGTTCCAGTCTAAAGATTCTAGAGAGTTCCATAGTCTGGGGGCAGCCACTGAGAGCTTCTTCTCTTCCAGGGTGACCGGACATCCTCCTTTTCCAGGATATGTCCTACATTTCAACCTTCTGTCCGGGAGGAATTTCAAAATGTTATCCATTTTGAGCATGAGAAGCATGAATTTATATTTATATTAGTGTTTTAAGGCTTTGTTTGGTAATGTCCTACATTTTTTGCATTTTAATTTAAGAATGGGTAACTTTGCACTCCTTCATTATTTTTAGAACAACAGCAGAAGGAAGGAAGGAAGGAAGGAAGGAAATCTTTTTAACAGTGTGATATTACCAGGAAAGAAGTATTTTAATGTCATAAGCATCCTTTTTGCATACAGGCAAGTACTCTTATTATGATACCATGGTCTTCCTCTTTTCTTTCTGCCTTCTACCTTATCAAGTATTATTGTCTTTTCTTTTCTTTTTAAAAAATTTTTAAACATTAAATTTTATTGATTAAAAAACCGACACAATTACAAAACAATACAACAAAAACCATACATACATATATAGAGACATACAAAAAAAAAACATATCAAAAAAGATAAGAAAGAAAAATGACAAAAAATAAGAAAAACACACAACCTAAGACAACACATCTAAAACTACTTCCTTACTTGATATAGCTTGTTATTTAGCTTGTTAGCAAGCTATAACAAGCATTATTGTCTTTTCAAATGTGACAGTCTCAGTATAGTAATTGTGGCTTCTACAGAGCGTTCAGGTTTGACTTGCCCTCTGTCCCATTTACAGATTGAGTCTCTAAATTCTGAAATCTGAAATATTCCAAAATCCAAAAGTTTTTTTTCATGGTGACTGAGATATACACAAACTTTTTTTCATCTGTGTTCATTATTGTTCTTTTCTTAATGTTCAACTCTAAACCTTCCTTTGCACTTTCTTCCTTGACTTTCTTCAGTAATCATTCCAAGTTGAGTTGGACCCAACTCAAGGGCCTCAAGTAGACAGGGCAAAAGGAGCAGCCAGAAGCTGCTCCTGCTGTGATCGCTGTGGAACCAGGGCAACCACACATACCTAGTCCCATCTGGGTCATTGCTGCAGTCCTGAATTAGGCTGCCAAAAAGGAGTGTGTTTTTTCAGTCCTTTTTCACCTAGCACTTCCGGGTTGGGGCAGGCTTGGCACGCCTTCCAGCTGCATTTAGGGTATGCATCATGAAAATGCCACACCTCCAGCACAGCCCGACAGCAGTCCTTTTGGCCTATATGTTTGAGGCCAAGGTGACCCTATGGATGAGACATCTCCAAGTCCCCCTGCCCTCCACTTCTCTGCTTAGGATCTGCAAAATCTGGTCCATGGGCTCCCTGATTTGAGTCTGTCCATCTGGCTTGTGGTCTTCCTCCCTTTCTACTGCCTTCTATCTTCCCTAGCATTATCGTATTATGTAGTTAGTCATGCCTTTTCATGATGTGGCCAAAGTACGACAGCCTCAGTTTGATCACCTTGGCATCCAGGAAGAGTTCAAGTTTAATCTGTTCAAGGACCCATTTGTTTGTCTTTTGGATATTCATGGTAACCTCAATACTCTTCTCCAGCACCACATCTCAAATAAGGGGTGGAATAGACTGCCCTGAAGGGGCAGCTTGATGCCACCCTGAGAGAGCCAGATTGAGGCCACAGCAACCGCATGCCACAGCCCCAATTTGGCTTTTTGCCAGTGCAAAAAGAAGCAGCAGAAAGTCACTACGTTTGACATTGGTAAAAAGCCAGTTTTTCTACCACCACTGCAGCTTTGCAGTGCTCCTGTGGTGTGCGGCATCTAAACTCTGTGCCACCAGAGCACCGCAAAGCTACCCACCATGTGGTTGGGCAGGCAGCATGAAGCTGGCTTTTCAGCACCTTGGAGGTCTGCGTCATGAGAATGCCACGCCCCCAAGCCACAGGGATGCCAGCTTTTTCTGCTGGTCTGTTCTGGCTCTAAGTTGATTTTCTTTCTGTTTGCTTTCTTCACTGTCCAGCTCTCACATCCATTCATGCTGATGGAGAATATAATGGTTTGGATGATTCTAACTTTAGTTCTCAGTCATATATCTTTACACTTTAGGATCTTGTCTAGTTCTTTCATGACTACCCTTGCCATCCCGTCATTTTCTGATTTCTTGACTGCAGTTTCCATTTCTGATCAATGTATGATCCAAGATATGTTGGATCCTGTTGTTTTAGAGCATGATGTTCTCTAAGAATACACCTGTGTAATACTGTGGAATGGGTTGTGTAGTACATTAATATGCCATTGACATGGTAACTGTTTTAAATATGACCTTGTAAAACTGGGCCATCCTAAAAACATTTTGGTGCCTGAAGTAGCAAGGCACCTGCATTCCCCCCCACCAACTGTTTCCTACCTTGTTCTACACAGAGGACACAATTAAACGGACAGTTGAAAACTGCTTCAACATTGTTAATAGTGAATGGAACAACAATTTCTATCTCACTTTGGGGGCATCAAAGATAGTTCAAGGTATATAGGGCACTTTGTATAGAACTTGCACCTCTGTCAAATAGCTGAGGAAAGCAGCCAAGAAGTTCGTGTCACTTACCCCTCCATACCACTCAGAACTGGCCGACAGAGATGATTGCCTCAATCTAATGGCAGAGACAGATTTGACATCAAGTCTTTTAAGCTATTTATATCTTGTAGCTATGTCACAGAGAATCAAATGGTCATTTGAACTAATAGTTTACATGTTCTGCTTGACATGAAATCTCTAGCTGGAAGCTGCTACAAACTATGAAAGAAGCTACCATGTTTATCCAAAGCAGAATATGTCTGAAACTTATGCTTCAGAAGAAGACAATGCTGAATTACAAATTTGATGATTATTGAGATGGGCAAATAAACATGAAGTTGTTTGGTGGCAATATACAGGAGAGTTTACAAGTCCACTAACATAGCTGATAGATGTTAAGCAAACATAGCTTTTCTTCATTTCAGGGACCTTATTATGGATAACATGATTTACTTCTCTTTTAGCCTTAAGATAATGACAGTGCAGTTCTCTGTGGAAGCATATGATAGAATATCAAAGACAGTAAGTCTGGTGGAATATGACTTTGTTTTATATAATATTTTGTATCATTCAGTAGTTTCAACAAGAAATAAATACAGGTGCAGCTTAGAGATAGCAGCCCAGTGAGCATATTTTGCTTTGATTACTGTAGTCTAGGAGACCACTATTATTTATCTTTGGCAAGTCATCCACCTTTGTTGTTACTGCTGCTGCTGCTGTTATGTTTCAGAGCTTCAGAAAATAACCTCTCTGTTGTTGTTTGTGTTTTTTTTTTTTTTTTTACTGGTGATGTAATTAACTGGACTTTATTTTCCTATTATTTTCCTTTTATTTATTGTTTCTCTG
The DNA here is from genome assembly GCA_026167975.1 of Phrynosoma blainvillii. NCBI lineage: Eukaryota > Metazoa > Chordata > Lepidosauria > Squamata > Phrynosomatidae > Phrynosoma > Phrynosoma blainvillii. The sequence goes on from JANUYF010000003.1 coordinate 275,160,724, forward strand.
AAAAATGCAATAAATTACACAAAGGCTAGAAAGTTGTTTAATGCAGCTTTCTCAAGCTGAGTAATATCCACATCTAGCTGTGTGATGTTGTTATTTGGAGATAAACCTATAATTTAAAGTGATCCAAATCTTGAAGACTCAACCTTCAAGTCTTCTACTTGCTCTGGACTAAATACTAGGTGCAGCAGAAGGCTGTAGAATTGTAGAGAATGGTGAAGTAACAGTTGAGAGGTGGAGCAACTGCATCCATTTTTGATGCTATGCATTTGGTACCAGGTCTGCAACATATATTAGATAGAAGGCCCCATTAGACCACCACAGGCCTTGTAGGCCCCTGTTAGCCCTCTTTGGTCCATGTCAGCTTCACTGCCATGGCCTGTTCAGTTCCAGGTCAGGCACATTTGCTGGGCTTCACATTTGACAGCATGTAATAATAATAATAATAATAATAATAATAATAATAATAATAATAATAAGTAGTAGTAGTAGTAGTAGTTACTTGTATCCTGCCCCTCTGCAAAGCAATTGGGGCAGCTTACAGCATTAAAATTCCATACAAATAAATTACAGTACAATATAAACAAGCCAAAATCCTGAAACCCACCCACCTCTTAAAAGAGTATTAAACAAAATAAACATTAAAACATATTTAAAGTAATCTTGCCAAAGTGACAATAACAAACAATAGCAAACGATAGCAGCAACTGAAGCAGAGGTTGGAGAGGAGAAGATGGACTAACTCCTGAGGCCAGGAATCTAGTCGGGAAAGGCCTGCTGGAAGAGATCTGTCTTGACAGCTTTTTTAAAGCTGTTTAAGGTTGTAATCTGATGGATCTCATCTGGCAGGCCATTCCATAGTCTGTGAGCGGTTGCCGAGAAGGCCTTCTGGGAGGTTGCCAACAGCCTCATTTTTATCAGCTGCAGCAAATTCCTCCCAGATGACCGAAGTGCATGGGGTGGATTGTATGGGAGGAGGCGGTCCTGAAGATACATAGACTGTGCCTTTCCTATGGGATGCTTTGCATCTTGTTTGACATTTGAAAAGTTCAGTACATTTCTGGAGTGGGCCCTTAGGGAGAGGACTGGATAAGGAGGGATTATCAATTATTTGCACTGCAAATATCTGATGACTGAGTTTTGTGCCTTGATGGAGAATCTAGCTCTCTCTCTCTCTCTTGTACAAAAAGAAGGGCCATCCCACTGCCTAGTATTTTGCAGGGTCAAGATTAATTCTGTTAAGCGATAGTGTAGTCTGCCAGTGGAGAAGACTTTAGATTTACATAAGAGTGTCTCTGATTTGTTACAACAATTTTTGTATGTCATGTAATTGCTCATACATAGGTGGCTGGTCTGGTGGGGGGAAGGGGCTTGCACCTTGTTTGTGGTAGGTAGTAAGGAGAGAAAGTAAGGTTATTGTGAACACCTATAGCACCTACTTCGATGAATGGATGACCTCTGGAACTACCTCTTTAATTCATAGGACTGGGTGGGGTTGAGGAAAGAGACTACTATGTCATTGTCCTCTTTTTAAGTCACATGACTTAGAGGAGTGATTCTCTGAGTTTGCCATTAATTGGGGCTGGCCAGGATATTTTAGCTTCTCCCCAGAGCTCTGGTAGTCACCCAGGGGAAGCTGAGGAGGGTCTGGTGAAGACTCAGTTGCTTTCTCACCAAATTGCTTACCCTTATTGCATATCACTGAGTTTAATTTGTTAAATAGTTTAATAAATTGATAAAGTGGCCCTTATTCAATCCAGGTTTTTGTATCTGGTCTTTATTCCCATTGTGAGTCAGTAATCAAATGAGAATGAGAATTAGATGTTTGTATCACCAACAGAATAATGATACCTCACTCCAAATCTCAAGTTTGTTTCATATAAGTTTAATTTGATAATAGTTCAGCTGATTGATGTCTTACATATGTGTAACTCCCATACAGAAGGACATTTTTGTCCAATGTGGGACCATCCAAAAACCATTTGCAGTTGTTGTGGTGGAGCTGTGCATGCAACTGTTCACATGTATGGGTGTGCATGGGATGTGCATCCAGATTTGGTTGAGGATTTGGGTGTGCATTCAGTTTCACAACAGTGCCATTCAACATGAGAGTTGCATATCACAGTCAGTGCATAATTCTGCACATGGAAATTTAAGCTACATGTTACCTATGTAGGATCTCAACCCTTATTTCTTTTCTTTTTTATCTAGAATGTGAGTGACATGCACTGAAGATTTGCCAGGAACAAAAGTCAATAGTCATTCCAATGGGATAAAAGGTTATGTGTATGGAAGCGCCTTGATCCAGGGCAGTACTTAACAAAGGGAATAAGAAGAGAATTACGATAGTGCATACTGAAGATTTCAGAAAATTAGTTCTGTATCAACCACAACAATTGCCTTTTTTCTTTTTTCTTTTTTGTGATGCTGTCATTTTTGCTTTCGGCACTGTGGGAAATAATAATACCAGTGCTCAAATACACAAAGGTGGAAAGGAAGAGGACTGTTACAATTACTTTAAATATTTTCTTTATAAATTTCCATCACATTCATGACAGAAAGTGGTTCACAGTATAGAAATAAATTAATACATGAATTCAGATAGGTACCTTTAATGGAACATCCTGAATTGAAAAGAAAAAACAGAACATTGCCAATATGAGATTCTCTCTCCCTCCAAAAAGAAAGGGGGGAGAGTTTTGTGAGTCACTTTATTTCTGACTCTAAACCATTACAAATGGAATGGTTACAACAAATCAATCATGCATTCACATTTCCAACCATCTGGAATCTCAGGCCTCCCTTCCTCCACACAAGATGTTATGTTATAAGTGATGTAGCACTTTCTTACACTGTTCCTGGAGCTCCTCCATAGAAGGTTTAAATGCTAAACTCTACATATTTTTCACATTAAAAATTTATAAATCAAATATGAGAAGCATCAGCATGAATGTCAGTGTTAACCCTTGAAATGCAGAATAATTTATTACTGTGCTCCCTATTATGGAGGAATAATCCTTGCAAGCATTTTTCCCTTGTGCTATACTGTATGCTTCATTTTATATTGACAGTTTTAATTAGTTCAATTCATCATTTTCAGGTTTATTATGAAATTTTAAAACATCCCTTGGTATATGCAAGAAACTATGCTGCATATTTGAAAGCCTGGCTAGAAGAAGGCTTTCCATGTCTTAAGTTCCAAAGAATCAAGTCCATGATTCCTGCTACATCTTAATGCCTCAGAGGTCTTCATACTTATTCATGTTATGCATTGTTAGTAAATATTTGTTGCAGAGCACTGCTGAAAACAATGACTCAGAGTAAAATTGTGATTAAACCTTCTTTCCTGAAACAAAAGAGAGAGAAAAACTGAAAGCATGTCTGTTTCCTTGCCTGCCTATTAAACAAATACATATTGAACTGGATCTTTCTACCACAAGGTAGCTGAGCATTATTAAATATTAATAGCTGGATCTAGAAGTTTGATATGGAGGACTATTCAGATCTGTTGTGGGTGAGGAAATCAAAATGAACCAGGTCTGTGATCAAATTGTCAGAGAGGTGATAAAAAAAATGGATTAGCGAATCTATGGGCCTTTACAGACTGCCAGAAATAGCGCAACTTGAGGCCACATTAACTGTCCTGGCTCAGTGCTAAGGAATCATGGGAACTGTGGTTTATTGTGCCCCCAGAGCTCTCTGACAGAGAAGGCTCAATGTCCCAGAAAAAAAATACAGTTCCCATGATTCCCTAGCACTGAGCCAGGACAGTTAAAGTGGCCTCAAGCTGCTATTTCTGGCAATCTGTAAAGGCCCTATATGAGTATGGATTGATATATTAAAATGTCACTCACTCCTCTTTTTTCTCTCTCCAAATCCTGACATAAATCTGCTTCATGCCTGTAAACATGGGTTATTCTCTGTGTATAATACAGAAAACTGAGGTTTTAAAAATATGATATGTTCAAAGGGTGAGATTTTTTTTGGGGGGGGGGGAGTAATACAATAGATTATCCATTCTCATGGTGATGAATGGATCACATCAATTGTCATGGAAATTGCAGCTAAAAATGTCTGCTTTTACATTTTCTTTTACAAAATTAGACAGCCCTGATCTTGCCTAGGATTTGCCTAGGATACCACATATGGATGGTAGAATTTCAAACATGACCCAATATGATTTTACCAAAAATGTACACCAGAATAGGGAGAGGGGAAAATTTCTGTTTAAAAAAATGCACATTTTTTTCTCTGTTTAATCCCTTCATGATTGCAAGAATTTATTTTATTTTTTTTAAAAAAGAAAGAAAGAAAGAACAAAATTTTAAACCCTTTCGGTTTGTGCTTGTCACCAATTTGGATTACATCTACATGTACATAATAGATAAGTGATGTTCAGCTTTATAATATATATATATACTTATTCATGTTAAGAATGGCCTAGAGTGTTAAATTGTTTTAATGTATTTTTTTAAAATTATCTTTTTTAAGGTATTTGTAATCTGTTTTTAATTAGTGTAGTAATTTAATTCTGTTTTAATGTGCTATTTTGGTATGCTTTTAATTGCATTTTTTTTAATGTTGTAAGCCACCCTGGGAGAAGGGTGAAATAATCACAATTATAATCATAATCATAATATGTATCACATAGTTTGACTCATAAGAGCTCAGTAGTCCAGTTCATATAGCTCTTCAATTTTGTGTAAAGTTAAATAATCTGCAATTTGTTGGGACACAACTAAAATCCTTTCTCTTAGGAATATGGGCTGAAATTGATGATGACAGTTATGGATGTGTAACCCAGGGTTGCACATTTGTAATTGTTTCGTATACACAATCCCTACACATTTAATAGTGCAGAGAATATGTAGGTATTGTGAAAGTTCCCCAATCCTGATTTACTAGGGGAGTAAAGACTGTAAGTGACAAGGGATCTGTTCTCCTGTCAATTTGGTGCAGCAGACTGATGTTTCTACCTATGTCTGACAAGCGATCTCAAGTGCAAAATGGAATTACAATAGGGATCCAGCTTCTGAATTAGAGATTGCTGAAGGGAAATGTTAGTCGGTTGTATCCCAATGAACAAGAAAACAGACCTCTCATTGTTCATAGGCAGTACTACCTGGGTAATTCAGGTCTGGGGGTAGGGACAGTCCAAGAGATTGTATTCAGCTATGCAACTAACACAGTTATGCAGCTAAGTAGATGATTTAGAATCTCGACTATGGGGGACTGCAGACGAACAGCTCTGGGCCTCCCCAGAAAGTGGTGGATCAGAGCCATGGCAACCCCATGCTGTGGCCCCAATCCTCCCTTTTGCCACCCCAAAAAGAGCAGCAAAATGCCTCTCCTTTTAGAGGCAGCAAAAGGCCGTCCTAAGAGCTGGCGCATGGCTCTTCAGTGCCCTTTTCAGAGGAGCATGTTTGAACGCTGTGCCGGAAGGGTGTTGTGATGCCACATGCCGTGCGTAATGGTGTGCAGCATCAGGATGGCATTGGCGTGGGGTTGGGGCAGTCGGTGTGTGGCTGCCCCACCCCAACTCTGCCTCTAGCCCACCCTTTGGGCCGGTCTGTAAAAGTCCTAATTTTTTTCCTGTTGTTTTCCATCTTCCTAGATTTGTTTGGTCCTTTACTCTTATTAACATGAAAAGCCCAGGTTTAGCATATTACTACTATTCATTTCATTAGTAGAATGGACTTAAATATTTGCTAATAAAATCCATGAGACTTAAAGAGATCAATCCCTTGTTGTTTACATTCTCTGAGCAGATTAAAACTGCACACTTGCAAAAGTTGTGTGACTGAAGAAAAAGAGTAATTTGAAGGCAGTATGGGGTTGCCATTGCCCTGATCCACCACTTTCTGGGGATCAGGGCCACCACTTTCTGGGCATCAGGGCCCCCGTAAAGCATCTACAACACTGTTCCTTCTGCCACTTTAAAGATAAATATTTCCAATGCATGCCATTGACAAATTATATCACAGTACTTTGGCATGCTGTAACCATTTTTTCATTTATTTCTTAACACCTTTCTCTCATTAGATTTAACTTGCTGCTTTTAATGTAATGATACTGAAGTGGCATATGGCAAGCAATAGATGTAGATTATCCTCTGTTTCTCTCATGTCTGTGGGAAAGACATGTGCAATACAATTCATTTGCTCAGACTCCAGTCTCTCTTTTCCTTAATGTTAGAGCATGTGACCTGTTTTGTGGCAATTCATTGCCACCTCTGTTTCTCTGAAGTCACAAGGATTGTTGCTCTATTTTTTTTTTAAAGGTAGACAGCTTTATAGTAAGGGCTCTTACTACCTGATAAGCACAAAGTGTCAGGAAATCTATCTGCACTCATACACTGCAGGGAATTAAGCTACACTGAGATTTAAAAATGAATAAGGAATCCAATAAAATAGAAACTGCTTACTGGGGTAAGTTAGACATTTGGATTTCTTTGACCATAAATAACCTAAAATACTCTAAAGAGGAAAGGAAAGCAATTGCTACCTAGTTCAAGGAACTTACTTTAAAGAACAGTTTCCTACACCGAAGCTGAAAATTATGCATCAGTATTTATAAATATGGTCATTGACGGTGGGTTAGGACTGGTATGGGAATATTTTTAATTGCTTCCTTTGGGCCTTACTGGAGTGGCATAGAAAGCAGCCACAAAGTGGCAGCTGAAGTTCCATTGATGGAACATATGGATTAGCCCTTTTCCCAGTTTGCTAGGTAGGGCTGATGGGTTTCTGTTCTGTCAACCAAAGAAATGCGAAATATATTTGTTCATATTTCAATGAATGTTTTCCACATTAATGCAAATCAGTGGTGTCACTAGGGGTGTCACTAGGTATGGTAACTCATGGTGATACCCCCCTCCCATTGACCTCTTCCTTTACCACATCATACAAAATCATTAGTAATGTTTTTTGTGCTCCTGTTACTCATTAATAATAATTCCTGGATATCACTGAATGTTGTGGTAATAGCGGTGACATAAAACAATTAGCAAAATTAAAATTATATCTTTAAATTACAATATCATATGCAGAGCCTTAATGCATTTACATATACATAGTTTGATATGCATAGTTCCATGCATATGGTAAATTTGGTTAAGAAGTGATGTTTTTAAAGAAAATTTTAAAAGAATAAAAAAAATTAATTTAAAAAAAAAACAAAACACCTGGGACCTCTCCTTTCTCCTCCCACTGATCGTCACCCCACTCACACCATCTTTTCAGCATTTTAATTGGACACAGGTGAATCCCACAGCTCATTTCTTTCAAAATGTTGTAGGGGTCTTCCTGTGTAAGTTGTTCCAGGATGAGATTTCTGGCTGCTGGAGTCCTGCTGCCAAAGTCTTTGCAGGACTGGGCTAGAATCCTGGAAGGATCAGGGCTAGTCAACAGGGACAGCCATCTCAACCCATGGATGGCAGTTGGACCAACTGGAGGTACAACCGTTTAAAGGTTGTATTAGCCTCCCCATGCTTGCCACAACAATACATTCTGTGTTGTGTGTAGCTGTTCTGTTTGTATTTTGTCTATTAGCTTCCTGTGCTTAGACCTGGATCTGTTTCCTGACTTTCTCTTTTGCCTCTCGCTCCTAGAACTCTTCCTTGGTGTATTTAGACCTCATCTGTTTCCTTACTTAGCCTCCTGCCTCTGGCCCCTTGAACTCCTGGAACTCTGCCTTGATGTGCTTAGACCTGGTCTGCTTCCTGGCTCTGCCTCTTGTCTCTGGTTCCTTGGACTCCTGGAACTCTACCTTGCTGTTTTTAGACCTGGTCTGCTCTGCCTCTTGCTTTTGGTCCATTGGACTCTTGGAATTCGGCTTTGCTGTATTTATAAGTGGGCTGTTTCCTGACCTACCTCATTCTGCTGGTGCATTAGACTCCCTAAAGGTCACCATCCATGGCCCTGGCTCTGGCAGCCTGCCTTGGAATCCAGGCCACCCACACCTCAGACTCTGAAAAAGAAAAGGAGATGTTTGAGGAACAGTTGTGTCATCTCCTTAGGTGTCACATTGTGTGGACTGCACCCTCCCCCCCAATGATGCCACTGATGCAAACTGGTCTAATTTTTCATTCATGATTTACTGTGTACAATGCTGCTAGCCTTCAAACAACACTTCTCTAGAATTTGCAGTGGAGTTTCTGGCCAAAAGGCTTGTGTAAAAAAAAAGAAGAAGAAGAAGAAAAAGAAGAAGAAGAAGTATGTTGGGGGAAATTCACACAAAAATGCTTATTTTAGTGAGAACAACATTCAAAATGCATTATATCAACATGGTTGCAAATATATGTATATTAGGTTAAAAATAATTAAATGCATGATTTAAGAGAACTATACCCAAAATGTGTGTGGATTTTTATGAACATTCTTTTTTAACAAAATATGAGGGGGATTTTAAAATTAGAAGAATTCTCCAAATTTGGAGAACTGAATTTAGGTTTGAAAAGATGAGAAACCAAGGGCAAATTAATCTGATAGAATTGTCCACCCCAGTCAGTTTATGAAGCAATTTATTTAGCAATATGATTGTGAATGATTAGGAGGTAAGGGATTTTTGCCCTTAGAAGTCCTCTCTTTAAATATCTAGGGATAGGTCAATCTGTGGTTACTACACTAATGATAATCTTTTCTTATTATGAGATTGGTGGATGGTATTCTAACCAACATAATCATATATAGTTGTTTTTAAAAAGTTAGAATTCCTATTTGGTTTTGCAAAGACATACCGTAAATCAGAGAAACATACTATTGTAGATCGTGGGTGGTATTTTGCATGTTGTTGGCTTGCAAGTATCAGCAGACTTATCCAGCATATGCAATGTTTAAGAATGCTAGGACTTGCAGTCATCAATGTCTAGATGGCCATATGATTCCTGCCCCTATTGTAGTCCAGTGCAAACTTACATTTCAGTGTGTGGCAACCATATCTATATCTTAACCAGGTAATCATAAGAAGAACAAGTGCTCTGAGATCAGTTTAATGATTTTTTTTTCAGACTGATTCACTGGATTTGCAAGGGGAAAAACACTATTAATGCATGATGTCTATCCCTGTACATACCATTCATACATGAAAAGAGAGTTTCATAAAGCTAATTGACTCATCTACATCTTATTTGCATTAAATTCAATAATACATGTTAGCACTCGGACAAACAAATGAAGCTACACACATTAAAAAGTATTTCCATGTTGTAATGCATTTGTTCAACTTTATATCCTTTTAATAGAATGTGATTTGTGTGCTGAAGGCCTAAAAGAAAATCTATCTAGGCACACTGGCTTTACATCTAATGGATTTTACCTAGATGCTCAAGTGTTTGAAGAATAACCATTGCTGAAAGCTCCCTGCAAAAGCAAAAGCCTCTGCCAACAATGCTCCTGGAGTTTTCCATTTAACCTTTCAGTAATGTGCACATAAACATGTTGTCTGTGAAGGAAGCAGTGTAAATTAAACTATAATCTAACCTCTGTTTTATGTAACAAAGGTTGGGAAGGCATTTACTCTCAAATCAGGTTGGAGGAAATGAGAATGTCCACCTTATCTTCCAACATATAGAACACTGTTTGGCTGACTCGTACTTTTTGATTTAGCTTACCAAATATATTCTTGACCTATGCTTCTGTTGTGGTGTATTTTAATAGCTTTAGATCTTTACTTAACGGCAAATTTGAACTATATATGCCAAGTAGGACTTACTGCAACAAAATGGTGCAGTGGAGAATTTGATTCTTCAGTATTACAGCTAGCCAGCCAGAGTTTATTTTGCTATTATTTCCCTTTCCATCCTTTACCACTCTTCTTACAGGTGGTTGTTAATCTGTGCCCAGCAGCCATGCTCAGATTTCACTGGACAGTTCCCCCCAACCTACTCTGGTTGGTATTAATGTGGCCTTCAAAGCAAAGATAAGATTCATGGAGCTCTCCAAATATTGTTGGACCACAACTTCCAGCATCTTCACTATTGACTATACTAGCTAGGGCTACTGAAAGGTGGAGTCCAGCAATATGTGGAGAGCTGCATAATCCTCACCTGTGTTCTAAAAACTTTGTATTCTTCTGCAAAACTTTATTTCCTTTTCCCCAAGGTTCTCTGCCCTCTCTGGTTCCCTCATGTTCTCTCAGTGACTCAAAAAATAAACAAATAAAAAAACCTAACTTCCAGACAGGACAAGAATTCCTTAAACACCTGCCTACCTAACTGGAGTGAAGCCCATTAGCTGAACTCTGGACAGGGGGCCCAGCCAATGAATTAAAACCTGTGAGTTTGTTCCCATTGGCTGCTTCTTGTGACACTGCATGGCCACTGTGCAGCATTCTGGCAAGGGGAAAAGCTGGTGATCCACCATGGAGGGGAACACTAGTACTCCAGTCCACTCTGGGACTGCAAATTACCTTGCTTCTGGTTCCTGCCCCCAAAGTCTGCTGATACTTCCCTCTTACAATGTAACTCGTTGTTTGGCTGTGTAACTCAACAGCAGATAATATTCAAACACTGTGCAGTTTTCAAGGACTTCTTCACAGTGGGGAGAAAAATGGTTGAATTATTCATTTTTGTCCACAAGAACAAAATGTATGAAGATTTACATCCCTATTGTAAGTTGCTCAAGGCTTAATGATTGGTCTGCCTGTATTTTTCACCAACTGATCTTAAACTTGGGCTGTCTTGTGTATGCATTTTTTAATATCATCTGAAGTTCTTACAAAGACATTACAAGATCAATGTCTATACTTCAGACCTCACAAGACTGCATTTTAGAACATGCATAAGCATTGTATAGCCTTCCAAATAAAACCAAAATTCAAACAGGCCTAACCAACATGATAATGAATGCTGGGAGCTGCAGCTCATTTTGAAAAGCCATACTATTCCTTTCCCTGCTATAAAGCCACATCACTCACTCTCTCAGCAACAACCGTCCACCATGTTGCCTATGAAGAAATGAGATTACTTGAGATATCAAAGAAACAATGAAGGGATTGATAGTTCCATAGCCTCTTCCCATGACAAAATTTTCCCCTTTGAGTGTACACATGCACAGATCAAGGGAGACACTTTCAATATTGTATAGAGAGACATAGTGAATAGAAATATTGTCAGAGAAGAAGCAATATACAAGAGTTTTGACAATTCAGAGCAGCCATCATTCCCCTCCAAACTTTGCCATGACACTTATACCATTCTTTGATTGACATCTGACCTTAAATATCACTCTCCTCCTTCATCCCTGCAGTCTACAATTCCTAAAGTTATTTCTGGAAAATAACCAGTTTTGCATCATCTTTATGGAGACTGTGCTACCTTAAAGGGTGGAGTCAGTGCTGAGCTTTCTGTTTATAAGAAGTCAGTAGATCAACAAGTGGATCCTGAATAAGATTCAAAGTTATTCTCATTACAACTCTTGTAAAAAAAAAGTTTGGCTTTATATCTTCAGGAAAAAAATATTTACTTCAGATAAAACCAATAATGTAATCATTATGAGAACTTTTCTGTGACTATGGATGCTAAAAGGACACTATATTTATAATTGGATTCTTAAACTACAAATTTTATTGCCAGTCTATCAAAGTCAATGGTCCATTTCTAAACAAATTAAGATTGAGTATTTAGAATCTTATCTCCCTATGTTATCCATGAATGAGTTTCTAATAAAGCACAATTGTTGCTCTCTTTTAACTAATCTGTCAGTCAGAATCTTAATGAGTCTTCCAGTATAAAATTAAAGCAAATTTCTCAATACAAAATGAAAACATGTTAAAACTTTTTCTTTACACTAACACTGAATAGATGTTTAATTTCAGCATAGGATCACTAGGGATTATATCAATAACTTATTTTTAGTACACAGTCAGCAATGAGTCATTGGAAGTAATATGCAACAATAAAGAAGAGATATTTCTACAACCAACTGTTAGGCCTGTCAGGAAGACAGTAAGTGAAGCACGATGAAATCAGTTAACTGAAGAACAGAACTAGGCATGAGGAACAGGCCAAAGGGAGAAGTGTGATTCTCATACAAACATAAGGCTAATAAATTATATCAGACAGTAAACACCAAATTCATCCTTATATTTTACTTTATTTTTGACATAGTCCCAGGCTCATCATATCTTGCTGAAAACATGGCTAAGATTTTTTGTGGGTTTTTTGGGCTGTGTGGCCATGTTCTAGAAGAGTTTCTTTCTGACGTTTCACCAGCATCTGTGGCTGGCATCTTCAGAGAACTCTCTGAAGATGCCAGCCACAGATGCTGGTGAAACGTTAGATAGAAACTCTTCTAGAACATGGCCACACAGCCCGAAAAATCCACAAAAAACTATGGATGCCGGCCATGAAAGCCTATGACTTCACATGGCTAAGATTGTTCATTTTTTAAAAAATCCCCATGTATCTTCACTGAAAATTTAAAGAAAGGGTAATCAGTTTTAGTTATAGCTTCAATATCTTAGAAGTAATTATTTGCCATTACTTTTAAAATACTGAAAGATAACCCTTTGCTTTTCTTAATGTTACATTGAGACATGTGCTCCAATCTCAATGACTGCTGTCTTTTATTGATAATTGTTATGTTTAAGAAGCAAGTTTAATATCACCAAATTCTAACAGAGCACTGAAGTCCCATTGTGGATTATGCCATTTCATATAAGATGCTGCTAGGTGTTACAAAGAATGCTGTTTCTGTTTCAGACAGTATTGGTTGTATCAAAACATGGCAAAAGGACTTGTCTTATTTACAGCTTTGGCTGTTATACCAGCTGCACCCCTACCTAGAACTAGAGGACCTGAAGATGGTAGTACACCTGCTGGTAACCTAAAGGATGGACTTTTGCAATGTGCTGTACATTGGGCTACCTCTGTATCAGTTTGAGAAACTTCAGTTAGTTCAAAACATGACAGACAGACTGATTACTGGGACATCCCTGGTGTATATTTACAGAAAAAGTGTTGCTATAAAATTTTATGATTTCATTAAAGATAGAATTATAATTAGGAAAACAGCACTTTTTTGAGATGGTGATAAAAACGTACAGTATTTTGAATACCAAGAGTAGTTGCATTCAGCATAAACATATATGCCTCTCCAATGCTGGATCATCAACCACAGTTACAGCCATGTTCAGATGTCTGGCTCTCTAAGCAAAAGGAAATCACAGATAAAGGGAACATGAAGACTCTTTCTTGTTCTTTGTTGTTGTTGTTGTTGTTGTTGTTGTTGTTGTTGTTGTTATTGTTATTATGATGATGATGATCTGTAAATTTTGCACAGCACTTTACAAAGTCATAAAAACAACATAAAACTTGCCAATGGTGTACAATCTGCTGCTATAAGAAGCCAGTAATGCTTAAGAATGAGATAATTAGTGAATGTGCAGGAGCAGTCTAAAAGGAGCCTCTTCTGCATCTCTAAGGAGCTATTACTTCTGACAACATCTCTTCTACATAGGTTGCTGTGTGAATTAGAAGTTATAATGACCAACTGGATATCTATTGGACATATATTTCTTGTTTTGAATGGTGCTAAAAGGCTTGATAAATTAACAAGTATGGCTACAGAGCTGCAGAAACATAGCGAGCCATTCAATAGAGTTGACAAGTTTAGATTTCAAAAATTTCAATTGTCAATAGTTGGAACCATGGGATATGGATGGAGACTAGGGAATGAAGTTGAAATAGCTTAAAATAGTAATAACCTTTGTTTAGATCTTGAAGAGCTTCTTTGGATGGCTCTGACCTTTTCTGTATACTCCAGTGTCTCATGTTAATAGTTACGAGCTGTCCCTATGTCTGGCCAGTTTCGGGTAAAGGAACAGGAGAAAAGTAAATGAGATTAACCATCATAGCTCTATTGCCCTAAATGTATGGGGCTAGTAGAGCCTCCACAGACAGTAGCAATCTATCTGTAATTAGTTTAGAGAACACTCAACTTGGCTATGAGAGAGGGGGTAACATAATTTGAAGGACCCAGCATGAGCTATACCAGTAATAACTGATAGAAGCCCCAGGCATGTGAAACTATATGAACTTTTATTAGAAGAAACAAAGAGCACAAACACAAAGATAACCCATTCAAACAAGTAACACAGAGAGCTAACTAAATAGGAGAGCAAAATGGGATAGCAGACTTAGGGCCTCTGAAGACTGGCCCAAAGGGCTGGCCTGGAGGCAAAGAAGGGGCGGGGCAGCCGCACGCTGGCTGCCCCAACCCCACACTAACGCTGTCCTGACACCGTGCACCATTACACACAGTGTGCGGCATCAAGACACCTTCCCGTCACAGCGTTCTGACACACTGCGCCGGAAGGGGCGAAGAAGAGCCGCACACCGGCTCTTAAGACAGACTTTTGCCACTCTTTTCGGGACCACAAAAGAGAGGATCAGGACCGCGGCATGCAGTAGTCGAGGCCCCAATCCGCTGCTTCCTGGGGCAGCCCATGTGCACCCACCTTAGAGTGTGGGTGGTGTGATCAAGTCAATTTTACTTCATCTTCCTTACTTACTATTTCTGATTGATTGTAGATATGTTCATATAGCCACATATTGTCACATAGCTGCTGCTCAAAGTAACCTGACCTTCACATGTGTGATTGTATGTGGTCAAAACTTCCAGAATTCAGTTTTTAAAGTCATTCTAAATATTATACACTGCCATGTACAGTAAGGAAGAACCATGAAATTTGACCTACAGTGGGTTCTTGGAATCTGCTGGGGTTTGGTTCCAGGACCTGTCATGGTCTTGAGTATGCATAGATTCTGGTATCCATGGCAGGTCCTGGAACTTAAGCTTAAATTGTATCTCTTATATAAAGTGGCAAAATCAAATTTTGCTTTATAGATCTTTTAAAAATATTTTCAAGCTGTGGATGACAGAATGTGTACAGGGAAGTTTTATTAGCAAGAGGGTATATTTAAACTACCTCTAAAATAAATAGGGCTCTAGAACAAAAACATTTTTTAAGAAATCAGGTTGGATTAGATGGACCTTATTGCTGTTTGCAACCCTAAGATTCTATGAAAGAGGGGAAATTATTGCAACATCATTTTGTTTTCTGTTAATGCTTCCTCCCAAAAATATGTTCAGGGAATGAACTGAAGTTTAAACTAATAGATGTGCCAAGATTTTAAAAAGCATGTACTTATCATTTGCAGACACTTTTAAGCTCTTTCCAGTAAGTACAAAGAAGTATAATGAAAATGCAATTAGTTAAAATAAGATAGATCAAATAAAACCCACAATGAGAAACTTTATTAAGCTGCCCTCTGTGTTTTTTATATGACAATTATATGATAATTGTAAATAAAATGAAACATCTGAAACAAAATGGGAATACTTGAAACCAGGGTAAATGATTACTATTGGATCACTGTAGCGTGGATTAATAAAGACAGTATTAGCTAATGTGCTTGCATAGTAAGTTACTGAGCTATAATCTTAGCTCTAGTATTCTATTGCCAAGTTGTGGGGACAGTTTATTAATGATGTCTTGAGGTAGACTGCATATGTTTATATTAAGCACCCTTGCATCCCTTCTGGAAGAAAGTCAGTGTATTAATTCAATAGACAGAGAGATAGATAAAAATAAAATAAAATATGGGGTGCGTGTGTGCGCGTGTGCATGTGTGTGTGTGAGAGAGAGAGATTGTGAGTGTATGACTGAGGCATTGTTACTTCTGGTACACACATTTGTCATTTTAATTGAGTAAGCAAAGGTTCTTATTTGCTGTACCAGGAAATCAGTTTCTTCCACCTTTAGTAATGTACTGATCACTTCATTTCTGGTCTGTGCCACATCTGTATCCATTAGTTCAGTTGTTCGCTAATAATAATAATAATAATAATAATAAATTTTATTTATATTCCGCCCTTTGGGAAACCCAATCTGGGCGGCTTACAACAGTAAACTCATACATAAAACCAAAAAGATTTCCCTCCTCCCCTTAAAACAGTATTAAATCAATAAAGATTAAAATCACAATCCGAAAATTTAAAAACATGATACAAAGAGATATCATTGGCCCATAGCAATATTCTTCTTTCCATCAGTAGATGGGGCCACGAGAAGAACATTGGGGTGGGAGTACCCGAGGCCGGGATAATTACTGTGTATTTTTTTTAAAAATACCCCAATGACAATTGCACTTTTAAATATGTATTGATTTGCTCTCAGAAGACTTCTTTTCAAATGGTTATTAATACACTTTGATCTAAAATAGAACCAGAAGGAGATAGTAAAACTTTGATTAGAAATAGGAATATCTGTCAGATTTTTTTAACCAAAAAACCCTCATTTTTTGTCCATTTGAGGGAAAAAATATGTGTGGATATTGGTAAATTGTTCTAAAAAAAACTGAAACTTAATATCTCCCATCTGCACCAGCCAAATTCACTGAATACATTATGTATCAAGCATTTTAAACATCTGATTATGGGAGAAGACAAAACTGATAGATACCTTCCTCCATAAATAATAATAATAATAATAATAATAATAATAGTTCACCACTTCTGATGCCATTTCTGATATTTTTCTAAAATGTATCAAGAACTATTTTAAATGAGTATTGAGAATAAATTCATACATGCACAAACAATATTTAAATTTTATTCCTTCCTTAAAGATTAAGAACCTGTCAGTATTAAATGAAAAGAGATGGTCATCTGCATTCAGCGTTATAATGGATAATAATGTATGAAGAGTCATATTGGATCAGACCAGCACACTGGACTAGGTTCACACCACCTTCCTCATGCTCCTCAGCTACTACATCTAAATACTGGAGAAAATGTATACCCACTCTACAGATAGCTCCATCTGTTATTAATTTGTCAAGTCTCTTTTTAAGGTTTCTTCCAGGTTAGTACCCGCCACTATCCAAATTCTACAATTTAACATGGGTGGAGATTTCCATCAAACGATCATTACAAGCCCAATACCCCTTTGATGCTACTAGAATCAGACATGGGAAGTTATCCTTCTTAATTTCACTGTTCATATTTTATCCCATTTTAAATAACTTCCTCACTTCCCTCAGGAATTATGACTTGGACCTACATATTTGCCTGCATAATAGGAGATGAAAAATTTCTTTCCCCACTCTTTTCTTTCCCTGGTAGGTTCTAGAGCATCCTATATAATCCTCCTATAGAATGTGACATAAGTGGCAAAGTGAGAAGAGAGCGACCTCAGAAAATCTGGCATTTTTCTCCTTTCATTGTAGGTGATGCCATTAATTTTTCCATAATTTACTTAGAAAATCAGAGTCCCATGTCACAGCTTGCCACTCAGCAGAGTCCCAAATCCATGAGAGAGGGGTTTTTCAACTGCAAGAGACAGGGGGGAAAAATGCCCAAGTCCATTTTGACAGCCTCAACTGCATGGGTAGATAGCTCAATCTAGTCCTACATCAAAAACAGACTTCTTTGTGTGCAATTCTACTCTGATTGATCCTTCTACCATCTTCTCTTTTCTGTCCTTTAGCTTTCAAATCTTCCCCTTTTGTTGTTCACAAGACTTCTGCTCTTTGGTTGTTGTTTTTTTTTGTTTGTTTGTTTTTTGTGGTAGTGGTGGGGTTATATAATTGTGTAGTTACAAAAGAATCTCTGAATCTTCTTCCACTAATATATTCCCTTGAGGATTACTGTGCTTTTACAAAGATTGTCAAAAAGAATACTGGTAAAGTATATCCCAGGTTTTCTAACTTATCTCTCTACAATTATTTTGACAGACATTGGAATATTGCTATTTTAATCCTATACTCAAACACTCCAATGCTCACAAGGATAAGCAGAAGTAACATCAAATATGATTTCCCAACAGCCGATATGCTATGTGGTTCCTTTCAGTTGAACAAAGCAGTTACTGGAGTAGGCTTCAAGAGTTAACTCGTATCCTTCAGGCATAAAATGATGAGGTAGAATGGAATGAGGTAGAATAATGAGGAGAAATAGCTGTTCCATTTGATCCTCCTGATAAAATGTCAGAAAATGAAGGGGAAGATTTTAAGAACAGTTAATATGAGCTTATGAAAGCATGTTGTTATTTTGGGGGGTTGCAGACTGCCAGAAATAGTGTGAATTCAGTCCACTTTTAGGGTTAGGGTTAGTGCTAGGGAATCATGGGAACTGTTATTTTTCTGAGACATTGAGCCTTCTCTGTCAGACAACTCTGATGCCACAATAAAATACAGTTCCCATAGTTCCCTAACTCTAACCCTAACCCTAAAAGTGGACTGAATTCACACTATTTCTGGCAGTCTGCAACCCCCCTTTGTTTGTCTGAGACAAGATCATTATCTTTGGTAACTTTATTTATCCCTGAGCTTGATTATTTGGGACTAATCTATAATTACTGGTTGGTAGGAACTAGAAAAGACAAAAACTGCCCCAGGTTTCCAGAAAGCCATTCATTATATGAATTATATGAATCTCAAGTTTTCAGATTGCCAGGTTAATACAGCCAGTCCTTGATACCGAGAAGTCTTCCAAACTCTATGCTGAAAACACAGAAGAGCAACACTAATCAGTGAAGAGAAAGATATGTTGCACTGGCACAAAGGACACAAGATGCCTCTTTTGGGTTTAAACAGGCCACAACATTTATTTAACTGTACAGGATCAAGATAAACAATAAATAATAACAATTTGTCACGTGTGTAAGTGAAGATGTATCCACCCAAGTGGGTGATCCTTCACTGCACGTGACAATAAACAATCAGCAGTAAATCAACAAATAACAAACTCCTCCCCCGGAAATGACATTATATTTCATCATATGACGTCATGGAGTTTTATGACATCAAGCATTAAGTGCCTACGTCATTTCCTGTCAATTTGTTTTCTGCCAATTTTCTTTCCCAATTTTGATTAGCCAAATTAAATTATTCTTTGGGGTGGGGGCCATAACCCACCACAAGAGGGGGCCAACCCAGCTAGGCATCCCCTTTCCCCCCCACCCCGTTGATCGCCTTTTCCACTTAGTCAGCAAGTGTATTAACATACATCTCTGAACCCTCTGAAGAGAAGTGAACCCCATCCGCCCTGTACAGTTGTGGCCAATCTAGCTTAATGCTGTGTTCCACCAAGGACATTCCCAATTTAATAATGTGTTTAGTCACATAGCGATTGAGCCAACACCGGGCACTGTTAACAGCAGAGTCCTTCTGCACTCCAGGCCAACAACGCCTGGGCACAGGTTTAATCCATATGATGACAGCAGCAGGGAAGATCCTTTGTACTTCCTCCAAGTCCTTGAACATCTGCTTGGCCAATTGCAAGCATGGAACTTGTACCAGGTCATTCTCCCCCAGGTACACTACCACCGCCCGGGGTCAAGGACACAGGCATTGTAACTCTATCAGCGTAGGAAGGAGAGCTGGCCACATCATTCCCCTTTGACCAAACCAGACCATCCATCCAAAATTGGCTAGGCCCAACGTGTTGTCATAGTGATGCTCCAAAAGGTAGCGTTCAGCCCAAAAAACCAGGCTGTGTCCCACTATCCAGATGTCTCCACCTAGAAGGCCAACTGAAACAAACAACAGGTTAACTTGGCTTATCGGGAGTCCCATTACCCGATCACCTGACATAGGACTTAAATGCATGTGAACGCCACCTGCCAATTCTGCAAATTTCAGCTTCACTCAAACCATGAGTGGCCGCAGCTATCGCAGCTCCTATACAGAAGGAGTGCAAAGAAAATCTTCCTTGAGGCAACTCAGCCTTCTTTACTGCCTCTTTTAACACAGCCTTAAATTGGAATTGAGTTAAGGGCAAGCCAGACAGGTGAATAAACAAATATCCAGCCACATTAGGTCTGATTTTCAGATAGTTTCCCATCGCAACCACTGGGCAAATTTGACCCTGTTGCGCCTTGGCCAAGAAAATAGTCTGACCTTTTGCAAACCGATCAGTCTTGGATTGCCTAATGTGAATTTGAATGCCCTGTTCAGTTAAACCAATATCAGAAATCAATAATGCCCTGCCGGATTTATCGTTACGAGATCCAGGCACAATTTCGCTAATCCTCAAAGCAGCAAAAAATGCTGTAGCAATTACTGCTTTAAATCCTCAGGCGAATAACATATTTGAGTCAATTGATCCCATAACTTAAGAAGGACAGGGCCAGTTATTGGTCTATGAGAGTCCTTTGTGACAAGGCATTCTCTCGACCACCCTTACACTGCTCTCTTGACCCTGAAATCATTAGTAGGATCAAAACAGCCCTTCGCCCTAGAGTAAAAGGTAAGGTCGGCCAGCCTGCCCCCAATAGTGACAGGTGAAAGTCCAGATTGCCTGAGAGTTACAATGAAGTGAAGGACCAAGTCCATCTTAATAGGCCATTTTAGATCCTCCTCAATTTCTAACAAAAATTGGCTAAATTAATTTAAAGCGGTTTGGTATGACTTGCGTGTTGATGGGGCAATGGAGTTTAATATTGCCCTCTGAACTTCTAATCTCCAAGATTCCAGAGAAACGCCGGTACCTCCAGCGGGTGTGACGATGCCTCAGGAGCCAGCTGCCAGAACTTGGAAAACTGAAAACGAGAAAGGGCGTCCGCCAAAGGATTAAGCAAACCAGGAACATGTTGAGCTCTGAACAACACATTATATTTCAAACATTGTAGCACCATTGCCCTTACCAAACTCATAACTTTAGGAGACTTGGAAGACTGAGAGTTAACAACATACATGACTGCCTGGTTGTCACACCAAAACCAAACAGTCCAGTTAGCAAATTGGCTTGCCCATAAGTGCACAGCCACCACAATTGGAAACAATTCCAAATATGTAAAGTCTTTAGTTAGACCGCTTTCAACCCATGCAGAAGGCCATGCCTCGGCAGCTCACTGGCCATTCCAGAAAACACCAAAGCCATGGGCACCAGCAGTATCGGAATGCATCTGAAAATCTGCCCAAAGCAGCATTTCAGTTCTTCAAAAGGATATAACATTAAAATGCTCCAAGAAGGAGTACCAAACCTTCAAATCCTCACGAATGCCCCTTGTGATTCTAATATGGTGATGCTGGGCCACTATGCCTGCTGTGGCCGTATATAATCTAGCATAAAATGCTTGTCCTGGGACTACAACCCTACAGGCAAAGTTCAACAGGCCTGTAAGAGACTGAAATTCATGAAGGGTAGCCTTTTGCTTCCGCAACATGATTTCGACTTGTTGCTTCATAGCCACCAATTTCTCATCGGGCAAACTAGAAATTCCAACTATAGTATCAATCTCGATGCCCAAACAAGTAAGCTGAGTGTGTGGCCCCTCTGTTTTTTCCTCTGCTAAAGGCACACCAAACTCCTGCATCAGTTCCTGAAATTTAAGTAAAGTATTCTGGCACTGAGAAGAATTAGGATTACCAGCAATTTGAAAATCATCTAAATAATGGGTAATAGCTCTATTACCAGTTCTTTTAACTGCACACCAGTGAAGAAAGGTACTAAATGTCTCGAAAGCTGAACAAGAAATCGAGCACCCCATTGGCATAGCTTTGTCAAAATAGAATTTTCCTTCAAACTGAAAACCCAGTAGGTCAAAATCATCTGGGTGTACAGGAAGGAGTCTAAAAGCAGATTTGATATCCCATTTAACTAACAGGGCTCCTGTGCCTAAGTTCCTAATCATCTTAACAGCTAAGTCAAATGATGTGTACTTAAACTGAAGTAAGCCTGGGGTCAATAACATCGTTCACTGACTCCCCTTTAGGGTAAGATAAATTATGAATTAGCCTAAATTTCCCAGGGGCTTTTTTAGGCACTACACCCAACGGGGATAAGCACAGTGTGGGGGTGGGCAGCTGATCACGGGGTCCAGAGATTCTTCCTGCTGCTATCTCCTTAGCTAACATATCTCTTACCACATTTGGCAAATCCTTCACAGAATGAGCATTGGGTGCAAAACGATAAACCCTAGGGCCTGTATAAGGAATACGAAAACCTACAGAGAAACCTTGAAACAAATATAAAGCAGCCTCTCTGTTAGGGTAAACTTTTAACCATGCCTCCATGATATCCAATTTAATTGGTGATGGGGCCTTTTCCCCCAGGTGATACTGGTTGTGATACAGCACCTCCTCCCCCACAGGTGTTACACTTGTGGTCAAACCTGCAGGGTTGTCTTTTACACATGCCGGCATTAAAGTCCCAGCATAAACCAAACTGCCTTTTTTTCTCCCATGGCAGGCCTTGCATTCAGCCTCTCGGCAAGGTAACCATCGGGATAAAGCCATTGTCACACCTGCTCGAGAGGGAGGCCCCCACCATAACATCAGCCTAAAGCTCAGATTGCACATGTCTCCAAGATAAGGAGAGATCCTTCTCTGCCCTCATCCTAAATTGTTCATCATATTGGAGCCAAGCTGCATCCCTTGAATTATGGTGACAATTAGTATACACTTTTATCATGATCTCCTGATATTTGGAAAAGTCAGGAAATCTAAGAGGCCCTTTTTCTTCAATAACACCCCTGTAAATGGTGAAGCCCATAATCCAATTAACAAAATTGCACTCAAGTTTAGGGCGTTTGAGGGTCTGAAACTCTTTTGGCAAACTAAAAACAATCCCATCCTTCACCATAATCCTTGGCTCAGGATCCCTGAAAGTTAAAGTAAATAAATCAATGTATTCACCCTTCCAAATCCTTTCCATAGTAGAGAGAGGAAGGTGAGAACCAAGGGGTGTTGACATATCAGCGTAAGGAGTAACTTCCACATTCCCAACCACTCCTGGCAACAGAGGAACACCAGAAATAGGCACCACTTGTGTGGTGCTAGCAACAGCCAAAGGCTGACCACCCTGCATCCGCATATCAGAGACCTGTGAAGTTGCAGGTGCCTGCCCAGATGCATTGAAAATCAGAGGGTTAGGCCTTTCCACAGCCACACCCTGCCCAACCTGGCTACTTGGAGCCCATACCGAGGTAGGCCAATTAGCAAGTGCAATATTCGGAGACGAACCTGAACCTGAAGCTTACTGGGAAACTTCACCATCTGTCCGCAGTGGTCCCCCGAAGTGTGGCTCCACAACAGCTCTGGTGTCCAAAGCAGCAGAGGCAGCAGCAGCTTAATCGCCTCCCTGATCACCACCGGTCTGCTCCATTGCACCACCTGGAAGAACCACCCCCTGTAAGAAGTTGTATAAATCAGTCATAGTAGGCTGCCCAGAAACAGGGGGAACCACACCCTGTGTCGCCAAACCCAGGACTCTTTGTAAGAGGTCCCACACATTGGCAATAGTGGGGTGCCCGAGCTCCACTGCCGAATCCACTGAAGGGCTCGGTGTATCCATGACCATCTGAGACTCAGGTGCCACCACCGAAGAAGACGCTTCGGTTTTCCCAACACCCGAAGGGATGGTGCTCGAAGTGGAGGCAGTAGTCTGTATTTCTTTTTGTGCAAGTTGGTTGCAGAGTGCCACACAAGCCTGAACAGTTTTCCCCAGTTGTGCAACTTGGGCGACTATCTCATCCTCTCTGCTGTTAGACTTAGAAGGCCTTTTAGAAGCTGAGTGATTTGCAGTAGGTGCGGCAGAAGCTGTGCGCCGTTTAGATTGGGCCTTACTGCATGGCATCCTGAACTCAGTGAAAATGCCACGGGCCCCAACAAAATTACCCAACCGAGGATGATTACCACCAGGCCTTAGCAGGCCACCCTTTCTCAAGTCTTGCAAGAGACACCACAGCCAGGAAGCATCACTGGCAACCACTGCGGGAAAGGTGTCACTGCAGCCAGGAAGCATCACTGGCAACCACTGCGGGAAAGGTGTCCACTGACGGTCCTACACGGAGCCCTCACCCAAAGACAGCCATCTTCACACACTCACTGCTGTGGAGAAGTGCACCAGCGGTGGGTCCCGAGCTTACCATATCGAGTGACTGGGGCCTCTCTGGGCCTGAAACAGGCACCGGGTCCACACACCTGGTGAAGTTGTCTCCTGCAGAGCCCTCCTCGGGTGTAGACCCCCGAGAATTGGGGATGCGGAGGTTCAACAGGCCCAGAAGGCCAGCCCAAAGGCTTCACTCGCTCCCTCCCCCTGGGATGCTCAAGGAAATACCTGAGCCCCCTGGAGCAACGAGATAAAGTAGCACAATTAAATTAGGCAATAGCTGAAACAGCAAAAGCCAAAAACGTGCAAGGCCGAAGCCGAGCAAGCCAAAAGTAAAGAGCGGAGTGATGTTACTATCTCCTTCTCAACTCCAAAATGGCTGCCTGCACGTGGCAGCACAGAGCTATGATTACCAGATTCTCGTAGAACCCTATACTTTGTGAGACTTGGTTTTAAGCCAAACTTATTGGGCAAGGCACGCAGGTGTACTTATTCTCCCACGTGCCTTGACCAATCAGGCGTCTCCTGTCCTTATTTGGCCAGCACAACAAGAAACCCCTCCCAACTTGTCGGGGGGTGTCTTTATAGGAATACTCAGACTGTCTTAGTCACCACAAGGGGAAAAATAACTAAATAACTAGAGTGTGTATTGCCATTAAATTGTGGATAATGTCAATTTATTGCTAATATATTATTAAAATTACAATATTTTATTAACATATCTTTCAGGGAAGGAGTTTTTCATCTTGTTTAAAAGAAGCAGTGGTATGACCACTTCTAAAAAAGCCCTCCCTGGACCTCCTGGACATAAACAACTCTTGAGCAGTACCAATATCCCTTTTCTTGACAAGGTGATTAAGAGTGCAATTGCCTCCCAACTCCAGACAGTCTTGGATGTTACAAGTTATCTAATCCCATTTCCAACTGTCTTCATAGCAGGGTACGGAGTTGAAACCACTATGGTCACCTTAACAGATAAGCTTCACCTGAGCATTGACAGAGAAAGCCTGTCACTGCTGATGCTTTTGGACCTCTCAACAACATTCAATACCATTAACCATGGTATCCTTCTGGAACACCTGGGATATTTGGGAATTGGAGGTGGTGTATTTCAGTTGTTCCATTCATATCTCTTGGGCAGGTTTCAAATGATACTAACTAGAAAAGATTCAATAGCTGAATATGTTGTATGAATTTAAAACAGAACTGAAGCCGACAATCTTCTGTACACATATCCAGATGATAAATTCTAAACTATGAAACTTAAATATGAATATGTATATGCCTTATTTGTTCTTTATATTGATAGTGTATTTTAAACTGACATCACTTTTATATATTAATCTATTGTTGTTCCCCACCTTGATCCATGGGGAAACATGATCCAAGTAAGAAAATAATACACTTTTAAGAGAGTTATTTTTTGGAATTTCAACTTTTCATCTTTTGTGGAGTGTGATATGATCAATGTTCAATTTATATGCAGAACATATTATACCAAAAGCAGACTTGACACATATGAAGGAGGAGTGAAAATAGGAGGAAGGAATATCAACAATCTAAGATATGCAGATGACACCATAATATTACCAGAAAACCTCACAGACCTGGAATACCTACTAAGGAAGATCAAAGAAGAAAGTGCAAAGGCAGCTTACTGCTGAATATAAATAAAACAAAAATAATGACCATGAATAATCCACATAATTTCAACCTAGACAATGAAATAGTAAAAGAATTCTCATACTTAGGATTAAAAATTGACAGGAACAGGGACCAGGAAATCACAAGAAGATTAAGAATGCAGAGGTCAGCTATGAAAGAATTAGAAAAGATCCTAAAGTGAAAAGCTATGCAACTGAGCACAAAAGTTAGAATCATAGAAGTCATTGTATTCCCTGTTACCATGTATGGATATGAGAGCTGGACAGATAAAAAACAAGATAGGAAAAAAATTATTCATTTGAGATGTGGTGCTGGAGAAGAGTGCTGAAGATACCATGGACAACCAAAAAGACAAATAAATGGGTCCTACAGCAGATCAAATCAGAAATCCCCCTGGAAGCCAACATTACAAAACTTAGGCTGTCATATTTTGAACACATCATGAGAAGAGAGGACTCATTAGAAAATGCAATAGTACTGGGAAAGGTGGAGGGAAGTAAAAAGAGAAGAAGACCACATGCCAGATGGAAACAGCAGAAAACAAGCTTGCTCCATCTTCAGTGTGATGTCCTTTCAAATATTTAAACATGGCTATCTAAACATACATATTTACAGAAAGTTTACCTCTGAGTAGTAGTCGCTGAGTAGTACCCAGGATCGGGAATGTAAAGCTTCTTGTTAAGGAAAGCAACTGGCTTAGATCCAAAGAAAGGAAGGAGGAAGAAAAAGAAAAAGAAAAAACAGCACAAAACATTCATTTGTCCTATATTCCAGTTTAGGTTTTATTGATCTACCTTTTTGTTGTCTTGTCAGCTCCATGGCTGTGTACTTAGATTATCAGCATTTCTGTCAACCACATACAAGTTCAATCTCTAATTGTTTAAACTTCTTATGAAGGGAAGAAGGGTACGCCTCCCTGGGTATGCTGCCATTCAAGTCCTCACACATTAATTATCTGCCACCTGAGCACTGGGATGCATTTTGTTTCATGAGAATGTCTCTGGATACATGGAAGGATTTACACTTGGTCTGATGATCAGCATTTGGTAGACAAGTATAGCAAACTGGCATGTTGGCAAGTTGTGTGTAAAGGGTTTCCATTAACACAGAAAATCAATTTAAAGGGTTTCAATTAACTAAGTAGTGACTGATAGTTTACATGACTGTGGGTTGCTGGAAATTTAAAGTAGATGTCCCCTGAACAGGTGCAGCACCTGGATTGGTTTCTTAGACATTTGGTCCTAAAGCCAGAGTAGATTCACCATGCCTTAACATTGTAACTGTACTAATGTCTGCTAAATGATAAAAGAAGCAATTATTGTTGTTATGTGCTTTCAAGTCAACTCTTAGGGTTTTCTTGGCAAAAAATTCTCACAGAGGGTTTTATGTTGCCTTCCTTCTAGTCTGAGAGACTCTAATCTAGACCAATACTTAAACCAATATACCATGCTGACTCCAAGAAAGAATTGAATGGTGTCTTAGAAAAAGAAAGGGAAACAAAAACATTGAAACATTGCAACTGTTGTGTACCTCAGAATGAATATGAAAGACCACTATCAGGGACAGAGCTTATGGTTCAGATTTGCCCATATCATTTATGTCAAAGAGAACCTCTTGAGATTCAGTGAAACTTACTTCTGAATAGGCATGGCTAAGATGTTGGCTCTCTTCTATGTCCTACAGACATGCAGCAACAAAAACAAAAACTAGGCCCACTAGAGAAGCCAATTATCAGCACTGTCTGAGATGCTTGACCTCAACAGCAGCTATTAACACAGTAGCTATTAACGCAGCAGAATGCAAAAGCACAAACACAGTAAGTAGTATTTGGCAATATTGCACTGACCAACCTTGAATGATGCACAGACACAGTTGGATTCATCTAAAAGTCCTTGGAGGATTTTATCACTTGTTGCAATATGTACAAGTTATATACAAACTCTCTTATAGGTCTCTCCAACATTCACTGTCAGATATACAGCAATTCACTCAACAAACCACTCTCTTCATTAACCCACACCTGCCCTGGGTTTTAGACACTTATATACAGTGATGATTGATATGGATTGCAACCTGGTTTTACTTCTCATTTACAGCCATACAAACTATTTTACACTGTCTTTAAGGAACCTTCCCAACATAAGACTATATTTAAATAAATTGTTATAGACATATTGATTCTATTTACAGTGGGCCTGCCATACCAGCAGTCCATCCATCCACAGATTAATTCTCCCACAGATTGCCCCACACATATTAGCTAATGGTGGCATTCACCGACAGCCACACTGATGTATATCACCACCCATGGACTTATATGGGCTTGGGTTCCTGAATTTCCCCCCATCTCTTTCTCTCTCTATGGGAAGGTGGGGATCAACACACACAGGATGGGAAGGGTCCACTGTATTAGTATTGCTGTGGAGTCATAGTTTATTTATTTATTTCAAAGATTTATATCCCACCTTTCTCCCACAATGGGATTCAAGGCAAATTAAATAAAAGTTAATCAATAATTAATTATGGAGCTAGTGTGATACAATAGTGTAGGTTGCTCAGTCATAAACTACTGATCAAATTTTTACCTCTGCCATAAACTTATTAAATGATGTTTGCTGACCAACATGAGAAACAATGAGATAAGACAGAAACCAAAACATTGGTTGAAATTGTGCCATTTTATTAACTTGACCTATTTATTGATTTCTTATGTGGGGATGCAGATGGGCAGCCCTGGGCCATCCTGGGAAGCGGAAGATCGAGGCTGAGGCTGCGGGACACCTCAGCCCCGATTCTCCCTTTCACCGCCTGCAAAAAGAGCTCTAAAATAGTGCCCCTTCTACAAGCCACGAAAGGGGCACCGCAAAAGGTGTGGCACACCTCTTGGGCATTTCTCCTGGCTCAACGTGTGTAGACGCTGAGCCGGAAGGGCGTCATCGGAGCACCCGTTGTGTGGACAGGCCATCGCTCCGATGATGTCCTCAGGAAGAAGATGGGGCACCCAGCGTCCGGCTGCCCCTCCCCTTCCTGGGATTGAAGATGGTGCTTTTTGCCATCTGCACCCCCCCAAGAGAACTGAAACTAAGGGGGGAGTAGCCTAATGTGGGAACAGCTAAAGCCAGTGGTCTTTTCCCCAGACCACCTCTGTAGCTTCCCCTGGGCAATCACACAAGTCTCATAGAGAACACAAAAGCTGGGTTGCTCTCCAGCCGGTCCACATCAGGAAGACCTACCAGAAAGTCCCTCTCCCAATCCCCAAGGATTAAAGAGAGGATTTATCCTTCAGGCCAGTTTCAAGGGCTATCTCTTTCTTTACCTCCCAGGTCCCAAGACCTAAAGAGGTAGCTTCAGAGACCTCCCTTCCACCAAAATGGCAACCTAGATGCTCACTGAACTCTAAATATCCCCCAATTTCTGCTAATCACAGCCTATTTGGACACCACCTTGGCCACTTGTCCAAGTCCAACTGGAAACAGTATGAGGTAGGTGAAAAAGCCCATGGACCCAGCCCAAAAGTGGCCAAAAAACTTCATACTGTACCAGTGGGAGGATGGGTCGATTGCCTGAGACAGAATGGAGAGCTGTGGGGAAACAGAGCTCAAATCACCTCTGTCCACACCCCCAAGCCTCCTCTTGCCATGGCATAACTGTAATGGCTCAATTTAAACTTGTCCCCCTGTTCCAGGGAGGCCAGCAAACTATGGGGGGGGGGTGCAGACTGCCAGAAATAGTGCAAATTGAGTCCACTTTTAGGGTTAGGGTTAGTGCTAGGGAATCATGGGAATTGTTGTTTATTTTTCTTCTGAGACATTGAGCATTCTCTGTCAGAGAGCTCTGGTGCCACAATAAAATACAGTTCCCATGATTCCTTAGCACTAACCCTAACCCTAAAAGTGGACTCAATTTGCACTATTTCTGGCAGTCTGCAATCCCCCAATGTATCATCCCCCAATGTCTCTATCATGAGGCTGATGCACATAATCAATGTACTGTTCTCTTAGCCTTAGCATTAAATAGGAAATAATACTCATCTATCTTAAAATACTCATCTATCTTAAATAATCATCTATATTAAAATGCTTTAATAATTACAGAAGAAATACATTCAAAGTACTTAGAACTTGACATAAAATGAACACAGTAAATGTATGGAGAAGGTGTGGGACCACATCTCCTAACCGCAGCAGAATGCCACTGTACTCCAGATAGCTTTTATAGATAGAGCTGTTCTGCTCCAACTTTAAAACATACAAAGTACAAAATTGTGAACTGTGAAAATGCAAATACATTGTATAGATGTCCCTTTTCAGACCCTTCAGCT
The DNA here is from genome assembly GCA_026167975.1 of Phrynosoma blainvillii. Classification (NCBI taxonomy): domain Eukaryota; kingdom Metazoa; phylum Chordata; class Lepidosauria; order Squamata; family Phrynosomatidae; genus Phrynosoma; species Phrynosoma blainvillii. Next base: position 275,190,544 of record JANUYF010000003.1, read on the forward strand.
AACAGAGATTCAGGAGGAAACCAGGAAGGAAAGCAATGGGGTTGTTGCTCTGAAAAGATTGATTTAATACAAACCTTCTTATAACATCCTTCCTTAGGGGGGTTGCAGACTGCCAGAAATAGTGCAAATTGAGTCCACTTTTAGGGTTAGAGTTAGGGTTAGGGAATCATGGGAACTGTATTTTATTGTGGCACCAGAGCTCTCTGACAGAGAAGGCTCAATGTCTCAGAAAAAAACCAATTCCCATGATTCCCTAGCACTAACCCTAACCCTAAAAGTGGACTCAATTTGCACTATTTCTGGCAGTCTGCAACCCCCATTAGTCTGTTGCTTTCTAGATATTTTGGACTACAGTTCTAATCAGCTCTTAAAAGGAATTAGCATTACAAAATTTTGAGCCCTGAACAGAAGAAAATGGCTTCATTCTATACACCTCCAAACAAAGAAATCCAATTCTTACACCTCATTGGATATTTCAAAATTTAAACATATAGAATCTCAAGCAATAGGAATAAAAATTTCAGAATACATTATAATCTACTTAACCACATTCTAATGCTCTCTTATCAACTAGGGAGATGGTACCATGGGGCCCCTTTGCACAGAGTGTCTATCAGTAATTTATTATGGCTGCCATAGTTCACTCTGACTTCGTAATGCACAGGGCCTTCAAAAGGTCAATCTGTCTCTAAACACTTCTGCTATTAAAACTTTCCAGCATTTCATTCCTTTTCAGATGCTTCAACTCCCAGAATCCTCTATGAGTTGCTACTTGGCATCTATTTTTCTACAATTTGACTACAATTCTAACATAGATAACTAAAATATATTATTTATTGAAACTTCTCCACCTCAAGAATAATGGGGATTATATTTGAAGGGTATCAGGCAGTGAAAGGTCTTGTGGCAGTCGAAAAGTAGATGATAAAGTCATAGTGGGGATTGGTATTCATTTGTTTTGATAGTTCTTGAGAACACAAATAACAACATACCATTAGAATAAAATCCATAAAACATTAGGTTTATAATTTTCACATTGTTCATAAACACAATCGTCTTTAGGCTTTACCATTATTTGATCTAAAGGATAGATTGTGTGTCCAACAACATTAAAGACACTATGCACTTCTAATGTTAGTTCATGCTATAAACCTTAAGCTATGTACAATTGAACAAACAACTGTTTCATAGAATCATACAATCATAGAGTTGGAAGAGACCACAAGGGCCATCCAGTCCAGCCCTCTGCCATGAGCAACTTTCAATCAAAGTATACCCAGCAGATGGCCATCTAGCCTCTGTTTAAAGACCTCCAAAGAAGGAGACTCCACCACTCTCTGAGGGAATGTGTTCCACTGTCGAAAGCCCTTACTGTCAGGAAGTTCTTCCTAGTGTTTAGATGGAATCTCTTTTCCTGTAGCTTACATCCATTGGAGCAGCAGAAAAGAAGTTTGCTCCCTCCTCAATGTGACATCCTTTCAAACTATCATATCACCTCTTAACCATCTTTTCTCCAGGCTAAACATACCCAGTTCCCTAAGTCGTTCCTCATAGGGCATGGTTTCCAGACCCTTCATGATTTTAGTCACTCTCCTTTGGAGACGCTTCAGTTTTTCAACATCATTTGAATTGTGATGCCCAGAACAGTATTCCAGGAGGGGCCTGACCAAAGCAGAATACAGTGGCACTATTACTTCTCTTGATCACTATACTTCTATTGATGCAGCCTAAAATTGCATTAACCTTTTTAGCTGCTGCCTCACACTGTTGACTCATGTTCAACTTGTGGTCTACTAGGACTCCTAGACCCTTTCACACGTAGTCACATTAAGCCATGTTTTCCCAATCCTATATCTATGCATTTCATTTCTCTGCCCTAGGTGCAATACCTTATATTTCTCCATGTTGAAATTCATTTTGTTAGCTTTAGTCCAGCTTTCTAATCTATTAAGGTCATTTTGAATTTTCATCCTGTCTTCTGGGGTATTAGCTAATCCTCCTACTTTGGTGTCATCTACAAATTTGATAAGTGTGCCCCCTATTCTTTCATCCAAGTGATTGATAAAGATGGTGAATAGCACTGAGCCCAGGACAGAACCCTGTGGCACTCCACTGGTCACTTCTCTCCAGGATGAAAAGGAGTCATTGTTGAGTGCCTTTTTGGTTTGGCCGGTCAACCAATTACAAATCCATGTAACAGCTGCCTTGTCTAGCCCACATTTTACTAGCTTGTTTGTCAAAATGTCATGGGGAGCCTTGTCAAAGGCCTTACTGAAATCAAGATATGCTATATCCACAGTATTCCCTTCATCTACCAAGCTGGTAATTCTATCAAAAAAGAGATCAGATTTGGCTGGCATGCCTTGTTTCTCTGAAACTCATGTTTCCGTTTTGTGATTATGAATTATTGGAGGTGTTCAACAAATACCTTTTCTCCTATGGGAACTTTGTAAAGATTAAATATTTACTGCAATAAACAGTGTACTGCTTAACCCACAGGTCTGGTACTCAATTATCACTCATCAAACAATGACAGATTAATGGAGTAAGCTATAAAGATGGTTAATATGACCATGAGGACTCTGTCCTCACACTCTTTATGATAGCAAGGATAATTAAAAATATTTCAGTGTAACATAAAAAAAAAAAAAAAGCTCATTGCAGCCATTCTACCAAAGATAGAAACATGCTGCTTGTGCACTTTGAATGAGCGGACTGTCTGGCAAAGGAAGATAACTTCCCTCAGCAGCTCAGGCGAGAGGTTTCCACTTGAGCAAAATATCTAAAAGTTTTCAGGAACTGCAAATGGCAATGTGAATGTATCAACAATTGGAAAATAGGGCTGGCTGATAACACCTTTACATCCACTTGCTAAATTCATTTTTGTTAGCCCCATCTGCTGACAATGGTATCATTGATAAACATCTGAGGTACATAAATTGAAATGAGCAATGGAGCACTGCCAACCCCAAGTCAGCCAATAAGGCAAGCTTTTGAATTAGAATCTTAATATAGATTTAGGCTCTGATTTGCCTTCAGGAAATGAGACTCAGGCCTGAAGTGCCTTGCAAGCTACACCATCATTTCCTATTGTTCAGCTATTCATTTTGGTTTTGGAAATAAAATTGGTTGATCTGGGAAGTGGCCAAAATTTGAGCAAGTCTGAGCTGACATAAAGATTCAGCCAAAATAGTGCCAAGGTGGAGAAAGAGAAAAGGGGCAAGATATATATAATTAAAATTAATGTTTACTATCATATTTTCTATATAATATTTAAGTGTAAAATTCTTTCCTGTGTAAGAAAGAGATGGAAAAAATATTGTAATTAAAAGTAAGCTCAGAATAAACTGAGATGGAAACTTCCTTAGTTTGTGATAAAAATAATACAAACATGAAGTTTTGATAAGATAAAAATATCTGTCAATTTTCTTTGCTCTTACATTCATGTTTTCAAATCTCAGCTGCTTTTTTGTGAAAATGAAAAATGTGAATTTTTCTAACATCTTCAAAAATTAACAGAAACAACATTCTCCTCCAATGGCATCTGTCAGTGCCAATAGATATCTTATTTTGGTAGCATGTTCTATCTATCTGCCATATAAGTATTAAATAGCAGGGGAGGCTGGTAACTCTGAGTCAGCACATATAAAGACACAGAATTTGACAATGGGCCTTTGCAGACTGCCAGAAATAGTGCAAATTGAGTCCACTTTAAGGGTTAGGGTTAGTGCTAGGGAATCATGGGATTTTTTTCCTGAGACATTGAGCCTTCTCTATCACAGAGCTCTGGTGCCTCAATAAAATACAGTTCCCATGATTCCCTAACCCTAACCCTTAAAGTGGACTCAATTTGCACTATTTCTGGCAGTCTGCAAAGGTTCAATATTAGTTTCTTCCACATTCATTTTTTTTTAAAAAAATCTCAAATTTTCCATCCCAAATATGAAGAGAATTGTCAATTTGTCAATGAAGAGATTTGAAATTTTTATTTCAAAAAGTGAGATGCAATGTTTTATGGTTTGTATTGCCTTTTAAATAATACACCTGGCCTTCAGTTTTTGTGGGGTATCCGTTCTGGACCCCTCCCTGTGAAAACAGAGACTTGCCAATATTCAAGCCCCATAGGCTTGAACGAGGCATGCCCCTGTGGGTGCATGCCCCATTGATTTCAACGGAGGTCGCCCCTCCATGAATATGCAAAACTGCATTCTTCAATTCCACAAGAACAGAGGGATGACTGTACTGATATTTTAAATGTTTAATTATTTAATTTTATAAATTATTTAATTTCTTTTAAAATAACTTTTATATTTATACTTTTATTGAAGTTAAGATAGTTTTTAAGCTGTATATCTTTTTAAAAATGTTGTTACCTTCCTTGAGTCCCATTCTTGGGAGAAAGGCAGATATAAACGAATAAGATAAGAATAAGAAATTTCTCCCATCCCTAGCTTCTGTTGAGATGTTGTGGAATGGTAACTCAGATCAATTTGCCTCAATATATTTAGATGTGTGGTCAGGGAAAGATGAAAGCAATAAAGAGCTGCTTGTGAACTTTCCCCTATGTGCACCTCAAGACTGATCTTTGGTGATTCCTAGTGTAGATCAGGGAATTGCCTGTACTGTAACTGTAAAGTACAGAACATATTCTTTGTTAAAAGATAATAAGATTAAAGACTAACTTACCTATGGGTGTGGTCACATCATGAACTCCAATCCTTTAAAAGTGATCTTTGAGATCACTATACAGCCCAACACATTGTATTGGAAAATAATAAGCTAAGTGTCTAAGAATACTTGCTAAAATGCAGCTAGTGAAAAACAAGCAAGCTTTTCTCTTTTAAGGAATGAGCTTTCCTTAATAAATAATAGTCTAACATTTCTGCTGTGCTGTAAGGGTGAAAGTTTAATTAGGTATATAAATATGTTGGAACTGAAAAATGTTGGCTTCTCTTTCACTGATAACTCTCTCTCTCAAGCATAGAAAAAATATTTCTTTATTACAGTTATTTGAATTCCTGGTCCTGGTTTTGCCAGCTGATTGATTCTGGGAGTTATATTTTTTTAAAAAACTTTTCCAGGTTCTATTCATCCTGAACTTTAGAAGATTCTGAAAAGCAAAAGTGATGGTAGCATTTAGCAGCAGTATCTAAAATCCCACATTGTTTTACAATCCATAGCAGGCAACAAAAACCAGGAGTTTTTGGTTTCTTTCTCTCCCCACCCCTGCCCATCTCTCATATGTTATTACTGGGTTTATTGTTCGTTTATTATTATTGTTGTTGTTGTTGTTGTTATTATTATTATTATTATTGCATTGCTGTTGAATTTCTGTACATGGCAAGTGAGCTACACTTGCATTTTAGTGTCTAATATTGTACATCCCTGCTAAATAATAATAATAATAATAATAATAATAATAATAATACATTTTATTTCTTTTCCATCTCTCCATATGTTGTGGGATACAACATATTAAAATACAAAATATGAGTATTAGAAGCAGAAAAATCCCTTTTTAAAAACAATGGGAGCAACTTCTCATGCTGAGTAGAAGTTGCTTCTCATTGCTTTTCCCAAAGTTACAGGTGCTGCTTGGTATGTGATATAAGGGCTATTTCAAAAAGCTGTGCATTCAGAAGCTCTTTCTGCACATGAAGCTCACCTTCAACCATATGAATTGGGGCCATGCCCTTTATGTAATATGGATGGAATGGATAGAACATTAATTTCTTCACTTGGTAAAGAGGATATAGCAGGAGCAACTCACAACTCACCCATGTGCTGCAATAACCTATCAAATTTATATGTAATAAGTGATTTGCAGACTGTGACCCAAGTCATTTTCCACAAACACCTGGTCAACATACAAAATGTAAGTGAAACTACAATGATTTTGTGCAATTGGATGACTCATAAGTTCAGCTCTACTTTCAGATTGTTTAACACTGGATAACCTCTTGAATATAGCTTTTCCAGATGGCTTAGCCTCTTTTCTTGAATCTTATATAAACTCTGATAATTCACAAAATTGAAGTTTGCATTGTTAGAGGTAGCCTATAGTATATTCTGCATTAGCATCTGATATATATATATAAATAAAGGTAATATGTGCATTTTGTTAAAGATTTGCTTGAGTCATATTATGAGAGAAAACTGTGCATATGAAATATTTTCAATAGTTCATTAAAAAAAATTGTTAAGCCAGTCTTGTTCTTTTCTTAGCAATATGTAGAAGAGATTGTCCTTGACTGTGACAGCAGCAAATCAATGTCAAGCTATTTTAAAACTGAAAAAGAATATACATAAGAGAAATCCATACAGAATAAACAAAGTTCTGCCTTTGCATACAAGAAGGGGCACCTAGTTTTGTGAATTCTCTCTAAAAGCATAGTTGCACTGTCACAAAGGACAAGAGATGCCTCTTTTGGGGTATAAACAGGCCACAACTTTTATTTTACTGTACAGGGTCTATTTACAACATTTTCAATTAAACACACAATACTTTGTCACATGTGTTTGTGAAGGTGTAACCAACCCAAGTGGGTGGTCTTTCACATCATGTGACAAAGCATGTAATAAATAACAAAAAACAATTTTTTACCCCTTCCAACCAGAAATGATGTCATATTTCATCATATGACATAACTAACTTAATGATGTCATGCACTTAACAGCTTATGTCACTTCCCTTAATTCAATTTAGCCAAATTCACCCAAATTAAATTTAATTAGCTAATTAATTCCCTGTGGGGAGGGGAATTAATTACCCGCCCCCACTACCAATAGAACTGTAATCTCCAATTTAGACCCTGGATCCCCAAGTTGTGACAAAGCTAGCAGTTAACAAATAAAAAACCCAATAACTTTCAAAGAAATGAAGAAAATTGACAAGTATGATAAGAATAAAATATTTTCATAATATGACCCATACCCAACAATCTAATACAAATTAATCTCAGGGAGGGCGAAAAACTCAGGGTAGTAGCCCTAGGGAAAAAATCCCTCCCAGCCCCCAAAGGTGACCAGCCTTACCCTAAGAGTAGTCAAACACCCAACTTTAAATTAGGATGGGTGGGTTGGGTTGCTCAGCTGCAGCTCTAAAATGGCTGCCGCCACATGGCAGTGAAGGACTATATAGCCTTAAATCCCACAGGAAATCTGCCTTGATATTTCCCGGCGTGCCTTGATACAACGTATATGACACCAGATTAGTCAAGCGTACAAGAATTAAGGCAGGAATTCCTGCACGCTTAGCCAACCAGGTGTCTCTTATCCTAAAAATGGTCGGAGCAACAAGAAGCCCCTCCCAATGAGTCAGGGGGGAATGTCTTTGCACTGTCACAAAGGACAAGAGATGCCTCTTTTTGGGTATAAACAGGCCACAATTTTTATTTTGCTGTACAGGGTCTATTTACAACATTTTCAATTAAACACACAATACTTTGTCACATGTGTTTGTGAAGGTGTAACCAACCCAAGTGGGTGGTCCTTCACATCATGTGACAAAGCATGTAATAAATAACAACAAATTTTTACACCTCCCAACTGGAAATGACGTCATATTTCATCATATGACGTAACTAACTTAATGACATCATGCACTTAACAGCTTACATCACTTCCCTTAATTTAATTAAGCCAAATTCACCCAGATTAAATTTAATTAGCCAATTAATTCCCTGTGAAGAGGGGGTCGTTACCCGCCACAAGAGGGGGCCAGCCTAGCTAGGCATCCCCTCACCCCCCCCCCCCACAAACTGTTCTCCTGATATGGTCGGAAAGTGACTGTACATAAACATCTGAACCTTCTGAAGAGAGGGGCACTCCATCCTCCCTGAGACATAGATATCTTAATTTCAACATGGTAAATTACAAAAATGCCCAATCTGTTCAGTTGTTTAGAGATGGAACAATTGAGCCACCGCCGTGCGCCATTAATAGCAGCGTCTTTATGTGCCCCAGACCAGCTATGCCTTGGTAGCAATTTGGTCCACAGCACAACAGCCCCAGGGATGTGCTTCATTATCTCCTGAAGTTCCTTCACTATTTGTTTTGTCAACTGTAAACACGGGACCTTCACCAGGTCAATCTCCCCCAGGTGTATTACTAAAACCCGGGGGTGCGGATGTGCCTTTGAAAACTGAATAATCAATGGAAGCAAGGCTCCCCAAAGCATGCCCCTGTCACTGAAACACTGCAGGCTGTCGATGTTCGCAAGTCCCAGGGTGGGGTCACATCGCTGTTCCAGCTCTGCCCAGAACACTAAACTGTGGCCCACAATCCATATCTTCCCAGGGAAGAAATCTGCTGAAATAACAAATAATGCCAATTAGTATAACTAACCACCAAGTACATACGTAAGATTTAAATGCCTTTCAAGTACGTACGTAAGATTTAAATGCCTTAGAACACCAATGGCCAATTCGGCAAATATTGGTGTCACTTAGACCATGCACAGCCGCTGCTGTCGCTGCACCAATACGAAAGGAATGAGAGGAAAACTGATCAGGAGGCAAGTTGGCTCACCTCAAAGTTTCCTTCAAATGGCCGTAAATTGAAACTAAGGGCCTTTGCAGAGTGCCAGAAATAGTGCACATTAAATTGAGGCACTGCCCTGGCTCAGTGCTAGGGAATCATGGGAACTGTAATTTATTGTGGCACCAGAGCTCTCTGACAGAGAAGACTCAATGTCCCAGAAAAAAATATAATTCCCATGACTCCCTAGCACTGAGCCAGGGCAGTGCCTCAATTTAATGTGCACTATTTCTGGCAGTCTGCAAAAGCCCTGAGTTAATGGCATGCCTGACACATGCGTAAACAAATATCCTGGCACCTTGGACCTAACCTTCGTATAGTTTGCCAGTGCTAGCACAGGGCAAATCTGGCCCTCGGGAGCCTTAGCTAAGGAAATAGACTGACCTCTAGCTAACTGATCAGTCTTTGAGCGCCTAATGGAAATCTGAATCCCATGAGAAGTGCCCTATCAGATTGGTCATTACGAGACCCAGGAATAATCTCGCTAATTCTCAAGGCTGCAAAGAAATCTATGGCAAATATGGCCCTAAACAAAGCCAATTCCTCGAGTGAAAAACAAGTATTGGATAAGTGTTGCCACAGTTTAACCAAGACTGGGCCAGTTATTGGTAAACGAGTCTCCTTGACCACCGGGGATTCTCTGGCCCAACCCTCCAAAGCCCTCCTAACCCTGAAATCTGTGGTAGGATCATGAAATCTGCTGGCCCTGGAGTAAAATGCCAGGGCAGCCAACCTGCCCCTAATGGTAACAGTCGACAAGCCCGTTTGTCTCAAGTAAACTAAGAAATGAAGAACAAGGTCTACCAGACCTCATCCTCCCCAATCACTGACAAAAATTGCCTAAATGCATTCAGAGCTGTCTGATAAGACTTGCGTGTAGATGGGGCAATAGAATATAGGATCGCCCGGTCAATTTCTAGTCTCCAAGCCTCCACAGAAGTGCTGGTACCTCCAATGGGTGTGTTGAAGCCTCGGGAGCCAGCTTCCGGAATCTGGAGAACTGAAAACAAGAAGGGGTGTCAGTCAAAGGGTTATGGAGACCAGGCACATGGTGAGCTTGAAACAAAATGTTAAACTTCAAACACTGAGTCACCATAGCCCTAACCAAGGACATCACCCTAGAGGAGTTGGAGGACTGTGAGTTTACTATCTTTACAACTGCCTGGTTGTCGCACCAAAACCAGATAGTCTTATTTGCAAATTGATTTGCCCTTGGTGCACAGCCACAACTATGGGAAAATATTCCAAAAACGTCAGGTCTCTAGTCAGACCACATTCTGCCCAAGTGGGAGGCCATGCCTCCACTGCCCACTGACCATTCCAATAAACTCCAAAACCGTGGGCGTCAGCAGCATCGGAGTGTACCTGAAAATCTGCCCTGAGCAGCATTTCAGACCTCCAAAATGAAATACCATTGAATTAGTCCAAAAAGGACTCCCAAACCTTCAAGTCCTCACAAATCCCCTTGGTGATTCTTATATGATGATGTGGAGCGGATACCCCCAAGGTGGTCCTATATAGTCATGCGCAGAATGCTCGTCCCGGAACTATTACCTTACACGCAAAATTTAATAAGCATGTAAAGGATTGAAAATCATGAAGTATAGCTTTGTGCTTCCCCATCATTGACCTAACCTGCTCTCTCATTGTCATGAGCTTGTCGTTTGGTAAACAAGAAATCCTAGCAATGGTGTCCATCTCGATTCCCAAAAAGGTAAGCCGTGTGTCAGGGCCCTCTGTCTTCTTCTCAGCTAATGGGACTCCCAACTCTGCCATTAAACCCTGAAAGGCAGCCAAAGTGTCACTACATCTTGACGAATTAGGATTCCCAGCAATCAGAAAATCATCCAAATAGTGGGTGATGGCCTGTTACCTCACCTCTTGACTACACACCAATGAAGAAAAATGCTGAATGTCTCAAAGGCCGAACAGGAGATCAAGCACTCCATTGGCATGGCTTTATCAAAATAATACTTTCCTTCAAACTGAAAACCTAAAATATCAAAGTCATCTGGATGTATGGGGAGCAACCTGAAGGCTGATTTTATGTCACACTTTGCTAACAGCGCTCCCTTACCTAAAGCCCTAACCATTTTGACTGCTGAGTCAAAAGAGGCATACTTAACAGATGTAAGCTTAGGATCTATGGCATCATTAACAGAATCACCCCTTGGGTAAGATACATTGTGAATTAACATAAATTCCCCAGGGGCTTCTTGGGGACACCCAAGCATGTGAAGGCTGCACTTGTCCAACCCCCCCCCCAAAAAAAAAAAACATTGGTAACCAGAACTTACCAATCTGGCATCACCGGGGGTGCCTCTGGGCCTGGATTCGACCACAGAGGTCCACACACCCAGCGGAGAACCGCCTGTCACAGTACCCGCCTCAGCCTGATGTTAAAACTGGACGGGTGTTGGAGATGCTGCAGGCCACCCTCTGGGCCTGAGGAGACCGTCTCGAAGGCCTCGCCTGAGGAAGAAAGGACAGGAGGTCCAGATCAATAGCTCCTCACTGCTCCAAAGAATAAATTCAATAAGCAATAAGGCGAATGCCAAGAATTTGCTAGGCGAAGAGCCGCGCAAGTAACCAAGAGAACGCAGGCAAGCGAAGTGACTCACTCACCTGCAGCTCTAAAATGGCTGCTGCCACATGGCAGCGCAGGGTTATATAGCCCTAAATCCTGCAGGAAATCTCACGATGGCATATGCCCCGAGATTTCCCAGCATGCATTGATACAACTTATACGACGCCTGATTGGTCAAGCGCGCAGGAATTAAGCCAGGAATTCCTGCGTGCTTAGTCAACCAGGCATCTCTTATCCTAAAAATGGCTGGCGCAACAAGAACCCCTGCGGACGAGTCAGGGGGTGTCTTTTGATTCATATTGTAACTCTTTCCTATTCATAAACTTTAGGGAAGGTGACAGTACCATTAAACAAAGCAAAACACAATTGATAACACACTCTGAAAAGTGACATTAAATTAAATATTTCCTTATCATGATCCATAGTACTAGAACAAGATTGGTATGCCCTCAGTGTTTTCCATTTGTAATGCACTAAAATATTTATTTTGTATCCAACCTTTTCCCCAATAAATATGTAGGGATAGCTGTGTTGGCCATTTAGCAAATTCAAACAAAAACCCATCAGTGATACCTTTATTGGCCAACCAAAATGCACAATATACTTGCAAGCTTTTAAAGTTTCACTGGCTTTTTCATTAGACAAGATATTACAAACCAAACAGGAGAAAAACAATTGGAGATGTTAGATGCTTGTATTTTGTTGTTTTTGTCCTTAGTTAAGATGGTATGAGGAGGGTAAATTTTGCAGGCTGGCTCCTCCTCCTTCTGGCCATATGGCAATTGGGAGTTTTTCAAAGTCCAGGAAATTTAAAGTCCATTTACATATTAACAGGACTCTTCTCTTGCAATCCAATATGTCTCCATTCCTGTGAGGCCATAGGCCTCTTGTGAGGCAGGCATAGATGAAAAACCTAAATTAACTATGGGGGGAAGCAGACGGGAGCTTCCCGTGCGCCGCGGGACGGAGCGCCACTGGAGCGCGGCAGCCGCACCGCGGCGCACCATCGGCGACTCTAAAAGGAGCACCAAATTGGCGCTCCTTTTAGATTTCAGGGAAAGGGTGCCCTAAAAGCGGCGGGCGCACTTTCCCTGACTCAAACGCCGCGGCACGTGCGGTCACCATGGCGTGAGGTCATCCTCGGAGCGCCGGCCGTGCGGAGGGCCGGCGACTCCGAGGGCGACCTCAGAAAGAGGAAGGGGCGCTGCTCGTGCGGCTGCCCCTCCTCTTCCCTGCCCGGAAGACGACTCTATTAGTCGTCTGCCGAGGCCCTATATTAAAAGGCAAATACTGGAAAGGGTCAGGCAAAGTTCGAGAGGGGCATATGTGCTCTAGCTGAAACGTTTGGGACACTTCTCCATTCCCCTCAGACAGGTTTGCTGCTACAAGACAGTTAGGTCACAGAGCTAACCACACTGCAATGTATGACTTGGTGATGGCTATTTCTGTAGCAAGGATCCTGTTTTCTTTGAGTTCAACCAAGGGTCAAGCTTTCTGTTTTTACAAGGTTTTGCAAAAGGTGATGAGCTAATTAAATGCCTGTATAGGGGTTTGACTCAAGGAATAAGCTTTAGCCAATGAAATGCCAAGTTGTACCTTATACATAATGTATAATGTAAAGTCCAGCCTGCTACTGTTAAAAATGGTATAAAATAACCTGTTTGAGCCCAGCAAAAGGCTCTCAGTACTTTTGAAAAATATTCCAACTGAGGGCCTTTGGCCAAATAAAGTCTGTTTTCCTTTCCTACCTTGGTCTCTGTTCTCAGTTATGTGCACCTAGCTGCTACATTTTTAAGCAGAGGACAATGAATTTTTCAAGAAGCCTCCATGTTTTTGCATCAGGAATAATTTAGTAGGTGTAGAGGTAAAACATGCTAATCCAGTCCAAATTTAAGAAGAAAAATTTGTTTTACCTTGGTTGAAGGTCCCAGTCCACTGGCTTGCTGTTTAGGGTTCCCCTGTTGCAACAACAATGTGGTATCTCACAATCCAGAAAATATGCAGGGGTAGCTGTGTTGGCCATTTAGCAAATTCAAACAAAAATCCACCAACAGTGATACCTTTATTAGCCAACCGATATGCACAATATACTTGTTCCAAACTTTCAAAGCTCTTGAGACTCAATGTAGCTTACAGCTTGATTAAAAACATTAACAACTAAAAATATAAGTTCGTATCCAGTAACACAATTCCACAGATTGTCATATTAAAACAATGGATACATAATCATTTACTAAGACATCAGGTATCATAAATCCAGACTTGTTACACTGAATACAGCAACATGAAAAAAATGAATGTTTTCAGTTCCTCTTAAAATGATACAAAGTGTGTGACGAAAATGATAACACAAGAGCAAGGATGCAATGCCATAGTGGCTTCCATCCAGTTATTTAGTGAGAATGAAAATAAAAGCTGTGCATAAAGTAAAGGAAAGAAGTATGCGGAGGGTCCTCAGGGAAACTACTATGTGGAAACAATTTCCAATTATTATGTTACAAGCTGTATACTGTTAAGAGGAATATACAGCTTGATAAAGTCCAAAGCAAACCTTTAATCACCATATTAGTCTCCTCTACACACTGTGCAATTCCTCTTCTGCATTTTCTCTTGCTGGGAATATCAGATTTTATTTTATTTTATTTTATTACTTTTCTTAAAATATTGTGAAAAGAAGCTGCACACTGCTTCCACAAAGATATCAATTTTCTGACAGAAAAACACATGCAGCACAGCACTGCTAGCAAAAGAGAACAGAAACTTAAGTCTTAACATCTGAAAGATCAGGAACTGACCTGGAAACTTGTTGTTGTGGCAAACCAGGAAGCTGATGCTAGTAATGTAATTCTTCTCTAAGTTCTTCTCAAAGTCTTTGAAAATCATACTGTTTTCAAAGGCTATTCACAATTTTGGGCTGATTCTGCACAAAATGTGCATGTTTTGCACATAAAATAGTAGTTCTTGTGCTGAAAACAGCATTATCTTTATGGAAAATAATATCTGAGTGCAGAAATATTCATTCCTGCACAGAAAATGCTGTTTTCTATGCAAATTAACCAAATGTGAATTTGAAACAGAGTAAAGATTGTCAATAAAAATAGCACAATTCAAGACCAGGAAGGAATAAAAAGATGATGGATGCAATACACAGAAGAGCTATTTAAAAGAGATGACAAAATGCAGAACTCATTCATGGAACAAAGAGCCATATGAAGATGAACCCCAAATTATATATATGTTAGTTAGCATTGTACTCCACTCTGTTAATGTGGATTGCAGCAGTTCAATTAGATTATCATCTGTTCCTGGTGACTTGTTTTCACTATTTATCTTATAGTAGCTTCCACTTCAAAATGCTTTATAGATTACAGCAAAGCCTTTGACTACATAGATCATGAAAGGATTTGGAACACTCTTAAAGATATGGGAGTGCCAAAGGCAGGCCTATTGTTGAACATAAAGAAACCAAAAATAATGACCACAGAGAACCTACACAAATTTGAATTAGACAATTAAGAAATAGAAATAGTAAAAGAATTCTCATACCTGAGATCAAACATTGATAGAAACGGAAACTGCACTGCAACCAGGAAATCAGAAGAAGATTAAGAATAGTGTTGTAAAATGACAGAATAAATTGGCAAATTTATTTTGAAGCTCTGTCATTTACTTTATGGCAGACCTCCACAACTTGGAGGTAGGTAGGGGCTGAAATTGAGATAAGCTAAAGTTGTTCAGGCCTCAAATAGGTTTTTAGTGTTTATAAGTGGCTCACTTCCCAAGTAAGGATATAATTAATTCATTCATTAATTATAAAGTAAAGGTATGAATAATATAATACATAAAGGTATATTTTTTTATGAGAACCAGTGTCGTGTAATGATTTGAGCGCTGAACCATGACTCTGGAGACCACAAATTATGCAGCCTCAGGTTAAGGCAATGGCAAGCCTCTGAACAAATTGTGCCAAGAAAACATATTAGAGCCAGTGTGGACTATGATATGAGACCAGGGTTTGATTCCTAGCTCAGCTATGAAACCCACTGGGTGATCTTGGGCAACTCCCACTCTCTCAGCCTCAGGGGAAGGAAATGTCAAACCTCCTATGAATCTTGCCAAAAGGACCCCATATTAAAGCCAGTTTGGACTATGACTCTGGATTCCCAGCTCAGCTATGAAACCAACTGGGTGATGTTGGGCAGCTCACATTCTCTCATTCAAGAAAAATGGAGGATACAACCAACTATAAGCCAGAACAGGCAGGCAGGGCCTCCCCATATATTACACACACACACCATACACATCTCCCCCCACACACACCTCTTGCATGGTGACGGTGGCCACCAGTCCTCGGGGCCCCAATCAGGCCTACCTGCCTGCCTTCGCTGGTATCAAAAGGGCTCGCCCCCACCTCCATGCCCTTTTGATTTAACTCAGTTAAATCAGAGTTAGGCAACCTTTCCCCTTTAAGGGCTGAGGGACTTCAGCTCCCAGAAGCCTCAGCCATGTTGGCCAATAGCCCCATGTTGGCCAATAGCTCCTGGGATTCTGGGAGCTGAAGTTCCTTGGCCCTTAAAGTGGAAAGGTTGCCTACCCCTGAGTTAAATAGTCTTAAAAACATATAGAACCTGAAGATGTCTTTGTCTAACATGCAGGGCAGATGGTGACCTGACCTTTCTATTAAAAGAAAGATTATAACCTATGATTCACTAAATTTATAGGAAACAGATGGTAGGAATACTGATCTAACTATATTTTCTCTTTTTAGTTAATTATTTTAAAAGGCAGCTGGGCACCATTTACCCCTTTTCTTAAACTATTTAGGGACACCTGGAAAGCATGTGGTTTTTTGATAATTTAATCTGCTATGAATGCTCCATTTTCACTATGTATATGTTAATGGATATGTTAGAATGTTCATCTGTCATTAGTAACTACGTACAAGTTAATGGGTATGTTAGAGTGTTCATCTACCATTTGTAACTATATATAATTAGCCTTAAGTGGCAGATGTTCGTAGCATGGATGATGTAATGATTAATTTGCCAAAGGAAAAAAAGGTATATAAGCAGAGGCATGTCCTTTGTTACCAGACTGATTTGAGCTTGCTCTGGTCTGGTCAATGTTGCTTTTGGCTTTTCAAAACCCAAAATAAAGGTTTTTGTTTTTTGTTTTTTTGGTTCCTGTTGAATTCTCTGCTTCTTGTCCAATCTGTTTGGTTAACATACTGGGCAGGGAGAAATATCTGCTTTTTTGCAGTCACAATTTCATCTTGGTGACCCAGGTGGGACACTGAAGCCTTGCTAAAGAAGACCTTTTTTTTTGGGAGATGTGGAAGCTGTGACACTGGCAGGAAAAGGTGCCCCTGTTGATTTTTAGCATCATGCCTTTCTCACCTTTTTTGACTAATGAGAGGAGAACTTCTAAAAGCAAGGCTACTGAAATTAATCAGAGAAACAGGAACAAAGGGAAGATGGATGAGGAAACCCACTTGGTGAGTGTTACCTTTTAATCACTAGAGGGTGATAGAGAGCTTATCTGAAAGTCTAACTAAGGGTCTTTGCAGACTGCCAGAAATAGTGCAAATTGAGTCCACTTTAACTGTCCTGACTCAGTGCTAGGGAATCATGGGAACTGTAGTTTATTGTGGCACCAGAACTCTCTGACAGAGAAGGCTCAATGTCTCAGAAAAAAACACAATTCCCATGATTCCCTAGCACTGAGCCAGGGCAGTTAAAGTGGACTCAATTTGTACTATTTCTAGCAGTCTGCAAAGGCCCTGTCAATAATACACAAACAGAATGGTAGAGAATTCTGTGAAAAGCGATAGAGCACCATGTGTAAAACAGCTGATGGGCTTCAGAGCACAGGGTTAAGGCTCTGTGAAAGGCAATAGAGCACCATGTGTAAAACAGCTGACAAACTTCAGAGCACTGGGTTAAGGCTCTCCCAGCCGGGTATACCGTTAAGGAGCAGGTTAGGGAAAGTGGGCGAGGGGGGGAGTGGCCTTGGTCCATAAGAGTACCATCACTTTGACCAGAAGACCTATCTGGAAAATGGATCACATCAAGTGTATTTACCTGACCATGAAAGCTAGGGACAGTCTGGGGATTCTGTTGGTATACCATCCACCCCATTGCTTAACAGACTCCCTGGCCGAGCTGACACAGCTGGTCTCGGAGCTGGTGCAGAAGTCCCCCAGGCTCCTTGTTCTGGGGGACCTCAACATTCCCTTTGAGTCCAGCTTAGTAGATCTGAAAGGCGCAGCTTGGGAGTTCATGACTTCCATGACAGCCATGGGCCTGTCCCAATTAGTTCAGGGTCCTACACATTGTGCTGGTAATACACTCGATGTGGTCTTTTGTATGGATCAGGAACATCTGTGCGCAGAAGTGACTCAAATTTCTGGTCAAAGCAGGACTCAAGGTCACTACCTATACCCCCCTCGGGGGTGGAGGACCTATTAAAATGGTCCTCCCTCGAAGGTTGATGGAACCCAAAAGGTTCCAGGAAGCCTTAGAGGGTTTTATGGTTGGGAACAATGGCGATTCTGTCGACGCTCTGGTTGATACCTGGAACAATGATCTTACCAGAGCTGTAGACATTATCGCTCCCGAGCGTCCTTACCAACCCGCTTCAAATAAAAAAAACCATGGTGCATGGAAAATCTTCGGCAAATGAAGTGGGTTGTTCAATGACTGGAGTGCTGCTGGCAGAAACATCAACGTTTATCTGACAAGACACTCCTAAGAAACCATTTGAACTCTTATGGGGTGGCTATAGATGCAGTAAAGAAACTTTTCTATGCTGCAGATATTGCATCTGTAAAGTCCCATCCAGCAGAGCTGTTCAGGGTGGTAAAAGAATTAACACAATTGCCTCCCACCCTGAACTTACTATTGGAACCTTACTATTGACACTTTTAACAACTTTTTTTATAGATAAAATCTCTCAGATAAGGGTCGATCTAGATGCCAGCATTATAACAGAACTAATAAGAGAGATGTCCAGGGACTCTGTGGACTGTATTAAACTGGATCAACTTGAGTTTGTAAATACTGATAAGTGGACAAGCTTCTTGGAAGTGTTAGGAAGACAACGTGCCCTCTCGATCCTTGCCCATCATGGCTGACCGCCCAGGGAGGAGATGCAGTAAAATCATTGCTGTACTGCATAATTAATACATCTCTTAGGGAGGGCAAATTTCCACCAAGCTTAAAACGAGCGGTAGTTAAACCGCTCCTGAAAAAGCCCTCCCTTGTCCCCCTGGTAAGAACCAACTATAGTCAGGTCTCTTTATTACCATTTCTGGGCAAGGTGATCAAGAGGGCAGTCGCCTTCCAACTCCAGGCATTCATATCTGGAGCCATTTCAAACCGGCTTCAGGGCAGGATACGGAGTTGAGACTGCCATGGTTGCCTTAGTCGATGACCTCCATCTGAGTATCAACAGAGTAAGTGTAACCCTGTTGGTGCTCTTGGACATCTCATTGGCATTCGATACCATACACCATGGTATCCTTCTGGGACGCCTGAGGGAGTTAGGTACTGGGGGCATTGCGCTCCAGTGGCTCCGGTCCTACCTCTCAGGCAGATCCCAGATGGTGAGGCTGGGGGACAGTTGCTCCTCTGAAAGGGAGCTGACATCTGGCATCCCACAGGGCACCATACTGTCCCCCATGCTGTTTAACATGAAGCTGCTGAGAGAGATCATCTGGAGATATGGGCATGCTGATGACACCCAACTTTTCTTCTCTATGTCTTCAACTGCTGCAGTGACTAAAGATGGTGTCTCTCCTCTGGATGCCTGCCTTGGGTCAGTAATGGGCTGGATGAGGGAAAACAAACTCAAGCTGAATCCTGAGAAAACAGAGGTACTAGCGATAGGTACCCCTGGTCCAGGAAAGGAATTTTGTCATCCAGTCCTGGATGGGGTCACACTTCCCCTAAAGGACAAAGTACACAGTTTGGAAGTACTCCTGGACTCATCCCTGCAGTTGTCATCTCAAGTAGATGCGATGGCCAGGAGTGCTTGGAACCAGCTTTGGCTGATTCACCAACTGTGCCCCTACCTGGACTGAAGGGACCTTGAAGCAGTAGTACTTGCCCTGGTAATCTCTCGTTTGGACTTCTGTAACGTGCTCTACATGGGGCTACCTTTGTACCAAGTTCGGAAGCTTCAATTGGTCCAAAATGTGGCAGCCAGACTGGTCACCGGAACATCTAGAGCGGATCACATTACACCAGTATTAAAAGCTCTTCACTGGCTGCCGATTAGCTTCCGGGCGCAATACAAAGTGTTGGTCATCACCTATAAAGCCCTACATGGCTTGGGTCTGAGTTACTTGAAGGAACGCCTCTCCCCACACAATCCGTCCCGCACCCTCAGAACATCAGGGAAGAATTTACTAAATTACTGTAAAACTAAACTAATATCTACTTCCCAAAGATCATTCATGGTTGCACCCCCCAAGTTATGGAATGGCCTGCCAGAGGAGATTCGTCTTATTTCCATGCTAGAGGCCTTTAAGAAGGCACTGAAGATGGAGATCTTCCAGTGGGCCTATCCACCTGACCTCCCTAACTGAACATAAGATTAGACATGACCATCTTATAAGGACCTCTCAGGTGAAAAAAATTATATTACTCATGGCATAGACCTGCATTGTAATTTTATTATTGTTTTAATTATTGCTGTTATTTTATTGTTTTTACTGTTGGGTTTATTGTTTATTATTGTTCTTTTTATTACTGTTGTGGTTTTATTGTTATGTTTTTTTATTGATTGTACTACTGTACATTTTGTACATTTTATCTTTGTACCCCCACCTCGATCCATAGGGAGAGGCGGGAAATATAAATAAATTATAATATTAATTATATTATTATAAAGAAAAATAGCGATGGGGAACAGAAATAGTCATTCCTCATTCTTCTCTTCTTGGTTGTGTTTTAAGTAACTGGAAATTGTTGTGTGACAAAAATATGAATAAAGAGAGGATGAAATTATTGTGCCAGAAATTATGGCCAGAATATATGTTGGGAACTGATTATAAGTGGCCTCCTTTGGGTTCTATTCATAGACATGCAATTTTAAAGTTGTTGTTGTATTGTAAACAAAATGAGAAATTTGAAGAAATGCTTTATGCTGATGTTTTTATGAAAGTTTCAAAAAGTGATCTTTTGAAAAAAGCTTGTGATATTATGTTGATGTCTGAAGAGGAAGAGGAAGACCTTACATCATTAACACCACCTCCTATAAGTCCACCTCCTCCTTATCAAGCAAATAGGCAGAATTCTAATTTGGGTTCTTCTCATTTGCCAAATCAATCAAGAAAGCAGGATTCTGCATCTTTCACTCCCTCTGCTCCAGTGACAGAAAGATTCAGAATAATACAAAGTATAGCTGATTTATACTCTGATTTAAAAAGTATAAATTCAACCCCTGTAGTTTTACATGCACCCCTTCCAAACATGTCTTTAAACACCTGTGAGACAACTGGTGGTAAAAATTTGGTTGATTTGTGTTCACCTGCATTGTCACATATTTCATATGAAGTGTCTTCCAGTAGTGACAGTTCATCTGGAATTAAGAAAGATGTGTATGGTGCATGTCAGTTTTCAAGGTACTATTGTTAAAGAAAATCAGGTCTTTCCAGGACAGGTCAGGGAAAATGGTCAGAGTGTGATAGCTCCCCTTAGAGAGGCAGTTGGTATTCAGGGAAAGGTTTTTCTTCATGTTCCTTTTACAAGCACTAATTTATTAAATTGGAAGCAGCAGGCTGGTTCATTTAGAATGAATCCACAAAAGGTTGTGGATCTAGTGGAGACAATATGTAATACTTATGATCCAAAACTGGAGTGATATGCAGGGTCTGATGAAAGCATTTTTAACACCTGAGGAAAATACTTTGGTTATTAAGAATCTAAAGAAAGGACCAGGACTATTTTTGATGTTCCAGAGACTGATCCACACTGGGATACAAATGATCTCAGAGATAGACTGAGAATGGACACATATTGTCAGTCTATTCTGGATGGGCTTAGACATGCTATTCCCAAGAGACAGGATTTGAGTAAGATCACTCAAGTTCAACAACACCCTGATGAAAGCCCGAGTGAGTTTATGGCTAGAATCCAATCAGCAGTTAGAGAAAATCCAGACATAGACCCCGATCTTGATGGAAACAGGACTGTGATGAATTCATGGTTTGTTGCAGGTGCTCAAGCAGATATTAGAAAAAAAGATTAAGAAAGCCCCTGGCTGAGGGGGCTATATCCCCTGAGCAATTAATGGAAATTGCCTTTAAGGTATATGCAAATAGACCTGAAGAATAGGAAAAGCAGACAGAAGAACATTAAGAAAAAAAGCTTCTCTCATTGCAGCCACAGTGTCAGGGAAAAATGTGACGGCTTGTGGCAAAGGTTCCAGGAGTATACCAGAGATGCTACCCAGAACTGATGGACAGAAAGGCAACCTTAGATTGGCTTGTAATCAATGTGCGATTTGCAGAAAAGTGGGGCATTGGAAACATCAATCCTTAGAGAGAAACTCTCAACAGGCTAACCTGATGGCAGTAGATCAAGATGCATTGTGACTAATGGGGAATGATTCTCAGACTATTGTACCAGTTTCCCCTACTGATCTACTGGTTAAGATAAAAATGGGAGGCAAGATTTCTGATTTTTTATTTGACTGAGGAGCCACACATTCAGTATTGAATAATTTCAGGGGATCGCCATCAAAATTTTCAATTCCAGTATTTGGAGCAACTGGAACAAAGGTCCAAAGGTTCTTTTTGCCACCTTTAGAGTGTGATGTGGGAAAAAGACATCTCACTCATAAATTTCTACTGTTGCCTGAGTGTCCAGTTCCATTGCTTGGAACAGACTTACTTTGTAAGCTTAGAGCTCAAGTATCCTTTTCTCCTGAAATCATTACTTTAACTCTACCTCCTGAGGAAGGATGGAGATGTCAAATGGCTTTAGTGACAGAACCATCCCAACCTAACTTTCAATTGCCTCAAGAGCTTATTCATCAAGTATATCCTCTTGTATGAGCTGCTGAGATGCCAGGGAAGGCAAAGAATGTTACACCAATAGTTGTTGAATTGAAGGATGGGATAACTCCGCCATCTATTCCTCAATACCCAATTAGCTTGGAAGCTAGGGAAGGGCTTCAGCCTATAATCTCTAAATTTTTGAACTACAAGTTGTTGGTACCATGCAAGTCCACCTTCAATTCACCTGTTTTGCCAATTAAGAAGGCTTCAGGACAGTGACGTTTTCTGCACGATTTACAATGGGTGAACAGGGTAACAAAAGACATTCATAACATCATGCAAAATCCTTATTGCCTTATAACCCAAGTACCATTGCCTTATAACCCAAATGATGAGTATTTCACTGTGATAGATTTGAAGGATGCCTTCTTCTGCATACCAATTGATTCAAAAAATATTCCCATATTGCATTTGAGTGGATAATGGGAGATGGTCAGAAGATTCAATTATTGTTTTCTCAATTATGTCAGGGTTTTAAGAACTCTCCAGGATTGTTTAATCAGGCTCTAGCAGCAGATTTGTCTAAGTTAGAAAAAGCCTAAAGGACTAGGAACTTTGATTCAATATGTTGATGATATACTTGTGGAAAGTGTAAGGCAATTACTATTGACTTCTTGAACCATTTGGGCATGGCTGGATATAAAATAGCTGCAGAGAAACTCCAATATGCTGCTCCAGAAGTGAAATATTTGGGCTTTGTGTTGTCTAAAGGACAAAGGAGTATTGGTCCAGAAAGGAAAGAAGCTATTTGTCGAGTAGCTGTTCCTTAGATGATTTTTAGGAATGGCAGGGTTCTACAGAGTATAGATTCCAAACTTTTCTGTTTTGACAAAATCCTTATATGAAGCTACCAAAGGGCCAGAGAAGTTTGTAGAGTGGACTGCAGACTGTCGAAAGGGATTTGATTCTTTAAAAGCAGAACTTATGAGAGCACCCACATTGGGGTTGCCAGATATGTGGAAATCATTTCAACTTTATGTTGCAGAAAAGATGGTTATAGCTACTGGAGTGCTTACACAGAGACTGGGTGAAGTTCGTAGACCAATAGCTTACTTATCTAAGCAACTAGACCAAACAGTAAGAGGATGGCCTCGATGTTTGCGTGCAGTAGTTGCTGCTGCTATACTGATAAAGGAAGCCCAGAAGTTCACATTGGGAACAAAGATCGAATTATATGCAGGCCATGATATCAGCACATTGTTAGAGACTAAGAGCTATTTGTGGATGTCACCTGCATGTATTGGTCAGTGTACAACCTTAATTGAAGATGATGACATAGAAATTAAACCTCTAACTACTATTAATCCAGCATCTTTGTTAACTGCAAATGAATTTGAAGGATCTGAACATGATTGTACTCAAGTGTTAGAAACTGTGTATTCTAGTCACCCTGATCTCAAAGAACAACCTATACAGAATTGTGATTTGATTTATTACACAGATAATTCATCTTTTTTGCAAGATGAAGAGAGAAAGGTGGGATACGCAATAGTAACTTTATGGGAAATTGTAGAAGCTGAATCATGACCTCTTAACACCTCTGCTCAGAAAGCTGAATTAATTGCTTTGATCAGAGCTTTGGAACTAGGAGAAGGAAAAAGAATAACCATATTTACAGATAGTCAATATGTATACAGTGTGCTTCATGCAAACACAGCTATTTGGAAGGAAAGAGGACTGTTAAAAGCAACAGGTTCTGAACTAAAATATGCTGAAGAAATTCTTAGATTGCTGAGAGCTGTGAAACTACCCCATGAAGTTGCAGTGGTTCATTGTAAAGCACATCAAAAAGGAGACACCAATGTCATAATAGGAAACAGAAGAGCAGATGCAACAGCAAAGGCAGCGGCTCTCAGAACTAGGAAAACCTCAACTCAATTACCTCTAATACCTGGATTGTCTCAGGACTTTGCAAAACCTGATTACTTGGCAAAGGAACATGCACTAGCTAAGCAATTACAAGCCACATTAAAGGATGGTTGGTACGTGTTGCCTGACAAAAGAATATTCATGCCTCAGCATCTTGTCTATCATTGAATAAAGGAAATTCATCAATTCAGCACTCATTGGGGAAGAGGTGAGATACAAGACACAGTGTCAACAGAATTCTACATTCCACATCAAGATAAATACATTGAAGCTGTTCTAACTGGATGTGTCACATGCAAAACAAATAATCCAAAAGGGGGGATCAAGCCACCCCCAGGAGTTTGAGAGATTGGATCTGTTCCAGGAGGCATATGGAAAATAGACTTTGCAGAGCTTCCTATTGCAAATGGATATCAATATCTTCTTGTGCTAGTTGACACCTTCATAGGATGGCTGGAATCCAAAGCTTGTAGGACATTGCAAGCAAAAGAAGTTACAAGAATGTTATTGAAATAAATAATACCCAGATTTTCTTTACCTACAGCACTTTCATCAGGTTGTGGAAGTCATTTCATTCATACTGTGTGCAAACAAGTTGCAAAAGCACTACATTTCTCGTGGAATTATCACACTGTTTACCGGCGACAATCCAGTGGTCAAGTGGAGAGATTGAACAGAACTCTGAAAAAAACAACTAGTTAAGGTATGCCAGGAAACTAGCCTTAAGTGGCCAGATGCACTCTTGAGAATTAGGGCTGCCCCTAGGGGAAATTTGGGTCTTAGTCCACTTGAATTGCTATATGGTAGACCATTTTCCCTGTCCTCCAAGTTTGCAGTGGGTGCACATGAGTCAGAACATGTGATTGGGAGAGAATATGAAAAACAATATGTGCAGTCTGTCTAGAGTTTTGTTTTCTCTTCACAGATACGCCTTGCAGAACTGTGCCCCCCCCCCCTGACAGAATCAGTGCGTGAGTTTCAGCCTGGAGATCTCATCTACCAGAAAATCTAGAAGGAGGAGCCTTTACAGCCTATGTGGAAAGGTCCATTTTTGGTTCTGCTTACTACACATACTGCTGTGAAACTGAAAGGAGTAAAGCCATGGGTCCATTATGCTAGGGTTAAGAAAAGTGAAGCTGTAACAACCCAAGATAAGTGAATTGTACAACAAACTGGACCTTGTAAGTTGAAATTTCATAAGGGCTAACTGAACTCACACTGGAATCTGAGTTCTGAAGGAGATTCACATGGACTTGATTGTGTTTTTTGCCTTGGTTTCTTGTGTTCTAATATCTCTGATAACAATTTATTGTTTGTATACTAATTATAAAACACTTTTTTAGGGAAACTCAAAATACAAGAATGTGAAACTAATGTTATTAACCACATGGGTAAAAATACTATTTCTCCTGAGTGTTAGTAAAGGAGTTATAATACTGGAAAACCCACAGATTCCTCCCCCTGATCCCAAGAAAGGTTGAGATGCATTTCCAAAGGAATCTCTTGCTAATCCAGAGCTCCCTTTACAAAAGGAATCTGAGGCTCCAGTATTAGATTTAGCACCAGAATTGGATCAGACATTGGTTCTAGGGCCAGAGTTAGTTCCAAATTCAGCACCAGTTTCAAATCCAGGACCAGCATCTAATCCTTCATTGGTTTCTACACAAGTTCCGCCAGAAGTTGTTTATGATAATGTGTATGAGGAAATCAAAGTGCATCTAGCGAGAGAGTTAAATCAAAGTAACTGCTGGGTGTGTAGTCAAATGATGACAGGAGGGGAAGGTTTCCCTTGAAAGGTCATTCCATTTGGATGATCTGAATACTGTGCTGCACATTTGACTTTTAATTCTATACCAGAGACCGGTAATGATGAAGCTTTCATAGGACGTTATCACACGGGGCCCAATCCAAACAGAATCCAAACGAAATCCCGACCTAATATGTATTATTTTCCCGTGTTTCCACACGACGTCACACAGAACCCCGACAGAACCCCGACAGAAAGTGGAAAGAACCGAGATCTTTTGAATTTCGGTTTCTTCAGGAATTGCAATTGCGCGATGGGAATCATTTCGCATTTGCCGTAAGTCTGATCACCAAATACGTATTGTGGCACATTTCCCCGTCATTACCCTATGCAGGGTGGGGCCTGCGCTCCAAGGAGGACCTCTTCAGAGAGCTGGCTCTCCGAGGAGGACCTCCTCAGAGCGCTGGTCCTGTGTTCCAAGGAGGGCTTCCTCAGAGAGCTGGCTCTCCAAGGGAGACCTCCTCAGAGCGCCGACCCTGTGTGGAGCATGCGCTCCAAGGAGGACCTCCTCAGAGAGCTGGCTCTCCAAGGAGGACCTCCTCGGAGTGCTGATCCTGTGTGGGGCCTGCGCTCCAAGGAGGACCTCCTCAGAGTGCCAGCTCTCCGAGGGGTACCTCTTCAGAGCGCCAGCTCTCCGTGGGGGACCTCCTCAGAGCACCAGCTCTCTGAGGGGGACCTCCTCAGAACGCCGACCCTGCGTGGGGCCAGCACTCCAAGGAGGACCTCCTCGGAGAACGCTGCGGTGGGAGGTCCTCCTCAGAGTGCCAGCCGTATGGAGGGCTGGCTGCACCGAGGACGACTTGGGAAGGGGTGACAGCCGTGGCAAGTGACAGCCGCGGCTGTATTGCGCATGTGCTAGAAGAGCATTTCTAGCACATGTACGGGATTTTCTCACTTGTGTGTGAACGGCAAATACGTTTCCAGGAGAGCTTTCCTTAATTGTGAAATGATGCTACTTGCGTCTGATAGCCATTTTCGTAATGTAGGGTTTATTTCAGTTTATTTCCGGATTGATTCTTTTTCACTTTCTTTTCACTTTGTGGCCTGTGTGTGATAACGTCCATAGCTAATTGTACCCAAGAAGGACAACATTCAATGATTCAATTTGCTCTACAAGGTAGAGCCAAACCCAAATCTAAACCTGTGTCAACTAAAATGTCTGGTAATGGAATAAAAGGGTTATATTGTGAAAACATAGAGCAGGGGTAGGCAACCTTTCCCCTTTAAGGGCTGAAGGACTTCAGCTCCCAGAAACCCAGGAGCTATTGGCCAACATGGGACTATTGGCCAACATGGCTGAGGCTTCTGGGAGCTGAAGTCCCTCGGCCCTTAAAGGGGAAAGGTTGCCTACCCCTGACATAGAGCATGGACCCTCTTTGAAGAATCCATGGTTTGCTGGAAATAGCATTTGTCAGTATTATAGAATTCCAACTGAGAATTTCACAATACCCTCATACTTCAAAAATGGTACACAAACTATTGGATTTCTGCATTATTATATACCATTAACTGCCCTAAATTGGAAAGAGGGTTTATCACCCCAGGGTACTCTTTCTGGGTCATACTGGGTATGTGGAAATAGAGCATATAAATGGTTACCTGACCAATGGTGGGGTTCTTGTTATTTAGCTATATTAGCACCTCCTTTTAGGTTAAGCAAGACTTTGCCTGAAGGATGGCCTCTGCATAGAAGAGAACAGGTTGATGCATCTGATAGACCAGTCATATCAGAAGGGAAAAGGTTTTGGTTCATTATATGCCCTATGTGTGCAGGAGCCTCTTATGGAACATATATAAATAAGTTGAGCCATTTAATAGAAGAAGTAGCAAATGAAACAAGTGTTGTGTTAAATAGTATTTCTTATGAATTGGTACAAATGAGGATAGCAGTGTTGCAAAATCGGATGGCGCTAGACTACCTGTTAGCAAGCTCTGGAGGCATGTGTGCACTCATTGGTAGCACATGCTGCACTTTTATTGAAGATGGATTTAAATTCAACAAACTGGAATAAAATCCATTGATTGAGCTATTCAAGAATGGGAAAAACAAAAGGATGCTGATAACAGTTGGTGGGAATGGTTCACAATTTTTTCCCCAAATCTGGGTTGACTTAGGTATTTGCTTATGGTTCCAATTTATGGAACAAATTGTGCCAAGAAAACATATTAGAGCCAGTGGACTACAACTCTGGAGACCAGGGCTTGATTCCCAGCTTGGCTATGAAACCAATGGGGTGATGTTGGGCAACTCACATTCTCTCATTCAAGAAAAATGGAGAACATGACCAACTATAAAACAAAAACAGGCAGGTAGGGCCTCCCCACATGTTACATACACAAACAATTTAGACACACACATCATACACATCTCCCCCACACACACTTCTTGTGTGGCGAAGGCAGCCACCAGTCTCTGCGGCCCCAACCAGACCTGCCTGCCTGCCTGCCTGCCTGCCTTTGCTGAAAAGCATGTGGTTTTTTAGATAATTTAATCTGCTATGAATGTTCCATTTTTACTATGTATATATTAATTGATATGTTAGAATGTTCATCTGTCAATAGTAACTATGTACATGTTAATGGATATGTTAGAGTGTTCATATGCCATTTGTAACTATATATAATTTGTCTTAAGTGGCAGATGTTAGTAGCATGGATGATGTAATGGTGGATTTGCTAAAGTAAAAAAGGTATATAAGCAGAGGCATGTCTTTTGTTTGTTACCAGACTGATTTGAGCTTGCTCTAGTCTGGTTAATCTTGCTTTTGGCTTTGCAAAACTCAGAATAAAGTTTGGGAATTTTATTTATTTATTTATTTATTTTGGTACCTGTTGAATTCTCTGCTTCTTGTCCAGTCTTTTTAGCTAACATACTGGGCAGGGAGAAATATCTGCATTTTTGCAGTCACGATTTCAATGGCCCTTGATTGCCCATCTGAGACCTAGTTAATTCAACCAAACTTCACATTTCAAAGTACCTCTCTTCAGACAAAATGTGGATGGCTATAACACCATTGTTCCCGTTAAAGATGAGTTCCCTGGGTATGATTTTGGGTGGAGATAGAAGCTATATATCTTATTGTAACATATGGGTTGGAAAATCATTGCAGTCTCTCTCCCCCTCCTAAGATAGATAAAATATTCCATGCATGCAAACTCCACACTGTCTGCTCTTCTAAACATCCCATTTGGTTCTTGCTGAATCATAGTGACAATAAACACCTTTGTAGATTGGTAAACAAATCATTTGATTCAGCTCACTTCCTTTAGGAAGTTTTCTCACCCTGCTACTCTCCCAGTCTCCTATCTTCCTATTCTATTAACATTCTTCCAAAAGATAGTGAGATAAAGATTTCTTCTTTTACCTGAACTATTCATTAGCTAGGTTAGGATGTAGCCTTTATGCATGTGTAGATTCAAGCCATTAGTAAAGTTTTGTTTTTTAAAACTACAAGCTATTTGTGTTGTCTTTGAGTCAGCCTCAGTTCCTAGAGGAGCAGTTAGGCAAGGACACTCTGCTGATTTAAACCTAGACCCCAACAGGCTTAGCTTTGACAATTTTTTTTTTTTTGATAATTTTTGTTTCCTTAACAATACTTTAGCCTTAGGAAATTTGAATCCCCAACAATATGGCACTCCAGGTACTATTAGATTGTAAGTTCCAGCATCCTCTAGCTCAGGGGTAGGCAATCTAAGGCCTGGGGGCCGGATGCGCCCCCTGAGGCCTTTGGACCGGCCCCAGGCCGGTCCTCCCACCACCGCTGCCCACCATGATGATATTGATTATTGTTGTTATTACTTGTTCTTGGGGTTTTCTTGGCAAAATTTCCACAGGGGTTTTGCCATGGCTTTCTGGGGCTGAGAGAGTGTGCATGCATATTTTTAAATTTATTTTTTAATATTTATTTATTTATTTATTTATGGTGCTTCAGCCCCACAATTGTCTGAGGGATAGCAACCCTGCCCCCAGCTCAAAAAGGTTGCCTACCCCTGCTCTAGCTAGCATAGCCAATGTTAAGAAATGCTACAGTCCAACAACATCCAGATCATGGAAGCTGTGCTAGTTTAAAGTGTGTACACGGACACCACACACATATGTTGGATGGCCTTTGGGGTCCCTTTCAACTCTAGGATTCTATGTATTCCTGCATGGCAAAAGGGGGTTGGACTGGATGTCACTTGGCGGTCCCTTCCTACTCTAGGATTTTATGTATTCCTGCATGGTCAAGCGGGTTAGACTGGATGCCCCCTCAAGGTTCCTTCCAACTCTAGGATTTTGTGTATTCCTGCATGGCAGAAGAGACTTGAATTGGATGGTCCTTGGAGATCCCTTCCAACTCTAGGAGTCTATGTATTCCTGAATAGCCAAAGGAGGTTGGGCTGGATGGCCCTTGGGGTTCCTTGCAACTCTAACATTCTGTGTATTCCTGCATGCCAGGAGCAGTTGGAGTAGATGGCCCTTGGGGGTCCCTTCCAACTCTAGGATTCCATGTAAAATGCAAGTAGTGCTCTCTAGAACTTATTTCTTTGCTCCTTTAGGGCTACAGGACCAGATATCTGGCTACAGAAATAACAAAGTGTGTGTGTGTGCGCGCGTGCATGCGTGCCCCTGCCTGTGTGTGCATATGTGCACACACATGTGCCTTCAAGAAGCTCATGAATGTATGGGGAGCCTGTGAATTTCCTAGGGTTTTCTTAGATGTGATTTTTCCAGTTCCTTCCTCTGAAAGCTAGCCTACAGCACCTAGTATCATTCTCTGGCAGTCTCCCATTCAAGTACTAACCAGAGTTGACTGACTTTGCATAGCTTCCAATATCTGGATGTTGTTGGACTGCAGGTCCCAGCATTCTTCAGCATTGGCTACCCTAGTTAGGGGCTGGGGTAGTGAACCCCTGCCCTCATTCTCTTCTGCGAGAATTTGAATGGGAGGGTAGAAGGAGAAAGGGAGGGCAATAACAATGAGCCTCAGAGGAAGACAATGGGAAGCCCCCTTCCCTTTGAACTAGCCATGCCAAGAAGACTTCAAGATAAAGTTGCCATAAATCAGAGGCAAGTAATCATGGGACATTTAACATTTCTTACTCACATTTATTAACATTTCCAGGCAGCCTTCTTTTGTTAAGCTAATGGATCTTTATTTAATGGCCCTTGGGGGTCCCTTCCAACTCTAGAGTTCTCTGTATTCCTACATGGTGGGAGGGGATTGGAATGGACAGCCCTTGGAGTACCCTTCCAATTCTAGGATTCTGTGTATTCCTGCATGGTGGAAGAGGGTTGGAATGGATGGCCCTTGAGGGACCCTTCCAATTCTACGATTCTGTGTATTCCTGCATGCATATTCAAGATGTTCATCAACCTTTTGGGGGGGGGGGGTCTGTGAATTTCCTAGGGTTTTTCTAGGTGAGGAATCCTGCATGTTGATTTCCCCATTTTCTCCCTCTGAAAGCTAGCCAACAACACCTGGCATTCCCTGGTGGTCTTCCATCCAACTACTAACCAGGGCTGACTGAATTTGCATAGCTTCCAAGATCTGGATGTTGTTGGACTGCAGCTATCAACCAAATGTGAATCTAGTCATTGCAAAAACAGCATCTCATTGGCAAGACAACTTTGTATGTGATGAATATGAAAATTAACACATTCTTGCACTTATGACAATGATGCCATGAAACTGTTAGAAATTATTATTTTGGTTATTATGGTTAAATCAATTTGCAACAGCCACAGCAGCAGCACAGCAACAAATGTGTCCTCCACAGGTATTTGGTAAAAACAACTAGCTCTGAGCTTCTGGTAAATAAACAGGATACATTGGTAAATAATAAGAAACTTAGGGGCTTTGCAGAAGGGCAGCCCTGGGCTGCCCCGGGAAATGGAGGATCAGGGC
Source organism: Phrynosoma blainvillii (assembly GCA_026167975.1). Taxonomy (NCBI): domain Eukaryota; kingdom Metazoa; phylum Chordata; class Lepidosauria; order Squamata; family Phrynosomatidae; genus Phrynosoma; species Phrynosoma blainvillii. The sequence goes on from JANUYF010000003.1 coordinate 275,222,295, forward strand.
TGAAGCTGCCCCATGCTTTGGCCCCAATCCACCCATTTGGCACCTGGGAAAGGAGCGCCAAAATGCTGCTCCTTTCTCAAGCGGCAAAAAGGGTGCTGGAAGAGCCGACATGCGGCTCTTCTGCATCTCTTCCAGTGCAGCGTGTGAAGACACTGCACCGGGAGGATGTATTCAGGGTGCACGCTGTACATAACGGTGTGTGCCCTGATGACGTCATGGGCGAGGATTTGAGGTGGCCAGCGTGCGACTGCCCCTCTCCTTCCCTGCCTCCAAGATGGCACATTATGCTGTCTGCAGAGGCCCTTACTTTATTATTACATCTAGGTTCTACAAAAATAACTATTCAGTAGAGAAAACTATACTTTGGTACAGAGATCCCTAGATAGTTGACCTCCAAGTGTGCAAGTAAGAAGAAAAACCTCTTTATGAGAAAAGCATGGTTTCTGTGTCCATGTTTGGTAAGAGCAGAGAGGAAAGTGTGGCTACCAAACAAAGAATCATAAAACTTTATTAACCCCAGGAAGAAACCCCTCAGAAGAGAAGGGATATGCGAAGTGACCTCTTCACAAGCAACGCTGACCAAATAACCATAGAGATATAATGTGTTCCTGTGTAGAGCACCACTTATCAAGGGAAAAATAGAACTACACACAAGTATTGATACTAATACTCCAACAAAAACAATAAAACAATTTGGAACAACAAATTTCAAAAGGAATTTCCTGCCTCTTTACTTCATTTGCAATTGAACCATGTGAAAATTCTCACACCTATGCAATTATGTGGCAAATTTCTCAGTTCATATATAAAACAATTGAAGAAATCATCAATTCATGTCTTTAGTGAATCATGATGAATAATCATCACATCACTAATTAAAAATGGTAAGGGCAGCTATGAAAGAACTAGAGAAGATCTAAAATGTAAGGATATACCACTGAGCACAAAAGTTAGAATCGTATAAGCCATTGTTTTCTCTATTAGCATGTATGGATGTGAGAGCTGTTTTATATGCCTAAATTAGAGATGTGTGCTATTATAAGTGTAAAATAATGGTCAAGCAGCCATGTGAAGGGAATGCTGGGAAGTGGGCCTCTACGGAAGATGCTGGAAGGTTTAAATTCAAAGAATGCTAAAGGGTTATTTAAACTGGCTGACCCCAGACCTGGTAACCTGATACATTAAAGACCTTCATTAGGAGCCAGCGTGGCCCAGAGAGCCATAACAAATCATTGGCACCTACTCTTGTTTGTGCAAAAAGGGCCTTATGCCTAGTACACACCAGTTTGTTTACTGATAAGAGATTTTAGTATGTGGTTGGCATGGCAACATGATAATTTAAGCATATTATAATGTATTCTGAAATCTGTATTCTCATTGCTTAGGATTCTGTGTGTTTAAAGGTTAGAGCATCCAATAGAATGTCAGCTTTGAATTTCTTTGTCTGTGAGTGCATAAAACTATGGCCATCTTGGTTCATCCTTTGCCCAATGATCTGAATGCTAATTCCATTGGGACCTGCCAGCAATAAATAAACTTATGCTTTCAAACTATTTTGTGGTCCCCTATTCTGCATCAAGCTCTGCAAAGAACCGTGGATACTGGGAGTTAATTTGCAACAGTTGATTTTTCCACTACATTTAACAACAACTACAAAAGATTCTGTGCTGAATTTATTATTATTATTATTATTATTATTATTATTTGTGCAGAAATTACTGTTTTCTGTGCAAAACAACCATGTATGAATTAATCTAAAAGTGCTAAGTTTTTTTTCAGTCCAGGATTTTTCTCATCAGCATTTCTCAACACTCAAAAAACATGTTTTTCAACTATTTTTGGATATGTGAAGTCATAGGCTTTCATGGCCGGCATCTATAGTTTTTGTGGGTTTTTCGAGCTGTGTGGCCATGTTCTAGAAGAGTTTCTTTCTGATGTTTTGCCAGCATCTGTGGCTAGCATTCTCTGAAGATGCCAGCCACAGATGCTGGCGAAACGTCAGAAAGAAACTCTTCTAGAACATGGCCACACAGCCCAAAAAACCCACAAAAAACTATTTTTGGATATTTTCTGACATTATTTCCATCTCTAGCTCATGCACAATAAAACACCCTGACTGGCCTACATGTCATTAGCAATTCATTAGCAATTGAGATATTATGCCTCAGAAGGCCAGAGGCCACCTTCGTATAAATTACAAGAATTTGTAAACAAACAAATTCTTCCTCATCATAAAATCAATTTTTAGAAAGACAGACCATATTACTGCACTACACTCTTATAGTGCTCCTTTTCCACTTTTATGCTCTGGCTGCCTCCTATTGTATTTTGGGGTTTGCAGTTCAGTGAGGCAGTGGCGGCAGCATGGGTTGCACGTGTGCACATGGGCACGCACACCGCCATTCTCCCCCCCCGGCCCGCCAGAAGGGAACATTGCCAGCGACTGGCCCCAGGTAAGGGAAGGTTGCCGACCCCTGATATAAGGCATGAATTATTATGGATGATGGACATTTTACTTTGTAAAATAAAACAGAGACATGTAGAGTGGGCTATGGGTCACATGCAACTCCCAGTCTCATTTTGTGGTTTCCCCAAACTCCAGATATCCTTCATTTAAAAAAAAAAATCTGGATGAAAAATCCCTCAAACCTAAACTACCACACACACACACACAATACATGATGGTTTAGCCTAATTTGTATTCTATGATCACAGCCCTCTACCCAAAACACTTAGAGAAAATGGTTGAAATCAGCCAGTCCCTACCAGTTTGCTAAAAACACATCACAGTGGCTGCAAATGGAGCAGGGACAAAAATTAATTCCTAATTCTGGCACATTTGCTGACTCCTAATCTAATATAGTCCATACACATTTTACTGGTCTGATATGCTATAATTCATTCCTTATTCTACAGTGTTCTGTACCACATCAATTATTTGTATGGATCTTGCACTAGAAAACTTCTGTTGTTTGTACCCTTTTGAAAAAATTTGAAGGAGTAAAGGCATGGAAAAGAGCATTATTAGGAGAACAAGAATTTCACCCATAATATCTACCTTAATGTACTGTGCTAAAAGTTGCAGAAAAGTGAATGTATTAGAAAAAAGGTGAGGGAATCTTTCTTATCCATCATAACCCCTTAGAGCTATCCTTTACAAAACTTGTTTCAGCAGATTTTTTTGAAATTTTCTTTTGCTTTCTTTGCTTACACTTACCCTTCCTTAAAATTCAATGTCCCATTGAAACTGCAAGTTTTTAAAATATAGTTTTTGATATAGGATGAAGTGATATTTTCCACTGGATATAATCCAAGTCTCATATGCAAGTTAGTTTTTTAATTTATATTGTGTTCTAGTGAATTGCAAGTCATCAATGCTTTATGTCAACTGTAAATTTTATTTTAAAAAATAATTTTTATTCATACCTTCAAAACTACTTTAAAATTTGGTCAACAATAACACAACATTCATCTTGCCCAATTTTACAGTAATCAGGCTATTATTCTAGGAGACCTATATTACTTATCTTAGGGCAGGGGTAGGCAACCTTTCCCCATTAAGGGCCAAGGGACTTCAGCTCCCAGAAGCCTCAGCCATGTTGGCCAATAGTCCCATGTTGGCCAATAGCTCCTGGGATTCTGGGAGCTAAAGTCCCTTGGCCCTTAAAGGGGAAAGGTTGCCTACCCCTGTCTTAGGGCCTCTATAGACTGGCCCAAAGGGCTGACCTAGAGGCAGACATGGAGAGGGGCAGCCACATCATCCAATTCCTCAGTCTGACTTGGGGGTCTGTCATAGATTCCCACAATAGCATCCCTGTTGTTTCCTTCCCCTTTAATTTTTATGCAGATGCTCTCCACCTGATTTCCAGGATTTAAGTCCTGGATCTCTTCACAGGTGTAAACATCCCTGCCATATAATGCTATTCTTCCTCCTTTCCTGTTTGGCCTATTTTTCTTAAAAAGGTTATACTCCTCTATTCCTACATTCCAATCATGAAACTCATCCCACCAGGTTTCAGTGATGCCTATTATATCATATTTGCTTTGTTATAATAGGAGTTCAAGTTCATCTTGTTTATTTCCCATGCTCTGTGCATTAGTGTAGAGACATCTAAGAGCACGTGTCTTCCCCACTTGCTGCCTGTGTGAGGTTTTTTCCTCCCACTGTTGGGCCCTTGCATCATTTACCTTGTTCCCTCTATAAAAATTTGGCTATTAATTTCCAGCCCATGATGTACTTCTGCCTTCCAAGATACCTTCCAAGCTACTGTCTCCCTCCTCCACATGACTCAGTTTAATGGCAGGATATATGCAAAAGAGTCATGAAACAGTAAGGAGGAGATACAGTAAGGGAAGGGTAAGAGGATTCTATGTATTGACACTTGGTCTACTTCTGAACACACCTATTGGCACGTGCCTGACTTTGCCAAATCCTGATACCAGGTCTTGGATACTTTACCTAATCAAATCCAAGTACCTGACAAAATGAAATTATTCCATCAAACTCAGCTATTATTTTATGCAATAGAAAGGGGCTGTGTGGAGGAGAGACTGTAACAATATTTAACTTCAGAAAAAAATGGAATCTTGATGTAATACCACTGTGAGTTAAAACTGATTATATCCAGATACTGGTGTGTGAGAAAGAGAAGAAAGGGGATTCATGATGGCATTTATGCAGAGAAAATAATTTCCAAAGGGACTAGGCCTTATTTCTTTGGAACACAACACTCATCATTTAATTTCAATAAAAAACCTAGATAAAAATAGTCTGGCAAGTATCAGCAAGGGAGGAAAGTATACTGATTCATCATGACAAATCTACATCCATTGACAATGCATAAAGAAATCCTTCAGAACAAAAGGTCTGAAGAAAACACTAACTTAACATCTCTAATGACAACTGATTTTTACAACAGTACCCCCCTGCTATCCAGTGTAATTATATGGGATTATGTATTTTCAGTGCATCAGTATATATGCAAATCTATGTGTTTGTGAGATGCAGGGCATATATGTATTACATTGCATTTACATACACTGAATCTCATTTGGCTGTTTATTTCCTAGTCATCTAGAAATTAGTCTGTTTATGGGGTAGGGATCACATGTTCTCCAGATTTTGTTGGAATCTTTGTCATTAGCTCGACTGCTAGTGCTGATGGAATTAAGTCTGACAACACATGGAAGGATGCTTGATTCTCACCTCTGCTGTAGATCATATCAATGCATTTGGGGATTTAAACATTCTGAATTATTTGGAGTTATCCCATAAACTTATTTTTCCCTGACCTCATGAATTTATGTATAAACCTAATAGTGTTTTTCTTCTTCTCACAGAAGTTGAAGTCATCCTATGAAGGTGAAGGTAAACAACAACAAAAACTTCACATAGACCATTGTTAAAGTGTGAAATCTGCTACCACAAACTGTAGTGATTGCCACCTACTTGGATAGCTTTAAGGGGCAAATTCACGGCAGGATAATGATGTGATAAGGCTATGAGCCACAGTGGATTTATATTAACCACAGTATCAAAGCCAATATTATTCTGGATATCATATGCCAGGGATTGTTGTGCAGGATAGGATTATTGTGCTCATGTATTGGAGGCTGTTCCTAGGCTTGTCATTCAGTACTGTAGTCTCATCTAACATCAACTGTAAGGTATACTGCACTTAGTGGGACTTTGTCAAAATACTACTTAAAAGTTTAAAAACATTACTGTATGAACCATCTGCTAAGAGAGTAAACTTGAATTCAGAGAAAGAAATTGTGATGAATGAATGAGAAACACTGGGAATATTTCCCAAAACCATGTTTAGTATGGGGAGGCAAAGTTCTGCATTGTCCTTTTTAAGTAGAATAATAATGTTACTTATTTGCCACACAATTTGATGGAACAAAATTTGTTATGCTGAAACGAATCTCACCTCAAGTTCTTTTGATTATGACACATATATTTAATGCAGCAAACAGGAAACTAAATGACAGATCAAAAAATGTTCTAAACAGCATAGCTAAAAAATGTATCAATATAATTGATAAGCTTGCATTGAAACACACTCTCATGTCTGTTAAAGCAGGATAAGCCCATATCACTTTAATATAATAAATGTAGAGCATTTATAGTTTGTGATGTGTGCATAATTTGTTAATTCTTCAACTTGGGATTGGGGTGGGGGAGAAAGTGATGACTTTCCCTTGGCTCTCAAGGCAAATGTTAACCAGAATGCTGAGAGCAGTCTTCAGCAAGATGTACTCTGGCAGTAGCTGACAGATTGCCCAGTGATATGGATATATACCATGTCAACTTAAGGAGGATTCAACAAAATGCTTGACTAATAATATCTCCAAAGACATGTTTATTTCACACATTAGTGCTCTTGTTCTGCATCACCACATCCATCTGGCAATAAAGCAGTAGTCAGGTGTTCTAAGAAATAACTGGCATATGAGAACCTAGAATGGCAGACCCTGAACTTAGGGAAATAGCAGGGAGTAAATTACAAAATGAGAAAAGAAGCATCTCATATATTAATGCTGACATGAAATTACATAGAACAGATTTCAAAGTTGGGGCAATAAATGCTATTTTATCACAACCCTTTTCAATGTGATATAATGAAGTAGATTTTTTTGTATCGTTATAAGCATTGGTTTAATATAAAACTCCCTTTTGTGAGTCTCCTGTCATTGCCCTAAACTGGTACAGCCCAAACTGCCATGGATCCTAAGTGAGGGCTTCACATAGGAACCTGAGTGGTCATGTCTGCCTCTGCAATGAATTAGAAGATAAAAAAGCCAGGGTTAGGAGCTGAAAAACATGACATTCACACCTAGAAGATTTATGAGTACCAGCCAGGATGTGTCTGGCTGAGGATGAGATAACATCAACACCCCATCTCCCCTCTATGGGAATTGTCTACTTCAAAGGGTATCAATCCAGAATCCTTTGATATACAATAGCAAATCTTTGCCTCAGGCTATGTTTAAGAACACAAAAGACCCTCCAAATCTTAGGCACATTGGATCTGGTTAGATTTCATGGTGACACTGCATCACTGTGAACTCTGCCTTGGGTCCCAGCTCTTCCCGTTGTCCTTTCCCTTTCATATACAGTTGAGTCTATCAATCTTCATTCATCATTGGAGCAAACTCCATCAGATAATTATCACCATTAGAAAGCCTTCTGTTTCATATCCAAGCTAACTACTTTATTCCTGAGTTCTTGTGTGCTTGAGTGTATGTTAGAGTGTATTTCTATGTTTGAATCCCCAAATAAATCACAGACTCATTGAGAAAACTTTGGGACTTTGCAGACTGCCAGAAATAGTGCACATTAAATTGAGGCACTGCCCTGGCTCAGTGCTAGGGAATCATGGGAACTGTAATTTATTGTGGCACCAGAGCTCTCTGACAGAGAAGGCTCAATGTCCCAGAAAAAAATACAGTTCCCATGATTCCCTAGCACTGAGCCAGGGCATTGCCTCAATTTAATGTGCACTATTTCTGGTAGTCTGCAAAGGCCCTTTGTCTCTATCATTCTATTCCCTTACCACCTCCATAAACATAGGATAAAAGATCCCATTGGAGACTTGAACTTATAGCAATTCCCCAGGTTGAAGTTCTTACATTATAGTGCAGATATTACATAAAATAAAGCATATTTATTAGTCCATATTTTTTAAAAAAGATAGTTTTTATTAAAAAAATGTGGTCTGAATGATAAATATATTAATAAAATATATACTATGTAAACTTAGCAATAACATAATTTCAGTTATATATTAATGTACAATGCATGTGTAACACAAAAAGAAACAAAGTGAAATGAATACAGTCAAAGAAACTTCATTACAAATGATATTTTGAATTAAAATATAGAGGGCTAAATGTAGGGCTAAGTTGTACCCAAAACATGTTTGTTAAAATGAACTGGATCTGCTAATTGCTACTAAATTAAACCTAATTAATTTCAGTAGCTCTATCCAAAGTAGGACTAACATTAGATTTAGGGTTCATCCTCACTGTAGAAATAATGCAGATTGACAACACTTTAACTGCCATGGCTCTATCCCATAGAATCCCAGGATTTATAGTTTTTTGAAGCATCAGCACTCTTTGGCAGAGAAGACTTTGGGGGGATGCAGACCAGGGCGTCGGGGACGCCCTGGTCTGGAGCGCTGCAGGACCGCAGCCTCTGCACCGCAGCGCTCCTGCAGCGACCCTAAAAGGAGCTCCAAATTGGCGCTCCTTTTAGAAGACAGGGAAAGTGCACCCTAAACGTGTAGGGCGCACTTTCCCTGTCTTTTCTGCCGCAGCACGTGCAGTCGCTGCGGCGGGAGGTTGCCCCGGAAGCGCCGGCCGTGCGGAGGGCCGGCAGCTCCCAGGGCGACCTCAGGAAGAGGAAGGAGCGCCGCTCGTGTGGTGGCTCCTCCTCTTCTGGGTCTCGCAGATGACTCTTTTAGTCGTCTGCCGAGGCCCTAAAGTGCTTGTAAAATTACACATCCTAGGATTCCATAACATGGGGCTACAGCACTTCTAGTAGTGTCAAACTGCATTATTTCCACAATGTAGATGCACCCTTTGTCACTTAACTTCATTAGTTGTTGGTTATGAATGTAGGAAGTCATTTGGTGTTAATTAATTGGAGTGAGGCAAAACAAGCATGCTAATAACTCTAAGCTCTGTTGCTATTATCATATAAGGAGGCACTCAGTACCCTTGAGTGTTGCCCGAGTTTGATAATGGCTAGGATGTGGGCAAACACGTTGAACTTAAATCCAACCAAAAATGTAGCTGCTATTTGTCGGAAGAAGAACTGGTCTAGAGAATATTCAGGGGCTGCTCTGTTAGTCATTGCACTGGCACAAATGACACCGTACGCCTCTTTATGGGTGATAAATTGGCCATAACTTTATTTATCTTTACAGGGTCATAAAACAGTTCATTAACAATTTGCATTAACCATAATTTAAACTGTTCTTGACACTTGTGTCCATGTATATAATAAATTTTCTAGCACATTATACCAAGCCCTTTGCAACATGTGTCAATAACAGCAAGTTCCAATTCAATGCATATCCAAATAAATCATCTCCCCCCAACCGGAAATGATGTCATAGCCTATCCCATGATGTAACCTAGTTATGATGTCCTAAACTTAGTTGGGGACGTCATAGGAAAATTTTGTTAACCCCAATAACGCATACTCTTTGTCCTGATTAAATTTATTCAAATTTGGTAATTCCGATTAACTGAATTATCCCGGGGGGGGGGGGGGGGGGTCCTGCCCACCAAAGGCTATACATCTCATGCTTGAAAACATCCATACCTAGACCCTGGCCCACAGTTGTAACAAATAAGCTTAAACTCGAACTTCAATGAAAATTATTGTGAACAAATAACATTTGATTATAACTAGAATATATTAGCAGACCCTGTATTATTCTCAGGGAGGGCGAAAAACCCAGGTCACAATAATGTCTATCCTATGACGTAACCTAGCTATGACGTTCTCAACTTAGTTGGTGACATCATAGGAAAAAATTTTTAACCCCAATAATGCATACTCTTTGTCCTGATTAAATTTATTCAAATTTGGTAATTCCGATTAACTTAATTATCCCCAGGCAGGGTCCCTGCCCACCACAGGAGGGAGCCAGCCTAGCTTGGCATCCCCTCCCCTCCCCCAGGAGAGCTCATTCCAAATGATGAGTAATGGACTCCAAGTATACGTCAGAACCTATAGGGGAGAGATGGACCCTGTCGCCCCTGTACAGATGTGGCTTATCAGCCTGAATTTCATTATGCTCCACAATCAAAATCCCAGCATGCCCAAACTTCTTAGCAACAGTCCTATTCAGCCAACGCCACACTATGTTGATCGAAGAGTTCTTCCTCACTCCTATACAAGTGCAGCGTGGCAAGAACTTGGTCCACATTATCATGTCATTTAATATCTGTGTAGCCAAATTACGACAATAAAACAGGAAGACCCTGGGTGATTACCTCTGCGGGTGTGACATTTATGCTTGTACCTATAGGGCTGCTTATTGCATTTGCCAGAGCTGAAGTCCCAGCATAAACCCGTAACTTTTTTCTCTCCCATGCTAGGCCTCGCATACGGCCCTTTTGGATGTGTGACCATGGGCACAAACCCATTATTACACCTGCTCGAGGGGAGGCCCCTAGCATAATATCTGCCCACAGTTCTGATTGGATGTGCTGCCAAGACAAAGAATCATCCAAAGCCTCTCTCATCCTGAATTGTTCATCATACTGGAGCCATGCCGAGCCTCTTGAATTAAAATGACAATTTGTGTAGGCTTTAATCATAATCTCCTGGTACTTAGAGAACTCAGGAGATCTAGAAGGATCCTTCTGCTCAATGACACCTCTGTATATGGTAAATCCCATCATCCAGTTCACAAAGTTATGTTCGAGCTTCGGACGTTTGTGAGCCTGAAATTCCTTGGGAAGACTAAATACTACCCTGTCCTTTACCATTATCCTTGGCTAGGGGTCCCAGAATGTCAGTGAAAATAAATCGATGTATTCGCCTTTCCATATTCTCTCCTTAGTAGAGAGGGGAAGATGAGATCCTAAGGGAGTTGACATCCCAGCATAGGGATTGCACTCCACCACACGTTCTATCCCAGCTAAGCCTACCGCTCCCACAGTCACCACCGACCTAAAGTCACTTACCTTAGATACTGTTGGCTTCTCAGCTTGCACCCTCAAGTCAGGCACCTGGAGTGCCGTTGGTGTTGTCAAGGGTGCTATACTGGATATAGAAGGAGAACCTTCACCAGTGGCATTTTGCCCAGCTTGGCCCCCTGGAGTCCATGCCGAGGTGGGCCAAGCAGTCATAGTATAAGTAGACATGGACAAACCTGGATTGGATGATTGCTGAGCAGCCTCCCTCGCTGTTTGTGAATTTTCCATTGAGTGTGTGATAGCCTCTGCTCGGGTGCCAACCTGTGAAAAGGAAGAGACACTTCCCCCATCTCTGTTATAAATTTCAACAGATTCAAGTGCTGTCCCACCATCCTGACCTGAACCTACAGGCCTCTGGACCAAACTATACAAGTCTGCCAGAGTGGGCTGTTGAAGCACAGGGGCAGCTGCTCCACGCGGTGCCACACCTGGAACTCTCCTTAACAGTTCCATAACATCTGCTATGGTTGGTTGCCCAACCCCGATAGCTGATGCCACTGGGGGACCACGTGCCTCCTCCTCGGAAGAAGTGCCAGGTGCCGTTTCCATTTGCACCTGTGTATCCTGCTGCCCTGAATTTTGGACTCCAATAGGAACTACACTGCCCGAGGGCCCTGGATGAGAACCTTGAACCCCCCTTTGAGCAAGTTGTTCACACACTACTGCACAGGCCTGCATAGTGCGGCCCAGTTGTGTCAAATGGGCTCCAATGTCGTCATCCCTACTTTGTGTATCACCTGACCTCTTTGGAGCTGATCGCCCTGTATTGGGCCCAGCAGAGGCCGCATGCCGTTTAGATTGTTGTTTACTGCGCAGCATGATCCCTTAGTGATAGTCTATGGACAATGCTGCTTTGGGTTATAGTGTTCCTAAAGCTACAACCTTCACATCTCAGATGCCACAGAGCAGCCTTAGATAATACCTTATGATAATCTATGGACAATGCTGCTTTGGGTTATAGTGTTCCTAAAGCTACAACCCTCAAATCTCAGATACCACAGAGCAGCCTTAGATAATACCTTATGATAGTCTATGGACAATGCTGCTTTGAGTTATAGTGCTTAGGTAAAACCTATACATTTTAGGGCAGAGTGTTGTTTTTATTAATATATTAAGACACGGGTCACACCCCAGTAAACCAATCCCAACCAGGGACGCAATTAAGGTCAATGGCCTGCCAAATCCCCAAAGGGAAAAAAGAGCTCAGCCAGCACACTGGCGAGTGTACCACCACCAGGGAGGGCTGAAGCACAAGGCCCACCACCAGGCCTTCCCTGTTGCAAGGGAGACCAGGCCGTAATAAGCTCACTAGGAAAAACCCAGGCCCTGCAACCTGGCAGCTTGCCTATGCCCCCCCCCAGTGGAGACAGGCCAAGCTAGGTGAAGGCCCTTAACACAAGAGGGCCCAAATATTAACCAGGCCACCCCCGGTCAATGGCAGAAGGCACCCCCCCTGCCCACGGAGGGCCGCACCTCTTATGTGTGTGTGTGGTTATTTATTTATTTATTTATTTACTACAGGACCGAGAGGGGTTTTCAAACCCCTCTCAGGGCAAACAAACCAGTCCTGTGCTTGGGCTGGGTGCTACAGGCCTCCTGCCTCCAATCCACTCCGCTGCTCGGGATGTGGCCCCAAACACAGGCCGCACTCTAGCCCACTGAGCCATGGTCCGCCTGCCACCCAACAGGCTGCTCGACCGGCCTCCGCCACCAAAACCACAGCCACGGGCCTAACACCCGCACTGCACCAGTGCAAAGGGGGCCTCCATGCCAGGCCAGGCCTCCTAGACTCCCGAAAGGCATTCACACAGCCTCCAAAAGGCCTGAACCACTGGGAGCAAGAGGTAGCAGGCCAGCGTCTCACTAGTCTGCTATTCAAAATGGCTGTCACCTCATGGCAGCCAGGGGGCTTCATATCCCCCAATTCTCACTGGTAATCTTGTGTCATGAAATAGACAGCAGCACCTTTAGACAACCAACCAGTCAGTTTAATTAAAGAATTAACAGAACTTTATTGGAAGATCCATAGGTCAGTCCTGGCTATCAGACGTTTTAGCTGAGACTGAAAAAATCCCCCCCTACAGTTAGTGAAAAGAATGTGCAAAAAGCCCGCGCTCTCAACCCCTCCTTCCTTTTCCCAAACATCTCGTCCGTTCCCAGCTAGCCGAGCCAGCCACCCAAGGTCACTTGATAAAGCACCTGCACTCTAACATAACTAACCCACCTTCCCATCATCCCCACACTATACTACATATCTGATAGAATACTAACAGGATTCTAACAGGCTGCCCCCCAGAAAACAGAAACCCCCCCCCCAAAAAATAAAAGAAACATCAAGCAACTGAAGACAAGGAAGGCTTGTCTGGATAGCGTTCATGAAAATGAGCAATCAGATCAGGAGCATTGACATGAACAGCAGACACCCATTCAGAATGGTCAACAGGAAAGTGTTTCCAACGGATCAGGTACTGTAGTCTGCCTCGATGAACCCGAGAGTCCAGAATCTTCGAAACTTCAAAATGTTGATGTCCATCAACCATCAAAGGAAGGGGTGGTGACTCAACAGGTTTCCAGGGGTCAACAGCACAATCAGGTTTCAACAAACTGAAATGAAAAACTGGATGAAGATGACGATAGGTCTTAGGAAGAATCAATTCAGCAGTAACATCATTAACAAGTCTCTTAACTGGAAAAGGACCCACAAACTTTGGGCCTAGCTTTTTGGAAGGAAACTTAGACCTCAAGTTCTTGGTGGAAAGGTAAACCATATCACCAGGCTTAATATCCCAACCTTTTGCCCTTTTTTTGTCAGCCTGATTTTTATACTGTTTTTTAGCTTCGTGCAAAGCTTTGACAATGGTGGGCCAAGCCCCTCTGACTTTATCAGCCCACTGGGTCACCTGAACCGGGTCAGTTTTATTTACAGGCAGGGCAGGGAGGAGCTTAGGTTCAAAACCATAGTTAATCTAAAAGGGAGAGCTCCCAGTGCTGCTGTGCACTGCACTATTGAAAGCAACCTCGGCATGTGGAAGTAGATCAAACCAATCATCTTGAAGATAATTAGTATAAGAACGCAGGTATCTCTGGAGACTTTGGTTAGTCTTCTCGCTCTGACCGTCAGTCTCTGGGTGAAAAGCCGTGCTAAGGGCCAATTGAACCCCCAATTTGTCTTGTAGCACCCTCCAAAATTTAGAAGTAAACGAACTGCCTCTATCGGAGATTATTCGGTCTGGGAGGCCATGGAGTCTATATATGTGTGCTATGAACAGATCAGCTAATTTGGGGGCCGAAGGCATCCCCTTGCAGGCCACATAATGTACTTGTTTGGAAAACAAATCTACCACCACCCAAATAGTGTCTCGGCCCTTGCTAGGAGGCAGGTCTGTTATAAAATCCATAGCAATGTGTTTCCAAGGTCCTTCTGGTGTAGGCAGAGGTTGAAGTAGTCCTCTAGGCTTGCCCACTCTTGGTTTGGCTCTAGCGCAAACCGGACAACTTTTAACATAAGCCTCTACATCTGCATGAATTCCATCCCACCAGTAGGTGCTGCAGATCTTTTGCCAAGTTTTTAAATATCCCCAATGCCCTGCTGCCTTAGAGTCATGGTATATCTGAAGGATGTCTTTTCTTAAGGAAGCAGGAACATAGATCTTTGAATTCCACACCCATAAGTCTTGTGCATTTTTAGACAGTTGATTTTTATGCTGTTGTAGCCACTCATCTGTTTCTGCCCCCTGCTGGATTTTTAGCAACAGGTCGTCTAATGGCGGTGGTGAGTCACCCTGTGAAGGGGGTTGAACTAAAACCTTGGCTCTACTGCGTGTAATTACCGCCAAACCCAACTGTTCCCGGGAAAAGATGGTCTCAAGAGGAGCCGCCTCCTTTCCCCCATGCTGTGGCAATCTGGATAATGCATCTGCTAAAATATTTTGGCGGCCCGGGAAAAACTTTAACTTGAAGTTATATTTATAAAAGTCTTTAGCCCATCTCCTTTGTTTGGGGCTCAGTTTGTGGGGAGTCTGTAACGCTTCTAAGTTCCTGTGATCAGTCCATACCTCAAAAGGGTGTGCCGCCCCCTCAAGGAATTGTCTCCAGCTTTCTAGGGCATGTTTAACTGCATAAGCTTCTTTTTCCCAGCACGGCCAAGATAATTGGGGCCCCTGAAACTTCTTGGACAGGTAGGCACAAGGTCTAAGCTTATCTTTATCATCTTTTTGTAGCAGGACAGCCCCCATAGCAAAGTCACTGGCATCAACTTGAACCACAAAGGGTTTGGCTGGGTCTGGGTGAATTAAAATAGGTTCAGAGCTAAACAACAGCTTTAGTTGTTCAAAAGCCCTCTGGCATTTTTCAGACCATTGAATCGGAGTGGAGGGCTTGGGAGGCTTGGACGCAACCCCCTCCCCACTTTTGGGCGTATCTTTAGTCTTGAGTAAGTCTGTAATGGGCAATGCAATCTTAGCAAAGTCAGGAATGAACTCTCTGTAGAAATTTGCAAAGCCCAGGAACTTTTGTACATCTTTCCTATTTCTCGGGGGTGCCCAGTCCAACACTGTTTGTACTTTAGCTGGATCCATTTCTAAGCCCTGGTTAGACACTCGGTACCCCAAAAAATCTAGTCTCTCGGTGTGAAAGTGACATTTGGACAGTTTCACATACAGTTGGTTATCCCACAGTCTTTTGAGTACCTCTCGCACCAGTTTGACATGACTGTCTAAGTCCTTAGAATAGATGAGCACATCGTCCAAATATACCAGAACACCTTCAAAAAGCAAATCATGCAGTACTTCATTTATATGCCTCATAAAAATCCCGGGAGCCCCCGACAGTCCAAAAGGAAGAACCAAGTACTCAAATGCCCCCAAAGGGCAGTTGAAAGCAGTCTTATATTCATCTCCCTCCTTAATCCTAACTCGATGATAAGCATCTCTTAAGTCCAATTTTGTAAATATTTTGCCCGTGCCCAGTCTCCCCAACATGTCTTTCATTAGGGGCAAAGGGTATTTGTTGGTGTTGCAAATCCCATTTAGATTGCGATAGTCTACCACCAGCCGCAAAGAACCATCTTTTTTTTCCCTAAAAAATACTGGAGCAGCAAATGTAGAAGTGGAGGGTCGAATGAACCCTCAAGCCAAGTTCTTTTCTATATAGTCTTTCAATGTGGCCAGCTCTTTTGGGGTCATTGAATACAGTTTGGGTTTAGGAAGGGGTGCCCCTGGCAATATTTCAATAGCACAGTCTGTTTCTCGGTGTGGAGGCAACACATCACACTCTCTCTCTTCAAACACCCCTTTTAAATCTCGGTAAACCGGAGGGATGACTGGCGACCCCTCCCCTCCGTGCCCAATGTTTCTGTCTCTGGGCAGCCCTTCCAAGTGAGCAGCTGCTTCTTTCTCTATTTGTCCGGGAAGCGCCACCGTGGGGAGAAGAGGGGGGAGCACCATCCCGTGGGCAAGGCAATGGTTTGCACAATCTGGATCATTGAAAATTAACTGTCTCTCCCTCCAGCGCAACTCAGGGTTGTGATGGTGTAGCCAGTCTATGCCCAACATTAGGTGGTAATTATAAGTATTTCCCACCACCAACTGGAGCTGTTCCCAATGGTCTGCTATCCCTAGCCACACAGGAGCAGTTTTTCTTTCTGCAGCACGGCCCCCCATCAGAGATCCATCCATCTGAACAAAGGGAATGGGCTCTCTCAGAGGGTGGGTGGCTATGTTCAAACTGTCTACTACTGCAGGGTTTATCAAGCACCTTGTACACCCACAGTCAATGGCTGCAATTAATTGCATAGCTTCTTTCTTGGGCCCCACCATCAAAGTCACTGATACAGACAACAGGGGAATGCCCCCACTCACCATCTTTTTGCAGCTCTCTGCTCCCACAGCCCGCCTTTCGCCGCTTCCTAAGGCAGGCTCTGGAAGTTTAAAGGCTCCCCTCCTGAGCTTGTAAAACTGTCTGAGTCGTCTGAGTCTGTCCAGACCTCCTGTTCTTTGGGCTCTTCTACTTTCAGGCTGTGCTCAGTAGAAGGTTTTCTTTTCGGCTGACTCTTTTCCTTCTTGGAGCCTCTGCCGGGGGGGGGGGGGGGGGCTGAGAGGAGCCGGTCTTTCCCTCCTGGGCCATGTCCGGGCAAGCAGCAATTAAGTGCCCCTTTTGGCCGCATTTTAAGCATAGACCTAACCGGCGCCGTCTCTCCCTCTCAGTCTCTGTAGTGCCGGTAGGAAGTTTTCCCTTGTGGGCTTGGCTTCGGCCCCCCTTCGCTTTGGTCTCTTGGGTTTGTCTTTGATCTAACATCTTTACTTCATGCAAGATGGCTTCCGCTTCTCCCGCCACTCTGATCCATTCCATAGCTGTGAGCGGTTTTCCCATCATCAACACCCATTTGGCTATCTCTGGGCGCAGTCCATCTTTAAAATATTGGATCTGCATTCCCTCAGGGCAGTCAGGCACTTGGGCCACCAGCCTTCTGAACTCTGCCGCATATGCAGCCACTGTCATGGAATCTTGTTTTAAAACTTTTAGTTCAGCCAGGGCAGTGGTGGCCTGGAAAGGGTCTTCAAATCTAGTCCTAAGGGCCCTCATAAATTCGTCTAGGTCCCCCAGCTCCGGCGCTCGTCGATCGTAGAGCTGCACCAGCCAGCGGGCTGCATCCCCCCGCAGATGCCTTGCCACACACTTTACCTTGGCTGATTCCGAAGGGAAAACAGGGCCCCACTCTTCCATATGATCTGCCACTTGCGATAAGAAATAAGGCAGCGTTTGGGAATCCCCATCGAACTTGACTCCCATCTTCTTAGCCTGTGCATCTGGAGCCCTCGGCTGCGGGAGGACTGCTGGTGGGGGCCCTGGGGGCAAGGCTTCCTCTCCCCCTGCTCCCATCTCTTGGGGTTGCCCACCTGGGGCTGGGGCCCGGGCAGCTCCTGCTCCTGCTCCTGCACCCCCTACTCCATCTCCAGCAATCTGTTGGAGGATCTCTAGCATCATGGTCATGGTACCTCACATCCCCTCCACCTCAGATTTCAGCTGCTGTACCTGCATCTCCATGTCGGTCCCCTCTCCCGAGGACAGCTGTAGTGGTTGCGTGAACCCGGTGTTCCAATCCGACCACCTCGCCGCCCGCCGGCGTTCTTTTGTGCGCACTGGGGCCACCGGAGCACCGAACCATCTCCCAGACACTAGTGGGGTCTGTGGCAATTGTGGCCCTCTGGTCTTTGGCACCGCTCCGGTTCCTCTGTCCTCCGGCCGAGGTTCCCCTCCATCCTCTGGGGTTTGACCCTCTTTGGAGGACATCTCCGCTCCTGCCTCCATCTCTCCAGGAGCAGGAACAAAATACCAAAAATAAAGTTGAACTTGGTGTGAGTCTCAGCTAACTGTCATGAAATAGACAGCAGCACCTTTAGACAACCAACCAGTCAGTTTAATTAAAGAATTAACAGAACTTTATTGGAAGATCCATAGGTCAGTCCTGGCTATCAGACGTTTTAGCTGAGACTGAAAAAATCCCCCCCTACAGTTAGTGAAAAGAATGTGCAAAAAGCCCGCGCTCTCAACCCCTCCTTCCTTTTCCCAAACATCTCGTCCGTTCCCAGCTAGCCGAGCCAGCCACCCAAGGTCACTTGATAAAGCACCTGCACTCTAACATAACTAACCCACCTTCCCATCATCCCCACACTATACTACATATCTGATAGAATACTAACAGGATTCTAACATCTTGTGAGATGAGAGATCACCAGTGAGTGGGAATCCTAGAGGATCCCCTCCCCAATTGGCTGGGCAGTGGAGGAAGGGACGGGACTTCCTCCTGCCCAGCCAATCGTGCATCCAGCCTCATTGCAAGGGCCGGTGCAACAGTGAGCCCCTCCTGACGCATCAGGGGGGTTCTTTCTTTCAAACTACAATGGAATCTAAAATCCACAAGCAACAATACTTTTTTGTGCCAACTGCAAATGCATAAAATACATTGTGCAAGCTTTTGAATCTTTACCAGCTTCTTCATCAGGCAATTATATTTAAAATCATACAAAAGAAAATTGATAATGATGTTAGAGCCACAACCTTACATTGTGTCTGAGATATTGTCAGTATTGAGGGATTTCAGTGCAAGCAGAGGCCATTCTCATTACATGTGAAGACTAGAGACAAGAGCAGTAAAAGACATGTAATAAAATTTTACTCCTATTAGCAACAGAAATGTAACTTCTCTAGAGATCCAGATGTCCCTATCCTGTGTGATGCTAACTGCTCCTTTCTTAGGCAGAGAATAATGAATTCCTCAAGGAAGTTCTAAGGGCAAAAACCTGCCAAATTGTAGTCCCAAATTGCATTCCAATGAAAGACTTTTATCTTCGTTGAAGGTAGAAAACAATGTCTTCTTTATGACATTTAACATTTTCATCTGATGAAGACACCACTGCAGCTTCTAAAGCTTGTATCATGTATTTTATGTTTTTAGAATTGATCCCAACAAAGTATCACTGATTGTGGATTTTGTTGTATTTTGGTTTATAGAATGGGATTCAATTTTTTTAGTAAGATGTAAAGACATTTAAAGATCACATTTGTAGTCTACAAGTTTTTATGCCTCTGGGGTCACTGGCAGTGAGTACAGCTGGAAATTGG
The DNA here is from genome assembly GCA_026167975.1 of Phrynosoma blainvillii. Taxonomy (NCBI): domain Eukaryota; kingdom Metazoa; phylum Chordata; class Lepidosauria; order Squamata; family Phrynosomatidae; genus Phrynosoma; species Phrynosoma blainvillii. The sequence continues at coordinate 275,241,639 of JANUYF010000003.1, forward strand.
TACATTTCCTTAATTATGTTAAATGCACCAATTATGACCTTTTCCTCAGACATTCTGTTCTGGTAAAAGTTGTCATTCCTCATGAGGCACATCCTGTCTTAGGGATCGAACAGACTGTCAAAAAGAGTTGGCATCCTGGTGGATTGGGGACAGCTGTTAGCATATGTGCATTTTCATAAAATTTTGGACATGTGGAGTTCCCTCTATTGAGGTAGCTTTGTGAGAGGTCAGATTAGATAATCTTAACATGTTTTAAAAAATTTCCCCCTTCAATGTATTTTCTGAAACTTTGTATTCACAAATGCTGATGCAGAGACAATAAGTAACTAATTACAATGTTCTTGTCAATTTGTCCTGCAAACATTCCCTCAGTGGACACTGTTCTGTCAACATTTCCTAGAGGACTGAAGGGACCTGGGATGGGTTATCTTGTCCTAAAACTGTTCTGTAAACTAGTTGTTCAAAATGTAAACAGAACTGCAAGAAAGGGAGCATACATTAGCATGTTGAGCATACATTAGGAAACTAGAGGGTGGGGAAAAGGAGTTTTTCTGTATGTCACAAAGCCAATTAACTGTCTATAAAAATGTTCAAGATCTGTCAATCAGGGCTCTTGGTTTTTGGAATCTGATTCCACTGAGAGCCCGCGCGTTACTTGGAAATAAATCTCACTTTCCGAAATTCTCTGTGGGTCTTTTATCAGAGTTTCTGCAACACTATGACCCCAGACTGACCTCTGAGGGATGTCAGCCATAATCTCTTAAATGGCAGGTCATGTAGGCACTAAGAGACCTGCCCAAGACCACTGAAAAATTCCCTACCAGACAGGTTTGGGAGTTGCCAAAAGGGAAAACTATTATATTGGAAAAGACACATAATGGTGTTTATTTGTCTTGAGTCTTACACTTAATGGGGCAGTGATCAGATTTGACTGCACCTTTTCTCTAGCCTCCCTTCCTTGACAGTTTCAAAACCAAATGCATTGTTTAGACTAGGGGTAGGCAACCTTTCCCCTTTAAGCGCCGAGGGACTTCAGCTCCCAGAAGCCTCATCCATGTTGGCCAATAGTCCCATGTTGGCCAATAGCCCCTGGGATTCTGGGAGCTGAAGACCCTCGGCCCTTAAAGGGGAAAGGTTGCCTACCCCTGGTTTAGACTATGCTCACACCTAGGTTGACAAAGCTATACCCATCAACGCCTTTGTCTGACAGCCATTAGGCTTATAGCTAGAAGGCAGGAATTCCCTATAAGAACCCTTGGATTTCTAGTCTCCATGTACTATCTTGAGAGTGCATGCAGACTCTACGTTGGTCTGTACTCTGATTTAATTCCTGCAGCCATCTCTTCCCTTCCCCCCAATTCAGTGGCTGTGCTTCATCACCATCATCATCAACCTTCACAGCCAAGCCCAGAGAAGCCTTTGGAAGTAAGTATTTCCCCTCAGCCTAGCTCCTCTCAAGCTATTCCCGCTTTCACCCATCTTTCCTTCTAGTGTGTGTGTGCCATATTTGGATGTGTGCAGTTTTTCCTGTTTGTTGATTAATAAATATTTAGACTTTAATTAGATAAGCCCATCTCCGCATCTTCCCTTGAGAGATCTATTAGTCCTCTGGTATACATAATGGAAAACGGTTCCACAGGGCTTTGTTGGGACCCCACTCTCACATATTTGAGCTAATTATAAATTTCCCTAATTAGATCTGATCTTAACACAGGGTGACACCACAGCACATACCCCAACTCCATCCCCAAGCCAGCATCATGCCGCCCACCCACCCAGATGGCAGGCAGCATTGGGACATTCCTGCAGCGCAGCAATTACATGCCGTATGCCACATGAGTGCAGAAGAGCCGTGGCAGCAATAAAAGGGGTGGTCTTTTTCTGTCCCCAAAAGGAGTGACATTTTGCAGCTTCGTTTGGGGCTGGAAAAATGCTGGATCAGGACCACAATGTGCAGTTACCTCAGCCCCGATCTGGTGCTCAAAGGGGCAGCCAGAAGCCACTCCTTCAGTGTGGTCTGCTTCGCCCCTTAGTCTGCTGCAATATGTTATTGTTTGGTGACTTCAAGTCAATTCATAGAGTTTGTAGCAACACTAAAGTTAATCTATCACTATCTAAGGGGGGAAGCAGACTGCTAATTGGGCCGTTTTGGGGCAGGGAAAGGGAGGGGCAGCTGCATGGTGGGCGCCCCAACCCCTTCCCCAGGTTGTCCTTGGAGCAGCCGGCCCTCCACTGGCCAGCGCTCCAAGGAGGACCTCCCGTTGCAGTGTCCACACACGCTGCAGTGGAAGAGTCGCCGAAGGTGCGCCGACAGCCTTTTGAGGCGCACCTTCGGTGACTTGTGGAAGGAGTGCCAATTTAGCACTCCTTTCAGGGGCTGCGAAGCTGCGCCGCGGGGCCGAGGTGTGGGGATAACTTGGCCCTGCGGCGCAGCTTCCCAGGGCAGCCCACGGCCGCCCGTCTGCTTCCCCCATAAGTTTTCTTGGCAAAATTTGTTCAGAGCGGTTTTTGTCATTGCTTTCCTCTGAGGCTGAGAGAGTGTGGGCTGGGATTCGAACTCCAGGGTCTTAGCCAAATACTCAAACCACTACATCATGCTGGGCTAATCTTGAAGACTAACCAGAAGTTTAATTTGATGTAAAATAGAATGACAAAGTTGCTGTCCAGTATGCAGAACCTGAGTCATATTATTCCAGTATTGAAAGATCTTAATTGCTTGCCTATTGTTTTTTGAATTTAGTCCAAGGTGTTTGTTTTAAACTAAAGTCCTAAATAACTAAGGTCATGCTATGTAAAAGCTGTATTTTTAAACACATGAGTTCATTAAGATCTACAGAAGACTAGTTCTTCCCTTGCATATAGAGACCAGTTTGACCGAATCACAGGAGAGCATAGCCATGTGCATTCCCAAAGACTTTGCAGTTATGATCAACCTTCATTCTTGTTGCTTTTGGGGAAAGTATTTTATGTTTAAATATAGCTTTTAAAATCCCTTTAATAATGACATTATTGTATACTTGTTTCTTTAATTTTGCTGAATTTAATATTTAGATATTTTACTTTATTGTATACCACCTTGGTTATTTTCTATGAAGACTGATACAGAAATGTTACTAGATACATAAATAAATCTATACGCTATTTTCTTCAACAGTTACAGTAAAATGTTCAGTAACACTCAGGTAAAATTTTAAAAAATAACAACAGTTACATAAATATTTGGGGTGAAATAGATGGCCAGAAGGGAAAGCTTGAAACTGTCCGTTCTGAAGCTGAATTGGGGCAGCAACAACTATATGCTGCAGCACCAATCTGTCTTGAAGCTGCCTGAAAAATAGCCACTCCTTTTTCTGGCAGCAAAAAAATGGCTTTGCTGCCTGTGCCATGGCCAAACATTGGCTTCATGATGCTCCAGCAGTGTGCAGCATGTAAACGGCATGCTGCCAGAGCGTCATGAAGCCATCCCCATGTAAATGGCCGGGCAGCTTCTGGCTGACTTGGGAGTGTGCAGCATGTAAACACTGCACTCCCAAACCGCCCAGCTGGTTCTCCTTCCCTCTTGAGCCCAAGGTGTTGGGAACAGGCAAGGTGGTATTTCTGATGAGACCTACTCTTCCACAAGTAGTTTGTCAGATAAAATCACTTGATGGACACTCAAATTAAGTAGTGGCTAATTCAAATTTGCACAAAGGGTTTCATGTGTTAATTTCGACAAACTTATTCATAGACTCAACGCAATAAATATGCATAACATTATAGCAAAATGTTTACAAAACCTCTTAAGAATGCAGCTGGATTGGAATCCATTTAAATAAATGTTATACAGAGCTGAAGATGTGTGACCTGTCATTGCCTCAATTTGCTAAATAACCCACTTGCTTTCCATTCACATTCCTTGTGGAGACAATAAATGGAAACACTGCGGGGTTGCAGACTGCCAGAAATAGTGCAAATTGCGTCCACTTTTAGGGTTAGGGTTAGTGGTAGGGAATCATGGGAATTTTTTTTTCTGAGACATTGAGCCTTCTCTGTCAGAGAGCTCTGGTGCCACAATAAAATACACTTCCCATGATTCCCTAACCCTAACCCTAACCCTAAAAGTGGACTCAATTTACACTATTTCTGGCAGTCTGTAACCCCCCATTGATATAAAGTGATAATTAAAAGAAACTATTGATGGAAGACTCATGGAGTAATGTATTTTCCCTCCTTACTTGCAAAGGCAACTTATTATTAAAAGTTTGATCCCTTGATAAACAAAACATTTCACATATCAGCATCTTTCAACAAAACCAAACTTAGGATAAATGCTTTATTAATTAGTGAAGTAGGTTTGGTGTTCCTAACTAAACAACCACACACATAAATCAGTGTTGTTTATCCCACATTTTAATTTTCTTTAGAACCATAATTCAATTAGCATTATCTGTTTGGTGACACTATACTTGACATTGAAATGAATTTTCCATCTTGCCAGTGCTTGCTCACTACAGTGAAGAATTTTGTTCCAAATGCTGGTAACATGTAATCTGCAATTGTGTGTGACCTTTCCAGTGTTGAATATTATTACGAAACATCAATAAAGCAAAGGAGCAGGGTGTATTCAAAATGGGCCACTTTCTGACTATAACTATTCATTAGGGTTTACAAAGTATGCAATAGAATATATATAAAACCATTTTTGTTCTTCACTTTTATAATACCACACTGTGCATTTCTGAGGGTGAAAAAGACTATAGCTTATTCTGAATCTAACTTTTAACTCTGAATGTGCCTTTTTGTTACCCATAAAAGTTTAATTTGTTTTTATTACTGCTACACAAGTATAGTTTGAATTAATTTCAGGCAATAGATGCTCAAAGCAGTTTTGACTGAAGAATCAACTTTTCCCTCCAGCTTGCTTCAAAACTTAGAGATAAGGAAGCTTTATTTTTAAAGCTTCTGGAAAGGACTGGGGGGGGGGGGAACCCTGAAAAACACAGAAAGCTACAACATAGCATTGTCTGAATATTTTGGTCTACATTTGTCTTGTCATGGGATGTAATGAGCCAAGTGGTGCTTTACACAGCCTAATTCAATTGAGAGGAAAAATCTGGAGAATATTGACAATAAATAAGAAGCATACCATTCTTTTCACTAAGATTATTTTTCTTTCTATTCCTTTTTGTGATGTATTTTGCCTTTTTTCAGATGATGGCATCCTGACAGCTCTCTGATGAAGGTTGAGTGATCAAAGAATTCTTGTCAGGATTAGCTGGGTTTGGAAATGTGACCTTCTAGTCTGTGTCCTTTGCAGACTATGGAAAGTTATTGTTGCAAAGTAATAAGCTAAAGATATTGTTCCAGGGGCCCAAAAGTAGTTAGTTACAAAGTATAAAACCTAGTCTACAAAAACTTATTATTATTATTATTTTGGACTGTTCTATGGGGCTGGACTACAGGGCTTGTCAGGATCAGCGTCTTAGGGCCTTTGCAGACTTCCAGAAATAGTGCAAATTGAGTCCACTTTAATTGCCCTGACTCAGTGCTAGGGAATCATGGGAACTGTAGTTTATTGTGGCACCAGAGCTCTCTGACAGAGAAGTCTCAATGTCTCAAAAAATACAATTCCCATGATTCCCTAGCACTGAGCCAGGGCAGTTAAAGTGGACTCAACTTGCACTATTTCTGGCAGTCTGCAAAGGCTTAAGAATTTAGATCATAGCACTGGTTGAAGATTTAGTCTGAATGTTAACCAAAATTGTAGTATCAACTAGATAGGCCATGGTCACTTCACTTTACACTTTCTGTATGATTTTGGGTGAACATCTCCCTTTGCAGTATTGAGAATAATGATAGATAGAAACCTATACATTAGATCTATTGAAAAATATGCTAGTATTATATGCTATTTATTATAAATATTATTGTCAGCATCATTATTATTGATAATAATGTTTCTCTGCCTCCTCCTTCTCTTCTTCCTCTTCATATGTCCCATCTTTCTCCCAATAATGGGAATCAAGGGATTTAAAAACAATTTCCCTAGATACTAGTTGTTATTGTTTAATATTTAAATAAAATTATTTCAAAAAAGAAAATTATAAGAGAAAAGTCTTTAATGATGTGCTCTATTCTCCATCTTTGTTACTTTTTAATATTTTAAATTACTTTTAATTATTTTGATGGTGTAATTACATTTTAACTCTTTTATATTTTAGTGATATGTGTCTGTTTTAATTTTGGTAAATTGCCTTGAGTCCCAGAGTGGAAAGAAGTAGTAAAATGAATGCATAAATAAATGAATAGTTGTGTGTATGTTGCATCAAGCACCCTGATATGTCATTCTAGCCTTTCAGCAGTGTTCCAACATGTGGGTGCATGTATAATCTTTTCATTGTTTTTCAGAGATTGTATTTTCTGTCTGCTATCAAAAGCTACCATGTTGATCTCATGTTTTCAGTTGACATCATCAAGGACTCAGGTCTACCAATCTTACATTTAACTACTTATCTATTGTAATTAATGCTTTCCAAATTGTAGCATGGAATGGCTTGAAGTTTCAGGATAAACATGGCATAACTGTTCACTTGATTCTCATCACAGTTTGCTATTGTTGTAGTTTGGCAAGTTACTTACAGCTTATGGCAACCTAAGGCAACCCTATCATGTTGTTGTTTTTTAACAAGATTTGTTCAAAGGGGATTTGCCATTTACTTCCTTTGGGGCTAAGAGAGTGTGACTTGCTCAAGTTCACTCAGTAGGTATCCATGGCTGAATTAGGATTTGAACCCTGCTCCCCAGAGTCCTTGTCCAGCATTCAGATCACTATATGATGCTGGCTCCCTTAGTCATAGATAGACCATCATAATATCCTTTGGTTTATCCTGATATAGGCTGGCTACAAACACATAGAGTTGGAATAGACTGTTTAGCAATCATATGATATTTATGCTGCTTCCTTCTTGTGTACACCTTGGGAGAGCCTGGACATAAGTTGGATAGGGTATACATCGAGAAAGAAATCAGCTGTTTGATAGCAACTAAAAATACTAAGTGGCACATGCACTTTATATGATTTTGTATTGCTTTCTTTTTTTAAAAAAATGAGCTCAACTCATATGAGCTCAGCTGTCAATGTAATTTCAGTGATGATGATATGGACAATAGCCATTTATTCATGGCTTATGAAAGTTAACTGGTAATCTTGTGTTAAAATCTGCTTAGTGGCATATTTTTACAACCCAACCCTGATTTTATGGAAAAGGTCAGGTTACAAAATGAATTTCTAATGCAATGTTCAAATCCTCATGCCAAAGAATCCCCAATTGATTTCCATTATTGCAACTGTGCTTTGGATCATTAGATAGTAATGGAACTTCTATTTTCCAAACTACATTAGCTGCTGGAATTTAGTATAATTCAGTCTGAATATGATGGCTGATCAATATCATACTAAACTACACCACAGGGGATTGTGGGGCTAGTATGACATATTGGATAATATATAATATTATTGCTTATTTACAACAATGGGGCTATTTGAATTTCAATTTACTGTTCTTTTTTTTTTTTAAATAACACCTATCCCATCAAAAACTAGGGAGTGGAACTAGCCAGTAAGCTCTATACAACTCCTCAAGAGACTTCCAGGTCAGTTTCTGCCAGGAAGGAGAAGAGGAGGGAGCTTTCCAGGTCAGTTTCTGCCAGGAAGGGAGAAGGAAAACAGTTTCTGAACAGCCATATTGAGTGGTTGAGTGTTTAAATTCTTTTAAAAAACACTTGGGGAGAGTGTGACTGTTGCTGAGCAGGTGGGGCATTGGTCAGTCACATTTGTGAGTCAATAGGGGGTGGAGCTAGCCAGTTAGCTCTATGCAACTCCTCCCAGAAACACGCCTTAATGGTTTGTGAATTTTTTCATAGGACAAGGAAAGGCACAGTACAGATAGAAGGGGGTGTTGACCTTTCTTTTTAGAGGTTCTCTGAATAATAATAATAATAATAATAATAATAATAATTTAAAGGCCTTTGAGGTTGTTGTTTTTTGCTCAGAGGAAGAGAGACAGAGACATGCCCCCAGAATAAGGTAGCATCCAGGAGCTCTCTGTAAAGTTAGAAATGCAGTTGATTGAGCTCACTGACAGAGCCTGGTGAAAAGACCAAGAGAACAGGGGCCCTTTACTTGGATCGTTACCAGGGGACTTTTTCAGGGAGAAGCCCACAGTCCTGTTTCAGTATTATTTAAGATTTCTCAATATGGACACTGAGGGAGTTGCTGCAGTCACCTGCAACACTTGTGGGATGTTTGTCTTCTTACCAAGAGATGTGGAGAACTTCACCTGCACTAAGTGCAAGTTCGTAGCCCTCTTAGAAGAGAAAATCAAGAAAAAGTCAAGTAGCTGGAGGACCGGGTAGCTACACTTCAGCACATTAGGGAGCAAGAGGTTTTCCTGGACAGAGCGGAACCCAACAGAGGAAGTTGTTGAGGAGGAGGTCATTTCATGCACACAGGAGGTGTACACCTGGAGGAATGTCACAAACAGAAGTTGGGAAACCATGGATCATTCTGGGTGCTTATAGCTACAGAATTGATTTGAAGCTCTCTCCCTTATCAAGAATGAAGAGGAAGAGTGGCAGGGACAGTCCTCAGGGATAGTGCAGGGGACCCTAAAAATACCACCGCAGGGAACAGCCACTGTTAAGCCTCAAAGGAGGCATGTGGTGGAGGTTGGGGACTCGGTGTTGAGGGGTCCAGAAGCAGTGGTTTGTGGGCCTGATAAGATATCCCGGGAGGTGTGCTGTCTCCCTGGAGCAAAAATCTGTAATGTGACAGTGAGGCTGACAAGATTCTTGGTCCTCTTGATCCATGTGGGAACCAATGATACTGCAAGGCACAGTCTTCAAAATATCAGAAGGGATTATGAGGCTTTGGGTAGGAAGCTGAAAGAGCAGGATGCACAAGTTCTTATGTCATCTCTTCTCCCAGTTGAAGGGCGTGGTCCAGGAAGGGAGAGGAAAATAACAGACATGAATAACTGGCTCCATAGATGGTGCTGCCAAGAATGATTTGGATTCTTAGATCATGGGCTGTGGTTCCATGAGGGTGGACTTCTAGCAACAGATGGGCTGCATCTCACACCAGTTGGCTGAAGCATTTTTGCCAATAGTCTCAAACATTTGATCAGGAGGGCTTTAAAATGGCTCATGTAGGGGAGGGAGACAGTAGCTTGGAAGGTATCTTGGAAGACAGGAGTACATGGGCTGGAAATAATAGTCAAAGTGTTATAGAGGGAACAAGACAAATGACGCAAGGGTCCAACAGTGGGAGGAAAAAAGCTTCACACAGGCAGCAAGTGGAGTAGACACATGCTCTTAGATGTGTCTACACTAATGCACAGAGCATGGGAAATAAACAAGATGAACTTGAACTCCTAGGACAACAAAGCAAATATGATATAATAGACATCACTGAAACTTGGTGGGATGAGTCTCACAATTGGAATGTAGGAATAGAGGGGTATAACCTTTTTAAGAGAAATAGGCCAAACAGGAAATGAGGAGGAATATCATTATGTCAGGGATGTTTACACCTGTGAAGAGATCCAGGACTTAAATCCTGGAAATCAGGTGGAGAGCATCTGGATAAAAATTAAAGGTGAAGGAAGCAACAGGGATGTTATTGTGGGAAACTACTGCAGATCCCCAAGTCAGACTGAGGAATTGGATGATGCCTTTCTAGAACAGGTGACCACACATTCAGAAAGGAGAGATGTAGTAGTGATGGGTGACTTCAACTATCCTGATATTTGCTGGGAGTCAAACTCAGCAAATACTTCAAGGTCTAGCAAATTTTTAACTTGCCGTGAAGACAATTTCTTTGTCCAAAAGGTGGAAGAGACAACAGGGGGATCAGCTATTTTAGAACTGATCCTAACCAACAGGGATGACCTGATAAATGGGGTGCAAGTGGTGGGATCCTTAGGTGGGAGTGATCATGTTCTCCTGGAGTTTATTATACAGTGGAAAGGAGAAGCTAGGCATAGTCAAACACTCATTCTAGACTTTAGAAGAGCTGATTTCAACAAACTTAGGGAAACACTGGGAGTGATCCCATGATCAGGAATATTAAAGGAGGAGTTCAGGATGGATGGGAGTTTTTCAAAAGGGAGATACTGGAGGCACAATCTCAAAATGTTCCAATGAGAAGGAAAAATGGGAGATGTCTCAAGAAACTGAGCTGGATGACAAAAGAGCTTTCAACTGAACTAAGTTTTAAATGGGAGATGTATAAGAAATGGAAAAGAGTCAAAATCACTAAAGAGGAATTCAAATAAATAGCTAGCACATGTAGAGGTAAAGTCAGGAAAGCCAAAGCACAGAGCTCAGTTTGATAGAGGGGTTAAGGACAATAAAAAGGGCTTTTTGGCTATGTCAGTAGCAAAAGAAAGAAGAAGGAAATGGTAGGGCCACTGCGCAAAGAAGATGGAGAAATTCTAACAGAGGACAGAGCTACTCAAGACCTTCTTTGCCTCAGTCTTCTCACAAAAAGAAAAGGGTGTTCAACCTGAGGAAAATGGAGCAGAGGACACAATATGGGAAATGCAGCACAGAATAAGTAAAGAGGAAGTACAGGAATACCTGATCAACCTAAATGAATTTAAGTCTCCAGGACCAGATGAAGTACATCGAAGGATAATAAAAGAACTGCCAAATGTAATCTCAGAGCCACTGGTAATAATCTTTGAGAACTCCTGGAGAACAGGAGAAGTCCCAGCAGAATGGAGGAGGGCAAACATTGTTCAAAAAGGGAAAAAAGAGGATCCCAATAACTATCTCCCAGTTAATCTGACATCAATACTGGGAAAGATCCTAGAATAGTTCATTAAACAGAGAGTCTGTGAACATTTGGAAGGGAATGCCATAATCACTAAAAGTCAAAATGGGTTTCTCAAGAACAAGTCATGCCAGACTAATCAGATCTCTCTTTTTTTTGCTAAAATTACCAGCTTGTTAGATGAAGGGAATGCGGTAGAAATAACATATCTTGATTATGGTAAGGTTTTTTGACAAAGTCCACCATGATATTCTTGAGAACAAGATAGCAAAATGTGGGCTAGACAATATAACTGTTAGGTGGATTAGAAACTGGTTGACTGACCATATTCAAAGGGTGGTTAGCAATGGCTCCTCTTCATCCTGGAGAGAAGTGACCAGTGGGGTGGCACAGGGTTCTGTCCTGGGCCCAGTGCTATTCAACATCTTTATCAATGATGCTTCTCCAATTTGCAGATAACACCAAATTAGGAGGAATAGCTAATACCCCAGAAGACAGGATGAACATTCAAAATGACCCTAATAGATTAGAAAGCTGGGCCAATGCTAACAAAATGAATTTCAACACAGAGAAATGTAAGGTACTGCACATAGGACAAAAAAAATTGAAATGCATAGATATAAGATGGGGGACACCTGGCTTAACGAGACTACGTGTGAAAGGGATCTAGGAGTCCAAGTAGACCACAAGTTGAACATGAGTCAACAGTGTGACGCTGCAGCTAAAAAGGCCAATGCGATTTTAGGCTTCATGAATAGAAGTATAGTATCTAGAACAAGGGAAGTAATAATGCCACTGTATTCTGCATTGGTCAGGCCTCACCTGGAATACTGTGTCCAGTTCTGGGCACCACAATTCAAAAAGGATGTTGAAAAACTGGAGCATGTCCAGAGGAGGGTGACTAAAATGGTAAAGGGTCTGGAAACCATGCCCTATGAGGAACGACTTAGGGAAATGGGTATGTTTAGCCTGGAGAAGAGACGGTTAAGAGATGATATGATAGCCCTGTTTAAATATTTGAAGGGATGTCATATTGAGGAGGGTGCTAGCTTGTTTTCTGCTGCTCCAAAGAATAGGGCTCGGAACAACGGATGCAAGCTACAGGAAAAGAGATTCCACCTGAACATTAGAAGGAACTTCCTGACAGTGAGAGCTGTTCGACAGTGGAACACACTCCCTCAGAATGTGATGGAGTCTCTTTCTTTGGAATTCTTTAAACAGAAGCTGGATGGTCATCTGTCGGGCATGCTTTGATTTTGAGTTCCTGCATGGCAGGGGGTTGGACTGGATGGCCCTTCTGGTCTCTTCCAACTCTATTCTATGATTCTATGATATTTCCTCATAAGTCCATTCCACCCCTGTTCTATTTGTTCACATGGAAAATTGCTTCCCATTATGCACTGTAATATATATCTTTGAACATTTTCCTCAGATAGAATGATTTTTCCCTTTAATTTAAAAATACTTGTTGATACTTTTTAAAGCCAGGAAAGGTGTGGTTAGTTAAGTTCTGGTAAGCACACTTAATAAACCAGGGCAGTTTACCTTAGCTGCATCTGTTTTAGAGAAATAATCCAGTTTGACACCACTGCAACTGTCATGGTTCTATGTTATGGAATCCTAAAAAATGTAATTTTGGGAGAAATTTAGCCTTCCTTGTCAAAGAGCATTGGTGTCACAACAGACTACAAATCCCAGGATTCCATAGCATCATGTCATAGCAGTTTAAGTGAGGTCAAACTAGATTATTTCTGCAGTGCAGATGCAGTCCTCAAGAATAAATAAAAATCAAACTCTTCAATCATCCATACCTGTTGCTTCTTCTATCCTTTCTTTCTTTGAGTGAAAGAGCAAACACTCTGATACTTGTGGAGTCATAAGCATTTGGATGGAACAGGGGAAGTAGTCAGGAAAATGAAAATACCCATCATACACCCAACAAAACCTGCAGGTCATACTGATGCCGTCACTGAGTACTAAACTGTTATATTGACAACTTCTTCTTCTTCTTCTTCTTCTTCTTCTTCTTTTTGGTCTTTCATGCTCTCATTAGTGGAGCCTTATAAATACTTCCCTCAATTGAAGGTTTATTGGTTTAAAATGTTTATATGTCAGCCTATGCCAGAAATCCTCAGTCTACAATATGATCAATTTATATAATTTAAAGCAAAACAAAATTAAAAGAGTTATACTGTATAAATAGATACATATTAAATACTGCCAAAAAAAACCTTTTAGAGGTTAAACAGGCTTTTTAAAGAAAAAACTCCAATCCACCTGATATTAATGAATGGTTTATAAAACTATATGATTATATGGAGATGAATAAATTAACTCATTTGCTTAAAAAAAAACAACAGAAGATTTTTTAAACGGCTGGTAACCTTTGATTACATGTTTAAGACAAGTTAAAGGCAGTATTATGTGAATTGCTGTCAAATAGATGTGAGTAGATAATATTCTTGATGATACTTAGAGAAGAATAATTATGGTTTACGTATAGTGCTAAATAGCAGATTTACAGTAGTTATATAAGACAAATCTGCAAAAATTAAATGAATATCCTATTATTGGGGAATTAATAAAAGTATATGTATCCTATGCATATTAAACAATAGATCTAGGAGAAATCAAGAAGTACTAGTATGTAACTAAGTACCTCTAGGGGAATTTTAATTTTAGTTCAATTAGTGACTGAGTTACAAGCAGTCCTGGGATCTTCCCACCTGTATACCAAGATATAGAGGCAAAGGTTACAGAGGCAGAACTTTCTTTATGAACTGTATTTTATTAAGGGGAAAACACACACCAATGCATGTACACACATACTCACACAAGAGCTAAAAAATAAAGAAGTGAATGTTGGAATAAATTTGAGGCTCCACTAATGTTGATAATTACCTCAAACATAGTCACTCCTGATAGTCCAATTGGATGGTTGGGCATAGGACTCAGCTGTCGGAAACACACGGAGGAATGGCAGTGAGCTGGAAATAGTAGAATTCAGAACTGGAGTGGAGTCAACCTGGAATCCAAACTAGCCCAGAGAGCAAAGGAATTTGGAGATCTTTTATATGGCAGAACCAAGCCTCAGGCAAAGACCAGGTGTCCACATCAAAAGGATATGAATCTGCATGGGAATAGTCACTTGAGATAGAGGTCTTTGAAGAGGGGATTGCGATTGTAAATGGGCACTCTCCAGCTTGGTTGAAAAACATTCTGAAATTAATTACCTAGCCTTCCTGATCTGGAAGTGTTAATTGTCCCCTTATTGCAACTCCAAACTGCTTATGCAATCTAAATTCTGAGGTTCAGATATACGTGACCTGATGCCTCAAGGCTTATGGATGCTATATAGGATAGGTTTAGGGTCATTAAGGTGTAGCACACACCACAAAATTGGAAGACTTCCTGTGCTCATAACAAGTCAAATAGATTGTATATTATGTGGTGACAAATATTTAATATTTTGATATTCAGCTTTCTGATGTGTGATGTTGCTGTCGATTTTAATATGTTTTAATTGTTTGAAAATAATAAAACATATTGGGGAGGGGGCCCAACCCTATACATGCACAAAATAAATTAGATCATCAGAACCCAAAGGCTTTAATAAAAATCCATATTTTTGTCCTTGCCTCAAAAGGAAGACTGCATCAATTGGACCTCTAAGGGGATTGTTTTCCACAATCAGAGTGCCACAGCTAAAATCCTCCCTGGCTGCAACCACACTGCAGAAATAATGTTGTTTGACCTCACTTTAACTGCCAGGGCCCAATGCTATGGAATTCTGGGAACTATAGTTTGTTCTGGCACCAGAGCTACCAGTGCAATTCCACTGTTATATAAATTCTATAATGGTTTCTATAGTTCTGTGTTGGCAAACCTATGGCACACATGCCAGAGATGGCACATGAAGCCATTTTTCCTCATATGCGGAGTGGGGAAAAGGAGGAAAAGATGTGTGCCTGTCCTTCCTGCTCCTTGGCCTTCAGCCACCCCCACTTAGGGCTAGATAAGAATAGGCCACAAGCAATTTGTGTAAGACAGTCATGCACAGCACCTATGGTGCTGGTTCCACCCCTGGTCTTCAGTCACTACCTGTTTGATGTATTTCCTAACAGCATCCACTGTTCGAGTTATTCTGATATATATATAACTTTCTTTTTCTGTGTGTCTCATCAACTGCATTATATTCCTGCAGCTGCTATACTATTAATTAAATAGCCACTTTTCTGTTTTCATTTGTATTACATTTTCCTATTTGATGGTATATGCCTTAACAAGCAATAAAGCAATGATCTTGCTGGCAGCCAGATTGCAACTCAAATGTAAGTATCCTAGGGTGGATGAGTGTTGTGAGGTGTGTGTGTGTGTGTGTGTGTATGGGGGGGTCACATCAGATATCCTTCTTTACAGTCCAAAATACATTGTCATGATCACATAATAAAAAGAACTCTGCTCATTTCCACTTGACATTCAGTTTATGTGATATAAATTTTCCCCTGAGAATCTCTTATTGAAAATGCTGGTACCTAATTTTGCACCTGTGACAGTGACTGTCATCGGAATCTTAGGTCTCATTACCGACTGTGTTTCAGGCTCTTAGAACAATAGAAGTGCACTTGAAATGTGAAAGTATGTCAGTGGCTGGTATAATATGCTTGGTGGAACTATATTATGCATCAAGAAAATACATAATGATTTTGAAGAATGCAAGCAGCATTAAAAATGAATGAACACATCTTCCCAGCTGAGAAGACAGAGAAAGAAAGGGGAAAAAATGACGTAAATGAATTCAGTGAATCAAACATGGAATGAAACATTTATATCAGATATCCAAAAGCAGTCAAAGCATAATGAAATCATTAGTAACCTTTTACTGCTAGTCCCCAAAACTTTGAATGAAATCTCAACTTGGCACACATTGCATAGCCTCAACTTGGTCTCCATTTATTTCATAGATTCATTTTTGCATCAAGGTTTTACTTGTCATGTGTCAGAAAATCTTAAACATTAAACAATATACTCCTCGTAAAGTAGTATATGCTGTCACTAGTAAAATATGTTGCAAGTTCTTTGAATGATCCATTCTGTCTTCTGTTCTGCAGAATGTAATGAACAGTTTTGTCCTAACCCAAATGGAAGAGAAAGAAAGGTTAGATTAAGGGGTTATTGGAGAAAAGAAGTAGAGACAACACTGGTCACTACTTTCTATTGACTTTGAGTCTAAAAATACCAGTTGTCAAAATGTGGAAATATCACAAGCTAGGAATAGCTTGTTATTCTTTATTTTAATGATTTGGGATCTAATTGCCATGATTCTGAGTTCTGTCATTTTCAGTTAGGTGTGGCACAAAACCAGGTAATTTGGTACATAAAATTAAAAAAAAATATTTCTTGCCTGCTCCCTCTTGTATTGCTCTGTGTTTTCAGGATGGCACTAATGTGCTTGATGGCTGCTGATAACATTAGCACAAAGATATTGGACCTGCCTCATGAGGGCAAGGAGGTCAAGAGAACTGGGAATGCAAATTCCAAACTTTGAGAAAGAGATTACATAATTCTAGGCTGCATCTTGTATTCAGGCTGAAGAAGATAACAGTACTGCTCTATTCTGTGCTATCAGTCACCTGGAATATTGTTGTCACGAGCACTGCTTACTTTTCTTGATGTGGCAGCCCGATTATCCTACCTGTGCCCCTATATGTCATGTACCAGACCACTTTTATTTCTATCTATGGGTTTACTCCCAATACTTGGTTTCTTTATTTCTTAGTAACATGGAAATTCAATCCAGATTTAGACAAGCTTGTAATTAAACAACAATAAAACTTTATTTCAGTGATGGTTAACAATGTTTCATTTGTTATGATGTTGCATTCACTTGTTCTTGTTATACTTTGGGGGGTTGCAGACTGCCAGAAATAGTGCAAATTGAGTCCACTTTTAGGGTTAGGGTTAGGGTTAGGGAATCATGGAAACTGTATTTTATTGTGGCACCAGAGCTCTCTAACAGAGAAGGCTCAATGTCTCAGAAAAAAAATCCCATAATTCCCTAGCACTAACCCTAACCCTAAAAATGGACTCAATTTGCACTATTTCTGGCAGTCTGCAACCCCCGTTTGTTACACACTCTTTAACTGTAGAGAACACCAGATACTAATCTTTAGGACCCTCACACTGTCCTTATTTATTCTTATCCTTTTAACTTTATTTCTATAATACCCGTCAGGTTAACTAAATCCCAGAAACTCCCTCACTTGGAGTTCTGTATTCAAACTAAGGGCCTCTACAGATGGTGCTTTGCACTGTCTTGGAGGCAGGGAAGGGGAGGAGCAGCCACATGCCATGCGCCCCAATCCCATGCTGAAAACATTATCACAGTGCACACTGTTACGCACGGTGTGTGCCATCAGGATGTGATCACGGTGCAGCGTCTTAACATGCTGCACCAGAAGAGGTGCAGAAGAGCCACATGGCAGCTCTTGGGGCGGCCTATTTGTCATCTCTGAAAGGAGTGTCATTTTGGCACTCCTTTCCAAGGCAGCAAACGGGAAGATCAATCCTCTGTTTCCCAAGGCAGCCCAGGGCTGCCCGTCTGCATTCCCCCTAAGTCCTTCACTACTGGACTTTCCCTCACAATCCCTGTCTTCTGAACTGTTACACATCCAGACCCAGTATGACTCCAACTGTCAGCACTGAATTCTTTATCATCTACAGCCAAAAATCTATAGGCTGTTGCCAGCTCACTCCTGATTGACTGTTGCTAGCTGGGCATAATTCTGCCTGCTCTCCACAGTTTTGTGCAGTTCTGGGCAACAAAGTTCAAGAAGGATAATGACAAAGCTGGAATGTGTCCAGAAAAGGATGAGCAAGTGAATAAAAGGTCTGGAAATGAAGCCTTATGAGGACTGGTTTAGGGAACTGGAAGTATTTGAGTGAAGATATGATAGCCATCTTTTATTATCTGAAACAATGTGGAAGAAGCAGCAAACATAGATGCCAGAACACAAACCAATTTGATGTTGCAGGGGTCTGTCGGTTTGTATTTGTATTTGTATTTTTAATTTTTTATTGTTTTTATTGTAAATTGTTTTAATTGAGATGTGATTTAATAACTTTTTAAGGGGGGGGAGGAGGGAATTATACTATTTTAAGCTGTATGTATTTTATTGTTGTACACAGCCCAGATTGGCTTGCACAGGGTGGTATATAAATAAAATTTATTATTATTATTATTATTATTCAAATTACATGAAGAGATATTCCACCTAACCATTAGGAAGAACCTATTTATTGAAAGAGCTCCTTAAGAATAGAATATATTGCCTCAGAGAGTTGTAGACTATCCTTTGGAGATTTTGAAGCAGATGTTGGATGTCCAACTCTCAGGAATGCTTAATGGTGTGTTCCTGAATGCCAGGAGGTTGGACTACATGGTCCTTATGGCCCCTTCCAACTCTTATGATTGTATGATTTGAAGCAGAACAGGATCACCACTACTGGTGTTATCCTCCATTATTAGGAGAAATAGAGAGTTGATTGAAAAGAATAGATCAGAGTGGATCAACAAGCATAGCCCCACTCTCCTCCATATGCTATTTTAAGGGTATAGAAGTGAACACCTGAGCAGTAATCCTTTCAGTCAGAGTAGCTAATGATAGAATTTCTAAACTGCATTCTAGGCTTCCAGTCAAGGTGAGGAGCTCTTACAATGGTGATTTTAAGTAGTTACATGTAGTCTTTCGTGACACAGCACAATGATACCATGCTGATCCTGAATTCTCAGAAATGGCAGCTATTTATTGATTCTCGGTTAACTATGTGGATATGAATTCTGGGATTAGAGACAACAATTTTAGCTGGGAATTTTGGGATTGTCATTCTCAATTATGATTGCAAAAAAAGTTGATGGTAATATAAGCTACTTCGTGAAAGCCTTTGACCATACTTGGAGAATATTGATATGGAGGCCATGGGGGTGATTGCCACAATGAAAAGAGAACAACTTAAATAATGATTGCTATGCGAAGAAAAGAGAACAACTTAAATAATGATTGCTATAAAATGTACTTCTGTGAAAGTAACAGATGCACCTACTGCTCTATTTTTGTTCTCAGTAAGATATGCCAAGGTGGTAACTGCTACAAGGACTTCCTTTTTCTTCCTGTTATCACTTACTGGTATATTTGGTGTAATTTTGGGCCAAAGCAGATAAGGCCAGGTCATCTGAACACCAGAGGCCGCTTCTTTTGGCACATCTGTTTTGGGCCTTTGTTCTTAGTTCAGTGAGGGATTCCTAATCTTTGACTGGTAGAAATAAGGAAACAAATCATAAAGAAACTGAAAGAATAAAGGTTTCATTTAGAGTAAAGGATGGGAGAACAAGCATTAAACCTATACACAATTAAAGTTTGAGACTTTATGGTAGGGGGGAAAAGGACTATGAAATTATGCATTCTGGACTAATGTCAAACTAATATGTTAAAATACAACTGAAGGGTTTAGTTTTCTTTGACCATTCAAATAAAACAGCTCCCCCCCCCCCCCAGCCTCACATTGTCTGGTTCAGACAATACAAGTCAAATCCACTGGGCAGGAATGGGTCCAAAGGTCCAAACCAGACATGGATCCAAAGGATCTGGCCCAATCCTAGGGTAAACAACATTTACCCTGGGGAAAAATACCCCTGGTTTTGCACAGAGTTTCCTAGAAAGTCTGCTGCAAAACCTGACTGTTTACACGACCACCATCACCATGCACTCCTTATCATGCTGGCCACTGCCTTCAGAAGTCCCTCTACCCATCACCATATCTGACACAGAAAAAGAGTGCCTGTGTGTACCTATGTGGCCAGGCACCCTATTTCCACATCAGATGCAGCAATGGTGGTGGTGGTGGGGTGTTAGTGAAAGTGACAGTGTGGCAAGGCAATGCCGGCTTCCAATGCTGGCGGAGGCTTTAAGAGCCTGTCTGCCTCACCACCTCACCACCACCTGGGCAGTGAAGGGCTGGCTTCTAACACCGGTGGAGATTTCCAACACCCGGCGGAGGGTGGGGGAGTGGTTGTGGCAGTGACGGGGCTGAGGAGGCTTAGGCGAAGGTACTAGGGACTGCCAGTTACTATCTCCACCAGGCAGCTAGACAGCTGAGGCTGCTATGAGGCTGGGGAGGTCCAGGCAGATCCTTTAACAGTGGCAAAAACGGCGAGTATACCAGTAGGATTTGAGTGGAGTCTTTCTATCTGGCCCACCCAATCCCCATGACACCTGGAATATGGTGAAGGCTGTATGGAGAACACAGAGATTAAATCGAAACATTTAGCCTGCTCCAATTTAACTGTTTTACCTAACTTGGAGTGCTTGATCCCCATGAGTAATGTGATCTAGCTCCTCTTCCCTGTGTTGTGGGAAATAAGGAGAAGGAGGTCATAAGGTAGTAATTAACATTTTTGTTTCCAATTTGACCGGGAATGTTCTGGGAGCAGGAATTGAAGTTGTACAGGGGAAAGGGAGGTATGGCAGGAACAGAGTGGGGAGATGTTACAAAAGAAGGCAGGATCAATGGTTGAAAGCTATCCCGCCTTCAGCTCTCTCTATTTCTCGAAATAATTTGGAGAGCTTACCAGCCGTTCCACAGAACCTTGCCCTGTGCAATGCCAGGTCATTGAAAAACAAGACTCATATTATCCACGATTTCCTCCTAGATGAGAATGCTGACCTGGCTTGCTTTATGGAGACCTGGCTGGGTAAGACGCAGGCCCTCCCAGCTGGGTACTTTGTCAGCGAGCAGGTAAGAGGAAGTGGGTGGGGGGCGGGGCGGTGTGGCTCTGGCTCATAAAAACAATCTGAACTTGACCAGGATGCCTGTCTGGAACACAGTCCACTTCAAGTGCATTTACCTAAGTCTGTGGACCAGAGATAGTTTGGGGATTCTATTAGTATACCAGCCACCCGTTGTCTAACAGATTCCTTAACTGAGCTGACACAGCTGGTCTCAGAGTTGCTGTTGGAGTCTCCCAGACTTTTACTCTTGGGCAACTTCAACATCCCTCTGGAGACCAGTTTGCCAAATTTATCAGGTGCAGCTTGGGAGTTCATGGATTCTATGACAAACATGGGCCTATCCCAATTGTTCGTCAGGCCCACTCATTGTGCGGGTCATACACTCAATGCAGTCTTCAGTACGGAACAGGAATATCCATGGGCAGAGCCTATTAAAACCTGCTTTGTCATGGATGGACCATTTCCTGGTTAAGGTTGAGCTAAGAGTCATTGTCTGCCCCACTGGGGGTGGTGGACCCATTAGAATGGTCCACCCTTGAAGGCTAATGGAACCAATTGGATTCCAGAAAGCCTTGGAGGCTTTAATGACTGGTAATGCCAGTGATTCTGTCAAAGCTTTGGTTAATACCTGGAACACCAATCATACCAAGGCTATTGACATAATCACTCCCAAGCGTCCTTTCCAACCCGTTCTGAACCATAAGCCTTGGTATACAGATGAGCTTAGGAGGATGAAGCGGGTTGGACAATGACTAGAGAGCATCTGGCGGAAAACTCGATTCTTATCTGACAAGATTCATCATAGGAAATTCCTTGATTCCTATTGAGAGGCAATATGTGTAGCGCAGAGATCTTTCTGCTCTGCACGTATTGTGTCTGCAGAATCCGGTCCAGCAGAGCTGTTTAGGGTGGTAGGGGAGCTGACATGGGTTCCTCCTGTACAGAACCCACTACTTAACCCAACAACAGCCTACTGTGCCGCATTTAACAACTTCTTCACAGATAAAATCTCTCAGATAAGAGCCGACTTAGATGCCAGTATTGATACAGAATCTATAGATGAGGTGTCCAGCAACTCGTTAATGAAATTTTACTGGATCAGTTTCAATCTGTGAGTACCGATGACGTGGACAAGCTCCTTGGTAGAGGGAGGAAAACTACCTGCCCTCTCGATCCTTGCCCATCATGGCTGGCCGTCGGGGGGGGGGGTGCCTTGAAGGTTTTCCTTAAGGACATTATCAACACATCCCTCAGGGAGGGTTTTATTCCATCTTGCTTAAAGGAAGCGGTGGTTAGGCCACTCCTGAAAAAACCTTCCCTGGATCCCCTGGATATGAACAACTATAGGCCAGTCTCATTATTACCATTCTTGAACAAAGTGATCGAGAGAGCGGTGGCTCTTCAACTCCAAGCTGTCTTGGATGAGACTGCTTATCTAGATCAGGAGTAGGCAACCTTTCCCCTTTAAGGGCCAAGGGACTTCAGCTCCCAGAATTCCAGGAGCTATTGGCCAACATGGGACTATTGGCTAACATGGCTGAGGCTTCTGGGAGCTGAAGTCCCTTGGCTCTTAAAGGAGAAAAATTGCCTACCTCTGATCTAGATCCATTTCAAACTGGCTTTAGGACAGGATTTGGGGTTGAGACTGCCATGGTTGCCTTGACTGATGACATGCGTTTGAGCATCGGTGGGGTAGTGTTACCCTGTTGGTGCTCTTAGACCTCTCACCGGCTTTTGACACAATAGATCACAACATCCTCCTGGATCACCTGAGGGGGTTGGGAATTGAAGGCGCTGCATTGCAGTGGCACCATTCCTTCCTCTCAAGTAGATTCCAGAGGGTGTTGCTCGGGGCAGTAGCTCCACTAGGAAGGAGCTCAAGTGTGGCATCCCCCAAGGCACCATCCTGTCCTCGATGTTATTTAATATTTATATGAAGCTGTTGGGAGACCTTATCCAGAGACGTGGGGCTGGGTGCTGTCAGTACGCTGATGACACCCAGTATATTTCTCCATGTCTTGGTTGTCGGTCTCGGCTCCTGATGGCTTCGCTCCACTCAATGACTGTCTTAAGGCAGTTATGGACTGGATGAGGCAAAACAGATTGAGACTGAATCCAGATAAAACAGAAGTACTCACAGTAGCGGCCCCAAAACCAGGTATTGGGATACAACCTCCAGTCCTGGACGGTGTCACACTCACCGTGAAGGATTGTGTTCTCAGTCTGGGGGTGCTCCTGGACTCATCACTTCAGATGACTAATCAGGTGAATGTCATGGCCAGGAGCACCTGTTATCAGCTTAGGCTGATACACCAGCTGTGCCCTTTCCTGGAAGTAAGAGATCTTGAAGCTGTGGTACATGCTCTGGTAACCTCCCGTCTTGATTTCTGTAATGCACTCTACATGGGGCTACCCTCGTGCTTGGTCCAGAAACTTCAATTAGTTCAAAATATGGCAGCCAGGTTGGTCTCGGGTACATCTAAGAGAGACCATATTACACCTACATTGAAGTCTCTTCACTGGCTGCCTATTAGTTTCCAAGCCCAGTACAAGGTGTTAGTTATTGCCTATAAAGCCCTAAATGGCTTGGGTCCAACTTATCTTCAAGACCGCCTACTCCCGTACAATCCACCTGGAGCACTTAGGTCCTCTGGGATGAATTTGCTACAGGTGAAAAAATCTAGATTGTCAGTAACCTCCCAGAGGGCCTTTTCGATGACTGCTCCCAGATTATGGAATGGCCTGCCGGATGAGATCCGTTATAAGACGACCTTAGACAGCTTCAAAAGGGCTGTCAAGATGGATCTCTTCCAGCAGGCCTTTCCCGATTAGTCTTCCCAGTCATAAGAGCTTGTCCTACTGTATCTCTTCCCCCCCTCCATTTAGCCGCTACAACAGCCACCCCTGTTATTTTCTTAATGTATAGTGTTGGCATTTGCATAAATTATAAATGTTGTTTTAATTGGTCAATTGTTTAATTGCTTTTTAAGGGGTGTGAAGGCGGGTTTGGGTTTAATTTTTACTGTATTGTATTTTATACTGGAAGCTGCCCCGATTGCTATGCAGAGGAGCGGGGTACAAATAAATTTTATTATTATTATTATTATTATTATTATTATTATTATACACTTTGGTACTGAATTGCTGTGGGGATGAGTCTGTGAACACCATTCATTCCCATGCCAAGCCAGCGACCAACCATGCTTTCCTGGCCATCTGCTCAGCCCCTTAAAGAGATATACAAATGATCAACTATTGAGTGTGAGTATGGTAAGGATGCTGCCTCTGACAATTAAGACACATGTTACCATGGCCAGCTGAGACATTTTCATCTACTTCATTTTGGCTGAATCCACAAATACATTGAAATTTGCATCTTCGTGAAGTGATGGTGTTAAGTTGACATTAGCTTTATTATATAGCTTTCCACTACAGACTGCCACTTTTTCATATATTACTATATGTCTTTGTACATGCTCAACTTATGCATATAGTCATGGAGAAACATGCTCTGCTTTAGTCAACAGAGCAAGAAATATATTACAAAGCCCATGACTGCTTCCATATGAGTAAATTAAATCCAAGATATCTATATCTAATATCTATAATATTAGAGAAAACCAATATACACTCCCAAACAATCATGGGAAGAGAAGGGCATCCCCTCTGATTGATTGGAGTCTGATTAAAGAGGAAGCAGAACATATTCAGAAGTAACATTTAATATGAGACCAGATTTTTTTTAAAAAAAAAAATGTATGAAGTACCTTCCTAACCCAAAGTACACTCTGTGTTCTCAGAAACACAAAGTGGATTAAAATACTAATAAGCAGCAATTGCCTCTACTGGCCTAAATCTGATTAGGCCCAACTAGACCACATTCAATGGGGTTCACATATAAAATTGACTTACCATCCAGCTATTCAGTCACTTGGTCTCCTCTAGTTAACTAGAAACTGGATTTGGGTCTTTGTTAACAGCTAGAAATATCTATGCGGGACTGCAGATGGGCGGCTCTGGGCCTCCCCAGGAAGCAGCAGATTGGGGCCACAGAAACCCCTTACCACGGCCCCAATCCTCCCTTTTGCCATTCCTTTTAGGGGTGGCAAAAGGCTGCCCTAAGAGCCGGCGTGCGGCTCTTCAGTGCTCTTTTTGGTGCAGCGTGTTTTACGGCGTCAGCGTGGGGTTGGAGTGACCAGCATGCGGCTGCCCTACCCCAACTCTGCCTCCAGGCTGGCCCTTTGCAGAGGCCCTATATCTTTTGGACTATGAGTATTTACATTGGTTCATGTGACCATGTGCCTGAACACTATGTGTGCAAGAAGCGGATCTTTTTGAGATCCACGGCTCTCTCAGCAGCAAGGCATTTTGAGAAAAGCAGTTGTGATGGGACTGCATGTAGGACCCTTGTGGCTGCCTGTTGGAAATTGCTTTGCTGCTGAAAGAGTTTCATCTGCTCAAGCACTTCAGAATCCATGTATTGATGATGCTCCCTGGCTTCCAAAGTATCTTTGACTGGGTTACATCAGGAAATGCAGGTACAATGGCAGAGCCCCATATCATAGCTACTCCACCTAATGCAGGATCTTCACCAAGATTTTTTAAACACAAACAAACAAACAAACAACATGCTCCATTTCTATTTCACCTGAGGAAAATATCAAGGATAAAATATTGTGTGTCAAAAGGCAGAACAGTAGCTACTCTGCCCTAAAACTACCACAGAAAAAATTAGAATGAATTATTTTCTCTCTTTTTGTACTTTGTATTTTCAGGCTTGATTGTGATTGATGCAAAAAATGAAGTGTACAAGATTTTAAGTAGGTTGCTACTCAAATGTGATAAAACTTCCAGAGTTTCTTTGCCTTAAAGCAGATTCAACTGTTAGCTAAAAATGCTTTCACAAATCAGTTTCATGGTTTCAACCAGACCTTGAAGGCTTGTTTAATTGAAATTCTGCATTATCATTCAGACTTTGGAGCTCAAATCTGTTGATGAAAAGGTTACAATTTGAAGACACTCAGGCAGGTTATGGTGCAAACTTTGTACAGGTAGAATAGGAGAAGTAGTACAGGTTGTGCTTCATCTTCCAGTGACACTTCAGTATTGGTAAGATTAGAAGGTCAAAGTAAAAGATGATATAAAGAGGAAAGGTCACACATCATTTTACTTGCTATTAGTTTCCCCTCTGAGATGTGCATGTTATTAATGTTCTGCATGTAAGAAAGCAATATTAGCAAATGATGACTGGATGGGGTGCTTCATTTAGTTCTTCTTTGATCTTCTTAGGTTGCAGTGGTGGCTGATGGCAGCTATAACAATGGAATGGTAGGTCTGAAGTGTATTTTAGTGTGAATTTTAGGTTCTCCAAGGCCTGGAACAGACAGGCAGGAAAAAGTGGCTCTATCCTCCTTTTCCCAAGGTGAACTGAATGTGCATGGCCCGATCTCACAGTGCAGGATAAAGCCATGCCACTTGGTATTTTGTTGTTGTTGTTGTCTCCCTACCATACATGTGCACTGCCGATGACCCCCAACTACATCCCACATTTGCCCAGATGCCATCTCATTGGATGGCTGTCTCTTTGAGCAGCCACACAGTTGTACATGCAATGCTCAATCCATACAGGGCATTGGAGCATTGTTGTGCAAGTGATACATTGGCAAAGCACAATCATGGAGGCCCCCATACATGCCCCCTTCCCCACCCTACAATCCATGATCCCCTGTGAGGCTGTCTGGTTTGTGTATGTTGTAATTAAATCCATTGGAGTTGTCACACTTTCACTTCTTTGCTTTGCCACAGTTCTGTACTTGCATCAGGGTATTTATATGGAGCTGCAAAGATGCACATCTTCTGCACTAAGCTGGACTATCCCAAGTTCTGTTTGCTCTGGTTTTTAGCCCCAGAGCATGGCTTTAGTCTGATGTCTGCCCACTTTGGCAGTGTGAGTCATCTAAATGCCCCACTTTCAAAGTTGTTGGAAACCACTTTATTTTGCCTATCTGTTCCATCCCCAAGGTGCTGAAATTGGGAAATAAGTTTCAGTATCTTGGATAGCTCCTTTAAAATTACACTAAAAGCTGAGCTGATTCACCATCTTGCTCATATGGACAATACCAACTGCTACTACATATAAGCTGTACCTTGAATTTCCTGCACTGAATTTCACAATGATTTATCTATTAACCTGAACATTTCCAGGGGCTATTCTGTGGCAGCTTTTGGAATGAATGGATTGTGTTTTGCTGCCTCAACTAGAGCCAGTTCATACATTATGGAGAAACAGTAAGAAATGACATTGATGTGACTCACACTTAATTCTCCCCATTCAGTAAAATGTGTGGAGTGGGATTTAGTGACTTGTGACTACCAGATCACTGATCTTGTCTGGGAGAGGGTTTCATATCTATCTTAATTTACATACAGTGTGAAATATAGCTGGTTTTTGTTTCTCTGATTCTGTGTAAGACATATATCATGCCAGGTCATTAAAACAATATATTGTTTCCTTCATTATAAAGAGAGATGCAGAATCACAGAGTTGCCACAAACCAACAGAGAAGACCACACATATGGTCCTTGATTTCAGTGAACTGAAAGGTGTTTAGTTTTTATTTTGGATTGTGGTCTGTCTGCATTAAAACAATTGAAATAGGAAAAGGGCACAAAAATGACAATAAACTCTGTAAAGGTTATAAAGTTATAAGCTGAGCATTTAGAATCCATCATGTGGAACTTTAATTAAATAACAAAGATTTATTTTACTAATTGTATGCAATAAGGTAAACAGCATAAAATACAGTATTAGTGCTGAAAAATCTGTTGTTTTCTGGTCTCCTTGGAGCTGGCAGGAATACATTATGTGTTATAGTTTTATTAACTTCCACTGTTTGTGATGATATTAATGGTCTTTGCTTCAATATTCACTGAAGCACTATTGGGAGCTGAATTGAACATTCTGCATTCATCCTTGTAATTGTTTCTGTAATGATAGCTTCTGTAATTAAGAATAAGTTTCTGCCAAAAAAAATCATTACTTAGGTAAGGTTTTATTATTCAGAAAAATAATATATGATGTTATTTGATTAACATAATCATTTGGATTCCTACGTATCAAGTAGAGGATTAATTTATGTCAACAAATGTGGATTCAAAACCTTCACTATGCCAATTTAATTGTATTAATTTAGAACAAAAGAGAAATGGCTCTACAAACCAATTAAGTGGAAAATAAATAGGACAAAAAGGAAGGTGATCTCATTTCTTCTGTACTATATTTTGCATTTCTATGGCAAATGCTTATTTTCAACAGGAAAGGAGTGGCAAATTGCTGAATATCAAGATTCAGAATTAGAATAAATGAATGGTTTTATCAAAGAAAATCCTGCTCACAGAAAATCCATTATTACATAGCCCAGAATGAGGAAACCTTTCCTATAAAAATATAAAATATGTGATTTACCATGTAGATACATAAATAAAAACATATGCATTTATTGAAGGAGATCTATCATTTTGGGCTGTGTAAACTAAATTACAGTGAACTAAATGCTTATTTTTAGTGAAATAAAATACTGGAGTTATTTTTTTGCTCTCATTCACTATAATTTAATAGGCAAATCTGTGTCCCAAAGGAGACTGAAGGTACAAAGGAAGATAGGAAATAGAAACAGCTGAATTGGAACATATCCACAAAGTCCAACAGTGGGTTGAACAGAAGCAATGGCTTCCTGGAGCACATTATAACATTGGTTAACACCCTAGCCTCATGAAGTCACTCTTGGATTGCATATTAGATTGCAAATGAGGAGTCCCTGTTGAGATGCAAATGGACTTTAAATTTCCTGGACTTTGAAAATTTCCCTATGCCACATGGCCAGAAGGAGGAAGAGCATGCCTGCAAAAGATATCCTCCCTGCCATACTATCTTAACTAAAGACTGAAACAACATGCAGGCATCTGACTAACATCTCTGTTTTTCTCTTGTTTGGTTTGTAACATCTTGCCTGATGAAGAAGCTCATGGAGCTTCAAAAGCTTGCAACAAGTATATTGTGCATTTTAGTTGACCAATAAAGATATCACTGATGGATATCCCTGCATGACTCTTGTTTAGTTTATCATATCCATTTTCTGGTTCTCAGC
The DNA here is from genome assembly GCA_026167975.1 of Phrynosoma blainvillii. Taxonomy (NCBI): domain Eukaryota; kingdom Metazoa; phylum Chordata; class Lepidosauria; order Squamata; family Phrynosomatidae; genus Phrynosoma; species Phrynosoma blainvillii. The sequence continues at coordinate 275,270,387 of JANUYF010000003.1, forward strand.
CTACACATACCACAATTCAAAACTTCCTCCATCATTCATATGTTCATTCATCCTGGGCTTAGAAAATATTTTTTCCTCCTGGCTTTGACCCTCAATGACCATAGTTAAAACTGAACTTTTCATCGGATTGCCATACCCACACATTTTTCATTTCTATGGCTATTCATACAGTTTGATTTCAAAGGTCCTTTCTGTTGATAAAATGTGTTGATGATTGAATATACAGCTTACAGTCCATGAAGTCAAGTCACCAAGACATCCAGATCTTCAAGCAAGCTTTCTTTTATTGCAAAATCAGCATGAGCAAAAACAAATAATAATAATAACATCTTCACTTTAGCCAGAATGGCTAAACAGGAACAAAACTTATCTGCTACATGGTTAAAGTTAGTTAAGCTTCAGCATCAGCAAAAATATGTCTCAATTAGTCCATTACAGCTTAAAGTTAAAAGACAAGTGTGAGACTTTTCTAGATCACAACTCTCAGCCCCCAATTCTCCACCTCTTTGGGTGTAGCCCTTTCAGACTGATTGGTTGAAGTTACATGACGTGTGTTAGCCCAACCTTTAATTACCATATTAAATCATGTGACTGCAGTTCCCATAACATTCCCATGTTTATGAAACCTCTTATTGTAAACAAAGCACTTTCTCACAGAACTGTAGCTTGTTTGGGCTAAAGCACACCTGGGCTGATAATTGTGAATCTGGCCTCAGAAAACAACTTTTCTCAGCAAGGAAAAATACAGACACACATCTTTACATTTCAACATTTTAACATTGACTATATGTCCCATCAAATTCTAACACTTTCTGGGCACCACTTCATACAGTCTGATTATAAAAGTCCTTTTCTAGGCACCAGTTCTCTTTTTGGGTTTCAGTTTTGAGGAAGGCCTTTGACACTGTTTTAACTGCCATTGTTTCATTCTATGGATTTCTGGGATTTTGTAATTTGTTGTGGCACCAGAGGTGTCTGAGAGAGAAAACTAAATATTTCACAAATCTGTAAATCCCAGAATCTTATGGCATTGAACTATCACAATTAAACCAATGTCAAACTGCATTAATTCTGCAGTGTAAGTGAGGCCCAAGTGTACAAAAGTTTATGCTACCACTGTCAAGATCATGTGGCACCCTGGTCTGGAAAATGACAAGGATGTGGCCACTGAAAAGAACTGGAGCAATGGTAACAGGGTTACTACAGTTAAAGTGTCAGGTGAATAAGTTAACATTTGGAAAGCTGTGCATCATGAGATGCAACAGGCAGTGGGGAATGAAACCAGCCAGGTTTTATTACTGCATGGCTGTTACATATTACAAAGAAGACCACCTATATATGGGAAGGAGTCAGCATCTTCATTGTTGGTTAGTTGTGGTTGGTGATTGGTGAAGCACTTTGTTGGTCTGTATAGATGTGAGTATTCAAGAAGGACCTCTGGTACTCTATGTATCTTTGTAAATATTTGCAACAAAGATTATAATCCTCATTGAGTGAAGTCTCACTGTCCAGTGATTCATTTCTCCCAGGTGAAAGCAGCAGCATGTGTATGGGAGGATTTTTCCTGTGCCATCTGGAGCAAGATTCTTCACAGAAGACCATTTTCTGGGCCTTCCTGCCTACATGCTTCAACTTTGCATGCCTGTATGCTAGATCCCGCCTGTCTGCATGCCCCAACACAGGTTACAGACCCAGTATGTGCGTAGACAGTGCCTGAGTGGTTGTGAGAGTTCCAGGATTGCCTGCGGTCTGCTGCTGAATCCAGGGAGGGTGAAGAAGTCCTGGTACTGAGTGAGATAAAGTTTCTTCATTGTCAGTGCTGTCATCAGTGTGCTGGGGAAGGCTTATCAAGCTTCCATGTGTGTTGGCTGCTTGCCCAGGCCATTGGTAGTTTGCAAGAAGTCCATCTGTGTCTGACTGTTGCTAACACAGAGCAAGATGATGGAAATGGCTGTTAGATTTGAGAAGCTGAGTGATAGAAATTATGCTTCTTGGAAAATCTATATGCAAGTTTTACTGATAAAACAGGACTTGTGGGACATTGTGCTTAAACAACCAGATCCAACAGACAAATCTCAGATTGATGATGACTGCTAGGCAAGGGCCTCGATTGTTCTAGCCCTAGAAGTAAGCCAGTTGAATCATATCAGGGAAAAGCAGACAGCTTTTGATGTGTAGCATGCCTTGGAATGAGTTCATCAGCCCAACGGAGCATTATCTAAGATGCTTTGTTGTAGAAAACTGTACAGCTGTAAGTTGCAGGAGGGTGCTTCCATAACAGTTTGTCTGGAGAAAATGGAAAGTTTGTTTGCAGAGTGCATCTACAAAGGCATTCAGATGGAGGAATCCCAAAAAGTCTTCATACTCCTGAGCAGCTTGACCAGTGAGTGGGACTTTTTGATGTATGGCCTACAGGGAATCTCTGAGGCAGATCTGAGGAGTGAGCTTGTGGCTTCAAGGATCCTGGAGGAGGTCCAGAGATGAGACTTCAAGGTGAGATCCAAGGAAGCTGGGGAAAAAGCTGGAGGCAACCAACCACTAAGACTTCCCAGGAGGGAAGTGCTGCCATCTGTAGGACTAAGCAGTACTTTTCCTGGACATTTCAGGAAGGACTGTCCTAGAGTCTCTGCAGCAAAGAAGGGATGGTCTTCACAAAAATAAAAAGGCCCAGGAAGGAAGGGGGTTTGTTTCTGCTGTGGAGGGTGTTGTGAGTGGGGAATAGAGAGATCCAATCTGGATTTTAGATAGTGGATGTTCCCACCACGTGGCACCAGAACAAGGGGAGACTACAGATCCCAAAAACAGCACCAGTAGACACAGTGGTGTTTGCTGATGGTGAAACTGGTAGGGTCGAGTTTAAAGGGTCTGTATTCATCCCAGGGCTGGGGAAAACATTTGATAATGTTTTGTGTGCACCTCAACTGCAGAATTCCCTTATGAGTGTGGCATCCCTAACTAATGATGGGTTTGAAGTTCATTTTAAGGTGGATGAAGGAGTAATCTCCAAGGAGGGGGCAGTATGTGGTAAAGCTGTAAAAAAAGAATCAAGTATACTACATGGTGGCACAGGTGCAGTGTAGCAATGTTGCTAACAAACCATTACATGGGCAGATAAGGGAAAGTGGCTGGGGGGGCGGTGTGGCACTGGTTCATAGAAACAACTTAACCTTGACCAGGAAGCCTACCCAGAAAACAATTTGCATCGAGTGCATGTATCTTAGCCAGAAGACCAGGGATAGTTTGAGGATTCTGTTGGTATACCGGCCACCCCGTTGCTTAACAGACTCCCTGACTGAGCTGACCGAGCTGGTCTCTGAGTTGCTGTTGGAGTCACCCAGACTTTTGGTTTTGGGCAACTTCAACATCCCACTCGAGACCAGCTTGTTAAATCTAACTGGTGCCGCTTGGGAGTTTATGGAGACCATGACAAACATGGGCCTATTCCAACTGGTTGTTTGGCCCACACATTGTGCAGGTCATATCCTCGATGCAGTTTTTAGTACGGAACAGGAATATCCGTGGGTGGAAGTTACAAAAACTTCTTCATTGTCATGGACAGATCATTTCCTGGTTAAGATGGAACTAAGAGCCACTACTTGTCCCCCCTGGGGGTGGCAGACCTATTAGAATGGTCCGCCCTTGAAGGCTAATAGATCCAATTGGTTTCCAGAAAGCCTTAGAGGGTTTAATGGCTGGTGACCCCGGGGATTCTGTTGAAGCCTTGGTGCATACCTGGAACACTGATCTTATAAAGGCTATCGACACAATCGCTCCCAAGCATCCTTTCCAGCCTGCTTCTAATTGTAAGCCCTGGTACACAGAGGTGCTTAGGAGGATGAAGCGAGTTGGACAATGACTAGAGGGCAAGTGGCAGAAGACCTGATTCTTATCTGACAGAACTCACCATAGGAAGCATCTTGATTCCTATTGTGAGGCATTACGTGCAGCACAGAGATCCTTCTGTTTTGTACGTATTGCATCTGCAGAGTCCCGTCCGGCAGAGCTGTTTAGGGTGGTGGGGGAGTTGACGAAGGTTCCTCCTGCACCAAATCCCCTACTTAACCCAATGACAGCCTGCTGTGATGTGTTTAACATCTACTTTGCAGATAAAATCTCTCAGATAAGAGCCAACTTGGACGCCAATGTTTTATCAGAATCCATAGACGAGGCGTCCAGCAACTCCGTTGATGGCATTTTACTGGATCAGTTTCAATCTGTGAGTACCGATGGCATGGACAAGCTCCTTGGAAAGGTGAAGAGGACTACTTGCCCCCTCGATCCTTGTCCATCTTGGCTGGTCATCAAGAGGGGGGACGTGCTGAGATTATTCCTACGGGATACAATCAATGCATCCTTCAGGGAAGGTACTGTACCACCTTGCTTGAAGGAGGCGGTGGTTAAGCCACTCCTGAAAAAACCTTCCCTGGACCCGCTGGATAGAAACAACTATAGACCAGTCTCCTTGCTACCTTTTCTAAGCAAGGTGATTGAGAGGGCAGTTGCCTCCCAACTCCAAGTTGTCTTGGATGAAACCAAGTATCTTGATCCATTTCAAATCTGATTTAGGACAGGATATGGAATGGAGACTGCCATGGTGGCTCTGGCGGATGACCTCCGCTTGGGCATCGACAGGGGTAGTGTGACCCTGCTTGTGCTCTTGGATCTCTCAGTGGCCTTTGACACAATAGATCATTCCATCCTCTTGGATCGGCTGAGAGAGTTGGGAATCGGCGGCACTGCGTTGCAGTGGTTCCATTCCTTTCTCTCTGGCAGATCCCAGAGGGTGAGGCTCAGGGACCGTTGCTCTTCCAAAATAGAGCTTAATTGTGGTGTCCCTCAGGGTGCCATCCTGTCCCCGATGCTATTCAAATCTATATCAGGGGTAGGCAACCTTTCCCCTTTAAGGGCTGAGGGACTTCACCTCCCAGAAGCCTCAGCCATGTTGGCCAATAGTCCCATAATGGCCAATAGCTCCTGGGATTCTGGGAGCTGAAGTCCCTCAGCCCTTAAAGGGGAAAGGTTGCCTACCCCTGATCTATATGAAGCCACTGGGTGAGATCATACGAAGGCATGAAGCTCGGTGTCATCAGTACGCTGATGACACCCAGATATATTTCTCCATGACCAGATCATTGGCTCAGACTTCAGATGGCATCTCTCCTCTCAATGACTGTCTTAGAGCAGTAATGGATTGGATGAGGAAAAACAGATTGAAACTAAATCCAGACAAACGGAGGTACTCACAGTTACGGGCCCAAAACCTCTATGGGGTCACACTCTCCTCTAAGGACTGTGTTTGTAGCTTGGGAATACTCCTAGATTCGTTGCTTCACATGACTAGTCAGGTCAATGCGACGGTCAGGAGTGCCTGCTATCAGCTTCGGCTGATATGCCAACTGTGCCCTTACCTGGATATGAGGAATCTGGAAACTGTGGTACATGCTCTGGTAACCTCACATCTGGATTACTGTAATGCTCTCTACATGGGATCTGCCAGAGAGGAAGGAATGGAACCACCGCAAAGCAGTGCCTCCAATTCCCAACTCTCTCAGCCGATCCAAGAGGATGGCATGATCTATAGTGTCAAAGGCCGCTGAGAGGTCCAAGAGCACCAGCAGGGTCACACTACCCCTGTCGATGCTCAAGCGGAGGTCATCGGTCACAGCAACCATGGCAGTCTCAACTCCAAATCCCGCCCTAAAGCCAGTTTGAAATGGATCGAGATAATCAGTTTCATCCAAGATGGCTTGGAGCTGGGAGGCAACTGCCCTCTCAATCACCTTGCTTAAAAATGGCAGCAGAGAGACTGGCCTGTAGTTGTTTCTGTCCAGGGGATCCAGGGAAGGCTTTTTTAAGAGTGGCTTAACTGCCGCCTCTTTCAAACAAGATGGTATAATGCCCTCCCTGAGGGACACATTGATTGTGTCCCGAAGGAACACCCTCAACGCGTTCCCACCCTGGACGACCAGCCATGATGGGCAAGGATCGAGAGGGCAAGTTGTCTTCCTCATCCTTCCAAGCAACTTGTCCATGTCCTCGGTACTCACAAATTGAAACTGATCCAGTAAATTGCCATCAACGGAGTTACTGGACGCCTCGTCTACAGATTCTGCCAAAACACTGGTGTCCAAGTCGGCTCTTATCCGAGAGATTTTGTCTGCAAAGTGGATATTAAATGCCTCACAGCAGACTGTCGTTGGGTTAAGTAGAGGATTCAGCGCAGAAGGTATCTGCATCAAATCCCCCACCACCCTGAACACCACTGCCGGGCAAGACTCTGCAGACGCGATACGTGCAGAGCAGAAGGATTTCTGTGCTGCACGTAAAGCCTCCCTATAGGAATCAAGATGCTTCCTAAGGCGAGTTCTATTGGATAAGAGACGAGTCTTTCGCCATTTGCACTCCAGTCGTTGTCCAACCCGCTTCATCTCTCTAAGCTCTTCTGTATACCATGGCTTCCGATTTGAAGTGGGGTGGAAAAGACGCTTGGGAGCAATTGTGTCGATAGCCTTGGTAAGATCGGTGTTCCATGTATTAACCAATGCTTCGACAGAATCACCGGCATTACTCACCATTAAACCCTCTAAGGCTTTCTAGAAACCAATTGGTTCCATTAGCCTTCGAGGGCGGACCATTCTAATAGGTCCACCACCTCTGGGAGGGCGAACAATAGCCTTTAGTTCCGCCTTGATCAGAAAATGATCCATCCATGACAATATGGAGGTTTTTGTAACCTCCGCCCACGGATATTCCTGCTCTGTACTAAAGACCACATCGAGGGTATGACCAGCACAATGTGTGGGCCCGTTGACCAACTGGGATAGGCCCATGTTTGTCATGGTATCTATGAACTCCCGAGCTGCGCCAGTTAGATCTTGTAAACTGGTTTCAAGTGGGATGTTGAAATCGCCCAGAACCAAAAGTCTGGGCGATTCCAACAGCAGCTCAGAAACCAGGGCAGTCAGCTCGGTTAGGGAGTCTGTTAAGCAACAGGGTGACCGCTATACCAACAGAATCCCTAAACTATCCCTGGTCTTCAGGCTAAGGTACATACACTCAATGTGCGTCATTTTCCGGATAGGCTTTCTGATCAAGGTTAAGGTGTTTTTATGGATCAAGGCTATGCCACCCCCCCGCCCACTTTTCCTCACCTGTTCACTAACTGAGTACCCGGCTGGGAGAGCTTGCGCCCAAGTCACGGAGCTGGCATCCCCCAGCCAGGTCTCAGTGAAGCAAGCCAGGTCGGCTGCCTCATCCACCAAGAGATTGTGGATGATGTGAGTTTTGTTTTTAACCGACCTGGCATTGCAAAGGAGCAGGTTGAGGGTCAGTGGAATGGTGAGTTTGCTCTCCAACTTACATTGGGAAACAGAATCAACTGAAGGAGGGATAGATAATAAAAATTGATCCCTTCTTCTTTTGCAACATTTGTTGAGACTGTTACCACCATATCTTCCCCGCCCCCATACCACCTGAATGTCTGCCCCCAGCTTAAAAAAGCCCAATACAACCAGGGAAGAGCCCACTGATATGTGACCCTTCGAAGTATATACGGCTATCAATAAAGCCACAATATCACTAAAGGGAGATGGAATTCACATAAATTTTTGATGTATCCAGGAATCTCTCTTGTTAATAGACCGAGCAGGCAACTTGGAACAAATAACTAATCTCCTAAAGTTAGGATAATGTTCCGGCGGAGGTTTAATCGGCGTTGGTGCTCCACACAGTAACTAGGGAGAGGAGCGGCTACAGCTCCTAGCTAAATTCAAAGCTATCGCTGGTCCAGGCTAAAGGTGGTAAATATAGCCTTCGGAGCACCACTTCTCGCCACAGGAGCTGGGGAGGATGATGTTCTGGCCTCTGAATGTTAAGGGCGGTAGAGTCCTCAGAAGTCCTCCACTCGCAGCCCAGGATGCAGCCGCTGCTGTGCCTTGCTGGAGGGGAGATGGTAAAGGCGATTTAAATAGCCGTGGCTCCTCCCACACACACAGCCGCTGAGCACTTCCTGAAATGCTAGGTTCCTTGCCAAATGTCAGTTGAGGCCAAACGAGCTCTTAAAAGTCACGCTGTTCCTTAACCCCTGTCCCTAGCAGACTCAAAGAGTCATTGCCACCTTAATTCTCCAGCAGAGTGGCGGGGGTGTGGCGGCTGAAGGTGCTCAGCTGTGCTGCTGGCCCAGCTGGCCTCCGGAGCAAGATGGAAGAGTCCAGGGCCTCCCATCACAGCCTCTCGCCGCTTCTGGCTGGAGGAGGTGGAAACAGGCAGCCTTTAAGTAGCCGCCGTAGTTCTCCAGCAGTAGACTGGGCGATTCCAACAGCAGCTCAGAATCCAGGGCAGTCAGCTCAGTTAGACCTACTCGGTTAGACCTACTGCTAGACCGACACACCTGGTATTCCAGTAGACCGACACACCTGATATTCCTTTGTTGCCTTATTGAAAACCAAGGGTGAAGCTAATGATGAGGTCAAAAAGTGAGTCAATGCCATTGAGAGAGTTTCCCTATAAGGTGGGCACCATTGTGACTGATGGGGTGGAGAGTTCCTTGCTGAAATTGTGCAGCAGTGGTTTAAGCAAAAGGGAGTTCAGCACAAAATCACCAATCTGGCTTGCCCAGCTGAGGATGGTTTGGCTAAAAGGCATATTGGCATGATGAATCAGATGAAGAATTGCATGATAGAAGATGCTGGGGCACCTCCAAATTTGTGGGCAGAAGTCACAAAGGTTTCATGTCATACCATTAACAGGATGTGGTGCAGTGCAATCAATCAAACACCATATTTCATGTTATATAGGAGAACATCCAATTTAAAATACTTGAGGGTTTTTGTGCAGTTTGCCTCAGTACTGATTCCTCTGCAGTTCCAGAAGAAAAATGAACTGAAGAGCCAGAGGTTAAGGTTCATGGGCTACAAGGGGAATAGTTATAGATTTTTATTGAGTGGTGGTAGAATCTAGTACTCAAGGAGTGCAACGTTAGAAATACATGTTGGATGGAAAAAGATCCTCAGTAACCATGATATTTTTGTAAGGTTGGGCAACACTGGTACAAACATCAGAAATGGAGGGGTGGATGCATACAGAGATGTGAAGGAAAAGGAACCTAGCCCTTGACATCAACCTAGCACTTCTGTAGAAACACAAACACACACACAAACACCAAAGCAAGGACAAGTTCAGAGTCAAGACATCCAGGATAGCAGTAGTGACACTGAGAATGAGCATGGCAGAACTAAAGTCATCATTCCATGATGAACTCAACAAGTCAAGAGACCACCAGACAGATTTGTTGTGAAGGAGGCATAAGCCTGTACTGTTGTGGTTGAGGAACCTGATGATTACAAAGATATGCTCAGGTACCCAGTTAGTGAGCAAGAGAAGTGGAATGTAGCCATGGTTCAAGGGTTTAGTGCATTGGTGGACAGAAGCGTGTTTGAAGTGGTGACAGGCCTGCAGGGCAGAAAGTGATTGGTTGCAGGTGGGTCTATAGGAAGAAATACATGCCTGATGGGACTGTGAAGTACAAAGCCAGGTTAGTAGCCAAAGGGTACTCACAGGAGTGGTTTGAGAACTAAGATAGGATGTTCTCACTGATGGCTAAGGCAGAGAGTCTCAGGATGGTACTTGCTGTAGCTGCCAAAAGGAGGTTAGTTACCAATCATTTTGACTTTGAGACATCATACCTCATTGCCACACTAGAGGACACTATGTTCATGGAGCAAGCTCCTGGGTATGAGTGTGAAGGCAGTGACAAGGTCTACAGGCTGAAGAAGGCTTTGTATGGATTTAAGTAAATTATCAGATGCTGGAACCTGTGCATACACAAAGAGCTAATGAGGCTAGGTTATCAGCACAGTGTGGCCAATGTGTGTGTGTACATAAAGGGCAGCATAATCCTGGTCATTTATATTGATTATTTGTGTGTTGCAACCAGAGATCAGGAGGAGATCAGACTGGTGAAATGTGATTTGGCACAAAGGTTTAAGCTCAAGGACCTTGGACATCTGAGGAACTACCTAGGGATAGAAGTAGAAAGGGTCCAGAGTGATGATTTCAAATTGTGTCAGAAATGGAAGATAGAAAAGCTGATAACCGCTTAGTCATCCCATAGCGCGATATGAAGCGGTATATAAATGAAGCTGCTTTGCAAAGCCTCTACCTGTGGAATGTCATGAGAGGTTGACTAGCAGGCTGGGTATCAGTGGTTGAGGTCTACATTACACATGGGACAAATGCAAAGACACGTGGAACACATCGCATGTCATTTTGGGGATTGTCAAGACCATGTGACATCCTGGTTTGGAAAATGGCATGGATGTGGCCACTGAAAGGAACTGGAGCAATGGTAACAGGCAGGTGAATGAGTCAGCATTTGGAAAGCTGTACATCATGGGAAGTCTGATGCAACATGCACAGTGGATGAAACCAGCCAGGTTCCATTACTGCATGGCTGTCACATGTTCCCAAGAAGACCGCCTATATATGGGAAAGAATCAGTATCTCAGTTGTTATTTAGTTGTGGTTGGTGGTTGGTGAAGCACTTTCTTGGTCTGTATAGCTGTGAGTATTCAAGATGGACATCTGGTACTCTATGTATCTTTATAAATATTTGCAACAAAGATTAAAGCCCTTATTGAGTGAAGTCTCACTGTCCAGTGATTCATTTCTCCAAGCTGAAAGCAGCAGCCTTTGTTTGGGAGGATTTTTCCTGTGCCGACTGGAGCAAGATTCTTCACAGAATATCATTTTATGGGCGTTCCTGTCTATGTGCTTCAGCTCTGCATATCTGTAAACTAGATCCCACCTGTCTGCATATCCCAACAACCACTTCTTTTGCACAGCTAGGGCCTTTTCAGACTGCTAGAAATAGTGCAAATTGAGTCCACTTTAACTGCTCTGGCTCAATGCTAGGGAATCATGGGAATTGTATTTTTTTCTGAGACATTGAGCCTTCTCTGTCAGAGAACTCTGGTGCTACAATAAACTACAGTTCCCATGATTCCCTAGGACTGAGCCAGGACAGTTAAAGTGGACTCAATTTGCACTATTTCTGGCAGTCTGCAAAGGCCTTTTGTCTCAAAGGTGTTATAAGATCCCTTTGCATACTGTTATTCCAGACTAGCATGGCTATTTCTCTGAATTCCATCCCCAAAGGAGGTAGTTCATCATCTATTTTATCCTAAATATTAGATGCATGCCAAATTCATGTAGCCAATTAATGTGGGTTTTTGTTTGTTTGTTTTTTAAAAATACATACATATATATATATATATATATATATATATTGTGGTAATTATACTTTGTAGTTTCTTTCTCATGAAATGCCGGGATTGTAATTGTAAATGTTATATTTTCATTAATATATTCCATGCTAATACTACGCCTTCATATATATAGACCTCAACCACTGATACTCAGCCTGCTAGCCAACCTCTCATGACGTTCCACAGGTAGAGGCTTTGTGAAAATGTCAGCTATGTTGTCCTCTGTGCCAACATACTGAAGCTTCAGCAACCCATTTTTCACAAGTTCTCTCCCATTCTGATATCTTACTGCAATGTACTTGGTCCTACATTTCAGATTTTCTGACTCTGCTATGCCAATGCATGCCTGTGAGTCCTCATTTACCATATTATATATTATACACACACACACATACACACAGAAGAATATTCTTGTGTAGTATGCTGGTTGCATTGCTGTTTTGTTTGTTTGCTTATTGATAATATGTTAATGCAGTTTTCATCTTAAGATATAGGAGAAGTATAAAAGATGCATAAAAATTGTGATAAAACAATAATAAATCACAATAGAAACACAAAGAAACAAAGTATGAAATAGCATTTGAACTAAACATAAACCAGCAAAACAATGGGCAAATGAGGAAAAAATAATAATAAATTGGAAAAAAAAATAGCATGGATGCCAGTGAAATTTGAATTGCATGTGCTTCCCAGAGATGGGCCTTTTGACTGGTTCCTACATAAAGATCTTCTACTCTCAAATGAATCAGGAGAAGATTCTCCAATGATCTTAAAACACAGTTAGATTAGTATAAAGCCAGGTGAGCAAGTCCCCAAGTTCTAGGGCCACATGTGGGGAGATCTCCATGAGATATAAAACAGCATTGGACAGCAGTATGCAGTCCACAGGTCCTACTTTCCACGCCACAAAGTAGTATTTGTGTCCCAAACTATTTACTGCATAGAAACCTCACAAAAGGTGAATTCACACAACCTTTCTCATTCATCCAAGAAGTAGTGAAAAGAACATCAGGCAACATTTAAAATTTACTTCCCCTTTGACATATTCCAATCACACACCTCAATGGGGGTTGGGACCATGCATACATAGAGATGTACCAATTTTTCTTCTCCTCTCATAATACTAAAACGTGGATTCATTCAGTAAAGCTAAATAGTATGATATTTGTGGCACGTAGGTGAAAGGCAGTACTTAGTACCTAGTACCCAGTTTCTTGTCACATTTAGTAAATAGCCATTCTTGTGTCTGTAGAAATGAAGCATGTTTATTGATTTTTCCTTCTCATATACACTGTTAGAAATTGGGTAATTAACTTGCAAGTCACAATTAGTTTATTCAATACATATTGTGACTATGTTCAGCTGCAGACCTTTTCCCTACATTCTGGACTTTGCTGTTTCTTCTGCCATCCCTTAATGTTTTATACCATCCAGTTTGAAGAAAAAATCTGAAGAATTTCAACATCTGCACAATTTGGTGGCAATGTGGTTGCTCCCAGAAAAGGTATTGCTCAACTCCTGATTTTTCTTTTTAGTTTTTAGTCACAGACCAACATAGCTACCTCTTGTTTTGTTTTATTTTTAAATTACTTACTAGCACTTTTCTTTTCCCATCTCCATTTTATCATTTATCATTGGTTTTGGTATTTCTGATATATTGGGGAACCAAGGTTTCTCTTAAAACTTATTCCCAATTTGGGTTTTAATAAGTCAAGAACAACAATGTTTATTTACCTTCCTCATGAAAGAGTGGCACATCAGAACATTTACAATGAAAAGGAATGATAAAACACCACACTATAAAATACCAAAATACTGAAATACTAAAATAATATAGTAATATACTAAAACAAAAATAAACAAAATCCTCATCAGTTGCTAACCATCTCAGCCACTTTAAATATGTTTTGCAACTTAATCCAGCAAATCAAAGAGGAAAGTCTTCAACTTCTTATGAAAGTGGATCAGGTCCTCTTCCACCTGGAAGTGCAAAGGAAGACTCTTCCACAAACTTGAAGCTAGATCCTAAAAGGCTCACAGGCTTGATAGAACTGGACGCATTGGTAGAACTGCCAATAATCCTTTGTCTGCAGATCTTAAATTTCTAGATGGTACATACCATGATAGCCGAGCTGCCAAATACAGGCGGAGTTTAAAGTGCAGGGTCAAAACGTATAATGAGCCCTGGCCTGAACTGGAAGGCAGTGGATGTATCTACAAGAGGAATAGACATCTGAGTACTTGGCAAAATTTAAGACAATCCAGACAGCACTGTTCTGGATTAAACCAGAGAAGTAAGAGATCAGGAAGATAAACCTGCCAGGCTATTACAATAGTCCAGGCATGAAATAACCAAGGCCCAGAGAAGTAAATGGGCAGTTTCGATAGTCAAAAACCTACATGTTCAAAAGATGGCAGTTACATGCCTTAGCAGGTGCCCCAATAAAGGGGCATAGGGACAAACAATCATCCAGCAGGATTCTAAGGTTCCTGACAACCAAAAGAGGGTCCAGTGTGTAACTCTGTAAACACAATGGAGGGCATGAAAGTGGGGCTCCTGGGTGGTCAGACTGAAATATCGGGATTTCTGTTTTATTCACATTCAGCTTAAGACAGTGAGTGCTCATTCACAGAGAAACACTCAATAGGCAGTCCATGACAGACTTCCAACAGCAGCATCAATTGAATCAAAACTGGGAAATTTGAGTGTCAGCTGCATAGATATGATATTAGAAAACCACCTGTGAAATAAGAAGTCCAAGGGGAAGCATATACAAAAAAAAGAGAAGAGAACCCAGTACTGATCCTTGAGGGACCCCTACAGTTACAGGGAAGGCTGATGACATAGCTCCCTAAAATGCAACAGCAGAGGAATGATCCAACAAAAAAAGATTTAAACCAGGACAGAGCATTCTCTGTTATTCCCAGTGATGATAACTGTAGTAGTAAATTAAGCTGTCCAACTTACCGGGCCAGCCTTGTTGCCACTAGGGGGGGGATCCACTGGCTGGGGGTATCCTGGTCCTGGCAGAGCCTCAGCAGGCTTTGCACTGGGCTACCCAGGCTGGGATTGTCTGATTGAGTTTGGGCGGGTGGTACTTCCAGCCCCAGTGCTGGACTACATTTCCCAGTGGGCATCAGGGGGTGGACGTACCATCCTATTGGGTGGTGGCATGGGCAAGTGGAACTCGTCATTGGAACTTCCACCCCTCCCAGCTCCTGATTGGTGAGAGGTACATATTTAAGTCCATGCGAGGATGGGATCATTTTACTTGGCTCTCCCCACTCTCCCTCCCTCTAGTCACAATTTTCCAGGTGTGTGTTGTTTCCAGGGCTGCTTAGCACTGGATTTGGAGTCCAACAGGGACCCAGGAGTGCTGGGATCATTGAGGTGTTGCCATTGCAGGGGCAACACTGGTTCAGTATCCCCCAGTGACAAGGGGTAGAGATGCGAACATGTGATCAACTGGTTACCTGAGATGTGGATGGGCAATTAACCAGTTACCCCTTTTGTCTTCCCAAAAGTTGGCTGTGACCAAGCAAATTGGTCCATCGATCAATAAAGGATTGGTCAATGGCAGATCCAGACCTCATACTTTGCGGACCAACCCTACAGCTGTTGTCAATAAAGTTGTGGCCTTTTCCTTCCAATTGGGTGTATCATGGTCATTCTTTCAGGGACTCCCCTCTGTGGCAAGATCTGATTATCCAAAGTGTTTGTTCTGCAGAGAGATACAATAGGATCAGCACTGATGTTTGACACTGAACTTTTGCCACTAAAATATCATTTACTACATGAATTAAGGCTGTTCCTGTGGAATGACCTGTCTGAGCCCCTAACTGAAATGGATCAAAAAGGAAATCATGTGTGTTCAAATAAGCCATCAATTGGGAAAGGGCCACTCTCTCCAAAATGTGAGAGAGAAATGGACGGAGAGTCACAGAATGATAATCAGCACAAGGTGAAGGATCCAGAAAGAGTTTCTTTAATAAAGAGATCATGATAGCATGCTTAAAGCAGACCAGAAAAATATCCTTTGAAAAGGAGCTGTTCACCATTTGGGTTATATAAGGCAGAAACAAAGGCAGGACTGAATAAAGAAACTGAAACTGAAATTATTTATGAGTTAGTATAGTGTAGCTTTCAAAACTGTTTCTTTTAATTGTGCCAGCATTCGCATAAAGAAGTCGTACAAGAGATTTTACTAAAGATTGCACAGTATGCCATGCAAGAGGCTACAGAGGTAATTGCACAGCAGTTGCACAAACTGATGTGCAAACAGTTGAAACCAGTAGTGCAATCTCTTGTGTAACCACTTTAAACAACATCTGATGTGACAATGTGATTTATCACAATGATGCTCTTTTAACATCACCTTAGGTTCGCCATAAGTTGGAAATGTCTTGAAGGCACATAGCAACAATAAAGATCATTATGTTGTGTATTTAACACACACTCAGTATACAGTAGGATAAATATATAATAGTATCACCTGTCTTCGCAACAGTTATTCTAGTGAGGTTCATTTGAAATTAACAAGGATAATACAAATAAATTATTAGTGTAACTTGAATTATTCTGCAAATGTTGCTTGAACCCCAATTGAAAATTAACTTATTTTTGTGGCCTTCTGTTAAACAGCCAATTGTATTCATCTGATTTACTTTGTCACTTCCAGATTCTTTGGTAGGTTATTATCTTAAAAGTCCATTTGTATGGAAAATTACTGCATTTTCCCCTTCTGACTTTTGAAGAGAGAACACAAGCTGAGGCTGTAATGGTCATCCTCTGTCATCTACATATTCAATTACAGACTCAAATTATACTGTAATTTATAAATTGCATTTAATAAACCACCCTTGAAATAATAAGATAAAAGTGTATGAAGGGCTGTGGTATAATATCATGTCATTTTAGGATCCTTGAAATGAAAAATTTCTTACATTTCTCTACAGTTATGTGTTCATGATATTTCCCTATGACAATGTGATCTTAAATGTTTATTTTCTTCTTACATAATGCATTGCCACAGCTCTGTTGTTGCACACTCATCAAAATCTAAGTATTCAATTTAGAATATTCACATTTCAAGCATTTTATGTTTATGGTTACAAAGAAAAGCTGCAAATATTTGTTAAATATCCAGGAACAAGAGTCTTAACAGGTCCCATACTAAGTATGGGGAATGATAAACAAGACACCTTTCATTTGCACTTCAGTGAAGAGAAAGACACACACACCCTGACGTGTCGGGAGGGGCCTTCTGTTGCAGCGGCCCCATAAAAGGGCACCGACGCGCGATTGGCTGAGCAGACCGGAAGGCCCGCCCTTGCTGGACTGCTTAGCCAATCAAACGGAAGTCTTGCTCCCTGGTCTCGCGAGACTATGAGCGAGATTTCAGGGGGCTATTTAGCCCCACGCTGCCATGTGTCGGCAGCCATTTTGGAATTGCAGACAAGCAAGGCATTCTGCTAGTTGTGGCTCCAGGGCTTTTTGGGCCTTACAAGCCACCTAGCCCTTGGAAAAAGGAGCCGATGAGCTGGGAACGAGGCGCAGTTTGGCGGAGCCAAGTTGCGGTGCGCCTTTTCCCTGGGGAGATGAATGGAGCGCTGCCTTAGGATCCAGGCCGCGGCTCGTTGCAGGCCACGTTGGAAGCAGCGGTATAGCTCTCCTCAGGGGAACCTGAGGACGGGCCTTGGAAGCGGAGTGGAGCGCGGCGTTAATATTTTTTTTAAAAAAAAGCTGCGGCTCCTCTGCTTGATTCAGGGTCTAGGCACGGCCTTGAGTGGCTGCAGGCCTGAGGCCTGGGTGTGCTATGGTGGCCTGGGGGGGTCTATTGGGGCTGGGGGCAGCCTAGGTGGCTTTTGTGGGGCAGTTTGTGTGGCTCTAATTAGCGCAGGTTAAAAATAAATAAATAAATAAAAAACACCAAGAGGGACAGGCCACAAGGGATCGGACGGCTCCTGGGATACAGGGTCCGTTCCCCCCCACCCCTAGTTGGAAGAATTAATTTAATCAGAGGTGGGAGGTGGCTGGTAATTATGCCCCTACCCCCCCCCCCCACCTGTTTCCCTTAAGAGCAACGTGAGATGACCACTTGGTCTGGGCTGGGACTATTGGTGTCCCTTTTCAAAGGCCTCCTTTGGCTTGAGGACCTGTCTGTGCTTCTGCTTGGGGGCATTAGGCTACAGGCCCTTGGTTTTGGATGTCCCTAGTGGGATGTGGTTAGGGCTCATGGTAGCCTGGTGTCCTGCCTTTGGTGCAGGTTGTGTTTGTTTGGAGACACGTGCCTTTCATGTATATGGCCCTGCTTGGGCTTTACCTGTAACCCCCCCCTCCCATTCAGGTGGGGGAGTTAGTATGGGTGAGGATTATTGATAATAATAATAATAATAATAATAATAATAATAATATAATCCATCACGTCATTTTAATTGGTGGTAGCCTGATGGGTTAGTCCCATTCAGGGACACGCTAACCTTGGCCTAGCCTGTACTTCAGGCGCTCTTTGCGGTTGGGACACATGCCATTTGAGTGATTCCCATGTTTGGGCTTTCTCTGCATTTCCTTTATGAACATAGGTCCCCAAAGTTCAGGCCTGAAGGCCGCTGGGTGGTGGCCCCACCCCATATTATTAAATCAGGTGTTTGGCCTGGGCTTTGGCAGTGGCTGAGGCGATGCAGGCCAAACATGGTACTGGTACTATAGGCAACAGGCCTTGTTTTGCTGTCCCCTCTGGGATGAAGTTGGGGCTCAATGTGGCCTGATGTTCTGCCTGTGATACAGGATACATTGGTTGGTGGGGGCACATGCCATTCATTCATAGGCCCTGATTTGGGACTTAGCTTTTAACCACCACCCCCCTTCCCTCCCATACAGGAGTGGAAGTTGGTTTTGGTATAAGTACACAATAGTAATATTAATAGTTAAATAATAACAATTTTAATAATATTAGTATTAATAATGCATCATTGTAGTTTAAATGGGGTGGACCGACGGGTTAGTGCCCATGCAGGGATACGCTGACCTCGGCCTATTTTAAAATTGAGGTTTCAGTATTTAAGTGGTTTATAGTAGTAGTAATAATAATAATAATAATAATAATAATGGAATTTATTTATATCCGCCCCTTTGAGGTCAATAGTAATTGCATGATCATTAATTTTAAGGGTATAACTTTAAAAGAACACTATATCCTGTACACATTAGTTTGAGGTGTTAATGTAATCCGTTTTGGACAATAATGCCATGCGGTAAGGCCCAATCTAAACAGCGCACAGCATCTGCTGACTCTAAAAATCACCAGTCTGTGCCTAAGCGGGCTTATAATCCTCAAGATAGGGATGATGAGATTGCAGCACCTTTGGCCCAGATTGCTTACATGATGCAGGCATGTGCAGAGGTCTCTGAGCAGTTAGCTTAACAAGGGCCGTGGTGTGGGGGGGGGCTAAGGTGGGGTCACAGGCTAGCACTTCTTATGTGGTGGATTGAGGTGTATGTGCACTGCCGATTCAGGTGCAACCGGCTACGGCACATACGACACCTCTGGTGGTCATGGCACATGGTTCCCCTACTACCTCAGCTATGGAGGTTGGGCATCCAACCGTAGCTGGTGTATTGGAGCTTGTAAAGAAAGTTCCTGGTGTGGGACAACAGGGAGCAGCTGCCCCTGTGTTGGATCAACCCACTTTGGTGGATCTATTAAACTTAATTCAAATGGTGATTGTTTCAGGTCAAGGCAATGGGCCAACTCCTGAGACTTTTGAGGCTTCCAGCAGAGATATGGCAAGTGTTTATGCGAGGAAACATAATATGTGAGCAGCTTCTGCGACGGTCATGGTGGGAGCTCTGCAAGCATCAGCTGATGCTTCACGCCATGCGAGGAGCTCAGGTTTGGTGCATGCTTTTAATTTGGTGGCAGTATGGCCCTCTTCAGTAGGGGCTTTTGGGGGCATAATGGGCTGAGCTCCAGAATTGAGTGCCCTACGTTTGCAACAGGGGCGGCACCCTTGACAAATCCTGGGCTAGCTCGGGCTGTGGATTTGAAGGTGCAGGGCAACCAGAATCTGGCTCATATGGTAGGTGATGCAAGGTGAAAGGCACTGGTAGGAGCTTTGGGCATTTCTGGGGCAGACAAGGTGGTTGTCTGTAATCCATATGCAGGTATCTCCACTCCCCTTGGATCGCACCTTCCCTTTGCTACTAAGGAGAGAATATGGTGCAGTGAGTACATTGAATTAATTAGGCTCACTTTCTGGGATCCTGAGCTGAGGATCATGGTTAGGTTGGGGTGGTTTTTTGCCCTACCAAAAGAATTTCAGTTTCACATGGACCTCAAATGCCCTAAGCTGGAAAGGAATTTTGTGTACTGTTTTTGCCATATGCAGGAGTGTTATTGATGAGAAAGAACCTGCTAGATCTCCAGAATTCTACAAATAATATCTACAAAGGAGATAATGATTATGGCATATATGAAGTGCCATTTTAAATCTATGGGGGTCCGCCTGGCTTCAATATGACGAGCATTTAAGGATGAGGGTGGTGTTAGACCACTCATTATATTGGCGTCATGTGCAGTCTGAGCTGTGGGTGAATGTTATAGTCAGGGCCATGGGTTCATGCCTATGGTCACATAGCCGAGAGTGCAATATGCCAGGCATAGCACGGGGGAGAGAAAACAAACCGGACTGTGCTGCGACTTCAATGCAGGTAAGCGTAGGAGGCAGCCCTGCAGGTTTGACCATAAACGTAATACCTGCAGAGGTAATCACCCAGGATCATCTGGTAGGGGTGTGTGAGGCTTCAAGGGAGGTTGATGAGATGCAAAATTAAGGCTACGCTACATGAATTTCAATCCATTACAGGTTCCTTAAACTTTTGTTCGCGAAGTACCAGGTGCATGGTTGTAAATTGCCACTAGGGGGTGATGGCCCCTCCCCCCATCACCACATCAGAATTAATTCTGGGATGAGGGAGGATTTATAGATCTGGGAGTCAATTTTGGATCATTTAATGGTGTGTCTTTGTGGGGAGATCTGAAATGCTCTTATGGGCAGAATTTCAGGTACACTCCGATGCTTGTGGGGCACACGGTTTTGGGGTATATTGTAATGGTCAATGGGAGTTTGAGGGATGGCCTCAATCCTGGGTCGATAATGGGTGGACACTGGACCTCACTTTCTTAGAATTTTACTATCGTGGTGGCGGTCCATTTGTGGCAGGACCAATTACAAAAAAACAACAACAACAGTGTGGTTCTGGTGTGATAACTAAAAAAATGTTGTCCGCTTAGTGAACTCCCAGACCTCGAAATCTGCTAAGGTATTAACACTGGTTAGGAATATGGTGGTACAATGTTTGAAGTTTAATGTTTTGTTTCAAGCTCAATATGTTCTTGATTGACTAAAGGCCTAAGCAGACTGCCAGAAATAGTGCACATTAAATTGAGGCACTGCCCTGGCTCAGTGCTAGGGAGTCATGGGAACTATATTTTTTTCTGGGACATTGAGCCTTCTCTGTCAGAGAGCTCTGGTGCCACAATAAATTACAGTTCCCATGATTCCCTAGCACTGAGCCAGGGCAGTGCCTCAATTTAATGTGCACTACTTCTGGCAGTCTGCTTAGGCCCTAAATCTTTTGGAGTACTTCCTTTCACGTTTTCAGTTGTGCAGGTTCCATTAACTGGCTCCTGAGGCAGCTGCCAGACCA
Organism: Phrynosoma blainvillii; assembly: GCA_026167975.1. NCBI lineage: Eukaryota > Metazoa > Chordata > Lepidosauria > Squamata > Phrynosomatidae > Phrynosoma > Phrynosoma blainvillii. The sequence goes on from JANUYF010000003.1 coordinate 275,291,360, forward strand.
TGGGAAGTACCAGCGCATCTTTAAAGCCTTGAACAATAGAAATCGACAAGGCGACTCTCTAGTCCATCGCCCATGGACAAGCAAGTCGTATCAGCTCGCGTTATGAGCATTGGGATGTTTATTCTGAAATGTCGGGGAGGTAGAGGGTTGGCCCTTGAGGGTGAAGGTTATCATCCATTTTGCAGTCCACCTTCGGCAATTAGGTTTATCTCCAGTTCCATTAAGGGCCAGATGGCAGCACTCTCAGTTTATTTTAAAGCCGGAATTTTTAATGACCCTAATGTTGATTTTAGAGTTCATAGGGCTTTCGAGGGATGGGCTAGGGAGTCCATGCATTACGAGATAACTGTTTGCTAATAACAGGTACAATACTGATTAAGATTTGGAAATATCTCCCGTCGACATGTTTCACACCCGAAGATGTGACATTTGGAGCAGCAATTTTATTGGCCTTTTTTGCTGCCTTGATAATTAGTGAAATCATCCCTAGTTCCCTACTGATGAATCTGGCTGGACTCTCATCTTCGGATGTCCATATTTCTGACCAGGGGATTCCGCTGACCATTAGGCAGTCAAAGACTGATCAATTGGGGATTAGGACAATCTGTAATTTTGTTTAGGGCATCTGACGGCCGTATTCGCTCAGTGTTGACAGTGTCAGATTGCCTCAGAATAAGGCCAAGAGTAATGGGATATTTATTTTCACATCTCTATGGCCTTCCGTTAACACAGTTTCAGTTTTAGGCAGGACTGCGGGAGGCTTTGAGACATGTTGGTTGTGCCAGCAGCACAATTTTCTTTCATTCTTTTAGGATCTGGATAGCCACGTCTGCTGTAGTACTTGGTTAAGCAATACTTCAATCTGCAAACTTGGCTGCGGGCATTCTAGGGCTGTGAAGTCTTATGTTCGCACTTGATACAAATTGCACTGTTATTTAACTGACATGTTTGCTATTGTATTTAGCAGATTGAATAGCAGGGACATATGGATGCTTGGACACAGCTTAGTGTTTTGGGCCGAATGGTACTTCAATGAAGATTCAACCATGGGACTGAGAGATGTCAGAACTGTGAGGTGGTTCGGTTGTAGAGGAATGCTGCGGGGGGCTCTACTACCTACAATTATTGAACTGTTGCCGTCTTTTACACACCCCAAGATCTTACTAGTTCAATTACAAAAAACTGATTTCGTAAAACTGACAGCTATATAATTAGCAAAAATAATTGTTGCTGGAACACAAGAGGTGAAGCAAAGGAGGCCAAATAATGTGCTCACATGGCCAAAGTTGTTGCCTTGGCGATCTGGGTCGCACTCGACATTGGCTGCTTAGAGCTGTGGTCAAGACCTTGGGGGAATGGGAGTTGTTATTGATGAATATGAGGGAATTAAAGCTGAGTGGCCTGAGCCGGCCCACGTCCACCCCACGTCCGCCCCACCTATATAACGCCGCCTGAGAACATCCTCGCTGGCTGGTGAGAGGCGGCATCCTCGAGGCTCGGAGGACGGAGGACTGCTTACCAGCCCCGGGAGACCAGCAGAGCGGCCTGAGCCACTCCACCTCCGCCCCACCTATATAACGCCGCCTGAGAACACCCTCGCTGGCCGACGAGAGGCAGCGTCCTCAAAGCTGCGGAGGACGAAGGACTGCTTACCAGCCCCGGGAGACCAGCTGAGCGGCCTGAGCCGCCCCACCTCTGCCCCATCTATATAACGCCACCTGAGAACACCCTCGCTGGCCGGTGAGAGGCGGTGTCCTTGAGGCTGCGGAGGACGGAGGACTGCTTATCAGCCCCGGGAGACCAGCCCCGGAAGACCAGCTGAGCGGCCTGAGCCGCCCCACCTCCGCCCCACCTATATAACGCCGCCTGAGAACATCCTCGCTGGCTGGTGAGAGGCGGCATCCTCAAGGCTGCGGAGGACGGAGGACTGCTTACCAGCCCCGGGAAACCAGCTGGGCAGCCTGAGCCGCCCCACTTCCACCCCACCTATATAACGCCACCTGAGAACACCCTCGCTGGCCGGCGAGAGGTGGCGTCCTCGAGGCTGTGGAGGACAGAGGACTGCTTACCAGCCTCGGGAGACCAGTCCTGGGAGACCAGCTGAGTGGCCTGGGCCGCCCCACCTCTGCCCCATCTCCTCGGGTGCCGGAAGAGTGCCGGCGGTTACACAACGCCACCTGAGAACACTCCTGCCGGCACCACACTATGGCCACGGAGGACTGTTTTGCCATCTTGCAGTTCTCGAAGGACCATAAGACTAGAAATTATGTGTTTTTTTAAATTGTATTATTGGCTACTGTTATTTAATTTGTATGTTCGGGGGGATGGGGGGGTGAAGGAGGGATGGGATTTTAATTTGATTTATTCTTTGTAGTTTTGTAATGTTGTGTGCCACCCCGATTGCCTGGCAGAGGGGTGGGATATAAATAAAAATTATTATTATTATTATTATTATTATTATTATTCAGGTTTTTATGCCACGCTAGTACAGGGCTGATGGAGTCCATCTCTCCTCGGTGGGAAATGATGTATATTTGACTTCTCTGGAGTCATACATTAAAAGAGTGATGGGGGGGGAGGGTATGCCAAGCTAGGCTGGCCCCCTCCTGTGGTGGACAGGGACCCCCCCCCCTCGGGGAATAATTAGGTTAATTGGAAAATACTAATTGGGTTAATAAAAATTCTAAATTTGGTATATGTCATTAGGTTAACCAAATTTGTATGATGTCATGATGTTATGATGTCATAAGAATCCTTATGACGTCATATCCGTTTGAGGGGAGAGATTAGTTATTGTTGTGATATATTGCATAAACTAATGGATTTGATGCATGCCGTGTTAGAAGCAATTAATCCATAGCGCCTGCGCTTAACTACACATATGCAAGCGTCAAGAACAAATTCTTGTTTAAGAAAACTGTAATTTAAATGTTTAATTGATTGACATCAAGACCCTGTACAAAATAAAAGTTGTGGCCAATGATTTACCCAAAATAATCGCGTTCGGTGTCCTTTATGCCAATGCAAGGACTCAGCTGCCTATTGCACACTTAATCCATACTATTGTTCCAATTGTTTTAATAATGATCCATTAAATTTGTGAATGTGCATGCTGAACTATATCTTTGTGCTTGGGATTTATTTTATTTTGCTTTGTTTGATTTTCTATAGGAAAATGTTCATGAGATCAGGTACCAAGCGTATTCAGCAAAATATTATCCTAAACATCAACTGGCATGAAGGCATACTCAAAAGCTGCCATTTTCTGTTTGTTCCAAAGAGCAGAAACTTTGAAAGTAAAGTCTAGAAAGGTGGTGCCTTCCAAACCAAAGACTAGACTAGAAACACCTTGGTCATTGATAAGCTCCACAAAGTCCTCCACAAAGGCTTCTCCTTGTGTGATCTAGGGATATAACTCTTCACAAGTTTTCTTCACAGATGAAGCAATGAGTAATTTTAGCAATGTTCCTTCTGCTTCCAGAAAGCCTATGAAAATTAGAGTTTTCAAAGCCTATTCACAATCCAAGACTTATTCTCTGCAAAATTTACACATGACTATTTTGCACAGAAAACGTCATTTTCTGCACATGAACCAACATTATTTTCTGCACAGAAAAAGATGAGCAGAAATTGTGATTTTCTGTGCAAATCAACTACATGCAAATTTTGTGCAGAACAATTTCTGAACTGTAGAAATTCTTACCAGCTCAAAATTCTTCTTGTCAAGGTTTCTTAACACTTGAAAAGCATTGTTTCACTCTCTATTTAAGAAATATTTTCAAATATTCTTTCCATCCCAAATGGAAATGTTCCTGTCTCCAAGCAGGAGGCTTTTTTTCTTCCTCTTCTGTCTCCCTGTACTACATTATTTTACATTATTCTTACTACTCTTCCAGTCTTTCAGCTCATCAGCCAGACATCTCCACCCCTACACATCTACCAACAACTCTCCATTTCATTCCTGATAAGTAGCATGTAGGATTTATAACCATATATTTCAGTGTTTACCACATGTCTGATCAAGCTAGGCTTCTTACAGGGTGAATTTCATCATTCCCAGTGGCTCATGGCATGTAATGGGTTTTTAAATATTTTAAAATAATATCACAGTCCTCATTAATGGAAACAATCAGATCACAGAGAATTATTTGGATATAGCCAATGGTCAGAAAGCAAAGAATCTAGATAGAAGCCACTTAGTAAAATACTGATATTAAGAATAATATTAGGCCTCTGGGCTAGGGAGAACTCTAAAAATTAGCTTGTATTTTATCATAAGGAAAAGCTATAGTTGGTTTCCATGGTAGCTATAGTGCTATTCATTCAGCCTTCTAATGTCAGCATGCACATTATTGTTTTGTATATGAGGGGGGAATCTCATTGCCACATCAATGAAAATATTAATATTTATATATTCTAAGGTTATATCACAGTCTTCTGTAAGAAACTGTGAGGAAAAGGTCCCTTTCTTGCTTAAAATTTAATTTAAAATCTAACAAATATTTTGCTCAATCATGAGTTTTACTTATATATGCATAATCTATTATTAGAACACCAACAAGAGTTCTTTAAAAAAAAAAACCAACCCTATTTTGACAGGGTCAGAAATCTATTTTTTCCTTTGTGATAGAACTTGATTCCAGTGGCACTTCTCGCACAGCTTTAAAATTCCAAATACAAAGAACCAGCATGTCTATTCTTGTCTGACAGAGATAACATGTATTCCACAGAGTGCAAAAGACTAGAGACTTCCAGCTTGGATCTTATTTTTGAAGATATTTCCTCATTAAATCTATTAATGGAGAAAGAGATGGTAATCCAAATTGAAAGTTTATCTTTAAGGAACACAAGGTCATGAACCGGCGAAGTACTGAGAACCCCAAAGCTCTCAGATTCTTAATAATTTTCTTTCCCATAACTCAGCTTCAATTTATGGGGGTGTGTCTCCATGGGTGTTCATATGTAGCTGTTTGCCTTGGTCCAGACTCCTTTGGTGGGCTTGACCTGTCACTTTTGAAGGAGAATGGAGCAATCAATAGACTTCTTTGTCTTGCTGTTCAGTACCTTGCCTTCTGTAAGTATGGAGCAACTTTGAAGTGGCATTAAATGCATCTTCAACTCCTGTGCTTGGGATTTTTTGCTTCTTGTATTAAAAGATGGTTTCATGTTGGCTTCTAATCCAGATCAGGACCACATAAAGATAAGAAAGCAGGATGGCAGTAGCAACCCTTGCCCTGTGCTATTTTTTCCCTCAACGAATGACTTTCTTCAAATGTAGTATTTTTACCAACAAAATAAATACCTAAATAATTGTGCCAAACAAATGGGTATGTCTATAGGATAGGTTTTCAGAGGAAAAACAATGCAGGGACAAAGAATAAAATATTGTGTGCACTCCCTAGGCTGCAAATCAGATCTGGACCAAAAATCTGCATATCCAGTATTAATTTATAAGGGTGGTGGAAGATGTGTTCAATATCATTGTCTTCAAAATCCAGAAATAACATTTTAAATAGTTAAAACATATTTTTCAGTGTTAAGAAATGTGAATAAGAAGTCTGGACTAATTATGGCTGGAATCATGTATGGGAGTTAGATCATCATAAGTAGATGTACATATGTGGGAATTAGAATTGGTCAATTTTGTAATGTCAGTACCCAGTAGAAGGCGGCTGTTACATTACTACATAGTAGAGCTAGCAAAGCAACCAATAAACATCTTAGTGATTCACTAATAGGGTTTCTTAATGCTTCTGTTAGTATTGTGATGTTCTCTGGGCCCAGCAGCTAACCACAGCAACCCTGTCTTAGCTCTGTGCCCCAGTAGATCCTTAATCCCTGATCTCTTGGGTCACCCTTCCCACTCCTGCTGAGTTGAAGGGACCCCTTGAGACCATCCAAATGAAGCTGACACCACCTGATGAATTACAATGACCTTCCCTCCTAGCCATACATCAGGACTTGGCTAGGAGAGTTGTAGTTCCTATCCTTGCTAACTTAAGCAAGCAACAACCAAGCTAAAGGTGCATGGAAGGAGTATGATAGAAAGCCAAGGCACTTTTAAAATAACTACAGAGTTCTACAGCAAACTAGGTATCACTCATACAAGACCCCTTGTCTTGTAGGCACAGAAATATAGTTACAGAATATCAGTCATTTCAGTCAGGCCATATGAAATAAACAGCAAACCTATTTGCACTAGCTAACACATAATCCAAATCCTACTTTCAAGCTCAGATGGGATGTGTAATCCTTGATGTTTCTGGATGTTGGGAACTTGGGCCTCCATGCCCAGCTCTGACCAGCATCCTGACCCTCAGGCCCCACCCTGAGGCAGAACAAAGACTCAGACTGCATGCCCCCCCCCCCAGAGGCCTTTTAAAACCTCTGCATGGAAAAAATCTTGAAGTTCCTGGGTCTTCCCAGCTAATTGGTCAGTTGGTCATTACATTAGCTGTGATGTAACCCTTCATTAGAAAATGATATAAACCCACATTAGCATGCACCTTCCTCCCACCACATTTAACACTTTGAAGTCTTCAGATGAATGGAGGACCTCCAAATCATTACAACTATATATAAAATTATACTAAGTAAAAGGTAATGCAGGATTCTGGCAGACAATCTATTCAGTTTGATACTTATTATGCAGTAAATTCTCACATGGTTGCTTTGAAAAAAATGCAGCATTTTCTATGCAGAAAAACAACAACAGCTTTTCTAACCAATTATGAATTTGGTATACAATAAGTCCCAAATTGTGAATAGGCTTTGAAAACTTCAAAGAGCTCTTTTGCAATTGGAAGAAAATTGCAAATAAATAAATAAATCCACAAACCTGCTTTCTTTGAAAAGAAAATTAGTGAAGAATTACATTCCTAATATCTTTAAGGCTAAGCCAATAGTAAATTCTAAAACAGATTCATATCGGTCAGTTTTACTTGCTAGCATCCATGATCCAAACAGAATATTTTGAATTGGGTTCATAAACCCAGTGTAAAAAGCTTCCATTGATATAAAGTGAACATTGATTTAGGTTGTATTTTTCAAAATTTAAGACTCTGAGTCTGAATAGTGTGTTTGTAAAGCAGGGGTAGGCAACCTTTTTGAGCCGGGGGTCGGGTTGCTGTTCCTCAGACAATTGAGGGGCTGAAGCACCATAAATAAATAAATAAATAAATAAATATTTTTTTAAAAGCCCCTGGGCCTTAGGTTGCCTACCCCTGTTGTAAAATATAACACAGAATTCAGCTTTCCACATATCAACAAAACTGTATAAAACAGCTTCACTGTTCCAAGCTGACTGTGACCTAGGCAATATTGGTAAGATATATTTCCCATCTGGAAAGGTAGATGCCCATAGATATAATAGGTGCTGGAAAAATCAAGTTGCAATGCCTAAGGAAAATGATTATCTTCCCTGTATACCTCTATGTTTCCCTGGATACCTCTGTGGCATATGAGTTAAGACACTGAGGGGGGAAGCAGACAGGTGGCTGTGGGCCACCCCGGGAAGCTGTGCCGTGGGGCTGAGCTATCCACACACCTCGGCCCCGCGGCGCAGCTTCGCCGCCCCTGGAGGGAGCGCTAAAATAGCACTCCTTCCACAAGTCGCCGAAGGTGTGCCACAAAAGGCTGGCGGTGCACCTTCGGCGACTCTTCCGCCACAGCGTGTGCGAACGCTGTGGCGGGAAGGCATCGTTGGAGCGCCGGCCACATCGTCGGTACTGGCGCTCCGACGATGCCTTCGGGAAGGGGTTGGGGCTCCCACCATGTGGCTGCCCCTCCCCTTCCTTGCCCCCAAAATGGCCCTTTTAGCCGTCTGCTTCCCCCCTGAGATATTGTGTAGGACGTATGTCTTACCTTCACCTTTGGTGTCTATACCTAGATACCAAAAAGTCTATTTTGTTTTTGAAAAACAAAATTTTTTTCCTAGAGGTGTTTAGCTTGCTTCCATGTTAAATATCCTGAGATTTCAATACTTAGTGTATGTGCTATTCACACACACAAATTTTGCAATGATCATCTTGTACTTAAAAGCAAGGAGAAAGTAGCAAACACCACATGAAATTTAGAGATTGGGCAGACTGACTACAATGACATTGAAATTTCCATATTGCCTTGCTGCTACAAGCAGAAGCAATCTCATTACAGATAAACATTTTAAAAAGAAAGAAGGAATAAACAGTTCTTTTAAATGTGTCCTGAAGGAGGGAGAGAGAAAGATCATCATACTATATAGCTTCCTAGCTACATAAAGCCCATCTGACTTTCATACAGCATCAATACTGACCAAATGTTAATTGGAGGAAAAAATCACAATGGAACAGACTGCTTTGAGAGGTGGTGGGATCTCACACACAGGAAAATGAATTCATATCTATCAGGGATGTTGCACTTAGATCTTGCATTGTAGATTCCACATAGAAGGAGGGGCTTTGCAGACTGCTAGAAATAGTGCAAACTGAGTCCACTTTAACTGCCCTGGCTCAGTGCTAGGGAATCATGGGAATTGTATTTTTTTCTGAGACATTGAGCCTTCTCTGTCAGAGAGCTCTGGTGCCACAATAAACTACAGTTCCCATGATTCCCTAGCACTGAGTCAGGGCAGTTAAAGTGGATTCAATTTGCACTATTTCTGGCAGTCTGCAAAGGCCCTATATGATTTTTAAGGTCAATTACACTGCCTTGATTCTCTGAAAGCATACTAATTAAGTGGGGTATTCACTGAAATATTATTGATAAAGAAGCAAACTGCCTCCCTATAGAGCCCTTTTTAATCTAGCCAGCCACATAACTCTTTCAAATGGCAGCAGTGATTCTTTGTGGGGAAACCCTGCAAAATACCAGGCTGTTTGTTCTGGCTCTTTGCTTGGTGGTGGAGAGAGAAATGTCTTTTAACAGCCACCATAATATTGTGGTATGAACCATGCATTTAGGCCGAAATGCCATAAATTCACCAGATTCCATCTGATAAGCTAAGTGGGTTCAGTTGTTGTTGGTACTTGGATGGGAGATCATCAATGAATACCAGGCAATATTTCAAAGAAAGGAACTAGCAAAATCATCACTGAGTATCCCTTGCATAAGAAAACTCTATGAACTTCATGGGGTCACCATAAGTCAACCGGTGACTTGAAGACATGTACACACATACAATCATATTTTCCCATAAAATGGTTAAAAATTTAACTCTGCTTCTGGTGTATTGGGAGTAGATCTCTGCCACTAGAATCTGACATAGTGACAAAGATGAACCCCTAATTGGTGATAAACCCACTTTGGGCCTTTGCATACTGCCAGAAATAGTGAAAATTGAGTCCACTTTAACTGTCCTGGCTCAGTGCTAGGGAATCATGGGAATTGTATTTTTTTCTGAGACATTGAGCCTTCTCTGTCAGAGAGCTCTGCTGCCACAATAAACTACAGTTCCCATGATTCCTTAGCACTGAGTCAGGGCAGTTAAAGTGGCCTCAATTTGCACTATTTCTGGCAGTCTGCAAATAGCACTAGATAGGAGGAAGTGTCAAAAAGCACTTTGTGGGTGACCTGAATCTTATACTGATCCATCCATCAAGAGAGGCATTGAGTGTTCATACTCCTCCATCAGCCATATGGTGACCAGGAGATATATATCCCATATTGACATTTATATTTATGGTATTCATAATAACAAATTCTGCAGTCAGCAGTTTGCTCATTTTCTTAAATGGAATGTTTGGTATCTCCTTTCTGTCTTTGTTAGAGACTATGGGCCTCTGCAGACGGGCCCTTTGTGGCATCCTCAAGGCAGAAATGGGGAGGGGCAGTCCTCCCAGCACAGCATCTCCAGCCGTGCATTTTGCTGCTCTTTTCCAGGCCATCAAAAGTGAGGATTGGGGCCAAGGCGCGGGGCAGCCTCGGCTTCAATCCTCCACTTCCCAGGGTGGCTGAGGGCTTCCCATCTGCATTCCCCCTATATATCACCATTAGCTTCTGGTTTATTTCCAAGCTCAAGGTAAGTTATAATGCTTTAAATGGTGTGGGAACAGGCCACATAGTAGACCAACCTATTCACCTATATGAGAATCAATTGCCCAAAAGGCTAGGTCAGTGAATATGGGCATTCTGCATATTTATACTTTTGTTGTGTTACTCCTTCCCAAATCAGTCTGGCTCCATCCCTGCTAAATTACAAATGGTAGCCATGACAGTATTGTTCAGTTTGCTCCTTAAAACAAGGTTTGCATTTCAGAACAGTTTCAATTGTTAGCCTTTAAAATGTTTTTTCTAAATATTTTTGTACCTGCTTTTAAATATTGTTTTTAAAAAATCTATTTTTAATCTCTAGTTCATTGTGTTGAGACCTTGGCTGAATAAGAGGTTATAAATAAATAATTTCAATTAGGAGGAAAGGAAGTAAAGTTATAAAATTTCAAAGGCTATTCACAGTTAGCTTGGTCTTTCTTTTTATACATAGCTGAGATCTGTTAGCCATCATACAAGGTCATATTCATTCTAATTACAAAAGCTAACTGCATTTTAATTAGGTGCTTCATTGGGGTGGTAGCTTCATGGAGTTTCCTCCGTGGAGCTACAGTGTCAGTAACAGGGATCATTAATATTATTGTTGCTGTTATTTTTATTTCAAAAATAAAAATGTGTGTCTGTTTCTTATATTTCATTTCTTTCTTCTTTTCTTTATATATTACTTGAGAAAGAGCTTCAAGGATTATTACACTTGACAGGTAGAAAAGAAATTCACAAACAGCAACAACAAAGAAATCCCTTTAGCATTCTTAGTTGCTGACAACAGCAGTTTCATCTTTTCCTTCTTTCAAGCTTGAAAGCTATGAAAACACTTATCCAGTATACCAGAATGTTGTTTTCTAAACATTAGTAACTTGAAAGAAAGAAAGAAAGAAAGAAAGAAAGAAAGAAAGAAAGAAAGAAAAAGATCATTTCAGAAGAATGTTCAAAAATAATGGAATGTTGTTAAAGTCATTGTTACATCATTAGACATACTTCTAAAATGCTTACCTACTGGCAGAAATCTTTTCCTTGTTTGTGTATCTTCACATTTATTTTGACTCTTAATTTCCATGACTTTCACTTGTCCTACAGCTGAATCCAGTGCAAGTCATTCTTAGAGTAAATCCACTGAAATTAATTAGGCTTCAGTTGGCAAGTCCCATTGAGATGGTAGTTGCAGTAACACACTTACACAGGTTCCACCTTCCAGTGTGTAGATTAGGGATGCATTTCTTCACTAAGTTTTAATGTGGAAGCAATGAGTAATTTTACCAATCTCCACTGCTGGCTCTGAGAAAGTCTTTGAAAACTATACAGTTAAAAACTATACAGTCTTCAAAGGCTATTTGCAACTTGAGACTAATTCTGTGTAAAAATTATAAGAAGTTATTTTACACAGAAAACAGAATTTTATTAAGAAATCTTTCTTGTGCAGAAAATAGTTTCCTGTGCAGAAAATGTTTTCTCTTCAAAGCAACCATGTGCAAATTTTGTGCAAGATAAATCCCCAATTACAGCATTTTCTGCACACAAACTCTGCTTTCTGCACAGATAATGCTGGGTTTTTCACAAAACAACCAAGTGCTAATTTTGTGCAAAATATATCACAAATTGTGAAGATGATCTCCGATCCAGGATTCTTCTTATCACAGTTTTTCAGAATTTTTTCAAAAAAATATTATTTCCATCCCTAGACCAGATAAATCTGGCACATAGGTGCAACATTTTGGCATGGACAGCCAAGGAGCTCTAAGGTGGGGATGAAAATGGAATTCAGCACAGGCTACCATACCATAGCAATATTATTTAAAAAGTGCATCTCTTATGGGTGTAATACAATACCTGCTAATTCTAGTCACATTGAAGCTTGGGTGACTTTAGAATGTATGTAACACAATGTGTTCAACCAGAATGTTTCTTCTTTAATTAAATGGATCTAAACCTGTTTTGTTCTGACAAAACAACAACAACAAAGCAAAAGCAAAGCAGCTTCATTTATATACCGCTTCATACCACGCTATAGGGTGTCTAAGTGGTTTACAACTGTGAGCTGATTGCCCCCCAACAGCTGGGTACTCATTTTAGTGACCTCGGAAGGATGCAGGCCTGAGTCGAGCCTTAGCCCTGGCTGGTATTGAACTCGCAACCTTGTGGTTTATGAGTGAATGGCTGCAGTACAGGTATTTAACCACTGCGCCACCAGGGCTGATGACAAAGCCCTTCTTTGTCATCAGACAAAGAAGGGCTGATGACAAAGAAAACAACAAAGAAAAGGAGGGTTTTTTAATTGCTGATTTTCTTGCATCACTATCATTTTCTACCTTATAGCAAGAAAGGATGATATTTCAATAGAAACGGAATGATTTTCAGTACAGGGATCCTTGAAATCTTTATAGCCACACCAAACCCATTCAATGCCACAATTGACTTCATTTTAAAAAAACTATCTTGGAAACAATTGATAATGGTAACATTTATATTCTTCAGAAAAGAGAATGAAGAATGGGCAGTTCTCAAATGAATGGATTAGCATGGAAACACCTTTATTCTAAACAAAGGTGAATGAGAGGGCGGTTGCTCTTCAACTCCAAGCTGTCTTGGATGAAACCGATTATCTTGACCCATTTCAAACTGGCTTCAGGACAGGCTTTGGGGTTGAGACTGCCATGGTTGCCTTGACCGACGATCTGCATCTGAGCATCAACACGATAGATCATGGCATCCTCTTGGACCGCCTGAGGGAGTTAGGTATTGGAGGCACTGCATTGCAGTGGTTCCAGTCCTTCCTCTCGGGTAGGTCTCAGAGGGTGCTGCTCGGGGACAGTAGCTCCAGTAAAAGGGAGCTCACCTGTGGGGTTCCACAGGGCGCTATTCTGTCCCCGATGTTATTCAACATCTATATGAAGCCACTGGGTGAGATTATACGGAGTTATGGAGCTAGGTGTTATCAGTATGCTGATGACACCCAGATCCATTTCTCCGTGTCTCGTTCGTCGGCCTCAAATTCAAATGGTGTCTCCTCTCTCAATGAATGTCTCTGGGCAGTAATGGGCTGGATGAGGAAAAACAGATTGAAACTGAATCCAGACAAGACGGAGGTGCTCACGGTAACGGCCCCGAAACCAAGAATTGGGTTGCAACCTCCAGTCCTGGATGGGGTCACACTCTCCTCCAGTGACTGTGTTCACAGTCTGAAGGTGCTCCTTGACTTTGGCTGATACACCAACTGCACCCTTTTCTGGAAGTAAGGGATCTCGAGACTGTTGTACACGCGCTGGTAACCTCATGTCTAGATTTCTGTAATGCACTCTACATGGGGCTACCCTAGTGCTTGGTTCAGAAACTACAGCTGGTACAGAACATGGCACCCAGATTACTGTCTGGAACATCTAGGAGGCACCATATTATTCCGGGTTTAAGGTCCCTCCACTGGCTGCCTATAAGTTTCTGGGCCCAGTCCAAGGTGTAGGTTATTGTCATGGTCAGCCCTGAGGAGGACTCGGAGGACGAGAAGGAGGATGGGTCTCCTCCAGAGAAGGAAGAGATGCAGGCTCCACCTGGTTCTCATTCTGCTCTCCCAGCCCCAGAGCAGGAAGAGATACAGGCTCCACCTGGCTCTCATTCTGCTCTGTCTGAGCCAAGCCCAGTCCTCCCAGCCCCAGAGCATCCAGGTCCTAGTGCTCCTTCCTTGGAGGCTCAGCTGTCTAGTGGGGAGAAGCAGGAGGATACAGCAGAGCCAGTGCCTTCCTTTAGGCAGAGGAGAGCTGAGAGTGCTGGCAGTCGCAGGTCCAGGAGACTAGCTGAAAAGCAGCTGCTGAACAAGCCTCAGCTGGCACTGAGGTAGGATTTGACTATTTAAACAGTTGCAAGAGGCTTCCTCAGTGCTAAGACTTATTGTAGTTTCCTTGGGAGACTATGGTCAGTGTGGCTCCTTGTTTCCTGCTTTGTGCCTCTCGCTATTGCCTTGTGGAACTCTGTTGCCTTGACCTTGGACCGGACTGGACCTTTGCTGATTGCTGCCTGCCCTGACCTTAGACTGACTGACGCTGATTTCTGGACTCTGCTTTGCTGGTGCTTCGACTACAGGAAGGTTTGTGGCTGGCCTTGCTGTTTGCAGCTCACCCTTTCAATCCCTAGCAGCTGTGGGAACTGAGGCTGGCTGTAGTTGAGGACAGTTATTACCTTTAAAGCCCTAAATGGCTTGGGTCCAAACTATCTCAGGGACAGACTTCTCCTCTATAATCCTCCCTGTGCACTCCGGTCCTCTGGGAAGAATTTGCTGCAGCCACAAAGAGCCAGGCATGCGGCTACCTCCCAGAGGGCTTTTTTGGTGGTCTCCCCCAGACTATGGAATGCCTGCCGGATGAGATCTGTCAATTGACATCTTTAAACAGCTTTAAAAAGGCTGTCAAGACAGCTCTCTTCCGGTAGGCCTTTCAGTGATAGATAATCCCGGCCTCAGGAATCCCTCTCATAAGAGGGTTTTTAGTCTTAAGAATCACAGCCACATTGTGATTGTTTTTAAATTATTGTTGTATTTTATTGTATGTTTTAATCTATAATTGATTTAATAAGTTTTTAAGGGGGGGGAAGGAATTAGATTTTACAGTTGTATGTGTATTTTATTCTTGTTAGCCACCCCGATTGATATCAAAGGGGCGGGATATTATTATTATTATTATTATTATTATTATTATTATTCTCATTCTTTCTACGTTTATTGCACTAACATCGCCAATACTTTTGTCATAAGTAAGTGGATGAGAAGAAAGAGAAAAAAGACCAGCTGAACTTTTTTCACAACTTAGAGACTCTGCAGACCAGCCCAAAGGGCCAGTCTAGAAGCAGAGATGGGGAGCAGTAGCTGCATGCCGGTGACTCCAACTCCAACCCGATGATGTCCTAATGCAGCATCCTGACGCACTGCACCAGAAGGGGTGCTAAAGAGCTGCAATGCCAGCATTTTGCTGCTCTTTCAGGGGCAGCAAAAGGGAAGATCGGGGCTGCGGCAAGGGGTAGCTGTGGCCCCGATCCGTGACTAGCAGGGGTGGCCCAGAGCCACCCATCTGCAGCCCCTCTTAGTAAACCAGATATAGTTTTTACAATAAGGCAAACAACTTGTCAAAGTGTAAATAGACTGGAGAAAGAATTAGCGTGCAAGACAATGAATTGTTTCATTTACAACAACAGTAACTGCTGACTACAGAATTTAAAGTTTATGAGATAGTTTAATCAAACAGCAAACATTTTGTCACTTACTAGTATAGTGAAGAAATATAGACTTTTCAATCTAGGACTGTAGATAGTTTGTGTGAAGTTTCAGCTGAGTCTTTCAAATGTTAATTCATAGTCTTTTAGGGGCTTTTCACACTAAGCACTAAGATTTCACTTTAACTGTCATAGCAACATCATATGGAATCCTGGAATTTACAGTTTACAGACATCTGACACATGTGAGAAGGAAGCCTATCTATATACCATTGCTCATCAGGATTTTCCCCTTTCATGGAGGAGCTGTGTGTTGATATGTGAACATGCACATAAGCCCCTGTACTGTGTGTAGCGAACCTGCGGCTAATGCAACTGTAGTCAGCATATGTATTGACAGCGATGGATACACCCACTGAACAGAGAATAGAAAAGCTACTCTTGGCACCATTAATTCCCATGCTCTCTGGAAGACTCCAGGAAATGTAGTCCCAAAAGGATTTTCTCCTGAAACTCTGTTTTTGAATATGTGATCAGTAGGGTGGTAAAGGCTTATGTATGCCTAGGAAAACTTCATATACTTCATACATTCTTTAAAACCTTTGCATGTCAACTGAGTCCTTTACTTGTTTGCTATCAAATAAAGACCTTGAAAAGCCACCACTTTTTAAAACATATTTGGACTTGCAGAAAGGTTTTATAGTTAATGTGTATGCATATGTATGCATTTAAATATGAGTAGCAATAGTAATGGTTTTGATGTAAGATTTTTAAAAGTGGTGCTCATCATTACTTTTCTTCTAGTTTTGTTAATTGGCTGAGTATATTTGAAGCAAGCCTCTGAAAAATATATTGGAAATACCACAGATACTGAAACTCAGTTTGAATTTGGCATAGCAAATGAGTTGTTATAGAAACTGGAACATTCTGTTTAAGAAATAATGTGCTATGCATGCTCTATAGAAATATGAATGGTGGCCTGTTTCATAAATTAAATATATTCTCCCCTTGGGTTAGACCACCATTTGCTTTAATTTAATCAATTTAATTAAATGGAATAGTGCTATAATACCCTTAGGAAAAATGTGCTTCATTTATGAAGTATTCCATCAGAAATACTGAAAATCTGAGCCCCCCCCCCCCTTCTTTAAGATGTGAACAGCATGTTTAAATATCAGCAGAATAGCGAATGTAATATTCTCACCACTGAAAGTGGAACTCTTATGAAGGCTGGCATCAATAAGTGATTGGAGTTTGCACAGTAAATATGTATGCTTTGACAGAATATAAACAAAATAATTTCAACCTCCGGTTTACTAGATTATTTTAATAGTTTTAAGCATGTGTGTGTGTGTGTGTGTGATGCATTTAAATAACTAACGTTTTCAATAAATAATTACACATTTATATTCATTATAATCTTAGCATATTTTTTATTACAGATAACAAATACAGAAAGATTTCACAAAGAATGTTCCATTATTCAAAATGTATTTTTCATACTGAGATAATTGTATTTCTTTTAACAAACAGCTAGAACTAGGCCTTCCATTTAAGGCAATTTCTGCATGCATATAGATTATCATTATTGCTATGATTACAAGTTATATTTGTTTTAACCCAGAGGCAAAGCCATGTTGGTATGGAATGTCAGTATGCAAAGGGATATTGTAGCATCTTTGAGACTTAAGGGCATGTACACATGCTGCCCCAAAAGAACATGGAAGATCCACAGTGCCAGCTCTTAGGGTGGTCTTTTGCCACCCCTAAAAGGAGCAGCATTTTACTGATCTTTTAGGGGTGGCAAAAGGAAGGATTGGAGCTGTGGTATGGGGTTGCTGTGGCCCTGATCCACTGCTAGCAGGGGTGGTCCAGAGCTATCCATCTGCATAGCCCTAACTGTGTGAAAGAAGTTGTAGCATAAGCTTCTGTAGACTTGATGTACTTTCTCAGATACATGGAGTGAAGTAATGCCCAGGAAGGACTTTTATACTTAGACTATATGAATAGCCATGGAAATGCAAAATTTGTGGGTATGGTGATGAGGAGGCAAGTTCAACTTTTAACAATGGGTGTTGAAGGACAAAGGCAGAAATGATGATGTTGCCCTAGGTGGATGTCCATATGAAATGAAGGAGGGAGTTTTGGAATGTGTTGTGCACAGGCTGGGAACCAGAAAGGAGATATATTAAACTGGCCAGAATGTCATTATTTTTGTACTTCTCATTTTGTTCCTAAACACTGAAGTAGGATTGAGGTGCATGCAGGTAGGTATGTTTCTGAATGTATGTATTCACTGTTGTACTGCATGAATATCATTATATCATTTAATCTCTCATTTTAAAATATGGAACCTTTAAAAAAAGGGCAACTTTATTATTCATAACTGATTACTATACTCAACATTTATTATTTATATAGAGACAATCATGTAGATGATGATGTGGCAGATCATCAGAACCAAAAAAAGAGGTACAACACTTTTTAAATGTCTACATTTAGCAGTAAATACAACAAATAAAAGGCAAGTATTATACACTAAATTATTATGCACATACCAGTATATTCCATCTCTCTTCAAGTTGTACATCCTATCCAAGTATTCTGGACAAGCCCAGATTTGTAACTATATTTATCACAAATAGGGTTTTGTGATTTAAAAGGAGAGTTATTTTTTTCTTTCACCAAAGTTAAAAAAAAATAAAAACCATTATTGTTCAAATACAAAAATAGTTATTGAATATACTCTGCATTCATTAGATTAATTATATGCTCTCTGTGTAGCATTGCTGTCTAATCTAAGCAAAATAATTTTTGTCTTTTATTTTGTTTTTCAGAATGATGCACATATTAGTGTAATGAGAAGCCCACTGAGAAGCTAGTAGCCTTCCTGCAGGTTTTTCTCTTTGTGGCTAAATCGTTTATTTTATAAAATATGTATGATTGCTTTCTATTTTAAGCCTTCCTTTGCTCTGAAAAGGGAAATTTCATACTGAAAGGAAATTTACAAGATATAACAATTGCATGTAAATCTGTTTAATTCATTTTCCTAATTGTTATTAATCATTTATTATTTTCCAACAATCTATTTGGTAAAGCACCTCTCACCCAATTTTCATCCCCATTTATACTAGAATGAAAGGACATGTTTTTATTTTTATATAATCTATTTATTAATTTAATTATATTGTTAAATGTCTACATGAGATCATGAGGGAGGTCATACAAAAAGCTGAGTATATCACCTATCTGGCATCGATAGGTGATATACAGCTCAGTCTTTTTTTTCCACTTTCCAATTCCAAGAAGCTGTAAAATGACAATTTGGAGATAAACATGGATGAACAAATTGAAGCACAGTTAGATGTATTCTGGCTTGAAAAATCTTCTGAACTAGATGGAGAAATGTACCTGTTATTGGGTGAGGTTACACCTGACCAAGTGTATAGCTTGAAGGATGGTAGCAGTAGCAAGAAATGCCTTTTACAGATAATAAATAAACTTTGTCTCTAGTCTTAGGAATCAAATCTAGTCTCAGTTACACACTCCATGGTGACAAGAAGACTGGAATTATAGATGCAAATCCTGACTGGGTTTGTCTGTGTCTGCATCTGGTAAACAGGATATCACAAAACTATCCCTCCTGCCTGAAAAATTGCTTTTGTCAGTCTCAAGGTGTTTTGGCATATTTGCTAGAATCAATTAGTCTTCGTGTCTACAATAATAAAATGCACAAAACTGGGAGGGGAGATCAGAGTTGCCTTACAGTGTTGTAAAAGGAGGAACACTGAATGTTGGGCCTTTACAGCCTGCCAGAAATAATGCAGCTTAAGGCCACTTTAACTGCCCTGGCTCAGTGCTATCAAATCATGGGAACTGTAGTTTATTATGTCACCAGAGCTCCCTGACAGAGAACGCTCAATGTCTCAGAAAAAACCAGTTTCCATGATTCTCTAGCACTGAGCCAGGACAATTAAAGTGGTCTCAAGCTGCATTACTTCTGGCAGTCTGTAGAGGCCCTGTTGTTAGTGACTTTGTGATTTTGTTATTGTTAACAGCCCTCAAGTCACCCTTGACTCATGATGATCACATGGATAACACATCTACAAGACCCCCAATCCTCCACTATTCTGCTCAGGTCCTGCAAATTGATGCCCATGACCTCTTTGATTGAGTCTATCAATCTGGCATGTGGTCTTCTTCTCTTTCTGCTACCATCTACCTTTCCTCACGTTATTATATTTTTGAATAAATTGTGCCTTCTCATGATATGGCAAAGTACGACCACCTTAGTTTTTTCCTCTTGGCTTCCATTAGTTTGTCTTTTTGGCTGCCTGTGATATCCTCAGCACTCTTCCCCAGCACCACACCTGAAATGAGTTGATTATCTTCTTATCCCCCTTCTTCACTGTTTAGCTCTCTCATCCATACGAGGTGATGGGGAATATAATGACTTGGATAATTCTAACTTGTGCTCAGTTGTATATATTTACACTTTAGTATATTTTATCATTTTTATAGCTGCCATACCCATTCCTAATCTTCTGATTTCTTGATTGCAGTTTCCATTTTGATCAATGCTTGAACTCTGTACAAGAACTCTTCAACTATTTTTATTTCCTCATTTTTGTTGTTGTTAACTGTGCTTGAGTCTATCTCAACTCATGGCGACCCTATGGATGAGACATCTCCAAGACCCTCTGTCCTAAACTGCTCTGCTTAATTCCTGCAACCCCATATCTGTGATCTCCTTAATACAGTCCATCCATCTGGCATGTGGCCTACCTCTCTTTCTGCTTCCCTCCACCTTTCCCAGCATGTAGTCTTTTCCATGAGTCCTCCCTTCTCATGATGTGTTCGAAGTACAACAGCCTCAATTTGGTCATCTTGACTTCCAGGGAAGTTTCTGGTTTGATCTGCTCTAGGGCCCACTTGTTTGTCCTTTTGGCTGTTCATGGGATCCTCAGCACTCTTTTCCAGCACCACATTGCAAATGAACTGATTTTCTTCCTATCATCTTTCTTAACTATCCAGCTCTCACATCCATACATGGTAATAGTGAATATGATGGCTTGCATGATTCTAACTTTTGCATTCTAGAATCTTTTATAGGTTTTTTTCATAGCCACCCCCCCCCCCATTCTTAATCTTCTTCTGATTTCCTGACTGCAGTCCCCTTTCTATCAATTTTTGATCCCAGGTAAGGGAATTCTTTTACTATTTCTATTTCTTCATTGTCTAGGTTGAACTTGTGAAGGTCCTCGGTGGTCATTATTTTGGTTTTTTTTATGTTCAGCATTAAGCCTGCCTTAGCACTTTCTTCTTTGATCTTCCTTAGTAGGTGTTCCAGGTCTGTGGGGTTTTCTGCTAATACCATGGTGTCATCTACATATCTTAGATGGTTGATATTCTTTCCTCCTCCTTCTTTTGTGTCCAAGCCTGCTTTTCTTATAATATGTTCTGCATACAAGTTGAACAGAAAGGATGAAAGGATACAGCCTTGTTTGACCCCTTTGCTAATTGGGAACCATTCTGTTCTGTTCTGACAGTAGCCTCTTGTCCTGAGTACAGATTCCTCATCATGACTATCAGATGTGCTGGCACTCCCATATCTTTCAGGGGTTCCATAGCCTTTCATGATCTATGCAGTCAAAGGCTTTGCTATAGTCTGTAAAGCACATGCTGATTTTCTTTTGGAATTCCCTGGTGCACTCCATTAACCATCGTATATTTGCAATGTTATCCCTAGTGACTCTTCCTTTCCTGAACCCTGCTTGGACCCCTGGGATCTCTCTTTCCATGTATGGTTGGAGTCCATGTTGCAGAATTTTGAGCATGATTTTACTTGCGTGGGAGATCAGTGCTATGGTCCTATAGTTGCTGCAGTCTCTTACGTCTCCCTTTTTGTGGATGGGGATGTATATTGATCACTTCAAATCTATTGACCATCATTTTGTTTTCCATATCTGTTGACATATGTTGGTTAGCAATAGAGTTGTTTCTGTCAATGTGATTGCAACAGTTCAGTTGGAATACCATCTGTTCCTGGTGATTTGCTTTTCACTATTTCTCTTATTGTAATTTCCACCTCAGTTTTTAGAATTTGGGGTTCATCTTCATATTCCTCTTCATTCCATATGTCCTTCATTTTGTCATCTCTTTTGTATAATTCTTCTGTTTACTGCATCCAATGTCTTTTTATTCCTTCCTGGTCTTGAATTATATTATTTTTATCGTGATAGATCGTCCATATCCTTGGTTTGAATTTTCCTTGTGAAATAGAATTTCCAGATCTTGTGAAATAGATCCCTTGTTCTTCCCTTTTTGTTGCTGTCTTCTATTTCTCTGCATTGGCTGTTGTTGTAACTTTCTTTATCTGTCCGCATAAGCCATTGTACTGTTGCATTCATAATTCTTAGTTTGTTTCTATCTCCCTTTTGTTTTTCTTCTCTTCTCTTTATTGTTTGTAGTATTTTTTCTGTCATCCATGTTTTTTTCTCTTTCATTTTGTTTATTGAAAGTGTCTATCTGCATTCTTCTTTTATTATGTCCCTGGCTTCAGACCATAGTTCCTCTTGTTCTCGGTCTATTATGCTTAGTAGCATAATATTATTATGCTTTCCTCATTGTCTAGGTTGAATTTATGTAGTTCCTCCATGGTCATTATTTTTGTTTTCTTTATGTTTAGGAGTAAATCTACCTTTGCATTTTCTTCTTTAACTTTCACACTGCAGAAATAGTCCAGTTTGAGACTGATTTAGCTGCCCTGGCTCAGTGCTAAGGAATTCTGGGAACTGTAGTTTTGTGAGACATTTAACCTTCTCTGTCACAGAGATCTGGTGACACAATAAACTATAATTCCCAGGATTCCCTAGCACTGATCCAGGACAGTTAAAGCAGTCTCAAAGTGGATTATTTATGTAGTGTGTTTTGGACCTTAGTAATTGTACCAAGTCTGTGATGTTTTCTGCTAATTGTATGATGTCATCCACATATCTTACAGTGTTCCTTTCCCCTTTCTTCACTCTTTCTTCTGAGTCTAAACCTGCTCTTTGTATGACTTTTTTTTTTTGCATACAAGTTGAATCAATAGGTTGATAACATTCTTCCTTGCTTGAACCCTTTGCCATTTCAGAACCATTCTGTTTCTCCATCTTGTGTTCTAACAGTAACCTCTTGTCCTTAGTGTGGAATTGTCATTAGGACTATCAGATGTGGTGACAATCCCATGCCTTTAAGAACCATGCATAGCTTTTTGTGATCTATGTAGTCAAAGACTTTGCTGTTGTTTAGAAAGCATATGCTGATTTTTTCCCCCCTGGAATTTCCTGGTATGTTTAACTAGCCATCATATCTTCATAAAGTGGTCCTTCATGCCTCTTCCTTGCCTAATCTCTCCTTGAACCTCTTGGATTTCTCTCTCCATGAATGATTGGAGTCTATGGGCCTTTGCAGACTGCCAGAAATAGTGCACATTAAATTGAGGCACTGCCCTGGCTCAGTGCTAGGGAATCATGGGAACTGTAATTTATTGTGGTACCAGAGCTCTCTGACAGAGAAGGCTCAATGTCCCAGAAAAAAAATACAATTCCCATGACTCCCTAGCACTGAGCCAGGGCAGTGCCTCAATTTAATGTGCACTATTTCTGGCAGTCTGCAAAGGCCCTTTGTTGCAGAATTCTGAGTGTAATTTTACTTTTATTTTTAATGTTTTTAATTTAATTTTTAATTATTTTAATGGTGAATTATCATTTTATTATTCTTTCAATATTTATTTTAATTATTTTAATGCTTAGCTTTTCCTTTTGTATTCTGTTTGTGTGCATATGTGTGTGTTTGTGTTCTCATGACCACGCATGCTTAGCATAATGAATAGCAGTGGAGAGAAATTTTGTCCAATATAGGGAAAACATAGTGTGTGTGTGGGAGTCAGTATTTCAATCTCAGGCTGAAGGTGAGGTCTTTCAATTGTATTTGTGGCTCCCTAACATGGCATCTTGTTTTACGGAGATGACCTTTTCCAACTACCACCAATTGCATCATTTATTTCTCTTAAGTCCCTAGCCAAAGAGTTTGCATCTTGTTCCAAGCTTGAAAGTGTAAATAATTTAGTGCAAGTCCTCCTTATTTCCCTATTTTTATATCTACATTTCCACATTTACAAATTTATTAGTCAGTTGCATTTTGTGTGATCATGGTTTGCTGTTTAAATGTTTGTAATTTTATTTGTTCATTGATTCCATCACTTCTGTACTATGAAATCTGTTCTGACTGCTTTTAAAGCAGCCGCAGATGACACCAAACATATTTCTGTTAGGAATAAATTTTCTAAAATGAAATCATCAAAGAGAAAGTCCTACCAATCTTAACGATCCTAATGATGAGCCAGTAAATATGTTCTCTGGTGATCATCTTAAAGCATGAGCAGATTCACATGGGTGTAGATGTCCAATCAAATAATCTGTTCCCAAAACATTTCAGGCACACTTTGAAATGTCCCTGCAAACATACTGACAATCAGCGTAACTAGCACAGAATTCGTATAATACGTTATAACTATGTGTCCCAACTAGAATACTGTCTCAGCTGAAATTTCATTGTGGTTTTCAAAGACATACAGTGCTTAATAGTTAGAGATGGGGGAGGGTATTTTGAAAATATGAAACATATTTTGTATCACCAGACATTTTAGATTTATTTTTAGTCATGTACAATTTAAATATGGATTTTTAGTCATGTACAATTTAAATTTTAAAAACTTTTTTGGAGAAGGCTTTCACAACTGCAGATTGCATGTTGGATTCAGAAATAATATCTGCAAATATTAAGTTCCCAAATTGTTTGGAAATGCATGTGGGATTTTTGTTTTTGTTGTTGTTAACTGTTTTTCTGTCAATCTCAACCCATGGTGGCCCCCCCTGTCCTCTACTGCTCTGCCCAGCTCCTGCAAACTCATATTCGTGGTCTCTTTAATAAAGTCCATCCATCTAGCATGTGACTTTCCTCTCTTTCTACTTCCCTCCAACTTTCCTAACATTATTGTCTTTTCCAATGATTCATGCCTTCTCATGAAGTGTCCAGGGTAGGATAGTCTAAGTCTTGTCACCTTGGCTTCTAGGAATATTTCTAGTTTGATCTGCTCTAGGACCCATTCGTTTGTTCTTTTGGCTGTCCATGGTATCCTCAGCACTCTTCTCCAGCACCACATCTCAAATGAGTTGATTTTCCTCCTATCTTCTTTCTTGAATGTCCAGTTCTCACATCCATACATGGTAATAAGGAATACAATGGCTTGTATGATTCTGAGTTTTGTGCTGAGTTATATGTCTTTGCATTTTAGGATCTTTTCTAGTTCTTTCATAGCTGCCCTCCCCATTCTTAATTTTCTTCTGATTTCCTGGCTTCATTCTGATCAATGTTTGATCCCAGATGTGAGAACTCTTTTACTATTTCTATTTCCTCATTGTCTAGTTTGAATGTGTGTAAGTTCTTTGTGGTCATTATTTTTGTTTTCTTTATGATCAACAGTAAACCTGCCTTTGCTCTTTCTTCTTTGATCTTCCTTAACAGTTGGTCTGTGATATTGTAATACTAGTATTATGATTTCATCACCATATCTCAGATTGTTGATATTTCTTCCTCCTATTTCCCCTCCTTCCGCTTCCATGTCCAAGCCTGTTTTCCTTACAATATATTCTGCATATAAGTTGAATAGGTAGGGTGATAGGATGCAGCCTTGTCTGACCCTTTTGCAAATTGGGAACCATTCTGTTTCTCCGTGTTCTGTCCTTACAGTAGCCTCTTGTCCTGAGTACAGATTCCTCATTAGGACTATCAGATGTGTTGGCACTCCCATGTCTTTAAGGGCATTCCATAGCCTTTCATGATCTATGCAGTCAAAGGTTTTTCTGTAGTCTATAAAGCACATGCTGATTTTCTTTTGGAACTCCCTACTATGCTACATTAGCCATCACATATTTGCAATGTGATCCCTGGTGCCTCTATTTTCCTGAACCCCACTTGGACCTCTGGGATTTCTCTCTCCATGTATGGTTGGAGCCTATGTTGCAGAATTTTGAGCATGATTTTGCTTGCATGGGAGATTAGTGCCATGGTTCTATAGTTGCTGTGGTCTCTTGTGTCTCCTTTTTTGTGGATGGGGATAGAGTTTGGGGATTCTGCTAGTATACCAACCACCCTGTTGTCTAGCAGACTCCCTGACAGAGCTGACACAGCTGGTCTCAGAGTTGCTGTTGGAGTCACCCAGACTTCTAGTTTTGGGCGACTTCAACATTTCACTGAAGACCAGTTTGTCTAATCTAACAGGTGCGGCTCGGGAGTTTATGGAATCTATGACAAACATGGGCCTATCCCAATTGGTCGCTGGGCCTACTCATTGTGCGGGTCATACCCTCGATGCAGTCTCCAGTACGGAACAGGAATATCTGTGGGTGGAGGTTATTAAAACCTCTGCATTGTCATGGATGAACCATTTCCTGATCAAGGCTGAACTAAGAACCACTGTCTGCCCCACTGGGGGTGGTGGACCCATTGGAACTGTCCATCCTCGTAGGCTAATTGAACCAATTGGATTCCAGAAAGCCTTAGAGGGTTTAATGGTTGGTAATGCCAGTGATTCTGTCAAAGCTTTGGTTAATACCTGGAACAGTGATCTTGCCAAGGCTATTGACACAATTGCTCCCAAGTGTCCTTTTCAGCCTGCTTCAAACCACAAACCATGGTATATGGAAGAGCTTAGGAAGATGAAGCAGGTTGGACAACAACTAGAGTGCATCTGGTAGAAAACTTGACTCTTATCTGATAAGATTCATCATAGGAAACTTTGTTCCTTTTGAGAGGCAATGCGTGCAGTGCAGAAATCTTTCTCCTCTGCATGTATCGCATCTGCAGAATCCCATCCAGCAGAGCTGTTTAGGGTGGTAAGGGAATTGATAAAGGTTCCACCTGTACAGAACCCTTTACTTAACCTGACAATGGCCTGCTGTGATGCATTTAACAACTGCTTTGCAGATAAAATCTCTCAGATAAGAGCTGACTTAGACACCAGTGTTGCAACAGAATCAATTGATGAGGTGTCCAGCAACTCTGTTGATGAGATTATACTGGATCAGTTTCAATCTGTGAGTACCGATGACATGGACAAGCTCCTTGGTAGAGTGAGGAAAACAACCTGCCCTCTTGATCCTTGCCCATCTTGGCTGGCCATCCATGGGGGTGATGCCTTAAGAATGTTCCTTAGGGACATCATCAATGCATCCCTTAGGGATGGTTATATTCCATCTTGTTTGAAGGAAGTGGTGGTTAGGCTGCTTCTGAAAAACTTTCCCTGGACCCCCTGGACATAAACAGCTATAGGCCAGTCTCTTTACTACCTTTTCTGAGCAAAGTGATCAAGAGGGGGGTTGCTCTTCAACTTCAAGCTGTCTTGGAGGAAACCGATTATCTAGATCCATTTCAAACTGGCTTTAGGGCAGAATATGGAGTTGAAACTGCCATGGTTGCCTTCATCTGGGCATCAACAGGGGTAGTGTGACCCTGCTGGTGCTCCTAGACCTCTCAGCAGCTTTTGATACAATAGATCATAACATCCTCTTGGATTGCCTGAGAAGATTAGGAATAGGAAGCACTGCATTGGAATGGTTCCGCTCCTTCCTCTCAGGGAGATTCCAGAGGGTGATGCCCGGGGACAGTTGCTCTAAAAGGAAAGAGCTTAATTGTGGTGTCCCACAAGGTGCCATCCTGTCCCCAATGCTATTCAATATATATATATATGAAGCCACTGGGAGAGATTATTTGGAGACATGGGGTAGGATGTTATCAGTATGCTGATAACACCCAGACATATTTCTCCATGTATTAGTCCTCACCTTTGACTTCGCATGGCGTCTCTCCTCTCAATGATTGTCTTAAGGCAGTAATGGACTGGATGAGGAAAAACAGATTGAGACTGAATCCAGATAAAACAGAGGTACAGTAGCGGCCCCCGAATCCAAGTACCGGGATACAATCTCCAGTCCTGGATGGGGTCACACTCTCCTCTAAGGAATGTGTTCGCAGTCTGGGGGTGCTCCTGGATCTGTCACTTCAGATGATAAATCAGGTAAATGCTACAGTCAGGAGTACTTGCTATCAGCTTTGGCTGATGCAGCAGCTGCGCCCTTTCCTGGAAGTTGGAGACCTTGGAATTGTGGTGCATGCACTGGTAACCTCGCATCTTGATTTCTGTAATGTCCTCTATATGGGGCTACTCTCGTGCTTGGTCTGGAAACTTCAATTAGTACAGAATATGGCAGCCAGGTTCATCTTGGAAACATTGAGAAGAGACCATATAACTCCGGTCTTAAAATCTCTTCACTGGCTGCCCATTAGTTTCCAAGCTCAGTACAAGGTGTTGGTTATGACCTTTAAAGCCCTAAATGGCTGGGGTCCAACCTATCTTCGGGACCACCTCTTTCCATATAATCCACCCTGCGCACTTAGGTCCTCTGGGAGGAATTTGCTGCAGCCTATAAAAACTAGGCTGTCTGCAACCACCCAGAGGGCCTTCTCTGCAACTGCTCCCAGATTGTGGAATGGCCTGCCAGACGAGATCTGTCATATCACTACCTTAAATAGCTTTAAAAAGCTGTTAAGACAGAGCTCTTCCAGTAGGCCTTTCCTGAATAGATATCCCGGCCTTCAAGAGTTTGCCCAACTTTTCTCCCTTAATCCTCTTCACTACTGCTATAGTTTACAGCTATTGTTTACTGTTTGTTATAGTAACTTATTTTAATTATGTTTCTATACTGTTTCATTGTTTAATACTATTTCAAGGGGCAGGGGGGTTATGGGATGTATATTGTATTTTTTATTGCAATTTTAAATGTAAGCTTCCCCGATTGTGTAAGCAGAGGATAAAAATTTATTATTATTATTATTATTATTATTAAAATAATAAAATTTTAGGATAAAAATTTTTTATTATTATTATTATTATTATTATTATTATTATTATTATATCGATCGCTTTCAATCTGTTGGCCATAATTTTGTTTTTCATATCTCTTGATATATGTTGGTTAGCACTAGAGTTGACTCTGTCAATGTGGATTGCATCAGTTCTATTAGAATATCATCTGTTCCTGGAATGTTCTTTTTTGCCATTTCTTTTATTGCAGCTTCCACCTCAGTTTTTAGAATTTAGGGTTCATCTTTATATGACTCTTTGTTCCATGTGTCCTTCATGCATCTTTTTGTACAGAGCTTTTTCTGCATACAAATGTTATATTTCTTAAATAAAGATTTGGCCTCAGCAGGGAGAAAAATGATAAAATATTTGTACATATCAATGAGAATGAAATCTGTTAAGATTTGCATCCCTATGCCATGCTTTTAGTCCCACTAAAATTACTGGATCATTTTAGTTTGTTAAACTAATTGCTAATCATTTCAAATTTCATGTAGCAATTATTCCTCAAAATGAAATAATTGTCTAGTATCTTGTTAGTCACTTAAACAAATTTAAATCCAACACACATCTGCATAAACATTTTTGGGTTATTCTAGAAATCATAATTGTCTAACAGACATGCACAGTGACCACACTGCCATACTAAACTCAGCTTTTACCTAAGCGTCTTCCAGTGGCGTCACTAGGTTTGGTGTCACCCAGTGTGGTAACTCATGGTGTAACCCCTCCTCTTCCCATAACACACCATACAGAATCCTTTAGTAATGTTTTTTTTTTTTTGCACTGATAAATTTTAATTCCTGCATATCACTGAATGTAATTGCAACAGTTGTGACATAAACAACTAGCAAAATTTAAATTATACTTTTAAATTATGATACTATATGCACAGAATATGCCTATTTACACAGTTTTATGTGGTTAAAATAAAAATATGGAAAACAATAGAGTTCAAAATTAAAATCTTTTATAAATACATCAAAATTATGTTCATGTTGATGTTAAACTTTACACCTTTACATGAGATATACTAATGGGTCAGATTTACACATAAATTAAATAATGTCTCCCCTCCCCCCCATAAAAAAACCAACAATAAATAGAGACAAATAGGCAAATATTTGAGCACTTAACATTGCAATTGAATCTGATCTGGGGTTCAGAATGAAAGTGATCAATGCACTCAAACATCCACCTCTTATTTTCTTCATGCAGAGTGAGGTCAGCATCAGTTGCTTGCTCTCTTGCCATTCTTTTCTTGAACCTGAATCTTCTCTCTACCAAAATTCTATATTCATCTGATTTTGAAAGTGTCTGTTCAATTTCATGCTCCACTATGGGGGGATGCAGACCAGGGCGTTTGGAGCGCCCTGGTCCGGAGCGCCGCGGGGCTATGGCAGCCACACCGCAGCGCTCCTGGAGCGACCCTGAAAGGAGCGCCAAATTGGCGCTCCTTTCATAAGTCAGAAAAAGTGCGCCCTAAAAGCGGTGGGCGCACTTTCTCTGACTTATCCTCCGCAGCGCGTCCGGTCGCTGCGGAGGGAGGTCGCTCTGAACGCGCCGGCCGTCAGGTGGCCCAGAAGCGCTCAGGGCGACCTCAGGAAGAGGAAGGAGCGCCGCGCGTGCGGTGGCTCCTCCTCTTCCAGGCCTCCAAGACGACTGTTTTAGTCGTCTGCTTAGGCCCTATGTGACTGCACTCCTCAAGCAGAAAAAGTCTTAGTCCCTCTAGCTTTGTCACTACCTTGTCAAGAGTTAAGCCCTTGGTTTGCAGGTACTGCTGTGTTACATTCACTTCCTGAAGTACCTCCAACCAGAAGTACAGGTTACACAGAAAGCATATAGTGCTGCACTTCTTGTCTCAGAATATTCATGTAGATTCCAAAGAGATTCATTTGCTGCAACAAACTTATCAAACTGTTCTTTAACTAGTTCAACTGCAGCATGATGAGCATTCCAGTGTGTTGTAGATAGCCTTTTGAGTGACACTCCAGTATGGGCATCTCATTGATGGGTAGAAACAGCAAAGAAAGAATACACTGTCTCAAGATTTCAAAAAAAAAATTCCCAACATGATGCATTTTCAGTTAAAGAGTGCTGACCACATAAGTTGAGCAAATGGTCCACACATCCATTAAAATAGCTTTCTTGTTCTTTTCCTTAAAAATGGCTTGTACACCTCTATGGATTGCAGCCATAGTGGAAGCATTATCACAACCCTGAACATGACACATCATTATGTCCAGTCCATCACTTTCCTGATTTTTAAGAATCTCATAACTGAGGTCAGCAGCTGTTTTCCTCTTCTTTCATTTCCACTTTTCCATTATCAATTTTTACATATCTGATCACTTTGGACATCTGGTCACTATGTGATATGTTAGGTGTGCTGTCAAACATTATCCCAAAGTACTTAGCAGACTTTTTCTCTATGACAAGCATCTGCTTCACACGATTTGCCAGGGCACTTAAAAACTCATTCTGAATTTTTGATAAAGGGAAGAAATTGATGCTTTAACTTTACATTTGGTCTGCTTCAATCTCATTAGGTTCTCTTTCAACACTGAATCATGTTTTGAAAGCAACTCAACCAATTCCAGAAAGTTCTCTTTATTCAATGAAGATTCATCTTACTTGTGGCCACGGAATCCAAATTCTGCTTGGCAAGAAACAATGTGATATCGAGCAATCTGAGCAAGATGTTTCTCCACTTTTCCCCCCCAATTTCCATCAAAGACATAGTTTCAGCATCAATGCTTTTGTGTAGCCTGAGTCTTGCTGCTAACATTGCCCATTTTTCAAAGCAACGTTGGTGATCTTCAGATGTCTCATGATTCTTTTGGACTCAATTTCCACCACTTCTGAAACCCAGTCACAAATTTAGATGTTGTCTCTGTAGTACAGCAGCAAAAACAATATTATTTCTCACTGTGGAGTGAGTAAACCATCCATGATCACAGAACTTTCTTGCCATTTGGCATTGTCTTGTAAAACCATTCTTTTGAAAACTGGCACACATCTCCCCTAGCCTTTTTATCTTGCCTTGCTGCAACACTGAAAGGTCCATCTTTGTTCTGGAAAGAAACACTCTCCTTTTCATGATTTTTGATGTGGAACTGGTATCTCCCAGAAAGAGACATCCTGAAACATTTTAAAACCTTAATGTCACTTATCTCCCCTGTAGTATCATGGCTAGAGTCACTTGCAACACCACTCTCTTCTGCTTCAGGCTTTACCATTTCCACTTCTGGATCTTCTGCTTCACATCCTACTATTTCCAATCCTTTTTCTTCTGCCATTTCCACCCTTTGCTCTTCTGCAGAATACATGCTAGCATCAGAAGAAGCAGCTGTATCAATTGGAGACTGATGAGCAGTGATTTGTTGTGTGTTTTTTAATGTACCTTAGCCATCATCTGGTCTTTTAACATATTGGAACTTGGATCCAGCAAGTGTTTTCTGTGATTAAAGTTTTGCCTTTTTTGCTTTCCTTACTGGCATTCACTTGGCCTCCTTGATTTGTGCACTCCATGCCACATGACCAATTAATCTGTTCTGTGCAACAACCAAGGCAAATTATAAGTATTTGGAGGAAAATAACACAGTGTAAAACATAAATAAATTGGATATATTAGGTCTATCCAATGTGAATTGTAATGTGGCAGTGTTCTTAACACCATAAGTTAAATTTAAACCATGTACATTTCATTAAAATCACACACACACACACACACACACACACACACACACACACATATGCAAGCCAAGACAGTGATGCTTTTAAAGGCAATTTAAAGAGTAAAAAAAAAAAAAAATCTGAATTACATTACATTACATTTTCTGTTTCCAGAAATTGACTGAAATTCTAAGCAATGTAAATTGGAATGGTGACAAGACTGGAAATAAAGTGTGCTATGAGGAACAGTTGAAAGTCTTGAGCATATTTATCCTAGAAAGGTGTGAATAAGGAAAGATATGGCAATAGTCTTCTAATATCTGAAGAACTGTCACTTAAAAGATGAAGCAGACATATTTTCAGTTGCTCCAGAAAGCATGGCTAGAATCAGTGAGTGGAAACTGCTGGTAAACAGATTTCAGTTAAACTCCAGAAAAATGTTCAATTGGTACAACAGACTGTCACTGGACAATAAATCTGGATAACTATCTGTCAGAGAAACAGTAGGAAAATCATGCAATTTAGTTCGTGGGCTAAGCATAAGGTTGGACTAGATGATCTCAAAGTCCTTTCCAGTTACATGATCTAGTCATATACTATGGCTAGGATTCAATCTTCCCCTCCTTTCCAAAGAAAGACACCCCACGACTTGTCGGGAGGGGTTTCTTATTGGACTGGCCGAATAAGGACAAAGACTCCTTATTGGTCAAGGGGTGGGGAGGAAGGTCACACCACCGTGCCTGGGCCAACAGGATGGGGTTAACAATTCTCACAAGGCTATTGTTATGTGAGATTTGGACGAGAGTTTGTTGCTTATAACTCGAGGCAACCACATGGAAGCAGCCATTTTTATAGTCGAGACGGTGAGAGTTACTTCAGACCGTTCTCGGCTTTTGGCGACCTTGGCTTTAGCCTGGTGTTTTGGCTGGTGATTTTGTGGTTTTTGCTTAATTTTCTGCATTGTCGTTTGCTCTGCGGGCTCTGGTTTCACTTGAGTAACCTGCGAGGGTGAGCAAGTGGCCTTCGGGCCAGACTTCGGGGCCTTCTAGTCTCCTATTCTCGAGGCTTTCACCTGAGAAAAGTCTTGCGGGCTTGCTTGCACCAGGTGCGTCATTGCACTCCCTTCAGGCCCTGAGACGCCCCAGCCACTCAATCTGGTAAGGTTGGGACCCTCCGCTGGTGTGTGTGTGTGGGGGGGGGGGTTAGTGGCACTTCCTCCCAGCGGTGAGTGGGTGAAGACGCTAGTCTTCAGTGTAGGTTCCGACTGGACCTTCGGTGGACACCTTTCCCGCGGTGGTTGCCAGTTTTGCTCCCTTGGCTGTGGTGTCTCAGTGAGACTAAGGAAGGGGCGGCCTTAAGGCCAGGGTGGAATCCCCCACAGGGGTGATTGGCAGGGCCCATGTTCATTGTCATTGAGTTCAGGATGCCACGCAGTAAGACCCGATCAAATTGTTGGGCGGCTTCTGCTGCACCTTTGGTAGGTCCCTTGGCTTCTAAAAGACCTTCCAAGCCTCCTGGCAGGGATGAGGATTTACTTGCCCAAGTTACTCAACTCGGCAAAACGGTACAGGCTTGTGTGGTGCTGTGTAATCAACTAGCGCAAAAAGAACTTCAGGCTACTGCCTCTTCCGCAAGTGTTAATCCTTTGGGTCTTGCCGACACTGAAGCATCGTCTTCCATGGCTACACCTGAGTCTCAGTTGGCCACCGCCACACCAGGCCAGCAGGTGGCTCCGGCAGTGGAGATCGGGATCTGTTGCATACGGTCCCTGGTTTGGGGATGCAGGGTGTGGATCCCCCTGCATCCGGGCAGCCTACCATGGCTAATTTGTATAACCTCTTACAGAGGGTGGTTGTTCCGAGTGGCGCAATGGAGCAAGTTGGTGGTGTGCAAGGAAGTGATCAAGTGGTTGCTGCCTCCACTACCTTGGACACTCAAGCTGTTGTGGGGCCACATCTTGGGGGACCTTCGAGGTCAACTGCTGATACGGCTCAAGCTTCAAGTTCAGGTGTGTCTCCTGGTGCTGTGCAATCTAATTGGCTTACCTTGGTATGGGCTCTAGGTAGCCTGGTGGGACAGGGGGCGGCTTTGGAGCAGCCTAACCCTGCAGCTTTAAATGTGCCTGTTCAGGACCTCACTGTTACACAGGCACCTGACTCAAGGGCACAGGGTGTTCAGCCCTCTGCTGTTGTTAACTCTGCACCTGTTGTGCAAATTGCTGGTACACAAGTACCTGGAGTGGTTGGCAGTGGGGAGCCTACTCCTTATGCTGGGATGTCTACACTCCTTAGTTCTCACCTTCCTCTTGCCACTAAAGAAAGGATTTGGAAGGGTAAATACATTGATTTATTTACTCTTAACATTTAGGGATCCTGAGCCAAGGATCATGGTTAAGGATGGTGTCATTTTCATCCTGCCAAAGGAGTTTCAAGCGCTCAAACGCCCTAAGCTTGAGCGTAATTTTGTGAACTGGGTCATGGGATTCACTATTTACAGAGGTGTGATTGAGGAAAAACAGCCTCTTAGATCTCCGGATTTTTCTAAATATCAGGAGATCATGATAAAAGCTTACACCAATTGCCTATATAATTCTAGGGGTGCTGCTTGGTTCCAATATGATGAGCAGTTTAGAATGCGAGCAGCTCAGGATCCCTCTCTATCATGGAGGCATGTCCAGTCTGAGCTATGGGCTGATGTCATGGTGGGGGCCTCCCTCTCGAGCAAGTGTGGCAATGGTTTCGTACCAATGGTCACCTTGCCAAGCGGGCCAAATGCAAGGCCTAACCCAGGTGATAAAAGACAATTTGGTTTTTGTTGGGACTTTAACTCTGGAAAATGCAAAAGACAACCCTGCAGGTTTGAACACAAGTGTAACACCTGTGGGGGTGGTCACCCAGGGAATTCTTGCATTAAAGGAAAGAGGACAGGCGGTGGAGCTGTTTCCCAGCCGGTGCCTCCTGGAGCAAAAGGCCCCATTGCCAATTAATCTGGCTAATATGGAGCCTTGGTTAAAGAAATATCATAACAAGGAGTCTGCTTTATATTTATTCCAAGGGTTTGCTTCAGGTTTTCACATTCCTTATACTGGTCCTGGAGTTTATCATTCTGCGCCTAATGCTTGTTCTGGGAGAGAACTACCAGATGTTGTTAGGACAAAATTAGCTAAAGAAATTGCAGCAGGGAGAATTTCCGGACCTCATGATAATTTGCCTATTGCTACATTTCGTTTATCACTGCTAGGAGTAGTTCCTAAAAAAGCTCCTAAGGAATTTAGGCTAATTCATAACTTGTCATTCCCCAAAGGAGAATCGGTGAATGACACCAGTGACCCAGGGCTTACCTCAGTTAAGTATACATCGTTTGACACAGCAGTCACAATGATCAGGAATTTGGGTTCAGGTGCCCTGCTGGCTAAATGCAGTATTAAGTCCGCTTTCAGACTTCTCCCTGTACACCTAGATTATTTTGATCTGCTGGGTTTCCAGTTTGATGGTAAATTCTATTTTGACAAATCAATGCCAATGGGGTATTCAATTTCTTGTGCTGCGTTTGAGACATTCAGCACTTTCCTCCATTGGTGTGCTGTTAAGAGAACCGGTAATAAGGCTATAGCTCATTACCTTGATGATTTTTTATTGGCAGGTTCTCCTGATTCCTCTCAATGCCATAATACTCTAGTGCAATTTCAAGAATTGATGCAGGAATTGGGTGTACCTCTGGCCGAGGAGAAGACAGAGGGTCCTCGCACGCAATTAACCTTTTTGGGCATTGAAATAGACACTATTGCTGGAGCTTCTCATTTGCCCTCTGAGAAATTGGTGGCCATGAGGCAGCAAGTCCAAATT
Source organism: Phrynosoma blainvillii (assembly GCA_026167975.1). Lineage (NCBI taxonomy): Eukaryota > Metazoa > Chordata > Lepidosauria > Squamata > Phrynosomatidae > Phrynosoma > Phrynosoma blainvillii. The sequence continues at coordinate 275,327,066 of JANUYF010000003.1, forward strand.
ATGTTAAATAAACAGAAAGCTACCCTGCTTGAGTTTCAATCACTCACAGCCTTATTAAATTTCGCCTGTAGGGTGGTAGTCCCAGGATATCTGTTTCTGCATTTGTCTGGCCTGCCCCTAACACAATTTCAATTCAGGGCAGTGTTAAAAGAAGCATTTAGGAAAGCTGGGCTGCCCATGGATTCCTTTTTTTCACACTCCTTTCGTATAGGAGCTGCGACGATTGCTGCCACATGTGGCATAAGTGAAACGGATATTTGCAGGATTGGCAGATGGCGCTCATGCGCTTTTAAATCCTATGTTAGACAATCGGGTAGTGGGACTCTCAATTAACCTTACTGACTCTTCTTATTATTCCAGCTTTTTTTAGCCCGGGCAATATTTGTATCATTGGGCATAGCCTGGTGGCTCGGGCGGAGCATTTCCTGAAGGAGCATTATTACAACGCTTCTTTGGGCTTGTCCAACCTTGGCTGTACGATTTGGTTCGGCGAGAGAGGCATGAAGTGGCCGTCTCTCATGCCTTATATGAAGCTGCTGATTCTCTCGCGTCCTCAATCCCGGGCAGTGGTGGTTCACCTGGAGGAGAATGATCTGGTGCGCGTGCCTTGTTTACAGCTGGCCAAAGACATTGTTAAGGACTTAGAGGAATTACAAGCAATGCTTCCTCTAGCAAAGATAATCTGGACTAAGCTGGTGCCCAGACAATCCTGGTCCAGAGCGCAAAAGGATTCTGCCATCAACAATGCACGGTAGAGGCTTAATCTTTTTGTGTCTAAACAATTGTTGAAGAAGGACATGTTTGTTATTCTACATACTATTAGGCTGGACAAGCCATAATTGTACAAGGATGATGGAATACACCTCTGCAAGGAAGGGCTGTTGTTATATGTTGGAGCTCTTTCTGATCAAATATATGAAGCCATCTGTGGGGGGGGGGGGGGGGAGAGTGGATACCTAGCTGGGCTAAAGACTTATACATAAAGAATGAAATTTCAAGGCAGCATATAGTTTTAAAAGTTTTGAGAAAATAATTCTGAAACACCATACTCACATTTGCATACCGATGTTACAAAGAGTGTTTATCTATATCTCACAGTAATTTACCATTCTACAAATATAGATAGCTAAAGTTTTTAGTGGACAACATTCCATTTAGTGGACAACATTCCATTACCATTCCACAAATATAGATAGCTAAAGTTTTTAGTGGACAACATTCCAATTTTGTGTACATTTAATCATTACAAGTCAACAGTAGACAGCTCATATTCACAACTATATCCTACTGGCATTATAATAAAGTACAAAGTTCAGCAGAAACAGAAGAGCACCTGCTACTTTTGCTAGACTACTGCATAATTCAAAGGGGTTTTTTGTTTGTTTGTTTTTTAGCACCAATAGAGCTAAAAATGATTTTAATTTAGCACAGTTGCAGAGCCCAGCTTTGCAGGCAGAAACTTCCTTTCACCCAACATCTGCAAGTAAAGTGAAGAAATAATCCTGCCTGAAGCTCCAAGAAGACATTTGCTGTTGGTCACTGTAGGAAGCACCAAAGCAAACTAACACTAAGACTGTGATGCAAACTAACCTAGTACCCTTGGTTCCTCTTAAATCTGAATAAGTCCTATTAAAATCAACCATCTCCTATATTTGAATCCATGAGAAGTAGAAACCTAAAATTTATTAAGTCATATTAAAATAAAACACATGTGTTCCAACCATGAAAAATAGAAATTTAAATTGCATTAAATCCTGGGGAAAGCTAGCCTTTATTCTGAACCATGAGGATTAGGAAATTGATTCTTCTTTTAATAATAATAATAATAATAATAATAATAATAATAATTTATTTGTATCTCATCCTTTGGGAAACCCAATCCGGGTGGCTCACAACAGTAAAATCATACATAAAGCCGAAAACATTTCCCTCCCCCCCTTAAAACAGTATTAAATCAATAAAGATTAAAATTACAATCAAGAAGTTTAAAAAATAATACAAAGACATAACATTGGCCCAATGTTTCCAGCTAAAGAAACACTCCTTGCTGCCGTTCCAATCTTCAACAGCCAGTAAGAGGCCATGTTGTAGCTATGAAAAGGTGGGGTAGGCATGTGGCAAGACAGATAATATAGGGGGGAAGCAGACGGCACTTTGCGCCGTCTTGGAGGCAAGGAAAGGGAGGGGCAGCCTCACGCTGGGCGCCCCAACCCCTTCCCAAACACGTCATTGGAGCGCCCGTCACTCCACATGACCGGTGCTCCAATGATGTACTTCCGCCGCAGTGTCTGCACACTCTGTGGTGGAAGAGATGCTGAAGGTGTGCCCAACGCCTCTTGTGGTGCACCTTCGGCATCTTGCGGAAGGAACACTATTTTAGCGCTCCTTCCAGGGCCTGAGAAGCTGCAGATTGGGGCTGAGGAGTGCGGCTACCTCGGCCCCAATCTGCAGCTTCCCAGTGCGGCCCACGGCCGCCCATCTGCATAGGCCCCTAGTTATGTCTGGAGGAACTCTTTGCTACCTGTAATTGATTTACAATTTAAACCCTTTATCTTTAGTCTGAAGCAATCCCAGTACTTATTCAGGGAGGAGGGCAATTGGAGCCAGATAGCTATAGGTTGAATGGGATCAGGATTATGCCCAAGTACAGCATCTTTATTGATAGATTTGTGATTTGGGCTTGGTTAAGGCAACAAGAATGTCTGCGTTTCCCTTACATTTTTTGGCTTGTCCATTCAAAGGCAGGGCTCTTGGACACAAGATAAAATAATACTTTAAGAGAATTAGAATGATCATATCTACAGTCCATCAATTCAATCCATCACTACTTTAAAAGTGGTGCACTATACAGTGATATAATGGTGACATTTTTCTAACCTGCCAGACTGAGAATAACTGTTTAGCACTACTTTTCATTCTAGTGGTTTAACTTGTGATTTAAAAGAGGCTAGTCAACTGCATAAAACAGAATGATAGCCATATTTTTACTCTGCTCCCCTCCCCCTTTTGTTTTATTAGCTGGCTAAAATATATTATACAGTACTGTTGTTTACCCCATCTTATGTTCTGCAGCTATAACTAGATCATAAAACATGTTCCTAAGAAATGGTGACATATTAAATTGCTAATATCATGAGAAAAAGAGAGAAAGATAAACAAGTAGGCTATACTTATTGAGTGGTTTTAGATGTTCAACCAAAATAAAAGCCAGTGAAAGAATTTGCAGTTTTACATTAGGCCTTTGAAGACTGCCAGAAATAGTGCAAATTGAGTCCACTTTAACTGCCCTGACTCAGTGCTAGGGAATCATGGGAATTGTATTTTTTTCTGAGACATTGAGCCTTCTCTGTCAGAGAGCTCTGGTGCCACAATAAAATACAGTTCCCATGATTCCCTACCATTGAGTAGGGGCAGTTAAAGTGGACTCAATTTGCACTATTTCTGGCAGTCTGCAAGGGCCCATTGTTGTGTTACTCAAAGGGTTAGTAGCCATTTTATAACATCTGGTTATGTGCCTGTTAAATCATTATTAATGTTCTTGATATCATATATGCAAAGGGAGAACCAGCAAACATCTTCAGATTATGTCTGCCTGTCACTATTTGTATAGGATGAAAGAGCCAAAATATTTTTTTTGCTTTGCTGAAGAAATAATATATGGTCTTTCCAATGGGTTAAGTGCTTTTGATTCCCATTTATGTTTCTTTGTGATAATTGGGTATGGGATGAAATTCAGAGGTACTGAATTTATCTACACTCCACAGTTAAAGCAATTTATCCCACTTAAATCGCTGTGACTCTTCTGAAGGAATCATTGGATTTGTCATTTGAAAAGGCCCTTAGAATCCTCAGCTAGGAAGCTCTATGGTGATCAGAGCCCCAGAACTATGCACGATGGAACCATGACAGTTAAAGTGGGATTGAACTGCTGCAATTGTGTGATGTTGATACATTCATTATCAAGCCAAGAAAACAGTCAGTCCTAACAGCAAGAGCTGGTATGAATTCATAATTTGTAATTGCTACAAAAACGTAACATTGTTAAATAATTTACTCAAATACAAGAAATGATTTTTTTTTTTACAAAAAAATCCTGTGATGATATCCTGTGATGATTGTGAACATTTCATATTTGTGGCTGATGTGAACATCAAGATGGTACAGTTCATACACTACATATTTTATCCACAGATATACTGATTCATTATCATATGAAGTGATGTATTATTAGTTGTGCTAGTAGAGGTTATTGAGAAGTAGAAGTTATTGAGAGCCCCATTTCCATCCTGGGAGAAGAAAAGGGTGTTTCTCAAGAAGTAAAGGGAGCTGGGGGAAAATAGAGGACTATATAGGGTATAATCTTCACCTTGAATAGTCCAGCTACTGAACTGATGGTGGGTTTTGGAGCAAAATCATTCATGGAGAACCTAAGAACTCCATCTGCTGTTATCACCAGCCTTACCTAGACATTTTTGTCTGTGTCACTATCCATCCCAGCGGATGTTCTGGAACAAATGCTACAGTAATGATAGATATTGCGGCTGGTCATATCTATGATTGGTTAGTTTACATCACTGCTTGGATGATCAAAAGAAAGACTTATATGGGAAAATGAGGACTGTTTGCCTGATCAAATATTGTATTAAATAAGCTGTTCCTGAGTAGCAAATATGGCATGTTAGGGGCTATGCAGACGGGCAGGAAAAGGTGACCTGAAGTTGCCTTTTCCCTAAGCTGCAGAAACCGCACTGCCTGCCCTGAGGTTGTCCTAAATGGGGACAGAGCAACCACACTGGGGGGAGTCAATGCAGCTTTTCTGAGGCTGTATTCAAGCCCCAACAACCAAACTGCCAACCCCAAGGATGCTTCAAAGGGAGACGGAGCAACCACATGGGCCAGCAGTGGCTGCTTTAATTTTTTTTTTTTTTTGTTCTCCTTTTTGTCCCCAAGGAGTGGGTGCATTAGACAGATGCCACTGTCTGATTGTGTTGCCCTTGGGGTGAAGGAATGGGTTTGGGGGGAAGCAGACGTGCGACATGGGGCCATCCCAGGAAGCTGCGGATCGGGGCCGAGGCATTCGCATTCCTCGGCCCCGCAGCGCAGATTCCCTACTCCAGGAAGGAGTGCTAAAATAGTGCTCCTTCCTCAAGACGCCGAAGGTGCACTGCAAAAGGCATCTGGCGCACCTTCGGCGCCTCTTCCACTGCAGCGTGTGTGGACGTTGCAGTGGAAGTGCATCATCAGAGCGCTGGCTGTGCGGAGGGCCAGACGCTCCGACAATGTTTTCGGGAAGGGGTTGGGGCGCCCAGCGTGAGGCTGCCCCTCCCCTTCTTGGCCTCAAAGATGGCACTTTGCGCCATCTGCTTAGGCCCTTTGTCAACTGAAAAGACACTCCATCATACTCCACAAAACATGTCTCACACAGATGATGGGGGAGGGGAGAGGTACATGCAAGGTAGGTTTGTGTGGACCAACTTGATACATGCAGCTGGTGGTCATGCAAGGGACATGGTCAACAGGACACAAACACAAACATTACTCCAGGAGCCCCCCCCATCATGCCAGGAAGTGGTGTGCAGGTCTTATGCACATCTGTACACCTGTGCAGAAGAGGTCACAAAAGCCTCTTTCATGCAAACTGCTGTGCATGCTGACAGCAAGCATACATTCAACAGATTGCATTTATTGTCATAACAGAGGACAGTTGCTAGGACGCATGCGTAGGATTACAATTAGGGTTAGGGTTCTACTATTCAAGTGTACCTGTGCCAGTGCACCCACATCTGGAAGCATAGGGTGCTTTAAATTAAAACTCCCATCATAGGGCGCATGCTCTGGATCGCCAAGTCAATTTTCACCACACATGCGACAGTGCATTTATACAGCTGTTTTCTGGTGCATCTTTGTTGCTGCACACATGCAAAGGTGCGCATCTTCACTAAAGGAGTGGAAAAAAGGCTCCTTTTTGGTGTGGCTTTTCTCAGCATATGACAGCTAGAGGGCGCTTTCCTGAAGACTTTTAGGCGTGCATCGTCTAAAGGCCACACCTACAAGTCACCCTCAAAGCACCCCCTTTTGCCCATCTGCATAGCCCCTGTGTGATGTCTATTCTTAACAATCCCTATATTTTAAAAGAATTCAGATTAGTGTTCATGATTTATGCATGACATAATATCAGATAAAAGATAATATGAGCAGTAGCAGCACTGATAGAATGGTATGTAAAGATAGGTTCATCCTTTCCTGCCCCAAATCAATTCATTATGGGATTGTGCAGATGGCGCAAAGCACCATCTTGGATGCAGGGAAGGGGAGGGGCAGCTGCATGCCGGCCGCCTCAACCCCTCCCCAAGGATGTCATCAGGGCACGTGCCATTACACATGGCACACGCCCTTAATACTTCCTCCCAGTACAGCCTCTTCATGCGCTGTGTCAGAAGAGACACAGAAGAGCTGTGCGTCAGCTCTTCCAGTGCCCTTTCTGTGGCTTGAGAAAGGAGTGCTATTTTGGCACTCCTTTCCCAGGCGCCAAAAGGGCAGATTGGGGCCGAGGCATGGGGCAGCCTCAGCCCCAATCCTCTGATTCCCAGGGCGGCCCATGGCCGCCCATCTGCATCCCCCCATATTTCTCCATAACAACTGGTTATTTTTATATTTCTTACATATGCTCTTTAAAAAAAAAATGAAGCATGCATAGGGCTAAATTCAGTTGCTAGTCCCAGCTAGAGTAAATCTGTTCAAGCAATAACATTTATATAGTCCTGATGTAAATCCATTTCAACCAGTGGTGAACAGATTGGCTGTTTTTGTAATTCTTGACACCTCCATACTTTCCAAGGGATCCAGGAAGTAGGGGTGTGTGTGTGGGTGTGATCCTAGATACAAATAAAAGGAAAGAAAAGGAGCTACTCAATACTAAAACAAAATTCTGGAACTGTATCAACATCTCAGTTAAATTTTACTAATTTAAAGATGTCCAAAGATGTTAATTATTTTGTTTTATTTGTTTAATTGTTAATTGGATTTTAATCATGTTATTTGTTTAATAATATTTTAAGGGGGGGATTGTTATTTATTGTAATTGTGTTTTATGCTGTAAACCGCCCTGATTGGGCAACCATTGGGCGGTATATAAATATTATTATTATTATTATTATTATTATTATTATTATTATTATTAGGGATCATTCACACTATGAAACAACCCAGTGTGGAAACTGGGTTATTTCCAGGTCATTCATATTCACACTGAGTGCATTCAGTGCAATTTTTTTTTTTGGGGGGGGGGGAGGATTGGCAAAAAAAAACCCATAACCCAGTACTTTTGAATCTGGGGCTTTTACCATGTCTCTTAGAAAGAACCAATCTTTTTTAAAGAGCCACAAATGAGAATGTGTTGTTAATTCCATTTGGAGCACTCAGGAAGGGAGGGGTTATGTGCAGAGGGGCAGAACATACACATCCCACTGGTCTTGTCCTACTGGCAAAGCACATTGTTTTTCCCTCTCGGCACTCAGTTGCAGGGGTGAAGAAACCGGCTCCATAAATGCGGTGGATTCAAACTTTCTGTGCTCTGGAATGTGGTCCCTTTAAAGTGCCACCTGGCTTTTTTTCTCTTCTGCCTGTGAATTAGTCCCCTTATCTGCACCAGTGGCTGATTCCCAGAGTTCACAAACGCTGAGGGTGGGGGTTCTCTTGGGAACTTGATGAGATGGTGGACTTTAAAAAAAAAAATTGATAGCTTATGAACGCTGTTGCTTTTGTGTGGCTGCCAATCCCTATCAGTATGAAAATACCTTTAAATACTACACATCATTTGATTGACTTTTTAAAAAAAATGGAGAATGATCAAATGCATTCTAAATGGGGACTCCATTTTAAACTGATACTACGGTAATGTGAATGTCAATAGGATTAAAATACCATAGAAAGATTTGATCATGGCAAATGTAGTGGGAACTTCAATTTGGTATCAGATCATCAAATCTCCCCAGATCTCCTCAATACAAAACTGTGAGTGTGAATGACCTCCAAGCCACCTTTTCTTGGGCTGAAAAAAGCACAATGAATTGTTTCTCCCAAAAGCCTTCAGGTCTAGCATTCTTTATTGTGAATGCTTCACTGCAGAGTTTAACATTTTAAAACCCACTTTCTCCCCAAAATTAAAGTTGTGTGCCTGTTTACTCCAATTTTCCCTAATAATTAATTAATTAAGGGACATATTTTTTACAAATCTGTTCCCTATTTCCACTATACTTGCCTACTATTAATTTAAACTGTAGCCAACAGCACATTTTTAAATATGAAATTTATAAATTAATTATGAAGAAATTAAAGTATTCATTAATTGGGAAGAAATGTCCCCCTTTATCTGTCCTAAATATATTTTTAATCTTCATTACAGAAACTCCTTATAGATTATTGTCAGTTTAATGCACAGTATTTCTGTAGACATTTATTTGTCATCCTTTTATTTATTTTTATTTTTTTTAAGAACAGTGTGCCTTTATTCTTTTTAATGGAATAAAATATACTGTGGAACAATTTGGTTTGTCTTATTTGTAACATGTGTTTGAGATGGAACTAATTTAAAGCAAAAAAAAAGTATAAATAATTGGAAAATGAAAAAATAAAACAGTTATATTGCAGTACAGTTTGAGAAAATTGACTTTTCACTATGATTATTAAATTGCTATTTAAATTAGAAATTTAAAGAATGATTTGTAAAATGTTTACTCTATTAGTGTGCACTGAGGATATATATATATATATATATATATATATATATATATATATATAAACTATGAGATTAAAATGGTGTTGTTCATATAGCATTTTCCCATATTATTCCTTATAGGGAAATGACTTGTGCTCTACTGCTTTTTGTTTATTTATTTTTGTAACTATGTTTTAATGGATATATTTTTTAAAAAAAATAGTTTAATTATATTTAAATATATTTTAACTTTTTGGATATTTTACTGATGACAGCTTTTAACCATATCTTGATTTTGTGAGTCCCAGGGAGGAGAAAAAAGCAGGAAAAAAGAAACAAAATGAAAAAATTAAAATAAATGATAAATGATAAATGATAGTTTTAATCAATATATAAACAAATAAATGTACTATATAACTTGGTTATAAATAAATATAAATAATGTGTAGGGTAATACCCACTACTATGTTTTGACAGCTGCAGACTACCATTGGTGAGAAGTGTGAGATACAATAAGGCAGAATGAGAGACCATCTTCTCCAGTGATGGAGCTTTCTCCTTCCTGGATTTTGAGGAAGGGCAGAAAACCTGCCAATAAGGACTTACCTGTTGGCTCTTGGTTGGAATCAGAAGAGCTCTGCTGTGCACTCTGTTAGAACGATTCTCTTATGCACTCTTTATTTTTCAGGATGGACCTTTATCCCTACCTCCCCTCACTATTCTTCTGCATGGGTTTGTGGCTTGGTTTGTGGCATATGTAAATCTTTATGGAACATTTAATTTTTATAATCACTTTAAGTACATACAGTTCGAGGGAAAGCAGTTGAATCTCACCTCCAGGTGGTAGGGGAAACATGCAGTGGCTTCTGCCCATGTGAACTCCTAAACCTGCCATTGTAAAAGTAAAGACTGGTGTGTTATTTCCCATGTAAAGCAGACAGGCTGAGTGATTGGTCCCCAATGGTCACAGATAGGTCAACCAGTGCCTGGAACTGGACCAGTGCTGGGGCTAGGACTCTACAGATGTAACCTGTTTTATTCCAGCAAATGCAGTTTGTGTTTTTGCTGCTAAGCAGAACATCAACTCCACAATTCAGATCTCATTTCTCATCTCTTTTCACCTTTGAACCCCATGTGTCAGCAGAGGCTTTTGCCCTGCAACTCACCCTTGGACAAGTGAAGTTTAGAGTTCAGCCTTTTCTTATTACACCCCTCCCCCTTTGAGCACTTGTAGAGTAGGAACCAGCTGCTGGTTGTTAATTATTAGCCTACAAGGCTATACCTGAAGTCTGTTTTCCCCAATATGTATGCACATGCATGCACACACATGCATTATGATGTTTAAGTTTCTGTCACAGAAGATGTTAGGGCTCTCTTTTTATGTCATGATAACATTACAATCATATGTATGTTTACTCAGAATTGAATGCAGTTAAATCCCTAGTTAAGTGTAGCTAAGCTTGCAGTTCTGTGTGCAATTACTTGAAAGTATGTGACACTGAAAAACATGGGATTCAGTGCTAAACAACCATGCATAGCTTTGTACTGTGAGAGGACATGGTATGACTATCAAGAAAAATCCAAAAAACATGGCAATATGAGCTCATACTACCTAGACAATACTTGGGAGCATTTGGGAACAATTTTGTTTCTGCAGAGGGTTGAAGTGGAATTGGTCCTATATGGTCTTGATGGGGGACAGGAATGCAGATCCCTAGCCTCCCACAGATGTTAGATGATTATTGTAGCATATATATTGTGTGGTAAAACAATTCCATTTAATGCAGCTTAACTACAATTACCAAGTATGATTAAATGAAAACAGAAACAGAAAGGGGAGGATAGGAATTTACGCTCAGACTCAGCTTGAACACTGCAGCTAGTAAAGAAAATATTCACCAACAATGTATAATTGTTGCATTAAACTGATGAAAGGAATTTCTTGGTAATTTTCAAGGGGGATTTTATAGTTCAAAGCTTCTCATACATGAATATATCACAGTAATAAAACTATGGGGGAATGTTTGTGGGAAAATATTTGTGACTGCAATTTAATTTTTTCTTCCATCATTATGCATAATCCTTGTAAGATATTAAAGTTTTGAATCATGTCTATGTTCTCTATGACTTTACATTGAACAATTTCTTTTAGATTCTAACTAGATAGAAACATCCTACATGTAAACAAAGACAAGCATGGGGAAAATTCAAATAATTTGTCCTTCTTCAGTATTTTGTCATTCTGCTATCTGATGGCCCTTGAGGTCTCTTCCAGCTCTATGATTCTATAGATGATAGACATGTAGATTTAATGTGTTCAAAGGGAACAATGTTTTGTTTGTTTCTTCCATCTATTAGTTAATCCTTTTTTGGTTCCATTAAGGGGTGGATGCAGACGAGCAGCCATGGGCTACCCCAAGAAGTGGAAGATTGGGGTCACTACTAACACACACAGCGGCCCCAATCCACCCTTCTGCCATCCCTGGAAGGAGTGCTAAAATGCCGCTCCTTCCAGAGCGGGCAAAAGGGGCGACTGAAGAGACAGCACATTGTCTCTTCTGCATCACTTCCGGTGCAGCGTGTCTGGATGCTGCGCCGAGAGGACGTCAGCAGAGCGCTCACTGTGTGAAGTGGCATGTGCGTCAATGATGTCCTCAGGAAGGGGTTGGGGTGCCCGGCGTGTGGTTGCCCCTCCCCTTCCTTGGTTGCCAAGCACAGGGTTTCTCAGTCCAGCCCCTCGCCACCTTTTTTGGGTGTTAACCTTCAGGTTGATTAGATTATCTGTATGTGATGTATGCTAACCCAGCCTCTTGTTGTTCATCCTCCACCATGTGATCTACTTTCCCATACCAGCCTTTATTATTGTTTTCTCATGTAAACAAGGATGATTTCCCACCTAGGCTTCTCTATTGTTTTGTCTCTCTCTGACCATCTGGACTGAGTTGTTTGTGCTTGCCAAGAAGCTGTTCTCAAGTGGAAAATTACAGACACACACATCTCTACATTTCACCTTTGACTGCATAGCCCATCTATATTCTGACAATCCCCTCCTGAAATGTATAGATGTGTGTATGAAGCACACTAATATATGTTGTCAGACTAACTTAGCACAGTGGCTAGGTCTACATACTTATGATGACATTCCAAGTAGATGTGACATCTGGTCATGTGTATCAATTGTCAATGCCTTTGTCAAAATATCTGCCAAATTTTGTTTTGATTCTATATACTGCAGACGCACAATTCCCTTCTGTACCAATTCTCTGACATTTTGGTATCTAACTCCAATGTACTTTGTTCTGCACTTCAGGTTTTCTGCCTCTGACATGGCAATGCATGATTGAGATTCTTCATTGATCAAAACTGGTTCAGCACAATCCTGATTCAAATCCTGCAACAACTGTCTAATTCATTCAATATCATTAACTAATTCTGATAACGCTGCAAACTCTGCTTCACTTGTACTTTGTGCTATATATCCCTGTTTTCTACTTCTCCGAACAATTGCACTCTCTCCAAACTTGATCAACAAACCTGTCACTGACCTTCTGTTATGTAGCTCTGAAGCAAACGAACTATCCACAAAGCATTCAAGTCCAACCTGACTGTTCTGTATCTTCAATTTTCTGTCCTAGCTACCTTTCAGGTATCTCACCAAATGTTTCACTGCAGTCCAATCTTCAACCTTCAGACAATTTGTCTTTCTGCTAAGCACACCAACGACAAATGAAATGTCAGGCCGCATATTATTAGCTATAAACATCAAACTCCCAACAAGGCTCCGATACAACTCTGAATTTCCAAACTCTCTAGTACCTTCATCACTTACATATCCAACTGACATAGGACTTTTCACTACTTTTGCATCCTGCAATCCACACTTCTTTATCAAACTTTCAATCTTTTTCTGTTGACTCAATAAACAGCTGCCATCCTCAGTCCATTGCACTTCAATTCCAAGATTGGATCTGAGAGGACCTAGATCTTTCACAACAAATTTCTTTGACAACTCCTTCCTCACTGTCTGAATCTCCTGTTTTGATTTAGCTGCCACACATAAGTCATCAACATAAATCACCAATGTCACATCTCCCTTTGTGTAAACACACGCGTCAGCAATGTTGCGTTTGTAACCAAGCTTCACAAGCTCCTCATGAATGCAAAGATTCCAACTCCTAGCACTCTGTTTCAAACCATACAAAGCCTTTTTCAACTTGTACACCTTTCTATCACTGTCTTGCTGAAACCCCAAAAGTTGTTCCATGAATACAGTTTCCTCAAGACAAGCATGCAAGTATGCAGTCTCAAAGTCAAAATGCTGCACCAACTGACCCCTCCTTGCTGCTAAAGCCAAAACCAATCTCAGGCTCTCAGGCTTTGCTGTTGGAGAAAATGTTTTGTCAAAATTTTCAAATCTCTACTGTGCAAATCCCTTTGCTACCAACCTAGCTTTGTATCTCTGACTACCATCAGGCATCAACTTTCTTTTGTACACCCATTTGCAGTCAATCACCTCATGATTTGTAGGCCTATCAGCAATTTCAAACACCTCTTTATCTGTCAAAGACTTGAACTCCTGCTCCATAACAGACTCCCATTTCAACCTTTCCTCATCAGAACAATTCTGCACCTCTTTGTAAGTTTCAGGTTCATCAACCACAACTGTGCAAGCCCTAGCTTCCTGCACAACAAAACAGTCTGGAGGTTTTCAAACTCTTTGGGTGTGGCGTGGGATGAAAGCTTTTGTTCTACCTTCTTCATCCTCAGTATCATAACTTGTGTGAGGTTCCCTATCTCTGTGTCTCTTGCTTTCAGTCATCCTGGGTGCCTGTGGCCGGGTTTGTGTTGTCTTATCTGATGTGCCTGCTTCACTCTCTGAAGAAGCTGACTCCTGTTTCATCACCCCTCCATTTCTGGCAGGTGTTCCTAACTCCCCCAATCTCAGAAAAACTTCTTTGTTGGAGTGCACATTTTCCCAACCTGAATATTTCTCAAAATTTGCGCTTCTTGAAAGTAATATCTCCTTATCTCTAAGGAGAAACCTATAGCTATTCCTAGAATAACCCACAAACATCAGTCTTCTCCATTTGGGCTGATTTTTCTTTCTGAAAGCAGCTGGCACATAGACATTTGCATATTGCCCAAACACTCTAAGGTATTTCAAATTAGGTGCTCTTTTGTAAAGCATGTGATAAGGAGTGTTCTTTACAGCTGAGTTCCAAGTGCGGTTTGCCAGAAAGTTAGCTGTAAGAATTGCCTCCCCCCAGAGGCTCTCAGGAGCATTTGCATCTAGCATCATGCAATCTTTTATCTGTTTCAAGACGGCTATTCTCCTCTCTGCAATTCCATCCTCCTGAGGAGTCCAAGGATTAGTAGTGTAGTGTCTAATCCCCTTCTTTTTTATCCAATGTCCCAAGTTGTGAGACAAGAATTCGCCTCCCCGGTCTGTAATCAAAGACCCCACTTTGTAATCAAATTCCCTTTCAACCATGTTCACCCATTCTTTAAATCTTTCTCCTGCTTCACCCTTCTCTTTCAGAAACTTCACATAAGAAAACCTGGTGAAGCAATCCACAATCACCATGAAATATTTGCTGCCCCCTAATGTCGCAACCATGGGACCAGAAACATCACAATGCACAGCCTCAAACAGATGTTTGGCTATAAATTTGCTTTGCTTTGCCACAGGATAAGCTTTCAACTTAATCCTGCTGCAAACCAAGCACTCCAGGTAATTTGAACAGGGTGACATTTTAAAATCTGGACAAATTTCCTCCAGCTTCACAAGACTTTTAAAACCAACATGACCCATTATTCTGTGAAAATAATGAATACAGTTTGAATGCAAAGGCTCATTTTGTACAACTGCACATTCTGCCTTATCTACCATGTAGTACATTTTGTCTTTCTTTACAGCTTTTACACAAACTTCCCCATCTTTGGAAATTAAGCATTCCTCCCCCACAAAATGCAGTGTATACCCTTCTGTGGTCAAAGCAGACACACTAACTAAACAGTTTTGTAATTTAGGCACACACAAAACATTATCAAAAGTTTACCAAACACAGGAATGTAGACAGTTCCCATTTCATGGATTTCTCTTGCTGTCACATCAGCTGGAGCAACAGAGTTCACTGTGGAGGGCATCTTGCTTCTAAGTGGCTCAGGATCATTTATCATATTTGTGGTGGCACTGGAATCAAGGATCCAAACTTGACTCACTGCATGTTGAGTCACACTGTCACAGCCTTGAGTAACAGCTGCAGTTCCTTTGTTTCCCCCAAAGAGATGTTGTTGTTGTTGATTCCTCTTCTTGTTGCCTGCTGCAAGCTTCCTGCAGTCCTTCCTTAGATGATCTGCCTTCTTGCAGTAATAAGAAATCTTTCCTCTGGAAACAGCTGCCTTTTCAGTCTGCATTTCTCTGGACATTTGAGGGCTTTGAAGGCTTTGGCATTTGAAGGCTTTGAAGCTGCAGATGCCTGCTTGTGTTGCTGAGCTTCAAACCTTTGGCGTTGCCTTTCCTCCATGACTCTAGAAGCCACAAGCTCCAAAGTAAGTTGTGCTTCAGGAACACCTTGCAGACCATGCAAAATATTATCAAAATTAGCTGAGAGGGATCCCAAAAGAATGTAAGCTTTTTGTTGATCTGAGATATCCACGCCTCTCATATGAACATTTCCCTCATCACCTCCAGATGATGTTCAGGAGACTGGTGTTTCTCCATTTTCTGCCCATATAATCGCTTACACCACATCATTTTGGCTAGCGCTGAAGCAGACTGGTGGATGTCCCTCAGGGTATTCCATATATCCTTAGCCACAGATATGCCCCTTACATGATTTAATTGGGCTTTAGAAAGAATGAGGTGAAGGGTAGCAACAGCTTTCTCATTTTTTTCTGTCTCAGCTGGAGTGGGTGCCGGAGAAAGGCCTGGGTCAATCGCCTGCCAAAGATTCTCCCTGATTAATAAAGCTTTGGAATACACACACCAAGAGACATAATTTTCACTTGTCAGCTTCAGAAATTTAGTGACATCCATGATGAGTTTCACTTGTGACACAAAGAGTCTTAAAGTAGCTTGCCACACTCCAGCTATTTCAAAGAACACTGTCTCTTTAAATGCTCAGGCAAGAACAACCATTCCTCAGAAAGCCTGGACATTCAGCCAGCCAGCAGACAGCTTCTTTCTTTTAAATCATGCAGATAAGCAAAGCATTACTCACAGCTCAAGTTGCAAAACTCCAAGCTTGGAATGTGTGGAGGACAGCTCATCTCCGCTCCCCTTCCACGCTGCTGAAGACGTATCTGCGAGGCCATAAATCTAGCTCTCACAGTAGACTCCTGGGCACCATAACCCATTGTTCAGTTTTAGTGGAGTAGTGTGCTTGTAAATCCAGCAGAATCAGGGAGCAAAAATCCAAGCTTCTAAAAGTTGAGTTTTATTGTTATTGTTGAAAGAATAATAACAACATGCAAAGTAAAATACAGTCCACGATAGGATCACATCTTGCTGATGTGGCTAAACAAGAACAAAACTACATATCCATGTTTCCAGATCTTAAGGCTACATTGTAAAGCAATATAAACATATTATAGATCCATTGCGAGAAGTAAAGAGAAGAAGAAATGCAATCCAAAGGAAGCAAATAATAATATCAATGCCAAGCACAGGGTTTCTCAGTCCAGCCCCTCGCCACCTTTTTTGGGTGTTAACCTTCAGGTTGATTGGATGATCTGCATGTGATGTATGCTAACCCAGCCTCTTGCTGTTCATCCTCCACCATGTGATCTACTTTCCCATACCAGCCTTTATTATTGTTTTCTCATGTAAACAAGGATGATTTCCCATCTAGGCTTCTCTATTGTTTTGTCTCTCTCTGGCCATCTGGACTGAGTTGTTTGTGCTTGCCAAGAAGTTGTTCTCAAGTGGAAAATTACAAACACACACATCTCTACATTTCACCTTTGACTGCATAGCCCATCTATATTCTGACAGTATTATGTGTGACCAGCAGTGGCAGCAGGTTCACTAGGCAGCTCAGCAGCATGCATATGACATCTGCCATGACACAAAAATGGAAGACCATATAATGGGGGAAGGGCAGGGACCTGCA
Organism: Phrynosoma blainvillii; assembly: GCA_026167975.1. Classification (NCBI taxonomy): domain Eukaryota; kingdom Metazoa; phylum Chordata; class Lepidosauria; order Squamata; family Phrynosomatidae; genus Phrynosoma; species Phrynosoma blainvillii. The sequence goes on from JANUYF010000003.1 coordinate 275,343,896, forward strand.
TGTCTGGGAATATCCCGGAATATCCTGGCCTGTGCAGAAAGGGCCAAAGTGTCATCCAAGAGGTACTCAAGAAACAGTCAACCATGGTGCAAGAGAAGGGAGAGTGAGAAAACTTCCTCAGAAGCAATGTAGCCAGCAAGCCTCCACCAGAGACCTGTTTGACCAGTGAGTCAGAGGTGGCAGAAGCAGTCCTGAGGAGGACAGGTTACCAGTGCAGATGTGCTTTCAGTCCAGTCAACCACCTGGACAGCAAAACAGATTCACATCACTTTTGTGACAGTACATGTGGTGCTCATGTAGTGAATCCAGGGCAGGTCCAAGACAGAATACTCTGCAGTGCAGCAAAATGACTTGTGCCATGCCTATATTTGCAACACGGTTGACTTGAGAGCATAGCATGGCATTTCTGCACCACCATGATGTGCAGCTTCATGGTGGTCCCAATCCAGTGCTTTTGGGCTGTCTGTTTTAGACCAGTATCACCCTTTCTGTTACCTCTCTTAATTGTTTTTCTTGCACATAACCTCATTGTATTTGTTCCTTCTCTCAAGTACTTTCCAATTTTGATTCTTGTTTCCAGCAAAAGGAAAATGGTAGAAAGCTTTTCATTAGCAGAAGAGTATTGAACTAAAATGGAAGTTTGAAAAATCTCTGCTAGTACCTACAGAACTACAAAGTATATGGGTGGTGCAGTGGTTAAATGCCTGTACTGCAGGCACTCACTCATAAACCACAAGATTGTGAGTTCAATACTAGCCAGGGCTCAGGCTTGACTCAGGCCTGCATCCTTCCGAGGTCACTAAAATGAGTACCCAGCTGTTGGGGGGCAATGAGCTTACAGTTGTAAACCGCTTAGACACTGCATAGCATGGTATGAAGCGGTATATAAATGAAGCTGCTTTTGCTTTGCTTACATATCCACACTTTGCAAGAATGTAAAAAAGCTGTGCAGTAGATCTAATTAAAAACCAAGGCTGGAATTTTGAGTGGAAGAATAAAAGGATATAGCTGCTTAGCTTCCTCTTGCCAGTCACAGTTGTTGCTTTTCCTAGTAGGATTTCAATTCTGTATTTCCTTAGATAGGTAGGTATATGCAATTCCCGAAAGCAGCAAATGTGATCAGGTTATATACAATTTCACCATTATATATATAAAACATGTATCAAATACATTGCAAGAAGCAACAATGTGAGAGAACAGGGACATGCATTTTCAAAGTAGAAAAGCAGTGTGGTATAGTGGTTTTAGATTGGGTTATGATTCTGGAGGCCAGGGTTTGAATTCTCACTCAGACATGGAAACTGACCTTGGCCAAAATCTAATAATAATAATTTATTTCTATCCCGCCCTTCTACCGAAACAATTGGGGCGGCTTACATCAGTAAAATATCACAATAAACCCTCCCAAACCCACCCTCCCCTTTAAACAATATTAAACATAGTAAGAATTAAAACAACTAAGACAACAATTAAAACATTTTTAAGCAATTTATAGCAATCAACTTTTAAACAATCTAATAGGCAGCCCACAAGCAGTAAATAATGTGGCAGAATGTGGCAACAGATGGGGGTCAAATAATTCACTCCTTGGCTGGGAATTTAATCAGGAAAGGCCTCAGCATAAAAGGAAAGTAAAAAGCAAACCCCCTCTGAAGAAATCTTGTCAATAAAACCTTGTGATTAGTTCACCTAAAGGATACCATAAGTCAGAAATGATTTGAATGCACAGAAGAACAAATTTTAAAACCACACCATTGTATCATATTGAAATTTTTTGTTTTGTTTTGTTTTAAGGTTTCCAGCTTTCTTCTTGGTGAATTTTGAACCATTCCAGCTTTTATTAAAATGGATTTTTCCAGTATTGCAGATAGTTCTCCTGTGGCCTCCAAGGTGATCTTTCTGTGATTAGTTATTCATTTAACTTGCACCATGTGCTAATGAATGTGTCATAGTTGTCTCCATTCTGATTAGCTCTTAGTCTATCACTGTTTTCGGGGCAAGGAAGGGGAGGGGCAGCCACACGCTGGGCACCCCAACCCCTTCCCCAAAACGTCCTCGGAGCAGCCGGTCCTCCGCACAGCCAGCGCTCTGAGGATGACCTCCCACTGCAGCATCCATACACGCTGCAGCAGAAGAGTCGCCAACGGTGCGCCGCCAGCCTTTTGCAGTGCACCTTCGGCAACTTGTGGAAGGAGTGGTATTTTAGCGCTCCTTCCAGGGGCAGCAAAGCTGCGCCGTGGGGCCGAGGTGTGCAGATACCTCGGCCCCGCAGCGCAGCTTCCTGGGGCGGCCCTGTGCCGCCTGTCTGCTTCCCCCCTTTATGTTAATTCTTCAGGCAGAGCTAAGGTGATCAATGCTGAGTGAGAAAATGTTTCTTCCCATCTTCTTCCGACTTCCTGAGACAGCTTTTTTGTTACACTCTACCCTACCCAAACAAAACAATCAAACCCTCACCATCCCAAGAATGTCATAATATGTAGTGGTGTTTAAGATGTACTTTGACCTATAACATTCTTCCCTGTACTTTAACTACAAATATGATTATGCTACTTTAGCACTGTGAGATGATACAGTTCTCTTCTTTAGTAATTAGTCCCAAAGAAACTTCAGGCAACCCATTTGAGATGTCAGAATCATGGATGTGTCTATCTGAAAAGGTTTGCTTTTCAATACACTATAGGAACACTTTCATTGTATTTTTTCATGTTTTATATGAATTGCTGAAGGGTTCTCATATCTTTATATATAGATATCATTTTGCACCAGGAACATCTTTTGAGTCCTTTCTACTTTTATTGTAGTCTTTAGAAATAGGCATTAATCTCTGAATCAGCAGGGGATCTTTTCTCTAGAGGTTGCTAGGGGTACATTTTGCTGTAACAGCTTACTTTCTATTTGAATGGAATATGACCTTGAGAAGGAGAAATAAAGCATATTGCTTTTAAAATATAAAGAATATATAGAAAGCATCCTTTAAAAAAATAAGTGATGTTTCAGTGGTGAAAGCAGAGATTCTACTTATTTAAGCTGTCATATTAGTTATCTCTAAATACACACAGGTGTAATAGCCCATTAGATTGTCATTACAAATTGATCATAATAAACTCAAGCAAAATGACAACAAAGTGGTGGGAAGATATATGGAAACATGCCTAATCATATAATGAGCAGGCATTGCCATCTCCATCACCCGCTTTGCAACCTGCTATCCTTGGACAACATTGTTTCATTTTTAGTGATGGAAATGGATTTTTAGTATACTATTTTGAAATTCAGACTCAAATTCAGATGTCATGTTCCCAGCAAAGCTGCTGATAGTCAGATGGTATATAAATATCTGTCATCACCATCTCAGCAAGCAACAAAATTCCTCTTTCCTTTCCTTTCCTTTCCTTTCCTTTCCTTTCCTTTCCTTTCCTTTCCTTTCTACTTCCTTAGCAGCATCAGTAAAGATAATAACATTTGAATTGAATTGAAAAGTGCCAAATCCCTTACTTAACCCAACAACAGCCTGCTGTGATGCGTTAAACAACTTCTTTGCAGATAAAATCTCTCAGATAAGAGCCGACTTAGATGCCAAAATTTTAGCAGAAACCATAGATGAAGTGTCCAGCGACTCCGTCAATGAAGTTATTCTGGATCACCTGCAATCTGTGAGTACCGAGGACGTGGACAAGCTGCTTGGTAGAGTGAGGAAAACAACTTGCTCTCTTGACCCTTGCCCATCTTGGCTGGCCATCCAGGGGGGATGCAGTGAGGAGATTCCTCATGGATATCATCAACGCATCCTTCAGGGAAGGAAATGTACCATCGTGTCTTGAAGGAAGCGGCAGTTAAGCCGCTTCTGAAAAAGCCTTCCCTTGACCCCCTGGATATATCTAACTATAGGCCAGTCTCATTATTACCATTCTTGAGCAAGGTGATTGAGAGGGCAGTTGCTCTTCAACTCCAAGCTGTCTTGGATGAAATCTAGACCCATTTCAAACTGGCTTCAGGACAGGCTTTGGGGTTGAGACTGCCATGGTTGCCTTGACCGACGATCTGCATCTGAACATCGACAGGGGTAGTGTGACCCTGTTGGTGCTCCTAGACCTCTCAGCGGCTTTTGATACGATAGACCATGGCATCCTCTTGGACCACCTGAGGGGGTTAGGAATCGGAGGCACTGCATTGCAGTGGTTCTGGTCCTTCCTCTCAGGTACGTCTCAGAGGGTGCTGCTCGGGGACAGTGGCTCCAGTAAAACGGAGCTCACCTTTGGGGTCTCACAGGGTGCTATTCTGTCCCTGATGTTATTTAACATTTATATGAAGCCACTGAGTGAGATGATCTGGAGTTGTGGAGCTGGGTGTTACCAGTACGCTGATGACACACAAATCTATTTCTCTGTATCTCGTTCGTCGGCCTCGAATTCCAATGGCACCTCTTCTCTCAATGAATGTCTTCGGGCAGTAATGGGCTGGATGAGGAAAAACAGATTGAAACTGAATCCAGACAAGATAGAGGTGCTCAAGTTAGTGGCCCCGAAACCAAAAATTGGGTTGCAACTTCCAGTCCTGGATGGGGTCACACTCTCCTCCACTGACTGTGTTCGCAGTCTGGGGGTGCTCATTGACTTGTCACTCCCAATGATAAATCAGGTAAATGCGACAGTCAGGAGCGCCTGTTATCAGCTTCGACTGATACACCAGCTACGCCCTTTCTAGAAGTAAGGGATTTCCAGATTGTTGTGCACACACTGGTACCCTCACCCTTAGATTTCTGTAACATGCTCTGCATGGGGATATCCTTGTTCCTGGTTTGGAAACTACAGCTAGTGCAGAACATGGCAGCCAGATTAGTATCAGGAACATCTAGGAGGGACCATATTACTCCGGTACTAAGGTCCCTCCACTGGCTGCCTATTAGTTTCTGGGCCCAGTACAAGGTGTTGGCTATCACCTTTAAAGCCCTAAATGGCTTGAGTCCAAGCTATTTTAGGGACTGCCTCCTCCCATATAATCCGCCCTGGGCACTCCGGTCCTCTGGGAGGAATTTGCTGCAGCCTCAAAAATCTAGGCTTGCGGCTACCTCCCAGAGGTCTTTTTCGGTTGTCACTCCCAAATTGTGGAACGGTCTGCCAGATGAGATCCGTCAACTGACATCACTAGACAGCTTCAAAAAGGCTGTAAAGATGGATCTCTTCCGGCAGGCCTTTCCAGGATAGATAATCCCGGCCTCTGGAGCCTTCTCTGTGGAGTCTTTCCTCTGGAGTCTTTCCTCTGGAGTCTTTCTTTGGAGTTCCCCTCTCTTAGGGGAGCCTCTCATGCCCTCTCTTGAAAGGAATTGTCATGTGGCCACAATTCCTTATGTCCTATTATCTTTATTGATGTTTTTTAAATTATTGTTTATACTGTTTTAACTTATAATTGATTTAATAACTTCTTAAGGGGGGGGGAGGGATGTGGGTTGTTGATGCATTGGATTTTAACGCTGTAAGCTGCCTCGATTGACCTCAAAAAGGCGGGGTATAAATAATAATAATAATAATAATTACCTACAAGAACTAAATGATGAACTCGTTAAGTTATTAATTCATTAATCTGTTTGTTTACTGTTATGGCCCAACTCAGTAGATTTCTGGATTACCTCTGTCATTAATCTTATGTTTTACTGTGTTAATTACCTTAAAGAATTCTTTAAACTCGCTAGCTCTTCCTCTGGTAACGTCAATAAAACAGGAAGGTCTAGGAACAAGATAGACCAGAGCATCACATGGCTTGCTTACTATATAGCAGAATTTAGCAAAAGAACTGGGCAGCAGTCAAGGAGCTGGTCTTATGTTAAATGACATGGGATGAGGACTAATTGTTTTATTTGACATTAAGCAGACATGACCCTAACTGAATGCCAGTTTCTTTAGGCCTGAAAAGTGGTGGTGGTGGTGGTAGTGGTTGTGTGTGTACCCACTTATTGGCTTATGTTCCTTTTTGGGGTGTGGGGTGCATTATGACTCTCTCAAATTCTGCTCCTCTGTTGATTTAATCTGGTTTTATTGTATATTATTTTGTAATATACAGTATTGCACAAATGTTTTGAGCTAAGATTGAATGGACCCATTTTATTCCTTTAATGAATGCCTTTGTGCTCTTTTAGTGTCTCTATTTTTGCTTACACGGTGCTAATGAAATGAAAATGTTTCCTCAGCCTCATCCCCTCGCACTGTTTCCTTGTCTCTTGTTTTCTCTGTGTGTGTTTCTTCCTCTCTGTTCTTCCAGTTCTACTTTCTTGCCACCAGCTAGAGACATGAAGATTATTTTTTAAAAATATTCAAAAGCAATAGTAAAATGCTTATTTTACTTGCGCACGCTTGCCCCTGTGCATGCATGCTTGCCCCCGTGCGCACGCATACGCATGACACCCGCTGTCGTGCACATGTGTGTGCATGTGGGGGGTGCCATTTTGGAAGGCCCCACGGTGGCTGTGCCATGCGAATTTGCATGGCGCAGGAGCCGTGGAGCCTTCCCAAGGCCTAGCAGTGGCTGTGCAGCCGCCGTGGGGCCTTGGAAAGGCCACACCATGCCTGCGCTGTGCAAATTCCCAAGGCCCAATGGCGCCTGTGCAGCCACCATGACGCCTTCCAAAATGGCACCCACCACCATGCACATGAGTGCACAAGCGCAGGTGCAGTGTGGCGGCAGCAGTGGTGGGACCAGCCACGGTCCGGTTCCAAGGCCTCGGCCGGCCGGGTCCAACCTGCGGGCCGTAGGTTGCCGACCCCTGCTTTAGTACATTTTTTTTAGAATTCACACAGTGCTGGATATCTGGATAATTAAATAGAAGGTTTTCCTTAAAATTCTCCTTTCCCATTTCCTTCTTTAAAATAAGAACTTTTGATAGTGTCATATTAAAATATGCGCCTAGGATAAATGACACTCCCAAAGTGACTTGCTCTAATTCCCACAGTCTATGCTATCACTAATGTTTTCAATGATCAATTAATTCACAATAATTCAATTAATTAAAAAATTACAATTATGAAGGTTCATTCTAATTGATTATTTCCCAGTCTTCTACTGTTTAATATTATAAAATTAATTTTCAAATCTAATGTTCAGTGCTCTATTTTCAGATTTTATGGCCTAGGGCTGAAGGAACCAAGGAAAGGGAGAGGCATTCTCTTCACTTTGGCATCTTTTTTTCCCTTTTTTTAAAAGAACATTTAAGCTGGGACAATACATTGTATGATACAGCCATGTATTGGCTATAATGAGCTGAATGAGTTTATATTAGGAACTAGCTGATTTCACTCTTTGGCAAAATCAGTAACTATCTGAAATTTGATTTCCATGGATCTTCCCTGAGCACCCACTGGGTGTGGAAGAGTGTTTGACTGATGAAGAGTGATACTGCTCCTTTTCCCCTCTCCATTTTCTTACATGTTTTTACCTGTAGTTACTGTAGATATTTTATGGAGAATCAACAGATAGACCAGGTCACTGTGATGTTGTTCAGGTGATGGTGACTGGGGTGATATATAGCAATTAACTAGGTAGCAGCCTGCATCAGCAAACAACTTTTATAATTCTAAAAATATTAAGCAACTGAGATTTGCTTTTAAAATATAAATTGAGTTAATTAGTCAACTTCAATTACATTGTATACTTAGACAATGTTTGATTTATGGATTACTTTTTTAAAAAATGTTTGGAAAACTTGTTAGAATTTATAATACTTGCTTTTCCAGAACACATAGTGATTGCCCTATTTAGTATTCTGCATATTTAGCTTGCCTCCTACATAATAAACACAAGTTATTTCCAGCTAACCTGATGACATTTCAAGCAGGTCAGCCAAATGCATTTCAACTCAAAATCATATTAATTAAGAAACCAATAACACTCATGTTAAATTCTAAGTCAACAGGGACTTTCTATTCACTTCTTATGAACTTACTAATTCCATTTTTTGTTTGCAGTATAATTTATTTCCATTCATGTTTAAAGTAGGCCACAACGGGGGGGGGGGGGGGGATATTTATTATGATTTGGGTGTCCAGACAACATTTTACTTTTTGTTCACCTGTGAGAATACATTTCTTAGCAGGAAAGGAAAGCAGCTGAAAAATGGTGCAGGAAGGTATTAAGAATATTCTGCTCCTTTCTTTCTGAACCCACATGTACCATGAATCTCCTGCCTCAAATGGGTAGTACCCAAAATAGCTGGCACATCAGCTAGAAAAGATTACTACAGGTTTCATTTTGGCCCATTAGAGTACATTTACAAACATGTGAATTCAATCACATATAGCAATTGTATATCATAGCAGAAAAACAAAGAAGGATCGTCTAAATTATGTTATAAACAGTATCTAAGGGGGGTTGCAGACTGCCAGAAATAGTGCAAATTGAGTCCACTTTTAGGGTTAGGGTTAGTGCTAGGGAATCATGGGAATTGTTTTTTTCCTGAGACATTGAGCCTTCTCTGTCAGAGAGCTCTGGTGCAACAATAAACTACAGTTTCCATGATTCCCTAACCCTAAAAGTGGACTCAATTTGCACTATTTCTGGCAGTCTGCAACCCCCCTAAGTTTTTATCTTGTTGGTGTCCTGCTAATTATTTCAATTACTAACATCAGTAATGGAGCAATTTCAACTATTTAATTATTATTCTTTGACAATTGGCAAAGGGCTCAGACAAGGCTGCATTTTATCACCCTATTTGTTCAACTTGTACACATAAAATATATCAAAGAGCAGGTTTAGACTAAGAAGGAGGAGGAGTGAATATAGGAGAAAGGAACATCAACTATCTGATATGCAGATGACACCATACTACTAGCAGAAAACATCATAGACTTGGAAACATTACTGGGGATGGTCAAAGAAGAAATTTAAAGAGTAAAGAGAAATTTGATGCTGAACATAAAGAAAACAAAAATAATGACCATGGAAGAAATATATAAATTCAAGGCACCAAGACAATGAAAAATTGAGATGGGGGGATGCAGACCAGCACTTCAGGCTAGCCTGGGGTGGACTTGGTGTGGGGTGACTACATGCTGGCTGCCCTGACTATGCCCCAACTTCACACACCTGACTGCATGGAGCATGGCATCAGGGTGCCCTGATGGCACAGTATGCACACATGCATTTGCCTGCTCTTTTGGGGGTGGCAAAAAGGAGGATGTGCATCAGCCCATGGTTAAAGAGTTCCCTTACCTAGGATCAACATCAATCAGAATGGAGACTGCAACAAAGAAATCAGAAGACTAGGAATGGGAAGGGCAGCTATGAAAGAACTAGATAAGATGCTAAAGAGTAAATACATACAACTGAGTACTTAAGTCAGCATCATTTTAAGCCATAGTATTTCCCATCACCATGTATGGATAAAAGAGTTGGTCAGTGAAGAAAAAAAGAAAGAAAAAAAATCATTTAGATAATAATAATAATAATAATAATAATAATAATATGATTTATTTATATACCGCCCCTCTAGCAAGCCAATCGAGGCGGTGAACAACAATAATAAATTACAACAAATTAAACAGTATCATTCCCTTCTCCCCGAACATCAAGCAAATGACAACATGTGCAGATGTGCTGCTGGAGAAGAGCACTGAGGATATTGTGGATGGCCAAAAAAGACAAAAATGGGACCTTGAATAGAAGCCCCCTGGAAGCCAAGTTGATGAAATTGAGGCTGTTGTACTTTGGCCATATCATGAGAAGGCATAACTCACTCAAAAAGACATTAATGCTAGGAAAGGTGGAAGGCAGTAGAAAGAGAGGAAGACCACGCACCAGGTGGCTAGACTCAATTAGGGAGGTCAATGGCCTGATCCTATAAGACTTAAGCAGAACAGTGGAGGAATGGGGGGGGGGGATTGGAGATGTCTCATCCTCAGGGTCACCGTAAGTTGAAGCCAATTCAAGGACAGATAACAACAACAATTTAAATCGGGTTCAGGTCTGGTTAAGGAAAAGAAACAGCCTTGGTTGCATTGTTGGATTACACACACCAGGGTTTGGACAGTGAGAGTGAGACCCTATTGCTCATCCTGGATCTTTCAGGGGAATTTGCTACCATTGGCCATGATATCCTTTTGGGTCATTTGGCTGATAAGGGGCTTGGGAGCACTGCTTTGCAATGATTCCAGTCTTTCTTGGTTGAATGTCCCCAGAGGGTGGTGCTGTGAGATTGTTGTTCAGCCTTTTGGCCATTAGCCAGTGGAGTTCCACATGGGTCTATACTGCTCCCTCCCCTCCTCCCCTCCCCCTCTCCCCTCCCCCCCTCCTCCTTAACTGTAACTCCATAGCTCCCCTTAGAACTGTAGTTACAGGGGTTTTAAATTGTTAGTATTATTTTCTGGTTTTAATTTGTTATTGTGATTTTAATTGATATATAATTTAATAACTTTTTAAGGGGGGGAGGGAAATATACTGTTTATGTTCTATGTTTTTAATGTTGTAACCCGCCCGGATTGGTTTGCCAAAGGGCAGCATAAAAATAAAATTTATTATTATTATTATTATTTGTAAGTACCAAGTAGAAATTATGTTTAGCATTTTATCTACACAATCATTTCAGATTACTTGTTTAATATAATTTTATTACATTACATCAGAGAAGATTGTGCCTTGCGTTTCCATGTGTTTCTTCATGTTTCATTGTGATGATGTATTTACATTTCAGAATAAAGTACATAAGAGCTGGAACATTTGTGGAAAAACACTGTAGATGTGATTTTCCAAGATGCATTTGGAATTCAGTTCCTCCAGTTGCTGAAGTTCATATGCTTGACCAGCAATAAGTTTTGCATGACATGACTTTGTCATTTACTTTCTGTATATTACAGAATTTTCAGTTTGAAGAAAGTAAACAGAGTTTCATTAAAAACATCAGAACTGCAGGATCATATCATGTAGCAACATAGGACTATCACACAAGGGTTGAAAAGTGAAATAAGAGCAGGATAGCAGCAGCTGTGGTCATAGCTTATCATGACACCCTCTCTTTCTGGTAGCTGGTCTGTAGTCCATCCACTGCTGGAATGCTCCTTTTCATTGATGGGCATTGATGCCTCCAAATCACACTGCTTTTTCACTATTAAGTGAATGTGATAGGTTCCTCTCAGGCAGTCACGTGGTGCAAGTGGGTGTGATTATGCTCCTTTTGCCCTCTTCTCGCTCTCCCTCACTATTCCCAAGCAAACTGTCTTTTCTTTTCTTTTCTTTTCTTTTCTTATTTATTTTTATTTAATGGATTGCAATATAGCAGTATAGCAAGTACATTTCTATTCTGCTTATCAGTGTACTAACACAACCTAAGTGGTTTACCATGTATAAGCTAATTGCCCCCACAAGCTGGATATTCATTTTACTAATCTACAAAAGGATAGAGGACTGAATGGACCCTGGATCCCTACCTGGGATTGAACTCAGCCTTGTGGCTGTGAGTGGCTGCAGTACCAGCATTTAACCATTGTGCCACCAGGGCTCCTTATCATGCTATTGTGCTAAATAAATAAATAAATAAAATACAAATAAATACAAACCAAAAGACATCCTGGGACGTGGATAGGGCAGAGAGTTGGAATTATGGATGTCAGTGTGGAGAAAACAGAGATCAGGATGTAGAAGAGCTGTGCAATAACAACTGTCCTCAACCCAGTTTGTTTGCATTTCCTAGACTTAGGGGGGTTGCAGACTGCCAGAAATAGTGTGAATTCAGTCCACTTTTAGGGTTAGGGTTAGAGTTAGGGAACCATGGGAACTGTATTTTATTGTGGCATCAGAGTTGTCTGACAGAGAAGGCTCAATGTCTCAGAAAAATAACAGTTCCCATGATTCCTTAGCACTAACCCTAACCCTAAAAGTGGACTGAATTCACACTATTTCTGGCAGTCTGCAACCCCCCTTTGCCTGGTGTGATAAAGTCCATATACATTTTTTTACCATTGACTAGTCTGAATGATTGAAAGGCTGACTTTAAGGACATGACCTTCCTTTGTTATGTGTGCTACTTCTTATCTTCAGTAGATGCTACAGCTATGGGGGGCAGGCAGCCAACTGTAGCTGACGTGATGGAGCTTATGAAAAAGTTTCCAGGCTTGGTGCAACAGGGAGCAGTGGCCTCTGTGTCTGCACAGCCTACATTGGTTGATTTGTATAAGGTGGTACAGCAGGCGGTGGCTTCAGGCCAGGCCAGCAGACCGGCTGCGGAAGCCCCAGAAATACAGAGCAATGTGGGGGGCGGTACTTCCTCCACCCTGCGGCATAACAGCCGAGCCCCTATTGCATCACACTCGGTTGGAGGTGTTCAAGAGTTAATGGATACCCCACAGCAGCCGGTGGGCTCAGGTATGTCTAATTTACCTATCTCCTTGGGGTCTTGGCCAGCAACAGTATGGGCGCCTGGTGTTCAAGCTGGCCAGGGCAGCGAAGCTGAGAGTTCACCTTCAGTTTCACTGAGCACATCCTTAGAGGCGGCTGGGGCGATTCAGACTGAGGTAGCAAGGGTCCAGGTGGAGCAGCCTCTGGTTGCAAGGTAGGTGCAACCCAAGGAGCTGCTACAGTAGGGGGCTTAGGTCAGGTGGGGGTGGAAAGATCAGCTGATTGTAACCCTTATGCAGGCATGTCCACTCCACTAGGCTCCCATCTTCCATTAGCAATGAAGGAGCGGATTTGGAGGAGTGAGTTCATTGACCTTTTTTCCTTGACTTTCCCGGACCCAGAACCGAGAATTATGGTGAAAAGTGGAGTTGTATTTAGTCTACCTAAAGAGTTTGAGGCCCACAAGCACCAAAGCTGGAGAGGAATTTCGTTAATTGGATAATGGGGTTTACAATTTATAAGGGTATCATTGAGGAGAAGGAGCCTTTAAGGTCTCCACAATTATCCAAGTACCAGGAGATAATGATAAAGGCCTACTCAAATTGTCACTTTAACTTTAGAGGGTGTGCTTGGCTTCAGTATGACGAGCAGTTTCGGATGCGTGCCACTTTGGATCATTCCATTTCATGGCAGCACATACAAGCCAAGCTATGGGCGGACATTATGGTTGGTGCCTCCCCTTTGAGCAGATGTGACAATGGCTTTGTGCCTATGGTCACTCAGCCGAGAGGACAGTATGCGAGGCCTGGCATGGGGGAGAAGAGATTACCATGAGTCTGCTGGGAGTTTAATCCAGGAAAGTGCAGGCGGCAGACCTGCAAGTTTGAACACCACTGTGGCACCTGTGGAGGGAATCACCCCAGCACCTCTTGCTTCAAAGGTAAGTGAACTGCAGTTGGAGCTGCCCCTCAGGCTACCCCAGCTGGAGGAAAAAGCTCCAACACCCATTAGGTTGGATGTTTTGACTGCTTGGTTGAGGCTTTATCCTAAGCGGGATTCTGCCCAGTACTTACTTGAGGGTTTTACACATGGTTTTCATATTCCATATTCTGGTTTAAGAGTTTATCGTTTTGCACCTAATACACGTTCGGTGAAGGTGTTACCGGGGATCGTAAGGGACAAGCTGGAGAAAGAGCTGGCAGCAGGGAGGATATCTGGGCCCCATAAACAATTGCCAATGCCAACATTATGGTTGTCCCTGCTAGGTGTGGTACTCAAGAAGACACTGGGGGAGGATCGCTTAATTCACAATCTTTCTTATCTGTGAATGATGTTGTTAACCAAGTGTTGGCATCTGTGAAATATGCATCATTTGACTCAGCAGTACAGATGGTTAGAGCCTTGGGCAAGGGAGCTCTTTTGATGAAATGTGATATAAAATCTGCCTTCAGGCTACTTCCGGTAACCCTGAAGATTTTGACTTGCTAGGCTTCCAATTTGAGGGAATGTACTATTTTGACAAGGTGATGCCAATGGGCTGTTCCATTTCTTGCTTGGCTTTTGAGAAGTTTAGTACCTTCTTGCATTGGTGTGCTGTTAAGAGGTCTGGCAATCCTGCAATTATGCACTATTTAGATGACTTCCTGTTTGCTGGGGACTTTGTCAGCTTTTCAAGCTTTGATGGAGGAGATGGGAGTGCCTTTGTCTAACAAGAAGACAGAGGACCCTGCCACCCGGTTAACCTTTCTGGGCATAGAGCTTGATACAATCAAGGATTTATCTCACCTCCTGAATGAAAAATTGGACCTAATGAGACAACAGGTAAGGGCAATGAGATGTAAGAATAAGGCCACGTTGCATGACTTTCAATCTCTAACAGGTTTGTTGAATTTTGCTTGCAAAATTTTGGTTCCTGGATGGGCTTTTTGTGTTCGCCTATACCATGCCATGAGGGGGGTCTTCCTCACATCACCACATTGGCATTAATAATGGGATAAGCAAGGACTTGAAGGTTTGGGACTCATTTCTTGAGGAATTCTATGGTGTATCATTCTGGAGGAGCAAGATGCTCCTAAAGGCAGATTTTCAGGTTTATTCTGATGCATCTGGAGCCCATGGTTTTGGTGTATACTGGAAGAGATAATGGGCGGCGGAGAGTTGGCCTCAGGGTTGGGTGAGTAACAGTTTGACAACGGATCTTACCTTTCTCGAACTGTTCCCTATTGTGGTTGCAGTTCATCTTTGGCCAAAGCAATTTGCTCAGAAAACTGTTTGGTTTTGGTGTGACAACCAGGCAGTAGTTCATATTATCAATTCCCAGAGCTCCAAGTCTCCAAGGGTGATGGCTTTGGTCAGATCTGTGGTGTTGCAGTATATTTAAAATATAATGTGTTGTTCCAGGCGCGCCATGTGCCTGGCCTATTGAATCCCTTGGCAGATGCCCTTTCGTGTTTTCAGTTTCACAGTTTTCGAGAGCTAGCTCCAGAAGCAGCAGTGCAGTGTTTGACAGTACCAGCTCATATGTAAAACCTTGGAGGATAGCGATTGAGTGGGCTATTCTGCACTCCGTTGCCCCTTCTACACGCAAGTCCTATCAGCTTGCAATGCGAGCTTTTAGACAATTTCTTGTGGCTGTGGGTAAAATCGAGGTTTGGCCCCTGAGGGTGGAGGTTATACTCCGCTTTGCAGTTAATCTCAGACAGTCTGGATTTTCTCTGGTTAACATTAGGGGGAGGTTGGCGGTGCTAGATTTTTACTCCCAGGAGGGGGGGGGTTTCCTGGATCCTACAGTGGATTTTAGGGTACGGAGGGCATTGGAAGGATGGTCTAGGGAGCTCCCTGTGGCACACGATACCCGCATGCTGGTGACGGATTCAGTTCCAATACAGATTTGGTATTCCCTCCAAGTGGTGTGCTCCTCGCGTAAGGAAGTTACCTTGTTTCGGGCTGCTTTTTTGTTGGCCTTTTTTGCTGCAACTAGAATCAGCAAGCTCATCCTCAGTTCTTGCTCTGATACGTCAGGCTGGGCACTATTGTTATCTGATGTTGAAGTTTTGGAGCAGGGCCTGCAATTGTATTTTAGGAGCTCAAAGACGGACCAGCTGGCTAGGGGTCAAACCATAGTCTTATCTCGGGCTCCTAAGGGCCAGATCTGCCCAGTAACGGCTTTGACTGATTACCTCAGATTGCTCCAGCATTACCTCAGATTACCCCCCGATTACCTCCAGCATCCCATGGTTATTTGTTCTTGCCTTCCATTGAGGCAGTTTCAATTTCGAGCAGTGTTGCAGGAGGCTTTGAAGCATGCGGGCTTACCAGCGGCCCAATTTTCTTCTCACTTGTTTCAGACCAGAGCTGCCATGGCCGAAGCAGCTCACGGCCTAAGTGATGCTGTGATCCGACGTATTGGGTGATGGTGCTCTCGAGCGTTTAAAGCTTACATTCGCCCTTAGGCTGGTTAGATGTTGATTTCTAGTTTTGGGGGGCCAATGTGATCGTGCCTTGATATTCTAATGTGTGTTTTTCAGTTGGACAGGTGGATGTCTGGATTGTCAGTCACAGCTTGGTCTTTTGGGCAGAAGAGCACACTCTTCAGTTGGACTGAGATCCAAACTTGGGTCTAGAGCGATTTGGGCACAGCCATTGGTTTGGGCGGAGAGGCATGCTATTGGGGGCCCTTTTTCCCTGAATCATCGAGTTGGCTGTTACCTTCCCATCTCCCCAGATATTCCTCATTCACCTGGGTGAGAACGATTTGGTCAAGATCCCCAGATTGCACTTAGTCCAAAGGATCACTGCGGACCTCCATGAAGTATGACGCTGGTTACCTTATTGCATCCTTGTATTGTATATTTTTAACTATTAACATTTTAATCTGTTTCAGTTTAATTCATTCTTAAGGGGTGGGTGGATGTGGGAATATGTGATGGGATTTGGATTGATTTTAATTTGCTGTGATGTTTTAATATGTTGTATGCCACCCCGATTGCATGGCAGAGGGGCGGGATATAAATAAAAATTATTATTATTATTATTATTATTATTACTACTACTACTACTGGGGACTGTTCTGTTATGGACTCTTGCCGCAACGGACTTGGCCTGGTGCAAGTAAAGATTCTGCTATTAATGCAGCTCATCGCTGGGTGAATAGGGATGTTTTGAGGAGGTTGGAAGCTTTGGGGGCCTCATGTGTTAAACATGACCAGATTAGGGTTGATTTACCACATCTGTACAGGGGTGATGGGGTTCATCTCTTCCCAGTAGGCTGTGATGTATACTTGGACTCTATTGTTTTTCACATTAAATTGGTCCTATGAGGGGGAGGGGATGCCAAGCTCAGCTGTCCCCCTCCTGTGGCAGGGCAGGGATGCCCCCCCAGGGGATTATTTGATATCTGATTTTTTAATATTTAGTCATTTAAGAGGGATGAATGGTTTACATCATCAGCTTAAAATCTCTTACATCATCAATCATAGAGATGACGTCAAAATTTGGATGGGGGGATGATTTGATTATATGTTTAGCAACTTGTGTGAAACCCTTCTTGACATATGCTTTGTTGGAGGCATGACTTATCCCTGATGGCTTGACATGATTATGGTGAGGATTGCATCAGGAATTATGGCATGCGCACATACACATGTGTCAAGAAGGAAATTATAATAAAGTGAAGATTTTTGGCTGTAAAGTCGTTGTTTCAGACCCTGTACAGATGATTAAAGTTGTGGCCATTTTGTTACCCAAAAAATGGTGTTTAGACTTCTTTGTGCCAGTGCAAAGACCCGCCCCCCGATGAGCCGGGAGGGGCCTTCTGTTGTGTCGGGCATTTTCAAAGGCCACTGCCGCGATTGGTTGGGAGAGCTGGGAGTTCCGCCCTCCCTTTGGCTCCCAACCAATCAGGGAGATTTCATGAGATCCCCAGCAGCCCATGTAATCTCGCAAGACTGGATAGTCTCACAAGATTTCGGGTGGGATTTGGGGGCTTATATAATGCCCCGCTGCCTCATGGAGGCAGCTATTTCACATTCGGCAGCCAAGAGATCCAACCTACCCACCTTCAGCTGTACATGTTGTTTTTCTTACCCTCAGGTTTTTGCTGGTTGCCTTTGGGGGCCGGGAGGGAATTTTCCCATAGTTATTGTAACATGGGTTTTTTGCCCTCCCTGATGATGCTGCAGTCCTGGTTTGGAATGTGAGATAATTGGTATTGTCATTCATCTGTTAATAATTCAAACATGACTGTTTGTTGCAAGTTCTTTGATTTTGTCACAACTTGGAACAGGGTCTTCTAGTCACTCATTGTATGATTAACCTATCTTGGCTTGAGCAGGGCAGGGACACCCCCGCCCCCGGGATAATTGAATATCTTATTTTTCAATATTTGGCCATTTAAGAGGGATGAATGGTTTACATCATCAGCTTAAAATCTCTTACCTCATCAACATAGAGATGACATCAAAATTGGATGGGGGGATGATTTGATTATATGTTTGGCAACTTATGTGTGACCCTTGTTGACATATGCTTGGTGGTAGGCATGACTTATCCCTGATGGCTTGACATGATTATGGTGAGGATTACATCAGGAGTTATGGCATGCACACATACACATGTGTTAAGAAGGAAGTTATAATAAAGTGAAGATTTTTGGCTGTAAAGTCATTGTTTCAGACCCTGTACAGATGAATAAAGTTGTGGCCATTTTGTTACCCAAAAAATGGCATTCGAACTTCTTTGTGCTGGTGCAAAGGTGAGGGAAGTAGGAAGAGAGGAAGGCCACATGCCAGATGGATGGACTGTATTAAGGAGGTCACAGGTAGGAATTAAGCAGAGTAGTGGAGGACAGAGGGTCTTGGAGATGTCTCATCCATAGGGTTGTCATGAATCAATATTGACTCTAGGGCAGTTAACAACAAAAACTGGATTATTTCTGCAATGTGGATGCAGCCATTCATCATAATAATAATAATAATAATAATAATAATAATAATAATAAACATTTATTTGTATCCCACCCCTCTGAGAGCAATCAGGGCAGCTAACATATTAAAATACAGAATACAGTCAAATCCCTAGTATCCACCCCCTCTTAAAAAGTATTAAGTCAAGACAAGTTAAAACATCTAAATTAAAACACAGAATAGATAAAACCACAATTATTATAATTAACTCACAGCGGAGAAAGGAAAGTGGAAGTGGCAAACATCACGTTGGGTGGGAGAGGACTAAGGAAATTCTCTGAGGCCGGGACACTATTTTGGAAAGGCCTGCTGGAAGAGATCCATCTTTACAGCCTTTTTAAAGCTGTTTAGAGATGTAATTAGATGGATCTCGTCCGGCAGGCCATTCCAGAATTAGCATAGGATAGTGGTTTGAATGTTGGGCCAGGACTCTGGGAGACCACGGAACCAAATCCCTACTCAATCATGTAAACCCACCAGGTGACATTGAGCAAGTCACATTCTCCTAGCCTCAGAGGAAGGTAATGGCACACTCCTTCTGAACAATATTGCCAAGGAATTTCCTAGATAGTGTTGTCATAGGTTGGTAAGAACATGAAAGGATATAGCAACAACATTACATTGGATTTAGACAAGTATCTTTAAAAATAAATGCTTTGACAAGTGCTGCTTGATACCTAGCAGTGAACTGCACCATTGTACAACTGATCATGCAATGGATGGTACAGGCACACACTCTCCCATTAAGCAACAATTGATAAAGACCCACCTTGAAGGACTATGGGGGGATGCAGACAGGCAGTCATGGGCCTCCCTGGGAAGCAGAGGCTGCCCCATGCCTCAGCTTCAATCCTCCCTTTTGGCTCATGGGAAAGGAGTGCCAAAATACTGCTCCTTTTCCAGGTGGTGGAAAGGGCACTCGGAGAGCCGCCATGTAGCTCTTTTGCACCTCTTGCAGCTAGTATGTCTGGATGCTGTGCCAGGAGGACGTAATCGGAGTGCTCACCATATGCAACAGTGAGCATTCTGACGTCCTCGAGAGGAGTTTGGGGTGTCCGGCATCCAGCTGCTCCTCCTCTTCCCTGGCTCCAAGACAGCACTTTGCGCCATCTGCACACCTACAGAAACACCTATCCAGAACAACTACTTGCACAATGTTCTATGTTAATATAACATAGCTTACAAAATACTGAATAGGTTTACACCCTTGCACAAACTGATCTGGCAGCTGAAGCAACATATAAGCTTCTGTTTGACCAGAGTTTGTGAATGACAGCAGCCTTACCTCTTGGTTCCTTTTTGTCACTTTGAAGTTCATGAAGCTGGACTGTACATTTGTCCCTCCATATTCACTGGATTTGGGGCACAGAACCCCCGTGAATGTGGAAAAACCACAAATAACAAAAACACTATGTTTTTACCTGAGACAACACCTCTCAAGGGATCTCTAGGTCATCTAGTACAACTCTATGGTCAACATTTGCCAGACATTGATCATATAATTGTGCTGGAGGAGTTACAAATGCCTAGTGAGGTGTTCTCTCTAGGAATCTCTAGATCCTTCAGTGAGACTTTTAGTTAAAGTTGACCATAGAATTGTGCTGGAGGACCTAGATATTCCTAGAGAGAACATATTAATAAAATACATGAATAATCAAATCAGCAAAAGTCAAAGCTGAAAATGGGGAAGGACAAGTCTATCTTGTTTTGCTATGTGCTTATTCTTATACATTGTTACTCTTATCTAAATGTTGGACTCTTTGACCTTGGCTTTGAAAATCCTGCTTGGAACAGAAGTACTGCCTGGGAAGACTGGATTTTGTGTTTGCATTTTCAGACTTTGCTCTGGATTTGCCCTTTCTGAGTTATAAGTGAGTTGTAGAATTGAGGAGTGAGGAAGATGAGAAGCTTCCACTACTAACCACACCAGAAATATAGGGGGGGGGGTTGCAGACTGCCAGAAATAGTGCAAATTGAGTCCACTTTAAGGGCTAGGGTTAGGGTTAGGGAATCATGGGAACTGTATTTTATTGTGGCACCAGAGCTCTCTGACAGAGAAGGCTCAATGTCTCAGAAAAAAACAAACAATTCCCATGATTCCCTAGCACTAACCCTAACCCTAAAAGTGGACTCAATTTGCACTATTTCTGGCAATCTGCAACCCCCCATAACTAACCTTATAGCTTGTCCTATTTTGGGGCTGGGCCTAAATCCCTCCCCACTTCATGGCCCTATTTTGGCTGGTGAGAGTGAGGGATTTGGACTATTGTTAGAATATAACACAAATTTGGAAGATACGTGAAAATAGTCTGGCTCTCCTTGGTTCTATTAGCTGTCATATCTAATTCCACATAATCTTGATAGAATGATGCAGACTGTTTTGAACAGTATATGAAATGAAGCTGCTTTGAATCTGGAAACTTCCCCCTGCCACAACCCAGTCTGATTCAGGATATGTTACAGCATGATGAAGGTAACTGACAGCACAGAAACGTGAGGAAAAGAGAAGCACTTCTAAAGATGTTTCCCACCCACCCCCAAAAAATGTTCCAGAATAACACTAGATCACAATGATACAGCATTGCTGCAAACAGTGTTCTATGGGGAAAATTATGTCTGTCATTTGAACAACCTAACATTTGCTAGAAGCCATTTTATGATTTGAATAGTCATGGCTTGTAACTGACCTGGTGTTCATGGATAAGTAGAATTAAAACCTGAATTGCTTAAATATATGTTCTCTGTTCCTTCCCAGTACCTTGATTTCCAGAATTATTCTTAGCTTCATCATTATACTCACCTGCCAGTAGTTATCCAACACTTTAGATTCAGCCTGTGGAGTTAAGTGACTTTATATTTTCAGCTCATCCTATCTTAATGGCAATTTATATGGCCCTCACATGCCTGTAGCAATAATTTATGGCTAAATGTCCTATCCCATAAAATAACTAAATGAGTTTTCTAGTTTAAAGGTACTCAAATCATGCTACTTTCCATGCTTATGAAAGAATGTCTACCCATGGTCATGCAAATATAATTATTCCAAAATCTATTAACTGTGATATCTCTTTTTACATGTTCTTTGTTTATCTCCCTTTTCAATTTGATCTTATTTTGTTATCAGTTATATTCCTTTACAGATCATGGCTTTATTTATTTCAAAATTCTTATCTATATCACCATTATGGTTAATCACTTGCGTGTTATATAATGTGTTGTGTATTTTTATATAGTGTAATCCCAAATAGTTGAGTGACATTCTGGGGAAAAAACAACATTTATGCAGCCTAAAGCATGAGTTGGTAATGCATTTGATCCACTTTATGTAGCAATATTTTGCAAATTCTCCTCTTTTTCTACATGCCTTTTTTAAAAATTACAAATATATTTGATTATTGTTACTGTGGAGAAGCAAGCCATGATAGCCAAAAATCAGCATTACTTCTGTAAGAATAAACAATGAGAGAACTTCTCTGAGTCCAATTTGCAGTTATTTCCTGAACTTTGCATTAATTCATATGTCATCCATTACATAAAGCTTTGTAGTATGGTGTAATTATCCAGGGTTATTGGAAATGATCTTCCTGTGGTCTCTGCCTTTACAGACTGCCAGAAATAATGCAGCTTGAGGCCAATTTAACTGTCCTGGCTCAGTGCTAGGGAATCATGGGAACTGTAGTTTTTTTCTGGGACATTGAGCCTACTCTGTCAGAGAGCTCTGGCACCACAATAAACTACAGTTCCCATGATTCCTTAGCACTGAGCCAGGACAGTTAAAGTGGCCTCAAACTTGCAGTAAAAACAAATGTCTGCCTAATACAATATGATCCCCATTCTAGCTATCAGAAGAACAACTGGGTCCTGCTGGTTTGTAAAGCAGAGACAGGATTTTCACTGTTCTGCAACTTGAACACAACGTAACATGAAGGCCAATGCCTGAGATGAGGTTCAGTTTTTTTGTTTTGTTTTTTGTCTGATCTGCTCTTGGTCCCTCTGTAGCAACGAATCCTTAGGGGAATTTTATTATTAGCTCAAATATGCGAGAGTAGGCTTGCTACAACAGCCCAATGAGACCGCTCTCCCGGTGTTTATACCAAGAGACCAGAGAATCCCAAGAAATGGAGCTGAGACAGATATTGGTTAACCACTAGATGTCTAATTTATTAAAATAAGGGAAAACTGGACTTCCTGGCAAGATGGCGCCAAGAGGAGACGCGGGTGTTTGAGCTCCGCAACCTGGTCTCTTAACAGGGTGGTTCTTGGAGGAACGGGGACAATACCGACCCGTCCATAGCTCTCCAGATAAAGAGACCTAACTAAACAGCTTGAAGTGGGTCCTGAGGAGGAGCGAGGGACTTGCCAGGTACGTGGCCGACAAGGGAAACCCAAGCCCCAAAGGACCAAAGAGCTGAAGCCTCCCGCCCCTGTCTCTCTATGCAGGGAGAACAACTGATGCCCTAATGCCTCACTAAATAGAAAGATAAAGCTGGGGAAAGATTTACTGAAAGTGGTCTGTTGCCACTCTACCAGAAGAGTTTCCAACAAAAAGCTTGAAATGTGAGACTCTTGGTAAGAAACAGGAAGTAAAATAAAGAATTATGGGACTCTTTACAGCTCAAAGGTACTGTACCTTTAAAAACAAATATTAGCAGCTTGAGCTGCAGCTGCAATCGAAGCGTGGGCAGTGACATCTTAAATATTGAGCTCTTAAGACTGTAAGCAGACTTTAAACGGAGAGGAGAGAGAGAAAAGAGAACAGAAGAACAGAAGAAACTAAACGACAGGGAGAGAAAGAAGCTTGGAGTGGTGGTGCGAGAAAGAAAGGGTGAAGGATACCTCAAGGGGGAAGAAAAGGAGAAGGTTACTTGGCAGTAGAAAGAAGAAGAGGGAAAGAGAGAAGGAGAAAGAGACAATAACAACGGAGCTACAGAAACAGAAAGGAAAGGGAGAATGGAAGCAGTGGAAGTTAGAAGGGACGAAGAGATAAAGGTATCTTAAGAAATTGAGCAAGGAAAGGACTGTGTTTGCCTTTACTGTGCCCTTAATTCTAAGACCCAACACCCCCCATAACTGGAAAAGACTTGGTCTTGCCCTTAGTGGGCTTTTAAGGTGGAACTCTATCCCTAGCCTTTACTGTGCCTTTAAGGTGGAATTTTTGAGATCCAATCTTTTCCACCACTGAAAAGAACTCTGTTTGTCTTCATTGTGCTTTTAAAGTGGAACTTTATGATCCAACATCCCCTGCAACTGGAAAAGACTTTGTCTGTCTTTATTGTGTCTCTAAAGTGGAACTCTAAGATTTAATATTCTTCACTACTGGAAAGGATTTTGCTTGCTTTTACTCTGCCTTTAAGGTGGAACTTTAAGATCCAATATCCTTTATCACTGGAAAAGACTTTGTTTGGCTTTCACAGCGCCTCTAAGGTGGAATTCTAAGATCCAATATTCCCTATAACTGGAAAGGACCTTGTCTGCCTTTATTGTGTCTTTAAATTGGACCCAGTATTCCTTACCACTGAAGAGGATTTTGTTTGTTTAAACTGCTTAAACTGTGCCATTATTGTAGAACTGTAAGATTTAACATCCCTCATCACTGGAAAGAATTCCATTTGCTTCTACTGTTCCTTTACTGTGGAATTCTAAGACCTAACACTCTTTACCACTGGAAAGGACTCTGTTTGACTTTACTGTGTAACAATCATGGCATGTTAAGATCTAACACCCTTTACTACTGAAAAAGATTCTGCTTTCCTTTACTGGGACTTTAAGGTGTCCAACGACACTTATTTTTGGGCAAATTATTATATGAAGCAGAGAAGAATTATTAGAGATTGAAACTATAATGAGAGGGAAACAAGGATATTGATTTTCATTTGTATTTATATCTATTGGATATACTCACCCTTCTAGATAAGAGATAAAATAAGGTTATATAAATTTAATTACCTGATAAAGATTGCCTCTTAATATAAGATATTGAAAATCGGTGACAAAAACAAATAAGACTCATACAAATTTGAATGGAAAAAGAGGTGCACTAGCAAGAAGAGAGAAAGTAGAAAAAGCAGGAAAAGCTGAAAAGGACAAGGTTGTATTTTGTTTCTTTGTATATAAGAATATCTATGTTATGTGTGGCTCATAATAGTTAAGGTGGATACTGTAACTAATTGAAAATCTAGGTTTAAATTAATATTGAGAACATTATATCATATTATATTATGTTACTTTATACTATACATTAATGATAGGCTATATGTCGAACTGAGGAGAAAATTCTGTATAATATATATATATATCTAAGGGCTTCAGATAAATAGTATAGATAAATCAGATAAACTGGAAGAGGTAATTGGGTTCCTATTCCAAGGAGATTTGTATTGAATTGATGAGACTTGATCGGAACTAATTAGAGGGGAAATTACTTGAAAATAATAACACAGGTATTAGAAGGGTTTGATAAACAGAAGATTGGGAAGCGCAATATCTGTTATTTAAACTTCTATATATAGTTTCTTATATGGTTAAATATATATCATTGTCTTACCCCTTTTTGGATACTAAATAAGAAGGTGGAGAAAGCGGACAAAATGGCATCTAATAAGAAGACACAAAATATAGGTCAGAATGCACAGAGAAGAGGCTCGTTTGAAGGTACTATTAAAATAACGGACCCAACAGTGCATATATTAGAGGAAATACGCAAAATGCGTCAGGAAATGAAAGATCTCCGACAGGAAATGAAAGAGGACCTGAAAGAATCAATCCAAGAACTAAGGGAGGAGATAAAAGAGGTCAGAACTGAAATGAAGAAAGACTTTAAGAAGGAATTAGACATATATGGGAAAAGAATGGAGAAAATGACAACAGAAATTAAAAATACCCAAAAGGAAGTACAAGAAATAAAAGAACGAACCAAGGACTTGGAAGCTATATCTCGGAAAGTTATAGATAAACAAGAAAAACAACAAAATCTAGAATTGAACAATAAACTTCGTTACCGCAACAGATGCATTAAGATTAGAGGAATCCAAGAGAAAAATAATGAAGATCTCATGGGAAGAATCCTTCCGGATTTGGCAAAATATATGGGACTAACGGAGAGTACAACGGAACTGGAAATCAATAAAACATTTAGAGTGAATTCGGTACAAGCTCGAGAAAGGAAGATCCCACGAGATGTAGTGGTATGTTTAGTTCGGACTAAATTTAGAGACTTAATAATACAGAAAAACTATGACACGAAGCTATATATTGAGGGGAATGAGGTCAAAATATTTAAAGATTTGCCTCCACAGATTTTGATTGCAAGAAATAAATATAAATCACTAGCACAAACATTGGCCAATATGGACATTAACTATAAATGGGAAAGAATCGAGGGATTAACTTTTTTCTACAACCAAAAAAGATTTAAAATTGACAATGAAGAAAAAGCGGTAGAAGCAGAAAGAAGATTAAAGGAAAAACAAAAAGACAGAGATACAAGAAAAGAAGAGAATGCTTATTATAAAAGGGAATGACGAAACAGAAATAATAGAAAGAGGAGTAAAGATGAGATCGGGGAAGAATCTTTAATCTTAAAAGAAGGGGAGGAAAGGAAAGAGAAGGAGAAGGAAGGATTACAAGAAGAAAGTGAAGAAGAAGCTATTAGAACATTAGTATTCCCAAAAGAAAGAGATCCGGAATTGTTGTTGGACCTGTGAGATTTAGAAAGAAAATCTGAGAGATAAAGTTTCAAAGTTTCAAACTAAGTATCTGGGGTTTTACTGGAAACATATAAAAGATTACAATTAAACCAAAATAAAGATTTGAAAAGGGGCGGAAGGGGTGGAACAAAACAAAACAAAACAAAACTAAACTAAATTAATAACATTAATAAATAAGAACAACGATAACCAAAAGGAGCGATGAAAATAATCTCTTGGAATGTCAAGGGAATCAACTCAAAATATAAACGTAGCATTGTATTCCATTATTTGGAAAAAATAAAGTGTGATATATCATGTATTCAAGAAGTAAAGATAAAGGAGAAAGACAGTAAATATATTAGGAACCCTAAGCTTGGACAATGTTTCTCCGCATTAGCGGAGAAAAGAAAAGGAGGCGTTTCGATATATGTAAATAGAAAATATCAAGCGAAAGAAATGTTCAAAGATAAAGAAGGCGCACATATTGCAGTGGAAGTTAAAACACAAAATGGAATACTTTTGGTAATAGGGATATATGCTCCCACAAACAACCAGAATAAATATTACGCAAATCTCCATGAACAAATAAAAAATACTGAATACACAAATATTCTATTGCTAGGAGATTTCAACGCGGTTATAGAACCGAAACAAGATAGGAAATCAAACAAAGGGAGGGAGATACGGAAAAATCAAGGCAAACTGCCTTTCACTTTTTTTGAATTGATGGACGATTATACATTAATAGACATCTGGAGACATAAGTATAAGGAGACCCAGGGCTCTACTTTTTACTCAGACCATCACGACTCTTTTTCCCGAATTGACCTCTTTCTAATTACAAAAAATTCTGTGAATCAGATTCAGGATATGGAAATTCTTCCCAAAAGAACATCAGATCATAATCCGATATTATTAAAACTTCATGAAAGGAAATTTCAAAGTAATTGGAAATTACAGAATACGTTCCTAAACAATGAAAAAATTAGAAACCAGATTAAAAAGGCATTGAAATTATATTTTGAGGAAAATAGAACAGAAGAACTAAAAAGCAAAACTATATGGGATGCCAGCAAAGCTGTAATTAGAGGATTATTTATTAAGATACAATCTGAACTTAAAAGAAATGAAGCAGAAAAGGAAAGAATAATTATGGAAAAACTAACAATGAAAGAGAAAGCTTGGAAAAAAACAGGAGATAAAAAATTGAAACACGAAATGAATGAACTACAACATCAGCTAAGACTTCTAACATTGAAAGAGATAGAAAATAAACTCAAAAAAGTGAGGCAAAGACACTTTGAAGCTGGAAATAAAGCGGGAAAGCTATTAGCAAATAAACTCAGGAAAAGAGAAAGTGGGAAAATAATTCTAGAATTAAAAAATAAAGGTAAAAGGGTAATGGACCCAGACGAAATCAATGAAACTTTTAGACAATTCTTCCAAGAGCTATATAAGGCAAATCCAGAAAATGTAGAAGACAGAGAGAGATTAACCTCATACTTAGAGAAACAAAATCTACCTATATTGAGTGAAATGGAAAAAACCAATTTAAATAAAGATTTTACTACATTTGAAATATCGGAAGCAATTAAAAAACTACGCCCAAATAAAACACCTGGACCAGATGGCTTACCGGCAGCATACTATAAACATCTTGAAGAAATAATCATAAATCCCCTGAAAGACACATTAAATGACATACAACAACACGGTATCCCTGAATCTTGGAAATCTGCCTATATTACATTAATTCCAAAGGAAAATAAAGAAAGAGATGAACCAAAAAATTATAGACCGATATCATTACTTAATACCGATCATAAGATCTTTACTTTAATCTTAGCAGAAAGACTGAAAGGAATCTTAAATCGAGTAATACATAAAGACCAAAATGGGTTTTTGCCAAAAAGACAGATGAGAGACAATATAAGAGGTACAATAGACATTCTAGAATATTTTGAACATCATAACGAAAAAAAATTAGCAATGATCCTGCTGGATGCCGAAAAAGCATTCGACAGGGTCAGATGGCCTTTCATATTTGAAACTATTAAAAAAATTGACGCTGGTGAGAACTTTGTAAAATGGATTAAAGCCATATAGAGAGAGCAGAAAGCTCAAATTATAGTTAATAATACAAGGACAAAGGATATCGAGACTGAAAGAGGAACTAGACAGGGTTGTCCCCTGTCCCCTTTACTATTAATCTTGACCTTGGAGATTCTAAACAATCAAATAAGGGCAGATCAAAGGATCCAAGGAGTTAAGATACAAGACCAAAACTTTAAATTAAATGCTTTTGCAGATGATATTATCTTGTATCTGGAAGATCCCTTTCTGAGTATATCCTACCTTAAAAGCATAATACAGGAATATGGCCTACATTCAGGATTCAAGGTCAATGAAGAAAAAACAATTATAATAACTAAAAATATGTCAGAAAATGAAGAAAAACTACTAAAAGAAAAATCAGGCTATAAAATTGAAAAGAAAGCTAAATATTTAGGGATTACCATAACAAAAAGAAATATTGATCTTTTTAATAATAACTACATTATGACATGGAAAAAAATAAAAGCTGATCTTGGAAAGTGGTCTAAATTAAAACTATCTTTTTTGGGGAAGATAGCAACGATTAAAATGAATGTGCTTCCAAGATTAAATTTTCTATTCCAAAATCTACCAATTATCTTGCACATGAAATACATAGATAGCTGGCAAAAAGAACTATCTGAATTTATTTGGAATGGCCGAAAGGCAAGAATAAAATGGAAAATACTATCGGAAGAAACATCGAGAGGTGGATGTGCGTTACCAAACCTTAAAGCCTATTACTTTGCATCTTGTCTATGTTGGATTGAAGAATGGGTTAAACTGAGAAATAAGAGGATACTACTATTGGAAAGCACACAGCTACAATATGGATACCATGCATTCATGTGGTACAATAAAATCAAAGCTAATAAAGCCTTTTCTCATCATTTTATAAGAAACTCGCTGTTAAAAGTTTGGATAAAAATTAAATCCCAAGATACCCTTGTGGGTTTCTAGTCAGGAAGCATTATTCCAAAGAACTAAAACACATGCCTCTTCTCAATGGCTAACGTATAAAGATCTCTTGGATAAATCAGGAAAATACAAATCGTTACAACTTATGAAATCAGAAGGTTTACTGGAGGATTGGTACCTATATAGGCAACTATGGGAAAGATTTAAGATAGATAAAGAAATTTTGAATATAAAAGAAAAATCTGAAATAGATGAGATATTTTTCGATGATAAAGGAGGCCATATGTCTAAGTTCTATAAAATCATAAACAGAAGATCCTTAGAACAGGAAATAGTAAAAGATACCAAGTTAAAATGGGCAAGAGAAACCGGCAAACCCATAGAGCTGGAAAAATGGGAAAAGACCTGGTGGGATAGCAACAAATATACATTGTGCCAAAACTACAAGGAAAATTTTTTGAAAATGTTTCATCATTGGTACATGTCACCGAATAAGCTAAATTTAATATACAAGATAGGAAATGCAAGATGTTGGAAGTGCCAAAAACTTGATGCCAACTTTTTTCATATGTGGTGGAGTTGCAAATATGCCTGCCAATATTGGAAAGAAATTTATGCGGTGATGTCGGAAATGCTTCAAATCTCAATTCCTTTTGACCCTCTCCTCTATTTATTAAATATGACTGCCATAATAACAGATAAAGATACAGAAAAGAGATATAGAAGAATAATTTTATATATGGTAACCTCTGCAAGAATAGTATATGCTAGACAATGGAAAAAAACCTACAATTCCTACAAAAGAGGAATGGCTCCATAAATTGCTCGAAGCAAGGGAAATGGATATACTAACTGCCTGATTAAAAAATGCTCAAACAGAGGCAATAAACGAAAGGGAAAAAGAATGGCAGTGTGTAGGAAAATATATGTATAAAAATAAATAAGTATATAAATATATAAATGTATGCATATAAATATGATAGAAAGACTAGAAAGGTTATGAATATTAATTTCTCCCAATATAGGTAAGTATGTTATAGATAAAATCTAACATTAATAGATACTAAAGAGGAATTTGCAGGCTGCGGACTTTCTTTTTTTTTTATCTTTCTTTGTATTTTTTTACCTTCTTTTATTAAAAGGACATTTAAGATAAATATACATCAAATAAGAGGAAACAAATGGGCAAAAATAAATAAGAGCGGCAAGGATCACTTAGGAAGTATAAAATAGTTGATGTGAGTTTTGATTTAGAAACTAAAATATGACTAATAGATAATGGAAAGCTATTATGTCTTTTCATTTTGTTGTTTGATGTTTTTTTGTTATGTTATTGTGTTTTGTATTTTATGTATTTATGTATGTTGTGTTTTTGGTATATGTGTCTTATAAATAAATTTATTAAAAAAAAATAAAAAAATAAAATAAGGGAAAACTCACTCACAGAACATGCACTCACACACACACACACACACAAGGCTCAGGAAGATCAAGGTTGGAGTTTGGAACAGAAATGCAGGTGTTACTAATGGCGATACTTACCGAGACGTAGCCTTCCTCCGGGGAAGCGAATGGAAAATGTGAAATGATAGGGAGACAAGTCAGGCTCCACAGCCTGGATTTTGAGCTGACTTGCCGGTAACTAGTTTTAGAGGTCAGAGTGACGTGGAGTCGTTTAGACCATGAATCTAGCACACTGACTGGCTAAAATCTAGGGTTTATATAGGGCCAAATGGGCCCTGGGGGCGGAAGGCGATAATTGCGATGATGGCACCCTGCTCTATAGGGTTCCATTGTATGTGGTGGTCTTAATCCGAGGGGTCAATATCCTGGGGAAATGTGTGGGTGGGTGACACAATGCACCTTCCTATGGGTGGGAGGGTGTTAGACTGGGTGGCACAATATAAACATTACACCTTGGATGGCTGAGGGTGTTTGTGGAAGGATGACACAATACACCTCTTGATAGTTTGGATGATCTCATCATGGAAAATCCCATTCGCAACTCTCCTGACTATCTGGAGGAAATGCATTCCTTAAGAATTAAGGGTGGGCTGCCCATGCCATGGGTGCAGAGGGCTTTTGGCCTCTTGACTCTACTGCCAATATACATAAGCACATATGTGCTTGTGCACATGCACACACAGACACAGACAGAATATTAGATACAGGGAAAAAGCAAAATGCCAATCAGGATGCTATCCTGCTGTACTGTCTCATGCAGAGTTTTAAAAACAATATTTTTTGTCTATAACTCTTAATAATTATCTAGCCAGCATTCTCCAATCATCATCTTGTCAATGAAAATAAGGGACTAGTGGTCAGGAAGGTCATAATATGCTAGAAAGGCTAATTGGCCCATAAACCTCTTTTCATTAGCTCAGCTGCTATGTGTGGAAGAACCTCACTTTCCCATTGTGTTTAGTCTGGATTTGTTTCTGATACCTTACTTCATTTAACATTTGAGGAGTTCCATCTAGGTATGGTTCCCTTTGTAGCCCTTTTTCTTTCTGGTATATAATGAATTTTCTTGTGTCTGAGACATGGGAGAGGATAAATGCTCCATAACTAGGGCAATATTTGCCAAATCTTTGGTGACGCTTGCCAAAAGAGTTTGAACTCAGAAAGGTCTCCCTCTGTTTGGCATGATTTCCTCTTGGCAAGCATGCAAAATAATAATTAGGGCCATTCTCCTGTTTCCTCATGTGAGTTAAATTAAAATTAGAAATTGGGTTGGGGTACCCTGTGAATACAGGAAAAACAGGGGGGGGAGGGACCAGTCTCAAAAGTGCCCAAATTTTTAAAATAAGGGTCTCATAAATTTGGTATGAAATTTTGTCCTTCAGGAGCACACTCATAAATGGACAGTATCCTCCTTGGAGCTTCTCCACTGGAGATTACTCTGATCAGACTCTGGCTGTAGGGTGAGAATGGATTAATATGCCAATTAAACTGTCTCATATTCATTTTTCAAAAACCCACTCAGGACTTCTATTCCCTTTTATGAATAAGTTTGTGAATTAGTCTGTTAACAAGAATTAACTGAAGAAAATATAGAGCCACATGCATCAGCTAAATTCAGTACTTTCAGTATGAAAAGGAAGATCACATTTTACCATCCTACCAATGCCGTTCTTCAAGGTCAGAATGCTATTGCATAAATCTCAAATCATTTCCATTTGATTGATGAATAAATCTGAAGAATCTGGAAAGTTCTTATTAAACAAGATGAACCAAACAATTTTATTTTAGTCTTGTATGTTGTGCTTCTTCCTTTATCTACTTGGTGTGAAAGTCCTTCTGTTCCTCCGTAGTTTTCTTGTTACAAAAAGAATAGTATATGCTCTTTTCAGGGCTCTTGCCCTGGGAATGATATGAGGATGGGTCCTTTCAAAAAGGTGACTAAACTGTGAACAGCATATGGGGACACAAACTCATGACTAAGGGAATCACACCTGTTGTTTGTTGTTCCCTGTGCCATAGTGACAAGTGATAGTGCTGTAGTATAATATTGTATTGCACCAGGACAAAAATGACTCCGTACTCAGTATTATGGTTGTAAAACTTGGCCACAACTTTATTTGTACAGGGTCATAATCTAATTCATTAATCATTAATTAAACTACAATTTATATTGTTCTTGACACATGTGTTCCCATACATAACCAATTCAGCTGACCGTGTAAACCAATCCCTTTACAACATGTGTCATGAACATCAAAATCTGTTTAAACACTCATCCAAATAAATCATCTCCCCCCGACCGGAAATGACATCATAATTTAACTCATTACATACTTGTCTATGACATCATCAACTTTTTTGATGACGACATAGCGAAACTTTTATTAACCCATTGACGTATACTCTTTGTCCAAATCAACTTGAACCAATTTTTTAATTCTAATTAACTAAATTATCCCCAAGGGGGGGGTCCCTGCCTGCCACAGGAGAGGGCCAGCCTAGCTTGGCATCCCCTCCCCCCCAGTGGAGCTCATTCAATGTGACGAGTAATAGACTCCAAGTATACATCACAACCCTCAGGGGAGAGATGAACCCCATCACCTCTGTACAAATGTGGCATACCAATCTAAATAACTTTATGATCAACAACACAAATCCCCAAATCCCCAAACATCTTGACCATAGATCCATTCAGCCAACAACAGGCCGCATTGATTGAAGAGTCCTTTCTTGCTCCCACTTAAGCACGGCGTGGCAGAAATTTGGTCCCCATCACCACCGTGTGCGGGAATCTCTGCTTAATGTCTTGCATGTCGTTCAGGATCATCTTGGCCAACTTGAAACCAGGTACTTGGACAAGGTCATTTTTTCCAAGTGTACCAGTATAATGATGTGCAGAATGAGAGCTCCCCCTAGCATTCCTCTCTGACCAAACCGTCGAACTCGCCGGACCTCTTTTTCCCCCCAGGTTCCAATTGCGAGACGTTTGGAGCACACTCCGTTTCGCCCAAAAGACAAGACTGTGCTCGGTGATCCATATCTTTTCTAAATTAACATCTGCTTGAACCGAGAGAAAAAAAATTAAGTATAAATTAAAACCCCTCAACCAGATATCGCCAGTCCAATCAAGACATTACGAGCGAATGTACGACTTGAAATCCCTGGACCGCCAACGCCCAATCCAATGGATTCCAGCATCACTTAGGCCATAAGTAGCAGCAGCGGTCGCTGCTCCTATACGAAAAGAATGTGATGAGAACTGGGCCACTGGCAGACCTGTTTGCCTCAAAGTCTCCCACAGCACAGCTCGAAATTAAAAATTTGTCAACGGAAGGCCCAAAACATGAAGGAACAAGCCCGGGCCGGTCGAACGAAGTATAAGATAGTCCGACAATGCCGAAACAGGACAAATTTGAGCTAGTGGGGCTCTAGACAAGGTTACAGTTTGTCCCTTAGCCAACTGGTCTCTTAATAGTGACCTAACTGACTCAGATGAACCGCAAAACTAAACACTGTGTCCACCCTGAAGGGCCAAACCTCAACCTCCCCTTCCATAGACAGAAGCAGCCTAAAAGCTCGCATTGTGAGCTGATACAACCTGCGTGCCGATTGAGCGATAGACTGGAGAATAGCCCTGTCAATTTCTATTCTCCAAGGCTTCACAGATGTCTCGGTACCTCCATTGGTTGAGGTGCTGCCTCCGGGGCGAGTTAACGAAACCTATAAAACTGAAAATGATAAAGGGCATCCACCAACGGATTTAGTAACCCTGGTAAATGGCGAGCCTGAACAACACATTATATCTCAAACATTGAGTAACCATTGCTCTAACCCATGTCATCACCCTTAAGGATTTGGAGGTTTGGGAGTTCACTACATGAACCACTGCATGGTTGTCACACCAAGACCAAACAGTTTTATTTTCAACTTGAACTGGCCACAAATGAACTGCAACCACAATAGGGAATAGTTCAAGGAAAGTAAGATCAGGTGTACAACCCTTATGCACCCAAGCTTGTGGCCATCTCTCAGCTGCCCACTGACCTTTCCAATAGAGGCCAAGACTATACACGCCTGAGGCATCGGAGTGTACCTGGACGCCCGCCTTTAAAAGCATTTCAGACATCCAAAAGGAGATTCCATTAAATTGACCAAACAATGACTCCCAAATCTTCAAATCGGCTCTTATCCCGCTAGTAATCCTTATATGGTGATGTGGAGTGGAAACCCCCCTTTAATAGCATTGTATAAGCAAGCACCAAAGGCTCATCCAGGAACACTAACTTTATAGACAAAATTTTTTAACACCCCAGTCATGGATTGCACTTCTCGAAGCGTGGCCTTATTCCTACCGCTCATGACCCTTACCTGGTGTCTCATCGTTTTGAGTTTTTCTACTGGGAGGCGAGAACTTCCTTCCACTGTGTCTACTCAATACCCCAAGAAGGTCAGATGAGTGCTGAGACCCTCCATCTTTTCCTCTGCCAGATGAACTCCCATCGCAGCCATCAACACCTGAAATGCTGACAAGGTATCCACACACCTTGTAGAACCAGGAGCTCCAGGTAATATGCTTAGTGTCAGCATCGGCAGATGTTGATGGGGCCCAGATATCCTAACAGCAACCAAATCTTTCACCAGCTTCTCCCTGACTAACTCTGGTGACTCCCTCACCAAACACACATTAGGCGCGAATCGGTGAACCCTCAAACCAGTATAAGGAATATGAAAATGATGTAAAACCCATCTAACAAATACTGCGTGGAATCCCTATTCAGGTAAATCCGCAACCAAGCTGCCCAGACATCCAGTTTAATTGGTGTTGGCACTTTTTCCTACCGCTGTGGCAGGTTGCAAGGGGACTCCATCCCCCAGCCTTCCTTCCCCTAAAACAGGAAGTGCCTGGATGATTATCCCTGCAGGCGTTACATTCATGCTCGAACCTACAGAGCTGCCTAGAGCAGTTACCAGAGTTGAAGCCCCCGCATAAACCTTTTTTTTTTTTCTTTCTTTCCCGAGCTAGGCCTCTATTTAGAAAACTTGGGAGATCTCGACAGATCTCTTAGGTCAATGACTCCTCTATATGGTAAATCCCATCATCCAGTTCACACGGTACCTTTCAAGCTTAGGATG
Organism: Phrynosoma blainvillii; assembly: GCA_026167975.1. Taxonomy (NCBI): domain Eukaryota; kingdom Metazoa; phylum Chordata; class Lepidosauria; order Squamata; family Phrynosomatidae; genus Phrynosoma; species Phrynosoma blainvillii. The sequence continues at coordinate 275,379,471 of JANUYF010000003.1, forward strand.
CTCGTGAGCCTGGAATTCTTTAGGGAGACTAAACCACGACCCCGTCCTTCACCATAATCCTCGGCTTGGGGTCATGAAACATCAATGAGAATAAATCATTGTAATCCCCTTTTCAAATTCTCTCTTCAGTAAAACGGGAAAGATGAGATCCTAAGGGAATTGACATCCCAGCATAGGGGTTGCACTCCACTGCCTGGTCTGCTCCAGCCAGACCTAATGCTCCCATCGTGACCAGGGGCCTTGTGTCACTTACCTTGGTGGCCACAGGCTGGTCAGCTTGTACCTTCGTGTCAGGCACCTGAGGTGCAATGATGGAATCGAGGATGCTGAACATCAACATTCAAAGAACTTGTTACACCAGCATTTTTCCCCACTTGGCCACCAGGGAACCAAACCGAGGTGAGCCAAGAAGTTATATAATTAAAATGCAGGGACACACCTGTATTAGGCAATTGCCTAGCAACCTCCCCAGATGTTTGAAGCACTCCCTCCGAGTGTGCCAAAGCCTCTGCTCGGGTGGCAGTCTGCAGAATGGGAGAAATACTTCCCCGGTCCCTGTAAGCATTTTCACAAGTTTCAGGTGCAGACACACCACCTTGACCTGAAACCACCACTCTCTGGACAAAAACCAAAGAAGACCACCAGAGTATGCTGTTCAAGCACTGGAGAAGCCACTCGCTGTTGTGCCACACCTGGAACTCTCTTTAATAGTTCCATAACATATGCTACGGTTGGCTGGCCAACCTCCATAGCCGATGTGACCGGGGGACCACGTGCCATATGCTCAGAAAACATGCCAGGTGAAGTGATTTTGCACCTGTGTAGCCTGTTGACTAGACGTTTGGTCTCAGCTTGAAACTGTACCAAGTTGTAACCCTGGATTCGAATCTGGAACCATCAAATGAGCTATAATCTCATCATCCCTGCTTTGAGATTCAATCGGCCTCTCTGGTGCTGACTGCCCAGTATTGGACCCAGCAGAAGCCGCACACCTCTTAGACTGTGGCTTACTGTGCAGTGTGTCTACACTGTGATAAATTGACACAAAGGCTGCTTAGGGTTATAGTGTTCAGTTAAATCTACAACCCTTACACAACAAGAATTAACACAGCAGCTGTACAAAGATTAATAATTCCCGATGCTGTTAAGATAAAGGATCACCCAATTTCAAAATTCTGTTGAAATTTAACAATTTTAAATCCCCCTCCCCTTTTGGGCAGAGTGGTAAATTAGACACTAAGCACAGGTCCCCCACACCAGAATACCTGTCCCAATAGGGACACAATTAGTGGCCAAAGGGCCCACCACTTCCCTTTTTTGGACACAAAAGCCAAACCAGAATATACTGGCAAGTGTAGGAGCACAAAAAAGGCTGAAAGGCCTATACCTTCCCTTTTTGGAACACAAAAGCTGAGCCAGACTATACTGGCAAGTGTAGGAGCCCAAATAAGGCTGAAAGGCCTGCACCTTCCCTTTTTGGGACACAAAAGCCGAGCCAGATTATACTGGCAAGTGTAGGAACCCAAATAAGGCCGAAAAGCCTGCACCTTCCCTTTTTGGGACACAAAAGCCGAGCCAGACTATACTGGCAAGTGTAGGAGCCCAAATAAGGCCGAAAGGCCTGCACCTTCCCTTTTTGGGACACAAAAGCCAAGCCAGAGTATACTGGCAAGTGTAGGAGCCCAAATAAGGCTGAAAGGCCTGCAACTTCCCTTTTTGGGACACAGAAGCCAAGCCAGAATATACCAGCAAGTGTAGCACCACCAAATAAGGCTGAAAAGGCCTGCTTTGATTGGGAGTTCCTGCATGGCAGGGGGTTGGACTGGATGGACCTTGTGGTCTCTTGTAAGTAAGTATAGTTTTATTCGGTCATTGACCAGCAAAATCAAAAATTATTAGTACAAAAGTACAAAAGTCTCAATAAAAGTACAAAATCACAATAAAAATAGGTCAATTCCTGAACACGATTGTAAACATTATAAAAATAAAAGTGAAAATAAAGCTCGTAATATCTCAGAATATTAATTGGTTCAAATCCAGTGTCTTCCACTGTTTCTCCAGAGATTCTGTTGCTTCCCTTCAGACTATACAAGATATACAAAATTATCCTTGTTAGTTCCCAGTGCTCTTATATGAAAGCTTTATATCCACAGTATACCTGGTTTAGGAACATAAACAGACTGAAGCGATGACCTCGACGGAAAACAGTGATTTCCAGCCATAATAATACCAATCTGTGTTGACAGCTTTGGGAACTCAGCGTACCCAGGGTCGGAATCATTACTTCCTAAGTTCTATCCCTGGTATCACCAATTTACAAAATTACAAATTTACGGACTTGCTCATGTTAATTGCCATTAACCATTGAGGTCGGAGTTTACATACGATATAGCAAAACTTTGCTACTTTAAGTACCATCTCAGGCACCTGGTTATTTAGTAAATTGCGGATGTAAAAAGCAGAGTGACCAGGGTATTTTTCTAACAGAGGAGTAATCAACTGGAGATGGATATCTTTGTAAAATTGACAATATAAAACAGGGGTAGGCAACCTTTCCCCTTTAAGGGCTAAGGGACTTCAGCTCCCAGAAGCCTCAGTCATGTTTGCCAGTAGTCCCATGTTGGCCAATAGCTCCTGGGATTCTGGGAGTTGAAGTCCCTCGGCCCTTAAAGGGGAAAGGTTGCCTACCCCTGATATAAAAGGACATGCTCAATAGATTCAATTGCACCTGTATCACATGGGCAGAGACGGGATTTATAGGGCACTTTTTAAAACCTGCCTTCCAATACTGCTGTAGGTAAGGCATTGAACCGAGCCAAAGAGAAGGCTCTCCTGAATTTAGGCAATGTAATTTGTGACAGGTATGCAGCTGGTGAAGTAACCCGAATTTGTTTATTGACTATAATATATTTTGGGAAGGCAGCAGTTTCCAACTGGCCTTCGATGTCTAGCAGTCTTTGTTTAATAATCAATTTTGCTTGATCTAGGTTTAGCTTCAGAATAGTATCCCTGGAAAGACCCAATGTGGCCAATTCCTTACTTATTTCTACTTCCCAGGAGAATTTATAGGTGTCTGCCAAGACAAACTTAATCAGCCCTCTAGGGTTTTTATTCAATTTGAGCCAGTATGTGCAGATGTTGATCCACATGCTAGTCTCAAGCTTACTAACTCCTGCTTCCCTTCTAATAACTGCATTTGGCACACAACAAGGTACTTGAAATATTTTCCTTAGGAACTTGGATTGGATTTGTTCTAGCAAAGTAAGGTCTTTGTAGGGTCCTATTTGAACTTCGTAGAGTAATTGTGATTTAACTTTTGCCAAATAAAGTTTGATTGCAGCTGGAATATACTGGGCTCCCTTAGTAAAGAAGTACTTTTTAATGGCATTTGCCGATCTCTGGGCATTCCTAGTAATATAGTCCAGGTGAGCTTTTCTGCTCCCTGTAGACTGAAATACAATACCTAGGTATTTAAAAATGTTGACCTGTTCGATAGATTGCTTCCCTAGCCTCCATTTCCTCATTTTTGGGCATTTGGCAAAAGAGAGTATTTTAGTTTTGGTGTAATTTATTGTTAAGTTTTCTTCCGCACAACAGAGCGCTAAAGACTTTAAGGCTCTTTTGAGGCCAACTGGAGTCAGGGACAAGATTGCTATGTCATCAGCATACAATAATACATTGATGTGTCTGTTAGCTATTTTGGGTGGATGGTAAGAGGGGTTACTCAGAAATGAAATTAGTGAGTTTATATAGTAGTTGAATAAAGTTGGTGCCAGGACACACCCCTGTCTGACTCCATTCTGGACTTTTACTTCTTTGGATACATGACCTTGGAAACTACACCTAACCCTCAAGCGGTTGTTTTCATGCAACTTGATGAGCAATAAGAGAAGGCGTTTATCAATTGTGCTATTCATTAATTTATCCCACAATTTAGCTCTGGGAACGGTGTCAAAAGCCAGTTTGAAACCTATGAATGCTACATACAGTGGTTGGCCTTTGTTGGAGTATTTCTCTACCAGATGTTGTAGTACCAATGCATGATTGAGTGTTGACCTTTCCGCCCTAAATCCTGCCGGCTCATCTTTCATAATTTCCTCTAACTCAAGCCAGTCCATTAACTTGGCTTGCAGATGTTTTGCATACATTTTGCTAATCTGGCTGAGGAGACTAATAGGTCTAAAGTTTGTTGGGTCATTTCTTTTACCTTTTTTGTATATTGGAATTATGATTGCTAGACCCCAGTCAGATGGTATGTTCCCTGATCGATCGATGGCAGTGAAGAGTGTGGATAATACAGGTATCCACCAATTCAGATCGTTTTTAAGCATCTCACAGGTAATAAGGTCAGCGCCAGGAGCCTTTGCTGATTTAAGTTGAGTTATCAAACTCTTGATTTCTGAGTGTGAAACTGGGGGCCAGAAAGGTAAGGTGGTAGCTTCCAACTTAAGTCCGGTTTGTGATTCCTCAATGTTTTCATATAGATCAGCAAAATGATTTTCCCAAGTACTAGCTGGAATCTGGAACATGGAGTTTTGTACATTTTTGGGGAAGGATGGGGCAACCTCTTTCCAGAACAGAGTGGGATTATTTGTGCTGGTTGCTGTTATTAGCCTTCCCCAGGAAGCTTGCATAGCATACCTTTTCTTTTGTCTAAGCAATTGTTTATATTTTTTCTTTTGTTTCATAAGGTCTAGCACAGAACATTGTGAGGGATTAAATTTGTATTGTTTGAAGAGGTCTTTCAGTACTGTCCAAGCCTCTCTACATTCTGCGTCGAACCAACTTTCCTGGTTTTTTTGTTTATATCTGTTGGTGATATTTTTAGGAGCAGATAAAAATGATCGAATTAAGCTTGTTAAGTTATTAAAGCTTGACAGTATGTTGGGATCTGCTCTACCATCCACTATTTCAGCATATAGGGTTCTCACTTCATCACTGCCAAGGAATTTGGTAAGGGCCTCAGATAATTGTGGAGACCATTTAGCCCGTGTGGTACAGATTTCATCGGGCAGGGCCGAATTTTGGGATACTGACAAGAACAAGCTATCAAAAGGCTTTAAGCATAACAGCACAGGAAAGTGATCGCTTTCAGGCCGAACAACAACAGAAAATTTGTGTACAAATGGGGCTAGATCCTGTGATATTCCTATATAATCCAGTACTGAGGGTCTGTTGCCCGTCCAGTGAGTGTATTCTGCTGGTTGGTCATCATTTGTGGAACCATTCAAAATAACCAGATTTAATTCCTCAAAGGTTTTTGCCAGGCACAACCCTCTAAAGTCGCAAGCTGTATCCTTAGACTGGCGGCGTAAGAATGGATGTGTAATTATAGATGGTAGAATTTGGCAGTTAAATTTAGAAAAGAGAGTAGCGTCATTTGTTCCAATTCTTGCGTTACAATCTCCCGCCAGTATAAGGTAAGCTGCCGGTGAGGTGATGATGGTGTTTTTAACAAAACCTTTCAGTTTGTCCCAGACTTCTTTTATCTTAGTATGCACTTGCAAGGGTGGTATATAGACATTGATCAGACACAAACAACAGTACTTAAATTGCAACAAAATTGCTAAGGCAAATTGGTCTAAGATGGATATTTTACATATCTGTGTTTGTAGCGAGGTAGATATTAATACACCTAGACCTCCACAGAGCCTACCATGGGCTTTACCTGGCACTGCGTCCAGAACAATTGATTTGTAGCCCTCAACATACAGCTCTTCTGCTAACCAAGTTTCTTGAAGCAGGATGACATCATGTCTAGAGATGAAAGACATGAAAGAGGGATCTCTACTTCTGGCTTTCCATCTGGCAATGTTCCAAGAGATTAGAGTTAATGGAGTAATAGTTAGCGATGTTGATTGTCAGGCATTAGGAGTCAGTAGGGGTGTTAATGTTGTTGTTCCCTGTAGATTATTTGAGTGGGCTTCCTTCTCTCTCTGTTCCCCAATTTCAGTGTAGGCATTTCGGGGGCTGTAAGTCCATATGTTTGCGTTAGTAGTTATATTAGTATCTTTTACTCCTTCCTTTGAAGTATTCCAAGGATCTATAGATACTTCACCTGAATTGCCAAACTGCTTGTTTGGTTTTCTGTTGAATTGTTTATCTGAAGGCATAAGCTGCCCAGTTGGACTGGATCTTCTCCTTTTTTGTTTGTATGAGTTGCTGGGGATCCAGATGATGGCAGTGGTGTTAGAGGTTTATCAAGAAGATCCATCTTACATTTAGGAGACAGATGTATTAATGGAGTCGCATTGTCAGATGCACAGAGCAAAGAGTGTCTGGGAGTCATATGCGTTAGCGGTATCAGAGGTTCCTCAAAACAGTCGCAGCGATCAACAATTCTTTTTAGACCCTTCTTTGATGGAGACAGTAGATCAGAAGCAGAACAGGTGGAGGGTAAAAGTTCATTGATGGTCTTTGTTGTGGTTACAACAGAACTTAGAGTTGACTTTACATTATCTAACTTATACAAGATACTTTGCTGTTCTTCAGGAGAAAGTGAGCTAAACAGTTGGGCAATTTCTTCTTCATCATCAGGTACATTATTGGAGATTTGCTTGTTCTTTTTGTTTATCTCTTTGCTGATGATTCCCTTACTGACAGTCTCCATTCTTGATGTGAATTTCATTAACGGTAAGACGTTGGTGTTGAGTAATACCTTCATTGGAGTGATCGCAAATCTTCTACTGTCAAGAATCAGTGTTGGAATGAATGGATTCTTAAAGGTCAATGCTATTCTCGTAGTACTATTCCGAGTGGGCAACCAAAATATTTCAAGGAGCTCGCTAGTGTACATCCTTCATTGTAGCAGAGATGACAATGAATGCAGTACTGTTCTTTTATTGTACCATCTGCCCCTATTGTATGAGTTGTTTGCTATTAGTAACACAATCTTGTTTGTCTGTATAATTAATTTGTCTTTGAAATTTACCTTGTGCGCTGTTTTAAATTTTGCTTGTGTATATAAATGAGGTTCATGTTTAGAAAGGTCAGCTACCTCCACAACTTCTTCTCGTTTGGAAGTTGGTTTAGGCTTAAGTTTAGATTTCTCCAATAAGTCTTTTATCCCATCTACCTTCTGGTTAATATTTGTCAGTTGTTCAAAGATTGCAATTACTGTCTTAGCTGTTAAAAGACAATTCTTGGCTACTAGATCTAAATCCATCCTTACATCTTTTGTGGTGTCAGGTGCAAAATTTAGTTTGTGAGCAGAGACCTCGTTTAACAACAAGTTCTCCTCATCGGGGATCAATGTATCAGAGGTGCTTATAAATGAGTTGGAAGTATGATCAGTAGGGATATTACCTAGATCTTTATGTAGTAATAGGTCTTCCATTCTTAATTGTCTGAGGGTGGAAGCTGCTTTTAAAACTTCTAAATTTTCTTATCTTCCCTCCTGGTTTTTCTTAAGATTCCTACCTCTCTTAGATTTAATAAGTCCTTCGCCTTGGATTGCTCTCCTCTTTCTTTTAGAGTTGCTCTTCATTATCACACTCTTGCTGTCACAATCTTATTTTGGTTTGTCCAAAGTAATCGATTAGGTCACTCTATGGCTTGTTTAGCATACAACATGGGCATCCAACAGTTCGCAGTAAGTATAGTCTGGATAAGCAGAACAGATATGGACTGGGCGTGCTCAGGGCCAAACGTCGACTTACCCTTGATTCTGCACCGCCGGCCAGGAGGCTTGCTGGGGCCTTTTATAGGCCCGGTCTTCCGGCCTTCCCCGGCTGCTTGCGCTGCTGCCGCTGTGAGTTGGAGGGAGGGAGGGACCAGCCAGAGCCCAGGACGCGGCTCCTTTCTCCTCCACCGCTGCCGCCGCAGGCCAGGAGGCTTGCTGGGGCCTTTTATAGGCCCGGTCTTCCGGCCTTCCCCGGCCTCTTGCGCTGCTGCTGCCGCGAGTTGGAGGGAGGGAGGGACCAGCCAGAACCCAGGACGTGGCTCCTTTCGCCGCCGCCGCCACCGCCGCCGGCCAGGAGGCTTGCTGGGGCCTTTTATAGGCCCGGTCTTCCGGCCTTCCCCAGCCACTTGCGCTGCTGCCGCCGCGAGTTGGAAGGAGGGAGGGACCAGCCAGAGCCCAGGACGCGGCTCCTTTCTCCGCCGCCGCCACCGCCACCTTTGTGGTCTCTTCCAACTCTATGTTTCTATGATTCTACCACTTCCCTTTTAGGGACACTGATGACAAGCTAGAATAAACTGGCAAGTGTAACACAACTAAGTAAGGCCACTAAGGCTCACCACCTCCCTCTTAGGGACACATAATCCCAGCGAACAATCACTTGTCCCCCCAACCAAAACACCTGTCCCAATTAGGGACCCTGTTCATAGAATCATAGAATCATAGAGTTGGAAGAGCCCACAAGGGCCATCCAGTCCAACCCCCTGCCATGCAGGAACTCCCAATCAAAGCATCCCCGACATATGGCCATCCAGCCTCTGCTTAAAGAACTCCAAGGAAGGAGACTCCACCACACTCCGAGGGAGTGTGTTCCACAGTTGAACAGCCCTTACTGTCAGGAAGTTCCTACTAATGTTGAGGTGGAATCTCTTTTCCTGGAGCTTGCACCCATTGTTCCGGGTCCTAGTTTCTGTGGTGGCAGAAAACAAACTTGTTCCCTCCTCAATATGACATCCCTTTAAATATTTAAACAAGGCTATCATATCACCTCTTAACCTCTTCTCCAGGCTAAACATCCCCAGTTCCCTAAGTCATTCCTCATAGGGCTTGGTTTCCAGACCCTTCACCATTTTAGTTGCCCTCCTTTGGACATGCTCCAGTTTCTCCACATCCTTTTTGAATTGTGGTGCCCAGAACTGGACACAGTATTCCAGGTGAGGCCTGAGCAAAGCACATGTTCATGGCCACAAAAACCAAGCCAGACTAAACTGGCAAGTGCAGCACTTTCCAATAAGGCCAAGGCCTGCCACTCCCCTTTGAGGGACAGAGAAGCCAAGCCATAATGAACTGTGAAATGTTAACCATTAAATCAGGCCAAAAAAAGACCCCATACATCCCTCTTTAGGGGCACAGTAGCCAAGCCAGCACAAAAATATAACTTACAGCACCTGCCATTTTTTGGTGGTCTCCCATCCAAGTACTAACCAGGGTTGATCCTGCTTAGCTTCCAAAATCACACAGGATCTGCTGCCTTTAGGTTACTTAGGCAGGCAAATTGACAAGGTGGCAACAGCAAAGAAGGCCCCAAGTCTGACCCCCCCCTTTTCTTTTCTTTTCTTTTTTTTGACTCAAAATCCATGCCAGAGTACTCTCGCACATGGAACACAGCCCAGTAGGGCCAGTGAATCAGGGCCTCCTTCCTCAGACCCAACGGCAACCCCACGTTTGAGTGGGGACACCCCACAAAACCTGGGCTTTCCCGGCTTCCATCCGTGCCGCTGCTCCATCCTCCAAAGGGAGCCCTGGGCGTCGCGGCCCAAGCGCCGCACCGCGGTGATGAAAGGGGCCCAAACACGGCTGCGGCAATGAAAGCCGCTGTCCCACTGCAGCCCTCCTCCAAGGAGAGCTCCTGACAAGCCAGGCCGACCCCTGAAGCTCCGAAACCGGAGCAGAGCAGGCCGCAACCATCTTCGGTCGCCAAAAGGCCTGACTCCCAGAAGCTGCAGACAAGCTCCTTGCTTGTCTGCAGTTCTAAATATCTGCTCCCCCGAGGCAGCCAGATGGGCTTTAAAGCCCCAAAATCTTGCTCGTAGTCTAGCATTATGCGAGACCACCAGCGAGTAGGGATCCTAGAAGATCCCTTTCCTGATTGGCTGGCCGGCAGAGGAAGGGGCAGGACTTCCCCCCCATCCAGCCAATCATGCATCCGGCGTCATTTAAACCGGCCAGCACAACATAGAACCCCTCTCGATGCGTCAGGGTGTGTGTGTGTCTTTGTCTGTATTGTCATTCAAATGGTTTTCTGGTTCTTTGTGAATTCAACTGATCATTCCTTTTATGGACAACATGTGAGTGACATATACCCTGAATGGTGGGTTTTAGTAATGTTTTTAGAGATGTTGGACATTGATTTTTATATTGTTTTGAGAATTTATGAATGATGTATGTTTTCCTTTCAGATCCCATAATAAACATAGAAATGATGTTGACATGGCATTGATATTTATTACAGCATGCAATTACACAACTGGAGTCAAAGATTCCTTATTTAATATTACATTCTGTATGAGCAACATAGATGATTCTTCACTATACATAGTATTGCATTAGATTTTTTGAATACTTATCATGCATTTGAGTACAAATAAGGCTTATTTCAAATATCAATATTTACATAGTTTATAAAGAGAATATGAATGTCTTCATGATGGCTCAACATTGAATAAATACTTTGACTTTGCATAATACCAAAACTAGATAGTATTGTCTCTTTACCTTGGTTTTAAATATTGCAACACACACGCACACACACACACACACACACAAGCTACATGGCATCCATTTCTGATGTGAAGAGGTGATTATGTATTGGTATGTATACGCATAATACAAAGACACACACACACAACCATATGTAAACCACAACTAGCATATAAAGTAGGAGCAAATTTTCTGAAAGAGAACCAAAGATAGGGTTTGTTTTTGTTTTTTGTTTTTTTGCATTTTTGTCAAATATAAAGTTGTTAAGTTCTGAGAACCATCACAGCCTAACTTTTTTTAAAAAAAGAGTTGATGTTTTGTCAATATTGATTCAGATTTCTCAGTGTCAGTGGAATAAAAATAATAATAAATTTCAGTTGCTGCAGGGACATGAAGAAAATATGTTTGATTGATTCTTCCATCATGCAACGACAGCTGTTATAAAGCAGGGACTAAAAAGGGCAATTAGATTCTTACATTAACTGGGGAGTATGGGGTGGTGGAGGTGGGGAGAAAGCCAAAGGATCTGCACTGATATACTGAGTTGACAGAACAATAGCACCTAAACATGCAAAATTAGAAACTAGAATGATCAATTTATTAGATATGTTTTTCAAAAGTGCAGAAATTAATCCATAATTGGTGCTTTCACCAACTACAGATAATGGGAAGTCCTATTTAGAAGTATTTAAAGACCCAAAGTAGTGTGCTGATCAGGAAGCAGTGTAATTGCATGTGCATTAATTCTAGAAGCAAATGCAGAGTGAAGAGGTAGAGAAAGATCCTGAAAAGTTTCAACTTATTAATCTGTCTCTTGACTTCTGCTATACTTTAAAACTACCACTTACTTTACCACTTGCTCTACTGGGTACTGGGTTCTGCTGGGTACTTTTTCCTATAGGTTGTCCAAACTTCAATGTTTATTTCCTTGACACTGGAATGCTTTTTTTCCAGGGCCACATGGCCAGGAGGAGGAGGGGTCTGCCTGCATAGACATCTCTCCACACCATCTCAACACATAACAACAGAACAAAAACATCTTGACAAAATGTAGGTCTATGACTAACATTGTTGTATATATTGTTTAAATATCCTGTTCAGTTTTTAACACCTTTGCCTGATGATGTCAGTGGAGCTTTGAAAGCTTACATCATGTATTTTGTGCATTTTAGTTGATCAAATCAAAGTATCACTATTTTGTGGATTTTGGATGTTATTGTACTTTGCTATATGACCAACACTGCTACCTCTGGATATGTCTCCTTTTATCTTTGTCATCCAATGCAATTTTATTTCCAGCACTGACTGAGCAATTATGGGGATGTATGGAAAACAATATAGTTCCCAGGGTCAAGGTGAATATATTCTTGGAGCATCTGATGTCAGTGGAATTGGACTGTTCCAATGGGAATGTTCTGCTCAAGTTCTACCAAAATAAACATCTGATCTTAGAGTACATGCTCCCTACTGTCCTCCTCAGTCCACACAAATTCTGTTTCCATGCCAGCACTTGTATATATGGTGATCCACAGCTAAGAACATGCTTTGTGTTCTAGAGATGTTGTGATAGCATTCTTCCATATAGGAAGAACTCAGGTTCTAGGTTTAAGTATGCATAATCCTTTTTGTACATGAAAATACCACAAAATATTTTGTGGTCACATATGAAATCCACCACAAGATAAAATAAAAGTAAAAACATGAACTAAACAATGCAAATAAGCCAATACTTTTTAATGTTTCCTTATTTGCCCAGTTACTACTGTGCTACTAACTATTCACACTTAGTAGTATTAGTTACTACTTAGGCTGAAAATCTATATCTATTTATCTGGTAGTATTTCTCATTGAACTCAATGGGGCAAACCTCAGAGTTGACATGAGCAGGATTACTCTGCTAATGTACTTTTGTGAGATTTAAAGCTATATAGAAGAATTAAAGAGATGTCTGTCCCCATGGTGAAATTTACCAGTAGAGAATAATTAAAATGGTAAAGTAAACAGCACTGTTCTTGTAATACAGTGACTGAAACTTGTCAACATCTTCTTTCAGTCACTGTATTACAAGAACAGTGCTGTTTACTTTACCATTTACATTAGCAGAGTAATCCTGCTCATGTCAACTCTGAGGTTGGCCATGGCCGCAGCAGCTCACAGCCTAAGTATTGGGCGATGGCGCTCTGGAGCGACATATTGGGCGATGGCACTCTGGAGCGTTTAAAGGTTACATTAGCCCTTCGGCTGGTTAGATGCTGATTTCTAGTTTTGGGGGGCCAATGTGATCCTGTGCTGTTATTCTTGCCATGTCATCATAATCCTCTTTAGGTTTCTCCTCTTCGTCTTTTCTAATCTCTCTGCTTTTTCTCACTCTCCATTCTCTTGATTAATAGGGACTTTCAGTAGATTCCTCATCATAATCTGTTTCTATCTCTCACTCCTCTCCTTTACCAGATGTTGTTCCAATTCTTTGCTTTTTCAAGATTATCAATTCTATATCTTCTTTGTTTATATACAACTGATAAACCTTCAATCCTGTCCCATCTGAATTCTAGTTTCAAGTCTCTTAGTAATTGAGTCAGAAATTTATACTTTTGATGCTCCAACATCAGTTGTGGTGGAATATCTTTGAATATTTTAATTTCTTCATTCTCGATTACTAGTCTATTTTCATAACTCTTTTGAATAATTTGATCTCTGCTCAAGGTCCTCACAAAGCCGACTGCTATATCTCTGGAACTTTTGCGTTTTTGGTTGATACGGAATTTATTCAAAATATTTTATCCAGTTCTCTTACTAACTGTTCAATGCTATATCCAATGAATTGGGCTAATGATGGCATTATTCTCTTAATTATATCTTTTTTCTTTCTGCCAGTCCTCTTGATTTCCGCCCTGGTCTCTTTGATTTCTTCTCTCATCTCTTGGCATGCCTCTTTCAAATCTTCTTTCATTTCATTTCTCATTTCTTTAATATCCTGTCGTATTTTCCTAATTTCCTCAAGCAACAACATATTGGGATCTATTGTCTTCTTCTACCAATCCTCTCCTTTGGGTTGAGGTCTGTAACAGTGTTTGTATTGTCCCTTTTTTGCTTGTCACCATTCTTTCTAATTTTTCCTTTTAATTAAAAATACCAGATATTTTCAATGTCTCTGTTCTCCAACAAATATCAACACTTGTGTAGATAATTAACTAAACAATATGCAATATACAGAAATGCCAGTAACATTAGTATTGACAATAGTACTATTTAGTATTAGATAATATTAACCTTCCATTTCTATATAAGTTTGAATGTATTTTCTTTATTCTCTTTGAAAATAAGCTTTTCTTCTTAACATATGGAGTCAATTAAAGTCAATAATCAAGATTGATCAAAGTAATTGCTTTAAAATGTCTCTTAAACATAAGACCTTTTTCCTAATTCCATTAAATTTTCTAATGCCTCTATCACTATAACCTTTGTACTTTAGCTTAAGAAGAAAAAAGAAAATGAAAGAAAAAAAGGATTTTTTTATCTTTACATGTCCTTTTCTAAAATAGCCATTGCTAGACAAATGTTATTTTTTTTTCATCCTATGGACTTTCTTATTACACTTCCAACTCCACTTTTATCATCTATGACTCTGGAAATCTACTACCGTAGCCTTACTACTACATAAACCAACCCTCCTATAATTAACACCAATGAGAAGAGAAGTATGATAGAAAGGGGGGGAGGAGAAAGAGAAGATATTTTTTCCTCCCCCCCCCCCCTTTTTCTCTTCTTCGAACCAATTCTCTTGTGTCCATAGAAGTGCCCTTCCCTGGACTATCTTCTCCTGCCCCTTCTCAGCTTTTCCTTCTTAATGTTATTCTTTAGGTCACCACCAAAGGCCTTTTCTTCTCCTTCTCTCCCTGGTTTTCTTCTTCTCTTCCTCTCAGTATAGTTCTCTCTTTTCTTATCCTTCTCCTCATGTCAATTTTGTTGCCTTTGGTTGTTACGCTTGTCTACCACTCTTTTTATATTATCTCAATCTAGATTTTATGCCTTTGGGGGTGTGGCTCCTCCTCCTTTCTTTGATGGTTCTACAAGTCTCTCTCTCATTATAGATGTACTTAGTGTCCCTACACCTCAGGTCTCCCTTTCTGTTTTTCTTTTCCTATTTTTTTCTGAGTCTTCAAAGTCTGTCTCCCTGGACTCTAGTCTTAACACCCTTTCGGTCTTTATCTTCTCTTTTCTCTGCTTTTTACTTAATTTTGCTTAGGTTTTCCCTTTTCTTTTCCTTTCCCTCCCTCTTCCTCCCTTCTCTCTCTTCCTCCTCTCACTTTCTTTTCCTGTTCCTTTATTTGGTCTTGTACTCTGTTTTTTACTAGCTCTATCTTCTCAGCTGTTTCTTCAATATTCACCGCTTTACTGCTTTTTTCTTCCACTTATGGCTATTTGCAGCAATGTTTTATGGCCTCATTTGCTCCTCATGGCAGAGCGGGACCCCACCGGCCATCTCTTCCATTGATGGCATCTTGACAGTCAGCCAATTCCAAGGCTCATGCCCTGTCCCACTCACCAAAGCACCGGTATGAAGTGATTACTTGCATCCTTCTTTTGATAAGTTTTACTGAAGCTTGCTGTTTATGTTGTTTTTGGCAGCCTCAAGGGCACCTGAGGCAATGGATGGCTTCAATTCTTCATGGATGAGACCACCTTTAGGATAGCAGTGGTTGGCTGTGAATACACCTTGATATCCCACTTTTTTTTTTAAATTTTTTTTATTAAATTTTATTACAAAAATTTCCATACACTTACATACATCACATAAACATCAACATCACACTACATATAGACAAATAAAACATAGTAAACATAACAAACATACAAAACAATACCAACATAAAAAGAAACATACAAATCAACTAACTGACATACAAAAATTATAACATACACTATACATATATTAAAATACTTCCTTCACCAGACTTTCCTTGAGCTTTGCCCTTTTTTTCCTAACTTCTATTACAATGTAATACATTGTAATACATTGATATCCCACTTTTGACAGTTGATCCGATAACCCCCTTACACGGGGAGGTTAGGGACAGGTAGCAGTTATCCCTGTTCCACTTAGAACCATTACCTCAGGGTGAGGTTGCGAGCACTTCAAACCTACGTTCTCCTCCAGAAGCCTCACACTGGAAGTCCCCCTTTTATTTGTGGAAAGGATAGGGAAGATTGTGCAGAAGCAAATGTCAAGATGATATTTTATTTATAGAATCTCAAATTCTTGTGGTCCCTGTAACCAGGAGACTTTTCCATGCTGCCTTTATCAAGTAGCCTTTATGATCTAGGTAGGGGTAATGATGGAAGGGTTTGTCACAGTGAATTAAAACTGTCTGTGCACAGATGTCAATTCCCAGTTGCCTTATGGCAACTAAATATGTGGATAGCTATTTGGCAATTGAACTGGTCATGTCAGCATGTTATAATAGGCAAAATTGTTTAGTACAGTGCAAATTTAGTACAGAATGTCAGCAATTCTGAACTAAACTTGTATTTGCTGTATGACAGCTTACATTTTATTCTTCTAGAAAGATCGTGAGCTTTGGTCAAATAGATGTCAGGATGTAAATCTGATTCAAATATTAGGGGTTCTATGCATTTCTGTGAAAACAAATTCCAGCTCATGCTGTGCATCTCCCCATATCTATCTGACAACCTGTACTTGTTAAGTGCTAATCACTTCCATTGGGAGTTTTAAAATAAATAAAAAGTGAATAGATAGTTTACAGGTTAGGGCAAATGTTAGTAATCAGACTATAGGAGAAGGCAGGCACAGCAAATATTTTAAAAAAGACAGCATCTGGCTAAGTAATTTCACAACCTTGTACATCTAGCAGAGAAAACAAGTCTTCTGTTGCAATGTAGGTGAGAGGCTACAGGCAGAAGATAGATGCTGAACTGTGACAATTAAAGGAGGAGGAAAGAGTGATCCTGAATGTATCAGGAAGGCACTAATAAGGAAGTAAAATGTGATGCTGAATTAAAATGGGTAGTCATAAACTTATTTTGAACTGGGATTCAATCCACATGGTATGACATAGGGTGAGCTTTTGTCTGAAAGAAGGTCAGCTTGACCTCACATAACCAGATAAAATAAACAAGTAACAACAACATGGAGTACTCCTTCCTTCTTTCCTTATTTATTAATTTATTTATTGGATTTATATCCCACCTTTCTCTTGAACTGAGATTCAAGGTGGCTTATAATAATTTAAAAAAGATTAAGCTAAAACTTTAGTTATTATTTTAAAAACATGGTTAAAATAGTTTAAAACTTTTAAAACATATTTAAAACATAATTTTCAGAAAAAAAGTTTTAAAAATAGAGCATTCCACTTAATTCACACACTATTGCTCCATAATTAAACCCTGAAAGGCCTGCTTGAATAAAAAATGTCTTCACCAGCTGGCAGAAAGAAAAGAAAAAGTCCAACCAGACTGTTGGAGTGTTCCATAGTGTAGGAGCAGCCACTGAGAAGGCGCTCTCCTGAGGTCTCACCAAACTCAACTGTGAAGGTGATAGAGAAAAAAGCCTACCTCTGCAAGTCTTACAACTTGAGCTGGCTTGTTTAAGGAGATATGTTTTTTTCTCTAGAAAATATGGGAAAACAAAGTGATAAAATGGAATTATTATTTATATTAGAGGTGAGCAAAGTACAGTCTGTGAGCTGCATGTGCTTCTGTAAGCACTGGTAGAGGTTTGTTATGGATAATAGCAATTTCATAACACCAGGCTGGGGAAAAAGTAAACCTCATCTGAGTAAATCTCTGATGATTGGGTCATCATAAGTCAGAGACAACTTGAAAACACTTAACAGAAACAAATACTGATATAAGAGAGGATTTTTAGAGCACAAATAAGAAAGTATGTGTGTAGATGCCTTCTGGGTTTTGTGATTGCCTTGAAACGGAAGGAGGGTGGATTCATTTTGGACTGAAGAGTTTGTTGTTAAACACAAAAGTGTAATTCAGCCACATTTAAACTTTTGTGTAATAGTGTAAGGAAGGAGTGTGCAAATATGTTTATATACTTGAACCCATGCATAGCAGTGATCCTTATGGAAAAGCAAAACCTCATCAATGATATTTTTTAAAAATGTATACATACACGAATTCTAGCATCCTTGTGCTTTTAATACCTCAAGTTTAGTTCTATCTAAAAAACTGGCATTCATAACCATGAGTATGTCATTACACCTATACATTTTCAATTAGTGCAGATTTAAAATTAACATTATGACCACAGGCATAATGTTAGTTAACAAACTATTATAACCTTAAGTATTGATTAGCAATATATCAATATGCCAGATTTGATTTTAGAACCTTCTATTAGATTGCCAAGCCATGAGGGGATATATTTCACAATATATGCCTCGAAAGTCAGTCTCCTGTCCACTAGCCAAGTCTAAGGTGCAACCTTTTCTGCTCTTAAAACAATTCACATACAGAAACCAACTTTGCAGTACCAAGTCATAGACAGTTTATATCACATGGGTACAACTGTTCCCTTTATTTGAACTAAGATTTTACAATCTGTTTCTTTTGAGTTGCTGTGTTTCTATAGTGACTGAAAATCATAACTGAAAAAGACTAAAAGGCAAGTAACTGTCCACTGTATGAATAAAATATGGGACTAGATAGGCCTTTGTTTGATCCAGCATGGTTCTTCCTCTATTCTTAACTATTAGAAGAGCTTGAATATGTGTAGTCTTTTCAGTACTGGGCTGAGCAACCAGCTGTACATGACAAAACATGTTTTAAAATAATTTTTCTGCATCACTCATATTTTCTGCCTTATGAATTAATGTTTCTAACAGTCTCACTGTCATATTTAAAATCTTTAATGACTGAAAACAACTTGAGGATTCTGACATTTATATAGAAGAAACATAAAGAGTGCAGCTTTTCTGTGATTCAGCATACCATATATTGCTAACCTGACATGACAGAGAAATATGGGACAATCATTTTTGACAACAACTTAATCATATCAATAACATGAGAACTAGACAGTAAGGGTTGTTGCAGACTGCCAGAAATAGTGCGAATTGAGTCCACTTTTAGGGTTAGGGTTAGTGCTAGGGAATCATGGGAATTGTTGTTATTTTTTCTGAGACATTGAGCCTTCTCTGCCACAATAAAATACAGTTCCCATGATTCCCTAACCCTAACCCTAAAAGTGGACTCAATTTGCACTATTTCTGGCAGTCTGCAACCCCCCTAAGAGAGCTTTGGAACCATGTGTGAATAAGAGTGATGTTCCCTCCTCCATTTTGATGAGGCTTTCGGGAGAACCAAGAACACCATCTTATTACACCATGACCTGTAAAGTCTAATTCTATTTCAAAATGCTTAAAAAGTGTGATACAAAATACCCATTTCAGGCAAAACTGTTTCTTTCTGTTTCTGCATTCAAACTGTCCCATTGCAAGCTGGCATTTGTAAGCATTGGCCAAATTGTATTGAAGTTTTAGACCCCGAAAAAAAAGTCTTGAAGAAAGTAAATATGTTAAATTTACCAGGGAGTAGGTTTGCTTTAAGGTCACCATAAATCTGAAACAACTTGAAGGCATACAACAGCAGCAGCAGCAGCAGCAGCAACAGCAAGTCCCATCAAATTTAGTGGTATTCCCTTCTGAATGCCTGATACTGTGTTTCATTCAACTTGTTTGTAGAAGAGATAAAAACTTAGAAAAAAATTTAGATTTTACATAGAGACTACCAAAGCTTGTTTCATCTATCTTTGCAAAAATAATCTACAGTAGAGTTTTCCCTGTGTTTTCTTTTGTCATTTTATTCACCTGTGGGCTTAAATAAAACACCTTTCTGATTTAAGTAGCATAAGAATCAGATAAAGACATAAAATTAGTTAGTAATCTCCAGTTCACAGAAGGCGTCTGGGGATTTAAGATGAATCTTTATGATGAGATGCCTGCTGGAACTGCCTAAAAACTAACTGCAAATATATTAAAAACAAAAAGAACAAGAACAAATATTGATGACTTCAAACACACATCAATTTCCCATCTGTATTCACTCAAACAGAAATTGATGTTTGTGTACTGAAGTTACCACTGAGTGTACAGTCAGCCCTACCGAGTTTTCAGAGAAGAAAAAAGAATGTTTGACATTTTTCTTTCAGAGAATAACATATTCCAGCAGGGATTCTTTATCAACCCTGTGCTTTAAAACAAATCAACATTAAGGGTCCATCACATGCAGTGAGATCTGTTGGACATTTTCAAATTCAGATTCTCTCAAGAAAATAATGGGAAAATGATTTTTGCCTAGAAACTTGGTTAGGGCAACTTATGAAATGCAAAGTTTTCTTTATCTTTTGATACATACAGATTTGATTGCAGGGGCCCTTTATGTAGTTCTATAAGCCAAGGAAATTCTCTACTCAGCTGCCAACAATTTTCCAAGCAAAAACCTGGGAATATCTAGTAAGTAGTCCAGCTACAGATCTTTGAACCAGCTGAAGTCTGCAAATAATCTTCCAAGGCACAGTGAGCGTGTTATAGTAATCTAAATTGGATATATCTAAGGCATGAGCTGCTGTAGCCAGATCTGACCTCCCTAAGAATGAGTGGGCTGGTGCACAAGCCTTAACTGAAAATACACTCTTGGCCACCACAGAAATCTCATAAGTTTGGCAAACTCATGAACACTCACTTCAGAACAAGAAGAGAATTAAAAGCCTCCAAAGTTTTTCTCTTTCTCTGACTCAGTTTTTATTCGCTTTCCCACCCTAACTGTTCCTCCTGCATTTCAGTACATCATTTAACTCACCTCCCTATATTTCCTGTTCCAGTGGGACCAAAATAATTGTTGGAAATATTTCTCTTATTTTATGCACAAAATTCTAGAGAGACATAATGGTATAGAAATTTTTAAATAAAGCCACATATCACATTATAATTAAAAGTAGCAATAAATTCACCATAGCAATTAAAAATAAATAAACAATTCACCCTCCTGATGCTTCTGCCTCTGATAGCCATAAATATTTCATCTCATCTTGACAATCCAGAAAGTAGTCCTCAGTTGCTAATCATGGAAATCCAGCAGGTTCACATGGGGGCAGATAGTCCATGAGAGAACATTGTGCCAAACCAATATGGGTTTAAAGCAAAAATAACATGAAAACATAGAACCATTGAGTCTTAGAGCTGAAAAGGTCCCCAAGGCCCATCTAGTCAACTCCCTGTCATATGGGAATACAAACCTAAAGCACTCCTGAAAAACACCTATCCAACTTCTGTTTAAAGATTTCCAAAGAACTCCACAATTCTCCAAGGCAGTATTCCACAGTTGAAATGTTCTTACAGTAAAAAAATTTTTTCCTGATATTTAGATAGAATCTCTTTTCTTTTAATTTGAATCTATTTGTTCAATTGATATTTATTTATTTATTTGCAGGCCTAAATTATACCCTACACTTTTTAACAATATGTTTACATTCCCAGCATGCAATAAAGTAATAGAAACAAAAATGAAAAATTATAATAATTAGAATGGTAGCAGCAAAAAGCATAACTTGAATGCTTGAAGAACAAGTTTGCATATATGTGGGAATTACACTTTTGCCCAATGAATACTGTCAGGTTGTGAACTCTATTTTGTTAAGCTGAGTTTTGTAAACCTATATTACTTTCAGTAAAGATTTTTAAAAGGTTTTAAAAGGAACAGTCCACTGAAAGAGACAGTAAAATCAGTTAAGTTTACTTTAAACTTTACATTTTTTTTAAAAAAGGAAAATAAGTATAGAGGGTTTTTTTTAAAAAAAAAAAATTGAAGAAATAGAATTGCATTTGCCTGAGACCTAAATGAGTTTTCCAGATGAACACAAGGCAGAGCCATCCTAAAGGTAAGGTACCATCACTTACCTCCCTGATATCTGGTACTCCTATGACTGGGTGCCAGCTACAAGGAGTGCTTGTGCCAAACAGCAGAAGGGGCATAGGTAAGATATCACTGCCTAAACAAGGGCAAAGTGAACACTCACTTTAAAGGTAAAGTGAAAGACTTTAAAGGTTAGTGACATATTGGGATTCTTTATTAAGAAAATGGTCACCACCATGATATTTTATGCATTCTTGGACATTTTTTTGTATTAAAAAAGGTCATTTGTGCCAAATTCTTAGATTTAGTGCAGTTTTCACAGAAAAAAATGTTTCCACAAAAACAGTGCATTTTGTACACAATACATTAAAATGTTGGATTTGCATATTTTTGCCATTTTTTCATGGTTTAGAAGTGAAAAAAAATCATTGAAAAATGTGCAAGGCATCTTGTAACCTTGCCAAGATGGGAAATAATTTTTGAAATCCCCTATTAATGCAGATCTGGTCTGAAAGCATGAAGCAAGCATAGATTTGCATCCTTAAACCAAAACAACAAGAAAGGTAAATAAAAGAGATGGGGCTTAAATTTGAGGCTAATAAGAAAAGTTCTTGGGCTTTCATGGGAACTGCAAGGGGGATCATACTCTGTCATGTCCCAACTAGATGTCCAACAGATCCAAAATACCCTGACAGTTTTGAAAAATTCAGTCCATTTGTGTTTGGGTGAAGAGAGCATATTGCAACTATAAAAACTGTCTTGTCAACAAAATATTTAAACTATATAAAGGTTTTTGTAGCAAAAGAGCATATCTACAAGTGGTGCAACATGGGGCTGGCATCCTGTTAGTGAGTTATATTCATTTAAGTCAAATTTGTGATAAGATAACCTACTTTGTTTTGTTTTGGGGTGTGGGTTGGTCAGAGGTTCAGATTGTTCAACACCCAAATCATCAATATAAACCACTTTCTAAGCTACATAATCCCCCTCCCAATATGGCTTGAGTCCAGGTTATTTGAAGGGCCATATCTCCTTTTATGAGCCAATGAGAGCTCTAAGATCTGGAAATGAGTTTTAGCTCTAAGATCTGGAAATGAGTTTTTGTCTATCCCACCATCCTCTCAGGCTCATTTGGTGGGACAAGTTGAAGATCTTCTTGGTGGCTGCTCCCAGATCCAAAACTCTTCTCATAGAAACTGCAGGTCATTGTTGTTAATAATAATAATAATAATAATAATAATTTATATACCGCCCTCTGGTTTCCCAATCCGGGCGGTTCACAGCATAAAATACAATACAAATACAATTTCACAATACAAAATATTCCCCCCCTTAAAACAATATTAAACCATTATTAATTAAAAGGTCTCTATTAAATTAAAAACACTATACAAAGTTCTAATAACCCCCATGAGATGTTCCAATTACATATATAATGAGGGAGGCAATGTCCTCTAATGTCCTAGATGGAATGCGGACAATCTGACAATCTGACAATCTGACAATCTGACAATCTGAGGCCGGGCATCTAATCTGGAAAGGCCTGCCGGAAGAGATCCGTCTTGACAGCCTTTTTAAAGCTATCTAAGGATGTTAGCTGACGGATCTCGTCCGGCAGGTCGTTCCAGAGTCTGGGGGCCAAAACTGAGAAAGCTCTCTGAGAGGTTGTCGATAATCTGGCTCTTTTTGGCTCTAGAAGATTCCTCCCAGAAGAGCGGGAGTTGTTGTTGTTGTTATCTTTCAAGGACCCCTGGAGGTTTCAGTGGATGCCTGAAGGTGAAGGTGGACAGGACTTTAATGGTCCATCTGCTGTCCATTGACATGGAAATGAGACAATTAGGGCCTCTGCAGACTAGCAAGAAACACCAGCTTTGGGTGATGTGGGGCCATGGCGACTGCACACCACACAACCTGACTCCTCCCCCAAGCTGCCATCATGCCGCCTGCCTGTCCAGATGGTCAGCAGTGTTGTGATGTTTTTACGGTGCAGTATTCTGCTGTGCTGCAGAAAAGCCACCACCATGGCAAGGGCAGCTTTTTTCCCATTCTTAAAAGGAGCTGCATTTTGCCACTTCGTTGGTGGGCAGAACAATGCCAGATTGGGGCTGCAGTATGTCGTTGCCAAAGCCCAAATCCAGAGAGCAAAGGGGTGGCACAGAGCCACTCCTTCAGGGCAGTCTATTTCAGCCCTAAGTCATTGCTTTGCTTAATAAGATAGTTGATGAGGCTAGCACTAGGATTCATGACTACATGTGAGACATACATCTTCCAGTGTAGGGTTGTAGCTGAGGTTTCCTTGGTTGCTAATACCTTAGGGAACTATTCTCCTGCCTGCTTAGGAAATAACATATTTGGAAACATTCAACTGAGGACATTCAATTTGTGGTAGGGATTACCCTTGTCACTGTGCTTTGATGAGGTATAGTAAAAGTGTGCTTCATTCTGGCTCCTCAAGACAAGTGGCTTGACTTAGGGCCTAAGCAGACTGGTGGCTGTGCGCCACCCTGGGAAGGTGCGCCGCGGGACCGAGGCATCCCCACGCCTCGATCCTGCGGCGCACTTTCGCTGACTTTTTTGCCACAGCGTGTCCGGATGCTCCAGCAGGAGGTTGCCCTCGGAGAGCCGGCCATGCGGAGGGCCGACGGCTCTGAGGACGACCTCGGGAGGAGAAAGGGGCACCGATCGTGCGGCTGCAGCTCCTCTTCCCTGCCTCCAGGACGGCTTTTTAAGCTGTCTGCTGAGACCTTTAGAGGGGTTGCAGACTGTGAGAAATAGTGCAAATTGACTCCACTTTTAGAGTTAGGGTTAGGGTTAGGGAATCATGGGAACTGTATTTTATTGTGGCACCAGAGCTCTCTGACAGAGAAGGCTCAATGTCTCGGGAGGGGGGGAACAATTCCCATGGTTCCCTAGCACTAACTCTAACCCTTAAAGTGGACTCAATTTGCACTATTTCTCACAGTCTGCAACCCCCCATAGTGTTCACCATAAAACAAGAATGCATAAAAGGTCCCAAAGTGCATAATCCAGATTTCTGTTTCAAAATAATTTTAGTCACAATTTTATCATATCCCGTATTTATGCTATTGAATTAATTAATACACATTAATTTACTCTTAATTACTTAATATATATATAAATTGTTCTCTGTACACATACTTTTACATCTGCCAAAACATGTGTCTATTCTGTTCTGGTACATAGGGTAAAAAGCTTCAATAATTGACAGTCTCCTGTGGCATCTGTGTGCAGCAAAAGTGGCATGCATAACATTGTCATCTGTAACATTGGTAAGTTCATATATTACTTCAAAGTGATATCTGCACAGGAAATTCATCTTGTGTGGTGCAGTTTAAAATACCAGGTCATTCAAATTTAATTTCAATATCTATTCCCCCCCCCCTTTCATGGTTTAATCATAGCTAACTGAATTCTAGCTGCATTTCCTTCATTACCCTTTCTTTAATGTCTAATTGGGTTTAAATTTTGCTTATGGGCTAGTTGGATATCTCTTCTCACCTTATGTCTGACAGTTCCTTATATCATTTTTCTCTTTGTCACAGCTCCTATATTCCCCTTGTCTGTCCTTCATGTTTCCTATGTTACAATACAGTTTCTATAAAATATGTTTGGTCTGCATCTGAAAACCTTCCTGACCAGATATATAGGGGAAGTAAGTGTACTGTTAACTATCGGACGGTATCCTAATTGTTTATTGCTAAAGCCCTTTGAGTAACACAACAATGGGCCTTTGCAGACTGCCAGAAATAGTGCAAATTGAGTCCACTTTAACTGCCATGACTCAGTGCTAAGGAATAATGGGAACTGTAGTTTATTGTGGCACCAGAGCTCTCTGATAGAGAAGGCTCAATGTCTCAGAAAAAAATACAATTCCCATGATTCCCTAGCACTGAGTCAGGGCAGTTAAAGTGGTCTCAATTTGCACTATTTCTAGCAGTCTGCAAAGGCCCTAAGCCTCTGAGTAAAGACTGATGTTCTGTTTCCATGTCTCCAATGTCTGGTCATTTAAATATTACAAAATATGTGGACATACCTATCTGGTTTATTGTATGCCTCCAACTCAGAACATTTAGGTTATTCCCTGACCTTGTTGTAGCTATACATCTGAGTTGTTGACTAAGATATCACTTGAGTTTCAGTATAAGTAAATGTCTGGGTATTGGCTACTGATGGCTCTCCCTCTTTACTTTACTAAGGAGAATATCACACGGGAGGCTTACTGTAAGTAAAGTGTCTTTAAAGCAGGGGTAGGCAACCTTTCCCCTTTAAGGGCCGAGGGACTTCAGCTCCCAGAATCCCAGGAGCTATTGGCCAACATGGGACTATTGGCCAACATGGCTGAGGCTTCTGGGAGCTGAAGTCCCTCGGCCCTTAAAGGGGAAAGGTTGCCTACCCCTGCTTTAAAGCTTCTGAAATAGTCCAAATCACATGATCTGGGTTCACACCTCTGAGTGCTTCTTCCGTCAGTAAGATGTCATGGACATGTCCCCACTCACTTATCCCATTAGTAAAGCATATTTGGAGTTGCCATCTGGCAATAATGAGATCTTCTATTATTGCCAAATGGAGGCTCCAAGGATGCTTTACTGATGGAATAAGAGAGTGGGAATGCCTCCACGACACTTTACTGATGGGAGAAGTATGCGGGGGTGTGAACCTTGATCGTGAAATTTGGACTATTTCAGACGCTTTAAAGATAATTTACTGACTGCAAGCTTCCCATGTGATATTATATATTAAGACAAGACAATTTCTGTATATTCAGCTTTATGCCATTTAACTACCGTAATTATATCTGGGAAGTAAAGCATATAAATCATCCCCCCTCAAATTTTGTTATATTTTAAGAACATATTACAGTCAGATGCACACTACATTCTCTACACCAGTACTTCCAGGCTATCTATGTGAGAGACAGGGGCTAAACAGACCACCCCGATAGGTTGGCTTCCTGCTGTTCCTGTCAGCGCCAGATCGAGGCAGCAGCAATCACACGCTGTGGCCTCTATCTGGCTTTTTTCAGTGGCAAAAGAAGTGGCAAAATGTTGCTTCTTTTTATAATAAAGGGCACCCTTGCTCCTGTGGTGGCACTTTTCAGCACTCCTTTTGGCATTCAGAATGCAGTTGCTATGCCAAAGGAGCACCGTAAAAACACCCCCTGGGCAGGCGGGCAGTTGGCGTTACCCCAGCATCAGGACGTAGTCAGGGCAGTTGGCATGCGGTTGCCACACCCCCTCTCCACCCCGATGCCAGCTTATAATGCCAGTCTGTAGAGGCCCATAGTCACTAAATTTGTGCCTATTGGGTTCAATTGCTTTTTCCTTTCCTGGAAACTTTCCTGGGACCACCAGCCAATGATTCAGGCAACACCACCAGTCTTAGTGCTGGAGAAAAATCTTTAAAATAAGTACTTGCTAAATGTTTTAAAGACTGTAGAATTAACAGTGGGTCTCAAGGGAGAAACTGACTGCTAGGCATGCTAAAGTTGGCCACTCCTTCTTTGTATCCTCCAAACACAGAGCCACTTTACTGTAAGACTGTGCTGAAATAGATGTGGACAACAAAAAGTAATTCTTCATGTGTCTTCTTGTGTGTGTGTTCATTTCCTCAAATTACATTGTGCTGGGCTGCCTCAATCTTGCCCCACCTCTGCCTTGTCTTTCAACTTATGTGCATTCATCATGAAGGAGAATGCTATGGCCATGAAGTTATACAAATTTAGGAGTCCATTTGGTTGAGAGCCATAACAGTGCAAGTTACTTAATCACATGTGAGCCTGCACACAATGGTTCCTGCTTTGCAGATATACATGCTGAATCCTTGGATATCAGGGATGAGTTGGCAGAACAGCTATAATCTTCTCTTACATGTTCATGCATGAGCATTTTTATCTGATGAGGACATGTGTGAGTGAGAAAGAAAAGGACTGGGGAGGAGGGATGATATTCATTCAACCAAGTATGATCATGTTATGTCCCAAGATTTATTTCATTTCCTTCCTACCCCATTCCAAGCTAGAGTTCTGCCATTCATTCTGTGAAATTCATATGTGCCCATTCATGGCAATTCTAATAGCCAAGGTGAAACAAAATTGGATTAGACTTGCACTCAGATCTGCACATCTATTGCTTTATATACCTATTGAGTTTGTACCCTATTTTTCTTCCAGGATGGGAGCATGTGGTCTCTACCACTTCCATGTGCAGCTCACATTTACTATTGTGCAATGGAATGTACACAAGAATATTCCCATAAATACACTTACTCAAAAGTATGCACCACTGACATTAGGCTTCTTATGAAGAGATTGTAACTTTGAGAATCTGTAGCCAGTATGATTTCAATTTGATCTCAGAATAGATATATATATATAGCCCTTTTTATTGTAAACAGAAACTCTGTGATTTCTTGGTGGTTTTGTGTGTGTGGCAGGCTATTCCCCATGGCTTTTCATTAATGCCACTTCCTATCATATTAGAATAACATATTCTAGAGAAATGTACTCTTTTTAACAGAAACCTTTATATTGCAGCAGCCAAGACATGCAACTGCCATATTACTTACCTTGCCTGTTTAGTTTAGGCCCACATGATTTTAAATCTTCCTATCTAATGCACACAAATGTCAAGCTAACTTAACAAATCCATATACAAGAGAAATGTTAGTTATTTGGAAAAAATACAGAAAATTGCTACTTGTATCACTATCTCTGCTTCTTTTTGAAAAATCAAAATTTTTAAACATGAGGACAAATATAAGCAGTTTAGTAGGCCAAAACATGTACGAAATTCATACATAGAATTAGAGACCTACTCATAAATTGTAAGCTTCTTGCATTTAACAAGCCACAGGGGGAAAATTAAAAATGAGGAATTCCTTGGTTTTAAATTGCCCAAGTTACAACATATACACAGACTGTCATGATCACTAAGAGTTTTAACAATGTTTAAAACAATCAGTGTAAATAAGTCCAATAACCCAATGAGTATCATATGGGAATTGTTTAGCACACATAATGGGACAAAGTTAATTTGGGAATCAAGCCTAAAAATCTGTATCAGAGAAAAAATGGAGAAAAATTTGGACAATTCTATCAAGGCAAGTTTATTTACATAAGCCAACCAGGCTGTTTGCATATTGCTTCTTGGCCTTTTGGTTAAGATCAAGTGTAGTGGACAATCCTAGTATACCATTCAGTTTTTGCCCTTTCCAAATAATTAGTAATCAAAGCAATTCAGAGGTGGTATCTAATATGAGTGAGCCTACATAAAATCATGAATGCAATCTGACAAAAATGTTGGAGCTAATGCAGGGGTTGGCAACCTATAGCCCGCGGGCCGCACCCGGCCTGCCGACCCCCACCGCCACCGCTGCGTGCTCCTGCCGCCACTCAGCCACCATTTTGTTTGCCAAAATGGCAGCCACAACTTGTTTGCGCATGTGCAGGAGTACTGCGCATGCGCAAATGAGTTGCGGCCGCCATTTTGGCAAACAAAATAGTGGCCGCGACATGTGCAGTGGCATGGCAGTGGCAGCATGCACAGCGGTGGCGGCAGCTGGCGGTGGCGGCGGTGGCCAGCATGTGCCGCCATTTCCCCCCCAGCCCAGCAGAAGACCTGGGGACCAGCAACCGCCCCCCAGGTATGTTAACGTTGCTGACCCCTGAGCTAATGTATAGGCATGTTGGGGTAGTCTAAACTCCTAGAATTTGGAGAGGGGATCTAAGCTGATTAAATCAGTTGGTTATCAGAATCTTTTTAATACTATCATTTTTTACTAAAGAAATGCAGAAATGCCACTTAACTTATTTCACTTTTGATCACAATTGCTAAACATAAATAATACAATATTGGAAAGATACAGGAGTATCTTGCAAATACTGATTGTTTAGACCAGGGGTAGGCAACCTTTCCCCTTTAAGGGCCGAGGGACTTCAGCTCCCAGAATCCCAGGAGCTATTGGCCAACATGGGACTATTGGCCAACATGGCTGAGGCTTCTGGGAGCTGAAGTCCCTCAGCCCTTAAAGGGGAAAGGTTGCCTACCCCTGGGATAGACTGTAGTAGAGTGCAGTTACTGAAAAAATTGACAACAAAAGTTTGATTAGCAGGAGGGGGAAAAAGTAAAAGGCAACTTTATGGAAACTTAGGGCCTTTGCAGACTGCCAGAAATAGTGCAATTTGAGGCCACTTTAAGTGCCCTGATTCAGTGCTAAGGAATCATGGGAACTGTAGTTTATTGTGGCACCAGAGCTCTCTGACAGAGAAGGCTCAATGTCTCAGAAAAAAATACAATTCCCATGATTCTCTAGCACTGAGCCAGGGCAGTTAAAGTGGACTCAATTTGCACTATTTCTAGCAGTCTGCAAAGGCCCATAGTATTCATTTAGATCTCCTTTTTCAGACACAGCATTGGTCCAAAGCTCACCATTGACATATATGACATTTTGATGCCATGTCATCTAAAATCAGAGAAATATTGAATATACAGACTGTTGTTTGTTCAACTGAAGCAGTAATCATGTAAACATTTAATATGTTCCTGTCAATAATAATATTCTTATCAATAATAATTACTTATCAATAAAAAACAAAAATATAGGAAAAATACATCTGTGTGTTTCCCTTTCTGTGAATGTTTAGCATTTTAACTTTTCAAACCCTTCCAAGATGGTTTATATATATAAATTTAATCACCACGAATCACTAAAATCATGGCAAAACAACATCAGACTTAGTAAGATTCATCACCTGAGGGAACAGTTTGCTCCAGGGCGGAATGATGCTGTAGCAACAATAACTTTTGAAGTCTCCTTTGCCCTTCATGCTCTCTCTTCTGTTCCTTCTAGAGAGCACTGAGTGATATGAGCTGGTACTCACTATGCTAGAGGAGCAGACAGCAGGGAAAGCACTGTGGCCTGGAGCCATGGATAACAGAGGGAAAAAAAATTGTTGTCCACAAGGAAGTACACACAGTCATTCACACATATTCAGACAGAGGGAAGAGAAATTGTTGTAAGTGTAGAGAATGAGAGATCTTTGTGACTTTGTGGAAATGTTTTGGAAATGTTTGGAACTGGCTCCATAGATGGTGTTATCAAGAATGATTTGGATTCTTGGATCATGGGCTGTGGTTCCATGAGGGTGGACTTCTAGCAAGAGATGGGCTGCATCTCACACCAGTTGGCAGAAACGTTTTTTCCAATAGTCTCAAACATTTGATCAGGAGGGCTTTAAACTGAGTCATGTTGGGGAGGGAGAGTATCTTGAAAGATATCTTGTAAGGCAGAAGTACATCATGGGCTGGAGATAATAGTCAGTTTTAGAGGAAACAAGGCAAATGATGCAAGGGCCCAACAGTGGGAGGTCAAAAACCTCACTCAGGAAGCAAGTGGGGAGGACCTATGTTCTTAGATGTCTCTACACTAATGCACAGAGCATGGGAAATAAACAAGATGAATTTGAACTCCTAGCACAACAAAGCAAATGCAATATAGTAGACATCACTGAAACCTGGTGGGATGAGTCTCATGATTGAAATGTATGAACAGAGGGATATAACCTTTTTAAGAGAAATAGACCAAACAGGAAAGGAGGAGGAATAGCATTATATGTCAGGGATGTTTACACCTGTGAAGAGATCCAGGACTTATATCCTGGAAATCAGGTGGAGAGCATCTGGATAAAAATTAAGGGGGAAGGAAACAATGGGAATGTTATTGTGAGAGTCTATTACAGATCCCCAATCAGACTGAGGAATTGGATTATGCCTTTCTAGAACAGATGACCACACACTCAGAAAGGAGGGATGTAGTAGCAATGGGTGACTTCAACTATCCTGATATTTGCTGGAAGTCAAACTCAGCCAATACTTCAAGATCTAGCAAATTCCTCACGTGCCTCAAAGACAATTTCATTATCCAAAAGGTGGAAGAAGTAACAAGGGGATCAGCTATTTTAGATCTGATCCTAACCAACAAGGATGGCCTGGTAAATGGGGTGCAAGTGGTGGGATCCTTAGGTGGGAGTGATCATGTTCTCCTGGAGTTTCTTATACAGTGTAAAGGAGAAGCTAGGCATAGTCAGATACTCATTCTAGACTTTAAGAGAGCTGATTTCAATAAACTTAGAGAAACACTGGGAGTGATCCTGAGGTCAGAAATACTAAAGGAGAAGGGAGTTCAGGATGGGTGGGAGTTTCTCAAAAGGGAGATACTGAAGGCACAATCTCAAAATGTTCCAATGAGAAGGGAAAATGGGAAATGTCTCAAGAAACTGGATTGGATGACAAAAGAACTTTCAACAGAACTAACTTTTAAATGGGAGATGTATAAGAAATGAAAAGGGGCAAAATCACTAAAGAAGAATTCAAACAAATAGCTAGCACGTATAGGGGTAAAGTCAGGAAAGCCAAAGTGCAGAATGAGCTCAGGCTTTCTAGAGGGGTTAAGAACAATAAAAAGTTCTTTTCTAGGTATGCCCATAGTAAAAAGAAAGAAGAAGGAAGTGGTAGGGCCACTGCACAGAGAAGATGGAGAAATTCTAACAGGGGACAGAGAAAAGGCAGAACTACTCAACACCTGCCTCAGTCTTCTCACAAAAGGAAAATAAATAAATAAATAAATAAATAAATAATACACTTTATTTTTATATCCCGCTTTTTCCCAAGGCAATCAAGGCAACTTACATTATGTAAAAACAATTTAAATAAAACATCCCTTATATTAAACAATAAAAACAATAATAACAATTAAACCCCCTTTTTAAAAAAATACAATATTCAGATAAAAACATAAAATTTAAAAACTGCTTGCATTCTAGAGCAACAATACATGTATAGAAAGGTGTATAGTGAGGGAGGGACACAGATTGAAATGGGGCAATCTAATTTGGGAAGGCCTGCCGGAAGAGATCCATCTTGACAGCTTTTTTGAAAGTTGGTTATTTGACAGATCTCCTCCGGCAAGGCATTCCACAATCTGGGGGTGGCGGCTGAGAACGTCCTCTGGGAGGTTGCTGCTAATCTAGTTTTTACTGATTGCAGCAGATTCCTCACAGAAGACCTGAGAGTGTGGGGCAGATTGTATGGAAGAAGACAATCCCTTAGGTATGTTGGGCCCAGGCCAAGTAGGGCTTTAAATGTGATCACCAACACCTTATACTGTGCTCGGAAACCAATAGGCAGCCAGTGCAGAGATTTCAGAACAGATGTGATATGATCACTCTTGGATTTACTGATGATCAACCTGGCTGCTTTAATTTGTACTAATTGTAATTTCCGAGCTAGGTATAAGGGTAGCACATGTAGAGTGCATTGCAGAAGTCGAGTTGTGAGGTTACCAGTGCATGTACCACATTTTCTAGGTCCCTTACTTCCAGGTAAGGGTGCAACTGGCATATCAGCCGAAGCTGATAACAGGAGCTCCTGACTGTCACATTCACCTGATTTACCATGTGAAGTGATGAGTCTAGGAGCACCACCAGACTGCAAACACAGTCCTTAGTGGAAAGTGTTCCCCATTCAGGACTGGGGGTTGTAACCCAATACCTGGTTTAGGGCCCCCTATTGTAAGTACCTCCATTTTCTCTGGATTCAGCTTGAGTCGGTTTTTCCTCATCCAATCCATTATCGCCTCAAGACATTGATTGAGGGGAGAAATGCCATCTGTCGTCATGGCTGCTGACCGAGACATGGGAGAAATACATTTGGGTGTCATTGGTGTATTGATAACATCCCTCCCCATGACTCTGAACGATTTCCCCCAGCGGCTTCATATAGATGTTAAATAGCATTGGGGACAGGATGGCACCCTGAGGGATGCCACATTTAAGCTCTGTTTTTTAAGAGCAGCTGTCCTCTGGAACCTGCCTGAGAGGAAGGAATGGAACCACTGAATTACAGTGCCTCCAATTCCTAACTCTCCCAGGCATTCTAAGAGGATGTCATGATTTATTGTGTTGGAAGCTGCTGAGAAATCCAAAAGCACTAACAGGGTCATGCTTCCCCGGTCAATGCTTACCCGTAGGTTATCTACCAGAGCAACCATGGCAGTCTCCACCCCATATCCAGGTCTGAAGCCATTTTGAAATGGATCTAGAAAATTGGTATCATCCAAGATTGCTTGGAGTTGAAAGGAAATGGCCCGCTCAATCACTTTGCTCAAAAATGGCAGGTGGGATACCAGTCTGTAATTTTTCAAATCCAGAGGGTCCAGGGAAGGTTTCTTCAGGAGCGGTCTAATGACTGCTTCCTTTAAGCATGTTGGAATAGATCCTTCCCTGAGTGATGCATTGATGATCCCTTTAAGAAAGGCTATCAAGGCATCACCCCCCCCCCCCGATGACCAGCCATGATGGGCAGTCAACAAGGGGGCAGGTGGTCTTCTTCATTTTTTCAAGGATCTTGTCCACGTCATCGGTACTCACTGGTACAAACCAATCCAGTTTAATCTCTAAAACTGGTTTACTGGACACCTCATCAGTTGATTCTGCTATAATCCTAGCATCTAAGTCAGCTCCTATCTGAGAGATTTTATCTGCAAAATAGTTGTTAAAAGCAGCAGGCTGTTGTTGGATTAAGTAAAGGGTTCTGCACAGGTGGAACCTGTGTCAGTTCCCTCACCACCCTAAACAGCTCTGCTGGATGAGATTCCGCAGATCCAATACATGCAGAAGAGAAAGATTTCTGCACTGCATGTATTGTCTCTTGATAGGAACAAATAAATTTCCTATGATGAGTTTTGTCGAATAGGAGTCTAGTTTTCCACCAGGTGCACTCTAGTCATTGTTCAACCCACTTCATCTTCCTAAATTCTTCTGTTAACCAAGGTTGACTATTTAGGGTGAGTTGGAAAGGAGGCTTGGGAGCAATTGTGTCGATAGTCCTAGTAAGATGGTGTTCCAGGTTTCAACTAGGGCTTCAACAGGAGCACCAGCATTACCAACCAAGGAACTCTCTAAGGCTTTCTGGAGTCCCTTTGGCTCCATTAGCCTCTGAGGGTGGACCATCTAATAGGCCCTCCACCCCCAGTAGGTTGGGCAGAGGTTCTTAGTTCAGCCTTGACCAGGAAATGATCCATCCATGACAGTGCGGTGGTTCTTATTACCTCCACCTATGGATGTGCCTGCTCCATACTGAAGACCGCATTGAGGTATGACCTGCAGAGTGCATTGGCCCAATAAACAACTGGGATAGGCCCATGCCTGTCATGGCATCCATGAACTGCTGAGCTGCACCGGTTAAACTGGTCTTGAGAAGGATGTTGAAGTCACTCAGGACTAAAAGTCTGGGCAACTCCAGCAGCAGTTCCGAGACCAGCTGTGTCAGCTTGGATAGGGAGTCTGTTAAGCAATGGGGTGGATGGTATACCAAGAGAATCCCTATACTATCCCTAGTCTTCAGGCTCCGGTACATACACTCAAAGTGGTCTGTTTTCAGGATAAGTATCCTGGTCAAGGTGAGATTATCTTTATGAACCAGATCCAATCTGCCCCCCCCCCCCCACACACACATACACTTTTCCTTATCTGCTCACTGACAGAGTACCCGGCCTGGTTCCAAGTGATGGCACTATCTTCTCCCAGCCAGGTGAAACAAGTCAGGTCAGCTTCTTCATCCACAAGGAGATCGTGGATGATATGAGTTTTGCTTTTTATGGACCTAGCATTGCAGAGGAGCAAGGTAAGGTTCTTTGGCAAGGTTGGTAAGCACCCCAACTTACTTTGGGTAACAGAGTGGACTGAAGGCGGGATCACTTTCAGCCATTGAGCCCGCCTTCTTCTGCAACAAAATTCCACGCTGTTATTACCATATCTTCCTCTGCCCTGCACAACCTCAATCTCCGCTTCCCATGTTTCCTCTACTGGCCCTCTCCCATTACCCTCCACCTGAGTAATTGCTTATTAGTCTCAGAATGCATACATAAAACATTCTCAAAGGTTGCAGCTAGTCTGCAACCCTTGAGAACTGGCTTCGCTCTCTTGAAAGAAACTCTAGCCCCCACTATCGCTGGTGCGCACTCTCTGATGGAAGAAGAGGGCAGGCTATGTAGCTTCCACCCAGGGTGAAGCCCTAGCCCCTGCTGCCACTGCCGCACAATTTCTGATGGAAGGAGAGGGAGGGCTATGTAGTCTCCACCCAGGGTGAAGCTCCAGCCCCCGCTGCTGCTGGTGCACAATCTCCAATGGAAGGGGAGGATGGCCAGAGCAGCCTCCACCCCAGTTCTTTTCCCAGCTCACTGCCGGTGGAAATGGAGGTGGTAAGGGGGCAGGCAGAAAAGGGTGCTCAACCTGAGGAAAATGGAGCAGAGGACACAATAAGGGAAATGCAGCACAGAATAAGTAAAGAGGTAGTACCTCTTAACTTATACCTGGTTAACTTAAATGAATTTAAGTCTCCTGGACCAGATGAACTATATCCAAGGGTATTAAAATAACTGGCAAATGTAATATCGGAGCCACTGGCAATAATAATTTTTGAGAACTCCTGGAGAACAGGAGAAGTCCCAGCAGACTGGAGGAGGGCAAACATTGTCCACATCTTCAAAAAGCGGGGAAAAAGAGGATCCCAAGAACTATTGCCCAGTTAGTCTGACATCAATACTGGGAAAGATTCAAGAACAGTTCATTAAACAGAGAGTCTGTGAACATTTAGAAGGAAATGGCATAATCACTAAAAGTCAATATGGGTCTCTCAGAAAAAAGTCATGTCAGACTAATCTGATCTCTTGCTTTATTTTTATTTTTTGATAAAATTATCAGCTTGGTAGGTGAAAGGAATCCGATGCCATCTGGGAGAGAGACACTAGGCCCAGCACCATCGGGCCTGGAATAAGAAGAAGAGCCCTCCCTCCATTCCATCCGATGCCATCTGGGAGAGAGACACTAGGCCCAGCACCATCGGGCCTGGAATAAGAAGAAGAGCCCTCCCTCCATTCCATCCGATGTCATCTGGGAGAGAGACACTAGGCCCAGCACCATCGGGCCTGGAATAATAATAAGAGCCCTCCCTCCATTCCATCCGATGCCATCTGGGAGAGAGACACTAGGCCCAGCACCATCGGGCCTGGAATAATAAGAAGAGCCCTCCCTCCATTCCATCCGATGCCATCTGGGAGAGAGACACTAGGCCCAGCACCATCCGG